>CM029639.1:44710359-47410336 GCA_017311315.1 Dendrocalamus latiflorus | reverse complement strand
CGTGTGTATAGTCTTTTAGTGACCATTACCATTGTTAATTAATAATTATTTGATTCATTGTTGGATTAATATTGTTCTATTGTTATTTGTATCACCAGCACAATGCTGAGCCTGAAGCTGTCGATCTTCTGATGGAGGTATTTACAAACTTTGTACTATTTTTATCTGAGTACATTTTTATTAGTAGATACACTGATGCACAATATTTCATGGTTTTTGTAGGTTGAAGACCTTGATTTGATAGTTGAACATGTTGACTCTACAAACTACAAAAGAGCTTGCTTGTACCTTACTAGTTCTTCTAAGTACGTGAATACGTTTGGTTATACACTATTATTTTTTGTACTATGTGCATCTCTTTCTTCACATATCATGTATTGTCATGTATTATTGCTTGTGCTCCTATTTTGGAGAGTCCCTACTCCCTAGGAATATCTCCAAATTTAACATGTTGAAGTAATGCTGAACTTTAGTGAAATTGAATTAATACTTTGCTGTATCTGAATGTAAAACCTACAGATACCTCCCTGCTCCCGATGATATGTTGGCACTTGACATAGCATATACCATTTACATGAAGTTTGAAGACCTAGCAAGTGCTTTGCGGATTTCTCTGCTCCTTGACAACAAGGTGAGCAGATGATTATCTCATGTCATACTCCTTTGTTAATACTAAATTTAAACTGACATGCATCTCAATGATTTGTAGTCCATGCAGTATGTGAAGCAGGTCTACACAGCAGCTGATGATCTTCTGCTCAAGAAGCAATTCTCATACATAATCGCACGCCATGTAGGCATCTCTCTCTCACATACACATGCATGGTGTGCACATTTATTCATCATATTCCAGCTTGCCAGGCCGCCCACCCATGCACACAGAGAGGAGCTCAAATGCTAGTTTTTGATTCTTCTGTACCCTGAGCTACACATTACTACCTTGGTTACTCTTTTCATCTTTCGCTGTAAAAATGGCTTGTCCCTTTAATTTTGACTGTGAGCTCTCCTCTTCTAAAGGGTTTGGCCATGGAGATTGATGATGAGATAGCTGCTGATGACAATGACAAGGAGATTTTGCAAGAAATAGTTAACAATACTAAGCTGAGTGAGGGGTACCTGACTCTTGCTCGAGATATTGAGGTCATGGAGCCAAAATCTCCGGAGGATATATACAAGGTGATCTATATTTTACTACTTGCCATGTTCGTGGAGGGACCTTTTAGTCATTCATAATAATGATGCTTGTACTTTCTAATCTGTAGGTCCATTTGATTGATGGGCGCAGTGCCAGCTCCAGTCTTGATTCTGCAAGACAGAATTTAGCCGCTACATTTGTCAATGCATTTGTGAATGCTGGATTTGGCCAGGTTAGCTTTTTAGAAAAATCTATTACTTGCATCTTCCTTCCGAGGAAAGAGTGGATCTTAAGATCTTATCCGTTGCGCAGGATAAGCTTATGACTGCTCCATCTGATTCTTCCAGTAGTGGGTCTTCTGGAAACTGGTTATTCAAGAACAAAGAACATGGAAAAGCCAGTGCAGCAGCTAGCCTGGTACAATTACATCATTGTTTATATTTCTAACCATAAGATCTGGTTTTAATTGTGAGTAGACAATAATAGCAATGAAACTATTATTTTCAGGGAATGATTCTCCTGTGGGATGCTGATTCTGGACTTGCTCAGCTCGACAAGTACTTGCATAGTAATGATACTCATGTTGTTGCTGGAGCTTTGCTAGGTATTGGAATTGTCACCTGCAGTGTGAAGAATGATTGTGACCCTGTACGTGCTCCACTGTATTAGCTGCCTATCCTTCTCTCATTATGCAAAGTTGCAAACTCTGTCTTCTAATATCCTAAATGTGTTGCCAGGCACTTGCTATTCTCATGGAGTATATTGGCAAGGATGACTCAAACATACGGATTGGGGCAATCTTGGGTCTTGGTATTGCATATGCTGGTTCTCAGAAAGATGAGGTGAAAATCAGGGTCTTTATTATGTCTTGTTACCTAAAACATTGGTTATATATTTCGTGTTAACATAGTTTCTGAAATTTCAGCTAAGAATGCATCTATCATCTGTATTGGGGGACTCTCAATCAACTCTTGAGGTCTTGGTCTTCACAGCCATCGCCTTGGGGTTGGTGTTTGTTGGTTCTTGCAATGAAGAGATTGCACAGTCCATCATATTTGCCTTGATGGAGCGTAGTGAGGCCGAGCTAGCAGAACCCATTATACGCCTGCTACCTGTAGCGCTTGGCCTTCTATATCTTGGAAAGCAGGTATTTTGAGCAACCCATGAAAGATAGCTCCACTTCCAACGATTGCAATTCGTTGAATAGGCCAAGACGCTAAGTATGAAAAAAATCTTCGCTAGGTATTCCCTAGACATGTTTGTTTGGGATACTATTTATTGCCTGTGGTTTCAAAGATTTGCCTACTCTTTTACTTTAAAATAGGTGAGTATTTGGTTAAGTGATTTATGTTTGAAGCACCAAGCCCCTTGGTTTTGTGAATACCATTTCTTGGTTCCAGCAAGATAGCTCACACTTCTGACTCTGATTGTTACTATTGTCTTCGTATTACGGTGTTTGCTTCTGATTCCAAATGTAGTCTACACAAAAAACTATGACTGCCCCTGCTCTTTTTGCGGGCTAATTTATATACCTCAGGAGATGTGTTTAACTTATTTTTACTGGGTAATTTCTATTTCAGGAGAGTGTAGAGGCTACTGCAGAGGTTTCTAAAACATTTGATGAGAAGATAAGAAAGTATTGTGATGTAACACTTATGTCACTTGCATATGCCGGAACAGGGAACGTGCTTAAGGTACTTTGAATGGTTCTAGCAACTTTAAGCTCATTGATTTTTTTAATGGTTCCAATAAGCTTTTCCAATTATGTGTGCAGGTTCAGAAACTTCTAGGTATTTGCTCACAGCATCTTGAGAAAGGAGAAACACACCAAGGGCCAGCTGTCCTTGGAATTGCCCTTATTGCCATGGCTGAAGAATTAGGAGCTGAAATGGCTGTACGTTCACTTGAGCGTCTTTTACAGTATGGCGAGCAGAATATTAGACGAGCAGTTCCTCTTGCTCTTGGAATACTCTGCATTTCTAATCCCAAGGTACGTGAATACGTTTTGACCTGCATAAAAAGAACTCTGAAAAGGTGTGATATGGAACTTGTGTTCGAATCCTTAATGCATCAGTTAAGTGGGAAGAATTCTAGGGTTGAAAATAATGCAAAAAATCTGACATTCAAATCCTAAAATATCCTATCTGTTGTGTAGAAACAGTTTAATAGCGCTATTTTAATGGAGTTATTTCCTGGAGGCGCTAAACTATTTGATGCACTTGCACCAACCCACACATATGGTACATGGGTACACATATATGCAGCAAATTATTGCTTGTCATTGAATAACTATTTTACTAATTCATAATTGCATCATCTAATTTGTACTTCGCATGCTCGCGTAGTCTTTTGTACTGTTTTCTTGGTCATGATGTTAGAAAAGATGAAGACTAGGGTTTTGCTATTCACAACTGTGTAGCTTATTCATTAATTGAGAGATATATAGACATTGTTATATGGGCCTCATGGGCTATATGGGTGAGAATCCCAAAGAGCAACTGCATTGCGTCGGTGTTTGGAGAAGAGGGAGCCGTCGGCGAAGGCTGGACCGACGGGAGTCGCGATGTCTCGGAGTTGGTGGTGCGGATTGGACAGAGGTCGGTGGAGGCTGATCCGACGGGAGGTGCAGATCGGACGGAGGTTGGTTGTGGCTGGGGGAGGGGAGGCAGCACGCGAGGGAGGAAGTGAGCGGCACCGGCGAGGGGAGGGAGGCGCCGGGGAGAGAGCGGCGCCGGGGAGCGGGGAGATCGGCTCGGGAGAGAGACGAGTGAGTCGGGGGAGAGAGTGAGTCGGGAGAGAGAGAGTCGGGAGACGGGTTGTAAATGTATGGGGAGAGACAGCGCAGCGGAAGAGTGAATGGAACATCACCATATACAGCGTCGAGACTCGAGAGTACGTACGCAGTGTCGCCGTGTCCTCGCCTAGGCGTCCTAGCGCCTACGAGGCGTCGTGGTCACCAATTACGCCATGACAACCATGGTTACATGGGCCTCATGGGCTATATGGGCTACATGGGCCAGAGAGAGAGAGAGAGAATGTACACAACACTCTTTAACACATGAAACCAGTCTAGCAAGGTCAGGTTTGCCAGCTAACTTCGTTCAAATGTATTCATTTCCCAAGTACTGTTAATATGGGCTCAAAGCTCAAGACTAGTCAAGTTAGATCAAGTGCCATATAAAAAGAACCAGTCAAGTTAGATCAGGACTAGACAAGTTAGATCAAGTGCCATATTGAACACACCACATCAAAGCTAGACAATTTCTGCTGCACGTCTTCCTAAAATAGAGTTTGTTACACCTGGAAAAATTTAAATGACATTATCATTATTGAATGTGTGGCCAAATTACCTCGCTTGTAATTGCTTTATTGTAAAATAAAGTGTGATCTGTTTTATTTTCATATTATCCAAGCAGTTACTTGATAAGGCAATTATTTTGTCACGTACTGTACTGTCAAATTAGTAAAATACTTTGTTCGGATTTGTGTCTTTGTGCTAATTTGAATATCAAGTGCTATTTCAGTGGTGCACACTCATTTTTGCATAATATTGCAACAGTTTACACCCCATCAGATGTTATGATGTTTACTTCATAAATTT
This sequence comes from Dendrocalamus latiflorus, assembly GCA_017311315.1. Taxonomy (NCBI): domain Eukaryota; kingdom Viridiplantae; phylum Streptophyta; class Magnoliopsida; order Poales; family Poaceae; genus Dendrocalamus; species Dendrocalamus latiflorus. Next base: position 47,405,600 of record CM029639.1, on the reverse strand, counting down.
TTAATATCTACCATCTCAGGTAAATGTAATGGACACACTGAGCAGATTGAGTCATGACGCAGATGCTGATGTGTCAATGGTTTGTATTTTTAACTTTTTTAACCTAGCAAATCGTTTGTAAATTTTATATTTGCATCATATATCTTAATTCTTAGCTTATTTCTTACACTCTAATTGAATTGTTGCAGGCTGCCATCATCTCATTGGGTTTGATTGGTGCCGGTACAAACAATGCTAGAATAGCTGGCATGCTTCGTAATCTTTCAAGTTATTACTACAAAGAAGCTGCTCATCTATTCTGTGTAAGTACAAATCCACAATGATCATTTAGCATCCTCAGTCCATGCAGCTATGATGGTTTCCTGGTTGTATTTAAGCTGCGTATATTGATTGGTTTTACATGTGTTCAGGTGAGAATTGCTCAGGGGCTTGTTCACCTTGGGAAGGGTTTATTGACACTTTCTCCATACCATTCTGACCGGTTTCTTCTTTCCCCGTAAATAACTATCTTCAAGTATTGGGTTTACCCTTCAATATTATTGGATTCGTCTTTCAGTTTTTCAAAGCATAGGATTAACCCTTCAATATTGTTGGATTCATCTTTCAATTTCCCCCCCTTAGGATGGCACTTGGAGGGCTTGTCACTGTTGTTCATGCCTGCCTTGATATGAAGTCCACCATTCTAGGGAAATACCATTACATCCTTTACATTCTCGTCCTGGCCATGCAGGTATCTATCATTACTAACTGCTAATTTTATAACTGGACCAAGCAACTATTGGATACCAAGCTCAGTGTCTTCCTTGCTTATACAGCCTAGGATGCTTTTAACGGTCGATGAGGATCTGAAACCCCTTTCTGTTCCTGTGCGGGTTGGGCAAGCTGTTGATGTGGTTGGCCAGGCAGGAAGACCTAAGACAATTACCGGCTTTCAGACACATTCAACTCCTGTCTTGCTTGCAGCAGGGGAGCGAGCTGAACTAGCGACTGAAAAGTAATTTCCAGTACAACTGAAAATGTGCTCTGTTATTTTCTCAAGTTTCGCCCTATGGAAGCTAATAACTGTTGTGTTGTGTCACGTTGTGCAGATACATCCCACTGACATCGGTATTGGAGGGCTTTGTAATTTTGAAGAAGAACCCAGAATATCACGAGGAGTGAGGGAAATTTCCAGGCTTGATACGGTGCAGATTTTGGGGCTCACCAGCGTGGCAGACTCGGAGGTCTGCTGGTTGTCTTGAGGAATCTTTGTTTTGCCCTTCCATCTTTTGGACGGCACCTCCTGGTGGTTTCATCTAAATAGACTATTTCTTCTACCAGAGTTGTCGCTAAATGCAAGCGTGTTTGGTTGTGCGATGACTGACATACCACTTGTACCCAAACAAGGGGCGCGTGTAGGACTCGAATTGCTGCTTACTTTGACCATCAGCTTATTTGTATGTGTATCATGTATTGAAATTACCTGCGGCGTCTTTAGAACTGATCCGGTGGAGGTGATACTCTGGCATAGCATTTTTAGCGTTTGATATGACATGGGTGAGTCATGTGGACTTGTGTCTGATAGGTGGCACCATAATTTGCCTTTGTTATAGCAGTTCTTGTCGTCGTATCTTTCGTTTATGCTAAATTGCTAATCAGATTGAGACCGTTCAATGGTGTAAACGTCCTTTTCAATTCAATGGTATTATGTTTAATCCGTTGCGTTGTAATTTCAAAGAGAAAAGACGATCCGTTGCGTTGTGATGCTGCCTGTGGGCAACATGCTTCCAGTTCCGGCAGTGTGCATAAACCAAAAGAGATGCTTCAGCTCAATTGCATATTACTAGAGAGATACTTTTGTACATGCCCAGGAAGACCGCAATGCATTGCGTTTCAATGGATGCCCACGAGAGAGAGTTTAGGGCCTATTTTGAACGAGAATTTCGTAGGAATATCAGGAGAATCCCGCGTTCCAAATCGGGACTAAGGGCGTGTTTGGTTTAATACCAGAACACGCCACACCAAACTTCTGTCCACGCCGCAAGTGTGGCGGCTGAATTCAGCGCTAGACTTTTGGCGAGGTATGGTGCAGAAAATGAACTGACCAGCGCTAGGCAAAGTTGGGCACGCCACAGGTCCGGTCATCAAGCAAACACAGGCTAAGCTTCGGCATTGTGAGCTGTGACAACCTTTGGCAGGTTCCGGTAACGAACTAAACACACCCTTAGTTACGAGTGACGTTGCTACTGCACACACTACTCTCTGCCATTGCTCCTTCCGGACAAAAACGAGTGTTAGTTTGGAACATCTTCAAACCATAAATTTGACCTAAGCATTTTTAGCCAATTATCAGGCTTTGAATTTCTAATGTGGAGCACTTCTCCCGGGGAGTTTTGAAGGTGGTATTGGTTACAGCGGCCACCATATCATCCGCTTTTGCCACTTGGTATCACATGTGAAAGATGACGTATCCTCGAAGGTTCGAACAGTCGAACCACAGAAAATCCTCCGAGCCACAAAAGATCCACCAAAACACTCCCGAAATCACGACAGCCACCAGATCTAGCCACACAAAATCCTAACCCTCGGATCTAGCAAAAAGCTCCCCAAGGTACAGGCACTAAGTACGGCACCGGTGATGCTCTCTTTTGGTTCTGATTCTTCTTGTGAAAACAATCTTACAAAAACTGCTCTATCTAGAGAAAAAGGAAAAGGAGCAAAGAAGGTACAGATGCTGCTGCACAAACTAAGGGCAAACCGCCAGCAGCTACTAGGGAAAAAAAACCCTTACTAGTAAAAAGGTTGCCTAGTGATTAAGTAGCACTAGTGCCATGGCGTCCAGGCGAAATTTCATCCTGTAACCACAGCATTTCTCCCTTTTTTTTTACCTCAGGCTTTGTAACATTTCGAAATCAGGAAATTGCGGCAGGAGTAGGTGATTAGGTGGCACTAATGTTATGGTGTCCAGGCGACCCTCACTCGTCTTGGGTCGCCAACTCCGCCGTAACAACCATGCTCCTCTCATAAAAAGTTCAATGCCTGCAACCAGAAGTCTGGAATGCTATGGTGATCCCTGTTGTTCTCCCCCTTTGTTGTGCCGCCTTCATGAAAAAAAATGTCTACTTAGCATTGATGGAAAAGAATATAATACGATCAATGGAAGCACAGTAATGAAAATTGACCACACATGCATGTTTTTGTATATGGCACTGTATACTTGTTTCCTCCTATGAGTGAAACATGAGTTTAATAGTTTACATAAGTATATGTTATTAAAAAATAGCCATAAATTCATTGTTAAAACATGCATGTGTCATGTGTGTTAAAATGGAATGTATCAACATATGGATTTCTGGAAAATAACGGATTTCTTGTAAGGGATTCTGTTACGGTGTATCATCTAGTAACATATTCCTGGAACTCTAGACTGTACATTTAATTTGGTGTTAACATCTTCCCCCCAAGTTTATAATCATCGTTCTTTTATTTCTAGGCATTGATTGAATGTGATGGTGACTCGATAGACTTGAGCGGAGATATTCGAGCTTTTGGGAGGATAGTAGGTTCGAATAGTCCTACTGGAAATCAGGATTTGTTATTGGACCTGAAAGGTACCACCAAGCTACTTTCATTATATTGTGCATGTACTTCATTGGATTCTGAATTATAATTCATGGTAGCATATCCCGGGCAAAATATCTGTACCAACAACTAAGACATTTGAAAATCATGTATCTCTTATCTTACATACATGCAACACTTATTTCTTCTTTCCTTATTTTCATACAGGATCAATATACAAATCAACTATAGTTCCATCCAGGACATTTTGTGTTGTAAGTGACATCCAAACTCGAGTACAATTGTATATTATTTCTTTTTTGGTAGCAATGGTCTTTAATACTCAGTGCACTGCTTCTTTCTTTCTTTCAGGTCAGTGTGGGACAAACAGAGGCAAAGGTTTGTCAATCATAACATAAATTCGATATATGTATTTGACTCTCCATCATTTCAGTTTAGGCAAGTTATAATTTGTAGCACCTAATGTAGTAATGTGCCATTTCCACTAGTAAATTTGATTATGTATTGATTGTATTCCATTTATCAAGGCATCTTCCATTCTAAGGGCTACAACTGTTTAACTTAATTCACCTCTTATTTTTTTTTCCCTGTGCAGATAGAGGCTATAATTAATGACTTCATTCAACTGGAACCCCAGTCCAATTTATTTGAAGCGGAGACTATGATGGAAGGTTAGCATAATTCTAGCTTGGCTATTTATCGTCAGTTGTAATCAACAGTCTGTAGGCATTGAAGTCATTGTTTTAACTATTTGGGAGATGTCTTCATCCAGTAGATCAGTGTGTTTCTTATCTATAAAGCTGACATGCAAACTGCAAGCCAATAAAAAGCAGTGTGCTTTTATCTTTCATTGATTGATCTATTTCTTGGTGCACTACATGTGTGTAGTTTTAGCGTGAGGATCAGTCAATATGTATGAAGTTATGGACCTATTATTTGCATGATGATAGCCTCTGCTGCCATAGTTATTTTTCTAATATCGGTATATTATCTATGTAGCCATGTAGGTACCCTTGATGGCTTCACATTTGATTCAGATGAAGAGGGTGACAAGCTTCCTGAATCACATGCTTATCAAAATGATCAGAACGATGAAGATCAGCCTAAGGCAAAAACGAAAAGAAAAGCCGAGAAGCCAGTGGTGTGATTTCTTTACTCTCCTTTTGTTGATCTGCTGCTTTTCAGTTTCTTCTGAATGATCCATTCTATTCCCATTTTATCACGTCCCTAGTGATGAACTGACGATGACATACGTTAATGCAAAGCTCGAATTCATGATTATGACTCTTTTACCATTGATCTGTTAGAAGCACAACATATTACCATAAAATAACTTCTTGTAAACCATTGTGGATAGCTACTCTGGGATTTTTATCTATGTACTGAAGTACTTGGCCATTGAAGCTCGTAGATTGCGACTTTGTTTTCAGCACACTTGAGCATATTCTGTTGTTCTGCCCTTCACACTACTGCTTTACGAGGGTTGCTAGGGAGCTGCATTCACCGTCAGCAATGGTCTTCCTTGCTGTTCTCATGCTCTATCAAGTAGTTAAATAACAGTACAATAACCTAAGATGCTGTAATAAATGTGTTAGCCACAAGTTTACCATATAAATTTGGAAAAACACGAGTTTGTGATGCACAGCGTAATATCATAGAGCTCCTGATGGCGAAGTTGACTATTTTTTTTTTTTTTTGGTGACATGCAGGGGAAGGGACAGAAGAAGGCAAAGGTTGCTAAAAAGGAAAACCCAGTCTACAAAGAGAACGACGAAGGTGAAGAAATAATGACTCGTCAAGGTTCTGGGATACTTGCCATTAAAAATGAGGATTAGCTCTGAACCGAACACGCCAAAACGATATCATATTAACTGATCTTGGTTTGTTTTCAAGATAACTATTGCTGAGCCGATATGTTGTATGATCTGGGCTCATCAGTGTACCTGTTATGGTAGTTGGGACTTAGAACTTTCTTTTCTTGTCTGATTACTTTCTCCACCAAGGGATTACATATATATAGCCAATAGGCCAGCTCATTACCACCCAATACTCTGTCCTCTTTGTAACTAAACTCTGCAGCCTAACAAACTCTCTAACAAACTTATCTTCTTGTCTTTTTATCCCTCTGTTGTGGATGCTATTTTCTTGTTACGGCGTGTATATACTTTGCCCACAAAAGCATCCACAACACTTCCGCCCTCCTGGAGAAACAGCTCGTCCTCGAGCTGGAACGTCGGATGGGTCTCCTTGAAGTCGTCCAGCCTCTCCCAGGTGGCTTCCGAGTCAGGGCAGCCCACCCAGCGCACTAACAGCTCCCAAGTTCCCCTATTGAGGCGTGCGCGGATGATTGCTGCTGGAGTAGGAACAGCACGACCATGAACCACTGGCGGAAGAGGCACCAAAGCCGCAGGGGGATCTCCGTGGAATGGTTTAAGGAACACCACATGGAAGACGTTATGCAATTTGGCTTTGGGAGGAAGATGGAGGCGATAGGCCACCTGACCTACACGCTCCGCCACTTGATACGGACCGTAGTATCTTGGAGCTAGCTTCCCGCCGGATTTGTCGCTGATGCCGGCTGCTGAACGGTGGTGCAAACGTAACCAGACCCAAACGCCGAGATGGAACTGAACATCACGATGCTGCTGGTCGTAGCGCTGCTTCATATGGTCTTGTGCTTGGAGCAAACGGTCTCGGATCTCTGCCAAGAACACATCACGGTCCTCAAGTTGCCTGTCGACTGCCGCCACCCGTGACAGGCCGGGCTGATATGATATCATAGTTGGCGGAGGGCGACCGTAGACGACTTGAAAGGGAGTGGTCTGAAGCGCTGTCTGGTAGGAGGTGTTGTAGCAGAATTCTGCCCATGGCAGCCAACGAAGCCAGCTGCGCGGTCGATCGCCGGCAAGGCACCGGAGATAGACACCGAGCACTCGGTTGGTCACCTCCGATTGTCCATCCGTTTGGGGATGGAAGGCGGAGCTGAGGCGTAGCTCCACTCCGGCGAGCGCGAAGAGCTCCGTCCAGAATGTGCTGGTGAAGATGGGGTCGCGGTCGCTGACGATGGAGCAGGGGATTCCGTGGAGCCGGACAATTTGGTCGAAGAAGACGCGCGCCACGGAGGTTGCTGAGTACGGATGCCCAAGCGCGATGAAATGACCATACTTGGAGAAGCGATCCACCACTGTGAGTACCACGGATTTGCCGCTCACTTTGGGGAAACCTTCCACGAAATCCATGGCGATGTCGGACCAAACAGAGGAAGGTACTGGCAGAGGCTGAAGGAGTCCAGCCGGATGTAGATGTTCGGTCTTGTTCTTTTAAAATATGGCGCAGCCTTGGACAAATTCGCGCACAAGCCGATTGGCGTGAGGACTGTAGAAGGAGGCGCGGAGGCGATGCAGGGTCTTTTGGACGCCTTCGTGGCCGGCGCCATGAGCGGTGGTGAGGATGGTCGGCCACAGGACCGATGAGTCAGGCACGAAGATGCGACCGTGGCGCAGCACGAAGCCATCCACCACCGTCCAGGCTGCACCAGCAATGCCCTGCTCCACCTCGGCACGTTTGGCGACAAGGGCAGGAAGAGTTGCCGCCTCACTGCGAAGGTTTTCGAAAAACTTGAAGTCAGGACGGGAGACTGCGCACGCCATGGCGTCCTGGGAGTCCTCATCCCGGCGGGAAAGGGCATCGGCGGCCGTATTCAACCGGCCGGGTCGGAACTCCACCTTGAAGTCATAGCCGAAGAGGCGACTGACCCAGGTGTGCTGGGGAATGGTGGAGAGTCGTTGATCCAGCAGGAACTTCAAGGCGTAGTGGTCAGTACGCACCGTGAATGGTCTTGCCCAGAGGTATGGCCTCCAATGGCGTACTGCCTTGACAAGGCCGATGAGTTCCCGCTCGTAGGCGGCTAGCTTGGCGTGCTGGGGAGCGACCGCGCGGCTGAAGAAAGCCATCGGGCCGGCGCCCTGATGCAACACCGCGCCGAAGCCAGAGCCAGACGCGTCGCACTCAACGATGAAGGCGGTGGCGAAGTCCGGAAGCTGGAGGACTGGCCCTATGGTCAAGGCGGTCTTGAGTGCGTCGAAGGCGTCAGTCGCCGCTGGAGACCAGCGAAATGCATCCTTCTTGAGTAGAGACGTCAGGGGGGTAGCGATGACGCCGTAGTTGTGGATGAAGCGCTGGTAGTATCCGGTGAGGCCGAGGAAACCACGAAATGCGCGAAGTGTGCGCGGCTGAGGCCAGTGTTGAACGACTTCCACCTTGGTAGGATCCATGGCGACGCCGTCCGCCGAGATGATGTGGCCGAGGTACACCACACTGCGTTCCGCAAAAGTACATTTGAAGCGCTTCAGAAAGAGGTTGTGGGCACGCAGCACTGAGAAGACGGCGCGGACATGCTGAAGGTGCTCCGACCATGATGTGCTGTAGATCAAAATATCATTGAAAAAGACGAGGACCGAGCGGCAAAGGAATGTCCGCAGCACTTCGTTCATCATGGCTTGAAATGTCGAAGGTGCGTTGGTCAGCCCGAAAGACATCACCACGAACTCAAAGTGACCGTGGTGAGTTCGGAAGGCCGTCTTGGCGATGTCATCAGGGAACATGCGGATCTGGTGATAGCCGCTCCGGAGGTCCAATTTGGTGAAGAAGGAAGCCCCCTTGAGTTCGTCCAGGAGCTCGTCGACGACGGGGATGGGAAAGACGTCTCGAACTGTCTTGGCGTTGAGGGCCCGATAGTCGACACAGAAACGCCAACTAGCATCCTTTTTGCGGACCAGGAGCACCGGCGAAGAAAACGCCGATGTACTCGGGCGGATGATACCCTGTTTCAGCATGTCAGCGCACTGCCGCTCAATTTCATCCTTGAGCAGCTGTGGATAGCGGTATGGGCGCACCGCAATTGGTGGAGTGTCTGGAAGAAGGCTAATATGGTGGTCCAAATGGCGCTGAGGCGGAAGACCAGAAGGGGCTTCAAACAGATCCGCGAACTCAGCAAGCAGGAGGGATAGCAAGTCCGGCCTATTCATGGCGCGAAGCTGTGGCGGTGAGGAAGCCTCCAAACCGCGCCACTTGACAAGGTGATCATGCCGCCAAAAGGACATGGTATGTCGCCCGAAGTCCCACAGTATAGGCCCCAGCGTCTTTAGCCATTGGCAGCCCAGAACAAGCTCATAATCTTCAAGTGGCAGGACGTAAAGATCAATGAGGAACTGCTCCTTGTCGATGGTAACCGGGACCTGCTTGCAGACGCCTGATGACGGCACCCGGTCGCCATTCGCGACTCCCACCATGAGGCCCGGACGCGGCTCTGGTGTGAGGCCGAGGCGAGTTGCCGTGGCGGAGGCCACGAACGAGTGGGTGGAGCCGGAGTCGACGAGGGCGCGCAGCTGCGACGCGACGACGGAAGCAGATAGGTGCATCGTGTCCCCCTCCTTGATGCCGGTAAGGGCATGGAGGGAGATCCTGACATCGTCGTCAGAAATCGCATCCTCGTCCTCAGGGCCCTCAACAGGTGCGCTGTCTTCCAACTCCATCAGGTAGAGCCCTTTCATCGTACACTTCTGGAGGTGCTCTCGAGAAAACTTCTCCGGGCAGTTGAAGCAAAGTCCGTCCGCCCGTCGCTGTGCCATCTCTTGGGGCGTTAGTCGTTTGAAGCGGGTACCCGCAGACGGTGCGCCTTTAACCGGAGCCGGAGGGGTCTGAAAAGGTGTCCGAGCAACCGGGGCGGCCGTGCGCGGCGAGGCTGTTATCGCCGGTACCGCCGCATGATGCGATGAGACCGAGCGCGGAGGCACGCGGGTGATGCCCGGATCATCTTCATCCTCAATCTCCAGGCGACGCTCAAAAGCCCGCGCCAGCGCCATGGCATCGTCAAGTGTCTCCGAGCTTTGGAGCTCAACGTCGGTCTGGAGGGGATTCCGCAGTCCCGCGGTGAAGATGTCGATCTGCTGTTGCTCGGAGACGTTCTTGCAGCGAGCCAGAAGGGGGAGGAAGCGCTCCTGGTATTCCTCGACAGTTCCCGTGCGGCGGAGCTTCATGAGGGCGCCAAGCGCGTTGCTCCGAACGGGTGGCCCGAATCGGCGCTGCACCCTGTCGAGGAGCTGAGGCCAGGTTGGTACGCCGCAGTTCTGCTCCAAGCGGTAGTACCAATCTTGGGCCGCGCCCTCCATGTAGAAGGAGGCGAGCCAGACCCTTTCTTCCTCCGGTGTGCGATGGGCGCGGAAGAACTGCTCCGCTTTGTGTAACCAAACGATGGGGTCGGTGGTGCCGTCGTAGCGCGGGAAGCGCAGCTTGTGGGAGGATTGGTAGGGAAGAGGAGGCGACGACGGAACCTCGGACTCGAGCTTCGCCTTGCCCTTGTCGGAGACGTCGCTGAGCTCGAGCTGGGTGGTCTGTAGGCGATTGACGGCGACCCAGAGGCGGCTCTGGTCGTTCTTGTGCGTCGCGAGATCCTCTTTGACCGATTGGATCTCACCGAAGAGCTTCTCCATGGCTGTTTTGAAGTCGGCGGCAGAGAGAGGGGAAGCCATTAACAAGGCGCACAAGGGAGACTGGCGAGGAGTCTGGAGGGGGTGGTGGGTGGGAGGCGAACAGCGAGCGAGCGAGTGGGGAAGGAGCGGCGGAGCCGCGGAGGAAGAAGACTCTGAAGGGGGGTGGTGGGTGGGAGGCGAAGGGAAGGAGGAGCGAGTGGGGAAGAAGCGGCGGAGCAGCGGAGGAGGAGGATTCTGAAGGGGGGGACCCGGCGCTGAGGGCAGCGTACGAGCGCTGTGGGTGGGGAAAAAGAAGGGCTCTGATACCAAAGATGTTATGGTAGTTGGGACTTAGAACTTTCTTTTCTTGTCTGATTACTTTCTCCACCAAGGGATTACATATATATAGCCAATAGGCCAGCTCATTACCACCCAATACTCTGTCCTCTTTGTAATTAAACTCTGCAGCCTAACAAACTCTCTAACAAACTTATCTTCTTGTCTTTTTATCCCTCTGTTGTGGATGCTATTTTCTTGTTACGACGTGTATATACTTTGCCCACAAAAGCATCCACAACAGTACCATCATGTACTTGTTATGCAAAATTGCAAAATTCCTCTCTTTAGCTTAAGGGTTTAGCATCCTCACTTCCATGTTGTGTAGTCTATGGCCTGTTCTTTTTCAGTTTTTGGCTTTTCTACAGTAACTAGCTTTTAAACGGGGTGTCTTTTTAAGACAATGTCTATTAGTTAATTGTAGTACATACTGTACCAACTTCATTTATATCGGCAAAAACCACACGTGAGTTTCAGTTACTCTGTAATCCCTCACACGAACAGCTCAAAAGTCATAAGCCTCAATAAAAAAGAACATACCCTATACAGAGGTAGTTAGCCAATTCGAAAATGTCAAGAAATCAAGCACTTAACATTCATTTTTAAGGAGCGGAGCTTTTTTTCCACTTATGCATAGAGAAGTTCTCTGACTGTGTAATGTTTTGATTCTACATTTGATTGATTGTCCGTTTAAAAACTAGTTATTATTTAAAAAATCCAAAAAATAACTTTCATAGGCTGAAAATAAGAAACCCTTCTAACTTCTTTAAATAAAAAAAGAAACATAAGCCTTGCAAGCCCGGCCCAACTCTCTCGGCCGACACTGAGTGGTCTCTCGCTTGGGGTCTTCTTCTCGCCCCCCCCCCCTCTCTCTTCTCCTGCTCTCCTCTCCTCTCCTCTCCTGTGCGATTCCGGCTTCCATCACCTCGCCGGCGGCCGGCTCCCCCGTCCGCAGCCTCTCGCTCACAACCCTTCCACCACCGAAGCACGCACGCCGCCTCTAAGCGAAGGAACTCTTCTCTCGTAGGCGTCGTCCTCCGCCGCTTCCCCTCCACTGGGCTGGCTTGGAGCGGAGATCCATCCGGATTTGGATTGTCGGTGAGGAAACCCTAGCCTGCTTGCATTGCTGTCCATTTCGTTCTAGGTTCTTTCATTGCTGTGAGCAATCCAGTTAGTTGCGGACGGATTTGTACCCTACTAGTCTAATCCATCCATCCATGGTTCCTTCCGTCGATCCTGCAGGAATTCCCAAGTTTCGGGTGTATCCAGTCCATGTTCAAGTACGCATTGTATTTGGGTGTGTCTAATCTGTTACCCTCAACTAGCAGTACTAACAGCAGCAAGTTTATTTCAGAAATTTGTATGCGAAAAGGGCCACCTTCTGCTGGCTTTGATTGTTCTGACTTCCGAATGGGATCTTCATGTAATGCATCTCCTGGAATGTGCTGTTCTTGTTAGTATTCTTTGATTCCAATTGTAGTTGTGCTGTCTAGTGCTGAAAATTGTGGCGATTTTGTGCATTATGCATCTTGGCGATTTGGTGCAAGCCCATAGTTACAAGCAATGGATTTGTGCTATGTATTTGTATAGCTAGCATGCCGTTTAAGTGCAGATGTTTGTGGCATGAACAACTGTGTTTAGATGGTAAGACTAAGAAACGAGTATGCTGGATGGATCACGATAACACTGTGAAAAGTACAAATATCTGTTCTATTTTTAACATGCTATAGCCATTACCTTTTCCTCTTGTTACTACTAAATATGATATATAATTTCCTAATGTACTCATCATGATGTCCATTACTTCATTCACCTTTCCGTTTAACATATTCTTTATGGTAATAGGTCTCAATCAGATGTATTAATCTCGAGAACCAACAATGCATACTTCAGAAAAGAAATCAGTATGCTCCACCTCTGGAAGATCATCACAGCGGAGGAAAGAGTCCTCTTCTGAGTTGATTTCTGTATCAAAAAGACCAAGTCGCCGCGATACTTCCAGCAAGTATAAGCCAGATTCTCCTCCCAAGAGAACAGCAAGAACAGTTTGGAATGCTAATCTGGCGAAATATGTAAAGAAAAAATATCATCGTAGTCCTCTGAAACAGCGGCGGGGTTCAAATGCTGTTACTGGAAAAACTGCTACCAGACGAATTAGGAGGAAGCTGAAGCAGAACAGGCAAAATACTGATTATGATGAGGCAACTCGCTTGGAAAGAAGGGCAAGATATTTACTGATCAAAATAAAATTGGAGCAGAATTTACTAGATGCATACTCTGGAGATGGCTGGAATGGGCACAGGTGTGCGCTGCACTCTCTCACTTTTGTGAACTACTGGTAAAAGAAATTTTCAAATCCAGCTAATGCTACATGCCAAAAAAGGGGGGGGGGGGGGGGGAGTAACCTAAAATTATCTTATGGAGTCCAGCATTAATGTAGTTTTAGGAGGAAAAGCTCAAATAAAAGTAAAGTAGGTTAGACTTTCAGGCTTGTTGGGAACAAGACTCCAATTTATTTAGAACAATTATGCGCGGGACTTTATATGTGAGGTTTGCAACTTCCATGAAAAAAACATTGTTTTATTTTTTTTGCTTTTAAACCATATGGCAGGTCATGTAGTTTTAACTAAGGTTCCAAAAACCGGAATCGGAAGAAATCCCGGTCGGCGGCCGGTAACGGTAACCAGGCGGTTAATCAAAAATTGATACCGGCTGGTTTTTTCGGTTACCGGTCTCCACAGGTAAAAACGGTAACCGCCGGGATTTTGAACCCTGGTTTTAACCACTTACAACTTCTTAATCATAGGATGATGAGGATCACAATACGTCCCAAGTTTAACGACTGCAGCCATTTATAACTGGCCAATATAACTTCTCATAAGTTCGAAATAATATTGGTATGTTTATTTGTGGGAAGTACCCATTTGGACCTATGTAGTTGCAGTCCATTTCATGAAATGAAAGTGTAGTGCAGTAACTTTTGTTAACGCTGAGTAGTGTTAGACAACTCTGATTTGCCCTTCAATTGTTATGACAGAATCGAGCTAACAGGTCATATTATTGTTCTTTAATAAGTATCACTTCTTTAATAAATATCACTATCTTTTGTGTATAATTTTTTTCCTCGTTTTACTGTTTTCTACAGTAAAATAAGGGTATGCTAGTAATACTAATTAACTAAAAGTGTACCTTCCCAAACAGTCGAGAGAAACTAAAGCCAGAGAAGGAGCTACAGCGTGCTAGGAAACAGATCATTAAATGCAAAATTGCTATCCGTGATGTTATTCGTCAACTTGATCTGTATAGTTCTAGTGGGAGCATGGATGACTCTGTGATGCCTCCAGACAACTCTGTCAATCCTGAACATGTATGTATATCATCAAGTGAATGTCAAACTCCCTACTTCCACAGGATTATGCAACTGATAGATTATCAATATTTGCTTTGCTAGGCCATATGTTCAAGATGCAAGTCTCATGAATCATTCCCCGACAATAAAATTTTCTTCTGTGAAGGGGCCTGCAAAATTGCGTATCACCAGAAATGTTCAGAACCTCCTGTAGACAAAAGTGGGTAATTATTTCTCTGTTTTAGCTTTCAAACTATGTGGTTCCACATTTTTTTGTAGTATGCATGCAGGCACGTTTGGTGTAAAGCTTAACAGTTTCATCTTGATCATCTGAAAAGCACTTCGTCTGTTTCAGGTTACATTTTTGTGTTTTTTGTGCAAAAGATAGTAGAAAGTAAAAAAAATAAAAACATCTCTAAACATCATATGTTCAAAAATATACATGTGTTGATATCTCTATTTCGTATGTTGACTGGTACAATTATGAAACTAAACTTCTGAATTAACAGTAATGAGCTTAAGTAGACAATGAGTATCTTATTCAACATGCCTTATGCAAGATTTGTCCTTTATAAATAAGTTGGCAGCCTGAATTCAGGTTGATTTTTAAAAATATTAAGGTTGGATTTCATTCTTTTCCTTGTTACCACCTGAGTATTATTCACAGTTGAATTGTCTCCTTGTTCCTTACTCCCTAACATATGTTAGAGCTCAGTTCATCACTCCCTAACTTGCTAATGTTGTTTATTTATTCCCCTAACTTGTTTGTATTATAATATCATGTATGGTAAGTTTAGACTATTTAGCTGTACGACTGACTACATGGGCTTTTATATGGCCTGCACACATAACCGATTAGGATTGCAGACCAAAAATGTGCAGTTTGGATGCATTTGTTATCATTGCTACCATATTTGTAATACAAACACTAATTGACAATGAGCACATACCCCAACATAATTGTTCCACGGCCCACAGGTCAACTTGTGGTGCACAAGATTCTATCAGAGAACTTGACATAGAGATGACCATAATGAGTTATGTTGTAGTCTTGTAGATTTAAGGAACTAAACAAAGTTGGAGATTCCAGGGACCAAAATATACAGAAGTAGAGTTTACGGACCACATTTACCATTTTTACAAAGTTTAGTGGCTAATCTATAAGTACTCACTAACTCAAAATCATTTCGTGTGATCTTTGCTTCTTCTATATGTAATAAATCTCATGTTGGGTTGGTGCTCATAATTCTATCCAGGTATTCCTTCCCTTTGGTTCTGTATTCATTGGACATTTGAACTCCAGCAATTGCTGGGTAACATCAAAGAATGCCGGGAGGGAAACAGAACTAGTGTATTCATGACAAAGTAGCAGTTGCTTAGTTTGTCCCCGTAAAAAGTAAAACAAAACTGTTACTTATTTTTTTTATTGTCTAGCTCGCAACAGCACACACGCATGGTATACATTCTATTCTGATGATTCTATATCCATTTCTGTTGGTTGCTGCAGTTTTTGCTCCACATTTGAAACACGCTTACGCATTTGTTAATTTTGTTTACTATATGTTGCCATACCAATTTGTTTATAGTTTGTAATGTATCTATGTTTGTCCTGTGCTATCTCTCAGTTCTTCCTACTAGTGGTCATGGATGGCTTTGCAAATTCTGTTTGTGCAAGATGAAAATTTTAGAAGCTGTTAATGCACATCTGGGAACGAGCTTCACAGTGAAGTGTCCCACCAATGTAAGTTTTTTAATTTCCTACAAGTTGCATTCATATTTTGATCATTTTACTTTTAAGTAATTCATCTTATTCGCTCAATCTTGACATTACTTGCTTTCTATAGGATATTTTCAAGGAAGCAACTGAACACATAAACTGCGAGGATGGATCAGTTGAAGATTGGCTATCTGAGTATTCAGGTGATGAGGATTACGATCCTGAAGAAAATGATGTCAGCAGCAGAAGCCTAGACAGTGGCGAAGGAAGTATATCTGATTATTCCAATTGTTCGGGAAGTCCACTTTATTCTCCAAACGACGATATTCCAGACTTTATATCAGCAGATTTTACTGACGCTGAAGGATTCTGCCATGCCAATTCAGATTTAGGTATTGATTCTGGTGAAGATGATTTTGCGCAAAGTTTTACCTACCAAAGGCCAAGGAGAGATGTTGATTATAGAAGACTAAACGAGGTGTGTTTCACCAAATGGAACTTTTGTTCTATCAGTACTGCAATTCAAACGAATTGTATTTGTAATTAGCTATGTATTATGTATTAGTTGCACCTTTGGTAAGTTATTTTTCAGCACTAAGTTGGAACTTTGAACTGCTATTCACCCTTCGCAGGAAATGTTTGGAAAGCTGATTGAGAACGAAGAGCAGAGTGAAGATGAAGACTGGGGTCTTAACAGGAGAAAGAAAAGAAGAACAGATTCAACTTGTGTTGGGGCTAACTCTGTTGAGGGTTTCCCAGATGTCATATCGGATGAGAAAGTCAAACCGCAGAGGAGAAAACTTTTCAGGATTCCTCCTGCAGCAGTCAAGGTAATTGGATGTTAATTACCTAAAAAATATATAATCAGCATTACATCTTCATTTCATGATACACATGTATTTGCTGTAATACAAGGCAACTGATGGCTAAAATTGGATTTCACATTGGGCTTGTTGTGCCTGTAACTGTGAATGTTGTTTTCGTCAGGCTCACCCTTGCCTTTTGCATTCTAATATCCTTTATTCTTCACGTTGTTAAATTAGGTGCTTCGCAAAGTTTTTGCTGAAAATGAGCTTCCACCCCGGGCTGTCAAAGAAAATCTAGCAACAGAATTGGGCATTTCTTTTGAAAAGGTTTGTAGTGTTGGATTGAAGAAGTTTTGACAACTTTGTATTACCGATTACTTACATATGTTTATTCACCTGAGAATTTCATTCTGCTAGTCAATTGCCCTTTGGCACCGGGACCATACACTGCACGTCTATTTTTAAAGATACTATAAAATGCAATTCATAGCATTATGGTCAGATTCATGTTATAGCTGGTCACTTTTTCCTTCTAATTAAGTATCATTGGCAGAGGATCTTTGAATTATAGAAGGGTCACTGACTTTTTTAAAAAATTCTTTAAAGTAATTAATGAATGTCTGATCGATTTACAGATTGACAAGTGGTTCAAAAATACAAGGTGCGCTGCTCTCAGAGATCGGAAGGCATGCGTTTCTATCTCATGTTTATTCTTACTATCTGGGTGTTTCCATTGAGTCATTAGTATTTGCTTTCATTCTCACTTCGTCTCAAGTGTTCCTTTCAATTCTGGATATCTCTCTTTAAATTATATTTGCTCTGTGCAAGCATTTGCAATTTTGCAGCCATCGCCTAAATGCGAAATCCTAAAAAGAGTGATAAGTGGGTCATTCATTCCATATTCAAGTGAACCTCTGATTTCTATAAGTGTGCAAATCATCTTTGTGGATCCATTTATTTTAATACAGAATTACATATGGTCATGAGATGCATAGAATGAACTCTGTCTTTCGAGTATTGCATTCCTTCATTATGACACATGTTTCAATTCCATGTGTAAATTTGTCGAAGGATACATGACGCCAGTTTCAAAATTTTCTTTAAATATATCTTGTGGTCGTATATTCAACACACAGTTTTCTTAACATTGGAGTTGTCTTGCAGGCTGAAGGAAAAAGTAATATTACTGGTCCCAGCAAAAGCTCAAGAATGAGTGTAGAAAAAGCTGGAAGTTCGGGCAAGATTGATTCGATGGACAACTCGTGCTTTCTTCCCTTGTCTGAAATCATCAACGTGCCAACACGTTTGCAGAGAATTCTTGAGAGGAAGCCAAAATCATCTAGCAGCCCTCTGACTGACAAAGTCAAGGTAGAAACAACAAAGGCTAATTTGCAGATCTAATGTAAATTAACAAGGGCCTCCACCTGAGATAATCTTATATTAGATTCATTCAATTGATCGTGTAGTCTTAACATGCTTGCAGGGGAGTACATCACCTACAATCAAGCCTTGTTTGAAGACGGATTCTAGCCATCTAGCAAATCACAACATCAACACCGAGGAGAGAGCTGTTTCTCGGGAGGACACTGGGGCCTCTGATGATAAGCCTTTCTTGGATGTGATTGAGAAGGTGTGCGGACTCGAGCAAAGACTGCAGAGGTTGAAGGAGAACATGGTATCATCAGCAGCAGGCAACAATGGAACCGCTGAGACTGACTTGCAAAACCAAGTTGTGGTGCTTGTGCCAGCCGCTGAGCTCAAGGATAAAGCATAGTAGTCTGTCATCTGAATGCAAATGCATACTTCAGCTGGGCATCGTCTATAGGAGTTCACAAAATAGTATAGGGAAGAAAAAAAGTAGTGGTTCTAGGCTTGTAGCTGACAAATCAATGTCTGGTAGTGTTTCTGGGGCCTCAACAGTGTTGATATACTGTATGTCACATGGAAGTGTATCTTTGGACTAGTATACACACCAGTGGGTAGTGGTATAAATGGTAAATGGGCTGTGATGCCTTTGGAGATTAAGATATTTTGGGTTAGGGTCGTGCTGATCTGCTATCTTTTAGTAACCACCAACTCTCAATTTGACCTGCGAGTAAAAATCCATAGATATGATTATTAAGTGCTTGTATTTACTAACGGTATAGTGCATGTCAGTCTCTCAAAAACATTCTCATCTCAAGAGGCACAGAGAGAGAGAGAGAGAGAGACTGAATTGCTCATTTGAATCTTTTTTGTTGTTGCTTAAGAAATAGTATTAAAGTTCCGATTTTTTTTTACTGTCGTGGATTTCTACCGAAAAATTATGCTACTCAAATCGAATAATACTCTTTTCTCCTTTACAATTTACTTACACCTGAGAGGCTGAGACAGAAATTAGGAGCTAACAATTCAACACCAGTTCATATCGGGAAAAAGTATAATATGACAGATGTTGCCGCTCCAATCACATGTACTCTGCAACAGACAACTCTACAAAACAGATATTTCCACAGTGAAAAGGATCTCTCACCCTAAAAACCCATCCAAAAATCAAATATTTCCAAGTGACAAATTAGCTAGAGCAGAAGAGGAGGAGAAGTAACTGGACAAGCAAGCAGCCCGTGCGACGCGATAAAGAGCGACCTGCTGGTTGTACCTGCACGGTTCATTATCTTGATCTATCATCCATCCATCCGTGTCCTCCTTGTGCACATACATACATTAGCAAGTACATACAATACAACGCATGCATTATCCAGAGCAAACGGTGGATGGTTCACGAGGCCAAGTGTCTGCATTGCTCACCATCCATCCTCCATCCATCTCTCGAGACTAGAGAGAGAGAGAGAGATCTGTTGAGACTAGAGAGAGAGAGAGAGAGAGAGAGAGAGAGAGAGAGAGAGAGAGAGGACAAGATTACAAATCAAGTGACAGAATTGGGAGAGGAGATAAGATGGGCAGGTCATGGGTTTTGGGTGAAGGGGACAGCACGTGCCCTTTTCCTGGCCAGGAGATATATTTGCTTGGACCCTTGTGATGGGGCTCAATCGAAGAGATTTCACACTGCTCATCGATGTAATTTGCTAGCAGCTACTAGCTCCCTGCAATTTGTTTGGTGTTCGAGTTGGACAGCAATTGTGCACTGTGTACAGCTCCATGCAGATGCTGTCTGAGATGCAGGTTAAATTTCGTGTTTACTGTGGTGTTTTAAGATGAGGCGGAGAGGATTTCAGTGTTCTGTATATAGCGTGCAGTGAATGGCCATGTTATTTTTAGCTTTTCAGTTGGCTTTTAGCTTTGTTTTCTCTTAGTAATTATCATTTATTAAATTAATAAGCTACAGTCAAAAAATATAAGCACAGCCCAAAAGAACAGTGCACATTGTCTCCTTTTCAGTTATAGTTTATGTCATATAGCTTCTCCTAACAAATAAATATGACGGTTTCTTTGTTATATTTTCGAAACGGTTTATCGGGACAGTCTTTTTGAAGTGGCTTATTAGATTATCTACATTCAGTGTATTCACATAAGCGTTTATATTTAGAACTAAAAATCATCAGCTATAACTATAAGTCATCAGCCGTAACAGCAGGAAACAACCTAGCCCACATATTTGGGCTGCAGATTGCAGATAAGCTCTCGTGAGTCTACAGCCACGGTGTACAGTATGAACAAGAGCAGCATTGCAGCAGTAACAATTTTAACTTCTCAAGAGTATAGAGATGAACAGCAGGTACAGTACTACTGCCCTCTAATTATGTGTTAAGATTGCAGTTGTAGCAGAAGGGACTTTTTTTTTGTTGTCAGAAATGGATGCACAGCCAGCCCACTCAACCTGCCAACCAAAAGCATACTCGTCAACTACAACCTACCGTACTAGCAGCGATTCAGAGCTTCAGATATCTGAAGCTCTGAACCTATCTACCTAGAGGCTGCACAACCGAGATTGGACTCTTTATCACGCAGACTAGCTAGGCCTCTTTCTCTTTTCGGTTTCTAAAATTTATTTTTCAGTTTTTTTTATAGTAATTAGATTTTTAAATAGAGTGTTTTTTAACATGGAGACTACAATTTAATTATAGTATACACTGTAGCGACTTTATTTATATCGGTTAAAACTACACGTGAGTTTCTCGTACAAACAACCTAAAAACTATAAACGTAATTAAAAACATCAACGGAAATAAAAAAACAAGCCCAGCATTTGGGAACCTGTTTGTACGGAAGTTAGTGTGCATTTGGGTTCCTTTGCTGATAGCGCAGATATCAAACGGAACTTGGACTGTTCATTTCTCCTCCGAGGTAGTAATATTCCAAACTGTTATTTACTTAACCACCAGCTAGCATACATAAGCCATACACATTAATTAGGTCCTTAAATTTGTTCCAAGCCGGAGTAAAATGCTGAGGAGAAATCCTGAAATATAGTCCAGAATGCATAGTAAAATATATGGCTGTATGTATTAATCGGGGCAAAGACATCGGGGGGCGAAGTGTTCGTTTTCGTGCGTCGACCGGTTTTCCCAAAAACATAAAATGTCATAGTTACACGAATAGTGGCGCTGTGCTATGAACAGTCAATCATACGGACCATGTTGCCGTGCAACGGCTTACAGTAGAAACGACCAGTGGCGGATCTAAAATGAAATCGACCGAGAATCACCGTATATATACAGAGTCATTGGGCTTATACACACCTATGCGTAAGAGGGTTTTAATAAGATAAAACTACTTTAAATCTAGTGTCCTATGCATCCCCTATAGAGCTGGGAGTTAGGTTGTACCGTGTCGACACGACTCAGGCCTACCGTGCTTCAGATCGCTTCGTGCCGTGCCGATTCGGCCTAGTCATCTCATCGTGTCATACCGTTCTGGCCCACCTCGCCTCCGGCCAGGCCCAAGCACGAGCCAAAGCCTGCTGTGCCAGGCCAAGCCCAACCCGAAGTAACTATACAGGACGAAGGTGGCAACGACGATGGTGGCGACAACTGCCATCTTCCTTTCTTTCATACCCTCCTCATTAAAAACTAGTTGAAATTGAATTAGTTGCAAAAAAACAGGCACACAATGACGTAAATATTTCGGAAAAGTAAAATTTCTTTGATATTTTAGAAATACAATATGAATGTCACAAGTTGCAATAATTACAAGTTGTGATCTCTACTGTTTCGCCGTCTTGGATTTCTTGACTCCAGGTTATGTGTTTTCAGCAATTTGCCCTTCGTCCAAACCCACTAATGTTGTCATCCGCGAGCTGGCGAGGGAACTCTGGACTCATCATTGGCTCCGGACCGCCCTGGTACTCTTTATAGTTCTATGTACCAACTATATGACGGTCATCTATGCCGTAGTCTCCCATGCTTGGCGAAAGCCAATAAGGATCAACGAGAGTCAGAGCTGGAGGAGGAATAGGGGAGCGACGGCGGGAGTTTACATTAAGTCGCCCTGCTGCTCTTTCTGTGCTTCGACTCCTCTACATACCGCTTGGGAGCTCCTTGATACTCTGACTCCTTAGTAGTATAGTGGATGGACGGTGAATAAATAGGGAGTGTAGAGGGATGTTGAATAAATGGGGAGTGTAGAAGAATGTTGAAAAAAAAATGAGAGATTGAATAGCTTGTGAAGAAATGAGAGATTAAATAGCTTATGAAGAAATGAGAGAAGCGAAGTGAATTTATAGGTATCAGCTCTCGAACGTTGCTATTCTGAACCTTGCTCTCCCAAAAGTTGCGCTCGAACGTTTCTCTTGATTCCCAAACGTTGCATCTCAGTTCTAACTATTGCATGCATCTAAATACTCATTAGTCTTATCTCTCTGAGAAAATGATTCTCCTCTCCTCTCTCTCAGAATCTTTTATCTCTCCACGTTGCTCTCTCCTCTGATCCTCTCTATCTCTCCACTCTCACACAATCTCCCTCTCATCTCTCCACTCTCCTCCAGATCGACCCCTCCCCTCCCTTAACCCCCCCGGCCGACTCCCTCCCCTCCCCTCCTTGGCTCCCCCACCGTCGGCCTCCTTCCCCTCCCCCATCGACCGCCTCCCTCCCCTCCCCTCCCCCACTGGCAACCTTCCTCGGTCCCTCGCCTCCCCCACCGGCAGCCTCCCTCGGTCCCCCTCCCCCGACGGCCACCTAACCGCCGAGGAGTTCTACGCGCGGCACGGCATCGCGCACTCATCCTCCACCTTCGTCAACCCGCGGGAGCTCTGCATCTTCACCCAGTACTGGGTCCCCAGCGGCGGCGTTCTCGTCCTCGGCACTGTCGCCGTCGTGCATGGCTTCACCGACGAATCCAGCTGGATGGCCCAGCTCACCGCCGTGCACTTCATCAAGGTCGGGTTCGCTGTCGCTGCTGTCGACCACCAAGGCCACGGCTTCTCCAATCGATATAGTCCTTCCTCTCTAGTCCTTTACTCCCCCTCTCTCTGCTCTATGATGGCTTATGGGGATTGGGGAATCCATGGGATGGCGACGGAATCACGGGAGGGCGACAAGAGGCGGGAGGCCGAGGCGGTCGCGGGTCGCTAGCGTGCCGGTCGTGCCCCCTTCCTTGCTGTGCTCATCGGGCCGAGCAGGCCCGAGCATGGCATGATATGCCGTGCTGTGCCGCCCGACAGGTTGGCTTTTCAGACCCAGTCTGGCCCACCATTCATGTTATGCCGGTATGGCCCGCCACATGACTTGCTCGTGTCGTGCTTGGACCATACCGGATCAGCCGAACCTCAGACTGGCATAAATAGATCCGGCTCAACTCCCAACTCTAACGCCCTTATAGCTCAACTTGGATCAGCCTCTGGAAATGACGACGTTGCCTTCTCTGGGACCGCACGCTACCACTTTCGTTTTGCTCTCAGCTTTTTTTCTCCGTGCCCTTTGCTTCTTCCCTTTCCCCCCTCAAATTTTGTCATATATTTCGGAGGAGAGTAACTACACGGTATGGCATGCCTACACCACATGCACGCGCATACCGTGATGGAAGTACGCACGTATGGACGGACATGCATGCAAGCATTGCTACTTCAATTATTCACTTGTGCAAGCTCTCTCTCTCTCTCTCTCTCTCTCTCTCTCTCTCTCCAAGCAGTCACATGAATTGATCAATGGCAGTGAGAATTTGGTGGCATTAGGGCTGTACACACGTCCTTGGAAGTACCCAAGATTGATCAAGAGGCCGGTCAAGTTACAAACATCGTGTACACGACAAATAGACCTACAAATTACATACATGTGTATTTCTCATTGGGAATGGTGAACCTAGCTCGATGCCAACAACAACGCTGTTATCCAATTACGTATCATGTCCATTAGTGTGGCGTCGGTGGCCTGCGGAAGGCAGGGCGACCCGTCTGCGGCCACGGCCAAAGGTCCCCCGTGTTGCCTCGGCGGATTCACGTGTACTCTCCCAGCCAACTTGGCGTCGTTGATGAAGTTGTGCAATGCCATTGTTGCTACAATGATCGTCTTTTGCATGCGACTTTTGTAGTTAGGAATCTTATTGAGTATACACTATTTTCCTTTGCACATGCCAAATGCATGCTCAATAAGGTTCCATAGGGAGAAGTGCAGATAGTTAAAAAGCTCCTGCATCCCAGACGGCTGTGTACCATTATCTAACTCCGAAAGGTGGTTCGTCTAGTTGCGACACGGGGCTAGGTACCCTAACCTGTTAGGATACCCAGAGTCAACGAGATAGTATTTACCTATATGGAGGCGCGAGAGGAGCTCGGTGGGAGGAGGTCAATCGGAGGCTAAAGTCGCACAGACGAGGATGCATGTCTCACGGTACCCATGCACCGGAGCATTGGATGTTGAACCTCCCAGAGATTCCAACCCAGGCCTAGACGTCGATGGTGGCCGATTTGCTAATAGTGCACGGCAAAGCCACCTTGGACAGGGAGGCGAACAAGACGCTGGCACGAAAGGGGGTGGGGCCACTAGGCAGCGTGAATCTAGTCGCCACGGCTGCTGGTGGGGGCGGGGGAGGGAGGGGAGAGCTCTACTCGCTCCAGTGAGGAAAGGGGAAAGTGTGCACTCGTGGAAGCCAGCTTGCGATATATCCGCTCAGTGTCGCCTCCCGTAAACGAAGCCGGAAGTGGCTTCAATCTAGCCGGCTTCTGGCTGGTCGCAGCCGGAAGCGAAGCCGGTTGGAGCGGTACATTCAACTTAATGACTTATAATTTCTTCCGAACAAATAAATATGATGTCTTCTTCATCACCTTTTTGTAGTAGTTTATCGGGATAGACTTTTTAAAGTGGCTTATTGACATCCAGTTTATTCATACAAACACTCACATTAATATCAAAATCCATCAGTTGCAATTGAAAAAAACCCATCCGATAAATCCACATGCATGTATATGCATGGATGGATGCCTCCAAATTAATCCAACTGCCCCAATAAAGGATAAAGTTAGGAAGCGTTGCCGATCCAACCATATATCACAGGTCGTGATCTCCGAGTTGGTACGTAGTACCACGCTACTAGCCTGCTAGCTAGTACCGTATAATCTTGGATCTTTGTGGTAAATGGCAAGGAGATCTAGATATCGTCGTACCGTAACCTGATCCCATGACCATGCATGATGCATTCTTACTGCATGCCCATGCTCATGTGCTCTTGCATGCATTTGATATTGTTGACACGATGTGCATCAGTAAAAACTAAAAACCAAAATGTGTGCTACGTACCTGCTACTTTCCATTTTTAAAAAAGGAATTATCTAGTACAAAAGTACATTTCGGTGCACAAGCTAGTGCATAATAAACCTTTTTGTTTGGGCAGTATGAAAACAACATGAAAATTCTGGAAAATTTTGTACATGTGCTTCTGTAATTACTCTGTTTATCTATAAACTTTTACATCGAGAGTAACAATAATGACAAAGTTCCAACAAATGATAAAACAAAAAAGAGAGGGAAAAAACAAAAATACAAATGTTACTATTCACAGTGAACTTCTTTCCTGTTTCTTTTAACATAGGGTTTGAAATTCAAATTTTGAAGTGTGATGCAACACACTATAGACTATCTACATTTTTCTCAAATTTTTCTGAAGTTACATGAATTCTAAAGCCCTATTAAGAACGCCAGAATAACATAGTAAAAAGTCTATTTTTTAACCTTCAACTATGGCCTGATTCCGAATTTCAACCCATAACTCAAAACGTTCAAAAACACAACCCTTAACTACCAAAACCTTATAAAGCATATCCATTGATCCATTCAAGACGATTTTGCCTAGCGTGGCATCCATGTGGTGGACCCAATTTTGCTGATGTAGCATCCACATGGGCCAGGTTTTTATGACTAGGACACCACATCAACATAACAGGTCCACATGGACGTCACATCGAGGGAAAACCACCTTGGAATGAGTGAAGAGTTGTGTTGTAGATGATTTTGATAGCTTAGGGTGGTGGATGGTTTTTGAGTTGCCCGTGATTGAAAACTGAACTCGGGCCATAGTTCAATGTTGAAAATTGGACCTTTTCCAGCAACATATGTGGATATTTTGAGGAGAGTCCACGACTATCGAGTATCGACCCGTAAAGTCTACGACTATTGAGTATGGACCAGGTACTGTAGCTACGACCATGGAAAAGTATTTTACCTATGACCATCGACCGATTACTATAGTAGATGACCTTACGACCTCCGATTGATTCACTGTAGCTAAGACCGGTTCACTGTCGCTTACGACTGGTTAAATGTTGCTTACTATCGGTTCACTGTTTAAGGTCAAAATCTACGATTACCTGCTATGGTCGTTCTGCCGTGGTCGAAATATTGTGGTCAATTTGCCGTGGTCGAAGCCGGACATGGTCAAAGTCTGCCGTGATCGAAACCTGACGTGGTTAAAGTCTGCCAATTCTAGTTCTGTAAACGAGCACCAACTGAAACTTTCCTAAACATAAATTTCAATGCAACTCAAAAGTTAATTATTCATCATCAATAAATCCACGACCACCATATGGTCTAATAATCTCCTCCGCACTGCCGCCCACCCATCGAGCGGTAAAAATATCATTTCTACAAAAATAGCATCGCAAACCGCGCCAAATCCGCTACTGTTTCTGCAAAAGCAGCTTGTATGTACGTACGTATTATTTGGGGTGAGACCTTGAGACAGCTGCAAAAGCGAAGGCAATGGCGGACTGAATGAAGCAGTACTAGTGCTGCAAGTGTCTCCACATCCTATCTTTTTTACATAAAACTTTAACTCACTTAGAGAACAATTGATTGGCCTAGTCATCTTAATTAAAGCCAGTAAAAAAACCATGCAAGAGGTTACCGATCAAATCCCGACAAATGCATAAATTAGTGTAACCCACTGTTAAATCATGTACAATAATATGATGTCAGTTATCTATAAATTTTACCATGTAAAATACGAGATGATGTGGAGGAGAAAAAGAAAGTATAGAGAATTAGACCATCTCTTATACAGTAGCCGACTGTAACACGATAAACAAGACACATTGTGACATGGGAAAACTATCTATAGAGATATTATATATGTTGTCTTTAGTGCTATCTATAGATGATATAGAGAATATTACAGACAGTAGTTATCTACACTATTGTACATATCCTTACGTACACCCTTATATATACACGAGTATATATACATTAATTCTTCTTGCGATATTTTAGTATGTATGTTGTCATTCAAATGTAGGTAGAATAAATCAAAAATAATATTTTTGGAGCCGTACGTTTCTCTGCGATCTTTCAAGAAGATGTTCGCACATATATGTCGACACAGCAAAGGAGAGCCGTAAAAACAAGTCTTGCGCAGTCTCAAATTCAATAGCTGGAGATCGACGATGCAACACACATCTGTACGTTCTAGCTATGCTCTCTAAGACACTCGTTGGATGAGCCTATCTGAATTCCATAGTACGTAGACGTACATGATTGGTCGATACATCCTGGCCATTCAAGCGGCAAAGATTAATTGTGTTGTGTTGGATTTTTGGTGGCAACAGCTAAAGAGATTTTTTTAATCTTCAGCAAAAACAAGTTTTCAGAAAGTAGTCAAGAATACTTACAAATTAAATGGATAATACGCAAGATTTACACTGTTGACATCGCTAAGGCATAACATATATTTCTTATGCTCAACTATCATATCTCTATTTCTTAACAATTAGTTAAGAATTCTAATAGCATAAGAAAATCTGACTATGCAATTAAGCTCCAAAGCTTTCCTTGATATACCATAACCGCATGCATTTCCTCTAAAAAGAAATTAACTACCAAAGAGATACTTTTAGCGTAAAAAATAAAAATATCTTGCAAAAAGATCCGACCAAACCTGCCCTACAAGTGGCAAAGAAAAAAAAACCTCATCCTAAACAAAAGAGAAAGGATTAATTTGGTTGGCTGGAAATGGCTTGGATGGCTCAAATGGCCCCTCCTCTCTATCATTAGTGGTTGAACCATAGGGACACAACGTATGGGGCATGGCTACCACACATCCTAGTCACCAGATACACGGCCAAGTCCAAACGTAACAAGAGAGACGCTATGCACACGAAACCCTGTAAGAACTCTTCAATGTACTCTTAGATTTTTCACCGTATGATAGGATGATTCTACTGGAGCATGTATAATAGTCTGTCTCTTTAGATTATCTCTAATGTTTTTATCTTATCTGAAAACAGCACTAGAGATAATATCTTCAATAGTAAATCATTCATCTAACTATTTTATACTATTTTTACCATAAATTTCTACCTTACACCCTCTCACTATTTTGTGTTGGTTTACGGGCTCAAATCGTCTCTTGCATAAGAGACAACACATTATCTCTTTTCACCTCATCTTTCATCCACATAGAATTTTACTCATTTAATATAGATAAGAAATAGCTGAAATGATACTATTGAAGATACCCTGATACAGCAGAATCAATGTTGTTGGTAGAGTTTACAATGATTTCATGCCAAATTAAGCTTTTGTCATGCAAAGCATTTATGAACTAATAGGATTCCCAAATCTTCTAAGTTCTAACACAAGCCCTAATTCATACAACGAAAAAAAAAGAGCAAGAGCTTGTGGTGTGCGTGTGTAATATTACATCAATCCCTCTCTTGGTGTTCGTCCAATGCAAGCAAGCAAGCTTGCAAGATCCGGTGGGGCCCGCGCCTAGCTCACGTGCGAAGGTTGCCGTGGCGATAAAGATCGCGCCACGTAGGCTCGAGTATCCGGCGCTGCCAATGGGAGCGCGCCATGTCAGCGGATAAGAGAGGATTGTAGTTGCGGGGTAGATGGGATGGGCAATCAAAAGCACCCTCCGCCGATTACCAAAATACCCCTCGTGTTTGCCCTTGGTGTTAGCTTTTTAGGTATTTAATTACAGAAAATGAAGAAAATAGAGAAAATAAAAAATATCGTTATATCTCCACAGAAAATATAAAAAAGAAGAAGAAAATCACGTTAAGAAGTTAATACGTTACAAATGTCTTTTGACCCATCGCTGTCTAAAACAGATCTCAAGTAGAAGTTCTTGCTTCTATTTTTTAAGACAAAGTTATACGAGGCAATGATCTGGTGATCATATGATGATGAGATGATGATTGGATTTCTTTTTCAGAAAATTTTCGTATCAGAATCTGAACTGCTTCGATGGTGCAATGCTGATGAGATGATGATTGGATTTCTTTTTTCAGAAAATTTACATGTGTGTATGAGCGTGCCAGGGTACTTAACGAGAGTTCACGTGTTCAATTTCCACCGGGACCAGCGTATAGGGTTTATGAATGTAGTAGATTGGATTTATGCGTTTGCTAAGACAGGGCTGGCTAATTACAGTCATCTAGCTCAACATTTTAAAGAAATAATTGTACATTGTGCTTCGTTTTATAGATAATCGGGTCAGATCTATCTTATCTTATGCAACGAGGCCATAAAAAAATATGCAAATCTCATTCATACTGGCACACATGCCCAATTCATTTCTTGAATCTTAATTTTGCCTCTACATGATTTAGCTATTTACTACTGCTGGGTCGAATCCCATGTTTTGTCTTCTAACCAACAAAAAAAACGACAAAGAAGGGAACAATGAAAATGTATACATTTACTTCATGCAAGTTAGCAACATTCGGTACTGAATCTATCGATGCATTCGACCAAAAGTACGCATATACTACATAGTAAATGCCAACAAGATTGTCCAAAGAAATGCTATATATTATTGTAAAATATAATAACCACAGCAAAAAATAATACCCCGATTGTCACTAGGGGATACCACATTAACATACTAATATACTTAACATCTACACACAGACATGATGCTAGCTAGCATTAGGACAAAGTGGCACTTGGCATTTCACCAAGAACATATGGAGGAATGCTTCAAAGCTTTGCTTTTTATCTGGCACGAGAGGCATGGCGACAAGGTGTATTAGTCCAAAAAAGTATACTGTTAAGTAATGCTTAGTCCCATGATTCATCGGCCGGTGCCGTCTCCAGAGGAAATATTGATCTGGGACATGGTTAACAAAAGACAACAAAGAACCAGCTAAACAAAATAATTACCCTTTCCATGTTCTAATAATGAATGGGAATCAAGCCACAAAACCACAAAAAAAAACCATTACTTCTCTAAATGCTCTATAAGTTACAGTATACAATATTTTATTTTTGCCCATGTTTTCTTTTCCGGGAAAAAGAGCAGTTTTCTATAATTCTTGCTAGCTTTGATTTATACTTTTTTTTATTTGTATACCTCGAATTTTGTTGTCCCTTGATATTTTGCATCATATGTCTGTCTAAAATAGGAGTAGCAATTATAAAAATCAGCCATATATAACTCTAGCTAGTACCACCTGGCTCTATAAAATTTCAATGTTAGTCTCCATAAAATCTAAACAAGATGGCTACAACTACCTGTTAAGGCTGGTGAGTTTTGGAAACCCTAAAGCCCAGGGCAAATTGGTCTCATCTAGCCATTGCAAATCCTAGATGCCCCAAACAATTGCACCACATGTACAAAACCTAGAGAGGAGAAAAAAATGGAGAAGGGACCTGCACAAAATGCTGTGTGGGTCCTGCAAATGCCATGGGCCCCACAGGCAGGGGGAGGAAAGGGACCTCATGAAAGGGAGGTTTCCTCCAGCTTCACCCATGGCCCTCCCTCTCTAAAACCCCCACCCCCTCCTCCCTTCTCTTGAACCCTTTCTTCCTCCTCCCCCACCAGCTCCAACTCGCCACACCTGTCTCTCTCTCTCTCTCTACCCTCTCTCTCTCTTCTCTCCTAGAATTAGCATTGCTTCTCGGCTCGGCTCACAGAAGTCCCGTGTGTCCTGCTCTGTTATTGCTGCCTCTGCTCTGTTCCTTGACCTCTTCTTGCCACAGAGGAGTACAGTACAGCAGCTGCAAAGACAGAGGCTTTCCATTTCCTCCTTTTCAATGGTGTACTTGGTGCTTTGGTGAGTCCAAAGCCAATTGCACAAGTCCCAGGTGGGGGCAAGGTGTGTGGGTTCTTGATTAGTTTTTTTTTCCTTCCTTTGGAGTTTGCCCATGCCCCAAGGCTGTTGGTGGAGCTTTGTTTAACACTTTTGGTTGTCCCTTGGAACACCTCACCTTTCCCCGAGATTGCAGTCTTTTCCTCTTCTTCTCCATCTTACAGGGAGGCAGCAACTTTCACAAACCAGGAAATTCCTCAGTTCCCGTGCAAGTTGCGTTGTTTTTAAAGATCTTTTCAGGATTTCATAGCCTTGGGGTTTAGGGGTTTAGGCATTTCTTGCTCTTGTGTTCTTGGATTGATGGTCTTGGAATTGATCCGAGAACACTTCGAATTCTCCATTTTACCTGCCAAGAAGTTGAGGAGTTGTTGTTGTTGAGGCATTGCAATGTCGTCTTCTTGCATACCGACCGGCCTGCGGCTGGACCTGGACATGGTTAAGGCGGCGGCGTCTCCGGGCGCACACTCGTCGCCGCTGCGACCGGTGCACTCGTCGCCGTCGTCGACGCTGTCGGAGGCGTCCAACTCGTCGTCGTCGGCGACGTCCGTGTCGCTGAAGCGGGCTCGCGCGCCGCGGAAGCGGCCGAACCAGGCGTACAACGAGGCCGCCGCGCTGCTCGCGTCCATCCACCCCTCCGTTTTCCCCGTCAAGAAGAGCCCCAAGACGGCGCCGCGACCCCCGGCGCGGCAGCTTTCCGGCCTCGCGGCGGCGTTCGATCCCTCCTCCGACCTCCTCCCGCCTCTCCCCGTCCTCGCCGACGCCGCATTCCTCCTCCGCGACACTCCGGCGACGTCGCCGCAGCCGCAGAGCCCGTCCTGCGGCAAGAACTGCTCGTCGCCGGGGCCGGTGAGCAGCGTGTTCCGGGGGTTCCGCGACCCGGCGCCGTCACCGGCGAGCCCGGACACTGCCGATGAGCCCGGCGAGCTCGACTTCGACGACGACGGCTTCGACACCGAGTCCATTCTCGACGTCGAAGAGGCCGCGGCCGACGGCGCGGCTGAGGGCATCGACGGCATCATGGGCAGCCTCACGGTCGAGAGCAACACAGCCACCACGTCCGACGACTCCATCCTGTCCAGCTCCAGCATACACCCCTACCTGAGGAGCCTCATGGTGGTCGGTCTCGCCGGCCGGTTCGAGCTCGACCTCGGGTTCCGGCATGGCGCCCGGCCCAACCTCAATCGTGCGCTCAAGCGGCGGGACGACGATGGCGCATGGTGGATGTGGCCCGCCGTGCCGGTGAAGGACATCACTGTTGCACCGCCGCCGCCGCCTCCACCGGCAGTGTCGAACACCGCAATGCCGCCGGCGTCAGCGGCGCCGGAGAAGAAGAAGAGCAAGAAGAAGAAGGTGGTGAAGGTGGAGAAGGTGATGGCCAAGGGGAAGGAGGAGTTGCCCAATGCGAAACGCGAGGAGGAAGCTGATGGAACAGTGGATGAGGCGGCTAATGGCAGTGGCGATGCTGACAGTCTGCCGACAAATGCGCCGAAGACCGGGTTGGGGCTGAAGTTGGACGCCGACGAGGTGCTCAAGGCGTGGTCCGGCAAAGGGTCGATGTTCGCCGAGGACAGCGGGCCGGAGTCGCCGAAGTCGGCCGCCGAAGTGCGGGTGAGTGCTTGAGTACCCTCATAGATTGAAGCATGACAGCTTATTTTTCTTCAGTGCAACTTCTTTCTCTGAAAAAAAATGGTCTCTCGCAGTAGGAGAGTAGAACATAATTCTGATGAGTTAATAGTAACTGAATTTTCCTCGCAAAAAAAACTGAATTTTACCCTATTGCTATTTTATATCAAAGAAGACTCCCTCAGTAAAAATTTTTTTTTTTTGATGCGCTTCGTAGCTCAACTTTACCTCCTCCATCACATTCTTATTCAGATTAAAGAGGCATGTTTCAAAAAAAAATATCTGAGAACTCCTTTTAGTAGGAAAAAAGAACTCTGGATACGTTTTATTATAGAAAATTTTATTCAGTTCCATGATAAGGAATATATTTCGGTATATACGTTGTTGTAGCTTAATTCCACGTCTCTTTGCCCATTTCTTCAGATAAGAACTCCTTTTAGTACGAAAAGAGAATAATTTTACCTCTTGTCAATTGTTTTCTTCAAACAACAAAAGGGCACACCTCACAAATAAAAAACCACATGTTTGACATGCAACTGCCATTTGTGAAACTCGTATTAAGTCTCAAGAGTAGGAAGTTGTTTATACAACAGATGGTCCCTCACAACTAGTACTCTAGTAGCCCTGTACTACTTCATATCTGTAAGTACACACCTTTTTAGAGTATCACTGGTACTCCAGTAACCCATAAAATAGAAGTACTCAGACAAATGATGAGTCCAAAAAAAACAGCGAATCCCAGCAAACCCACTTTTCAAATTTCATGAACTGCTTCTAGCTCTCTAAAGGTACAGGAACAGATGAGTTGTTTAAATTTTGCTAAACATATGGGTGAATAACTGTTAGAAATAGGATAAATTCACTTCAACCATTCTAATCGGTTATAGTTAGTTAAACTCAATTACTCAACAGTGGACCACAGACAATTGGGCCTGGAGAACTTGTGCCATGGATTACATGACTGTCTTCTTGCTGAGTCCCTTGAGCTCAAATTTGGTGCCCTTTGGGCCAATGATAGAGCAACTGCAACAAACTCTAGCCCCAATTCATTTGGCTTTTCTGCAATTTGCTCTGATAGATGGCAAGATTTGCAGCTGTCGTAATTGGCAAGAATAATTATTCCAGATATGTCCAGCTTCTTTGTAGTTTGGACTTTGGACACACATTGGCATGCATTACTACTACCTTGAGACACTTTTTAATGATAATGTAAACCTATAAACATCTTTTGCATCTCTTTTCTTGGATTCTAATGAAAGGAATCTCTTACAGTCGTACTGATGATGGTGGATCCTTGTTGCAGGCCAAGCTTGCAGACATTGACCTGTTTCCTGAGAATGGAGCTGGTGCTGGTGGCATCAGGGAAGCAAGTGTCATGAGGTACAAAGAGAAGCGGCGCACCCGGCTGTTCTCAAAGAAGATCAGGTACCAAGTCCGGAAGGTGAATGCCGACTGCCGGCCTCGGATGAAGGCAAGCACTAGAACTGATTCTTGAAAGAATAAAAAGGTCTATTTGTAACACAAAAACTGAAAAACTCATTGTTCACACCAAAATACCATGTGTATCACTTACATATGCAGCTTATCGAAGCAAGGTTTGTTAGTTACTGATGTGTTACTTTCTGTTTTTGGTTACTGCAGGGAAGGTTTGTTAGGAGCCCATCTCTTCTTCAGCAAGCCCTGGAGGAAGAGAGCTAGACAGTGATACTTGCTAGCCTTTTTATGGACACCTTTTTGGATTTTTAGTTTCTCATTAGCTAAGAGATGTGAGATTTTTTTTTCCCTTCCCTTTTTGCCTTTCGGAGTTTTGCTGTGGAGAGGATAGAGATACCTTTAGAGCGAGTTGTCATGGGGATCACATAGTTTGTATCAGGTTTACAATGTGAGGTAAAGGAAGGAAATAAAGTGATGTTAGAATATACAGTCATACAGCAAGCAGCACAGATGATGCAGTTTTAGTGTTTTACCCACTTTTAATGCCCTAAATATATCGTTCATTGGCACATTGCATTGAAACGTGAACAGGAAAGCAAATCAAATTGTTGGAGGTTAATATTAAGGAATCACTTGATGTAACATGTAGCATGTAGTACCTACCATGTTACACCCTCTGTTTATCACTGTCCTGGAAACAGCAGGTAGAGTACCTGCAGGCGGCGGCGCACGAAGTACGCACGCAGGCGACGCGCTCGCCCGCGGCGCACGCCCACACAGCAGGCAACGATCTTGCCGCAGCCGTGTGGAGGGAGGGCCCCAAGCCGGCGTCGCCATACCTCACCGGCGTCACCTCGGCCAGGGTCGCTGGCATCTGGTCGCTGGGGCAGTGGAGGAGCCGCCGCCATGGGAGGAAAAAGAAGAGCTCGAAAAAGAAATGGACCAGAGTTTGTACGGTTAGGTCTAATCAAAGAACTGAGGGGCTGTTTAGTCATATGGAGGAGATAAAATTCGAAAATCAAAATAATTTGAGTTCAAATCCCTGAGAATACTATTATAGAGAAGAGTACACGAAATAGATATCGTTTTGGAGAAGCCCACGACGTGGATACCGTTTTGTCGAAGTCATACTTAGGGGAGTACTATAATAGCAGAAAACTCCAGCCTAGGGGAGGTAGCGCCGAAGACGGAGTCAAGGTCGTGGAGGAGGCGGATGACTGCAGTCTTGGGGGAATAGTCGAGGATGGTGTGTCTGCAGCCTGGGCACGGGGAGGACGAAGGTGCTGGGCAACGGGCACGGGGAAGATGGCTGCGCATCGAGGGTGGGGAGGACGAAGGCGCAGGGGAGGAGGACGGCGGTGCTGGGAGAAGCGATCGCTGCCTCCTGCGTGAAGGTGATTAGCCTGACAAGGCCCAAGCCGTAGTTGACTCGCGAGGGAAGAATACTTCGGTTCTATTCTTTTTTTTCTGCGGCATATAGCTTGTGGTTACGATTTGTGGTTTTTACTAGTTGGATGCCCGTGCGTTGCTACGGATTAAAACATAATCGTAACATTTAAAAAGTCTAATTGCAAAATGATAGGGAGCAAAGGAAATACTCTAAAATTAGTCTATCAAACAAGAACACTATAGATCAGTGGCGAAGCTAGGAATAAAATTGAGGCTAGGCTGAATCTTTTGTCAGACTAAACTAAATTGACATAAATATAGTGTTTTACTTTTTACAGAATTTCAAAGTCATATAGAAACACACAATTAGAGACAAATAATGCAAAATAAAGAAATATAAAATAAGTACCTCGAAAGTCGATAATACGAAACACATACTCAAGAATATATAATTATTCTACCATGAGTGCAGATTAGCGATAAGTCACATGTGTATGAAACATATGAAAATTAGTGATATAATAGAAACTTGTGAAAGACAATAAAAATTTAGATCATATAAAATATATCACAAATAAACTAATTTGAATCATAAGATAAATTTGAATCACGGGGAAAATGCATTATACGCGACTTCATGCCTTGGAAGCGGTTTATGATTTTATCATCATCAATACTTTTTAAAGATCTCCGGTGCACCCACAGCGCCGCCACCTTCTCCACTTCTCACCGCTGCCGCTCCTGCCTCCTTCGTCCGCCCCCAACCGGCGCCGCCCCCACGCCTCCTCCTTCCTCCGCCCCCTTCCTCTTCGAGCCAGCCGCCGCCGCAGCCGCGCCTCCTCCTACCTCCGCCCCCAACCGGTGAGATGGAGGTCGCGCCGCCTCCTTCCTCTGCCCCCAACCGGCGCCGCCCCCGCCG
Source organism: Dendrocalamus latiflorus (assembly GCA_017311315.1). Taxonomy (NCBI): domain Eukaryota; kingdom Viridiplantae; phylum Streptophyta; class Magnoliopsida; order Poales; family Poaceae; genus Dendrocalamus; species Dendrocalamus latiflorus. Next base: position 47,369,537 of record CM029639.1, on the reverse strand, counting down.
TCGCCTCCTTCCTCTCCTCCGCCCCCAACCAGCGCCGCCCCCGCCGTCGCCTCCTTCCTCTCCTCCGCCGCAGCCGCGCCTCCTCCTCCCTCCGCCCCCTTCCTCTCCGAGCCAGCCGCCGCCGCAGCCGCGCCTCCTCCTACCTCCGCCCCCAACCGGTGAGATGGAGGTCGCGCCGCCTCCTTCCTCCGCCCCCAACCGGCGCCGCCCCCGCCGTCGCCTCCTTCCTCTCCCCCGCCGCAGCCGCGCCTCCTCCTTCCTTCGCCCCCTTCCTCTCCGAGCCAGCCGCAGCCGCGCCTCCTCCTACCTCCGCCTCCAACCGGTGAGAGGGAGAGAGAGAGGGTGTTTCTTTTCTTTCTTTTTAGAAAAAAGCAGGTGGGTGGGAGAGAGAGAGGAGCAGTAGGTGAGGAATTTTTGAAGTGAAGCCCGCGCGAGCACAGCCAAAAAAAGTGGCCCCACATGTCAGTGAAAAGGGAAACAATCATTTCGAGCAGAAAATAGTTCTACAACATATGAAGTTTGGATCACAATAGATCACTGGATGTCACAAAATTCAAAGGTTACCATAGGGACAGAATGCATGCCATCAAAATATGTTTCATTGACATGGTTCTGCTACGTTATTGGCATTTCATATCGCTTAACTGCTCCGCATTCAAGCCCACATAATCAACAGCTTTGTTCGCATAAAGTAACAAGACAATAGCTTGTAGTGTTGTTACCTCATGTTCACCTATTATTTAGTGACACACAAAACTATCCCTTCCTAACTAATTTGTGAAGATTGTTCTTAATATGGGCCCCAGTCTGGACGAAATTCAACCATCCATTAATCAACATTCCTCCAGCATTTGAGGTAACATGCTAACGTTCTTAAACCTTTATTCCTACATGCTTATGTTCTCCCATAGATCTGTATCTTTTCATGAGTACAGAAATTTTTTATGCAGAGCATTAATATTCAAAAAATGCAACACTATGATGCACGGACACGGATACGTCGATACGACACGACACCGACACAGGAATTCGTCATTTTCCCAAAAATACCGATACGCCGACACGGATATATATATTTAAATAATAAATAAATAAATTATATATATGTATTATTTTCTATGTTTCCACATGCTTATTATCTGAAATAATGTAAATTGTAAACTTGTAATTTGTAAAGTGTACACTCAGAATATATACCTCATGAATTGTTTTGTTAATCCTGGCGACAATTGTTGATGTGACTACCATTTCTAGAAATAAGAACTCCATTAACTTGGGAAAAAGTAACATGATCAGATCGGCAAGACTACACAGGAGGAGATACGGGAGCTAGCGACGCACGGGAGATGTAGTCCGCGGCGAGACGCGGGAGATGTAGTCGGCGGCAAGATGCGAGAGATGTCGTCGGTGGCGAGATGCGGGAACCGGCGGGCAGAGGAGATGCGAGTGAGGAGATGGAAGCGGCGTCGAGATGCAGGAGCCGACGGGAACGGGCGGCGCGAGATGCGGGAGCTGGCGGGAGCAGGAGGCGGCGTGAGCGGCCGATGCGGAGAAGCGCGAGCGAGCGATGGGAATGATGCGCTCGGGAATCGGCGCTTATGGTTAGGGTTAGGGATGGGCCGGCCGTGTCCTGGGCCATTCCTGGGCTGGCTATGTCTAGGCCGTGTCCGACTCGTATATTTACTGTGTCCGACACGTGTCGAGAATTTTAATAATTAAAATTAATTCCAAAATTGGCCGATACGTCGCCGACACATGTCGGAGACGTGTCCGTGTCGTATCCGTGTCCGACACGTGTCGGACACGGATACGGCGGTTTTGACACGTGTCCGTGCTACAGAGATGCAACACATGTAGAAGCATTTCTAGGCTTCTAGCCACAGTTTTTTTCCATTTTACCAACTGAGCTCAAGAGCTCCCCATTTGACCCAGTTTCAGTTGTAGCATGTGCTTGTTTACATGCACAAGCTCTACCAATCTAACTCAAAGTAATCCACTTGCACCAACAAATGCATTGATGTTCTCTTATGATCCGTATGCTCACAATGCCACATGATGTGCAGCCATTGAGAAAACAGTTTTCAACCACTTAGTTTATGCAGTCATACCTTGACATAGTTAGGAGACAATCCTGAGACATATAAATGCATATTTCTTTATTACATGTTTTAACTATATGCATTAGAATTGAACCCAGCCTTGTACTTAATTAATTTGTGCAAGACATGTCAGCTCTCTTTTTTTTCAAATCTTGAACCCATAACACCATCACCAGAAAGCAGACCTGAGATGTCCTTTTTATTCTTCCTCCCCAACCAGGGCAAGGATTTCTAGTCCTTTATCGCCTTTTAATATTCCCTGAGTAAGTCACACTCAAAAGCCTACTTTTATCTAGCTAGATACCTCATTAGCCTGCCCCATTTATGCCATTCCTGACTAATTCGTCCATCCGTCCAAAGTGAAATACATTTCCACTTCCATTTCCAATTTTGTATCTCTAAAAGTTACACAAATTCTATCTACTTCCATTCCCAATTTTGAGTGTCTAAAATTACAGAAATTCTATGTATTTTTCCTGCGCTGCCGTATGCACAAATGCAACAGATAGTTAGTTGAGTAACCACCCTTGACAATTGACAGCACCATCGCAACGAAGACTCAAGAGAAAAGCGCCTAATTAATCAAAGGCCGCACCTTGGTGTTGTGCGCGGCGCGCAGGCGCAGCGATCCGAAGAGGTCGGTGGTTCCCTGCAGCACGGCGCCGCGGGAGGCGGTGTCGACGACGACGGAGAAATTACGCGCAAGGAGCGCGACGTCGGGAGGCGGCCCCCCTCCCGCGCCCCCGTGGTGGAGGCGGAGGCGGAGCTTGGCGAGGCCGTCGAGGACGCGGCAGGAGAGGCGATGGGAGAAAAGCCGGCGCTCGCTGTCAAACTCCGAGGTGACCCGGACGGTCGGCCGCCGCTGCAGGAGCCCGCGCTCCGGCGGGGGCGGCGGAGGGGCAGGGGTCAGGGCGGCGTGGGGGACGCCGCCGCCGCCGCCGTCTTCGTGCATGGGAGGGGGAGGGGGCGGCGCGGGCTCCGCCATGCGATGCGACGCGGAGGGGAGAGGTGGCGACAGGAGGAAGAAGTGGCAGGAAGCGAAAAGACACGTGGAGACCGTTGCGTAATGCACCATCACCTTGAACTCCTTCTTTTAAGGAGTAGAGATAGAGAAACTGATGATATAAAAGATTACAGAATAACTAAAACTTATGTACTGTTTTTGCTGATATAAATGAATCGGTATATTATGTATTACAATTAACTAGCAAATCCTATCTTAAAAAGACACTATGTTTAAAAATTAATTACTGTAGAAAAAGTTAAAAGTTGAAGTCAAAAGTTAAAAAACAATATGCCCGAAGATGAGGATGGGGAATAGGATTTAGGGCTCAGAGTGTAGTGTAGTGTCCGAAAGGTACCTCAGTTCTTGATAGTATTATAGCAGTATAACATTTCCAGACATTAGTGGCTATAGCTAACAGTAACTTCCAGACCAGGCCGTGCAGTTATTGGTTAGAAACAAGAGAATTTGACAGCATATCACCTTGAAATACCACCATGAACGGAAGCAGATGAAAGTCATGAAACTAAAAACCACAAACGTTAGAGCAGCATCCAAAATTAACACTTAGCAGCATTACTGAATTCACTTTGACAGTGCTTCACGAACGCATACAACAACGCAGCAGTCAACTGCTATATATACATACACCAAGTAATGGTCCATAACAAGAACAATCCAATTATCCTTACGCCGTCCTTATTGCGCGCATATTTACATGGAGATAAATATCCAAACACACATTGTCGTCACAGTCGGCTTTTAGAAGAAGAAAAAGTGAGCCTGTGAAGTTCATGGTGCAGTGGAAGACCATCATCACATGTTTATTGCTGTGACAACTTCGGGGTGGTAATGGAGCATCTCCTGCCACATCATTTCCCGAATCATCTCTACACTGAGGTTTTCATCTATGTCGAGATCGATGGGCACTTGCGCGGGAGGATTTGCACTTGGATCATACAAAGGTGACATGTAAGGATGCTCAAGAGCCTCGGTGACGCTAATTCTTTTGGTAGGATCGAAGATGAGCATCTTCTGTAATAGATCAATGGCAAGAGGATGTGCGTGTGGGTACATACTTGCGAGGGGAACACCACGAGTGTAGGGAAGGGACTTGATATATCTGCGAGCTTTTGGGTTGTCGATGAACTCTAGGTCAGACTCACTCATGGTGCCAAGAACATTGACTATGAGCTTGAGCTGATTTAGGCACTCAGTTCCTGGGAAAATAGGCTTACGGCCAAGTAGCTCAGCAAAGATGCAGCCAACAGACCAAACATCGATGGAAGTGCCGTAGTTGTCACAGCAGAGGAGCAGCTCAGGAGCTCTATACCAGCGGGTGACGACATATTCAGTCATAAACTGGCCTGTACTACTGTTTGTACGTGCAAGACCAAAATCACATATCTTCAGATCACAGTTTGCATTCACCAGTAGGTTCCCAGGTTTTAGGTCTCTGTGGAGTATCTCTGCTGAATGGAGATATTTCAGTCCCCGAAGCAACTACAATCAACAAAACAACAGCATCTTAAATTATCAACAAAAAAGGTAGATAGAAAAAAAAATGATGGAGAATTTAACAGATCGCAAGACAACAGGTTAAATGAGGCTGAAGGGTAACATGAACAGGAAAGTCATCAGCATGCTATTTACTTCATGTAGAGAAGTGAAGCTCTACTTTTGTAGTTTCATGCAGAAGCTCCTACCGTAAGTCCTAGCTTTATTTGGAAGGGGTGGTCTGACCAAGTAACTGTTGGATTCTTTGTAAACATGCAAGTCCTAGAGATAGAAGTGCTACTTTCACATACTGGAGTTATTGTTCGTGCATATGTGAACAGCACATGCGGTAGTGTAGCAACCACCCATGTCATGTGGGCCAGTAGCATTGGCGAACAAGGAAAGGGCAGCAGCCAGATTAGTTAAGAGATATTGTTAGTTATGATTTGATTATATATCAATCCCTTAAAGATAGGAAGATATGATTTGATTAGATTTCAATCTTTTATAGATAGAATTAGCTATTTGTTTCCAATCTGTTTATGCCGACTATATAAGGCTAAACATTTGTCATCTATTGAAATCAAGCAAAGAAAATAAATTAGTCTAGTCTCTCCTCCTAAGGTTTTCTCCCTCATCTATAGTCAGCCTCTCATCCCACCAAACCGACAATGTCCGGCCTTCCTCTCGGCGGTGTTTACCTCGATGAACTAAGATTCATCATATTTGGTATCAGAGCAATCGATCCCCTTCCCACAACTTCTGCTACCATGGCTCCTATTGCCAAAACATTGACCACGATAAAGGCTAGCGGCCTAGCGCCAACAAGATGGCCACTAGTACCAACGATATCGACAAGAAGATGGCGGCCATCTTCCTTAACATACATACCACCTTGGGGAAGATTGCGAATTAGAAAAAGATACAAGAGGTGACAGCGGCACTGTTCCTAGCAGCTGCCGTGGCACCGTCAGAATATGTCGTGGCAGCCGCGGTTCTGTCGACGCCTACCGTAACCCTTCCATGTCCTGCTGCGACAACCATGTTGCTACCGAAGCTTGCCACGGTAACCATGTCATTACCGCAACCTGCTATGGTACTAACGACGCTCGCCCCGACCTTGCCATGTCTTATCACGGTGTTGCCTTCTGCCGAAGGCCGCCATAGCCCTACCAAAGCCTGTCGGGGCAACCGTATCATGGAAGCATACCACAACGCTGTCATGATTGCCACCGCGCCAGCCGTAGCGATCGCAGATGCCATCAATATTGTTGTACCTATACATGGAGGCCATGGCCTTCAAGGTCACTGGTAAACGTTGTAGTCTCTCGTCAACTTAGAGCCTCCTAAGGCTGCCACCACAGCTCGAGGACGAGCTATCACCGAAGGGGGAGAAGTTGTCACGTGTTGAGTCACTGTTCATGCGCACTGATCATACATGTGAACAATACCATGGTACTGTAGCAAACGTGTATGGTATGATTGGATGAATTAGAATAGATATAAGAATAGTTAGTGTTCCTTATTAGAATAGATATAAGAACAATAAGTTTCCTTGTTAGATGGATTTACTGCCTTATAGATATATTTTATTTATACAATTAACTAATAGACCACATCTTAAAAAGACACTCCGTTTAAAGAGCTAGTTACTGTAGAAAAGCCAAAAGCTGAAAAAGAATAGGCCCTACTATCAATCAAGTAATGAAGATAAATTAATCTAGCCTGTTCCCATAAGTTCTATCATCTCAGTATATAGTCAAATCTCTCATCCCATCAAGCAGACGCCGCCCAGTCTTCCTCTCAGTGGTGTTTACCCCGATAAACTAAGATTCATCACAGCTACTTTACACCTTTATCAGAAAGCCCCATTTCACTTAAAGCTGGCTTTATTTGGATGGGGAGGTCTGACTAAGTAAGGTCCAAGTAGTCCTATTCAATATATCACTTGGAATGGAAGGTCTGGCTTTAGTAAGTTGATAAAATAAATTGTAATATAAACATCTAAGCAGAAGGTGCTAGTTTTAGGTTGCACATGACATGAGCCTATGACTGTCTTTTATGCATTTGATGAGGCAACAAAAGAATGCCTGGAAGCTACTTGTGACAGCATACACAGATCAAATTAAATTTGTGAAATTCAAAATTTGCCAAAGAAGATTCATGGTCGCAACTACTAATGCACACAGTGACACAGTGTGTCCAACAGGTTGTTGATTCAGGCTTGCAGAAAAGAAAGGTCCACATATCACATATGGACTATGCTATGGTGTCAAACAACAAAAGAAAAAAAAGATGTTCCTTTTAGCCCAAAGGAAATACAAAAGCTCAACAATTCCACGCCATCCAATTTGAGATTTTCTATACAGCTGGAGTATAGTTTGGTCTTCCATTCCAAAAATACTACCAGTATCCTCTTGTCAACCTAAACTGTTAGAATCTGGCTTGGAAACAAAGATAAATACCCAGTTATTGTCGGTTCTTTCAAATCCTAGTGAGTGCAGGAACATGTGAAACCAACCAGAATCACACAGGATGCTACATGTGGTTATTTCAGATTCTATCTGTGTTTCACAATTTTCATTCATTTGAGCACAAACTATAATAATATTATGTAAAAAAGAAGAAGAGAAAAGACGTTCACGGCGACCAAATACAGCTGGCCCGTCCAAATTAATTTTAGGGTTAGGGCTAAAGCCGTACCTGGACTGGATCAGCAGCTCAACGGTATGGTTTAGAAACTCAAACTCAAATTAATTAGTATTGACGCTTAAACACTAATGCCTAACATTGATATGCCTACAAAACAGTTTCTGTCTTTGAAGTTTGAACTGACAGAGATACCTAACATTCTTTGTCTTAATATCACCAAAAATCTTATTCCAACTAATATGGTACAGATTAAGGTACAATGCTTGATGCATATGTGAGTGAACCTTCCGATAGGATCTCTGGCTGACTTGTAGATATGAGATAGGATCTCTGACTGACTTTCAGATATGAGTGCATTATCACAAATGGTGTAAGTAGTGAAAGTAATGACCAAGGAGCATTACAAGACACAGAATTACTCGTTAAATACGTAAATGTGGAAGACAAGATTGAGAATAAAAAACGAGGGGCCGAAGCATTACCTGAAAAAGAAAATATTGGCAGTGGTCATTGGAAAGCCCCTGAGGTGATTTGATTATCTGATGCAGGTCGGTATCCATGAGTTCATAAACCAAGTACACATCCTTAAACATCCTCCTGTGTACTGGCATCATTATATCCTTCAAAGCAATAACATTCTCATGACGGAGATGCCGAAGGAGTTTAAGCTCCCGCAAGGTCCTTAGTGCATCCACACGGTTGTCAAAGACATTGTGTATCTTCTTTATCGCTACTTTCTCATTTGTCTCACGATTTATGGATGAGCAAACTATTCCATAAGCTCCTCGCCCAATGGGCTTGATTGGCACATACTTGATGTCTATCTCAAATAAGGTTTGCCACATGGAGTAGTAGTGCTTCCCTTGGTTTCCCAGGCCATTTGGAGGATCCACCATCATCGCCATTTTCGACTGAGGAAAGAAAAGAATATAACATAGTATACTAGAAATGATAAAATCGAAATTCTAAGCTTGCACAATCACCAAATTAGGAATGCAGAAGACCAAACAACCTCATAATCAAAGGCAACCTATAACAATGTGGACCCAGTCATCTAGCATACCCTGGAAACTCCAAATCTCCAACTAGAAGAAACTCTTGGTCATAAATTGACAAGATCTCATTTGTCGGCAGACACCCCCGAATCTCTTCTATTTTGGTAAGTATTGAGGTATAACTTCAACTAGAAGAATTAATTTATAACCTAAACCCAAAGTGTACCTAGTACTGTGCATCTATAAGGCTCGTAACATTGTACTCAGATTCTGCAAGGTAGTCTCAGCCATGAAGTATAAACAATACATGTTCACATGGCATCTAAGTGCAGTTGTACATATAGTTTAGAAATGGAACATGGTAGAAGCAACAGAATTATATCCTTGGAAGGATGTACAAGGTTGGTTGAGGAAGTAAGAACTGCAAAAGCAAACAAATGAAATGTTTGCTGTTCCACAACCGATCGGATTCAGTTGCTAGATGAACTCCATCTTCATGACTTTCTCTACGAAATACGAATTGTGCTTTCTCTACAGAAAAACAGTTGACAACCCACACCGCACCATCACCGTTGGTCTTCTCGATCGTTGGTCAGTACTCAACATTCTCCAGCTGACGCTGCTCCATTGAGCTCATGAATGGCATACGTCGATTGCCGCTGCCGATCCCTGCACCCATATCGATGCACCACCACCATGCAATGCCACTGTCTTCATCCGCATTTACAACAGCCACGGCGCTAAAAATCCAAACCAAATTCCCAATCCCAGAGAGGGACAAACAGATTGCGTGCAACAAACCCATAGCTCCTGGAGGCAAGATCGTCGACCAGACGATTAAGCAACGAACATATCATCTTTAAGATGAACAAAACCAGCAGATCACGGAAATGGCTCAACCAATCACCACATTTCCTGGTCAGTACCACGGACTGGGCGGACCCCCCCCCCCCCCCCCCCCACACACACACAGAGCACGGGATGCTACGGGGATTCCTTTGCAGGCACTTAACTACGCACGTGCCACGCACAATCCGAGCTTGAAAACTCGAAATACTCAGATCAGGAGGACACGGTGACGCCCGAGCTCTGCGGGACGGAGATCGATCGAGCCCGGACAAGAACCCGCCGATCCTGGACCAGGCAAACCAGCAAAAAATAAAGATTAATAAGGGCAAAGGAACAGAGACGCTCACTTACACGAGAGAGAGCAGCGGCGAGGGAGCGCCGAGGCAGAGGCTGCCGGGGGGCAGCTAGGACCAGATCAGCCGCGCCATGGGCGACCGAAAGAACCGGACGGTTTGCTGTTCGTCGCAGTCGAGCGAGGGGGAGGAGGGGGAAGGCGATGGCCGTGTGGAGCCTGGATGTGGGGGAGACGGCGAGGGCGAGGAATATTCTGACGCTACGATACGACCGACGCACGCCGTCGATCCGGAGGCCGGTGGCCGCGCGGCCGTCCGATGGAGGCAGCGGCGGGTGCGGGCGACGCCACGTGCGCTATAGTATCATTTTAATTAAAAATTATAATACTTTTGAACGGATCCATAAGTGACGGGCTGAATGTGGTACTGCTAAGTGACGGGCTGAATGTGGTACTGCGTGTATCTACCCTACTTTATAATACACCAAAATTTTCTTCACTAAATCCACCCCCTCAACCACCCCCATAGTCATGCCTAATCTAAATCCACCCAGATTTGTGTACCAAGTAATACAACTTCATACAAATGAATGGTCTGGATCTCTCTTCAAACCTTCTTCTCTTACTCATTGAAGATCCTAATGCCATAATCATCCGGATCATGCACATTCTCCACCGCCTCCTGTGCGCCATCGCCGCGTGGCCCACCCGCTCTCTCTGATTCCCCCACCTCGCGAAAATTCCGCCCGATACGCTGCTCACCCCGCCCCCAACCCCCCACACCGCGCCGCCGCCTCCCACCTCCCACTCCTCTGCTGCACTCCGCCCTCGCTCCTCCTCCCCCGCTCCGCCGCCGTCTCCTCCTCCTCCCACCCGTCCGCTCCGCCGCCCCTCCGCGCCCACGGCGAACGCCCCACCCCCACCTCTCTCACACCGCAACGCCTTGCGCCGAGGCGCCCTAGCGGTCTAGACTGGCTCGTGCGAGAATCACCCACAACGTGGGCCTCACACACCACCCAACCCACCACCGCACCCATCGTCGCCGCGCCCTCCCTGCGCTGAGCGCTAGCATATGCGCCGCCGCCGCCAGCCTCAAGGCGCTCAGATCTAGGGTCGAGCCCTCCTTGCCAGGGGCGAACCTGCCCTTCGGGCGAGCCCGAGTGGCCGCCCGAGCTCCCCTCGCCAGCCGGACACCCCCCCTCCCCGGCGCCGCCCCCGGTAGAAGCACACACCCACCCCCCAAGATCCCGGCCTCCCGGGCGGCAGAGGTGGAGGACGGCGCGGCGGCGGCGCCCAGGCGGAGGAGTCGGAGGACGGCGCGGCGCGGCGGCGCCCAGGCGGAGGAGTCGGAGGACGGCGCCCATCGGCACCACCTCACCACGTCGCCCTTCCCGGCCGGCCACCTCAAGCTCTCCCCTTCCTTCTATATAGCAAGCTAAGTGCCATTCTCCCTTTTATTTACCCTTCTACTGCTATTGTTTCTGCCAACAAATTATTAGCTAAGAAATGTGCCAGGTCCAGAGGAATCATGTTATTCTTATGTTCATGGAAGTGTTGACGTGTAATGTGTGATGGTTCATTAGTGCCTAGATTCATAAGAATTTCTTGGTGGTGTGGTATGGCGGTAAGCAGTGCCCTGTTCTTTACAATTGCGTATTCATATTGTCTGTGATTAGTAAAGGTTATATATTCAATACTGACTGACCGAATATTGTCTGTCTGTGTGCCTGAGTTTCAGCGTGTGCACATCAAGTGTTTCATGAAATTAGCACGAAACCTTTTGGTGTATATTGAGTTATGGTTTCATGGTTTTTGCACGCTAGATGTTTGATTACTTGCCCATAAGAATTTGGGTGAACCTTTTGGGTTCTTGAACTCCACAGGGTCAGTTAGCTTGCCTAAATAGTTGTTCATTGGCTAGATGAATTAGAGGGAAACATTGATTATAGATGCAGATAAACCAGTATGAATCGCACCTATCCTTCGGTGATTTTGTTTTGTTAGCTTGCAACACATCTGTAAATCATTCAGCTTGGCACCTACGCCTTCACCTGGATTGTTCGCTTGTTGTACTCCTTCAAGATGTCGGGTTTGATGCTACGGTGTTTGGTGTGCTGAGTGGTGACTGCTTCAAAGTATAGCTATGTGATTGGATGATTAAGATTCATCCATTTATGGAATGCTTAATTTTATCTTCCTGTGTTTTTCTGCTAAATCTGCTGTTCTCATGACACTTTCGAAGGTCGTATCTCATGGCTATTCCGCTCTTGTCTGAGTGGTGACTGTCATTAGTCAGGCACTTTCTAAGGTCTCATGGCTATTCCGCTCTTGTCTCTTAGCTGCTGTTTTTGTCCAGCTGTGGATATTGGCCTTTTTTATTGACTCAGGTTACCTTATACAGTACTCTAATTCCGAAGCTATGGTTTATGTGGGCTGTGGGGAAAGAGGAAATGAGATGGCTGAAGTCCTTACAGACTTCCCGCATCTGACAATAACATCGGCACCACCTCACGAAGAGGCCTCACGGGTCACCGGTTCATGCGTCGCAAACTTTTGTTTGATTTGATTTGTAGGTGGAGTAAGGAGGAGCAATCAGCAGCACTCTCGACTGCCACTGATCATCTTGTTCACTGTGTTCCTTGCATCTTTGATCCGATTTGTGGACTCAATTTGGTTTCTTCTGCTGTTGTAGGAGTTGGTCGAGTGGAATGCCAAATACAGGGACAAGTTTGGGTTTGTTTTCATGATATGTGCGTCTGGGAGGATTGCCCCTGAAGTCTTAGCTGAGCTTAAGGTCCACCTTATAAACTCCAGTTTTTGTTTCCTGTACTTGACATTTGTGCCTATTTAGCTCATCTCAACAATTCGTGTGGCACTTACCCAATTATGTTAAAAAGTTTGCTATAGTCTTTCTGTTGAGACATTGGCTTCCTTATTCCCAACCATTCGTCATTTTGCATTTGAAGAATCTGCAATTAGGCCAAGGTATGTCTGCCTCTAGAGTAAAGGAAAATGTCTTTCTTAGCATGATACATTGTTTTTGGTGAAATATTAATTTGACATTGGAAACTGCAGCATAATATCAAGATATGGGATTCATGGTTTTCCAACACTATTTCTCTTGAATTCAACAATGCGAGTGAGGTATCATGGACCACGAACTGTGAAGAAACTAGCTGCTTTCTACAGTGATGTTTCAGGTGTGTTAATTGTTCCATGTGGACTCTTGTTTTCTTAATTTATTTTGGGGATAGTTTTGCTTGCATGCTTATCAGAGTTCATTCTTGTTTTTTAATTTATTTTGGGAATAGTTTTGCTTGCATGCTTATCAGAGTTCATTCTTGTACACTGAGCAACTGAGTTATGAGCTTGTATTTTTCCAGCTTGCTTTTGGTATGAGGTATCTTTGTCCCAAACAAAATGTTCTTGACTCCCTGCGTTTGGAATTTAGAATTACTTATGCTTAAAATATCTTTGGTGGTTGTATCTGTATTTCAAAGTGTGTTGCTAATGGTGAATTTATGTGGTATAGGCATCAATGCTTCAGTGAAGTCAACTACTGGGGAGGCCATGGTACATTCATTAGATGAAATTGAGCTTCAAAAGGATGCTGAACAGGAAAACTGTCCATTCTGGTGGGCGCGTTCGCCGGAGAAAATTCTTCAGCAGGATACTTATCTAGCATTGGCAACTTCATTTGTACTCTTGAGGTTGTTGTATCTTCTTTTTCCAAAGATAGGTTCCTTTGCGAAATGGGCGTGGAGGAGGCATGCTCTTTTTGCAAACTTGATGGGTGTGCACGAATATTTCTTCACCCACCTTGAGCAAGCAAGACAGAAATTCAATAGGTTATACCCTTCAAAGCGAGGTAATTTACAGGAGGGGGCAAGGAATGCCACTGCTTGGGCTTCCAAATCATTAGCTTCTGTATCAATTGGAGAGCCAAGCACTATTGGAAGGACGAACTCTACGAATGAGCTAAGATGAAGTGTTAACTTTTTTGTCCGCGGGGATATTTGTAGAGTCATCATGGTATGAACACCAAGAATCTGTTGTAATCGGCTTTATTAGCTATTGTAACATCCTCCTTAGAATAAGCACTTTTACTATTTTTTTCTTCTTATTTTTATTGTCATTATGTTTTACAAGTTTTCTTTATTGGCAATGTCACATGTCTCCATATATAAAATGATACAGTCAAGTATATGCTGTAAGCTGCATTATATTATGCATCACAATCCCTTCTGAAAGAAATTATAAAGATTTTTTTATTTTCTTAAGATTTTCGACCATTTTGCTAATGGCTTGAAATTACGCTAACTATTTGGTCCTTGGTATGCTGTTCTCCAGAGACAACATTGGCATTACTTCGGCATCCAGATTGCTGTATCTCAGCTTGGAACCGGTCGTATGACATTGGCATTAATGAATCTGATTGTTCATTTTATTTTTTACAAATTTTATCTTGTTTTGTATTTTACCGTAGCGTTAGCATGGGCACACTACTAGTGTACAGTAACAATCTTGTTAGCGTGAATGATTGGCCATACTTTTCCAAGCTGTTTGGTTTTCATTCCTAAAGAGCTCCACCAGGCCTTGCCAAAAAAAATGGAAATCTAAGTTGGCAACAAATATTTTTGGCTAAATATTTGACAAGAAAATGATCTAGAGAGGGATAAATTTTGGTAATAAATCGAAGGGAGTTGCTAGCGTCCGGACGTCCGATCCAGGTGCTAACTTCGTACGGTCGGTCACAATATTTTTTATCATCTATGTAACATATTTCGGCTATGTATGCAACAAAAAATTGATAAGAATATCAATGGTGCACGTATAAAATCAAAATATTGCATTTATAAAATCAGAAATGGATAATCGATGATTTGCCTCGTCTTTTATTGGCATCAGCTCATGTGGAGGTACCAGAGAGGCCAGAATGAGGATGGTGTCGTGCGCGAGGCCGCAGCCATCGTTGACGACGGTGGGCATGCGGAGCGTGAGGTCAGCGATGAGGCCGCGGAAGTGTTAGGAACTTCAACCACGGCTACTACGACTTCGACCATGGCCATTACGACCACGGCCGCTACAACCACAGTCACTTCACCATGGTCATGGTCGTAGTAATGGTCGTAGCGGTCGTAGTCGTGACAGACGTGATCAAAGTGACTGTGGTCTAAGTGATCGTGATCTTAGCGATCATGGTCGTAGTGGTCGTAATCGTACAGTCAATCACAACATTTTTTATTTATCTATCCAACATTTCTCGGTCATGTATGCAACAAAAAATTGATGAGAATATCAATGTTGCACGTATAAAATCAAAATGTTATACACATAAATTCAAAAATGTCGCAACAAAAAACAACACCTACCTTCCATGGAAGGCGGCGGCGAGGCCTCGGGTGCGGGGCGGCAGGCGGCGTGTATCCAGCACCGGTAGGAGAAGGCGATGAAACTTGTGCAGCGTTCACAAGCCGCTATCGGTGGTCGAGGTCAGGATGCTACGGAGCTTACGGAGGCTACAATTGACTTTGCCGGACTCCCAGGCGGCAGTCATGCCCACAAAACCGGTGCCCCCACGCGGGATTCGGGGCCGACGGCAGTGGCAAGAGTGAGAGCTTGAATTGCGGCTCTGGCGCTGCGGGGGATTAGACGGAGCCGAGGAAGTGGGAGGCACACTTGCGGGTCCGCATGCGCGGAGCGATTGGGCAGTGCATGGCCATGGGGGGATGGATCTGGGGGATTTAGGATTGAGGGTGGTAGGCAGTAGGTGGGAGAGGAGGCAAGCAAGAATGGAGAGAGATATGGCCGTAGCCCGTAGGGTTTGAAGAGGAGATGCGCTCGAGAGGAGTAACGAAGTAAGGCATCTGATCGATTCATTCGATTGGACATAAGAGCCATATCAATTCCCCTAAATCGAATGCTTGCCAAGTTCAGTCCATGCTGCCAAATTTTGGCAATTAGGCAAACGTTGGCAACAATTAACTACAAACCAAACTGCTCTTGATATATGGCATTTTTCATCGTGCGCAGAAATATGAGTTTGCTTTACGAAGCATGTACGAGTTCAATTGCTGATATTGAAGGAATGACCGGTATGGAGTCTGGTAATCGGAGTTATTTTGTTCCGCAGAACCATTTACTTGCAGATGACCATATAAAATCAGTAGTTGACCAGTTAGTTGCGACTCTAAAGACTACTAGGAACAGTAATGAAGGCAACACAAAGGAGCTAAAGGCCACTGTTCTTGAGTTGCAGCAAGAGCTTCAAGGAAAAGATGTGCAAATTAGTACAATCAGTGCAGAACTTGCATCTCAGATAAGGGAAGCTCAATCTTCTGCAAAGCAGCTTTCTGTTGAGCTTGAAGATGCAAGAGTGGAAGTGCACAATTTGGAGAAACATGTTGAGATGTTGCTTAATCAGAAGAAAGCTTTAGAGACTCAAGTAAGCGAGCTTAAAGACATGGAGGCAGTGGCAATCGAGCAGCGTGGAAGAATAAAGGAATTGACTGATGAACTAAGCAGAAAAGACCAAGGTGAGCTTTATTTAATTGAGTTTGCTTCTATTAATTCCGTTTTATATATTGTTACTTCTTTTTGAAATTGAAGAAATATATGCTTTTATTTCTACATTTGTTGATATTTTTTTGGTGTATTGTACAGAGATTGAAGGTTTGATGCAAGCACTTGATGAAGAAGAAAAGGAGCTTGAAGTCTTGGAGAACAAAAGGAACGACTTGGAGCAGATGCTGCAAGACAAAGGATTTGCTTTGAAGAGTCTTGAAGTTTCCTTGATAATTTTATTCTGGTTCAGCAAACAGCTAAAGTCCTCCATAGACAAAGGGATCCAAGAGTTCTCCTCAAACTGGATATTTCAAAAGCCTTCGATTCGGTGGCTTGGTCTTTCTTGCTGCAAGTCTTAAGCCATTTGGGTTTTGGTCCAGTTTGGTGTAACTTACTTTCCAAGCTCCTGCGGTCCTCTACAACTCGGGTAATGGTAAATGGTGTGCCAGGAGAACTCATTCAGCACCGGCGGGGGCTTCGGCAAGGCGACCCCTTATCCCCGATGTTGTTCATCTTGGTAATGGATGTGCTCAACTCTCTAATTAATAAGGCGTGTGAGAATGGTCTTTTGCAGCCCCTTCTTTCTAGAGGACCTAGTCAACGGGTCTCTCTTTTTGCTGATGATGTGGTTCTTTTCTTGCGGCCCTGTTTGGAAGAGTTTGAGTTGATCAAAGAGATTCTCCGGGTCTTTGGAGAAGCATCGGGGCTGATCACCAACTTAAGCAAGTGCTCGGTGTCCCCAATCTGCTGTCACCAACAGGATTTGGAAATAGTGCAAGGGTCCTTGCCTTGCAAAGTTCAAGAGTTCCCTTGCAAGTATCTCGGGCTCCCGTTGTCGATCAGGAAACTCTCCAAATCTGACTTTTACATGTTAATTGACAAGATTGCTGACAAGCTGCCTGGATGGAAAGCTACCATGATGAACCCAGCCGGCCGAGCCACTCTTATTCGGGCGGTACTCTCAGCAATTCCTATCTATCCTCTCTTTGCGCTGGATTTTCCTAAATGGGCCATTAAAGCAATTGACAAGATTCGTAGAGCTTTCCTATGGAAGGGTCGCAAGAGAGTAAATGGTGGGCACTGCCTTGTTTCTTGGGACCGGGTCAAGAGACCTTTTGAGCTTGGCGGATTGGGCATTCTTGATTTGGAAATTCTTGGATGGGCGCTGCGCATGAGGTGGTTGTGGCTCAAAAAGACCCAACCGGATCGCCCTTGGGCTAGCTTGGATATTCAGGTGCACCCCAATTCGGCAGCATTGTTCTTCATTTCGCTCACCTCTATTGTGGGAGATGGCTGCATGACCCTCTTTTGGTGTGATAATTGGCTGCATGGCAAGTCCTTAATGGATCTTGCCCCCCTTCTTTGTGCGCATGTGCCGAACAGAATTGTCAATCAAAGGACAGTCCAAGAAGCCCTAACAGATAACACTTGGGTTCTTGATATTAGAGGCAGTCTTTCTACTCCAGTCTTGGAGGAGTTTCTTGGTATTTGGGATGTCCTCGGCCGAGTGAGGCTCACCCCTGGTGTGGTTGATCAGCATGTGTGGAAGCCATCCTCCTCGGGTAGGTTCTCAACTAAATCAGCGTACCGCCGTTTTTTTGTGGGAGCGGTGGAGTATGAACCATGGAAGGAGATCTGGCGAACCTGGGCTCCTCCTCGTTGCAAGTTCTTTATGTGGATAGCTTCGCTTAATCGCTGCTGGACCGCTGATCGTTTGGCCCGTCGTGGTCTTGTTCACCCTGAGTGCTGCCCTCTGTGTGATCAAGTGGATGAAACTATTCAGCACCTTCTCACTTCTTGCGTGTTCACTCGAAGTGTTTGGTTCTCCGTGCTTACTTTGGTGGGATTGCAGCGGCTAACTCCAGGCCCAGATGATTTGGTATTCACCTTGTGGTGGCGGCAAGCCTTGCATCAAGTCCCTAAACAGCAGCGCAAGGGATTTAACTCTTTGATCGTGTTGGTGGCTTGGCAGGTTTGGAAGCATAGGAATAGTTGTATTTTTTAAGATGCCTCACCCAATGTCAGCATTGTTTTGCAAGACATTAGAGATGAGGCCAAGATGTGGTGTATGGCGGGGGCCAAAGGCCTTTGTACCATTTGGCCTTAGGTGTTGTGTCTTTTGACCTTTTGGCTTTAGCCTCGCCTTTTTGGTGAGGTTTGTACGAGTCTTCTTAGGCTCCTTTGTTCTTCTTCTTAATATATTGATGCGCAGTTCTCCTGCGCGTTCGAGAAAAAAAAAGTCTTGAAGTTTCTAGGACCAAAGCACTTACAAAACTTGCAACAACTGTTGAGAAGTTTGACGAGTTGCATAGCTTGTCTGAAAGTCTTCTTGCTGAAGTGGAAAGCCTTCAGTCACAATTGCAAGAGAGAGATTCAGAGATCTCTTTTCTACGGCAAGAAGTTACAAGAAGTACTAATGAACTGCTAACCACTGAAGAGAGCAACTAGAAGTACTCATCTCAAATAAATGATTTCATTAAGTGGTTAGAAACTGCACTGTTGCAGTTCGGTGTGCATTGTGAGAGCACAAATGATTATGATTGCACTCAGGTTCCTGTTTATATGGATATGTTGAACAAGAAAATAGGATCTCTGGTATCTGAATCAGATGATTTAAGGTTAGTTGTGCAAAGCAAAGATTCTTTACTACAGATCGAGAGGACCAAAATGGAAGAATTGTTGCGTAAATCAGAGGCTCTAGAAGCTTCTTTGAGCCAAAAGGATTCTTAGATAGGGTTGCTTCGTCGAGACCGGACATCAGGTCAACCTAGCAGATCTATAAACTTGCCAGGCACTTCAGAGATTGAGCAAATGGTACTTATGCTTTATTTTTTAATATGCAATGTACCTGCACAAACTGGATAGAGCAAATTACTTTTGGCTTAGTTTTCTTTATTCATGCTTACGTATTTCAATTCGAATGCAGAATGACAAAGTAAGCCCAGCTGCAGTTGTCACTCAGATTCGAGGGCCACGAAAAGTTAACAACGACCAAGTTGCTATTGATGTAGAGATGCAGAAGGACAAGCAATTAGATGATGAAGATGATGATAAAGGTGAATATAGGTCTTGCATATTAAATCCATATTTATAGTGTTAGTTTCGTTCTCTGGTTGATTTTCCATTTTATTACAGCGCATGGTTTCAAGTCCCTGACAATGTCACACATTGTTCCGAAGTTCACTCGACCTATATCAGATAGAATTGATGGGATGTGGTAAGTGCAATTTCAGTTCTTACTGAATACTGATTGAAGTCATTTTCCCAGGGTCACTATTTTATTATTTGATTTTAACAGGGTCTCAGGAGATAGATTGCTCATGAGACAACCAACTTTGAGACTTGGTGTCTTAGATATATTGGATTGCACTGCATGCGTTGCTTGCTAGTTTCATTTGAAGGTTATATGTAAAGGTGAGTGATGTTTTTACTAAGCTCCACTTAAGCTCAAAGTTTGAACTGTTACAGCTTGGCTGTCTGTGGACCTGTGGTGAGCTGTGGGTGCATGGTGAAACATGTTCTATCTGCAACCTGCATCTTTGCTGCACTTTTTCCTTATCATTTTCTTTTTTCTGAATTAAAACTATATTTGAGTCAAAATGGAATGACATTAAATGGTAGTTTTCTTTCTTTCTTTCTATCTTTCATTCTTCTTTTAATAAAAAGGTGCTGATACTAGCTCGCTACGATCCTGTAATTGATAGGTAAGAGTGTGTTGCCTCCTTGCCTATCGTTTTCGCAATGTGTTCAGATGGATTTTCTGTTTCACAATCTTCATGGGACCATCATTTTCCTTGATCATGTAATATCTGCATGAAGTTATATTTTGTTTTCAGCCATATCAGGTTACTAACTAATTGCTCTAAATGGTATTCTGCAGGTGTAGTGATCTCCTTGGCGAGCTACAGTACATTACTATGTCTATAGCAAGCTATGCAAAGCAAGCAGTTCGTGCTAATGTTGTTAATTCTTTTGAAAATTGTTACCAAATACTTGAACCGTATTGGCAGCTGCGAATCATCTTCAGGGCGCCTGTCGTCCTCTCTTTCGCATGCATTGATCTTGCCTGCCTCAGTTGGGTCCAAGAGCACCTGCATTGGCTATACAAATGGAAGTGTGCTGAAGAAAGCAGCAGCAAAGATCCCCTGTACATAACTCTCTTTTTTGTTTGCTCTATTCTTTGCTTTTAGAAAGATGGAGGGCATTTTGCATGCTAGCATCTACATTATACGGGACAGGTTTACAGAAGAATGACATGCAGTTTTCGAAGTTAGGGTATTGGGCTAGTAACAACTTTTCCCCTGTGAAGTTGGCTCCCTGTATTCTTCTCAAGATTTTTTTTACATGTGCAACGAAGTAATTATTATCACACTGACACTGACTACGGGGAGCTTTCATGTCTTCCCCTCTTATGAAACCTCGATGAGAACATTATCATCACAATCTGCTATGGGGAGCGTTGGCATTTCATTTCTTATGTGTGAAACTGCAATGGGAATGGTATGGAGTCGCGACCTGAAGGCTAGAAGTGCATGCCATTTGTTCTTCAGGAATGTGTGGTCCGCCCAAATAATGTGAACGTTTGTAAATCTTTACTCCTTAAAAAGGAGTTGGTGGTTGGTCCGTTCTCTTCCATCCCTTTTTACAAAAAATCTGCTAACTGACATGTGGTTACTGATTTGGAGGCGATCAGAGGACCACATCTCCGTGCGCAGCCCGGGGCTTCCGGTGGACTTTTTCCAAGGTAGATCGCAATGCATCATCCATGCAATGCAATGTAGAGATTGAAGTTGTTCTAAAAAAAGAGCAGAGATTGAAGAGCGTGATTTACTGGTCAGTGATCACCATGTAGTGAGGACTGAGGAGTCACATGGTACGGTTACTACGGTATATGGCGCCACATAAGCAACTCCAGGTTTTAGTTTCTCCCAACAAGAATTATGTGAAGAGAATAGACGTCTGCTCGTATTGATTTCTATTTCTAGCTTCTGTTTGAAAGAGAAAGAATCCAATATAAACATCCGGTTTTTCCACTCCTCTCGCTTTTGTATCGTGCATGTCTCTCACTCGCTTTTAGTAACAGCTAATGTGAACAGACCCTAACACATTTATACAATGGCCTTTCTCCACCTCTTCACAAAACAATCCGTAACTCATTTTTATGGCATATATATAATCCAGTACTCCCCTAGAACCATTCTAAAGGCTACAAACAAAAAAGGATAAAACGAAATGGGATATAGGAAAGAGAAAGGATTTGTTTCTTGTTTGAGCATGGGTTTGCTGAGAGCGCTGGGAGAGAGAGAGGATTCCGTAGCGCGCACCTGTAGTTGGGGTTCCACTCTGGCGGGAGGGAGAGGGCCTGAGAGCAGGCAACGCACGGCGGCGTGGACGGCCTGATGAGGCACCGCGAGTCGGGAAGCGCGCTGAAGCAGCCCGTGCCCAGGAAGATGAGCGACGACGACGACGACGTGGCGTCTCCGGTTGGCGTCGTGGCGGGAGGCTCCATCGCAGGATCGACGATTCCTGCTGTCTCGTTGGGGGTTTGGGTTGGATTTTGGAGAGGGAGAAATTTTGGTTTCGGTTGGTGCGGTCTTAATTTCTTGGCCTGCTTTCTTGCTCCGCTTCTCCTCTCGCTATTCATTTGGTTTGTTTATTGTTGGCGGTGATGCCGCACCAGGGGCGGGAATGGGATGGAGTGCTACTGTGGCAATGTGTGTGTAATGGTATTTTCATATTTTGGCAAGCTAAGAGTAGGGATGCAAACGGATAAAATACGGATGGATAATATCTTTATCATATTTGTTTTTATATTTTTTTCTCGGATGCGGATACGAATACGGATAGCTCGGATACGAATACAAATACGAATAATATCGAATATAGATACGGAGCAAATACAAATCGAAACGAATACGATCATGAATATTCATCGAAACATGAAAACCCCTTAAACTATACATCCAAAATCAATGAAAACACATAAATAGTTTATCTTGTCAAAATATTAATGAAATCTAAACAAACATAAGTATTTTTATCCACTAGCTGAATGCCCGTGCGTTGCTACGGATTTTAAAATTTTATCAAACTATATGTTCTAAAACTAACGGGTGGTAAAATTTGTTGGAACGTGCATATAAATATGTTCTAATTTTTTTAAATCCGTAGCAACGCACGGGGCATTTAGCTAGTGAAAAGAATAATCACCGTGTAGGTATTACCAAATTTTGACTGGATTTTATCCACGAAACAATCAATTTTTGGACCGTTGGATCATGGCTGTAGATCCAACAATCCACTTTCCCCACGTTCTACACAGAACTCCTATTGATTCCTTGCTGCCCTGTGCCACCGCCTTGTGGGTGTCGCCCTTCGGCGAACCCCTCTCCCCTCTCGTTATTGTCTCCTGCTGGCGCCGTCAACCTCTTCCTCCACCACTACGCTCCATTGCCCGCTTCGCCCTTCTTCATATTTAGCAGCTACCGTGTCATGTTGTCTTCTAATATTCACTTATTTTGCCTTCTTCACCGCCCTCCCCCAAATCCATAGTCGGCGGTGCCACCATTGCCCTGGCCTTCCTCTAAGTTTGGAGGCTTTGATGATCCTTGACCCTAACCTGGGTGAACCTAGCACTACCTCGGGTCACGCCAGCGGAGCTGGTGATGAAGAGCTGCTAGAGGCATGAATCTTGGTGTTGATTCGAAGGTGATTAATTTGACTGATTTGGAGGTGAAAATCATTTGATTGTTTTCTAGCATTTCCCTTACCAAATTTGATGTTTGTCCATAAGAGCAAAACTTGCAATTTAGGCTGGGCGTCGGACGCACCAGACATCCCACGGGCAACTATTCCTTTCTTTTTTTTCTCTTTAAGAAGCACCTCTGCGAGAAGCACCAATCTGCTACTCTTAGAAAAAAAGAAGGGAATTACTATGCAACATACGTCCGATACATCAGACACTCCATCCAGACTATGGCCCATGTGTTCACTCAAAAGGTCCATAGCCCATCTACTATCTAGATATTTTTGTCGAGCGATGGTTTTGAAACCATCAGACAGTGCTTGACTTCACTCCTGCCCACATTTCTTGCCTTTATTCCCTTCCGCCAAGTCCCCCACTTGCTTTCTTCTTCGTCTCTCTATCGCTTGTTGCACTCTCTTGTTTGGTCCCCTCTCTCCCTTTGTCTCGCGCATGCCACACAACAGCCAGAGAACATGTGAAATTCTCCTAATCCGAGCTTGCCGTTGCTCGATCTCAAAGGAGGACATGCACCAGAAGTGGAGCTCACGCGAGGTCTCGCCTTTCGAGGGTGAACGAATCTCACCGGATCTGTCATCTTCGTAGCCAGAGCTCACTTGATCTGATGATGTTGAGGCTAAGGAGCTAGTGTTGACGACAAACAGAGAACAACTAGGTTGGGCCTCGAAGGGCAATGAGACAGTGGTGCCAATTGATCCTCACCCTATCAGATCTGAGATGACCAACGATGAAGAGATGGTGTGGACATCAGTTTCCACCCTCCTCTCGTGAGCTCAGCTGTTTTGGACACATGTAGCCCTGTAAACACTTGAAATTCCAAATCTGGTCCCTAAAGCAAAAAAATTCCAAAAATAGCCCCTTGCCCGAGCGCGCGACCACCCGACGCCGACACGTGTCCGGTCGTGCGGTCCAGTACCGCACGACCCAGCTACAGTGCGGTCGCACCGACCGCGCGTCCCCGCTCCTGACCGCACGTCCCAAATCCCGACCGCACGACGGGCAAAGGGGCTAGTGAACTCGGCGCAGTGCGGTACACTTGGATAAAACAATTGTTTTGGGTGTCTCTTGTTAGAAATTTTGTATGTGTATTGCTTCGTACATGCTTCTTGTCACAGTGCATTGTGTCGTACATGCTTACAGTGTAGCGCTGCTTTAATTTGCTTTCGGAGTCAATAATTCTGGGGTCCATCCCATGTGTGTTTAATGCTGCAGTGCTGCTGCAGCCTACATGTCTGGATCCGGCGAGAAAGGCAATGTCCTCCCCCTGTGCCCGTCTTCACATATTTGCAGCATTTTTTACTTGCATGCTGTCAAAGCTTGGGACGTGCGGTCGGCGTACGGGACGTGCGGTCGGCGCGGCACACAGTGGAGTCGTGCGGTCTGGTACCGCACGACCCAGCTACAGTGCAGTTGTGCGGTACCGGACCGCATGACCGGACACGCGTCAGCGCCGGGTGGTCGCGCGCTCGGGTAGGGGGCTATTTTTGGAATTTTTTTGCTTTGGAGGCCAAATTTGGAATTACGGGTGTTTACAGGGCTACATGTGTCCAAAATTCCAGCTGTGGTATGGCTGTTGTATGAATTTCTCAAATTTGGTGTAGCCCCTTTCTCAATTTGTTACATGACCTATCTTGGAGTGTTGCATTTCTCTCTCTTAGATGTGTTTTTAGTTGTTGCATCCTCAGATACAAAATATTACAACTATTATTTTTTAAAGTTGTAGTGTTTTTTGTTGAGAAACTTTAAATAAATATGTAGAAATCTTGTGTAATATTTCAATTTGTTGCGAACATTGCCTCTAGTTGTTGCATGAATAACTGAAAAACAGTGCCATTGTTGTTTTCAAATGTTGCAATATTGTAAGAGTGTAAATTTCTTCGTTTCTGAATTCTGAATTAGTTATAAAACTGAACTATATTGTATGCTCGTGGATTCATGAACTACAGTGTTAGTAATTGTTGCCATATTTTGTTGCAGTAAGAGATCATTTTTGTTTGCATAGATTTGTGTATTTGTTGCGCTAGTGTTTTTCTTGTTGCACTCGGTATTTCAAATGTTTCAGTAGGAATTTATAATTGTTGCATCTTTGTCTTTGGTGGGACGTATATTGCAATAAGCACTTTTGTTTTGTTGTAAGGGTTGTTTATTTTTGTTGCCGTTCCAAAAGTTTGTTCTATAAGGGAAGTGTCACGTTTGTTGAATTGCACCATATTTGGTGCTAGATTTTTAGTTTTCTTTGGATCAAGTGAGCCATTTGGAGGTTGGACCTGGATTGAGGGGAAGGCGATGGCAGGGAGACGAGGTTATCTATGCTCCCATAGGTCACTTTTTGTTGGAAATTTTTGTACGGATAACCTTTTTTTTATTCGAAAATACAGAAATATACCCGCGGTTTCATTTTTTACAAAAATAGCCTCGAGTCGCCCAATGGGGCAGCGACTCGAGAATTTCGCCCACCCGAAGAGCGACAAGAAGCTATGTCGCTTCACGGGAAAGCGACATCACGGAGTCGCTTTCTCACTGGGCGATTTAACGAAGTCGCCCAATGGCTGGGCGACTTGTAATGCAGTCGCCCAGTAGGTAGGCGACTTCATTCAGTCCCCCTGAAATTTGTAGAGTTTTGGCAATTTTGTAGTTTGAAACAGAGAAAAAATCTGGTATAGTTGTAATAAAAGTTTATGTGCACTGTATGTTGTAGATGCACAAAAAAAATTCCAATATTTTTTTGAAGAATGATTGACCGTAGAACGATAGATACATAGAGTGGTAAGTGATATTTTGATGTTGCTGAGAAATAGTTTACGGAGAGAACCGGTATGACTTGCTATCTGAATCATTGAATGCGAACATGCTAGATAATAAGCTTATGTCAATAGAAATAAACTTCGTAATACAGTTGGGAGTAACATGCCGCGTACATTGTTATTACATGCATAACATATAGCATGATATGCGACTAAGAGCAACTCCGACAGTACTGCCTTAGAGAATAAAACTTGCTAGGTCTATTACATTTGGTCTACTGGGTGTAGCGTGGTTGTTTCCCCTTGTTATCGCGCCTTGAAGATGGCTCCGCTGCATCCTTGTTCCGGTCACTCTTGGTCTTGAGAGCTGCCTCACGAGCTTGAAGCTCTTCCTCCTGACGCTTGATGGCTGCTTCACGCAGACTTAGCTGCTCCTGCCTCCTTTGCAGCTCATCCTCTTTACCCTTCAGACGGATTTGGTCCACCCTCACGCGGCGCTCTTGCTCATGCCGCATCTGTCGTTCCACCTCGCGAGTCTGAGTCATCTTGACAAAGTATTGTTCTTTGTTTTCCACCTCCACTGCCCGGTTCTGTGGCCATGCCGGCGGCACCCGATCCACCCATTCGATGAACCTGCAAGCCTATGTGTGGCGTGGTAGATGTCGTGGATCAAGTTGAAAAACGATAACGAGAAACAAATGATTTAGTTGTTGTCGTTACCACGAAGTCGTCATCCAGGTCTGGACACTTGAAGAACCTACGGCCGTATTTGGCTCGTTGTACTCGATCCGTCCAGACTCCCAACATCGTCCTAAAGCCGCAATGGCACCGAAGGAAGACCTTCCCTTGGAAAGGAGGGAGATGTTCGGTCCACAGTACCGCTTGGTACCAAGCCGGCGTGCGCAACCAGCGTGGCCGAAATGCAGACACAATGAGTACGTGGTCGTGCAGGTCCTGGAAGGGCCGAACGATGGCGGGCGCCGTTTCTTCCGATGCCCACGCTCCGGGGTACAAATTACTAATAGTACATTTTTTATTGCTTATGGACCCTCCATGTTTACTGTCCTTTTTCGCAGATGGCGAAATGCAACTTCTCCCGCTGGATCGACCCTCCTCATGAACGGTATATTGACCGTTATGTGGGTACTTTATGGGACCGAATAATGGACTTGGAGTACCGAATGGAGACTCTCAATGAGGAGAACAATGAGCTCCGCCAACAGATGCAACGCGAGAGGGGAAACGAGGAGGTTGTCAACATAGGAAGCTCGTACGATCCGACATGTTGCTGTGCAAACCCAAGTTGCATATGTGCGTGCCACTACCACGATGGCCAGCCCCGTCCGAGGCGTCCACTTCAGCAGTTCTCCATGTGGGTGCCATGAGGCTCATTTGGCATATAAGCAACGATGTGTATGGTTGTACCGTAGTATGTACGAGGGTCGATCGAAATAATGCGCAATGTTGTTAAGCATGTCATGAATTGATTGTCTTGTGCACGAGCCACAAAAGTATCTCATTTTAACAAACATCAAATACATGTACTAAATAAGTACATAACCAAGTACATTACACAAAAGTCATGTAACTACTGATCAGGACATGCATCGTCTAGCTGTGTGCCCCTCCTGACCGCATCGACCACAACGTGCACCCGGTGTTCCAGCTTGTGATTCATCCATGTCATTCCTAATACGTCGGCTCTGTCGCCGACCCTTCCCACCCTTCAACATGTTAACATCCGGAATCCAGGTCCTCGACGCAATGTCCAAAGTGGCGAAGTTTCCCAC
The DNA here is from genome assembly GCA_017311315.1 of Dendrocalamus latiflorus. Lineage (NCBI taxonomy): Eukaryota > Viridiplantae > Streptophyta > Magnoliopsida > Poales > Poaceae > Dendrocalamus > Dendrocalamus latiflorus. The sequence continues at coordinate 47,342,289 of CM029639.1, read as the reverse complement.
CACCCTGAACCCTCGGAGCTCCCCACACCAAGCCTGCAGTACCCTCCCCTTAAAGAAGAACTCGGACATGAAGTTCGAATGATCCATACCCACGGTCCCGCATGCAGCGAGGACATGAGAGCATGGTTTGTGTAACAACTTAAGCTTGTTGCACGTGCAGCTAGGTTCATTTCCATTATCTGCAAGACATACCTCGTGCGTAACAAGTGAACGAGCCGTCCCAAATCCGGCTCTATCACAGAGTATCACCTCAAAACGATGCTCCCTGTTGCCCATGACCTGCACTGTGTGCAACTGACCCTTTTGTGCCTTCATCTCCATGTAAGCAGTAATTTTTGCCGAATACAGAGCTCCGGGATTGGCCACATGAAGTGCGGCACTCGCGTGCCTCTCCCTGAAGTACCGGATTGTGCTGTGAAGAACACCTTCCACGATGGCGACAAGGGGCTGAGAACGGAGACCCCTTAGAACCCAATTGTACACCTCGGCAAGGTTAGTTGTCATTATTCCGTACCTTGCGCCATCCGTGTCGTGCAACAGCGACCACTTCTCCAACGGTTCCCCCTCGATCCACTGCGCGAAGCACATGATGTTTCGTGAGCTCCTTCTTCTTGGACCACTTGGGTTAGACGCATCGATTGGCGGCAAGCATTGTGGTTGTGCCGCCCCAGGAGTGACCGGCTCCTTGCTCCTCTCTTCGACGTTCTTCCTAGTGTGCTCATCTAACAACCTCCACAAAGCATCAAATTTCCTCTGTTGGTTCTGCCTAGCCAACCTCTTGAATAGCTTCATCAAAGATTGTTTAGGGAATTGCTTGAAAAAGTTTGCCGCTAAGTGACGACTGCACCACCGGTTCCTCATGTCCGGCCAAGGAAAGGGCTCCTCGGGGTCTTCTTGAAGTTTTCTTATTGCCTTGATAATACCGGTGTGGCGATCATGGATTACGCACACACCAGGCCGAGTGGCTACAACTCCAGCCCTCACATGTCTGAGAAACCACAGCCAGCTCTCGTAATTCTCACTCTCCACAAATGCAATGGCCAGCGGCAATATTTGATTGTTACCGTCAACGCCTATGGCCGTCAGGATCTGCCCCTTGTATTTGCCTGTCAAGAAGGTCCCGTCAATTGAGATCACTGGCAGCATATGCCCGAATGCTTCGATGCTAGCACCAAATGCAAACATTGCTCTCTGCAACACCGCATACCCTGGCGGACTTATGGACGGCTTCTCGTGGAGGGCGATGTATGTGCCCGGGTTCCTTTCCTGCAGGACATTAAGCATACGAGGAAGGTTGTCGTACGCCGCCTCGAAAGTGCCAAAACGTTTTTCCAACGCCTTCTGCTTGGCCCGCCACGCCTTCGCGTAGCTAATCTTATACTTGAATTTATTCTCAATAGCTACCACAATATGCGTGGCTGCCATGTCCTTCTTCTGCACTATCTCCCCATACATGACATTGGCTATAAATCCGGACGTCAGGTTACGATGTCTCGACAAGACAGTGTTTAGAATGCAGGAGTGCGGCTCAACCTTGGACACAATCCAATGAGTCTCATACCTAGGTTTACGGGCGTGCACCCGCCAAGGGCAACCAGTCTGCTCGCACGTCACAGTGTACTGCTCCTGGCTTGATTTGACGACGCGAAATGTCCGCTGCATTGAAAGGGCCCAAAGCTTGATGGCATCCTGCAGCGCTTCCTTGTCAGCAAACATAGCATGCAACCGAACCTCTGTCTCATGGTACTCCCATTGTGATTCATGCTCATCATGTGCGGAAAGACCCTCCGCATTAAACCGGTTCCATTCCTGGGGGATAGGAACTTCATACTCATCGGAACTGTCCTCGTCGTCGTCCTCTACAGCTTCCTCTTCATCCCATGCCCTCTCGTCATCAGAGTCCATCTGCTGCACAATGTACTCATTATACTCTCCTTCATCGGCTTGCCCAGTTGGCTCTCTATGGCTTGACGGCTGTAACTCTCCTTCATGTACCGCATCGGCTTCATGACGAGCAACTTCATCATGTCCGCCAACATGCGGCCCGCCCGAGCTGCTAGCACCTCCCACAACAACGGCTGTTGCTCGAGCTTCCTCAGCTGCTTGTACTGAGCACGGTTGCACAAGCAGCACACACTCGTATCCACGACGCCGGCACCCTAGCACAAAGCCCTTCCATGTGGCAGAGCGCACCAATGTCTTCAACTCCCATCTGATGTCCGTGGGAGACCGGCTCCAAAGCCCTTGCACGACGACGCTGTACACCTCGGGGTTCAACGAAAAACTCCGGGTCAGCCAAAGCTGCACATCTCCCATTCGAGCATTCTCGTCATCCGGAAGTACGAGAGTGACTTGCGGAAAATCGCTCAAATCCACACCATTCGGACCTTCACGAATGGTTCCAGCTCCGTAATACACTCTCAATGTAGTGGACATTGATGATGTCGGCCTGCATATATATTTCAATTTTGCGACATGTCAAATAATATCGCACAATACTAAACTTCCTATACCATACTACAAATTGCATACCAAACTTTTTCTACAATAATATTTTCATACTAGCATGGTACTAATTATTCTACATCTATAATTTTTATTAACACCAACATTTCATATAAATAATAATGCAAATACAACATAATCCAAAAATAATACCTGGATCCAAATTGATGGAATAGCTTCTACTCCTCCTTCCTCCCTCACCTCCTCCTCTCCTCTTCTTCTTCCCCTCCTCCTCTCCTTCTCCTCTTCTTCCCCTCCTTCCTTTCTTCCCCCCTTGTTTCTTTTCCTTCTTCCTCTTCTCTGTGCGCTAAATGTGTTTGCTGAATGAGTGAAAAAGGTGGTTGGTAGTGGGAGCCGGCTGGGCAGGCCGCCTTAACCCCCCCTGTGTCGCCCTAGCGTTGGGCGACTGCATTGCAGTCGCCCAACCGTAGAGCGATTTATATTAAGTCGCCCAACGTACAGGCGACAGCGCTGATTCGCCCAACGGTTCGCAGATTCCTTACATGTCGCTTTTCAGGTGGGCGAAATTCTCGAGTCGCTTCCCCATTGGGTGACTCGAGGCTATTTTTGTAAAAAATGAAACCGCGGGTATATTTCTGTATTTCCGAATAAAAAAAAGGTTATCCGTACAAAAATTTCCTTTTTGTTGTAGTGTTCGTTTTTTCCGCCAAGCGGTACGGGATTTGACGGACGAGATGTAATTGCATTATGATGATATAAGGGTTGTTTGATGCATACGATGTTAGCACCTGGATGGTACGTCGGACGCTAGTCGGTCCAAAAAAAGAAAAAAAGACAGAAATCCCTACTCTTGTGTCACTTGTGTCGGTAGTGGTGATTAAGAACCCTAAGCCACTAGTGATGGCATTGTTCCGCTAGATCATCTATCGGGTTGTGGTGGCGTTAGGAGGCGAAGGATAATTTTTAATGTGTTTTGAGATCAACACTATTTTTATTGGAGAGGGAAACTTAAAATTATTGTTATTGATACAAACGTCTCTTTGGTATTTTCTATACTGTGTTTTACATGAATTTATGGTTCGACAAACACGGCCTACACGCGAATACAAGATGGACGCGCGCAGGCGCATGTACCATAAGAGCATGTACAATGCAGGCGCTTGGAGAGATGCTTAGCAATAAAAAACTGATTTTTCTTGCCACATAGGATAGATAAGGTGCTTATTTTGAAGCATTGATGCTTAAATAAATATCGGTGCTTAGTAGGTGCTTATGTGTATAACTATATCTATTAATAGATAATATAGCATCTAAGCACCCACAGAAGAGATGCTTGCATTGGAGGAAATAACTTTTGTATGTGTGCTTGATGATGTGGCTATATTATCTCTTTAAACATTCATATATAAGCATCCCTCACACTGTATCGCTTTCCTTTCCTTTCCCTTCCTCATGGAAGCCCTCGTGCGCTCCTCCGTCGTATCGTCGCCGGCGATCGCCGGTGACGCGTTGCCATCCTCCTCCCGCCGCCGAGCCCCTCCGGTCGCCGCGGCGTTCCCAGAGCCCCGCAAGAGCCCCTTCTCGCTCACCCTTTTCACGTGCCCGCCGCGCGCTCCCCGCCGACGCGGGCGACTCCTAGCCGCCGCCGGCGGAGGAGGGGAAGTGGGCCCTCCGGGCTCCTCCGGTGATGTGGGTGACCAGGCGGAAGCCTTGCCATCCCTCGAGGTACTCTCTGATGCGTTGTCAAAAGTTTGATCTGTGCGATTTTTTTTCTTTGCGTGTGAGGTGTTTTTGGTTGTATACTTGTATGGATGGTTGTGTGATCGCTGGATTTGGTGACAGTTCGATTGATTTAATCGCCTGGGCAACTGAATTAGTGGCAAAGATTGCTATTTAAAAAAAATGAGGAGGAGAAATGATACCGAAATCATCTAAGCAAAGTAGATTGGTACTTGCAAAAGTATGAGACAGCAAAGAGTGTCCAGGCCGGAACACTGTGTAGCAAACTTGCAATGTGCCCACCAAAGTTGGGCTCAAAGCGTCCCAGCGAAGACTTTAGTGGCGCTTGTGGCCAAGACAAGGTTATACTGAAACTAGCTAGTGCTTTGGCCATGTACAGTGTTAGTATCATACTTATTAGAGAATATTGTATAGCCATGCATATTTGTAACCTTCCTAGATTAGCCCCTCTAATTGAGGATCTTGTAATCTTTCTAAACTGGGCTCTTGCCTGACTATATATATAAAGCCCCCCAGCCTATTGGCTGTGCGGTGATTGCTCCATACCTTCCAACAATACTGATAGCTTACCTAATTTGCCTAAGTTCTGAAGCAATTAGTATGCACTTGACCTGTAGATCATGGCAATGATGATGAAGTACTTATCCTAGGGTGATGAAATATATGGTTGGTCAGTTAGTCACCAGTCACCATAAGACTTCATTCTTGATAATTTTTGCTTGGGGAAATCTTTAGTTGATAAACTATTACGCTCTTGGCCATCGTGGAGTCATATGGTTGATTGTTATTGCTTCTTATGGTTATGAGATGTTTGGAAGGTATCCAAGATGGATGATTATTTTCGTCCTTTTGTAATATTGCAAGAGTAATGCGACACAATGTGAAAGCCATGATATGGAAATAACTAGACATGGTGAGACTGGTGGGAGCAACTCTGTTGGATCTAGAGCCGGCCTGTTAAGAACACCTATTTCAGGTGGTGTACACACTGCAACTGCCGTTCATGATTTACCACCTCCAGCTTTAGCGGTCCGCAATCTGATGGAGCAGGTATTTGCAATGCAAAATTTTTACACTACATTAATACATCAACTATCAGTACCTAGCAATCACGTAAATTGGCTAGGTTTATCACACCCAAGACAAAAATAAAAACTGAGAGTTCATATTTTCGTCTTTTTTTTCAAAACCAGGCAAGGTTTGCTCATTTGTGCACTGTCATGTCTCGGATGCATCATCGTCGTGCAGGATATCCATTTGGCTCTTTAGTGGATTTTGCACCTGACCCAGTGGGCCGTAAGTTTTCAGTCTATCATCTTGTTCTTGTATCCACCACTAAGTTTTGAATAGCCTTATTATTCCTTTTCCTTTTCCAATTTCTTCTTGCAGACCCTATTTTTTCACTATCCCCTTTAGCTATCCACACAAGAAATCTTCTGGCGGACCCAAGATGCACACTTGTTGTACAGGTAACTTTTGATGTACTTTATAACCAGCTCCTGAGAATTTTTGAGCTAAAGCTTCTGATCCTTCTGCAGGTACCTGGATGGAGTGGACAATCGAATGCACGCGTAACTATTTTTGGTGATGTTGTTCCTTTGCTTGCTGAACAACAGGTTTGTATTAAAATTGCTGACAACTCATTATAATGTTGTATGATGTCCTTGATGCGATTGTTAGGCTAGTCGTTCCATCGGTAAATTAAGCTTTTGATTTTTTTTTTAACCAATGAAAGTATTTCTGGAGAAATAAGTTGTTGTTTCACTTTACCTTGGGTCTATTTCGCCTGACTGGTCAGCTTATATGTGGACTGTAGTTCCAGCTTATAAACCCCAAAAGATAACCTATTGACTTTGACTCATATGAGTCCTACATATGGAAGGAGGTTTTAACCCATTAAATAAGCTCAAAAGTAAGCTACCTGTTTGGCCCTGGCTTCAGCCTATAAGCCAAGAAGTTAAGGCTAAAGTCATAGTTATCAACTCTGTTCCGGTCCCGCTGGTAATGACTGGGCATTCAGTTTTCCTGGTGCTGGGCAAAACAGACTAGAGCATTTTGGCCCATACCAGTCGATAGCAGCCGTTCTAACCAAACTGCTTTTCTGGAAACACCTAACCAGGTAAGTTCCAACAGATGAGCTGGATCACTAGCCCTTCACATGTTCATCTGGTTCTGCTATCTATCCTAGATGCCATGTGCTGCCTGGAACTATTTCACCAGCAATTTTTTTTTAAAAAAGATACTTGATCATGAATTCGTGGGTTAGTTGTGCCTGGGTGTTGGAGTTAATTGTCTATAATGCCATTTATGTGATGTTACTAACTTGGCCAGCAAAGTTTGAAATGGAAGACTGAAGTAGAAACTAGAAACTATTTGCATATGATTACCTTCTGCCATGGTTTTTCTTCTCTTCAGGTTTTTGGCTGATTTGTCAATGGAAATAGTGACTTAAACCTCTTTCAGGAATGGGCCCATCGACAGTATGTTTCGAAGCACCAACAGTGGGCATCCCACCAATGGGGTAACTTTTACTACTACAGAATGCAGACAATAAGGTAGTTTCTCAAATTGCAATACTGAGAGCTACGTTTTCTCAATATTTAATTATTATATTTTGAGACTTTTTGGGACAACTGCAAGTCTTCTCCAAAACAGAACAGAGATTTGCACATTTTAGTTATTTGAGTTCACTTACAAGGTGTACAATTATTGAATTATAGTCTTTGCCAAATCTGTTGTGCTCCTGGGTAAGGGTCCAAAGGTGGGTATGCCGGCCCGAGATCCATTTCTATCAGACGGAAACTTATCCCTAAACCCCAAATAAATAAGAATAATATAAAGGGAAACAAACCAACTAATGATGGAAACCTATATCTAATATATGAAAACCTAATAAATGGAAACTATTATCTTCTCTTGCTTCCTAAGAGATGCTGTTGTGCTATTGGTTGGGTTCTGCACCATAACAATAAGCGATCAACATGTAATTGTGTGTTGTCCTCAAATTGTACTTAGTATAGAAAAAGCTAATTAAGAATTTGAGAAAATCAAGGCAACAACCCGTTCCTAATATTGCAATTGGTGATGCATCATGTATTTCAGTACATTCAGGGTATTCTTTCATACTGATTTATTTATATGACCCTTTTTCTGGTTGTACAAGTTTTAGTATCCTAACTCTTAAGTCTTAAGTATATGATATTATTAGGGGTGGAAATGGATCGAACAGTGCCCCTACCACATTTGTATTCATATTTTGTAAACGAATATGAATTCAAATCAAATATCTATTCAATTCGGTCGGATCCGAAAATCCTCATAACTTAGGTAGTATGAAGATATTAATGATATTTTATCTTTGTACAATCGCACTTAATCATTCTAATTCATTTACTTCACCTAAAGAAACACGAATTAACATTGAATTAAAAAAATTATCTAACTAATTAGTTGTATTGCAATAAAATATGTATATTGCTTCGTCGAATACAAATATGAATAATCCGGGTAAAATAACATTTCGTATGGTAAAAGTCCATACCATATTCGTATCCCTATTTTTCATACGAATACAAATGGGAGAGAAATTGTTAATCGGATGAAAAATCTATACCATACTTGTATCCTATCGAATACGGTAACCGAATAATACGGATAATACGTATCCATTTCCCACCCCTAGATATTATAATTATTTGCAGTATCAGCTGTCAGTTGATGGAGGCACCCCTTTGCAGTATGCTATTGTGTTTTTATGTTTTTTTTTTAACTTAAAGGGATGTATAGGAACTCTGATAATACATGTGAACATTCCAGCGACATATATTTCATCGGAGGTTTTGGCACTGTTGATTGGGTAGATGTGAAGGAATATGAGGCTCTGAAACCTGATAAGATTGCAACTGATGGCGGGGAGCAAAATTTGAAGGTAAGCCTATGGTCATTTGCTCAATAATATCCTGAGGAGTATTTAGTTTTTCCTGAACATGTATGGTTCATTTGTTCAGTCTTTACACACTACATTTGAAATTGTTTCCATTGCTCTTTGCATAATTATTCATACCACCTTTTATTCTTTTGAACAGGAACTTAATGCGATGTTCTCAGAGCCTCTGAAAGAACTTTTATCAACTGAAGGAGAGATAGATGATGCAGCTCTTATATCAATTGATAGCAAAGGTATCGATATACGTGTTCGGCAAGGTGCACAGGTACAATCTTTGGAAGCACTAGTGACTTATTTCCAAATGCAATGCTTCATTTTATGCAATAATGATCATCTGAACTGCATTGCTAAATTCTGGTGCACCTTGCATCTTTGTGTAATTGATTGAGGTTTGCACAATGTCTTGAATTTCAAATTTTCTTCAGTTTTCTGGTCTATGGTAAGTTGGTAATGTATGAGGCAAACATATAATGCAGTTGCACGCAAAAAATTATTGCACTTGCATTACAAATTTCATATTTGTATATTTCTTCAAATCTTTGACATGCTTGATATGCTATACTGTAATGATTGCATTCAGGCACACGGTTAGACAGGAAAATTGAAGTCCTTAAATATGTAGGTAATATACCTTATCAAAGATTCAGATAAGAACTATATATTCTTCCCAGTTCTCATAATCAACAGTGGACTTTCTTTTTCGCCTATTATACTGTCATGGCTATTATTTTCTTGAAGTGTGGTGCAACACAAGATAGTCCTCAAGCTTTTGTTGTGCGAATTTCGCAGTTCAACATCCAGAGGATAGCCTTTGAGCTGGATCGCAGCGTGGAAACACTGGAAGAAGCCAAAGAAGCGCTTAGGAGGATAATCAGCAAGTCGAGATGGCACGCGAATAGCTCAATTTCGAGACGCCTTGAAATCTGAAGCAGGAAATCATGGATTGCAAGGAGCCATCGCGACCAAATTTCTGTAATTTTCTGTGTAGTCTTGGGGTCTGTTCTTTTGAGTTGTTGCAGTTTATTGCTTTTAGCTATGATTTATTAATATAATAAATAGTGATCGCTGAGAGAAGCGAAAAACTAAAAGCAAATGAAAAGTAAAAAAAGGCCTTCAGTTGTGGTGTGGTGTTCCTTTTTCTAGGTGTTGTCCACTGTCAACTGTTAAGGTCACTCAGAGTGTCATGGATAAATACCCTGCTTTGTAACAGTGCGTGGTGTGGCCCAATGGGCAGAAATGTGCGTGTGCTGTGTGAGGCGTGATATAAGCCAGGGTGTGGAGTTGTGTGAGGTGAACGGAATTGAGCTTTTGCCTTTTGAGGCTTTATTGGTCCTACTTTTTTTTTTGTTAAAGCTTATGGTTTTTAGTTGTGACTTATGATTTTTGAGCTATTCGTATAAGAGATTACAGAGTAATAGAAACTCACGTGTAGTTTTTTACCGATACAAATGAAGTCAGTACAATATGTACTACAATTAACTAGTAGACGTTATCTCAAAAAAATACTTCGTTTAAAAGTTAGTTACTATAAAAAAACCGAAAACCGAAAAGTAGCTTTTAGAAGCTGAAAATAATAGACACATTATCTTCTTCCTTGGTCTATATCTGTTCCTCCCCTACCTCATCTGATTTCTACTCCAAATTCCTCTGAATCCTGCCCAATCTGTCTAATTCCTCCCAAATTCTCTACCACAACGTGTACCTTGTATCAAGTTGGTAACATCGAGCTTCTGCTGTATGCTGGTTTGTATAAAGAAGAAACACGTCTAGTGATCACTTCCACATGAGATGGAAGATGTATATGTCCGATGTTTTTTTTACGCTTTGTTTTTTTTTTAACTCAATGAAGGGCTTTTCTGAGATGGCTCAACAGTTCCAGTTTCTCTCTCTGCTAAGTTTTTTTTAGACTTGCCAAAAGTCCATGTCTGGGACTGAAAGATAGGAACTGAACCTTGAATTTTGTAAGCAAGCGTATTTCATTCGATTTTTTCCCTTGAAAATTTCTGCGAGATTCATTCGTACTTGCAAAACAAATAACCAACTCTTGTTCTTTTTTTCTTTCTTCTTTGAACAACTATTGTATTGTTGTACAGTGCTACACATGTAACGTGCCTAGAATGGACACGTGGTAATGACCAACAGAAAGCGGCACGGATCGAACGGCCACGATTCCACTGCGAGATCCACACGGGCTCCCCGCCGCGCTGCGCAAAGCCGCAAACCATCTGCGCCAGTACACCCGAGGCTTCTGCAGATCGAAACCCTAGGGTTTGGTTCCATCCCCGTCGTCCGATCCGATCCCATCCCCCACCATGAGCGGCCACCACGACGCCAAGCCCTACCAGCCCCGCCGCGGCCCGGAGCGCCCCCCGCCGCCGGCGGAGGAGGAGGCGGCTGCCGCGGCGGCAGCGGCCGAGGCCGAGGCGATGGAGCAGTACGAGTCGCAGCAGGAGCTCGAGGAGGATGAGGAAGAGGGAGAGGAGGAGCACGAGCGCGAGGGTGGCGCCGAAGAGGCTGTCCCGATGCACGCGGATGTGGTCGCCGCGGCGGACGCGCACTTGGCGATGGTGCCGGCCGCCGCTGTGGAGGCGGGGGGCGTGCCGCACGTTGGGTCGAACACGCTCACGCTGTCGTTCCAGGGCGAGGTGTACGTCTTCGAGTCCGTGTCCGCCGAGAAGGTTCCGCGCCGCTGATCCTTCCCTGCAAATTTTGCCCATCCTTCTTACTTGTCCTGTGTGCTTTGATGGGATGGAATCGCACGTTAACGCGGCAGGGAGTTTGAATTGTTCGTTTTGGCAGGTGCAAGCTGTGCTCTTATTGCTTGGAGGAAGGGAGCTCGCGCCGGGATTGGGCTCGGTGCCGTCATCTTCAGCATCATACAGTAAGGTTGAGAGCTCACTTGAACTGTAGCATTTATCCGTTGAGAAAATTCAAATCTTGTGTGCTGATGTTACTGTGTGTATTCTCTGATATAGAGGTTGAATTTTCCACACCGAGTGGCATCGCTGATGAGGTTCCGGGAAAAGCGGAAAGAGAGGAACTTTGATAAGAAGATCCGGTATACTGTTCGGAAGGAAGTTGCACTTAGGTCAGTGCTAGTTTGTTAAGAGGTTCTACTTTGTACATTTTGAAGTACTCTTAAGGACCTTAAGTTTTTTTTTTATAAAAAAAGTGGCTTTTGTATATTCTGTGTCATGACGCTATGCTTGCCTTCTTTACATTTGCAGGATGCAGCGCAATAAAGGTCAGTTTACATCATCAAAATCAAAGGCAGAAGAAGCCACATCCACTGTGACTAGCTCAGATGGTTCGCCAAATTGGGGTGCAGTGGAAGGTCGACCTCCATCTGCTTCTGAGTAAGCCCGCAAACTGTTGTACTGTATTATATGTTTGGCACTGCCCATTTGTCATGTGCTGGAATTACTGCTCACACGCACTGTTCACACACGTCAACAGTACTCATGGTGTTGTAGCCACGCATGGTAGGATTATATTAGTTAGAATAGAGACAAGAATAGTTAGTTTCTTTATTAGATGGGGTTACTACCTTATAGATATATTCTTTCTATTAGAGATAGATTTCCTTATAAATAGAAATTATTTCTCAGAGGTCAAATCGATTTATCTCTATAAAAGAGACAGTATGTATATCATCAATCAATGAATAATGAAGAAGTATTCTAGGTTCCCGATTCCTAGCATTGGTCTCTCCCCTATACCGGCTACTCTAGATCCATTCCTCTCTCTCAATCGGTGCCCTCTTTCGTCTAGCGTCGTTCTACCTCAAGTCGCCGTCGTCCGACCTTTCTCCGACGGATGTTGATCCTGTTATGAACTTAAGGTTCATGACACCATCCGTGTACATAAATGCTAGAAAATTGCTTTATCCTGATTCTATAAGTTGAGAAGTGAGGAAGTTATTTGCATATGAATAAGTGCTCTGTTATACAGATTGTGGATAAATCCTTACGGTGTAAATCAGTATGGAAGTTGCCTTGGTGTGATGTCCCATAGGCCTGTGTTAGATATCCACAAGTTTTTTTGGTATGAACAAAAGAAATATGATTTATGGTTTACTGATCTAATTTTTGTTAGTTTACTTGCCTGGCTTCTCGTTGGCTCCATATCAAAAAAGAAGGGGGAAATTACTACTGTGAAATGTCAAATGTCAGATTATTCCCTAAAGCTTTGACCTGAGCCATGACACACTATGTCATGCTTGTGCACCTCCACAGGCGTGAGCTCATGCTGCATAGAACTAATTTGTGTGAATCAAAGCAAGAACCTACTGACATGCATCACTCATTGTTTACTAAGTCTAGTTCTTCCATCTCACAGTGGCTCTTGCTATTTTGCTGTTGTTGATCGAAACAATAGTTGGGTTTGATTGAATTATTTGCGGTTGCTGGATGACAATAGACGCTTCCAGCACACTTGTTCTTTGTACATGATGCCTTTTATTGTCAAAACAGCTTGCTTCAGAATATGAAATTGTAGTACTTCTTATTTTGATAGTTATTTCCCTTTTACGCGTATTTCAGATGTCATCATTGTGGTATTAGTGCAACATTGACGCCTATGATGCGTCGAGGACCAGATGGCCCAAGAACATTGTGCAATGCATGTGGACTTATGTGGGCAAACAAGGTATGTAAATTCTTGATGGTATATATTTCTAGATATTAGTGCTAGAAGCAACATCTAGGCAGGCTGTGTTGTTGCATAACCTATGCTGTAATAGGTCCTGCCTCCTTTAACATTCATAATGAACAATCTTTTGTTTGTCTAGAGCCTGGCTAAAATAGTCCACTGTACCATCTATTAAGTTAGATGTTAAAGTTACGATATTCTTTTATAATGGTTTTTTAAGTCTCCTGGCAACAATGTATTTTTCCTCAGGTATTAAGTGATAGAATACAGGTTGTGTGTAATTTGTTCTCAGTTATAATCTGGTTTTTAATTTGAGATATTGCTCTCAGCATTATTAGGGACTTTGGAGGATCTTTTTCATGATATTTTGAGTGGAGAAGTGTCCAATGCATCACTCATCTTAGCTCACTTGCACTTACCATCTTGAAACACCAAGTAAATACTAAATAGTCGTGAGACTTGAAACATTCCCCCAAAAGCTTTGATTTGCCTAGAAGTTGGGTTTTGAAGTTTCAACTTTCAAGTCAGCTTGCAGATGAGTGATGTTGTATTTAGCATTGGGAAGGGTTATCAGATTCACATTGTGCAAAAATATTTAGGTTGTATATATATATTACATTTTTCACATGTATAGGTTTACTACTACATTATTAACTTTGTCTTCACATATTGTGATGTTATTGAATCTTTTCTCCTCAACATGTTTTTCCTTCATAGGGTATGATGAGAGACTTATCAAAAGCTCCTACTGCGCCTCTGCAAGTTGTGCCATCAACCAACGATGGTGTAAGTTACTAAGTCTGTGCTTGTATTAGATTGGCAGCCTACCTTGTCAGATAACGAAGCAGTTCATTCAGCTTATTAGATTACAAATTTGATCTACATAATTACCTTTGTCATCTTTTCCTAACCTGAAATTAGAGTAGTGTAAAAACCATTGTGTTGAAATTAGAGTAGTGTAAAATCGTTGTCTAGGCCTATTGCATTTAATTACAACAAATTTACTTGTCCGCTTGTCCCCCCTTGTAGGCATTAGAGTACTAGATAGATGTATGGTCTGCTGAAATGTATGCACAGGATGTTTTCCTTTTATTTACTTTTCGAATGAGGTTGTATGACGACTTGTGGTTAGGTTTCTAAGTACAACAAAGATTAGCAGAGCTGTGAATTTTAACTGGTTCACTAATCTCTCCTAGTTCTCGTGCCCTGCAGCAGAATGGAATTGCTGAAGCACCAGGCGGTGAGCAGCAAAATCTTGCAGCAGAAGCATCTGCCCCTGCTGCTAATGGCCATGACTCGTAGTCATGAGGTGAGTGATGCTTCAGAGGAGGATGCTGCATTTCGTCGTGGAGTCTTTTGTCAGTCAACTGGCTGTACTATAGCTGTAGATTTGATATGTGTGCTGCAATGTCTGTTTCTACGAGTCACGGTTGTTGCCATTATGTTCTTTATCGAGTGGACTTGTTGTGGCAATTGATAATGGGCGGAGCTCGGCACCACATTTTACTTATCGGATGTAACCTTTTGTAAATGTTACCCTTACCGAGTAGATTATTTTCACATGGCAACATTGTCTCACTGTTTTTCATGTTAGTTTTGCGGATACCTATTGACTCACGAGTTATGACATGCCTGTTTTATGGTGTTGCCTCTTTTTTTTTTTGAACAGAAAATACAGCAGGGGAGACCCCCACTGTAAAAAAAAAACTTATATTAAAGAAAGGAAAATAAAACTGTACAGAAGGACCACAAAGAAACACCAGAGAGCAACCCGAGGAGGGTTACAAGACGTAGACTAGGCTAGAGAATCTAAACAAGCTAGGAAGACAGGGCGTTTTTCCTCACTAAATCTGTGAGCCTGAAGACTGGCCTCTTTACAGAAGGAACTTTTCCAAGAAACAAAGGACGGGCGACCTCTATCAAAGATGAAATTGTTTCTTTGCTTCCAAATTTGCCGGGCAGCTATGGTGAATATCTCCATAAAGAAGGGGCTTTGAAATTGGAGCTTAGCATGGAGCATCATTTGAAAGAAGTCTTTCGTGAAATCCCAACTAATACCAAGATGTTGCCAACAAACTTGACTGAAAGGGCATATGAAGAACAAATGATGTTGCCTCTTACTCTGGATGTACCAAATTACCAATGGTATATTAATAAATCTACCATCGCAACCACCTCCTTTTTATGTAAAGTATAATATGAAGTAAAGATTATGTTCGACAAGAAAGCAAACATCGGTTTCCTTCTTTTTGGCTTGTGATTTCTTTTAAATAAATAAATAAGATAGTTTTTAAACAAATAAATAGGACAGTTTATTTGCTATCGTTTTGAAGTGATTTATCGGGACGATAGTATTTTTAAAACGGTTTATCGGTATTCGATTTGTTTATATAACATTTAGATAAGATTAAAAAATATAAATCATAGTTAAAAAGAACCCACTAATCATATAGATATACACGACATAATAGATTTTGCAGTAGAGAAATATTGCTGCATCTTGCTTGATCCAATCGTACGGAGTCACCTGCCTCAAGACTCAAGTCAAGATGATCGCGGAGCTGCGCCTGTTGGACAAAAGGATCCGCGGGCACGCCTGCCACTTTTGGTGGGAAAATTGAATATATAGGACCAAGTTGAGGCTGTTTTAGCAAAACAGGATCAAGTTATTTGCACTTGTAAATATAGGACCGAGTTGGGCACATTCTTGAAAATATGGTATTTTCCCCATTTTAATTTCATTTTAATTTTCCAGCCCTTTTTCTCTACGCGAAATGACTATTTTGCCCTCCCTCCTTCCTTCTTCCTCCCTCGCCTGGCCGGCTGCAGGCCGCCGGCCGCTCCCTCGCCGCGCCGCCCCACAGCTCACGAGGCGAGGGAGCGGCGGCGCGGGGCGAGGGAGCGGTGGCGCGGGGCGGCGCGGCGAGGGAGCGGCCGGCGGCCTGCAGCCGGCCAGGCGAGGGAGGAAGAAGGAAGGAGGGAGGGCAAAATAGTCATTTCGCGTAGAGAAAAAGGGCTGGAAAATGAAAATGAAATTAAAATGGGGAAAATACCATATTTTCAATAATGTGTTCAACTCGGTCCTATATTTACAAGTGCAAATAACTTGATCCTGTTTTGCTAAAACAGCCTCAACTTGGTCCTATATATTCAATTTTCCCCCAATCTTGAGGTGTAAATTTGCAAAGGAGCCCTCGAAATGCTCTGTATTCTAGTATCACCCACGCTTCGTCCACCTCCGCTCCCCTTCCCCACGCGCGTCGCCGTCGCGTCGCACCACGACCAGAGTCCACAGCAACGACGTGGGGGGAGGCGAGGCGATGGAGGCGGCGGAGTATGTGGGGGACGAGGAGTTGGAGTCGTTGCTCCGGAACTTCCGCCGCTTCTCCCAGGTCAGTAGCACCACGGCATGCCCGCCTGCTCCCATTCCATTCGGATTGGTCGCGAATCGCGTTCGCTCTTTGTTCGCACCCCGTTCGTCTTTGGCGTAGGTTCGAATCGGCGAACTGGAGATCGTTGTACCACGTTCAGGCGTCGAAACTCGGAAGTTGTAGCGGTCTCTCAACTTTCCGAGGCAACGCACGCTCAGTTGTTGGATAAAATTCGGACGAGATGGCGAGTATGGAGTACATTACAGCCAAGAACATTGGCAGAATTGACAGAATTTCTTGTCTAGGGAATAGAATGCTTCGTGGGTGTTGGTATCAGCTTCCAGAGTTGGATGCCATACCAATGCTGTGGGCTGTGGTTGTTAATTGGTTATGCTGAAGAATGATTCGTTGTAACTAAAGAGGTGTTTTCGGGGCAAAATTTCACATTAGTTAGTTCAACTTCAACCTCAGCGCTCCATTCGCCCTATCTAACCCACTGTAACAGCTTCCTGGAATTTGCGGCATATTGTCCCCCATGTGCTTGACAAACCCGAATTTATGTATGACAGTGTATGAGTCAGGAGAAATCTTTGAAGAATGTTTGCCGTTAAGGGCTCCAGTGTTACTCCAGATGTCTAAATCTACAAGTTTTCATTACCCAAGGAAGATGAACTATATCCTAGCATTTTCTGTGTTATATACTGATCTTCTGTTTTTCTTTGGCTCCTGGTTTTGAACAGGGGTATAAAGATGCACTTATGGAGGCCCAAGCTTTAAGAGTGAACTACAGTTTTGAATCCAAGAAGCGTGAAGCTCTTGAGTCGCATATCGCAGATCTCAAGAGAGGTTGACTGATATTTCAGCCTTAAGTTTATCTTCAGTTCGTTGCTTATCCAAACTGTGTAATAGCTGATGATTTACTTTGCTTATTGAGTTTGAATGAAGAACTGAGTTAAATTGTTTGAGTTGTGCAGATAATGAGCGATTAAGAAGGCTGTACACTGAAGGTTTGTTCAAGTTCACAAACCAGGTTGGTTGCTACTTACTGTGTGCAATTCTAAGGAGGGTGATGCAAATTTGATACTAAGATGATGACACAACTGAATTAATTTTCATCTTTCAATGTTAACTACTTGATATAGATGGAATCAGTTAAGTTGATGATATCAGCTTTACTTCTGTCCATTTCACCTGTGAACTTGAGTTGATGTAAGATGGAAGGACTGGTTCTTGTGTTTCGACATTTCAGACTTTAATGTAATACTGCTTCATGGAAACAGTTTGACCAAGTGCTTTGGAGCTGTCGATTTTGATTGTCTAGTGCTTCCGTACTATATTAACGAAGTGCACAAGTTAGTTTAGGTTCTTTTTTGTTTCTTTTCTGCTTGGAATTTGGAAGCTGATAATAGATCAAGTTTGATAATAGGACAAGCGCTAGAATTTTTGTGCAGCACAATCATGTCGATGAAACTCTGGACTATTTTTTATATGCTTGCTGTTATTCAGATGAAATTTCACACAGAATCTCAAAGTCTGAAGGAAGAATTGGAAAAAGCAAATAGCAGATTGCTATCCATGGAAGAGGTAGTTAACTGCCTCCCAAGCTTCCTGCTAATACATAAAATTAATCTAACAAGTGTTTATTTCACACAGGAACATAAGAGGGAAATCGAACAACTTAAGCATGGCAATGAAATGAATAGCAATGCCCTGGAGAGCAAGCTCAGGTAAAATTTTCCTTTTAAGGGAGGCAGCAGACTACTGTTGGGAGAAGCAGGAGATTCAGCTAAAATTTTTCTGTTGATTATTTTGGGAAAACTGAAAGAGCTAACTTTCACTACAATCAGCTGTGCTCTTGTTCAGCAAGCAACCGACGAAGCTGCAATAAAGCAACTAAAGTTGGAGCTGGAAGCTCATAAAGCTCACATCGACAAGTTAAGTAGCACGCTGGAGCAGGTTACCACTGATGTGCACTTACAATGTAATGTTCTAACTTCCCTTCCATCTTCTTTGGATTATTTGTCTCAATCTCTCGTGATGGAAATACCTCCTGGCTCCTGGTACAGATAAAAACGAGCTCCTGGATCTGAAGGATGTAATTATGGTTGAACAGGAGGAGAAAAAGGACATGTACAGGAAGCTTCAGAACGCAGAAAATGAGTGTAAGTTAAATGGAGAACTGAAGAAGTGAAACAAGTTCTTGCAAACCACACAGATTTCATGACTCAATTCAAACAGCAGAATGGCAATCTTGTATTATCCATATCTTCACTAAGTAGTTGTTTTCTCTTGATTTAGTGAGGATCATGAAGATGAAGCAGGCAGAGCAGCAAAGGGATTCCATCTCGGTCCAGCATGTGGATACACTGAAGCAGAAGGTGATGAAACTCCGGAAGGAGAACGAGTCCCTGAAGCGGAGGCTGGCGAGCTCTGAACTGGATTGCTCATGACTGCCGGCACCGCTCCCACAGTTAGAACCTTTGGTCGTCCTAGTTTCTCTTTTTTGTCCGAGTCATCGTAGTTTCTCTCTCTGCGCCCATGTATACACACACACACATACCATCACACCATCAGAGTTTTTTTTTTAGAAGCATCATACCATCGGAGGTTAGACAGTTGTGCTGCTGAATGAAATGTATCCACAGGAATGACGCACTACGCTATGTTCTTTCTTTCTTTCCACTTTTGCACCGTCTGATCTGGATGTACAAACATTAAATTTCATCTTGGCTTCAGCTATTAGCTTTCGGCTTATTTTTCACTATTCATAAATTTCGTTTTTTCTGAACTTTTGGCTTTTTGTTGAGCTTTTTTGCTGATATTTTCCCGTATTTGTCTGTATTATACGTAATGGGCTAACATATTTTTTATATTTTTTAATTTTTTTTTAAATTTATTTATGTTAAATAAGCATCTGTCAGCTACAGTGTTTTTTCAGCCAGCTATAGTGCTTTTCAGCCATAAGCCACCAAAAATAAGTCCAAATGATCACCACCAATTGTCTCATCGCGTCATGAGTAGTTCATACTATAGTGTTCACAAAATTTACTGGCCGGTGTTCATTTTTTTCTCCTCTTTTTTTTTTCAGAACTGGTCGTGTTCCTTTTCAGAGGTTCATAAAACTGCATGCGCTATAGGAATTTTCTCATCAGTTCATCCAAAAAACTTAAACTGATGAGAAAAGACATATAGGAATTTTCCAATTGAAGGGCTTATTTAGGGCACAGGAATTTTCCATTAAACGGTGTAATCCGTGTAAAAAAATATTCTACTAAATTCTCGTGGTCTGAACCGGCCAAAGATAAAGAGCTATGGAGTTGAAGCAAACCCAGCATTTTTTTGTTTTCAGAATTGGAATTGGTCGGTAAATTGACTAATTGAAATTCTAATTTCGAATTTGATTCTCCACTATAGTTTTGGTTGATAAGTAAATTCTTTTTTAAGAGCGAGAATAATTGGCTAATATTCATTTTTAAATATCGCAACCCCACACACAGGTCATGGAAAAAAAAGATCTAAAAAATCATAGTGAAAAGTCCATATAAATTACGGTTAGTAGCAATCAAATTCTAGTAGTTAACCAGAAAACTAAGGTGTGTACTGATAACATTTTTTTTACTGATTAGACTAACATGTTTTCAGAGCACACCAGATAGTCTATTTAAACTCTTCGAATTCAGCTGGGAGTTCAGGCCTAACCATAAAGCTGTAGTATAGCCCAACCCTAAAGCTCAAAGCCCGTCCTAATCATTTTGATTTCCTTCTAACCCTTTTCAATTATGATGTTAATTTTTCATGTTAGTATCTACTCCCTCCACTGTTGAATAAATATTGTTTCTTATTCGACACGATTTCCAAAACACTAATTAAAAAATAATTTCGTTTAGTAGAAGCACCCATGTATCTTCTTGTGAGCCTGTTTGGCAAGCAACAAACCGGCCGCCTTTTAGCTTTTGCTACAGTACCTAACTTTCAAATGGAGTATTTTTTCAAAACGGGGTCTACAAGTTAAACGTTGTACACGTTAAAAGCCCAACATCTGTACCAGTCAAAATTGTAAGTGAGTATCGGTCTCTCCGTAATCTGTACCGTAAACAGCCAAAATTCAAAAATTTCAGCCAAAAGCCATAAGCTGCAGCCAAAACAAACAGGCCCACATGTATCATTTTACGTTAGCGCATCTTTTTTTGTCTTTCTGCTTAAGATAATCTATTAAACTGGCAGTCCATTGTCACATCCGTTTCGAAGCTATCTATATCAGTTGTGACATTGCTGAATTTCAAAAGGATGAAAAAACTGTGACATTGTTGAATCCTATGTTATGGCCCCCTTTCAATTCGGCTTTTTTGTAATGGCTTTTGGCTTTTTACTCAGATGACACCATACGAGTAGAAAGCAGAGCTACACTCCATGAGTCCATGACCATGACCCAGAACCATCAGAATTCACCTATTAAAAAACGAACCATCAAGACTTATGAAGCTATAATCACAGAGTTTATATTCGCAGGTACAACAAGCGCAGTGTTATTCTATGCTTCTTACACAGGTGCATTGATATATGCTAGTGCAAGCGGCAGAGAAAAAAAAATGTAATGCTCCAGTGCCACTGGTGGTTCCAGCTCTCATGAACACACTAGGAAAAGAATACAACAACGTAATGGAATTGATTGATACAGAATATGTTATGACCTCCCTTCAGTACCAGTTGCATCAGAACTGAGAGTGACGCACGGGAACCAGTATCTGCGCTTGCCGTCCCTGTGCCCATCGTCGATCATAGCAAGTCCCTCCTGGTTGTGCAATGCAGTTTCATTAGTTAGAAATCGTCGTTTGCATATAGAAACCAAAGACTTCTGCCTCCAATTATGATCTGGTCACAAGCAGTGTCCATAGGCATGCATATACACCCATAGGCATGCATATACACAACTACATGTTTACAAGGATGGCTCCAACAAGCGTGCATTCAGAGTTCCAACATAACTTGCATAAAAAACAAAGCTGTTTTTCTTTTCTTTTGGCACGAGAACGAAGTCAACGAACCATGCAGATTGCTATCATAGAGAGGGAATCAGGAAGCTGTATTTACCTTCAGCAAAGTTTCAAGGGCGTCGATCGCACGGCCAGTTGACCATGAGAATTCCTTCTCAACTTGTTCTACTGTGACATAGCCTTTAGCCTGCATGTGACTGATGTTAAAACTGGAGGAATATGGAAATTATGGTATAGGTAACAGTTTGTGCATGTTAGCAATTTGAAAGCTTCTAACCATGGTTCAGAAAACCGGCGGCTACCGGCCGGTAACCGGAAAAATCGGGCTGAAGCGGTAAGGAAATTCCCGGCCGGAAATTTTCAAATGAGATTTCGAATTAGTGACTGTATAATGCAGTTGGTAGGTTGGTTTAGGCATTGTTTGTGATAGATTAGCTATTGTAGAAGGTAAAAATGGATGAATTATTGTGATATGCAGCTAGTTTGGTTATTGGCAAACATGTTGGGCCCAGTGTGCTGGAAAGCACATTGGATGCTTGCCTTTGAGAGTGTTTTGCAGCACTTTAGCAGTAAAGAAAGTGCACAGCAGCAGCCACAGATGAAGGGGAGAAGAGAGCAGCAGCCAGGGGAGAAGAGGAGCAGCCGCAGCAACACGCTAGGAGAGAAGAGGAGCAGCAGCAGCAGCAAATAGAAGAAGAGCAGCAGCAGATCAGCATATTCATCTCAGTTTGGCCGGTTTATCCGGTTTTTCACCGGTTTTCCTGGTTTTTGGCCACATCCCACTCCCCCCAAATTTCCATTTGGTAAAATTTGACCGGTTTTTAACCGGGTTTTCCGGTAACCGGCCAGTTACCGGTACCGCCCGCCCGACGGGATTTCACCCGGTTTCGGTTTTTCGATCCTTGCTTCTAACAACCTAATCTTGTTTACTATGTCTAGCTGCTCACTGAAATAAGCGTCACAACAAAGTTTTGTGAGGTATTATACAGGGACTTGTGACTTCCAACATACAGCAACCGATATGCTTGTATAATGTACTATGGTATTACATGATACGCTAGTAAAAGCACAAACCTGAGCTAGCTCAAGTATCCCATTGTGATCTGTATTCAGTTCAGTAGGAACTGATCGCACAAGCTTTTTCTTCCCAACAGAAATTACTTCAAAGCCACTACCAAGGACCTGCAAGTTCACAAATGAAGGATCAGATGAGCCAAAAATCCATACATCAAATAACATTAATTTGAACCAGGATCGTCCATTAATTCAAGTTTAAACTTGTAAAAATGATGTGAGTGCAATTTTAAAATCCCAAATAAAATGTGATTCAAGAATTTAAGCTTAAAATATTTACCTTCAGCTTACTTATGGCACGTAAACAGTCATCTGACGATAATGATCCAAGATCAGTTTTTCTCTTCTGACAGAGCAGTTTGCGGAGATCTAGCAAGTCAATCAAGCCACCATTATGCGACCTGGTTGCAATGCATACGTCAACAATCTGAACACCTGCCACAATAGACATGGATGTTAAGCAGAGCATAAAAGGTAGCAATAATAAAAGAAACTTTCAACTTCCAAGATGAAAAGAACATATAAGGACGCTTAAAGTAGGTATACCAACCCAGCTCATAGTAGAAGTCGCCAATCCCTAGAAGCTCCGCCCAAACTCCTTTATTAGATGCCAGCGGATCTACTCCAACTTTTGCACACATTTCATGAAACTGCTGTCTAAATACTGAATTTTTACGGATGTCATTCTGCACTAGCACAACATACATAATGTTACTAGAGAGCATTGCAATATGCTTTGCCATTTAATCTCTTTTGTGATCTGTTGTAGCTCATGGGAATAACAATGCAAATACCACCTCACTGGTACTAGATGTCATGAGATGAGTGAAATCGAGAACTATCAGCTATCACAAGAATTAGCAATCAATTGTCATCTGAGTATGAAATGAAGTACAGCATCCACCCAGCTGTCTTGGCATAAGACTAGTTTTACTTTGCTTGATAAGGAGGTGATTAACTGATTACCGATTGGCCAAAGCCAAGGAGTGGTATCTGTCATTTAAATGGTAGAAATCAACCAACGAAGCTGCTGAATAGCATCAAAATTTGGCATAAAGCATAATTTGACTATAATCCATAAAAGGCAGCATATAGCTTTTCTAAAGCTACAGTGCAACATTCTAGATGGTGATTTGGTAAGGTCATGTCAAAGAAAAAAGTACAAATTGCCTGGGTTTTTTTTCTTTCCTTTGACATATTTCTCAAGATTAGGATATTATTCACAGCATTACTTTTATTTTTAAGTTATTCCACAAATTAAAAAATGTTCAAAATAACATTTTTTTACTTCACTTTCCAGTTCTGATGACCCTTGCTCGGTTTTCGGGTATATGCTGGGTTGTGCACTTATAAGCTAGTTAGGTTCCCTTCTTCAAAGTTTGATTGACAAATTAAATCTAGATACAAGCGGTAATCCAATAACTATATTGTTCAGGTTTGCCGAAAATAACCATTCCATTTGTGGGTGAATTCAATAGATAGTAATACAAGTGCAACTGATATATCCTAACCCCGAAGATTGATATCATTATCCGCCCATGCCACATATAGATTGGAAAATTTGTTAACAACATATAGATTCAGTGGAAGTATTATAAGATTTTTCGCCCCACTTTCCACATGCAACTAAAATTCAAGAGCAGAGAATCACCTTGTGCTTGCGAGCAAATTCTTCAAGCTGCGACCGGAACGTTGCGAGCTGCTCCTTCATGACATCCGTCCTGACCTTTGCCACATTTTCCCCAACCAGCCGGAATTGATCCTAAAAGTTTCCAAGAACACTCTCCATCTCATGATCCAAACCAAGAAAGAAAAAAAACCTTCAAGCTAACCAGCAAAGAACTACACATACGCGAGTAGCCGCCGCGTTCTGCAAGCCCGCGATCCCCGGCCGCTTCCTCATGCCTCCTCGTCTAAGTCACACACGAGCCGCAATTCAAGCAAGTCTGATGAGTCAATCAGCAAGGCACCTCCCGCGATTGGCAAAACAGATGCTGCTACCTTGATTAAAACAAAGTCAAAGATAAAGCATTAGTGATTCATCATGCCGGAAAGGGGACTACAGCATAACACTGTAAAATTCAAATGGCACCAACCACTAAATAAACATTCCATACAACACATGTGTAACCCTAGACCAGCTCGGATCAAACGCCAGGCCACATCGGACACCGATCAAACACAGCAGCCAGATGCATAAGAAACACGCACACGAACAGATCGATCGCTCCAGAGATCCGCACATACCTAGGTTTAGGGCTCGCGCGTCGCCGTGGAATCGGCAGCGTATCTCGAGCGCTCCGTGCCCTCCGACCCGACCCGAACGCCTGCTCTTCCACCGTTTTCGCGCCTCGTCTGCGGCGATCAACGGAGCGGGCGGCCGCGGCCTCCTCGGAGAGCTCCGCGTGTGCCGACCACACAATGATATCCGAACCATTCCATATACGATGGACGGCTCAGATTGAATAGGCCATGCTTGCGGGTACCGCTCGTGTGGGCCTGTCATGTTCGCTCTCCTATCTGCTGTTGGGCCAAATTTTCTGCAGCCCATAAACCCTTGTTACAGTATGTTACTCTTTTTTTTTTACTTCTTTTCTTTTCCATCGAAGTCATCTTTTCCTGTCACACTTCACTACTTACTCCCTGTATTTCAGAATATAGATTATTTGGGATTTTCAATTTTAGCAATGTTCGTTGTCGATTAATTAAGTTAATCATTACGGCATTGTTAATCCCCGTGATCGAATGGATGATAATAGCCACTAGGCACTAGGCATTCCACAGACCTCACTGCATCAGTCTTCTGTACTTATAACCAACAGCTCAAGCCTTCTTCTTTCCGACGCCTTTCTTCTTCATGAGAATCAAACATTGCTGGCCACAACCTGCGGAAGATCAATAGATGAAGAACAGCAATAAGGCATGATGAAGTTGCGTCAACGTTATCCTTAGGAATTTAGGATTACTTACACAGTAGTCTTCTCCAGCACCATTGGCACAAATGAGCGCTGTAAGACCTCATAAGATGCTGGTACATAATATATATATATATATATATATATATATATATATATATATATATATATATATATATATATATATATTCTGTTGTCAAGCCATCAATGGATAGAGTGAACGTGATTTTAATCTGCACACAGCTGATCTCATCTTTGAAGACACTAGGAAAATTACATAGATTAAAAATAGCTCAACATTGGAAGTAGGAAAATCTAGTGGCAGACTTACAACCAAATTTTAGGGGTAGTGGGACATAATTAACAAAAGATAAACAAACTAAACATAAATTAAACTATCTTTTTCAATCTAAAATTATATATAATTAGAACATGGACACGGTAAAAATGCAAAATACAACAAATATTATATCTCGATAATAGGTAATATATCTCCCAAAACTCATAAATATATGTAAGCAACTATCTGCATCATCTGCTCCTACAAGTATCTGAAATCAGAAATGGAGATATCAATAGAACTACATGCATTGAGTCCTCCAGGGCAGCAAACAGGCCATTATTGCAAAGATCATCAAATGTGAGTGATAAACATGCTGCACCTCAAAATCACCAAGCACTGGATGACAAAAAACAGCAGCAGCATGCGAGCGGTTAGCTCCAATATTCCTCTCTTGTTCAACAGCCTCCGGTATGTCGAGATCCAAATATGTAAATCCGAAACACTAGTGTACATAGTGTAAATATAGATGAAATATCAACTACATCACGATTTACTAAGAAAAGACTCAAATATTATTAATTATCAGAGATGCGACTTTATGGCCAAACTTACAGATAATAGCTTGAAAAACTTAAGAAACTTGCAGCGAAAAACATAAATAAGCGTAGTAGTCATTCGACATACCCACAGACAATCGACTGGAGAGCAAAATCTTAATCCACGAAGTCGTCGAAGTATCCTCTATTAGGTACCTTCTGCTGATATGATTCCTCTTCTACAACTGAGCAACAATAGGCATAAAGTCGTGAGTACATTGGTACTCAGCAAGTCGTTTGTAACAAAAAAATGTAATATAGTATATAAGACTTACCAAATAATGGCTGAGTGGTTATTTTGCAGAAAACAATAATTTAAAGTAGGTACAATAGATAGATTGACTCTCAGTGCAGTGGACTGAGTTCACGGAGAAGCTGAAGCGACGTGCAGCGCGGGGTGGGGGTGACATGGCCGACGCGCAGAACGAAGTGTTGCCTCAGCTGGCGAGGGGCAACACACGAACCGAGGACGATAAGGTAGTGCGGTGGCCAAAGCAACAAGCGAGGCGGTGCGGGCTCCCAGCTATGGACTGCGAACGACAGCTGGCTAGTCGGGGTTGAGCGGGACGACGAGGGCGGCGAGCGAACTGAGGGCTGGTCGGAACGACGACGATGGCTACGAAGGCGTCGACGCATGGGTGAGCTTGGCGAGGGCAGCGACTCGAGATGGGGAGAAGAGATGTGGCGGCACGGCTATTTATAGCATAGACACCAAGAGTTCAAGGCGGAGACGATCGAGAGTCCAAGACGACGGGGACACGAGCGTTGAGACGGTCTCCGAGGCAGCTATGGTGAATTAATTTAGTCATATTAAATTCTTTTTAATTAATAAAAATTATATTTAAGCTTTTATTTATTTCAAAAAAATCAAATGATGAATTTTAATTTCAAAGCTTAAAAAAAACTCTGAATATCAGGATGTTATACAGTAGCTCTTGGTTGTATACTTAAAAATAGTATTTGAGAACCACCAAAAGACGACATTCACTGAGGAGAAACATAGGGTACATTCCACCTCATAGGATCCTTGATGCTGATAGGCTGCCAACACATGCGACACTGAGCTTCCCTGGCACCTAGATTATCACACAGTGAAAAGCATGTGAGAAAGAAAATTACAAACATGGTGGATGGTATAGTATTTTCAGTACACATTGACTGGATGTTAACTTCATACAATTTTTCACCTGAATCAAATGAGTTCAATCCCAAGCATTATTATTTATAATTTAGCATGAGATTATTTTATATATCTTGCATTATAGATAGACAGCATGGAAATTATTTCCTGTATAATTTCCAATATTTGAAACCACACATAGAAATAGCTTCATCTAATTTTTAAGAAAATTTTATACTACATCCCCATGAATTCATATCTACAAGTCATTGGAAAGGGCAAAAATAGCCTACTGTAAAGGGACTTTCATGCCAACAGCTATTTCAACAAAACTATCATTCTAGGCTTCTGGCATACATGGCACAAACTCAATAAACAAATCTTGCATTAAGAAATTCTTCCAGCAGGGCAGCTCAATCAAGTAACCTTGCAATAAAGTTAGTAATGGCATTTGCTGCAGCATGGTGCCCCATCTAATGGGAGAATAATGTTGCTGAAACTATGCGACCCTGTGAATCATATGTTCCATGAGTTACATATGCAGGGTTATTCAGCGTTTAAAGTATAGGTGATCTTTCAAACTTGTATAGACAAGTTGAATACAGCCTAAGAGAATCGGCCTGTACCAAATACATGATGCATTTCTCAAAGGTAAGAATGCACGATCCATTTCTCAGAGGTAAGAATGCATGATTCATCTTACAAATCGTACATTAATTTCACTTCACTGTTAGCAATTCAGTTTTAGAATGAGCAAGGATTCAAATGCTGTAAGCTGGTCACCTTAAAACAGGCAAAATCTGCAATTCTTGCGAATTAAAATGCTATTGCCGGAACACCACGGTCAAATTGAATAAGGATTCAGGAAAGTGTAACCACAACTATCAGACAAACACCATCTTACTTCATCACCGTGTAGCCAAAAGCAAGGTTGTTTCTCTTGGTGGAAAACAAGCTATTATTACGACAATAGGCCAAACAACACAGGAATTGTGCCATACAAGGCAGAGTGCAAACCGACTAGGAGAATATTGGTAATTTTCATCATGGCATGGCATAAAAAATGTGCTACCTTTGTTCAGAAACAAGACTAGCCTATTCCTCACAATACATGAATTTTACCACAATTTACATTGCTTTACATAGATTGGCAATTTCTTGCATCACCAGCTACATAAAGTACAGGAAAAGAAAACTAAGACACAACAAGATCGTTGGATTAGGCCAGCAAGAAACATTACCATTCAAGAATGCACTGGAGATGGTATTCATACTTGCAACTTGTCACCTGCTAGATTTCAAGTTTTCTGAATTCATCCTGCATCAATACACACACTAAACATTAATAAGTAATAACTCGTTGAAATATACGTAAGGACTACCACAATAATTACTGATGAAGTAGTAACTAGAGACAACACCTGAACTGACCAAGAAACAACCACAAAGACAAACGTTCTACATCACAGTCCTCAAGGGATGTCACCACCGGTTATGGTGGTTTCAACAAAAAGAAACGGTAAGTTATGACTCTTCAATGCTTTTACAATAATGTCATGAAAAGAACTTATGGAAGGATTCACTGTGATTGCATGAATTATTATTAACTCGAGTGCATATCACTATATTGGCCTATTGGGGGGTATATATTACCCCAGTTACATGAAGCACAGAGCTTCTTCACTAAGAAATACAGGGACTAATAATCACCAGTTGACTCCCAACCAGGGTTCAAAATCCCGGCGGTTACTGGCCGGTAACCGCCGGTTACCGTTTCTACCGGTGGAGACCGGTAACCAAAAAAACCGGCCGGAATCAATTTTTGATTTTCGAATTTTTCTGGCTTTTCCGGTTACCGGCCGGTTTTTTCCAATTACCAGTTTCAAAGCATCCCAAAATTCAAGTTTTGATTTTCAAATTGTAATCGGTTTTTTGCCAGTTTTTCCGGTAACCGGCCGGTTACCGTTACCTGCCGCCGGCCGGGATTTCTCCCGATCCCGGGTTTTGGAACCTTGCTCCCAACAGTTCTTCGGACTTCCAATTTTTCATATCAATACATTGCATATTAGAGCTCAATTTGTAGCACATAGAAAAGATAAATGTCTACAGCCCACCTAAAATACAACCAATTTTACATACACTACACAGCTGATGAAATATCCACCAGTCCCGAAAATGGTTCCTAAATGAATGACTATGGCGCTAGGGACACTAACAGAATAAGAGAAAGATGGGAAGGCAGCCGATGACAGGGTAACATCTCAAATACGCACTGAGGATATGCTCCCACCATCTTCTGTTCATCATGCCAACTCAAGAAGAGCTTATGTTCATATGCCACCCCTGCTCTCATCATAGGTCCATTATTACACCTCACATCCTGCGCTGAGCTCTTTGCCAGCTGGCGACAAATGAATCATTCTCACTTATCAAGTTATTTCATAAATATTAGAACAAATCTTTTGGTTCTTCAACTGGAGTTATTTCACTGTGGAAGTACTCCTATACAACCCTGTCATCGCACTAGTAATCTTGCCATCCGAGTGCCTGATTTGGAAGCTCCCAGCCCGCCTGGGACGGGGAACAAAGAGTGCACTAAGCATCTTCTCCAGACCATCAACGGTGTACTTAACATACTTGCTAGCACTTACATCCTGCTCCACAAGTGGCCCATAGTTCTGCATGTAGCTCCGGTAAGCAGGAACTATTGCCTGCACCACATGCTCACATGTCTTCTCCCTCAAGTCCTTGTCTGGTATAACCCATGCCGATTGTTTGTGAAACATCTCATCAAAGCTCGCATTGAACGTTTTGAGGCGCTGCTTCACCAGGTCCCTTGCCGTGGCTCGGCCCTTGGAGAACAAGACTAGCCCCTCCCGGTTGAGCAGCGGTGAAAGTGCCCCCCAACTATCCCTCATAAACACCGTCAAATAGTAGTCCTTATACTGTTCATGCTCCCGGAGCCACACATCACCCA
This sequence comes from Dendrocalamus latiflorus, assembly GCA_017311315.1. Classification (NCBI taxonomy): domain Eukaryota; kingdom Viridiplantae; phylum Streptophyta; class Magnoliopsida; order Poales; family Poaceae; genus Dendrocalamus; species Dendrocalamus latiflorus. Next base: position 47,312,157 of record CM029639.1, on the reverse strand, counting down.
AGAGCACGCCTAGCTTAGTAGCCTTCAAGTGCTTAAAGAAATGCCAATGTGTGTTCATCATGAAGAGATACGATAGGGTCACATTCTCGTACGCCTTCGACCAAACATCAAAGTTAGCTTCAAGGGCCTTGACAATGTTAAGCACCGCAGCAACAAGCATCTTGTCACTGAAAACCTCCTTGTGCCAGCTGCGTTGGATGGTGAGCACCTGCGCAAGCACAGGCCTGTATTTCTCACCAAGGAGCCGGTTGCAGTAGTCGACCACAAAGCTAACTAGGCGCGGCACACCCCCGTCAGCTGGGGGAGGCATGTGCCGCTGCAGCTCCACCTGCACAAGCAACTCCTCAAAGATCTCAACGGCGCCATCCACTACCAACTTCACAAGGTCCCTTGTCTGGTTCTGAATCTCTGCACATGCCTTTCCACCGAACAACCGATTGAAGTCCAACCTCAGCTTATTCAAAGAATCAAACACCTCCAGCAAACGCTGGAGCTTGATGGGGTCCTTCTTGGCATCAGCAGCTGCACGGCCAAACCTCAAGAAATCGAGAACACTGGCGTGCACTGCCACCTCCGCGAAGCACGCTGATGCACCATCCTTGCGCTGCCCAAACACCTTGGTGCAGAGCTGCCGCTCAGATTCGAGAAGGCTGCGCACAACAAACTCCAAATGCTGCCCCCACAACTCAACGCCAGGGCCCAATGCCTGCGCGTCGTTAGCCGGATTGCGCAAGTAATCGAGACCAAGGGCACGAAGGCTGGCACTCACCACGCCACCGCGTGCATCAGCGTACACGGACACGCAGCGATCTTGCCGACCATTGTCCATGAGGCGGTCGAGAATCAGGCTGAGCTTGTGGACGGCCGCGGCGGGGATGGGAGACGGCGCAATGGAGGCGAAGGTGGTGTGTTGCTGCATCGCGAGTGGGTGGGAGTGGTCGGCGAGGATGCGACCGAACTCCGCCTCGAGCATGTCGAGAGCGGCGGCCAGGAGGCCACCGTCGAGGTCGCCGGAGGGGTTCTTGAGCTCGTCAAGGGTGACGGCGAGGTCGGCGAGGAAGCGCGGGTCGGCGAGGTCGCGGTCGCCGAGGTACTCGACGATGTCCGCGAGCCACTGGGCGGCGAGACCGCAGTTATCCGATAGAAACGGCAGGGCCTCCTCGAGCCGCCCGAGCACGGCGAGGTAGCCTGGGAGGTCCCCCGCAGCGGCGCCCCCCGCGAGGAGCGGCGGCTCGAGGCCGTGCACGGCGTCGAACACCTTGAGCACGGCCGCGGCGGGCCCGACGGCGCGGTCGATGTGCGGCCCTGCCGCGGCGAGCTCGGCCCGCGGCGCGCGGATCGGGCGGACGGCGGCCTCGAGCGCCGGCAGCGCCACCTGGATCTCCTCGAGCCGGGGCCCCGCGCGCGCCAGCGCGTGGCCCAACGCCCGCGACTTCTCCACCCCCGCCCGCAGCGAGCGCCGCGCCGCCGCGAGGCTCGACACCGCTCGGTCGTCGTCATCCTTGTCCATCGCGGGGGCAGAGCGAACTTGCCGCTCGGATCAAGAGCGCAATGCAGGTAGGATCTTGGAGTCCTCTCTCCCTTCCTCTTATTGGAACTTGGAGGCGGCTTCTTGTTCTTCTTGGTGGGAAGAGGGAGAGAGGGGAGAGAGCAGAAGAGGTAGGTTTGTGGGGTTTAGGTTGGGAAGAAGAAACTAGAAAGGGCTGAAGGGGAAAGTGTTGCTGGATTTAGTCTGGGTCCTTTCGGCTTTATGCTAATGACTTTAAATTTTTATTATAGTACCTAGTTTTTAAATAATATATCTTTTAAAATAAGATCTGTATGTAAATTATAATAGATATAGTACCGACTTCAGTTATACCGGTCAAAATTACATGTGACTATCTCTCTTCGTACTCTTTCTTGCAAACAGTTAAAATTTAAAAGCCATAAATCAAAAACTGTAAACCACAACTCAAAAGAATCCACCCTTATTTTCGGTCGAGAAGTAGATGTTTGCCTGCTTGTTTATAGTTGTTGGGTTGTAAGTAGAGGTGTAAAAAAGCTGGTTAGACTCAAGGAAACAAACAAGCAAACACATCCTTTCTGCTTGAAACAAATCCTTCTCCCTTTTTCTCTTCGGCCCTTCTTCTAGTTTCTTCTTCCCAACCTGTAACATCCCAAAATTTTGAAATTTGAAAATGTGAAGCTTTTGAATTATTTTGCAATATGTTTTATTTGAATTTGGAGTTTATGATGTTTTTCTGAGAAATTTGGTGAAGGTTCCAAAAGTTAAAAGGATCAAGAAGAAACAAACATATTTAATTAATACAAATCAAGAATTTTTTATACGAATCTGAAAAGATGATCCATAGAATAAAGGGAGAGTACCACTTGAACCCAAAGTATAAAGTTTTATTTGGGGATTAGTAATAATAAAAGGAGTTGTGAAAACTAACATCTATTTAGCTGAAATTTAAATTTTAAATTTCAAAGGTTATGCAAAAACTTAAAGCCATACTCTAAAATGTGAATTAGAAATTTAAACTAAAAATCCAGATTGTAAAGTAATGCTTAAGCCGTCTTTTCCTTCCTTTTCTTCTCCCTTTTCCTTTATCCCTCTCTCTTCCATGTGGGGCCCCTTCTTCTCTTTCCTCCCTCCCTTTTTCCCTGCCGACCGAGCCAGACCTCCTCCTTCGCGCGCCCACGTCACCCTCTGCTGTGCTCAGCTCGTTGCCTCCGCGTGGCCTCCATGCAACCGCGCCGCCCACCGATTTCCCCTCGCCGCCCCCAGTTTCCACTGTGCCTCCCTCTGCGCTATAAGCAGCACTGGATTCCCTTTTTTTTGCTCCCGCGCCACTCCCTTGCTCCTCCGTTTTCTTCTTCCGCCCGGCGCCCGCAAGCCGCCACCCGCCTCCTCGCCATTTCCAGCCAAGGCGACCGCGTCACGGTGTGCCTCTGCGCCCTAGCTACTTCCTCTCCGAAGTAATCGAAAAACCCCCGCCGGAGCTCGCCGGGGTGCTCCTCTTCCTCGTCTCCGGCCGAAGCCACCTCCACCGGCGCCATTGCTCCTTCGACGCTTCTCCGGTCGATTCCGCGCGCCGGGAGCACTGCACGGCCACCACGAAGCTAGTCCCCACCTCGCCGGAGCTTCCCCGCCACCCCATCTCACCGGCGCCGTGGGCGTACCTGCGCCGCCGCAAGTTCACGCCGCCGGCCCGCCTCGAGTTCCCTCCGGCCCGGACCACCGCATGGTAAGAATCCACACACCCCCCTACCGCTCATGCACCGGCCAAATTCCCTCTCCCTTCACCACGCCGCCATCGCGCCATGACCACCCGTGGCCGGCCGCCGCACGCCGCTGCCGACCACTCACCGGCGCCGCTCTGACCACCGTGTCACCTCCTCGGACTCCCTCTCCTCTCCCAGGATCCATTTTAGTGTTCGTCGGTCTCTCCCCGGCCGCTTCCCGCCGGCAGCGCCGCCATTCCCCTCCGTGCGCCGCCTTCCCTGTTTTCGGCCAGAGACTTCCTCACTGGCTCTCAACCCCGCAAGCTTTATTAGTTGGTTTTTCCCCACAAGCCACGAAGCACCAAGAGGTAGAGTGGTTACTAGCGCACGCATTAGAGAGCAGGCTCCTGAGAGATCCCGAGTTCGAGTCCACATTTTTGCTTCTTTTGATTTTACTGTTATTAATCCAATTTAAATAGTAAAAACTAGGGGAAATTAGGAAAATAATCCAGTGAAGTTAATATATTTAAATTAGAATATAAGTGAGATTATTTAAGTCTTAAATAAGGATTAGCTCATATATGATAACTTATATGGTTTGAATAATTATTTTAAAGATATTGATAACAGCATTATGACTTTGATTAAATATCCAAGTGTAACAGAGGTCACCCTTAATTAGAATATGAACCTATATGCCCTAATAATTATCATGCCACGAAATAAATCTTAACGATAGACTTTTGCTAAGTGGCAGATAATGAAAGGTGACTCTATAGAATAATTTTTGCCCAGATAAATAACTTTAAAATAAAAAAAACATAAGCCATTGTATATTAATGAACAACATAGGAGTGACCATAGCATGATAAAGACCTTAACCATCATCTCTATACCCTAAGCAATCAAGAGAATCATTTTTGACTATTAGATAATTTGGGTATAAAGCCACTAGCATTTGGACTAGTTATCACATATAAATAATTAATGTGATTTGCCTAAATGAAGTGAATGGTTAACTACTAAGTAAGGGCAATAATAAATAAAATCTCTTTTGGTTAAATGTTCGAATTTAATAAAGGCTAACATTAGTTATAATTAAAAATCTATGCTCAATATTCAACATGCCTTCATTAAATAAATTGTAGCCATAGGTTTTGCTAATCCGCAGATATTGAAATATGACCTTATATACCAAGCTGTGCCTAGATAGCTAATTGTAAACTAAAAATAGAAGTAAAGCTAAGCTTAGTAGAAGCTAGAGTATAAGCAAGATAATAATGGTACTATTAACTAAATCTTAATACTAGATTTAATAAACAATAATGATGATCATGAAATAATAAGATGTGGCCCATACAACTGAATACTAATTCAATTTGAGATAAGTTTAGGGAAAACTAAGGATACATAAAATGTCGTATCACAAAATACTATCGTTAATATACCGCTGGTCATGAAATCCTAAATGGTAACTTTAGTTAATAAGGATAACCAGATGTACTCCTGTATAACAGGCTTGATTTGTAAAAGGATATACTATCAAGTAACAGTAATTTTTAGAGCGAACTTAAACTAAAAGGGCATAATAATATATGCTAAAATATAATAGCCCTAAGTCATCAAGTATCAAAAATAATCTCACAGGCGTGTAAATACTCTAAAATAAACATTTAAACAATAACGCGGATAATTAGGGTCGCATAAAATACTGCATCCCAAGCTCTGCCCCGATAGCCGAGTTTAAATTCGAATTAGAAGTGGAGCTAAGCCTAATAGTAGCTAAATTATGAGCAAGCTAATAATAGTGCCATTAATTAAATCCTAACACTAGCTCTAGTACATAATAGTATTGAGCATAATTGTATATATAACAAGTTAGGACCCATAGGGGTGGATCCCTAATTCAACTTAAACTTAGCTTAGCTATGAATGAAGATACGTAAAATATGATAATGGGATTATTAGAGATTTAAATTTTAATCAATTACCATATATGAATAAATATTGAGCCTTTGCTATTTATCTTAATCTAATTAGTAAGTAAAAGCCTATATCAGAGATTATTCTAAAAACTTAATAAATATATCCAAGTTAAAGTTAAGGGAGTAAAGTGGGTTGTATTGATTCGTCGGAAATTATGATTTAAAAGACTTAAGTTCTAATAGAAGAGATTCCTAGACCTAGCTTTTTGGACAAGTATTATAATACTTTTGACTAAAAGATTTATAGAATAAGTACAGATCTCATCCATCAGTCCAGTTTGCCTTTACCATAACCTAAGTTACAAGAAATACATACCCAGTCAGACTCGTACATCGATACATAGGTCTAACCTAGCTCATGGAACTTCCTTGATAAATGCGAAAATAATAAAAGAAGTTAGTAATAAAAAGATCACACCTCGCCTTTCTCCAATCGGCCATATTTGGCCATTTCTTTTCCAAAGCAAATAATTCCTGTAGATACGTCCTCACTTTTGATCTCTTATTATCCTAAAATTTTCCCTCACGGTAAAGCTATTCAGATAACTGGTTCTCTCACTCAAATCCAGCTATCACTGTGTTTGCAACACACTAAACCGAATCACCCTTCTATTCTCAAATTGTAATAAATGTATAAATTAAATTAAATCGGCCATTTCAATTATTCGGATTTATTTGGATCTTTTGAGTTATTTGCCTTTATTTGTATTCAGTTATTTAGAACGTAATTAGATATCGGAGTCCTGAAGATCCAGCGGATCAAGCGAGGTCAAGCTCAAAGTGAAGATAGAGACCGAAGCTCAAGAAAGCATTGTGTGAGCTCAATACCGCGGTAAACCGCGCCAGGCGAGTCATTACTTTGATCATGTTGAACCTACATTTTCTGCAAATTATTTTGTTTAAATTATCAAATTGCATGCTGTTAATTTATATGCAAATCCATGTTTAATTTAGAATTCTAGTTAAATGCCTATTGTCTAACTTGGTTAATATTGCCCCTCCTTTGGAATATTTGAACATGAGAACCTTGTCACCCTAGAAAAATTATAATAGTAACCTTTGGAAAATAAGTCCCTAAATATATGCCATGCTTAGTATTGTTTAGATACTCATGGGCGCGAGAGCGCCCAAGCATCACTTTTAATCCTGAGAAAAATTGGTTGGGCAGTCATGGTGGGAATGACTGGTATCCTTTGATATGGTTATTTTATGCTCTCAAAAATCCCAACTTGCTTAAATATCTGAGCGGATGGCTTGGGGGCTGGTATGTGGTGCGGTGGGAGCACAAATTATGGAGTGTGGTAGAACCGCTCAGATAATACTAAGGACTGAATCTTGTGATGACCTCCTGATGTAAAACAGTACAACCACAAGTCTATAATGGGTACGACCTAGCTGAATAACTTGCAAGGGTTTAGTTCAGACATCACCGAGGGAAGTGGGTGCCAGGGTGTACTGGTTTACTCACAGTGAGGCACAGGGTGTACTGTACTCGCACGGCGCAAGAGGGGGCTTCTGACTGTGGTGGTGTAACCCTTCAGCGGTGAAACCTCAGCGTGGGTGGTGTCTAGCTAGATCGGAGTAAGGTAAAGGCTTTGTGATAAATTATCTGGGTCTCATGCCTAAGGAAGCATGTTGGCAAAAAGGATAGTTCATCTCTTGTGGTGAAAGTGTACAAACTCTGCAGAGTCAAAACTATTCGAATAGCCGTGCCCACGGTCATGGGCGGACATGGGAACTTACTCGAGATAGTTCTATTTCAAAATGTTTTGTGGGTGGGAATGGAAATGTGAAGGGCGAAGGACTGCCCTGGTTTGGAATTGTCCTGGGCGTCGTCCCAGTGGTAAGTTAAGCGGCTATAACGCTGAAGAAATTGCTATATGGTGCAGATGCCATGTAACGGTGGATGGAATCTGAATCGATATTAATAATGCATTTCCTTGTACATTATGATTTGTTCCAAAATTGCTAAGTCATAGGGCTTTTTAATTAATTGTATTCAAAAGTACTCTACGCAAAATAAAATAGCCCGAGCCTCTCCTTTGTTAAGCCATGCATACTATTTATTTGCATTCTGTGTATTGGCTCGCGGAGCACAGGGTCGGAGTGCTCATGCTCGCTTTTGCGACAAAATTCAGAATCAGGAATCAAATCACCTCACCTCAGCAACAAGATTGGACAAGCTGGCCGAGAAGATGACGATGTCAAGGGCTAGGCCGCGAACCTCCAGTTGGCTGCCTGTGGGCATGTCCTGAAGGTCCCACCTGTGTGCTTCGTTCTTCCGCTGCTGCAATTTCATGATTTCGGCCTAATCGGCCCATGAGTAAGTTTACTATTATATTTATGCTTCCGCATGATATGTACTTTGATAATCAGAACTGTAATCTGTGAGCACTATCTACTGATCCAGGGAATAGTGCGGTGGAATCACAGAGGAATCCGGATGTTAATATCTGGGCTCCTACACAACCTGACCCCCACCAAACCTCTCTCATCTCCTTTTCTCTCCGAACGAGCCGAGCTCAAACCTAAGCGAAGGCTCGCGAGCGTAGCGAGCTCTTATGGCTCGAGTAGATGTGAAATAGGATCTATATCTCCCTTTTTACCAACACACCAAGCCCTTTACCCCTTTTCTCTATCAAATTTGTATTTTCCTCGAGGCCCAGAAGCCACCTATGATCCAACCTATTCCAAGCCAAGCTCAAGCCTACTTGAGCTTTGTAAAAGCCGCATGTAAAAAAATGAATGTCGTTTCTTAATGAGCCTACTCGAGCTTTAGATCGAGCTAAACTCAAGCTCAGCTCCAAGCTCAAATCCTAAGTTAGGCTCGGCTTGAGCTTGTACCGAGCTTGAGGCTAGGTAGATAGGCTCGCTTGAGTTTGATTTGTTTATAACCCTAATTGTAGGTGGAATGGAAGCGTGGAAGGTGTGAATGAATTAGCGATCAAGGGAGGTATGAGCAGAGTGGAGAATGCTTCCGTTCTTTTCTTTTTCAGTGCTCAAGCAACTGAAACTGCAAAGCATAAGTCTGTATTGCATTACATTTTGCCTGCTCGTTTCGGCTTAGACTTCTGGTTTCTGGCTTATTTTTCACTATTCAACATTTTCGTCTTTTTCTATTTTTTTAGCTTTTTAAAGTTTTTTTGTCTGTTCTATTTTTCCCTGTATTCGTTTGTACTGTCCGTGATGAGCTAACATTTTTTCTATTTTTAAATTTTTTAAATTTAATTACATCAGATAAGTCATCGTTAGCTACAGTATTTTTTCAGCCAGCTACGGCGATTACTCAAAATAGCCCTTTTGTGCAGGGTGTGAACAGCACTTGTCGCTGATGACCTGGTTTCATGATAACGGGAACTGGGGTGTGCCCTCTGTTTCAGAGAAAAACAATTTACCTGTTGGCTTGTTTTTGCTAGTACCGTGCAGTCTGAGGATATGTTTGGATCATTGTCACGATGTGACACACCATACTATGTCTGACTTTTTTAGATTGTTGTTTGATTCGACGGTACACTTTTAACGTGGCAAAAAAATCTCACCGTTAGGCTGGCAACTAAACATGCTCTCGGTCCAAGTGTTTATCGGGTATCTTCATTGGATAATGATTTTTTTTATTATTTTTAATAGTTTTTAACTATGTTTTTTAAAACGATAGAGACGTTGACGTAAAGGATGCACATAATTTTAAGCTCAAGAAATCTTTTAGAGCCATTTGAAAAATCACCTAATATATTTCCACGTAAAAAGGCAAAAAGAAAGTCCATTGTTGGTGAATCCGCTGGGTAACCAGAATCGTGGCTTGTCATTGTCACAGCCAACGGTATTTATCGGCACCGCGAGTCGCGACTCTCCCGGTGTTTCTAATGAAAATTTCCTTTTTGGTTATTAAATGTTGATCAAAATACATTTATTATTCAATCTTCTTTTTTTTAAAAAAAAAGTATGCTGAAAGCTGACTCTAATCTTGGATGAATCATGACCGAATTGACCATGGAAAAAGGAAGGGCGTGCGAGCGATGATTGCATGTGAGAAGGTTGGAACGTGAGATCCAATGGGCGGTGAAATGGCCCATGCACGTGCATCGTGCGGCAGCGGTACAAAGTGACAAATCGCAACGGGCTCTGGAGGCTGGGACAAGACGCAAGCATTCCGGTAGGGCCTTTGTAGCTACCGCCACCGTCTGACGCGGATTGGGTGCTAGCTCGGATTCTGATTGATCATTAAATATTGGGAGGAAAAATCCATATTTAGGCTCTTATCATTTCAAGGCCTCGCTCAAAATGGGTTAAACTTCTGACTTCTGGTTTGTTTTTTTATTATTTAACAATTTTATTTTTTTGGTTTTTTAAGTTTTTTGGTCGATCCTTTTTTCCTTGTATTCGTGTGTACCGTCCGTGATGGGCTAACCTGTTTTTTATTTTTAAATTTAATTACGTCAAATAAGTGACTATCAGCTACAGTGCAATTTTAGCTAGCTACAGTACTTCTCAGCCATAAGCCACTCAAAAAACCATTTTGAGCACCCCGCACCCCCTCAAGTTTAGACCATGTATTATAAAATCGGGTAAATAGCCTCAAGTATTTTCAAAACCGAAACAAGAGTAAGAATCGTTTTGGCGATGACATAGCATCCAATAAGCATATGATATTATTGTCCTGTTCTTTTTCAGCTTATGCCTTATAGTTTTCCTCAAACAAACAAATAGGACACTTTCTTCATCACCGTTTCAAAGCTGTTTAGCAGGATAGCCTTTTCGAAGCGACTTATCGGCTTATCGACATTCAGTTCGTTCGCATAAGCGCTCGCAATAGGGCCAAAAGCCAAAAGCCGCAGCCGAAAAGAATGCACTCTACATGTCGGCTAAGTCAGCAAGGTGGACTATTTTCTAGTGTGCAGTGTTGATGAGGTAGCCTCTCTTTCTTCTTCCTCTTGAATTCTTCTCTCTCTTCTTCTTCCCGAGCTAGTCCTCTCCCTCGATGTATGTGGTGCCTCCTCTCCCTATGAACTTACTCTCTCCCATTCTTGCTCCCGATTGCACCATTAGCCACCACGGGAATCCTTATTTGTCCCCTATCCACCTGAGGAGAAAGCTGCAAGGGTTGAGGCAATTGGTTGTACATGGCGGAGTAGTTGTGTCACTACCCACCAACGACCATGCCTCACTGGATCCTTCACCTTTTTATCTCTCCCTCACCTAGACTCTGCTGCGTTTTCCAAACAGCCCTGGACCTGTGAGCTTCAACCATGACCATTGTATGCTTTAGATTCGTCTCAGTCCCCTCTCTCCATTCCTCACCACCCTCTCATCTCTCTACAACAGGAAGGCCAGGAACATCATCTCCTTCACCCTCTCGGGTAACACGTCGCCTGTCACAAACACAAATTAGCCCGTCGTTTCCTTCAAATCCGGTGACATCTCCCCAAACCATTCGCGATAAAATATGTTCCATGCCTCCAATTGCAATACCCTTCAATCAATTTCATGGTTTATCCATAGGAACATTCTGCGCCACCTATTTCTCTAGTTTCGGCTGTAACTAGCCACCACCAACACCATTGTTCCCCCGGTGAGCTCTAAGCCAATTCTTTATGTAGCAAGCACACCTATCCTTCCTTTTGCCATCCGTAATCTTTAATTTGAGTTTCCCTTTACCCCAAGTTGCCATTGCTATGGAGCCTACCTCGTTGCCATTGGTTCACATCATCTGACCAATCCAGCCCATCTCCGCCCTTGCCATTTTCAGTGGTGAGCTCCCTCGCCATGTTGATTCTCATAACGTGCTCCACTTTTTTGCTTTGACCACCATCTAGCAATAGTCTAGAGCTGCTATTGTCACGTGTAGCGACACCCACAGGTGGAACTAAGTAATTAAATCCGATGTCACAAGACACCGGGTCCAAAATATTTTTAGCAGGGATTAGCACCTTCGGTCCATATGTGAATCCCCAGCATAAACTCAGTGCACCCGGTTCTTTTCTTGAAGCCTAATGAAGGAAGCACTAACGATCCAATTTTCCAGTAGCTAGCATCAGTGTACAAGGAGCCTCCGCTTCCTCATCCCATGAGGCAACTACAATAGGTTGAGCTAGCCCTTGAGCCAGTCTAAGAGGGGGTCGCAACAGGCCATGGCATCCATTTAATCGATTCCAAAGCGTGCCACCTCGCAGTAGCTCTCAACGTCTGTTCGTCTCACATGGTCAGCCAGTAGATATGCATCACGTTCGCCACACCTAGCCAAGCAGCGACTGGTCGCTGGAGAATAGGAGAAATCGGCATCACTGGCCGCACACGCCTACCATCTCATCGCGGCAGCACCTAGCCCCTGTTGCCTCACGCCCTGGCCGGTTGAAGGAAGTTTATGTCCGCCCGATCAATATATACTTTGCTTTAATTTTTTTTAATTCTTCCAATTTGTTTCAAGAATAGGAGCTAAATTTATGAGTTAGGGTTTCAATGTGATAATTCTTGATTGATTTTGTCAAACTGTAGGATTGAGATTTAGTGTTTTAATTTTAAATTTTTGAATACCAGCCTAACTCATTGCAAATCGAAAGCAAACTTATAGTATTTGACACGATGTCTAATTAAGCTACTGGATGTATTTTTTATATTATATTATTCTTGAATTATTGAACATATAAATATCAAGTTGACCTTTTCAATTAATTGGTGATAATTTCATGAACGGTATACTTATTTGCTATATAGAGAAACAAATATTGACGAAAATTACCAATGATATTATGGCTATCACTATGAACTTGAAAGAACGTAAATATTAATAGGTAATACATTAAGTTATATTTAATCATTTTACTGTCTTTCATTTGAAAACTTTAATTTTGTTCTCTTTTAACAAGCCATTGAGGTCGAATGATGTATTTTGCCAATGGTAACCAACTTTTATATGTTGGTTTGCTCTTAGTTTCTTCGGTTTACTGCAACTAACCAATATTATTATTGGGCTTCTTCATTTTGGTGAGCATTTCGATCACTACTTCTCATCATACACTGTCATCGACTATATTGAAGTATTGATGCTAAAAATTGATGGACATATTACTATTTACCATAATATTTTTTGAAAATTATATATGTTATTATATGTATGGTGAGATGGTGAATCCCGATCATTTTCATTCTAATTTCGCCCCTGGCGACACGGCCGCCTTAGGCTTACTCTGTCCACGCCGACGCCATAGTTGGGTTAGCCGCATCCTGTCCCCCCCCCCCCTGGCCGTCCATTTTTGCCCTCTCTGGTCTCCATCATTTTAAGTTGCAAGTACATGGAGTACACGGTGTTAGATAACCGGTTTTATAATACAGGGTCTAAATTAAACTAACTTCAGAATATAGGTATCAAAATCGGACTTTTTCTCTAACAAAACCAGTTTAGGATCTTTGCAGTCCAGCTATTCAGTTCGGTTAAATTAAGTGTTCTGTGTTCAGAGATTGGAGTGAGTTTTGTGGGAGATGAACCTCAATTAAGACCAGGATTTCCAATGATGTAAGGGGATCTTTTTGAAGGAATGTCTAAGGGCATGTTAGCTACTTTTCAAGAATCACACACGAATTTCGCAGGAAAGGAAACATACGCTCCCACCAGACGTGAACATTTACTATCGGGTCTCGTTTTCTATCTTCTACATCGAAAAATCAAAAGCAAATACGAATATCTGACTTTTTAAGAAAAAAGGAGAAAGGGCAAGAGGCACGGTACAGAGTGCAGCAACAGACTTCTTGATGATTAGTTCTAACGCGAGTACTTATATAAATGAAATAAATACTAATAAGTCAATAGATAGATTTAAAAAGATTGTCTCGATAAATTATTTTAAAATAACGATGAAAAACAATCCTATTTATTTACTAAAAAACTATAAGTTGTAGACCAAGAGCAAAAAGAAGTGAGCCTATATTTCCAAACTTTTTCGACAGTGCATGCATCGTATCTAGTGGCAGGCTGGCAAGCACAGTAACATGTACTATTCCAGCCATGCCCATGCCCAGCGTCTCCAGAGCGTAAGGTTGTGTTTGGTTTAGGGACAAGGTGGGATGGGATGGTCCTGTCCCTGGTTTTGGGATGGGATGATCCTATTTTTTATTTGGTTGGGGGATAGAGTCATCTCTGTTTTTTGTTTGGTTGGAAGGATAAGGTGGGATGGAATGGTCCCATCCTTTGTTTGGATGGAAGGATGAAGGTGGCACATGTGTGGCATTTGAGTTTTTTTTAAAAAAAGTTGAAGGCTATTGTTGATATGTTTCTACACATAAGTCTTTGAGTTTTTTTAAAAAAAAAATTTAAACAAAACATTACTTAAAAAACAAAGAGGTGGGATGACTCTATCCCATGTGGGATGACTCCGTCCCATAAAAAAAGAGGATTGCCTGGTCCCAGATCTACAAGGAATATTATAACTTATATCTTATAGCTCTTTCAAATGAATAAATAAAACAATTTTTCATGTTTTTTAAAACGGTTTATTGAGATGTCCTTTTTGAAACAGCTTATTGACTTATAAAAATTTGATTCGTTTACATAAACACTTATATTAGAAATAAAAGCTATGGATCATAACCATAAACTATCGATCATAGCCGAGAACCCACCCTTAGTCATGAACATTCCTAGAGCAACGAGGTGTCTTTTGCACGGTTACTTATGACTAACTAGCTGCACCGTCTAATGAGAAATCACAAGGCCGGCCGCCGGCCTGTAGGAGGAACGGCCGCGTGGTATGTGTTACGGATTCGCAAGCAACAAGGACGTCTGCAGGAGGGGACACCTCCACGCCATCGTCAGAATCCTCAGAAGAAGAATCGCGTAGGCGGCTGACCATGCATCAACCGTGTGAGAGAGATCAATGCGTGCTTTTCCTACTACGTACTACTACTACTTTGTTTGCTGTCTAATTTGCCGCTTTGCTTTGCTGCTGCCTGCCTCTCAAAGAGGATCGGAGTAGTAGAGGGGAAAGGAGGAAGTAGCTAGGTAAAGTAAGTTAAAGTTAATTTTAACACTGTTTCGTATCGTATTTATAAAAATAACCATATAAATACCATATTAACAAAAATATTATTTCTGTCATCCGGTGGGCGAGCAGCAGCGCCCGCGAGACGACACGCGGCGCTGCCACCGGCGATAGGTGCCTACCACCTCCTCACCAGACAGCAGGTAGCCTGCCGCCTGGTGGGGGGACGGCAGGTAAGCCTGCCATCTAGTGAGGGGGCGGTAGGTAATTAAACCGGCTTAATTATCTGCCCTATTTTTTTTATTTAATAGTTGTTTAAAATTTTAAATATAACAAATGAGCTCAAAAAATTACAAAAATTTATATACAGCATCCTAACATAACGTACCTTGTAGTGTAATTTTTGAGTAATTTTATCCATTGCGAATGTTACTCAAAAATTTATAAAATTTTGATATTTTTATGAGTGTTTACATATAACAAGCGAGCTCTAAAAATTACAAAATTTTATGTGAAGTCTCTCGATATAGTAGTAATTATTGTGTAATTTTTTGAAAAGTTTATGTGGTCTGAATTTTCCACGGGTGAACTTAATCATGAATTTAACGATCGTCACACATCTTTTGAGATGACATGTGTCGGCCAATCGTGGTATATATTATTTGGTGCTATCTAGTTCACACAATTTTCACTCTCTATGTATGTGCCCCTCTCGCGCGCTCTCTCGTTCGCACTAATGTCATTATTTCCGTATCGTTCCCCCTCGCGCGCTCCCTCATTTGTACATTTATCATTATTACGATGCCGTACTCCGTTACCCGAAGCACTGCTCGTGATAATGAGTCCTCAATGTACAAGGTGAGTGCACCGGGTTCACCTTTCGCTCGGGCATAAATACGCACCTCTGGCAATTCGTCATTGCTCATCCCAGTCGCTCATTGCAGAAGGTCATTGTCGCGGTCGTTACTGAAAATTGGGAGTGCGTAACTCATTAGTTTGAGAAGTCAGTGCGTAACTCAAAATTGGTAGTGCTGATTTCTCCTCTGCAAATGCAGGTAATTTTTTTATCTAATACTTTCAACGTTATTCCCGTAATCGTAGTCAATTAATATTATTCAGTTAATTGTGATTAATGTAGTTTGTATTACGAAGTAAGTAGGTCGTAGTAATTTAGACATAGTTTGTACTATTTTTGTGTACGTACGGTACCCATAATTTGTTAGTTTGGGGTAAATAATGAGTTAGTGCTAACGATGATGGCAATGAATGACTCGTCATGTTTTTCGGATGAGTAATCAAATTATCGGTAAATAGTGAAGTATTCGTATGTAGTTACACGCACGCATGTAATCACTGACTTGTAGTATGTTGTTGTCATTATGAATCTTCACAGTAATATTTTGTCTATCCCATTTGTTGCAAGGTACTCTCAAAATTAATAGTGCGCAGCTAATTATTTGGAGAAGGCAATGCATAAGTCACTTAAGACACGACAGTGCTGATTACTTCTTCCGAAAAATAGATAATTTTTTATAGCATGTTTTTGACGTTATTCCCGTAATCATAGTCATAATTATTGTTATTTAGTTAGTCATAATTAATGTAGTTTGTATTATAAAGTAATTATTAATCTTCATACTAATATTTCGTCTGTCATATGTATTGGTAGGTATGACTTTACCAGAGCTTCTGGAACACTCGTATGATGAGAAACACCGTTGCCATGCATGGATGACGGATGACGCGGCTGGCCTTTCGTCTTTCTAGTTGGGGGCAGGGGAGGGATCTGTGGGCACTGGACGAGCACTACATCCCAACCCTGTGGGCCACGAGCTTTATTACCCTTTGCGATGCTGGTCTCCACCAGGCACGAGTTCACCATCGACGCCAACCTGCTCGCGGCACTGTTGGACAGGTGGAGGCCTGAGACGCACACATTCCACTTTTGTTGGGGGTGAGATGACGGTCACTCTGAAGGACGTCGCGTTCTTGACCGGTCTCCCTCTCGGGAGTGACGCACTTGTTTCAGCCTCTGCATCAGCTGACTGGAAGGAGAGGCTGATGGACTGGTTCGGTCAGCCTATCCCAGAGAGTGCACGTGGCGTCCCCCGCATGTGGCTTAATACCTAGTGTTTGGACACTTCGGTGTGCAGAGCTCCTCCGGCTTTGCTGCCATGTCGTACGGTCAAGGCGAGAGCTCCTTCGCACCATGAGGGGGATTTCTAGAGTCCTTCATTCACAATATTACTGTGGGCGGCTCGCAGTTCGGCTTGTCTCAGTTGGATGACTTTGACCCTTAGCGGACCCAGCCTACTGTACCTGAGTCTACTGGACCACCGCTGGCCATTGAGCAAACAGAACGGTCTCCATACATCCTCCAACCCGATACGCAACCTCCGGACCAACTGACGTGCCCCACGGGATATGCTCGTGCTCAACGGAAGACAAGGCCACGTACGGGAGGTAGATATAGTGAGGAGGTAGTAGTGGCTCAGATGGGTAAGCCATATCGCATCAGTGTGATGTATTTTTTGTACTACTATAATTATTTTTACTTGTACAAGTATTCCTAATGTACAAAATTGTAAAAAAATCATAAAATATTCGTAAATTCGTGATTAAATTATCCCAAATAAATGTAGCAAATTCGAATCATATAATTTTTTTAAAAAATTACACAATAATTACGACTATGTCGGGAGGCTTCACATAAAATTTTGTAATTTTTGGAGCTCGTTTGCTATATGTAAAAACTCATAAAACTATCAAAATTTTATAAATTTTTGAGCAAAAGTCACAATAGATAAAATTACTCAAAAATTACACTGTGAGGTACATTATCTCGGAAGGCTATATATAAATTTTCGTAATTTTTAAGCTCATTTAGTATATTTAAAAATTTAAACAATCACTAAAAGTAAAAAAAATTAGGGTATGTAATTAAGCCGATTAATCAGCCAACTTAATCACCTGATGCCGCCCACCAGATGACAGGCTATCTGCCATCTGCTGGCGGGGCGGTAGGCGCATGCCACCGGCGGTCTCACCACGTGTCGCCTCACCGGCACTGCGGCCCGCCCGTCGGACAGCAGAAATGTCATATTTGTAAATACAATATACATACGACTACTTTTGTAAATACAGTGCAACTGTATCAAATCTAGCGTTGTTCTCCGCTTGTGGTGTACCCGGGGCGTTGACCGGGTCAACTCCCGTACCCGCCACGTCACCCGCCCGCCGATCATTCTCATCCACTCCCACCCCTTCCACGGCGCTCTCTCTCTCTCTCCTTGTCATGCAGGTCGTCGAGGGCTCGGGGCCACTAGCTGCTGTTCCTGCCCCTGTTCTTGTTCTTGTTCGCGCGGAGGTCGTCTTGCTGGTGCCGGGAGAGCGAGGAGGGCGCCTCGATGGGGTTCGCCGGGGACTGCTCGCCGGTCAGCGGAGGCGGGATCAGGTGCCGTTTCTTGATCTTGCGTGCTGATCCCTTATTTGTGATTATTTCGCCCTAAATTAAATTAGAGCTCGCTGCTAGGCTGATTCATTCCGGTGCCAAAACTATTCAGAATTTTTTTTTTGGTGAGATCATTGTTTGGGAGGGAAGATCCATGGTTGTTCAGAGGAGTGCATAGCATACTGCGGTAGGGCCTGTGCCTGCTGGTCTAGCTATCATCAATTATAGGCAAACTAGTCTAGGACATGAGCCAGGATTGGCAGCCTTTCAATTGGATCTGCCCAATTTATAGTGGTGATTTTGGTACTTGGTGTGATTATGATAGGTTTGTGTTTTGGGGAGGAAAAATTCCTGAGTCATGCAAGAATTTCCTTTCTTTCTCTATTTCTTGGCGAATTTATAATTAGGCGAGGTATCTGATATTTTTTTGGAAGGGTGTGTCGAGTATAAGTCAAATGAAAGAGGGAGAACTTGGAAGTTTCGATGTCCTGCCGTAGGCCCGTAAGCATCTGCAAAAAAATTGATCTGATTCAGCTGGTGTATTAATAGCATAGCCTTGATTCTCTAGTCAATACACCACCTTCATATACACGGTTTTTGAATAAACGCGAAAACATAACACTGATCAATATTATACTAGGACATTCATCAGATAATAATGTGAGCAAACGGGAATTCATGACATGCCTACGTTCATTCATATTTAGGGTACTTTTGGAAATTTTCTCCTTTTCATATAATAGAGTACACAAACTACCCACTGGTTCAAAAAGATGATGCATTTAATTTCGCAGGAAATGCTTTTTTATTTTAATTGATAAAGTGTTTTCCTTTGCCATTACAGTGAAAATGGCAGGTTCAGTTATGGGTATGCAAGTTGTCCTGGGAAAAGGGCATCAATGGAGGATTTCTATGAGACAAGAATCGATGGTGTTGATGGAGAGACTGTCGGATTGTTTGGAGTATTTGATGGTATGAGTTGCCTAGTGCCAGGAGAAAGATTGTCAATTGTTTAGGCTTTTCGTATGTCAGCAGCTTCTTTATCGAATTCTTTCTTTAGTAGTGAAGCAAGTTAGTATAGTTGGCTCTTCCTATAGGTCATGGTGGAGCTCGAGCAGCTGAATATGTCAAGCAGCACCTTTTCAGCAATTTAATCAAGCATCCGAAGTTCATCAGTGATATGAAGTCTGCTATTGGTATGCCATTCACGCATCAACTATTGTGGACCAACATATTTCTTCCCAGTTAAGAGCGTGATCGTGATTTCCTTCGGTTCCTTTTCTGCAGCTGAAACATATAATCATACGGATTCAGAGTTTCTGAAAGCTGATAGTAGTCATACCAGAGATGCTGGCTCAACTGCCTCAACAGCTATTCTTGTAGGTGATCGCTTACTGGTTGCAAATGTTGGAGATTCTAGAGCCGTTGTTTGTAGAGGAGGGGATGGTAAGTCCAATATCTGCAACATACTTCAGTGTCCTGTGTTCCAGTACTCTTGATTTCACTAGAAAACTCAAATTGTTATACGATGAGTTTTTTCTTCCTGGTCTGAGTTATTTCCCCATGGGTACATGGCAGTTGAAATTAGCTGCATAACAGTATTTCTTGTTAGTCTTAATCCACTTGTGTTAGCCAATCATGACGTTTTCCCCGTCCCACCCTTACAGCAATTGCGGTCTCGAGGGATCACAAACCTGACCAGTCAGATGAGAGACAGAGAATTGAGGACGCTGGAGGCTTTGTGATGTGGGCTGGTACTTTCATGATGCCTCTGAAACTCTCTATTTTATATATACTTATTACTATTACTGAAATTCTGTTTAACTACTGAATTTTTGCAGGGACATGGCGTGTTGGCGGTGTTCTTGCTGTTTCTCGGGCATTTGGTGATAAACTCTTGAAGCAGTATGTTGTTGCTGATCCGGAGATCAAGGTTTGACTTAGGGGTTTTTTTTCCTTAGTTTTCAACTAGCACGTAGTCATCTGCAAACCAATGTTTACCTTGCAGGTTTTTGGTTAAATATTATGGGCAGTCATTACGAGTATGTGGAGATAATATTATATGGTTGATGTCCAAAAAAAAATCATGAATAATGTGCTTAAAAGAAACGTATCTGTCATCATAATTACCATACTTGTAACTCTATGGTAGCCCTCTATAGGGACCAATGAACTATAGTTTTTTATCCAAGTTATTCATTGCTTTCATGTAACAAACAATGGCACCCATTCTTCCTGAGTAAGACAAAGGCTATTACACTGGACGTTTGAGCCTTATGGTTCTAAGCCTACTTTTCTTTGACACCTCAGACCATTTGGGTGCTTCTATCAAATCAACCTGCTTCGTCACTCACCATCCTTATTAGTTTCCTTTCCTAGTGGTAAAAGAAATGCACTTTACTATTATTTGCAGGAGGAGGTAGTCGACAGCTCCCTTGAATTCCTCATCCTCGCTAGTGATGGACTGTGGGATGTTGTAACTAACGAGGTAACTGCGGACATTACTGAAGAATGTCCTCCATATATGGTGCTACAGTCCTGTATTACTCGATGAGTTAATCCTGAATTCTATTTCCAGGAAGCTGTTGCCATGGTCAAGCCTATTCAGGATCCTGAGCAGGCAGCAAAGAGACTACTCCAAGAAGCTTATCAAAGGGGGAGTTCTGATAACATCACTGTTGTCATCGTCCGCTTTTTGGATGTTACAACGACTGGAGACGGACCGAGTAATAAGGAGGTCGCCGACGATCAAAACTCCTAGTTGCTCTTGGTAGAAGCATGTGCTGGTTCTTCAGGCTGTTGTATCTGATGCTCTGAGTAGATGTACCGAGGCGGCGCTCACCATGCTGCCAAAACTAACTTGGCCTGATTTCATCCTCGTTTCATTCCCCCGGCTGACCTAGATGGTAATGTGGGAACAGAGTGATGATGGGGCTAGTGTTGTTACAATATGATCCAATGTGAATTTCCTTTTTTTTTCTTCTTTTGAACTTTGCAACGTAGCTTCTGTGCTGGTGTTTCATGCAATAGTTTTTTAGCCGTAAATGCATGTAATACTACTATTTGAACGATTTGAACAAAGTTGTACACCGCAGTATGTAACCACCTCCTCCCTGAGTGTGTGCTCCTGCTGTCATACTTGAGAGTTCAGAATGGTCTATCAACCATGAGCATTTCTGTAAAATAAAGCGAAGTCAAAACAACCTGTTTTCAGAATGTCACAACATATCGACACTTGGAACCGATCCCGGATTAAGAATTTCATTGAGATATAAAATCGGTCTCAGTTTACCAGTTGTAGACTTGAATGCAACTTCATGGATCAATGGATGCCAACGAACTTCCAAGCCAAAACCATAAAACCGAAGAATGAACAGATTCTCTTGCCTTCCGTTTTATCCCCTTGAAGTAATTCGCTATATTCAATCAAGCAACATATAACGCAACACACTAAGAAGCTAACTGCATCACATGGCATGTAAAAAAGAAAAAGAAAAATAAGAAGACGAAGCTAACTGCATCGAACGGGACACATCTGCAGCCGATTATTTTGAGCATGGCCTGGCTTAGTTATTTTGAGCTAGGCAGTAGGCACGGCACGGCTGATTATTTCGCCAATTGCAAGGCTAATCCATACGAATATGATGTTTTATTTTGGTCCCTGAACCTCGCAAGATGCTCACGTTCAGTGGCAACGAATATATAGTCGAGCTCCAGCATTAGCCGGTCGTTTGTTTTCAACTTTGCCTCGTTTCGGAGCACGGGAATTTTACAGAAAAGAAACATCTGTTCTCACTGAACGTGCAAGTTTCCTACGAACTTTCTGTAATTGCTGCGCAGCTGCGCTGCCTACCTAGGCGGTAGTTGGCAACGAACGTCTTGCACGCAGGGACAGAGAGGGGGCCGTGTAGTTGTCAATCGAATTCGAATTTTATTCGACATGTGAATTCGGTTGGTAGTGAATATAAAAAAAATGTAAATACATTTATATTGTAAAACGAATATGGATATGATAGTATCCTAATTTTTTTCCCAATACGAATTCGAATATGGTATATGGAATACGATGCTAAACGAATCCGGATATTATTCAAATTCAAGATCCTTTAGCATATTTGGCACTATATTTACAAAAAATAGCCATATGTCTAGTGTATTGATAAAAATTACATTTTTCTGTCTAGTGGCTGGACGACAATGCGCGTGGGCTGACGCGTAGCCACTACCGTCCCGCGGTGGGACAGCAGGCGGCCTATCGTCCCACCACCAGGCGACAGGTGATTAGACCAGCTGATTAGCGGGCCTAATTACCAGCCCTAATTTATTTTTGTGTACTTTTTGAAATTTTTAAATATATCAAATAAGATTAAAAATTACTATATTTTATGTACATCCTCCTGACACAATGTACTTAGTTGCGTAATTTTTTTGGTAATTTTAAACATTGTGAATGTTGCTCAAGAATTCATATAATTTTGATATTTATAGGAGATATTACATATAGTAAACAAGCTCTAACAATTATAAAATTTTGTGAAAAGCCTCCTGACATAGTCATAATAATTATGTAATTTTTTCAGAATTTTATATACTCTGAATTTACCACATTAATTTATGTTAATTTAATCATAAAATTAACGATGCTTTAGCATCTTTTGTAGTTTATACATTATAAATATTTATAGAAGTACATGTAATAGTACAAAAGACACATCACATGGGATACGATATGGCTCACCCATCTGTACCATTGCTATATCCTAGCTGTGTATGCCTCCCCGTGCGTGGCTTTATCTTTCGTTGAGCACGAGTATGTCTTGTGGGGTACGTCAGCTGGTCCAAAGGCTACGTCTCCGAACCAAGATGCAACCTCCTTCGAACCGAGACGCAACCTCCAAACCAGCTGACGTACCCCACAGGATATACTTGTGCTTAACGAAAGACCAGGCCACACACGGGGAGCCAGACGCGATGAGGAGAAAGCAATGGCTCAGATGGTTGAGCCATATCACATCTTGTGCGATGTGTTTTCATACTATTACATATACTTCTACAAATATTTAAAATGTATGAACTACAAAAGGATGCCTGAGCATCGTTAATTTCACGATAAATTAACATGAATTAATGTGGCAAATTTGGAGTACATAAAATTTTTAAAAAATTACAAAATTACTATGACTATGTTAGGAGGTTTTTCGCAAAATTTTGTAATTTTTAAAGCTCATTTGCTATATGGAACAGCTCCTACAAATATCGAAATCGTATAAATTTTTTTAGCAACATTCATAGTGGATAAAATTATCAAAAAAAATTACACAGCTAAGTACATTATGTCAAGAGGCTGCACATAAAATTTCGTAATTTTGAACTCATTTGCTATATTTAAAAATTTAAACAAATAGTACAAAAAAAATAAATTAGGGCAAGTAATTAGATCGGCTAATCAGCCAGCCTAATCACCTGCCACCTGGTGGTGGGATGGCAGGGGACCTGTCGTCTTATTGCGGGACGACAGCGGCTACGCGTCAGCCCACGCGCGCTGCCGTTTAGCCACCGGACAGCAAAAATACCATTTTTGTCAATATGGTAGACATATGACCACTTTTATAAACACAATGCCAAATATACTAAAAAGCTCTGAATAAACTTTGTGCATGCTGTTTTTAGCTAAATTTGATATATTTATAACCGATTTATTTGCAATATATTTAGAATTAGTTTGGATTAGTGGCAAAATGGCACCATCATAAATGATTACATGATAAATTAGAGGAAAAGGGACATAAATATTACTATAAAACCGGGGTCAATTTGCTAAAGTTCATTGAGCCATAGGATATTCGCATCCAACCGAATTGAACAGGTATTCGATTAATACATACACACACACACACACACACACACACACACACACACATATATATATATATATATATATATATATATATATATATATATATATATATATATATATATATATATATATATATATATATATATATATATATATATATATATCCAAGCGTAAGATGAGCTTAGCCTATAGGGATGGTAACGGATCGAATACAAATCGAATTGTTGTATGTATGTGTGTGTATACACACATATACATACATACATACATGTATATATGTATGTATGTATAATTTTACGCTGTACCTTTATATATCTTACGAAATTTGTTATTATTAAATATTAATGCTATCTGCCCATTCTTATCAAATATAATTATACTGAATAGTTTACTTGGCTTCTCTCATTTCTAGATCGCACGCACGCGCGGTCTCCGCACGTAGCCCGTACGCACACGGGTGTGCGGCTCTGTACTTTGGTGGCACCGCACCGCACGCCGTCCGTCAAAGCCAGCGTCAAATCGTTAAGCCGCCCGTCGGCCATGCATGCAGCTAGCAAGCATATATGCTGCGCAGAGTGGACTTGGCTTCTTCGTTGTGTCTCCATGCGTTCTTCTCTCCTTCCCGTCGTCACCTGCGTGGGTGCTTCGCGATCGAGGGGGCCAGCGGCTCATTCGGGTTTTGACAATCGAAGCACCTACCTACCTAGCTAGCCTTCTCGTTAATTTCATATATGTATGTAGGGATAGACTATTGCACATACGACTGAATTTTTTTTATATTTCAGTCACCTAAAGTTGCATTTTGAATCACCTGAAGTTGCACATATTTTTTTGGAGGGGGCTGCAATTTTAGTTGATTGAGAGTGCAATTTCAGGTCACCTGAAGTTGCACTCTGAATCACCTAAAGTTGCAGCTTTTTTTTTGAGGGGGCTGCAATTTTAGTTCATTAAGAGTGCAATTTTAGGTGACTGAAACATAAAAAATATTTCAGTCGCCTGTGTAATAGCAAAACTAATGTATGTATGTACTGCTTTTTCGATCGATGAATTCCTTTCACAACTTTTTTCTTCTTCTTTGCTTTTTTCTTCTGTGCACAATTGCGTTGCCCGGTTGGCTTGACAAAAGATACGGCCAGATCTATCGCATGAATGTGACAACACCATGATAATATTTACAGGAAGAAAAAATGTCATGCATCCGGGGAAAAAAACGCTCTGGAAATAACTGGTCCAATTTTGCCTCTCTCTCTGGCTCACTTTAGTTCCTTTTGTCCATTAAGTAATAATTTTGGTCTTCGAAAATCAAGATTGCTAGCTCATCTTTTAATTTGTTCTCTCTTAGCTTCTGAAGGACAAATTCCAACATATGCAATAGCTTTTTTTTCCTTTTTTTTCTTTGTGAATTAGAAGGCATGACAGATGAGCATGAGTCAAAAAGGGGAAATCTTTAAGCTTATCTGTTTAAGAGCTTTTAGCTGAATCAGATCGAGTCGCAGCAGCTTTCAGCATCACTGGAAGGAGAAAACGCTGTGCACGCATGGTTGAGAGGCTCCGGGTTTGACTTGATCATGCACAATTGCATGCAATATTTGCAATTGCATCCATCACAGGCAAGACTTGCGACAATCATCGTACAATTACCAACATTGACGTACGTACTCCACTATATAGTGATGTACGCATATGCAACCTTGGAAGAGGTCTTTTAAAAATGGTAAATCTTCCTGCCGATTTAAGAATAGGTAAAAAAACAAGCAGCTATATATGAACCTGGTCGATCTTCGGCTCGAATTTTGCCGCACTAAACTACTTCTTTAAACAGCTTGATAGATAATCCTAGCAAAATTACCTGAAAACATTGGGGTGTCTCGCCAGTTGAGCTACAACTTGGCTGGTACCAGCAGCTTGCAATCTATATGAAAAGAGACGCAGCTTGCAATCTATACGAAAAGAGACGCGACTGGTACATGTCCAAATGGACACTATGCATGCGTGGTAGCCTGTTCTTTTAAGCTACAGCCGGTGGATTTAGGCTGTTTATGTGTGAGAGAGAGTGTATAGAGTAAGAGAAACTCGTTTACGGTTTTAGTTGATATAGATAAAGTTGCTATAGTATCTATTATAATCAACTTGTAGACTCCGTTTTTAAAAAACAATCTGTTTAAAAATTAGTTATCATAGAAAAGTCAAAAATAGAAGCTGAAAAGAAAAGTCCTAGTATTATATATGACGTCGACAAAAGCTTAGTCATCGAGCTATATGAAAATGACATGGCCAAACTAGTGGAAGTGACATATACATGCATGCATATATGTATCGATGGCCTAGCTAGCTAGGATTTATAAAGTACATGCAAAAACTGTTCAAAATATGCATGGTCCGAGAGGAGAGTAATCTTGGCAGATTTTGCCCCGGCGCTTGATGATCCGTAAAGATGGTTGTTTTCGCAAAAGCAATGCATCGTCTTTTGCTAGCTGAGTGGAATCCTTCGCTACCACTGCAGTCAAAAAAAAATCTCAATCATAATATTCGCGATGGTCATTAAGGAATATGGTGTCAAAATCTTGGCACCAATATCTCCACATATTTTCAGAACCCCGGAACAGCCAGCGTGCACTTGCACGGATGCATCCACACGAAAACCAGTAGTCATGAGTTGTTAAGTGGATTCTTTTCGGCTACAACTGAAAGTTGCGGCGGCTGATAGCTTTGGATACTAGCACGAGTAAACCACGAAAATGATAAGAGAAAGAAAAATTTAGCCACGCATAATCGGATTATCCTTACGCACAAGTTATGGTCACGCGAATATTGGTTCATATTGTTGTTATATTAACCAGCGTGCACTTGCACGGATGCATCCACACGAAAACCAGTAGTCATGAGATGATATTAAGTGAATTCTTTTCGGCTACAGTTGAAAATTACGGTGGCTGATAGCTTTAGATACTAGCACGAGTAAAACACGAAAATGACAAGGAAACGCATAGTCAGATTATCCTTGCGCACAAGTTATGGCCACGCGAATATTGGTTCGTCGTTGCTGTATTTTTCTTTCAACGATATCTGCTGTGAGGTTGCCAAGACGCCCCGGCCTTCTTTTGCGACCACATATGATGATGATGCACTAATCATACGTACGCTTGGAGGTACTGGAGCCGGCGGCTGCCTGTGAGCTCCGACATTGACCATGGCACGTGTGCACACGATACGATTAGCACCATCTCATCTCTCTCTCTCTCTCTCTCTCTCTCTCTCTCTCTCTCTCCCGAGTTTCCAATTCGCATAGGATAATAATTAACAACGTACACGGGCTTTTCGATCGGTTCCGTGCATTTGTTGGTGTAATAGACTTGTTTTCGACGGCGATGTGTTGTTACTTCGATTTAGTGACGTTGATCACCAGGCCACTTTGTATCGTTGGTTTTGAATAATCTCAGCTGTTTTTCACGTAGGCGTTTTAGCTAGCCCTTCGTTGAGTCCTTAACAGAGAAGTTGATGTTGCTCAACGTCCACAGGGAAGGAAGCCGGTAGCCTAGCCATAGATGGCATTTTAAGATCAAATCCAACTGGCACGGTGGTAAATCCAACCGGCAAAACACACACACACACATATATATGTGCATATGTATTTATGTATGTATATCCTCACACTTTCAATTAATGTACCACTTAAACAAACATGTTATATCTATTTATCACTTTTGGTATAATTAAATATTAATTCTAAGATACTTTAATGCAATTTGGTTAAAAAAATTCATCAAAGTCATTTATTTTTGCTATTTACCATTTTCTATATATAAAAGGACAATATACATAAGAGAAAGGTCGATTTTCACCTGATGACAGAGAGGATGGATGCGTGTATGAAGAAAGGAGGTGGCTCCTAAATAGAGCAGACTAGGGTTTTGCCGTTTTGTGGGCCCCTTCTAAAATATCAGGACGCTACACTTGTCTTGTGAAAAAGTGAGTCCTCCTCCCTTATGGTGCCTAGGCACGTATTTATAACCATGAGAAAGTTTCTTATATAAATGACCCTATCTGTGTCTACAATCACAAGGATAATATCATCCTTTCTTTTGTGACAGCCCTGTCGAATTAGCCACGTGGCAGCACGATTGTTGAGTCTCCTGGTTCAAGGTCTCCCCCAACATGAAGCTTTTGGCTTCGCCTTCTCCAAAAGCCGAAACAAAAGATGTGGCTTCTCAAAGCCGCTTATTCAAACAGCTTCTCGATCCTAAAACTATGTGCACCATCCGCGTCGATGTCTCGCCATCCGTTGTCGTCTTAAAAAGCGTAAACAAAACCCATCAACCGTAGCAAAAAATCATCCATCACAACCCAAAATAATAGACCTAAATGTGTGAATACAAATATCTGTGGGATCTATTTTATCAAGACACATATCGTGAATATTTGATCAACCGATGGGAACGTGCATGCAGCATAAGAAAATACCATCGATCGGCCGTGTGAATTATGGCCAGGTAGTTTTTGTTTCAAATAGTACATCTCGTGCTAGCTAGCTAGGTACGATAAGTCAAACCGTATTGTTGGACTAGTTCGTTTTCGGTTTCGGTTTTCTTCGGTAGGCGATCGACAAGTCTAGGGATGACATGAGCCGCCGTGTCCACAGTTTCAAATGTACTACAGTGTCCTGTGTACATCTATGACCTACGTATACATTAGTAATACATGCTCCAGATCACTTGCACCACATGCATGGCCTGGTCGCCTAGTTGATCGCTTCAGATGTTCGCTTATTTTTGTTTTTTTTTTCACCAGGACGATCTGACCGTCGTTGCCACTTGGTGGCTTAGCTAGCATGGTCAGTCAGTCATATGATCTCTCGTTATGCCGGGACGCGAAACTGTCCAGATACATCAAGATATCTTAGTGAATTGTTATATTGTATGCTGACTAGCTAGCTTAATTATTATGAATCTGTATGAGCGAAACTGGCCAGAAACTTTCATCATCGGTGTGATAGGCCGGCCCCAGATGAGTGGAATTAAGCCTGTGTGATAGGTGTAGCTAGTCGTGGGTTCATACATGGCATAAATTTGGCTGTTTGCACGCTAGAAGATCAACTTACAGCCTCCTCAGTTCAGCTGAAAAAAATGTGATTTATAGCTAAAATTATACTGTAGCTGGTTGAAATTACAATACAGCTGATGGTGGCTTATTTGATATAATTAAATTTTTTTAAAAAATAAAAATAAAAAATAGGTTAGCCCATCATGAATAATGCAAATGAATATGAGAAAAAAGAACTGGCAAAAAACTTAATAAAAAGTTAAAAAGTCAAAAAATGACGAAATTTGATAATAGTAAAAAATAAATCAGAAACTAGAAGCCTAAGCTGAAATAAACATAGCTTAATTTCCATGCGTGCGTACGTGTTCACAATCTGCAGGTACGTACGTGTCCGCTGATCAACACTTGGTTATACCTCCAGCCGTACGTACGTACGTACGTACCCTGCCTGCATGCGCGACACGTCATACGTACATAGCTAGGAAACTCTCTGGCTCTTGAGCACGTACGTACGTACGTACGAATAGTAGTAGCACCCAGCGCTCTAGCGAGCACGGCGTTGGATCGGTACTTGGTCAAGTCAATCGATGATCACCTTACCTACATCGTTTCAACATGGCAGACCTCGTTGATTATTAGTAAATAATTCCAACCTAAACATCGTTTCAACATGGCAGACCTCGTTGATTGTTAATAAATAATTCAAACCTAATTGTACCGCCACACGTGCACCGTTGATTTGGTTTGATTGTCCCTTTAATTTCTCCTTGATCACGTTTGCCATGACCATCACTAGCGATTACTCCATTCGTCACAAAATCTATATTATATACGTTAACACGGTCTTTAAAATACAACTTAATCACTAATTTCTATTATAATTATTTGTAGAATCTAATAAAATTTTTAAAACTACTACCGCACGATATGCCATCCCGACGGCATACCTCTCATTGCCGCTACTCCCCCTCCCCTCCCTCTCTTGTTTCGAACCAGCGCCGCCTCTCCCCTCCCCCTCTCTTCTTCGGCACTGAAGTAGTTCCACACCCCTCCTCCACCTCCCCTGCCCCCTCCTCCACGACCGACGAAAACCTCGCCACCTAGCCAAACCACCATCTCCTCCTTTCCTGCAGCTACCACCCTATCCAATCTAATATTCAGTGTGCCTCCATCGTCATTCCTCCCTCCATCGTCGCTGCCCGACGCCCTCCACCACCGCTGGACAACCGCATCCCCGGTCTCCCTCTACGTTCGGGGGCTACGATAAACCCGTCGTCGGTAAATCCAGAGTTGGAGGTGAAGGAGGAAGGGAGGGTGGTGCCAGAGTCGAAGAAGGAGGTAGAGGAGTGGTGCTGGAGTTAAAGGAGGAGAGTGGCGCCAATGAATCCTGTTGACGTGCGTAAGTTTTTCTCTAAAATTATAACATTATGAATAACTTTTGAGACAATCTACGCATTTTTTTTCTAGAAAACAAGCAAGCTCTATGACAAAATCTTCACACGATTTTTGATGTATCAAATATAAATATTTGGAATGATACCGATACATAAAGTTTCAAAAGTTTGACTATATGTATTCCTCTAAAACGATATGTTGGGTAGGTCTATTATTGATCGATTAATTATTCCACAAGCTGCATGCTGGTTCGCTAAATTGTCGTCGGTTTCACAACATAGCTCGTTACTCCTAGCATTTGATCACGACCAAGAAACTGACTTGTACTGGCTGCCGTTAAAGTTAGTTTCCTGGTCTTAGTTAGCTTCCCCTAAGTCCAACCAAACATTAATTAACCAAGGCGAGTATTCTTTCTTTCTTTCTTTAATTCGCACACGAAACCGCACGCGCGACCTTGTCCATGGAGCTAGCCGGCCACCTATAAAGGATTGACGCGCGCACACCCCACCTGTTGCTCATTACCAGCCACCACCACCACCACCTTTTGGCGCGCCGGCCATGTCTAGCCTTACGACCAGCAGCAGCATGGAGGAGTCGCCGGAGGAGTTCGACACACGCCTCTCTCTGGGCATCGGCGGCGGGAGCCGGACGCCGCGGAGGAGGCCGCCACCGGTGCAGTTCGACGAGCTATTCCCGCCACAGCAGGCACTGCTCCTCGAGGATCATCATGGTAGCCGTCACCGAGATCATGCGACGGGTGGGAAGAACAAGGGAGAGAGTAAAGGTACTACTACTGCAAGGCAGCACAATAAGAGGGCCAGGACGACGCACGGCGGCGACGACGGCGGAGACCGCGGGAGCCTGAGCGACGGAGGGGATTCCGGCGGCCCGAGGAAGAAGCTCCTTCTCACCAGGGAGCAGGCGGCGCTGCTGGAGGACAGCTTCCGCGCCCACAACATCCTGTCCCATGTAAGTCCATGCATGTCTGCTAGCTCATCCTCGATTAATCCGAAGCTTTATGTACGCACGCATCAATTTGATTATATAATCTGTGCAGGCTCAGAAGCATGATCTGGCGAGGCAGCTGGGGCTGAGACCGAGGCAGGTGGAGGTGTGGTTCCAGAACAGGAGGGCCAGGACGAAGCTGAGGCAGATGGAGGTGGACTGCGAGCTGCTGCGCCGGTGGTGCCAGCTGCTCAGCGACGAGAACGTGCGGCTCCGGCACGAGCTCGCCGAGGTGCGCTCGTCGGCCGTGTCCAGGCTCACGGCCGCCGCGGTGCTCTGCCCGTCCTGCGACAAGCTCGCCCTCGTCGCCGGCGGCGACATGGCACGGCCTAACTGATCGATCGAGCTTGGGTGCCATGGAAGCAAGCTAGTGCGTTTTTGTAGATATCATACAAAATATTAAGTGGCATGTACGGTTACGATACTGTTTAATTACACACTCCTATTGCTACCACGGGCTTAATTATATATACTCTTAGGAAAGGATTTGACTAGCCAATATATGCTTGACGATACACATGAATACATGATATGAATAATATCATTTTTCAGGCACTGTGTGTTCTTGTTTCTGTCTCCTTTTTTTCTCTTAACATATTCTGTCTCTTTTTTTCCTCGATAATTAATAACACAGCTCTGTCTTTAATTCTCATCTTTGGATGGATGTAAGAAGCGCTTTCTTTGGCTTCATTTGTATTGTATTGGGACTGGTTTCATGATTTGATCGGTTGCAAGTTGCATGTTCAGGACTCAGGACCTCTCTCAATTTCTACTTTCCATTATCTGCTAGTCTCTTTTTCATACTCTATTATACGTTGATGGCCACGTTATGTGCTAAAGTGGAGAGTTAAATCCTCTGAAACAAACACTAGCTAAATACTATACTAGTGCCGAAATCAAAATGGAGTGCTCTGTGGGCCGAACAACACCAGCTAGGCCCCTCCTTGTACAAAACCAGTAGTGTTTATGGAAGGAACAGAAGCAAATCTATCCATGAATGGGACGCGGCTTCCCTGTCCCGTGCCCGCCCGTGTTCCCATGCATGTTCCCTCTACGTCGCGTGCGTCTACTCGTTGCCACATCCATGCTGCCGGAAATAGATTCTGTAGGGGAGGATGTTGAAACCCTTCTCTTGAGGCTCCTTGATTTTTGCCAAGTGGCAATCATGAATCTGAAAGCAACAAATCTCCCTTCTTCAACACTCCTCCGTTCATGGACTGCGCCGCACCCAAGCGCCAGCGCCTAGGCAAAGACCCTAGCGCTGGGGAGTTTAACCTCTTGGCCCTGGAGGCTTCCGGCGACGCGGATGCCCCTCCTCTCCTCTCACATGTGCCTCGCCTCCACCCCTCCTCTACCCCGAGCAACCGGCCGCCTTCGCCCCGATCCGCGGCCCGCTGCCCCTCCTCTCCCTTGAGGTGTTGCTCACCTCCGCCTCGAGCCGCCGCCCCTCCTCTCCTCCCAACCGCCGCCCACCTTTGGCCCTCCTCTCCACGGGCAGTTCAACGACGGTGCCACAACCATGCCTCTTCAACCACGGTGCCACGATTACGGCTGGGGGGAAAGGAGGGCCGGTGGCGGGTGGGAGAAGAGGAGAGGCGGGCGGCGGGTGGGAGGAGAGGAGGAGTGAAGGGGACAGCTTGAGGTTAGGGTCGTCAGCGAGGAGGCGGAGGCAGTTGGTCTCCAGGGCATCGGCGTCGTTGAAAGCCTCTAGGGTCGAGAGGTTGAACTCTCCAATGCTGGGGTCTCCGTCCAGACGTTGGTGCTTGGGTGCAGCGAAGTCCATGGATGGAGGAGTGTTTATAGAAGAGAGATTGGTTGTTTTGAGATCCGTGACTATCACTTGGCACAAATCAAAAGAGGGGTCTCGAGAGATGGGTTTCAAGGCCCTCCCCCATAGAATTTATTTCCCATGCTGTCCCCTACAACCTTTCGTCGTCAACAAAGGAAAAATCCCCGCTACTGTTGTCTTCAGGTGCCGATTGTCCATGACTATCATGCTTGAGAAGCTGCTCCATTGTGTTAGATTAGTTTCTTTAGGATCTCCTAGGGTAGATCTAGCGGGGTTATTCTTTACTCTAGGGTTCGTGTTCTTGAGGTAATCCGAGAGGGAGAGAGAGAGGTACTAACCGTCGGATGTGGAGGAGGAAGGGCTGGCCATCGCGAGTACGTCGGTGAAGCTCTGCGCACGGGCAGCGACGGTCGGGGAAGAGGATCGGCGTCTCCCTGGCGGCCGGCGTGTCCCGGGCGGCGGCGACTCCTGGCGGCGGCGATCTGGGAAGAAGCAGAGGAGCCGGTGGTCTTCCCGTCGCTACAGCGCCCCCTCTTAGGTCGGATTAGGGTTTGTCGGTGGGTCTGGCGGCGGCACGGTGAACCTCGTGTTGCGTGCCGCCCCGGCCCCCACCTCTTTATATGGCGCTGGCGACAGGGGCCCACCAGGCATAATGGGCTGGGCGCCCCCGATCAGGGCGCGAGCAAGGGGGGGGGGATTTGACCGTTGGGCCAAATCCCCTGAGATCATTCTAACATTCTCCCCCTTGATCTCAATCTATACTTTATCTTTGATTACTTTTGACTTTACACATTTCATCACAGATTAGTGCATAGAACATGTCTTATCGTCACGGTCAATCGCCGATAGATTCAACAGTTACAATACACCTCTCTGTTCTGAAATAGTTACTTTAATCGTTTGGGCCATCTTTTAGTCCAGGAATCATAGGTTTTCCCTTAAACCCATGCCGGCTACATGTTCTCTGAACACGTTGGGTGGTAAGCCTTTAGTAAGCGGATCCGCTAACATCTTTGCGGTACTTATATGCTCTAGACTTATAATTTGATCCCGAACTTTATCTTTCACAACATAGTACTTTATGTCAATGTGTTTGGCAGCACCACTTGACTTATTGTTGTGGGCATACGTTACTGCGGGTTCATTATCGCAGTACAACTTAAGTGGTCTATTGATGTCGTCAACCACTTTTAAACCGGGTATGAACTTCTTTAGCCAGTTCACCTGCCCCGTAGCCTCATAACATGCTACAAACTCGGCATACATTGTGGACGATGTAGTGACGGTTTGCTTTGAGCTTTTCCACGATATAGCTCCTCCAGCGAGAGTGAATACATATCCGGATGTAGACTTTCTATCATCTCCCGCAAAATCAGAATCTGTATACCCCACTATATGGAGTAAATCTGATCTTCTGTATGTCATCATGAGGCCTTTTGTTCCTTGCAAATAACGCAAGACTTTCTTTATCAATTTCCAATGTTCTATTCCAGGATTGCTCTGGAATATGCCAAGTAACCCGGTAACAAATGCTAAGTCAGGGCGTGTGCACACTTGAGCATGTTGTAAGCTTTCGACAGCTGAAGCACATGGAACCGCTTTCATTTGATCGATCTCATACTGGTTCCTGGGGCATTGAAAATCCCCATATCTGTCGCCCTTAACTATAGGTGCAGGTGAAGGACTACTTTTATGCATACCAAATTTCTTTAAGATTTTCTCTATGTATGCCTTTTGTGACAGTCCCAATGTCCCCTTGTTTCTATCCCGATGAATTTCGATCCCTAGAACGAACGAAGCTTCACCAAGATCTTTCATATCAAAGTTTGAGGACAAAAACTTCTTTGTCTCTAGTAGCAGACTAACATCACTACTAGCTAGCAGGATATCATCCACATACAGGATTAGGAAGATAAACTTCCCATCTTTAAACTTTGCATAAACACAGTTGTCCTCTACATTCTCTTTAAACCCAAATTTTCTTATTGTACTGTCAAACTTCAAGTACCACTATCTTGAAGCTTGCTTTAACCCATAAATCGATTTCTTTAGGCGGCATCCCATTCTTTCGTTTCCTTCCACGACAAAACCTTTCGGTTGTGCCATGTAAACATTTTCCTCCAAATCCCCATTAAGAAATGCCGTCTTTACATCCATCTGATGTAACTCTAAATCATAATGTGCTACTAATGCCATTATGATTCTGAAGGAATCTTTACATGAGACTGGAGAAAAGGTCTCATTGTAACCAATCTCTTCTCTTTGCGTGAATTCTTTTGCCACAAGTCGCGCTTTGTATCTTTCTACATTTCCTTGGGAGTCATGTTTTGTCTTGTAGACTCATTTACAGCATACTGTTTTGGCTCCTTTAGGAATAGTTTCCAAGTCCCAGACTTTATTAGTCTTCATGGACCTCATCTCCTCTTCCATGGCCTCAAACCATTTTGAGGAATTTTCGCTTCTCATGGCTTCTTCAAATGAGGTGGGATCCTCCTCCATTTGAAATTCCTCTGTATGATAAATCTGATAATCATCAGAAATAGCTGATCTTCTTACTCTTTGAGACCTCCTCGGGGCCTCCTCATTTGGTACATCTTCTGTTTGAGGCTGCTATTGCTCCCCCTCATCTGTGGCAATAGGTTCTATAGGATCCTGAAGAACAGGTTTCTCATTATCATTCATTGTTGCCACAGGAGGAACAATAACAGGTGCTGGCACCACAGTGTCTTGCACCGACGGTGCAGCGACAGCAGGTAGTGTGAAGAATGACTCTTGAATCATCGGAGTGGGCGCATACGCCCGCTTCTCTTCAAGATCAATCTCACGAGCTACCATACTTCCTCTCATCATTTCATCCTCTAAGAAGACAGCGTGTCTTGTTTCTACAAACTTTGTATATCTGTCTGGACAGTAGAAACGAAAACCTTTTGACTTTTCAGGGTAGCCAATGAAATGGCAACTTACTGTTTTGGGATCAAGCTTCCCAATGTTTGGGTTAAATACTTTAGCCTCAGCAGGACTCCCCACACACGTAAGTGGTTTAGTGAGGGAACTCTTCCTGTCCACATCTCGTACGGTGTTTTGGGCACCGATTTACTAGGCACTCTGTTGAGAATATGAATGGCGGTTTTCAACGCCTCCATCCATAAACTCAATGGCAGTGTGGAATAGCTCATCATGCTTCGCACCATATCCATCAGGGTACGGTTGCGTCTTTCAGCTACTCCATTTTGCTGAGGTTCGCCCGGTGTAGAATACTGGGCCACTATGCCTTTTTCCTGTAAAAACCTTGCAAAAGGTCCAGGAACTTGTCCATATGGGGTATGTCGACCGTAGTACTCCCCCACACGATCAGATCGGACTATCTTAATCTTTAAATCGTGTTGGTTTTCAACTTCAGCCTTAAATATCTTGAATTTATCCGGGGCTTCATTTCTTTCTTTGATTGGATAAATATATCCATAACGGGAGTAATCATCCGTGAATGTTATGAACGAGTCATAACCATCCACACTTTTCACAGGAAAAGGACCACAAATGTCTGTGTGAACAATTTGTAGAACTCCTGTGCTTCTTTTAGCGTCTTTTTTAATTTTCTTTACATATTTTCCTTTAATGCATTCTCTGCATTGTTCTAAGTCTGAGAACTCTAATAGAGGAAGAATTTCATTCTTAACAAGTCTTTCTATTCTCCCCCTCGAAATATGGCCTAAACGACAGTGCCATAATTTCGACGATTCATTATGAGTTCTCTTTCGTTTTCTGTTCGCATTCACAGGCGAGGATATACGCTCATTCACATCACATACGGAATTCACATTTTCACGAAGTGACAACAGATAAAGCTCATTCTGTAAGATGGCAAGACCAACACATTCTTTATTAAACATTATTTCACACTTGCCATTTCCAAAATTACAATCATAACCATCTTTGTCCAAATTTGAAACACTAATCAAATTCCTCTGTAAAGAGGGAACAAAAAGGACATCTCTAAGTAAAAGATTGAAGCCATTAGCTAATTCTAATGAAAGATCGCCAACGGCTTCAACTTCAGTTTGGACTCCATTTGCAACTTTAATGCATCTTTCGTTTCTTTGCGTAGTCCTCGTCGAACGGAATCCCTGTAAATAATTAGCAACATGAATAGTTGCTCCTGAGTCAATCCACCAAGTGGATTTCGAATATTGCACATACAGGGATTCATTTATAAAGGTAATAATGTTCTCACCTTTCTTTGCCATTATCATCTTTAAATAATCAGGACAGTTCTTCTTGTAGTGTCCCGTCTTCTTGCAGTGAAGACACTGATCTTTGTCTACAGCAAATTTATTCTGATGAGGCTGATGGACAGAGCCTTTTCCCTTGTTCTTTAAGAAGGAGTTACTATTGAAGTTCTTTTTCTTGTAATCCTTCACATAGTTGATAGAACCACCATGTGAGGATTTGATCCTTTCCTCCTCGGGCTGCATATTGTAGTTGACAACAAAAGTGTCAAACTCTTTGGGCAAAGAAGCAAAAACCAAGTGAATAAGGAACTCATCCTTGAGAGCCAAATCCATTGGTTTAAGTTTAGATGCCAAGTTGCTCATCCTAAGAATGTGCTCTCTTATGCCATTGCCACTGCCAGAATTCCTTTCTGTTACCAGCTGCTTAATCAGCTGTGTAGCATAAGTCTTTGAAGTAGGTCTGGGCGTTCGGGTTACCCGAATTTTTCGGGTCGGGTAATTCGGGTAATTCGAAATTTGGGTAATGAAAACTGCTACCCGATATCAGCCCCAAAAAAACACTACCCGCAATTTCGGGTACCCGATAATTCGGGTTCGGGTTCGGGTTCGGGTATACCCGATATACCCGAATTTACAGAAAACCAGCTAATTTCCCGATAATTCGGGTAATTTACAGACAATTCGGGTAATTTACAAACAATTTCCCGACAATTCGGGTAATTTACAGACAATTCGGGTAATTCGGGTAGTTCGGGTACCGGGGGATATTACCCGAACTACCCAAACTAATTTCGGGTAATCAGAATCGCTATCCGAATTTGGAATCGGGTACCTCGGGTTCGGGTATTTCGGGTTCGGGTCCGGGTAATTCGGGTACGGGTAACGGGTAGCGGGTATTTTGCCCAGGCCTACTTTGAAGAGCCAGTGAACTGACTCTTTATTTTATCAAGATATTCTATGACAGTGTCACACTCTGCAATTGAGCCCACAATCGCAGGCTCAATTGTGTTCTTTATCACAGCCATACATTTCTTGTTGGCTGTGGTCCATTTCTTATGATCAAGGTCATAAGACATCTGTAAGGGAGCATGATCCCTCTGTCTTTTCTGTCATGCAGTATCATCCTCATTTTGTTCCCTCACTGGTGCCAAAGGCTCAGTGGGACGTGCTGTAGTGAGGACCCAGTCCACCTCAGCCAAGATAAACGCTAAGTCTATCTTTTTCTTCCACTCTCCATAATTATCACCTTTGAGAGTGGGGATCTCTCTGATACAACTCATCAAGTTGTATCCGTCTGAAAATTTTAGATCAATAAAGTGAGAACATAACAGGAAAATTATATGCCTTATTTTCAATGTTGGTCAAAAATACAACATACAATTTAAATCAATTTTATCTATACATTAAATCTACATCACCGTTGGGCAGAAATAGAAATAATGCATAAAATCATCAATTAAAAAATTATAATATTGTTATTATCAACGTTGGTCAGAAAATAACAATGTCATAATTATCTGGGATTTATCTCTATTTTTCCAAAATTAAATTCTCCCGTTGGTTCGAATTTAATAATGAAAATCAATTAACATTAACTTTTGCAGCGGAAACTGTAATTATTCTAAAATAATTTAAAATTCAGAAGCATTATACAGTACACATTTAATCTCTGAAAAATTAACACGTTGGTGCAAAATTTACAGAGATTTTAAATCAAATTTCATTGAAATTCACTCAAAAAAATGCTTCTGAAAATCAATAAACATCAATTTCGGGTTTTACTGTGCAAAACGGCCATTTGGCCCGTTCCACGCGGCCGCGGCCCAACCGGCCTGCTCGGCCTGCGCTGCACGCCCGCGGCCCAACGGCGCTGCCCACGGCGGCCCCGCTCTCTTTCTCCCCCGCGCGGCCCAGGCGGCCTGCTCTCTCCCGCGCCTCACGCGCGAGCGCGCTCGTGCTCCCCCGCGCCCAAGCCGCAACCTGGGCCTGGGCCGGGAAAGTCTCTTCCCGCCTGGGCCGAAAGTGGCCAGTTCTTCCTCAGCCGTCCGATCGGATCCGATCTGATCGGACGGCTGACCGCGCGCGCGGCGGGGATCAGTAACCCGAAAACCCTCACCCTAGCCCTATCTCGCCCGCCTCCTTGCGAAAAAAACGGAGCGGCGGCTCCCTGTCCCGCGAGGCGATGGCGGCCGCGACGGCCCCGAGCGCGGAGCGGCAGCGCGGCGGCCCCGAAGCGGCTCGACGGCGGCGCGGTGGCCCCAGCGAGGCGCGGCGGCCGGGCGCGTGACAGCGCGGCGGCGCGCTCCCATGGAGGCGGCGGGGCGGGGCGCAAGGCGCGGCCGCACGGCACACGCGACGTCGGTGCCAACCGGAGCGGCAGCGCGCAGCGGCGGCGCGGTGGCGGCGGTGGCCGGGCGGCGCAACCGGTAAGCCCCGCTCCCCTTCCCCTTTTCTTTCTTTTCGGTTTTCTAGGGTTAGGGGGGTTCTCTGTGATTTGCTTTTCCGCACGCCGGTCAACCGACGGCGGTCGTTCTTCTTTTCCCCATCTAGATCTACTCATAGATCTTGCTCTGATACCATTGTTAGATTAGTTTCTTTAGGATCTCCTAGGGTAGATCTAGCGGGGTTATTCTTTACTCTAGGGTTCGTGTTCTTGAGGTAATCCGAGAGGGAGAGAGAGAGGTACTAACCGTCGGATGTGGAGGAGGAAGGGCTGGCCATCGCGAGTACGTCGGTGAAGCTCTGCGCACGGGCAGCGACGGTCGGGGAAGAGGATCGGCGTCTCCCTGGCGGCGGCGACTCCTGGCGGCGGCGATCTGGGAAGAAGCAGAGGAGCCGGTGGTATTCCCGTCGCTACAGCGCCCCCTCTTAGGTCGGATTAGGGTTTGTCGGTGGGTCTGGCGGCGGCACGGTGAACCTCGTGTTGCGTGCCACCCCGGCCCCCACCTCTTTATATGGCGCTGGCGACAGGGGCCCACCAGGCATAATGGGCTGGGCGCCCCCGATCAGGGCGCGAGCAGGGGGGATTTGGCCGCCGTCGGTAAGTGTAGAGTCCGTAGCCTGTAATCTCGAGCAGCGTCATGGGCTACGCCACTGACGACTTCCGGCAGTGGTCAACACTTGGCGCTCAGTATATATCCTGAGGTCTGAAAGGCAGTAGAGGATTCATGCATGATATGAGCTTCACCATAGGTATTCAGCCAGAAGTCGGTAAGGTCACGGAAGGTTGGCCGCCACAAGCCAGCAACATAACACTTCGCGTAAAAACCGCCGCTAGCGGGGACGCGATGAGCAAGCGGGTAACCATCATGACGGTGAGAGACATGAGAGCAAGCGAGCATTTGGCCAATGTGCCCTCGAGGCTCGACCATGGAGATTGGGTCGCTCGATACGATGGAATTCATCGCATCGAGCGACCCATGGGGAGGACCAACTTGGTAGCTGAGCTCAGCTCGCCGACATGGCACTGTCAAAGACTGAATGTTTGGTGAGTCTTGAGCAGCACGGTGAATTCATTCTCACATGACTCCGACGAGGCGGTAGCTTCACCGCTAGATTTGAGGATGGGGCTACCAGTCACGGTGGCTGCACAGACATAGCTAAATGTGAAGGCGACGTTCACGCGTGGCGGCCATGATGACACCGAGCAGCCGGTGTACAACAGCCAGGAAGGCAGCGGCGATGTGCAAGGACAAATAGTGATCAAAATTGAGCCGTGTTTAGTTGTCAGTAGGACATGACACCGGCGGTGGGCATGGCGATCAACATCAACCTGCCGTTGCTGTCCGAAGTGGTGGTCTTGGTGTGCAGGACGACGTACTCATCAGTCATCAAAAAGCTCTATGTTTTGTTTCTTGGCTTCGTGAGTAGAAGGCATTCGTGTGGGCCGGAGTCTCTAGGCCTGAAGGCTGGAGACGAAAGGAATGTGGAGCCTACTGCTAACAATATTAGCCATCGGTGAAGT
The DNA here is from genome assembly GCA_017311315.1 of Dendrocalamus latiflorus. Classification (NCBI taxonomy): domain Eukaryota; kingdom Viridiplantae; phylum Streptophyta; class Magnoliopsida; order Poales; family Poaceae; genus Dendrocalamus; species Dendrocalamus latiflorus. Next base: position 47,271,260 of record CM029639.1, on the reverse strand, counting down.
AGGAAACACGGATCGGAACATGCCTAAGGGAACAGGGAAGCCGCACCCCCATGAACCACATCACATCCATCCTTCCCCTGTTCCCATGTGTCACTCTGAACAGAATACTTTGCTCTGTGAAAGAAACATCAGTACTACCATATCGCAAATGTTTTGGTTTGTACGCAAGATCAAGTCTTCTGAACCTCTTCGCTGGAAAGATGAAACAGGAAATGCTTTTCTTTTTGTTTCATCCTACCAACTGATGAAGAATCTTCCTCTTGTGGAGTCAGAACAAACACCTGGCAGAGAAAAGATGAGAGAGAGTCTGATTGAGCCAGGCACTTCTTGTTACTGGGAGAGAAACGAAAGCAAGGCACCAAGCTACACAGACAGAATATACACAAACACAACTGTTCATGCATGATTCGGAGGAGATAGAAAGAAAAAGAAATCTTTTTACCAGCTACATATGCATAGCTTGAGTTAATCAGGTACTGCGAAGTACTACTGTACTAGTCCATGATGAACACAAGAGAAAGAGGAGAGGACAAAGAAAGTCAGGAGCATTTGCTGCTGTATTAACTATTAGTGGCTCGATCGATGGTGCATGCTACACTAATGCAATCGCTAGGCACCAAAATAGTCATCATCTTGTTCATCTCCAGACTTGTTCTCCTTCCTTGGTTGTTCCTTGTCTTCTTGGGCCGCCATGGCATGGGAGCTTTGATCCCCTTAACTAAGCTAGCTAGCTGTACAACATGGACGTCTCATCTGTTGTGCAAGGGGTTTGCGCCGGTGGGCACGACCCTCTTGTCGTCGTCGTCGTCGTCGTAGCCTCCGCCTGCCCCTGCCAGCATCCCACAGGCCGCGGCGGCACCGGCATTCTTCCTCTGTTTTTTGCACCTGGCGGCGCCGGCGGCAACGTTGAAGGCCGCAGTGGCCGCGGCTGCGTGGCGCGCCACCACGGACGACGACGACACGCCGGCGCCCGCGCCGTGGGCGGCGATAATGAGCACGACGAGCGTGAGGCACGCGGCGGCGGCGAGGGGCCGCCTCCTCATGGCACGTCGTACGTACGTACGTGAGCTTGATGCAGAGGAGAGAGTGCAGTGTTAGAACACAACAGTGGCTTAGCTAGACTGGTAGTGGTTGGAGCTGCTGCCAGATGCTGAGTAGGGGAGAGGGAGAAGTTTCTGACGATGAGAGGGAGAGCTGAGATGGTGCAGGAGACATGAGCGATGCTGGATGGCTTGCTGCCCTGCTGCAGTGCTGCTGCTGGAGGGGAGGGGAGCGACTGAGCAAGCAAGGGACTCCATCCATCCGGGCTGCATCATTGCATCAAGTCTACCCACGCATGCAGGGACGTTTTTTTTTTTTTGAAAAACACAGAGGTTTCTCTGGGAAAGTGTTTAAGTGAGATGAGAATACAATTTAGATGAGACGGTTCATATCGTTATTAACACCGGGGGATTGGATCATATACCCTCCCTTTAGTTGGGAAATTCAGGATTTACCCTCCCACCTCAATGACATGTAGGGTCATCATAAGTCACTGACGCGTGGGCCAGGAGGGTAAATCCTGAATTTCCATCTAAGGGGAGGGTATATGATGAATAAAACCTATATAGATTTACTGTCAATTGTAATACTACATAACTGACAATAACTCTATATGCATTTGACAGTAATTTTACTCATGTATGATAATAACTTTCTGATATATGTAGACCTAAAATAGCGCAGCGGTGTGTGTGTACGTTTTTTTATATGTGTGTTTCTTTGAGGGAAACTAATGTTGAAAGGACACTGCACTGATCCTGAACGTACGGATTAGCCTTTCCGTGGCCGGTTCAATATGTCGGGTCCAAATGAACTTTGCGGTACGTTGATATATATTCTTCCACCGAACGGTTCGAGCACCGCTATATGTTGAGTGTGTTGACGATCACATTAGGAACAAAATGTTCTTGGTGAAGATATATAGAATATTTCACAAGGTGCGCAAATTTTCACAAATATTAAATTTTTGCTACTTTTTTTTCTATTGAAACATTGATTTCTGATCAGGCAGGGAGAACAGAACTGGTTGGAAGAAAACACGTATGCCTTATCCTGCGGGTGGTGACCACACGCTTCGACCTGCCAGGCATGCTCGCCGCCTTCGTCGCCATGTCCTCCGCGGGCGCTCGCCCCGTCCTCCGCATCTTCACCTCCCTCCTCAACCGGTTATTGAATGGCCAATGCATACATGTTTGGCATGAGATGGAAGGGGCATTGTGGTTCACTGCTTTGCCTTGGCTCACCGGTGACATGCCTAGTTATTGAATGCTAAGGACCGGTTTAGGTCTTTCTGGTTTCTAGCTTATTTTTTTACTATTTATAAATTTTATTTTTTTTGAACTTTTAACTTTTTTGAGTTTTTTTTTGCTGGTTCTTTTTTCATATTCGTTCGCGTTGTCCGTAATGAGCTAACATATTTTTCTATTTTTAAATTTAATTACGCTAACTAAGCCACCTTCAGTTACAGTAAAATTTCAGCCGCTATAGTACAGTTTCAACTATAAGCCATAGCTTTTCAACCCAACCGAGCGGGGCCTTAGAACACAGGAATTCCGTAGGAAACGAAATCCTAAGTTTCATATAATGATGAAAGTAATGTAAAGGCTATATGTTTGAAGCACTGCCTCAAACCAAAATCCAAGGTCGTAAAACTATGATACACCACAAAACCTCACACTATATATAGGTTTCTAGAATTTGGTGAACTTGGAAAATGCATTCATAATTCCTTTCGGTATATCAAACAAAAGTCCAAATATCTACAAAATAAATCCAAGGCTAACGAAAACAATGAGAGAGAGAGATGGGAAGCCCACCCCATGGCTTGTCATGTTCATCATCCTTGCAAGAGGACTGGACCAATGCTGTGGAGTACAACAATTTTCTAGCCAATACCCTGCATGCCCCCCTTTTAACCAGAAGGAAATGAAGGCCCTGTTCTTTACGGATTCTAAAAGCGATTTTTGATTTTTGCTACAGTACCTAACTTTCAAACAGAGTGTTTTCTCAAGACGGAGTCTACAAGTTAATTGTAGTACACGTTAAAGGCCCAACATCTGTATTAACTAAAATCGCAAGTGAGTCTCTCTCTCTCTCCATAATCTCTATCGCAAACAACTAAAATTTAAAATTTTCAGACAAAAACCATAAACCGCAGCCATATCAAACAGGCGTTGTTCTCCTAAAAAAAGCCCTACAGTATACAGCTAGGGCTTGGTTCTAGACCTGTTCTTTTCGGCTGCGGCTTATGGCTTTTGGTTGAAATTTTTGAATTTTGGCTGTTTACGGTATAGATTATGGAGAGACAGATACTCATTTGCGATTTTAGCTGGCACAGATGTTGGGTTTTTAACGTGTAGATCGTTTAACTTGTAGACTCTGTCTTGAAAAAATACTCTGTTTAAAAGTTAGGTACCAAGCCAAAAGTCAATTTTAAAAGTCTAAAAGTTTGGTACTGTAGAGAAAATACTCTGTCACATTGATCTCACTGTTGACGCCATCACCATGTACGTGCTGAGTTATGCTTCATTCAATACAAAGCGTAAGTTTGTACATGCCCGGCCGTACAGGACCCATCAGGCAGGCCGAGGCAGCAACGTCACAGGTCAAAAGATTTGTTCAATGATTTTATCAACATTGAGCTTCACCGCTTCACGTGATGGGTTCCTTGATTTTCCACGAATTGATTTTGATGTCTTCTCCTTGCTTGATTTAATGCAGCTGGGGCTGCTAATCTGGTTTGATGTATCTGCTAATTTTACTACGGTTTATGGCTTTTGACTGTAGTTTATAATTTTTAGGCTATTTGTGTAAAAGATTACAGAGTAACAGAAACTCATGTGCGGTTTTTGTCAATATAAATGAAGTCGGTACAATATGTACTACAATTAACTAGTAAACTCTATCTTAAAAAGATACTTCGTTTAAAAGCTGATTAATGTAAAAAAGCCGAAAAACAGCTTATAGAAGATAAAAAGAACAGGACCAGCCACTCCATACAATTACTGAGGAAATGAACATTGATGAGTATGGCTGTTTTCCCTAAAACGAAACGAACGCGTTTTCGGTCGATCAGCCCGAACTGTCCATTAAAAGTTTAAATCACACTGAATCGACCCGAGTCCACCTCTAACGCTGTAGGTTAAGTAAAAAATCAATTGGGACATGGTGTTACCTGAAGAGCAAAGCACGGTTTGGCAGTTGATGGCAATGCTTATTTTGACTAAAAGCAGGAGGTTTGTGGCAGCTTGATGGATCCAATAGAAGAGAAGGAAATTGATGGTTACTGAATACTGGCTAGCATAGCAGCATCCTGTCGTTCTGGATTCATCTTTTTCCTTCATCATCTTCTGTACCTAGAGTTGGTTCGTCGCATAGCCTTTGCCCCGTTGCGGTTAATAGAGGCTGACGGATCAGTGTGCCGGAGACGCAAAGCCTGGGAAATGGTCTCCAACTACTACTACTACTACACGCCCTGTTTCTTTTTTTTGAGAGAGAGAGAGAGATGACATGTAGTAGTAGTATACTAGTACTACTATTTTGATGTTTTGACTGAAGTCGCCGAACGCTTCGACGAACCTCCATGCAAACCTGCAAAATATTAGGGCCTGAATCTTTTTTTGTTGAAGCTTATAATTTTTTATTGTGGCTTATAATTTTTGGGCTATTAGTAGGAAAGATTACAAAGTAACAAAAACTCACATACGGTTTTTACCGATATAAATGAAGTCGGTACAGTATATACTACAATTAATTAGTAGACTCTATCTTGAAAAGATACTCTATTTAAAACCTAGTTACTATAAAAAAAACCCAAAAGGGGCTTTTAAAAGCTAAAAGCTATTTTTCGACATTTCTACAGTAACTAGTTTTTAAACGAAGTATCTTTTCAAGATAAGGTTTACTAGTTAATTATAGTACATACTGTACATATTTCATTTATATCGACAAAAATCGCACATGAGTTTCTGTTACTCTGTAATCTCTCGTACGAACATACTAAAAGTCACAAACCACAACCAAAAACCATAAGTTTCAGCAAAAAAAAAACAGACCCTATGAAGCACTTGGTATGGATTAACCATAACACCTACTTATTATATCTACTTGTAGTCTCTCGGAAGTTTCCTATTTACACATGTATACATATGCTGTCCTAGCTCCTTCAAGAACTGCAGTGAGAGAAGCACCATAACTGCATGATCATTAAAAGAAACAATAAAGCAATCAGCATGACAAAATTGGTCAAAATCTCAAATATGCATAGCTATTACGTATGCCCCCGTAGCATAGTTGTTAACGTTGGAGGGGTTACATAAATGAACCCTGTAGCCAGTGACCGGACGTCTGGTAGCATGTCCCTGCAGTACATTAGTATTATACTACCAGCAGCATCAGCATGAGTATGCATGCTCAGCCGGCTCCATTCGATGCGCTTCTCCAGCAGGCAGTACGGCAGAGTACTTTTCGGCTATTCAACATACTTTCCCTTTTTGACTTCTCTCAGTAATTACTTATCATTAGATTAATAAATTATAGTTGAAATTCACAAAACACAGCCCAAAAGAACAGACCGAGCAACATCAGCTCATCAGTATGCGGCTACTGCATGTGTGTACTATACCGTATTTTTTGGACTAGAACATTGCTATAGGTACATACCAATGCCTATTAGTACATACTAGTTTCGTAACACTGGCTGGCCGATAAGACGGACCCCATCCCCAGCATACAGGTGATATTCGGAAATATCGTCTATGACTGACGACGGTTCAGTAACAAGGCCTGATGAATAGCACATGAAAAGGGCAAGGGATTTAATGATACCGCTGCTTAAGATATTCCCACTAAATAAAATCTGACACTTAATATTGTCTTCCGGTTACATTTTACAGGACAGGATAATACAGTAATCTGCTCAAGAGATGTCAGACATTTTATGCCATGTAACGAGCAGGTTAATGCTATCAATAGCAATATAGTACAAGCCACCAGCACTTGAAAACACTATGACGAGCTTCAGCTTGGATGCTATATCCATACCTGAACGAACTGAAGGTGCAGCATCTTAGCTCCAGATAATAGCGTACACAGAGATCTTGAGCAATCATATTTCTCCTCTGTAGCCTCCACCACCGTAGTAATCTCTTCTGGAGCCTGCAATCGCCATGGACTTCTGGTGCTCCAGCTTTGGACAGTCCGTAACACGATGGCCAAGGCCACCACAATATGCACATCCCTTGACACCACTCTCCTTGGCAATAGTTTCCTCATCCTCCAATGGGTCATTAAGCTCAGCCAACACTGGTGGTATTCTTTGCTTTGCTTCCTTGAGCAAGTGCTTAAGGTCAAGAAGCGTAGTCTCTGTTTGGTTCTTGTTGATAAAGGTTGTTGCTATGCCAGTTTTCCCGCATCGACCTGTTCGGCCAATCCGGTGGACATAGTTCTCGATCTCAGCAGGCATATCATAGTTAATCACATGCTGGATGTCAGGGAAATCTAGACCCTTTGAGGCAACATCAGTAGCCACCAAAACATCCTTCTTTCCATTCTTGAAAGACTCAATTGCATTCTCTCTTTCCTCTTGATCTTTTCCTCCATGGATCGCAACAGCTTCCACTCCCTTCAGAAGAAGGTACTCGTGAATGTAGTCAACATCAGCTTTGTTTTCACAAAAGATAAGAACAGGAGGTGGAGTCTTTTGGAGGCATTCCAGGAGGTATATAATTCTAGCATCCTCTTTGACATACTCAACTTCTTGGATGACGTCAAGATTAGCTGCCCCAGCTCTTCCAACATTAACAATAACAGGCTTCACTAGGGCACTCTTTGCAAAGTTCTGAATCTTCTTGGGCATAGTGGCAGAAAACAGAAGGGTCTGCCTTTGTGCCTTGAAATGGTCGAAAACCTCACGAATGTCATCCTCAAATCCCAGATCAACCAGCCTATCAGCTTCATCTAAGGTTAAATACCTGCACAAAATAATGAAAGCACTATAAAAAAACTTGAAGTGTCAGCAACTACTTTTGAAAGACCTTCAGAGAGGTTTCACTAATTGGTGCAGTCCAATATAGGCCAAAGCAAGTGATTATCTCCTAGGTTGAACCAAACAGTATGTGAACTGGCAATGTCCAGCACTGTGAGTCTGGCCGTAAGATATTAACTCAGGAAGTACATGGTTTAATGGATAAAGGGTTCTCATGAGTGTGGGCATCTTGCGCGTTCTTTGGGCAGAACTATAGAATAAAAATGTCACTTATAAAGCATAACAGATCAACAGCCCTATGCCCCTACATTTGGTTCAGTGCTCTTGAACTTTGAACATTCATTAAATACAACTAACAAATTAGCTAAAATATCAAATAAAGGTAACATCTGATATATATCCACAATTCAAAGAACATGGGACAATATTACGATGAGATGAAACCAAATGAAAGGCTGTCTTCTGTACATCTGCAGTAGCTTACCATTGTTTGTATTTATTTATTTAGGATCATGTGTACGTGTGGGTGGTGGTGGGTGGGGAGGGGGGTACTGTTAAGTATATCAAGGCCCATATACTATAGGCCCATGTGGTCCATATAGTCATCTATATATTGGCATCTCAACTATCGGAGCTCATAGATTAGGGTTAGGTTAAGATTTTTCCTACTCCCACGATCCAACGGCCAGTCGGCCTCGTTGGCCATCGAACCGTCCCTGCTGTTCCCCCGTCGTAGTTGTCCGCCCGTCGCGGTTGCCCCTGCCGTCCGCCCGGCCCGTCGCGGCCGCCGTCCGCCCGTCGTCCCTGTAGACGTCGCCTCCGTCACGGTCTCCCCTGCCATCCGCCCGTCGCGATCGCCCCTGCCGTCCGCCCGTCGCGATCGCCCCGCCGTCCGCCCGTCGCCCCTGCTGACGCCGCCTGGGGAGCCGCCTCTGCTGCACCTCATCGGTGTCGCCTGGGGAGCCGCCGCCTCGTCAGATCCAGCGCCGCCTGGGGCCGCCGCCTCGTCAGATCCGCCGCCGCCTGGGGAGCCGCCTCTGCTGCTCCTCGCCGGTGCCGCTTGGGGAGCCGCTGGCCGCCTCTGCTGTGCCTCATCAGTGCCGCCTAGGGAGCCGCCGTCCGCCTCTGCTGTCCTCTGCCGTGGATCCGCCTCTGCTGTCCTCTGCCGAGGATCTGTCTCAACCCGTGCCGTGGCTTCTTGGTGGGATTCTCCGCCCGTGATATCACAGTCAACTCTTCCACTGTGGTAACTGCTATCTGTCCCCTGTTCTGCTGTTTTGCCTGCTGTTCTATTGGTCAACATGTCTCAGATAAATGCAATAGTTATCAATCTCACCCTAGATGGTCAGAATTATCCAGAGTGGGCTTTCTGTGTAGAGACTGCATTGAGGGGTTATGGTTTACTTTTTCACTTAATGGAAACTCCACCTGTGCTTAAGGATGATGGTAAAATGCTGCTGCAGCAAAAGAATGGCATATTAATGATGGAAAAGTAATGGCTGCCATGGTGAATAGTACTAAGCAATCCATGATTATGAGTCATTCTAAGTTCAAAACAGCCAAGGGTATATGGGACAACTTGAAGAAGCGCTATGTTCAGGATAGTGGTGCTCTTTTGCATACTCTCATGCAGCAAACTCATGAAATTGAGCAGAATGATATGTCTATTGATGAGTACTACTCTGCTTTTGATCGTCTGATGGGATCATTGACTTCCATGATACCTGAGTGTACAGCTGTTCCCTGTCCAGCACATAAGTTTATTGAGAAGTTTTTTTACTTACAGATTTGTCATGGGAGTCCGAGCTGAGTATGATTCCATTCGTACACGATTGCTTCACAATTCTTCTACTCTCACCATGGCACAGGCATTGTCTGATTTACTTGCAGAAGAAACATGTTTTAAGTCTATGTCTTCTTCTGCATCTGTTCCTTATAGTGTGTTGGCAGCTTCTCAGAGGATCAGTGCACCGAAAAGTTCTTCTTCAGCGCTCTATAAGCATTGTGGCAAGTCTGGTCATCTTCCAAAGAATTGTTTTTCTTATTATCCAGAGAAGTTGGATGACTATCGTGCACGTCGTGCTGCTCGTGGTCGTGGTACTGGTTCCACTCCTAGAGGTTCAGTGTCTGTTGTTGCTGCTTCGCCTGTTAATGCTTCTTCGTCATCTTGGGTGCTTGATTCAGGGGCTTCTTTTCATGTGACATCTGATCAGTCCCAGTTGGTTGCTTGCAAGCCGGTTACTGATGGTGCTTCTGTTCAGACAGCTGATGGTACATCTTGTCATATCACTCACCAGGGTTCACTTTGCAATCCGCATTTTTCTGTTCCTGATGTTTCTTTTGTACCTCAGTTGTCCATGAATCTTCTTTCGGTTGGTCAAGTTACCGACCAACATTGTTTTGTTGGATTTGATGACTCATCTTGTTTTATTCAGGACCGTCGAAGCGGGAAAGTGATTGGGACTGGCCATCGCCGTAAAGGTGCTCCTAGCCTCTACATCCTCGACACCTTGCGTCTTCCTTCTTCCATTGAGTCTCCAGCTCGTGTGTCATCCGCTGCTTCGTCTTCCGCCTCTTCCTTTGCCATGTGACTTACTTTAGGATTTCAGAAGATGATTACTCCGATAGTTGAGATGCCAATATATAGATGACTATATGGGCCACATAGGCCTATAGTATATGGGCCTTGATATACTTAACAGGTACAGGGTAGGAAGGAGGATAAACAGTGATATGTTCCTGAGGAAGTTTTTGGTTCAAACTTAAAAGCAACAGGTATCTATATAGAAACTTAAGCATTCTGTGCCGAATCCAAAGACAATAATGCATAATCTCCTTGTCGCGAATCGCAATACCAATGAGATGAGTACACAAAAATGATAAATTCAATGTCAGCAATTTTTGTTTACTTTTAGTTTATCTTCATTGGAGTTGGTCTCTCTTCTTTAAATGTACATTACTTAAAGTTTCCAAATTACAGTTATCATTAGCAAGGGTTGAACGATGACATGTCATTTTAGTCGTAGTCACCTTCATTCATTGAAAACCAAGAATTTCGTTTAAACCCTAGTTTCTGCCTGAAGGTGCTAATCTATGAGGAAGAGAGCACATGTTGCTATTTCCAGACAATAGCTAGCAAATATTTGCAACTGTGTGCATCCCTTCTACAACAAGTGCTGTTGGTGATTATATACAACACAAATGACACATATTCTTTGACAGAATAATAAGCACGGTCAAATTGTTAGCTCTAAAATTAAAGGAATAAAGTCTACTTTACCCCCTCGAACAATCATGTTTGTTTAATTTTCAACCTCTAACAACGAAGCACGGCCAGGAGGAGGTGAGGAGCGTGGCGGCCGGTGGCCATCGGCGGTGGTAGTGGATCGGGGCTGGGCGAACGGGGAATGTGGGGGGAGGGGTGGTGGTGGACTAGGGGAGGCGAGGAGTTGACTAGTCAGTCTGAGGTTGGTATATGAATATGGACCAAGGTGGTAGGCTGCACACTTCCATGTGTCAAAACGCTTCCACGTTGGCACAATGTCAGCTAAAACTGCCTTCAATTGGCCTCAGGGGGGGTAATATATCCAGTATTGTGGATGAGGGTTGTAAAACATCGGGTTTTGTACTTTGAGATTTAAACTTTCATAAGAGTTCAAGGGGGTAAAGTAGACTTATTCCAAGATTAAAATATCCATGAGAATCACGCTCACTAATCAGGTAGTTTCTCTATACAAATGTATCACATGTATTCATGAAAATTACACCCAACAGAGAACATGTATTATGTTAAGCCTATCAGAGGAAATATTCTTCTTCAAAAGCATATCTATTGCACCTTTCATATTAGCTATAGCATAGTTTTAGTTCAAACTTCATACTACCTCTACGCACCAACAAGAAAATATGGAACTGACACAAACACAACAGTTATATTCTGTTAGACGTATAAAAACACAATATCAATCACAAAAATGCAATGCGCACCTGCAATTGTCAAGGTTCATCTTCTTCTTAGCAAGTAAATCCTTGAGTCGGCCAGGTGTGGCCACCACGATATGTACACCCTTCTTCACCACATCCAGCTGCGTCCTCATGTCCACACCCCCAATGCAAAGCAACGGCCGCATCTCAGGGTACCCAGCCTCTTTCAGCGGAACGAGGAACTCCTCAATCACATCATACGTCTGCTTGGCCAGCTCCCGTGACGGGCAGATGATCATCCCAAACGGTCCCTCCCCAGGGACAATCGGCATCATCGTTTCCTCCTGCAGCGCCACCATGATAAGTGGCAGGACGAAAACCAGCGTCTTCCCAGACCCGGTGAACGCGATGCCAATCATGTCACGCCCAGAGAGCACCACGGGCAGCCCTTGCACCTGGATGGGCGTGGGCTGCACGATGCCCTTCTCGCGGAGCTTGCGGAGGATGGGCTCGGGCAGGCGGAGGTCGCGGAAGTCGCGGGCGGGCGGCGGGACGTCGTCGCCGTCCACGAGGATGTGCCACTTGCGGCGTAGCTCGTCGGCTTTGGCGCGTGGCATGCGGCGGAGGCGGAGGGGCGGCTTCCAGCCGGTGCGGAGCGAGTCGGAGTAGGTGATGCCCTTGGCGAGCTCGCGCACGGACATGAGGGTCTTGCGGTCGGAGAGGTGCTCGATCATCTCCTTCTCCTGCTGGATCAGCTGCTCGGTGGGGGTGACCTCCGGGGCCGCGCGCTTGAGCTGCGTGGCCTTGACTAGGAGGCTGGGCTTGGCGGCGGCGTCGGTGGAGGCGAGCTGGTTGGGTGGCGGTGGCGGAGGCGGCGGGAGGGAAGAGGGGAAGCCAGCGGAGGAGGAAGGGGCGGGCTTGGAGAGGCGGAGCTGGCGGAGGCGCTCGGCCTCCATGGCCCGGCGCTTGGCAACGGGGATGTACTCCTCGTGGTTGTCCTCGTCGTCGGAGTTGACCGCGGCCGCGGCGACCGCCGGGGAGGCTGCGGTGGCGGCCATGGACGGGGCTAGGGTTTGGACTTCGGAGGGAGGAGACGGGGAATTCGGGGGGGACGGGAGGGTGGGATTTCGGTTAGATCCGATCGGGTGCAGATGGTGAGTTTGAGACGAGGGCGGGCTTTGTTACCGACGTGGAATGGAATTGAGACGCTGATTGGGCCGTGAGTTAAAGGCCCAAGGCCCAGCCCAAATTAAATCCCCAGCCATCGAAGGGACTGCCTTTGCTTTGTGATTAGTTTTTTTTTCTCTCTGAAGGGTAGGTATTTTTTTTCCCAGGTCACCCGAGTACACGCAAATCAGTCCAATTTCTACCCTTTTGGTACGCTTTAAGATTCGTGCGGCTTCTACTCCCTAATCGCAACTGGTGCAGCTACTGGCTTCGGCTCCACCGCATCTCAGGTTGCTTATGTGGAGCGGTGTTCTCTGATGTATGCGTGACAAATTACATCGTTATGGCTACTGACCAAATAATATATGATGGGACTAACTAAAGAGAGTCAATGATAGGAGAGAGTGTGTTTGTGTATGGAATGAGTGGATCTCCTCCCCTTATACTCCTCTTGGGGGTTTATATACATGAACATAGTAGCATAGGAAATTTCCATCCTGATAATTATAAAAGGTAAGAATATATTGGTACATTTTATTATACTATTGAGCCTATTACATATTGGGCCAGTTGTAAGGCCCAGTTATGGAGGATTGGACCACCCCTACAATAATACTCTCTCGATAGCAAGCACAGAGGTCCTAAACTACTTAAGCCAACTCCTTGGTTTCACATGCCGCTACTCTTCCGGTACTGGGGCAATTTACCAAAATGCCCCTCTACCATCTTCCTTGAAGCTTTCTGCTTCCTTTGCCATGAAGTGTCGCCCATGCTTCACCAACTTCCATGTGGCCCCAATGACTTGTCGTCAAGCCTCACGTGTGTCCAGATCTTACCGAACCGTTCTTACTTGCAAACGACCCAAGTCACTTGACGCACTACATGCTTCTCCTCGCGCATAACGACACTCGGCTTCCACGACCGTCTGGATCTCGACTCCTCCCTGAGCTTAGTCTTGGTCCACCTTATCATTGCCCCGCATGTCCACCACCGGTAGCTCTCGCTCTGGTTCCTCGTCATCCCGACTTGCAACCACCTCGCAAGCCTCAGTCATCTTCAGTGTCTCTCTAACCGTTTTAGACCACCCTGTGCCTAGTACCGGTCCTCTTATGCCTTTACCATGACTTGGCTTCGAAGTCCTGCAACCAATAACAATAAATAAACCGTCATGTAGCACCGTACAACACACAAAGTCATCAATTGATACTATTCATCCATACAATATACCATGCAAAAATGTATACAACCAAAATACTGATCCTAAACCTAGGACCAAACAATAAACCCATGTGCATACAAGCAACAACACTCATACCAGTCAAAATAATTCAAACATACACTAATTTTCAACAACAAGAAAAGCTCGAGCTCGAATTCGGCTCGAGTAAACTCGGTAATAGTTAATATGTATCACTATTGAAGCTCGAATCAAGGCTTGTGAACTATTTGAGCTCTGCTCGATGAAGCTTGCGAGCTCGAGATCAAGCTCGAGTTCGATTCGTTTAAAGTTCAAGCCGAGTTTAAATCAAGCCTAGAATAAGGTGAATTCGAGTAACTCGCGAGCTTTGAACTTTTTTACTGCCTTAGATGGGAGGAGGAAGGCGAGACCGAGGTAGCCGCCTGCACGGGCGTGCTGGCTGTGCCCCCGTGCTAGCCGTGCTTGCTGGGTTGGGCCAGCCCGAGCACGGAGCACGACACGCTACGTCTGGCCGGGCCGTGCCGTGCCACCTATCGTGCCGACTTTTCAGGCCTAGCCTGGCTCACCATTCGTCCAGACATAGCCCGCCACGTGTCAAATCAAATCATGCTTGAGTCATGCCAGACCGGTCATGCTTTGAGCTGGCCCGAAAAAGCATAGCCGGTCTCCCACCTCTAGATGGAGCATTTCGAGTGGCAAAGAAGTAAAAAGCGCTGAAACTTCCGTCATGACCCATGAGTAGAAGACACATCCGTTGTCTTCTGCTGCCACTAGTCGACGCTGTCAATAGCTCAAGGGATCCACACAGCTTACGTGAAGCTTTGGGGCTCATTCGGAATGCAAGGAGTTCAGAAAATTTCACAAAAATTCAAAATAAAACAATTTAGTTTTAGATTCACACGTTTCCAAATGGAGCCTTGGTATTGCCGTATGCAAAAATCCATCTAAATATCTGGCCTTTTCATCGTACCGCTAACCCTTGGCTGGCATGGACCCACGTTTACACGTAGAAGTCACGTATACTCGAAAATACAACATCATACCTTACGGTACCCAAAAAATCGTACTACACTGCCAGTACTCAGGGCTCTTTTCGGCTCAGGGCTCTTTTCGACTTTGGCTTTCGTTTATATTTTTTTGCTATAATAATTAATATTTAAATAATACATATTTTTAAGATGGTATCTATAAATCAATTATAATAGATATTATATCAAGTTTAAATATATAGATCAAAATTATATATAATTTTATAAGAGATAGTCAGAATTTAAAAATCAAAAGACAAAACGCACCCCAAAACAACCCATTATTCTGAAGGAAAAAAGAAGCGGTACTATGCAACTGTTCCCTGTGCTCGCTCGCTCGCTCACATCAGAGCCGCCCGTCCTTGTACCGACGGCCCAGATGACCCGGAGCAGGCTCCCCACGCCAACCCCGCACCTCCACTTGGCACCTGCTCTTCCGCTTCTTCCCCCGTCGGCGTCGTCCATTCGTTCGTTACTCGATTCTTCTTCTTCCTCCTCCTCGATTTCGTCCACCTATTTGAATCGAACGAATCCCAAGCAAATCACTAGCAGCGAGCAGCATAATAAATCCAACCCAAGCCCTCCGCCTCTAGCTCCACTCCAGGCAGCGAGCTAACCCTAGCGAGCAGCGAGGTAGCCTCGGGACCCGGCTGCCGCTCGGCCCGCCATGGGCTAGGGTTTCGGCTCGATGGAGTGGGACAGCGACTCCGACGGCACCGGAGACGAGGAGGAGGTTGAGGTGGGAGGTGGGGATGGGGGCGGAGGCCGAGGCGGGGGCTTCGCGCTGGCGGTCGAGGGGGTGCTGGGCGCGTGCGGGCTGGTGGTGTCGGACGCGCTCGAGCCCGACTTCCCCGTCATCTACGTCAACCGCGGCTTCGAGGACTCCACCGGGTACCGCGCCGAGGAGGTGCTCGGGAGGAACTGGTTCGTTGCTCCTGCTCCCATGATATTTTCAACTCAGCGCGGCATGTTTCCTTCCAGCTTGCATTTTTTGCTGGTTCCGTTCTGATATGGGATGTCGGGAGTTCGCCTGTCGTTAGGGGAGGCGCTTAGAGTGGGTGTGTGATCACACGTTGTTATTACTTATTAGTGTGCTTGTTTATGTTTCGTGGCGATCTGAGGAGCAGCACTCCATACGTTCTGTTTGGATCGGAAATGGCTGCTTGGGAATTGGAATGAAGGCAGCAAGTGGTTCGATTGGTTTGCACTTGCGGTGCTAAGTTGCTAACATAATTTCACTTTATTTTCTGGTGCTGATTTTAGCATTGGAAAGTGGTGTTGATTGGGGATGCGAGCCCGCCAGGGGGATAGTGTTGCCGTTTTGTGTTCATTGTGTCGAGTTATTCTGGAAAAATCTATGTTCTTTCGTCACACCCATTGAATCACTGATCATGTTAGTTTTTGGGCACATGATGTTTGAGTTGGTTGCTCGGACTGAAAAAAATTACTTTGTTGTTTTTTTAAGCGTGTGGTGTTTGGTTTGGTTACTTGGACTGAAAAAAAGGCTTCTATGCTTGTTTTAGCCGCATGGTGTTTGATTTGGTTGGTCGGACTGAAAAAAAATCATTGTTAGAGATTTTAGTGCATGGTGTTTGATTTGGTTGCTTAGACTGAAAATGGTGTTTGATTTGGTTGCTTAGACTGAAAATTTTCACTTTACTGTGAATGTATTTAAACTTTGTTTCCATGTTTTTGCAACGTTCTTGTTTGGTTTCGATGAAGGGGGTGCTAAACCCCCCAGCTCCCCTCGTGGAAAACCATATCACACTTAGGAATCTTACACAATATTTTTGTTTAATTAAGGGCTATCATGACATGAACAGCAGTAGCAACCAAAATGATATTGGTGTTTCATTTATGATCTTATGTGAACATGTAGTTGTCTCTGTGTGAGGTGATGATGATAAGTTCTCCTTAGAGAAGAATCTTTTCTTCTGGAATTTAGAATTGCCGAAAATAAAATTAGATAGTTCATAGTTGCTCTATGATCGTACTACTATCTTGTTGTCTTTCTTGAGGTCCTGTTTTTAATTAATTGTTAGAAAATGTTTTTTTTATAGAACATTTGCCTGCTTTTTTGTTAGGGTGCCAACCCTCTTCGAGTTGAAGGTTGAAACAATGATATGTATTTTTTTAGATGAAAACAACGAGATATAGCCACAAAATATTTGGTTTTTGTTGTCTAAATGTCTTGACCTAGGTTTTCATTCCATGGTGTTAGGTTTGAGTGTAAACATCCTAACAATTGTCAAGTGAAATGATGGAATCCCTGCTGCCTTATCCTTTGAACCATTTACCTGTGGGTGCCTTGCTTCCATCAAAGATCATCTTTCTGCCTCCCCGAGGAATATAGCCATAATTGTGTTATTTCACTTTCATGCAACCTATTGCTTATCAAATTAGCTTGTTGGGTTTTTACCACTGCCTTCTATTTTATTTGGATTTCATCTAGTTCTTGAATCCATCTCATTTCCAGATGACCTTTATGACTTGCCACCTTTTTTCTAAACAGCAGTTGCATCAAATTGTTTGCTAGAAGTTAGGATGAACATGAAAAATTACTCTATTTGTCTTACGTTCGAAATTTTATGCTATCTGGGTAAACTGTAAGGAGGATCACCGATTTGGCCTCAGCTCTAATTAGCACAGATATCGAATAAGTAAAAGGACCAATTTATCTTTGAGGATATTTGGCATGTGGCAAGCTATACCTTGACATATGTGCTTAGGTTTCTTCAATGGTGTTCATTTGACAAAATGTCCTGATGCAGTTTTAGTAAAATACTGGGGTAAATTTAAATTAAAAATGATAATGTCAAAATGGTAACTAATGCCTAGTCAAAAGGTATCTTTCCATCTGACTTACAAAAGTTTTTTTCCCCTAAATTGTATTTTTCAATCAAATACAAAACCGATAATTGGCTCCATAATTTGGTGGTGAGCTTAATTCTATTTTCAATTTAATATGACTAAATCCACTAGGACTTTTGGTTCAGGATCTTGTTGTTCTTTGCTTTCCTGAGCAATAGCACTGGGATGCGTTTGTTTGTAAAAAATATATTGCATCAGCTTGGTTAAGCATTAATAACATGAATTGTTTGAGTAGCATAGATGTGTAGAAGTTGTCTGGAGACACATATGCTGATTTTGGTGACATTAGTATGTTGTTATATGCAAAATCATAGTTGGATATTAATGGTAGAAGTGGTTGAACTAACTGGTGGCCTTCAATATTATGGGGGCTAAAGTGGTGAAGGCACACTAAAGGTAGCCTTTAGTACTGTTGGGGCTTAAATAGCGAACGTGCTGTTAGAAGCTCCTGAACATCATAACTTCCTTTGCTGATATTATCTCATCATTATGCCCACAAAAGAAAAGCATGTGAAATTATTGTAAATCAATTGCTAGTGATAGAAAGATATCATTGGCATTGCTAATGTGATTCACCTCGTACAGTTTCTCAATCGTTTTCTTTTGCTTTCGAGTACCATGCATATTACTTTAACATGCTATGCTAGTCATTTACTTATACATTGGTTAATTTGTTTGTCTTATTTATAATTGTTGTGCTGCTTTCTTCCCAGCCGGTTCTTGCAATGTAGAGGACCATTTGCTCAGAGGAGACACCCCCTTGTTGATGCTGCAGTAGTTACTGAGATGCGGAGATGCTTAGATGAAGGGACTGAGTTCCAGGGTGATCTGCTGAATTTTAGGAAAGATGGCTCTCCATTCAATTCAAGGCTGCAACTAACACCCATATATGGAGATGATGAAACAATTACCCATTATATGGGCGTTCAGTCCTTCAATGATTCTAATGTGGATTTGGGGCCACTGCCTGGCTCTATGACAAAGAAAGTTGCGAGGTCTACATGGATTGCAGCAGATGACACTCCCCGGCCAAGTTCAATGGGGAAGGGTAACTTCTGTTGGGAGCATTCTAGTCTTTTCCTACTGAGTGATGAGGTACTGTGCCAGAAGATCCTGTCAAGATTGTCACCCCGGGATATAGCATCTGTAAACTCTGTATGTAAACGACTGTATCACTTAACAAAGAATGAAGACCTTTGGAGAATGGTTTGTCAGAATGCATGGGGGAGTGAGGCTACTCGAGCTCTTGAGACTGTGGCTGGATCAAAGAGTTTGGCATGGGGACGACTAGCAAGAGAGTTGACCACCTTGGAAGCTGTTGCCTGGAGAAAATTGACAGTTGGGGGTGCAGTGGAGCCATCTCGCTGCAACTTCAGCGCTTGTGCTGTAGGGAACCGTGTTGTCCTTTTTGGTGGGGAAGGTGTTAACATGGAGCCGATGAATGACACATTTGTGTTGGATTTAAATGCCAGTAAGCCAGAATGGAGGCACATCAATGTGAGCTCAGCTCCTCCTGGTCGCTGGGGCCATACCCTGTCATGCCTGAATGGATCGCGGTTGGTTCTGTTTGGTGGCTGTGGTGGGCAGGGCCTGCTCAATGATGTGTTCATTTTGGATTTGGATGCACAACATCCAACTTGGCGTGAGATTCCTGGCCTTGCACCACCAGTTCCTCGGTCATGGCATAGCTCTTGCACACTGGATGGAACAAAGCTGGTGGTGTCTGGTGGCTGTGCCGACTCTGGTGTGCTTCTCAGTGATACTTATCTTCTAGATGTAACAGTGGAAAAACCTATTTGGAGGGAGATACCTGCATCTTGGACTCCACCTTCTAGATTGGGGCACTCACTGTCTGTCTATGATGGCAAGAAAATTCTGATGTTTGGTGGTCTTGCTAAAAGTGGTCCTCTACGACTCAGGTCTAGTGATGTGTTCACGTTGGACCTAAGCGAAGATGAGCCATGCTGGCAGTGCATCACTGGTAGTGGAATGCCAGGAGCTGGTAACCCAGCTGGAGTTGGTCCACCTCCTCGCCTTGACCATGTTGCTGTGAGCCTTCCTGGAGGGAGAGTTTTGATATTTGGTGGGTCAGTGGCAGGTCTACACTCCGCATCACAGCTTTACCTCCTGGATCCAACCGAAGAGAAGCCTACCTGGAGGATACTGAATGTTCCAGGGCGCCCTCCTCGGTTCGCCTGGGGACACAGTACCTGTGTTGTGGGAGGAACAAAGGCAATAGTTCTTGGAGGACAAACTGGAGAAGAGTGGATGCTAACTGAAATACATGAGCTTTCTCTGGCAAGCTCATTAGTTTGAGGTCCGAAAGTCCTCAGCAAGCTTCCAGCTCTGTCGTGGTGATGTCTCCGGAGAAAGCCTATTGATTTCATCTGTGACTGAAGCCTGGACATTTTCACTGGTGAAGCCGTGTAAATGGAATGGTCAAGCAAAGTGAGCTCTCTCTTGGCAGGGTAGTTGTGTTTGCTTGGAAAGAGATGATGACTAGTCCCAAGTAGATCAAACCTGGTTACTCTCACAATGTCTCAGGAGTCGCCTCATGTAGTCATGAAGTAGGAATATGTTAATCACTGCTGTTGCTGTTTGTTTGGTCGTATTACAAGATAATAGTTATCATCCATACCTAATAATATCTGTTGTTTTCATCAGATGTTTCCTGCACTCTAGGTAGAGAAACCAAAGGGACTGACATCGCATGGTTGGAAATTCTGATGCCACTCGTCTGATGTGCGTTTCGATGGCGGCCCGTGACACTGCCGTGATGATGTTGTAATTGTTCTGAATTTTTGATCGATGATCGCTCCTTTTGTTGAACGTGTAACACTGCCCGACCGGTTGTGTTTAATTTTGCTGTCTGTACTAAATGTTTCCCTCGGTGTGTTCAGAGGAGGAAGCAGCATAAGTTCATCTTTGCAGGAATTTCTCCAGTTTGGTTGTTTAATCTTAATACATATTGTTACTACCTCTTGATCACAGAAGGATGTTGTACTTTTGTAACTGACTGTAGCAAAAGTATCCAGATTGGTTATACGAAAATAGGGAGATTTCCACACTGTATTAGTAACAAAAATTCATAATATATTTTTTTTCTAGTTTGTTACCAACAATTTATGGAGACTTTTGTCGATGTCGGAAACATGTGCGTGCGTGTATGATGTATGTTTATGAACGGAGGGAGCAGCTCTATCCAAAGATCGTGTGTGTGTACATGTACGGAAGGAGTAATTTTACCCAGAAATTACGTTAACGAGAGTGAAAATTTGCAGGATACCACCACCAGTAGCTTCATTCCCACACTGTAGGTCCGGGAATCAACCAACGGACGGACGCGGCGCCGCCGCCGGCGTGCGTTTCCGGCCCCTTTGCTTGGGCCCGGCGGCGGCGGCGGCGGCCGCGGCCAGGCCCTCCCCCGCCGTCACGCGGCCGCCGCAGCAGCCGTTCGCTTCCCGCTTGGCCATGGCGGGCTCTCCCGTGTCGGCGCCTGCGGTGGACGCTCCTCGATGGGCGCCGTTGGATCAAGCTTGAACGTCTGGATGCGATCGAGGTTTCTATTGAAGGCCGATTTTTTTTTTCTTTTTGTCATAGGTGGGCAAAACAGATTTGGTGGAGGCCGTGGTCGCCTGGTCGGGACGGCCGGTGGCGGGCCAAGGGTTGGGGTTCGTCCCAGCGAGCGCGGGAGCTTTGCAGGTGGATGGGTCTTTAGAGGCTCCGGTTTTTTTTTAAAAAAACCCATCCTCATTTAAGGTGATGCTCATTTAGGCTTTTTTGAGTGGCTTATGGTTGAAAAATACTGTAGCTAACTGAAAAAACATTGTAGCTGACAGAGCCTTATTTAGCATAATTAAATTCAAAAAATTAAAAAATATAAAAAAAGTTAACTCATTACGTATAATACAAACAAATACAGGAAAAAAGAACAGGCAAAAAAGCTCAACAAAAAGCTAAAAGTTCAAAAAAAAAACGAAATTTATAAATAATGAAAAATAAACCAGAAGCTAGAAGCTGAAGCCGAAACGATCACAACCTCGTACTACACATGAAAATCGAGCACATGTGATTTATATACTAGTAAGATGGAACATCATATCATCGCCGTTTGGCGTGTGCCGACGTGTTGTCTTGACCACAAAATTTCAGCCATGCCATGCCATGGCTGGTACGTACATCGATCGGGCTTACACGTTTATCGAACACACGTACACACTCGTAGCTTCTAAGAATCAAACTTGGCACCTCTGTACAACAATGGTTGAAGCCTTAATTCACCACATATGTAGTATATTATTAGTTTATTACATAATGATGATCAGTTGCAGATGCAGAATTCCTTCAGTTATAAAATGTTTACACAGTTGCGTTAATTACACAATAACCATCTAATTAATTGATGCTATGCTTGCAAGCATGCCTTCCAAGTGTTTCGTTCTTGCATCAGCAACTTCAGAACCCCGACATGCCTACAGCTAGTTACATCACCATCACATTCAGCGTAATGTGTGGTCACCTTACACAATCAGAAAGGGGGTAAACATGGAGCAAATTGGAGTGTTCGTTCAAGTTTCAGATAGAGGATCACAAGAACTAGTAGACTTCAGCTAAGAACTTGACTGCCACAAACTTCAGAATTTGCAAAGTGAGACAACACCAGTTTTATCAAAAAAGACAGGGCAAGAGGTCTACACTGAAGAACAAGCCAGCCTATCTCATTGCAGAACCAGCAGCAACTCCTGATATCACCCAACCTGTTCTACCTCATGTGCACTTCCCTCTCCAAGATAGACCAGATCATCACCAGCCGAAGCCAAGTTTTGCATCCTATCGCGAATGTTCTCGAGCTCTAAGCTCTCCTTAAGCTGTGCCACCACCTCTGCCATTGTTGGCCTCTCCCTGGAGACTTCTTGTTTGCAATGCAGTGCCAAGTCAGCAACCTTCCTGACAATGTTGATGTCATAGTCTCCTCCCATCCTTGCATCTACAATGCTCTCGATGTGACCGTGGTCGAGGTTTTGGTGCACCCACTCGCCAACGTGGACGCTCACGCTCTCGTTGATTGGGATGACGGGAGGATGACCTGTGATGAGCTCCAGGAGAACGACACCGAAGCTGTACACATCGCTCTTCTCGCTGATCTGATAATTGCGGTAGTACCTGCACAAGATCCGCAAACACAGTGCTAGAGTTTGGTTACTTGGTAGATACAGGGATCCTTAATTCTGACAAAATAATGCCACTTTAGGCAATGCTGAAGAAGCAAGTGGAATGTATAGGAGAAGAAATGTTGTATAGGACGTACTCAGGATCTAAGTAGCCCAAAGTACCAGCTGGTTCAGTGGTCACATGTGTTTTCGAGTCACTGAAAGCCTTGGTCAGACCAAAATCAGCGAGCTTAGCCCCAAGATTTGTGGTCAAGAGTATGTTCCTACTCTTCACATCTCTGTGAATCAATGCTGGCTTACATGCGACGTGCAGATATTCCAGACCTGTCATAAAGTAAAATATAATTTTTTGTAACAATGTAAAGGTATGAAGGAAATTTCAGAAACTAGGAGATGGTTAAATCCTAACCTTGTGCAACATCAAGGGCGATCTGAAGACGTTGCTCCCAAGTAAGTGGTTTACTAGTAGAAGTGGCTTGGCACATCAACAGAAATAGAACATAGTTTAAATAAGATTTTGGAGGAATGCATGGAGTTCATACTTTCGAACATAAATATGCATCTATGCAGTTAGTAACCACGGCTGCTTTAGGGCCTAGGCCGTTCTACTTTGAGAAAATGTAGCATTCCTCTGTAATCTGAATTTCAAGATATAGCACACAGCTGATCTAATCTAGGACACCTAAAAGCTTGGATTAGCTGATATAAGCATCTATATTTGAATAGCTAAGATGAACAACCTCTCAGATGATCCTGCAGGTTCCCTTCGGGCATGTACTCGTAGACAAGGGCCAAGTGATTTTTGTCCTTGCAATAGCCAATAAAGGAAACCAAATTCTTGTGATGAATCCTTGTCAAGTGTTGTGCCTGCAACATAACATGCAGAACTGTTGTTCAGAAAATTTTAGCAGAGCATATCTTGAGAATGATTAGCAAGTGTAATTTTATCTACAAAACCACAAAAAAATATTGAAACTGCTCGTTCACCACAATTCAGAAACAGATCGTTACACAAAGAAAAAGGCAGGTGTAAGGAAAACGTACTGCATTTTGCCAGTGTATTTCAGAGGGAGAGTATGAAAGAATTGTGACACATAAAATTTCTTCAAATTGATTTTTTTTACCTCAGCAAGAAACTCTTTACCCCCTTGTGAAGATGACTTAGAACACACTTTCACAGCAACTGGGTTTCCATTATCCAAATAACCAAGGAAGACAACTCCAAATCCGCCCTTACCAATCTCTTGGGTAAAGTTATTTGTAATATGCTTCAGTTCTCTGTAAGAGAATTCTCGGTTCTCAAGTAAGGCTGATTCATCTTTAGGACCAGTAGCCTTTCTCTTAGCTGAATACATGTGGTATATGTATTTAAAGGCAAGAAATACTTTTTTAGAACAAAAGGCAAGAAAGTCTACAACAGTGTGTAATGCACAAAACAGAAAACATCATTTCCACCTGACCGTTACCTTTTCCCTTGAGCTTTTGGCACAGCAGAAAAAAAAGGATAACAAATAGTGCAATGACGGCAACTATTGGAAGGATTATTGCAGCGAGAAGTGCCCCATTAATTTTCTTTCGACCTGATCCGCAGGCAGTACCATTGCCACAAATATTTGCATTATTACTAACCCTGGTAGTATCAAAATGTAAACAATAATTCACATTAGTAATGCGCTTCCTGTGATTTGAGAACGAAGAAGTGAGTTCTGTATTGCAAGTGGAGTATTACAAGTCGGGTATACAAGTGGAGTATGGGCCTCATGGGCCTAACGCTATGTAATACCCCAAATTGTATAAAGGGAAACATTAGAGGTAAGTAAAGGGGAGAGTAAAGTTTTGCCGTCAGACCCATTGACTTTTAGAGAGTCGATTTAGTATCGCTCGCAGAGGTTCCCAGACCACCCCAGGACAGTCGGCACCGTCTAGAGAGCCGAGTAGCGCCCTCAGAGGTTCCCAGACCGCCTAGGGGTAGTCGGCATCATCTCGCGACATGGGTTTTCTTCATCCGGCAATTCCAACCTTACCTTTTACCGACTTACCGTTGCAGTAAAGGAAATCCCAAAGCTAGCTCAGTATCAGACCAAAATGCCCCTAAGCAATCAATTGTATGGGAAAGGAAGGGAAGGGCATGCCAGTCATTTCAGTGCAAAGGGCAGCCCAACCCTGCCTTATAAAGCCAATGCACCGTATCAAGCCTCATCTCCTCAACTCTTTCTCAGTTAGGATAAGAACGAAGCCAGTAGAGCACACTCCACTCCTCACGGCCAAACTGAGAAAAAAAAACCAAGTACCTTCATCAACCAAGATTAAGCCAGCCAAATAAGAGCCTAAGGAGAGGAGCGTGAAGACGAAGGAGTCAAGCGACGGCCATCGACATGGAGCCCGAAGGAGAGGGAGCTCAGAAGGCTTGAACGTGAGGACGGCGCCTACGACGATCAAGGACGTCGGCGATCTCCGAGCGCGCGCCAAGCCATCACTGAGTATGTCCATCCCCCAACCCCATGGCACCACACGAACACAGAGAGAAAAAGTCGGGGTGGCGCTCGGTGGCCATGGCTATGACCATGGTCGGCCGGAGCAGCCACCTTGGATGGCGAGCTAGAGGGACGAACGGGAGGCATGGCACCGGCCGGCTTTGAGCCGCGGCCGGTGAGCCCGAGGAGGCCCGTACCGAGGGGAGCCCGGGGTGGCCGGCGCCGCCGACTATCGGCGCTAGCCAGGGCCAGACCCGAGGCAAGGGGGCGCGGAGAGGAGCAGAGCCGCAGAGGGGCTGGAGGGGAAGCACCGCCGACGTCGTGGGGACGGCCGACCGGCCCGGTCGGCTTGGGAGGAGCCGCCGGTGGCGCTCCGGATCCACGGGCCGAGGCCCTTCGTGCCGCTAGCCACCGAGAGGGAGAGAGGGGAGGCGAGTGGAGGGGGCCGACGAGCTGTGCCGCCGGCGAGCCGTCTCGTCGCCGCGGCCGGCCGCGTGCCGCCGCGCAGCAGGGGAGGTCGCCCGCGCGCGAGAGGGGAGGAAAGTAGAGGGGGGCGGCAGGAGGAGCCGCCGGCGGTGAGGAGGTCGCCGGCCGGCCCTGCGCCGCCGCGCCGCCCCTGGGGAGGCCGGCGGGAGGAGAGGCCCGTTCGGCCAGGTGGGGTATGGAGAGAGAGAGCCAGGTGAGGTGGGGAGAAAAGAAAGGGAAGGGAAGGAAAAGGAAAAAAAAAAGGCCAGTTCGGCCGCAAGGAATGAAGGAAATAGGAGAAAAAAAGGGAAAAGAAGAGAAAAGAGAAGAAAAGAAAAGAAAAGAGGAGAAAAAAAAAGAAGGGGTTTGGCGCCTGCGTGTCGGGACCTTGACCCTGTACATTCTACGCTTGCGTCGAGTCAGCGCGTAGGATCGTTGATATTCATTTAAGCTCTGGATTTTTATTTTGCCGTTGAGTCGGGGGGACATGTACGCAGGTGGAGTTTCCGGGTCGGAGCCGTCCACGCGTTATCCCCGAGGCTAACCAGGCAAGTGCTTTGTAAAACGGTGAATATGGGTAGTGATTTCTGATAAATGAGTGATGATGCACTTCTTACCGTGTTGGTGGTAAGTTTTACTATTTCCGGATGATGCTCTGCTTATCAGGTTAGGGTAAGTTTACCATTTCCGGGTGCATGATGAGAATGATGAATGATAAACGTTGAGACATGGCATGTTGATATGCATAAAATGAGAACTTGCATTGCATGCATGTCATGAAAAGAGATGGTTTTGGTCCACGTTGAGTGGACGCTCCACGGGAGTGGAGTTTGAGGTCCCCGTATGAAAGTACGGGCTACTGAGGTCCCCGTATGAAACAGGACGGGCTTGAGGTCCCCGCATGAAACAGGGCGGGCTTGGGTGAGCATCGACGGGTGCTCACTCTGCTATACCGGTATAGACTAAAGAGTTGAGAAAGAGATGCATGAGCATGTGCATGTGCATGATGATTAGTTCATCGGAACGTAGAGTGGTTAAATGGAAAAGTGGATAAAGAAACGGGAATGATTATGGTCTAATGGATGAACCTGTTATTTGCTGTTTTGCTTTGTACTTGCTGAGTCGGTGGACTCAGCCTTGCTTTGTTGATGTTTTTTTAGGTGACCGTTGAGGACGTCAGGCGGGCGGGATTAGCACATGAATGATCAGCACGAACCAGTAGCACTTTTGGATCACCTTTTGTTAATGTACTTTAGCTTTTACTAAGCTAGAGTCTCCACTAGAAATGCTATGATGTAACTGAACGCAGCATAATAAATAAATTAGTGTTGGTTTTAAATTTCTTCTCCTGTGTTGTTATGGTAAGAGTTGCAGAGGTGGTAGCATCTTGGCCCAGGGAGTGGGCGGGGTGCTACAGTTGGTATCAGAGCGGGCGTTAGGTCCGTGGTAAAGAAACTTGATAACTTAGTTTAATTATTCAGCTAAAAATTTGATTTAGGCCTAAATGAAAAAAAAATTAAAATTTGACACACTGGTGCACCATAGGTTGGGAATGGGTCTTGTAATGCGTTTACGATTTTCGCTAGCTTTGATATTAATTTGTGCTGTGAAATAAATGTTTGTTTGGCTGTCTGTCGTGAACAGATATGCCGAGAGGTAGAGGGCGTGGACGTGGCCGTGGAGGCCGTGGCCGTGGCCGTGGTCATTCCCAAGCGGAGCCACCGCTTGAGGTTCCGCAGGAGGCACCTGATGCGGAGGTTGCTTCTGCCGAACATTCTGTAGCTAGAGATCCGGCAAGGACTTCGGCCTTGCTGCAAGAGTTCATGGAGGAGGTCCGTGCGCTTCGTCGTCAAGCGCCGGCAGCCGCTGCTGCGGTTGTACCTGCTGATGCCCCTGTTGCCGTTCCGGTCGCACAGGAGGCAAGAATGGGCCTTCGTGAGTGGTTGGCCCTGCGACTAGACTCCTTTGATGGTTCGGGCACACCAGTCCAGGCTGCGGATTGGTTGCGCTACATGGAGAGGCAATTCGAAGCCCTTGAGATGAGC
Source organism: Dendrocalamus latiflorus (assembly GCA_017311315.1). Taxonomy (NCBI): domain Eukaryota; kingdom Viridiplantae; phylum Streptophyta; class Magnoliopsida; order Poales; family Poaceae; genus Dendrocalamus; species Dendrocalamus latiflorus. The sequence continues at coordinate 47,243,890 of CM029639.1, read as the reverse complement.
TCTCAGTTGAAAGCTCGCTTTGTGGCTTTCCAATTGAAGGGTCAGGCGGACATCTGGTGGGAAGGGGTTCTTTCAGCCAGGACTCCTGCCCAGGGTCCCGCTACATGGGAAGTCTTCAAAGAACAGTTCAAGGCGAAGTATTACCCAGATTCTTTTGTGGAAAGTATGGAGGTCGCTCTATCAACCTTCGTACAGGGAAAGATGACCGTAGCTGAGTACGAGGCAGCATTCAACAACCTGATCCGCTTCGTGCCATCGGTCGCGAATAACGACCTTGAGAAGGCCAAAAGGTTCCGCCGAGGACTAAACGCTGAGTTTCGGCATGTCATGGGAGCTACTGCACCGCGCGACTTTAGGTCCGTGGTGGAGCAGGCCAGAGGGATGGAGCTGGAGATGCAGCTCACTAAAGGGCTGCAACCCTCTGGTGGTCCGAGCACTTCTGGTGGTGACCAGAAGAGGAGCTACACTGAAGGGGGTGGGTCATCGCAGCGGCCCGCTCCCAAGAAGTCCAAGTGGGGCCAGCGTCCCCCACAACCGTCCAAGTCTAAGACTTCGAGGCTGTCTTCTTCAGTGCCTCGTTCTTCATCGGCAACTCCAGCCTTGCGTCCTGTTCCAGGGCAAGGCATGATCTGTTTTAAGTGCGGAGAGGGACACCGTGCTGCTGAGTGTTCCTGGACTGGGAACTGTCGGCATTGTGGCTTGCCAGGCCACAAAATGTCGGTTTGTCGTCAGAATCCCGCTAGCATCATCAAGTGGGAGCCAGTATCTTCATCTTCGTCAAATACTACACCTCGGGGGTCAGTCCAGATGATGGCGGCTGCCCCTGTGCTGCAGCCTCCTTTATCTTGGGCTCCACCCGCTGGGTATTATTGGCATCCTGCACCGACTGCTCCATTTCAGCATGCTACATCACCTCCAGTTCCGTTGCCGCCACAGCAGAGCGTTGGGGCTCTTGTCGCCCCGACACCACCCGGAGTCTACTCACTGCCTGCTGCTGAGTCCGCGAGTCGACCTGACGTGGTGACAGGTACCCTGCTAGTGGACTCATGTGAAGCCCTTGTTCTTTTCGACTCTGGTGCTACATATTCTTTTGTGTCTCGGGAGTTTGTTGGGAAGGCCAAGTTGAGTGTCCAACAAATTTCTCAATCAGTTGTGGTTAGTACCCCGAGAGGAATCCTAGCGAGCTCTACAGTATGCCCTGGCTGTGTGGTTGCAATAGATGGAGAGGAATTTGTTGCCAACCTCATGGTTATTCAGTTGGAGCCATTTGATGTTATCCTTGGCATGGATTGGTTGCATCGATACCAAGCCGTGATTTCCTGCTTCTGGAGGACAGTCTCTTTGCAAGCTCCTTCGGGGAAGGAGATAATCTTTCAGGGGAATGCACCCACGTGTTCCCTCTTTGTGTTGGCCAGCCTGTTCCCTGGCCGACGTACAATGAAGTCTGGGTTATTTCTAGCCCTTACGGAGAAGCCAAGTGCGCAATTGCACATTGAGGATATTCCTGTGGTGTGTGAGTATCCCGATGTGTTTCCTGGAGAGCTTCCGGGTATGCCACCTAAGCGAGATGTGGAGTTCAGAATTGATCTTGTTCCTGGCACAAGACCTATCTCCATGTCTCCCTACCGTTTGGCACGACCATTGCAAGAGGAGTTGAAAAAGCAGTTGGACGAGTTGCTGTCCAAAGGCATGATTCGTCGCAGTGTGTCACCTTGGGGAGCCCCTGTCTTATTCACTGAGAAAAAGGATGGGAGTTGGCGCATGTGTATAGATTACCGTGCTCTTAATCAGGTGACCATCAAGAATAAATACCCATTGCCTCGCATCGAGGACCTGTTTGATCAATTGAAAGGAGCCAAGGTGTTCTCCAAAATTGATCTGCAGTCTGGGTATAATCAAATCCGAGTGCGCGAGCAAGATATTGAAAAAACAGCATTCTCCACAAGATATGGGCACTATGAGTTTACAGTTATGTCTTTTGGACTGACAAATGCCCCTGCTATCTTCATGGAGACGATGAACAGTATGCTACACAAGTATCTGGATGACTTTGTAGTGGTGTTCATCGATGATATCTTGATTTATTCCAAGACGGAGGAAGAGCATGAGCAGCATCTGAGACTCGTGCTTGAGACTTTGAGGAAGAATCAGTTCTTTGCCAAATTGAAGAAGTGTGAGTTTTGGATCTCTGAAGTGAGCTTCCTGGGTCATGTAATTAACCAGGAAGGCGTTTCAGTTGATCCAAGCAAGATTTCCACTGTCGTGGAGTGGAAGAGGCCATTTAGTGTTAAAGAAGTGAGGAGTTTCCTTGGCCTAGCTGGTTATTACCGGCGTTTTGTGAAAGACTTCTCTCTCATTGCCAAGCCAATGTCTCAACTCACACGGAAAGGTGTGAAATTCCAGTGGACCGATGATTGTGAGCACAGCTTTAGAACTCTGAAAGAGAAGTTGGTAACTGCTCCTGTTCTCACACTTCCTGAGCCGGGGAAGCGTTTCACGGTCTACTCGGATGCGTCTCGAGTAGGTCTGGGTTGCGTGCTTATGCAAGACAATAAAGTGATCGCGTATGCTTCGCGACAGTTGAAGAAGCATGAGCAGAATTACCCTACCCATGATTTAGAGCTTGCCGCAGTGGTTTTCGCTCTAAAAATTTGGAGGCATCATTTGTATGGAGAGTCTTGTGATATTTTCACTGACCACAAAAGCCTCAAATACATTTTCACTCAGAAGGAGCTGAATTTGAGGCAGCGGAGGTGGTTAGAGTTGATTAAAGACTACGATCTTACACTGCAGTACCATCCGGGCAAGGCAAATGTGGTTGCTGATGCCCTTAGTCGGAAGATGACACCCTCCACTCTGGATTGTCTCGTTGCTGACTTTGAACGGATGGGAATTTCTTATTGTTTTGCTGGCACAGCACAGGCTGAGATGCAGCTGTCGCTGGAATCAGCACTCCCAGAGCGAGTAAAAGAGGCGCAACAGCATGATCGATTGCTACAGCAAGTGAGAAAGCGGCTTGATGAAGGAAAGACGGGGGATTTCAGCCTTGATGAGTCAGGCGCAATGCGGTTTAAAGGCCGCCTTTGCGTGCCTCAGAAGGCTCAGGTCAAGGATGATATTTTGAGAGAGACTCATCGTACCCCGTACACGGTGCATCCTGGTGAGACCAAGATGTATCGTGATCTCAAAAAGAACTTCTGGTGGAAGAGGATGAAAGTGGATATCGCCAAGTATGTGGCATCTTGCGGGGTTTGCCAGCAAGTAAAGGCTGAGCACAAGCGCCCCGCTGGGCTATTGCAGCCTTTGGAGGTTCCTCAGTGGCCATGGGATGATATCACCATGGATTTCGTAGTCGGCTTACCTCGTACCCAGCGAGGTAAGGATGCGATTTGGGTAGTGGTGGACCGGTTCAGTAAGTCCGCGCACTTCATTCCCATTCGCACCACGAACTCAGCAAGTGAGTTGGCACCCATTTATGTGCGAGAAATAGTGAGGTTGCATGGTGTGCCTAAGACCATAGTTTCGGACAGAGACGCCAAATTTGTCTCCAAATTTTGGGAGAGCTTGCAGGGCGCTCTGGGCACGAAACTCCAGTTCAGTACTGCTTTCCACCCACAGACGGATGGACAGTCTGAACGCACTATTCAGACACTAGAGGACATGTTGAGGTCCTGTGTTCTGTCCTGGAGGGGTAGCTGGGAGGATCATTTGGCACTCACGGAGTTTGCCTATAACAACAGCTACCACTCCAGTGTTCGAGCAGCGCCGTTTGAGGTTTTGTATGGGCGAAAATGTAGATCGCCACTGTGTTGGGATGCAGTGGGCGAGAAGGCTGTTTTGGGGCCAGATTGGGTCCAGCAAACAGTAGAGCGAGTGGCAGAGATTAGACAGAATCTGCTAGCTGCCCAGAGTAGGCAGAAGAGCTACGCAGATGTCAGAAGGCGAGAACTAGAGTTCAAAGTGGGGGATCAGGTGCTCCTAAGGGTATCTCCCACCAAAGGCATAGTACGATTTGGTACCAAAGGGAAGCTTAGCCCGAGGTACATTGGGCCATTTCTAATTCGGGAACGGATTGGAAAGTTGGCATATCGTTTGGATCTCCCTGACTCCATGCGAGGAGTGCATGATGTGTTTCATGTGTCGATGTTGAGAAAGTATTTGCGAGATCCAGAGCATGAGATTGTGTTAGAACCGGTGTCTATAAAGCAAGACCTCACCTTCGAGTCCCGTCCAGTTCGGATTCTGGAGGAATCAGAGAAGGTGTTGAGGCATAAAACGATAAAGTATGTTAAAGTGCTTTGGACACATCAGTCTGAGCGAGAAGCGACATGGGAGTTGGAGTCTCGCATGCGCGAGAAGTACCCGGACTTGTTCTCCATGGGTACGAGTTAATGTTATGTTATGTGCAGTTTATTATATTTTGTTCATTCGTGTATATTGTTGAATACCAGAATTCGGGGTCGAATTCTGTTAAGGGGGGTAGAATGTAATACCCCAAATTGTATAAAGGGAAACATTAGAGGTAAGTAAAGGGGAGAGTAAAGTTTTGCCGTCAGACCCATTGACTTTTAGAGAGTCGATTTAGTATCGCTCGCAGAGGTTCCCAGACCACCCCAGGACAGTCGGCACCGTCTAGAGAGCCGAGTAGCGCCCTCAGAGGTTCCCAGACCGCCTAGGGGTAGTCGGCATCATCTCGCGACCTGGGTTTTCTTCATCCGGCAATTCCAACCTTACCTTTTACCGACTTACCGTTGCAGTAAAGGAAATCCCAAAGCTAGCTCAGTATCAGACCAAAATGCCCCTAAGCAATCAATTGTATGGGAAAGGAAGGGAAGGGCATGCCAGTCATTTCAGTGCAAAGGGCAGCCCAACCCTGCCTTATAAAGCCAATGCACCGTATCAAGCCTCATCTCCTCAACTCTTTCTCAGTTAGGATAAGAACGAAGCCAGTAGAGCACACTCCACTCCTCACGGCCAAACTGAGAAAAAAAAACCAAGTACCTTCATCAACCAAGATTAAGCCAGCCAAATAAGAGCCTAAGGAGAGGAGCGTGAAGACGAAGGAGTCAAGCGACGGCCATCGACATGGAGCCCGAAGGAGAGGGAGCTCAGAAGGCTTGAACGTGAGGACGGCGCCTACGACGATCAAGGACGTCGGCGATCTCCGAGCGCGCGCCAAGCCATCACTGAGTATGTCCATCCCCCAACCCCATGGCACCACACGAACACAGAGAGAAAAAGTCGGGGTGGCGCTCGGTGGCCATGGCTATGACCATGGTCGGCCGGAGCAGCCACCTTGGATGGCGAGCTAGAGGGACGAACGGGAGGCATGGCACCGGCCGGCTTTGAGCCGCGGCCGGTGAGCCCGAGGAGGCCCGTACCGAGGGGAGCCCGGGGTGGCCGGCGCCGCCGACTATCGGCGCTAGCCAGGGCCAGACCCGAGGCAAGGGGGCGCGGAGAGGAGCAGAGCCGCAGAGGGGCTGGAGGGGAAGCACCGCCGACGTCGTGGGGACGGCCGACCGGCCCGGTCGGCTTGGGAGGAGCCGCCGGTGGCGCTCCGGATCCACGGGCCGAGGCCCTTCGTGCCGCTAGCCACCGAGAGGGAGAGAGGGGAGGCGAGTGGAGGGGGCCGACGAGCTGTGCCGCCGGCGAGCCGTCTCGTCGCCGCGGCCGGCCGCGTGCCGCCGCGCAGCAGGGGAGGTCGCCCGCGCGCGAGAGGGGAGGAAAGTAGAGGGGGGCGGCAGGAGGAGCCGCCGGCGGTGAGGAGGTCGCCGGCCGGCCCTGCGCCGCCGCGCCGCCCCTGGGGAGGCCGGCGGGAGGAGAGGCCCGTTCGGCCAGGTGGGGTATGGAGAGAGAGAGCCAGGTGAGGTGGGGAGAAAAGAAAGGGAAGGGAAGGAAAAGGAAAAAAAAAGGCCAGTTCGGCCGCAAGGAATGAAGGAAATAGGAGAAAAAAAGGGAAAAGAAGAGAAAAGAGAAGAAAAGAAAAGAAAAGAGGAGAAAAAAAAAGAAGGGGTTTGGCGCCTGCGTGTCGGGACCTTGACCCTGTACATTCTACGCTTGCGTCGAGTCAGCGCGTAGGATCGTTGATATTCATTTAAGCTCTGGATTTTTATTTTGCCGTTGAGTCGGGGGGACATGTACGCAGGTGGAGTTTCCGGGTCGGAGCCGTCCACGCGTTATCCCCGAGGCTAACCAGGCAAGTGCTTTGTAAAACGGTGAATATGGGTAGTGATTTCTGATAAATGAGTGATGATGCACTTCTTACCGTGTTGGTGGTAAGTTTTACTATTTCCGGATGATGCTCTGCTTATCAGGTTAGGGTAAGTTTACCATTTCCGGGTGCATGATGAGAATGATGAATGATAAACGTTGAGACATGGCATGTTGATATGCATAAAATGAGAACTTGCATTGCATGCATGTCATGAAAAGAGATGGTTTTGGTCCACGTTGAGTGGACGCTCCACGGGAGTGGAGTTTGAGGTCCCCGTATGAAAGTACGGGCTACTGAGGTCCCCGTATGAAACAGGACGGGCTTGAGGTCCCCGCATGAAACAGGGCGGGCTTGGGTGAGCATCGACGGGTGCTCACTCTGCTATACCGGTATAGACTAAAGAGTTGAGAAAGAGATGCATGAGCATGTGCATGTGCATGATGATTAGTTCATCGGAACGTAGAGTGGTTAAATGGAAAAGTGGATAAAGAAACGGGAATGATTATGGTCTAATGGATGAACCTGTTATTTGCTGTTTTGCTTTGTACTTGCTGAGTCGGTGGACTCAGCCTTGCTTTGTTGATGTTTTTTTAGGTGACCGTTGAGGACGTCAGGCGGGCGGGATTAGCACATGAATGATCAGCACGAACCAGTAGCACTTTTGGATCACCTTTTGTTAATGTACTTTAGCTTTTACTAAGCTAGAGTCTCCACTAGAAATGCTATGATGTAACTGAACGCAGCATAATAAATAAATTAGTGTTGGTTTTAAATTTCTTCTCCTGTGTTGTTATGGTAAGAGTTGCAGAGGTGGTAGCATCTTGGCCCAGGGAGTGGGCGGGGTGCTACAGTTGGTATCAGAGCGGGCGTTAGGTCCGTGGTAAAGAAACTTGATAACTTAGTTTAATTATTCAGCTAAAAATTTGATTTAGGCCTAAATGAAAAAAAAATTAAAATTTGACACACTGGTGCACCATAGGTTGGGAATGGGTCTTGTAATGCGTTTACGATTTTCGCTAGCTTTGATATTAATTTGTGCTGTGAAATAAATGTTTGTTTGGCTGTCTGTCGTGAACAGATATGCCGAGAGGTAGAGGGCGTGGACGTGGCCGTGGAGGCCGTGGCCGTGGCCGTGGTCATTCCCAAGCGGAGCCACCGCTTGAGGTTCCGCAGGAGGCACCTGATGCGGAGGTTGCTTCTGCCGAACATTCTGTAGCTAGAGATCCGGCAAGGACTTCGGCCTTGCTGCAAGAGTTCATGGAGGAGGTCCGTGCGCTTCGTCGTCAAGCGCCGGCAGCCGCTGCTGCGGTTGTACCTGCTGATGCCCCTGTTGCCGTTCCGGTCGCACAGGAGGCAAGAATGGGCCTTCGTGAGTGGTTGGCCCTGCGACTAGACTCCTTTGATGGTTCGGGCACACCAGTCCAGGCTGCGGATTGGTTGCGCTACATGGAGAGGCAATTCGAAGCCCTTGAGATGAGCTCTCAGTTGAAAGCTCGCTTTGTGGCTTTCCAATTGAAGGGTCAGGCGGACATCTGGTGGGAAGGGGTTCTTTCAGCCAGGACTCCTGCCCAGGGTCCCGCTACATGGGAAGTCTTCAAAGAACAGTTCAAGGCGAAGTATTACCCAGATTCTTTTGTGGAAAGTATGGAGGTCGCTCTATCAACCTTCGTACAGGGAAAGATGACCGTAGCTGAGTACGAGGCAGCATTCAACAACCTGATCCGCTTCGTGCCATCGGTCGCGAATAACGACCTTGAGAAGGCCAAAAGGTTCCGCCGAGGACTAAACGCTGAGTTTCGGCATGTCATGGGAGCTACTGCACCGCGCGACTTTAGGTCCGTGGTGGAGCAGGCCAGAGGGATGGAGCTGGAGATGCAGCTCACTAAAGGGCTGCAACCCTCTGGTGGTCCGAGCACTTCTGGTGGTGACCAGAAGAGGAGCTACACTGAAGGGGGTGGGTCATCGCAGCGGCCCGCTCCCAAGAAGTCCAAGTGGGGCCAGCGTCCCCCACAACCGTCCAAGTCTAAGACTTCGAGGCTGTCTTCTTCAGTGCCTCGTTCTTCATCGGCAACTCCAGCCTTGCGTCCTGTTCCAGGGCAAGGCATGATCTGTTTTAAGTGCGGAGAGGGACACCGTGCTGCTGAGTGTTCCTGGACTGGGAACTGTCGGCATTGTGGCTTGCCAGGCCACAAAATGTCGGTTTGTCGTCAGAATCCCGCTAGCATCATCAAGTGGGAGCCAGTATCTTCATCTTCGTCAAATACTACACCTCGGGGGTCAGTCCAGATGATGGCGGCTGCCCCTGTGCTGCAGCCTCCTTTATCTTGGGCTCCACCCGCTGGGTATTATTGGCATCCTGCACCGACTGCTCCATTTCAGCATGCTACATCACCTCCAGTTCCGTTGCCGCCACAGCAGAGCGTTGGGGCTCTTGTCGCCCCGACACCACCCGGAGTCTACTCACTGCCTGCTGCTGAGTCCGCGAGTCGACCTGACGTGGTGACAGGTACCCTGCTAGTGGACTCATGTGAAGCCCTTGTTCTTTTCGACTCTGGTGCTACATATTCTTTTGTGTCTCGGGAGTTTGTTGGGAAGGCCAAGTTGAGTGTCCAACAAATTTCTCAATCAGTTGTGGTTAGTACCCCGAGAGGAATCCTAGCGAGCTCTACAGTATGCCCTGGCTGTGTGGTTGCAATAGATGGAGAGGAATTTGTTGCCAACCTCATGGTTATTCAGTTGGAGCCATTTGATGTTATCCTTGGCATGGATTGGTTGCATCGATACCAAGCCGTGATTTCCTGCTTCTGGAGGACAGTCTCTTTGCAAGCTCCTTCGGGGAAGGAGATAATCTTTCAGGGGAATGCACCCACGTGTTCCCTCTTTGTGTTGGCCAGCCTGTTCCCTGGCCGACGTACAATGAAGTCTGGGTTATTTCTAGCCCTTACGGAGAAGCCAAGTGCGCAATTGCACATTGAGGATATTCCTGTGGTGTGTGAGTATCCCGATGTGTTTCCTGGAGAGCTTCCGGGTATGCCACCTAAGCGAGATGTGGAGTTCAGAATTGATCTTGTTCCTGGCACAAGACCTATCTCCATGTCTCCCTACCGTTTGGCACGACCATTGCAAGAGGAGTTGAAAAAGCAGTTGGACGAGTTGCTGTCCAAAGGCATGATTCGTCGCAGTGTGTCACCTTGGGGAGCCCCTGTCTTATTCACTGAGAAAAAGGATGGGAGTTGGCGCATGTGTATAGATTACCGTGCTCTTAATCAGGTGACCATCAAGAATAAATACCCATTGCCTCGCATCGAGGACCTGTTTGATCAATTGAAAGGAGCCAAGGTGTTCTCCAAAATTGATCTGCAGTCTGGGTATAATCAAATCCGAGTGCGCGAGCAAGATATTGAAAAAACAGCATTCTCCACAAGATATGGGCACTATGAGTTTACAGTTATGTCTTTTGGACTGACAAATGCCCCTGCTATCTTCATGGAGACGATGAACAGTATGCTACACAAGTATCTGGATGACTTTGTAGTGGTGTTCATCGATGATATCTTGATTTATTCCAAGACGGAGGAAGAGCATGAGCAGCATCTGAGACTCGTGCTTGAGACTTTGAGGAAGAATCAGTTCTTTGCCAAATTGAAGAAGTGTGAGTTTTGGATCTCTGAAGTGAGCTTCCTGGGTCATGTAATTAACCAGGAAGGCGTTTCAGTTGATCCAAGCAAGATTTCCACTGTCGTGGAGTGGAAGAGGCCATTTAGTGTTAAAGAAGTGAGGAGTTTCCTTGGCCTAGCTGGTTATTACCGGCGTTTTGTGAAAGACTTCTCTCTCATTGCCAAGCCAATGTCTCAACTCACACGGAAAGGTGTGAAATTCCAGTGGACCGATGATTGTGAGCACAGCTTTAGAACTCTGAAAGAGAAGTTGGTAACTGCTCCTGTTCTCACACTTCCTGAGCCGGGGAAGCGTTTCACGGTCTACTCGGATGCGTCTCGAGTAGGTCTGGGTTGCGTGCTTATGCAAGACAATAAAGTGATCGCGTATGCTTCGCGACAGTTGAAGAAGCATGAGCAGAATTACCCTACCCATGATTTAGAGCTTGCCGCAGTGGTTTTCGCTCTAAAAATTTGGAGGCATCATTTGTATGGAGAGTCTTGTGATATTTTCACTGACCACAAAAGCCTCAAATACATTTTCACTCAGAAGGAGCTGAATTTGAGGCAGCGGAGGTGGTTAGAGTTGATTAAAGACTACGATCTTACACTGCAGTACCATCCGGGCAAGGCAAATGTGGTTGCTGATGCCCTTAGTCGGAAGATGACACCCTCCACTCTGGATTGTCTCGTTGCTGACTTTGAACGGATGGGAATTTCTTATTGTTTTGCTGGCACAGCACAGGCTGAGATGCAGCTGTCGCTGGAATCAGCACTCCCAGAGCGAGTAAAAGAGGCGCAACAGCATGATCGATTGCTACAGCAAGTGAGAAAGCGGCTTGATGAAGGAAAGACGGGGGATTTCAGCCTTGATGAGTCAGGCGCAATGCGGTTTAAAGGCCGCCTTTGCGTGCCTCAGAAGGCTCAGGTCAAGGATGATATTTTGAGAGAGACTCATCGTACCCCGTACACGGTGCATCCTGGTGAGACCAAGATGTATCGTGATCTCAAAAAGAACTTCTGGTGGAAGAGGATGAAAGTGGATATCGCCAAGTATGTGGCATCTTGCGGGGTTTGCCAGCAAGTAAAGGCTGAGCACAAGCGCCCCGCTGGGCTATTGCAGCCTTTGGAGGTTCCTCAGTGGCCATGGGATGATATCACCATGGATTTCGTAGTCGGCTTACCTCGTACCCAGCGAGGTAAGGATGCGATTTGGGTAGTGGTGGACCGGTTCAGTAAGTCCGCGCACTTCATTCCCATTCGCACCACGAACTCAGCAAGTGAGTTGGCACCCATTTATGTGCGAGAAATAGTGAGGTTGCATGGTGTGCCTAAGACCATAGTTTCGGACAGAGACGCCAAATTTGTCTCCAAATTTTGGGAGAGCTTGCAGGGCGCTCTGGGCACGAAACTCCAGTTCAGTACTGCTTTCCACCCACAGACGGATGGACAGTCTGAACGCACTATTCAGACACTAGAGGACATGTTGAGGTCCTGTGTTCTGTCCTGGAGGGGTAGCTGGGAGGATCATTTGGCACTCACGGAGTTTGCCTATAACAACAGCTACCACTCCAGTGTTCGAGCAGCGCCGTTTGAGGTTTTGTATGGGCGAAAATGTAGATCGCCACTGTGTTGGGATGCAGTGGGCGAGAAGGCTGTTTTGGGGCCAGATTGGGTCCAGCAAACAGTAGAGCGAGTGGCAGAGATTAGACAGAATCTGCTAGCTGCCCAGAGTAGGCAGAAGAGCTACGCAGATGTCAGAAGGCGAGAACTAGAGTTCAAAGTGGGGGATCAGGTGCTCCTAAGGGTATCTCCCACCAAAGGCATAGTACGATTTGGTACCAAAGGGAAGCTTAGCCCGAGGTACATTGGGCCATTTCTAATTCGGGAACGGATTGGAAAGTTGGCATATCGTTTGGATCTCCCTGACTCCATGCGAGGAGTGCATGATGTGTTTCATGTGTCGATGTTGAGAAAGTATTTGCGAGATCCAGAGCATGAGATTGTGTTAGAACCGGTGTCTATAAAGCAAGACCTCACCTTCGAGTCCCGTCCAGTTCGGATTCTGGAGGAATCAGAGAAGGTGTTGAGGCATAAAACGATAAAGTATGTTAAAGTGCTTTGGACACATCAGTCTGAGCGAGAAGCGACATGGGAGTTGGAGTCTCGCATGCGCGAGAAGTACCCGGACTTGTTCTCCATGGGTACGAGTTAATGTTATGTTATGTGCAGTTTATTATATTTTGTTCATTCGTGTATATTGTTGAATACCAGAATTCGGGGTCGAATTCTGTTAAGGGGGGTAGAATGTAATACCCCAAATTGTATAAAGGGAAACATTAGAGGTAAGTAAAGGGGAGAGTAAAGTTTTGCCGTCAGACCCATTGACTTTTAGAGAGTCGATTTAGTATCGCTCGCAGAGGTTCCCAGACCACCCCAGGACAGTCGGCACCGTCTAGAGAGCCGAGTAGCGCCCTCAGAGGTTCCCAGACCGCCTAGGGGTAGTCGGCATCATCTCGCGACCTGGGTTTTCTTCATCCGGCAATTCCAACCTTACCTTTTACCGACTTACCGTTGCAGTAAAGGAAATCCCAAAGCTAGCTCAGTATCAGACCAAAATGCCCCTAAGCAATCAATTGTATGGGAAAGGAAGGGAAGGGCATGCCAGTCATTTCAGTGCAAAGGGCAGCCCAACCCTGCCTTATAAAGCCAATGCACCGTATCAAGCCTCATCTCCTCAACTCTTTCTCAGTTAGGATAAGAACGAAGCCAGTAGAGCACACTCCACTCCTCACGGCCAAACTGAGAAAAAAAAACCAAGTACCTTCATCAACCAAGATTAAGCCAGCCAAATAAGAGCCTAAGGAGAGGAGCGTGAAGACGAAGGAGTCAAGCGACGGCCATCGACATGGAGCCCGAAGGAGAGGGAGCTCAGAAGGCTTGAACGTGAGGACGGCGCCTACGACGATCAAGGACGTCGGCGATCTCCGAGCGCGCGCCAAGCCATCACTGAGTATGTCCATCCCCCAACCCCATGGCACCACACGAACACAGAGAGAAAAAGTCGGGGTGGCGCTCGGTGGCCATGGCTATGACCATGGTCGGCCGGAGCAGCCACCTTGGATGGCGAGCTAGAGGGACGAACGGGAGGCATGGCACCGGCCGGCTTTGAGCCGCGGCCGGTGAGCCCGAGGAGGCCCGTACCGAGGGGAGCCCGGGGTGGCCGGCGCCGCCGACTATCGGCGCTAGCCAGGGCCAGACCCGAGGCAAGGGGGCGCGGAGAGGAGCAGAGCCGCAGAGGGGCTGGAGGGGAAGCACCGCCGACGTCGTGGGGACGGCCGACCGGCCCGGTCGGCTTGGGAGGAGCCGCCGGTGGCGCTCCGGATCCACGGGCCGAGGCCCTTCGTGCCGCTAGCCACCGAGAGGGAGAGAGGGGAGGCGAGTGGAGGGGGCCGACGAGCTGTGCCGCCGGCGAGCCGTCTCGTCGCCGCGGCCGGCCGCGTGCCGCCGCGCAGCAGGGGAGGTCGCCCGCGCGCGAGAGGGGAGGAAAGTAGAGGGGGGCGGCAGGAGGAGCCGCCGGCGGTGAGGAGGTCGCCGGCCGGCCCTGCGCCGCCGCGCCGCCCCTGGGGAGGCCGGCGGGAGGAGAGGCCCGTTCGGCCAGGTGGGGTATGGAGAGAGAGAGCCAGGTGAGGTGGGGAGAAAAGAAAGGGAAGGGAAGGAAAAGGAAAAAAAAAGGCCAGTTCGGCCGCAAGGAATGAAGGAAATAGGAGAAAAAAAGGGAAAAGAAGAGAAAAGAGAAGAAAAGAAAAGAAAAGAGGAGAAAAAAAAAGAAGGGGTTTGGCGCCTGCGTGTCGGGACCTTGACCCTGTACATTCTACGCTTGCGTCGAGTCAGCGCGTAGGATCGTTGATATTCATTTAAGCTCTGGATTTTTATTTTGCCGTTGAGTCGGGGGGACATGTACGCAGGTGGAGTTTCCGGGTCGGAGCCGTCCACGCGTTATCCCCGAGGCTAACCAGGCAAGTGCTTTGTAAAACGGTGAATATGGGTAGTGATTTCTGATAAATGAGTGATGATGCATTTCTTACCGTGTTGGTGGTAAGTTTTACTATTTCCGGATGATGCTCTGCTTATCAGGTTAGGGTAAGTTTACCATTTCCGGGTGCATGATGAGAATGATGAATGATAAACGTTGAGACATGGCATGTTGATATGCATAAAATGAGAACTTGCATTGCATGCATGTCATGAAAAGAGATGGTTTTGGTCCACGTTGAGTGGACGCTCCACGGGAGTGGAGTTTGAGGTCCCCGTATGAAAGTACGGGCTACTGAGGTCCCCGTATGAAACAGGACGGGCTTGAGGTCCCCGCATGAAACAGGGCGGGCTTGGGTGAGCATCGACGGGTGCTCACTCTGCTATACCGGTATAGACTAAAGAGTTGAGAAAGAGATGCATGAGCATGTGCATGTGCATGATGATTAGTTCATCGGAACGTAGAGTGGTTAAATGGAAAAGTGGATAAAGAAACGGGAATGATTATGGTCTAATGGATGAACCTGTTATTTGCTGTTTTGCTTTGTACTTGCTGAGTCGGTGGACTCAGCCTTGCTTTGTTGATGTTTTTTTAGGTGACCGTTGAGGACGTCAGGCGGGCGGGATTAGCACATGAATGATCAGCACGAACCAGTAGCACTTTTGGATCACCTTTTGTTAATGTACTTTAGCTTTTACTAAGCTAGAGTCTCCACTAGAAATGCTATGATGTAACTGAACGCAGCATAATAAATAAATTAGTGTTGGTTTTAAATTTCTTCTCCTGTGTTGTTATGGTAAGAGTTGCAGAGGTGGTAGCATCTTGGCCCAGGGAGTGGGCGGGGTGCTACACGCTACGGGCCTTATACTACTCTTAACACTCCCCCTCAAACTTAAGGTGAATCTGACACATTGAGTTTAAGTACATGAAACCTATAGCGTTCTCTAATTTAAGCCTTTGTGAAGAAATCTGCCAATTGAAACTTCGAATGAACATATTAAAGACGAATAGTTGATTGTTGGCAATGAAAATATGTGAATAAAGCATCCACACTAATATACTTGGTTAGCTCATGTATGACATGATCATTTGCAATCTGAATAGCAGCGATAATGTCACAAAGAAGGGATGTGGGTGCATTACACGGAACACCAAGATCAGCCAAAAGCCACCGAAACCACACGATCTCTGATGTGGTAGTGGCAAGGGCTCGAAGCTTAGCGTCAGTGCTAGAATGGGACATTGCAGTCTATTTCTTGGACTTCTAGGTAATGAGAGAGGCGCTAAGAAAAAGACAATAACTAGTGACTGAGCGACGGTCAATAGGATCACTGGTCCAGGTGGAGTCGGAGTAAGCATGAAGCTGAAGCTAATTAGAGTGAACATAGAACAAACGACGAGATGTTGTCCCCCTTAAGTACCGAAGTACATGACATAAGTGACTATAATGAACTGAGGTATGAGCACTGACAAACTGACTGAGAACATGAAATGCATGAGCAATATCAAGCCTAATCACAATGAGATACACAAGGCTGCCTACAAGATGCCTGTAGCGAGAGGAATCCTTAAGAGGGGTGCCATCAGTAGGACGCAGCTGCAAATGGAGCTCCATAGATGTAGCAGTAGGGCGTGTATCAGTAAGACCTGAGCGAGAGATCAAATCCTGAGTGTACCGAAGCTAAGAGATATAGTAGCCATCATCAGTATGCTCAACCTCAATTCCTAGAAAGTAACTGAGGGACCCCGGATCTGACATCTTGAGCTGCTCACTCAATTTTTGCTTAACAAAGGCAATGCATTCTTAATCATCTCTAGTAATCAACATGTCATCCACATAAGAAGAAGCAATGTACGTCCACACTTAGAGGTGTGAATGAAGAGTGCAGAGTCATGTTCACTAGGAGAAAAACCAGCAGCTTGAGCCACATAGCTAAAACGCTCAAACTAGGCACGAGGGGCTTGCTTGAGCCCATAGAGAGCACGAGGGGCTTGCAGCACCTGGCCCAAGAGGGAGGACCGCAACAGGTCATGTTGTCTATTTGAAGGCCCGGCGGCGGCACCAGATCAGGGCGAGGTACGCGATCCACGGTGTGCTTCTTCACGGCGGTGATCCAAGAGGACGGCGGCGACTGAGGCACGGACGACGGCGCGTTTGGAGGTGGCTGCCCCCAGGAGAGGAGATCGATCCTCCCGGGGGCAGCGGCGGCGGAAGACGAACTTAGACTAGGTATGAAACCTAGGCTCTGTTACCATGTTATGAATATTGTGTGTATTGATATGAGACCCAATGGGCCATATATATAGGAGAGTACAAGAGATATAAGGAAACAAATAAGAGTCCTATTCTATCTCTAATACCTTATCTCTAATACCCTTAACAAGTGTGATCCAGTATTCTAATTCATTGAATTAATTAGAATCACACAACCATACTTTTGTCCAAAAGTACAGCTTGCAGAGACATAATCCATGCAAAATATGGCTAAAATCAGCGGTTACACTCGTGATTCATTTATAAAGATGTTTTCTCCTATTTTCTGCTTATTTTCAACAAGTCTGCAAGTTACCCAGCCACCTAGGTACTTTCAAAATTTTTGACATCATATAAATTTTACTTTAATCAACCAAGAATGGTGATAACACTGACTTTGTTAGTTAAATTCGATTCAGACAATGCTAAATCCAAAACTCACCTGACTATTGAATTGTCTGTGGGCCCTAAATTGAACCGATTGGAATTGATCAGCACCAGCGATTGACTTGCATTTGCCTCTGGGTAAAGAGTAGTCTTCAGTGGCCTCAAATCCAGCCCAGAAATAAATGGAGTTCCCATCCCTTTGTTCACCAAACAGACTTGCAGGTAATCGGCAGGAGCCACAACTATGATGTCCATCCAATTAACTGCACCTGCATCACTGAAGTTTACTTCATGCCAGTAGTTTGCCCCCAGATACAGATCAAAGACAGGAGGTTTGTTCAGGCCATCGTAGTTTCCATAGTAGAAATCAGCACGAACGAAGTACTTGTTTCCCGCCACCAAGGACCTCAGGGTGTAGCAATTCCGTGCTCCATGCGGAAAGAACCGGACATCGAAATTGCGCTTTGCCAGTGACGGCTTAATGTAATCTGAGGAGATGTTATGGTTTTCTCCTGTGGTGACGAAACCATAGTCTGAGACATATATTATACTTGAGGCGAGATCTTGGTACGAAGAGTTCACCGGGATGCCACAATCGATGCTTATGAAACCTGGAAACAAACTACAAGTCAAAAGTACTCTTGCCAAATTCAGCTGCCAGCATGATGAAGAGCTTGTTAGCTTTCACAAAGATTTTTCACATGCCTTGATATTTGAGTATGTTTTTGTGGTGTGGATCATCTTTCCTCTTTTACACAACAATGGCTATGCATCGTGCATTCATGTTATCAACCATGTAAACATACCTTTGGATGGCAGATATGAGCATTACAAGTGCTTTTCATTGGGTATTGTCCGAACATAAAGAACTGTAAAAACTACATGTAACGCACCTCGGTTATCAGGCTGGCCACGGATAAATTGAAAGATGCAGAATAGGAGAATTGCACCACACAGATTCATGCTTCCTGTTCACTCTTGAGTCTTGTGAGCATAACAGACAGACAGAGACTATATGCATATGTATATATATCCATGGGACTAACAAATACTTATACACGCATGTTATGGTTGTCCTATTCCGCAATCATAGGGCAAGAAAGTCAAGGTACAAGAAACTAGGCCAGCTATGCTATGCTTGAATAAAAAAAAGTTGTTTTCGAGATGTTTAAGTATGTCCCACTGACCCACCAATAGAAATGATACAACTATGACATTCTTCCAACTTTTGTTATTGACAGTATGACCCTTCTGTTGGCATTAGACAAAAGACTGCCTTATTATCTGTTCATAGGATTTCAATTCTCATGATCATCATTAACACAAGGGAATAGACATGTACACGTAACCTTGATGTGGTTATCTCATAGTAGAATAATAAATCAAGAGGGAAAGTAAAACCCAATGCTCAAGAAATTCAGAATATGTATTAACTAAGCTAATGCGGAATGGAACCGGCCTGAAATAAAGCGGAACTCGTTACATTACAACTCAGCAAATTTGATGCATCAGGCAATCGACACTGCAATTACTTCATCGTGCCGCATGATATCTGCTGTTGTTATCTTCTGGCCATGGACTGGTGGTGCATAACTTAATTGTTACCTGTAATCAACCTAATCGCCTCATACAATAAACTAATAAGATGATCCTAACGAATCTTACAAGTGGCACACAAAGATACAATTAGGGAAGAATAAAGTACTTTGATTGCTGACTTGATATGTAGTTAACAATTTCCACATATAATACACTGGATAGGACTGCTAATGGGTTGGGTTGAAATGGGTTCAACATGTTGGATCTGCTAATGCGTTGGCTTTGGATGGGTGGGGGCGGGTTGATGTGGCTTAACGGGTTGGGTTGGGTTAGGGTGAATTCCAATATTTTAGTTTCAAAACGGTTCAACCCGTGGGTTGAGATAGGATTTGCCCCATGGGTTGTGGTTGCGGAGCCCTGGGAGGAGATGTGGAGTGGGTGAGGGGCCGCCACCCGCCGACTGGGTTATTCGCCACCGCCAAGACCATCTCCTTCTCTGATTCTCCGCCAACAGCCGGAGTTATGTTCCCATCCACCCTTAGATCTCCACGACCGCTGCATTCCCCTCTGACGATGACTTTCCACTTGCGCCACATCCCTCTACTCCCCCATATTTCTTCCATCGGCAAGCCCCCTCCTCGCTTTCGCCACACCATACCACTCCATTGACGAGTCCATGCCTCCATGGTAAGGGAATTTTTCTTCTTTATGGTCGATATCGCGCGTGGCTAGGAACCGCTGGATTCGATGGTAGTGATGCAATTGAGGTCCATGGTTGCCAGATCCACTCCTCTTGCTCGCTGCATCGGGTCCATGGTCTCCGGATCCGGGCTTCCTATCACTAGTCTCTGCGTGTACCGGCCAACCCGAACCCCTCATCGCTAGCCTCCGGGGCTCCTCCGTTAGATTTTGGCCCCTCTTCACTGGCCACTGTGGCACCGTTACAGCATGCAATGCAAGAGCGAGAAAGAAATGATGACGTAAGAGAGAGTAAGGAGAGAGCCGAGTGAGAGAGAGTGATCGACGGAGAGAGAGAGAAAAGAGAGATCTCGGTGCAAGCATGAGGCCCACAGCTTGATAACCATCATTATCTGTTGGCGGTTCCATGGTTAGAGATGGGTCCAAATGGTTTGGGAAAGTAAGTCGAATCCATATTAGGAAAATAGTTTGGGTTGGATTGGGTTGAAGTGTCATGTGGGTTAGTTTGGATTGGGCCCTTGGGGATGTGAAGTGCGCTGGTTTGGGTTGGGAAAGTGGAGTTTAGTGTTGTGGGCTGGGTTAGGAGTGGGCTGGATTTTATACCATTAGCAGGCCTAATACTGGAGATAAGCCCTGGCCCTTGATCTTGTACAAAATTTCATGCTTCACCAAAAAACTTCGATGGCGACGCTAGGTGCACAGATGGAGCCAACCAGCAAACACTCGCGCAATGCGCAACAGTTTCGTACCCGGCCAAGATGATTGTGCGCGACGGCTTCGTAGACCCTGAGGTCGGCACGCGCAGGGCCGTCGTCGCGTGCCCGGCCCGTCCTCCCCGACGACGACATCACGTCAACGACCAGGTCAGGTTAGGCCGTCAGACACCACCAGCCGGTGGATGGCAGCAATCCGAGAACGCACTCTTGTCTCCTCTCCTTGACTTCAATGAACCCTCGCCCCTCGGTCTCAGTGGACAGTGGGCATGTCGGCGTGCACCGCGGGAGCTGCAGCGCGCACAGCATAATCCCGCGCTCAGCACGGCGGGCGGCCCAAAGCCTTGGGCACGCACGTAGAGGCAGCCAGCAGGAGAGCCATTGCGCCGAACACCTTACGTGCGCGGCGCGCCGACGCGGCGTGGAGCCAACGACCGTTCGCACGCGCACCGAGAGCGCGAGAAAGGAGGCGCGGCGCCGAGCTTAGTTCTCCGGCGCGGGAGAGGCATCGGAACCGGCGTTGGCGTTTCTCGAACACCTAGCGAGCAACGCTTTTGGTTTTTTCTAGTTTTCAGTCTTTTTTTTAACTAAAAGCCACATAAAATACATCGACTTTTAATTTTAATTTTTCATGTTTTTTATCTTACCCTTTACATTGTCTATACAGATATAACGGTGTGTTTATTTTTTTTCTTATTTTTGTTAATTGAATGACTAAGAAAACTAATAGCCACTACAAGTGTAATTTGAGCTAACGGCCAAAAACCACAGCCAACAATCGGTTGGAGATGACCAAATGAGCCGTGCTAACTAGGGCGACTCAAAGTACGGTACTGTTAACTTGACCTAAGTATGACATGACCTACTACGTAAATAGGTCATGCTAGCCTGTGCGATAACCTATGCCATGCTTGGGTTGAGATGTTAGCCCACAAAGCTAGCCCGACACGACAAGAATAGTACCGAGCCTAGCACTGCACGGCCTAGCTTGGTACGACAGTTTTTTAAATTTTTTATACATTTTTGTTTTGTAATTTTTGAATTTGATGTAGTTTATTTTATATGTATAATTTTATTTTGTATTTTATATATTTTCTAGGATTTTTCTTATTTTTTTTCAAAAATTAACCTTGCCCCACCCCGCCAGACACGGTTCGTGAGGCTATTGGGTTGTGATTAGATCGGTGTCTCAACCTATTAACCGATATAGCATGTCTAAGTAACAGGTTAAATAGATTCATGTCTAAATGGGCTGTGCCTACATGGCCCATGCCATATCGGGCCGTGCTGTCTATTTGGCCATCTCAATTGGGATCGAATTGGGAAAATGCAGTGAAGCATATGATGGAGTGCTACATGAGGCCCTGTTTAAAACAAACATTTTTTTTCCAATTTACATGAAAATTTAGTTGATTTTAAAATTACTGTGTAATTCTTGTATCCTAGACGAGGCTTGTATGTAAGATTAAATCATTGCCAAAGTAGTCGCAGTTCCAGGTTCCAATTCTTCACTGGTGACCACTGAGTGGCTGACCTACGGCCTAAGGGAGTCTTGAGTGTCCAACGTCGGTGAAAAAAAAATAGTTTTTTCTTTTCATTTCTTCTTTCTTTCTTTTTTTACCATCTCTTTTTATTATTAATCCATTCATCATCTCAACTAATTAATCCTCCTACTGACAAGTAAGAACAACTAGAGATCTTGAGCTCCATGAGCTTGGAGAAGACCCTGATCATGGACGCGGTGTTGTACGTGCACACCTCTGTCTGCATGTACGCGCCGCAGTGGCCAGTGTAATATTTAGTTGCTTAATAGTTTTCTTAGTTTTTTTTCTAGTTCATAATATTACTACTTAATAATGTTTTGTTTAGCTTCTCAATTAATTCATCTTAATGATTATTTGGTTCATCTGAATACCAATTTATTGGTTACCACTTTGCTGAAATGTACATTTAACATTATTACGATGATTATCTTTGGTGCTTAGTGGTTGATAAGATATAGTTAATGATTTAATTTGATAGTGTATTTAGTTGTAGATAATATTCTGACGTTTTAAAAAGCCGGGGTGTTACGTAGTGGACGCTACATTGCTGCTATCTTTCTATCCTAGACGATGAAACTTGAAACATACAGGGAAGAAGAAAAGGGCAAGAGAAAAGGAGAGAACTTTGGTGGTGATCGGTTCGGCTGAAAAGCTCATGGCTTATGGCTGAAAACACTGTAGCTAGCTGAAAAAAACACTGTAGCTGACAGAGGCTTATTTAGCATAATTAAATTTAAAAAAAATTAAAAATATAAAAATATGTTAGCCTATTACGTATAATACAAACAAATACGAGAAAAAAAAGAACCGGCAAAAAAGCTCAACAAAAAGCCAAAAGTTCAGAAAAAGACGAAACTTATGAATAGTGAAAAATAAGCCAGAAGCCGAAGCCGAGTTGATCAGGGCTGATCGACGACAAGGAATCCCCGAAAGCAGACATCAACTACGCGTTCGCAGCAGTAAGGTGCTCGGTTGAGCTGAATTTTGATGATTTATGGCTAAATTTTTATTGTAGCTATTAAAATTACATTGTAGCTGATAGTAGCTTATTTGGTATAATTAATTTAAAAAAATTAAAAATAGAAAAAATAGGTTAGCCTATCACGTAATGCAAGCGAATACGGGAAAAAACTGATAAAAAAACTCAAAATAAACTAAAAGTTAAAAAAGATAAAATTTAGAAATAGTAAAAGATAACCTGAAAATCAGAAATCTAATTCTAAAGGAGCAGGACCTGAGTCATCATGGCCTACCGTCGAGTCTCGCCGCCATACAAGTGTGAAACGCGAGGTGGGACCATACATACAAAAACAAGAGACTGCCTCTCCACGTCTGAACTGGGGGCGCTTGCCGTGAGGCGTCCACGTCCAAGGACCGCGTCTGTGCGTCGGACGCTGATGGGTTGTCTCAACGTGCACGATACGCTGCGATTCAATCGTTTGACCTGCAAATGGTTTTTTTTTCTCTTTTCTCAAGAGATCGATGAGCTCTTGGCACAAGTGCGATGCTCCCCATGCATCATAATACCAGCCAGAGCCCACGCTGAAGCTCTCTCTGTGGGCATCTCTAATGATTTGAGTCAGCTAGCTATATGCATGTACACATCAGCATATATCCTATGTGGAGGAAAGAGAGTATGCAAAAAAAACCGAGCCAACTCTTCCTTAGGGCATCTCCAATGGTTATAGCTAGCAACTAACTATAAGACTTCCACATCATCTATATAGTACACACTAAAGTTAGCATTCTAAAGAACTATCTATAAGGATAGCTATTTGATGCTTACATGCACACACAGAATTTATGGATGCTGCCTCGTTTGGCGCTATAGACTATCTCTAGAGCTGTAGAGAGCTGCGTTCTCTTTCTTCATTTAATATCTTCCACGTAGGACAGTTGATGACATGGACTCTCTTGTAGATAGCTGCTATAGACCCATTGGAGATGCTCTGCACTAGTCTATAACGCCAAACGATGCAGCCTCTATAAATTCTGTGTGTGCATGCAAGCATCAAATAGCTATCCTTATAGATAGTTCTTTAGAATGCTAGCTTTAGTGTGTACTATATAAATGATGTGAAAGTCTTATAGTTAGTTACTAGCTAGAACCATTGGAGATGCCCTAACGTCTTGTGTTCCTTTTTCCGCCGCCTAGATGTAGCTGTTGGTTATGGTAGTCCTTCTTTTCGAGATCGAGAGGTCACGAGACTAAGGTACCGTTCGGTTGGACTGAAATAAGCTAATTTATAATTAAAATTGTATTGTAATTGACTAAAATTACACTGTAGCTGATAGTGGCTTATTTAATGTAACTAAATTTTAAAAATAGAAAAAAACAGATTAGCCCATTACGGATAATGCAAATGCATACGGAGAAAGAACCGGTAAAAAAGTTCAAAAAAAAACCAAAAAATCATAAAAGGATAAAATTTAGGAATAGTAAAAAATAAGCCAAAAATAAGAAGATCAAGCCGAAATAAGCGAAGTCTAAATCTCGAAAAATCCACGATAAAGATACTTAAAACTTAATTAATAAGAATCGAACCATGACATTTAGTCACATGACACATATGTACCATACCAGTAAGACTAACTATTGGTTGGTGTGGTAACATCTTGTTTTCTTCCTCTTGTATTATTCTTGCTATTTCTGCCCTGATCAAGGGCGTAGCCAGCAGTGAGGTTTCATAGAGCTTGAGCCTATCTTCCGTTAGTACTGGTTACCTTACATGAGATATCTTTATTGTATTTGTTTTTTCTTTTGAATTTGTTTCTCTTCTATTTATGTATGAGTTTAGATTGTATAAGCTTAGTTGTTATGTTTGTCTCAATTTATCTTAAACCTTCTTAATTTTTAGTTAAAAAAATAGATTAGTCCTTCGAGCCTCCTCAGCGATCACTGGCCCTGTCAAGTCTTTCTCCGATTGGCCTTGTACCTGATCATAGTGTAAAAAGGCATGCATCCGCAGCGGCGAAAATACCGGTGCTAAAGCATAAAATGAAGAAATCAAGAACTAATAGACAAGCACCCCAAAAAAAGACAAGAAAAAAGATGCAATGCAAGCGTACTCGAGATGCCAACTCTGCATTTTTCTTTCTGTTCATTTTCTTATATGCCAAACTGTACGATTTCTGATAATCTTAACAATGCCCAGCTGCTCCTGTTTTTTCAATCAACATTCAACAGGAGATATTAGCCACCTATTGTACTGACCCATGGCAGAAACTTTACTCATACATAATACAATATACAGAGCCCACGCGGACACGCCAAGCTCTTGGGTGCAATAACTTCAGCAACCGAGATGCCACAGAACATCTAACACGTAGGACTACCTGTTATGTTCTTGCTATTTCTGCCCTAACAAGTATTTCTCCAGTGTTGGCCTTGTGCTTGATAGTAGTGTAAAAAGGCATGCATCTGAGCAGCACAAATGCCGGTGGCCCGGTGCTAAAGTGTGAAATGGAGAAATCAAGAACAAATACACAAGCACCCTCCAAGGAAAAAAGGACAAGAAAATGAGATAGCTGGAGATGCCAACTCTGCATCTTCTTTCTTTTCTTTCTTTTTACATGCTAACTGTGCAATATCTGAGTGCCTTAATAATGCAGTGTGCCAGCCACTGTCTTTCAATCAACAAGAGATATTGGCTGAATTCATTTGGACTGTAGTTTATGGTTTTTTGTTTAAATTTTTGAATTCTAACTGTTCGTGAGAGAGAGTACGGAGAGAGATATACTCGTGTATGATTTTGGCCGATATTAAATGAAGTTGGGATAGTGAAGGACCATGTGAGATGGTCTAGGTTAATGTTGTGATGAACCATTGCAATATTTGTGGAGTGATCAATTAGTTTTGCAAAGATCGCTATTTGTCTGGACCGATTTTGGGCAGAATTTGAGGATTTTGGGATTTGAGTCATAGATTTAGTAAGATTGACCTGAGTCATTGGATTAAGGTTACATGGTGTATGTCTTGGATAATGTAGGTCAAGTTGTGAAGAACTTATGCCTGTAAACGATTTCTTTGTCTTTGTATGTGCAGAGTCACTTTGGAGTAAACTATGGTCAACGACAGTCATCGGGGCTAAGTTCATGGAGGAGTCGAGGCTTAGAACGATCAAGAATGCCGGGTAAGACGGTGAGTTCAAGCATGGCATGAGAAACGCGGGAATATTGAAGACGAGTTTGAATGGCAGGATGGCACCAGGTGGCTTGCACGGGCCAAGTGAGCCGTGTTTCGATGGAATCGGGATAGAACAGACTTGACGACGCATGGCAAGTTAGTGGTGTACTTATACGTGGCAAGCATGGCGATACCTTGCAAAGGATAGTAATGATCGAGTCAACAAGGGACATTTTGGTATTTTGATAAAAATACCGAAAACTATCTTAGATAAAAAACCACGGCGCATGGACGATGTGTTGGAGAGCGGTTTAGGTCAAGATGGAGCTGGTTTGATCAAGGCAGATCAAGGCTAAAGATTTAGCGGATGCACACTTATGCGCTTTGAAAAGCATGCATAAGTGAACTTGTGTGAGTAAAACATGTGTGTGGGGGTTAACGGGGTTTTTTTCCATTATAATAGTTGATAAGATCTATTAAGGGATGTAAGTGGCTGGTTACCCACCTATAAAAGGGGGTTGGGACGGAGACATGTGGTTATTCATCCAATCCCTCTCTCTCTCTCTCTCATGTGCTCTCTTATTTAGAGTTAGGGTTTGAGAGTGAAGTACTTTGTGTGCTCTTTGTCCTCCAAGATGGAGTGACTGTAAACTCAACCTTTTCAAGTAAGCAATACATCAATCTTTGCGTATTTTCATAGATCTATTGTAACGCCCTAGGGTTCAAATCGGCTCAGGGCTAACTCTATTCTAGATAGGCCACGCACACGTAGCAACCTGCTTGTGCTTTCGTCTTCGCTTCATGCAAAACGGTTAACCGAAGGTTGCTACCATTGGAAGTCCTAGGCTTATATGTTAGTGATTCTCAAGCTAAACTAGCAAGGTGGGAACTAACTCATACCCTCATGTGCGCACACATATATATGCCATCATGGGCCTAATTCGACATGGACCGAGGTGTTACATACACCTCCCCTCAAAGGACCTGACATTCTCGTCGACCCAACATACCCACATTGGGGCAAATGATCATACTCTTCCCTCTTGGCATATGTCCGTGTGTTCAGTGCTAGCACATATGCCATGTCGTGTGTCCACTCCGGGCCTACACGCGCCATATACTATATGCTCGCGCCCCTGACCCGCACACGCTCATGTAACCACAAGGGTCGGCTCTGATACCATTTGTAACGCCCTAGAGTCCAAACCCTTGTTGCGCGTAGACCAAGGGAGGAAAACCGGGGTGGCTTCTGCTGTGATCTGTGTCGTGGGGATCTTTTATTGTGCCTCCTAAACTCTAGCTTAGAGATGAAGGGAGGATTCTTTTAGACTAATGGCTGATAGATTAAATATTTGAATTTTGGCTGTTTGTAAGAGGTGGTACACACAGAAAAATAGTCACATGTAATTTTGGCCAGTACAGCTGAACTCAATGCCATTTTACTACAATCTTCCTATTGACTCCACCTTAAAAAACACACCGCTTAAAAGTTAGTTACTATAGATAATACGAGCATAAACTGTGTATAAGCCAAAACGAACCCACCTGAAGTTGACGCAGACTCAGAGACGTGCCTCGAGTATGATGTGACTCAGCGACGACGCTCGGATTCGACAAATTTTTCCCCTCAAATCTTTCAAACTCTAATCTCCTATGCTCACTTGTTAAAAATAAATTTACAGAAAAATAGAAACAAGAGCCATAAATTCTTACGTGAAAAATTTTTACAGAAAAAACTACAAGCGCTCAAAGTCAAATCACTACAATGAGAAGAGTTACATTAGAGCACTTCCCTCTTTTCTATGGGTTACGGAGATAAATATATAGGGCGAGGGAAACGAGCATTGGATAGGAAACTGAATCAGAGTTGGTTACTACATATTGACACCATGTCTGATATAACTTGTACATGATCTAGACACCTGTCATAGCATGTCTGGTATAAGACGACGAAGTGTCCTATACGGATATAGTATGAATTCGGATCACTTTAATAAACACCAGTTCAGAGCAAACATTGGTGGTGATGCCACAAGGGGAGGGAGAAGAAAACAAGTTCACATTCGCTGACATTTTGAAGGCTACGAATAATTTTCACAAGGACAACATCATTGGGTGCGGAGGTTATGGACTGGTCTACAAGGCAGAGCTACATAATGGCTCCAAGCTCGCCATCAAGAAGCTCAACGGTGAAATGTGCCTCATGGAAAGGGAGTTCACTGCAGAGGTTGAAGCACTCTCAATGGCGCAGCATGAGAATCTTGTACCATTGTGGGGATACTGCATCCAGGGAAACTCAAGGCTCCTCGTATATTCATACATGGAGAATGGCAGCCTGGACGACTGGCTTCACAATATGGATGATGACACCAGCTCGTTTCTTGACTGGCCGAGGCGGCTCAAGATTGCACAAGGAGCAAGCCGCGGCCTTCACTACATCCATGATGTCTGCAAGCCTCATATTGTCCACCGAGACATCAAATCCAGCAACATCCTACTCGACAAAGAATTCAAAGCTTATGTTGCAGATTTTGGGCTATCAAGATTGATCCTTCCAAACAAAACTCATGTCACAACAGAGCTAGTCGGCACTCTGGGTTACATCCCCCCTGAGTATGGGCAAGCATGGGTTGCTACATTGAGAGGCGATGTGTACAGTTTCGGAGTGGTCCTGCTTGAACTGCTCACAGGGAGGCGCCCTGTTCCAGTCCAGTCTACATCAAAAGAACTTGTCCCATGGGTGCAGGAGATGAGATCTGAGGGAAAGCTGATTGAGGTCCTGGATCCAACACTTCGAGGCGCAGGGTATGAAGATCAAATGCTGAAGGTGCTTGAAGTTGCTTGCAAGTGTGTCAACCGTAATCCTTTGATGAGGCCAACCATCATGGAAGTAGTCTCCTGCCTGGACAGTACAGATGCTGACCTTCAGACGCAAAACACAGCCAATATAGAATGTGGTTAGATTAGATATGATAGATAATCTTGTACTTTTGGTGCACAGAGTTGATGTAGTTTTCACTAGAGCTACTACTTCTTACTAATCTCATAGTTTATTTTGAACATATCCTGACAGATTGCCATTGTGAGCTTTTTTATACTTTCTAGGAGAGCAGTTTTGTAACATCTCCCTTCCCCTGTGTCTTGAAGTGTTATGTATGATCAAGTTTCACAAGCATGGGAAAAGGTATAAACAAGTGAAAAGATTGCCCTGTTACTTTGGTTCCTCACTGAAAAAGTAAAAATGGTTCCCACTCAAGTGCCGACGCCAAGATATTTGAGCTGAGTTCAATGGGATTTAGAAACCACCAGAGATGGAGGTGGAATGAGAGGATAATACCACAAATAGAATGCAATGCGACTACAATGTTTGTAACGTGGACTGAATAAAATCGCAGGTGCTAGCCATGTCAAACGATCCAGGCAGTGAAGAAACCACGGCATTGCAGCACGCCGTTTCGCCCTCCGGCATGTACCGGGAAAAGTGCCCCTCGGCCTGCTCGACACGCCCGCACGAGCTTTACGACGGCCACGGTCGCCGTCCAAGAGGCGACATTCGGGTCAGCATTTCGCCTAACAGCTTGAGCACGCTGCCACCAAGACGGCCGTCGGCGAGCGCATTCGCTTCCACACAGCGGCTCTCCCAGATCCGCATAGTCGGAGACAAGGGTGCGGCGCGGGGTTGGAGACAAGGCCACGGCGCGCGGGTGTGTAAGTTCAACGTCTGTTAAATTGATTTTAATGATTAATAATAAATCTATATGTAAGACTAACATGTTTATTGACTATAATATTATTTAATCTCATTTAAATAAAAATATGCAAATCATGGAGGTATACACTCAATGTCATATTTTTATATCTTGCTGCATTCCTCAGATCTAAAATATAACTTGAACTCTACTAAAAGTTTAACTTGAACATGTGCATATGTTTTTTATTACACATTCATATATGCACATATTTTAGGAGTTTACTATATGCTTTATGATTTCATTAGTATTGATTCATATTTTTATCCACATATATTTGAGGTCTCTATTTTGAAATATATCCTTTGAGTATATAAAACTTGTGTAGTTCATATATGCTTGTATTGCTTTATATCTAATTATTTGCAATTATAGTGGTTGTCATCAATTACCAAAAAGAGAAATATTAAAGAATTTAGATCCGCCATTATGAGTTAATGGTCTATTTTAGTAATTAATAACAATCACATTGTGGGACTAAATTTTTCATGAGTTGAATGGATATATTATGTTCCATAATGATAGAGACTTTGGATGACATTATGAGTTGATTATCATTAAGTTAAGGTTCAAGAAGAGGATGCATTATATGTTGATGCATATCAAGATCTCGAAGAGGGGATAATTATGAGTTGATCATCAAGTCAAGAGACAACCCATCATGTGTTGATGGAGGGCAAGTGGATGATGCTCTAGTTATGGCTAAGAATGTGTTTCTAGCCTTTTACCAGTCTTGATGTTTGGTTGAAAGACCGGATTACCAGTCTACAGGAGAGGGAGAGAGAGGCACTTCCCCTTCCAGTGAGAGATGGAGTTGCGACTCGCTCGATGCTGGGAGGCTGGGAATGGGCAAATAGAGGGCTTGTTCTTTATGGCTATAGCTTATGACTTTTTGCTGCGGTTTTTGGCTTTTGGGCTGTTCGTGAGAGAGATTACATAGTAACAGAAACTTATGTGCGGTTTTTGCCGATATAAATGAAGTCGCTATAGTGTGTACTACAATTAACTAGTAGATCCCATCTTAAAAAGACACTCCGTTTGAAAGCTAGTTACTGTAAAAAAAAGTCAAAAATCAGAAGCCAAAAACTGTAAAGAGCAGGCCCAGATTCTCGTGTGTATACGAAAAAAATCTTGCATTTCAGGGCCTTAAAATATCACAGTCAACATCTAATTTAAAATCGCTTTCCCTAGTAAAGAAAACCTAATTTAATTCAAGGAGAGAGTAAATTGGTTCCTAAGAAGAAAATAATGTAAATTGGTCAAGGCGCACCACATTATGAAATTAGGCAACAAAATATGTTATTAATTCTATAATAAAAGCTGGCAAAATTCATGTTTAAAAAATATGTTATTATTGAACTACTCATAACTAACTAACAGAGAAACCTATATGGCCACCAGCGACCACACTAGCTTTGGAAAATAGTTAATGAGCTAAGAAATAACAAGGGAATAGACTACACAGAACCAAATATGGACATCACCGAGTCTTAACAGAAAAAATGGCCACCACTGACCGCACCAGCAATGAAAAATTGCCTCGACTTCTGGTCGCACGTTGCGCGGATAGCTGATAGGTTGGGCTGTCGCTTATGGCTTATTTCACTGTAGCTAGCTGAAATTACACTGTAGCTGAAGGTGGCTTATTTGGTATAATTAAATTTAAAAAATTTAAAAATAGAAAAAATGGGTTAGACCATCATGTGTAATGAAAACGAATACGGAAAAAAGAACCGGTAAAAAAACTCAAAAAATCCAAAAAAAAATCAGAAAAAGACCAAATTTAGGAATAGTGAAAAATAAGCCAGAAGCCGAAGCCAAAACGATCGGGGCCGGATAAAAGCCACGATAAGGAAGACGCACGGGGTGAAAGCCGTGGGATAAAAGCATTGACAAAAAAGCCGTTTTGTTGTTGTTGCTTTAATTAAATCACTCAGAAAAAAATAATAGACGCTATAATTTTAGCTAACACCTAAAAGTTTTAACCGAAAGTCATAGTCAACAACTGATCGGAGACGACCAAATGGGTCATAGTAGGTAGGGCGGCCCGAAGCACGACACTATTGATTCGGCCAAGTATGACATAGCCTACTATTTAAACAGGTCATGCTAGCCGAGGCGATAACTTGTGCCGTGCTTGGATCGAGACCTCAACCCAGTAGGTTAGCCTAACACGGCAATAATAGTACCGAGCCTAGCACTACGTGGTCTTGCCTAGTACGGTTGTTCATTTTTTAAATTTTTTATATATTTTTATTTTGTAGTTTTTAAATTTTATATAGTTTATTTTATAAGTACATATAATTCTATTTTGTATTTTATATATTTTCTGGGTTTTTTTTTTCAAAATTTATCATTGCTCTAGTCAACCTGACATGACCCATGAGGCTGTTGGATCGTGCTTAGGTCAGTGCCTTAATCTATGGGCCGATACGGCATGTCTAGGTAACATACCAAATAGGTTCGTGTTTAAATGGCCAGTGTCTACATAGCCCATGTCTTGTCAAGCCGTACCGCCTATTTGGCCATCTCTATCGAGATCGTATTGGGAAAATGCAGTGAAGCATATAGTGGAGTGTTACATGAGGCCCTGTTTAAAGCAAACATTTTTTCCCAATTCACATGAAAATTTAGTTGATTTTAAAATTACTGTGTAATTCTTGTATCCTAGACGAGGCCTGTATGTAAGATAAAATCGTTGCCAAAGTAGTCGCAGTTCCAGGTTCCAATTCTTCACTGGTGACCACTGAGTTGCTGACCTATGGGAGTCCCGAGTGTCCGACGTCGGTGTCCCATCTTCTCAAGCCATGCAGCTCGGAAATGGGAATGTACAAGTCAAATAGACCAAAAATGAAATCCAACGGAGCATGAAAATGGAGCAAGTGACAACTGAGAACGCAGATGGAGAGGAGTGAAGAGGGATCAATGTGATGTTTATTCTTTTTTTTCTTATGTCCTTTCCTACATTTTCTATCTTCAAAACATGAAACAGAGCATTAAACCTCTACGAATGAATCAACGAAAAATAATGCACATGTACACCCATCAACCATAACCATCCTAAATATCAAGTTTTCTTTCCATTTTTTCTTTTTTTACCATCTCTTTTTATTATTAACGCATTCATCATCTCAGCTAATTAATCCTCCTACTAACAGGTAAGAGCAACTAGAGATCCACCGAGTTCGCCGGCGGCTCTCGCTTTTGCTGCTGCTGCTGCCGCCTCTCGAGCTCCATGAGCTTGGAGAACACCCCGACCATGGGCGCGGTGTTGTACGTGCACGCCTCAGTCTGCATGTACGCGCCGCGGTGGTCGGTGAACACGTCCTTGCCGTTGGGCCCGCCGACGACGGCGCCGACGAGGTCGTGCGGGTTCTCCCGCCGCGCGCTGTACCACGAGTCGAACCCCTGGAGGCAGCCGATGAAGGCCTTGTCGTGCTGGTACGACGCGCTCGACGCCGAGCGGTGGTGCACCCGCCGCGGGTACCGCCCGCCGTAGCCGACGAGGTAGCTCATGCCCATGGGGTTCGACCCCAGGATGTAGTCGGCCTGGGACTTGGCGAACGCCAGCACGTCGCCGGGGGATGCCTCGCCGGCGCCGCACCGGAGCCTCTGGCCCAGCCCCGCGAGGAGGTCGGAGTAGACGGTGAGGAGGAAGGCGGCGTTGGAGACGTACTGGAGGTTATTCCACGGCCGGATGAAGAGCAGCCCCGCCGGCGTGCGGCGGGCGTTGTGCGCGTCGCCGCCGGAGTTCTTGTTCAGGCACGAGCACACGTAGTACTCCCCCTTGGATCTGTACTGCTCCAGCACCGCTCGCTGCTCGTCGCTCAGATCCTTCTCCTCAAGCAGCAGCTGCTCCATAGATGAGGATAAACATTAATTACACATATTAAACACTAATTAGACAGTAAATTAATCCTTGTTTAATTGTTCATCTGCACAATCTGAAAAAGAGTTAGACGATGATATATCGATGTTTTAAGATGAGCATCACAATGTATCAGAAATTAAAATGGAACATATTTTGCCTTGCAAAATTAAAATGGATCTATTCTTTTAGTTGCATGCCGCCAAAAAGTTAGTCAAACTTTGTGCCAAACCTCAATAGTATGGTTGACTTCAGAAATCAGGGATGGTTACATTGTTCATTGCTGGTCATGTGGATGCATGTGGACCATCCATATGACATGGACCTAATTTTAGTGTCATCTAAAACTATGGAGGCTCGCATGCAGCTGAATTAGATTAAACTAAATTAAGCTACATAAGAAATCAGAATCTGGGCCACATGATCATCCTTCTTGGGTTCAGTTGTCACTTGTCAGGGCTCTGGTTGTGATCCAACCACCACCACTTTTGCCAAACATGTAACTACTGTTTGTTGAATGCTTCATGGAGATATGATATTGTTTACCTCAGAAATGCATACATGCATGGCACACTTGTGTTGTCCGCATTAGCAGGAGCTGCCCCATGCTCTCAAAAAGAAAAAAATTTCTCCTCGCCAATGGAAGACTACATAGTGTCAATTATATATGTGCTTTCATTAATAATTGAAGAAATGACCCATTGACTCCTCTAGCTACTCCAATTTGGACTAGTAAGATGGTGGTTAGCTAGAATCTGTTGGATTAGTTGATTTGCTTGCTCCAGAGATCACATTCCAAGCAAGCATAGGTGAGGGAGAAAGAGCCTGTGGATGAATAAAGAAATGGGCATGCAATGCATGGTAAGAGTTGTCTAGCTTGTATTCTAAGCATGGGAGCTAGGGAACTATGGTCAATGGAGTTAGGGTTAGGAAGGCAGTCCATTTCTACAAGACCCCAATAATGTCATCGGTCTACACCTTACAAAAATCCAAGGTTAGGAAAACAGTCTGTTTCCTGAAGAATAATTATGTACAGAGCACATGAGAGAAAAAAATAGTAGAAATAAATAATGGTTAGCAAAGGACAAGACACAGGTGGAGGAAAGATCAGCCTGGTCCATAAAAAAATTCAGAGGCCTCTCACCTTCTTCCCTAGCTTGATGAATCGAGCATTATCTGCTTTTTCATGATTAGCTTTTTTTTTGTTAAGAATCATCATCCGCATAATTTATTAGATTTTGTGCATGATTTCTCAAAGAAATCAGCATATATGCTGCTCAATTATGCATACAAAGGTACGCAGCTCTCCCGATTCTCGAAGAAACTAGCACATATGCTATGCATTCTTGTACAAAGACGAGTTGGTTGGGCATGGCGCATCCATCAATCCCAACACAAGCAAGCTCATGGTAGCTATGCTTGTAAGTTAGCAAAAGGGTGCACCAAACTGGCTTGTTCTTCATGCTAGAACCGGTGGTACTCAACTCTCCTTGCAGACTAGCTTGCTGCTGCAAACACACACATCTATCTATCTATCTATCTATCTATCTATCTATCTATCTATCTATCTATCTATCTATCTATCTATCTATCTATCTATCTATCTATCTATCTAGTGGGGCAACAAAAAGAGAATATATCACAGTGTACATGTTAATTAACCATATTGATCGCTCTATCATGCATGGCATGTTTACTGCTACTAATTACCTCTGATTCAGGATTCATGCATGCATTGCATGTCAACAAGTTTGAGCGCAATCCGCGGCGGAAAATTCTGATCGGTGTGTAGTTAACATTGACAGAGGCCAGAATTAAGCTGATGACGCAATCATGCAGAAAAGGTATACAGTTTTGACCAATTGATGAAGGAAGGTAGGTAGGTGTACGCAGGTTAGGCATGCATGCATGCGTACGTGTCAGGGTACCTTGGAGGCGAGGAGCTGGAGGCCGGCGTACTTGATGTCCCAGCTGAACTCGGAGACGGCCCAGCCGGTGCCGCCGAAGTCGTCGGCGTTGGCGACGGCGTAGTCGAGGTAGTCGCGTCGGCCGGTGGCGCGGTGCAGCCAGAGCGCCGCCCACAGCAGCTCGTCCTTGTACCCGCTCGACGACGGGTAGTAGTTCTTCACCACCCTCACGCTCCCGTCGTATCGCCCCCTGTACTTGTCCCCGAACTCAAACAGCTGCACACACCGTACGTACGTACATACATACGTATAAAAGTACGTTATATATACGCCGTAGGAAATATGTACTTACTGTATTAAAATGTGTGTGTACGGTGGATGGTGAGCTGCTCGCTGTCAAGTATCAATTTAATTAAGCTAGTATCAATTTAATTTGGTGCTGCTTTTTTTTTTGTAGTGACGACGACGGCATGCATGTACCTACGTACCTGCTGCGCATGGTGGAGGAGGAGGTGGGCGTAGTGGGTGTCGCCGGCTCGCCGAAACACGACGGACGCGGCGGCCATGGCCGCGGCCGTCTCGGCAGCGACCTCGGAGCCGGGGTTCTCGGCGTCGACCTTGTACGCCCGCCGCGACGTCGTCATGTCCTCCGGCCGCTGCCAGCAGTAGTGATCCGAGTCGCCGTCCCCGACCTGCCATATACGCACGTACATACAGGAGTACGTACACATCGATCACATTCATATACGGATACGTATGCCTACGGCGTAGGCGTTAACGTACTCTATACGTATGTATACGTATACGCGCACGTGCGGACAGGAGTCAGCAGGACACAGGAGAGGAGGCGGCGGCCATGGTCACCTGTGTCCAGAGCTCGTCGGGCTTGGTGTGCGCCTTGATGAAGTAGTCGGTGCCCCACTTGATGGCCTGGAGCGCTTGGCCGAGCTCTCCGGCTGCGGCGATCTCGCCGCCGTACTCGAGGACGCCCCAGGACAGCATGGTGATGGTGAACGCCATGGGGAGGCCGAACTTGACGTGGTCTCCGGCGTCGTAGTACCCGCCCACCAGATCAACCTGCACGCACACGGCAGCAACCGTTCAGCCATGCGCGCGCGCTCGCCGGCGACGGCGACGGAGAAGGACGGACGTACCCCTTGCTCAAGGCCGTCGGTGAGGCCGGAGTGGCCGCGCCACCGCACGCGCTGGTTGTACGGGAGGCGGCCGGAACGCTGCGCCTCGAAGTAGAGCAGGCTCTTGGACAGCGCCTCCCCGTAGTCGTGCGCCGCCGCCGCCGCGGCCGATGCCATCACCAGCGACACGGCGACCACGGCCGCGGCCACCACGAAGCTGCCAGAGACGTCGCTCATTTCAACAATCCAAGAACCGATACTCCTCCTCCTCCCCTACTCCAACGCAACGCATCTGCCTCTTGCCCTGCCGTGCTCGATCAACTTCAAACGGAAATCCACCGGCGGCCGGCCAAAACCAATGTTCTCGC
This sequence comes from Dendrocalamus latiflorus, assembly GCA_017311315.1. Classification (NCBI taxonomy): domain Eukaryota; kingdom Viridiplantae; phylum Streptophyta; class Magnoliopsida; order Poales; family Poaceae; genus Dendrocalamus; species Dendrocalamus latiflorus. The sequence goes on along the minus strand of CM029639.1, from coordinate 47,207,697 downwards.
CGCAATCAATCCGGCCAGGGGCATTAAACGCCGGCTCCCTGGATTGCCAGAAATTAACAACACACGCACCTTGTTTGCTTCTCCAAACAATTAAAACCCGCTTCTCCTCCTGATCTTGGAATGGAAACTGCTAATAACCGAAGGAATTAATTGCGCTGAGTAATGGCTAATGATTTTAGCCTTTCCAGCTTTGGCTGGGATTAATTCTCCCTCCTCCCTGAGAAGATGATCAATGATGCATCACATACACACCGAATCTTTGAGGAGTAAGGGCTGATGATCATTTGTGTGCTGCTTGTCAGCTTGTGTATGTGAGAGAACAGAACAGAGAAGAAGAGGTTGGTGATCAATTCTGGGCTTCAATGGAGGGAGGGAAGAACACAATCAGGAGGTGGTGGGGGGTTAGGAATTTAAAGGTGCGTGTATCGACCGTGTATGTGTGCAACTTTGCAATGCAAACTACTTGCAAAGCGAGTTGGTGGGTTGAAAGGCTCCTTGGCTTGGCATGGCGGTGTCTTCACAAGCGGAGGACAGCGACATGCGTCTGGCCTCTGTCAGCACGGACTAGTTTAGTACAACGACAAATACAGACACAGGGGACATAGGGATTTTTTTAAAAAAATAATTAATTTTTATTTCAAATTACAGCATTATACCTGTTTTTTTTAATTTTTTTGCAGCTTTAACCATATATCGCTCTGCGGTTGGATGATTTGGGCTAGTCATCTAACCGTTGGGTAACATGTGGTCAAGTCGCCCAACGGTTAGATGATTTTAAAAATAATATAGTTATTGTATTAATCCGATAAAAATAATTGTGCGGGAGTAAATAACAATTTTGTAAGTAATATGTTTAGCAAATCTTATTTTACAAGTTGTTTTTTTAAATAAAAGGACAAACAATGTCGGTTGACCTGTTTATGATTTTTATAGATTGTGAATCGCACGAAATATGTTAGACTCGCAATAACATTTTGTAATCGTCGTATGTTGTCGTAGTGCGATAAATTTTCTCAAGAATTCTATGAGGACGATTGAGATAGCAATGATTCATAGAAATTTTTTGTACGGATAACCTTTTTTAATTCGGAAATACAGAAATATACCCACGGGAAAATTTTTTACAAAAATAGCCTCTAGTCGCTCAATGGGGGGGGGGGGGGGCGACTAGAGCCTTTCGCCCACCCGGGGAGCGACATTTAAAGAATCTGCGAACCGTTGGGCGAATCAGTGCTGTCGCTTTCACGTTGGGCGACTTAATTTAAGTCGCTGTACGGTTGGGCGACTGCATTGCAGTCGCCCAACGCTATGGCGATAGGGGGGGTTAAGGCGGCCTGCCCAGCCGGCTCTCACTACCAACCACCTTTTTCACTCATTCAGCAAACACATTCAACACACAGAGAAGAGGAAGAAGGAAAAGAAACAAGGGGGAGACGAGAGGAAGGAGGGGAAGAAGAGGAGAAGGAGAGGAAGGAGGGTAAGAAGAGGAGAAGGAGAGGAGGAGGTGAGGGAGGACGGAGGGGAAGAAGAGGAGAGGAGGAGGTGAGGGAGGAAGGAGGAGTAGAAACTATTCCATCAATTTGGATCCAGGTATTTTTTTGGATTATGTTGTATTTACATTATTATTTATATGAAATGTTGGTGTTAATAAAAATTATAGATGTAGAATAATTAGTACCGTGTTAGTATGAAAATATTATTGTTGTAGAAAAGGTTTGGTATGCAATTTGTAGTATGGTAGTATAGAAATTTTAGCAAAGTTTGTGGTATACGAACTTTAGTATTGTGCGATATTATTTGACATGTCGCAAAATTGAAATATATATGCAGGCCGACATCATCAATGTCCACTACATTGAGGGTGTATTAGAGAGCTGGAACCATTCGTGAAGGTCCGAATGGTGTGGATTTGAGCGATTTTCTGCAAGTCACTCTCGTACTTCCGGATGACGAGAATGCTCGAATGGGAGATGTGCAGCTTTGGCTGACCCGGAGTTTTTCGTTGAACCCCGAGGTGTAAAGCGTCGTCGTGCAAGGGCTTTGGAGCCGGTCTCCCACGGACATCAGATGGGAGTTGAAGACATTGGTGCGCTCTGCCACATGGAAGGGCTTTGTGCTAGGGTGCCGGCGTCGTGGATACGAGTGTGTGCTGCTTGTGCAACCGTGCTCAGTACAAGCAGCTGAGGAAGCTCGTGCAACAGCCGTTGTTGTGGGAGGTGCTAGCAGCTCGAGCGGGCCGCATGTTGGCGGACATGATGAAGTTGCTCGTCATGAAGCCGATGCGGTACATGGAGGAGAGTTACAGCCGTCAAGCCATAGAGAGCCAACTGGGCAAGCCGATGAAGGAGAGTATAATGAGTATATTGTGCAGCAGATGGACTCTGATGACGAGAGGGCATGGGATGAAGAGGAAGCTGTAGAGGACGACGACGAGGACAGTTCCGATGAGGATGAAGTTCCTATCCCCCAGGAATGGAACCGGTTTAATGTGGAGAGTCTTTCCGCACATGATGAGCATGAATCACAATGGGAGTACCATGAGACAGAGGTTCAGTTGCATGCTATGTTTGCTGACAAGGAAGCGCTGCAGGATGCCATCAAGCTTTGGGCCCTTTCAATGCATCGGACATTTCGCGTCGTCAAATCAAGCCAAGAGCAGTACACCGTGAAGTGCGAGCAGACTGGTTGCCCTTGGCGGGTGCACGCCCGTAAACCTAAGTATGAGACTCATTGGATTGTGTCCAAGGTTGAGACGCACTCCTGCATTCTAAACACTGTCTTGGCGAGACATCGTAACCTGACGTCCGGATTTATAGCCAATCTCATGTATGGGGAGATAGTGCAGAAGAAGGACATGGCAGCCACGCATATTGTGGTAGCTATTGAGAATAAATTCAAGTATAAGATTAGCTATACGAAGGCGTGGCGTGCCAAGCAGAAGGCGTTGGAAAAATGTTTTGGCACTTTCGAGGCGGCGTACGACAACCTTCCTTGTATGCTTAATGTCCTGCAGGAAAGGAACCTGGGCACGTACATCGCACTCCACGAGAAGCCGTCCATAAGTCCGCCAGGGTATGCGGTGTTGCAGAGAGCAATGTTTGCATTTGGTGCTAGCATCGAAGCATTCAAGCACATGCTGCCAGTGATCTCAATTGACGGGACCTTCTTGACAGGCAAATACAAGGGGCAGATCCTGACGGCCATAGGCGTTGACGGTAACAATCAAATATTGCCGCTGGCCATTGCATTTGTGGAGAGTGAGAATTACGAGAGCTGGCTGTGGTTTCTCAGACATATGAGGGCTGGAGTTGTAGCCACTCGGTCTGGTGTGTGCGTAATCCATGATCGCCACGCCGGTATTATCAAGGCAATAAGAAAACTTCAAGAAGACCCCGAGGAGCCCTTTCCTTGACCGGACATGAGGAACCGGTGGTGCAGTCGTCACTTAGGGGCAAACTTTTTCAAGCAATTCCTTAAACAATCTTTGATGAAGCTATTCAAGAGGCTGGCTAGGCAGAACCAACAGAGGAAATTTGATGCTTTGTGGAGGTTGTTCCACCACGAAATAGGCCCTATATGGGCGGTCAGACTAGCGGCCAGGGAGCAGTCTGACCGGCCCATATAAGGCGGTCTGATCGGCCCTGGTTGTCTTGGCAGTTGTTTCCCTTGGCTTTTGTGTTTGCGGCTTTATCTTTTGCTAGTTGGTTCCCTCTATGTTAGCTCAAGGCTCAGTGTGCTCTTGAATCCTCTTTATAGCTCCCATAGCTATTAGAGAGGAGATATTTAGTGGATCTTTTGGGGGGGCAAGTTTGGTTAAAAGTCGACATTCACCCCCCTCTGTCGCCATTTCGGTTAGCTCTTCTCGATAGATCTTAACCGGTCTCTAGAGCCATGGCGACAGACAAGTACTCGACTAAGCCTCCGGTCTTCGATGGGATCGACTATCCCTTCTGGAAGAGCCGGATGGAGACCGACATCCAGGCTCAGGGTTACGCCATCTGGCATAAGGTCAAAGTACGTTATGTTGTTCCTACCGATGAGAACATCAACGCTGGAAACATGATTGATGTTGAGGCGAATGCGAAGGCAAGAAACATCATAATCCAGGGGTTGAGCAGAAGCGAGTTTGATCGCATCTCTCATCTATCGTCGGCCTTCGACATCTGGGAGACCCTCGATGCATACCATGAGGGCACCACCCAGATTAAGACGGTTCGATAGGACCAGTTCAAGCGAGATTACAACAAGTTTGAAATGCTCGCTGGTGAGTGCTTGGATGAGTGCTTTGCGCGTTTTCACAAGATTCTGAGCAATCTCCGAGCGGTCGGTCTCATATACACCGACTCGGATAATGCTCGACAAATGTTGTCTGCTCTCAATTTGCGTGTTTGAGAGATGAAGGTGACCACGATTAAAGACACGACCGACCTCTCGACCCTGACTCTTGACGCGTTGTACTCATGCCTCAAGACTCACGAGATTGACATAGTCTCTCGTAGGTTGAAGTCGCAGTCGATGGCTTTAGTCACCGATCCCACTTCTGGACCTTCTTCCGAGTCGCTTTGTGGTTTCTCTCTTGCTACTCTCTGTGACATAACTGATGATCAGTTAGAGCAGCTTGCAGATGACTAGTTAGCTCTTCTTGCTAGAAAGTTTTCTCATGCTTACAAGAGAAGGAGGGACAGAAAGAGAGGAGGACCCGTGATCTGCTTTGAGTGTGGTGGCCCCAACCACATTCGGGCAAACTGCCCCAAGCTGGAGAAGGGCAAGGGCGACTACGGCGGTGTGAGCAAGAACGACTACATCGACAAGAACCGCAACAAGAAGCCACTTGCTCACGCTCAAGGCAAGAAGAAGTTCCGCGACCTTGGCAAAGCCAAGAGGCTCTTCCACCGCATCCTCACCGCCTTCGACGACATCGATCTCAACGAGGTGGAGGGGTGGAGCGACGACGATGGGACGGACGAGCAAGATCCCAAGGGCGGCGACGACTTCTCCGGCATGTGCTTCATGGCCCTTGAGGGCGAAGTGAGCGACAGCGAGCTGTACTTCGACTTCGACGAGGTATACCCTTCCTACGACCAGCTTAATGATGCTTTTCTTAAGCTAGATAAATTCCATGCTAGATCTAGAGCTAGGGTTAGCAAGTTGGAGAAGGAAGTAGAGAGCTTGTCACGAGAGCTTACTTCACTTAGATCTGCTCCATCCCGTGACGATTGTGATGTATGGACTGCTCTGCTTGGTGACATGGAGAAATTAAGGACCTGTCATGATAGTTTATCTTCTGAGCTTGATATGCTTAAGGTGGAGAATGTTAGTCTTTTGGCTGAACTAGAGATGAGTAGGATTGTTACTTCTGCATCTACTGTTGTTGAGACTACTTCTTGCACCTCATGTGAGGATAAGGACAATGCATTTAGAGATCTTTATACCATGTTGCTCGATCTGCCCGAGACTTGTGAAAGTTGCAATAATTTGAAGATGAACCTAAAACGGGCATATCATAAAATTGCTGAATTACAAGCTTTTCTTCTTGAGCCTATTGCTTAATGTGTGAATTGTGCCAAGCTTACTGCTGAACTTGAATCTGTCTCCAAACAGTTTCAAAAATTAGTTGATGATAACAATAGATTGGCTCAATTTGCTTCTAAGGACCCTGTTAGCTCACCATGCAAAAATTGTGACAAACTAAAATCTGACTTGGTTGCATTAGATGAAAAATGTGTCCAAGGGATTTCTGACAGCAAGGTGATTCCCCCTGCAGCTTCGGCCTCTCAGAAGGCGAAGCCTCATCATGCTACTTCTACCTCTCAGAAGGTGAAGTATCATTGCACCTTCTTTCAGAAGGATGGACACTTGATCGAGCGATGCTTCAGGCGCGCCAAGATCGCGCGGAGATACCGTGTTCGTGATCTTAGGCGTATTCAGGGTCAGCCCCAGACCTTGAGTGCACCTAAGTCCAACACGAGATCTGTGTTTGCTTCAGCTGATGGGTTTGGGCAGCATCGAGGACTTGGTTTTTCCGAGTTTGCTGCTTTTCGTCCTCATGCTCCCTTTGGTCGTGACTTTCACCGTTCTGAGAGTAGTTCTCGTTTCCCTCGTCGAGATGGCTACCCGCAACGTGATCAGCGTGTTGTTGGTGCTCCGACTCGCTCTCCCATAGCAGTCGGACCCAACAATAGCTCCAGGTCTGCTCATGGACCTTCTGCCTCTTTGAGCGACAGAGAGCGTAGGGTAGATAGATATCAGTCGTGTGTGGCTACTTCTTCTACTCGACGTGTTACTCAGTATTGGGTGCCAAAATCACTCTTGATTTACCCCAGTACTGAGACTTTACTCTCTCGTTGACTCAGGTTCGCCGGGCAGGGAAGAGAGAGGTTTGGCTCGTTGACTCCGGGTGTTCTCGACACATGACCGGAGACACTCATTGGTTCTCTTCCCTAGCCCGTGCTCCAGGTGATGAGACGATCACTTTCGGAGATGCTTCGTCTGGGCGCGTCATCGCCAAAGGTACAGTGCGCGTTAATGAGTCTTTTATTTTGAAAGATGTTGCCTTAGTTAGTAAGCTGCAGTATAATTTGCTTTCTGTTTCTCAGCTTACTGATGACGGCTTTGAGGTGAGCTTTAAGAAAAACGCTTGCAAAATTCTTGATTCTTCGGGTAGTCTGGTTTGCGGGATTTCTCGTTGTGGGAGGATCTTTCGTGCTGATTTTTCTGAGTCTTCTGGTGATCCTCTCCGGTGTTTGGTTGCTTCTGAGTCCCGCGATCTTACTTTCTGGCATAGGAGACTTAGTCATATTGGATTTGACCATTTGACCCGAGTTAGCGGCCACGATCTCATTCGTGGTCTGCCGAAACTCAAAATGGTCAAGGATCTTGTTTGCGCTCCATGCCGGCACGGCAAGATGGTTGCCGCTTCTCATCCTCCGGTCACAGTGACTATGACCGATGCACCGGGACAGCTGCTCCACATGGACACAGTTGGACCAGCTCGAGTGCAGTCAGCAGGAGAGAAGTGGTATGTCCTTGTCGTGGTCGATGACTTCTCAATGTTTTATTGGGTGTTTTTCTTAGCCTCGAAGGATGAGATATTTTTACATTTCCGATGTCTTTTCAGTAGGCTTTCTGTAGAGCTCCCGGGTGCCTTACGAGCGATCCACAGTGACAATGGCACGGAGTTCAAGAATTCCTACTTTGAGAGGTTCTGCGATGAGACAGGTGTAGAGCACCAGTTCTCTTCTCCGCACGTCCCACAGCAGAATGGCGTCGTGGAGAGGAAGAACTGTACCTTGGTCGAGATGGCCAGGACGATGCTTGATGAGTATTCTACACCTAGGAAGTTTTGAGCTAAGACTATTGCGACCGCGTGCCATGTTTCGAACAGAGTTTTTCTTCGGGCACACTTGTATCGCACTTCTTATGAGTTGAGATATGGGCGAAAGCCCAGTGTCTCGCATTTTCGTTTATTTGGTTGCAAGTGTTTTATTCTGAAGTCCGGGAACCTAGACAAGTTCGAGTCACGATCTTGTGATGGTATCTTTCTAGGTCACTCGACTTCTTCGCGGGCGTATAGGGTTTGGAACTGCGAGTCTAATAAGTTGGTAGAGACCTGTGAGGTGACCTTCGATGAGGCCAGTCCGGGGACTAGGCCCGATATCTCAGGTTCTTTAGAGCAGTCCGAGCCCATCTTTGGGGATGATGAGGAGGATGGTAGGTGGTCGTGAGTGACCAAGTATAGCAGGCGATCGTAGAAGACCAAGCTCAGCGGGTGACTGGGACAACTTTAATGCAGTAAGGGCACATAGTAGGAAGGATGTCAAGATCACAAGGCAGACCATTCTCATTAGATTGGAGCGATGGTTGGCGAATCATGTCCTGGGCGACGAGAAGGACTTGCGACTAGCGCCGTCCACCTCGCCCTGTGGAGCTATCATCATATCAGAGGTACAAGCGGGACAAACCTGGTACATGGCGGACCATCGTGGCTGCATAACTTTACCGGGGCCCGCGCCACATGCAAGAATAGGAGGAATTCATGCTTCAACCCTAATGAGATGATGGTGATTTTGCCAGCCCCATTGTTGTGGCCACAGGCTACCCAACGGCGAGCTCTAGAGTGTTTCCTAGATGGCATCACCAGCAGCGACCACAGGCATTGACAGTCGTCTCGCTACTGCCGTCGTTTATCAGCCTACGAGCTAGCTCCATTCATCCCTCTGTCTGGGGTGTACGGGTGTGATCGGGTGTCTCCATCCCTTCCCTCATGTCTATTCCATCTCCTCCTTTGGGTGCTAAGGGGCCTCTCCTTTTATAGGCACAAGCAAAGTCGCAGGCCATGTACACGGCTTCCACGTGGTGTCAATCATGCCATTAATTTTAAAACCGAATCTCTGATCGATTAACTATTTCTTACCTTCTAGACCTCTGCTTTCCATAGCGAAAAGATTTGTTGAGAATTACTTCCATCAGATGGAGATACGGTGCATCATCTTTTCATTACAAAGATGGTATACCCAAAATGGATCTTTCCTTCTGTCTTGGTGCATAAACTACCATAAATTGGCCACATGTCTTGTGATCGGCCGAGAATATACGGCCGTATGAGGCACAGTGCAACAAACAACTGAACTAGACCGTAGATCGTGTTGAAAGTAAACTTGTTATTGATGGTAGTCGCATGTCGAATACTCGATGTGTTCAAATACTATGTAGGAGTCGAATGCCTCGAAGTTGGAGAGTAGTCGAAGACTCTGGAGACTCAGTTGTAGTAGTGATTCAAGCTGCGTAGCGAACTGGTCATAGATACAGTGAACTAGTCAATACTCGTGAGCTTATAACACCGTGATCGAAAAGCTGCGATTGAGGTGCTGTTGCCAAAGCAACGTGATCGACATAATGTAGTCATAACAACCGATCGACACAGTGTGGTCGACACAACATGATCGAAAAATGTGCTCGACACCCCCACGTGATCAAAGACGTGGTTGTATTAGCATGATCGACACAGCATGGTTGACACAACGTAGTCGAAGACTCACAAACTCACGATGATCTTAGCGCATATGCTTCATGGTCGACCAGGGATTTGCAGCCATATGAGGCACAACGCGTCTACTATGCACCGATAGCTTGTGGACCAAGTCGCGTGTTGTTTCATGACCCGGACTTAAAGAATTTGAATATTAGATAGCACATGTACATATTAAAGTTTCCTTCCCAACATACACCTTTGTATTTGCTTTGACTTAAATTATTTGTACGAAAACTCGTCAAACAAAAGTAAATCTTAAATGATAATTAAATGAACTATACTAAGGCGTTCATGTGGGATCCCTGAATTTTATTTTAGTTATTTGTGGATTTTTACAACTCAAATGCTATTTAAATCGTCGCGTATAATTTTAATTGCTACGTGTAATCTTAAATCATCGCGTACTATTTTAAATTGATGCATGTTATTTTAATCATCACGAACATTTTGAAATTTTTCGATGGCTATTAATTATTCTAATAATTAATAATACTTATTAGGGGGTTTCTACTATTTATAGGCGACTAACAAAATTAACTCGGCCTTCAAATGAGCAACAGAGCGATCTAAATGGTAATATAACTCTAGACAACTAAGTTGACGTTAGTTTCTAAACTACATATCTAATAATTTTAGTTGCTATCCTACCATATTTCAAAAGTAAATCTACAACAAAATATAGGACAATCACAGTCGTTGATGCGCAGATCTCTCCTCCTCTCTTGTTCCCCCTCCTCTTCTCCTCCTCCCCTCCTCTCCTCCTCTCCTCTCCTTTTCCTCTTTCTCTTCTCCCTTTCTCTCTTTTCTCTCGATAGAATCGAAATGAGCAGTGCGCTCAGCCAGCTACGTGCGGCAAGGGAGTATACCCCTAGTCACCCAACCATTGAGCGACTAGGGGTCTTATCGCCCAACAGTTGGGCAACAGAGTCTGATCGCCCAACGGGTGGGCAAGTTGACCACGTGTCGCCCAACGGTTGGACGATTAGCCCAAGTCGTCCAACCATAGAGCGACATATGGTCCAAATTGCAAAAAAAAGTAGATGGCTTATGGCATGTTCTTTTCATCCGCGACGAATGGCTTATGGCTGCAACTGATGACTCCTGCCTTTAGAATGAGCGCTTGTGTGAATGAACCGGATGTCGATTAGCTGATAAGCAGCTTCGAAAAGTCTGTCACAATAAGACGCTTCGAAAAGACGATGATGAAGTCGTTCTATTTGTTTATTCCGTCTATTTATTCAAAGAAATCTATAAACCATAGACGGGAAAGGATGGGGCCTTAATTTCAAACTCCTTATGTTCCTTTCCTACGCTGAGTTCTGTTTCGTTTCGGTTCGTCCGGCCCCTACATCTGATTCATCCGTCTGGTTGGCCAGGCACGGTCCACGTGGCAAAAGAGGAATGCTAACATGTCAGGCGCCATCCGATCGCGTGATCTACGGTTCAGATCAAGGCACCGATAAAAACAGAAGAATAAACTGGCCCCTCTATATTTTTTTCCGCTATATACGACGTTCGATCGAGCCCGTCGATTCTTGATCCAACCACAGCAGCAGATCCACGCCGGAGCCCAAATGGCATGGACTTGTAGTGTGCCAAGCAATAATACATCAAGAACCGTCCGATACACATGTATGATTGATATTTTTTTTGAGTTTGGGTATGAAAATGTTTTATACCCTTGATATATTTATGGTAAGTAAGTTTTGAACTCAGTTCAAACTAGTTTGAACTACTTTTGAGTTCAATGCGACTACAGTCAGTATATACTATAAAAATAGTTCAAACTAATTAAACTGAAGTTGAATTTAATTTTTTTCGGAGTTTGACATCTCAAATATACTTTTTTATGGGTATATGAAGATACCCACATCAAACGTTGCGAATCTCAAAGCAAATCAACAGGTATTAATATGGGTGCCTAGGCACCAGGGTGCATGAAACACTCGTCCTATATAGAAAAATTACATAAGTATATATATATATATATATATATATATATATATATATATATATATATATATATATATATATATATATATATATATATATATATATATATATATAATCTGCTGTTGGAATATTATTCCGTTGGAAGAGAAGGTGCAGAGAAAGGGAAGGAAGGGTGATTAGCTCGCATGTCACGGAGGGCCGGTCTATCTGAATTAGTAAGGCAACGAATTTGGGATGAAAAGTCACACACATGAGGAGAAAACAAGCGAGCAAATTACCTATAAACTAAAGAGAGAAAAATAATTTGAAAAGGAAAGAAAGAGATTTGATCTACCTATAAGCTAGCATGTACTTGTGGCTGTTCTTGGTCAGTTCGTTGACGCGTTGCTGTCAGGTATGAGTGGCACCGCAACTTGTGTGTTGTGACTGTCTGACCACTTAGTACAGGAGGAGGATGCTTCGGTTGGAATCCAAAAGTTGGTATATTATTACTTGACCCTGGCTTGACTTGCATTTGGTAGGGGAGTTGCTAGCTTGATCGTTGGGAGAAGGAAAGAGAGAAAGAAAGGCCACGTTTAGAACAAGATTAATTACACACTGTTAGGCAAAACGGTGGGGTTTTTTTGGTTTTGGCTTTCGCCAAATGATTTTCTAGTTCTGGTTATTCATGAGAGATAATACATAAAGAAAAATAGTAGTTACGTGTGGTTTTGACAGATATAAATAAAGTCGCTATAGTGTGTATTACAATCTATTTATAGACCTCGCTTTAAAAGATAGTTACAGTAGCAAAAAGTGATAAGCCAAAGTCAAAGTGAAACCGAACACCTATTGGAGACTCTTGCACGGTCGCATAGGACAAAGCTAAGTACGTTAAGAATATGAGCATCTAGAGAGACAATTTCCGGTGTAGTTCTCTCACCCTTGATTATGTTTTTGATTGGTGTTTTCTATCTATGGAATATGAGTCCCATAGCTATGGACCGAAGAATTCCAATTTAAGAATGTTCTCAAATTTAGACAACAAAAGATAAATTCATTTAGCATGAGAAAGTTCACAAATTCAATGACCGAATATTCAATAGATAGCAGCATCCTTTCGATTTGATAATTGTTAGGAGAATAACCCCCACCATGGCCCTACCTATTGCACCGAAAAGGCCTAATAATCATACGAGTATGTGGCTGGCCTAAGAGGGCCACCACAAGAGGAAAAATGTGATTACCTCTGCAATAATAGACCCAGATAGAGGGGTTTATGTAAACAATCTCCTCATAGCTATAAGTATATACCTTAGAGCGTTGGGAAGAGGAGGCTTTAGTTTTTACTAGAGACAAGCTTATGTAATATAAACATCTATTCTCTATCTCTACGGTTTCAAAGGTTTCAGGCAACCCCTTTGTGGCCTCCTCGTAGCTCTATTGTTCACTGTTTGGTTAGTAACCACAACAGTTAGCGCCATTCGTAGAGTGCAGTGTAGAGGCTGCGAGCCGAAGAAAGAGCGTTCGGGCACAATGGCACCAAAGAAGGTGACAACGACATCGACTCCATATCTACGGAATATAAGTAAGAGCCAGAATCCTCGCGCGTCCCGGCCCACTCTTTAGAGTATAAATAAGAGCATTGAGTCATTCGGCTCTGTGCTACTACACGTTGGGACCCTCGCGCATCCTGGCCCGTGTTACGGAACAACAATACGAGCACAAGACACAAGCTCCATGCTACCTTGCTTGGTCCATTGTTTACTGTTTGGTTGTTAACCACAACAATAACATCATGATTGACGATGATAGAGCTGCACAAAATATGCAATATTGCTCAGTACCATCATAAAGATCGTGGAGGTAGAAAATATTATCCAAGTGTCACAAACAAGTGGTCTCGGGCGCCCATATGCCATTCTCACAAGTGATGATATTTTTCAACTCCGTGATTTTCGCAATGGTACTGAACAAAATAATTCAAAAAAAAGAGTATATGTATACTTTGCTTTGTTTTTAAATTATCTTTTTTACGTTTAATATTTGTGAGCAATATGGCCAAATTGTACCACATATCAAAACTCATTTTTTTAGTAATCCTTTTTTATCCTTTCTGTTTTTTTAAGTACAATGCAGATACACACTAAATAGACACTACCCATGCACACACATGCTCGTTTCCTATAGATGTTGGAAATTTATTAGAGGCACCCAAGGCCTCTCGAGTGGTGGCACACGCTTTATTACTTAAACGCTGGTGGGGTAGATGCACACCCGAACGTTTAGCTATCTGATCATGAGCCAACTTCATATCGATCATTTCTGTATTTTCGCCTTTCTTATAAGAGTATTTTGCAATTTGTACGAAATACCCTCATCGACGAAGTTACACTGCCCATAGCCATAATGTAGTGATCGAGTTCCATTTACTCATCATATCCATGGATTACGACTCAAGATCAATATAATATAATATTATTCCATTTTAACAAACAAGCTAGCCAGGTAGTTAGTTGGATTTCAGGATTTAGACTTAACATATATATAGCGCTGCAATATCAAATCAAAACTCACGCAATTTCTTGAAGAACACAACCTGTCGTTAGGAAACATTCTAAGATTCCCATGATACATCTTGCATATATATCAACATATGGGACACGTACGCTACACAAAACACAGTCGGTGCATGCGTTGCATCATCCATTCGTCATCAGAGACATGCAGAAAGGAAGATGGTCCATTCCTATGGGGAAAATTGATTAAAAGATGAAAAGATTTGGCACGTAGATATCAATGTACATTTATGCAAACGTACGTGTCGTCAGCATCAGTAGTTTACAGTCAGTTGAAGCAACAGGTAGGTAATGGACGGATGTTCAACGGCGGCCGAACCTTGACGACGGATGGCAGCCTGTGAATAAATCAAACAATTAAGCACGCATCGTCAGGCCAAAGTCCAATTATTACCAATCTTCTTCTCACGATCTTAAAGCATGCAGGTCATAGTTGATTGAATTATATTCCAAGCTAGATATATATTGCATGTATATATGGGGACAAAATGCAAGTAAAAGATGATGTACTACATGCAATTTTCTTGCATGAGCACAATTCACACACACGAATTCAAACCCAAAGTTTGGGTTGTTATGGAGAAAAAAAGTTGGGGTCGTTATGAGGAAAGGAGAACACAAAGGTTGAATATACATGACCTTTTTGTTTATTTAATCAGAGATTAAAAAGGATTGTGTTGGTAGTGGCACAGTAGACTTTGATTTTTTTGTTTTGTTTGTGAAACTCACTTTAGTTTATTTTATAATCAATCACAATTAGAGCATGTTTCAACTGACATAGAAGTATAACAATATCGTTAAAGTAGTATATCAGACATGGAGGTACATATTCCAGGAGTACACGGCCATATTTTTCGTAATAAATATTTGCATGCACTTGTCGCAATTTGACTTTGCTTGTAAAAAAGAAAGGAAGGAAGAAAGTAAGAAGGAGCAGATAGCTACCGGAAAAGGCCTAACCTTTTTTTCTTCTGAACCACCGGTCGGCACCTGTAGAAAGGAATACAATATGCATACACTCGTAATTTCTTACTTGTGTTTATCTCTTGCGTGTGTTTGGTGGATTAATTTAATTAACTTAATTGATTGAAGGACGACATTGCAAACATGTAAGGTGATCCAATTCATGCAACTTTTCATATATAAAACGACTTGGGGCCTCTTGCGTTGTCTTCTTCAGCAGGCCAGTTCGTTGAGGAAATTCAGAAACATTGCAGCATCTCGGACAGGGCCGGCCCTGAGGGGGGGCGAGCGGGGCGGCCGCCCCGGGCCCCCAAAATCCAGGGGCCCCCCATATACAATGTAGAGTATATACATGCTTTAAAGATTTATCTTGGGCCTTTTAGCCACCGCAGTTGGCCCACATATGAAAAAATATTACGCAGTAGAGCACCGCGGACTTCTCGTCTTCTCTGATCGTCTAGGGCGACGCCGAGCGAGGGATCTGCGAGGCAACAGGCGAGCCAAGCGGAGCGATCAGTCACACCCAAAAAAGTGACAGGAGGGAAGAACAGTGACTCGGCTCCAGGAGGAGGCGGCCGCGCTCCTCTCCATCCGAGAACCACCCATCTGTAACAAAAATAGAATCACTTTTCCTTCTAGGTTCCATCTCCTCGCTTTCTCCGATCCGATTTGACTGTGGCGTGTTAGGATTGTTGGTTCCAGCAATGATTGTTGGGGGGTTAGGTGTTTCTTGGTGCGATCGGAGGCCAAAGTTGCCATCTTTGGGCGGTTTGGCCCATCGACTTTGCTCCTGGACCTGAAATTTATGTTTTATTTTGGGTTTTGGGGTTTGGTTTCTTTGGGATCTTCCGTGTTCTCTTGAGGGCTTTGGTTTTAGGTTAGACAAATAAAAATATTTTTGATATTGTAATTTTGGGAGTTTTGTCTCGAGGGATGAAAAATCTTTCCGATTTCCCGGGGTTTATGAGGTGTAATTTCATGCTGTTCTTCGGATTACTTCTATTTATTGAAAGATACCTTACAAAATTCATGTGAGCTGTTGCTAGTTTATGGTATTTTCTACATGTCGATCCATGATCCACTCCAACTTGTATTAATTCTTGAAAGTTATCATCATGTACTTCTTTGAGCAAATTAACCCATAGTCCAGTACCAATTCGTGCTGAACTTCTAATTACACATTTTAAGTGTTTGTTGGTAAAATTAGATATATATGTGTATGTGTATGTAGATTTATATTTAGATATTTATACTAGGACCCATATTTCTAGTTTCGCCCCGGGCCCTTAAAATCCGAGGACCGGCCCCGATCTCGGATGGACACCTTTTGTCAGCAACGTAATAACAAACTGTGGTTGCCAGGTGAGCATCATGCACAGAGCTAGATCGATATAGCTAGGTAGATGTCACTGCAATGTACATGTAGTGTGTATATCCAATCAGATTTAGATTTGCAATTCACCAGCAGGTTACACATCAGTAGCTGCCATTGCTGTATATTGCGTCAACAGGTCTAGCTACATGAACGAATGAAGTGCATGAGGTGCTTGTGCGTGTTCTTAATTCCCTGTTCCCAAGTTTCAGAAATTACTTGGCCGTTCGAGAAAGAGAAGGCTTAGTTAATTAGTTCCTCAAAAATGTTCTTCATTCCAGGACTGTAGACGCTGACAGGAAGAATTTCCCATGCAGACTAGCGAAAACTTTATGTTTGGTATCCCTCGCTTAATACGTTTGGCAGCACGAGTGATACAAGTAGAAAGTGTATTAGGTGAAAATTTTATTACCGAAGTCAGGGCCTCCTTGGAATGAATGGAAAACATAAGAACTTCAGAGGAATCCTATAGAGAAAAAAAATTCCTACGAAGGTCTTTCGAACAACGGTTTTGCTATTGCACGGTTAATTAAAATTTTCTTATCTCTCAGTCATCTAAAGTTATACTATCAGTCACCTAAAGTTACAGTGTACTAATTTCTCATTCTGAAGTTGTACTCTCAGTTACCTACAATTACAGTATAAAAAAGTGAGTAAAGATAAAGAAAAACAATAGTCACCTGTGCAATAGTTACTCCCTTCGAACAAAGGATTGAACCAATAAATTTGTTTGAAATTCCTATGAAATAGGCTATTCCATAGGGATTTTAGAAGTCAGATGAGAATATCTATGAGATCATACCTTATATTTTCTTTGCTTTGTCTCTTGCAGTCCTTTGTTTTTCGTGTGTTGCATCCAAACCTCTCTTTTAAAGTTTTCCTGAGTTTTTGGTTCTTGTAAGATATGGGAGGCATGACATTCAGTTCCTGTTGAAGGACCATGTGGTGGTAACCCTATATCAGTGATGAGTATTTATTATTGATCGTGTATTGATTTCATTGCTTGAGTTTGAACTTTTGATTTTTGTAAATTGAACTGGTGTTATGTTGGAAAACCGGTCTGACCGGCTGGCCCAGGCGGTCTAACCGCTGGGACTGAGTGGTCTAACCGAAAGCTGCTTGGGCGGTCTGACCGGCTTATGTGCAATGGTCAGATAGGCCCCAGTAAAGTTTGTGTTGTTTGAGTCTGGTTTGGGTGTTAGTCACGGCGGGTGTTGTGCAAGGGTTAGTCATGGGGGAGTCTATGCATGTATGAGTCATGGTGTATGTCCATGCATATGGTTTACTGTTGAAGAGTCAAGTGCATGGCAGTGGTTCAACCGCTCGGGGTCAGCAGTCTGACTACTGAGACCAAGCGGTCAGACTGGCTTGACAGGGATCTTCGGTTAGGTTTTGAGCTTTGGGATTTTTGAGTCATGAGATAAATTTGGTTTGATCTGGGTTATTGCTCATATGCACATAGGTATATTATTTGGTCCTAGGTTTAGGATCGGTGATTTGATTGCATACAGTTTGCATGGTAAATTGTATGGATTAATTGTATCAATTGATGACTTTGTGCATTGTGTGGTACAACATGACGGTTTGCTTGTTGATGTTGGTTGTAGGACTCTAGAGCTATGTCATGGTGAGGCGAACAGGACCAGAAATAAGCTAAGAGAGCTTAGGTCCAAAGCGGTCAAGGGATCAGGACAACGCTCAGGAGGAGCCGAGATTCAGACAATGATAGAGCCGCCGGAGACGATTGAGACTTGCGGGGTGGTTACAAATCGAGACGATGAGTAGCTGGAGCGGAAGCTACCATTGGAGGACATGACAGGCAACGGCAAGGTGGAACGAGACTAGGCTCGGGGAGGAGCTGACGTCCTGTGCGGTTAAAGAAGCCAAGTGCTATCATATACGAGGAGAGATATGTGATGCACCAAGTAACTTGGGTCGTTTGCAAACGAGGATGGTTCGGTGGGATCCGAACTCGTGAGAAGCTTAGCGTTAAGTCATTGGGCTCATATGGAAGATAGCGAAGCATGGGTGATGCTTCGTGGCAAAGAAAGTAGGAAACTTTGAGGAAGGCAGTAGAGGGGAATTTTGGTAAATTGCCTAATACCAAAAAGTGGCAATGTGCAAAATCACGGCATGGCCTAAGTAGTTTAGGTCTTGGTTGTGTTGAAAATGTGAAGTGGATCAAGTGTTGATTCACTAATGGGTTAATGGGTGTGTGCGCTTTGAGAAGCGTGCTTGTGTAAGTGCAAAACCCGAAATTGTGTTGGGTTAACGGGTTAGCATATGTAAGTGGATGAAATCCAACTAGAGGGGCTAGCTAGGGTTTCTCATATGCCTCCACTATAAAAGGGTGGAGAGAGGTAGTTTAGGGTTAACCCATCTATACCAAGTAGAGAGGAGTTAGGGTTCTTGGAGAGAATCTTATGGGAGATGTGAGAGGTTCTTTTGGCTGAGCTTTTTATCATCCTTAGGTTTTTATGTTGGCTAGGGAGTGGTTGTAAATATTCATCTCTAAGTATCAATAGAGATCAAAATTCGTTCAACTATTTCACTCGTGCTCACGTGATGAAATCTTGATTTGGCTTGGTTTTTGGTATTTCCTCTTCTCCCCTTGATCTTGCTTTGTGCCAAGAATGTGTAAGTGATGAAGATGTGTCTTGGAGACCAGATCTCATCCATCTAGGCACTTGTATTTGTAAGTTCTTTTGTTTGCTCTATTTTGGCCCAAGAAGGAGTGATTTTGGAGTTTTAGTGTTGTGGGTGTGTTGGTTTCAGTTCGTACTATTATCTAGCTTGCTATGATATGTGAAAACCCATCTAAGGTCATCTAGATTATCAAGAACTCACAAGCAAGAGTAGATCGAGATTTCTCTCTTTTGACCTATTGTGGTGCACTCTTCCTTCAAATAGAAAAAGGTTAACTTTGGCAACGATTTTTTTGATCGTTGATTGGAATAAGTTCCTAACATCCTAGAAAAAGTGCATGCAAAGCTTCAAGTTATTGGATCAACCGATCAAAAGTTACATGGATTTTTGAATCTAAAATAGCGCTAAAATTATTGTTCATCCCTGAAATTACTATAGCAGCGGTCTGACTGACACTGTAGCAATAGTCTGACTAGCATTGTAGCAGTGGTCTGACCGGGGTTACTATAGGATCCCCTGATTTTACTGTTCATAGCGGTCTAACCGGCCTGGAGGTCATAATACCCCCTTCATGGAGGTCAGACCATCATATATAGAGAGGTTAGACCGTCGGGGGTTTTCAATGCGTATTTTGCTCCATTTTTTATTAGATCTTTTGTTATGATTATTTATCTTTGATCTTTATAGCTTTTATAACTACTGGAGTTAATAGTTTTACTTCCACTCAAAGGAAAAGATTTTAAAAAGCCTCGAATTAAATTTGGTCTCCTATTCACCCCCCTATAGTCACCATACTCGATCCTACCAGTAGTATCAGAGCAAGGTTTGCCCTTTGATTGATCTTAACCGATCATGAGTATGACGGCTAGTGTAAGGTCTTATGAGTATTTTGTTTCATCTTCTTATGACTCTTTGGTCGATGACCTTGATGAGGCTGGTGACTTTGAATTCATTAATCGAATTGTGAGATAATGCAAAAGGGTATATCATGACACTTCAAGTTGTGTGGTGTTTTTGGCCACTCTTGGTGTTTTGATAGTGATGAGAAGGCTTTGGACCCAATGGAGGAGAAGGAACCTAATGGCTTGTGTGGAGTGACCGTGAGAATGATCATAAGGAGTTCTCCAAAGTTTATCATCGACTCAAACTAAAATGGTGAGTAAGGAGAAACTCATCTCAAAATTACTTGCTCTTAAATTAGATATGAGGAACATAGTGAAAGAAAAGAATGATTTGCTTGATGAAGTAGCTATATTGAAATTGTCTTTGCTATGTGAGTCTTATGAGTCATTACTTATGGATAATGATATTTTAAGAACTTTACTTGCATGATTGAAATATGAAAATAAATTTCTTAGATCAAATGATTCTATACCATGTAATTCTTGTGTTGCCTTACATCATGAGCTTGATTGTGCTAGATTGGAGATAGACAATCTTAAGCCTATGGCTAGGAATGAACATGATTCTTATGTTAACATGCTTGCTGAAATTGGGAAGTTAAAATTGACTCATTCCACATCTGTAGAACAACTTGAACTTGCTAAATCTGAAAATGAAAAATGGAATTTGAGTCTTTCCAATTGTCTTGAGCACTTAGATAATACTAGAGCTGAAATTGACGTACTTAAGTCTAATCCTCCTAGCATGTGCTTAAAAACTAAAAAATTGCTTGATGATGATTTACACTCTTATGAGAATTGTGCTAGTTTATTAAATGATGTTGATGCTTTACATTCCATGCACATTATCAATGCATCTTCAATTTCTTGCACATCTTGCATTGCCTTGAAGAATTAGCTTAATTCTTTGAAGAGAGTGCGCGATGATATGAGCGCCAAGTCTTGTGACTCTTGTGTTGCTTTTCAATCTAAGATTAGTATTTTAAAGATGATCTTGCTTATTTGCAATTGGATTTAGATTCTCCTCATGCTTCTCTTGAGTCACTTGATATTGACACTTGTGTCATTACTTTGGATAGCTCTTGCTTAGTTCTTGATGCTTCTTGTGGCTCTTCTGGTGTTATCCATGGGATCTCCAAGATAAGGGTGCTTTTTCTCACATGATACTACATCTCTCAAATAGATATATAATTGCACTTTTTGTAAGAAGGATGGACACATTGTTGAATTTTGCTTTCGTCAAGTCAAAAACGAGTGTCGTGTTCATCGTCGAGCTCTTAAGAATACACATCGCCCATCTCATAACATGTGTGGACCTAGCGCCGACACGTGGTCTTCATGCTTGTCCCAAGGGACTTCTCTCTTAAGCAAGAATGGTGCCTTGTCCTCTCGGACCATGTCGTCTAGCATACCTTTGCACCATTGCTTATTTTGCGGGAAGGATGGACATCATATAGACTTTTGCTTTCGGCATGCCAAATGCATGCGATGAGCCCATGCTTCTAAATCTCCAAGTGTGCATAAACTTTCTCATGGCATGCACACTCGTGAGCTTAGCATGAAGGCTTGTTTTGTTGATTGCTTATTTGACACCTTTTCTAGTGGTGTTGGGCAGAGTTGTGGATTTGATTCTCATAATTTTGGTTTTAGTTCACGTGCTGTCCTAAGGAAGCATTTTTCACCATTTCTCATGTGGTGGACCTCGTTTTTCCCATTGAGGTGCATGCCCACAGCGAGGAGTTGTGAGTTCTTTTGATGCTCCGGTTGGTTCTCATCGTAGTGTTTTCAAACAAGGCATTCGTCATTTTTCTATATATGGTACTCACTTTTCTCATCAAATTATCCACTTGCGGCGTGCTCCCAAGATTGGATTTTGTTGTATGAACTATCCATTGTATCATGCTAACTCACATACTTCTAGTGTTGGTGTGTCCAAGTTTTGGGTTCCTAAATATTTGTTTACTAACCTTCAGGGTCCAAGACTCGGGCATCTTGTTCTTCTCATGTATAGGTACTGAGATGTGGGATGGAGAAAATGTGATCGATTTGGTTCCGGTCTTTTGCTTTGTCATGTTATTGGAACATTAGATGGTTCTCCACTCCCTTTGATGGCCTCCAAGAGGCGTGTGCTTTTATGTTTAGCATTTGTATCTACTTTGTAAGCTATCTTATACCTTCATGCCCTTATATTCATGTTTGATCATAATTAGACTTCATCACCAGATGGACCCCTATGAGCTAGCAACCGCCCAACAGCCTCTGGAGCCAATGTGGGCACTACACATAGTCAGAGCATACTGCACAATGGGCACAGGACTGTGAGCCATTGTAACAATATCCAAAGGGTGAACCCTATCATACGCAGTGCACCTTGACTTCCTTGTGACTAACAACATGACAGAGTATGAGGCGCTGTTGTTGGCCTCCACAAAATGAAGGCGCTCAGAGCGTGGAGGATCCTCATGTACACTGATTCTTGTCTTCTCACAGGGTACATTGACAAATCCTATCAGGTTAAGGACACCAACCTCATTAACTACCTCGTCGTGGTTAGGGCAAAAGAGAGCCATTTCCTAGGGATCACCGTCAAGCCCATACCACGGTCCAACAACACAGAGGCAGATGCCTTAGTGGAAGCCGCCAGCTAGGGCCAGGAGCTACTATCTAACATCTTCTTAGAAGTTCTAACCTACGCCGCAGTGCCACAGGAATAGCCAAAGATCTCCGGCATACTACACATTGGCCAGGACGATGATTGGAGGCAGCCCATTGTCTCCTTCCTCCAAGGAAGTGACAAGCCAGATGACTCATGAGCGAACACCTTCAAATTGGTAGAGAGCGTACTCTACAAGCGTGACGTGTGTGCGCCCCACTACTACGCTGCCTCTCATACCGGGAAGGCCAGGGCTCCTTGCGGAAATTCAAAGTGGCCTATGTGGCTCGCACGTATCCCCTAGGGCTCTCATAGGGAAGACCTTCCATCAAGACTTCTACTGGTTGACGGTTGCGTTGGTGCCAAAGAGTTGGTCAGGCAATGCCAAGGATGTCAATAGATAGGAAGATTTTCCCACGTACCCTCAACCCCCTCTAGCCAATCCCACCAGTATTTCCATTGGTCCGTTGGTTGATCGACATCATTGGCTCACTACCCCGTGCCCTTGGGGGGCATCGGTTCGCTATTGTCACCTACAACTACTTTTCCATGTGGGTTGAGGCAGTACCCCTCGCCAAGATCACCTTTGGGTAGCACAGAAATTTCTGTGGTAGAACATCATATGTCATTTCAGAGTCCCTAGAGAGATCACGGTGGACAGTGGTCTCCAGTTTGATGCAGTGGCCTTTTAAGCATTCTGTGACTGCATGTGCATCAAGGTGTGCTACGCCTCTGTAGGCCATCCACAGTCCAATGAGGGTCAAATGCACAAACGGCACCATCTCCGATGGCATCAAAAACACTTAGTCAGCCTACCCAAAGGAAAGTGGTCAACGGAGATGCTAAAGGTGCTCTGGTCCATGTGCACCACAACCTCACATCCTACAAGCTTTACTCCATTCAAGCTGCTCTTCAGGGTGAAGCCATGACACTGGAACAAGACGAAGTCCTATCGAGTATTGGCCTCCACTCCACCAAATGAACGTAGCATTTTGCTCGATCTCATTGATGGAGCTAGGGTTTAGGCCACACACAACATCGCCAAGTACCTCTGAATGACCATAACGTCCTACAACAAAAAAAAGTCAAGCCACAGCGCCTGGCAATAGGAGATCTCATCCTGAAGAAATCCCTCCATGCTGCCATGGCAGGCAAGCTGGAGTCCAAATGAGAAGGGCCCTACATAATCATGACCTCCTTCAGGGCGGGCTCGTACCTTCTCTCCACCTTAGATGGAGTGGGCCTCAAGCACACGTGGAATGGTCATCGCCTTCGTCACTACTATGCATGACTGTAGCGAGGCGGTCGGGCCCGCGCATGGCACATGTATAGATTTTATAAAAGCATACCCGTGCAAATGAAGTATAATAAAGCTCCTTTTTTGACCTGGACAAATCGAGTATGCCTCAACCAAAAATAGAGCGCAGAGCCCCTGGGCTCCACGCCACTCTATGGAGTATAAAAAGAGCGCAAAGTCAATGAACTCCGCGCCACTCTATGGAATATAAATAGGAGCATAGAGCTGATGGGCTTCACGTCACTCTACAGAGTATAAATAGGAGTGCAGATGGAGTACAAATAGGAGTGCGGAATCGACAAGCTCAGCACTGACTCTACGGAGTATAAATAGGAGAATGGATTCGACAGGATCCGCGCCCATTCTACGGAGTATAAATAAGAGCTGGGACACTCGTGTGTCTCTGCCTACTGTACAAAGTATAATTAAGAACTGGGACCATCACGTGTCCCGACTGACTCTACGGAGTATAAATAAAAGCACGGAGTCGACAGGCTCTGTGCTAACTCTACGAAGTATACATAACAGCCAGGACCCTTGCATGTCACGGCCAGCTCTACAGAGTATGAATAAGAGTGCAAGGTCGACAGGCTTCGCATCATCTCTACGGAGTATAAATAAAAGCCAGGACTCTCACATGTCTCGGCCTATTCTACGAAGTATAAATAAGAGTGTGGAGTCAACCAGCTCTGCGCCACTCTACGGGGAAAAAGTCAGAGTGCAGAGATGGCCGGCTCCACGCCGCTTCATGTCAGGACCCTCGCAAGTTCTGGCCCACACTACGGAATGACAATACGAGCGCAAGACACAAGCTCTGCATCACCTTGCTTGCTCCATTGTTCACTATTTAGTCTGTAACCACAACAATAACATCATTATTGATGACGATAGAGATGCACAAAATAGGCAATATTGCTCAGTACCATCGTAAATATCGTAAAGTAAGAAATTATCATCAATGTGTCACTAACAAGTGGTCCCATGCCTCATACGTCATTCTCACAGGTGATGATATTTTCAACTCTGTGATCTTCGTAATGGTACTGAACAAAATAATGCAAAAAAAAGTATGTGTATACTTTTGTATTTTGTTTTTAAATTATCTTTTTTATATTTTAGCATGGAGACCCTGGGCTCCGCACCACTCTGGAGTATAAAAAGAGCATGGAGCTGATGGACTCTGCACTACTCTACAAAGTATAATAGGAGCAAGGAGCCGACGGACTTCGTGCCACTTTGCGAAGTATAAATAGGAGCATGAAGCCGATGGGCTCTACGCCACACTATGGAGTATAAATAGGAGCATGGAGTTTATGGGCTCCGTGCTGACTCTACATAGTATAAATAGAAGCACGGAGTCGATAAACTCTGTACCCACTCTATACAGTATAAATAAGATCTAGGACCCTCGTGCATCCCAGCTCACTCTACAGAGTATAAATAAGAGCGCGGAGTTGACAGGCTCTGCGCCAACTCTATGGAGTACAAATAACAGTTGGGACCCTCGCACGCCTCGGCCAACTCTACGGAGTATAAATAAGAGCGCGAAGTCGACAAGCTTCGCGCCAACTCTATGAAGTATGAATAAGAGCGCAGATTTGACTAGCTCCGCACCACTCTACAGAGTATAAATAAGAGTCAAGACCCTCATGTGTCCTAGCCCACTCTACGGAGTACAAATTAGAGCCAGGACCTTCATGCGTCCTGGCCAACTCTATGAAGTATAAATAAGAGTGCGGAGTCGATGAACTCCACGCCACTCTACAGAGTATAAATAAGACTTGGAATCCTCGTGCGTCCTGACCCACTCTACAGAGTATAAATTAGAGTCAAGACCTTCGCACGTCCCGGCCAACTCTACAGAGTATAAATAAGAGCATAGAGTTGATCAGCCCCATGCCGCTCTACGGAGTATAAATAAGAACCGGGACCCTCGTGCGTCCCAGCCCGCACTACGGAATATAAATAAGAATCGAGACCCTCATGTGTCTCAGTCCACTCTATAGAGTATAAATCAGAGCCAGGACCCTCGGGATCCTGGCCAAGTCTATGGAGTATAAATAATAGTCGGGACCCTTGCGTATCCTGGCCAACTCTACGGATCATAACAAGAGCATGGAGTCGACAGGCTCTGCGCCACCTCTACGGAATATAAGTAGGAGCCAGAATCCTTGTACGTCCCGACCCACTCTTCGGAGTATAAATAAGAGCACTGAGTCGTCCGGCTTTGTGCTACTACACGCCGAGACCCTCGCGCATCTTGGCCTTTTCTACGAAACGACAATACGAGCACAAGACATGAGCTCCACGCTACCTTGCTTGGTCCATTGTTTACCGTTTGGTTTTTAACCACAACAATAACATCATGATTGACGATGACAGAGCTGCACAAAATAGGCAATATTGCTTAGTACCATCATAAAGATCGTGGAGTTAGAAAATATTATCCAAGTGTCACAAACAAGTGGTTCCGGTTGCCCATATATCATTCTCACAAGTGATGAAATTTTTTAACTCCGTGATCTTCGCAATGGTACTGAACAAAATAATTCAAAAAAAGAGTATATGTATACTTTGTTTTGTTTTTCAATTATCTTTGTTTTGTTTTAATATTTGTGAGCAATATGGCCAAATTGTACCACATATCAAAACTCAATTTTTTAGTAATCCTTTTGATCCTTTCTGTTTTTTTAAGTACAATGCAGATACACACTAAATAGACACTACCCATGCACACACATGCTCGTTTCCTACAAATGTTGGAAATTTATTTAGAGGCACCTAAGGCCTCTCGAGTGGTGGCACGCGCTTTATTACTTAAACGCTGGTGGGGTAGATGTACACCTGAACGTTTAGCTGTCTGATCATGGGCTAACTTCATATCGATCATTTCTGTTTTTTCGCCTTTCTTATAAGAGTATTTTGCAATTTGTACGAAATACCCTCATCGACGAAATTACACTGCCCATAGCCATAACGTAGTGATCGAGTTCCATTTACTCATATCCATGGATTACGACTCAAGATCAATATAATATATTATTATTCCATTTTAACAAACAAGCTAGCCAGGTAGTTAGTTGGATTTCAGGATTCAGACTTAACATATATATAGCGCTGCAATATCAAATCAAAACTCACGCAATCTCTTCAAGAACACAACCTGTCGTTAGGAAACATTCTAAGATTCCAATGATAGGTCTTGCATATCAGCAGATGGGACACGTACGCAACACAAAACACAGTTGGTGCATGCGTTGCATCATCTATTCGTCCTCAGAGACATGCAGAAAGGAAGATTGTCCATTTCTAAGGAGAAAATTGATTAAAAGATGAAAAGATTTGGCACGTAGATATCAATGTAGATGCATGCAAACGTACGTGTCGTCAGCATTAGTAGTTTACAATCAGTTGAAGCAACAGGTAGGTAATGGACGGGTGTTCAACGGCGGCCGAACCTTGACGACGGATGGCAGCCTGTGAACAAATCAAACAATTAAAATCAAACAATTAAGCACGCACGCACGCATCGTCAGGCCAAAGTCCAATTATTACCAAGCTTCTTCTCACGATCTTAAACTTAAAGCATGCAGGTCATAGTTGATATTGAATTCCAAGCTAGATATATATTGCATGCATGGGGACAAAATGCAAGTAAAAGATGATGTACTACGTACATGCAACTTTATTGCATGACCACAATTCACACACACACAAATTCAAACCCAAAGTTTGGGTTGTTATGGAGAAAAATGTTGGGGTTGTTATGAAGAAAGGAGAATACAAAGGTTGAATATACATGACCCTTTTGTTTATTTAATCAGAGATTAAAAGGTATTGTGTTGGCACTTGGTAGTAGCGTGGTAGACTTTGATTTTTTATTTTTATTTTTTGCTTGTGGAACTCACTTTAGATTATTTTATAATCAATCACTATTAGGGTATGTTTCAACTGACATATATAGAAGTATAACAATATCGTTAAAGTAGTATATCAGATGCAGAAGTACATGTTCCAGGAGTACACAACCATATTTTTCGTATATAAATATTTGCATGCACTTGTTGCAATTTGACTTTGGTTGTGAAAAAGAAAGGAAGGAAGAAAGAAAGTAAGAAAGAATAGATAGCTGCCCGAAAAGGCCTAACATATTTTTTTTCTTCTGAACCACCGGTCGGCAGCTGTGGAAAGGAGTACAATATGCATGTACTTGTAATTTCTTGTGTTTATTTCTTGCGTGTTTGGTGGATTTAATTAACTTTATTGATTGAAGGACGACATTGCAAACATGTATGGTCATCCAATTCATTCAACTTTTCATATATAAAACGACTTGGGGCTTCTTGCGCTGTCTTCTTCAGCAGGCCAGTTCGTTGAGGAAATTCAGAGAACATTGCAGCATTAGATGGACACCTTTTGTCAGCAACGTAATAACAAACTGTAGTTGCCAGATGAGCATCATGCACAAAGCAAGATCGATATAGCTAGGTAGATGTCGCTGCAATGTATATGTCGTGTATATATCCAATCAGATTTAGATTTGCAATTCACCAGCCAGTTACACATCAGCAACGGTCTGAAATTGTTGTTCATCCATGAAGGTAGTGTAGCAGCGGTCTAATCGGGGTTACTGTAGCATCCCCTAATTATACTATTCATAGCGGTTTGACCACCATTGAAACAGCAGTCTGACCGGCCTAGAGGTCAGACTGTCCCTTCATGGAGGTCAGACCATCATGTATGTAGAGGTTAGACCGCCGAGGGTTTTCAATGCATATTTTGCTCAGTTTTGATCATATCTTCCCTTGTGATTATTTATCTCTGATCTTCATAGCTTTCATAGCTACTAGAGTAATAGTTTTGCTTCCGCTCAAAGGAAAAATTTTTGAAAAGCCTCATATTGAATTTGGCCTCCTATTCAACCCCCTCTAGTTGCCATACTCGATTCTACAAGTGGTATCAAAGAAAGATTTGCTCTTTGGTTGATCTTAACTGATCATAAGCATGACGGCTAGTGTAAGGTCTTGTGAGTCTTTTATTTCATCTTCTTATGACTCTTTGGTTGATGACATTGATGAGGCCGGTGACTTTGAATTCATTAACCGAATTGTGAGATAATGCAAAAGGGCAGATTATGACTCTTTGATGCTTCACATTCCATGCACATTATCAATGCATCTTCATTTTCTTGTATATCTTGCATTGCCTTGAAGAATTAGCTTAATTCTTTGAAGAGAGTGCATGATTATATGAGCGTCAAGTCTTGTGATTCTTGTGTTGCTTTGAAATCTAAGATTGATATTTTAAAAGATGATCTTGCTTATTTGCATTCAGATTTAGATTCTTCTCGTGCTTCTCTTAAGTCACTTGATGTTGGCACTTGTGCTATTGTTTTAGATAGCTCTTACTTAGTTCTTAATACTTCTTGTGGCTCTTCTGGTGTTGTCCATGAGACTTCCAAAGACAAGAATATTTCTTCCTCACATAATACTATATCTCTCAAAGAGAAGTATCATTATACTTTTTATAAGAAGGATAGACACATTGTTAAATTTTTCTTTCGCTAAGTCAAGCACGAGCGTCGAGTTCGTTGTCGAGCTTTTAGGAACACACATCGCCCATCTCATAGCATGTGTGGATCAAGCGCCAACACGAGATCTTCATATTTGTCTCAAGTGACTTCTCTTTTGAGCAAGAATGGTGCCTTATCCTCTCAGACCGTGCCTTCTAGTAGACCTTTGCATCATTGCTCATTTTGTGGGAAGGATGGACATCATGTAGACTTTTACTTTCGGCATGCCAAATATGCGATGAGCCTATGCTTCTAAGTCTCCAAGTATGTATAGCCTTTCTGATGGCATGCACACTCATGAGCCTAGCATGAAGGCTCGCTTTGTTGATGGCTTCTTTGACACCTTTTCTAGTGGTATTGGATGGAGTCGCGAACTTGATTATCATGATGTTGGTCTTAGTCCACGTGCTGTCCCAAAGAAGGATTTTTATCGTTTCTCATGCAATGGACCTCATTTTCCCCATCGAGGTGCATACCCACGGTGAGGAGGAGTTGTTAGTTCTTTTGATGCTCCTGTTAGTTCTCATCTTGATGCTTTTAAGCAAGGCATTCGCTATTTTCTCAGAGATGGCACCCGTTTTAATGGTCTCTTTGATACTCACAGAATGCTATTGCCTCATACTTGTTCTACTACTACTCAATCCTAGCTAGTGGTATGTTTCATCCTTTTTTCAATATTCATAACTATTCACAATCGCAATTTCTGATTTAAGTACTAAGTTTACTAATTTTGGTGTACAAATAGGTTCTTACATATATTTATGGGCTTTGGGAAGCACATTACCCATTATCAAGGTACAATCTTTGATGTATTTTGCATTTTTACTATATTCTTATTCTAATTATGTATAATTTTAGATTGCAAAAGATAGTTTGAATTGTGTTTAGTTAATTTATCTTTTGTAAGTCATGTCCAATTAGCCCCCTTAAAATTTGGTTCTGGATCCACCACTACCAGCAAGTTACACATCAGCAGTTGCCATTGCTATTGTGTCTAGCTATAGGAATGAATGAAGTGCATGAGGTGCTTGTGGGTCTTCTTAATTAGATGTTCCCAAGTTTCAGAAATTACTTGGCCATTCAACCTGCAGGACAGGTATTGTTTATTCTTGCAGTATATCCACATGAAAAACCTTAAGAAACAAAATGTACCTTCCATGTGGGCCATGGCTTATAGCCAACTATTGTACCCACCGTACCCGCCCTGGCCGAACAACATGTACTGACCTGTCGATGCCAAGTAGGGGTCCATGGACAACGATGACACCGGTGTGTAGGTACGTGCCCACGCTAACCCTCCGACCTGGCCTGGTGGTGGCGGTGCACGGGGGTACGGACGTGGCCATGCCGACCCTCTAGCATGGTCAGGCATTGGCGAGGCCCATGCACGTGGCCCTCCGGAGCTTCCTACCTGAGCTACAGGACATGGTAGCCTTGGCATGCACATTGACGTGGACACCTCCGAGAGTGTCCTACACGATGAGAGGGCGAGGGCACCGACAGTCGACCAGGTGCCTGGTGGCCTAGGCATCTACCGCCAGATCTACCAATCTGGTGACTACTGCTAATGCCTAGGTCTGTGAGGGAGCCACCGAGTCGGCCAGCCGGGAAGGAGCACTGGATCAGTCGAGCAGGTAGGAGGCCGAAGCCCGCTTGTGAGCCTGTGAGGCCAAGGGAGACTGGGAAGCAGCCAGGCAGGGAGGGGATTAGGGGAAGGCCAAAAGGGGATCTACATTTGTGGCTCAAATGCTAACAGAGGAGAGCTTTTGTAATTAAAATATCGGGAGTAGACTGGAGTTGTTGTCTTGCCGAGTTGGGCTTGGCCGCTTGGGCACTTGGGCATGGTAAATTGGCATTGCCGACAAATCAATGGCAATGGTAATGCATGGTTTGGTCTCCTATAGTCGTAGTGACCTACTCTCGTTTAGTGACTTTAGTCCTTTACATATTGTGTATGCAATTCTACTCAATCCTTGTAGTGTTGCAAAGCAAAAAGAAATGAACACAAACATTAGTCTAGTTGCTAGTGTTGCGCACTTGCACTATTATTCCGTATACTATATTCAAGACTCAATTCAATATCAATTGGCATTTGGTTGTCTACGACTGTACTTGCCTATTGTCTCTCGGAAGTATCAATAAATGAAGTCCTTTTTAACTACATTTTAGCTACCAGGTATGGTGTGGACACGGCTGTGAGGGCCTGACTGCTGAGGGGGCTGGGGGCTGCAACCTTGCATTAAGAGATAACAGTGGGTCAGAGGCAGCGGCCGTAAGGTATAAACACAAATCTACTTTGCAATTCGTGCAATTGTGATTGATTTGGTATTTTAGTTTCATCTATATCATTTATCGATTTATAGAGTTGCAAAAAATGGAGAAACGAGCAGTACATAAATATTTTTTAACCAATACAAGTAGTACTCATCATACTAATAATAGTCAAGTAAAAAAGGCTCGCATGGATTTTAGTCCCGATGAAATCATCACTAATCTGGTGCATTGCATACCTATTAATGAGTATCACAGTAAAATTAGAGATCAAGTAAGGCGGGTGTAGTTGTTGACAGGTCCAACCCAACCAAAAGGCCATAATTTTCCTCACAGAATGTAAAATGATTATTCAAAGGTATTTGAACAATCTTGGTACAATAAATATGATTAGTTGGAATATAGTGTGAAAAAGTATGCGGCCTTTTGTTTTTATTGTTTTCTTTTCAAGAAACCTGGAAGGCCCAAAAAATTTGGTGGTGATGTATTTACAACAACAGGTGTTCCAACTGGAAGAAATCTTCAGGAACATTTGATAAACATATCGGTGGACCTAGTAGTTATCACAATATTGTAAGGGGGTTGTGAGGATTTTAGAAATCAAAGAGCAAGTGTAACTCAAAGACTTTTTTATTATGGCCAAGAGTCAAAAATTGCATACAAAATTCGTTTGTCTATTTTTTTTAGATTGTGCAAGATTTCTCCTAATTGAAGGTGAAGCTTTCTAAGGACACGATAAATCTTCAACTTCCATCAACAAGGGAAATTTTAAAGAATTGGCTGAGTGGTACAAAGATAAGAATGAGGAAGTGAAAAAAGTGTTCGATCAAGCTCCCTTACATTGTATGATAATTTCTCCAAAATTTCAAAAGGATCTTATGAAAGCTTGTGCGAAAGAGATGGTGAAGGTGATTATAGAGGAGATTGGAGGTAGGAATTTCTATGCGTTTATTGATGAGTCATAATATATATCAATAAAAGAGCAAATAGCTGTGATTTTGAGGTAGTTACTTTACGCTTTTGCATTGTACTATTTATTCATGTCATCATGTGGTCTTATTTTAACTTAGCATAATTTGTTGCATGCTAGTTTGTGAATGATCAAGGGAAGGTTCTTGAAAGATTTCTTGGTATTAAACATACAACAAATTGTACATCTACTGTATTGAAGAAAGCTTTGTTTGCTTTGTTGGAGAGCATCAATTACTAATTTCTAGGCTACGAAGGCAAAGTTATAATGGAACTTCAAATATGAGAGAAGAATTTAATAGCTTGTAAAGGCAGATTCGATATGATAATCCATATGCTTTCTATATTCATTGTTTTATCCATAAGTTGCAATTAGTGGTTGTGATTATTGCAAGTTCTAGTAGAGTTATTGCTGATTTTTTTCAACTATGTTTCCTAATAGTGACCACCGTGAGTGCACCTTGCAAGAGAATGAATGCATTGCTTGTAAAGTATCGAGATGTCTTGTTGGAGAAACTAGAGAATGGTAAAGCTATCACTAGTACATGGTTGCAACAAGAAATGAGCCTAGCTAGACCTTCAGATACTAGATGGAGTTCTCATCTAAAAACCTTACTGCGTATTTATCAAATATGAGAGGTAGTGTTAGAGGTACTAGAAATTGTAAGTAAAGATGCATGTCAACCATCAAATCATGGTGGAGCATCAGGTTTGATGCAGAAAATGAAAAGTTTTGAATTTATTTTCATCTTGCATTTATTGCTAAGACTTGCTAAACATTACAAGTGAGTTATCACTTGCCTTGTAAACGAATGATCAAGATGTTGAGGCCATGGGTTTGCTTGTAGATGTGAAGTGTGTTTGCAAGATATGAGAAATAATAGGTGGAAGCCATTATTCCAGCAAGTGAAAAGTTTTTGTGAAGCAAATGAGATTCATGTGCCAATACGGTTAAAGGTATGTCTGCACGTAGGAAGCATACGGTGACTTACCTTCACTATTACCATGTTGAGATTTTCATTACTGCTACTGATGCCATTACATTAGAGATGAACCATCGGTTCAATGAAGTTTCTTCAGAGTTACAGGTATGCATGTCTTGTCTTCATCTAAGAGACTCTTTTTTCAAGTTTAATGTAGATAAGCTTATTCGATTTGCTGAGATTTATACTAATGATTTCGATATAGCTAACCGTTTGTTGTTAAGAAATTAGCTTCAAACTTTTGTTCTCAATGCCAGGAGAAGTGTAGAATTACATGTATGTGGTAATATTGCAAAGCTAGCTCAAAAAGTGGTTGAAACAAGAAAAATAGAATATTCCCATTGGTCTATCACCTCATTGAGCTAATATTAATCCTTCTAGTGGCAATAGCATCGGTTAAAAGACTTTTTTGGCAATGAATATTAACAAGACAGATTTATGCAATAGAGTAGCGGTTGAGTGGTTCAGTGACTTGATGATATACTACACTGAGTGAGGTATTTTTAAAAGCCTTGATGATGATAGAATTAGAAAACGCTTTCAAAGTATGAAATCTCGTTGAATATTATTGCCTCGTACTTGTACTACTACTTAATCCTAGTTAGTGGTATGTTTCATCCTTTTTTGAATCTCTATAACTATTCATAATCGCAACTTCTGATTTCATCACTAAGTTTGCTAATTTTGGTATACGGATAACTGATTACATATATTTACGGGTTTTGGGGGCATATTACTCTTTACCGAGATATAATCTTTATTGTATTTTGTATTTTTGTAATATTGTTGTTCTCATTGTGTGTGATTTTAGAAGTTGAAGAAGAAATCAGGAAAAATCTCCGCGCCGAAGTCACTGAACCAAACCGACCGACCGAGCCAGCCAGACCAGAGACGGGCCCGGACCCAACCCTGGCCTCTCGTTTCGCGCCAAACTCGCGGCCTTCCTCCCTTTTCGCGCCTTCGGCCATTGATGCCCTCCTCCTCGTTCTCCTGGTCCTGGGGTCATCTCGTAACCACGTACGTTCCCTGCGCGCCCTCCGTTCGTGGTGGCGGCGAGGAAGAGAGGGGAGGTCCGGGGCAAGGAGGAGACAGCGTCCGCGATGAGGCGCTCGGCGTCGAGGGAGCGCGGCCGCGACGGGGGCAAGGCGGGGGTGGTGGCGGTGGCCGTCGACGGTGACAGGAGCAGCCAGCACGCGCTCAAATGGGCCGCCGACCACGTCCTCTCCCGCGCCCACCCCTTCTTCCTCCTCCACGTCCGCCGCAAGCACACCTCCCTCCACACCACCGGTAGCGCATATCATGGACGCGATTCTTGAGTCAATCTCGATTGCCCGCGTGATGCGATGATCTTGACACAGGTGACGGATTTCCAATCGTAACATGTGTATGCGTGGTGCAGGTGGGAAGCAGTTCGCCATATCGCACGTGCAGGATGATGTCGCGGCTTCTTTTCTTGCTCAAATGGATCTTCGGACCAAGGACCTGATGCTTCCGTTCCAGTGCTTCTGCAGCAGAAGAGGGGTATGCATCATCTAAATCCACCTTTCCTCTTGGTTACATACAGAATCTCCATTGTTTTGGCTGAATGTAAGGTATGAAAAGGCTAGTGTCATCCTTGTTTGATCTCCTGATAAATCTAGCGATTCGGTGCCATACTAACCCCTTCTTGGCTGACTTACTTTAATATCTGCAGTTGCAATGCAGGGAAATTATTCTTGATGGAACTGATGTGTCCAAAGCTATTGTGGATTTTGTTGCGCACCAGAATGTTGACAAGGTAGTGCTGGGAGCATCATCTAGGAA
Organism: Dendrocalamus latiflorus; assembly: GCA_017311315.1. NCBI lineage: Eukaryota > Viridiplantae > Streptophyta > Magnoliopsida > Poales > Poaceae > Dendrocalamus > Dendrocalamus latiflorus. The sequence continues at coordinate 47,172,724 of CM029639.1, read as the reverse complement.
TGCATTTACAAGGTGCTCTGTCTAATTTATAGCAACCTCGGTTGCCACTTCTTTTCTGAAATTACTCGATGGCCCCCTTTCTTAGCACGAAATTGCCATACTTGGATGAATTTGATGTTTTTTCTTTACTACCGCAGGACGATATGGAAAATGGATGTGCCTACATCTGTTACAAAATCTGCCCCAAACTTCTGTTCAGTGTATGTTATAGCGAAAGGGAAGTTATCGTCTTTTAGGCCTGCCACTCATGCAAATGTAAATGATACAGGCAAAGACGATTTGAAATCTGATGCACCTGGGAATCGACTTCTAGCTGTAAAAAGTTTGTGTTTCTCTGACACTCTTATTCATTTAGATGTACAATATTTATCTGTAGTAGATTATTATTTGAATGCTCATGATGTGCATGTGTAATTTGCAGGTGAACCAGCACGCAAGCTACCTGATGAAGGATCTTATTCTTCCAGGTGAATTCACACATTTCCCTACTGCTGAAATAATTGCCTTTGTAAACTTCATGCAAGTATATATATATATATATATATATATATATATATATATATATATATATATATATATATATATATATAGTGTTTCATGCACCATGGTGCCTAGGCACCAATATCAATACCCGTTGATTTGCTTCGAGATTCGCAACGTTTGATGTGGGTATCTTCATATACCCATAAAAAAGTATATTTGAGATGTCAAACTCCGAAAAAATTTAAATTCAACTTCAGTTTAATTAGTTTGAACTATTTTTATGGTATATACTCACTGTAGTTGCATTGAACTCAAAAGTAGTTCAAACTAATTTGAACTGAGTTCAAAACTTACTTACCATAAATATATCAAGGGTATAAAACATTTTCATACCCAAACTCAAAAAAATTATCAATCATACACGTGTATCGGATGTTGGTGCCTAGGCACCATGGTGCCTTATGTAATTTTCATATATATATTTTCATATATATATATATATCAGGCGCACCATGATGCCCAGGCTTCATGATTGAGACTTTTCATCCATGATTGATTCAGCATACTAAATCAATAACTTCATTTCCAAATTGATGCCTTTTTGAATTAATGAATGTTAACGGGTTTGCCTGACATATTATATATCATTACACTTGTACGCATCTAAACGCAATCCATGCACACACACATATATGTACATATACGTATACGGATATGTATATAATGTGATGCTTGTCTGCACGACTATCACATGGAGCTATTTTTCTATGTTGAAGTCCACATCAGATAGCTTCATTTATTTCTCATATTGGTTACTCTTACTATTTATAATTTTGATATTTTCTTCAATGTCGCAATACTTGTTCATTAATTTATTTTTATATGTGCTTGCCCTTTCTATTGTTTTCATTCTATTTTAATTTTGAACTCTGATCAGGCCTGTGTCAATACGCGCTGCTATGCACATTGATGCCAGTTCTGATGAATCAACAGAAGAGGGCAGCCTCATTTCATCAGATCAACAGAGACATGCCGATTATTCACATCTAAAAACATCTTCATGTCCAAGTGAATTCTTAAGAAACATTAATCAACAAGGCAATTACGTGTCTTCAGAATATCCTGGGTACCATAGAGATATATTGCTTTTGCCAAACAAGGACAATGAGCGTGAATGCCATGCTCCACATAGAAAATACACGGGCTTTGATGAACCAAATTTTAATGATAGTGCACTTAGTCCTGGATACGATGCCTGTGAACCTTTATCTCCAATCCCAAGAGGAGAATGTACTGCATCAACTTCTAATTATCAAACAGTATGCTTCGATCGTTCCCGCCCTTTGTTTCTTAGTTCTTATTGACATACAAAGCTATTATTACCATTATTATTCTCAGATATATAGAAGTCTTATCGACATCATCTCATTTTGCAGGAAGATGTGGATGCTGAACTAAGGCACTTTAAGCTTGAAACGAAGCAAAAGAATGGCAATATGCTTCCGTGGAATTACAATGAGGTATTGGTGATACCTTGTGCAGTCTTGATTATGGTTTACCTCATAAAATTATTTTTGTCTCCAATTCCAAACTTGGTCTCAATCTGAAGAGAAGCATTCTTTTGGGACTGCAGTTACCTCTGGGGAGTGAAGGCGAGATAGAAAACTCGTACGCAATTTTTGAACAAGAGACCAAACCTACACAAGAACTCCAGGAGAAGAAAAGAACAGTTGAAACGAACCTTCCCTACAAAGACAGAACAGATGAAGAACTGAGTTCAGCAGTTCTTGGCCCAAAGCATAAGCTCTTGACACTTGAGACTTTATTGTCTGACACTCAACGTAGAGAAAGAAACATAGAGGAATCGACAGATCATAATTCCCAGGAAGCAGTTCACCCAATCTTGAGACGCTTGCCACCAAAATTTTACTCACCTAAAAATGATGGTCGGCATGGATCTGCTTCAGAAGAGACTCACAGACTTCAACTGAAGTGTAAATCCTTGCCGAGGCCAATTGAGACAAAAAGAATGCTAGAGGGTCTCCCTACTAGATTGCAGTGCAGAATATACACGCCAGAAGAGATTGCGAATGCGACCAATCATTTCTCGATGGACCTGAAGGTTGGGGAAGGAGGTTATGGACCGGTATACAAAGCTACACTTGACAATACGCTTGTTGCAGTCAAGATTCTCCACTCTAATATAACTCAAGGACTGAAACAGTTTCAACAGGAGGTATGTCCATAGCTAATTTTGTTTGACAAAGTATTCTTTGCCAGTACCATTTCTCATTTCCAAACTTAACAAAATTATTGTTGGGATAGTTTTTCGCATAGCGATTTTTTACAATGTTTCAAAAAACAGCACGGCCACATCCACATTTTACTTTGTCGATATGGTTACTACAGTATTGTTGAAGACAAATCATTCTAGCAATGTGGTGGGAATGTGAAATTTCAACCTGCTGTTCTGTGTAGATTTAATAGTATGACATTGTAATGCAATGTTTGTGCATTAGAAAAGGAGAAAGGAAAGGAATTTGATGATTTCTGCCTAGTCCTTTGCCCACAATACACCATGCATTAGTGATGTAAATGCTGTATTTTTTGAATCGTGATGAAAGAACTTGTGTTATCATCAGGTTGAGCTGTTGAACAACATTCGCCATCCAAACATGGTCCACCTGGTGGGTGCTTGCCCTGAATATGGATGCCTGGTGTACGAGTACATGCTGAACGGCAGCCTTGAGGACCGTCTCTTCTGCCGGTCAGGCACGCCGCCACTGCCATGGCAGCTCCGTTTCAAGATTGCAGTGGAGATAGCCACCGGCCTGCTCTACCTACACAAGATGAAACCTGAAGCCTTTGTCCATCGAGACCTCAAGCCTGGAAACATCCTCCTTGACAAAGATTTTGCCAGCAAGATCGGCGATGTCGGTCTCGCCCGCATCATTCCCCGGTCGATGGACGACACCATCACGCAGTACCGGATGACTGCCGCTGCAGGGACCTTCTGCTACATTGATCCTGAGTACCAGAAGACCGGATTGGTCAGCACAAAATCCGATGTGTATGCTCTTGGTGTCATCTATCTTCAGATGATCACTGCAAAGGACGCCATGGGGCTTGCTTACAATGTATCTGATGCACTGGAAGAAGGGACGTTTGAGGAGCTCTTGGATCCTAATGTGACCGGCTGGCCGGTGGAGGAGGCTCAGAAGCTTGCCGAGCTTGCACTGAAATGCTGCGAGATGCGACGCAGGGACCGTCCCGATTTGGAATCCGTCGTGCTGCCTGAGCTAATCCGTCTGCACGCGCTTGTTGTGTCATCTGAAGATTCTCTTCCATAGATCAACGCCATCTGTGTTCGGCAAGTGACAAGGTAAAACTAACCAGCTATCCTTTCTTGCCTCCATTGGAACTTGCTAATTCTATACTGAATACAATGAAATGCAGTCAAGGCCATCAACTTCCATAGATCAAGGCCATCAACGTTCAGCCAGTGACAAGGTTTGGACTCTTTTTCTGCTAATGAAATGAGCGCAAAACTTTTGTGTTTTCTCGAAAAGAAAAAGAAAAATTCTAAACTGAATGCATCTAGTTGTCTTCAATAGCTTACTGAATTTTTTATCATCTGAATTGGTTAGAGTTTGTAGTGCAGGAGTTGGTGCTTCATCTAGGCTTATAATTTTCTACTATGAATGCAGGATTTGCCTTTGCATAATGACTTGGCCGAGATTCTGAACGATGGAAGTGTGAAGGGAGCGTCATTGGCAGAATAGCAATACAAGGACCAGAAGTAGGACTGTCTATCATACTGGAACTGCAGTTGTTCCAATTCTGTTGTAAATACTGCCCTAGCCCAGTAATTTTCAGACTGCTGTAGTTCATTTTTGGAAATGTCTGATACTAATATTAATCAACCTGTAAATTAAACACAATCTATAGCTCCCATCTAGCAATGCTGAACACTTGTACTCACTGCAAACGGCTTTCAATTCCATGTAGTTCTCTCGTTCTCCATGACTGAACTGTTTTGATCAAGAGCTTGGAATCATGTCTTCAGGACAGGGAATTATGTCAAAAAATCTTTATCCTGAAATATTATATTTGCTACAAAGACGGAGATTTTAGGAGTTTGCTCGCAATACCATGTTGTCTAAACAATTACAAAGCAAAAACAAGTGACAAAGCCTAATTTTTGTTGACAATAACAAGCCAGTTAGCCTACTATTTTCAATTATGATGATGATGCATGGCACCAGCAAATCAAACCCTGGGCGATTAAAAAATTTCTGTTGGCGGCCTGCAGGACAGGCTAGTGGAAAGGGGAAAAGAAAAGAGTTGGCGATGACACCAAAGAAAGAAATCACCATTGCTCTGCTCTGGTCCCATCGTCCACTAGAGACGTATATAAAACTCCCATCTTGGAGCAACTGTTTCTCTCGACCAATGGGTCAAATGGTCAGCAAGATGTTTTGTTTTCGGCAGTGTCCTAATTAGTTTTGCTGAATTATTTGTAATACCTGGGCCAGGTTTAGCCAGCCCAGCCCGGCCCATCCCACAGCCGTATAAGAGAGAGAGAACCAGAGGGAGAGGCCAAAACCCATTTTGCTCTTCTTCCCGTGCATTCTCGACTACTACCACCTCCTCACGTGCTCTTCTTGCTGTCGCCGCTCTACGCGCCTCCCCCTTGCGCCTGCTGCCGCCGCCCGCTAACCCCCGGCACCGCCGCTTGTCGCCGTCGCTGTTGCCCCTTGCGCCTGCCGCCGCCGCCCGCTAACCCCCGGCGCAGCCACTTGTCGCCGTCGCCGTTGCGCCTTGTGCCGTCATCGCCCTCGCCTTGCTTTCCCGCCCCTACTGCTACCGCCGCTCCTCCCTGCAGCTCACCGTCGCCTTCCCCTTGCTCCGCTGGCCACATGCCGCGTAGGAGGGAGTCGAGGGGAGAGCGGGGAGCCGGCCGAGGGTGGGGAGCTAGCCAGCCGAGAGCGGGGAGGGAGTAGCAGAGGAAAGGAGGGAGTGTAACGCCCCCGTTTCCAGGGGCGCGTACGGACACGGCACCCCGCAACTATTCACGCATGAACAGTTATGGAGTGTCGCGCAAGAGTATACCATTGCATGCTTACAACGAAAGTCCAGCATATAATTCACATACGGATTAACATCCATTTTTCCACAGCGGGGCGTGCAAGCCCAAAGCATAATTACATTACAAAAGGCTCCAAGATCTGCTTGAGCGCGGCGAAGACCTAAAGCCACGGGTCCTCGTCGAAGAAGAGATCCTTCGGGACGTCCTCGACAGGAAGACCTTTCCAACACGAAATCTTGAATTGCCTTCTTCTCTTCTGGCATCTGTGGCATTTTGCAAGCCTGAGTACTCCGACCCCGTACTCAGCAAATCACAAGGGAAACCCTAACTTACTACTTGCACGGATCAACAAAGGAATGGAGTATACTTGGTCTATTACATTTGGTGGATGCAGTTTTATTTACAAACATTTTGATAAAACGGGCCCAAAACTACTTCTCAAGATCTCAGGGGTTTTTCAACAAAAGTTAATTAACCAACTAAACAAGTTAAATCATGTACAAAACTACTTAAGCTTCGCGGCTGGAATCACCCAAGTGACACAGCTCCAATAACCGGGAGCACGGCGTAATCGAATACCATTTATTTGACTCTGCAGAGTTTGCTCAGCTTTACCCACACAATCCCTTAACTCCCGCGACAGAGTTAAGAAAGCCAGGTCGTTTCACTGCTCAACTCTTTATATAGGCTCTACCCGGTAGAATTCACTCTGGTCTGGCTCACACACACACACACAAGAGAAGACGGTGTCCGCTTCGAGTGAACTCTACCGTTGTTAGGCACCCACAACACGGCTTGCCTAACCTCACTGCTAAACCTCCTGTAGAGTTTCAATCGAGTTGAGCAGCTACTAGACAAGTGTTGACGAGTCAACTCCTATGGTTGAGCGATCATTGTGACATTTGCTCAGCGTAAGGGTTTCAGTCCTTATATTTTCACATGGTCCGCAACCTCGCCAGGCCCGCGACCCAACCTAAGGTAAGCGGTGGGCGTAGACCGTCTCGCGGTTTCCCACTCACCCTTACCCTACTCCAAACCTAAGGTAAGCGGTGGGCGTAGACCGTCTCGCGGTTTCCCACTCACCCTTACCCTACCTTGTGCACGCCGGCACTCTCCGCTCTAAGATACGGTGTCCCATACCACCCTACCTTAGAGTCGGGTTTTCCAAATTCTATTGGCCCACAACCACAACTTTATTAGTGTAAGACTTGCATGGTAATAATAACTTACAGTTATCTAGATTAACAGATAATTATTTCTAGGGTTACAAAGGCATGGCTACAAGTTTAACGGGGCATTTGACAGTGGTAGGATTAACTACATAACAGGTCATTCTAAATATTTTATTTTAAATTAACATTTCACAATTAACATAATGCAAATAGCATAATAACGTGATTAAATGGCATGGGTTACAACATGATCAAAGGATTTGGGACTTGCCGTGAAGTTGGACGATCTCGGCTAGCTCGAACGTAGAAGCACCTTGGTCCTGCAACTGCACTTGAACTTCCGGGATCTCCGACACGAACGCAAACACATAAAATAAATTAAATCCAGCTTGAGACTAATCAAGCGAGGAAAAATAAACTAATTAAAAAGGAGTAAAATGCATAAATCCTCAAATGGGGAATTTTAGGAATTTATCTGGGATGAATTTGTGGAAGTGGAGGCCAAAAATGGGTTCAAGACATTATTTGGAGCAAAGTGGTGAAATTTGGGAATTTTTGGGATTTTCTGTGATTTTCTAGGATTTATTTGGATTTTAGAAATTGATAAACCGAGGAAAATCGGTATGAACAGTAGTCGGCCCGGCCACTTGCTACAGTGTGGCCTGGCCCGGAGTAACGGCCCGCGCGGCCCAGCGCGCGTGCTCACACGCGGGTGAGGAGCGGGCCGAGGGAAGGCGGCCCAGCCAGCGAGCGCCCGCGCGGCTCAGATGGCCGACGCGTGGCGGGGCGGACGGCAGCGAAGCGGGGAGGCGGCGAAGGGGTACGGGCGGATCCAACGGACGAGGGGAGGCGGGGTTATGACGATCGAACGGTCGAGGAAGAGGTGACCATCCGACGGCTTGCGATAGAAGGCACGGGAGGAGGTGGACGGCAGAGGAGCGGCCACGTCGGTCGTCTTCCTCCTCCGGCTGCCACGGCGCCTTCGGGACAGGGCCACGGCGGCGATGGCGGTCTGGGCGCATGGAGGGCCGTCGGCGGCAACCGAGGGCACCGGCGGATAGGTCTCCGAGAGGGGAATCCGTTTTAGGGCTCGGGGAGGTGAGGGGACCAGAGTAGACGGCAGGAGGGAGAAGGGAGTGTCTCGGCCATTTGGTGGCGGAGGGGGTCACCGACGGCGAGAGGGTTCAATCGGGGGCGGCTACACGGACAGGGGACCCAGAGGCTCACATTGGCGGCGGTGGTTCAAGCCGAGGAGCCCCGAGTTGCTCTAGCTACGGCGAGGTGCGACGGCCGAAGAGGGAGCTTCGTCGCCGGGGTTCCTCGGTGATCCTCCTGCGCAAACAAGGGTACCACCGGTATAAGCGAGTGGAGGAGATGCTCTGGTGAGGGTTAATTGGAGAAAGAGGGCGGGGAGCGGAAGATCCGCTCACGGGCGTCGCCGGCGCAGGGGATGACCGTGGCGGCGCTACGGGCGATTGGATTTCAATCGGTTGCTTCGGGAGCTTCCCTGGGTGGTGGGGAGGGATTGAAGGCGGTGGAGGAGGTCGGGAAGCAAAGGAGGTAGCAGAGCAACAGGAGGGGGGTTTTATACCCGAGCGGACGGAGGGGGAAAGCTTCGGGGAGAAGGCAACGGGCGCGTCCACTGCGGTCAACAGAGAACGTGGGAGCAGTGACGGGCGTCACTTCGGAGTTGAGGGGAGGAGTGTCGGCTCTGCACAGGATTAAAGGCGAGGCGACGGGAGCAGGTGTTCGGGGCGGCATGGGCGGAGGCGCGTCCGCGCGCGGGAAGGGGAGATGGCGGCCACTGGCAGGCGGGACCAGGGCAGGAGCGAGGCGACGCGGCGCGAGGGCATCCACCCATTCGGACCGGGGTTGACGGGGCGGTGCTGGTGCGGAGGAAACCGCGGGCGCGGAGGGTGGAGCTGAGCGGCGCAGCGCGCGTGCGCGAGGAGAAGGCGGAGAGCAGAGGGAGGCGCCAGCGGGGAGAGGGAGCGAAGCGAGCGCTCGGGAACGGAGGGAAGCGGGGAGGGAAGCGGCGCCCACGGGGAGGGGGCGCGAGCGCCAGGGAGGGGAGGAGGCGTAAAGGAAGGGTGGCGCCAACCGGCGGGAGAGGCAAGGAAAAGGGAAAGGCGCCAAAGAGAGGAGAAAGCGGAAAGGCCGAAAGAGGAAGGCGGATTCCGGGGAGAACTTTCCCGAAAAGGAAAGTTTTCGAAATTTCACTCAAAAATGCAGCAAAAATTCACAAAAAATTTGGTTTGAATTTTTAGGGGCTTTTCAACCTACCCCCCTTAAAAGAATCTCGACCCCGAGATTAACTTGGTCCAGGGAGTAAGTTGGGGAAATCCCGCTGCAAGTCTGATTCTCGTTCCCAAGTGGACTCATCCGCTGTATGATTCTTCCACTGCACTCTGCAAAATCTGATATTCTTGTTTCTGAGCTGCCTCTCTGACGTTTCAAGTATTTGTAGTGGTTCTTCAGCATATGTGCAGTCATCCTGTAATTCAATATCTGATAATGGCACTTCATCTGTTGGCTGTCGCAGACACTTTCGAAGCTGAGATACGTGGAACACATTGTGTATTCTTGACAAGTTGGGTGGAAGCTGTACTTGATAAGCAACTTCGCCAACTCTTCCGATAATTTGAGACGGTCCCACATATCTTGGTGCTAATTTGCCTTTCACTTGAAACCTCTTGACTATTTTGAATGGGGTAACCTTGATGTAAACGAAGTCTCCAACTTCAAAGCTCAAATCCTTCCTGCGGTTATCTGCGTAGCCCTTCTGTCGGTCTTGTGCAATCTTGAGTCTTTCTCTGATAATTCTGACATGTGCTTCTGCATCTTGAGCAATTTGGGGGCCAATAAGTTGTCGTTCTCCCGTTTCTGTCCAATTCAGTGGAGTCCTGCATTTTCTGCCATAAAGTGCTTCAAACGGTGCCATTTGGATGCCGGCTTGATAGCTGTTGTTGTATGAGAATTGAGCAAATGGTAGGCAAGTATTCCATGCTGCTTCATACACAACTGCACAAGCTCTCAACATATCTTCTAAAATCTGATTTGTTCCCTCTGTCTGTCCATCTGTCTGAGGGTGACATGCTGAACTGAAGTTTAAATCTGTGTCCATGGCTTCGTGCAGTTTCTCCCAGAATTTGGACGTAAACTGTGCTCCTCGATCTGAAACAATCTTCTTTGGAACTCCATGGAGTATCACAATTCTCGTCAAATACAGCTCGGCAAGCTTATCCTTCCCATAGGTCTGCTTGATCGGGAGGAAATGAGCCACCTTGGTCGGTCTATCAACAATGACCCAGATAGCATCATATCCCTCACGAGTCTTGGGAAGTCCAGTAATGAAGTCCATTCCAATGCGATCCCACTTCTATTCGGGTATTGGCAAAGGCTGCAACAATCTTAATGGTTTCTGGTGGTCCATCTTGATCTGCTGGCAGACATCACATTTAGCTATATACTCTGCCACTTCTTTCTTCATCTGGTTCCACCAATACTTCTTCTTCAGATCTTGGTACATTTTGGTGCCTCCTGGATGGGTTGAGAGTTGAGAGGAATGTGCTTCGGATAAGATTAACTCTCTTAATTCCTTCTTGTCGGGTATGCAATAGCGACCACGGAAAGTAAGGATTCCATGCTCGTCTATGCGTACTCTGTTGAATCCTCTTCTTGAACTTTCTTTTTCAGTTTTTGAATCCCTTCATCTTCATCCTGTGCTGCTCTAATCTGATCTGTCAACAATGGTTGGAGTTCTAACGCTGCCATGCTGCCTTGCTCAGTGATCACCAAGTTCAGTCGTAGGATATCTCTTTGCAACTCTGGTGGGTATTCTGTGTTGTTGGGCTTGCTTGGTCGAATCTTCCGACTGAGGGCGTCAGCGACCACATTGGCTTTGCCTGGGTGATATTGAAGCTCAATGTCATAATCTTTTATCAACTCTAGCCATCTTCGTTGTCTCATGTTCAACTCTGGCTGGGTGAATAGGCACTTCAAACTCTTGTGACCTGAGAATATCTCACAACGATTTCCTAGTAGGTAGTGCCGCCAAATTTTGAGTGCATGCACCACAGCTGCTAGCTCTAAATTGTGTGTTGGGTAGTTTTCTTCATGTGGCTTCAACTGTCTTGAGGCATAGGCAACTACTTTTCCATCTTACATAAGTACGCATCCCAAACCTTATTTTGAAGCATCACAATAGATTTGGAACTCTTTCTCTTGCAGTTCATCTAACCGTCTCTTGAGCTCTTTTAATTCACTGGCTGACATTCTGTACTGGTATTTGGCAATTGGTTTTGTGCATGAAATCAACTCTATGGCAAGTTCTATTTGTCTGTCAGGGGGTTTGTCCGGCAGTTCTTCCGGAAACACATCAGGGTATCATTGGACTACTGGCACTTGATCTGGTGTAACTGCTAGCATGTTGATCATGCGCTTTCTTGCATCCTTCAACACTTCTCGTTTTTTTTACTACCACTTTCTGATCTTCAAGGATTACCAATGATACTGTTTTGATCTCATAATCTACCTTGCCCTTGTTCTTGGCTAGCCAGTTTATGCCTAAGATGGTATCTAACCCTTGCATATCTGGCTGCAACAAATCTGCTTTAACTTCCTCTTGATGGACTTTGACTCCTCTTCACTTGCACCTGTATATCATCCTTGCGTGTGTGGTGCGGTTCCCACTTGGATGAATTATGTCGTACCAAGGTTGAATATGATTGGGTCTGCTGGGATTAACTCTATTACAACATGACCATCACACTCATTTCACTTTGCACAAATGGTCTTCATACATCTCCATAATTTTGCCACAAGCCTTAGTTAAAGTAATTTACAGACAAACCATTAAGTTCCTCCAACTGGTTTACAAAAGGATAACCAAAAAGGACATCATCCTACTTCTTGGTCTACATAGCTCATATTTTCTTGACTGTCTGCTGGTTTTGGGCTTGGAGTTTAGCTGCTTCTGATGACAAATTCCTCCTGGGACACTGATGCCTGTAGTGTCCAATCTCTCCACAATGGAAACATGCATCTGTCCTTCGTGGACAGCTGCTAGCAAGATGCTTGCCACCGCAGGTGAGGCACTCGATGGCGAGCGGTGAGGGAGTGGCATACTGCTGAGACTGTCCGAACTGGGTCTTCGGTATCGTCTCAAACTGACGGAAGGGTTGGGATCGAAATGAGGGTGATCCCGTGGTCTTGCTCCGTTGAGCATTGTGTGAAGACTGAGACTTGTGCGCTGCTTCACGTTTTCTGTCATCTTCCATTCTGGTCCTCTTAGGGTAAGATACATCTTCTTCCATCGGTGGCAGGCGGGATGATGATGTCTGCCTCTTTGCCTGCTTTCTAGCTTCTTCTGAGGATAAGGACCTCAGCGGGCATTGGTCACGAAAATGCCCATTCTGTCCGCAGTGAAAGCAAACCGTTTGTGCTGGAGGCGAAGGTCTCTTTCGTTTCATAACTTTCACGTAACCTGGTGTCTCTTCTATCTGGAGAGCTCGATCAACCAGGCTCAATAGGCTTGAAAACTTCATGTTTTGAAGGCGTTGTCTTATATTGGGTTGTAGACCTTTTATAAAGTACTCTATCCTTTTAGCTTCGGTGTTAGTTTCCTCTTGAGCAAATTGGGATAACTGATGAAATTGTTCTAGATATGTTGTGATGGAGTTCTCTCCTTGTTGAAGATTAAGAAAATCCTGATATTTTCCTGTGATAACTTCAGGAGGAATGCAGGCTTGGCGAAATCTCTTCACAAAGTCTTCCCATGTAATATCTTCCTCCTTAGGATAGCATTCCACCAAGAAATTACGGGCTCGGACAACTGATAGGTGGCGAAAATGACCTTTTCCTTATTTGTACACTGGATAGTATTCATTCTTCTCTCAATATCTTGTAACCAGTTATCTGCATTCAGTGACTCTGTGGTTGAAGGGAATTTTGGGGGTTGAGTTTGCAGGAATGCTGTAAACTTCAATGTAGTTGCGCTTGATGCTAACACTAACTCTTCGGGTGTCACCTTAACAATGAACGGTGGCTGTAACTCTCTTGGGCAACAGTTCTGTTCCATCATTGCTATTGTGCTGGCAACTGTTGCTTGATCTGTGGCAGGTGCACCCTGCCTGTTGGTCTGACCACTCTGCTGTGCTGGATCCATCTGCTAATTGGGAACTTGAGATCAGCTTTGCAGCGGCTTTGGCAACCATGAATAGGTAAGTAAGACATTGAATTTCAAGGTAAGTATAGGGCGAAAGAGGTAAGAACGAGAGCGAAAGGGGACAGGAGAAAACTTTGAATGCAGGGGGATTACTGGATATTAAGCAAACAACATACAAGATAATAAACATAATTTTACAATATGCAAGTGGTACACAAACCACTTAGGGTTCATGATTACATCTGCTTTACATTACAAAAGCACTACTACATCTCAGGGTCAGTCTAGTCTAGCGAACGACAGCTACTCCAGCTGCCGAGAAGCGAAATTTTGAAACTAGACAAGCAAAGCGGAAAACATTTTGCAAAAGTAAAACTTAAGCAAGAGTAAACTAAGATAGATGAGGTAGCAACGAGAGAGGAAAAAGACAGCAATAATACTTATATTTTTCGTAATCCCTTTTACAGCTTAAATTAAGTTTTGCGATAAAATCGCTTCCTAGACTGCCTTAGGTCTTTACCTACGGTCAAAGAACCTGCTCTGATACCACTTCTTGTAACACCCCCGTTTCCAGGGGCGCGTACGGACACGGCACCCCGCAACTATTCACGCATGAACAGTTATGGGGTGTCGCGCAAGAGTATACCATTGCATGCTTACAACGAAAGTCCAGCATATAATTCACATACGGATTAACATCCATTTTTCCACAGCGGGGCGTGCAAGCCCAAAGCATAATTACATTACAAAAGGCTCCAAGATCTGCTTGAGCGCGGCGAAGACCTAAAGCCACGGGTCCTCGTCGAAGAAGAGATCCTTCGGGACGTCCTCGACAGGAAGACCTTTCCAACACGAAATCTTGAATTGCCTTCTTCTCTTCTGGCATCTGTGGCATTTTGCAAGCCTGAGTACTCCGACCCCGTACTCAGCAAATCACAAGGGAAACCCTAACTTACTACTTGCACGGATCAACAAAGGAATGGAGTATACTTGGTCTATTACATTTGGTGGATGCAGTTTTATTTACAAACATTTTGATAAAACGGGCCCAAAACTACTTCTCAAGATCTCAGGGGTTTTTCAACAAAAGTTAATTAACCAACTAAACAAGTTAAATCATGTACAAAACTACTTAAGCTTCGCGGCTGGAATCACCCAAGTGACACAGCTCCAATAACCGGGAGCACGGCGTATTCGAATACCATTTATTTGACTCTACAGAGTTTGCTCAGCTTTACCCACACGATCCCTTAACTCCCGCGACTGAGTTAATAAAGCCAGGTCGTTTCACTGCTCAACTCTTTATAAAGGCTCTACCCGGTAGAATTCACTCGGGTCTGGCTCACACACACACACACACAAGAGAAGACGGTGTCCGCTTCGAGTGAACTCTACCGTTGTTAGGCACCCACAACACGGCTTGCCTAACCTCACTGCTAAACCTCCTGTAGAGTTTCAATCGAGTTGAGCAGCTACTAGACAAGTGTTGACGAGTCAACTCCTATGGTTGAGCGATCATTGTGACATTTGCTCAGCGTAAGGGTTTCAGTCCTTATATTTTCACATGGTCCGCAACCTCGCCAGGCCCGCGACCCAACCTAAGGTAAGCGGTGGGCGTAGACCGTCTCGCGGTTTCCCACTCACCCTTACCCTACTCCAAACCTAAGGTAAGCGGTGGGCGTAGACCGTCTCGCGGTTTCCCACTCACCCTTACGCTACCTTGTGCACGCCGGCACTCTCCGCTCTAAGATACGGTGTCCCATACCACCCTACCTTAGAGTCGAGTTTTCCAAATTCTATTGGCCCACAGCCACAACCTTATTAGTGTAAGACTTGCATGGTAATAATAACTTACACGCGGGTGAGGAGCGGGCCGAGGGAAGGCGGCCCAGCCAGCGAGCGCCCGCGCGGCTCAGATGGCCGACGCGTGGCGGGGCGGACGGCAGCGAAGCGGGGAGGCGGCGAAGGGGTACGGGCGGATCCAACGGACGAGGGGAGGCGGGGTTATGACGATCGAACGGTCGAGGAAGAGGTGACCATCCGACGGCTTGCGATAGAAGGCACGGGAGGAGGTGGACGGCAGAGGAGCGGCCACGTCGGTCGTCTTCCTCCTCCGGCTGCCACGGCGCCTTCGGGACAAGGCCACGGCGGTGATGGCGGTCTGGGCGCATGGAGGGCCGTCGGCGGCAACTGAGGGCACCGGCGGATAGGTCTCCGAGAGGGGAATCCGTTTTGGGGCTCGGGAAGGTGAGGGGACCAGAGGAGACGGCAGGAGGGAGAAGGGAGTGTCTCGGCCATTTGGTGGCGGAGGGGGTCACCGACGGCGGCTACACAGACAGGGGACCCAGAGGCTCACATTGGCGGCGGTGGTTCAAGCCGAGGAGCCCCGAGTTGCTCTAGCTACGGCGAGGTGCGACGGCCGAAGAGGGAGCTTCGTCGCCGGGGTTCCTCGGTGATCCTCCTGCGCAAACAAGGGTACCAACGGTATAAGCGAGTGGAGGAGATGCTCTGGTGAGGGTTAATTGGAGAAAGAGGGCGGAGAGCGGAAGATCCGCTCACGGGCGTCGCCGTCGCAGGGGATGACCGCGGCGGCACTACGGGCGATTGGATTTCAATCGGTTGCTTCGGGAGCTTCCCTGGGTGGTGGGGAGGGATTGAAGGCGGTGGAGGAGGTCGGGAAGCAAAGGAGGTAGCAGAGCAACGGGAGGGGGGTTTTATACCCGAGCGGACGGAGGGGGAAAGCTTCGGGGAGAAGGCAACGGGCGCGTCCACTGCGGTCAACAGAGAACGTGGGTGCAGTGACGGGCGTCACTTCGGAATTGAGGGGAGGAGTGTCGGCTCTGCACAGGATTAAAGGCGAGGCGACGGGAGCAGGTGGTCGGGGCGGCATGGGCGGAGGCGCGTCCGCGCGCGGGAAGGGGAGATGGCGGCCACTGGCAAGCGGGACCAGGGCAGGAGCGAGGCGATGCGGCGCGAGGGCATCCACCCATTCGGACCGGGGTGACGGGGCGGTGCTGGCGCAAAGGAAACCGCGGGCGCGGAGGGTGGAGCTGAGCGGTGCAGCGCGCAGCGCTAACGTGCGTGCGCGAGGAGAAGGCGGAGAGCAGAGGGAGGCGCCAGCGGGGAGAGGGAGCGAAGCGAGCGCTCGGGAACGGAGGGAAGCGGCGCCCACGGGGAGGGGGCGCGAGCGCCAGGGAGGGGAGGAGGCGGAAAGGAAGGGTGGCGCCAACCGACGGGAGAGGCAAGGAAAAGGGAAAGGCGCCAAGGAGAGGAGAAAGCGGAAAGGCCGAAAGAGGAAGGCGGATTCCGGGGAGAACTTTCCCGAAACGGAAAGTTTTCGAAATTTCACTCAAAAATGCAGCAAAAATTCACAAAAATTTTGGTTTGAATTTTTAGGGGCTTTTCAGGGAGGGGGGAGACGCCGGCTGAGCGGGGAAAAGTGAGAGCCATGCGCCGGCCGAGTGAGAGAAGAAAGAGGAGGAGGGAGTTGTCGGTGAAGAAAAAGAAGAAAGAAGGAAGAGCACCGGCCGACTGGAGAAAGAAGAGGAAGAAAAAAAGAAAAGAGGAGAGAGAGTCGGCCGTGGGGAAAAAGAGAAGAAAAAGAAAGCCAGGGGCGCCGACTAGGAAAAAAAGAGAAGAGAGAGAAGAAAAGAGAAGAGTAGGAAAAAAAGAGAGAAATCTGACCCGCTGCCAGATCTGTCAGAACCAGTTGAGAAAAGAAGGGTGGTGCCCCAATCCCGTCATTTGGGGCCAGGGTAACGCCTCGAAAACCTTCTCCCTGTTTATTTGTCGAGTTGGGCATAAGTTAATATGTCGATAATTAGAATTGATACATGTGGCCATTTAGGTATCTTTTATTAATATAAATTTCTGATCGGTGCGATCGGTACCGCCACTGTTAATCTGGTTGATCCGTGGCAGAAGAGGGAGGGGAGAATAAATTGAGGTTAAATAGGGTAATCGATTAAAATGAGATTAAGCGTATAGAAATCAATCGGCGAGTATAAATAATGAGTTCGCTAATTTTACAGACTGGGTAAACATCGGGACGATGAGAGGTTGCCCAGTGGGACATGATTTTATTACGTCGGATTGGACGTTAGAGCGATGTCATTTGCTCGTACATGAATGTATTGCATGAGTGATGAATTGAGATAATTAATGCTTGTTCAGGTGACGGTTCGAGTTTGGTGCCGTCCACGCACCGTCCGCTAGGTTAACAGGCAAGTGCATAATAAAGCGGTAAATTCGGGTAATGTTTGTTGATATATGTATGATGATGCATTGCTTATCATGTGATGGTAAGTTAACTATTTCTGGATGCATGATGAGAAATGATGAATGATGGTTGTTGAGACATGACATGTTGATATGCATAAATAGAGAAGTTGCATTGCATGCATGTCATGAAAAGAGATAGTGTTGTGGTATCATTGGTCCACTTGGTGTGGACGCTCTACAGGAGTGGAGATTGAGGTCCCCGTATGAAAAAGGACGGGCTACTGTGGTCCCCGTATGAAAAAGGACGAGCTTATGGTCCCCGCATGGAAATAAGGCGGGCCTGGGTGAGTATCGACGGGTGCTCGCTCTGCTATATCGGTATAGACTAAAGAGATAAGAGAGAGAGAAGCATGTGCATATGCATAATGATTGATTGATAAGAGCTTAAAGAGTTTGAATGGTAACAAATGGTGATTGAACCTATGATGACTATGGATTGATTTGTAAACCTGTTATTTACTATTTTGCTTTGTACTTGCTGAGTTTCTAGACTCACCCTTACTTTGTCGTTGTTTTTAAGTGAATGATGGCGACATGCATGGAATGGGAATAGTCCTTTTAACACTGCACATATGCAATAACAGTTAGCTTTACAGAGTTTTTATGTTTAATCTAGTATTAGTTTTTGGTGGCTCGCTATTTGGATTAGTTTGCTAGTGAGCCGTGATGGTGGATCTCACATGATTGTGGAACCCAAAGTTTGTTTATGTTATAGTTTGTGTAATATAAAGTTAGTTGGCTTATTGCGATTATCCGATATTTATCTGTTGTTTTCTCCCTATGGGTAATCACAACAAAAGGAGATGTGCTGCTAAAAGTTGGTTTAGCACCACATCTTTGAAATGGTAGGTAGGTTGTGGTAGCATCTTGGGCTCTGTGGAGAGTCGGGGTGTTACATTATTACAAGAGAAACACTTATCACTATAGCTCTGTGATTACATTGCTAATTGTTTGTTGCAATGTACTGTATTAGTTGAGAACTTTTATGTTAGTATTAGAGTCAAAGATGCATGATATTTTGTTGGGCCAATCGTAATTAGAGCTCTCCACAAAATCTACTCTATCTAGTAAGTGAGAAATGGAATCCTCTATTAATTGTCCTGTATGCATGTTGCAATGTTGCACAATCACAGCATCATGAATGTGAATAAAGATGTTTTTTGTCAATAAAAGAAAATGTAAGGTTGCCACCAAAACAAACCAAAAACGGCATCCTCTGGTGGCATCACCGCTTCAGCTTCTCCTGCTGTCACCGCACTCTGCTCGTCTCTTTGCTCAGCCTCCCTTCCTTCAAAACCATCATCTCCCATAATTCACTCTATAGTATTTTTGTTGTTTGTGTTGTGTTGATTTGCTCTCCCTCCCTCCCTCCCTCCCTCCCTCCCTCTCTCTCTCTCTCTCTCTCTCTCTCTCTCTCTCTCTCTCTCTCTCTCTCTCAAGAACATGTTGATCAACACAACAGCCAGCTTGGTCGCCGGCGCCAGCATCGGCGGCTTGCTTCCGGAGCCGCCGGCCAAGATTGTCCGGAATCGGAGGATGGTGCCCGGTTCTTGCAGGGCAAGAACTGCATCCAATGGCTTCAGGACTTGCTGCATGAGGGTAACCAAACTTAATTTATTAGCTGCAGAGCAAGAGCCTTGTGTGTGGTTTCTTGTGGTAATCTTTTGTTACACTGTGCATGAGTAGTAGTATCTGTGTGTGATAACAAATCTCTGCTGTAAAATTTGCTTCGATGGTGATGGTGAGCTAGACATGGAACCCTTTCACCAACACGAGGCACGAGACGCTGTAGTACCTGCCTTCCCTGAGCGAGGAGTCGATCGCCAAGGAGATCGACTTCATCAAGTCCAAAGGTTGGGTCTCCTTGTCTCGAGTTCGACAAGGTTAGTGGTATCTTATGTGCATGCAGATGCAAATGCATACTTTATGTCTTAATTTGCTCTCTTTCTAATCAACAGCATGAAGTTAAGGTTCTGTTTGGACCTATGAATTTTTTTTTCGATTCCTACGGAAGCTGAGTTGTCGTGCAGTGTACAGACTGCTTGCATGATTCCATTTGCATTTGGGTTTTGCAGGAGGGGAGGATCCACCGGAGCAACAGTCAGATACCGGGGTACTGCGACAGCCGGTACTGGACGCTGTGGAAGCTGCCCATGTTCGGCTGCACCGACGCGGCGCAGGTGCTTCGGGAGGTGGACGAGTGCCGGAAGGAGTAGCCGGACGCCTACGTCCGCCTCATCGCCTTCGACAGCAGCCGCCGGCGCCAGTCCATATCCTTCGTCGTGCACAAGCCCTCCGCCACATCCTCCTCTCCTTGGCCAGCAGCCGCTTGATCCAACAAACCCTTCATGCTGCCTGCAATGCTTGCAACCTTACATGGCTGTTGTCTCTCCAGCTTGGTCTGCGCCGATGCTTTCACTGCAACCTTGAATGGATGGATTAGATGATGATAATAATGGCAACTGTGCCTTCAATGGATTCCTGTAATGTTTTCACATCGAATGGCATGACCACAGTGTTGTGAGCATTGCTAGTGAGCGATTTATCTTAAGAATGATTATCATGAGCTTGTCAAGGTTTGCTGTTGAGTTAGCCACAGCGCCTACCTTCGTTAAAGGATGATCCAGATGAACTGCTTGCCATACCCCCATCTCAATAACAATTGAGAGAAGCAACTGATGGTTATTAATTATTAGATCTGCAGATGTTTTCCTATCTTTTATGCCCAATCTGGCCTTCATACAAAATGCAAGAAGAGATATAGCGACCATGTACAAGTAAACGCAGCAAAACAGAATCCTAAATATGTGCAGATCATCAATGGAAATACTCAAACAGTACATTAGTAAGCCAACAAATGCGGTAGTAGATAGAAAAGGCATAACATTAATCCAGAATTGTTGAATCTCTTATCTTAAACATAATGTTTTCCTCCCATTAACCACAAGAGTTAGATACACATTGCATTTCCCCCAGATACAGCACGTCCCCCAGATACAGCACGTCATCCTACTGACAAGACATGGTTAGCTCGGATTCGTCAAACGTCAATACGAAGCCTGCTTCATCCCACACAAATGCTCTTTCCCTGATTCAGCCTGGGAATCACCCCTCCTCGAGCAGCTAGCAACAGAAACTTCAGGTTCCATGACCTAACCTGACCAAATTGCACAGCTCCTGACGCTCCAACAACATGGACTATGCGGATGACATAACTGTAGACTATGAACTAAAAATTAAAAAAAAATAAGTTGCCCGATAAATTAAACCTCCTGTCATAGCGAAGAAAGTTCCAATGAATGGATTGTATAAGTTAACTACTTCAATGAAATATCCAATGAAGAATCAATGCAGCGATGCTATGAAAGAATGGGACCAAATATGCTCCCTACAAAGAGAATGGCAATAGCTTCCCTTCCCTTAATGCCAAAGTTCCATGCAGAAACCAGAGGGAACTGAAGGTGGCCTTTTGCTGTAGATTGCCTCCGAGAAAGTGTCAGCAAGCTGGCCAGAAAGGCTTACAGGATCATCGATAAGAGTATCCACGTAGACGCTAACTATCCTCCTCTCATGTGGGGTAGCACGCAAGCTATACCATGTCAGAAACTTCACTCTGAAGTTGGTCTCAATATAGCCCTCACACTCCAGCCACCTGACAACCTTGACACAGTACTCATAAGATGCTTCCGGACATCCATCCTTGTGGCCAATGTCCTCAAATTTACCTGATGTTCTTTTATTTGATGAATTCCCTGGTTCCCTTTCAGGCTTTGAAGAGCCATTTTGAAGAATGTTATCACCAGGTTTTGCTTTGAAGCTCCTTCCACCAATCTCCTTACCGTTTTCCATACCTCTTGGTGCAGTGGGTGGCATAGAGCCAGAGTATCGAGGTGGAACAATCACCAACGCATTTCCAGTAGATGCATTTGATGCGTCCTGTGATCTAGGAACTTCAGTTCTTTGATTCTGCTCCATTGAGTTTGAGGACTCCCTAACTAATGCTGTTTGAACAGTTGAATTGGGCTCCTCATCCAAAGCTGATGCTGAGAGCACAGGAGCTTCCTCCGGTTCAGTTACTGTTACCCTAGCTGCAGCCATCTGTATATCTTGCGAGTTATCGGTAGGTTCATTTGGGTGATGAGATGCTTTATCTGAATCAAGGATCTCAGGATTTTCACAATATTCAAAATCACTTTCTGGTGACTTATTTAGATCAGCATACACTGTAGTGTTATTGTTTGAGTCCACGCCCTCCGACGAAGGATCAGACTGACCACCACTATTTGTCTTTGGGCTTCTGTTATTTTGTTCTAGTCCACCACCACCTGGCATCAAACCCTTTGGATCATCTTCCTTCCGACAGTTTGTCTTTATTCTGACTTCCCATGACCCAAACCAGTTGGAGTTGCTTAATGCAACTACCTTAAAGATATAGCTTGTAGCTGACGCAAGTTCAGTGACAACTAATGTTTTCAATGGTGCAAGTATGATGCCAGTCGGATTTGACAAGTAGGATCCTGTACCAGCCACTCGGTGCCATACATTAAAACCAGTTACCTCTTGGGCAAGTGAAGGGCATTGACCCAGATCCAAAACTACAGTGACAGATGTTTGGGTTATAGCTTCAAACTTTATGAAGTTTGATGATATCATACTGGATCCTGAAATGCAAACATGCATGAATAGTCAACATCATCTGCGTATGCGAGGTCTAATGTGAAGGGCATGGAAACTTACTCTGAAATTGTGAGTTAGCAGGAGATCCACCGGAGAACAAAGACTCCATAGCCTCTATTGCTCGAGCACAAAGTTTCTGAACTTCAGCACCGACAGAAAGCCGACTGACAATTCCACGACCCATATTTGCAACTCCGGATATAGGACCAACCTCAGCCTCCAGTTTCTTCATCGCCGTATCAACAATTTCATGCAAGACCAAGTACTTCTCTGTGGAGATGAGGATCTTATGACTCAAAAGAATCCGATGACACAGGACATCCAACCGCCGAGCATCTTTAGCTATCACCAGCTGTTTCTTCCAGGACCTGAGCAAGGGCATTAAATAGTCATATTATCGCTCAGCAATATAATTTACCAAAAGGACCCGGCTTATGGTCTGAATATTCAAACTGAAGAAATAGAGCAACAATAGTGGAAAATCAACCAGAACTCTTGAGAGGAGCTACCTTTTGAAAAATGAACCAGTAAACTTGGTGAATATAATAAAGTGTGTTGTACTGGATTGCTAAAAGAACCATTTTCTCAAGCTCTTTAACTATACAACTACTTTAGAAAATACAATTAAGGTAATGGTCTAGCAGGTTCCTGAGTGAAGGGAGAAAAATATATTAATAGGAATTCAGCACACACAAAAAAAAAGGAAACTGCCCAGCAATCTCGCCACTGTTCAAATGGCTACTTTTTTGAAGTTATTCAAATGAATTCTAAATTTGCACTTTTGCAGTTAGTAAATATAAGCCTCCATGCATAGTACACGTATACTCCATGTTCTATTCATCCTTACACGTATACTCAACCTTATTACCTTGCCAAATTTCACCGAATTGGAACCTTGACTCCATCCCCTGAATCTAGAACTACAAGAACACTAAGGGACGCACTACAAAGACCTGAAAAATAGGGTTAACGGGTGGTTTGCACAGCTGGTAACCTATATAGTCCCAGCATAGCCTCAGTCTATCACAATGAACAAATCTTACTCCAGATGGAAAATGGATGGATCCAACACTATACCAGGTTGAAATGAGCACACAAACCCATCAGTATGCCAGCTCATAGCATAAAGTTCAAAAGCAACTGTAGCAGGCCATTTCTAAACATACCAACATGAAATATCCATTATATGTTTTTGGGCTACTGATGATGACAGCACAAGGATCTTCACTGAAGAATACCTAAACATGCAAGTATGGAACCTCTTAAGGTAGGCAGTGGCACTTCTTGTCTTGCAACAATTTTATTATTTCTGTACGGAAGTTCCAGAAAATAAAATGTGACTGGAAACCAAGTGAACATGCAAATTATCAAAGCCAAGTCTCACAACAGTCAATCTAAGATATTTCTAGCTGTTATGAGTGCAAGAAATACTGGAAGCACAAAACAAGGCAGTGAAGCAGTAAGACTGGAAGCACAGGAACAAGAAGTAAAGTTACATACAAAATCTGTGTAACTTATTTTATACTTGAGAACACAAAGTATGTGTAAATAAAAAAGATGCTTCAGAAAATACCCAAGCAAATCATTCTTCTTCCAACAGCGAGTGCAGTAATAACCACCATCAAGTTTCTTGCTCTGCCCACTCTGCAGAATGCCGGTTCTCCCATCCTTGAGCGCACATTCAAGATGGCATGAAAAGCCACAAGAATCTTTTTGCAACGGTTGTTCTGAACTACAGAACAACCAGAGGCTAGGGTCCTTATTGTCATCATACTTCAAACAAATACAGCATGAACAACGCCTGCAAAATTTATCTTCTGGGTTAAGAATTGCCCTGCAAGCTAAATTTTGGCAGAAGCATGCATTATTTGTTGGCCCAGGTACATCAGCTGTTGCTGGATTGCTTGCAACAATTGGTAGTCGTGATGGATTGTCACTCTTTCTTTGTCGTTTCGCAGGGGACTGATGGTTACTTGTGTTGGGCTCAGGAGTTGGCTCCTTTTCTTGCACATGTTCCACAGGGCCAGATGATTTGCCAGTCACCACCCTGAAGAGATAATCCAGCATTCTCTGCTTCGATAATCCAGTATATTTCCTTTCCCTTCCTAAATCAGCACAAAGAATCTCAACAATATCACGGCGACTCCATGACTGTAGTTTGTCAGGAGCACTTTCTGGCAACTTCGATAATTCACGAACAAGTTCTCGCTTTTCATCAACACTCATCAATCGGCATTTAGCAGGATCAATAGTAATTCCTGGAGCAAGAAAACACATATTAGTATTACTATCCATTGAATAAATACTGAAGTCAAATTTACTTTACATGCATCATCAGATATGCTTACAAATCCAGACAGGCAAGAAGCGTATACCAAAGAAACTTTGTAAATATCCATATTTGCAATAATGTACCAACAATGCTCAAGGCCAGAATGGAAAGTTTAAACTTCATTAGGTCTCATAGAGGAATAAAAGAAGAGTGACTAGTCATAGTTTTGGGGCATCATTCCCAACATGATTTTAGAAAATGGCACAACAAATAAGATATTGTATTTTAGGTTGCCAATTGCTACTAACGGGAAAGGCATAATAGGTAGCATGCAAGAAGAAAAAAAAACCCTCAATATTTACTGATGATAAGCAATTTCTTCACAATTAAACTAACTAGATAGAATTGAGAAGTTAACTTTGTGCATTGCATCATGCATCAAAAGTGAAGCCGTGCACAACACTACCAAACCAAGCAAAAGTTGTTTGAGTTCTCGACACCAAAATTCTTGACTACATTGTTGTACATCTACATCCTCTGGAAAAAAAGAACTTGTTGCAACGTTGCATACACTCAAAAAACAAATCTAAAGAAAAGATAAGCCTCAGGGATGTGTTTATCAAAGTTCTCCTTATAAACTCTTCTATCTAAAATGTTAATAATTAACCAAATAGTTAAGGCCTTAAGGGTCCTATTCAACAATCAAAATCAAAGGGCGAAACAGGTAATATAAAAGAAATCAAAACTGTGACAATTGATACAAGGGGTATTAGTATATGTTAATAAGGGATTTGAATTTCAATGTCATAAATACAGCAATTCCTAAGATGTCTTGTTAATTCGAATTAAGAAACTGTGTGATCAGCATACTGGCATAAATGTCGAAATGTTATGATGGGAACATGCCAATGAAACAAGTCTAAGTGTCTAACCCAAGAGAAACACAGGTGTTTCGGTTAATATAGCTTGAAACAAAAAAAAACATGCAAAAAATACTCCATCAGAAACATCAGGAATAAATGGCACATCAAATGTATACCAGATCATACACTGAAAGGGTTGATATCCAATGCAAAGGACATTTGCAATACAATTTGGTGCAAAGTAACCTAGGGCCTTCCGATCTGAGAAAAGCTATCACGGTTTGCAGAAATCTATCGTCCAAAAACCTGCCCCGAGGAGATAGGAAAAAAAACTAGAAAACTGATTCTTGGGAATTTTCCGAATAAACGCGTGCTTGACTCACTTGAAATGCACCCATCCATGTTTATCAATTTGCAAGCCCCTCTGTAATTAATTAATTGGGCTAAGACTAGCATGCCATTCCTTCCGCTGCACCATGCATGAGGCACATTTACTGGAGCTATAGATGCATTGTACATATTATGATCATTATACAGCAAAACTATCATCAACACTATAGACCAAGATTGGCATAATGGAACCTTCTACTTGCCTAGCCCCTAGCAGCAGACAGCAGGACATGGAACGCAAGATGCCACTCTCCTAACAGGCTTACTCGAAGTGCCAGCTGACCCTACCAACCTAAAGCAAGAAAATCCACAAAACAAACAACACCATACACGTGAACAGAACCCCCGTTCGGGCAATGCGATCCCACCGATGCAACCAACACCAAATGCACCAACAGGAGGACCCAACAACTGAGCCACCGACCGAGCTCTTCCCTCCATCTTAAAGGAGATACAGATACTACTACTAGCAACGTTGGAGGGCACCAGCTATGGACATGAACATCCCAGGAAAACGACGTAAAGCCAGGAAACCGTGTCACTGGCACCTCCCCGAAGGAGAAAGGAGCGCAATGCGAGTAGCCATCACCGCATGCAGCACCGAATCTGACACTTGAGGCGGCAACAACGTCTCCTCCTCCTCCGTGCCTTCCACACCACCACCGCCAGTAGAGCCACGCATCAGCAACAACCACTAGGCGATGATAAAAACAGTACAGAGCCCTAAGTAGACGCATCGCGCGGATAAACCCTCCCCACAAAAAAGGCTAAATCTCGGATCGGGGAGACGAGCACTGCGCGATGGCAGGCGAAGACCCGCGAACCCCCTAAACTCGCAACCCGGCAGCACCCACGAATCCCACCGCGGAGCACGCAATTACCCAATCCGCGCCGCCTGAATCGCGGAGCAGACGCCGAATTAAACAGATCGAGGCGGCGCATCGCCGCGCCGCCATCGGCGCCCAAAAAGCACCGAAAAACACCGGAAGCCGCGGGGGAAGCGGGGGGCGGGGACGGCGCTGACCTCCGTGGGGGGGATCCATGGCGAATTGGGACCGGAGACGGCGAGAGAGGCGGAGGAAGGAGGGGGAGAGATCTCTCGCTCCTCCTCTTCTCTCCCTCTTCACTCACGTGGACTCGTCTCCCTCTCCCTCTCTCTCTCTCTCTCTCTCTCTCTAGGCGCACGCGAAGCTTAGACCTCCGCACGCATATCAAAGCCGTCCGCTTTTGCGATGCCGCCCCCCAGTTCCCGCGTATTCACTAACAGCTCTCGACCCCCAATGATTAGAAGGTGCGGTTACGTCAAAGTGGTTGCCCGCTTCCGCAGCTACCGGTAGCGGATCTACAAGGAAAACGTCGCGGTCATAGTACATTGTCTCACGTGTGTGTGCATAATATATATAGGGCTGATTCGATTCTACCTAACTTATACCTTATAGGCGGGTTCGCAACGGCTTAGCCTTTTTTTTGTCGTCGTTTTGTGCGGAGCTACAGTAATATAATTCCAAGTGGTGCTCTCTCGGTCGAGGTCTCAAGTAGATTATAGTATATAATATATCGACTTCAGTTATATCTTTTAATAGATTATAGTATATAATATATCGACTTCAGTTATATCGGTTAAAATTATATACGATCATCTCTCTTCATACTCTCTCTCGCAAACAGTGAGAATTCAAAAACTATAAGTGAAAGACATAAGCCACAACCTAAAAGAACCCACCTAATTTATAGTTTCTTCGAACAAACAAACAATTTCTCCATCGCCGTTTCGAAACGACTTATCGATATTCGATTCATTCACATAAATGCTCACGCTAAAGTTAAAAGCTATCAATCATAGTCATTAGCCATCAGTCACAGTCGAAAAGAACAAGGCTATAGTGGTTGTTACATTTAAATTGTGAGGTGTATATATATCTACGTATATAAGTTTTGATGCGGTAAAAATAAAATTAGATCAAGTGTCCTGTGTAGCCCCAAATCTGCCCCTATTTAGACCTAGGGCTTGTTTGGGAGAGCTCCACTAACTCCAGATCCACGAAAAACAGATCCGGATTCATTTTTGCTAGCCAAACAGTTCTAGCTCCAGCAGCTCCACTGTGGATCTGCTCCACCAAAACCATGGATCTGGCTCCAGATCCACCAAATTGGTGGAGCACCTCAAGGGGTGCTCCACCAAACTCAAGTTGGTGGAGTTGGGGAAAATTACCCACCATGCCACTGGTTACACAAAAAAAATGGTTCGTTCTTTCTTTCCCGTCCTCTTCCCGTCGCCGCGCCGCTCCCGGCCGGCCGCCGCGCCACCCCCGGTCGGCCGCGCCCGCCCCCCAACCACCGCTCCGCCTCCTCCTCTGCGCGCGTGCTGCCTCATCGGGAGGAAGAAGAATGGAACTGCTCCACTGACGCGTGGGGCCCAGGTGGAAGTGAGATAGAGAGGGAGGTGGAGCTGTACCAAACACTTTGACGAATCCCAGATCCACGATAGAGCTGCTCCACGGTGGATCCAGGTGAATCTGGAGCTGGTGGAGCTCTCCCAAACAGGCTCCGTGTGCCCGTGTATACCCCCAAAACTTCACGTGGAGCTGCCCATACGTGTGAACCGGACGGTTTTTCCCCTTTATATGGAATGGCGTAGGATATTAATTTGTACAACTATCGATTATCGTGTGTGTCAGTTTCTAGGTTTATGTATAGTATAATCGACAGGCAGTCTTGATAAACAATTGCCTTTTTTTTACTTCAGATGACAGTTGCAGGCGTTAATTACCTACATTGGTAAGAGCAAACATAGGTAGTTGTGAACCACTAGAGAATCACACCGACAGAGGGGAAAGAAATCCAGATCGCATGCAAGTGTCATCGTGGTTGATCAAGAAAATACTACCAAATTAAGGTGTTTTAGTAGTTTTGAAGCTGCAACTCTTGTGGCTACGGAACAATGCTATAGTTGTGTTTGCATGTCATCTTTAGTGCCATGTAATGGCTTTCAATAGAAAATATTGACAACTATCGTTTGCCTTTCTTACTTCACAAGATTATCGTACAAGTGTGGATCGGGGCGACCATGAGTGAAGCATAGAAAAGAACCAAATACTTACGGTCCTTGGGATATGGAAAACCATAGAGCGTAGAAACTTGCAAGGTTTGGTTGGAATGCAGTGCAATACGTCGATCCAGGCTGAATGATGCACTTTGGGCCTTCTCAAGCTAAGAAATGACATGAAAGCTTCTGTTTGCATGCGTTAGCTTAAATGGCGTACATGTGTTAGCTTATAGCTGAAATTATATTGTAGCTAGCTGAAATTATACTGTAGCTAAAGGTGGCTTATTTAGTGTAATTAAATTTAAAAAATTAGAAATAGAAAAAATATGTTAGCTCATCACGGACAACGCAAACAAATACGGAAAAAAGAATCAGCAAAAGAGCTAAAAAAGCCAAAAGTTCAAAAAAACGAAATTTATAAATAGTAAAAAAATAAGTTAGAAATTAGAAGCTCCAAGTCAAACTAAGTGAGACGTAAGAAATGACATGAGAGCTTCTGTTTGCATGCGTTAGCTTAAATGGCGTACATGCAACCGTCTTCGGTTTCTCTAGAGGAGGGCCCTAAATCTCACCTATCAAGGCTTTACCCTAGATTTATGACACGTGTTTTATCACCAATCTGGATGATTCTTTGCCGCGTACCTGAAACTAGGGGAAAAAGATGGGACATTTGTCAATTATGACTGCAACAAACCACGACGTGCATAAACAGAAAGAGAACCAGAGAGCATGCATGCACGGAACCCCTCCGACTTAACAAAGATAAAAAAAAACCATACGGACACGGTAGCGTCAGTTTCTGGTTAGTTTTGATTTTTTGCACGACAGGGCGAGAAAAGAAATGATATGATGCGCTTGCACTTTCTGTTATATGTGAGGACTAGACAGTAAGATGGATGCCATTTCATCATCGTGTGGTTGCCGGTGAAAAGGACCCGTCACGCAGCTGCCCATGGCACCACGCAATCCGTACGCCTCATTCGCTGTCAAAAGTTCATCGGCCAATTAAAGACCGAGCATTCAAAACAATTCCATCAACAGTGGCCTTGATTTAGAGTATATACAATGGTATAGATAACTACTGTTATCTGTAATATTCTTTATGTATCTATAGATAGTACTAAAGATAGCCTATATAATAAATTTTCTTTTTACATGTCTCTATAGACGGTTTCTCCATGACACAATGTGTCTTGTTTACCATGTTACAATTAACTACTGTATAAGAGACGGTCTAATTCTCTATGCTCTATCTCTCTCCTCCACAGCATCTTACATTTTACATGACAAAGTTTATAAGGCCCTGTTTGGCAGAGCTCTAGCTCTAGGAAATCTGTAGATTTCCTAGAGCTGGTCATCTGTAGCTCTAGGAAATCCTGGATCTAGAGTTGCAGGTATGTTAAGTGCATTTACATGACTCATTTTATTTATATTATATATTAAATAAAAATATTTAAATCACTTTAATTTAGTCAACAAATTACAGATCCAGCATAGATCTCAGAGCTAGAGCTGTGCCAAACGGGGCCTAAATAACTAACATCACATCATTATACATGACCTTAGCTGCTTAAGCTACGTGATAGTGGGACAAGGGACGCAATACGCAGCATTTGGAGGGGGCATCTGGTTAACACCACCATCATCTTCGTCACAAATCATAATCAAGCCCAAGCTATAATAAAGCGGAGTATAAACGAATACTGCTACTACGGCTACTTTACTAGTGAGTGAGTAGTTCCGGGGACGTGGGGGTGAAGAGGGAGCAAATTATATATTGTTTAATTACTTTATTAATCGATGATGGCGAAGACCGACGACTACGAGGCCAGCCGGGGAAGAGAGAGGATCCGACGGCTGCGAACGGGCGCGCGCGACGACGACGCTTCAAGATTCGTGCAAGCGGCCACTCGTTCGGCTCGACTCGCCTGGCGAAGCCGTTGGTGCGTAGCTGCATGCTGGCCTCGTCTTCCGAGCTGCGCCGTCGATTGCCATCACAACGGAGCGTGAACTCCAATACCTTTGTCTTTTCTTTTCTTTTCTTTTCTTTTCTTTTCTTTTCTTTTCTTTTCTTTTTCCTTTTACTTTTTGAACGCTGCTCATAGTTTATACAGTAGTGACATGAAATAGTGCTACTGCTATAGTATAGAGGTGTACTTGAGTATAACTATAAAAAGACGCAGGAAAGTGTACAGTAGATTAAGTACCATTAAGACCTTAAGAGCATCTCCAATGGGTCTATAGCAGCTATCTACAAGAGAGTTCATGTCATCAACTGTCCTACGTGGAAGATATTAAATGAAGAAAGAGAACGCAGCTCTCTACAGCTCTAGAGATAGTCTATAGCGCCAAACGAGGCAGCCTCCATAAATTCTGTGTGTGCATGTAAGCATCAAATAGCTATCCTTATAGATAGTTCTTTAGAGCAAGTACAATAGTATAGCCAACTAGTGGCTATAACACTTGTCCATTTCATCTATAGCCTTCAAAAAAATAGTTCATACAATAAAGTAGCTATTACAATAACTATTTGGCCCCACGTGTAAGAGAGTGAAATGCATATTTTTACGTGCTATAGCTAGCTGTAATGTAGTAGCCAGCTTCCTTCTCTCTCTTCCTTTCTCTCTCTGCCACGTAAGATTTTGTTGATATTATATTTGCTATAGCCTGCTGACTAAGCTTTATTGTACCTGCTCTTAGAATGCTAACTTTAGTGTGTACTATATAGATGATGTGGAAGTCTTATAGTTAGTTGCTAGCTATAACCATTGGAGATGCCCTAAGGGCACTTCAATAATTTATATCTTGGTACTAAAAATTGTATCTATAGAAGAGCAGACTCTGTTAAAGATGGATAGGCCCACTATTTCGTTGGTATAATAAACAAATTATCTCTTCCGCGTAAGAAAAAGGTGATATCTCATGGCTACAGTAACAAGTAGAATCTGCTACTGGAAGTGCCCTAATATTCTACTCTATGATATGTTGTTTCTGTAGAGTAGCTAGCAGAATGGAATATTGGGTAGGAGTGATATGGACTGTCCATATTACCTACAGACAACATCTAACTGTAGCTAATAGTTTTTAGTTGAAAATAGATGGTATTAACTAAAAAAATGACTTTTAGGAGGGCAGGAGCTATACAAAAAATAAGGGAGTTGCTACATGCAAGAGATAGAAGCGAGAGATGGAGCGCATGTGAGGAGAGTAAGTAAGAAAATTACTTCAAAAATTAGTTACTTATATTATCTTACGGCTTTTTCAGTACGAGCCAGGCCTAGTACGATAGGGAGAGCTGGGTGCGCTGTCGATGCATGGCATTGGCATCGGTCACCAGGCATTCATGCGGGGCCCAGGCTTTTCCCTGCTCAACTCTGCTTGGGTTGGAGACGTCGTTTTCTGTTGGGATATGAAACGTGATAGTGTGCACAAAAGTTGTTCTCTCTTTTCTTGAGGTGGCCGGGTTCAGTGCCCTTTTGCAAAGGGCGTACCTCATCTCATCGATGTGCAAGTAGCTGCTTCATATATATATATATATATATATATATATATATATATATATATAGGAAAATTACATAAGGCACCAACATCCGATACACGTGTATGATTGATAATTTTTTTGAGTTTGAGTATGAAAATGTTTTATACCCTTGATATATTTATGGTAAGTAAGTTTTGAACTCAGTTCAAATTAGTTTGAACTACTTTTGAGTTCAATGCAACTACAGTGAGTATATACCATAAAAATAGTTCAAACTAATTAAACTGAAGTTGAATTTAAATTTTTTCGGAGTTTGACATCTCAAATATACTTTTTTATGGGTATATGAAGATACCCACATCAAACGTTGCGAATCTCGAAGCAAATCAACAGGTATTGATATTGGTGCCTAGGCACCATGGTGCATGAAACACTCGTCCTATATATATATATATATATATATATATATATATATATATATATATATATATATATATATATATACATACATATATACATATATATATATATATATATATATATATATATATATATACATACATATATACATATATATATATATACATACATATATATACATACATACATACATATATATATATATACATATATATATATACATATATATATACATATATATATATATACATATATATATATACATATATATATATGTATATATATATATATATACACACACACACCTCTTTTCTACTCCGGGTGTAATCACACTCTATGTCGTATCTCACAACATAGGTAGTATCTCACGTAACGGAGAGTATGTAGTGTAGTATACGAGTATTTAAGACCATATAGGTGGTATGAACAATTTTTCAGAGATGGTATGCATATTTTTTTGACATACTCCTTTTTATGTACGTATATAAAGGTATTTATAAAATACGCTAAAAAATATGGACTTCCTTACAATTTTTTCGTGTGGTTCACATTGGAGTATCTTATAATTAGTATATGAGTATACCTAAAGTGATAAAGGAATATTTCAAGTTTGTTTAGGTGGTATATTAAGGGTGGGAGTAATTACATCCGGGTTATAGGAAAAATACCTTTTACACCCGGGTGTAAAAGGTATATATATATATATATATATATATATATATATATATATATATATATATATATATATATATATATATATATATATATATATATATATATATATATAAACAAACTAGTTGGTCCTCATACATGTGTCAAGCAGCAAGACCAAAAGTTCTATGGCATCTCATGCTTGGGTGGCAAACAGGGCTACAAATATCCTAAGGAGAATTCCTATCATGGGAGCCAAGCAAGGAAAGCTACGGGATCAATACAATGTGACAGTTGGATTTGACACGGTTTGGAATAAGACAAGGAGCAGTGGATGAAATTCATGGCAAGTGGGAAGAAAGCTTTTAGCTATTGTACAACTTCAAGACTGAGATTTAGCTGAGAAGTGTTGTAAAGATAGACACAAAAGGAGTAAAAGGTAATTTGTCTTTTTATGGATTCTTTACTGCATTTAGGCCCTACATTGATGGTTTTGTAGATGGTTGCATACCATACCTTAGTATAGATTCAAATGCCCTTAATGACAAGTGAAATGAGCATTTAGCTATAGCGACAGCTCTAGACGGGCATAACTGGATGTTTTCAGTAGCTTTTAGATTCATTAATGTTGAAACCGGGGACAATTGGATATGATTCATGACACAACTGAAAAAGGCAATAGGTGATCCTTCTGTTTTGGCAGTGCGCACAAGATGCTTATAAGGGGCTAGAAAATGCAGTGAAAAAGGTGTTCCCATAAGCTAAGCAGAGGGGATATTTTAGACATCTCATACTTAATTTTACGAAGAAATTACATGGTTCGGTATATGTGGTTTGTAACTAGGGCATATATGACAGAGATATTTGTT
Organism: Dendrocalamus latiflorus; assembly: GCA_017311315.1. NCBI lineage: Eukaryota > Viridiplantae > Streptophyta > Magnoliopsida > Poales > Poaceae > Dendrocalamus > Dendrocalamus latiflorus. Next base: position 47,138,864 of record CM029639.1, on the reverse strand, counting down.
CACCACATGAACAAGGTGCTGAAAATATGCCCTGATATGGCTGAGTACCTTCAAAGGCACCATAATACGCTATAGAGGAGGTGCGTGTTCAACACAGATGTCACGTATGACTATGTTAACAACAATCTTACAAGTCCTTCAATGCCTACGTCAGGATTCTCACTGGAGAAAAAGAGAAAAACTCCCAGAAGAGAGATGTTGAGATAGAACGAAGAAATCCTTTTGTATGAAGTCGTCCCCATGCGGGGGCAGGTCTAGCGCAACCCACCCTTAGAAAATGAGATAATAAGAACTCTAAGGGTCTGTTTGGTTGCCCGTATCTTCTCAACCCAGCTCGTATGACTCATCCTGGCTAGTCTCATCCTGGCTAAGCACATGCAAATATGCTTGTTTGGTTGTCTGTATCCGTTGAAGCTGTATGAGTAAAGATGGTGTTTGGTTGCCCGGCCCGTCTCTCTCTCTCCCTCCACTCATTTCGGCCGACTGGCCTCCTCCCTCACCCGTCTCTCTCTCCCTCCACTCATTCGGCCGACCGGCCTCCTCCCTCACCCGTCTCTCTCTCTCCCTCCACTCATTCGGCCGACCGGCCTCCTCCCCCTCACCTTCTCCGCCCGGGGCGGTGCAGTCGGCGCGTGGCCAGGCGCGGCGGCGCCGGTGGTTCTCCCGCCGCCCCCTACCTTCCCTCTGCCACCTACCTCTCTCTCTCCCCCCGCACTCGGGCTCACCTCCGGCGGCACGACGGCGCGCGGGTGGCTCAGCTTGCCGACCTCGGGCTCCCCTCCGCCGGCCTCGGGCTCTCCGCCGTCGTCCCCCCTCCGCACGCACTCTCTCTCTCTCTCCCTCTCTCGGCGGCGCGGCACGGTGCAGCCCGTGGAGCGGGAGTGCGCCGCCGGTCCAGATCCGGCCGGCGCCCTACCGGTGGCAGCCTCCCCTCCGGCCTCCCCTCGCCCTCTGCCCCGGATCCGGCCGACCCGAGCGGAGTCGCCGCCTCTTCCGCTCTCCTTCCTTCCCTCGGGCGCCATGCGCTTGCATCCGACGGGCCAGGCTGAGGAGCGAAGGACCATCTCTTCGTTTCCCTCGGGCCTGGCTCGGGAGAGAAATTTGCATGAGATGGGCCTGGCTCCGAGAGCCAACCAGGCAATCAAACACATGCCCATTGCATGAGCTCATGCGAGCCAAGCTACATGCAGGTAACCAAACAGACCCTAATTGCAGCAACCGGTCCAATTTGAATAATATAGATAAAGACGTATTGCCCCGTAACACTAGAAGGTGGAATAGTACGTTAGAAAACACACCACAAACAAAAGAAGATAATAATAAAAAAAGAGCTAGAGGCACGGATTTAACGTCGAAATCTAAATGGGGAAAATCCATGAGCAAACAAAAACGAAAATAAACTATACGAGGAGAGTGACAAAAAGGGAATTTTACAACGGCTTCAACTAATCTCGTGTGGTAGAAGGTATATATAAGAGCAACAAGGCCACCAGCCCTACAGGCCTACAAACTAGCCTCCCATCTGCATCCTCCAGGATTCCAATCCCAAATCAATGGAGTATAAACGTAGAAAGTGGAATAATTAGTGTACGTGGCTTCTGGTGTTTTTTCTTAGCCTTCCACATTCAATCCAACGGCTAAAGTTGCTACTTCTCATTGTCATTTCATAAGAATAATTCTCATTTGATTTGATACATTCCTTACCAGGTGATTACACCAATCATCACTAGAGTGTCTGTAGGAAGCAAGCTATTGTGATGCCAGCCCGTTGTCATAGTCACTTCCCCTCCGCGGGCCATTCTGCATGTTTCTCTCAAACTCCCTCAGGTAATCCAGAAGCAAAACAATCACAAAGAGGATGAATCCACCGGAAGAGCTGCTGCCACCACCGCCACCACCACCTCCTCCTCCACCGAACCGAAACGGCGGAAACCCGACACCTCCATCATCAAGTTTTGGCCCCTTCACTTTCTCTACAATCAAGTATCATCTAAGTGAGAAATTGTGTGCTAAATGTCAATGTAAGCACAACTTTTTTTGGCGATTGCAAGGAAGACGCGCACACACGCACACCACCACACTCTCACACACACAAGTGAGTCCCCTAAGCACATGTCTAGAAAGACAGAGGCCCGGGATAAATCTGTGGTCTCACAAAATTTCTACTGAAGCGCACTCGTGTGTGTGTAAAAGTGGATACCATGATTTGAACCCTGGTATGCGGCGTCGTATGCCCATAACTCAACGACCACACTAAGAGGTGGTTCCCCAATGTAAACACAACTTTGCTGTACACTGAACTTCAGATTTGAGAGGAGGATGGGAGGTACAGCAGGGTTGTGCAAATGCCTTTCATTACCTTTAACTGCACCTGATGGTGGAGAGGTGGGACCAGAAAGCGATCTGCGCCGCTCAGTTTGTGTCTGGTTTGCACAACATGTTATGTTCTGCAGCAAAAAATTCAGAAGCAATCTGTGTTAGCTGCTTTCAGATTTGCTGGTTAGACTTCAGATCAACCGAACAAATTGATCATATATCCTGTTACTTTTAATTTATAAGCTTCAGCAACATTAGCACTTCAGATTTACAGACTGCAGTAAGCCAGTAACTAACTTCAGTACATGTTTCACATATACTCATCAGGTGATCGCAAGAAATTGGTTTTGCACAGAGATAGGAACCATATTTGTTTAGAAATAAGTCAACTTTTCAAGTTAAACCGTGAACTTTCAAATTAGCTAGCACTTCAAATTCCTCTTTTCTTCGCATTCTTTAGCTAAAGCCTGGAAACTATGAGAGTTAAATAGCTCCATTGCCGGTGATTGCTCCAACATGAATAAAATGTGATACATGAAATTGGGCCCTAGCACCATAGGTAACAAGAATACTCGTTATCTCTTTTGTATGCAAGGGCAAATATTCTTCCTACAAAATTTTATATGAGATATTGTTAAGTATTCATGAGATATTTTTTTAAGTATTCACAAATACATTAAAGATTTTCAAATTTGTGGTGATCTCTGACATACTCGCTTCAAGAAAGATTCCTGCTGAACTACTGCAAGTTCAAAAATTGTGGCTTGCACCATATTTTGAAGGCTAGCTAAGAACAGATAAAATATTTCATAGAACTCTCACAAATTAAATTAATGTGCACAGCATTTCACCAGGTAAAATTACAACAAGAAGAAAAAAAGACCAACCAGCTTGTCATAGCTATATGGTGAAATATTTTACTTGGCCACAAGAATAAACAAGTAGGCACGTCTTACCATGGAAGCTACGCATGACATTGCTTTGGCAGACATAGTAGGGCTGAGTTTTGTCCTCCGATATCGTGAACCCGAGATAGATGGTTCTTCCCAGCTTTGTCCTACATTGGATAATATAAGTTCTGCATGAACTTCGGTAAACAAAAGCCACACTATTCTAAGCAGTAAGCACCATTTCCTAATATTAAATTACAATAAGAAATGATCATCTTTCTTAGCAGGGCAAGCTTTCGAGCGAAATCATCGGTGCATGAAGCTCAATTCGGCATGCAAGCGCACATTCCCTCGACACCAAATTGTCATTTTTAGTCCTTGTCAAAACCTAGATGTAAGGTTTATTAAAATGCAACTAGAAATGATTCGGCAAGGTGGGGAGTGCTGCACTGCTGCAATGCAAGAAACTCAACTCAAACTAAAATTACTTCCTTTGCTATGTCGACATGATCTCTCTTTATTCTGAATGTGGGCAGCAGGTGCACAAACACACAATTCCTGAAGTTTAACTGAAGTACTTCCTCCAACTAAATTTATAAAACGTATTTTTTCTTGGCATATAGACCAATGATATAGTGAAAATGAATCAGATTACTCCTACTTATTATCTTTAAGTACTACATTCAATATATACATATAGAAAACGGCAAATAAAGCTATATATTTATTAAGTGTACAAGGGAACATCACATTAATTTTATATTAGAATATAAAATACGTCATATATTTATAGATAAATTCATTAAAATGTATGACTTGTAGATTTAGAAGGAGGGAGTATTATACAAGTATGATATCAGGCACGCGTCACGAATTCACCATTGCGGCCATCATCTAACTGAAGCCATGCTCTACCCTTCAGTAAACAGTAGTGAATACTAAGAGCTCGCACTAGGAGTTTCAAAACACGAAATTAATAAAACCGACGAAAACAGAATTGCCAAGAGACAAAGCAACACTTGGTGAATGGTAGCAATTCTTTCCTTCTTACTTACTTCAAAAAAACTAAATATTTTTGAAAGAAATAGACTGGCAGCAATTCTTGGATAAGAGTTAATTTACAAGGCAACGGATGAGCAACTCCAACCTCCTCGATTTCTCCCCATCCCTTGGCACGCAGTGGGCAGTAGAAGAAGCGAACTTGGCGCGGACAATGTGGCAAGTGGAGGCATGATGCGTACTAGTAGTGCAGGCAGAACAGCGAACAAGTCCGTGGTGGCCTGGACAAGAAAATTACAGAAGATGGGGTGGTTTAGAACACATAGAGCGCAGAAGAAGAGGGCGAGGAGGAAGAAGCCAAACTGCAGGAGAGGAGAGGAGGGGAGAGGAGAGGAGGGGAGTGAGGTTACCTTGCAGCTGCAGATGAGATGAGACTTCCCAGTCCCAGAGAAGAGGAGAGAGCTTGGAGTTGCGATAGAGTGGCTCGAGGGACGAGCCAAGCAGTGGCTAAGGACAGGTGGTGTGTTTGTGGGCAAAGGAACGCTATCCGTCTCCTGATTCTTCGGCTGTCTGTGCTACTGCGACGCTGGTCTTTTCTTTTGTTATCTTCTTTGATCTTGAAATTAACGCTTCTTAATCCTGCAAATTCAGTAGGTATTTTAGAGAGATTGTAGTTTCTTGAAAAATTGGTGCAAATACGTGTGTTTTAAGGTGCCACTCGGTTAGGCTAAAATAAGTTGATTTATAGTTGGAATTACACTGTAACTGATGATGTTTTATTTAGCGTAACTAAATTTTAAAAAATTAAAAAAATAGAAAATAGGTTAGCCAATCACGGACAATGTAAATAAATACGGGAAAAAAGAACCGATAAAAAATCTAAGAAAAAGTCAAAAAAACTAGAAAAAGACGAAATCTAGAAATAGTAAAAAATAAGTCAAAAGTTAGAAGGTTAAGCTGAAATGAGCAGGGTCTGACTCCAAAATTTAGTAGTATTTTTTAGACTCTTCGATTGTAAATTTTGACAAGCATATTTTGTAACTCTCATTATTCGGCAGATATGCAATACACGTTTTTGCGAGAAATGAGCTCCGGAAACCAAATTAATGGGACCGCGTTGCATTTGACAGCCAATATTGGTGGTGATCGGTTCGGCTGAAAGCCTTATGGCTTATGGCTGAAAACACTGTAGCTGGCTGAAAAAAGTACTGTAGCTGACAGAGGCTTATTTACCATAATTAAATTTAAAAAAATTTAAAAATAGAAAAAACATATTAGCCCATCACGTATAATGTAAACAAATACGAGGAAAAAAGAACCGGTAAAAAAACTCAAAAAAAGCCAAAAGTTCAGAAAAAGACGAAATTTATGAATAGTGCAAAAATAAGCTGAAGCCAGAAACTGAAGCCATATTGATCAGGGCCATTGTCTTGGCCAATGTTATATTGTTGGCTTTTATTTGACCACCGTCATTTTTTTCCTTTTTTTTCTTCTGAAGAACGATCACTGTAAAAAAAACTTATATAGGACAACATTGTTCTGCAAACATTTGACAAGGAAGTAAAAGAACATCACAGAAGGTAGCCACGCTCTTTTCATGCACCCAAACTCTCAACATTTTCTTCTCTAGAAAGACATCTTTAGGAGAGAAAAAAGAAAGGAAGGCATCTTTCGAGAGAAAAAGAGAGTAAATTTTATAAAACTACATGTACTTTGTGCAAACTATCACAAACTACAGATTGAAGAGAAGGTTTCAAAGAACTGCACATAGATTATCAAAATGTATTAGAAAACTACACTTTAAGCTAAACTCCGTTCTAGTAACAGTCTGAAAGCATGGACCCACCGGCAAGAGACATAATGAGATTTTCAGAAAACTACACATCGATTTAAAAATGTATCAGAAAACTATACTTTTGGCTGACTCCGTTCGATTTAACCTAACTCCGTTCTAGACAACGCTGACATCAGGCTTGATTCAAACAGCTGTAAATCGTGGTTTTTTGGTTTTTTTTCTGTAGACTTTTGGCTGTAAAATGTTCTGTAGCGGTTGTTAGATTTTAAGTTTAAAAAATGAGAAAAATATTAAAAAGATAAGAAAAATTCAGAAGCCCAAAAACTGAAACTGTTTAGAATGGGATGGCTCTCTTGCCAAGGGGGCGTGCTGTCATACCATTGCCTAGAACAGAGTTTGGCTAAAAGTGTAGTTTTCTTATACATTTTGAACATTTATGTGCAGTTCTTTGAAAACTTCTCTTAAATGTGTAGTTTTGTGATTGTTTATAAAATATGTGTGGTTTTATGAAATTTACTTGAAAAAGAAAGTAGTACTGAATTAGGGCCGTTTGAAACGTAGGAAACAATTCAATTCCAAAAATATTCAAAAAATAATTTTCGTATTCCAAATGAGACTTCAGGGCCATTTGGTTCAGGACGCATGCAAAACCCTACACCATTGTGTGCCAAAACTTGGCACCAACAAAGTTTGGTCACGGAATTCCTGGCCCAAGTTTTGTTTGAACTTTGGCAACAAAATAAACCAGAGATCCAATTAAAATAATGTAATCTTACTAAAATTTGATGACACGTTGGTAACAAACCAAATAAGTACCAAATTTGATGGAAGCTACCGAATTCATCCGCTCAGAACCAAACAGGCCGTGTACTCAACTGAGAATGGCCGTCGACACAGCAACATCCACAGTCATCACTCATCAGCTCAGTTATTCCCACTAGGTACTGAACAAAGCTTCCTCCTCCTCTTTTCTGTGTTTCTTCATACGTGATAATGGTCTGAAAAAAATAAATATTATTGCAGATCTTATAAAAAATAAAATAGAATAAATAAGATGTTAACATATGTGAGAAAAGAGGAATGGAAACAGAGAAAAAAAGGGGAAGCTTTGTTCCTCGGTACTCGCCCCCCACTCCTTACCCTCCAGCTGCAACCTCCCTCGCCTCGCTGCAGCTACGCCCGCGCGCATAAAGCTAAGCCTCCTTGGCGCAGCCGGCCACACGCCCTTGTTTCTGTCGTTTCAACGCCGACGTCGATGCAATGGCGACGCGGCGTCACCACATCCCCACGTCTCCTCTCCCACCCCCATGAGCCATCATCAATCCAGCTCCAACTTGTGATTCAGGACCAGCAAATCCTCGTCTCCCCATGAGCATTAACTCGCATTCGCCTCCGATTCCGCCAAGGCCGTAGCTTCCCGCGACGCCGTGGAGCGAGCGAAGAGCTCCATGCCGTGCGCGCGCGCCGAGGACGCCTTCTCGTCCGCCGCTGCCCCAGCGTGAGTGTAATTGGCCGGCCTCTTAGGAGGTGTTTTGGTTTCTGTTCTCGAATCTTTTCTACCATTGATTGGTGTGCTTCTTGCTCTGTTGCTCTCCCTGAATCTTTCTGAATTCTGATAATGGAGTTTTTCTTTGTGTTTCAGAGGTGGCCTGATCCAGAAGGGCGGCGGGCGGAGATCGGGCGGCTCGGGGCGCGCGCTGCAGCGCTCGGCGCATCTGTCGGCGGGGGGCGGCGATGCGTCGGCGCCGGCGGCCAGTTGCTCCGGGGTTTGCTCTCGGTTGACTTGGTTACCCATCGTTTACTCCTCACGAAAACCACACATTTTGTTTGGATTCGGGACAACACTGTTGGGAAAAGCTAAATTCTTGGTAGAGAAAAGCGAAATTTTAACGGCAAATGCTGCAAAGGCAGTGTCTTTTTGCGGGTGCCGTAGTGCGCAGGGCGCTGTCGGCTTCGGCCGAGCTGTTTGCTTGGCTGCAAATTTCCATGGGGGCCCCGGATGAACTGTCCCATACCCCATTTGTCTCTACCTTCCATTAATTACAGCAGACTGTTGGTCAACCGACAATCTTGTTGCTTCTTGCTTCCTGGATCGTTTTTTTAAAGATTGGATTAATGCTGTGCGATCGTTTTCGTTGTTCTTTTCTAGGATGGTAAGGGTAATGGTAGTAGTGGGATGAGAGAAGAGAGCCACGAGGGCAGGATGCGGCAATACAGGTCGGAGCTCGAGCAGGAAGTGAGTGACTCTTCTGTCCTTGTTTTCACAGTCTAATGTTGGTGCCGGGATGCGAATTTCTTATCCTGTCAAAAATATGCAGGTCAAGAAATTGCAGAGGCAGCTCGAAGAAGAGATTGATCTGCATGTGGCGTTGTCAGATGCTGTTGCGCAAAACGCCGCGCCTATATTGAAGTCTTCTACGAAGCTTCCATACAAAGTGCAGGAGCTACTAGTGTTCTTGTTTTCTTGCCTTTATGTATTGCATTGTCATTTCCTAGCCAGTCAATGCACTCACTAATCTTGTTTTAACCTTTCATCCTACAGTCACAAGAGCTACTATTTAACATTGCCTCCTTGGAGAGTACTGTTTCGAAGCTCGAAAAGGAGTTAAATGACTTGTATTACCAGTTTTGTCATGAAAGGAATGAAAGGCTACTTGCTGAAACTAGTCGAAGATGTCTGCCATCTACATCCCCAGATGACAAGTCATTGTCAACTTGCACGTGTACATGGGAAGAAGTAATTTTTCTCTGAGTAAATATCTAAGAGTGCCTTTTTTCTGATATGGGAGTTGTTGATGGTTTCTTGGTTATATTTCTTAGCACATATCATCACTGAGAGGTTTGAAGTATGGAGGATCTGAGTCAATGAGGTCAATACAAGAATTATTCCCCAAACTGGAATTCGAGCAGGATGTTGGAGAAGAGTCTGAAGATAAGCAGATAGTTTCTTTAAATAGGCTGCTGGAAAAACACCGAGATACTTCTTTGAATAGACCTCTGGAAAAGCACCGTGATGAAGAGGTCCTTTTTATTCCTATTTGTAGTTTTAACTGAGTTTGTTAGACATATTAGTATATCAAAGATTAATTTTTCTTTCTGCAGATGGAAGAATTATGCTCTATGGAAAAAGTAGGCAAGGAAGATGAGAAGATTGACACTTTATCGTTTGAACAGTTCATTCTAAAAATAACTAGCATGAAAGGAGGGAATCTTTGGAACAATCCAAATCAGCTCTCAGAGGAGATGGTGCGCTGCATGAGAAACATTTTCCTCCATTTATCTAAATCCTCCAAGATATCACCGAAGACATCTTCTGATTGTTCATCTTGCTCAGCAGAGCGTCTATCTGGCTCTACACTGGCATCTTTCTCGGATTCATCCATAATATTCTCAATGCTATGGAGTCCTTCAGTTGGCTCAAATCAGAATGATGAGATGATGAATGAAGTCAGAAACTGTGATCCATATAAAGTTAATGGAAAGGAAACCCAGAGAGATATTGGAAACTATCGTTCAGCAGCTGAAGTATCATGGATGTCTGTTGGAAAAGACCAACTTGAATATGCATCAGAAGCCCTAAAAAATTTCAGGTTTGCTGCTGCAACTTCGGCTAAAGCTACCAGCCCTAATGTGGATATATTGCATGTATACAAACATCACTACTGATGTATGGAATAGTGGACTTGCAATTCAAGCATGGGACATGAAACACTAGTTTTTTTTTTTTGAACTGATGAAACACTAGTTCATATGAATGAAACTGTTAGCATACGATCTACATTTCTAATTTGATTTTACCATTGATGCCCTAAGTGAATTTACAAACAATTGAACCAGTATGTATGATCCATGTAATTTTTGGTTTGCAGGAAGAACTAAGTTTGAAATTTATTTGGAATTGGCTGCTTGTTATCATTTTCAGCACCACAAGAATTCCTTTTAGCATGCACTTTTCCTATATCTGAATGTGTTATCAAGCACACTTTGCCATCTCCATTTTGGCATATCTTCGATATATCTTCCGTTTACAATCCCCAGGTTTTGCTGAAGTGATAGTGAAAGTAAATACATTTAGGAATAAAAGAATTCTTAACATCTCTTGTAACACCTCGTCCATCATCTGGGTCTAAAGTGCTACCATCATTACATAATATTACTCTTTTTTAACAATTACTAATTGATTTAAGCAAACAATACTTTATTCATAATACAGAAAACACTTACATCATATCATTTTAAGCAACTATTCTAGAATATTAGTAGAGTTTAAACATACTAACAAAAACTGACACGTGAAGTGTTGCTAGTATGTGAAGTTATTCATGTGCTACTCTTGCCCGTGCATGTCGCCCTCACTGATCACCTAAAAAAACAAACAAAACAAGGGTGAGTCCGGAGACTCAATAAACACACGATAAAACAATGATGTTAACACACCAATTTAATAATTTTCATTTCCGTGAACTGTACATCACTATCTCTGCAACTGTTTTACTGTTGTCACTTTTATGCAATGCAATGCTTCTACAACTGTATCACTGTTCTGTTTTCATGCAATGCGATGCTATACATCTATCATTGTAGCTTATACCGGTATAGCGGAGTGTTCACCCGTCGATGAACGACTCAATCCTCGTCCTCTTTTATATGAGAATCCAAACTTCACTCCTGTGGAGTACTTACCGAAGTAGGTCTGTTGTCTATGTATGAGTACAATGTGTGATGCAACATGCTTTCAATGTTGGCATTTAATCATAAATAGCACTCCTCAAAGTATGATTAGCATGTAATCATAAGTACTGTAGAAAATGGCATGGAAGGCACAAAATACCAGTTTCATCACAATCCACTATTCTATCATGCACTTGCCTGTTAACTGAGCGGAGCGGAGCGACATGCGGATGGCATCGATCCCATACCTCCACTTGAACAGGTAGTTAACCCGACTCAAAATAAAATATCGATATTTGTGCTTAAATGAACAGCATCGATTCTACGCGTAAGACGACACTGGCGAATGAGTCGCTCGGGGTCAATGATTTGATGTGCAGATACAAAACCCCCCCTCTTTTTTTCTTTTCCTTTTCTCCTCTTCCCTCTCTCTCTTTCCTTCCCTTTCTTTTTCTATTTCTACTCGGCCGAACCGGCCTTACCTCTTTTTTTCCTTCCTTATCCTTTTCCTCTTTCTCTCTCTATTACTCTCTCTCTTTTGCTTGGCTGAATGGCCTTCTTCTCCTCACCTCGATCCGGATCTGGGGCGGCGCTCCCCGTGCCGCTGGCCGCCCCCTCCCCGAAGTTCCTTTTCCTCACCATAGCTCTCTCCCTCTCTCAATCGGAGTGCGTTCGACCCCTTTGGGTCGACGGCCATTAGCCCGTCGGCCGCTAGCTCGCCGGCCGCCTCCACTCTGTGCATGCGGCAAGGCGCTTGGTGCTGCCACGCAGGGCACCTGCGCCACCTCCCGCACGCCCCCTCCCCGACTGTTCGGCCCTAGCCAACCGTCGGCCGCCAGTGTGGCGCCGGCGCTTTGCGGCTTGTGACACCGTCACTATGGGCGCGGCTCTACTCGGCACCCCTCCAACTCCCTTGGCGACGTATCCTACGTCGCTTCCTGGTCGGCACGACCTTCGGCCATCGCCTTTGGCTCTGGCCTCGGTCGTCTGCACCTCCAACCTTGGCCTCCGGCCATGTCGTCGCCCTCAAGGCTCGGATGCCTGCGCCACCGCTCGTCACCCTCAGCCGTTGCCCCTAGCTTCGGCCGCTCCCTACGGTTTTGAGCTCGTCGACCACGGCTTATAACCGGTTGGCCACCCCTACTACCAGGACGGTTCGCCCCCATCCGCTTTCTCTATGTGCACTTCATCTACTTTTGCGTGCTATTGTGCTATGCTATGGGTTGTGGAGGGAAAGTGGGCATACTCAATGGCTGGCTTGGCATAGGTTCGGTGGTCGCCGACGTCCCCTGTTGTCGTCGGCGTCGTCCTCACGCCCCTACCTTCCCGAGCTCCTTGGGGCCTTCTATCTTCTTGGCCTTCTCCTCCTTGCTCCCTTTCTTCTGGTGTGAATGGTTTCAGTGGGCGTCTGGATGGATGTGCTTGCATTCGGCTGGTCTTGCTCTCGGTGGAGAGGTGAAGTGGATTTGTGGCTTGCTTGGTTATTTGCCGAGGTCGGTAATGGTGAAGGGTGACTCCCCACCACTGGCCTTACTCTCGGTCCAGGGAGGCAATGAGGAAATGATTTGGGAGAGAGAAGGGGTATGCTAGCTTATACTATGTGGCATGGCTGTGAGACTCACTGTGCATTGATTAGGTGCCCCTCCCTTCTCTCTATATGACTCTCAAATCACTGTGGGCTTTCTGAACTTTTGGTCCAAAGGGTGGCCATGTCTTTATGTATGTGTGGCTGCATGTTGGCTCTCGGTTAGGAAGTGAAATGGTAGAAAGGTAAGTCCCGTTGGATGATGAAAACCCAAAACGCGAGATGGTGCTGACTGGCCGAGGACGGTCTGGGAACCTCAATGAGCGCTACTTCCATTCGACATTCTAAAGTCGAACGGGTTCTAACGACAAAAACATTTTCTTTTCTTTTATTATTCCTTGGGTTGTTTTATTTCTCGCATTTCTTCTTTTTTGCCCTCTGGTGGTATTACATCTCTCAACAAACATTTTCTCTACAACATTTTCCTAGCTGGTGTTATTTCTGTGGATGATGATGTGCCTCACCCTGGAGCATGTTTTAGTTCTTAATATTTACATTGAATATTTGAATATATGTGCTAAAGCCTGTATTTTTCTCAATGTTTTACAGATTTCTTGTGGAGCAGCTATCAAAGGTTAACCCTAATAGTATGAACTCTGATGAGCGGCTAGCCTTTTGGATTAACTTATACAACGCCTTGATTATGCATGTAAGTATAACTTGTTACTTAAGAGTCTAGTTTTGCAGACAGGAATTGTACTTCAAAAGAATTTCTTCGTTTCCTTGTTTATATGTGTCTACTTCAACATTACCATATAATCGGAAATAAGACCTCTCAGTTCAGTTCTTTCCATTCCTCACCTTTCTTCTTTAAAAGCCTTGTTTTGGTTCGACTTTCTAGCACTTGCATGTTGAATGTTGGACACTAACATTTTTGTATTGGTGTCTATCAGGCATATTTAGCATATGGAGTTCCCCGGAATGACATCAAGCTTTTTTCTCTAATGCAAAAGGTTTGACCAGTATCTCTTCTGTGTTGAACAAAATATATGTCACGTTTCTTCAACGAAGCTGTTGATTAAAGTGTGTTAGTGATGCAGGCCTGTTACACAGTTGGTGGCCAGTCCTTCAGTGCAGCTGAAATAGAGTTTGTGATTCTAAAGATGAAGACTCCAGTGCACCGGCCCCAACTTGTATGACTCTTGTCTTAATCCATTTCTTTGCCTTTAGTTCTCTTATAATGCCTCTTATTGTTCCCCTACCTTTTTATAGTCTTTGATGTTGGCTCTTAATAAGTTCAAAATTTCCGAAAAGCACAAGAAGTATTCGATCGAAGAAACTGAGCCCCTTGTGTTGTTTGGATTCAGTTGCGGAATGTTCTCTTCACCTGCTGTAAGTATATGAGCTTATCATAGTTTTCCTGGAAACGTGTGTATGCCCTTCTGATTTCTTTGAAATAAATATATTCATGTCAAACATGATTCAAGAATCATAAAGTATTTTTTTTCTTATATTCGTATTATTGAGGTGATGATCTGCTGTCATACAGGTAAGGATTTTCTCTGCAGCATATGTCCGACAGGAGCTTCAGGAATCATTGAGAGACTATATCCAAGCCTCTGTTGGTATAAGTGACCGAGGGAAGCTACTAATCCCAAAGTTACTGCAGAGCTACGCCAAGGGGACAGTCGAAGACTCTCTGCTTGTGGACTGGATCTGCCATCACCTCACACCTGATCAAGTTGCAGCCATCCGAGATTCTTCTTCACAGCGGAAGCAGCGGCTTCTTGGAGCACACAGTTTTACTGTTGTCACATTTGACTCGAAATTCCGGTATCTCTTCTTGCCTGACAGCAGTAGCTCCCAGAAGCCAGAACCCAGACAGACGTCCTGAGCTGTGTTCAGAAAAAAAATCCTACCAGCTAGTATATTTGGGTCATAAAACCATTGTTTGCATACTGGAAAATGGTATAGCTAGTTGTATATGATGTAAATTTTTGGAAGAAGAGTTTTTGGAAGAAGAGTATATGATGCAACAAAGCTTGGAAGCCGCTTGGCTACAAAAAGAACTTCAACGAGGATAGCACATTTGCGAAATCTGATTATCTCTGCAAAGTTGGCAACGAAGGTTGTGTTGGATCTCATGTTGTTCAGTATTGTTTTTCATGTTATGAATAGCGCTTGTATTCATATGAGGCCAATGGGCCAGTATATATACACAAAGTACAAGTGGTAAATATGCAAAGAACCCCTCATAACAATGGGGAATAACAAACTATACATATATCTCTAACACCCCCCCTCAAACTCATGGTGGATCAACAACACTGAGTTTGGAGAGATAGAAGCTGTGCTGTGCTCGAGTCTGGGCCTTCGTGAAGAAATCCGCTATCTGAAGCTCTGAAGGCACATACTGAAGAGTAATCACCTGATCATGCACACCAGTCCTCATGAAAGAAGCATCAACACCAATGTGCTTGGTGAGCTCATGCTTCACAGGATCACGAGCAATACTGATAGCACCTGTACTGTCTGACAAGAGAGGGGTCGGTGTAGTGACAGAAACACCAAAATTCTCAAGTAACCACCGTAGCCAAGTAATCTCTGCTGTCAAGAGAGCCATAGCTCGCAACTCAGCCTCTGCACTCGAACGGGACACTGCAGTCTGTTTCTTCGTCTTCCAGGCAATGAGAGAACCACCAAGAAAAACACAGTAAGCAGAGATAGACCGACGATCAGAGGGATCGCTGGCCCAAGTAGCATCCGAATAGGCCTGAAGCTGTAACGAGCTGGAACGTGGAAAGAAGAGACGGCGAGAGATAGTCCCACGAAGGTATCGCAGAACTCGAAGAAGGTGGCTGTAGTGAACCTGAGTGGGAGCTGAAACAAACTGACTCAGAATATGAACTGGATAAGTGATATCCGGACGAGTAACAGCAAGGTAGACAAGACTCCCAACAAGATGACGATAGCGAGTCGGATCAGAAAGAGGCTCGCCATCAGAGAGTCGGAGGTGAACATTGAGCTCCATGGGAGTCTCAACAGTACGCTGATCAGTGAGAGAGGCGCGATCAAGAAGATCCTGAATATATTTCTCTTGGGACATAAAGAAACCATCTGGAGTGGAAGTAACCCCAATCCCAAGGAAGTAACGAAGAGGACCAAGATCTGACACAAGGAACTGCTCACTAAGACGAGCCTTGACAAAGGCAATGTACTCAGAATCATCTCCCGTAATGATCATATCATCAACATACAGGAGAAGAAGAGTCCGACCACGAGACGAAGTGTGGACAAAGAGCGCAGGATCATGATCACTAGCTGAAAAACCAGCAGCAGTGACCACAGAGGAGAAGCGCTCAAACCAAGCACGAGGGGCTTGCTTAAGGCCATAGAGAGAGCGACGAAGGCGACAGACCATGCCCTTAGGAACAGAATACCCAGGTGGCGGATGCATGTAGACCTCCTCACGCAACTCGCCATTAAGAAAGGCATTCTTGACATCAAGCTGAGAAACAGACCAGTGGCGAACAGACGCCACCGAAAGAAGAGTGCGAACAGTGGTCATGTGGGCCACAGGAGCAAAAGTCTCGTCTTAGTCAACACCATGCTGCTGCTGGAAACCACGAGCAACAAGACGCGCCTTATAGCGCTTAAGAGAACCATCAGAGCGAGTCTTAATCTTATAGACCCACTTACACGTGATGGGATGAGAATGAGATGGAAAAGGAACGAGATCCCAAGTACCAGTACGCTCGAGGGCAGCAATCTCCTCGGCCATGGCAAGCTGCCACTCAGGTTGAGTAACAGCATCCCGGTAGGAGACAGGCTCACGAGTAGCTGCGCCAGCAAAGGCAAAACGGGCAGGAGGCCGAATCGACTGGCGATCGCGGAGAGTGTAGCGAGGAGAAGATGACCCATCAGGGGAAGATGGAGCATCAGAAGAAGATGGAACATCAGGAGAAGATGGCTCATCGGAAATATTCTCAACACGAGGTCGACGAGTGTAGACGATAGTGGGAGGAGCCTGGGGAGTCGTAGGAGACAACACAGGCGGCGACAACGGCGGAGAGGCCACAGGGGGAATATGTGGAGACTCAGTAGGACAGGTGGACGAGGGCAAAACAGATATAGGAGTATCTGGAAAGGTCAAGAAAGACAGAGACTCCACAGAGGAAGCCGAAGGAGAGGCAGGACGTGGGTAGAAAGGACGAGACTCGTCGAAAGTCACATCCCGAGAAACCCGTATCCGACGACCAACAGGATCCCAGCACCGATATCCCTTGTGCTCGGCACTGTACCCCAGAAAGACACACTGAACAGACTGAGCGGTCAGTTTGGTGCGTTCTCGAGGGGCAAGGAGAACGTAGCAAACGCAGCCAAACAGATGAAGGGCAGAGTAGTCAGGAAGACAACCACAGAGACGCTCAACAGGGATCGCACCCTTAAGAGCAGAAGAGGGTTGGATGTTGACGAGATAGGTGGCAGTGGAAACAGCCTCGGCCCAAAAGTGAGGTGGAATAGAGGCGGCGATCATCAGAGCACGAGCTGTCTCAAGGAGGTGACGATGCTTGCGCTCAGCGACACCATTCTGAGCATGAGCACCAGGGCAAGAAAACTGAGCGAGAGTGCCCTGCTCAGCAAGGAAGCTGCGCAGGTGACGAGAGAGGTACTCGCCAGCAGAATCAGCACGAAAGACACGAATAGGAGTGGAGAACTGTGTGTGTATCATAGTGGCAAATTGTTTATAGATAGGCAAGGCCTCACTACGAGAAGACATGAAATAAATCCAAGTGTGGCGAGAGAAATCATCTATGAAAATAATATAATATCGATGACCCCCTTTCGAAACGAAGGGAGCCGGACCCCAAACATCTGAATGAACAAGATCAAAAGGACGCTGAGACACAGTCTCACTATGAGGATAAGGAAGCTGAATCTGTTTACCTAACTTACAACCCTGACAATCTAAAGACACGTCTCCTGAGACAGACCCCAGAAGACTACGACGAATTAAGGACGACAGACGAGATCCACACAGATGGCCAAGACGGTGATGCCACTGCTGGAAGGAGCCGGTAGACAAAGTGGCAGAAGCGGAGAGACTGGCGGCGGTGGTGGCAGCGGAAGGAAGATGAAGCCAGTCAAGCTCTCAGAGACGCTGTGAGTCACGGCGCCGAGGGCCAGAACCAACCAGAGCTCCCGTGTGGCAGTCCTGAACACAACAAGAGTCAGAGTCGAGAATAACTCGATAACCAAGGTCAGTAATCTGCCCAGCAGAAAGAAGCTGCAAGGTAAGGCGAGGAACATGAGCAACAGAAGGAACATGAAAAGATGAGTTGCTAAGAGATCCTCGACCAGAGACAGAAAGAGATGTACCATCAGCAGTAAGAACACTGACAGGTGAAACAAGAGGTGTAATAGAAGACAGAGTGGAAGAATCAGGAGTCATGTGAAAAGATGCTCCAGAATCAAGAATCCACGGGGAGGTACCTGACTGTGTAGGAGGTGGTCTCTCAGTGCCTGAAGAGTCAGTAGCAGAACCTGCAGAACCTGTCGAGGGAGAACCTGAAGCGGCAAGTAGGCATCGAAGTCTGGCTATCTCCTGCTCGGTGAGAGAAGCTGCTGAAGAAGTCGAGGCAGACGTCGTCGTAGAAGCACTAGTGCCAGTAGAAGAACGGCGTGAAAGATGCCGCTTCTTCTTGTAGCACTGGGACTCAGTGTGGCCATCCTTGTCGCAGTAGGAACAGTGAGGACGGCCACCACCACCTGTGGTAGCCGCTGGAGGAGGCAGTGTAGCAGGCGGACGAGCGGCGAGCACAGAGGGGAGTGGCATCAGACCAGCACCACTCAGACGAGTCTCCTCCGCGCGTATCTCGGTAAGAGCCTCCAGGAGAGTGACACGAGGGTGGCGTGCAAGTAGCTGGGCACGCCTTTGCTCGAACTCAGGACGAAGGCGAGTAAGGAACTCGTAAACCCGCTGAAACTCCAGGTCAGCACGTACCTCCAGGCAGCACGGACAGGTACGACAGCCAGCAGTGCGGAGAGAGTCCAACTGACGCCAGACAGCAGAGCTCTGAGCGTAAAAGGCGTCAACAGTAGCATCACCCTGCTGAAGAGAGTGCTCCTGGCGGACCACGGACAGGTACAGGGCATCACCAGAGGGCTCGTAGCGCTGACGAAGATGAGTCCACATCTGGAAAGCCGAAGGGAGTCCCACAACCTCAGAAGAAAACTGAGGCTGGAGACTGGCGATGAAGACAGCAGCAGCCCGAGCGTCGTCATCATACCACTGAGTGTAGACGGTCAGACGATCCTTGTAGGAATCCAGAGCCTCCTGGTAGGCAGAGGCAGCTTTATCATCAGCAGCAGCCTTATCGGCTGTCGGAGGCAATGCAACAGGCGTAGGTTCCGTCGGAGAAATAGGGCAAGGCGGGCAGATGACATCGCCAGAGAGGACGCCCCAGAGACGAAGACCACGCATGTGAATGCGCATGTGAGACACGAAGTCGGTGTAATTAACACCATCAAAAATCACCGGGCAGCGAGGGAGGGAAACGGTGCCCATTGGTAGGCGGCGCTGGACGGCGCGGCGACCAAGGCAACGAAGTCTAACAGGCGGCGCTGGACGGCGCGGCGGTTAGAACGACGTTTTTTTTTTGCTTTTTTTTTCTTTTCTTTTCCTTCCGCTCGGTTAAAGCCTTAAACGGGCCAGAGGCCCGTTCGCACGCACGCGCGCACGCGTTTAGGGTTTCCCGCGGCGGCGGCGGGCTGGCGAAAGGCGGCCGGGCGGGCGAGCGCCAGGCGGGAGGCGGAAGGCGGCGGCGCGACGGCGGCGGGCGAGCGCCTGGGGAAGGCGGCGGCGTCCGGTAGGCGGCGGCGGGGCCTGGGGAAGGCGGAGCAGCCGGCGGCGGCGGCCTCGGGCGGGGGAGGAGCAGCCGGCGGCGGCGGCCTCGGGCGAGGGAGGAGCAGCCGGCGGCGACCTCGAGCAGGCGGCCTCGGGCGGAGGCCCGCGACGGCGACCGGGCGGAGTCGGGCGGCAACCAGCGGACGGCGGGGCCGGGCGGCGGCGCGGGGAGGCCGGCGGCGGCGCGGGGAGGCCGGCGACGGCGCGTGGAGGCCGGCGGCGGCTCGTGGGAGTCGGCGACGGTGGTGCAGAGTCGACGACGGCGCGCGGAACCCTAGGTAGGCCAAAACCCTAGTTTTGGCTCTGATACCATGTTATGAATAGCGCTTGTATTCATATGAGGCCAATGGGCCAGTATATATACACAAAATACAAGTGGTAAATATGCAAAGAACCCCTCATAACAATGGGGAATAACAAACTATACATATATCTCTAACATTTCATACTGAAGATAGCCTTTTGTTTTTTCTTTTCCCACATACCTTTCTTTTTTTTTGTAAAGTTCTCTGTCTTGATCAATTGATTTGTAAGTTTTGTGCTAATAAGATGGATAGTGCCATATAATGTGAGTTCTTTTTTCACTGGAATGTGGCTGCTGCCGGAATGGAGTGACTGTTGGATGATTCTGCAATGGGTAGTGATGCTTACTACTTGTATCAATTCTTCTCCCCCTTAATGCATGTATTACGAGACTAATATGATTGAAGCTTCGATCCTAAAAAAAGATTGAAGTTTCGAAATCTTTGTATCATCTGCCAGACATACCAGGTGTATGCATTGTGATTTCGAGGCCTTGGAACTAAGCAAAGGGTGCCTCCATTTCAATGTAAATACTATAGCCAATAGTTACTTTTTCTTTAACACTGCCTTTTTTTTATTAGAGTGTATAAATTCCAGAAACCCCAGGTATTGGGGCACATCCAATATTCCTATGCAAAACGATAGGTTATTTAATTTTTTAACTAATCCACATGTACTGGGAGTTAATGATACTTTTTGTATATTTTTTAGAGGGATCTTTTTTATGTATAATCCCATTTTTTTAGAGGATGGAGATTGCTTATCTTAGTAAAAAAAAAGTTCTTCTGGAGGACAATGGGCCAAGCTTTGCTTAGATGGCCCAGGCTTAAGTCATGTTCCCTTCTCTCTCTCTCTCTCTCTCTCTCTCTCTCTCTCTCTCTCTCTCTATTTTTTTGCTGCTTTCTTTCCCCAGGCTGCCACTCCCGCACCGGCGAGCGGCGGCGCCGCGCCGTAGTCTCGTAGCGGCACGGAACGGGGAGCCAGGCGCGACTGGCAGGGTCAGTTGATCACCGCACTTGCCTTCTTTTGGCTACTCCTTACTCCACGAGTCTTGGCTACATGTCGATTTAGGCATTTGGTTCGCTCATCGTGCGCCGTGCGGTGCGTCACTGTGTTGTGGGAGTTATTCGCCGCTTCGTCAGTAATTTGCTGCGGTGTGAGGCTAGGTAGGCTGTTTTTTAGTAGGGAATGAAACAGATCGGATACGATTGAATAGTCTTATGATGGTGATCGGTTCGGCTGAAAGCCTCATGGCTTATGGTTGAAAACACTGTAGCTAGCTGAAAAAAGCACTGTAGCTGACAGAGGTTTATTTACCATAATTAAATTTTAAAAAAAATTAAAAATAGAAAAAACATATTAGCCCATCACGTATAATGTAAACAAATACGAGGAAAAAAAGAACCGGTAAAAAAACTCAAAAAAGCCAAAAATTCAGAAAAAGACGAAATTTATGAATAGTGCAAAAATAAGCTGAAGCCAGAAGCTGAAGCCATATTGATCAGGGCCTATATATATCAGCGTAAATCTATATTTTTAAAATGAACACGAATACAAATCGAATATCGTAACGGACATAAATTCGACTCGAATATATACTTAATTCGATCAAATACGTACTTAATTACCGGTTTCAAACCGCCTAAATTCAAATTTTGAATCACAAAATTCGTCTGGATTTTTCCTAGGTTCTGAAAACGGGTCGAATACGAATCGAATATTCTTGAATATGAATACGAATATTCTCAAATATGGACACAAATGTTCTCAAATACGAATATTTTCGAATACGGATTTTACTTACTATATTCACATTTTCTTAGATATAAATATCAGATAAAACAAATTATCTATTACTGTTTTCCACCCCTAGTTTCTAGGCACCGAACCACCGGGTGTATAAATTTGCTCAAGGATTCATTAGCCGGAACCGAACTCCCATGGTGGCATTCAGATTCAGAAATGCCGTAGAATAGTAGGTTGGTTCTTGGTCTGATGCCTACTATCGGTTTGCAAAAAATACCAAAATCTTATGTTTCTATCACTTTGTATCATCAATCCTATCTCTTCGGTCTCATTGTACTAAACCTTTACTGTAACATCCTGAAAATTTTAAATCTGAAAATGAGAAGCTTTTGAATTATTTTTGCAATATGTTCTATTGGAATTTGGATTTCATGGAGTTTTCCTGAGATTGATTGCGGTTCTAAAAATTGAAGAATTAATAAAAGAGAAAGACAGGTATTAATAATGCCCTAAAAAGAAATGTGCAAATAATAGAAAACAAAAATTTGTAAACGCGAATCTGAAAAGATGATCCAGTATAAGAAAAGAGAAATCTAAGTTAAGAATATAAAATCTCATTTTGAGAATGATAGTACAAGGACAACAAAAAAAAATAATAAATAGAATTTATGCAATTATATACAAAAGGACTAGTATGGTATCAAAAGCATAAAAACAAATGTGTATATATATATGGATACCAAAACAATGGTATAAAGATATATATATACTTGTACACATGTATAAAAAAAATGAATAGCAATGAAATAATAATAAAAAAAAAAAAAGAAAATATCAGAGATGGGGGCAGACCAGGCCAGTTGGCCCAGCCCAACCCCACCTCTCCTCCCCATTACCGCGCGCAGCCCACCCCTTTACTCCCCTGCCCGGACGACGCCCCTCACTCCGTCCGCGTTTTCCTCTCTGGCCAGTGGGCCGCTCTGCCCGCGCCCTCTCCTTTCTCCCCTTTCGCCCGTGCGCCAGCGCCTCTTCTCCCTCCTCTCTCCTTCCTCCCGCGGCTCGCTCCTCTCTCTGCCGTGCGCAGCGATTCCCCGCCCCGTGGCCTCCATGCACGCCACCCCCGCCCACGGTTTTCCCCATGCCGCCCACGGGTTCTCCGCAATGCTCCATGACATAAGAAGCTCCTCCGCGCCCTTCTCTCTCCTTCCCTCCTCCATTCCCCTTCCGCCCGTGCGCAAGCCGTCGCCGCCGCATTTCCCACTGCCGCTCCCTCCCCGGCGAATCTCCCGTCGATTCCTCGCCTGGGGAGCATCTGCTCGGCGCCCCCGAGCCTCCCCAACCGCCGCCGAAGCTTCTCCGCCACCTCAGCTCGCCGGCGCCGTGCGCGTGCTTGCGCCGCCCATGGCCTCCGCCGCCGACCCACTTCCGGCGCCCCTCAGTCCCCACCGCCACCACCTTCGGCCTCCCCGTGCTCCGCGTAGCCTGTTTTGCAGGTCACCGCTCCTCGCCGGCGCCACCATCGGCCATGGCCGCCTCGCCGGCTGCTCCGTTTTTGGCTAGCTCTTCTGGTCAGTCCACAGCCCCCGCTTGCCTCTTCAAATTTAGTCCCTCCAGTACATCACGAAACACTTAGGGCCCAGATGGCTAGCCGCGGCGTGCTAAACATTCACCCAGCAGTTCGCGTGTTCGATCCCTGTCGGCCGCATTTTTCTATGGTGTTTTATTTTTGCAACCCATTTTAAATCCAGAAATTTATCTATGGTGTTTTATTTTTGCAACCCATTTTAAATCCAGAAATTTATGGGTAAATTTAGGGAATAATCTAGGAAGGCTAGTAAAATTTAATTACAGTATACGTGAGATTATTTGAGGATTTAAATTTGGAATAGTTCCTATATGATTAATTAATACTATTGGAGCAATAATCTAAAAGACTAAACATTAGTTAAGGGCATGGATAGAGAAAAAAAAAATACTTTGGTTAAATGTTCAGTCATGGATTAATCAATAAAAGTTAAACGACTAATGTGCCTTCAATCTTTATTTTAAAAGCATAGTGAGGGATTTAACCATAACCTTGTTTAGGTTATACTCACATGAAATGACGACTTAACAAACGAAGATGGTCTAGAGAAATAAATCTTAAACCGTGGCATCCTAGTAAATGTTGTAGGGTTAATCATGGCATGGGTTAAAACATAGCCATCATCTCTATGCCCCAAACAATTAGGAGAACCCTTTTTGGACTCTTAGATGATTTTGATATTAAGCCACTAATAATTGGATTAGTTATCATGATAAGTGATTAGTGTGATTTTAATGTTTAAGTTTTAAATCTAACTCTTTATTAAAGGCATTAATAAAGAAAAATGACTTTGGTTAAATGACCAAATTTAATAAAGGTTACCCTTAACTATAATTAAATATATGCCATAACATTTGGTATGCAGCCATAAAATAAATCTTGATAGTAGATTCGATTAAATGATAACTCCAGCAGTTTCACAAGAATAAACGATATGCCAAAGTTATTTAAAAATGGAATATATATTTAAATTAGAAAGTCATGATTTATAAACCCCACTAATAGTACCTCACCGATAAATAAATCTCAAATGCTAGCTTTGGTTAATAATGGTAGTTGGCGTTTAGATTAACATTCCACATAAAATGTCGAGCCATAAAATGCTGTAACATCGGACTCTAATATTTATTCGGTAAGTCCAAAATTTATATACATCGCTATATATAACAAGTTAGGACCCATATGGGTGGATCCTAATTCAACTTAAAATTAGCGTAGCTATGAATGAAGATACATAAAATATGAAAAGGGGATTATTAGAGATTTAAATTCTAATTAATTACCCTATAAGAATAGATATTGAGCCTTTGTTATTTATCTTAATCTAATTAGTTAGTAAAAGCCTATATCAGAGATTATTCTAAAAACTTAATAAATATATCCAAGTTAAAGTTAAAGGAGTAAAGTGGGTTGTATTGATTCGTCGGAAATTATGATTTAAAAGATTTAAGTTCTAATATAAGAAATTCCTAGACCTAGCTTTTTGGACAAGTGTTATAATACTTTTGACTAAAAGATTTATAGAATAAGTACAGATCTCATCCATCAGTCTAGTATGCCTTTACCATAACCTAAGTTGCAAGGAATACATACCCAGCCAGACTCACACATCGATGCATAGGTCTACCTAACTCATGGAACTTCCTTGATAAATACGAAAATAATAAAAGAAGTTAGTAATAAAAAGATCAAACCTCGCATTTCTCCAATCGGCTATATTTGGCCATTTCTTTTCCAAAGCAAATAATTCCTGTAGATACTTCCTCACTTTTGATCTCTTATTATCCTAAAATTTTCCCTCACGGTAAAGCTATCCAAATAACTCGTTCTCTCACTCAAACCCAGCTACTGCTGTGTTTGCAACACACTAAGCCGAATCACCCATTAACTCATAATAAAACTAAATTGAGTTTATTCGGATTTATTTGGATCTTTTTGAGTTATTTGCTTTATTTGGATTCAGTCGTTTGTCACGTAATTAGAAATCGGGAGTCGTGAAGATTCAAAGGATCAAGCGTAATCAAGAGCGAATCGAAGATAAAGACCCGAAGCTCAAGAAAGCATTGTGTGAGCTCAAGACCGCGGTAAACCGCGCCAGGCGAGTCAATACTTTGATCATGTTGAACCTACGTTTTCTGCAAATTACTTTTGTTTAAATTATCAAATTGCATGCTGTTATGTCATATGCAAATACATGATAATTTAAGATTCTAGTTATATCCCATTGTGTACTTGGTTAATATTACCCCTCCTTTGGAATATTTGAACATGTGAACATTGTCGCCCTAGCACAAATTATAATAGTAACCTTTCGGAAATAAGTCCGTAATTATATGCCATGCGTAGTATTGTTTAGATATTCATGGGCGCGAGAGCGCCCAAGCATCACTTTTAATCCTGAGAAAAATTGGTTGGGCAGTCATGGTGGTAATGACTGATGTATGTTGATTATGGTTATTTTATATTCCCAAAAACCTCAACATGCTTAATATCTGGGCGGATGGTTCGGGGGTATGGTGCAGTGGTGCACGAGAGTGTGGTTTGTGGTAGAACCGCCCAGATACCACTAAGGACTGAATCTTGTCATGCCAACCCGTGTAAAACAGTACAACCACAAGTCTGTAAAATACAACTTGGCTAAGTAGACTTATCGAAATCCCGGACTCATCTCACTGGTAGTGGATTGATGGGGTTATGCTATGGCAAGGGGGCCGAAGGGACACCAGTGGGGGGTGAAGTTTTCCCGCTTTCCTAACGTTGCGGGAAGTAGGAGCCCGAGCTGCGTTAGAGTCTGGGGAAAACATCCCGCGCACAGATGGGACCCATCGCAAATGGGCGGTCACCCATAATGTGAGATGGGAGAAAGGACTAGATACTTTGAAAAGTCACTGTGATGATCTGCTCAACCACATGTCTAAGGAAACGTGTGGGGCAACGAGTTGATTGTCTCTTGTGGTGAAAGTGTACAAACTCTGCAGAGTCAAAACTATTCGAATAGCCGTGCCCACGGTCATGGGCAGACATGGGAACTTAACTGGATATAGTTCTGTTTTAAAGACATTGGAAACTGGGAATGGGAAACTTGAAGGGCGAAGGACTGCCCTGGTTTGGAATTGTCCTGGGCGTCGTCCCAGTGGTAAGTTAAGCGGCTATAACGCTGAAGAAATTGCTATATGGTGCAGATGCCATGTAACGGTGGATGGAATCTGAATCGATATTAATAATGCATTTCCTTGTACATTATGATTTGTTCCAAAATTGCTAAGTCATAGGACTTTTTAATTAATTGTATTCAAAAGCACTCTACGCAAAATAAAATAGCCCGAGCCTTCCTTTGATAAGCCATGCATACTATTTAATTGCATTCTGTGTATTGGCTCGCGGAGCACGGGGTCGGAGTGCTCATGCTCGCTTTTGCGACAAAAATTCAGAATCAGGAAATCAAATCACCTCGCCTCAGCAACAAGATTGGACAAGCTGGCCAAGAAGATGAAGATGTCAAGGGCTAGGTCGCGAACCTCCAGTTGGCTGCCTGTGGGCATGTCCTGAAGGTCCCACCTGTGTGCTTCGTTCTTCCGCTGCTGCAAGTTAATGATTTCGGCCTAATCGGCCCATGAGTAAGTTTATTATTATATTTACGCTTCCGCATGATATGAACTTTGATAATCAGAACTGTAATCTGTGTGCACTAACTACTGATCCAGGGATTAGTGCGGTGGAATCACAGAGGATTCGGATTGAAAAATCCGGGTCTGACAGCGATGGTATCAGAGCATATCGACTGCAGGTCGTGACCTAGTTAGCTTGGTCGTTAGTTTCATGACTAGAATTATTTCTTTAAAATACTATTTGTCAAAAATATAAGCTATACTGCTCTTTCTCATCTCTCTTAGATGATTCCCCCTTATCTATATGTTGCCCTAGCCATTTTACTTCTGAAGCTCTCTCACCCAAATTCAAAGGGATGAAAGTCCAGTACTTCTTTTGTGAACTTTCTATGAAAACACACTTAGAGCCAAGAGTCATGGTGATTAACCTTGAAGTTTAATATCAAAGATTGTTTTATTTTTGGAGAAAACAATAGTGTGAAAATTGGAAGAACAAAAGAATTTTTTTTTGGTAGAGCCTAACGGAAAGGATTATATTGACCAGATGGATGAATTAAGTTATTCTTGGAAAGGAAATAGGAAATATGAAAATAATTGCGGGAATACAACATTGATAAATCACATAATTCTTGGGAGATATTTGCAATAGTGGAATAATGGAATATGATCGATTGCTAGATAAATCGATAGAGTTTTGAGAAATTGGAGAGATGCCAACAATTATCAAAGTATAGGCTTGATTAATAACATTATTTCTGGAAGATGTTTATAATAATGGATTAATCCGGAGGTTGTCACTGAAGATTTAGGTGGTTACTAGAGGAGTAATTATGATTTTGAATATAACCTTGGATTATTAGAAAGTCCTGATACACATGACACTGGGGGACTTAGAAGTAATAATGTTGGATAATCATCAGAATTCAGAATTGAGGAGTAGATAGACAATAAAGATTCAGGTTGATCATTGGAGAAGCAAACTATGGATTTGGATCAATGACACCAGACTGGATTATTAGGAGGTCACGATACGCAAGACATCAGTGGATCTAAATAAGCTAGATCTTCATAGGATTGGAAAGCTGATAAAATAGGCAATTGGCGAACCTGAGATTGGATTTATAAAGATGTGGTGGAAATTCAGGCACATATCAGAATTTGGTAACTTCGATTCGATTAATAAAATTTTAAATGGAAGAATTATATTGGTGGGTCTAAAGTAAAGGCATTGGATTTTCATTGGATTGTAGAGTCAATAAGTTGACCAATAGTGGTTCTGGGATTTTGATTATACAGTCATAGTGAAAATATAATGATTGAAAGTCAAAGATTTATGCGGGACTTAGATAATCATGACTAGATTAATGAAATGGTGGATTATACAATAGGACGAGTATGATTGGTGGATCAAATAAAATAAATAATCTCCTTCGCTGTTTGGAGTCTTAGATGGCAGTAATGCCATGAACAATTAATGAAGAAAGATAGCCTAAGTGCAGTTTGCAAAAGTGGAAGTTAAATTATAAAGGCCAATGGATTCTAAGCCTTATGTACAAAAAAAAAATCATATGGGAGTGAATTGATTCAGTGATGGATAGTTGAGCATTGGAAGAGATTAGGATATCTTAAAAAAAAACTGTTTTGCCACAAGGATCATTTATAAAAAAAAAAATGAGTGCCAAAACCAATGAAACTACCCCAAATACTGTCCACTTCTTTCTATTAATTACAAAAGGAAAATTTTGATCCTTTTCTCATACCCCTACTCCAAATATTAAGGTTAGGAACGTCGAAGATGATCATGAAGATAAGATGGTCTCGTTCTAGACGGACTGTGTATATGAACCCTGCCCCCTCCTATGTGTGCTCCCCGAGTAGACGTTGTATTGTTGCAAGCTTTTATCTGGCTCTGTGCACTGCCTCTTGCCCTTGGGCGTCCTATTTCGCAGTCACAGGAAAAGCTTGCTTTTAAAATTTGTGTGGTTCTGTATCACCCCAGCTTCCAGGGTATTTTTCTTTAAAGTTAAATGGGTTAGAACACCTTATCTCCGCGATTTAATCCTCATCTCATGCTATTCCCTCTCACCTTTTCTGAAAACCCCATCGGATCCAAAGGAACGAAATAATAAGTAACCCAAAACCAGTGCAATCAAGAAGAAGTGAAGACTCTGCAACCTTCCAGTATTTAAGGAAAACAACATCACTGTGAAGAAGACCATCCGCCAATCTCGTGATGACCAAGACAGCTAGAGTACAATGGATGATTAATGACAATCGTCATTTATTTAAGGGGGGTAGCACTACGAGCTATAATGTCAGCAAAATCAAGGAGCAAGCACCCTGAAGACGACGACCTCTCCAGAAGAATAAAGATCTCCTCCCTCCCTTTTGCCTCCCCCAAGTGCAGGTCCTCTCCCCTTCTGTCTACACCCAATAAAAGATCCATATGTTAAGCAATACCCCGAAACCCATTGCTAGCAAATGTAACTCCACCTGCTTCTTTCTACTCTACCGGAATCTCGGGGTCGAGATTCTTTTTAAGGGGGGTAGATTTGTAACATCCTGAAAATTTTAAATCTGAAAATGAGAAGCTTTTGAATTATTTTTGCAATATGTTCTATTGGAATTTGGATTTCATGGAGTTTTCCTGAGATTGATTGCGGTTCTAAAAATTGAAGAATTAATAAAAGAGAAAGACAGGTATTAATAATGCCCTAAAAAGAAATGTGCAAATAATAGAAAACAAAAATTTGTAAACGCGAATCTGAAAAGATGATCCAGTATAAGAAAAGAGAAATCTAAGTTAAGAATATAAAATCTCATTTTGAGAATGATAGTACAAGGACAACAAAAAAAAATAATAAATAGAATTTATGCAATTATATACAAAAGGACTAGTATGGTATCAAAAGCATAAAAACAAATGTGTATATATATATGGATACCAAAACAATGGTATAAAGATATATATATACTTGTACACATGTATAAAAAAAAATGAATAGCAATGAAATAATAATGAAAAAAAAAAAAAGAAAATATCAGAGATGGGGGCAGACCAGGCCAGTTGGCCCAGCCCAACCCCACCTCTCCTCCCCATTACCGCGCGCAGCCCACCCCTTTACTCCCCTGCCCGGACGACGCCCCTCACTCCGTCCGCGTTTTCCTCTCTGGCCAGTGGGCCGCTCTGCCCGCGCCCTCTCCTTTCTCCCCTTTCGCCCGTGCGCCAGCGCCTCTTCTCCCTCCTCTCTCCTTCCTCCCGCGGCTCGCTCCTCTCTCTGCCGTGCGCAGCGATTCCCCGCCCCGTGGCCTCCATGCACGCCACCCCCGCCCACGGTTTTCCCCATGCCGCCCACGGGTTCTCCGCAATGCTCCATGACATAAGAAGCTCCTCCGCGCCCTTCTCTCTCCTTCCCTCCTCCATTCCCCTTCCGCCCGTGCGCAAGCCGTCGCCGCCGCATTTCCCACTGCCGCTCCCTCCCCGGCGAATCTCCCGTCGATTCCTCGCCTGGGGAGCATCTGCTCGGCGCCCCCGAGCCTCCCCAACCGCCGCCGAAGCTTCTCCGCCACCTCAGCTCGCCGGCGCCGTGCGCGTGCTTGCGCCGCCCATGGCCTCCGCCGCCGACCCACTTCCGGCGCCCCTCAGTCCCCACCGCCACCACCTTCGGCCTCCCCGTGCTCCGCGTAGCCTGTTTTGCAGGTCACCGCTCCTCGCCGGCGCCACCATCGGCCATGGCCGCCTCGCCGGCTGCTCCGTTTTTGGCTAGCTCTTCTGGTCAGTCCACAGCCCCCGCTTGCCTCTTCAAATTTAGTCCCTCCAGTACATCACGAAACACTTAGGGCCCAGATGGCTAGCCGCGGCGTGCTAAACATTCACCCAGCAGTTCGCGTGTTCGATCCCTGTCGGCCGCATTTTTCTATGGTGTTTTATTTTTGCAACCCATTTTAAATCCAGAAATTTATCTATGGTGTTTTATTTTTGCAACCCATTTTAAATCCAGAAATTTATGGGTAAATTTAGGGAATAATCTAGGAAGGCTAGTAAAATTTAATTACAGTATACGTGAGATTATTTGAGGATTTAAATTTGGAATAGTTCCTATATGATTAATTAATACTATTGGAGCAATAATCTAAAAGACTAAACATTAGTTAAGGGCATGGATAGAGAAAAAAAAATACTTTGGTTAAATGTTCAGTCATGGATTAATCAATAAAAGTTAAACGACTAATGTGCCTTCAATCTTTATTTTAAAAGCATAGTGAGGGATTTAACCATAACCTTGTTTAGGTTATACTCACATGAAATGACGACTTAACAAACGAAGATGGTCTAGAGAAATAAATCTTAAACCGTGGCATCCTAGTAAATGTTGTAGGGTTAATCATGGCATGGGTTAAAACATAGCCATCATCTCTATGCCCCAAACAATTAGGAGAACCCTTTTTGGACTCTTAGATGATTTTGATATTAAGCCACTAATAATTGGATTAGTTATCATGATAAGTGATTAGTGTGATTTTAATGTTTAAGTTTTAAATCTAACTCTTTATTAAAGGCATTAATAAAGAAAAATGACTTTGGTTAAATGACCAAATTTAATAAAGGTTACCCTTAACTATAATTAAATATATGCCATAACATTTGGTATGCAGCCATAAAATAAATCTTGATAGTAGATTCGATTAAATGATAACTCCAGCAGTTTCACAAGAATAAACGATATGCCAAAGTTATTTAAAAATGGAATATATATTTAAATTAGAAAGTCATGATTTATAAACCCCACTAATAGTACCTCACCGATAAATAAATCTCAAATGCTAGCTTTGGTTAATAATGGTAGTTGGCGTTTAGATTAACATTCCACATAAAATGTCGAGCCATAAAATGCTGTAACATCGGACTCTAATATTTATTCGGTAAGTCCAAAATTTATATACATCGCTATATATAACAAGTTAGGACCCATATGGGTGGATCCTAATTCAACTTAAAATTAGCGTAGCTATGAATGAAGATACATAAAATATGAAAAGGGGATTATTAGAGATTTAAATTCTAATTAATTACCCTATAAGAATAGATATTGAGCCTTTGTTATTTATCTTAATCTAATTAGTTAGTAAAAGCCTATATCAGAGATTATTCTAAAAACTTAATAAATATATCCAAGTTAAAGTTAAAGGAGTAAAGTGGGTTGTATTGATTCGTCGGAAATTATGATTTAAAAGATTTAAGTTCTAATATAAGAAATTCCTAGACCTAGCTTTTTGGACAAGTGTTATAATACTTTTGACTAAAAGATTTATAGAATAAGTACAGATCTCATCCATCAGTCTAGTATGCCTTTACCATAACCTAAGTTGCAAGGAATACATACCCAGCCAGACTCACACATCGATGCATAGGTCTACCTAACTCATGGAACTTCCTTGATAAATACGAAAATAATAAAAGAAGTTAGTAATAAAAAGATCAAACCTCGCATTTCTCCAATCGGCTATATTTGGCCATTTCTTTTCCAAAGCAAATAATTCCTGTAGATACTTCCTCACTTTTGATCTCTTATTATCCTAAAATTTTCCCTCACGGTAAAGCTATCCAAATAACTCGTTCTCTCACTCAAACCCAGCTACTGCTGTGTTTGCAACACACTAAGCCGAATCACCCATTAACTCATAATAAAACTAAATTGAGTTTATTCGGATTTATTTGGATCTTTTTGAGTTATTTGCTTTATTTGGATTCAGTCGTTTGTCACGTAATTAGAAATCGGGAGTCGTGAAGATTCAAAGGATCAAGCGTAATCAAGAGCGAATCGAAGATAAAGACCCGAAGCTCAAGAAAGCATTGTGTGAGCTCAAGACCGCGGTAAACCGCGCCAGGCGAGTCAATACTTTGATCATGTTGAACCTACGTTTTCTGCAAATTACTTTTGTTTAAATTATCAAATTGCATGCTGTTATGTCATATGCAAATACATGATAATTTAAGATTCTAGTTATATCCCATTGTGTACTTGGTTAATATTACCCCTCCTTTGGAATATTTGAACATGTGAACATTGTCGCCCTAGCACAAATTATAATAGTAACCTTTCGGAAATAAGTCCGTAATTATATGCCATGCGTAGTATTGTTTAGATATTCATGGGCGCGAGAGCGCCCAAGCATCACTTTTAATCCTGAGAAAAATTGGTTGGGCAGTCATGGTGGTAATGACTGATGTATGTTGATTATGGTTATTTTATATTCCCAAAAACCTCAACATGCTTAATATCTGGGCGGATGGTTCGGGGGTATGGTGCAGTGGTGCACGAGAGTGTGGTTTGTGGTAGAACCGCCCAGATACCACTAAGGACTGAATCTTGTCATGCCAACCCGTGTAAAACAGTACAACCACAAGTCTGTAAAATACAACTTGGCTAAGTAGACTTATCGAAATCCCGGACTCATCTCACTGGTAGTGGATTGATGGGGTTATGCTATGGCAAGGGGGCCGAAGGGACACCAGTGGGGGGTGAAGTTTTCCCGCTTTCCTAACGTTGCGGGAAGTAGGAGCCCGAGCTGCGTTAGAGTCTGGGGAAAACATCCCGCGCACAGATGGGACCCATCGCAAATGGGCGGTCACCCATAATGTGAGATGGGAGAAAGGACTAGATACTTTGAAAAGTCACTGTGATGATCTGCTCAACCACATGTCTAAGGAAACGTGTGGGGCAACGAGTTGATTGTCTCTTGTGGTGAAAGTGTACAAACTCTGCAGAGTCAAAACTATTCGAATAGCCGTGCCCACGGTCATGGGCAGACATGGGAACTTAACTGGATATAGTTCTGTTTTAAAGACATTGGAAACTGGGAATGGGAAACTTGAAGGGCGAAGGACTGCCCTGGTTTGGAATTGTCCTGGGCGTCGTCCCAGTGGTAAGTTAAGCGGCTATAACGCTGAAGAAATTGCTATATGGTGCAGATGCCATGTAACGGTGGATGGAATCTGAATCGATATTAATAATGCATTTCCTTGTACATTATGATTTGTTCCAAAATTGCTAAGTCATAGGACTTTTTAATTAATTGTATTCAAAAGCACTCTACGCAAAATAAAATAGCCCGAGCCTTCCTTTGATAAGCCATGCATACTATTTAATTGCATTCTGTGTATTGGCTCGCGGAGCACGGGGTCGGAGTGCTCATGCTCGCTTTTGCGACAAAAATTCAGAATCAGGAAATCAAATCACCTCGCCTCAGCAACAAGATTGGACAAGCTGGCCAAGAAGATGAAGATGTCAAGGGCTAGGTCGCGAACCTCCAGTTGGCTGCCTGTGGGCATGTCCTGAAGGTCCCACCTGTGTGCTTCGTTCTTCCGCTGCTGCAAGTTAATGATTTCGGCCTAATCGGCCCATGAGTAAGTTTATTATTATATTTACGCTTCCGCATGATATGAACTTTGATAATCAGAACTGTAATCTGTGTGCACTAACTACTGATCCAGGGATTAGTGCGGTGGAATCACAGAGGATTCGGATTGAAAAATCCGGGTCTGACATTTACTCTCATAATTTTTACCTTAATTCATTCACGACTTTCTAATTACATCATGAATAATTCACTAAATAAAAACTAAAGGTTATCAAGATGGAACTACCCACATATAGGGGAGATTTCCACCCAACCTGGTAACGTACGGGGGTCGTACATTCTCGTTACATAGGATATTACACACCGTCGGCGGTTATACAGTCTAGGACAAGAATGTGCCTAGCTATTCTCGTATAATCGGGTATGTGTAATGAGGTCGCTGGCGCCTTTGCTATAACTTGCTAAGTTGCTATAACTTGTCATATAACAACCATATGCAATTACGTAGTCTCTATGATATCTGTCCCTATGACAGTATTTCCGGTATCATTTGTTCGTTGTTTTTATCCTGTATCTATTTGCTTACTTGTGATACTTGTTCCTTATTTTACGTGGTTGTATTACCTGTCTTTACTCTTTGTGTTGCGACTGTTGTTGGGTACTTGCTGAGATTTCCAAATCTCACGCTTGCTCTTTCCCTTCTCAGGTAAAAGGCCAGCGGATTGATAGCAACATGTATGGGTGGGAGCACTCGAGTTTCAGCATTGTGACTTGCCGCTATTTTTGCCATTTACTTTATTTTTCATTTGATTAGAAGTGGACCGGTCTCATATTTCTAACACTATTTCAGCTTCCGGTGATTATTTTAATAAAGTAATTTAAAGGTTTCAATTTGTGTATAGATTCTACTATTATTTTTTATTATTATTTCTCTTTATTTTTGGCGATGATGTTTCATAATAGTATCTTAGATTTGCTGTATATGGGGTGCTATAATTTCGTTGCAATGCACGAACAGATGACTAATTAAGTTTTAAAAGTAAATTAATAGAGCTTCAACTTACCCACCGCACGCCGCGTGTCTCTAACCCCCGCTCGCGCGCGCGTCGGCGACGCGCTCCGACTGTTCCACGCAATGCGGGTCTGGGAGAGCCGCTCTATGGAACGCAACGTCGCCGTCTCGGTGGCAGCGTGCTCAAGCTGTTCGGCGAAATGCCGACCCGAATGTCGCTTCTTGGACGGCGACCGTGGCCGTCGTAAAGCTCGGGCGGTCGGGCGCGTCGAGCAGGCCGAGGGACACGTTTCCCGGTATATGCCGGAGGGCGAAACTGCGTGCTGTAATGCCGTGGTTTCTTCACTGCGTGGATCGTTTGACATGGTTGGTACTTCTGATCGCCACTCCACATGTTCACTTCAGCTGGTGGTTGTATGCTGGCTAGCACCTGCGACTTTATTCAGTCCACGTTACAAACATTGTAGTCGCATTGCATTCTTGGAGCTACTATTTGTGGTATTATCCTCTCATTCCACCTCCATCTCTGGTGGTTTCTGAAACCCATTGAACTCACCTCAAATATCTTGGCATCGGCACTTGAGTGGGAACCATTTTTACTTTTTCAGTGAGGAACTAAAGTAACAGGGCAATCTTTTCACTTGTTTATACCTTTTCCCATGCTTGTGAAACTTGATCATACATAACACTTCAAGACACAGGGGAAGGGAGATGTTACAAAACTGCTCTCCTAGAAAGTATAAAAAAGCTCACAATGGCAATCTGTCAGGATATGTTCAAAATAAACTATGAGATTAGTAAGTAGTAGCTCTAGTGAAAACTACATCAACTCTGTGCACCAAAAGTACAAGATTATCTATCATATCTAATCTAACCACATTCTACATTGGCTGTGTTTTGCGTCTGCAGATCAGCATCTGTACTGTCCAGGCAGGAGACTACTTCCATGATGGTTGGCCTCATCAAAGGATTACGGTTGACACACTTGCAAGCAACTTCAAGCACCTTCAGCATTTGATCTTCATACCCTGCGCCTCGAAGTGTTGGATCCAGGACCTCAATCAGCTTTCCCTCAGATCTCATCTCCTGCACCCATGGGACAAGTTCTTTTGACGTAGACTGGACTGGAACAGGGCGCCTCCCTGTGAGCAGTTCAAGCAGGACCACTCCGAAACTGTACACATCGCCTCTCAATGTAGCAACCCATGCTTGCCCATACTCAGGCGGGATGTAACCCAGAGTGCCGACTAGCTCTGTTGTGACATGAGTTTTGTTTGGAAGGATCAATCTTGATAGCCCAAAATCTGCAACATAAGCTTTGAATTCTTTGTCGAGTAGGATGTTGCTGGATTTGATGTCTCGGTGGACAATATGAGGCTTGCAGACATCATGGATATAGTAAAGCCCGCGGCTTGCTCCTTGTGCAATCTTGAGCCGCCTCGGCCAGTCAAGAAACGAGCTGGTGTCATTATCCATATTGTGAAGCCAGTCATCCAGGCTGCCATTCTCCATGTATGAATATACGAGGATCCTTGAGTTTCCCTGGATGCAGTATCCCCACAATGGTACAAGATTCTCATGCTGCGCCATTGAGAGTGCTTCAACCTCTGCAGTGAACTCCCTTTCCATGAGGCACATTTCACCGTTGAGCTTCTTGATGGCGAGCTTGGAGCCATTATG
Source organism: Dendrocalamus latiflorus (assembly GCA_017311315.1). NCBI lineage: Eukaryota > Viridiplantae > Streptophyta > Magnoliopsida > Poales > Poaceae > Dendrocalamus > Dendrocalamus latiflorus. The sequence continues at coordinate 47,102,465 of CM029639.1, read as the reverse complement.
CAGCCCTGCCTTGTAGACCAGTCCATAACCTCCGCACCCAATGATGTTGTCCTTGTGAAAATTATTCGTAGCCTTCAAAATGTCAGCGAATGTGAACTTGTTTTCTTCTCCCTCCCCTTGTGGCATCACCACCAATGTTTGCTCTGAACTGGAGCTGAATGAAGTTGTTTCAGCATCTCCACTATTTTCCCTTCTGTTTTTGGCTGCAGAGCTCCTTACCCTGATTGAGAAAAGGAGGCACCCCAGTAAGAAAAGAATGGTTATGCCTCCAAAGAACACGCCAAATACAATTGCAAAGATGGCTATCTTATGTCGTTGTTTTGTGGAGACCAGAGGTGCTTTAGCTGAGCCACATTTTGTAGTGAGCATAGAGCCACACAACTTTGGGTTCCCAGCAAAACTGGAATACGGAAATGTGCTAAACTGGCCTCCAGTTGGAATAGGCCCTTCTAGGTCATTGTTAGAAATGTTGAATTCAGAAAGGAAGTGAAGATTCTCCAATGCAGCAGGGATTGCACCTGCGAGATTATTGTTCGACAAATCTAGCACCTGCAGGTTTGTAAGATTGCAGATTGATTGGGGGATCTGTCCTGTCAAGTTGTTGAAACTCAAATTGAGTGAAAGGAGGGCTTTCAGCTGACCGATCTGCAGGGGAATCTCACCAGTGAATTTATTGTTACCTAGATTCAACACTTTAGGGAAAGCAACGGGTATGCGGTATTGAAGTGATGGAGATGTATAAACAGGCAGTTCAAAGACTCTTGCATCCAAATGGGCTGCAGTCTTCTCTGAGTTTAGCATTGGCATATCCATTACTGATGTTGGAATTTCCCCTGTAAGGCTGTTGTGTGATATGTCTAAATAGAACAGGGATTTTAGTGTGTTGATCCAGGCTGGTATTGGTCCAGTGAGTCGATTGTTATCTAACAATAACATCTCCAAATTTCTGAGTTTTGATATCCAAAGAGGTACTTTTCCATACAATGGACAGCCTTCAATGCCCAAAACTTGAAGATTCTCAAAACCATCTATTCTGTCATCATCTGGCATGACCTCTCCTCTAAAGTTCTTCCCGATAAGCAGGGTGGTAAGGTTCCTGCAGCTCTTGAGAATCTGAAGTGCATTTTTGATGTCTGTAAAATTGTTGGTACCAAGTGATAAGAAAGTAAGGGACTTCAAATTGACTATTCTTGGTGAAAGCTGCCCATGTAAGTTGTTAACAGATAGCCGCAGTGCAGTCAGATTGCTGCAGGAGTATATGCTTTCTGGAATTGTGCCGGTGAAGCTGTTGTACAGAAGGTCTAAAGTTTTTAGATTGGGTAGGTTGGAGAAGTTGACATTGGTAAGTTCTCCATTGAATTTGTTGCTCTTGAGGTCAATTGTTATGAGATTTGTGCAGTTGCTCAGTGCTGATGGCAGCTCCCCTGACATGTCGTTGTGGTCCAAATGGAGCTCCTCCAATCTCTTGAGCTGACCAATAGAATCTGGGATATGGCCACTGAAGTTGTTCCCTCCAAGATCAAGGGTAGCCAGATATCTGAGGTTGGTTATGCGTGCACCATCAAGTACTCCATGTAAATAATTGTTAGGAAAAGAGAAGTACTCCAACAAGGTAGCATTGTAGATTTCATTTGGGAGTGTCCCATTGAGGTTGTTGTGGCCAGCCTTGAGCACTTTAAGCATGGAGCAATTACCAATCCCTGGGGGGATGCTGCCACTGAATTGGTTGAAAGAGAGTTCAAGCACGGTGAAGGACGGTGAGCTGTCGCAGAAATGAGTTGGTATCTGCCCAGTAAAGCTGTTGTTGCTGGCATTGAGTGCGAGCAGATTCTCCATTGTCTTCCATGTGGTGGATGGAAACTGTCCTGTAAACAAGTTGCTTGAGATGTTCAGTACCTGCAGAGGCCGGCCAGGGGTGGAAGATGGCAGGTCTTGTAGGTCTCCCTTGAGGTGGTTAAAGCTGACGTCAAGGACCATGATGCTGCTAGACGACACCAATTCCAGCGGCAAGCCACCGGACAGCGAGTTGTGGGAGAGGTTAAGGTGCTGCAGGCCGGTGAGGTTCCCAAGGGACTGTGAGATGCGCCCCTCAAGGCTCCTAGAAGCCAGCAGGACAGTGGTGACCGTCTTATCTGGGCTGCAGGTGATCCCTTCCCACTTGCAGCAATCCGTGCCATCCTTCCACGATGCGGCGAGGCTGCCATCCTGTGAAAGCCCGGCGAGGAACTGGAGAAGGGAGCCCTTCTCCTGCTCTGTGCAGGAACTGGTGGGAGAGGCCAATGAGATCAGCAGCACAAGAGCAAGGCCAAGGGGAGGTATGGGTAGTTTCCTACTGCACTTCTTGTTCAAAAAATGGAGTGGCTGCATGGTTTTCTGATGAAGCTAGCTTGGAAACCAGATGCTCAAGTTGTGTCCTGACTAGACAAAGCACCAATGATCAGAGCATGAGGGGATAGAGAGAAAGCAGCTCTTGGTTCCATTTTGATCTGCCCCTAGTCATATATATAGTCATCACAATGAAAAGGTGGTCAAGGATTTTACACAGTTGCCGCAGCAGTTTCTTATTTCACACTATGACGTAGTGGCTGCATGCTATAATCTATTGAGAAGTTCAAATGCCAACCTTCCTGACCGTACAAAATATTTGCTCTTGTGGTCATCCAAGATTCAATCCTGTTAGAATTGTTACAGCATGCCTTAATAATTTACTTGATCTGACCTCAGTATAACAAGCCAATCCTCTTGCCACTAATACCGACAAATTTTCAGAGAGAAAAATAATCACTTCTTGGTGCATCCCTTTTGGTGAACAGGAAAAGGCGCGTATCAGCGGAAGAAACAATCGCTGAAGATTTGCAAGATTCGATTCGATTGGCGAGATAGTACATGGGGAGCATCATTCCGAAAGGCGCATATAATTTGGAGCAATCATCGGCTTCGCCGTCAATGGGTGTACGTGGTTTGGAGAACAACAAGGCACAAGTGGAGGGCAAGAAGCCAAGAAGGGCAGTTTTCTTGCTCAATGGATTGGGGTGAGTGTGTGGATGATCTGGTTGTGCTCTCCTCGATCTTCTTTCCCCCTGACCCGAGGCGTTTACTTCCTGCTATCACGCGTGGTTTGGCTGATGCATACGTTTGCAGTTGTTTTCCATTCTCCCGGCTCCACTGCTGCATCATTGTGTACCATGGACTACGACTCTCTGGTTATCGTCTGAATTCAATTCAGAAGTGCTCTACCATGGACCACGACTGTGTCTGGTTATCGTCTGAATTCAATTCAGAAGTGCTCTACCATGGACCACGACTCTGTCTGGTTATCGTCTGAATTCAATTCAGAAGTGCTCTAGGTAGCGTGTGAGGGCTGGCAGTGGCAGTGGCAGGTTTTGTTGATCACTTGAGAGCTGAGACACCCGGGAGAGTCTGATGCTTGTGTGTACATGGCCTGTAGAATGGATTCAGGTGGTGATATTGCTGGGCTTGTTCGTTTAGCTGAATAATTGGTGCTAAGAACTGCATTTCTTTCTGGGTATCGTTTTGTTTTGTCTTTTTGGATTGTATTGTTTTGATGCTGTTTACTAGGTGTGGTTGCGCATTAATTATTTCCACTTTTTTTTTGCGAGGAAATTTCTTTCCAGTGGCTGTATCATGGCTAATCTCTCTTGACGGCCACAATTCGATTCGAGTTCTACTACCTACGTGTCGGATGGTCCGTGGCCACTCGGTTGCTGAAATTATTGCACCTTTCGAGGAAAACGCGCACGCACACAAAGAGGTTACGGAAGAGCAACAACTTGGCGTGTCCGCGTGGGCTATGCATACTGTAGTAATTTTTTGCTGTGATTACACTATAGCTATTATTAGTATTTTTTAAATTAAAAATAATACAAAATTTAAAAATACTGCTATATCTTTTAGAATAATGCAAAAGAATAAGAAAAAAACTAAAAAATTAAAAAAAATAAAATTAAGAAGCTGACGTATTCTAAATAGAAGTCAAATTTAATTTGTTTAGAGCTGGGGCCTGTATCATGAATGAGTAAGGTATCTGTCCTGTACAGTCGGTGGCTAATATCCCCTGTTGAATGTTGATTGAAAAACAGGAGCGGCTCGGCATTAGGCCCCGTTTGGCACAGTTCCATCATCGGCTTCTGGAGCTGTTTGGAGCCGTTTTGTGCCAAACGGGGTACAACAAAATAGCTCCACCCAAGGAGTCCTTTAAAACCTGCTGAGACAAAAGTAGCTCCTTGGGCGGAGCTGAAAAAAGTAGCTTCACCTAGCTCCACTTGTGAAGTAAAAAAAACAGCTCCACTTGTGAAGTGGAGCTGTGCCAAACAGGGCCTAAGATCCTCAGAAATTGTACAGTTGGCATATCGAGTACACTTGCATTGCATCTCTTTTTCCTTCGTCTATTAGTTCTTGATTTCTTTATTTTATGCTTTAGCACCAGCATTTCTTCCGCTCAGATGCATGCCTTTTTACACTATGATTAGGTACAAGGCCAATCGGAGAAAGACTTATCAGGGCAGAAATAGCGAGAACAATACAAGAGGAATAACGCAAAGATGTCACCACACCAACAGGTGGTTATGTCCTACTGATATGGTGCATATGTGCCATGTGACTAACGACCATGATTCGAGTCTTATTAACTAAGTTTTGAGTGTCTTTATTGTGAATTTTGCAGAATGCAATTTCGTGGCCTCTCAGATCCCCGAAAAGAATGACTACCATAACGAACAGCTACACCTAGGCGGAAAAAGAACACGAGAGGTTACAGAAGAGCTTCTTGTCGTGTCAGCGTGGGCTCTGGCTGGAATGATGCACGGGAACGTCGCACTTGCACAGGAGCTCATCGATCTCTTGAGAACAGAGAAGAACCAGTTCCAGGTCAAACGATTGAATTACGGCATGTCGTACACGTTGAGACAACTTATCAGTGTCTGACGTACAGACGCGCAAATGTTTACGTAAACGATACTGTAGCTACCTTTTATTATAATTTAGCAATCACACGTCTGTTTTTACATTTTGAGCTCTTCCTCTCCAAGCTTGATAGCTACGCTCGGCGACACGTTTCGTATGCCACGCTACAAGAGCTCGACAGTAATTGCCGAGCCCCCATAGCGGTAGCAATTAAAATTTTCATAGTAGCGCTAATAAATGTGATTAGTACTAATTAAATATGATTAACAATACTTAATATGTGGCGGCCGACGACCTATTAAGCTATTGTAACTCGGTAGGTACCTACCAAGCTCCTCTAGCTTGACAGCTACAAGGATGGGCCTGGATTTGTAAAAACAGGTATTGGAAGGCTAAATTTAGAAAATAGCTACAGTGTTACTTTGTGTGAACAATTCTAATCCTGGACGTGCACACCTCACGGTAAGCACCCCCAATCCAGGACTAATAGTAAGATACCACTCCAATGAGCTTTCGCTTCCAACTACGAGAAGCCAGAAGTCGATTGGATCTGAAGATGTTGCGACTTATGGAAGAAGCTTTCAAAGCAGTAAAGTCGTTGCTTTTGCCTGGCTCTCGAAACCCCACCAACTCCATTCCTCTTTCCCCACTCGTGCGCACAACCCTTCCTCTCCAGTGATTCCGCCTCCTCCCCCCGTGACGACCGTGGCGACCAAATTTGCGACGGCCAGTTGGCCATCCCCCCTCCACGCATAGGGATATAAACGAGCCGCGGCTCGAGCTCGAGTTGGGGACTGAGCCTGGACCTGGGCTCGAGCTCAACTTGTTGAAACTTGATAACAATTAAAATAATTTATTATGCACTCATTTTCAACAATAAGAAAAAAATTTAAGTTTAAGTTCGGCTTGAGTAAGCTCGATAATAGTTAAAATAATTTAAATATACACTAATTTTTAACAATAAGAAAAGCTTGAGCTCGAGTTTGGCTCGGGTAAACTCGGTAAGAATTAATATGTGTCACTATTTAAGTTCGAATCAAGGCTCACGAAGTATTCGAGCTCGGCTTAGTGAAGCTCGCGAGCTCGAGATCAAGTTTGAGTTCGGCTCATTTAAAGTTTGAGCCGAACTCGAATCGAGCCTAAAACGAGCTGAGCTCGAGTAGTTGCGAGCCTCGAGCTTTTTTTACAGCCCTATCCACACGTGGGCTATCATGCCCTGCCCATCCGCGGTGGCATCGCCATGTGCTATTCGTAGATCGATCGCCGTCGACGCCACCCCCAATCCGTATTCTTGGGGTGCTTCGACGTCCCGAGCTCCGGCGTCGCTAAGGTGCGGCGCTTGCAGTCACTAACACGCGCCACCTTCTTTGGTCCAAATCCGAGCTCCATGTGAGTTCATCCTCGAGTCAGACAAGGAGCTTGCGATAAGGTCCTCCCACAGAGCATCCCGCCCGTTGCAAGGTACAGCCTATTCGCTTCCTTTTGCTGTCATATATATTTTGCTTCGCTTTGACAATAGAGCTCGTTGAAGATGGTTTGTCATCGGTTATGTTCGGCTTCCTTATTTGGTCCCACATGTGTACGTCCCTTCGTTATCCTGCGAATGTAATTAACCGAGGGCCTTCCGAGGCCCTAGGAACCAGGACACCATATCATCTATGTCAGATCTGCTATGCAAGGTAGGCTACGGAGCGCATATATATAAAGGGATATGTAATTTTGTTCTTCTCCAATGAGTGAATAAAATACATATTTTTTTCTATCTTTTGTTGTGTTTATCTATTTTTTTGTATACTTCAGTACACTGGTACGCTCGCATCTTATAACCTTGGGGCCAAAAGTCCACGAGCGATTTCGCGCGTCAAACAATACTACACGCACTTGTATCTGATTGAGTAATTGTCTAACTGAGACAAACACTTAATTAGAGTAGTCAACCATTAAGTAGACACGTGTCCCATTTATTTCGACTTGAGTTTCTGGCTTATTTTTTACTATTCCTAAATTTCGTCTTTTTCTAGCTTTTTTTGAGCTTTTTTTGTCGATTCTTTTTTTCCCGTATTCGTTTATATTGTCCGTGATGGGCTAACATGTTTTTTCCATTTTTAAATTTTTCTACATTTAGTTACACCAAATAAGCCACCATCAGTTACAGTATAATTTCATTTAGCTACAGTGTAATTCAGCCATAAATCAGCTTATTACAGTCCAACCGAGTGGCACCACGGTCTATGCTCTTTATAGCTGATATGGAAAGACTGATTCGAGCCATGATGGTTAAATCAGAACGTAGTACCAGCTCCCAGAACACTACTACTAATCTCATCATATCTTATAATTTACTAGATAATGGAGACGAAGAATTTTGCATATTTTTGTTATTTTGGATAGCCAATCAATTTCGATAGAAAATTTGAGAGTTCTTATAAATTAAGATTGTTCAACCTTTTCGCTGGGAATTAAAAGCACGATAGGGCTTTCGCTTAGTGGTCGTAAAGTCTGGCACATATCATCTTGCAAATTAAAGAGTGTTCGTTCTTGCATTGGCAATAGAGGATCGCTATGATTTAAGAGAAGGCATACAAATATCTAATTCTACGTTGAGAAGATCGGACGAACCGTATCAGTAAATTAAGATTTGCAGCCTCTTGAGAGGTTACTTATATACGAAAGTTGGATAATTGTCTATTTCAGTGCCTCTGCTATTTCTGTACTGTATTTTTTCGCAAAAATCAGGGGTCGTTTTGAAAGAACCGAGGGCCTGTACGTAATTTCGGAAACTGCGGATCGTTATCAACGAAAAATAAATATGCGCAGGGTTTTTTTGAAAAATCCAGGGACCTTTTTGCGATAACAGAGGACCTTTACGTAATTTTCGAAATATACAGGGAAATGGACTCTCCAGACCGTACAAAAAATCGGCGGCCACGCGCCGGCGCGAGCGCGCGCAGGGGCGACGTGGCCGCCCTCGCCATCCAGGAAACCCCGGGGTTTGTTTAGGGGATGATTAGAGGATCCTCTTATCTTTTATTGCCAATGGACCAATGGTAAAGTCAAGCAGCAAAGGAAATGATGAAATTAGAGTTACACGGAATTTGTGTTCTTGCAAAAAGGTCATACGGAATTCGGACAAGATTGAGTTTTCCACACATTTAGAATGCTTCAGTTCTAATAGCCTTACATTGTTACATACTTTTACATCTCCACCAAACGATATCCCCTCCAGTTTCATCTTTCTGTAAACCTGAATATGATTCAGACCTAGAGGAAGCTTGTTCACTGGAGGTGTTGCTAAACCTGAATAGCAGCCAAATCTGAACAAAATTGTCATAAACTGGTATGTAAACTGAAGTAGGGCTAGCCAAAAAACCTTGATAAGACTATCTGATCATACAGCACGCCTACACCAAAGAACACACTGAAGGCAACCACAAAGACAACTTTGCAGTTTGTTTCTTCTGTGGACAGAACGGTGGTTGGAGGTGCTTCGGCCGAACCACATTTGTGAATGAGCGTAGAGCCACAGAGCTTTGGGTTCCCATCGAAGCTAGAATTCTGAAATGTGTTAAACTGTCCTCCAGATGGAAGAGGACCTTCTAGGTCATTGTTAGAGATGTTGAATGTGGATGGGAAGTGCAGGCTGTCCAATGCAGCTGGGATTGCACCTGTGAGATTGTTGTTGGACAAGTCTAGCACCTGCAGGTTTGTGAGACTGCAGATTGATTGGGGGATCTGTCCTGTTAAGTCGTTGAAGCTCAAATTAAGTGAAAGTAGGGATTTCAACTGACCAATCTCCGGGGGAATCTTGCCGGTGAATTTATTGCTACCTAGTTTCAGCACTTTAGGGTAAGCAGTGGGAATGCGGTATTGATGTGATGGACTTGCATAAACAGGCAGCTTGAAGACTCTTGGGTCCAAATGGGTTGTATTTGTTAGAGATATATGTATAGTTTGTTATTCCCCATTGTTATGAGGGGTTCTTTGCATATTTACCACCTGTACTTTGTGTATATATACCGGCCCATTGGCCTCATATGAATACAAGCGCTATTCATAACATGGTATCAGAGCCAAAATTAGGGTTTTGGCTTACCTAGGGTTCCGCGCGCCGTCACCGGCCTTCCTGCGCCGCTGCCGGCCTCCCCGTGCCGTCGCCGGCCTCCCCGCGCCGTCGCCGGCCTTCCTGCGCCGCCGTCGGCCTCCCCGCGCCTCCGCTCGCCTTCCGCCGCCTCCGCTCCGCCCGCGCCGGGCCGACGCCGCCTCCTGTTGCGCCACCGCCGCCGCCGTCGTCGCTGATCTGCCGCCCGGATCGGCTTCGCTGTCTCGGGGCCCACTCCGCCCTCCGCCGCCTGCCGTCTCGGGGCCGTTGCTCTCGGGGCCGTTGCTGCAGCCGCCGCTGTCGCCGGCTCCGCCGCAGCCCCCGTCGCCGGCTCCCTCGCCGTCGTCATCGGCCTCCCCGCCGTCGCCGCCGCCGGCTCCCCCGCTGTCGCCGATCTATTTGTGGGGAAGGAGCTCGGTTTGGTGACAGAGTCGGTTTTGTAAACCGACTGCAAAAAAAAAGAGCAAAAAAAAACGTTGTTCTAACCGCCGCGCCGTCCAGTGCCGCCTGTTAGACTTCGTTGCCTTGGTCGCCGCGCCGTCCAGCGCCGCCTGTTAGACTTCGTTGCCTTGGTCGCCGCGCCGTCCAGCGCCGCCTACCAATGGGCACCGTTTCTCTCCCTCGCTGCCCGGTGATCTTTGATGGTGTTAATTACACCGATTTCGTGTCTCACATGCGCATTCACATGCGTGGTCTTCGTCTCTGGGGCGTCCTCTCTGGCGATGTCACCTGCCCGCCTTGCCCTATTCCTCCGACGGAGCCTACGCCTGTTGCATTGCCTCCGACAGCCGATAAGGCTGCTGCTGATGATGACGCTGATGATAAAGCTGCCTCTGCCTACCAGGAGGCTCTGGATTCCTACAAGGATCGTCTGACCGTCTACACTCAGTGGTACGATGACGACGCTCGGGCTGCTGCTATCTTCATCGCCAGTGTCCAGCCTCAGTTTTCTTCTGAGGTTGTGGGACTCCCTTCGGCTTTCCAGATGTGGACTCATCTTCGTCAGCGCTACGAGCCCTCTGGTGATGCCCTGTACCTGTCCGTGGTCCGCCAGGAGCACTCTCTTCAGCAGGGTGATGCTACTGTTGACGCCTTTTACGCTCAGAGTTCTGCTGTCTGGCGTCAGTTGGACTCACTTCGCACTGCTGGATGTCGTACCTGTCCGTGCTGCCTGGAGGTACGTGCTGATCTGCAGTTTCAGCGGGTTTACGAGTTCCTTACTCGCCTTCGTCCTGAGTTCGAGCAAAGGCGTGCCCAGCTCCTTGCACGCCACCCTCGTGTCACTCTCCTGGAGGCTCTTACCGAGATACGCGCAGAGGAGACTCGTTTGAGTGGTGCTGGTCTGATGCCACTCCCCTCTGTGCTCGCCGCTCGTCCGCCTGCTACACTGCCTCCTCCAGCGGCTACCACAGGTGGTGGTGGCCGTCCTCAGTCTGGAGGTGGCCGTCCTCACTGTTCCTACTGCGACAAGGATGGCCACACTGAGTCCCAGTGCTACAAGAAGAAGCGGCATCTTTCACGCCGTTCTTCTACTGGCACTAGTGCTTCTACGACGACGTCTGCCTCGACTTCTTCAGCAGCTTCTCTCACCGAGCAGGAGATAGCCAGACTTCGACGCCTGCTTGCCGCTTCAGGTTCTCCCTCGACAGGTTCTGCAGGTTCTGCTACTGACTCTTCAGGCACTGAGAGACCACCTCCTACACAGTCAGGTACCTCCCCGTGGATTCTTGATTCTGGAGCATCTTTTCACATGACTCCTGATTCTTCCACTCTGTCTTCTATTACACCTCTTGATTCTCCTGTCAGTGTTCTTACTGCTGATGGTACATCCCTTTCTGTCTCTGGTCGAGGATCTCTTAGCAACTCATCTTTTCATGTTCCTTCTGTTGCTCATGTTCCTCGCCTTACCTTGCAGCTTCTTTCTGCTGGGCAGATTACTGACCTTGGTTATCGAGTTATTCTCGACTCTGACTCTTGTTGTGTTCAGGACTGCCACACGGGAGCTCTGGTTGGTTCTGACCCTCGGCGCCGTGACTCACAGCGTCTCTGGGAGCTTGACTGGCTTCATCTTCCTTCCGCTGCCACCACCGCCGCCAGTCTCTCCGCTTCTGCCACTTCGTCTACCAGCTCTTTCCAGCAGTGGCATCACCGTCTTGGCCATCTGTGTGGATCTCGCCTGTCGTCCTTAGTTCGTCGTGGTCTTCTGGGGTCTGTCTCAGGAGACGTGTCTTTAGATTGTCAGGGCTGTAAGTTAGGTAAACAGATTCAGCTTCCTTATCCTCATAGTGAGACTGTGTCTCAGCGTCCTTTTGATCTTGTTCATTCAGATGTTTGGGGTCCGGCTCCCTTCGTTTCGAAAGGGGGTCATCGTTATTATATTATTTTTATAGATAATTTCTCTCGCCACACTTGGATATATTTCATGTCTTCTCGTAGTGAGGCCTTGCCTATCTATAAACAATTTGCCACTATGATACACACATAGTTCTCCACTCCTATTCGTGTCTTTCGTGCTGATTCTGCTGGCGAGTACCTCTCTCGTCACCTGCGCAGCTTCCTTGCTGAGCAGGGCACTCTCGCTCAGTTTTCTTGTCCTGGTGCTCATGCTCAGAATGGTGTCGCTGAGCGCAAGCATCGTCACCTCCTTGAGACGGCTCGTGCTCTGATGATCGCCGCCTCTATTCCACCTCACTTTTGGGCCGAGGCTGTTTCCACTGCCACCTATCTCGTCAACATTCAGCCCTCTTCTGCTCTTAAGGGTGCGATCCCTGCTGAGCGTCTCTGTGGTCTTCTTCCTGACTACTCTGCCCTTCATCTGTTTGGCTGCGTTTGCTATGTTCTCCTCGCCCCTCGAGAACGTACCAAACTGACCGCTCAGTCTGTTGAGTGTGTATTTCTGGGGTACAGTGCCGAGCACAAGGGCTATCGGTGCTGGGATCCTGTTGGTCGTCGGATACGGGTTTCTCGGGATGTGACTTTCGACGAGTCTCGTCCATTCTACCCACGTCCTGCCTCTCCTTCGGCTTCCTCTGTGGAGTCTCTGTCTTTCTTGACCTTTCCAGATACTCCTATATCTGTTTTGCCCTCGTACACCTGTCCTACTGAGTCTCCACATATTCCCCCTGTGGCCTCTCCGCCGTTGTCGCCGCCTGTGTCGTCTCCTACGACTCCCCAGGCTCCTCCCACTATCGTCTACACTCGTCGACCTCGTATTGAGGATCTTCCAGACGAGTCATCTTCTTCTGATGTTCCATCTTCTTCTGATGCTCCATCTTCCCCTGATGGGTCATCTTCTCCTCGCTACGCTCTCCGCGATCGCCAGTCGATTCGGCCTCCTGCCCATTTTGCCTTTGCTGGCGCAGCTACTCGTGAGCCTGTCTCCTACCGGGATGCTGTTACTCACCCTGAGTGGCAGCTTGCCATGGCCGAGGAGATTGCTGCCCTCGAGCGTACTGGTACTTGGGATCTTGTTCCTTTTCCATCTCATTCTCATCCCATCACATGTAAGTGGGTCTATAAGATTAAGACTCGCTCTGATGGCTCTCTTGAGCGCTATAAGGCGCGTCTTGTTGCTCGTGGTTTCCAACAGCAGCATGGTGTTGACTACGACGAGATTTTTGCTCCTGTGGCCCACATGACCACTGTTCGCACTCTTCTTTCGGTGGCGTCTGTTCGTCACTGGTCTGTTTCTCAGCTTGATGTCAAGACTGCCTTTCTTAATGGCGAGTTGCGTGAGGAGGTCTACATGCATCCGCCACCTGGGTATTCTGTTCCTGAGGGCATGGTCTGTCGCCTTCGTCGCTCTCTCTATGGCCTTAAGCAAGCCCCCCGTGCTTGGTTTGAGCGCTTCTCCTCTGTGGTTACTGGTGCTGGATTTTCAGCTAGTGATCATGATCCTGCGCTCTTTGTCCACACTTCGTCTCGTGGTCGGACTCTTCTTCTCCTGTATGTTGATGATATGATCATTACGGGAGATGATTCTGAGTACATTGCCTTTGTTAAGGCTCGTCTTAGTGAGCAGTTCCTTATGTCGGATCTTGGTCCTCTTCGTTATTTTCTTGGGATTGAGGTTACTTCCACTCCAGATGGTTTCTTTATGTCCCAAGAGAAATATATTCAGGATCTTCTTGATCGCGCCTCTCTCACTGATCAGCGTACTGTTGAGACTCCCATGGAGCTCAATGTTCACCTCCGACTCTCTGATGGCGAGCTTCTTTCTGATCCGACTCGCTATCGTCATCTTGTTGGGAGTCTTGTCTACCTTGCTGTTACTCGTCCAGATATCACTTATCCAGTTCATATTCTGAGTCAGTTTGTTTCAGCTCCCACTCAGGTTCACTACAGCCACCTTCTTCGAGTTCTGCGATACCTTCGTGGGACTATCTCTCGCCGTCTCTTCTTTCCACGTTCCAGCTCGTTACAGCTTCAGGCCTATTCGGATGCTACTTGGGCCAGCGATCCCTCTGATCGCCGGTCTATCTCTGCTTACTGTGTTTTTCTTGGTGGTTCTCTTATTGCCTGGAAGACGAAGAAACAGACTGCAGTGTCCCGTTCGAGTGCAGAGGCTGAGTTGCGAGCTATGGCTCTCTTGACAGCAGAGATTACTTGGCTACGGTGGTTACTTGAGGATTTTGGTGTTTCTGTCACTACACCGACCCCTCTCTTGTCAGACAGTACATGTGCTATCAGTATTGCTAGTGATCCTGTGAAGCATGAGCTCACCAAGCACATTGGAGTTGATGCTTCTTTCATGAGGACTTGTGTGCATGATCAGGTGATTACTCTTCAGTATGTGCCTTCAGAGCTTCAGATAGCGGATTTCTTCACGAAGGCCCAGACTCGAGCACAGCACAGCTTCTTCCTCTCCAAACTCAGTGTTGTTGATCCACCATGAGTTTGAGGGGGGGTGTTAGAGATATATGTATAGTTTGTTATTCCCCATTGTTATGAGGGGTTCTTTGCATATTTACCACCTGTACTTTGTGTATATATACCGGCCCATTGGCCTCATATGAATACAAGCGCTATTCATAACAGTATTCTTCTCTGACTTTAGCATTGGCATATCCATTAGAGCTGTTGGAATTTCCCCTGTAAGGTTGTTGTTTGATATGTCTAGATAGAAAAGGAAGTTTAGGCTGCTGATCCAGTCAGGTACTGGTCCAGTGAGCTGATTGTTATACAATACTAACATCTCCAAATTTCCAAGCTTTGATATCCAAAGAGGTATTTTTCCAAACAATGGGCAATCTGACAAAACCTGAAGATTTTCGAAACCATCGATTCTGTCATCATCTGGCAAGACTTCTCCCCCGAAGTTCTGGTTGATAAGCAGGGTGGTAAGGTTCTTGCAGCCCTTGAGAATCTGAAGTGCATTTGTGATATTTGTGAAATTGTTGGTACCAAGTGATAGGAAAGTAAGGGACTTCATATTGCCTATTCTCGGTGAAAACTGGCCATGTAAGTGGTTGCCAGATAGCCGCAGTGCAGTCATATTGCTGCAAGAGTATATGCTTTCTGGAATTGGACCGGTGAAGTTGTTGAACAGAAGATCTAAAGCTTTCAGATTGGGCAGTGTGGAGAAGTTAACCTTGGCAAGCTCTCCCGAGAAATTATTGATCTTGAGGTCGATGGTTATAAGATTTGTGCAATTGCCCAGAGTTGACGGCAGCTCCCCAAACATGTAGTTGTGGTCCAAATGGAGCTCCTCCAATCTCTTGAGGTGACCTATAGAATCTGGAATCTTGCCACTGAAGTAGTTCCATCCAAGATCAAGGGTAATCAGATTACTGAGTTCTACTACACCACCAAATGTTCCTTCTAACCCATTGTTGGGAAAAGAGAGGTGCTCCAACAAGGTAGCATTGAAGAGTTCATCCGAGAGAGTCCCGTTGAGTCTGTTGTGGCCAACCTTGAGCACTGTGAGCATGGAGCAATTACCAAGCCCAGGGGGGATATTGCCACTGAATTGATTGTAAGATAGGTCAAGCACGACCAAGGATTGCGAGTTGATGCAGAAAGAAGACGGTATCAGGCCATTGAAACTATTGTTGCTCGCATTGAGCGCAACCAGATTCCTCGTTTTCTCCCATGCGGTGGACGGAAATTCTCCTGTAAACAGGTTGCTTGAGATGTTTAGTACCTGCAATGGTCGGTCAGATGTGGACAAATTCAGGTCTTGCAAGACTCCGTTTAGGCGGTTGAAGCTAACATCGAGGACGACAATGCTGCTGGAGGACATCACTTCCAATGGAAGTCCGCCGGTGAAAGAGTTCTGGGACATGTTGATACGCAACAAGCCGGCGAGGTCACCAATGGACGGTGAGATGGGCCCTTCAAGGCCTCTTGAGGCTAGAGAAACCTCAATGACCGCTCCATTTCGATCGCAGATGATGCCTTGCCATGCACAGCAGTCTGTGCCATTCTGCCACGACACGGCGAGGCCACCGTCTTGTGAGAGCTCTGTTAGAGATATATGTATAGTTTGTTATTCCCCATTGTTATGAGGGGTTCTTTGCATATTTGCCACCTGTACTTTGTGTATATATACCGGCCCATTGGCCTCATATGAATACAAGCACTATTCATAACATGGTATCAGAGCCAAAATTAGGGTTTTGACCTACCTAGGGTTCCGTGCGCCGTCGCCGACTCTGCACCACCGTCGCCGACTCCCGCGTGCCGCCTCCGCCTCCACTGTTGCCGTCGGCCTCCCCGCGCCGTCGCCGGCCTCCCCGCGCCTCCCCGCGTCGCCGCCCGGCCTCCCCGCGCCTCCCCGCGCCGTCACCCGGGCCTCCCCGCGCCTCCCGCCGGGCCGCTGTCGCCGTTGCCCGCTCTCGGGAGTTGCGCGCCGCCGCTGGGGGGGGGCCATCTTCACGCCGCCGCTCGGGCTCGGGAGTTCTCGCTGCCGCCGCTCGGGAGTTCCCGCCGCCGCCGCTCGGGAGTTCCCGCCGCCGCTCGGGAGTTTCCTCCGCCCGCCGCTCGGGAGTTCCCCCCGCCACAGGCCGCCGCCGCCGGCTGCTTCTCCCCCGCCCGAGGCCGCCGCCGCCGGCTGCTCCTCACCCGCCCGCTCCGCCCGTCTCTGCTTCGGAGCTTTGGGCTGCCTCGGTCGGTCCTTTTAGTGGTCAGGCCGGTCGTTTTGACCGGATAAAAAAAAGAGCAAAAAAAAACGTCGTTCTAACCGCCGCGCCGTCCAGCGCCGCCTGTTAGACTTCGTTGCCTTGGTCGCCGCGCCGTCCAGCGCCGCCTACCAATGGGCACCGTTTCTCTCCCTCGCTGCCCGGTGATCTTTGATGGTGTTAATTACACCGATTTCGTGTCTCACATGCGCATTCACATGCGTGGTCTTCGTCTCTGGGGCGTCCTCTCTGGCGATGTCACCTGCCCGCCTTGCCCTATTCCTCCGACGGAGCCTACGCCTGTTGCATTGCCTCCGACAGCCGATAAGTCTGCTGCTGATTATGAAGCTGCCTCTGCCTATCAGGAGGCTCTGGATTCCTACAAGGATCGTCTGACCGTCTACACTCAGTGGTACGATGACGACGCTCGGGCTGCTGCTGTCTTCATCGCCAGTGTCCAGCCTCAGTTCTCTTCTGAGGTTGTGGGACTCCCTTCGGCTTTCCAGATGTGGACTCATCTTCGTCAGCGCTACGAGCCCTCTGGTGATGCCCTGTACCTGTCCGTGGTCCGCCAGGAGCACTCTCTTCAGCAGGGTGATGCTACTGTTGACGCTTTTTACGCTCAGAGTTCTGCTGTCTGGCGTCAGTTGGACTCACTTCGCACCGCTGGCTGTCGTACCTGTCCGTGCTGCCTGGATGTACGTGCTGAATTGGAGTTTCAGCGGGTTTACGAGTTCCTTACTCGCCTTCGTCCTGAGTTCGAGCAAAGGCGTGCCCAGCTCCTTGCACGCCACCCTCGTGTCACTCTCCTGGAGGCTCTTACCGAGATACGCGCAGAGGAGACTCGTTTGAGTGGTGCTGGTCTGATGCCACTCCCCTCTGTGCTCGCCGCTCGTCCGCCTGCTACACTGCCTCCTCCAGCGGCTACCATAGGTGGTGGTGGCCGTCCTCCGTCTGGAGGTGGCCGTCCTCACTGTTCCTACTGCGACAAGGATGGCCACACTGAGTCCCAGTGCTACAAGAAGAAGCGGCATCTTTCACGCTGTTCTTCTACTGGCACTAGTGCTTCTACGACGACGTCTGCCTCGACTTCTTCAGCAGCTTCTCTCACCGAGCAGGAGATAGCCAGACTTCGACGCCTCCTTGCCGCTTCAGGTTCTCTCTCGACAGGTTCTGCAGGTTCTGCTACTGACTCTTCGGGCACTGAGAGACCACCTCCTACACAGTCAGGTACCTCCCCGTGGATTCTTGATTCTGGAGCATCTTTTCACATGACTCCTGATCCTTGCACTCTGTCTTCTATTACACCTCTTGATTCTCCTATCAGTGTTCTTACTGCTGATGGTACATCTCTTTCTGTCTCTGGTCGATGATCTCTTAGCAACTCATCCTTTCATGTTCCTTCTGTTGCTCATGTTCCTCGCCTTACCATGCAGCTTCTTTCTGCTGGGCAGATTACTGACCTTGGTTATCGGGTTGTCCTCGACTCTGACTCTTGTTGTATTCAGGATCGCCACACGGGAGCTCTGGTTGGTTCTGGCCCTCGGCGCCGTGACTCACAGCGTCTCTGGGAGCTTGACTGGCTTCACCTTCCTTCCGCTGCCACCATCGCCGCCAGTCTCTCCGCTTCTGCCACTTCGTCTTCCGGCTCTTTCCAGCAGTGGCATCACCGTCTTGGTCATCTGTGTGGATCTCGTCTGTCGTCCTTAGTTCGTCGTGGTCTTCTGGGGTCTGTCTCCGGAAATGTGTCTTTAGATTGTCAGGGCTGTAAGTTAGGTAAACAGATTCAGCTTCCTTATCCTCATAGTGAGTCTGTGTCTCAGCGCCCTTTTGATCTTGTTCATTCAGATGTTTGGGGTCCGTCTCCCTTCATTTCGAAAGGGGGTCATCGATATTATATCATTTTTATAGATGATTTTTCTCGCCATACTTGGATATATTTCATGTCTTCTCGTAGTGAGGTCTTGTCTATCTATAAACAATTTGCCACTATGATTCACACACAGTTCTCCACTCCTATTCGTGTTTTTCGTGCTGATTCTGCGGCCGAGTACCTCTCTCGTTACCTGCGCAGCTTCCTTGCTGAGCAGGGCACTCTCGCTCAGTTCTCTTGTCCTGGTGCTCATGCTCAGAATGGTGTCGCTGAGCGCAAGCATCGTCACCTCCTTGAGACGGCTCGTGCTCTGATGATTGCCGCCTCTATTCCACCTCACTTTTGGGCCGAGGCTGTTTCCACTGCCACCTATCTCGTCAACATCCAGCCCTCTTCTGCTCTTCAGGGAGCGATCCCTGTTGAGCGTCTCTGTGGTCTTCTTCCTGACTACTCTACCCTTCATCTGTTTGGCTGCGTTTGCTACGTTCTCCTCGCCCCTCGAGAACGCACCAAACCGACCGCTCAGTCTGTTGAGTGTGTCTTTCTGGGATACAGTGCCGAGCACAAGGGCTATCGGTGCTGGGATCCTGTTGGTCGTCGGATGCGGGTTTCTCGGGATGTGACTTTCGACGAGTCTCGTCCATTCTATCCACGTCCTGCCTCTCCTTCGGCTTCCTCTGTGGAGTCTCTGTCTTTCTTGACCTTTCCAGATACACCTATATCTGTTTTGCCCTCGTCCACCTGTCCCACTGAGTCTCCACATATTCCCCCTGTGGCCTCTCCGCCGTTGTCGCCGCCTGTGTCGTCTCCTACGACTCCCCAGGCTCCTCCCACTATCGTCTACACTCGCCGACCTCGTATTGAGGATCTTCCAGATGAGTCATCTTCTCCTGATGTTCCATCTTCTTCTGATGCTCCATCTTCCCCTGATGGGTCATCTTCTCCTCGCTACGCTCTCCGCGATCGCCAGTCGATTCGGCCTCCTGCCCGTTTTGCCTTTGCTGGCGCAGCTACTCGTGAGCCTGTCTCCTACCGGGATGCTGTTACTCACCCTGAGTGGCAGCTTGCCATGGCCGAGGAGATTGCTGCCCTCGAGCGTACTGGTACTTGGGATCTTGTTCCTTTTCCTTCTCATTCTCATCCCATCACATGTAAGTGGGTCTATAAGATTAAGACTCGCTCTGATGGCTCTCTTGAGCGCTATAAGGCGCGTCTTGTTGCTCGTGGCTTCCAGCAGGAGCATGGTGTTGACTACGACGAGACTTTTGCTCCTGTGGCCCACATGACCACTGTTCGCACTCTTCTTTCGGTGGCGTCTGTTCGCCACTGGTCTGTTTCTCAGCTTGATGTCAAGAATGCCTTTCTTAATGGCGAGTTGCGTGAGGAGGTCTACATGCATCCGCCACCTGGGTATTCTGTTCCTGAGGGCATGGTCTGTCGCCTTCGTCGCTCTCTCTATGGTCTTAAGCAAGCCCCTCGTGCTTGGTTTGAGCGCTTCTCCTCTGTGGTCACTGGTGCTGGTTTTTCAGCTAGTGATAATGATCCTGCGCTCTTTGTCCACACTTCGTCTCGTGGTCGGACTCTTCTTCTCCTGTATGTTGATGATATGATCATTACGGAAGATGATTCTGAATACATTGCCTTTGTTAAGGCTCGTATTAGTGAGCAGTTCCTTATGTCGGATCTTGGTCCTCTTCGTTATTTCCTTGGGATTGAGGTTACTTCCACTCCAGATGGTTTCTTTATGTCCCAAGAGAAATATATTCAGGATCTTCTTGATCGCGCCTCTCTCACTGATCAGCGTACTGTTGAGACTCCCATGGAGCTCAATGTTCACCTCCGACTCTCTGATGGCGAGCCTCTTTCTGATCCGACTCGCTATCGTCATCTTGTTGGGAGTCTTGTCTACCTTACTGTTACTCGTCCGGATATCACTTATCCAGTTCATATTCTGAGTCAGTTTGTTTCAGCTCCTACTCAGGTTCACTACAGCCACCTTCTTCGAGTTCTGCGATACCTTCGTGGGACTATCTCTCGCCGTCTCTTCTTTCCACGTTCCAGCTCTTTACAGCTTCAGGCCTATTCGGATGCTACTTGGGCCAGCGATCCCTCTGATCGCCGGTCTATCTCTGCTTACTGTGTTTTTCTTGGTGGTTCTCTTATTGCCTGGAAGACGAAGAAACAGACTGCAGTGTCCCGTTCGAGTGCAGAGGCTGAGTTGCGAGCTATGGCTCTCTTGACAGCAGAGATTACTTGGCTACGGTGGTTACTTGAGGACTTTGGTGTTTCTGTTACTACACCGACCCCTCTCTTGTCAGACAGTACATGTGCTATTAGTATTGCTCGTGATCCTGTGAAGCATGAGCTCACCAAGCACATTGGTGTTGATGCTTCTTTCATGAGGACTTGTGTGCATGATCAGGTGATTACTCTTCAGTATGTGCCTTCGGAGCTTCAAATAGCGGATTTCTTCACGAAGGCCCAGACTCGAGCACAGCACAGCTTCTACCTCTCCAAACTCAGTGTTGTTGATCCACCATGAGTTTGAGGGGGGGTGTTAGAGATATATGTATAGTTTGTTATTCCCCATTGTTATGAGGGGTTCTTTGCATATTTGTCACCTGTACTTTGTGTATATATACCGGCCCATTGGCCTCATATGAATACAAGCGCTATTCATAACAAGCTCGGCGAGGAACCGGAGGAGGGAGCTCTTCTCCTGCTCGGCGCATGAGCTTGCTGGAGAGGCCAAGCAGAGTAGCAGCACAACTGCAAGGGCAAAGGATGGGCTGACCAGTTTGCTGCTTCTTATGTTGCTGCATGAAGAATGTGGTGTTGGCCACATGGATTTTCTCATGAAACTATCATGAGATGGTAAAGTTTCCATTACCAGGCAGTATATGCTAGAAGGCTAATCTTTGTGTGTGTGTGTTTTGGCGAGGAGCAAGTACACTAATCTGGAAGGCGATTACTTCGGAGAAACACTTGTCCAGTGTATCTGTGCGTGTGCATGCTTTAAGCACGATATAAGCTTAAGTAAGGAGCAAGGAAGGAAGGTGGCAAGATTGGGAGAGAGGTGCCCTTGTTGACCCGATGCCTTCACTTGTTAATGGCCACAGTGGTGTATTATACGACGGAGTTTTAGGTCTCATTTGGAATGCGGTTTTTGTTTCCAGTTTCTGTGGGAACTGAAATGTTTCCTGTGAAGTTCGTGCGTTCCAAACGGGCCTCACTTGTTTGCGCTACGCACGAGAGCCGGCATGGCAGGTCAGCTGTCTAATTGAGAAACTTGGAGCAGTCAACCATTGAGTAGACACGGTATATGCTCTTTATTGTTTTGGTTTGATCTTTCGTCCTACAGGGACGATGTTCTAAGTTGTTAATCTACACTCTTTCGGGTTGGTTCATTTGAATCTGCCCATTCCTACTGTTGAAGAACTTCGGATGTTGAACCAATGCTGGTATACTATGAGGTTTGACGCGGGTATTTTTCATTGCCATAATGGTAAGATGGCAATGTGACAATAACGTCCATAATTGATCTTTACCTGTCTTTGGCTTGTACATTTGTACAATTGGAAGAGTAGTTAAGAACTAGAGAAGTTTTGGAGCGCCGCCGGCGGCGAGGACGTACGCAAATGGTGAGGTCGGGCGCGCAGAATCGCTCGTCTTCCTACGGGGAATCGGTCGGCCTAATGTCCTGTCCACAAGCGGCCCGGCCCACATCGAACGCACATTTGCTCTGCGCATGACATGCGGACACAGCCAGTAACAGAGCTAGAATTTGGTTATACCCCGAACTCAGAGGTGAAATGATCTAGCCTATCTAGGCTGAATCATGAAAATGTTATCCAAACTGGACTGAATTTACCCGGGTTTTACACTAGATATTTTTCTACACCCCAGACTAAAACCTATCCTGCCCGGGGTATGGCTTCACCCCTGAACACAGCAGTACAGCACACGAACCGCATCCATCTCTACCAGCGCGGACCTCTCCTCACCACCGAGAGGCAGCGATTCGCGGCGTAGCGGCGGCTTGGGGTCCAGCGGATGCATGCCGGAGGTGAGGGCAGCAATTACTAATTAGCGTCCTTGCGTTCAACTGTCGTTGTGGTAATAGCTACCCTCAGACCTGTCCAGTGGGCTGTGCCGGGCCGGCACGACACGGCCCATTTAGGCACGGCTCGTTAAGGCCTGCGTAATAAACGGGTCATGCTGTGCCAGCCCGCGGGCCGCTGTGCGAGCCCAGGCACGGCCCGATTCCGTACCGTACCGGCCCAGGCACGGTTGATGCTGATACCCTGATTGATGATCAAGGCTATCCTTTTCTTCACTTCGTAATATGAAGATCCCTATATACACAGGAGTATTATGATACGGTTCCATCTGGGCTGTGGACTTCTCTTCGTAAGATTTATTTATTGGCACACTTCGACTGCTTCAGTCGAGACTACTACCTCATCATACAACACGTACCCATACACAAAGGAACTCTGCGAAGTCAATCACAGACGATCGTTAGTCAAGAGAATGGTGTCTAAGACTGAAGGTGCTTAATTTTCTGAAGAGAACGGTTAGTAAGGATAGAGCCACATAGCTTCAGTTCTCCGTCAAATTTGAGAACGTGTCGAGCTGACCAATATCTGGAGGGATTGCACCCCTAAATTTATTGTTTCCTAGATAAACCTTGGGTCCAAATAGGCTGCAACAGTGCATCTCATTAATGTTGTTGGGACTTGGAAGTCTGCCTGTAAGGTTGTTGTTTGATAGTACATCTAGATAGAGCAAGTTTAGGGTGTTGATCCAAGGATTTCAGACTGGTACGTATTTGTCCAGTAAGTTGCTAATCACGTTAATCATTTTTTACAGACCAAAGAGCTCTGTGTTTTTTTTTCTTTTTTGCAAGGAGTAGTAAACTAGTAAGGAGGAGAGGATGCAGGCGGAGGGGAACAAGCAAGGAAGGAAACAATAGCTCGCATCCCCTGCAAGCAAGGTTTGTCGTGCTGCTTTCGCCATTGACGGCCTCTCTCTCACGTATTCGTGGTCCTCTCTCTCTCTCTCTCTCTCTCTCTCTCTCTCTGGAATCTCTGCCAATTCTGCCCTCCATGTTATATACCCAGACATCAGTTTCCATGCACCGCGAAACGGCCATACACAATTAAAAGATCGTGTACTGCATAAGAGCTGCGTCCTTTAGGTTTTCATCTCTTTTCCTTCTCTGTTTGGGCTCGAATTAAGTGAGACAACATGGGTTACTACTCCCCAAGAGGTGCTGTGCTGTTCGCTCTGCCTCTCATTTGCTTCCTCTCGTCAGGTATATTTTCCAGGAGATCGAAAGCCATCGAGGATCATATTGACATTGTTCTTTTCACTTTCTCCGATCCTGCTAAGAAATCAGGAATGCCGCATCCATTGATTTTTGTTGGGTTTTTTTTCTGTTTGTTTTTTTTCTCCCTTCAGTGTGTGTTAAAAATTATTCCAAAGTTTATATTCAACAGAAACGTTTCAGGTTTTCTCACTGGTCGTGTCTATTTCACTTCGAAAATATCAGCACTCTGTCTTGCTTGCTTCCTGTCAGATTTTTCTTGTTTCAAAAAGAAAGAAAAGGAAACGAATTCTGACACAGACAGACTACACATGAACTGTACGCCTCTTCAGGTGCAATGAAACGAGCCGAGTCGGCCCGAGTCTTCACGATCACCAACCAGTGCAAGACAACGATATGGCCGGCAGTGACACCTGGTGACAGCTTCGGCGGCGGCGGCTTCGCCCTCCGGCCGGGGCAGTCCATGGTGTTCACGGCGCCAGTCGGGTGGTCGGGCCGCATCTGGGGCCGGACCGACTGCAAATTCGACCAGTCGGGGAAAGGGTCGTGCGCGACGGGGTCGTGCGGGCCGTCCCTGAAATGTGCGGCGGCGTCGGGAGAACCGCCGGCGAGCCTGGCGGAGTTCACGCTCGCGTCGCCGGACTTCTACGACGTGAGCCTGGTGGACGGGTTCAACCTGCCGATGGTGGTGAAACCGGTGAATGGGCAGGGCAACTGCTCGACGGCGGGGTGCAACAGCGACCTGCGCCTGAGCTGCCCGTCGGAGCTGGCGATGAAGGTGAATGGGCGGACGGTAGCGTGCCGGAGCGCGTGCGACGTGTTCAACACCGACCAGTACTGCTGCCGCGGGCAGTACGGGAACCCCATGACGTGCAAGCCCACCACCTACTCCAAGAAGTTCAAGGAAGCATGCCCGACGGGGTACAGCTACGCCTACGACGACCCATCCAGCCTCTTCACCTGTTCACATGCAGACTACATTGTCACCTTCTGCTCAAATAGGTAACAGTGCAATCCTTATACGCGACACACCTGGTGCGACCTACCTTGTCAGTCGAGACACGAAATCAGCACGAAATTTTTTTAAAAAGATCTACATGTATTGAGGCCCTGATCAACTCGGCTTCGGCTTCTGACTTCTGGCTTATTTTTCACTATTCATAAGTTTTGTCTTTTTCTGAACTTTTGGCTTTTTGTTGAGCTTTTTTGCCGGTTCTTTTTTCCCGTATTTGTTTGTATTATACGTAATGGGCTAACATATTTTTTATATTTTTATTTTTTTAAATTTAATTATGCTAAATAAGCCTCTGTCAGCTACAGTGTTTTTTCAACCAACTACAGTGTTTTCAGCCATAAGCCATGAGCTTTTCAGCCGAACCGATCACCACCTCAATTTACTCTAGAAGCGAGAAAATTCTATGATAAAACAATATGAAAAAGAAAAAAATAGAGACAAAATGATACTACTCACATCGAACTAATAACCGTACAAGTCCTGACTCCGCACCTGCTACGTTCTTCCATTCTTGATGTGTTTCAGGAAGCAATCGACGTGCTATTACCACATCGACCGGCTCGTGTGCAGTGGCTCCAGCCGATATGGGCCGATGACGCCCACCCTGATGCTTGCGCTCCTCTTCAGCTTTGTGGCCTTGCAGTTTTCAGCGTAAGCATCAAGAGCAACGTGACCAACCTGATATATACAAATTTTTCCCCTTTTTATTCCTCCGAGAAACAAAAGTAGAGGCGATTCGTCAAATTTGTGCTCTCTTGCATGTGAATATTAATTGTTCTTTAGAGAGGCAACATACATTAGTGATTTTATTTTCATCCTCCCCTGACAATGTAAATGAAGACAGCACCACTGCATAGCATGCTTTCTGAATCCTTTTAATTAATCACATTACCTGTTGGGTCTTGACACAGTGTGTGTGTGTATTCTAACAAATAGTGTGGGCTCAATAATGCCCAAGAATTGAAGGCCCGGTGTTACCGCCAGATTTTGGTAGACAAAATAGTTGGTAGAAATATTTTTAGTAGTTGATATGATTTTAAGTAAAGATCGGGATTTGGCAAAGATCAGAATCAAATATCGGCCAAGTCTCCCAAAGATACCGACTAAGGAAAAGTAAAAGCAAGAAAGTAAATCGTCAACAGGAGATTGGAAACGAGAAGATTTGAAGACGGACAATGACTCTATCTAAAATTACAATGTAGTGACTTCATTTATATTGGCTAAAATTACATGTGAGTGCCCCTCACTTCGTACGGCTTCTCTTAAGCTGGTATTATTCATAAGCTAAACTTAAAAAGCATCAACAAAAGCCAATATGAACGAGCCCGGATAGTTTCATCTGATCTGAACAACAATCTATTATCGTGCAGAGTACATGTGAAAAGGGCAATGCCATGTGTATCAATTGTGAATAACTTCATTAGAAACTGGAGTAGACATGGTCACAATGTTTTGAAATTTTAGTCTTGAAGTTCAAATTCGAAGAGGGTCGTTAAACTGGGCTGCCTGATGTTTCAAGACAGAGCCATGACGGTCAGTAACCAACCAGTCGTAGCTTACTACGATCCTTTGAGATTCGGCCCATCTAACGAAGCCGGCCTAAATTCCTCGAGTGGACCTATCTAACAAATACACGGCCGCTGAGTGCACGAACCCCGCGAGACCGCAATTCGCAAACCCTAGCCAAATTTTCGCATGGATCTAGTCGTGTTCATGCGAGTTTAGATTTTGAATCGTCATTTCCGCAGCTAGCGAAGGGCGCACGTTGTGCTCTGATCGAATTGCCTGTATACAAAAAAAAATTGCGATTTTTTTTGCTTGCTGTGCTGTTCGTTGTAAATTTGCAGATTCCAATTCATTGTGGAAAGTCTTAACTTTTGTTAAGAGTATCTTATGTTTCAACTTGTTTGCGCTGTGTAGTTTCGCACACCGCAACATTTACTCTAGCAAATTAGTAACAATGTACCAAACAGCTTTGTAACCAAGGTTGCTTGCTAGGAAAACAAATACTTCATGCTTATATCGTTCGACCAGAGAACAGTATGACAGCTTCAAAAAACCCCGACAGATATATTAATAAGATCCAAAGTGCAGGTGGATTGAAAGATGTGAACCCTGATAGAAGGAATAAAAAGATGTAAGGTTCAAATACAAATCTGCTAAAGACAGGGAGATGCAGCAGAAATTACTCTCAAGAACAATTTTTTTTCCAACATTTGGTACAACTTAGTAGCAGACTAGCAGAAAAAGTAGTTAGAGCCGCTCGTGATCTGGCCATTGTTGGCGAGAACAGATACGAAGTCGTGGCTGTTTGTTGCTGGGTTTAGCTCTGTCCATTGCATACATATAATCTAGCGCAAATTACAATTGATGTAGGCTTATCCAAAAAATCTAGATAAGACTACCTGATCATATAGCACTCCTATTGCAAAGAACAAACCAAAGGCAACTGAAAAGATGACCTTGCTGCTGCATTGTTTTGCGGAGATAATGGACAGGCGAGCTTCTGCTGCTGAATTACAGTGGTGAATAAGCATAGAGCCGCACAGCTTTGGGTTCCCAGCAAAACTGGAGTTTGGAAACGTGCTAAACTGGCCTTCAGTTGGAACAGGCCCATGTAGGTCATTGTTAGAAATGTTGAATTCAGCAAGGAAATTAAGTTTCTCCAGTGCAGAAGGGATTACACCTGTCAGAAGGTTGGCAGACAAGTCTAGTAACTGCAGGTTCGTGAGGTTGCAGATCGATTGTGGGATCTCTCCGTATAAGTTGTTGAAGCTCAAGTTGAGTGAGTGGAGTGCTTTCAACTGACCAATCTCGGGGGGGATCACACCGGTGAATTTATTGTTGCCTAGATTCAGCGTTTTTGGCAAAGCGCTGATCGTGCGGTATTGACGTGATGGAGTATCATATAAAGGCAACTCAAAGATTCCTGGGTCTAAATGGGCTATGCTCTTTTCTGATTTCAGCATTGGCATCTGCATCAATTGTGTTGGGATCTTTCCCGTGAGACTGTTATTGGATACATCTAGAAAGAAGAGGAAGCTTAGGCTATTTATCCAGGCAGGTATTGGTCCACTGAGTTGGTTGTTGTATAAAGATAATACTTTCAAATTTTTGAGCTTTGATATCCAATGAGGTATTTTTCCAGACAACGAGGAACCATCTATGCCAAGAAACTGAAGATTCTCAAAGCCACCAAACATTTCGTACTCTGGCATGGTCTCATGCCTGAAGTTGCCCCCAATTAGAAGAGTAATGAGGTTCCTAGAGCTCTTGAGGATCTGAATTGCATCTGTGATATTTGTAAAGAAGTTGTAACCAAGTGATAGGAAGGTGAGGGACTTCAGATTGCTTATTCTCGGTGAGATCTGGCCATGGAAGTTGTTGACAGATAGTCTCAGTGCGGTAAGATTTCTGCAAGAATAGAGGCTTTCTGGAATTGTGCCAGTGAAGTTGTTCAAGACCAGGTCTAAATTTTTCAGATTTAATAGGGAGGAGAATTTCACCTTTGTGAGCTCTCCCCAGATGTTGTTTTTGCCGAGATTGATGATTGTGATAGATTTGCATTTACTCAGAGCTGACGGTAGCTCTCCAGACATGTTATTGCTGTTTAAGTGGAGCTCCTTCAATCGCTTGAGCTGCCCAATAGAATCTGGGATGTTGCCACTAAACCCATTCTCCGCAAGATCAAGGATAGCCAGATTACTGAGTTTGGCTAAATGTACTGGAGGCAGTGCTCCTTGCAAGACGTTGTCGGGCAAGGAGAGGTACTCCAACGAGGTTGCATTGAAGAGTTCATCTGGGAGAGTCCCACTGAGGCTGTTGTGACCAACCTTGAGCACTCTGAGCATGGAGCAATCACCTAGTCCAGGTGGAATATTGCCACTGAACTGATTGTAACAAAGGTCGAGCACAGCGAGGGACCGTAAGGAAAGGCAGAAAGAAGATGGTATGTGCCCAGTGAAGCTATTGTTGCTTGCATTGAGCACAACCAGATTGTTCACCATCGTCCATGTGGTTGATGGAAATTCTCCAGTAAACAGGTTGCTCGAGACATTCAGTACCTGCAGTGGACGGGCAGGAGTTGACAATGGCAGCACTTGCAGTCCCTCGCTGAGGTGGTTGAAGCTGACATCAAGGATGGCGATGCTGCTGGAGGACATGAGTTCCAACGGAAGGCCGCCAGAGCCCAGAGAGCAAGTTGTATGAGAGGTTGAGGTGCATCAGGCCGGTGAGGTCGGCAAGGGATGGTGAGATGCGCCCTTCAAGGCCTCTTGATGCCAGGGAGACCTCAACGACCTTCCCATCCCTATTGCAGGTGATGCCCTCCCAGGCACAGCAATCAGTGCCATTCCGCCACGGCACGGCGAGGCCGCCGTTCGCCTTCCGGGAGAGCCCGGCGAGGAACTGGAGGAGATAGATCTTCTCCTGCTCCGTGCATGAGCTGGCGGGGGGCGCAATGGAGAAGGAGAGCAGCAGCAGCACAACAGCAAGTCCAAGGAAAGCCATGCTTGTTTTGTTGTTGCGGGAAGAATGGAGCAGTATTTGCATGCAAATTGAACAGCAGGTCGAAGGCGTATATATACTCATCCAATTGGTCAGGAAGGTTTGCAAGTGCCTGTGCTTTGCCTTGCCGTCTCTAGCGGTGGATCCGGCCGGAGTATCATAATAGCATCAGTGTACGTCTGGTATAGCCACTATTTTTTTGTATGAACTATTTTTTTGAAGGCTATAGATGAAATGGACAAGTGTTATAGCCACTAGTTGACTATACTATTGTACTTGCTCTAAGAGCAAATACAATAGAAGAGATGGCTGCCACCTCTAGGACTAGCCACATAAGCAAAAAGAGTACATATGGCTCATGTGGAGGTAACTAATACAATAAGTTGAGTAGAGGTTACCTCTACTAAAGCACTCAAACATTTAATATTTCGCTAGAGGCGACCCTAACCCTTATTGTACTTGCTCTAAGAACTAGCATCGCCTCCAAGTCCTCGTATGATGTGCTAGAGGTCACCTCTTACATGAGGAGCAGCTTGCCTCTCTCTCCTCTTGTCTCTCTCTTCCACATAGGATTGTGTTGACGTGAATTTCGTTAGAGGCGACATAGTCAGCATCATTGTACTTGCTCTAATAGCATCAGTGTACGTCTGGTAGGAACGTGCTTGGCTGACATCGAGAGCCTAGAGTCATTTATCATGGTTGTTGCCCCGCCTCTATCATGGTTGTTGCCCCGCCTCTTTGATTCAATGGAATTTCAAAGAAGAAATGAAGAAATTCAATCCAAAAGAAAAATTCCTATGATAGAAAAAATCCTATAAAATTTAAAGGAATTCTAGTATGAAGTCTAAATCATGTTATCAGTTCCTTTGAAACTCATTGCTTAGGCAAGCACTTGCCCTCCTGTGCGTCATTCTACGTTGCGACATAAGAGGTGATACAAAAGAATTATCCTAATAAGTGATAGAAAACTGTCTATTTATTTATTTTAAAAAATCATAGGTTACAAGCGATAGGGACCGAGTTGCATCTGTGTGTGTGTTTTGCCTTACCGTCCAATGCGGTGCAATAATGAACTAGCTGTACTGGTTGTGGCATCAACCATCAATCAGTATGGACCTGGACTTAGCTGAAGTGCTGAAGCACGGTCCTCTGTTAGCTATACGTAGTGTACTGTCGCACTCCCACGTGAGGGTCTATTTATATTGAATTTGGCTTCTAATTTCTACTCTTAGAAGTTAAAACTAATACAAATACTTTAACTTTTATAAACTATTTATATCTGTTACTACTATTCATCAATCACAACTTTACATTTTTCTATGTTATAACACATTTTGAATTTTATTATGTCATAATTCCGCAAGTCGTATGACGGTTCGAATGTTGTAGTGTCTTTTATTATATCTTTTTCTTATATAATATATTATTATTTATCAGGTATTTTTATCAGCTATTACTATTTATCAACCATAACTAAAAACCTTCGGCAAAAGAACAATACGAACAGTCCCCAACAGAAGCCCAGCCCAAATGTCCCCAGTGGGAGAAACCGACGACGGCGCCACCTCACGGCCCACCGTCCCCAAGCCCCCATCCTCCCACGCCCAAGTGCGAAACAGCAGTTCGCCGTGACTCATCGCCGGCGCGGCGCACCCACCCGCACACGCACCGGAGTCCAGCGGTTGGACGCCGAAGACTTGGGAGCTAGCCCGGCCGAGGGCACATGCAGTGATCTCTCTTCCTGGTTAATATGTAATTTTTTTTAACTTATAGTTGTTTCTGTACTAGCTACGGCCTTTTTAAATTTTTTGTGACGCAATGATCCAGCTGCATGCAATTTTTTTTACAGAAGAAAAGATAAGTTCGTGAATGAATTCGACTGAAATTCCCCGCAAAAAAAATCGACTGAAACTTGGCTTGTTTTAATGGAAATAGGAAACTCTCTGTTTTCTAAAAAACAACTAACAAAGCAGTACATACTTTCAACAAAGTTCATAGTGAAAGTATAGTTACACACTTGTAACATTGACAAAAGGTTCAGTTACTAACAGATTTCATACTACTTCGGTCGAAAGTGCTCTAAGTCCACCAAATTGCCCATTGCTTCAGTTCTTTCCAGTTTCAACTTTTTTTAGCAAATCCAGTTTCAACATTTGGAACAGAAGAGTGCGTCCGCGACCAAATGTGGCTGAGAAGTCACAACATGGGAAAGAACATATTCCAGAAATGCCTGTCACTTGATCTTGTTGCTGAGGCACTGACTTGGCCTTGCTGAAGTTAAATCGAGCCGAGATCAGACCATGTTGGAGACGGTGAAAAGAACTACGTCGTCGTAGTTGTATGTTGCTAGGCTTAGCCCTATAAATTGCATATGTATCAGCCTGCACTGATCATATGTTCAATTGAAGTAGGGTTAGCAATAAAGTCTGGATATGACTAGCTGATCATATAGCACTCCTACTCCAAAGAACAAACCAAAGGCAATCGCAAAGATGACCTTGTCGCTGCATTGTTTTGTTGAGACAATGGAGACTGGAGCTGCTTCTGCTATATCACAGTGGTGAACAAGCATAGAACCGCGTAGCTTTGGGTTGCCATCAAAACTAGAGTTTAGGAATGTATCAAATTGGCCTCCTGTTGGAATAGGCCCCTCTAGGTCATTGTAAGAAATGTTGAGTTCAAAAAGGAAGTGCAGATTGTTCAATGCCGATGGGATTGTACCAGTAAGATGATTGCTGGACAGGTCAAGAACCAGCAGGTTTGTGAGGTTGCAGATTTCTTGTGGGATCTCTCCAGATAATATATGAAAGCTCAAATTGAGTGAAATGATTGCTTTCAAATGACCAATCTCTGGGGGGATTGCACCGGTGAGTTTATTGTTGCCTAGATTCAGAACTTTAGGGAAAGCACTGGGCATGAAGTATTGAAGCGGTGGAATCTCGTAAACAGGCAGCACAAAGCATCTTGGGTCCAATTGGGCTGCCATGTTACCTGATTTTAACATCGGAATCTCCATCAATGATGTTGGGATTTCCCCTGCAAGGTTGTTGTTTGATATGTCTAGATAGAACAGGAACTTTAGGCTATTCATCTAAGTTGGTATTGGTCCACTGAGTTTGGTGCCGTATAAAAGTAACATCTCCAAATTTGTGAGCTTTGATATCCAACGAGGTTTTTTTCCAAACATTTGGCAATTTTCTATGGCCGGTACCTGAAGATTCTGAAAACCAACAATTGTTTCATCCTCAGGCATGGTCTCACGCATGAAGTTGTGCCCAATAAGCAGGGTGGTGAGGTTCCTGGAGCTCTTGAGGATCTGAAGTGCATTTGTGATGTGTGTAAAGGGGTTGTCAACAAGTGATAGAAAGGAGAGATACTTCAGATTGCTTGTTCTTGCTGAGAGCTGGCCATGGAGCTTGTTTGAGGATAGCCGTAGTGCAGTCAGATTGGTACAAGAGTAGATGCTTTCTGGAATTGTGCCAGTGAGGTTGTTCATCATAAGATCTAGACTCTTAAGATTGAGGAGGGTGGAGAAATTGACCTTGGCAAGTTCCCCCTTTTAAGTTGTTGCTCTTGAGGTTGATGGTTCTGAGACTAGTGCAGTTGCTCAAAGCCGATGGCAGCTCTCCAGAAATGTCATTTCGGTCCAAATGGGGCTCCTCCAATTTCTTGAGCGTCAGGGATATTGCCAGTGAGTCTGTTCCCTCCTAGATCGAGGGTAACCAGATTAGTGAGTTGGATTAGAGAGGCACTCCAACGAGGTTGCATTGAACAGTTCATCAGAGAGAATCCCACTGAAAGATTGAATATGGCAACAAAGGACGTGAATGGTTCACAAATCATTCATTTCAATAGCTACGGAGCTATGAAGATTAGGATGGAAGGTTACTGCAAAAACTAGCAATTCGAGACACTAAAAACTCAAGAAAAATCAGAAAAATCGAAACTAGCGCCGTTGCAATTGCGGTACTACCGCTTGCTATAGTAACTATGGTACAACCGCTACGGTAATCGCGTTACTTCTGTTGCAACAGTAAAATCATGGTAAATAGTATTTTCAGCACGGTTTCAAAAACGAAAATCGTGAGAACTTTTGATCCGTAGATCTAAATGATATGAAATTTTGCAAGGACTTTCTCTAGAGAATCAAGAATCTATTCTAACAAACGATCATGAAAATTATGGTCAAAGTTGTGACCTTTTTCAGTTTGTTAAAGGGTTGCACCAAAATCGAGCAAAAATCCAAAATGGTGAATACAACTTACTCGTGGGTAGAAGATAGATAAGATGGCTCTAAATGTATTCTCACATATCATAACAAGTTAGAACACAGAAAAATCTCAGCCAAAAACCTCGGATCAACAGATACACCAAAGAGGCCAAAGTCAAGAAAAATTGGGTTTTCTTGTGAATCTTGCTATCAAAATATCTAGATAGGTGGAGATGTATTCCCAAGTATTATCTCCATCTCTTACACGTAATTAACACAGCAAGATCACGAGTGGTAAAGAGGAGAGATCAAAACCAACTAAAAGTCAAGCACATCAATCAAAAACAAGAGAGGCACAAAATATGCAAAACGGTTGATGTCTTACTTACTTGAGAAGGTAGGTTTTATAGCCACTGCACTTTAGAGGACAAAGAGCACACAAGACATTCACTCGGAAACCCTAACCCCCTTTTATAGGTGGGTAAGTAGCCAAGCTACATGGCTCACTTGGCTCATGCAAGTCTCTCCTATCTCGGTTCCACCGAATCATGGCTCACTTGGCTCATGCAAGCTACATGGCGCCATCCCGCCGTTCGAACCCGCCTTCAACATTCCTGCCTTTCTCGTGCTATGCTTGAACTCACTATCTCACCCGACATCATCGATCGTTTTGAGCCTTAACTCCTCAATAAGCATAGCCTTGATCCTCACTATTATCCACGGTTGACTCTAAGCGATCATGCACATCCAAAGATAAATAAATCATTTCTAGGCACAAGTTATTCACAATTTGACCTATATTAGTTAAGACATGCATTATGCAACCTTAATCCAATGACTCAGGTCAAACCAAGTTAATCCATGACCCAATTCCCTAAAATCCTGTTTTTCTAGGAAGATTGGAAGTACCGCACTTACCATGCCGGTACTTCCGCCCCCTAAAGCGGTACTTCTGCACGTTAAAAACCTCACATGGACCTCTCTGGGAAAAATGTACTGCAACTTAACCCGGTACTTCCGTCGAGCGGTACTACCACACTTATACTTGCGGTACTACCGCACTAATACATGCGGTACTTTTGATTTTCCTGACACTTCTAGAAAACAATTTAAATCAAATGCAATCCTTGCAAAATCAATTGACCACTCCACAAACATTACAATAATTCATCACAACAGTATCATGGACCTTTTCATATAATCCTTCACCTACTGAAGTTGTTGTGCCCAGCCGTGGGCACTCTGAGCCTGGAGCAACCACCGAGCCCCAAAGGGATGCTATCACTGAATTGGCTGTAGCAGAGGTCGAGCACGGTCAACCATGGGGCGCTGATGTAGAAAGAGCTTGGTATCTGCCCGGTAAAGCCATTGTTCCTTGCATTAAGCACTGTCAGACTCTTCATCGCCTCCCATGTGGTTGATGGGAACTTCCCCGTAAAATAGTTGCTTGAGATGTTCAGCACGTGCAGGGGCTGGATAGGAGCTGAATATGGCAGCTCTTTCAGGCCTCCAGCTAAGTGGTTAAAACTGACGTCGAGGACAATGATGCTGCTTAGCGACACCAATTCCAGGGGCAGGCAACCGGAGAGTGAATTGTGAGACAAGTTGAGGCGCAACAGGCTGGTGAGATTGCCAAGGGACGATGAGTGCTCCCCTCGAGACCCTTAGGCCAGTCTCAGTGGGGGTTTCATGGAGTTTCATGGGTATTAAATACGCTGACATGGCACTGTATTGATGAAGAGAGAGATGATAAAAGTTTCATGGGAGTAGAGAGAGTTTCATGGGGATGAAACTCTTCTGCACTGTTTCCAAAATATGGGTGTGTTGGAAACTGGGACATGAAACCTCCACTGAGACTGGCCTTAGAAGCCAATGACCCTTAAAAAAAATTAATTTTTATTTCTTGTCTGCCACGTGTCACCACTCGGTTGGCCCGTGACACAAGCTGATTTGTGCCACCGTTGCACAATAGATTTTCTCCCATTCTTGACCTTGTGCGTTTACTTCAATGGTGGGAATGGCAGATCTCCATTCTTGACCTTCTGCGTTTACTCTCTTGTCAATCTTGCCATCTTGTATATTGGGCTCATATACAGGCTTGTCTTGTACAAATAGTAATCTGTGTAGGATTTAAATACTCATGTCATATGTGCTGCTATTGTCATGCACAACTGCATAAAATTATTGCAGACATTGAGACGCGCTTTCACTTCATCCGAGAGTGCGTCGAGGGTGGCCAAGTTGCCATCCAGAAGATCCACACCGACAATCAACTGGCAGATATATTGACAAAAGCACTTGGCAGGGTGAGATTTCTGCACCTGCGCTCGAAGCTCGGCATCGTCGACATCAACATCAACTAGATTAGGAGGAGTAATGTTAGCTAATCTAGTTAATTTTTGCATGTCAGTTAGCTATTTTAGTATGCATGTCAGTTAGCATCTTTAGTATGCATGTCAGTTAGCGTTTCCAGGGAGTTAATTGCCTGCTCACAATGCGTCATGAATTGGCGTTTTAGTCTGCATGACTGCATATCTTCATATCTGCATGTTAGTGTTCAGTTTCTTCTTGAAGCTTTCATGGGTTAGTTTCTTGATCATTAGTACTTCAGTTTCTATTGTTTATTTGCTATATAAAGGAGGAAGAAAACCTAGAAAAGGCAACGTTCTGCAGTGCCAAAATACCTTGTGTTCTTGAGTATACATTTTTCTTGTGTTCTAGCGTGTGTGCTATTGCTCATCTGGAAACACATCAAAGAGTCATCGGCATTAGCAGGCGTTCTGCCAACAGGTAGCTCTCCAGACATGTTATTGTTGTTTAAGTGGAGCTCCTTCAATCGCTTGAGCTGCCTAATAGAATCTGGGATGTTGCCACTAAACCCATTCTCCGCAAGATCAAGGATAGCCAGATTACTGAGTTTGAAGAGTTCATCTGGGAGAGTCCCACTGAGGCTGTTGTGGCCAATCTTGAGCACTCTGAGCGTGGAGCAATCACCTAGCGCAGGGGGAATATTGCCACTGAACTGATTGTAACAAAGGTCGAGCAGAGCGAGGGACCGTGAGGAAAGGCAGAAAGAAGATGGTATGTGCCCAGTGAAGCTATTGTTGCTTGCATTGAACACAACCAGATTCTTCATTGCCTTATACGCAGTTGGTGGAAATTCTCCAGTAAATAGGTTGCTTGAGATGTTCAGTACCTTCAGAGGATGTTGAGGAGTTGACGTTGGCAGCTCTTGCAGGCCCCCGCTGAGGTTGTTGAAGCTGACATCAAGGATGGCGATGCTGCTGGAGGACATGAGTTCCAACGGAAGGCCGCCGGAGAACAAGTTGTACGAGAGGTTGAGGCGCACCAGGCCGGTGAGGTCGGCAAGGGACGGCGAGATGCGCCCTTCAAGGCCTCTAGATGGCAGGGAGACCTCAGTGACCGTCCCATTCCCACTGCAGGTGATGCCCTCCCAGGAACAGCAGGCAGTGTCATTCCGCCACAACACGGCGAGGTGGCCTTTCGCAGGCCGGGAGAGCCCAGTGAGGAACTGGAGGAGGGAGAACTTCTCCTCCTCTGTGCAGGAGCTTGTGGGAGGAACAATGGAGAAGGATAGCAGCAGCACAAGAGCAAGGCCAACGGAAGCCATGGGTGGTTCGTAGCCGCTGCTTGCTCCTTTGCTCTGTGAAGAATGGAGTAGTGTTTTATCGCTGGCTTCGCATGCAGCAGAGTAGGTCAAGTAAGCTTTTCCTTGCCATCTCTATCGGTGGATCCGGTCGGTGGACGTGCTTGACTGCCACCATATGTTTGACTCGTTTGGAACGTGGTGTATACTATGAATCCAGATGTTCCATGCGAAATTCTTGTGTCCTTTGACAGCCCGGCCGGCCGGCGAGGAACTGGAGGATGCATGCATGAGGTGAGCAGCAGGACAAGACACGGGTAACTTGTTGTCGCTGTTTCTTTTTGTTGTTGCGCGAAGATTGCCTCACTGGCTGCATTTTTTGGTCTGGTAGTCATTCTTGATTCCATCCCGATTAATTTTTTTTATGACAGCTAACGTAAAAAATTCGAGAGAATCTCTCTTCTTGATGCAACTTCCGCTTTTGATGAACAGGAAAAGGCTGCTTGCGGGTGAAAGTCATGCATGTCATTATCGGTGTGCACTCCGCATGATGTACTTGGTCCAAATTATCAAGGAAGTGAAGGTGCCAATGGTGGGAATGGCAGCTCTCCATTCTTGACCTTGTGCGTTTACTTTCTCTTGTCATTTTTGCTATCTTGTATATTGGGCATATACAGGCTTGCCAGTAATCTGTGTAGGATTTAAATACTCATGTCATATGTGCTGCTATTGTCATGGACAACTGCATAAAATGATTGCAGAAATGCAGTACCACTTCACTTGTTCCCAATCACAACACTAATCTCATTCACAAGGGAGACAGACAGCACTCAACCAGGGGGGAAAGGCTTTGCAGATTCTTGTGAGAGGGCAAGGGAACAGCCTGTTTGGCACCATGTGGAGTGGGCCGGATGCTTCTCAATCCAGCGGGAAAACAAGCCCACCGAGGACCTAGCCTACGCAAAAGCTGATAAAGCCTGGATCGAGAACTTTCTAAGCCTGATCCGCCCAATCACCGACCCTACCGTCTCGCTCTCCTCGCCGCTCGCCGGAGGCAACGCCACGTCTCCTCGGCGGCACCTCCACCGCCTCTTCCGCTCACGGACTACGCGAGGGGACTCGGGGCTTCTGCATCGCCGCCAATGATGAGCAGTAATCGGATTTTGTAAGGCGGTATGTGTCCATTAGCAATGTTGTTAGTATCACGACACATATCATAGTATCGTACGATCCTATCAAAATTAGATGATATGGATCGTAATATAAATCAAAATCAGATAGTATCGTAGTGGCATCGCGATGCTACTTGACTATTCGTAGAATCGTTCGGATCGCAGTGGGGTCGTGATCCTGACAACAAACTATATTAGCATATAAAATTTGATATTATCTATTGCTAGTTTAATTTGCTTTGTTTGGTTTACATGTTGTTCTAAGTTAAAAAAGTATTATATTTGACATATTACATTTTTAGATTATCAGTTTATTAAAAATAATTAAATAAGTTTCAAAAATCAACTTTAGTTCAATATAACATGAATAAGTGTACTCAAATTATAAAATTAAAAAATTATTTGATAGAATTGTGATTCTACGTTCCGATCCCGTTAGACGAAAAACATGGTATCATGATCTAGATAACCTTGCCCATCAGTTCTGCAGTATTCTTTTCTTGCGTGAATCTAAACAGTGGAAGAAACCCAAAAAAACAGAAATACCTTAATCTTTTGTAAATGTTGAAAATACTAGTTACACACAATGTGCATAGTATCCATACTAATGCTGAAAATATTTATGCATAATTTCGACGAGTTTGCATTTATGAGCAGATTTCGCCATTTCGGAAAGCTTAAGTCCAAGGTTTGAATTCTTTCCGATTTCAGCTCAATTTGGACACCTGAGTAGCAGCTGTATACGGTTCACAAATCACAGCTAGATGATTCTCTTTAGCTCTGTTCATGGAGTACATGTCTATGGTTGGTGCCCATCTCAGAATTGAAATATTATTAGCCTGGATAATACCATCTGATCTAACAGCACCCCAACTCCAAAGAAAACACCAAATGCAACCGCGAAAAAGTAGAGCTTGGTACTACATTGCTTTGTGGAGAGCCTGGAGGCAGGAACTTCGACTGCTGAATCACAGTGGCGAATGAGCATAGGGCCACACAGATTTGGATTGCCATCGAAGCTAGAACTCTGAAATGTGTCAAACTGGCCTCCAGTTGGTATAGGCCCTTCAAGGTCATTGTTAGAAACATTGAATGCAGAAAGGAAGTGCAGATTCTTCAGTTCTTCAGGGAGTGCACCTGTGAGATGGTTGCTGGACAAGTCTAGCGCCTGCAGGTTTGTGAGGTTGCAGATTGATTTTGGAATCGCTCCGGATAAGTTGTTGAAGCTCAAATCAAGCATATCAAGTCCTTTCAGCTCACCAATCTCTGGAGGGATCACACCTGTAAAGCCATTCTTGGCTATTTTTACCGTTGTGGCGAAACCTCGGAGTGTGCGGTGTTGACCCAATGGTCTTTCATATACAGGAAGTTCAAGGACCCCTGCATCCGGATGGGCTACTGTCCTGTTTGATTTAGGGCCTGTTTGGTTCATGCCTAATCTTGCCACGCCTAACCTTAGTTGAGTGTGGCGTGCCACATTTTTTGTGGCGTCCAAATTCCACGCCACACCTTAGGCAAAGTTAGGCAAAAGACTGAGTCTATGTCGCGTGGGCCATATGGCTAACAAAGTGTGGCAAGCCACAACTGTGGCAATGAACCAAAAACTCACCTAAGAAATTGTGGCGCGGCTAAGGTTAGGCATGAAAATTTTGGCTGCCAACCAAACAGGCCCTTAAGCATTGGCATCTGCATTAATGTTGTTGGGAATTCCCCTGTTAGGCTGTTATTTGATATGCCTAGATAGAAGAGGAAGTTGAGCTTGTTGATCCAGGCAGGTACTGATCCGGTTAGTTGATTGTTTGATAATTCCAAGATCTGCAAATTTGTGACCTTTGATAGCCAAAGAGGCATTTTGCCAAATAATGAGGATCCATCTATTGCTAGATACTGAAGATTTTCAAAACCATCAATTGTTTCATCTTCTGGCAAGACCTCCTGGTGGAAGTTCTCCCCCAGATGTAGGACTGTTAGGTTTCTAAAGCCCTTGAGGATGTGAAGCGCATTTGTGATATTCGTAAAGGCATTACCACCAGCTGCTAGGAAGGCAAGAGACCTCAGGTTGCCCATTTTTGGGGAGAGTTCACCATGGAAATTGTTCCATGCAAGGCTCAGCACGGTCAAACTGGTGCATGCATAAATGCTTTCTGGAATAGTGCCGTATAAGTTGTTCACGCAAACATCAAAGATTCTTAGTTTAGACAGGCTGGAAAAGTTGACCTTATAAAGATCACCGCTGAAGTGATTGTTGCTGAGGTATATGGTTATGATATCTGTGCAGTTGCCTAGATCTGATGGCAGCTCCCCAGACAAGTCATTCTGGTCCAAATGGAGTTCCTCCAATCTCTTGAGCTGACCTATGGAATTCGGGATTTTGCCACTAAACATATTACATCCGAGATCAAGGATAGACAGTTTCCGGAGTTTTATTATATGGGCACCATGAAGTACTCCACTTAGATCATTGTCTGGGAAAGAGAGGTACTCCAACAAGGTAGCATTGAATAGTTCATCTGGGAGACTGCCATTAAAGTGATTATGGCCAGCTTTGAGCACTCTGATCATGGAGCATTTGCCTAGCTCGGGGGGTACGCTGCCGCTGAATTGATTGAAAGAGAGGTCAAGCACTGCAAAGGATGGAGCATTGATGCAGAAAGAATTCGGTATATGCCCTGTAAAGCTGTTGTTGCTGGCGTTGAGAGCGACCAGATTGTTCATCACCTGCCATGTGGTGGATGGAAATTGCCCTGTAAACAAATTGGTCGATATATTTAGTACCTGCAAAGGCCGGATAGTTGTTAAAGATGAGAGCTCTTGCAGGCTTCCATTCAGTTGATTGAAGCTGATGTCAAGGATGACGATGCTACTTGATGACAGCAGCGCCTCCAATGGAAATCCACCGGAGAGCGAATTGTGAGACAGGTTGAGATGCAGCAGGCCGGTGAGGTCGCCAAGGGAAGGTGAGATGATCCCTTCAAGGCCCTTAGAAGCCAGTGAAACGTCGGTGATTGTCGCATCTGTGTTGCAGGTGATCCCTTCCCACGTGCAGCAGCCTGTGTCATTGCGCCATGACACGGCGAGGCCACCATCCTGTGAGAGCCCGGCAAGGAACTGGAGGAGGGAACTCTTCTCCTTGTCTGTGCAGGAGCCGGTGGAAGAGGTTAAACAAAGTAGCAGCACAAGAGCAACCCCAAGTACATCTGTGGGTAATTTGCTACTGCTTCTGTTGCGTGAAGAGTGGAGTGGCCTCATGGTTTCCTGATGGAACTGCTATTTTCTCGGATTGGGTACCGACCGGAAACAGTAACATGCAATAGTCTGATATTGTAAAGGCGTGAAACTGAAAAAAGAGATGCTCTTGACGCATCTCTTCGGGCTGCAGCCACTGGCTGGTCATCACAAAGACAAAATGGTCAAGGTCCTTAGCTAGAAGACGTGGCTACAATTCAGAGGTGAATAAGAGCCACATTTTAGCGTTCCTCACGGGCTGCCTGCTGTAATCTACGTGTTGAAAAGTCCAGTCTGTACAAATGCTGGTGTTCCTCACGAGCTGGCCGTAACTAACTCTATGGTAAGGAATTTGTGTTATCAAGATCTTCGAGGGTAACTTTCCCCCCTTGATTTCTGTGAATTTTACAATAGCTGCTTTCAGAGAATACTAAGAAGAACAAAAGCATGCGCCAATTGGTTCGCGTGTCTTAGGTCCCGTTTGGCACGACTTCACTTCACAAGTGGAGCTGTTTTTTTTTACTTCACAAGTGGAGTTGGGTGAAGCTACTTTTTTCAGTTTCACCCAAGGAGCTACTTTTGTCTCAGCAGGTTTTAAGGGACTCCTTGGGTGGAGCTATTTTGTTGTACCCCGTTTGACACAAAACAGCTCCAAACAGCTTCAGGAGCCGGTGGTGGAGCTATGCCAAATAGGGCCTTAAGTACATGGTTACTCCCTCTAGTAAAAAAAAGACATGTCCAACAGCAACATGTACGGTCGAACTATTTCATCTTTCACCGACAGCATCTTTAAATATTTAGACTAGATGGATGAAAATTATATGAGTAGAATTGTGTTGAAAAGTACTTCCATCGTATTTTTATGGAATCATTAGGTTTTCGTAAATATATGCAATACAACTCTGTCGTATTTTCTCAGGCGTTGTGTGACCCCCAGGCTCTGTTTGTATTTTCTCAGGCGTTGTGTGACCCTCAGTGTCTGTTCTATCTTATTCAAGACAAGTCTGCTGGCTATTAATCTTTTTAAAAAAAGGTCTGCTGACTATTGCTTCAAGCATGGCAACACTATTTTGAAACTTTGAGCGGTCAATAACGATGTTACGACATGTCGTCGTGTCGTGCACGTCGGAAACTTCCTGATCGTCTCCGGTTCTTGTTTCTGACGGTCTTGAGACGTCGAGAGCAACAGCGGTTGAGCTCATCATTTTTCCTCTCCAAGATGTACACCATCCAAGGAGTAAACGTGGTGCTAGTAGTTAGCACCATAAGAACAGTGAAGGGACGTCCAATAATATGCAAGAAATTGTAAAAGTCATACGTGATCCATTTAAAAGAGAAAAAATAGCTCATGACCGTGTTGGCAAGGTATGAAATGGAGCAAACATCAAGACAGGACAAGTTTTCCATAAAAGCTCTAAATTACACTTAAAGCCTCGCAAAAGTTCAAATTTGCTCATGATCCAAAGAGAAGAGCAATTACTTAGCATGACTATCTTCATAGTGGGAAACAAAACCAAGAAAAAGAAAAAAGAGAGCAAATAATATGCAATGAAGCTCTCCTCACTCAAATATCTCATTTTTGGTATTTTTAGGTTCCAATTAGCAAGATTTACAATTTTCTTTACCAACAAATTTGCATACACAAATATTACATTACAACCTGTGACTACCCATTTGATTGAGCTCCTTGTGTATTAGTTATATAGCGTTCTCATGTCGCTTGCTGAGTACATAGTGTACTCAATCTTGCTTATTCTCATCAGACAGATAACAAAAGAATGGAGGTTACTTTAGCTATCGTGTTAGGGTTACGCCTCACTCAAACGTTCATGTGAGTATTTCTTCGATTCTTCTGAATGTAGGTTAAATTTTGGGTTTGGACACCTGTAAAGTTACTAAAATTGACTGTTATGTTTTATTCTAATCAAATTAATCACTTTTAAATGTTCGTGAGTAGATATAATATTTTTTTTGTTCGCAATTAAAGCAATTTGTCCGTGCTTTTCCTTGCCATCTCTATCGGTGGATCCGGTCGGAGTTTCATTATAGCGTCAGCGTACGTCTGGTAGGGACGTGCTTGACTGCCACGGAGAGCCTGGACAACGTAGCTAAAAGTAATCTGGTAGTCATTTTTACAGTCATGGTGGTTGCCTCGTTTGGAACGTGGTGTATACTATGAATCCATATGTTTCATGCGAAATTTTACGGGTAACTTGTTGTCGCTGTTTCTTTTTGTTATTGCGCCAAGATTGCCTCACTGGCTGCATTTTTTCCCCCTTCTTATGAAACTAGCCTGATCGAATTGTTATCTCTCGATAAGCGGGGAACGCTTGCAAAACATCATCCTGGAAGGCGTATGTATGCACATGGCTGAAGAACAAGGACTATACCAGACAGCTAATGCGAGAGCAAGAAACGCAGAGATGCTCTTCTTGACCCGATACATTCTCGGTTTGCAGTCTTTTTCTCATCACACGTGGACAAACGGAGTGAGGTACGATAGCATCGGTGGCTTGACTACTTGACTGCCGGTCGGTGTACGTCTGTTAGGGACGTGCTTGACTGCCACCGAGAGTCATTTTTACTGTCATGGTATGAATCCATATGTTTCATGCGAAATTCTTCCTTTACAGGCCGGCCGGCCGGCGAGGAACTGGAGGATGCATGGATGAGGTGAGCAGCAGAAAAAGACTAATGCGAAGATTAGCAGGCAACGCTTGCAAAACATCATCCTGGAAGAACAAGGACTAATGCGAGAGCAAGAAACGCAGAGATGCTCTTCTTGACCCGATACGTTCTCAGTTTGCAGTCTTTTTCTCATTTGCTGGCCGGCCCCTTGTAGTGTAGTAACTATGCAAACGGTAGCACCGGTGGCTTGACTACTTGAGGCATTTGGTTAATTTGATACGAAAGACAAGCTTCTGATTGGTTATATCAAATACGGAAAGGGTGACGCTGTGTGTGTGTGTGTGTTTGAATAACGTCATTACAAACTGATGCGAATCTGGCAGATTTATGCACGAGAATCTTATGCTTAGTGGAGACAAGGGCTAAGAAGTCCTCCGCTCGAGATGTCCAGAAGTGGAAAAAACATTAGTGTGGAAATACCTGGTCACTGCGTTCGCGCCAAATAGTCCAAATGAACAGCTATTAGAATCAAAATACAATATGGAAATGCTATTAGAAAATTGTATACAATATGGAAAATTCAAAATACAACTAGTTGAGCGTAAATATTGAAATTTAGACTCGAGCACACGAGGCGCTTGAATTGTACCAAAAACCTGCTTCTGGGAGCAATGGCGGTCAGTCCGTGAC
The DNA here is from genome assembly GCA_017311315.1 of Dendrocalamus latiflorus. NCBI lineage: Eukaryota > Viridiplantae > Streptophyta > Magnoliopsida > Poales > Poaceae > Dendrocalamus > Dendrocalamus latiflorus. The sequence continues at coordinate 47,058,070 of CM029639.1, read as the reverse complement.
CTGCTTGGGAGCGGAGTCTTTTTAACGGCACTTCAGCCCGGCCCATCAAAAGAAGCCGGCCCAACTATTTAAGCAGCAGCAGAATCTCCACCCGCCCAGTAGCGCACGGGAAAGAAAGAGTTGATGCTGCCTCCGTTTAGTACCACACCGCTAACACGAGAAGGCTCGCGGGGAAGAGGAGGCTATATAACGGAGGCCAAGGCGACCGTATTGACGTATTTACCTGGACGGGGTCGACGAGCGATCACGAAAGCTCGTGGCCTAGATCAATGGCTCACATTGCACTCGGTGAGCGCGTTGGTTTACCATCTCCTAAAGCGGGAGAGTGGACGTCATAATTTGTGGTAGAGGGGGTACGCGTTCGCGCGGCCCCTGCCAAGTTTTGGTCCTGTGCTAGGTACTGCAGTTTTTCACTTCGGTCCTGTGCTATTAGCGAAGGTCTACATTGGAGGTCAGAGTAGTCTCCTTGGCGCAAAGTATTTAGTGCCGAATTTGTTGTGCTATCGCCATTATTGCTACGGGTGGTTCTTTGTAACAGCTGATTAATGCTACTGATGTTTCTCCCACGGCGTCTGATGCCTTGTTGGGAACATTATTCGTCATATTCTTCACCTGTTAAATATAATCCTCCTCTTGTTAATATCCCTCAAAGCTAGGCTAGTAATTAACTAATTGTGTTGCAAGTTGAAACCATGAGATGATGGACTACTAGTGATCGATTTGCTGTCAAGATGGAAGCAATTATATATCCAGGCATGTCTACGACGCGTACTAAACTACTAGGTACCAGTATACATTCTTCAATAGATGAATATATGCATGGGTGAATCTGCTAGCAGCAAAGATACTCTGCTGAGCAGAGACTGATAATGTGCTTGTGTTCAAAGCTTTCGCCGCTTTGCGGAAGCTCAAGGGATCGATCGAGGGAGTATGCGTAGTTAATAGATCCATCCAACCGAATTCAACTTTAGCAGAAGAAGAATCGCAAATAAACCAAGAATGAAAAAAATAACCTTAGCCGTGGTGCCTCCGCAGCGTCTCTCCAGGCAGGATCGGCCGTACACATGCCCGCAGGGAACGCAACTGCACGCACAAAATTGAGCTGCAATCTCGATTGATCCATCGCAGTCACACACCAGTACAGCAATGCAAGTATCATGGATGCATCTGATGTATATTACTACTGTACCAGATGCTGCGATGCACGCCGTCGGATGTCCAGGGCTCCATGCAGACGCAGCAGGTGGCCAGCGGCGGCGGCTTCGGATACTCCACGCCATCGCTGTCCGCCTTCGCCGCCTCCATCGAATACTAGCTTGGGCGCGTTGCTCCTAGGGCGGATCTACAGTAGTTCATAGATGTTCAGTTGAGCATCTAAATTTTTTTGACAAAAAACCTAGTATATATAAGATATAATACATATACATATATTTAATTGGGCCAAAATAACTAATTCTACCCTCCAGTCCGCCATTATTCAATCAATCGGCCAGCCCGACACTTGCGCATGCGGCCCAGCCCATTTACGCGATAGAAATGGTGTCGGCCCGACCGATCCGCATTCTGCCTGAGTCGCCCGACTCCACAACCCTAACCCTAGCCGAGCAAGCGAGTAGCAGCGCGACCCCGTGTCAACCGCGCCTCCGGCCTCCAGCGCAGCGCTGGCCCTCCGCTCCACCCTCCGGTCCGGCCGCTCCAGCACTCCGCCGGCACCGCGACCGCCAGATCTGGGCCCTCCGCTCCGGCCTCCGGCACGACCGGCGACCGCGCCTCCGCCCTCTGGCAGCTCGGCACTCTGCCAGCACCGCGACCGCCAGATCTGGGCCCTCCGCTCTGCCCTCAAGCACGACCCGCGACCGCGCCTCCTCCGGCCCTTTGCTTCGCTGCCACCGCAGACCGCGTCAGCTCCGATGACCGGTGACTACTTCTGTGCCTGACTATTGTATGTTAACTATTTCTACTGTAAATCTTTATGTTTTATACTGAAAAATATTTTTACAACTTCGAACATCCATTCTAAAATTCCTGCGTCCGCCATTAGCTACATTGCTCGAGCAGGATGGCATGGCGCGGCGGTGGGTGACTTAGTGCGCCGACGGCCGTAGTCTTGTTCCGTAGCTCTTGTCCCTGGATCAGTTCGATGGTGGCGCATAGGTGTTGCGTAGTGGTTGTTTCATTGGCGGTCATTGCAGGAAGCGGCTTGTCGTGGAGTTCAAGGGTGGCTATGCCATGGCCTTGAGGTGTGCAAGATTCCGGTGTGTTGGTGGCGGTCGTCTTTGTGTGTGGGTAGTGCGTGAGTGTGGTGGAGGTGCTGGCGAAAGCCTTGCCGGTGTTTCTACTGGTCTCGACAACTATGACGCCTATGGGCGCCATTTTCCTTCTTGGAGGGTTGTCATGGCACTCCATAGCCCTCATGTTTACTGTTCTCCAGGTGAAAGCCTTGTCTCGGTGAGGCGGGCGGCGTCGGCGACCCTCGTCGCCTCTTCGGAGACGTCGCCTCGGAGGTTCATCTTCACGCAAGGTAGACCAAAGTTAGGGTGACTCAGTTGGAGAAGGTTAGGGGCTTGGTTGAAAGTAAGGACGGAGAAGAAGTTCTGAAGCTTAGTCTTTCTAGCTTTTTCATAGTCCTTAAGCTCTGATTCTTACTGTTGTGTACTCCTCAGTGTTGAGGCTTTGAGCCTAAGAGCTCGTGTAACTTTTGGCTGTATATATCCCAAGTGGATATAGAGGCCAGATTTTATATCCTTTATCTAAAAAAAATTACGCTCCTCGTCGGAGTCATGCAACGAGTAGGAGCTATATGGAAGTGGAAGCAACACCTGAGCTATATGGACTCAGACCCGCGCGCGTGCTGGCGGCTGGAATTGGACAGGCGGTTCCGGAAGCTTGGGGGGGGGGGGGGGGGGGCGCTCTGGTGGCCCGGTGTAGCTTATTTTGGGGTGGAGGGAGTCGTAGTCATGTGCATTTTGTTAGTAATTGTCATTTCAGCAGCCGGCTAGCTAATGCTGCTCTTTGCAAATTGCCCATTTATAGTGGAGGGAGTCGTAGTCGAATTTGCCCATTTATACAGAAAAATAAATAAAGTGCGATTTTCGTGGTAATTGATGTGCCGCCGTTGCAAATTTCAATCGTTTGTAGCTAGTTTTGAGTTATGGTCGGAGCAGTTTAGGATGAACCTGTTTACTCTCTCTGTGGATTGAGCTCTGACACGCTATTCTCACTTGTTCAGTTAGTCGCTTCGCATGAAACCCAACTAGAACTGGAATGATATGTTGGCAATTTAGCATGGAGATGTTTCGGCTTTGCGCAATAGGTTTTTTAGGTCTTTTTAGAATAGGCGTTAACAGACTGACATGAAATTGTTTCGAGTCCAAAGTTACCAATATGGTGAAGTAATGACTAGTTGTATTAACTTGGATCCACCCCTGACCAAAAGAAACATCGATTACCCTGGACACCCACTGTTTCATTTCGCACAGCACAACATTTACTCTGGCAAATTAGTAACGATGCAAAAAAAAAACACCTTGTAATCAAGGCTGCTTGCTAGGAAAACAAATACTGCATACTTTCATCGTTCAACCAGAGATTGATGTGCCGCCGTTGCAAATTTCAATCGTTTGTGGCTAGTTTTGAGTTATGGTCGGAGCAGTTTTGGATGAACCTGTTTACTCTCTGTAGATTGAGCTCTGAAATGTAGCATGGTCTGACACGCTATTCTCACTTGTTCAGTTGGTTGGTTCGCATGAAACCCAACTAGAACTGGCATGATATGTTGGCAATTTGCCATGGAGATGTTTCGGCTTTGCGCAATAGGTTTTTTTAGGTCTTTTTATAATAGGCGTTAACAGGCTGATATGAAATTGTTTCGACTGTGGACTAATTATTTGTAACATGGTATAGACTCCAAAGTTAGGAATATGGTGAAGTAATGACTAGTTTTTTTAACCTGGATCCGCCCCTGATCAAAAGAAACATCGATTACCCTGGAGTGGACACCCACTGTTTCATTTCGTACAGCACAACATTTACTCTGGCAAATTAGGAACGATGCAAAAAAAAAAACCTTGTAATCAAGGCTGCTTGCTAGGAAAACAAATACTTCATACTTTCATTGTTCAACCAGAGAATAGTATGACAGCTTCAAAAGACTCCACAAATATATTAATAAGATCCAAATTGCAGGTGGATTGAAAGATGTGAACCCTGATGGGAGGAATAAAAAGATGTAAGGCCCAAATAGAAATCTGCTAAAGACAGGGAGATGCAGTAGAAATTACTCTCAAGAACAAATTTCTTCCAACATTTGGTACAACTTCGGAGAAGACTAGCAGTAAAAGTAGTTAGAGCCGCTTGTGATCAGGCCATTGTTGGCGAGAACAGATATGAAGTCGTGGCTGTTTGTTGCAGCGTTTAGCTCTGTCCATTGCACGCATATGATCTAGCACAAATTAGAGGTGATGTAGGCTTATCCAAAAAATCTGGATAAGACTACCTGCTCATATAGCACTCCTATGGCAAAGAACACAACAAAGGCAACTGCAAAGATGACCTTGCTGCTGCATTGTTTTGCGGAGATAATGGAAACCGGAGCTGCTTCTGCTGAATTACAATGGTGAATAAGCATAGAGCCGCACAGCTTTGGGTTTCCAGAAAAACTGGAGTTTGGAAACGTGCTAAACTGGCCTTCAGTTGGAACAGGCCCTTGTAGGTCATTGTTAGAAACGTTGAATTTAGCAAGGAAATTAAGTTTATCCAGTGCAGAAGGGATTACACCTGTCAGAAGGTTGGTAGACAAGTCTAGTAACAGCAGGTTCGTGAGGTTGCAGATCGATTGTGGGATCTTCCCGTACAAGTGGTTGAAGCTCAAGTTGAGTGAGTGGAGTGCTTTCAACTGACCAATCTCGGGGGGGATTACACCGGTGAATTTATTGTTGCCTAGATTCAGCGTTTCTGGGAAAGCGCTGATCGTGTGGTATTCACGTGATGGAGTAAAATATAAAGGCAACACAAAGATTCCTGGGTCTAAATGGGCTATGATCTTTTCTGATTTCAGCATTGGCATCTGCATCAATTGTGTTGGGATTTTTCCTGTGAGACTGTTATTGGATACGTCTAGAAAGATGAGGAAGCTTAGGCTATTTATCCAGGCAGGTATTGGTCCACTGAGTTGGTTGTTGTATAAACGTAATACTTTTAAATTTTTGAGCTTTGATATCCAATGAGGTATTTTTCCAGACAAGGAGCAATCAACTATGCTAAGATACTGAAGATTCTCAAAGCCATCAAACATTTCATACTCTGGCATGGTCTCATGCCTGAAGTTGCCCCCAATTAGAAGAGTAATGAGGTTCCTAGAGCTCTTGAGGATCTGGATTGTATCTGTGATATTTGTAAAGAAGTTGTAACTAAATGATAGGAAGGTGAGGTACTTTAGATTGCTTATTCTCGGAGAGATCTGGCCATGGAAGTTGTTGACAGATAGTCTCAGTGCGGTAAGATAGCTGCAAGAATAGAGGCTTTCTGGAATTGTGCCAGTGAAGTTGTTGAAGACCAGATCTAAAATTTTCAGATTTAATAGGGAGGAGAAGTTCACCTTTGTGAGCTCTCCCCAGAAGTTGTTTTTGCCGAGATTGATGGTTGTGATAGTTTTGCATTTACTCAGAGCTGACGGTAGCTCTCCAGACATGTTATTGCTGTTTAAGTGGAGCTCCTTCAATCGCTTGAGCTGCCCAATAGAATCTGGGATGTTGCCACTAAACCCATTCTCCGCAAGATCAAGGATAGCCATATTACTGAGTTTGAAGAGTTCAACTGGGAGAGTCCCACTGAGGCTGTTATGGCCAATCTTGAGCACTCTGAGCATGGAGCAATCACCTAGCCCAGGGGGGATGTCACCACTCAACTGGTTGTAAGAGAGATCGAGCAGGGCGATGGACAGTGTGTTGATGCAGAAAGAAGATGGTATCTTCCCGGAAAAGCTGTTGTTGCTGGCATTGATCGCTACCAGATTCTTCATTGCCTTATATGCAGTTGGTGGAAATTCTCCAGTAAACAGGTTGCTTGAGATGTTCAGTACCTGCAGAGGATGGTGAGGACTTGACGTTGGCAGCTCTTGCAGGCCCCCGCTGAGGTGGTTGAAGCTGACATCAAAGATGGCGATGCTGCTGGAGGAGATGAGCTTTTCCAACGGAAGGCCGCCGGAGAAGAAGTTGTGCGAGAGGTTGAGGCGCACCAGGCCGGCGAGGTCGGCAAGGGACGGTGAGATGCTCCCTTCAAGGCCTCTAGATGGCAGGGAGACCTCAGTGACCGTCCCATTCCCATTGCAGGTGATGCCCTCCCAGGAACAACAGTCAGTGTCATTCCGCCACAACACGGCGAGGTGGCCTCTCGCAGGCCGGGAGAGCCCAGTGAGGAACTGGAGGAGGGAGAACTTCTCCTCCTCTGTGCAGGAGCTTGTGGGAGGGACAATGGAGAAGGAGAGCAGCAGCACAAGAGCAAGGCCAACGGAAGCCATGGGTGGTTCGTAGCCGCTGCTTGCTCCTTTGCTCTGTGAAGAATGGAGTAGTGTTTTATCGCTGGCTTCGCGTGCTGCAGAGTAGGTCAAGTAAGCTTTGCAATTTGTCCGTGCGTTTCCTTGCCATCCCTATCGGTGGACGTGCTTGACTGCCACCGAGAGTCATTTTTAATGTCATGGTGGTTGACTCGTTTGGAACGCGGTGTATACAAGGTAGACAGCTAATGTGGGAGCAAGAAACGCGGAGATGCTCTTCTTGACCCGATACATTCTCGGTTTGCAGTCTTATATTCTCATTTGCTGGCCGGCGCCCTGTAGTGTAGTAACTATCATCACACATGGACAAACGGAGTGAGGTACGATAGCATCGGTGGCTTGACTACTTGAGGCATTTGATTAATTTGATACGAAAGACAAGCTTCTGAGTGGTTATATCTGTAGCACCCCACATAACCAAATAGAATACTACTATATAACGACATCGTCAAAGTGAAGAATAAATAAGAACAACAAAAGAAATTACAAAGAGTTTAAAACTTTATTAACACTTTAATAGAGAACCAACGAAAGCTGGAATAAATGTTTAAAACATAGGACCGGTCCACTTCTAACCAAATAAAGAACGAATAAAACAACAAAACTGTGGCAAACCACGATGCTGAAAGCTCGAGTGCTCCCACTCATGCATGATGCTATCACTCCACTGGTTTTTTACCTTAGACTGAAAAGAGTAAGCGTGAGATTTGGAAATCTCAGCAAGCACCCAACAACGGTCGCAACACAAGAGTAAAGACCAGTAATGCAACCATATGAAATAAAGGACAAGCATCACAAGTAAACAACGGGTACAAGATGAAAGCAACGCACAATTGATATCGGAGATACTGTCATAAATGGGACATGGATATCATGGAGACTGTGTATTAAAGATAGTTGTTATGTGATAAGTTATAGCAAGTTATAGTAAGGGTGCCGGCAACCTCATCCCACATACCCGGTTATACGAGAATAGCCAGGCACAACCTTATCCTCGACTGTATAACCGCAGACGGGATGTAATATCCTGTGTAACGAGAATGTACGCCCCCCATACATTACCAGGTTGGGTGGAAATAACCCCTATATGTGGGTAGCCCCGGCGTGATAACCCTTAGTTCTTTATTTAGTGAAATATCCATGATATAGTTAGGGAGTCATGAATGATTTAAGGTAAAAATTACTAGGGTAATGATTTAATACAATGAGACCGGAGAGATGGGATTGGTGATAAGGTAACTGATACATCATTGACAGATTATAAAGTATGAATTTGAGAAAACTAAAAGATGGCGAGGATAAGGCTATGATAAAGTTATGAGAAGTGAAAAGATGTGCTAGGGTTGAAAATGGAGAGTCATAGTCTCTGATATGAGGGCGATGTGGAATAATTATAAGATGATAGTTGTTGTGGTTACAGACCAAACAGTAACATGTGGTAGTGGAGATGTTAGGTGAACAATACTTGGGCCTTCCCCATGCCCAAGACAGCCACATATATATTCACATGGGGAGTATTTTACAATTATGCCCTTACACCCAAGTATCCCTCGCAAGGGTACTTACGCCATTACACACATCCCATTTTGGGCCATTACATACATCCCCTTTTGGGCTTTTCCAACCCTTGGCAGGCCAGCTGGGTTTAGGTGGGGGCCACCCCTACAACAGGAGGCTCTCATGGTGAAGGGCTTCACGGGCTGTAGCCATGTTGCCGAGTCATTTGGCCCCCTCCGTCCCTGCGGCCTGTGACCTTATGTGATCCTAGGCGGAAATGGATTTACTGGTGTAGTCCAGCTTCGTGGCGCGGACACGGGGCCAAACAAGCTGCCGAAGTCACCCTCCGGCCACGAAGTCCTCCAGCCGCGAAGCCAAATAAGCTAGTGGGGCCACCCTGTCGAGACGAAGCTAGGGCGAGCCCAGGCTTTGTCCCGCGGGCGTGCTGTTGAAGCGGGGGTCGGGCCCGCCCTGTGCACGCGAGGTTGGAGCCGGGGGCAGACTCGCTCTGCGGAGATGGGGCCGAAGCGGGCACGTTGCCGAAGTGGTTTTTGGGGCTGTCCTATGGACGCGAAGTCAAAGTATAGCCCGGGGGCTCGCGGTCCGACGACGGTGTCTTAATGTCGCCGAGGATCACGCTGATTGTTGGGATGTCAGGCGGTCGTACGACCTCGGCCGTGCGCACCTTCCCAAGGTGGCGGGACGCGACTAGTCCGTCGTGCGTTGTCAGGCGGCCGCACGGCCGCTATCATGCGCACCTTCCCGATGGGGCCTCACACATGGCATGACGTGATTGGTGCGTCGTGCGCTGTCAGGCGGTCGGACGACCGCGGTGGTGTGCACCTTCCCGAGGGGGTGGCACACGTGGCGGCGCATGACTAGCGCGTCGTGCACTATCAGGCGGCCGCACGATCGCGGCGGGGCGCCCATGCGCGCGCACACGATTGGGTGATCGAGCGGCTTCAGCTGCCACTAGTTACGCTTCCCGATTGTGGGGAAAGCGGACGGTTGGATTTCCGTCGGTTGGACTTCCACCGGTTGCGCTTCCCGATCGTGGGAGGCAAAGGGGCTTTATATACCCTCCCTTGTCACTGCAGCAGTGTTCATGCCCACTCACTCGCCTGCTCTCTTGCTCTTTGCTTCTGCGCACGCTGCTTCGCCTTTCGTACTGCCAGCGCTCACCACCGCCACCATTCGTTTCAACGCGTCGTGTGAGAGAATGGCTCACCGTGAAGAACATGCCCGCCGGCCCAATGGTGGCACCTCCTCCAGCTGGCGCAGCTCGCCGTCGACGAAGATGGATTACTCCTTGGTGGGGCGCGAGCCGTCGCTGTGCAACAAGCGGTGGACGGCGGAGAAGAAGATGGAGGGTCCCTACTCCAGCGTGCTGGGGCATACCCTCGTGACGGAGGAGACGATTCAGTCGCTCCTTCGCGAGGGGAAGTTGGCGAACCGCGGTGCGATTCGCCTACTTGCCAGCGATGAGACGGAGCCTCACCCGGAGGAATCAGAGGCGATCGTCTTCGTCGCATACTTTGAAGCCGGCCTCCGCATCCCGTCGGCCAAGATCATCAGCGACGTCCTAGAGACATACAAGCCGGAGTTGGCGCAGCTGACGCCTAACATAATAGCTCGCCTGGCCATTTACAGCTGGGCAGCGCGGATGGAGAGGGTTTTGCCTAGCGCTTCCCTCTTCGTCTTCCTCCACGACGCGCGGTGCCAGTCGAAGAAGCTGGAGGGTGGTGACTTTTCCAACTTAGGGAGTGTCAACTTCGTCCTACAGTTGCCGTGCGCAAAGATCTTCCCCGCCAACTCAACCCGAACGAAGTGGGAGTCCCAGTGGATGCGATGGTGGTTCTACCATCGAGTGGCAAGTGGCAGCCGCCTCCGGTGCACGGGGCGGCCAATGAATTTTAACTCCTCCCAGAGCGTAGAGCCCGACCGCGACGACCAACTGAAGGCGCGGAGGCCAGTGGGGATTACTCTCCGCTTCAATATGTGGGACCTCGCAGAGGAGTTCACTGTAACATCCCATTTTCAAGCCTTGCAGCCAATGTAAAGTTCAAACCTATGTTAATAAAATTAAAAGCATTTATCTCCAGTTGGTTATGCCTTTTTGGTTTTCAAAAGAAAATTCAAGTTGTGCTTAACTAATTTAAATTGAAAGCTTTGATTTATCTCCAAGAAAGTAAAGAAAATTAGAATACGAATTACACTTCAAAATTTTGGAGATCCTTGTCGCCTTCCGCCACCTACTTCGTCGGTGAGTAATTGGGCAGCAGCCTCATCTTCAGCACCACTCCTCGCCATCAGCGCCCGGCAGCAGCAGAGTCTCCGGTCACCTCCCGCACAGCCCTGCCAGCGCTGACCTCGCCCTGCCGTGCACGCCCCTTGCAAGCCCCCACCCGTGTGCCGTGCTGTTGTAGCACGTCTCGGCCGCGCCGTCCTGTGGCCGTACGGCGATGACACCACCGCGCACGGCGCCACGCCGCGTTGCTCCCCGGCGTCTCTGCTCCAGCTCTATAAAGGGCGCCAGCACCTTCCTTCACCCCCGCCGAGGCTCACCTGAAACATCACACTCGGTCGCCTCCTCTGCCTCAGGCGCTCCGTCAGGAAACTCCACCGCCCCGCGCCACCGGTTAACATTAGGCCTTCTTGAGTTTCCCCCGAGTTCCCCTCTTCTCCCGCTCCCATCTGCCCCGGCTAATCGACCTCTCCCCCTTTGCAGACCGCCGGCGGCACCATTCTTCCCCAACTCCGGCATTGGGACCCCGTCGGTGAACCACTGCACTTCGGTTCGATTCCCCGCGTGAGGAGCATCAACCGGGCACCCCAACTCCGTCCCCAACTCGCTGAGCCCCACCTCCCTCCCTAGAGAGCCACCGCCGACCCCTACTTCGCCGCCCAGCACGCCTCCGCCGCCGGCCCAACCAACTCCCTCTCGGCTTCGGCTGACCTTCCAGGTAAGCTTGTTGACGCCCGTAGATGCCTCCACGACGAGCAATCAAGCTCTAACGGCCCGAACCATCTGCGCCTTTGTCCCCTATTCCGGCCACCGCCCCGCCCGCCGCTGACCGCCGCTCGACCAAGGTCCGGCCGATTTCCGCCCTCCCCGAGGTGCGCGCCAGGTCGGCCCCCACCGCCGCCGGCCGGCTCCGCCCCCTTGCGGTCGTGAGGAGCCAGAGCAGAGAACCCACACCAATGACGCTAAATAACTACTGCCCTAACCGGTCATTTATGATGTCCTAAGCCAGCGATTAAAGAGAGCATTAAAACCCTGCTAATTAAGGCCCACCTGTCCGCAATGCACCCCTTTTTGTTTTTCGGATTTTCCAGAAATTGAAACTTTAAAATGCTATAACTTTCTAACCATAACTCCAAATTTAATGAAACCAAATTCTAAAATTTTCTAAAATCAAGATCTACTTGATGGTTCTGGTTTGGTTGAGTTTTGAGTTCATTTGTGCTTTGTTTTATTTGGTATTTATTTGCTTCCGTTCTCGTTTGTGTTGTTTTTCCGGTTCGATCTCCCGAGTAGAATTCGAAGACGCGAACGAGCCCCCGCCTGAAGCAGCACAAGACCCCCAAGCTTTCGATCCAGACGAGTCAATACTTTGATCATTTTGCGCCTATATTTTATGTGAAGTTATGTTCATTTCAACTGTTACAAATTGCATGCGTTATTTTGTGTGCTAAAAACATGTAACTCTTAAGGTAGCTAGCAACCATATTTCCACCTAATAATAACATACCCCACCAGTAACATTTGACTCTTGAATCACCTGACCATTGTCACCCTTAATGTTAATAATAACTTTATGAGCTATACGTCATATTAATGCTGTGCTAGTCTTGTCAAGTCCAGGGCACTAGTGGCGCTGATCATCAATTTCCAAATATGAAAACTGGTTTTGGGATAGTCACGGGATGTACGTGGCTGATTATTTGTGATAATTTAAGTTATGCTTCTCAAAACCCTAAAAATCTGCTATACCGGTCGATGGAAAGAGTGGTGGTTGTGGATGTAACACAAGGTTAGTGGTTTGTGGAATGAACCGCCCGGACAAAATAAGGACTTAATCCTGTGATGACCCCTCCGTGTACAACAGTGCAACCACAAGCTGGCAAAATGTAGGCTTGACTGACTAATTTACTAGACCCTTGAAGCCATCTCACAGGTAGGGGAAAGGAGGGATTGTGCAGGAGGAATAGACATCCAGCTTGAATGGGACACCGATTAAAAGTGATGATCACCAGCTGCGCTAGACGTTGCGGAGAGTGGAGTCCAGCTGCGCTAGACGTTGTGGTGGATCTTCCCGCACAACTTATGGGACCTTCTTCATGAAGGATAAGCCCATATGTGTGAGATGACGATAGGGCGAGGTATTGTAAAGGCCTCGTGATATTCTCTCGATCTGCATGTCCAAGGAATCATGTAGAACCATCGGGACGATTATCTCTTGTGGGTAAAGATGTACAGTCTCTGCAGAGTACCTACACAAACTATTCGAATAGCCGTGCGCACGGTCAAGGGCAGACATGGAAACCTCCTCGAGTTAGTTCTATTTCAAAACTTTTGAGGTTGGGAATGGGGACTTGTTAGGTGGATGTAACCTACCTTTGGAAATTTGTCCTGGAGGGATGTACTCCAGTGTTGGTAATGAGGTGGGTGTAACCTATTGATCAAAATTTAGTAATGGTAGATGGAACCATAAAATCGATGGTTGGAACCTACCCTGTCATAAATTATTGCACACTTTCAGTTTTTAAAACAGGAGTTCTTGAAAAATGCTAGGTCATAGGGACTTTTACATTATGACTATTTTAAAAATCGCTTTATGCAAATAAAAGAACCCGAGCCTCCCTTGTTCAGCCTTGCATCTATAATTATTTGCATTCTGTGTGTTGACTCGCGGAGCACGGTGGATAGTGTGCTCACCCTCGCTCTTAACCCCCATTCAGAAACTGTGAATCAAGAGCACTACGCCTACCATGAGGATCAGGATGCCGAAGGAAATGAAGATGGTGGTTATTAGATTAGGCATCGGTAGTCTTACCTCTCGCCTCAGTCCGGTTGACCAGGCTAGTTTTGGTGGGTGCCTCCGTTATTAGCCAAGTCCTTGGTTAATAGCGCTGGTACTCAGGTTATCCCAGTCGCTTGCCTGTGGCGAGTTGTGCCCCTACGCTATGTATGCTTCCGCTTTCTCTCTTTATGTATTGTAAGACATTTGGCCGGACGGCCATATTGTAACCCTGGCCCGACGTGGTCTATTTGAACTCTGGTATTGTAATGAATGGTTTTATCGTGTATAAAATGATGCAGCCTTGTATCTGTGAGCATTATCTACTGATCCAGGGAATAATGCAGTGATTCACAGAGGGTTCCAGGTCAGTAATCCTGAGGTCCAACAGAGCTGGTATCAGAGCATACGACTGTAGAAACCTTAGTTAGACTGGTCACGATTTAAGGTCTGAGTCCTATTTACAAAAACTATGAAAAACTTTTACAAAATATAGCGTATTACTGCTTAACTCAACCCTCTTAGTTTCTATACTCACCCAAAAGTTTCTTTTGTATTTTCATCTGTTCTAACCTATTGGTGTTCAAAAAAAATTTTAGATCGCCGGAGCTACACCAGTTGGTCCAAGGGATCACTAGTAAGTGCTTGACTTCACAATTTATACCGTTGTCTGGGACTTCACAAACAATCGCATTGTGCAGACCCTTGCTCAGTCGGGCCCTGCAAGAGGCACGTGCCCACGAGCGGGGGGTGCTAGAAGATTGGCTCCGTGCTGCCGAAGAGGCCCACACCGCCAAGGATGAGCACATCCGTTTGCTGGAGACGGAGGGCGCGAAGGCAGTCTCCGACGCCCGGGCACTCGTGGTAGAGGCACAGCAAGCGGCGGCAGAGGCACAGCACGTGGCCGCCGAAGAGCGCGACGGTTTACTCCAGCAAATCGCAGCGCTATAGGAGGAGAGAGGCCGTCTCACCGCGTCCCTTGGAGAGAGGGACCGGACTCTGGGCGACGCCTCGGTGGCGGCATGGGACGTCATGGAGGCTCTGGAAGTCACCCTCAAGGACCTCTCCGTTGTCGTGCCACCCTGGACGTTCGGTCCCGAGGACCTGCCGCGAACGCTTCGGCGAATTGGAGAAGCTTCCAACCTCAACCTCAACGCTGCCAAGTCCTTTGGCAACCACTGCTCGTTGGTGATGTCACGCCTGGCCTTCACCCTGCTCCACCACCGGGGGTGCTATCACGTCGACGAACTGGCTGACCCCCAACTGGAGATGCCAGCCAGAGCCGGGGTGATGTCGAGCGTTGTGCGCGCCGTCCGCCGCACCGTCCAGGCCTTCCACGATCGGATCTGGGATTATATTGGGGAGGTCGTGGCGAAGGTTTCGCTGCAACGGACCCTGCACAGTGAAGGGGACTTCGGCAAGTGGCTTGACGAAGTTCCGCGGCGCAACGCAGACGGTGCCGCCGTCCCGGAGGATGGTGTGGGCCCACAGGTGTGACGCGGGGGTCTTAGTGTGTAGGCATGTGTTGTAATATACCCACTCTTTTTGTAAGCCGGAGCCATATGTCTCCCCCTTTTTTATGAATGAAGTGAAAATTGCCCAAGTGTTCTGATCTACTTGTACTGTTTTGCTCTGGGCAGATACTTGATAGGGGCCGATTACTAGTTTTGGACCTCATGGTTCGATGGCGTCTTCGGCATCGGGTGCGGGCGGAAGACGCCCGGAACTTCTGGGACGCCCGGACTTTGGCGGGTGAGACTTCGACGCGAGAGTATATCAAGGTGGAGCCGGACGAGTAGCGCCCGAAGGTGCTTGAAGACACTTGTAGACATCAACTCTTCGCGATTGTAATTGCTGGGTCTCTGTAATCATACTTTTATGAGTACAATAAAGACTTTATTTGAGATACGTGTCCCTGTCGTATTTGCGATTGCGTCTATCTCCGACTGACATGTAGGACTTAGCGCTCCGTCCCCACTCTCTCGAAGTGGCAACAGCGGAGCTGGCGACTAGCCGAAGTGGGCGCTGGAGCGCTCCGTCCCCTACCCTTCGAAGTGGCGGCAGCGAAGCTGGTGACTAGTTGAAGTAAATGCTCGAGCACTCCGTCCCCTACCCTTCGAAGTGGCGGCAGTGGAGCTGGCGACAAGCCGAAGTAGACGCTCGGGTGCTCCGTCCCCTACCCTTCGAAGTGGTGGCAGCGGAGCTGGCGACCAGCCGCAGTAGGTGCTCGAGCGCTCCGTCCCCTACCCTTCGAAGTGGCGGAAGCGGAGCTGGCAACTAGCCGACGTAGGCACTCGAGCGCTCCGTCCCCTACCCTTCGAAGTGGTGGCAGCAGAACTGGCGACCAGCCAAAGTAGGCGCTCGAGCGCTCCGTCCCCTACCCTTCGAAGTGGCGGTAGCGGAGCTGGCGACTAGCCGAAGTAGACGCTTGAGCGCTCCGTCCCCTACCATTCGAAGTGGCGGCAGCGGAGCTGGCGACTAGCTGAAGTAGACGCTAGAGCGCTCCATCCCCTACCATTCGAAGTGGCGGCAGCGGAGCTGGCAACTGGTCGAACGATCTTGCACTTATTTATACTCCGTAGAGTGCACACGAAGGCTTGCCTCCACACGTCTTATTTATACTCCGTAGAGTGCACGCGGAGGCCGCGCGTCTTATTTTATACTCCGTAGAGTGCACACAGAGGTCGCGTGTCTTATTTTATACTCCGTAGAGTGCACGCAGAGGCTGCGCGTCCTATTTTATACTTCGTAGAGTGCACGCGGAGTCCGCGCGTCTTATTTTATACTCCGTAGAGTGCACGCGGAGGCTCGCCTCCACGCGTCTTTGCACAAGATGAGACTAGTTTTCTTAAACGGTGCACTTTATTGATGTCCCGTTTGCACGGGTGAGTGATTACAAGGGTTTGGGTGCCAACCATGCCGTTGGCACCCCTTCGGCCTTATACATAATATCGCCGTAGCCTGTCTGCATTCCATGTGTGGCGAAGAGTCTGTCCTTCTAGGGTGGCGAGACGATATGCTCCACGCTGCAGAGCCGCGGTGACGATGTAAGGGCCCTCCCACATGGACTCCAGCTTGCCAACCGTCGCTGCCTGAAGCGCTATTTTGAGGATGAGGTCTCCCGGTTGGAATTCGCGTGAGTATACGGAGCGATCGTGCGCGCGTGCCATCTGGCATGCGTACTTGGCGACGTGTTGGGTAGCGCTCACTCGATCCCCGTCAAGAAGATCAAGGGACAGCTCACGCTCTTCCATTAGGGCCTGGACTAGGATCCTCCACGAGCTAGCCTTGATCTCCTCCGGTGTAACTGCTTCGTCGCCGAAGAGAAGCTTAAATGGTGTGAACCCTGTCAGACACGTGACCGTCGTGCAAAGGGACCAGAGCACGCTATGAAGCTCATCTGGCCACTTGCCCTTTGGTAAGCTGACGAGGCGTTTTTTGACTCCGGCAGAGATGGCGCCATTTGCTCGCTCGACGGCTCCGTTGGACAGTGGGTGCCCGACCAAAGCAAATCGAAGTGTGATGCCCATGGTGTCGTAGAATGCCTTGAATGTTGTGGAGTCGAATTGCAGGCCGTTGTCCACGGTGAGCTCCCTAGGGACTCCGAAGCGGTATATGATGTTCTGCCAGAGGAAGCGCTGCATGGCCACGGAGGTTATCCTAGCTTGAGCAACGGCTTCGGGCCACCTGGAAAAAATACTCCAAGGCAACTACGATGAACCGAATATCTGCTAGGGCCCGCGGTAGTGGCCCAACGACGTCGATGCCCCACCGTGTCAACAGCCATACCGGTGGGATGGGCTGTAGGCTTGTCAAGGGTCTGCGGATGACACGTCCCATCCACTGGCAACCTTGACATCAATGCACGAGGTCTTGTGCATCGACGACGGTGGTTGTCCAGTAGAAGCTCTACCAAAATTCCTTGCCGACCAGGGACCTCGGTGCAATGTGCGAGCTGCAGATCCCCGCATGAATCTCCGTGAGAAGGTGTTTTCCTTTGTTGCACGAGAGACATCGTAGAAGTGGGGCACAGACTCCCTTCTTGTATAGGACACCGTTGAGCACCTAGAAAGATCTGGCGCGATGCTGCAGACGCCGGAGCTCGAGAGGGTCGTCCGGCTCTGCTATGCCTTGCAAGAAATCGTAGATGGGTTCCCGCCAGTCGCCCTGCTGGGCAATTTGATGGACGAGAGTCGCATCGCGATTGTCTTGAGCGATGGCTGCCGCGGGCAAGACCTCGTAAAATGCTTCCTCGGGGAGGGGGGCTGCTGGTTGGCGGCCTTTGTGAGGACATCGGCTGTTCGTTATCCGCGCGAGGGATGGCCTTGACCGTGACGCCCAGAAAGTGGCGCTCCTTCGCTCTCACCGCCAGGTACTTGGCCAGCTCGGGGTCCTTGGCTTGGTAGGATTTGTCGACATGGCCCGCTACCAAACGTAAGTCAGTGCAGATAAGGACCCTTCGTGCGCCAAGAGCTTTAAGCTTCGCGAGGCCGAAAAGTGGCACCTCGTACTCGGCCGTGTTGTTGGTGGCTAGAAATCCAAGACGCGCCGAGTACAGCAGGCGGTGCCCCTTCGGCGTAGTGACCACTGCGCCGACCCCAGCGCCCGGAGCGCCGTAAGCCTCGTCGGTGTTGAGTGTCCACACCGGGTCCTCTGGCTGCTGCACTTGCTGAGCCGGCGGAGTCCACTTTGCGAGGAAGTCTGCAAGGACTTGAGACTTGATTGCCGTGCGTGAGGCGTACGTCAAGGAGAACGGTGCGAGCTCAGCCGCCCACTTGCCAATACGCCCTGTGGACTCCTTATTGTGCAGCATCTCCACCAGAGGGAACGACAATGGCACAGTGATAGGATGGGCAAGGAAATAATGCTAGAGTTTCCTCGAGGCCATGACCAGCGCGTAAGCCAAGTTCTCAAGCTCCGTATACCGTGTCTTGGCGCCCTGGAGGGCTTCGGAGATGAAGTACATGGGCCGCTGATAGGCGCCTTCCTCAAGAACAAGGACGGCGCTGACCGATGTTGTTGTAGCGGCGAGGTAGAGCAGGAGGGGAGCCTCTGGTGCTGGGGTGACCAATGTGAGAAGGCTTGCGAGATGCTTCTTGAGGTCGTCAAAAGCCTTCGCGCAGTCATCATCCCAGTGGAACCCGTCACAGCCACGAAGGGTCTTGAAAAATGGCAGGCCCCGCTCCGCTGCTCTGGATAAGAAGTGGCTCGGTGCGGCCATGTGGCCAGTAAGCCTCTGGACCTCCCTCGTTGTCTTGGGCGGCTCCATGGCGAGGATCGCGTCGACCTTGTCAGGGTTCGCCTAGATGTCGCGCCCAGACACGAGGAAGCCCAGGAGCTTTCCCGCCTGCACGCTCTCCTGAGCTTGATGCCCGCTCTCCTGAGGTTGTCGAAGGTCTCTTGAAGATCCTAACCGTGAGAGGTGAGCTACCTGGTTTTGATGACCACATCATCGACGTAAGCCTCCACGTTCCTCCTGAGCTGGGAGGCTAGTGCCAGCGCGACGAGACAGGTGAAGGTGTCCCCCGCATTCTTCGGGCCAAAGGGCATCCTGACAAAGCAGTATGTCCCTACCGGCGTGATGAAGCTGGTTTTGTCCTCCTCGTCCCTGGCCATGTAGATCTGGTGGTAGCCGGAGTATGCATCGAGGAAGCTCATAAGCTCGCACCCCGCCGTAGCATCCACTAGCTGATTTATGCGCGGCAAGGGGTAGTTGTCCTTCGGACACGCCTTGTTAAGGGCAATGAAGTCGATGCACATGCGCCAGGCCGCTAGCCTTTTTTACCAGCACCGGGTTGGCGAGCCAGTCCGGGTGCTAGACTTCGTGGATGACTCTAGCTTGCAGAAGCTTCGCTACCTCCACCTTGGCCGCTTACTGCCGTTCGATCGACATGCGCTGGAGCCTTTGTCTGACTGGCTTGGCGTCAGGGCGGACTGCTAAGGTGTGCTCGATGAGAGTGCGGTCGACGCCCTTTATGTCGTTTGGGGACCACGCGAAGACGTCCGCGTTGTCCCGGAGAATCCGGAGTAGGTCCTGCTCTACTCCCGGGGGAAGGCCTTCGCCGATGGAGACACATTGACCTTCGGCTTGTAGAGGCACCCTCTTGACTTCGCCATCCAGCTGGGGCTTAGGCGTCCATCCCGGAGCGGAGGGTGTGTCTGCCTTCGGATTGTCGGTGAGGACATGCACCTTTCAGTGCGGGCCCTGAGCACCGAGCTCTATGCGCCGGGCGAGATCCTGGTCACCGAAGGTGGTGATGATACCTTGCGGGCCCGGCAGCTTCATGCATAGGAAGCCGTGGTGGGGGACTGCTCCAAAGGAGTTGAGGGTTGGGCACCCCAATATGGCGTTGTATGGATCCGGGATGTCGACGATGTCAAAAGTGACGTTTTCGCTCCTCGCGTTGTCGCCCTGGCCAAAAGAGACTTGTAGGCGTATCTGGCCCAACGCCTTCAGCGGCTGGCCCTCGAAGCCGTGCAGTGGGATTCCCGAGGGGCCCAAGCGACTCTGGGGGATCCCCATCTGGTCGAAGGCCGCCGCGAACAGAATATCCGCGGAGCTGCCTCCATCAACCAAGACGCGTTTAAGATCGCAACCTGCGATGGCGGCCTGGATGACCAGAGGATCTTGGTGAGGGAATTCCACACCCTCAGCGTCAGCGAACGTGAAGATGATTTTGTGCCACGCCCACTCCGGCTGTGCTTGCACCGGGTACACCGCCACGTGGTGTAGCCTCCGCGCATACACTTTCTGTTGCCGTGCCGAGGAGAATTCCAGCAAAGAGCCCCCAAAGATGACGTTTATAACCCGACGCTGGGCTCCCTCCGGGGCCTGAATTCGCAAGGGGTCCTCTTGGGGCTGCAGCACGTGGGCCTGAATCCGCAGGGGGCCCTCTTGGGACTGCTGCACGTGGGCAACGACGTGTGGCCTTGCCTCTAGGGCCCTATCCCTAGCGACGCTCTGACGAAGCGCCATAATGGCGGTGCATGCCCGCATGTAATGATCACAACGGCCATGCACCTCGCACCATATGCCGTAGTGCTGGTCCTCCGCCTCCGCGCGGGGTCTGTCGTTCCGACCTTGGTCGCACCCGCGCCCCCGACCTCTGCGACCTCATCCGCGACCGGCCGGGGCGCCATCTTCAGAGTCGCCTTCGATGTCGAAGACGTTGCGAGCCCTCTGGGATCTTCACTGGTTGCACTTGGGCTTGTCGCTCGATGGGTCCTACTTATGCTTGGAGGTGTCCTAGTGCTCAGAGGCATCCTCCGAAGACTCTTGCCTCTGCTTGGCAGCATTCTTCGACGAGTCCCCCTTTTTCGATGAGTACTCGTTCCTTGACGAGTCCTCTGCTTGATTAGTGTCGGAGTCGTTGCCTTTGCGCCACTGTGCGTCCTCCTCCGCCCTCGCGTACTCATCCATCTTGTCGAAGAGCTTGGCGACCATCTTGATTAGCTTGCGCGCATTGTACTCGGCCAACGGCCCTGGGTGGAGGCCTTGTATCGCTGCATTGATGATGGTGGTCTCGTTGACGTCCTTGACCTGGTAGCAGACCTTATCGAGGTGCTTGAAGTACTCTCGGAGCCTCTCCGAGAGTTTTTGCTTGATTGCAAAGAGCTGATCCACGTCGATGCGCTCGACGTAATTCCCCTGGAAGTTGTAGTATAGGCGGTCGCTTATCTGCTCCCATGCGTAGATGGAGTTCGGCTCTTTGGTGAAGAACCAGGAGAGCGCTACTCCCTGCAGCGTGAGGGGGAGACCCTTCGCCTTGGTAGAGTCGTCACTGCCAGCGGCTTCGATGATGGTCTCGTACACACGCACGAACTCCCGGGGGTCCGTGTTGCCCTTGTACGGCTCGATGGTGTTGGAGAACTTGAAGTCCTTCGGCCACATCGACTGCTGCAGGCCCACGAAGAGGGGGGACTCCGGATCCACGCGCCACAGCGGGACGCGGCTGGACGTAGGGGCGTCGCGGCTGTCTGCCCGCTCTGGCGTAGGCTCCACCGCTGTCACCGGTGGGACTTGTTGGCTCTGAGCCTCTTGCATATCCCGCACGGCTCCGCGGAGGTCCGCTAGCTCCCGTTGTAGCGTGTCGAGGGCTGTTAGTAGGGCATTTTCCACCGTCAATGTGGTTGCGGCGGCCGGAGCACCGGGTTGCACTATCGGGTTGGCAGCAACCACGACTTGCGCTCCAGAGCTGCTCGGCGCGCGGTGGACGCCGGGTGAGGGGGTAGTGGCTGCGGCAGCGCGAGCATCGGTGTCACCACCCCCGACAACCCGATCGGTACCATGTGGAGGTGACCACATGTGAGTGATGACTAATTGACAGTTGTTTAGGTCAGTCGAGTTTGGTTTGGGTGGTTCGGACCCTGACGTTGCGTGGTGCAACGGGCTCGGTCGGACTGTGGTCAAACTTGGTCATATGGGATTAGGACGCTGATTCTTTGATTTGACAGGTTTGGACTTCGTCATGGTAAGTATGATGTTGATTATGCTTTCATGTATCGAGCGGTGCTATTTGACGTGTTTTCTTGTCTGTGTGGCTGCAGGACGTCGAGTGGAGTCGTGGCGAGACACGGTGGACCGGACTAGGCGCAGGTGGCGCTGAGGTCAGAACGGTCGGGATGTGTCGAAGACGACGTGGACTCGAGGTGGTTGCGAGGCGTGCGAGACAAGGAGCGCGGAAGCTTCCCGGAAGGTGCAGAGGGGCGAATCGGGAATTTCGCAAGACTGCACAAGCGGGAGCGGGCTCCGTTGGAAATAGCGGGCGTGACGGGGCGGAGACCCGTTAGCCGTAGGCTATAAATAGGTGGAGAGGGCTGCATGCCCACTTGAGCACTTGGGTGGAATTAGGGTTTGTTAGAGTCAAAAGAGTCTTTAGTGGTTGCTTTAGGCTTTAGACTTTAGTTGTTGAGAGTGGGTAGTAGTGGCAGAGTAGTGTTCCCTCTGTTATCTACGATGTGTTCTAGATAGAACAAGTGGTGTTCATCCCCTCCAAGTATCCATGGGTGAGGATTGAGAGGTTGGAGAGGGATTGAGAGCTTGTAATCCTTTCTTTGTATCAAGTCGGGGTATCGGGACTCCTCTGTATTCCCTGTGAATCAATGAATGAAATTCTGAAGTTTAAGTTTCCCTGTTCGTAGCTCTGTTCTTCATTTTTCCTCTTTTGCAAGATTTCTTGATTTTCGTCTTTTTGAGTTCTTGCTTGCTGGAGAGTGCCAAAATGGGTTGCTATGACATGGGAGATGCTCAAAAGCCATTTGGCTAGTCAATTCCATGAGCAAACTTTGTGTAATTTCAGTTTTTCTCATTTGGCTTCCTCTGTTCTTAGTTTTCCTCTTCTAGGGTTTGGAGCATTTCTTGATTCCCTTGGAGAAATGGCTTGAAAATTGATCTGGAGTATCCCATGGCTATTGCTAACATATCTGCAAAATATCATAGCCAAAGGATCATGGATTGGAGAGGAATTTGAATTTTGGTTCAGTCTTTGCAAGAGGTTCAGATTTTGTCATAATCTGAATTATTTGCTCTTGGGTTAAAATATTTGCATTCCTCAAATCCCAATGCTATTTGGTTCATTGCCTCTTTCTCCTGGCCTCAAGAGAGAAGCTAATTTCTTTTTTTCTTGGATTAAGATGGTCTGAAGTTGTTTTTGCAGAGGAGCTGTTTTCAGAGGTGTACTCCTCTCTCAGTTCTTTTTGGTTCAGGTTCTCGGGTGTCTGAAGACCAGTCCACTCTCTGCAGTTTTCTTTTATCTTCTCTCGGTCTGCAGTAATTAGCTCCTCTCTTTCCGATTTAACTTCCTTTTTAATTAGTGTTCGGCTAGTTGAGTTGCAGTCAATGATTTCTCTTCCTTGCTGCCGAAAATAGCTTTTCCCGTTCCTTTTCTTTGGCTTGGCAGTGAAGTAGTTCTCTAGTGCCTCTTTTCTTTTTATTCTTTTTCGGATTTTCCTCCATTTTGCATGCAGATCAAACCGCGATATTTTCAGTTGAAATTTTTACTGGATGATCTCTGATTTATGCTGAATTTTTTGGTGCCACATGCGTTCCAAATTTCAGCAGAATTAATTTTAAGTTTTCTGTGAGTTGCGTTGTTTTGCATCTTTTGAAAAATCAGTGTTCGTTTTCTCGGGGGCGATTTTAAGCGAGCGACATTCACCCCCCTCTGTCGCCATTTCGGTCCTACAATTGGTATCAGAGCCGGTTAGCTCTAATTCATAGATCTTAACCGGTCTCAAGAGCCATGGCGACGGACAAGTACTCGACCAAGCCGCCCGTGTTCGATGGCATCGATTACCCCTTCTGGAAGAGCCGAATGGAGACATACATCCAGGCCCAGGGGTATGCCATCTGGCGGAAGGTCAAAGTACGATTCGCTGTTCCTGCCGATGAGAACATCAATGCCGGGAACATGGCTGATGTTGAGGCAAATGCAAAGGCAAGGAACATCATCATCCAGGGGTTGAGTCGTAGCGAGTTTGACCGTATATCTCACCTGTCGTCCGCCTACGACATCTGGGTGACCCTCGACGCATACCATGAGGGCACCACCCAGATCAAGACGGTTCGACAGGACCAGTTCAAGCGCGAATACAACAAATTCGAGATGCTTGCTGGTGAGTCCCTGGACGAGTGCTTTTCGCGATTTCACAAAATCTTGAGCAACCTCCGAGCGGTCGGTCTCACATACCCCGACTCGGACAACGCTCGTCAGATGCTCGCGGCACTCGATCTGCGCGTGTGGGAGATGAAGGTGACCACCATCAAAGACACGACAGACCTCTCGACCCTGACTCTTGACGCGCTGTACTCGCGCCTCAAGACTCACGAGATTGACGTTGTCTCTCGCCGGTCGAAGTCACAGTCGATGGCTTTGGTCACCGATCCCAGTCCGGCTTCTGGTTTTTCCGCCGATTCGCTTTGTGGGTTCTCCCTAGCTGCTCTATGTGACGTAACTGATGATCAGTTAGAGCAGCTAGAGGATGAACAGCTGGCCCTCCTAGCTCGGAAGTTCTCCCATGCTTACAAGAGGAGGAGGGACAGAAAGAGAGGCGGACCAGTCATCTGCTTCGAGTGTGGTGGCCCCAACCACATTCGAGCGAACTGTCCCAAGCTGGAGAAGGGCAAGAACGACTACGGCGGTTCAGGCAAGAACGACTACACCGACAAGAACCGCAACAAGAAGACTCCAGCTCAGACGCCGGGAAAGAAGAAGTTCCGCAACTTCGGGAAGGCCAAGAAGCTCTTCCACCGCGTCCTCACCGCTTTCGATGACCTCGACCTCAGCGAGGTGGAGGGATGGAGCGACGACGACGGGACGGGTGACCAAGAGCCCAAGGATGGCGGCGATGACTTCTCCGGCATGTGCTTCATGGCCCTCGAGGGCGAGATCAGCGACAGCGAGCTGTACTCCGACTCGGATGAGGTACTACCTTCTTATGACCAGCTAAATGATACTTTTCTTAAGCTAGGTGGATTTCATGCTAGAGCTAGGTCTAGGTGTACCGAGTTAGAGAAGGAAGTAGATAGACTATCACGGGAGATTACTTCACTTAGATCTGCTCCCTCCCGTGATGATTGTGATACATGCCCTGCTTTGCTTGGAGACATGGAGAAACTAAGGACCTCTCATGATAGTTTGTCTTCTGAGCTTGATGAGCTTAAGGTGGAGAATGTTAGTCTGCTTGCTGAGTTAGAGTTGAGTAGGATGGCTGTTACCCTACTTACTACTGATGAGACTACTTCTCCCACCTCATGTGAGGTTAAGGACATTGCTGCTAGAGGACCTTATGCCATGCTCCTTGATCTGCCGTTCTTGTGAAAATTGCAATAATTTAAAGATGAACCTAAAACGGGCAGATCACAAAATTGCTGAGTTGCATGCTTCTTTACTTGAGCCTATTGATTCATGTTTGAACTGTCCCAAGTTAACTGCTGAACTTGAAGCTGTCTCAAAACAGTTTCAAGAACTGATTGACAACAACAAGAAAATGGCTCAGTATGCGACTAAGGATCCTGTTAGCTCACCATGCATTAGTTGTGATAAACTAAAACTTGAACTCGTTGCTTTGAATGACAAATGTGTGAAGTTAACTAAGGACTTACTAGAGAAGCCACAATCTGGTTGTGATGTGATTGATGGTGTGGGGGAGAAGCCCCAGGGTAAGGTGGAGATGTCTAGGAACGTGAACCAACCGGCTAGCAGTAGGACTACCCTTTCAGAGTCGGCTGTGCGTGCACAAGCCATTCTTTCCTCTGCTGTTGGTTCTTCTTCTGCTCCCTTACCCTCTGCTGTCTCTTCTTCCCCCTGCTCTTCTTGCACCTCTCTCTTTCGGGAGTGTCAGTACCTTATGAACACTCTCGAGAGATTTGTAGGCGGCAAGAAGAAGCTTACTCTTATTCTAGACCAGTCCAAGATTTGCAGATTTAATCAGGGTCTAGGATATGACTATTATGAGGATATGAGGAAGCATCCACCTGCTGTGCTCAGACCCATAGCACCAGGTGTGATCGAGACCGAGCCCAGGACCGAGAAAGTCCAATTTAAGTCAGCGGGCTATGTCCAGGGGATTTCTGACAGCAAGGTGATTGCACCTGCTACTTCGGCCTCTCAGAAGGCGAAGCTTGACCGTGCTACTTCTACCTCTCAGAGGATGAAGTATCACTGCACCTTCTGTTAGAAGGATGGACACACGGTTGATCGATGCTTCAGGCGCGCCAAGATCGCGCGTAGAGACCGTGTTGAGTCTCCTAGGCATATTCAGGGTCAGCCCCAGATCCTGAGTGCACCTAGGACCAGCACGAGGTCTAGGTTTACTGCTGTTGATGGGTTTGGGCAGCATCGAGGACTTGGTTTTTCTGAGTCTTCTGTTTTTCGTCCTCATGCTGCTCCTGGTCATGACTTCCGCCGTCCTGAGGGTACATCTCGTTTCCCCCGTCGAGACAGTTACCCGCGGCGTGTTCAGCGTGTTGCCGGTGTTCCGACTCGCTCTCCCGTAGCAGTCGGACCCCGCAACAGCTTCAGGTCTGCTCATAGACCTTCTGCTGTGAGTGACAGAGAGCGTAGGGTAGATAGAGGTCAGTCGTGCTTGACTACTTCATCTGCTCGACGTGTTGTTCAGTATTGGGTGCCAAAATCACTCTTGATTTACCCCAGTACTGAGACTTTACTCTCTGTTTGACTCAGGTTCGTCGGGCAGGGAAGGGAAAGGTTTGGCTCGTAGACTCCGGGTGTTCACGACACATGACCGGAGATTCTCGTTGGTTTTCTTCCCTTGCCCGTGCTCCAGGTGATGAGACGATCACCTTCGGAGATGCTTCATCTGGGCGCGTCATCGCCAAAGGTACAGTGCGCATTAATGACTCTTTCATTTTGAAAGATGTAGCCTTGGTTAGTAAGCTGCAGTACAATTTGCTTTCAGTTTCTCAGCTTACCGATGACGACTTTGAGGTGAGCTTTAAGAAAAATAATTGCAAAATTCTTGATTCTTCGGGTAGTCTGGTTTGCGGGATTTCTCGTTTTGGGAGGATCTTTCGTGCTGATTTTTCTGAGTCTTCTGGTGATCCTCTCAGGTGTTTAGTTGCTTCTGAGTCCCGCGACCTTTCGTTCTGGCATAGGAGACTTGGTCATATTGGATTTGACCATTTGACCCGAGTTAGCGGCCACGACCTCATTCGTGGTCTGCCGAAGCTCAAAATGGTCAAAGATCTAGTTTGTGCTCCTTGCCGGCACGGCAAGATGGTTGCTGCCTCCCATCCTCCGGTCACAGTCACTATGACCGATGCACCAGGACAGCTGCTCCATATGGACACAGTTGGACCAGCTCGAGTGCAGTCAGCAGGAGGGAAGTGGTATGTTCTTGTCGTGGTCGATGACTTCTCGAGGTATTCTTGGGTGTTTTTCTTAGCCTCGAAGGATGAGACTTTTTCACTTTTCCGAGGTCTTTTCAGTAGGCTTTCTATTGAGCTCCCAGGTGCCTTGAGAGCGATCCGCAGTGACAATGGCACAGAGTTCAAGAATTCCTATTTCGAGAGTTTCTGTGGTGAGACAGGTGTAGAGCACCAGTTCTCTTCTCCGCACGTCCCACAGCAGAATGGCGTCATGGAAAGGAAGAACCGTACCTTGGTCGAGATGGCCAGGACGATGCTTGATGAGTACTCTACACCGCGGAAGTTTTGGGCTGAGGCTATAGCCACCGCGTGCCATGTCTCAAATCGAGTTTTTCTTCAGGCACACTTGCACCGCACTTCTTATGAGTTGAGATACGGGCGAAAGCCTAGCGTCTCTCATTTTCGTGTGTTTGGTTGCATGTGCTTTATTCTGAAGTCCGGGAACCTAGATAAGTTCGAGTCACGTTCTTGTGATGGGATCTTTCTAGGTTACTCGCCTTCTTCGCGGGCTTATAGGGTCTGGAACTGTGAGTCTTGCAAAATGGTAGAGACCTGTGAGGTGACCTTTGACGAGGCCAGTCCGGGGACTAGGCCTGATATCTCAGGTTCTTTAGAGCAGTCAGAGACCATCTTCGTGGATGACGAGGACGATGGAGATGAGGGTTGTCTACCCGATCCAGTCCCTTATCCACCCCTTGAGGTGCCGTCTTCCACCGCACCTCCAGATGATCAGCCCATGCCTTCTGCTTCCTCTGGAGCTAGTGGCTCTGTTCCTACCTCGTCAGCTCACGAGGTAGAGGCCACTTCTTCATCTCATCCTGGACCTCCCCGACATATCCAGAAAAGGCATCCTTCTGAGCAGATGATTGGAGACCTGTTCGAGCGTGTTACCCGCTCAAAATCTGGCTTATCTCAATTCTGTCTCCACTCTGCTTTCATTGCCTCCTGTGAGCCCAAGGATATTTCTCATGCTCTTTCCGATGAGTCTTGGGTCAATGCCATGCATGAGGAGCTAGAAAATTTCGAGAGGAACAAGGTCTGGTCGCTTGTCGAGCCCCCGCGAGGTCACAATATTATTGGGACTAAGTGGGTGTTCAAGAATAAGCAGAGCGAGGATGGAGTGGTTATTCGAAACAAGGCTAGACTGGTAGCTCAGGGGTTTTCCCAGGTTGAGGGTCTAGATTTCGAGGAGACCTTTGCCCCTGTAGCTCGACTTGAGGCCATTGGAATCCTGCTTGCCTTTGCAGCTTCTAAGGGTTTCAAGCTCTACCAAATGGACGTCAAGAGTGCCTTCCTTAATGGAGTCATTGAGGAAGAAGTTTACGTCAGACAGCCTCCAGGTTTCGAGAACCCCAAATACCCACACCATGTCTTCAAGCTTTCCAAAGCGTTGTATGGACTTAAGCAGGCCCCCAGAGCTTGGTATGAGAGGCTTAAGTCCTACTTGTTGAGTCATGGGTTTGAAATGGGTAAAGTAGACAAGACCTTGTTCATCCGCCGTCATGGCAATGACCTTCTGCTCGTCCAGATCTATGTCGATGACATCATCTTTGGCGGCTCTTCTCATACTCTGGTTTCACAGTTCTCGGATGTCATGAGCACCGAGTTTGAGATGAGTATGATGGGCGAGTTGACCTTCTTCCTTGGCTTCCAAATCAAGCAGACTCGGGAGGGTACATTTCTTCATCAGGGAAAGTACACTCGTGACCTCCTGAGACGCTTCGACATGAGTGATGGTAAGCCAGTGTCAACTCCCATGGCTTCTACAGCTTATCTTGACCCAGATGAGGACGGCGAGCCAGTTGATCAGAAAGAGTTCAGAAGTATGATCGGCTCCCTTCTTTACCTCACGGCCTCGAGACCAGATATACACTTCTCTGTGTGTCTGTGTGCTCGTTTTCAGGCTTCTCCTCGCGTATCTCACCGCCAGGCGGTGAAGCGCATCTTTCGGTACCTTCGAGCTACCATTGACTATGGTATCTGGTACTCTTCCTCTTCCTGTCTTTCCTTGAGAGCCTTTTCGGATGCAGACTTTGCCGGCTGTAGGATAGATAGGAAGAGCACTTCTGGCACTTGCCAATTCATCGGCACTTCTCTCGTTTCTTGGTCTTCGAGGAAGCAGTCCGGTGTTGCGCAGTCCACCGCAGAGGCCGAGTATGTTGCTGCAGCCAGCTGCTGCAGTCAGGTACTCTGGATGGCTTCAACCCTGCGAGACTTTGGGTTAGTTATCGACAGTGTTCCACTCTTTTGTGATAACACTTCTGCGATTAACATTGCTAAGAACCCAGTGCAACACTCTCGGACCAAGCACATCGATATCCGGTTTCATTTCCTTAGAGACCATGTAGAGAAGGGCGATATAGTGCTCCAGTTTGTGAAGAGTGACCACCAGTTGGCTGACATCTTCACCAAGCCATTGGATAGTTCGAGATTTTCAGCTCTGCGGGGAGAGCTTGGGGTGGTTTGTCCTTATGGACTGTAGTGAGGGGGAGCTTTGGGCTTTACTGCTTTACTATATTGATTATGCTTCTGTCTCATTTCTGTTGCATTGCTCTCGTGGTGCGTCGGGCTTAGTCCTTCTAGCATAGGTTAGAGTATTTCTGTTATCTAGTTGCTTAGACTTCTTACTCATATCTTATGCTTTCAGGATGCTTCTTATTAGCTGCTTCTTATCTCACTAGATTGAGCTCACTCACTTCTTGTAGGTTCTAGCGAGGGTTGGGCCACCCTCGGGTAGACAGGGTACGTGTTTGCTCTCTAGTGTGTGATTTACTGTCAGCTGATTGTCCTGGAGTCATATGGGGTAGATGAGAGTCAGTTTGAGCCATAGTTATCTCTATATCTTATCTATGCTTTAAGGATTACCCGTTTGGATTTTCTTTGCCAGCTTCTCGAATTTAATGCTTTGGTTCAGGGGGAGTTCATTTGGGAGCTTCTGTAGCTTAATATTGACTTAACTCAACTTGAACTAAAAGTTGCATCTAATGTTGAGGGGGAACTGGTCTTTCGTGCATTTTCAGCATTCTAGTATTATAATCAATCTGCATTGAGCCTTGATTATTATCCTGTTATGACATGCTTCAGTGCTTTACACCTTGCCATGACTTGTGCTTAGCTTGCTAAATTTATCATGACTTCATATGTGTAGACTAGCGTTTGCCGTGATAAGTTAAGTAAAATTGATCAACTTAAATTAAACTTGTCATGCTAGCATTTGAGTTTAGTCTTTCTTGAGCTATCCTTTTATGATTCATGCCATGTCAAATAGGCTGAGTAGAGCGTTGAATCTATATTGAGCCGTAGTTTGAGCTGTTTTAGTCTCCTGATGATACATGAGTTAGTACAATGTGTTAAAAAGCAAATAGATCTCTTTTGTGAGAAAAAACTGATCTCACCAATTCTTTCCTATTAGACGGCTTGTCATTGCACTTGGCATGAACTTAGGGGGAGTTTTGGATGACCTAGACTATCTTCTTAAGCTTCTTGCTTGGAGTAGTCGCATAAGGCTTGAGATCTAGCACGAAAAAAAAACTCTTTTGTGCGAAAAAAACTGATTTCACCAATTCTTTTTCATGAGACGGCTTGCCATTGCACTAGGCATGAACTCAGGGGGAGTTTTGGATGACCTAGACTATCTTCTTAAGCTTATTTGCTTGGAGTAGTCGCATAAGGCTTGAGATCTAGCACATAAACAAAAAATTGGGTTGAAAACAACCATATGCTTTCAAAAGACAATGTTTAATGTGCTCAATTTTCTTAATCTACAATCAGAACCAAGTACTTTAACCAATGTTTCAATCTTGAGCTTATAGCACTCTATTTAGACTCAATGTTAGTTTCTTTGTTCCGCTTAGCTTATTGACATGGCCTGCATCATCCTTGGATGTCTCTAGCTAGACTTTACTCATTAATGACGTGACTTGCTCACAAAATGCATTACATTTCAGATTGTCATCTATGTGCTCTAGCTGGCTTATATATATGTTGTCATGATCTAGATAGCGTTTTATTGAGTTATAGCTTGGTGTATTACATTATGGTCATTATGGATAATTCTCATGGCTCTAAATGCTTAAATAAACAAACTTCAGCCATTTTCATCTCTTGACATGTCATATTCTCTCTATTGCATCTTGATGTGTTTATTGCCAAAAGGGGGAGAATAGAGAAGAAAAAGTCTGTTGGAATCCTTTTAGAGCTTTGGAGATCAATTTGCTCTTTCAATTGTTGCTCTAGTGGTTCCTTCTGTCGACATGGTCATAAGCTTCATTCCCTTCTTTGGACCATGTTGGATTCTTCAAACTCAAACTCAACTTCGTGCTTTTTCTGAGTTTGTCAATATACTCATCAAGGGGGAGATTGATGAACCATGTGGAGGTGACCACATGTGAGTGATGAGTAATTGACAGTTGTTTAGGTCAGTCGAGTTTGGTTTGGGTGGTTCGGACCCTGACGTTGCGTGGTGCAACGGGCTCGGTCGGACTGTGGTCAAACTTGGTCATATGGGATTAGGACGCTGATTCTTTGATTTGACAGGTTTGGACTTCGTCATGGTAAGTATGATGTTGATTATGCTTTCATGTATCGAGCGGTGCTATTTGACGTGTTTTCTTGTCTGTGTGGCTGCAGGACGTCGAGTGGAGTCGTGGCGAGACACGGTGGACCGGACTAGGCGCAGGTGGCGCTGAGGTCAGAACGGTCGGGATGTGTCGAAGACGACGTGGACTCGAGGTGGTTGCGAGGCGTGCGAGACAAGGAGCGCGGAAGCTTCCCGGAAGGTGCAGAGGGGCGAATCGGGAATTTCGCAAGACTGCACAAGCGGGAGCGGGCTCCGTTGGAAATAGCGGGCGTGACGGGGCGGAGACCCGTTAGCCGTAGGCTATAAATAGGTGGAGAGGGCTGCATGCCCACTTGAGCACTTGGGTGGAATTAGGGTTTGTTAGAGTCAAAAGAGTCTTTAGTGGTTGCTTTAGGCTTTAGACTTTAGTTGTTGAGAGTGGGTAGTAGTGGCAGAGTAGTGTTCCCTCTGTTATCTACGATGTGTTCTAGATAGAACAAGTGGTGTTCATCCCCTCCAAGTATCCATGGGTGAGGATTGAGAGGTTGGAGAGGGATTGAGAGCTTGTAATCCTTTCTTTGTATCAAGTCGGGGTATCGGGACTCCTCTGTATTCCCTGTGAATCAATGAATGAAATTCTGAAGTTTAAGTTTCCCTGTTCGTAGCTCTGTTCTTCATTTTTCCTCTTTTGCAAGATTTCTTGATTTTCGTCTTTTTGAGTTCTTGCTTGCTGGAGAGTGCCAAAATGGGTTGCTATGACATGGGAGATGCTCAAAAGCCATTTGGCTAGTCAATTCCATGAGCAAACTTTGTGTAATTTCAGTTTTTCTCATTTGGCTTCCTCTGTTCTTAGTTTTCCTCTTCTAGGGTTTGGAGCATTTCTTGATTCCCTTGGAGAAATGGCTTGAAAATTGATCTGGAGTATCCCATGGCTATTGCTAACATATCTGCAAAATATCATAGCCAAAGGATCATGGATTGGAGAGGAATTTGAATTTTGGTTCAGTCTTTGCAAGAGGTTCAGATTTTGTCATAATCTGAATTATTTGCTCTTGGGTTAAAATATTTGCATTCCTCAAATCCCAATGCTATTTGGTTCATTGCCTCTTTCTCCTGGCCTCAAGAGAGAAGCTAATTTCTTTTTTTCTTGGATTAAGATGGTCTGAAGTTGTTTTTGCAGAGGAGCTGTTTTCAGAGGTGTACTCCTCTCTCAGTTCTTTTTGGTTCAGGTTCTCGGGTGTCTGAAGACCAGTCCACTCTCTGCAGTTTTCTTTTATCTTCTCTCGGTCTGCAGTAATTAGCTCCTCTCTTTCCGATTTAACTTCCTTTTTAATTAGTGTTCGGCTAGTTGAGTTGCAGTCAATGATTTCTCTTCCTTGCTGCCGAAAATAGCTTTTCCCGTTCCTTTTCTTTGGCTTGGCAGTGAAGTAGTTCTCTAGTGCCTCTTTTCTTTTTATTCTTTTTCGGATTTTCCTCCATTTTGCATGCAGATCAAACCGCGATATTTTCAGTTGAAATTTTTACTGGATGATCTCTGATTTATGCTGAATTTTTTGGTGCCACATGCGTTCCAAATTTCAGCAGAATTAATTTTAAGTTTTCTGTGAGTTGCGTTGTTTTGCATCTTTTGAAAAATCAGTGTTCGTTTCTCGGGGGCGATTTTAAGCGAGCGACATTCACCCCCCTCTGTCGCCATTTCGGTCCTACACAAGACTCTGAAGATTCTCAAAGCCACCAAACATTTCATACTCTGGCATGGTCTCATGCCTGAAGTTGCCCCCAATTAGAAGAGTAATGAGGTTCCTAGAGCTCTTGAGGATCTGAATTGCATCTGTGATATTTGTAAAGAAGTTGCGACCAAGTGATAGGAAGGTGAGGGACTTCAGATTGTTTATTCTTGGTGAGATCTGGCCATGGAAGTTGTTGGTAGCTAGTCTCAGTGCGGTAAGATTGCTGCAAGAATAGAGGCTTTCAGGAATTGTTCCAGTGAAGTTGTTGAGGCGCAGGTCTAAAATTTTCAGATTTAATAGGGAGGAGAAGTTCACCTTTGTGAGCTCTCCCCAGAAGTTGTTTTTGCCGAGATTGATGGTTGTGATAGTTTTGCATTTACTCAGAGCTGACGGTAGCTCTCCAGACATGTTATTGTTGTTTAAGTGGAGCTCCTTCAATCGCTTGAGCTGCCCAATAGAATCTGGGATGTTGCCACTAAACCCATTCTCCGCAAGATCAAGGATAGCCATATTACTGAGTTTGGCTAAATGTGCTGGAGGCAGTGCTCCTTGCAAGCTGTTGTGGGGCAAGGAGAGGTATTCCAGCGAGGTTGCATTGAAGAGTTCATCTGGGAGAGTTCCACTGAGGCTGTTGTGGCCAATCTTGAGCACTCTGAGCATGGAGCAATCACCTAGCCCTGGGGGGATGTCACCACTCAACTGGTTGTAAGAGAAATCGAGCAGGGCGATGGGCAGTGTGTTGATGCAGAAAGAAGATGGTATCTTCCCAGAAAAGCTGTTGTTGCTGGCATTGATCGCTACCAGATTCTTCATTGCCTTATATGCAGTTGGTGGAAATTCTCCAGTAAATAGGTTGCTTGAGATGTTCAGTACCTGCAGAGGATGGTGAGGAGTTGACGTTGGTAGCTCTTGCAGGCTTCCGTTGAGCCTGTTGAAGCTGACGGCAAGGACGACGATCCTGCTGGAGGAGATGAGCTGTTCCAACGGAAGGCCACCGGAGATGGAATTGTGGGACAAGTTGATGCGCAACAGGCCGGCGAGGTCGGCAAGGGACGGTGAGATGCGCCCTTCAAGGCCTCTAGATGGCAGGGAGACCTCAGTGACCGTCCCATTCCCATTGCAGGTGATGCCCTCCCAGGAACAGCAGTCGGTGTCATTCCGCCACAACACGGCGACGTGGCCTATCGCAGGCCGGGAGAGCCCAGTGAGGAACTGGAGGAGGGAGAACTTCTCCTCCTCTGTGCAGGAGCTTGTGGGAGGGACAATGGAGAAGGATAGCAGCAGCACAAGAGCAAGGCCAACGGAAGCCATGGGTGGTTCGTAGCCGCTGCTTGCTCCTTTGCTCTGTGAAGAATGGAGAAGTGTTTTATAGCTGGCTTCGCATGCAGCAGAGTAGGTCAAGTAAGCTATGCAATTTGTCCGTGCTTTTCCTTGCCATCTCTGTCGGTGGACGTGCTTGACTGCCACCATATGTTTGACTCGTTTGGAACGTGGTGTATACTATGAATCCATATGTTTCATGCGAAATTCTTGTGTCCTTTGACAGCCCGGCCGGCCGGCGAGGAACTGGAGGATGCATGCATGAGGTGAGCATGCATGAGGCTGTTTCTTTTTGTTGTTGCGCGAAGATTGCCTCACTGGCTGCATTTTCCCCCCTTCTTATGAAACTAGCCTGATCGAATTGTTATCTCTCGATTAGCAGGCAACGCTTGCAAAACATCATCCTGGAAGGCGTATGTATGCACATGGCTGAAGAACAAGGACTAGGTAGACTGCTAATGTGAGAGCAAGAAACGCAGAGATGCTCTTCTTGACCTGATACATTCTCGGTTTGCAGTCTTATATTCTCATTTGCTGGCCGGCGCCCTGTAGTGTAGTAACTATCATCACACATGGACAAACGTGGAGGTGCGTGGGTAGTGCGTGGGTTGCTGTGGAGGTGCTGGCGAAAGCCTTGCCGGTGATCCTACCGGTCTCGACAATTATGACGTCCTTGGACGCCATTTTCCTTCCTGGAGGGTTGTCATGGCACTCCATAGCCCTCATGTATTCTGTTCTCCAGGTGAAAGCCTTGTCTCGGTGAGGCGGGCGGCGTCGGCGACCCTTGTCGCCTCCTTGGAGACGTCGCCTCGGAGGTTCATCTTCACGCAAAGTAGACCGAAGTTTGGATGGCTCAGTTGGATGTGGTTAGGGGTTTGGTTGAAAGCAAGGACGGAGAAGAAGTTCTGAAACTTAGTCTTTCTAGCTTTTTCATAGTCCTAAAGCTCTGTTTCTTATTGTTTTGTGCTCCTCAGTTTGGAGGTTTTGAGCCTAAGAGCTCGTGTAACTTTTGGCTGTGTATATCCCAAGTGGATATAGAGGCCGGACTTTGTATCCTTATCTAAAAAAAAAATGGACAAACGGAGTGAGGTACGATAGCATCGGTGGCTTGACTACTTGAGGCATTTGGTTAATTTGATACGAAAGACAAGCTTCAACAGTGAGGAGAGGCCAAGCAGAGTAGAAGCACAACAGCAAGGACAAAGGATGGCATGACCAGTTTGCTGCTTCTTATGTTGCTGCGTGATGAATGTGGTGTTGGCCATTACCAGGCAGTATATGCTAGAACGCTAATCTTTGTGTGTGTGTTTTGGCGAGGAGCAAGTACACTAATCTGGAAGGCGATTAATTCGGAGAAATGGGAAATTTTACCATCCTTGAGGGGGAAGAGGTACCAAATTTGAGCCGTTGATCATACTGATCGGACGACTGAGATTTGGCAGTACCTAGTGGTACCGGACGCGAGATACCAAGAGGTACAAGGTACCAAGAGGTACCAAATTTTGAGCCGTTGATCACACTGATTGAACGGCTGGATCTAATTTGGTACCTCTTGGTACCTTGTACCTCTTGGTACCTCCTCAAGGATAGGAAAACTGCTCTCGGAGAAATACTTGTCCAGTGTATCTGTGCGTGTACATGGGCGCTTTAAGCACGATAGAAGCTTAAGTACGGAGAGAGGTGCCCTTGTTGACCCGATGCCTTCACTTATTAATGGCCACAGTGGTGTATTATACCACGGAGTTTTAGGTCTCATTTGGAATGCGGTTTTTGTCTCCAGTTTCTGTGGGAACTGAAATGTTTGCACTACGCACGAGAGCTGGGATGGCAGGTCAGTTGTCTAATTGAGACACTTGGAGCAGTCAACCATTGAGTAGACACGGTATATGCTCTTTATTGTTTTGGTTTGATCTTTCGTCCTACACTATTTCGGGTTGGTTCATTTGAATCTGCCCATTCCCACTGTTGAAGAACTTCGGATATTGAACCAATGCTGGTATATACTATGAGGTTTGACGTGGGTATTTTTCATTGCCATAATGGTAAGATGGCAATGTGACAATAACGTCCATAACCGACTAAATTCAAATTTTGAATCACCAAATTCATATGAATTTTTTATGGGTTCTAGAAACGGATCGAATACGAATCGAATAGTCTCGAATACGAATACGGATTCGAATATTCTTGAATACGAATGCGAATACGAATATTCTCAAATACGGATACGAATATTCTCGAATACGAATACGAACATTTTTGAATACGGATTTTGCTTACCACATTGGCGTTTTCTCGGATACGGATATCAGATAAAACGAATTATTCGTTACCATTTTCCACCCTAGGGGCGGAGCTAAGATTTGGTTATGCCCCGGGCTCAGTAGTGGAATGATCTAGGCTTGATCATGAAAATGTTATCCAAACTGGACTGAATTTACCTAGGTTTTACACTAGATATTTTTTCACATTCCGAACTAAAGCCTATTCTATTCAGAGTGTGGCTCCGCCTCTGGACACAGCAGTACAGCACACGAACCGCATCCATCTCTACCGGCGCGGACCTCTCCTCACCACCGGGGTCCAGCGGACGCGTGCCGGAGGCGAGGGCGGCAATTACTATTTAGCGACCTTGCGTTCAACTGTTGTTGTGGTAATAGCTACCCTACGGCCTGTCTTTGCAAACCCATCACCCAGTTGCCTGCCAATTGACATGGAGAGGTTCTGGCTAGTGTTGTTTCGCTTTTTAACAAAAAATTGGAGTTTTGTTTTCAAGTTCAGATTCAACCTATTGTTGAACACCGGTGCCTAGTTTGCTTCAGAGCCATGACGATCAGTTGCACGAACCTGGCAGTCTCTTCGACTTTGGCATAACCGATAGATGCCCTCTAGTTGTCCAATGTTCTTCTTGCTGTGGTAAGCATTCTCTTACCCATTAGTTCATTTTACTTTTCAAACGAGCTGTAAAAATTCCAAAATGGCCGGTTTTCTTTAAAAGGATGATCTGATTTATATTGACAACTTTGGCATGAAATATATAAGGGAATGTTTATACATCATTCGCATGATTTTTTTTACATATCATTCGGATTTTGCCTCCTGTCCACTGCCGGCCTTCTTCACTGTCTCCGACGGCTCTGCCACCAGTGATCTTTGTCGTCACCTCTGGTCATAGTGGCAGAGTCTTTGGCGTATCTTCTTAATATAAAAAAAAAGAATAGGGGCATCCAACAAAGTGTGCATTCAACCGGAGCGTGCGATTGTTGGAGGAGCACCCGGCAGCGCCGGCTACGCCGACAGCAGCATACTTGGACGTGACTACGCTAGCGGCGGAAGTCAAAACGAGGAAGACGGTGAGTGGGAGAATGAATCTCTAAGCAAATGGCAAGGTGAGAAATCTGAATGATTTGAGCAATTCTGAACATAGGCTGAGTTCTTTTCGACTTTCAGTTGATTTATGCTTATACTGTCTACAGTAATTGGTTTTTAAACGGTGTGTTTTTTCAAAGTGGAGTCAACAGGAAGATTGTAGTAAAAAGATTATCGAGTTTAGTTGTATTGGCTAAAATCGCATGCGATTATTTTTCTGTGTACTACCTCACACGAACAGTTAAAATTCAAATATTCAAACTATAAGTCATAAACCATCAGCTCAAAAGAACCCACCCACACAAATATCAAAAAAAAATTATATGCGACAATTTGTTAGTGTCGAATCCTTGAGGTGACGAACATGGAATGCAGCTTCCCTGTTTCCCTTCCCTATTCCCCCATGTTTCCTCCCACGTGGCAGCAGCATATTCGCTCTACTTTTTGTGGGTTTGCAACTCTTTTCCCGACCCCCATTCCCTTCCTGAACGTTTGTGACTCTTCCTTGTTCCTCCCCCCTCGCCGTCTCTCCTAGAATGCGGCTCCCCCTCCTCCCAAATCTCCAAGGAAGCGATGTCGGCGACTAGCACATCGGTGGATGGCTCCTCCTCCATCCACCTCCCCACGAATCCAATCAAATCATTGGGGAACTCGTCGCGGAGCTCGCCCACGTGCCGCCCGACACCGACGGCGCCGACCTCCCAGCTCTTGCCGCCGCAGCGCCGCCTCACCACACGTCGGTGGACGGCTCCCACTCCTCCGTCCACCTCCCCACGAATCCAACCAAATCATTGGGGAACTCGTCGCAAAGCTCGCCCACAGCCTCCCGCTGCCAGCGGCACCAACCTCCCGGCTCTCGCCGCCGCCCTTGTCGTTGCAGCACCACCTCACCACCGGTACGTCACCCACTCCATAGAAGGACGGGCGCATGCACAGCTCGTCACACCGCCGCTTGCACTCACGATGGTCTCACAAGTGCCGCAGCTCCCGGCGTCCCACCTCCTGCTCTTCCTTTGCCGCCTACGATGCCTCCCTGAGCCTAGGATGTGCGACGAGATGCCGCGACTGGCACTCCTCCTACTCTTCCCCTCTTGATCTACACGTCGCGCCTGGAGTTTCGTCTGGCGAGATTTCCTCCTCCCCAGGCCATATGGAACGGGTACTCACTTATCTATGAGAACATGTGTTAGAGATTCTCTTGAAACTGACCATGAGTTCTTCTATAGCTTGAGGCGTCTACAAACCAGATAATACAAATATACAGTAGGTTCATACTAATAGGAAATGAAGGTTGCAAGCAAACTAAGTGAACATATTGTAGAAATCTCCATTAAATGGTTGAATTGGCTTCTCATGTTGCAATCCTTGATTTTTTGGAGATATTGCCATAGGAGTACTAGCGGATGGGTGCAATGAAGCATCTACAGCTGCATAGTACTCTGACACGTGTATGAAATTTTGGTTATTGGGAATCTCCAAATGACCATAACCATACAAAAGAATGAAAATGTCAGTGGCGAACTAGCGATAATCCAAGAGAAAAATCTTTTTGAAATGACAATGCTCGGGGATCATTTTACCATCATTGTAGCATGTGGCTATGGCTGTGAATGTGTTACATGTCGAGCTTGGAATTTCTGTGCCGAGGTGTCAATGCCATTTTTCGTCCTTCGTTTTGCTTTCTCTAAACCACTGATAGGTCTCGCTGATCCATGGATTTGCTTTGCCTTGAGTTTGATGCCTGTTGGCTTACTAGGACCTTGTGGAGTGGAGTTGTCTAAATCTAGATTAGACCTGATTTTCAAGGTATTCTCGATATCTTTTGCTAATTTGTCAGCACAATTAGCAGACATAGAGTATGTCTCATCAGATTCTGTAGCTCAAGTAGCTATTCGAATGAATATTTTGCATAATCCAAAGTAGTGACTTGATAGTTTTATTTTTGGATCTTCGTGCATATTGCAATTGCTACTTATATGTATGACTTTTGCATCAACTGTCCATCTCTTTAGTATATATTATTCAGGAATTGATTTGATGTTATTGATGTCAAGTATCTTTAGTGCATGAGAGCATAGAATACCGGCAAATTCAAACTTCTTGCAGCTGCATTTGACTCTTGATTCTAATAAAGAAAATTTGACAACATGTTCATGACACTTGCCATGAATTTTTGTTTTGTACACCTTTTCTATATCATCATCACCACAATAGAATAGATCACAATTCAAAGTCTGCAACACTAGTTCCTGAAATATCTTAAATACTGCTAGAGTATAGGCTTTTGCTGCATGCCTTAATATTGTCAACTATGCTGTTAGCTTTGGTGTACTTTGCATTGCCCTGAAGTCATACTTGACCTCTTCATATCTTTTATCTCCCACCAAGCTGTCAAAGTGCTCGAAGAAAGTAAGCATGCCATATTTTACACTAATATAACCTTTCAATTCATTATTCATGCTTTCATTTCGCTGTGTAGTACTCATATCAGCAGAGAATGTGTTTCGACCATATACTAATGCCCATTGGTACCTTTTCTCAAATAGCCGTTGAAGCCATTTATTTTGTTGTAGCTTATACTTGTCAAGCAATCGGTGCCATGCATTCAAAAATTCGTCCTCCTCCTCTCGATCATATATGCAGTTTTGAAATTCATTATTGAATTTCTTGTAGTCTTTAACAATTCCAGCAAGGTGCATGCATGCATTCTGATTCATATGCCATACACATATCCTATGATGAGTTTCAGGAAGGACTAACTTGATTGCTTTAGCCATGGCTGCATTTTCATATGTCAAAATAGTTCGTGGTGCCTTCCTTGACATTGCAGTTAGAAAAGTTTGAAATAGCAAACAAAACTATCCGCGATCTCATCGTATAAAAGTGCAGCACCGAAAATAGTAGTTTTCTTATGATTGTTAACTCCAACAATCAAACCAAAAGGACATCCATCATCCAATTTTCTGTATGTTGTATCAAAGCAAATGACATCACCAAAAACTTCATAATCTGTGACCATTTTAGAATCACCCCAGAAAATGTTAGTTATCAAGTCATCCTCATCTACTTGAATAGAATAGAAAAACTTCACATCTTCTGATACTTTTTTCTCCATATATTCCAACACCCCTCCAGTATCACCTTGGTTTATCTTCAATGTCCTCTTTGAGTATAATCTATTCTTCATGTCTACACGAGTAAATCCAAGATTCTATTCAAGGGAAGCAGGAAGGGAATAGGGAGGAGAATAGGAAGGGAAACAGGGAAGTTGCATTCACGAACATGCACCCTTGGCCGGAGAAGGGATAAGAAGCGCTGATTTTTGCATCTTGCCAGGCTTTGGCCGTAGTTGATCCTTCCGGTGGGTGTAGTGTCCTGTCCACACGCAGCCCGGCCCACATCGAACGCCCAGTTTGGCAACACAGCACACAAATTGTTAGGCAGCCATCTCTCCCGGACCAAACCTCTCCTCCCCCGGGGAGGCGGCGATTCACGACGACCCGACCCGGCGTAGCGGCGGCGAGGCAGCACGTCCAGTGGCACCTACGGTGCTCCCAAGGTGCATAATTTAATTAGCGGCCTTGTTGCTCAAATCTGTCCAACTGTTGTTGTAGTAGCAGGCTAGTAGCTGCCCTACGGCCCCTCTTTGTAACCAGCATCGAATTGCCCGCCAATTTCTGTGGGATGATGATTTTGTGGGTTGTATTGACCGGCTACGTCGTGCCAGGTTGCTAATTGTAGCCAGCTAGTACTGCTTGCATTTCATCATATTTGTTTGACCTAGAAATTTTAGCTTGATTTAACTGCCCAGTGTTATTGTTCAGTAACCAATGTAAACAATAAGGTTAAAGTTACACGATGTTCCGATAAGATTTGAGTTCTTGGCATATGTGAAAAACTGCTCATGTTCAAATCATCATATATGGTTACATTTACAGTTTTACATCACCAAATGGATCACTCTTCTCCCATAATCCAACCTGAATAGGAACTAAATTTGGTTCACTACGAGACGAAGCTTGTTCGCTGGAGACATCATTGAACCTGGACTGTAGCCAAAACTGACCAAAATCATCATAAACCCATATAGGAGCTGGAGTAGGAGTGTAGGACTAGCCAAAAAACCTTGATAAGACTATATGATCATACAGGACCCATACATATAGGTAAATGCAGTTCTATTCTCCTTTATTATGTGAGTTTCGGGGTTATGGCTAGTGTTTACTCAATTTAGCATGATTTTAGCTGCCTACTTTCACCAA
Organism: Dendrocalamus latiflorus; assembly: GCA_017311315.1. Taxonomy (NCBI): domain Eukaryota; kingdom Viridiplantae; phylum Streptophyta; class Magnoliopsida; order Poales; family Poaceae; genus Dendrocalamus; species Dendrocalamus latiflorus. Next base: position 47,015,872 of record CM029639.1, on the reverse strand, counting down.
GCAAAGCAAATGCTCAAACTAAAACTGAGTTCCAACAAGATTGAGTTACTGTTACATTTACACCCTTCAGTTCTAATTGTATTACACAATTACAAACTTTTATATATCCACCTAATGGATCACTGTTAACCCTTAAAAGCCCTCCAATTACACACCATTTTACAAACATGGTGAATAGGAGCTAAATTTGCTCTTCTCAGAAGAAAAAAGAATAGAATAGAAGCTAAATATGGTTCACAACTACACGAAGCTTGTTCGCTGGAAATGTTACCAAACCTGAATTGCAGAGCACGAGCAGAGCAGCCACCAGGTTTAATGATTTTGTGGGATCCCTGGATGTTGTAGAACTCACGACTCTATTAGAAAGTAGAATGGTCAACTTTTACACGAATTTTCAAGAGCCCATCATACTATCCGCTGTCTTAGAGACGGGGGATACCACGCACCATCATTTTTATGTGAAAAACATCACAGAGACATTCTTCTTTTGGTTGGCTGACCAAAATTATCATAAACCCATATGTTGACTGGAGTAGAGCTAACCAAAGAACCTTGATAAGACAATCTGATCATGTAGCACCCCTACAGCAAAGAACACCCCAAAAGCAATACCAACGATGACCTTTTTGCTAGTTTGTTCCGTGGAGAGAGTGAAGACTGGAGGTGCTTCTGCTGAATCTACGTGGTGAATAAGCATAGAGCTGCATAGCTTTGGGTTTCCATCAAAACTAGACTTGAAAATGTGTCAAACTGGTCTCCAGTTGGAACAGGACCTTCTAGGTTGTTGTTAGAGATGTTGAACATAGAAAGGAAATGTAAGTTGCTCAGCGCCAGAGGGACTGCATCTGTGAAATGGTTGTTAGAAAAGTCTAGCACCTGGAACTTTGCGAGGTTGTAGATTGATTGTGGTATCCCTCCATATAAGTTGTTGGAGCTCAAATTAAGCACTAGGAGCGCTTTTAGCTGACCAATCTCTGGAGGTATTTCTGGCCAATGCGTTTACTTATTTCTGGCCATAATGGATCGGTACCTGTTTTCTGTTGTTACGAGAACAGTCAAGCATTAGAAAAGTTAAAAAAAAGGCAAGCATTAGAAAAGTTTAAAAAACAAGCATTGGAACGTACTGGCCGTTAATCACATAGTCTAAAAAAGACGTTAATGGCATGCAAACCCTCCTGTGAGGTGCATTCAGCTGGGTCTAGCTTTAAACAGCATTCCGAAAATTCATTTATACCTTTATCAATATCATTGAGACTGCTGATGATAAAAGACTGATTCAAGCCATGATGCAGGGTCAAGCCAGAACGCAGTTTCTCTTGCGGAGAGAATTGGTTCTGCTGATTGCTGAACCAGGCAGTCGAGCGTCCTCCCACTAATAGAAAACAAACTATATTAAACATCTTATTACAGCCATGAACCATCTATACTAATTATTATAGGCGTTTTTACAAGCGTAACTATGTACCGTCAGTGATACCCAACTATAATAAATGATTCTTATTAATAACCATCTATGATAGTTCACAGACAGTTCTTAATATGAATCGTTTGTGATAATTATAGACATTACAAATTATTTTTAATTAGAATAATATGTGATAGTTCACAAACGGTTTTTAATTAGAACTGTCTGTAATAGTTGAGTATCACAAACGGTTTGTGGTTCAAACTGTCTGTAATAGTTGAGTATCACAAACGGTTTTTAATTAGAACTGTCTGTAATAGTTGAGTATCACAAACGGTTTGTGGTTCAAACTGTCTGTAATAGTTGAGTATCACAAACGGTTTGTTGATCGTCCGCCACTCGAGATTAATCCCCACATCGCTGATCCTGTACGAGCACCTCGCTGGTCATTCACCTATCTTCTTTCTCTCAAAAATAAATAAATGCCCCCTACTCTTGTTGTCGGCATTGATGGCCAACCTGACCATGCTGTACAAGCACCTAGCCAGCCGTATGCTGGCGGATGCTGTGGGAGGACACTGAGTGTCCTCCCTTCTATATCTAAGAATTTGTCAAAGCAGTTGAAGGCCACCTTCCGTCGTTTTGACATCCTTCTCCTACGATGTGTCTTCCAGTTGGTTTTCCGCTTCTGGTGAGCTAATCTCGCCAACGACTTGGTCCTCCACAACGACGTTACATTTCTGAAGGAGGCTTGACGTCACTTGGAGTGCTTAGTCGAGGCAGCAGACGATAGAGTCAACTTTTCCAAGACCCCTCAAGAAAGCAAAGAGAGCCAATGGACTTAATTCGACTTGATTGTTCAATCAGAGGTGTTTAATTCAAGTGTACTTCATTCAGTTGTTTAATTCATTTGTGATATTTGTGTAATGATTATTGTGTTCTATATATGTGATTTGTTTGCATGTTTTCAGAGGACATGACTAGCATTTCCAGAGGCTAGCTAAAAACAGAAAATAATTTAGCTATTCAAATAGCTATCACAGATGATTTGTAACACCAAACCGTTTGTGACATATGACATATCACAGGCGGTTTCATAATAGAACCATTTGTGATACCGGCTATGTTCAAAAATCGTATGTGATATATGACATATCACAGATGATTTTGGGTATTAGCCATCTGTGATATTTAGATATCACAGATGTTGTGGACGCTTTTGTCGGCAAGACGTATACTCGCCGTAAGAAGAGCAAATCGGCGTCCCCGGCGCCGGCTTCCACAACACCAACAGCCACGCATAATTAGGAAAGAAGAATAACAGGAATAAAAGGAAGATGTTCCTTCCTGATTTGGCTGGAGGAATAATAGGAAAGAGGAGAGAAATTGTAGGGGAGTGGTTAGCCGTAAGGCTATTTAGGCCCTGTTTGGCACAGCTTCACCAACAGCTTCATGAGCTGTTGTGAGCTGTTTTTTGCCAAACACCCTTTTTGCAAATAGCTTCACCCATGAAGCTCCTTTTTTTGTGCTCTCACAAAGGAATAGGGAGAGGTGAAGCTGAAAAAAGTAGCTTTTCACAGCTCTCTCCCTCAGGCCCATATTCCAAGGAAGCGAATGCCCCTCTAGTTCACAAAAATTTACACGTATTTGCCACTCTCTCCCTTAGGCGTACGCACCGCTCAGTTCACAAAAATCCCGTTCACTTTTTTCTTTCGTGTACGCACCGCTCTCTCCCGTTCACGTATTTTAATTTTTTTTTATTATTTTATTATTTTAATTTTTTAATTCATACTCATTCAAATATATTATTTTTTAATTCATATGACCATATACAAATATACAACTCCAAATGTTAGAACAAGTCAGGTAGACAGGGGCATCTTGGACAATTGACCTCTCTCAGCCATGCATGAAGCTGTTGGTGAAGCTGTTTTGCCAAACAGTTTTCTAAAACAGCTTTAGCTTCACCGGTGAAGCTGCTCGTGAAGCTGAATCTAAAAAAAACAGCTTCACTAGTGAAGCTGAGCTGTGCCAAACGGGGCCTTATATGCAACCCAATTGGGATTAGATAATCAAGTAAGAAGTGAGTCAATTAGATCAGAGCCTCCTAGGGAGGGCGATCAGACTCAACTCTCGCCATTGTTCTAGGGTATCCAGACTAATAAAGCCAATATTCCAGCCATAACATCTTTGGTATCAGACTCGTGATCCTTCGACCTGCTCATGGGCGACTCCATCACACCAGCCGATCTCAAGGCCGCCATGGACGCCATCCTCGCCGATCTCTCGTCCATCAAGAATGAGATGACGACGATGAAGGGCGACCAAAGCCGTCTCGCCGTGGCTATCAATCGGCTGCAGTCCGAGAAGATCGATTCCGGCGGCTCCCACAGCGGCAACGTTACGGAGAAACCTGCGCCTGCGCCGCCGCTTCTGCCTTCCCATCAACAACCCACCCACAAGCTTCGCTTTCCGCGCTATGACGGCACCGCAGACCCGGTGGTCTGGCTCCACAAAGCGGAACAATTCTTCCGCCAGCAGCGCACGCCACCGGAGGAGAAGGTGTGGCTCGCTTCCTTCTACATGGAAGACGCCGCCCAGGATTGGTATTACCGCCTGGAGCAGAACCGCGGCGCTCCCACCTGGCCGGAGTTCGTCGAGAGGGTTCAACGCCGTTTCGTCCCCCCGATGCGCAGCAATGCCCTCGGCGCCCTCATGAAATTGCGCCGTACCAGCACCGTGGAGGAGTACCAGGCGCAGTTCCTTCCCTTGCTTGCCCGCTGCAGGAACGTCACGGAGCAGCAGCAGATTGACATCTTCACTGTTGGCCTCCGCAATCCTCTGCAGACGGATGTGGAGCTCCAGAGCCCGGAGTCCCTCGACGACGCCATGGGCCTCGCGCGTGCCTTCGAGCGCCGCCTGGAGCTGGACGACGACGACGACCGCGGTACTACCCGTGTGCCCCCGCGGTCCACCCCGACACACCGCCCGGCGCACACGGTGGCGGCGGCCGCGCTACGCACACCGGCCCAGGCCGCCAAGGCGCCGCTCCAGACCCCGCCGGCTCCGTCGAAGGCCGCGCCGCCAGCGGGCACTCGCTTCAAGCGGCTCACACCGCAGGAGATGGCCCAACGCCGGGCGGACGGCCTCTGCTTCAATTGCCCGGAGAAATTCACCAAGGACCACCACAAGTCCTGTTCGATGAAGGGTCTGTACCTGATGGAGTTGGATGACGAGGCTCCGGATGACAGCGCGGAGGACGATGATCCAAACTCCAACGCCGACGTCGAAATCTCTCTCCACGCCCTCACCGGAATAGCCATGGGGGACACTATGCATCTGCCAGTCACCATCGGGCCTGAGCGGCTGCGCGCCTTGGTGGACTCCGGCTCCACCCATTCTTTTGTGGCGTCCGCCACAGCACGCCGCCTCGGTCTTGCGCCAGCGCCGCGTCCAGGCCTCACCGTGGGCGTCGCCAACGGCGACCGAGTTCCTTCCGACGGGGTTTGCAAGCAGGTGCCCGTAACCATCGGTGAGGAGCGGTTCTGCATCGACCTTTACGTCCTACCCCTCGACGACTACGAGCTGGTCCTCGGCTGTCGATGGCTCAAGACGCTCGGCCCCATACTCTGGGACTTTGAGCGCCATTCTATGGCGTTCTGGCGCGACGATCACCACGTCAAGTGGCACGGCCTGGATGCGCCAACTGCACCCCAGCTAAACTCCATGGACGGGATGGACTTGATGTCGCTCCTCCTGGCGGAATTCTCCGACCTTTTTGCGGAACCAGCCGGCCTGCCTCCACAACGACACCTGGACCACCGCATCACACTACTGCCCGGGACTCCACCAGTCGCGGTGCGTCCCTACCGTTACCCGCAGCTCCTCAAGGACGAGATCGAGAAGCAGTGCGTCGATATGCTGCGCCAAGGCATCATCAGGCCCAGCACGTCGGCGTTCTCCTCTCCCGTTCTCCTGGTGCGCAAGGACGCGAGCTGGCGTTTCTGCATCGACTACCGCGCCCTCAACGCCAAAACCGTGCGCGACGTCTTCCCGATTCCGGTCGTCGACGAGCTCAAGGGGCCACTTTCTTCACCAAGCTGGATCTCCGCAGTGGGTATCATCAGGTCCGTATGCACCCGGAGGACATCGACAAGACGGCGTTCCGCACACATCATGGGCACTTCGAGTTCGTCGTGATGTCCTTCGGCCTCTGCAACGCGCCCTCAACGTTCCAGGCATTGATGAACGAGGTCCTTCGGCCCTTTCTCCGACGCTCGGTACTCGTTTTCTTTGATGACATCCTGATTTACAGTTCATCATGGTCGGCACACTTGCGACATGTGCGAGCTGTCTTCACCACCCTCCGCGCTCACAAGCTCTTCCTCAAGCGATCCAAGTGCACCTTCGCCGAGCGCAGCGTGGCGTATTTGGGCCACGTTATATCCATGGACGGGGTGGCCATGGACCCATCCAAGGTTGAGGCCGTCCAGCAATGGCCTCAACCCCGGACTATCAAGGCGCTGCGGGGCTATTATCGCCGCTTCATCAGCAACTACGGCGCGATAGCCGCCCCATTGACAACGCTACTGAAGAAGGACGCATTCCGCTGGTCCTCGGCGGCCTTGGACGCCTTCATGGCGCTGAAGGCCGCCCTGACGTCCGGTCCCGTACTGCAACTCCCTGACTTCTCCAAGGGATTCACCGTCGATTGTGACGCCTCGGGCTCGGGATTCGGTGCTGTCCTCCACCAGGGCGCCGGTCCCATCGCCTTCTTCAGCAGGGCCATCGCGCCACAGCATGCCAAATTGGCAGCCTATGAGCGCGAGCTCATCGGTCTCGTCAAGGCGGTGCGCCACTGGCGTCTCTACCTGTGGGGGCGCGCCTTCACTGTGCGCACATACCACTTCACCCTCAAGTACCTCCTCGACCAGCGGCTATCCACAATTCCGCAGCATACGTGGGTGAGCCGCCTCTTCGGGTACGACTTCACGGTGGAGTTCCGGCCGGGGCGATTGAACACGGCCGCCGACGCCCTGTCTCGCCGGCACGAGGAGACTGCGGCCATCTCCACATGCGCCATCTCCCAACCGGACTTGGCTCTGTTCGAGGACTTCCAACGTGAGGCCGAACATCTGCCTGAACTGCTGGCCAAACGCGCAGAGGTGGAACAAGGTATCGCCGGCACTTCCTGGACCGTCGTCGACGGTTTCGTCCTCCACCGCAGTCGCATCTACGTGCCTGACTCATCGGCTCTGTGGCCTCAGATCCTTGCCACGGCCCACGGCACTGGGCATGAAGGCGTCCAAAAGACACTGCATCGACTACGGGCATCCTTCTGCAACCCTCACGCCAATCGGCTTGTTCGTGACTTTGTGCAGGGATGTACGGTCTGCCAGCAGCATAAAACTGAGCATCTCCACCCAGCCGGGCTCCTCCAGCCACTTGAGGTCCCGAGCTCAGTATGGGCGGACATCGCCATGGACTTCGTGGAGGGGTTCCCCAAGGTGGGCCGTAAGTCAGTCGTGCTCACCGTGGTGGACCGGTTCTCCAAATACGCCCACTTCATCGCCCTCGGACACCCCTACACGGCGACTTCGGTTGCACGCCTCTTCTTCGACCACATAGTCCGACTCCACGACATACCCTGCTCCATCGTCAGTGATCGCGACCCTGTCTTCACCAGCACATTCTGGACTGAGTTATTCGCTCTGTCCGGGGTGGACCTCCGCCTCAGCTCCGCGTTCCACCCACAGACTGACGGTCAATCCGAAGTGACGAACCGGGTGCTTGGCGTCTACCTCCGGTGTCTCGCTGGCGATCGCCCACGCAGCTGGCTGCGTTGGCTGCCTTGGGCCGAGTTCTGCTACAACACCTCGTACCAGACGACGCTCCAAACAACTCCTTTTCAGGTGGTCTATGGCCGAGCACCACCGACGATGGCAAGCTATCAGCCCGGTGTAGCTCGCGTCGCCGCCCTGGACAAGCAGCTCACTGATCGTGACGCATTCCTAGCAGAGATTCGCGAGCGGCTCCTCCAGGCCCAAGACCACATGAAGCTGCACTATGACGCAGGTCATCGGGACGTCCAGTTCACCTCGGGTGACTGGGTGTGGCTTCGTCTACACCATCGCGCCGCCACCAGCATCACCAACAAGTCCAGCGGCAAGCTTGCACCACGCTACTATGGCCCCTATCAGGTCGTGGCGTGAGTTGGTCTGGTGGCCTATCGTCTCCTGCTGCCGCCCAAGGCAAAAATACATGACGTCTTCCATGTGGCCTTCCTCAAGAAGTTTGTCGGCACCCCTCCAACAGCACAGGTGCCTCTTCCACCCCCGTCACGAGGCCGCGTGATACCAACGCCGGAGTCCATCGTGCGCGCACGTCTCAACCGTGGCACCTGGGAGCTGCTGGTTCGCTGGGTCGGCCGACCAGCTGCGGAAGCTACTTGGGAGGCCCTGGATTCCTTCAAAGAGGCGCATCCCACATTCCAGCTCGAGGACGAGCTGTTTCTCCAGGAGGGGGGTAGTGTTGTGGACGCTTTTGTCGGCAAGACGTATACTCGCCGTAAGAAGAGCAAACCGGCGTCCCCGGCGCCGACTTCCACAACACCAACAGCCACGCATAATTAGGAAAGAAGAATAACAGGAATAAAAGGAAGATGTTCCTTCCTGATTTGGCTGGAGGAATAATAGGAAAGAGGAGAGAAATTGTAGGGGAGTGGTTAGCCGTAAGGCTATCTATATGCAACCCAATTGGGATTAGAGAATCAAGCAAGAAGTGAGTCAATTAGATCAGAGCCTCCTAGGGAGGGCGATCAGACTCAACTCTCGCCATTGTTCTAGGGTATCCAGACTAATAAAGCCAATATTCCAGCCATAACAGTTTGCATGTTTTCAGAGGACATGACTAGCATTTCCAGAGGCTAGCTAAAAACAGAAAATAATTTAGCTATTCAAATAGCTATCACAGATGATTTGTAACACCAAACCGTTTGTGATATATGACATATCACAGGCGGTTTCATAATAGAACCATCTGTGATACCGGCTATGTTCAAAAATCGTATGTGATATATGACATATCACAGATGATTTTGGGTATTAGCCATCTGTGATATTTAGATATCACATATGATTGTGTTTAAGGACCATTTGTGATATGTCAGATATTACAAACGGCTATATTTAAGAACCATCGATATCATATATGGTTTTTTTATAAAAAAAAACTGTCTGTATTGTAACTTATTAACCACCTATTGTCACAGACACATAAATTTAGACGGTTCAAAAATCGTTTTGGATAACGATTTTGAACTGTTTGTGGTGGCCTTTTCCATAGTGGTGTCCATTGTTGCTGTACCTGCTGCTGATTCGTTTGGTTTTGGTGGTCTTGTTGGGTAGAATAAGCTTGCGGGGTTGATGCGGTGCGGCGGCCGATCAAGCTGTACACCATCAGATGCACAAACCGGCGGTTCATCGTCGCCGAATCTACCTAGCTAGTTCCTTTTGATGCTGATACCCTCATTGATGATCAAGGGTATCCTTTTCTTCACTTCGTAATATGAAGATCCCTATGTACACAGGAGTATTATAATAGGGTTCCGTCTGGGCTGTGGACTTCTCTTCGTAAGATTTATTTATTGGCACACTTCGACTGCTTCAGTCGAGACTACTACCTCATCATACAACACGTACCCATACACAAAGGAACTCTGCGAAGGCAATCACAGACGATCGTTAGTCAAGAGAATGGTGTCTAAGACTGAAGGTGCTTAATTTTCTGAAGAGAACGGTTAGTAAGGATAGAGCCACATAGCTTCAGTTCTCCGTCAAATTTGAGAACGTGTCGAGCTGACCAATATCTGGAGGGATTGCACCCCTAAATTTATTGTTTCCTAGATAAACCTTGGGTCCAAATAGGCTGCAACAGTGCATCTCATTAATGTTGTTGGGACTTGGAAGTCTGCCTGTAAGGTTGTTGTTTGACAGTACATCTAGATAGAGCAAGTTTAGGGTGTTGATCCAAGTATTCCAGACCGGTACAGTAAGTTGTTAATCACGTTAATCATTTTTTACAGACCAAAGAGCTCTGTGTGTGTGTGTGTGTTTTTTTTTGGCAAGGAGTAGTAAACTAGTAAGGAGGAGAGGATGCAGCGGAGGGGAACAAGCAAGGAAGGAAACAATAGCTCGCATCCCCTGCAAGCAAGGTTTGTCGTGCTGCTTTCGCCATTGACGGCCTCTCTCTCACGAGAAATTTCGATATTTGACACTGAATATGTGCGCCTCTCAACTTTTAACCCCCAATTCGCACGCTTTTGGAAATTTAACCTTGTCACTGCGAATTCTTTTGATTCAAGGGATTCTCTTCATTTTCGCAGTGACAAGTGTCAAAATATAAAAGGAGAGAAAATAAGGAGAATCCCTTGAATCAAAAGAATTCGCAGTGACAGGGTTAAATTTCTAAAGGCGTGCGAATTGGGGGTTAAAAGTTGAGAGGCACACGTATTCAGTGTCAAATATCGAAATTTCTCCTCTCTCACGTATTCGTGGTCCTCTCATCTCTCTCTCTCTCTCTCTCTGGAATCTCTGCCAATTCTGCCCTCCATGTTATATACCCAGACATCAGTTTCCATGCACCGCGAAACGGCCATACACAATTCCGTTAAAAGATCGTGTACTGAATAAGAGCTGCGTGCTTTAGGTTTTCGTCTCTGTTCCTTCTCTGTGTGGGCTCGAATTAAGTGAGACAACATGGGTTACTACTCCCCAAGAGCTGCTGTGCTGTTCGCTCTGCCTCTCATTTGCTTCCTCTCGTCAGGTATATTTTCCAAGAGATCGAAAGCGATCGAGGATCATATTGACATTGTTCTTTTCACTTTCTCCGATCCTGCTAAGAAATCAGGAATGCCGCATCCATTGATTTTTGTTGGGCTTTTTTCTGTTTGTTTTTTTTCTCCCTTCAGTGTGTGTTAAATGTTATTCCAAAGTTTATATTCAACAGAAACGTTTCAGGTTTTCTCACTGGTCGTGTCTATTTCACTTCGAAATTATCAGCACTCTGTCTTGTTTGCTTCCTGTCAGATTTTTCTTGTTTCAAAAAGAACGAAAAGGACATAGACAGACTATATATGAACTGTACGCCTCTTCAGGTGCAACGAAACGAGCCGAGTAGGCCCGAGTCTTCACGATCATCAACCAGTGCAAGACAACGATCTGGCCGGCAGTGACACCTGGTGACAGCTTCGGCGGCGGCGGCTTCGCCCTCCGGCCGGGGCAGTCCATGGTGTTCACGACGCCAGTCGGGTGGTCGGGCCGCATCTGGGGCCGGACCGACTGCAAATTCGACCAGTCGGGGAAAGGGTCGTGCGCGACGGGGTCGTGCGGGGCGTCCCTGAAATGCTCGGCGGCGTCGGGGGAGCCGCCGGCGAGCCTGGCGGAGTTCACGCTCGCGTCGCCAGACTTCTACGACGTGAGCCTGGTGGACGGGTTCAACCTGCCGATGCTGGTGAAGCCGGTGAACGGGCAGGGCAACTGCTCGACGGCGGGGTGCGACAGCGACCTGCGCCTGAGCTGCCCGTCGGAGCTGGCGATGAAGGTGAATGGGCGGACGGTGGCGTGCCGGAGCGCGTGCGACGTGTTCAACACCGACCAGTACTGCTGCCGCGGGCAGTACGGGAACCCCATGACGTGCAAGCCCACCACCTACTCCAAGAAGTTCAAGGAAGCATGCCCGACGGGGTACAGCTACGCCTACGACGACCCATCCAGCCTCTTCACCTGTTCTCATGCAGACTACATCGTCACCTTCTGCTCAAATAGGTAACAGTGTAATCCTTATACGCGACACACCTGGTGCGACCTACCTTGTCAGTCGAGAGTCGAGACACGAAATCAGCACGAAATTTTTTTAAAAAGATCTACATGTATTTATCAATTTACTCTAGAAGCGAGAAAATTCTATGATAAAACAATATGAAAAAGAAAAAAATAGAGACAAAATGATACTACTCACATCGAACTAATAACCGTACAAGTCCTGACTCCGCACCTGCTACGTTCTTCCATTCTTGATGTGTTTCAGGAAGCAATCGACGTGCTATTACCACATCGATCGGCTCGTGTGCAGTGGCTCCAGCCGATATGGGCCGATGACGCCCAACCTGATGCTTGCGCTCCTCTTCAGCTTTGTGCCCTTGCAGTTTTCAGTGTAAGCATCAAGAGCAACGTGACCAACCTGATATATACAAAATTTTCCCCTTTTTATTCCTCCGAGAAACAAAAGTAGAGGCGATTCGTCAAATTTGTGCTCTCTTGCATGTGAATATTAATTGTTCTTTAGAGAGGCAACATACATTAGTGATTTTATTTTCATCCTCCCCTGCCAATGCAAATGGAGACAGCACCAATGCATAGCATGCTTTCTGAATCCTTTTAATTAATCACATTACCTGTTGGGTCTTGACAGTGTGTGTGTGTATTCTAACAAATAGTGTGGGCTCAATAATGCCCAAGAATTGAAGGCCCGGTGTTACCGCCATATTTTGGTAGACAAAATAGTTGGTAGAAGTATTTTTAGTAGTTGATATGATTTTAAGTAAAGATTGGGATTTGGCAAAGATCAGAATCAAATATCGGCCAAGTCTCCCAAAGATACCGACTAAGGAAAAGTAAAAGCAAGAAAGTAAATCGTCAACAGGAGATTGGAAACGAGAAGATTTGAAGACGGACAATGACTCTATCTAAAATTACACTGTAGTGACTTCATTTATATTGGCTAAAATTACATGTGAGTGCCCCTCTCTTCGTACGGCTTCTCTTAAGCTGGTACTATTCATAAGTTAAACTTAAAAAACATCAACAAAAGCCAATATGAACGAGCCCGGATAGTTTCATCTGATCTGAACAACAATCTACTATCGTGCAGAGTACATGTGAAAAGGGCAATGCCATGTGTATCATTGTGAATAACTTCATTAGAAACTGGAGTAGACATGGTCACAATGTTTTGAAATTTTAGTCTTGAAGTTCAAATTCGAAGAGGGTCGTTAAACTGGGCTGCCTGATGTTTCAAGACAGAGCCATGACGGTCAGTAACCAACCAGTCGTAGCTTACTACGATCCTTTGAGATTCGGCCCATCTAACGAAGCCGGCCTAAATTCCTCGAGTGGACCTATCTAATCTAAACTAATAAACCACCAGTTAAAATTATCATACATCCACCCAACAATTATCTGCTCCACAGTCATGACCTTAACTAAATCCACACCACAATATGCACCCAGAAATACACCATTCTAAAAACGTACGCACCAGATTAACTCTCCTCCATTCTCTCTCCTTACTCAACCATATCCGACGGTCATCCTTTAATGGATCTACAGTACCCTCTCCCCATCCCGCACCGCCTCCTCTTCCGCCTGCGCAGCGCCGGCACCTCCTCTTCCCTCCCCACGCGCCGCCTCCTTCTCTTTCCCTCCCCACCCCGCATCGCCCCTCCTCCCCTGCCCTGCCATCCCGCACCGCCGCCTCCTCCCCCGCGCCTCCACTCCCGCCGCTCCCCCATCTCCGCCTCTCCCCCGCGCCTCCACTTCCGCCGCTTCCCCCGTCCTCCACCGCGCCGCCACTCCCTCCGCTCCCCCCGTCCTCCACCGCGCCGCCGCTCCCCATCTCCACCTCTCCCCCGCGCCTCCACTCCCTCCGCTCCCCCCGTCCTCCCCCGCGCCGCCGCTCCCCTCACCTCCTCCTCCCCACTCCGCACCGCCGCCGCCTCCTCCTCCCCACCCCGCGCCGCCGCCGCCTCCTCCTCCCCCCACTCCTTTGCTCCGCTGCCTCCTCCCCCTCTCCTCCACTCCGCCGCCGCCTCCTAATCAAAAGCGTCGCGTGCTTCCACCAAAACCCTAGCCCTCCCCAAACCCCGGCTCCGCTCCGAGCTCCACCTCCGCGGCAATGTCGTCGTCGAGATCGACGCGCTCGAGTATCTCCCCATTCCGATCCCGCCGCTCGCCCGCACGGCCTTCTCGCGGCCGGACTCCCTCTCCGAGGCCACCTCGCGCCTGCGCCGCAACCTCGGCTACTTCCGCGTCAACTACGCCGCCGTGGTGGCCTTCTCCCTCGCGGCCTCGCTCCTGGCGCACCCCTTCTCCCTGGTCGTCCTCCTCAGCATCCTTGGCGCCTGGTGCTTTCTCTACGTCTTCCGCGCCTCCGACCAGCCCGTCGTGCTCTTCGGCCGCACCTTCACCGACCGCGAGACACTGCTCGGCCTCGTCGTCGCGTCGGTTCTCGCCTTCTTCCTGACGTCCGTTGTGTATGTAGACATTCTAACAGAAACATGCCCTTTTTTATTAATTGGATGACTGGTTCATTTTGTGTCTTCTGTGAGAAAAATATTGTAAGGATGCTGAGAGCTGCATCAATGCGGTCGTGGAGTCCGTGCGCGCGTCGCTTGGGAAGAGGAAGGTCGTCCCCAAGCCACGGAATGGAGCAGACGCCAAGAAGCTTAAGATTTGGTGAGTTGAGTGCCAAAAGAACGAGTTATCTATTGTGGTGTATACTCATTTTGTTTTGATTATTGTTATAAGTAGGCTGATTTGATGCGAGTTATGTGAATTGCAGTTCATTGGAATAAATTATGCGAGTTTTAGTGGTTTAGCTCATTTATGCTGAATTGAAATCAATGTAATTAGCTCTCTAAATACAAATCAATGTTACATATGTTGTATTTCTTATGTGATTTGCAATTCCAGGTTTATTGAGAGAGCACAAGCTCTAATTCATGGAGATCTCCACACTGGTTCTATCATGGTGACCACAGATTCTACCCAAGTGATTGATCCAGAGTTTGCTTTCTATGGGCCAATGGGTTTCGATATTGGGGCCTTCTTGGGCAACCTGATTTTGGCATATTTTGCACAGGATGGGCATGCTAATCAAGCAAATGATCATCAAGTATATATGAATTTTTTCTGCGGCCCTTTTTAACTCTAATTATACTATATGATGCACTCATACAGCAAAAGGCCTATGTTTTTTTTCCTGTGGTTGCCTGATCCACCAATGTATTCTTTGTGGGTTATTGATGTGACAAAATAGTTTTTTTTGTGTGGTTTGCCTGATCCACCAATGTTTTTTTTGATGCACTCATACTATATGGTTGCCTGATCCAAGCGCGCCGGCAGCCGGGGCCCCGCTGCCTCGCGGAAGAATGCGAACCCTAACGCCGCCCCGAATTCTGTATTTGCAAGTTTATCTCTGTGCATAAAATATATGGGAACCATACTGAATAATTCAGTTTGATTTATAATTAGTTAAGCTTACAATATTTCCTTCTAAGATGTTACTATCGAGCAAGTTAACAAAGAATTAAGAGGACTTTGTTTCATTGTGTATTAATGAGGTTTCTGTACTTTTGAACACTTGATTTAAGCTTAGCATATTCAAAGTGGCATGAACTTGTCAGTTTTACAACCATTCATAGGTTTGCTTCGTTGTGCCAAACTGATAGCTTTGTGCAGATGCTAAAGGACAGAATTTTGTGTTTGCTTCCTTTGTTGATATCAAGCTTGACTTTAGGCTTTATTTTTTCTCTTTTTATATATAATAATTACAAATACTATATCTCTCTTAATCTAGAACGCTTGGCACTATATCTTGCTGGTACTTAATGGTAAAGTAGTGTTTCTTTGCAGGTGAGCAAGAATATATTTTTGTTGAAGTCACTAGATGAGCTATTTCAGAAGGGCAGGGAGGCAGTGGATTTTCCAGCTCTTCAAGGACTAATGGAAAAGGTATGCCCTTGACTCAGCCATTATTCTTGAGAAACTTAACTTATATTGGACTACTGCTATGATGCACCTGCTTTATTTTCTCTACTGGTGAATCTACTTTAACCAGTGTTATTTAACTGGATATCTTATTCTGACAGTACACTGATGATGGTACTGATTCAATGTTATTGGTAACTTGTGGTAAAAATCTTTAAACTAAATGCCATCTTTCGGTAAAGATCTAAACCAGAAATTCTGCTGCACAGACCAGAATAATTTTAACTGGTGGTTTATTAGTTTAGATTATCCTACATCCACCCAACAATTACCTGCTCCACAGTCATGACCTTAACTACATCCACACCACAATATGCACCCAGAAATACATCATTCTAAAAACGTGCGCACCAGATTAACTCTCCTCCATTCTCTCTCCTTACTCAACCATATCCGACGATCATCCTTCAATGGATCTGCAGTACCCCTCCCGCGTCCCGCTCTCCTCTGCAGTCCTCCGCAGTCCCGCTACGCGTGGCCTCCTCCGCAGTCCCGCTCTCCTCTCTCTGATCTCCCCCCACTCGCGAAATTTCCGCTCCGCCCTCGCTCCTCCTCCTCCCCCGCTCAGCCGCCGCCTCCTCCTCCCCCACCCCTCCGCTCCGCCGCCGCCTCCTCCTCCCCCACCCCTCCGCTCCGCCGCCTCCTCCTCCTTCCCTCCCCACCCGCCGCCGCCTCCTTCCCTCCCCACCCCGCATCTCCCTCTCCCCATCCAGCACCGCCTCCTCTTCCGCCCCCACGCGCCGGCGCCTCCTCCTTCCCTCCCCACCTGCCGCCGCCGCCTCCTTCCCTCCCCACCCCGCATCTCCTTCTCCCCATCCCGCACCCCCTCCTCTTCCGCCCCCCCCCCCCACGCGCCGGCGCCTCCTCCTTCCTCCTTTTCCTTCCCTCCCCACGCGCCGTCTCCTCCTCCTTAATGATGATGATAAAGGGGCTAAGGTATCTTTACCTGGTATAAGAGCCAACAATTTGTCTTTTACATTTTTTTGTCCACTTGTCCTACATTCTAATGTTTGGGGTGATACGTGCAATAATAAAAAATTTGTAACTTGATTCCTATTTGATTCAGAAAAATTGAATTAGTGTAATTTAGTTTTTTACAAGGGAGTGCAAGTTAGGTTGACTTGCCACATTGTACTATGCAGACTGTCACATTGCAAGCATATGTATTTTCTGCTAATCTAATTTTATATATCAATGGTTGTCATACCATGTAGATAGTGTAAAGCAAGATAACTGAACAAGAAGTTATACAAACGGCGCAAGGTTCGAGTATTGATTTCCATTTTTTCCTGGCAGCCTTATCTTCTGGTATTATTGAATATTCTTGTTCTGTCAGTGTTTTCCAATACTGAGAATATGTGGACTGGAAGCCTGGTGTCGGATCTAAGGGAGCTTATCCAACAATACTTGTCCTTTTTTTCATTTTTTCTTTTCTCTTGATATGTTTCCGTAGATAATGTAGATATTAGGTTTTATCAAGTGTTTATATATTTGTAGATTGCTATTGACTTAGTGTCTTTGGTTAATCATGAGATTATTTGGTGAAATGTGAAGAATTAAGACAATTTGTATATTTTGGGAAACACACTGTTGTTTTGGTTCCATTACTTTTTAACACAGTGATATTTTTGTCTTTTTAGATTTGTATATCGACCTGTCAGTATTTACCTAATGTTCAATGAACAATGATGATCCTAGATCTTTTTTAATTATTCATTCCTTCCATCGTTTTCTGCAGGCTCACTTCATAAAAGATAGGCGATGCAATACTGCAAGGGCTGTTTTTGCATTAGAATCAGAATACAAGTGGGCTCTGAGTGGAACGCCCTTGCAGAATTGTGTCGGAGAACTTTACTCACTGGTCTGCAACTGTAATATGAAGAATCTAACCTATTTCCTTTTTAGCTTATGTGTTCTTAACTGTTGTTTTCTCAGATTCGCTTCTTGCAAATCTTCCCCTACTCAAACTATTTCTGCAAGGACTGTAACTGTGAGATACTAGATACTCGGTAAGATCTGCTACAGTGCTACTACTGTCTATGAAGCTTTTTCCTGTATAAGATTTTTTTCTTTTGCGGGTATCTATCTGTGGTGGTATAATTTACATCCAGCCGTGTTACTAAGTTTATGCTCAATGCAATATAAGTATATTACTTTGGAAACAAATCCCTATTCAATGGTTAAATTTAGAAAAGATAGGGATGTTTCATCATAAGATAGCATGATTTGGCAAATGGGTTGCAACCACCAAATGATTTATTAGTTAGAATTTAAAAGCAAGCTACTGTTGCGCTGTAGCGCCCAAAAAAAAAAGGAAGGAAAGAACTAACCATAATCTCTCTCCCGTAATACTCTCTTTCCCGTTATATCTCTTCTTCTCTCTCTCTTATTTTTGCCAATCTCTCTCCCGTGAAAATCTCCTCTCATCTTATTCCCTCTCCCTCACGTCTTCTTCCTCCATCTAACTCTCTCTCTCCATTCCACATCTAATCTCCAGATATCTCCATCCCTCATCTACCCTCTCCCATCTCTCTCTCTGCTACCTGAGCGCTTCACATGCATGCGGCCTTGGCTGTCGGCGGCGCCCAGCCCGGCAGCGGCGGCGGAGGCGGCCGCGGTCGAACGACGAGCAGCAGCAGCAGCATGGAGGCAGTCGCACGCGCGAGCGGCAAAGCCGGCGGTGACAGCGTGCGGGAGCGGAGGCTCGGCCGGCGCGGGTAGCGGCGCGGTGAGGCACGGCCGGCGCAGCTAGGCCGTCCGGGGCGGGCGACGGCGCGGCGTGGCCTATGGCGCGTGGGCCGGGCGAGCCAGGTGGCGGCGATGCAGGGCGGCGGCGTCTGGCGGCCAGCCCGTCGACGGTGGCGGCGGAGCAATGAAGCAGGCCGGTGGATGTGGCGTGACGCAACGCAAGTGGCCGACGGCGGCGAGTCGCCATAGGCAGTTACGCTGGAGGCGAGGGGCGCAAGCCGACAGGCGCAGTATCCTCCTATATTTCTTCTCCCTGCGCCGTCATCTGCCAACTCCAGCGATATTTCATCACCGCCAACAAACCACGTCGCCATGCGGCCACCCAGTTTTGTGATCAACGCCAGGACTGCCGACCCGTCACGCCCGTCCGCATGAGTTCATGCAATTGCATGCATGCATGGTTATCTAGTTGCTACGTGAGGGCATGGATTGCCATTGCATGCATGTATGTCTTTGTGCTAAGTCCATGTATAAGGAAGGATCAAAGGAGAACTGTGATCTGGAATTTCACCTCGGGGTTCGCACATAGCTTTTGAGAGAATGTTCGGATAGTTGCGCATTCCAGATTCTTCGTGCAGCATGTCCACCGAGCGTGCTCAAGGCAAGTACCTCGCGGCCGTGACCTTTCTATTTCGCAAATTACATGTTTCCAGTTTACTTTTCACCTTGCCATTAAGTATAATTATCATATCAACCATGCTTGCTTGGCTAGTATTATATCGCTAAAAACTGTATCACTAAGGTCACCTGGTTCATATCATATCACTGAGCTAATACCACATCACTACAATTACTTGGTTCATATCATATCTCTTGGCTAATATCACATCGCTGAAGTCACATCATTTAAGTTACCCGGCCAATTTTATATCGCTAAAGTTACCTGACTACTAGCATATCACTAATGTGGTCTGGTTATTATCATATCGTTCATGTTGCCTGTTTATAGACTTTTAATACTGTATTCATACCATGATGTTTTAGGTTACTTTATTTCACCTGCATTTATGCTAATTAGGACGCTCAGTTAAAATGCCCTGCAATTCATGCTTTTAATTAGTGATTTAGAATCTATGCTTAAATCATTAACGGGGGGTAGCACATGAACATGTTTTAACTTAGGTTTAAATTATTGACACTCTTTTGATATTAGGGCTGCTATGTTTAGTTTCCTAATGTTATGTCTCATTAATTGTACGTGTTGTATTTGAGCCATGAATAATGTATGTATTAAACATGTTAATCTGACTAATAATCACTTATCACATAATAAAACTTGATTGGTTGATAACCTTGTGTGAGCTATATTATAATATCTCTTTAGGCTAATCCCTATATCACTATCATCTTATCATTATTCCACATCGCCTCATATCAGAAACTATGTCTTTCCATTTTCAACTCTAGCACATTGTTTTACTTCTCATAACTTTTATTATAGCCTTACCCTTGCCAACTTTGAGTTCCTTAAGTTCATACTACTTAATCTATCCATGACATATTGGCTACCTTATCACCTAGTATCACCAATCATGTCTCTTTGGTCTCATTGGATTAAATCATTACTCTCATAACTCTACCCTAATTCAATCACAACTCTCTAATTATATCATAGATAATTCGCTAAATAACAAACTAAGGGTTATCACGCCGGGGCTACCCACATATAGGGGTCATTTCCACCCAACCTGGTAACGTACGGGGGGCCGTACATTCTCGTTACACAGGATATTACACCCCGTCTGCGGTTATACAGTCGAGGACAAGGTTGTGCCTGGCTATTCTCGTATAACCGGGTATGTGGGAGGAGGTCGCCGGCACCCTTGCTATAACTTGCTATAACTTGTCACATAACAAATATCTTTAATACACAGTTCTCATAATATCCGTCTTCCATTCATGACAGTATTTCCGATATCAGTTGTTCATTGGTTGCCTTATGTCCATTGCTTACTTGTCATGCTTGCCTTTATTTCACGTGGTTGCATTACTTGTCTTTACTTCTGTGTTGCGACCGTTGTTGGGTCCTTGCTGAGATTTCCAAATCTCACGCTTGCTCTTTTCAGTCCCAGGTAAAAGGCCAGTGGAGTGATAGCATCATGCATGGGTGGGAGCACTCGAGTTTTCAGCACCGTGGTTTGCCACTGTTTTGTTGTTTCATTCGTTCTTTATTTGGTTAGAAGTGGACCGGTCCCATGTTTTAAATATTTATTCCAGCTTCCGTTGGTTTTCTATTAAAGTGCTAATAAAGTTTTAAACTCTTTGTGATTTCTTTTGTTGTTCTTTTTTTTCACTTTTGCGATGACGTTCCGTAGTAATATCCCATATGGTTACGTGGGGTGTTACATGCGCCCTTGTAGATTATCACACAGGTTATGACTTATGAGTTGCTACTGTTCCCATTGTTTTTTATTTCCTCATTTAGATTGAGGACCTCACCCTACCACTAATCTCCTGTAGTATGAAGAAACAATGTGACTGTGGTCACTCATCTGTCAGACACTTTTGCTGGTGGAATAAGGTCAGCTACAGGGTTTGGTTATGCCACCTTAGTTTTTCATATTTTTTGTTTATGGCATTAGCATGCTGACAGAAGGCCAATCTTTAATAGTACATATCGAGACCAATACAATTTGGGTTGGCAACTGATGAGGGCCGAAAAGCCATGGTTCTTCTGAAGGAAAAGGTTCTAAAGGGCATAGTGTTAAGGCGCAGAAGAAAGGCCGGGCTGCAGATCTTGCTCTTCCACCAAAAATTGTGAGTCCACGTATTTTTAAGCATTCTATACACATGAAGAATTGTAGTGCCCCCATTTCCATATGTGTAAGTACCAGTTTCAAGCAATTATTTTTTTACATGATAGGTGACATTGAGGCGGGACTCTTTTGATAATAATGAGATGGAATTCTATGAAGCTTTATATACTCAAAGTCGCACGCAATTTGATTCGTGAGTTCTCATTTCCTACTCATGCATACAAACTATCCAGTAGACATCCTGTAGTTATTATGCGGAATGGAATGTTGTGCAGCTTTACTGTTCCTCCCGTAAAAGGAAAACAAAGTTTAAATTTGTATTTTCATTTCACCAGTAAAGGCACAATCATAAATCGCTAGGATCCGGATGCTGCGACTTCATCGGGGAGATCTGAACGTGGTCTACACTAATAAACCACCAGTTAAAATTATCCTACATCCACCCAACAATTACCTGCTCCACAGTCATGACCTTAACTACATCCACACCACAATATGCACTCAGAAATACACCATCCTAAAAACGTGCGCACCAGATTAACTCTCCTCCATTCTCTCTCCTTACTCAACCATATCCGACGGTCATCCTTCAATGGATCTGCAGTCATCCTTCAATGGATCTGCGGCGGGCCGGACGAGACGGACGCGGCGGACCCGCGTCCGCGCGGTGCGGGGCGCGCACGCGGTGGACGCGGTGCGGCCGCGCGGACGCGGCGCGGCGGGGCGGACGAGACGCGGCGGACCCGCGTCCACATGGTGCGGGGCGCGCACGCAGTGGACGCGGCGGGGCGGACGAGACGGACGCGGCGGACCCGCCTCCGCGCGGTGCGGGGCGCGCACGCGGTGGACGCGGCGCGGCGGGGCGGACGAGACGCGGCGGACCCGCGTCCACATGGTGCGGGGCGCGCACGCAGTGGACGCGGCGCGGCGGCGCGGTGCGGCGGGGAGGAACCCAATTGTCCAAACAAAACATATATGGCCATTCAAAAATTGTCTTTGAAAGCAGGGAACAAAACATGTATGGCCATTCAAAAATTCGTTTGGTTGATTTCGTGTGCATCCCTAAAATGCCGTCGTGACGTTAGCACGGACACTATACACGGCCGCTGAGTGCACGAACCATGGCGCCATCTCTTGTGTTCCTCCCCCGCGAGACCGCAATTCGCAAACCCTAGCCAAATTTTCGCATGGATCTAATCGTGTTCATGCGAGTTTAGATTTTGAATCGTCATTTCCGCGGCTAGCGAAGGGCGCACGTTGTGCTCTGATCGAATTGCCTGTATACAAAAAAAAATTGCGATTTTTTTTGCTTGCTGTGCTGTTCGTTGTAAATTTGCAGATTCCAATTCATTGTGGAAAGTCTTAACTTTTGTTAAGAGTATCTTATGTTTCAACTTGTTTGCGCTGTGTAGTTTCGCACACCGCAACATTTACTCTAGCAAATTAGTAACAATGTACCAAACAGCTTTGTAACCAAGGCTACTTGCTAGGAAAACAAATACTTCATACTTATATCGTTCGACCAGAGAACAGTATGACAGCTCCAAAAACTCGACAGATTTATTAATAAGTTCAAAGTGCAGGTGGATTGAAAGATGTGAACCCTGATAGAATGAATAAAAAGATGTAAGGCCCAAATACAAATCTGCTAAAGACAGGGAGATGCGGTAGAAATTACTCTCAAGAACAAATTTCTTCCAACATTTGGTACAACTTCGGAGCAGACTAGCAGTACAAGTAGTTAGAGCCGCTCGTGATCTGGCCATTGTTAGAGATGGCGAGAACAGATACGAAGTCGTGGCTGTTTGTTGCTGGGTTTAGCTCTGTCCATTGCATACATATAATCTAGCGCAAATTACAATTGATGTAGGCTTATCCAAAAAATCTGGATAAGACTACCTGATCATATAGCACTCCTATTGCAAAGAACACACCAAAGGCAACTGCAAAGATGACCTTGCTGCTGCATTGTTTTGCGGAAATAATGGAAACCGGAGCTTCTGCTGCCGAATTACAGTGGTGAATAAGCATAGAACCGCACAGCTTTGGGTTCCCAGCAAAACTGGAGTTTGGAAACGTGCTAAACTGGCCTTTAGTTGGAATAGGCCCTTGTAAGTCATTGTTAGAAATGTTGAATTCAGCAAGGAAATTAAGTTTCTCCAGTGCAGAAGGGATTACACCTGTCAGAAGGTTGGCAGACAAGTCTAGTAACAGCAGGTTCGTGAGGTTGCAGATCGATTGTGGGATCTCTCCGTATAAGTTGTTGAAGCTCAAGTTGAGTGAGTGGAGTGCTTTCAACTGACCAATCTCGGGGGGGATCACACCGGTGAATTTATTGTTGCCTAGATTCAGCGTTTTTGGCAAAGCGCTGATCGTGCGGTATTGACGTGATGGAGTATCATATAAAGGCAACTCAAAGATTCCTGGGTCTAAATGGGCTATGCTCTTTTCTGATTTCAGCATTGGCATCTGCATCAATTGTGTTGGGATCTTTCCCGTGAGACGGTTATTGGCTACATTTAGATAGATGAGGAAGCTTAGGCTATTTATCCAGGCAGGTATTGGTCCACTGAGTTGGTTGTTGCTTAAAGATAATACTTTCAGATTTTTGAGCTTTGATATCCAATGAGGTATTTTTCCAGACAACGAGGAACCATCTATGCCAAGAAACTGAAGATTCTCAAAGCCACCAAACATTTCGTACTCTGGCATGGTCTCATGCCTGAAGTTGCCCCCAATTAGAAGAGTAATGAGGTTCCTAGAGCTCTTGAGGATTTGAATTGCATCTGTGATATTTGTAAAGAAGTTGTGACTAAGTGATAGGAAGGTGAGGGACTTCAAATTGCTTATTCTCGGTGAGATCTGGCCATGGAAGTTGTTGCTAGATAGTCTCAGTGCGGTAAGATTGCTGCAAGAATAGAGGCTTTCTGGAATTGTGCCAGTGAAGTTGTTGAAGATCAGGTCTAAATTTTTCAGATTTAATAGGGAGGAGAAGTTCACATTTGTGAGCTCTCCCCAGAAGTTGTTTTTGCTGAGATTGATGGTTGTGATAGTTTTGCATTTACTCAGAGC
The DNA here is from genome assembly GCA_017311315.1 of Dendrocalamus latiflorus. Classification (NCBI taxonomy): domain Eukaryota; kingdom Viridiplantae; phylum Streptophyta; class Magnoliopsida; order Poales; family Poaceae; genus Dendrocalamus; species Dendrocalamus latiflorus. The sequence goes on along the minus strand of CM029639.1, from coordinate 46,992,065 downwards.
TGACGGTAGCTCTCCAGATATGTTATTGCTGTTTAAGTGGAGCTCCTTTAATCGCTTGAGCTGCCCAATAGAATCTGGGATGTTGCTACTAAACCCATTCTCCGCAAGATCAAGGATAGCCAGATTACTGAGTTTGGCTAAATGTGCTGGAGGCAGTGCTCCTTGCAATACGTTGTGGGGCAAGGAGAGGTACTCCAACGAGGTTGCATTGAAGAGTTCATCTGGGAGAGGCCCACTGAGGCTGTTGTGACCAACCTTGAGCACTCTGAGCGTGGAGCAATCACCTAGCGCAGGGGGAATATTGCCACTGAACTGATTGTAACAAAGGTCGAGCACAGCGAGGGACCGTGAGGAAAGGCAGAAAGAAGATGGTATGTGCCCAGTGAAGCTATTGTTGCTTGCATTGAGCACAACCAGATTCTTCATTGCCTTATACGCAGTTGGTGGAAATTCTCCAGTAAATAGGTTGCTTGAGATGTTCAGTACCTTCAGAGGATGTTGAGGAGTTGACGTTGGCAGCTCTTGCAGGCCTCCGTTGAGCCTGTTGAAGCTGACGTCAAGGACGACGATCCTGCTGGAGGAGATGAGCTGTTCCAACGGAAGGCCGCCGGAGAACAAGTTGTACGAGAGGTTGAGGCGCACCAGGCCGGTGATGTTGGCAAGGGACGGTGAGATGCGCCCTTCGAGGCCTCTAGATGGCAGGGAGACCTCAGTGACCGTCCCGTTCCCATTGCAGGTGATGCCCTCCCAGGAACAGCAGTCAGTGTCATTCCGCCACAACACGGCGAGGTGGCCTCTCGCAGGCCGGGAGAGCCCAGTGAGGAACTGGAGGAGGGAGAACTTCTCCTCCTCTGTGCAGGAGCTTGTGGGAGGGACAGTGGAGAAGGAGAGCAGCAGCACAAGAGCAAGGCCAACGGAAGCCATGGGTGGTTCGTAGCCGCTGCTTGCTCCTTTGCTCTGTGAAGAATGGAGTAGTGTTTTATCGCTGGCTTCGCATGCAGCAGAGTAGGTCAAGTAAGATTTGCAATTTGTCCGTGCTTTTCCTTTGCCATCTCTATCGGTGTACGTCTGGTAGGGACGTGCTTTTACTGTCATGGTGGTGTATACTAATGTGAGAGTAAGAAACGCTTAGATGCTGTTCTTCATTCTCTGTTTGCAGTCTTTTTCTCATTTGCTGGCCGGCCCCCTGTTCACGCCAAATGGTCCAAATGAACAGAAGAGTTATAAAATCAAAATACAATATGGAAATGCTATTAGAAAATTGTATACAATATGGAAAATTCGAAACACTGGTTGGGCAGTTTGTGCGAACCACTCAACTAGTTGAGCGTAAATATTGAAATTTACATTCGAGTACACGAGGCGCTTGATTTGTACCAAAAACCTGCTTCTGGCTTGTTATTGTAGTTGTATTGTATGTGAACAGAGAGACGCCGCGTCTGTTGAACATGTTCGTCGCAAACTGGAGTAGTGATGTTGGACATGATGTTTTTTTTTATTTTTAGTTTTGGAATTCAGATCCAAAGGATTGTTGACCTGGAGTGGCCGGTGTTTGAAGAATCCAAGTCCGTGACCTGCTTGGGAGCGCAGTCTTTTTAACGGCACTTCAGCTTCGGCCCATCAAAAGAAGCCCGGCCCCACTTTATAAGCAGCAGCAGCAGCTTCTCCATCGGCCCAGTAGCGCACGGGAAAGAAAGAGTCCATGCTGCCTCCGTTTAGTACCACACCGCTAACGCGAGGAAGAGGAAGCTATATAATAGAGGCCAAGGCCACCGCATTGACATACTTACCTGGACGGGGTCGACCAGCGATCAAGAAGGCTCGTGGCCTAGATCAATGGCTCACATTGCACTTGGGGGAGCGCGTTGGTTTACCATCTCCCCAAGCGGAGAGTGGACGTCATAATTTGTGCTAGAGGGGGTACGCGTACGCACGCCCCTGCCAAGCTTTATAATTTGTACTTTGGTCCTCAGGTACTGCGGAGGTCTACGTTTGGAGGGCAGGTTATTCTTCAAAATTAGCAATTTATTCCTTGGCTCCTAGGTAATCGGTATTTAGTGCCGAATTGGCTGGGCTATCGCCATTTTTGATCAAGTACTTTCTAACAGCTAATTAATGCAGCTTGGGCCAGTTCTGCACCAGGAATTCCATAATCGATATTTCTTCCACGGCGTCGACGCCTTATCGAGATCATTATTCATCATATTCTCCCCCTGTCCCTTGAGTTGATTCACCTCGACCTCATGTCATTTCGGCCTCACCTGAACATATATATAAGAAGCAACTTCAGTTTTCAACCGTACGTTAAATGCCAAACCTCCTCTTGTTAATATCCCTCAAAGCTAGGCTAGTAATTATTGATAACTCAATCCAGGACTAACTGTGTTGCAAGTTGAAACCATGAGACGATGGACTACTAGTGATCGATTTGCTGTCAAGATGAAAGCAATTATATATCCAGGCATGGCTACGACGCGTACTAAACTACTAGGTACTGGTATACATTCTTCAATAGATGAATATATGCATGGGTGAATCTGCTAGCAGAAACCAAACCTCTTCATGGCAGCAAAGATACTCTGCTGCGTAGAGATTGATAATGTGCTTGTGTTCAAAGCTTTCGCCGCTTTGCGGAAGCTCAAGGGATCGATCGAGGGAGTATGCGTAGTTAATAGATTCATCCAACCGAATTCAATTTTAGCATAAGAAGAATCGCAGATAAACCAAGAATGAAAAAATAACCTTAGCCGTGGTGCCTCCGCAGCCGTACACATGCCGCAGGGAACGCAACTGCACGCACAAAATTGAGTTGCAATCTCGATTGATCCATCGCAGTCACACACTAGTACAGCAATGCAAGTAATCATGGATGCATCTGATGTATATTACTACTGTATCAGATGCTGCGATGCGCGCTGTCGGATGTCCAGGGCTCCATGCAGACGCCGCAGGTGGCCACCGGCGGCGGCTTCGGATTCTCCACGCCATCGCCGTCCGCCTTCGCGGCCTCCATCGAATACTAGCTCGGGCGCGTTGCTCCCAAGACAGATCTACAGTAGTTCATAGGTGTTCAGCTGAACACCTAAATTTTTTGACAAAAAACCTAGTATATAAAATGTATAATACATATACATATATTTAATTGGACCAGAATAACTAATTCTACCCTCTAGTTCGCCACTATTCAATCAGTCGGCCGGCCCAACGCTCGCGCCTGCGGCCCAACCCATTTACGCGATAGAAACGCCGTCGGCCCAACCGATCCGCATCCTGCCCGAGTCGCCCGACTCCACAACCCTAACCCTAGCCGAGCAGGCGAGCAGCAACGTGACCCCGCGTCGACCACGCCTCCGGCCTCCGGCGTCGCTGTATGGAGCCCTGGACATCTGGCTGCTCTGGCACTCCGCCGGCACCGCAACCGCCAGATCTGGGCCCTCTGCTCCACGCCGCGCCGGCCCTCTGCTCCGCCCTCCGGCACAACCGACGACTGTGCCTCCGCCCTCTGGCCGGCCACTCTGGCACTCCACCAGCACCGCGACCGCCAGATCTAGGCTCTCCGCTCCGCGCCGCGCCGGCCCTCTGCTTCGGCCCTCCGCTCCGCCCTCCGGCACGACCGACGACCGCGCCTCCTCCAGCCCTCCGCTCCGCCGCCATCGCAGACCGCGTCAACTCTGGCTCCGGCAACCAGTGAGTACTTCTGTGCCTGGCTATTGTATGTTAACTATTGCTACTGTAGATCTTTATGTTTTGTACTGAAAAATATTTTTATAACTTCGAACACCTATTCTGAAATTCCTGCGTCCGCCACTGATTGCTCCTCCTGGTTTGCATTACGTTCCTCGTCGGACTCAGACGCGTCGTCGGAGTCATGCAACGACTAGGAGCTATATGGAAGTGGAAGCAACACCTGAAATATATGGACTCAGATCCGCGCGCGTGCTGGCGGCTGGAATTGGACAGGCGGTTCCGGAAACTTGGGGGGTTGGGGGCGCTCTGGTGGCCCGGTGTAGCGCACATGATCTGGTGGTAATTGATCTCGTTTTCACCGGAGGTAATTTCGCGCAAAAATCTTGTTTAATTTGAAGCTACAGCTATTTGATCAGTGTTCTTGCTGGGAAAATTTGGGGTGGAGGGAGTCGTAATCATGTGCATTTTGTTAGTAACTGTCATTTCAGCAGCCGGCTAGCTAATGCTGCTCTTTGCACTGATCGAATTTGCCCATTTATACAGAAAAATAAATAAAGTGCGATTTTCGTGGTAATTGATGTGCCGCCGTTGCAAATTTCAATTGTTTGTGGTTAGTTTTGAGTTATGGTCGGAGCAGTTTAGGATGAACCTGTTTACTCTCTGTAGATTGAGCTCTGAAATGTAGCTATTATCACTTGTTCAGTTAGTCGCTTCGCATGAAACCCAACTAGAACTGGCATGATATGTTGGCAATTTACCATGGAGATGTTTCGGCTTTGCGCAACTAGACTGACATGAAATTGTTTCGACTGTGGACTAATTATTTGTAACATGGTATACACTCCAAAGTCCAAAGTTCGCAATATGGTGAAGTCATGACTAGTTTTTTTTTAACGTGGATCCGTCAAAAGAAACATCGATTACCCTGGAGTGGACACCCACTGTTTCATTTCGCACAGCACAACATTTACTCTGGCAAATTAGGAACGGTGCAAAAAAAAAACACCTTGTAATCAAGGCTGCTTGCTAGGAAAACAAATACTGCATACTTTCATCGTTCAACCAGAGAACAGTATTAAAGAGCGGAGCGTGTGCTCTTGCGAATTAAAGAGCGTTCGTTCTTGCATAGGCAATAGAGGATTGCTACAATTCGAGAGGCTACCCATAAGTATCTTGATCCTACGTCGAGAAGATCGGAAAACCCCGTATCACATGTGGAGACGGATACAAATGTCAAAGATGTGACGGTCAAACAGCTGAACCAAGGGATAATACTACTTCCAAATTCATATACTTCAGATTTTTTGCATCACCTGTGATTTACTAATTGAAGATAGCTATAATATCTGATGTGTCCTCCAAATTCTAAAACAGATACAAAATAAAGAGGTATATGTTACTGAGCCTCAAAACAGCGGACAATAAGAACCTATCCTTGTAGAATTTATGTTATTTGTTTGCATAGGTCAACAACTAATCGGAAGACCTCCTATGCTTTTAGTCGCAACAACTTAAGACTGAACAGAGTACATTCCACCTGAAATCAAAGCAATTATTGTGCGAAAATACGAAGTTATCATTCAAATGCCAGAAGGATCACTACAAATTGACAACCCAACATTACATCTTGGCGCCCGTCTCAATTCGGGGGATGTTTTCTCAAGTTTCAAAGCTCAACTCGGAGTGCCTTTTTTCATGGAGATAATTGGTTTAATGTGCTGGAGTGTTTGGATGTCACGGAATGACTTGATTTTTCGTGGGATTCCACCTTCTTTGCAGAGATGTAGACAGATCTTTAAAGAGGAGTTTGCTCTGGTCATTCTTCGGGCCAAGAAGAATTATTTTCCTCTCATTGTTCAATGGCTTGAAGCTCTCTTGTAATCTTCTTTTCCGTTTCTTTGTTTGTGTTGTGAACCTTGTTTGTTACCTCTTTTTTATTTTAATTTATATTCAGTAGGGGGTAACACCTCCTGTTCCTTTCAAAAAAACGACAGCTCAGCTAGATCACAATAAACTCCTATTGTCAGACAAACAAGAAGCGCGCACTGAAATACCGACCACTATAGCTCACAAAGAACACCTACCTTCTATTCCATTGACATCACCTACTGGTACAATATGCGCAGAAACATCTACTCCTTTAACAGCAACAACTGTTGATGCTTTAGAGGTGAGAAAAGTGTTTACAATCACCATACTCTCTCATATCCCTACATACAACAGGTTCTATATACACTGTAATTTTCCCATACATTCCCTCATGTCTAACGAATTGCATATATATTACAAGGTTGCGTCATCACGCGCTCTGAAAAAAAGAACACACAAAGCTATTATCTCTACTGAAAGTGAGCTACCTGCTTCATCTACAACACGAAACAAAAGGTGGTTCCCTCTGTTACAATTCATTACGATCAATACTATTATTCAAAGTTTACAAAAAAAATGTAAATTCAACATTTATGTTTTCTATCCTAACTCATTTTATTCCTTTACAGACCAATTCAAGCTGTGCAAAAAAGTAGAGTGTTACAACTTTGATCTAGAAGAAAACGTACACATCATAAATAATCTGAGAGAACATAGAAGTAATTTCTGAATTTCTTTATTCTCTTATTTGCTCTCCCTCTTTCTTGATTTTTCTCTTGCTTTTTCTTTATTTGCTCTCCCCGCAGAACACACGGTACACTACCCGATCTGGCCTGGCTTCTCGGGACGATGCTGGTGCCATGTAGACTGAGAAAATCGCGACGTTGCCTTCGGGATTCGTCGCTTCACCAAGAAACACCGCGACGAGCAAACGACGTACATCCCAAAGTCGCCGAACGCGCCGACACCTGATTCGGCAAAAGAAACTTTTTATCTTCTTCCGATCAGATCGTAGACTCTGATACCACTTGTTACAATTTGATCACAAGAGCAAACGTACACATCGCAAATAATCTGAGAGAACGCGAAAGAAATTTCTGAATTTCTTTATTCTCTCATTTGCTCCCCCTCTTTCGTGATTTTCTCTTTGCTTTTTCTTGCTTGCATACAAAACTAGGTACAAAGCTTCTGAATATATAGGTTAATATTTTCCTACTCGTATTCCGATTAGGACTTCAAGTTAGACTCAACTTCAACTTGAATTATACTCGGAGACGGACTCTACTACGTCTAGGACTCGAAGTCAAGATTATTTCTAACATAGAGCTATAAGAGAGCTATTCCCCGATGCAAAACAAGATGCATCACACTAGGTACATCGTATTTGTAGGACCGAAATGGCGACAGAGGGGGGTGAATGTCGCTCGCTTCAAAACGCCCCCGAGAAATCGAACACTGATTTCTCACCAGATGCAAAACAACGCAACTCACAGAAAACTTAAAATTAATTTCTCTGAATTTTGGAACGCATGCGACACCAAAAAATTCACCATAAATCAGAGATCATCCAGTAAAAATTTCAACTGAAAATATTACTGTTTGATCTGCATGCAAAATCAGAGAAAATCAGCACACAAAAAAAAGAATGCAATGCTAAAGAAGAAGTAAATCCAATCGGCTCAACACATGTCATGCACTGTAGCAAATGAAGTTCTTTAACTGGCTGCCGAATAACTAAGAGCATAGGAGCTCTCTTTCGGTTTTTGTGTGAGGAGACAAAAGCTCTCACGGACAGGAACTGGGAACCAAGGAATCGGCAATCAAAACCACTGATCTAAATGCACAGGAGTAGAGGAAATTAGCAGCTGCTAAACAATACTCCCTGCTGGCCGAAACTAACAGTAGCACTGGCCGAATATACTTTTTGCTACAGAGAGCCCTGCTGGCCGAACAAACCTCTGAAGAGATAATGCTTAAACAAAACTCTGAACAAAGCTACTGACAGAAGAGCTGAAAAAGACCGAAAATCACTTGAATCAAAGAGATTGAAGTCAAACTAGTATTCTCCTCAGATCACAAGCTTAAGAACATGTCCCAAATAGTCCTAGGACCTTTGAAGAACCAAGAATTGGACTGAAAAAGCTAGAAATTCAGATTTTGACAAAACTGAACTTCTTGCAAGAACCGAACCAAAACTCAAATTACTCCCCAACCATTGATCCTTTGGCCATGAAACTTTGAGGAAATGTTAGCAATAGCCATGGGATAATTCAGGTCAAATTTCATGCCATCTCGTTGAGGGAAACAAAATTTTGCTCAAACCCTAGAATGAGAAAAGCATGAACAGAGGAGCACAAAAGAGTAAAACTGAAATTAAACTTGGTTTGCTCTTTGGATCAACTAGCCAAATGGCTTTTGAGCATCACCCATGTCATAGCAATCCATTTTGGCACTCTCCAGCAAACAAAAACTCAAGACAACGAAAATCAAGAAATCTTGCAAAGAGGGAAAATAAGAACAGAGGCTACGAACTTGAAACCAAAATTTCAGATTTTCATTTCTTGGATCACAATGAATACAGAGGAGTCCCGATACCCCGACTTGATACAAAAGGAAAGATTACAATCTCTCAATCCCTCTCCAACCTCTCAATCCTCACCCATGGATGCTTGGAGGGGATGGACACTCTGTTCTACCACCTAGAAGACATCGTAGAGGACAGAGGGAGCACGCTAACAAACTCTGTCTCTCCCAACAACTAAAGAGCCAAAGCCAAACAACCCTCTAAAGACTCGTTAGATTCAATCAAACCCTTGGAGTGCTCAAGTGGGCATGCAGCCCCTCAATCCTATTTATAGCCTTGGCTAACGGGTCTCCGCCCCGTTACACCTGCTAAATCCAACGGTGCCCGCTCCCGCTTGTGCAGCCTTGCGAATTTCCCGATTCGCCCCTCCTGCACCTTCCGGGAAGCTTCCGCGCTCCTTGCCTCGCACGCCTCGCAACCACCTCGAGTCTACGTCGTCTTCGACACATCCCGACCGTTCTGACCTCAGCGCCACCTGCGCCTAGTCCGGTCCACGTGTCTCGCCACGACTCCACCCGATGTCCTGCAGTCACACAGACAAGAAAACACGTCAAATAGCACCGCTCGACACATGAAAGCGTAAATGCCATCACACTTACCACAGACGAAGTCCAAACCTGTCAAATCAAAGAATCAGCGTCCTAATCCCATATGACCAAGTTTGACCACAGTCCGACCGAGCCCGTTGCACCACGCAACGTCAGGGTCCGAACCACCCAAACCAAACTCGACTGACCTAAACAACTGTCAATTACTCATCACTCACATGTGGTCACCTCCACATGGTTCATCAGTATTACATTACTGAATAGCACTATTCATTATTGCACAAGAAATAATTAAATAGCACAAACAGTAACGCTACTCCTCCCACGATTCCCTTGCAGGAAAACTCAACACACCACTCACAGCAAATAGCATGCCTTTCTTCCACCTCAGTGCTCAAGAGTGCTTACCACAGCTTCTGCCTGACGACATAGCAGTACCGCTCATATGTTCTACGCTACCAGAACTTTTGTCTACCAACCATAAACATTCTGTTGTATAGGATGTAATCAGCATTACTAAGTACCACTCTCCTCCCGTGAGTCCGGTGGCCGCAATGGCCTCACTCACTCAGTATGCGCACCCGCAGGCCGCTCAGGCTTTCAAACACACGGTCGCAGAGCGCACGAGCCATGGCGCCATCTCTTGTGTTCGTCTCCATTCCTGTCCTCCCCCGCGAGACCGCAATTTGCAAACCCTAGCGAATCTCCGCACGCGCGGTGACCCGTCGCGCGCAGGCGGCCGGGAGTTGAAGAGGAACCTTGGAGATCTGGTGGCGCCTGGAATGGCTCACATGCATCACCCAGTGATGTGTTGCCCGGAGGTAAATCACGCAAATATCTTGTAAAATGCAAGATTATAGCGCCTATGTGATCAGTGTTCTTGCTTACAATTTTCGCATGGATCTAGTCGTGTTCATGCGAGTTTAGTTTGTGAATCGTCATTTCCGCAGCTAGCGAAGGGCGCACGTTGAGCTCTGATCGAATTGCCTGTATACAGAAAAAAAAATTGCAATTTTTTTACTTGCTGTGCTGTTCGTTGTAAATTTGCAGATTGCAATTCTTTGTGGCAAGTCTTAACTTTTGTTAAGAGTATCTTATGTTTCAACTTGTTTGCGCTGTGTAGTTTCGCACACCGCAACATTTACTCTAGCAAATTAGTAACAATGTACCAATCAGCTTTGTAACCAAGGCTGCTTGCTAGGAAAACAAATACTTCAAACTTATATCGTTCGACCAGAGAACAGTATGACAGCTTCAAAAAAACTCGACAGATATATTAATAAGATCCAAAGTGCAGTGGATTGAAAGATGTGAACCCTGATAGAAGGAATAAAAAGATGTAAGGTCCAAATACAAATCTGATAAAGACAGGGAGATGCAGCAGAAATTACTCTCAAGAACAAATTTTTTCCAACATTTGGTACAACTTAGTAGCAGACTAGCAGAAAAAGTAGTTAGAGCCGCTAGTGATCTGGCCATTGTTGGCGAGAACAGATACGAAGTCGTGGCTGTTTGTTGCTGGGTTTAGCTCTGTCCATTGCATACATATAATCTAGCGCAAATTACAATTGATGTAGGCTTATCCAAAAAATCTAGATAAGACTACCTGATCATATAGCACTCCTATTGCAAAGAACAAACCAAAGGCAACTGAAAAGATGACCTTGCTGCTGCATTGTTTTGCGGAGATAATGGAAACCGGAGCTTCCGCTGCTGAATTACAGTGGTGAATAAGCATAGAGACGCACAGCTTTGGGTTCCCAGCAAAACTGGAGTTTGGAAACGTGCTAAACTGGCCTTTAGTTGAAACGTTGAATTTAGCAAGGAAATTAAGTTTCTCCAGTGCAGAAGGGATTACACCTGTCAGAAGGTTGGCAGACAAGTCTAGTAACTGCAGGTTCGTGAGGTTGCAGATCGATTGTGGGATCTCTCCGTATAAGTTGTTGAAGCTCAAGTTGAGTGAGTGGAGTGCTTTCAACTGACCAATCTCGGGGGGGATTACACCGGTGAATTTATTGTTGCCTAGATTCAGCGTTTTTGGCAAAGCGCTGATCGTGCGGTATTGACGTGATGGAGTATCATATACAGGCAACTCAAAGATTCCTGGGTCTAAATGGGCTATGCTCTTTTCTGATTTCAGCATTGGCATCTGCATCAATTGTGTTGGGATTTTTCCTGTGAGACTGTTATTGGATACATCTAGAAAGATGAGGAAGCTTAGGCTATTTATCCAGGCAGGTATTGGTCCACTAAGTTGGTTGTTGTGTAAATATAATAGTTTCAAATTTTTGAGCTTTGATATCCAATGAGGTATTTTTCCAGACAACGAGCAATCATTTATGTCAAGACTATGAAGATTCTCAAAGCCATCAAACATTTCATACTCTGGCATGGTCTCATGCCTGAAGTTGCCCCCAATTAGAAGAGTAATGAGGTTCCTATAGCTCTTGAGGATCTGAATTGCATCTGTGATATTTGTAAAGAAGTTGTGACCAAGTGATAGGAAGGTGAGGGACTTCAGATTGCTTATTCTCGGTGAGATCTGGCCATGGAAGTTGTTGCGAGATAGTCTCAGTGCGGTAAGATTTCTGCAATAATAGAGGCTTTCTGGAATTGTGCCAGTGAAGTTGTTGAAGACCAGGTCTAAATTTTTCAGATTTAATAGGGAGGAAAAGTTTACCTTTGTGAGCTCTCCCCGGAAGTTGTTTTTGCTGAGATTGATGGTTGTGATAGTTTTGCATTTACTCAGAGCTGACGGTAGCTCTCCAGACATGTTATTGCTGTTTAAGTGGAGCTCCTTCAATCGCTTGAGCTGCCCAATAGAATCTGGGATGTTGCCACTAAACCCATTCTCCGCAAGATCAAGGATAGCCAGATTACTGAGTTTGGCTAAATGTGCTGGAGGCAGTGCTCCTTGCAAGACGTTGTGGGGGCAAGGAGAGGTACTCCAACGAGGTTGCATTGAAGAGTTCATCTGGGAGAGTCCCACTGAGGCTGTTGTGACCAACCTTGAGCACTCTGAGCGTGGAGCAATCACCTAGCGCAGGGGGAATATTGCCACTGAACTGATTGTAACAAAGGTCGAGCACAGCGAGGGGCCGTGAGGAAAGGCAGAAAGAAGATGGTATGTGCCCAGTGAAGCTATTGTTGCTTGCATTGAGCACAACCAGATTGTTCACCATCTTCCATGTGGTTGATGGAAATTCTCCAGTAAACAGGTTGCTCGAGACATTCAGTACCTGCAGTGGACGGGCAGGAGTTGACAATGGCAGCACTTGCAGGCCCCCCCTGAGGTTGTTGAAGCTGACATCAAGGATGGCGATGCTGCTGGAGGACATGAGTTCCAACGGAAGGCCGCCGGAGAACAAGTTGTACGAGAGGTTGAGACGCACCAGGCCGGTGAGGTCGGCAAGGGATGGTGAGATGCGCCCTTCAAGGCCTCTTGATGCCAGGGAGACCTCAATGACCTTCCCATCCCCATTGCAGGTGACTAGGGGTGTAAACGGAGCGGATATTTCCCGACCGACCGTCCGTCCGTTTTAATTCGGATATAATTCGGAGCATTTTTTCGGATATCCGAAAATTTTGTCGGATACAGATACGGATTCGGATATTTTTTGTCGGATACGGATACGGATTCGGAACATATATTATCCGACGGATACGGAGTTATCCGGATAATTTTTCGGATAGTTACCGAATTATTATCCGGTAACTATCCGAATAACGGCCCGACGCCCCGACCCAATACCGAGCGACGCTAGCGCCTACCGCCTAGCCCACTTATCCGACTGAGCGACGCAAGGCCTAACCCTAATCCCTGGCAACCAGCGCCGAGCCAAGAGCGAAGTAGCGAGCGGTGGCGGCGCCCAAAATTCAGATCGAGACCGGCGCCGCCTCTCCGGCCCCGCAGACCGGCGGCGCCTCTCCGCCCCCACGACCGGCGCCGCCTCTCCGCCCCCGCAGACCGGCGCCGCCTCTCCGCCATCTCCGTCCCCGCAGACCGGCGCCGCTTCTCCACCCCCGCAGACCGGCGCCGCCTCTCCGCCATCTCCGTCCCCGCAAACCGGCGCCGCCGCCCGCCCGCCTCTCCTCCCCCACAAACCGGAGCCGCTGCCGCTCGCCTTCGCCCCCACGGACCAGCACCGCTGCCTCCACGGAACACCGCCGCCGTCAGCTCCCGCCTCTCCTTCACAGGTGGCAAACCAACTTCATTGCTAATGCTATGGCCAACCAAGCTGCTATAGGGATTGCCTGAGAAAGACTGTCAGCATTTGATAAGGTATCATCATTAGGACTGATTGCAGTTGGAGACTTGGAGTAATAGCTCTTGCTGAAGCTTGTGGTGTACCTGTGCAGTCAGTATTGATCGTTAGTGGTGTTGGAGGTATGTAATGTGTTCAACGTTTCAGGGAACAATTCATGATGTTTCTTTCAACAATTACTTATTTCTTTACTCATGACCAGAAACTACATTTTGAATGCTAAGATTGAAAATGGCTATATTCTATAATTTGTTCAATGCTTAATGTATCGAAAAATATTAATGGAAGCCCTATGCGCTTGCCAAAAAGGTACTGCTCTATGAGCCACTCTAGACTCTTTATATATGTAAATGCAATAGAATTCCCATATATTCTATTTCTAGCTGGTTGATAGTGTTGACTACTTAATCTGATCTAGTAGAATTTTGCTGGATGAATATCTACTCACATGCCGGAGCGGCATGTGAGTTGCTTTGTAACAAATGCTTGCTGTTTATACTTCATAATGTTGTCCTTGGGAGTTTTCTACTGTAAATGTTCAGCCGTGTAGATCAGTATAGTTGTAGCTAAATCTTTATTATAGAACTTTATTTAAAATTTAACAGAATGCATTGCATTTATCTAATAATTTAGATCTTTATCCTTTTTGCTTATGGGTAAACGGTAATGCAAGATGACCATAGATAACAATGATCAGTTAAGAACAAAAGATGATGGAAATATGAGAGGAATTGTATTAGGAGCCTTATGCTGCCCTCTTTCTCTCTTTCTGGCAGACATCACTTCTATTAGTTCTAACGATTTTTTTTATCTGAGTATGGTTATTTCTGTTGGAGTTAAACTGAATTTTGTATCTTGATCTGGTACAACACTTTAAATTTAGTCAAACATTTTATAGGTTATATCCAACAGAGAACTTTGCAATTTAGCTTAAAACTTTGCAACAGAGAACTTTGAGGTTGTGTTAAGCTTTTGGAGAAGCTAAAAGTCAAAAGGACAAAACAATAGGGATACCAAATGTTGCAGACAGCATCACCTACTACTAGTCTACTAGAATACTGTGAGCCTGTAACTTTGCAATTTAGCTTAAAACTCTAGTATTCCTCTTTTGAGGTTGTGTACTTGTGTTGATAAGTTTACCTTCCTCTTTATAATTAATTGCGTCATTTATTCATTTGCAGAACGTGTAGGATATTGATAATTTGAGATGGCTGCTACAAGTGGAAGTGCGAGCATTTGTACAAGCACAGGAGCATCCCCTGCTGGCACTTCCACAGCAGTTGGTACGGGCCACTCGGCACCAACACCATCGCCACCGAACGCCCGTGCATTCACAACCACAGCTACGGGAGGTGAAGAACATGTGGTTGTTGATATGGATGAAGCTACTTTGCTAGTTAGAAGTTACTAGTTGCTTAATTTGTCTCTGTCATCATGTAAAATTTGCTTCCGCGCATTATCCGACTAAATATTCGTGACCGAGACTAACCGTATCCGGAGCGGCATGTATTCGATCCGTATTCGTGACCGAGAATATCCACATTCGTATCCGTATCCGGCACTATCCGTATCCGACTCCGACTCCGACAAAAAATATGGAAAAGGATACGGAATGAGCAATATCCGTCCGTATCCGATCCGTTTTCATCCCTACAGGTGACGCCCTCCCAGGAACAGCAGTCAGTGTCATTCCGCCACAACACGGCGAGGTGGCCTCTCGCAGGCCGGGAGAGCCCTGTGAGGAACTGGAGGAGGGAGAACTTCTCCTTCTCTGTGCAGGAGCTTGTGGGAGGGACAATGGAGAAGGATAGCAGCAGCACAAGAGCAAGGCCAACGGAAGCCATGGGTGGTTCGTAGCCGCTGCTTGCTCCTTTGCTCTGTGAAGAATGGAGTAGTGTTTTATAGCTGGCTTCGCATGCAGCAGAGTAGGTCAAGTAAGCTTTGCAATTTGTCATCTCTATCGGTGGATCCGGTCGGTGTACGTCTGGTAGGGACGTGCTTTTACTGTCATGGTGGTTGCGTGGTGTATACTAATGTGAGAGCAAGAAACGCTTAGAAAATTGGTCCAAATGAACGGAAGGGTTATAAAATCAAAATACAATATGGAAATGCTATTAGAAAATTGTATACAATATGGAAAATTCGAAACACTGGTTGGCAGTTTGTGCGGACCACTCAACTAGTTGAGCGTAAATATTGAAATTTAGACTCGAATACCTGCTTCTGGCTTGTTATTGTAGTTGTATTGTATGTGAACAGAGAGACGCCACGTCTGTTGAACATGTTCGTCGGAAACTGGAGTACTGAAGTTGAAATTGACATGGTCATGATGTTTTGGATTTTTTATTTGGGTGCCTTTTTATTTTTAGTTTTGGGATTCAGATCCAAAGGATTGTTGACCTGGAGTGGCCGGTGTTTGAAGACAGAGCAATGGCGGTCAGTCCGTGACCTGCTTGGGAGCGGAGTCTTTTTAACGGCACTTCAGCCCGGCCCATCAAAAGAAGCCCGGCCCAACTTTATAAGCAGCAGCGGCAGCAGCTTCTCCATCGATTTGCTGTCAAGATGAAAGCAATTATATATCCAGGCATGTCTACGACGCGTACTAAACAACTAGGTACTAGTATACATTCTTCAATAGATGAATATATGCATGGGTGAATCTGCTAGCAGAAACCAAACCTCTTCATGGCAGCAAAGATACTCTGCTGCGTAGAGACTGATAATGTGCCTGTGTTCAAAGCTTTCGCCGCTTTGCGGAAGCTCAAGGGATCGATCGAGGGAGTATGCGTAGTTAATAGATTCATCCAACCGAATTCAATTTTAGCAGAAGAAGAATTGCAAATAAACCAAGAATGAAAAAATAACCTTAGTCATGGTGCCTCCGCAGCGTCTCTCCAGGCAGGATCGGCCATACACATGCCCACAGGAAACGCAACTGAACGCACAAAATTGAGTTCCAATCTTGTTTAATTTGAAGCTACAGCTATTTGATCAGTGTTCTTGCTGGGAAAATTTGGGGTGGAGGAGTCGTAGTCATGTGCATTTTGTTAGTAACTGTCATTTCAGCAGCCGGCAAGCTAATGCTGCTCTTTGCACTGATTGAATTTGCCCATTTATACAGAAAAATAAATAAATTGCAATTTTCCTGGTAATTGATGTGCCGCCGTTGCAAATTTCAATTGTTTGTGGCTAGTTTTTAGTTATGGTCGGAGCAGTTTAGGATGAACCTGTTTACTCTCTCTGTAGATTGAGCTCTGAAATGTAGCATGGTCTGACGAAATTCTCACTTGTTCAGTTAGTCGCTTCGCATGAAACCCAACTAGAATGTAGCACCCTAAAATTAACAAAGCCCAAAACTAACCCTAACTAATTCTCTCTCTCCTGTCTCAAATCTAACCCTCCTTTTCTCTCTCCGTTTACACCCCTTCCTCTCTCCATCCATTTGCATCTAACTCTCTTTCTCTATTTTCCTGTCTACCCGCAAGTTAGCAGGAGCGCCGGCCGACGGCAGCGGCACTGGCAGGCGGAGGCACCGGCGGCGGCGGCCGGCGGCACACGCAACCAACCGTCGCTCGTGCATGTGCGTGCATGCAGATGGCGCAGTGGCCGTAGCGCAGTGGGGCGGCAGTAACTCGGTGCGGGGCGGCGACAGCGGCCAGCCGGCGGCGGCGGAGGCAGCCGGCCCGGCGGTGGTGGCGGCTGCGTGCGGCGGCGCTCGCACGCATGCGCACACGCCTGCGCGCTCACGCTGCCATGGCGCGGCAGCGGCGGCGGCCGGCCAGTGAGCAGCTGCGACAGCGACGATCGGCGAGCAGCGGTAACGACGACGAGGGGTGCTGCAGCGGTGGCGGCGACGCCTGCACAGCCGCACGCACCCATGCGCTCCCCGTGCACAGGCGCGCTCGCACTACGGCGGCGACGGTAGCCGGCGGCCGGCCGGCCGGCGCGTGGTGGTGGCGGTGCACGCACGGCCGCACACGCACGCGTACACGCCCGACACATTGACCTTCAGCTTGCAGAGGCACCCTCTTGACTTCGCCATCCGGCCGGGGCTTAGGCGTCCATCCCGGGGCGGAGGGCGTGTCTGCCTTTGGATTGTCGGTGAGGACATGCACCTTGCGGTACGGGCCCCGAGCGCCAAGCTCTATGCACCAGGCGAGGTCCTGGTCACCGAAGGTGGTGATGATACCTTGTGGGCTCGGGAGCTTCATGCATAGGAAGCCGTGGTGTGGGATTGCTCCGAAGGAGTTGAGGGTTGGGCGCCCCAATATGGCATTATATGGGTACGGGATGTCGACGATGTCGAAGGTGATGTCTTCGCTCCTCGCGTTGCCGCCCTGGCCGAAGGAGACTTGCAGGCATATCTGGTCCAACGCCTTCAGCAGCTGACCCCCGAAGCCCTGCAGTGAGATTTGCGAGGGGCCCAATGACTCCAGGGGATCCCCATCTGGTCGAAGGCCGCCGCGAACAGAATGTCAGCAGAGCTACCTCCATCGACCAGGACACGCTTGACATCACAACCTGCGATGGCGGCCTGGATGACCAGGGGATCTTGGTGAGGGAATTCCACGCCCTCGGCGTCAGTAGGCATGAAGGTGATGTCATGCCGCGCCCACTCCGGCGGTGCTTGCGCCGGGTACGCCGCCATGTGGTGTAGCCTCCACGCATAGGCGTTCTGCTGCCGCGCCGAGGAGAACTCCAGTGAAGAGCCCCTGGAGATGACATTTATGATCCGACGCTAGGCTCCCTCCGGGGCCTATATCTGCAGGGTGCCCTCTTGGGGTTGCTGCACGTGGGCCACCACTGGTGGCCCCGTTTCCAGGGCTCTATCCCTGGTGACGCTCTGACAAAGCGCCGCAATGGCGGTGCATGCCTGAGTGAAGTGATCACCTCGGTCATGCACCTCACACCACATGCCGTAGTGCTGGTCTTCCTCCTCGCGGGGCCTGTCACCCTGACCCCAGCAGCGCTCGTGACCCCGGCGTCTACGGCCTCGCCCTGACCGGTGGGGGCACTGTCCTCGGAGCCACCTTCAATATCGAAGATGTAGTGGGCCCTCTGGGATCTGCGCTGATTATGCTTGGGTTTGTCGCTCGACGGGTCTTGCTTATGCTTGGTGTCCTTGGAGGAGTCCTGCTTGTGCTCGGGGGCGTCCTTGGAGGATCCTTGCTTGCACTTGGAGGCGTCCTTGGAGGATCCCTCCTTCGGCGAGTCCTCCACCTGGTTGGAGTCGGAGTCGTCTCCCTTGCGTCGCCACGCATCCTCCTCCGCCCTCGCGTACTCCTCCATTTTGTCGAAGAGCTTTGCCACTGTCTTTATTGGCTTGAGCATGTTGTATTCGGCCAGCGGCCCCGGGCAAAGGCCTTGGATCGTCGTGTTGATGATGGTGGTCTCGTTGACGTCCTTGACCTGGCAGCGAACCTTGGCGAAATGCTTGAAGTATTCCCAAAGGTTTCTGCTTGATAGCGAAGAGCTGGTCCACTTCGACGCGCTCGACATAATTTCCCTGAAAGTTATTGTAGAGGCGGTCGCGGATTTGCTCCCACGCGTAGATGGAGTTCGGCTCTATGATAAAGAACCAGGAGAGTGCCACTCCCTGCAGCATGAGGGGGAGACCCTTCTCCTTGGTGGAGTCGTCACCGCCAGCGACTTCAATGGCGGTCTCGTACACGCACACGAACTCCCGGGGGTCCGTGTTGCCTTTGTACGGCTCGAGGGTGGTGGGGAACTTGAAGTCCTCTGGTCGTGCTGACTGCTGCAGGCCTACGGAGAGGGGGGACTCCAGATCCACACGCCGAAGCAAGGCACGATTGGACGTAGGGGCGTCATGGCTGTCCGCCCGCTCTAGCGTAGGCTCCGCCGCCGCCACCGGTGGGGTCTGCTGCATCCGAGCCTCTTGCATCTCCCGCACAGCTCTGCGGAGGTCCGCTAGCTCCCGTTGAAGCGTGCTGAGGGCCTTCAGTAGGGCGTTCTCCACTGTCAACGTGGCTGCACTGGTCTGAGCACTGGCACGCACCATCGGGTTGGCGGCGACCACGGCTTGCGCTTTGGAGCTGCTCGGCGCGCCGGTGCGATGGACTCTAGAGTCGGTGATGAGGCTGACGTTGCTGACATTGCCGCCAGAACGCTTGCTGCTCCCACACCAGGTGTGGGGGTAGTGGCTGTGCCAGCGCGGGCATCGGCGTCACCGCTCCCGACAACCCGACCGGTACTGCCAGTGTCGTTCGCTACACCAGCGGTGGGATTGACCATCGTGCCACGGGCGTCGATGTCGGCAGTCGCAATATCGTCGTTGCCATCCGCACTCACAACTGATGCCGAAGCCCTGGCATTGACGAGCGCCTCCGTTGTACTCCTCCTCTTCTTTGCTGATGATGATGAAGCTTTCTTGGGTGCCATCCTTCTTCAGATCTCAGAGCTTGCTCAGTCGATCCCCACAAACGGCGCCAACTATTGTGGTTACAGACCAAACAGTGGAATGAGAGTATGGTAGTGGAGATGACAGGTAAACAATGCTTGGCCCTTCCCCATGTCCAGGGCAGCCGTATATATTCACATGGGGGGTATTTTACAAATATGTCCTTACACTCAAGAGCCCCCTCGCAAGGGTATTTATGTCATTATACATGTCTCATTTTGGGCTTTACAACCCTTTAGCAGGCCGGCTGAGCTTAGGTAGGGGCCACCCCTACAACACTATGGTTGTTTTCAACCATTTTTTTGTTTAGTCATGTGCTAAATCTTAAGCCTTATGCGACCACTCCAAGCAAGAAGCTTAAGGAAATGATCTTGGTCATCCAAAACTCCCCTTGAGTTCATGCCTAATGTAAAGGCAAGCAGTCTCATGAGAAAGAATTGGTGAGATTAGTTTTTTCGCACAAGAGATCTTTTTGCATTTTCTGAATTTAGTTCAAGAACAGAGAGTTAATAATAACTCATGCTTCATCAAAGAACTAGCAAAGATCAATCTAAAGCTCAACATAGATTCAAGACTCAACTCAGCCTATTTGACAACCGTGCTTTTAACAGTGCTTTAACCAGAGAGCAGTTTCCTTTGCAGGCTTTGAGCATTTCTCCAAAATGCCTCTCCTGCACCTTCCCGGAAACTTCCCATTCCCTTGCTGTCCAAGTCTTGTAGCCACCTAGCAAGCCTAGTCATCCTTTGGCATCTTTCCAACCGTTTTAGACCTCAACACTTCCCGTGCTTAGTCTTGGTTCATCCATGCCTCGCCATGACTTAGCTTCAAAGTCCTGCATTCATAAAAAACAAGCAACACATTACATAGCACTGCACTAAAAGCATGTCATCCGTCTGCATATATCGGAAATGCAAAGCATTGAACAAACACAGCAATACACCTGGTTGTAAACACCTACGACCACTCGAATGCACTGGATAGAAGGTACTTGTAGCCCTAGAGTAACTCCTAGCTAGTTACGACCACTTAGCAAGTTGATACAACCACCCCAGAGGTCAGTACGACCATGAGAACAGAAGCTATGACCATCGCTAACAGCCTTCGACCACACACAAGTCTGCTACGACCATCGAGACCACAAGCTACGACCTACTTGAGCTGATCGCTACGACTTCCGACCGCTAAGACAGGCGCTACGACTTGCCGGAGCTGATCGCAACCATTTCCGACCGCTAGGACAGGCGCTACGACTTGCCGGAGCTGATCACAACCACTTCCGACTGCAAAGACAGACGCTACAACTTACTCGAGCTAATCGCTACGACCTTCGACCGCTGAAGTCGAAGCTACCGACTGCAGTGGTCGAAGCTACCGACCACGGCGGTCGAAGCCAACGTGGTCGAAATCAACATGGTCAAAGCCAACGTGGTCGAAACCAACGTGGTCGAAACCCGCTTTCGACTACCGACCACGGACAACGTGGTCGAAAGCCAATGTGGTTGAAAACCGCTTTCAACTACGAACGCGGACAACGTGGTCGAAAACCACTTTCGACTGTCGACCGCGGACAACGTGGTCAAAGACCCGTCTGCCGACAACGTGGTCAAAGCTTCAACTACCGACCACGCGGTCGAAGCTTCTGACTTCTGACCACAGCCAAACGAGGCGTCCGACTTCCGATCATGGCCAATCGAAGCTTCCGACTTCCTACCACGGCCAATCGAAGCTTCTGACTTCCGACCACGGCAAATCGAAGCGGCCGACTTCCGACCACGGCAAATGGAAGCGCCCGACTTCCGACCACGGCAAATCGAAGCGTCCGACTTCTGACCACAGCAAATCGAAGCGTCCGACTTCCGACCACGGCAAATCGAAGCGTCCAATTTTTGACCACGGCAAACGAAGCTTCCGACCACGGATAACATGGTCGTAAATCTTCCAGCCAACCACGATGACACACAACGTGGTCGTAAGCGGCACAACGTGGTCGTAAACGGTCTGCCGACCACTCTCTAAGGCTTACGACTTTGCTGAGACAGCTCAAACCTCAAAAAGCAAACTGAAATTTTCTAAAATAAGGGTCAATTACTCATCACAAATATGGGTCACCTCCACATGGTCTCTCAGATTAGTTCTTGTTTGAGCTTGTGCACGAGCTCTGCAGAGCCTGTCTTAGTGTTGTTAATTACCCGGTCATTGCGTTTGCGCCAAATGGTCCAAATAAACAGGAGGGTTATAGAATCAAAATACCATATGGAAATGCTATTAGAAAATAGCGTACAATATGGAAAATTCGAAACACTGGTTGGGCAGTTTGTGCGGCCACTCAACTAGTTGAGCGTAAATGTTGAAGTTTAGATTCGAGTACACGAGGCGCTTGATTTGTACCAAAAACCAGTTGAGCGTAAATATTGAAATTTAGATTCGAGTACACGAGGCGCTTGATTTGTACCAAAAACCTGCTTCTGGCTTGTTAATCGATCGAGGGAGTATGCGTAGTTAATAGATTCATCCAACCGAATTCAATTTTAGCAGAAGAAGAATCGCAAATAAACCAAGAATGAAAAAATAACCTTAGCCGTGGTGCCTCCGCAGCGTCTCTCCAGGCAGGATCGGCCGTACACATGCCCGCAGGGAACGCAACTGCACGCACAAAATTGAGTTGCAATCTCGATTGATCCATCGCAGTCACACACTAGTACAGCAATGCAAGTATCCGGCCCATATGGCAGGGTCCGGCCGCGTTACACTAATCTGGAAGACGATTAATTCGGAGAAATACTTGTCCAGTGTGCCATTGAGTAGACACGGTATGTTGCTGCGTGAAGCATGGAGCAATTACCAAGCCCAGGGGGGATATTGCCACTGAATTGATTGTAAGATAGGTCAAGCACGACCAAGGATTGCGAGTTGATGCAGAAAGAAGACGGTATCAGGCCATTGAAACTATTGTTGCTCGCATTGAGCGCAACCAGATTCCTCGTTTTCTCCCATGCGGTGGACGGAAATTCTCCTGTAAACAGGTTGCTTGAGATGTTTAGTACCTGCAATGGTCGGTCAGATGTGGACAAATTCAGGTCTTGCAAGACTCCGTTTAGGCGGTTGAAGCTAACATCGAGGACGACAATGCTGCTGGAGGATATCACTTCCAATGGAAGTCCGCCGGTGAAAGAGTTCTGGGACATGTTGATACGCAACAAGCTGGCGAGGTCACCAATGGACGGTGAGATGGGCCCTTCAAGGCCTCTTGAGGCTAGAGAAACCTCAATGACCGCTCCATTTCGATCGCAGATGATGCCTCGCCATGCACAGCAGTCTGTGTGATTCTGCCACGACACGGCGAGGCCACCGTCTTGCGAGAGCTCGGCGAGGAACCGGAGGAGGGAGCTCTTCTCCTGCTCGGCGCATGAGCTTGCTGGAGAGGCCAAGCAGAGTAGCAGCACAACAGCAAGGCCAAATGATGGCATGACCAGTTTGCTGCTTCTTATGTTGCTGCGTGAAGAATGCGGTGTTGGCCACATGGATTTTCTCATGAAACTATCATGAAATGGTAAAGTTTCCATTACCAGGCAGTACATGCTAGAACGCTAATCTTTGTGTGTGTGTGTGTGTGTTTTGGCGAGGAGCAACTACACTAATCTGGAAGGATATTACTTCGGAGAAATACTTGTCCAGTGTATCTGTGCGTGTACATGCTTTAAGCACGATAGAAGCTTAAGTAAGGAGCAAGGAAGGAAGGTGGCGGGATCTGCTCCACTGCCCACTGTCGGTGTTGGCAAGGACTGGACAGACGACCTTTCACCTCCTCCTCTCGTTCTCCAGATCTGGCCCCCCTCCCCCTCATCCGGCGGCCTCGCCGGCGTCGAGGGGGGAGGGGGTCCCACCCGTGGTTTCCTTTTGTAATTGTTAGATGTGTCTTTTAATCCCTAGCCGCCGACTCCCTGGCGGCGCGAGGAGCTCAAGAGAGCAGGTGGTAGGGGCGGGCGGCGGCCGAGCTCGGTTTCGACCGTGCACAGTGGCTTCGGGGCGGCGGTCGGCGGCGCCAGCGCGGGTGCGGGCGTGGGTAGCCGGTGCGGTTCCGGCAGTTTCGGGCCGGAGGCGGGCGGCGGGCTGGTGGTTTCGAGGCGGTGGGATTGAGCGGAAGCGGCGACCGGCTTCGTGAGGTCGCCCTCGAGCGCGGGGTATTGGGACGGCGGCCGACTCCAAGCGGGCGGCAGGGCGTCGGGCTCGGAGGCGGCGGCTCTCGTGCGCTTCCCGGCGGAGAAATCGGTGTTGCGGCGGCTCCGCCCGCCGTGCCGCGCCCGCCCGCGTCGGCTTCTCCCTCAGGCTTCTTTCTCTGCCGGTAGTGAGAGACGGGAGAGCGCGCGTAGCCGCTTCGCCGGCGTTGCCTCCGCTCCTGTTCGCGGTGAGGAGGAAGGTGCAGGAGGACTAGGGCCCCGAGCCCTCGGAGTTTGTGAACTCCGTCGCGCAGGAGTTCTTCGACTTGGAGAGTGGCAACCAGGAGCTCAAGAACGACCTCAAGGTCCTCTTCATCAGCTCCGAGTTCCAGTTGGTTGCGGCCGGGAGCAAGAAGGCGGTGGTGATCCACGTGTCGTTCAGACTCCGTAAGGCGTTCAGGAAGTTTTGTGTCAGGCCTTTCCGTTGTTTTGCTGTAGGTTTGATCTGTGGCTCATGTCCCTGGATCTGCTCAGTGGTGGCGCTTAGTCGTCGCATAGTGGTTTCTACAATGGCGGACATTGCAGGAAGCGGCTCGTCGTGAAGTTCAAGGGTGGCTATGCCATGGACTTGAGGCGTGTAGGGCCCCGGAGTGTTGGTGGCGATCTATTTTGCGTGTGAGTAGTGCGTGGGGTGCTGTGGATGTGCTGGCGAAAGCCTTGCCGGTGTTTTTACCGGTCTCGACATCAATGACGCCTTCGGGCGCCATTATCCTTCCTGGAGGTGTGTCGTGGCACTACGTAGCTCTCATGTTTACTGATCTCCAGGTGAAAGCCTTGCCTCGGTGAGGCGGGCGGCGTCGGCGACTCTCGTCGCCTTCTTGGAGACGTCGCCTCGGAGGTTCATCTTCACGCAAAGCAGACCGAAGTTTGGGTGGCACGGTCGGATGAGGTTAGGGGCTTGGTTGTAAGCAAGGACGGAAAAAAAGTGCTGAAGCTTAGCCTTTCTAGTTTTTTCATAGTCCTTAAGTTATCTTTTTTGTTGTTTTATGTACCTCAGTCTTGAGGCTTTGAGCCTAAGAACTCGTGTAACTTTTGGCTGTGTATATCCTTCGTGGATATAGAGGCTGGATTTTATATCCTTTATCTAAAAAGGAAGGAAGGTGGCAAGAATGGGAGAGAGGTGCCCTTGCTGACCCGATGCCTTCACTTGTTAATGGCCACAGTGGTGTATTATACCACGGAGTTTTAGGTCTCATTTGGAATGCAGTTTTTGTTTCTAGTTTCTATAACGCTCTAGGGTCCAAATCGGCTTAGGCTTAATCCTATTCTGGATAGGTCACGCACATGTAGCAACCCGCTTGCACTTTCGTCCTCGCTTCACGTAAAACGGTTAACCGGGGGTGCTACCATGGAACTCCTAAGTTTATATGTAAGTGCTTCTCAAGCTAAGCTAGTAAGGTGGGACTAACCCACACCCTCATATGCACATACATATATATAGACTATATGGACCGGGTGTCACAGTTTCTGTGGGAATTGAAATGTTTCCAGTAAAATTCGTGCGTTCCAAACAGGCCTCATCTGTTTGCGCTACGCATGAGAGCTGGCATGGCAGGTCAGTTGTCTAATTGAGACACTTGGAGCAGTCAACCATTGAGTAGACACGGTATATGCTCTTTATTGTTTTGGTTTGATCTTTCGTCCTACAGGGACGATGTTCTAAGTTGTTAATCTACACTCTTTCGGGTTGGTTCATTTGAATCTGCCCGTTCCCACTGTTGAAAAACTTCGGATGTTGAACCAGTGCTGGTATACTATGAGGTTTGACGCGGGTATTTTTCATTGCCATAATGGTAAGATGGCAATGTGACAATAACGTCCATAATTGATCTTTACCTGTCTTTGGCTTGTACATTTGTACAATTGAAAGAGTAGTTAAGAACTAGAGAAATTTTGGAGCGCCGCCGGCGGCGAGGACGTACGCAAGTGGTGAGGTCGGGCGCGCAGAATCGCTCGTCTTTCTACGCGCAGTGTCCTGTCCACAAGCGGCCCGGCCGACATCGAACGCACTATTGCTCTGCGGATGGTATTTTTGAGTTATGGATTATCACTTTTAAATTATGGCTTTTTAATTTTGTTTGTTTGTAAGAGATAGTATGAAAAGGGAAATAGTTGTACGTGGTTTTGATCGGTATAACTGAACTCGGTATAATATCTATTACAATTAACTTATAGACTCTGACTCAAAAAGATATATTGTTTGAAAGCTAATTATTATAACAAAATTGAAAAGCAAAATTCATAGGCCGGATCGAATCCCACCAGGAAGCAGCGATTCGCGGCGACCCGGCGCAGCGGCGGCTCGGGCTCCGGCGGACGTGTGCCGGAGGCGAGGGCGGCAGGTCCGAGCCCGAGGTACGTCGCGCAAAAACATTGCCGAGAAAAATTGGAGCCGCGCAATTACTAATTAGCGTCCTTGCGTTCAACTGTTGTGGAGGTAATAGCTACCCTACGACCTGTCTTTGCAAACCCAATTGCCTGCCAATTTCTGTGCATGAAAAAGATGATGATTTTTCTCTTCTCTCTTTTTTTTTTAAAAAAAACTCTTGTAAAAAATGTAATTGATGATGATTTTGCGAGTTGTGTTGACTCGCTGAGTTGCGCCGCGTTGCAAATTGTAGCTAGCTAGTGCTGTTTACATTTCGTCTTGTTTGCTCTGAAGTATCTATCAATTTAGCATGATTTAACTGCCTAGTGTTATTGTTCAGCAACCAAAGTAAACGGTGAGATTTGAAAGAATTCCCAGAACATTCACCAGCAAACTCACTCAGGAACTTATTTGGAATTCTCTGATGAAGAATATGCTTTTACAAAGACAATCTACTGACTCAATGAACTACTGGAGTGTTCCTCCACTAAATACTACTAGGCATAACAAACTAATAACCGAGTGGAGCGCTTCTCACGCTATACCAGACTGCGTGGTAGCGCAGGACTTGGTCCCAGACTGGACTCAGTCATGGAAACAAATACACAGATAAGGCACAAGTTTATTTCCTAACAAATCTCCCCCTAAATCTTGTGCCTATACTATGGAAAACATACCAATTTGCTGACGCAGCTCCTCAAACACAGCTCGTGGAAGTGCTTTCGTCAGAAGATCTGCTAGTTGCCCTTCAGTCCTGATGAACTCAGGCTTGATTTCCCCGTTCTCCACAGCTTCTCGGATGAAATGGAATCTGGTCTGAATATGCTTGCTTCTGTCGTGGAAAACCGGGTTCTTGATAAGAGCCAATGCAGATTTATTGTCCATCTTGAGACCGACGGCTTCTGGTGCTGAATTCTTGAGGTCGCCGAGCAACCGGGCAAGCCAAATGCCCTGACATGCCGCCGTGGCCGCTGCTATATATTCTGCTTCACAGGATGAGAGAGCCACTATCCTTTGCTTCTGAGACTGCCAGCTGACCAAGTTCTTGCCAAGAAAGAACAACACACCTGTAGTACTCTTGCGTGTGTCAACGTCTCCGGCTAAGTCACTGTCGCTGTACCCATGCAGCCCCCCAATCTCGCCTCTTCTGTAAACGCAGCCCAAATGAATTGTTCCTGCCACATACCTAATGATGCGTTTTACTGCTGCGAGATGCTCTGTTGTAGGTCTCTCCATAAACCGGCTTACATAGCCAACTGAGAAGGCAAGATCTGGCCTAGTATTTACCAGATAGCGCAGACTTCCTATCAAGCTTCTGTACTCGGTGATGTCTGCAGGAGGTGCTGAACTGTCCTTGCTGAGCTTGAATCTGGGCTCCATGGGTGTCGCACATGAGTTGCAACCCACAAGCCCCGCCTTCTCCACAATCCGTGATGCATATGCTGCCTGATTGAGGGTGATCTCGCCTCCTTCTTGATGGACCTCGATCCCCAAATAGAAGCTCAATAAACCGAGATCAGTCATCTTGAATTTTGCTTTCATCTCTTCCTTGAACTTCTCAATTACTATGCTGTCACCTCCCACAATGACCAAATCGTCAACATAGACTCCTACCAGGAGCCGCTCATCACCTATCCCACGCGCATACAACCCATGCTCCAGTGGACTCTGCTTGAAGCCAAGACCCTTGAGAGTGCGATCCAACTTGATGTTCCACGCTCTTGGCGCCTGACGAAGTCCGTACAGCGCTTTGTCAAGCCTGTACACCTTCTCCTCTTGTCCGTCGATGATGAAACCGGGAGGTTGAACAACGTACACCTCCTCAGCAAGCTCTCCATTCAAGAAGGCGGACTTCACGTCCATGTGATGCACCATCCATCCTTCCTGTGCAGCGAGAGCGAGCAGAAGACGGACAGAATCAAGGCGAGCAACTGGTGCAAACACTTCGTCAAAATCCACCCCAGCCTTCTGCACATACCCTTTTGCTACCAGCCGTGCTTTATGCTTCACAATCTTGCCATGGGCATCCTTCTTCAACTTGTACACCCATTTGAGTCCTATTGGGCGATGTCCAGCCGGCAAATCAACAAGCCTCCAGGTCTTGTTCTCCTCGATTGACAGAATTTCTTCCAACATGGCCTTCCGCCATGACTCTTCCTGCTCGACCTGCACAAAGGTTGCAGGCTCCTCCCCGCTTACCAACAGAAGCTCCTCCTGCATCTCCCTCTCAGCCAGCCCTGGTGGTGTCGATGGACCCAACAGGTTGTCGATGCTGCGGAAGCGGAGTGGAGCGCCTTCATGATTGGCATCCAGATCCTCCTTGGCTGCAGAGGAAGGGGACACGAACTCCACCAGCGGCGTACTGGCTGATGGCGTGCTTGTACACGGCGTCGGACTTGAGGCTTGTGTCGTCGGGCTTGGTGAAGAAACATGCGGTGAGGGTGGTGCAGCTCGTTCCTCCATGTCCGACCGGGTCGTGGTGACCACACCCGGTTGGCTCACAGGAATGTACTCGATGACGAACTCAGTGTCGACGTCCGCAGTTTGAACACCATCCCACCTCCACTGGGCTTCCTCGTCGAAGACAATATCCCGGGAGATGTGGACGCGCCGGGAGTCCGGATCGTAGGCGCGATACGCCTTTGATCCCGGCTCGTAGCCCACGAAGATCATCGGCTTACTCCTGTCGTCGAGCTTCTTGGCGTTTGGCTTAGTGACCTTCACGTGCGCCACACACCCAAACGTCCGGAGGTGGTGCACCGCTGGCGGGCATCCATTCCAGAGCTCGTACGGGGTTTTGCCTCCCACGCTCTTGGATGTTGATCTGTTGAGGATGTACACCGCTGCAGTGACTGCCTCCCCCCAAAACATACCTGGTAAACCTTTCGCCTTAAGCATGCTCTGTGCCGTCCCGACAACGGACTGGTTCCTCCGTTCAACGACCCCGTTCTGCTGTGGGGAGTACGGGGCCGTCAGCTCGCGGCGCACACCCAACTCGGCGCAGTACTCTTGAAGACTTGCAGCAGTGAACTCTCCTCCCCGGTCCGTGCGCAGTGCACGGAGCTTCTTCCCGCTCTTCCTCTCGGCCGCAGCTTGGATGCGCTGAATGGCTGTTGACGCGGTGTCCTTGGTGGGAAGCAGAGCAATCCACATAAAACGACTGTAGTCGTCGACGAGGAGAAGGAAGTACCGATTCCCGCTCGGTGTTGGTGGCGAAATGGCACCACAGAGGTTGCCATGCAGGAGCTCGAGCGGTTCGGAGGAGCGGAACAGTGCACGCTGCGGGAAGGGTGTGCGACGATGCTTGCCGGCGAGGCAGGCTTCACACACCTGGTCAATTTGTTTCACCTCTGGCAGCCCGCGGACCAAGCCTTCTCTCCCCATTTTGCGCAGCCCGGCAAAGTTGATGTGCCCGAAGCGGGCGTGCCACCGCCATGCCTCCTCACATCCGCGCATCGTCATGCAGATCGGGCGTGCTATATTGACTTCAAGCACGTAGAGGCGGCCAGGGCTACGATGTACCTTCGCAAGTAGACGCCGCTGCTCATCCCGGATCAGCATCACTCCGTCCTCGATCTTGACTTGGTAGCCGCTCTCATCCAGCTGCCCGATGCTTATGATATTGGCGGTGAGACGCGGGATGTAGTAGGTGTTCGGCAGGGTGTGATGTTCCCCGTTCTTGCAGGCGAACAGGACCGTGCCAATTCCTTCGATCTGCACCACGGAGCCATCCCCGAAGCGCACCGTCCCGGTGATGCTTGACTCAAGATCGGAGAACGCCGTCCTGGAACCGGTCATGTGATTTGAGGCCCCGGTATCCAGGATCCAGCGTCGAGGGTCCCGGTCCACGGCGTCATCTAACGCCGCGAACACCTTCTGCTCATCCAGCTCAACGGTGGGGCGGAGTGGACGCGACGGCGCCGGAGCGGGTTCAGCTCTCACAGCTGCCGCCGGCACTTGCGCTGCTGAGGCCGCCGGCACTCGCGTCGCTGGGGCCACCAGTACTCGCGTCGTTGGGACCGCCGGCAGATTTGCTGCGCCGCTGCTTGAATCGCCGCTCGATGCTTCCGATGGGGAGCAATGTGGGGTAGGTGGATATGTGTCGGTGGAGAGTCCGGAGATACATCCCCCTTGCAGTAGTAACAATGTGGACTCCTCTGGCTGGACCACGTGGACTTGAGCCTCACGCTTGGGCTTGCTCCTGCAGTCCCTAGCCCAGTGTCCATATTTCCCACAGGAGCGGCACTTATCACTTCGGCTCGCCCCTGCTTCTGAGTTCGCTCCGCCACCGCTTCCACGGCTTCGGCCTTGAGCGCCGCGATATCTTCCACGGCCACTGGATCCGCCTCCGCCGCGTTTTGCCTCCTGATCCTTCTCCTTCTTCTTGTACCGCTCAAGCCACTCTTCCTCAGTTAGGAAGAGCTTCCCTTCACCGGCCGGGGAAGATGAAGTCGAGGACTTCTGTGCGTCCTCCGCCACCTTCAGCCTCCCAGTCAGCTCCTCCAGCGACAATGTGGAGGTGTCGAGCAAGGTTTCAATGGAGATGACAAGTTGGGAGAACCTCGGCCGGGCGGCTCGCAGTAGTTTCTCGACAACCTTGAAATCGGGCTCCGGGTCTCCAAGAGTAGCAAGTTGGTTCACCATACCATTGAGACGCATGGAGAAATCCTCCACCGACTCGCCGTCGCGGAAGGCTATGCCCTCATACTCGGTGCGCAGCTTTTGCGCACTCGCCTTCCGGATGCGGTCATCGCCGACACGCATGGTCTTGATGCTCTCCCAAGCCTCCCTGGCCGACGCCTTGGTTGCCAACGTGGAGATCATCTCAGGAGGGACGGCGCTGCAGATGGCGTCCAACGCCATCCGGTCTTCATGGAACTCGGCGATGCCCGGGTCGATGGCGTTCCACAGGCAACGCGCTTGGAGTTTGATCTTCATCAACAGAGACCAATCATTGTAGTTTGTCTTGGACAGCAATGGGTAGTTCGCCGAGCCTCCTGCCTCCTTGACCACGCGGTGTATAACCAGCCCGCGGTCACTCCCGCCGCTTCCACCAGTGCGGCCGCCGGAGCCTCCAGGAGTTCACCCAGGCGGTGACAAGGACCGCCGGTGCGGCGAATGCGTGCGTCCTCGAGGCATGGAGATGCTCTCAGGTACGCCAACTCGGGCTCTGATACCAATTGTCAGAATTCCCAGAACATTCACCAGCAAACTCACTCAGGAACTTATTTGGAATTCTCTGATGAAGAATATGCTTTTACAAAGACAATCTACTGACTCAATGAACTACTGGAGTGTTCCTCCACTAAATACTACTAGGCATAACAAACTAATAACCGAGTGGAGCGCTTCTCACGCTATACCAGACTGCGTGGTAGCGCAGGACTTGGTCCCAGACTGGACTCAGTCATGGAAACAAATACACAGATAAGGCACAAGTTTATTTCCTAACAAGATTAAAGTTGCATGGAGCTACGACAAGACTGAGTCTTTGGCACATTTAGACTGCTTAAGTTCAAATCATCTTACATAATCACACATTTTTACGTCTCCATGAAACGAATCACTCTTTACCCATGAATCCGACCTGAACAGGAGCTAAATTTGGTTGACTACTAGACGAATCTTGTTCACTGGAGATGTCGTTGAACCTGAATAGCAGCCAAAACTGACCGAAATCATCATAAACCCATATGCAAACTGGAGTAGGACTAGCCAAAAAACCTTGATTAGACTATCTGATCATACAGCACCCCTACATATGGGTAAATGCAGTCCTATGCTCCTTTATTATGTGAGTTACGGGGTTATAGTTAGTGTTTACTTTACTCGTATACTTGCAATTTTTGCATGATTTAGCTACCTATTTTCACCCAAGCAAAAGCAAATGCTCAAATTAAAATTGCACGGAGTTCCAACAAGATTTGAGTTACTGGCACATTTACACCGCTTCAGTTCTAATCGTATTACACAGTTACAAACTTTTACATCTCCACTTAATGTCTTAATGGATCACTGTTAACCATTAAACACCCTCCAATTACACACCATTTTTTACAAACCTGATGAATACGAGCTAAATATGGTTCATAACTACACCGAAGCTTGTTCACCAGCAATGTTACTAAACCTGAACCGCAGCCAAATCTGACCAAAATTGTCATAAACGCATGTGTTAACTGGAGTAGACAGCTAACCAAAGAACCTCGATAAGATAATCTGATCATATAGCACCCCTGCAGCAAAGAACACACCAAAAGCAATACTAAAGATGACCTTTTCGCTAGTTTGTTCCGTGGAGAGAGTGGAAACTTGTAGGACCGATATAGCAACAGAGGAGGATGAATGGTGCCTTTAAATTTCCCTCAAGTATTTCATTAATTTTCACTCCAATAGCTATGAGAAGCTATGAAGATCAAGAAGCCAAAAGTTCTTGATGATGTAGTGGTTTTAGTCCATGAATAATGAAAACAGCACTATTTCAAATCAAAAAACCATGACACTTTTAATGTGTCCATCCAAAAAATTTGAAACTTGAACCAAAACTAGTTTATGACCTTAAGAACCAAAAAACCTGAAATAACTTGAGGGAATTAAGATCTTTTGATTAGTTGTAGCACCTTGAAAAATAGGATCTCTATCCCTCTCTCCCTTCCATCTCTATCTTTATCTCTCCCATCCAATCTCTCTCTCCCATGTTTACCTCTCCCATCCAATCTCTCTCTCCCTCTCCCGTCAAGAGCAGGCAACGATAGCGCCACAGCAGGTGGCAGCCAGCCACTGCAGGCGGCGAGTGTGCACAGGCTGGCATGGCAGACGACGGCACGCCATGGCAGGCGGCAGCAACAGTCGCGTCACCATGGCAGGCGGCAGCAGCGTCGCGGGTAGGCAGTGCGTGGATGGCGACAGTGTGGGCCGGGCGCAAGCCGGGAAGCGGTGCAGCGGCCTGGGGCGGCGTAGGTCGGTGGTGGCGGCGGCCTAGGGGCACGCGGCGGCGGCATGGCACTTGGGCGCCGGTGGCCATCGCGACGCAGCTGCGGGCGACGGTGTATGGCGGTGCACATGGTCGAAGGAGGCGAGGCAGTCGGGGCGTCAGCAAGCCGGGCGATGGTGGTCGACGGGCGCAGGCTAAGGCGGCGCGGCCAGTGGGTGCCATGGCCAGCGGTGCCATGGCTGAGGCGACGGCAGTGGCCAGTGGCAAAGGCCGACGGTGGCCGACGGCGATGGCCGGCGGCCAGCAATCGCCGAAACCAATTCCACGACCGTGGGATTCGATTGGCCTGGAACCTTGGTCGAATCACATTTTGCACGACCTTCTTGGGGGATCGTGCTGTGGGCGTGGTTCGCATGGCCGAACAGCGATTCGCGTGGTGAAATCTTACCGAACGCGATCTTTTTCGACCGACCAACCTCCTGCTATCCTTCCCACAATTTTATCATAACTCTCATTTGAATCACTTCTGTTTCATCTCATAGGTTCACACATGGCTTTCAAGGGAACATTTGGACAGTTGCGCACCTCGGATCCTCGTGCAACGAGTTCACCGAATGTGCTCAAGGCAAGTACCTTGTGGCCGTGACCTTTCCGTTTCGCATATCATGTGTTTTTATGTTACTTGTCACCTTGCCATTGAGTACAATTATCATATCACTCATGTTTGCCTAGCTATTACCATGTTACTAAAGTTAACCGACTATTATCACATCACTGCAGTTACCTTGCCATTATCATATCACTAAAGTTACCTGGCTATTATCGTATTACTCATGCTGCCTGGTTATTATCACATTGCTACTATTGCCTGCCTGAGTGTAGACTTCTAATAATGTATTCATACCATGATGTTCTAGGTTATCTTGTTTCATATGTTTTTATGTTTATTAGGATACTCAGTTAGTAGTATTTAGAATTATTTCTTAAATCGTTAATGGAGGTAGCAGATGAACATGTTGTAGTCTTAAGTTTAAACCACTAGCAATCCTTTAGTATCAAAGCTTCTACGTTTTATCTTTCTGATATCATGATATACTGCTGGTATAATTTCTTATGTGAGTCATGATCGATATATATTAATAATTGTTAATTTGACTAATAATCACTTATCACATAATAAAACTTAGTTGATTGTCAACCCTTGTATGAGGGATGTTATAATATCTCTTTTGGAATAATTCCTAGACCGTTATCGCCATGTTATCATTTGACATCACCATCTATCAGGATCACCGTTATCGCCATGTTATCATTCGCCGTATACTTCAATTTTTGCATGATTTAGCTACCTATTTTCACCCAAGCAAAAGCAAATGCTCAAATTAAAATTGCACGTAGTTCCAACAAGATTTGAGTTACTGGCACATTTACACCGCTTCAGTTCTAATCGTATTACACAGTTACAAACTTTTACATCTCCACTTAATGTCTTAATGGATCACTAGCTATGAGAAGCTATGAAGATCAAGAAGCCAAAAGTTCTCGATGATGCAGTGGTTTCAGTCCATGAATAGTGAAAACAGCACTATTTCAAATCAAAAAACTATAAAACTTTTAATGCGTCGATCCAAAAAATTTGAAACTTGAGTTTATGACCTTAAGAACCAAAAAACCTGAAAGAACTTAAGATAATTAAGATCTTTTGATTAGTTGTAGCACCCTGAAAAATAGGATCTCTATTCCTCTCTCCCTTCCATCTCTATCTTTATCTCTCCCATCCAATCTCTGGGCCTGTTCTTTTTGGCTGCGGCTTGTGGCTTTTAGCTGCGGTTTGTGACTTTTAGGTTGTTTGTACGAGAGATTACAGAGTAACAGAAACTCACGTGCGGTTTTTACCGATATAAATGAAGTCAGTAAAGTATGTACTACAATTAACTAGTAGACCCTATCTTAAAAAAATACTCCGTTTAAAAGCTAGTTACTGTAGAAAAGCCGAAAGCAGCTTTTAGAAGCTGAAAAGAACAGGGCCTCTCTCTCCCATGTTTACCTCTCCCATCCAATCTCTCTCTCCCTCTCCCGTCAAGAGCAGGCTGCGGTGTGCCACAACAGGTGGTGGCCAGCCACAGCAAGCGACGAGCGTGCACAGGCTGGCCACGGCAGACGACAGCAAGCCATGGCAAGCGGCGGCCCGCCACACCAGGTGGCAGCAACAGTCACGTCGCCATGGCAGGCGGCAGCAACGTCCTTCCGCTCCCAACAACCGCCCGGTGACCTCCTCGATTGACAGGGTCGAAAGCTCGAGCAAAGTTTCAATTGAGTATACGATTTGCCCAAACCTTGGTGGTGCAACGCGGAGGAATTTTTCTATGACCTTGGTGTCGTCGATGGTCTCACCAAGCTCCGCCAACTGGCTCACCAATCCAGTTAGCCTAAAGGCGAAATCATCGACGTTCTCGTCTTCCTTGAAAGCGAGATTCTCGTACTCCGTGCAGAGCTTCTGCGCCTTCGCCTTCTGGATCCGATCAGAACCAAGCCGTATGGTTCTGATGTAGTCCCATGCCTCCTTGGCACTCGGCTTGATGGTGAGTGTTCTCACCATCTCCGGCGGCACAGCCTGGAGAAGAGCCTCGAGCGCCATTCAATCATCTTGCAGATCGGCATCGCCATGCTCCACAGCGTCCCACAAGCCTCGCACCTGGAGCATGACCTTCATCATGAGCAACCAATCGGAGTAATTAGTCCTCATGAGCATCGGGTATGAGGCACCTCCAACCTCTCACACGGTCCGCTGCACCACGACGTCATGAGCGCCCGGTCGACCTCACGGCCGGTGCGGAATCACAGGCGAAGGTGAGCTCCTACGCCGATACGGGGGAGTCCTTGAGCAATCATCACTGCTCACAGAAGCTGACATTGCCGTAGATCGACAGGGCTCTGATACCAAATGATGGTTTCAGCCCTAGAGTTTTCCCGCTGTGCAATACAAGCGAAGGAAATACGCAACGCGATTACAGAAGAACACTGGACACAAAACAGATTTGTGCTGCTCAAACTTCCACAGCTTTCCGGGTTTTACTTCTCTTTATTTATAGAAAACAAAAACTATGTTTGGGGCGCCATCTCCAGCCACGAACGAGCGCAATCAGAGACGCGCAGTGAAAGCCAGAGATCGTGCCTGTGATCCCTATGACGCGGACTCGACGTGAATGCGCACGTCTCGGTCCTCAACAAACTGCACCACGATTTCAGCTGATCCGTGGCGGTAAAACAGGACACTGAAAGCAATAACCAAAAACAAATTTCATCACGCAAGTTTACCATATCTATCATCGTTCACCTCGTGTGCTGGATGGGATAGGATCCGGCCCATATGGCAGGGTCCGGCCGCGTTAGAGCGCGGCATATGCCAGCCGTCGTCGGCGGGTCGCGGTTGCGCTGCTCCGCCTCCGGCCGGTGGCAGCTCGCCTCCTCCCTCGAGTGCGGTGGCCGCGATGGCCTCCCGCTTTCCCCTGTCCAACACACGACGCAAAGCACACGGACCGTGCAGGCGGCTGGAATTGGACAGGCGGTTCCGGAAGCTCTGGTGGCCCGGTGTAGCGCACATGATCCGGTGGTATGCCGTTCCCCGGAGGTAATTTCGTGCAAAAATCTTGTTTAATTTGAAGCTACAGCTATTTGATCAGTGTTCTTGCTGGGAAAATTTGGGGTGGAGGAGTCGTAGTCATGTGCATTTTGTTAGTAACTGTCATTTCAGCAGCCGGCTAGCTAATGCTGCTCTTTGCACTGATCGAATTTGCCCATTTATACAGAAAAATAAATCAATTGCGATTTTCGTGGTAATTGATGTGCCGCCGTTGCAAATTTCAATCGTTTGTAGCTAGTTTCGAGTTATGGTCGGAGCAGTTTAGGATGAACCTGTTTACTCTCTGTAGATTGAGCTCTGAAATGCAGCATGGTCTGACACGCTACTCTCACTTGTTCAGTTAGTCGCTTCGCATGAAACCCAACTAGAACTGGCATGATATGTTGGCAATTTGCCATGGAGATGTTTCGGCTTTGCACAATAGGTATTTTTAGGTCTTTTTATAATAGGCGTTAACAGACTGACATGAAATTGTTTCGACTGTGGACTAATTATTTGTAACATGGTATAGACTCCAAAGTTAGCAATATGGTGAAGTAATGACTGGTTTTTTTTAACCTGGATCCACCCCTGATCAAAAGAAACATCGATTACCCTGGACACCCACTGTTTCATTTCGCACAGCACAACATTTACTCTGGCTAATTAGGAACGATACAAAAAAAACACCTTGTAATCAAGGCTGCTTGCTAGGAAAACAAATACTGCATACTTTCATTGTTCAACCAGAGAACAGTATGACAGTTTCAAAAGACTCCACAAATATATTAGTGAGATCCAAATTGCAGGTGGATTGAAAGATGTAAGGTCCAAATACAAATCTGCTAAAGACAGGGAGATGCGGTAGAAATTACTCCCAAGAACAAATTTCTTCCAACATTTGGTACAACTTCGGAGCAGACTAGCAGTAAAAGTAGTCAGAGCCGCTCATGATCTGGCCATTGTTAGAGAGCACATTTAGCTGTTTGTTGCTGCGTTTAGCACTGTCCATTGCATACATATGATCTAGCACAAATTAGAAATGATGTAGGCTTATCCAAAAAATCTGGATAAGACTACCTGATCATATAGCACTCCTATTGCAAAGAACACACCAAAGGCAACTGCAAAGATGACCTTGCTGCTGCATTGTTTTGCGGAGATAATGGACAGGCGAGCTTCTGCTGCTGAATTACAGTGGTGAATAAGCATAGAGCCGCACAGCTTTGGGTTCCCAGCAAAACTGGAGTTTGGAAACGTGCTAAACTGGCCTTTAGTTGGAATAGGCCCTTGTAGGTCATTGTTAGAAACGTTGAATTCAGCAAGGAAATTAAGTTTCTCCAGTGCAGAAGGGATTACACCTGTCAGAAGGTTGGCAGACAAGTCTAGTAACTGCAGGTTCGTGAGGTTGCAGATCGATTGTGGGATCTCTCCGTATAAGGTGTTGAAGCTCAAGTTGAGTGAGAGGAGTGCTTTCAACTGACCAATCTCGGGGGGGATCGCACCGGTGAATTTATTGTTGCCTAGATTCAGCTTTTTGGGGAAAGCGCTGATCGTGCGGTATTGACGTGATGGATTATCATATAAAGGCAACTCAGAGATTCCTGGGTCTAAATGGGCTATGCTCTTTTCTGATTTCAGCATTGGCATCTGCATCAATTGTGTTGGGATTTTTCCTGTGAGACTGTTATTGGATACATCTAGAAAGAAGAGGAAGCTTAGGCTATTTATCCAGACAGGTATTGGTCCACTGAGTTGGTTGTTGTATAAAGATAATACTTTCAAATTTTTGAGCTTTGATATCCAATGAGGTATTTTTCCAGACAACGAGCAATCATCTATGGCAAGACTCTGAAGATTCTCAAAGCCACCAAACATTTCATACTCTGGCATGGTCTCATGCCTGAAGTTGCCCCCAATTAGAAGAGTAATGAGGTTCCTAGAGCTCTTGAGGATCTGAATTGCATCTGTGATATTTGTAAAGAAGTTGTAACCAAGTGATAGGAAGGTGAGGGACTTCAGATTGCTTATTCTCGGTGAGATCTGGCCATGGAAGTTGTTGCGAGATAGTCTCAGGGCGGTAAGATTGCTGCAAGAATAGAGGCTTTCTGGAATTGTGTAAGTGAAGTTGTTGTAGACCAGGTCTAAAGTTTTCAGATTTAATAGGGAGGAGAAGTTCACCTTTGTGAGCTCTCCCCAGAAGTTGTTTTTGCCGAGATTGATGGTTGTGATAGTTTTGCATTTACTCAGAGCTGACGGTAGCTCTCCTGACATGTTATCTGCTGTTTAAGCGGAGCTCCTTCAATCGCTTGAGCTGCCCAATAGAATCTGGGATGTTGCCACTAAACGCATTCTCTGCAAGATCAAGGATAGCTAGATTACTGAGTTTGGCTAAATGTGCTGGAGGCAGAGCTCCTTGCAAGACGTTGTGGGGGCAAGGAGAGGTACTCCAACGAGGTTGCATTGAAGAGTTCATCTGGGAGAGTCCCACTGAGGCTGTTGTGGCCAATCTTGAGCACTCTGAGCGTGGAGCAATCACCTAGCGCAGGGGGAATATTGCCACTGAACTGATTGTAACAAAGGTCGAGCACAGCGAGGGACCATGAGGAAAGGCAGAAAGAAGATGGTATGTGCCCAGTGAAGCTATTGTTGCTTGCATTGAGCACAACCAAATTGTTCACCATCTTCCATGTGGTTGATGGAAATTCTCCAGTAAACAGGTTGCTTGAGATGTTCAGTACCTGCAGAGGATGGTGAGGAGTTGACGTTGGCAGCTCTTGCAGGCCTCCGTTGAGCCTGTTGAAGCTGACGTCAAGGACGACGATCCTGCTGGAGGAGATGAGCTGTTCCAACGGAAGGCCGCCGGAGAACAAGTTGTACGAGAGGTTGAGGCACACCAGGCCGGTGAGGTTGGCAAGGGATGGTGAGATGCGCCCTTCGAGGCCTCTAGATGGCAGGGAGACCTCAGTGACCGTCCCGTTCCCATTGCAGGTGATGCCCTCCCAGGAACAGCAGTCGGTGTCATTCCGCCACAACACGGCGAGGTGGCCTCTCGCAGGCCGGGAGAGCCCAGTGAGGAACTGGAGGAGGGAGAACTTCTCCTCCTCTGTGCAGGAGCTTGTGGGAGGGACAATGGAGAAGGAAAGCAGCAGCACAAGAGCAAGGCCAACGGAAGCCATGGGTGGTTCGTAGCCGCTGCTTGCTCCTTTGCTCTGTGAAGAATGGAGTAGTGTTTTATCGCTGGCTTCGCATGCAGCAGAGTAGGTCAAGTAAGCTTTGCAATTTGTCCTTGCCATCTCGATCGGTGGATCCGGTCGGTGTACGTCCGGTAGGGACGTGCTTGACTGCCACCGAGAGAAGCTAGAAGTAATCTACTATGGTGACAGGCGTATCTACGCAGAGATGCTCTTCTTCATTCTCAGTTTGCAGTCTTTTTCTCAGTTTGCGTATCTACGCTGGCCGGCCCCCTGTTCGCGCCAAATGGTCAAAATACGATATGGAAATGCAGAAAATAGTGTACAATATGGAAAATTCGAAACACTGGTTGTGCGGACCACTCAACTAGTTGAGCGTAAATATTGGAATTTACCAAAAAACCTGCTTCTGGCTTGTTGTTGTAGTTGTATTGTATGTTAAAGAGAGACGCAATGTCTGTTGAACATGTTCGTCACAAACTGGAGTACTGAAGTTCAAATTGACATGGTCATGATGTTTTGGATTTTTCATTTTTAGTTTTGGGATTCAGATCGAAAGGATTGTTGACCTGGAGTGGCCGGTGTTCGAAGACAGAGCAATGGCGGTCAGTCCGTGACCTGCTTGGGAGCGGAGTCTTTTTAACGGCACTTCAGCCCGGCCCATCAAAAGAAGCCCGGCCCAACTTTATTAGCAGCAGCGGCAGCAGCTTCTCCACCCGCCCAGTAGCTATTCTCACTTGTTCAGTTAGTCGCTTCGCATGAAACCCAACTAGAACGGGAGATTGGATCATATACCCTCCCTTTAGATGGGAAATTGAGGATTTATTCTCCACATCTCAATGACACGTGGGATCATCATAAGTCACTGACACGTGGGCCAGGAGGGTAAATCCTCAATTTCCATCTAAATGGAGGGTATATGATCAAATTTTCCAACTAGAACTGGCATGATATGTTGGCAATTTACCATGGAGATGTTTCGGCTTTGCGCAATAGGTTTTTTAGGTCTATTTAGAATAGGCGTTAACAGACTGACAGGAAATTGTTTCGACTGTGGACTAATTATTTGTAACATGGTATAAACTCAAAGTCCAAAGTTCGCAATATGGTGAAGTAATGACTAGTTTTTTTAACCTGGATCCACCCCCGATCAAAAGAAACATCGATTACCCTGGACACCCACTGTTTCATTTCGCACAGCACAACATTTACTCTGGCAAATTAGTAATCGGAAGAATTTATGTTCTTTGGTGACATAGGTCAACAACTAATCGGAGGACCTCCTATGCTTTTAGTCGCAACAACTGAAGTCCGAACAGAGTACATTCCACCTGAAATCAAAGCAATTATTGTGCAGAAATACGAAGTTATCGTTCAAATATCAAAAGGATCAATACAAACTGACAACCCAACATTCCATGTCCGGTCAATGACAGCTCAGATAGATCACAATAACTCCTATTGTCAGACAAACAAGAACCTTCATCATCAGCGCACACTGAAATACCGACCACTATAGCTCACAAAGAACACCTTCCTTCTATCCATTGACACCACCTACTGGTACAATACGTGCAGAAACATCTACTCCTTTAACAGCAACAACTGTTGATGCTTTAGAGGTGAGAAAAGTATTTACCATCACCATACTCTCTCATATCCCTACATACAACAGGTTCTATATACACTGTATTTTTCCCATAGATTCCCTTATGTCTAACCAATTGCATATCTATTAAAAGGTTGCGTCATCACTGCGCTCTGAAAAAAGAACACACAAAGCTATTATCTCTACTGAAAGTGAGCTACCTGCTTCATCTACAACACAAAACAAAAGGTGGTTCCCTCTGTTACAATTCATTACGATCAATACCATTATTCAAAGTTTACAAAAAAAAAAGTAAATTCAACATTTATGTTTTCTATCCTAACTCATTATATTCCTTTACAGACCAATTCAATCTGTGCAAAAAAAGTAGAGCTACAAGAGAGCTATTCCCCGATGCAAAACAAGATGCATCACACTATGTACATCGTATTACATTACTGGATAGTACTATTCATTATTGCACAAGAAATAATGAAATAGCACAAACAGTAACGCTACTCCTCCCACGATCCCCTTACAGGAAAACTCAACACACTACTCACAGCAAATAGCATGCCTTTCTTCCACCTCAGTGCGCAAGAGTGCTTACCACAGCTTCTGCCTGACGACATAGCAGTACCGCTCATATGTTCTACGCTACCAACCATAAACATTTTGTTGTACAGGATGTAATCAGCTGTGCTCTACTTACCAACAAAACCACCATTACTAAGTACCACTCTCCTATGACTTATCCTTTATTAACTAATGTGACCCTGTTTCAGTAATCTTACTGTTGAATCCCTCAGCGTTCAAAACATATACCAGTTCTCACACAAATCTGTATACTGACTTACCCTTCCAATTTTAACTACATAAATTCACCAAATTGGACAAGCATAGCGAATACACCAATGAATACCAAAGGATTACCAATTCAGATACCTTCGTACAGTACTCAAACGTTTATACAAACTAGCCTGCGCGGCGTGCCGCCGCGCATACACACCTAGTTCTACTTATGCGTGCCGTCGTCGCGGGCTCGCGGCTGCGCTGCTCCGCCGTCCCGCCCGCCGGCGCTCCTCCCGCGAGTCCGGCGGCCGCAATGGCCACACTCGCTCAGTATGCGCACCCGCAGGCCGCTCAGGCTTTCAAACACACGGTCGCAGAGCGCACGAGCCATGGCGCCATCTCTTGTGTTCGTCTCCATTCCAGCCCTCCCCGCGAGACCGTGTGAAGAAATAGGCTTGTTCTAGATCAGAGAAAGGGCTGGAGGAATATAGGGAGTTTCCGCACTGCAAGCAGCAGGAGATTACTCATTACTCTGTATATATGTGCCGGAGTGGAGCTGGGGGTCCGGCGGGTCGGTCTCGCGCGGGCGAGCTGGGTGGGGTGGCGCGGGCTGGAGGCGGTTGTGGCGGCGTGCCCGCGGCTGGAGGTGGTAGATCTGTCCCATTGCGTCGGGGCCGGCGGCAGGGAGATGGCCGCGGTGGCGGCGGCGGCTGGGCTGAGGGAGCTGACGCTGGACAAATGCCTTGGTGTGACGGTCATGGGGCTCGCCAAGGTGGCGGTAGGGTGCCCGGGGCTGGAGAGGCTGAGCCTCAAGTGGTGCCTCGAGATCTCCGACATTGGCGTTGAGCTGCTCGCCAAGAAGTGCCGTTGTGCTGCTGGGATTGTCCAGGGAGCCATGGCGCGGCGTTGCTCGAGCGGGAAGGCATGGCGCGGCGGTTGGCGACTTAGTGCGCCGACGGCCATAGGCTTGATCTGTGGCTCTTGTCCCTGGATCTGTTCTATGGTGGCGCATAGGCGTCACATAGTGGTCTCTTCATTGGCGGTCATTGCAGGAAACGGCTAGTCGTGGAGTTCAAGGGTGGCTATGCCATGGCCTTGAGGCGTGCAGGACTCCGGTGTGCTGGTGGAGGTCTATTTTGTGTGTGGGTAGTGCGTGGGTTGCTGTGGAGGTGCTGGCGAAAGCCTTGTCGGTGATCCTACCGGTCTCGACAATTATGACGTCCATGGACGTCATTTTCCTTCCTGGAGGGTTGTCATGGCACTCCGTAGCCCTCATGTATTCTGTTCTCCAGGTGAAAGCCTTGTCTCGGTGAGGCGGGCGGCGTCGGCGACCCTCGTCGCCTCCTTGGAGACGTCGCCTCGGAGGTTCATCTTCACGCAAACTAGACCGAAGTTTGGATGGCTCAGTTGGATAAGGTTAGGGGCTTGGTTGAAAGCAAGGACGGAGAAGGAGTTCTGAAACTTAGTCTTTCTAGCTTTTTCATAGTCCAAAAGCTCTCTTTCTTGTTGTTTTGTATTCCTCAGTTTTGAGGCTTCGAGCCTAAGAGCTCGTGTAATTTTTGGCTGTGTATATCCCAAATGGATATAGAGGCCGGATTTTGTATCCTTATCTAATATATATATATATATATATATATATATATATATATATATATATATATATATATATATATATATATATATATATATATATATATATATATATAGGAGACCTATTTTCTACACCCAGGTGTAGTTACTCCTATTGTATCCACCATTCATCATCCTCAAAGCACGCTTCAGCAATTGATCGGCTGGTAGGTATTTAAGCTCCGAAACCCACTAAGAATTGCAGGTAGACCCACAGCAAAAGCTAACGTAAGTATCCTACGGAATAATCGGCGTAACCGTTCCGGAATTATCGGCCGCGTCGGCATACTGGCCAGCCAAGTAGGGAGAATGTATTTTCCCTAAAGTGAGCAGGGAGTATGGTTTACCTGTGTGCATGGGAGTATGTCCCTCTCTTTTTCAAAAGCGAGTAGGTATGGGCTGAAACTATATGGATTTTCATGTAGGTATGTGTTAATACTCATTGAATTTCTTTTGTGCTTGGCCAGAGTACATACTCCTTTTTTCCGTACGTATACATACTCCTTTTTCAAACGTATAGATACTTCTTTTTTCCGTACGTATACATACTCCTTTTTCTGTACGTATACATAATCCTTTTTTCCCTACATACTCAAAAAGGAGTACGTATACGTATGGAAAAAGGAGTATGTACAAAGGAGCATGGGAGTATGTCCCTCTCTTTCCCAAAAGCGAGTATGTATACGTATGGAAAAAGGAGTATGTACAAAGGAGCATGGGAGTATGTCAAAAAGGAGTATGTATACGTATGGAAAAAGGAGCAGGGAGTATGGTTTACCTGTGTGCATGGGAGTATGTCCCTCTCTTTCCCAAAAGCGAGTAGGTATGGGCTGAAACTATATGGATTGCTATGAATGGAGGTACGTATATACTGCTCACAATATTCTGGAACCAAAATGGACTGAAACCAATTGGTATACTACTACGTGGTATACTTCATACTCCTTACTCCACTTGAATGCAGTATCTGTGACATACCTTTTTTTTTTTGAAATATGATACTTCATACTGTCAATGGTAATTTCCTTGCAAGTAGAACATTTTCCTGCATGTAGAAAATATAGTTGTTTACGTGACTGATTTCGGACTAAGTTATGCTGATTCG
The DNA here is from genome assembly GCA_017311315.1 of Dendrocalamus latiflorus. NCBI lineage: Eukaryota > Viridiplantae > Streptophyta > Magnoliopsida > Poales > Poaceae > Dendrocalamus > Dendrocalamus latiflorus. The sequence goes on along the minus strand of CM029639.1, from coordinate 46,947,244 downwards.
GCGGAGGCATGGTTGCGTGGTAGCTTTTCCGGATAGATCGGCTGGTAGGTATGTAAATGGTTTTGAATACTCCTGATGGGTAGTCTTCTAGTGGTTTTACGATTGATCATACTTTGAGTGGTTTCAAGGTTGCAAACACAATGGACTGAAGCAGGACCTGGGGACATAATGTACTGCTACATGTTAGCACTTATATTGATTAAAAATCCATGAGATAACAATTGTGAAACACATAGAGGAATACTCAAGTGTTGTACTTCTTTTTGTATCTGGACCATTTATGTTTTGTGTCGTTTGTTTTTCCGTTTCGGATATGCAGTTCTCAATTGGGCGCACATGAGATGGCAAACTAGTCTGTGCGATTAAGGTAGCAAATCGGGAGTATGATTTTGCTTGGTAACCTTTGCCGTATTAGAACAAGTAGCAACAAGTATTGTTTATTACACAAAAAAATGGATGGAACAACTAGCCTGAAGGAAATGGCATGAATTTCCATGGAGGTATGTACATATGAAAACAGGATGGTACGTACATAAAACTAATTCAGGATGTGGTTTTTCGGAAAGTATGTTTTCCGATCCGGATGTGATAGAGTAACAACTGATTAGGCAAAAATGGAGCGTTCAGTTCTCAAGCAGGCACACACAACATGGATAACAAATCTGTTCGTTAAAGTAACAAATCGGGAGTATGGTACGAAACCTTTGCCGTGTTAATCGGCGTTGATTAAGGTACCGTGATTAAGCAGTTTCCCCTGTTACGTATGAAGTTTTTCCCTCATTCCCCTGTTCGTAGTAAATAGTCTGCACAGTTGAGATAGCATCGTCTTCTTGACTGCCAATACATTGCGATTGAATTGAGCTGCAGTCGGCAACATCGACGGAGATAAATGTCTAGTAGTTGTTTAGAGCCGCAGGTATTGAGGGGGGATGAAACACCAGTAGGAGAAGGTCGTATTGCACATCCGAATGAAATGCCTGGGAATCTCATGCCCCTTGAGAGGTGGTATTTAAGTTGAACTGCTTGGATTTTCATGTAGGTATGTGTTAATACTCATTGAATTTCTTTTGTGCTTGGCCAGAGTATACTCCTTTTTTCCGTACGTATACATACTCCTTTTTCAAACGTATAGATACTTCTTTTTTCCGTACGTATACATACTCCTTTTTCTGTACGTATACATAATCCTTTTTTCCCTACATACTCAAAAAGGAGTATGTATACGTATGGAAAAAGGAGTATGTACAAAAAGGAGCTACTGTAAAGACATTTAAATGATTGGAATGCTAATGTCAAGTTAATAGGATTTGCAAGAAAATGAATTGAACAACTAGCAGGAATTATTGACAAGTAGGTAAAAAAGTTAGTAGGGCAAGAAGTCTGAAACATAATGGCCTGAAAAGGAATGGAAGTATGTACAAATGAAAACAAAGGGAACATCCGCTCTTCTGTTGTTCAGAAAATACCTTTGAGCGAACCGGATACACAGCCCCTGTAAAAGCATTTTTGAAGCTACTGCCACTAGACGGTTTCATCATATTATTTGATTTTGCCATTACTTGCAATGGTAGCTTGTAATGTCAGTTATATGATGAGAATGTTGATGTCAAATTAACAGGATTTGCAACTAAATGAATCGAACTACTAACATGAAGTAATATCAAGTAGGCAAATGTTGAAACAGAGGTGGCAGATCACATGGTCAAACAGATTTGCCAGATGGGTGCGCGCCTATTCCATGGAAAAACAATTAAGAAATCATTTAGTCATACATGAAGGGAAGTATTCTCCCCATGAATTGATCAGAAGCAGTAAATATCCTGAATTGTCAAAAAAAACCATAAATCATACATCGAGTTGTACATTCAGTGTAGAACCCCCCGGATGATTTTTATCATCTGACAGTAAGTATGCTCCATTAGCAGAAGAGTCGAAGATTCATAATTAACAAGATTTGCAAAAAAAAACAACGATTACAACAACTAGCAGGAAATTTCTTCAAAAATGCGAATCGTGAAACCATAGAAGTTAGGCAAGAAAACATAGCATTATATATACAGTGTAGTATCCACCAAATGGATTGGAAGCAAATTCGATAATGCAACTCACCATAACATTGAAACTACCTTGGAAAACAAAGTTATACATGAAGGGGAGTATTAACCTAATGGATATATCAGGAATAGTATTGTGAATAACTAACCTTTGGCATTCAGAGAAGTAATCTCCTCACAGCTGAAGCCCTACCGGCATAAACACGCAGCCAAACTAACAGCGTCCAAGCCGCCGGGGTGATGCCAAAATCATCCGGGATAGATGTGAGATGTGGGTTCCTGGAAGGTAACGGCGAATCGCCTAGAATCCTGGATCTTGCTAGAGGATAAGCGAAAATATTGGAAGATCTCGGCAGATATGGAAACACGCAGAACATACTCGAAGGCAGGAGTATTTCACACAGTGGAAATGGATCGGATCAGGAAATAACCCATTGCTTACAGCTCCGATAGTCGCTGACGGAATCACAAATCTCAAACAAAAATCAACGGTGGATTAACAGGGTGTAACTACACCTGGGAGTAATTAGTATTTTTCCTATATATATATATATATATATATATATATATATATATATATATATATATATATATATATATATATATATATATATATATATATATATATATATATATATATATATATATATATGTGCCGGATGATAAACAGTGCCAACATGGCGGCTGTTCTGTTACAACAGATCGGAGGCACGCAGGTCTCTCTGGAATACAAACTCTCTCTCTAACACAGTTAGTATCTCTCGATTACAACTGAATACAGATAACAAGATAGCATTTGTATATCTAACACCCTCTCTCAATCTCAACTGCTATAGCAGATTGAGATTGCGTAAAAAATTCTCAAAAATTCGAATTGGTAGCGGCTTGGTGAAAATATCTGAAGTCTGATCTTGCAATGAGATGCAACGCACATCCAGTTGTCTCTGTGCCACCCGTTCTCTGACGAAATAGAAGTCAATCTCGATGTGCTTTGTTCGAGCATGAAAAATGTGATTAGCTGACAAATATGTTGCCCCCAGGTTGTCACACCACAGAGACGGTGGTCTCGATTGAAACACTCCCAATTCCTTGAGTAAAGACTGTAACCAAATCATTTCTACAGTAGCATTCGCCATCCCTTTGTACTCAGCTTTTGTACTCAATCTTGACACCGTAGACTACTTGCGAGAACTCCATGAGACCAGGTTGCTCCCAGGAAAACGGCAAATCCACTTGTAGACCTTCTGTCATTGAGACAACCGGCCCAATCTGAATCAGAAAAGACACTGATCAATGGGGAGTTGGACTTCCTGATCTGTAGTCCCATGTTGGCAGTGTTCTTTAGATACCTTAAAATGTGTTTTACTACTGTCCAGTGAACAGATGTGGGAGAATGCAAATACTGACAAACTCTGTTTACCGAGAAGGCAATGTCAGGTCAAGTAAATTTCAAATACTGCAATGCCCCCACAATGCTCCTGTAAGTTTGTCCCTCACTTTTAGAGAGCAAAGTGCCTTCAGTTTTGGACAGACATTTTGTGGAAGCCATAGGAGTAAGCACAGGTTTGCAATTCTCCATGTGGGCTCGATGCACAATGTCATGGATATACTTCTGTTGCATCAGCAATATTCCACCTTGCTGCTGTATAACCTAAATGCCCAAAAAATAATGCAAGCCACCAAGATCCTTGAGAGCAAATTCTTCATGAAGATGCTGAATAAGAATGTTAGTGGCTTGAACTGATGAGCTTGTGATGACAATGTCATCAACATATATTAGCTGGAAGATGACTAGATCCTACTTGTTGTAGACAAACAATGATGGATCCACAAGTGAAGAGGTAAACCCAAACTCCTTCAGTTTAGCACTAAGACGAGAATGCCAAGCCCAAGGCGCTTGCTTTAATCCATAGATTGCTTTGTCAAGCTTGCAAACATAATGTGGATACTTATGATCCTCATAACCAGGTGGCTGCCTCATGTAAACATCCTCTTCAAGTACACCATGAAGGAAGGCGTTGTGAACATTCAGACAGAGAGCATTCAGACAACAAAATTGGATGTATACAACAATATACAGCCAGATCCACAGGGTTACAATATACAACAATATACAGCAGGATTACAATGGAAGCATGCGCATATACATGTATCTCTAGCAGTTGAAACATATTTCGCAAATAAGTGTGCCGCTAGATCAACACTTCTATGCACTAAATAGAGACTAGAACCATTGCACAACTCAACAAAATAGGAGCAAACTCACTGAGGCTGCTGGTTCGGCGAGGTCAGGAGGCGGCTGGGAGCTGTGGTGTCCACCGGCACCGCTTGCCGTCGCCCGCTGCTGCCGAGGGGGAGGCCCCGACGTCGGCCGCCTTCGGCTTCTTCCCTCGAGCACGAGACTCCAAGCTCCGTTCGCGGCCCATGCGCGTCGGTTGGAGGAGGCCGCGGCGGATGGAAGGACGCCGCCCTCGCGCGTGGGGACGATGGAGCTTGGGGAAGGACGGCAGCCGCCAACCGAGCGCGTGGGGAAGGACGGAGATCGGGCGCGGGGGGACGGACGGTGGCCGCGCGCGGGTGGAAGGACGGCGATTGCTCACGGGGGAAAGATGGCTGCCGCGCGTGGGGGAAGGACGGCGGGCGCACGCGGGGGAAAGACAGCGTTGGCGGCCGAGCGTGGGGGAAGGACAGCGATCGGCCGATCGCCACGGCGGCCGCGCGAGCGACTGGGTTAGGGTTGGCTCGACCGAGTGACCGCACTCGCCTCCGAGATCGATCGATCGCTTTCGACTGGGCGACTGGGCCGACCACCGGGCGACTGGTGACTGGGCTGCTCCTACTCGTGGGCCAGCTCGCACGAGCCAACGAGCAGCTCGCGAGCGGCTCGAGCTCGGCTCGATTTTTCCCCGAGCTACAGACCGGGTTTGGCTCGGCTTGAAAAATGTTCGAGCCCGAGCCGAGCCGGCTCGAGCTAGTTACGAGCCGAGCCGGCTCGCGAGCTTCAAGCCAATTGTCCACCCCTACTTATAGGGTCTCAAATTGGGCCAGTAGGCGCATCCGAAAGTTTTTAGAAAGGTGTAATCTGGTTTTGTGCAAAAATCCTTTGAAGAGGAGTAGAATGGCCTATTACACGACTTGGCAATCGATTAATGAGGAAACTTGCAGTTTGAAAGGCCTCATCCCAGAATTTTAAGGGCATTGCTGCTTGAGCAAGAAGGGAGAGGCCTACTTCCACAATATGCCTGTGCTTTCTTTCTGCAGAACCATTTTGCTGATGTGTGTGTGGGCAAGAAACTTGATGTTTAATGCCTGCATGTTGAAGAACTTTGTGTAGAGCTTGGTACTCCCCTCCCCAATCTGATTGAAAACCGATGATGCTCTTGTTTAGGAGCTTTTCCATGTGTTTCTGGAAATGAAGGAAGACATGCACAACTTCATATTTTGATTTGATAGGATAAACCCATGTGAATTTGCTGAAGTCGTCAATAAAACTCACATAATAAACATTTCCATTAACTGATTGTCGGGCAGGGCCCCATACATTAGAAAAAACTAACTCAAGGGGAGATAAGGACACACTATTAGAGGTAGGAAAAGGCAATTACCGGCTTTTAGCCTGCTCACAAGCATTGCACACAGTTGCAATGGAATTATTGGAAGAAACAACAATATTATTCTCTTGAAGAATGTGGCAAACCACTGACGAAGAAGGATGCCCAAGTCTAGAGTGCCACAGCTATTCGGACACCTTGACACTGGAGAAAGCACTTTGAGAGGGAGACGACTTCAAGGATGGATTCAAGGGGTACAACCTCCTTCACATTCGCCTCGAAGAAGAGGTCTCTTCGTGGGACGATCCTTTACCACATAATAGGTTGGGTGAAACTCTATGAACACATTATTATCATATGTAAAATGATGTACTGACAAAAGATTTCTGGAGATGTTAGGAACATGAAGGATGTTTCTTAATGCAAGAGAATGATCTGATAAGAGAATGGAAGAATGACTAGTGTAAGTAATAGGCAAAGACTTACCATTAGCTACCTGCGCCTGATCCTTGCCATAGTATCTCTCCTTGATAGCCATTTTGTCGAGGTCTCCAGTTATTTGATCGGTTGCACCGGTATCAGTGTACCAACTCGAATCAAGATTGTATGAAGATGGTGTCGTTGTTGCCATGGCAGCTGTCTTGTTCGCATCTCCATGATAGGAATGATCAAATCTATACCAACACTTTACTGTTGTATGTCTAGCCTTTCCACATACTTGACAGGTCAGCCGATTGGATGAGGAGAAAATTCCTCCTCCTGATTTTTGACCCATCAGCTTGCCACTGTTGCGGCCTCGGCCTCTTCCTCCTCGTGAACTACTACCCTGACATCCTCCTCTGCCGCGCATAACATTATTTGCTTCAGAGATTTGAAAAGCACTACTGTTGTGTTCCTTGCTCATCTCAAAGCTGAGCATATGCGCATATAGATCGGTGAGTGTGACTACATCTGACTGGTGCTGATGGAAGTAACCAGTGCATCGTAATCTTCTCCCAGACCCGCTAGCATATGGCCAACTCTCTCTTCATCTGTCAGAGGTTGTCCTATGGCCGACAAAGTATCAGCCAAACTCTTCATCTTGTTGAAGTAATCCGCCATTGACAGATCATTTTTCTTCATGGTAGACAAGTGCATCTGGATCTAAATCTTCCTCGCCCTGGAGTTTGATGCAAACATGCATTCCGGTGCTTGCCAGACTTCAGCAAATCTGGCAAGGAAAAGTACTTGGGCGAGTACCTCTTCAGATAGAGAGAACAAAATTGCCCCCAAAACCGTCTGACCTTGCTGCAGCCATTGCACATATGATGGATTTGGTTCTTGCGTTGTCTCACCTCCATTAACCCGAGAGACTATCTCAGCCGGAGAAGTGATCTTTCCTGTTACGTAGCCAATCAATTGTTTGCCACGCAGATACGGAAGCATCTGTGCCTTCCACAGCAGATATTTGCTGCGAGTCAGCTTGACATTCATAAGAGGGAAATTTTACCATCCTTGAGGGGGAAGAGGTACCAAATTTGAGTCATTGATCACACTGATCGAACGGCTGAGATTTGGCAGTACCTAGTGGTACCGGACGCGAGATACCAAGAGGTACAAGGTATCAAGAGGTACCAAATTTTGAGCCGTTGATTACACTGATTGAACGGCTGGATCTAATTTGGTACCTCTTGGTACCTTGTACCTCTTGGTACCTCCTCAAGGAGGCGTGGGAAGAAGACCAGTAGAGGCGGCGGCGGATCCGCTAGCATTGCTGGTCTGAGAGCTACTGGAAGACATGATTTCCTTTGTGGTGTGGCTCTGATACCATGTGAAGAAATAGGCTTGTTCTAGATCAGAGAAAGGGCTGGAGGAATGTAGGGAGTTTCCGCACTGCAAGCAGCTGGGGATTACTTTGTATATATAAGTGCCGGATGATAAACGGTGCCAAGATAGCGGCTGTTCTGTTACAACAGATCGGAGGCACGCAGGTCTCTCTGGAATACAAACTCTATCTCTAACACAGTTAGTATCTCTCGATTACAGCTGAATACAGATAATAAGATAGCATTTGTATATCTAACAGACCGCAATTCGCAAACCCTAGCGAATCTCCGCACGCGCGGCGACCCGTCGAGCGCAGGCGGCCGGGGGTTGAAGAGGAAGCTCGGAGATCTGGTGGCGCCTGGAATGGCTCACATGCATCACCCAGTGATCTGTCGCCCAGAGGTAAATCGCGCAAATATCTTGTAAAATGCAAGATTAGAGCACCTATGTGATCAGTGTTCTTGCTTACAAATTTTCGCATGGATCTAGTCGTGTTCATGCGAGTTTAGTTTTTGAATCGTCATTTCCACAGCTTTTTTTTAGATAACGGAACTAAGTTCCAGCCTCTACCATCCGAAGATGATACACAGCTGAGAGTCATACACGATCCAAAGCCATTAGGCTCAACCTCTTACATCCAAAAGAAAAGAAATAAAAGCAACAAGATTCAGCCCAACCAGGACGAACGACAAGCATCTAGGAAAAGAACAAGGACTAAGCTCCAATTCGATTCCAAAAGCTCCACCCAAACTTTTTGAAGACCGCCATAATCAATGTCTCCAAGTTTCTGCATCCGCGTTTGAACGCCGGTCGCTCCTCCTCTTTATGCAGCAGGGACCACTGTCGGATCCAGTACGTCGCCCTGAAAATTACCTGTAAATATGTAGTGGACTTAGCCTTGTTAAAAACCACATCATTTCTATTTAACCAAAGAGCCCAACAAAACGCAGCCGCTCCTAACAAAATTTGGTTTCTAAGCTTAAGACTCCAGTCATTTAGCCAAGAACCAAACATATTAGAGAAACTAATGGGAGGTTGAATTCCAAATGTGGAAAGCACGGTATTCCATACAAATCTCGCAAAATGGCAATCAAAAAACAAATGTTGAATAGTCTCTAAGGAACTACAGAAACAACATTTGACACTTCCTTTCCAATTCCTTTTTGCCAAATTGTCTTTAGTGAGAGTGACTCCCTTTTGTAAGTACCAAAGAAAAACCTTAATTTTCAGCGGCACCTTTAAAATTCCAAAGAGGGTTTTTTGTCGGAAGAACTCCTTGTTGTATCATGGTCCTATACATGGACCGGACTGTGAACAAGCCATTCTTGCTAAGGTTCCATGTAAACACATCCTTCCCATTTTCAAGGTTAACCGAGACCACTTTAGATACTAGATCATTTCCACAGCTAGCGAAGGGCGCACGTTGTGCTCTGATCGAATTGCCTGTATACAGAAAAAATTGCGATTTTTTTACTTACTGTGCTGTTCGTTGTAAATTTGCAGATTGCAATTTCTTTGTGGCAAGTCTTAACTTTTGTTAAGAGTATCTTAGGTTTCAACTTATTTGCGCTGTGTAGTTTCGCACACCGCAACATTTACAATAGCAAATTAGTAACAATGTAACAAACAGCTTGTCACCAAGGCTGCTTGCTAGGAAAACAAATACTGCATACTTATATCTTCAAAAGACTCGACAAATATATTAATAAGATCCAAATTGCAGGAGGATTAAAAGATGTGAACCCTGATGGAAGGAACAAAAAGATGTAAGGTCCAAATACAAATCTGCTAAAGACAGGGTAGATGCAGTAGAAATTACTCTCAAGAACAAATTTCTTCCAACATTTGGTACAAATTTGGAGCAGACTAGCAGTAAAAGTAGTTAGAGCCGCTCGTGATCAGGCCATTGTTAGAGATGGCGAGAACAGATATGAAGTCGTGGCTGTTTTTTGCTTGGTTTAGCTCTGTCCATTGCATACATATAATCTAGCACAAATTAGAACTGATGTAGGCTTATCAAAAAAATCTGGATAAGGCTACCTGATCATATAGCACTCCTATGGGAAAGAACACACCAAAGGCAACTGCAAAGATGACCTTGCTGCTGCATTGTTTTGCGGAGATAATGGAAACCGGAGCTTCTGCTGCTGAATTACAGTGGTGAATAAGCATAGAGCCGCACAGCTTTGGGTTTCCAGCAAAACTGGAGTTTGGAAACGTGCTAAACTGGCCTTCAGTTGGAACAGGCCCTTGTAGGTCATTGTTAGAAACGTTGAATTTAGCAAGGAAATTAAGTTTATCCAGTGCAGAAGGGATTACACCTGTCAGAAGGTTGGTAGACAAGTCTAGTAACTGCAGGTTCGTGAGGTTGCAGATCGATTGTGGGATCTCTCCGTATAAGTTGTTGAAGCTCAAGTTGAGTGAGTGGAGTGCTTTCAACTGACCAATCTCGGGGGGGATTACACCTGTGAATTTATTGTTGCCTAGATTCAGCGTTTCTGGCAAAGCGCTGATCGTGCGGTATTCACGTGATGGAGTATCATAAAAAGGCAACACAAAGATTCCTGGGTCTAAATGGGCTATGCTCTTTTCTGATTTCAGCATTGGCATCTGCATCAATTGTGTTGGGAATTTTCCAGTGAGACTGTTATTGGATACATCTAGATAGGTGAGGAAGCTTAGGCTATTTATCCAGGCAGGTATTGGTCCACTGAGTTGGTTGTTGTATAAAGATAATACTTTCAAATTTTTGAGCTTTGATATCCAATGAGGTATTTTTCCAGACAACAAGCAATCATCTATGCCAAGACACTGAAGATTCACAAAGCCACCAAACATTTCATACTCTGGCATGGTGCCATGGTCTCATGCTTGAAGTTGCCCCCAATTAGAAGAGTAATGAGGTTCCTAGAGCTCTTGAGGATCTGAATTGCATCTGTGATATTTGTAAAGAAGTTGTCACTAAGTGATAGAAAGGTGAGGGACTTCAGATTGCTTATTGTCGGTGAGATCTGGCCATGGAAGTTGTTGACAGATAGTCTCAGTGCGGTAAGATTGCTGCAAGAATAGAGGCTCTCTGGAATTGTGCCACTGAAGTTGTTGAAGATCAGGTCTAAATTTTTCAGATTTAATAGGGAGGAGAAGCTCACCTTTGTGAGCTCTCCCCAGAAGTTGTTTTTGCTGAGATTGATGGTTGTGATAGTTTTGCATTTACTCAGAGCTGACGGTATCTCTCCAGACATGTTATTGCTGTTTAAGTGGAGCTCCTTCAACCGCTTGAGCTGCCCAATAGAATCTGGGATGTTGCCACTAAACCCATTCTCCGCAAGATCAAGGATAGCCAGATTACTGAGTTTGGCTAAATGTGCTGGAGGCAGTGCTCCTTGCAAGCTGTTGTGGGGGCAAGGAGAGGTACTCCAGCGAGGTTGCATTGAAGAGTTCATCTGGGAGAGTCCCACTGAGGCTGTTGTGGCCAACCTTGAGCACTCTGAGCATGGAGCAATCACCTAGCCCAGGGGGAATATTGCCACTGAACTGATTGTAACAAAGGTCGAGCACAGCGAGGGATCGTGAGGAAAGGCAGAAAGAAGATGGTATGTGCCCAGTGAAGCTATTGTTGCTTGCATTGAGCACAACCAGATTGCTCATCATCTTCCATGTGGTTGATGGAAATTCTCCAGTAAACAGGTTGCTCGAGACATTCAGTACCTGCAGTGGACGGGCAGGAGTTGACAATGGCAGCACTTGCAGGCCCCCGCTGAGGTGGTTGAAGCTAACGTCAAGGATGGCGATGCTGCTGGAGGACATGAGTTCCAACGGAAGGCCGCCGGAGAACAAGTTGTACGAGAGGTTGAGGCGCATCAGGCCGGTGAGGTTGGCAAGGGATGGTGAGATGCGCCCTTCAAGGCCTCTTGATGCCAGGGAGACCTCAATGACCTTCCCATCCCCATTGCAGGTGATGCCCTCCCAGGCACAGCAATCAGTGTCATTCCGCCACGTCACGGCGAGGCCGCCGTTCGCCTTCCGGGAGAGCCCGGCGAGGAACTGGAGGAGGTAGATCTTCTCCTGCTCCGTGCATGAGCTGGTGGGGGGCGCAATGGAGAAGGAGAGCAGCAGCAGCACAACAGCAAGTCCAAGGAAAGCCATGCTTGTTTTGTTGTTGCGGGAAGAATGGAGCAGTATTTGCATGCAAATTGAACAGCAGGTCGAAGGCGTAGCAAGGTACACGGCTGAAGAACAAGAAGCCAGCCAGCGTAGCAAGGACTAGGGTAAGTGTTTTTTCGAGAACATGTCGTTGCATTATAGAAGAAGAGAGGAAACACCACTGTGATACAACGCAAGTCACGTTGAGCAGGAATACAGTTTTATAGGTAGCTCGGCGTGCAGCAGAGTAGGTTCAGGAAGGCTTTCAAGTGCCTGTGCTTTGCCTTGCCGTCTCTAGCGGTGGATCCGGCCGGAGTATCATAATAGCATCAGTGTACGTCTGGTAAGAACGTGCTTGGCTGACATCGAGAGCCTAGAGTCGTAGACTACGTCGCTATAAGACCACCCTAGTCATTTATCATGGTTGTTGCCCCGCCTCTATCATGGTTGTTGCCCCGCCTCTTTGATTCAATGGAATTTCAAAGAAGAAATGAAGGAATTCAATGCAAAAGAAAAAAATTTATCATAGAAAAAAATCCTATAAAATTTAAAGGAATCCTAGTATGAAGTCTAAATCATGTTATCAATTCTTTTGAAACTCATTGCTTAGGCAAGCATTTGCCCTCCTGTGCGTCATTCTACATTGCGACACAGGTGATACAATAGGCGCCGAACAAACCTCTCCCAACCTCCTGTGCGTCCTGTGCGTTATCAATGGAGGCGGTGTGCTATGGGCAGCGATTGGCGATAGTGACGCAACATGTAGTGGAGTGCATCAAGGGAAGGACCGATCCATTTGCCAATTGGAGGTGCTTGTTATGCGCCATTGTCCTAAGGAGCAGGCCAGCCCAAGGAGTGGGCACTTGTTGCTTATCGTGTCCTAGAGCAGTCCAATCATAGTGGAGGCTCTTGTGTGTGCAGTTTGGTATGATTACTGACTGAGGCAAGCCGTAACTGTTTGATGCCGCATCCTCATCTTCCTGAAGTTGTCCTACCGGTCATCCTATGGTTGCTTTGCGCTAATTGTGGTTCCACGTACTTTTGTTGTGGCTTGTCATGCTAGTGGTAGCCATCCAATGTTCAACTGGTACTAGCACAGTCAATGGTGGGTTCACTCCAATAAGCCGTGGTGTGATTGCTGCCGTGGTGAGCATCCTAGTGTTGTTGGTTGTATTTTCAAGCACCTGCAACAGTCGTGGTTCTTTAGTTCTGTGCCTTGCCCTATGATTACCAGCCCTAGGCTTCATTTGGTTGCAAGGGGAGGTGTTTTTGTTGTTGATCCACAAGGTGCTTGCTTGTGGGTGCCCTAAAAACACTTGGATATTTTCCAAGATGCCCTTCGCGAATCCATATGTTTCCTGCAGAGAAGTTCTTGTGTTCTAAGGCCTCTCATTTCGGCTTCAGCTTCTGGCTTATTTTTTTAACTATCCCTAAATTTCATCTTTTTCTGGCCTTTTGGATTTTTTGAGCTTTTTTGCCGATTATTTTTTCCATATATTTGTTTGCTTTGTCCGTGATTGGTTAACCTGTTTTTTCTATTTTTATTTTTTAAAATTTAATTATATCAAATAAGCCACCATCAGCCATAATATAATTTCAACCAGCTACAGTGCAATTTCAACTATGAGCCATATTTTAAGCCCAAATAAGTGGGCAGTAAATGCGTGCGAAATCTTCTATGGTAGTTAGAAGCACTAACGAGTGTTAGTAATTGGTACGATAATTATGTACTCGTTCCAGTATTTTTTTTATCTTGATTCCGTTGTGAGTTTTGAAATTAACCGAGCCTGTCTGGCAGTATGTTTTATTGAAACACTGAACCGTCGAGGATCAATGCGCCCCCTCCGGGAAGAGAGGATCAATGCGCCGCTGCCATACATCTCTGTTTTTTTAGTTTTAGCATAAGTGTTTATATAAATAAGCTGAATATTGATAAATAGATAAATTATTTTAAAAAATTATCCTAATAAGAGATAGTAAACTGTCAATTTATTTATTTAAAAAATTATAAGTTACAAGCGATAAGGGACCGAGTTGCACCTGTGTGTGTTTTGCCTTACCGTCCAATGCGGTGCAATAATGAAGCTGTACTGGTTGTGGCATCAACCTTCAATCAGTATGGCCGATCGCGAACCTGGACCTGGACTTAGCTGAAGTGCTGAAGCGGTCATCTGTTAGCTAATACGTAGTGTACTGTTTTTGCCGTACATTACAAACCATTCATCAATCAATCCCCCAATGTCTTTCTGCCCGTCGCACTCTCACGTGAGGGTCTATTTATATTGAATTTGGCTTCTAATTTCTACTCTTAGAATTCAAAACTAATACAAATACTTTAACTTTTATAAACTATTTCTATCATCACTACTATTCATTAATCACAACTTTACATTTTTCTATGTTATAACACATTTTGTATTTTATTATGTCACAATTCCGTAAGTCGTATAGCGGTTCGAATGTTGTAGTATCTTTTATTGTACCCTTTTTTTGTATAATACACTACTATTTATCAGATGTTTTTATCAGCTCTTACTATTTATCAATCATAACTAAAATTATCTGTAAAAGACATTACAAATAGTAAATTTGATGATTTGCCCCACCTTTGTTTGCAAACAGCTCATTTGCCCCATAGTTCATATTAATTGATTATTTGCCCCATCTTTCAATTTCTAGTTGATCATTTGCCCTTTTTGTATTTTCAAGCCATTCTCTATTTTGGCAAAGGTAAATCACTATGAGAAATTACGAAACTGCCCCCTTCTTTGTACGACCAAAATGTCGCCTCTTCAAATTTCGTCCTCATGTGCCAAGATTTGTAGATTCGGTTCTATAAATCTTTGAATCCTCTGACCAAAATGTCGCCTCTACAAATCTATAATACTCTAGGTTAATACTGATTAGTGTTCTTACATCTTTTTAATACAAGATTACACGAAAAGAAAAGTAGAATACAAATGAAATGTCATAGCACTTTCCCCTGAAACATAGTCACCTCCAGAAACAAATATGATAACCTATGCTGGAAATGCACTACCATGTTGAATCAGTACACCACCTTGGTTGCAAGACCATGTATGATGGGTGCAGATGGAGTCTAAGCACATGGGATTAGTTAATTTTCTATTACAGAACATACGATTGAATAATAGGAAAATGATCCACAGGATAAAGTGTTTAAGACACGTCAGAGGATTAGACAATACAATGTAGTAAGAATGTCATATTATCATATCCGAATTGTCATATTATCAAATTCTGTTGATGTTCCGCTGCCTGTTTGGGTTTATTTTTCAGCGGATAGCTCGGTCTTCCAAATTGTTTTTGAGTCATCCAAACAATAGACTCGAAGAGAGGATGCTTGTTTTCTGAACTGCGTCTTTACTGTTGTAGTTACTAGTTAGGATAGAAGCAGTGCTCAACCAAAAGGGCATATATGTAACCGCACAGCTATGTTTCTCTATTGTCTAGAGGCAAAACTGGGATCTACTTCCTTTGTTTTCAAGAAGGGTGCAATTTGGTCATTTCTCATAGTAATTTATCTTTACCAAAATAGAAAATGGTCTGAAAATGCAAAGAGGGCAAATGATCAACTGGAAATTGAATGATGGGGCAAATAATCAATTAATATGAACTATGGGGCAAATGAGCTGTTTGCAAACAAAAATGGGGCAAATCATCAAATTTCTTGCCTGTCACTTGATCTTGTTGCTGAGGCACTGACTTGGCCTTGCTGAAGTTAAAACCAGCCGACATCAGACCATGGTTGGAGACGGTGAAAACAACTACGTCGTCGTAGCTGTATGTTGCTAGGCTTAGCCCTATAAATTGCATATGTATCAGCCTGCACAAACTCTCTTAGCCCACTTCAATTGAAGTAGGATTAGCAGTAAAGTCTGGATATGACTAGCTGATCATATAGCACTCCTACTCCAAAAAACAAACCAAAGGCAATCGCAAAGATGACCTTGTCGCTGCATTGTTTTGTTGAGACAATGGAGACTGGAGCTGCTTCTGCTATATCACAGTGGTGAATAAGCATAGAACCGCATAGCTTTGGGTTGCCATCAAAACTAGAGTTTAGGAATGTATCAAATTGGCCTCCTGTTGGAATAGGCCCCTCTAGGTCATTGCATGAAATGTTTTCAAAAAGGAAGTGCGGATTGTTCAGTGCCGATGGGATTGTACCAGTAAGATGATTGCTGGACAAGTCAAGAACCAGCAGGTTTGTGAGGTTGCAGATTGCTTGTGGGATCTCTCCAGATAATATATTAAAGCTCAAATTGAGTGAAATGATGTTGGGATTTCCCCTGCAAGGTTGTTGTTTGATATGTCTAGATAGAACAGGAACTTTAGGCTATTCATCCAAGTTGGTATTGGTCCACTGAGTTGGGTGCCATATAAAAGTAACATCTCCAAATTTGTGAGCTTTGATATCCAACGAGGTATTTTTCCAAACAATTGGCAATTTTCTTTGGCCAGTACTGTAGGATCAAGGATACCGACTAGAGGGGGGTGAATAGAAGGTTTTTAAAATTTTCTTTTCTTCTAAATAATTTTCTACAATATCAATCTAGCAAGAATATAAAACACTTAAGTCTACACAATTCTAGTCAAGTAAGAAACAATACTAGCTCTATATCAAGCAAATGATCACAATAATATCAACAAATAAGAGCTAGAAGAAGATATGAAAAAATGTACACAACCGATGTTTTACCGTGGTGCTCGGAAACTTACCGGTTTCCCCTAATCTACGTTGAGATTAACCCGAACAAATCGGAACGGCTCCACAAATTAAGCCGAAACACCTTGAGTCCACTAGAGGGAGCTCTTCCCTGCTCCGGGTAGGTGAGCTCTAACCTTCACACGTACGCCGGGTCTTCTCATAATCTCCTTTGAGAAGATCACCGATCAATCCTCTACCCAATCGTTCAGGTGCCGGCAAGCACCAAGAGTAATAAACTAGGACTTCACTTGATTGCAAATGAGTACCAAGGGATCACTAATGAATGCAATGCACTTTTGCTCAACCACCTCTAATTTAATGCTCAAAGTGAAATGGAGGTGTGGAGTGAATGCTCTATGCTCAAGAAATGTTCAATGAGTCTCTTCTTACTATCTTTGAGCAGTGATATAGGTATTTATACCCCTCACCAACCAAAACTAGCCGTTTGGAACAAATTCCAGAAAATTCAGGACTAGCGGAACTACCGCCGGCCTAAGGCCGGTAGTTCCGCTCCCCTTCTGGCGCGGCAGAACGGCTATGTCAGAGGCTCTGCAGTGACAGTTGGAATGTCGACGCGGTACTACCGCTCGATCCTGACCCCAACTTAGCGCTCTCTAGAAAAAGGCTCCGCTCTACCTCCGGAGCTTCCGGGCTCCGGAAGTACCATTCCATACAGCGGAACTACCACACCCAGCGGTAGTTTTGGCGTTGAAATCACCGGTACTTCCGATCCCGCGAAATCTCAAATGCATCCGGAGGGTGTTCTCTGGAAAAAAAGGCTCCGCTCGGATTTCGGAGCTTCCGGTCGCTGATATTACCGATTTTGAGCGCGGAACTTCCTCTCTGCGGTAGTTCCGACGTTGAAAACTGCGGTACTACCGCTCTTCCAGACATAGCACAGATTTGGCTTTTAAAATAGATTTTTAATGAATGCATGCTCCTAGTTTGATCCCAATGGCACATATATTTTGCTATCAAGCTACTTGTCATGATCCCTCTTTATGGTACGATTATTTAGCCTATAATCCGGTCTTTCACCTTTTCTCTTAAGACTGGTAAAAATAAAAAAGGTCCTATTCTAAGTATACCTTTATTTTAAGCTATTTTTGGTCTTCATATTTATTCTTTAACTTGCATCTTGTCAACAACATATGGACTTAACCTTTAACACTCATTAAACATGTTAGTCTCATATTCACATAAAATCATTAATTACTTAAACTATTTTTAAGGGCCTAGATGCTTTCAAGTACCTGAAGATTCTGAAAACCAACAATTGTTTCATCCTCAGGCATGGTCTCACGCATGAAGTTGTGCCCAATAAGCAGGGTGAGGATCTGAAGTGCATTTGTGATGTTTGTAAAGGAGTTGTCAACAAGCGATAGGAAGGAGAGATACTTCAGATTGCTTATACTTGCTGAGAGCTGGCCATGGAGCTTGTTTGAGGATAGCCGTAGTGCAGTAGATTGTTACAAGAGTAGATGCTTTCTGGAATTGTGCCAGTGAAGCTGTTTATCATAAGATCTAAACTCTTAAGATTGAGCAGGGTAGAGAAATTGACCTTAGCAAGTTCCCCCTTTAAGTTGTTGCTCTTGAGATTGATGGTTCTGAGACTAGTGCAGTTGCTCAAAGCCGATGGCAGCTCTCCAGAAATGTCATTTCGGTTCAAATGGAGCTCCTCCAATTTCTTGAGCTGGCCTATTGAATCAGGGATCTTGCCACTGAGTCTGTTCCCTCCTAGATCAAGGGTAACCAGATTAGTGAGTTGGACGATGTCCGCACCATCAAGTACTCCATGTAAATCCTTGTTAGGAAAAGAGAGGCACTCCAACGAGGTAGCATTGAACAGTTCATCTGGGAGAATCCCACTGGAAGACTGAATATGATAACAAAGGGCGTGAATGGTGACTTCTAATTTTCCTCTAAATATTCACAAATCATTCACTTTAATAGCTACGGAGCTATGAAGATTAGGACAGAAGGTCACTACAAAAACTAGCAATTCGAGACACTAAAAACTCAAGAAAAATCAGAACACCGCCGTTGTAATTGCAGTACTACCGCTTGTTATAGTAACCATGATACTACCGCTACAGTAATTGCGGTACTTCCGCTGCTACAGTAAAATTAGGATGAATAGTATTTTAGCACGGTTTTAAAAATAAAAATCGCGAGAACTTTTGATCCGTAGATCCAAATGATATGAAATTTTGCAGGGACCTTCTCTAGGGAATCAACAGCATATTCCAACAAACGATCATGAAAATCATGGTCAAAGTTGTGACCTTTTTCAGTTTGTTGGGTTGCACCAAAACCAAGTAAAAACCCCAAACAGTGAATACAACTTGCTCATGGGTAGAAGATGGCTAAGATGGCTCTAGATGTATTCCCACATATTACAGCAAGCTAGAACACAGAAGAATCCCAGCCAAAAATCTCGGATCAAGAGATGCACCAAAGAGACCAAAGTCAAGAAAATTTAGGTTTTCTTGTGAATCTTGCTATCGAAATGTCTAGATAGGTGGAGATGTATTTCCAAGTATTATGTCCATCTCTTACAAGTTATTAGCACAACAAGATCATAAGAGAGAAAGAGAAGAGATCAAAATCAACCAAAAGTCAAGTACATCAATTAAAAACAAGAGAGACACAAGAGATGCAAAATGATTGATGTATTGCTTACTTGAGAAAGTATGTTTTACAGCTACTACACCTTGGAGGACAAAGAGCACACAAGACACTTACTTTCAAACCCTAACCCTAAAAATGAGAGCACAAGAGATAGGTTGGATGGTTAACACTACATATCTCCATCCTAACCTAGATAGGTAGAGATGTATTCTCAAGTATTATCTCCATCTCTTACAAGTTATTAGCACAGCAAGATCATAAGAGGGAAAAAGGAGAGATCAAAACCAACCAAAAGTCAAGCACATCAATTTAAAAAAAGAGAGACACAAGAGATACAAAACGATTGATATATTGCTTACTTGAGAAAGTATGTTTTACAGCCACTGCACTTTGGAGGACAAAGAGCACAGAAGACACTCACTTTTAAACCCTAACCCTAGAAATGAGAGTACAAGAGATAGGTTGGATGGTTAACACTACATGTCTCTATCCTAACCCCCTTTTATAGGTGGGTAACCAGCCAAGCTACATGGCTCACTTGGCTTGCATGGGTAATCAGCCAAGCTACATGGCTCACTTGGCTCATGCAAGCCTCTCCCGTCCCGGTTCCACCGAACCACAGCTCACTTGGCTCATGTAAGCCACATGGCGTCATCCCGCCATTCGAACTCACCTTCAACATTCCTACCTTTCTCGTGCCATGCTTGAGCTCACTATCTCACATGGCATCATCGATCATTCTGGGCCTTAACTCCTCCATGAGGCTAACCCCGATCCTCGCTGTTGATCACGGTTGACTCCAAGCGACCCTGTACATCTAAAGACAAATAAATCGTTTCCAGACACAAGTTATTCATAATTTGACCTACATTAGTCAAGACATACATCATGCAACCTTAATCCAATGACTCAGGTCAAAACCAAGTTAATCTATGACTCAATTTCCTAAAATTCTGTTTTTCTAGAAAGATCGGAAGTACCACACTTATATACTCCCGCTCTGTAGTACTACCACTCCCCAAAGCGGTACTTCCGCACGTTAAAAACCTCACATAGACCTCTTTAAAAAAATATACCGTAAGTCAACCTGGTATTTCCGCCGAGCGGTATTACCACACTTATGCTTGTGGTAATTCCGCAAAGTGGAACTACCGCACTAATACCTGCGTACTTCCGATTTTCCTAACACTTCTAGAGAACAGTCTAAATCAAATACAATCTTTGCAAAATCAATTGACCACTCTACAAACATTACAATGATTCATCACAATAGTATCATAGATCTTCTCATATGGTCCTTCATCCACTATAAGTTGTTGTGCCTAGCCTTGGGCACTCTGAGCCTGGAGCAACCACCGAGCCCTAGAGGGATGCTATCACTGAATTGGTAGTAGCAGAGGTCGAGCATGGTCAACCATGGGGCGCTGATGCAGAAAGAGCTTGGTTGGTAAAGCCATTGTTGATTGCATTAAGCACTGTCAGATTCTTCATCGCCTCCCATGTGGTTGATGGGATCTTCCCCGTAATAGTTGCTTGAGATGTTCGGCACGTGCAAGGGCTGGATAGGAGCTGTATATGACAGCTCTTTCAGGGCTCTAGTTAAGTGGTTAAAACTAACGTCGAGGACAATGATCCTGCTTAGCGACACCAATTCCAGGGGCAAGAAACGGAGAGTGAATTGTGAGACAAGTTGAGGCGCAACAGGCTGGTGAGTTTGCCAAGGGACGATGAGATGCTCCCCTCGAGACCCTTAGAAGCCAATGAGAATTCAGTCACTGTACCGTCCATGCCGCAAGTGATCCCTTCCCACATGCAGCATGTGGTATCATTCCACGCCATGCATGACGCGGCGAGGTTTTTGCTAGAATCCGGTGAGAGCCCATGGAGGAACTGGAGGGAGCTCTTCTCCTACTCTGTGCAGGAGGTGGTGGGAGAGAGAACGGAGAGCAGCAGTGTAAGGACAAGAAGGCCAAGCAGAGGTATGGGCATTTTGCTCCTGCTGTTCTTGGTATAGAAATGGAGTGGTTGCAAGATTCCCTCTTGAAAGATGAAACTAGCATGGAGTCTTGCTTAAATACCTGAATGGCTGAAGACTTCTGGTGGCCTGCTCTAGAAATAATATGATTTTTTATGACAGCTAACGTAAAAAATTCGAGAGAATATCTCTTCTTGATGCAACTCTCTCTTTTGATGAACGGGAAAAGGCTGCTTTCGGGTGAAAGGAACAAGTGCTGAAGATTTCAAAGATAAGATGGAGTTAACTGCTTGAAAGGCGTATAATTTATTATCGGTGTGTGCACTCCGCATGATGAATACTTGGACCAAATTATCAAGGAAGTGAAGATGCCAATGGTGGGAATGGCAGCTCTCCATTCTTGACCTTTTGCGTTTACTCTCTTGTCAATCTTGCTATCTTGTATATTGGGCTCATATACAGGCTAGCCTTGTACAAACAGTAATCTGTGTAGGATTTAAATACTCATGTCATATGTGCTGCTATTGTCATGGACAACTGCATAAAATTATTGCAGAAATGCAGTACCACTTCACTTGTTCCCAATCACAACACTAATCTCATTCACAAGGGAGTCAAGCAGCACTCAACCAGGGGGGGGGGGGGGGGGGGAAGGCTTTGCAGATTCTTGTGAGAAGGCACGGGAACAACCTGTTTGGCACCATGTGGAGGGGGCCGGATGCTTCTCAATCCAGCGGGAAAACAAGCCCACCGAAGAAAATGCCTAGCCTACGCAAAAGCTGATAAAGCCTGGATCGAGAACTTTCTAAGCCTGATCCGCCCAATCACCGACCCTACCGTCTCGCTCTCCTCGCCGCTCGCCGGAGGCAACGCCACGTCTCCTCGGCGGCGCCTCCACCGCCTCTTCCGCTCATGGACTACGCGAGGGGACTCGAGGATTCTGCATCGCCGCTAATGATGAGCAGTACTCGGATTTTGTAAGCCGTATGTGTCCATCAGCAATGTTGTTAGTATCGCGACATGTATCGTAGTATCATACAGTCCTATCGAAGATAGATGATATAGATCGTAATATAGATCAAAATCAGATAGTATCATAGTAGGATCACGATGTTACTCGACTACTCGTAGAATCATTATGACCGTAGTGAGATCATAATCCTGACAACAAACTATATTAACATATAAAATTTGATATTATCTATTGCTAGTTTAAGTTACACTAGTTTAATTTGCTTTGTTTTGTTGATTACATGTTGTTCTAAGGTAAAAAAAAAGTATTATCTTTGACATATTATATTTTTAGATTATTAGTTTATTAAAAATAATTAAATAAGTTTCAAAAATCAACTTTAATTTAATAACATGAATAAATTACTTAAATTATAAAATTAAAATTAAAAAAATCCACTATAGACTTGCATATTTTGAAATATAATTTAATTTGTATATTATGTATATATATATGTATGTATTATATGACGTTGAAATGGAGCACCATGGTGCCTGGGCACCATGATTTCAAATGCATAAATTCCATCTATATTCGGGTATATTTTTTGAAAATATCAATTTTAAGGTATATACTCATTTATAACAATTCAAATGAAATGTATAAGTTTTAAAAAATATACTCAAATTCAAAGTTTTGAACGAATTTAGATTACATACTTTACTGATTATATATAATCAGCATATACCTACATCATTAAAAAAGGCAACTATATGTATGTATGTGTGTGTATATGTATATATGTATGTGTGTGTGTATATATACACACACACATATATATACATATACACACACATACATGCATACATATACATACACACACATACATACATATACATATACATACACAAACACATACATACACACACATACATACACACACACATACACATACACATAAACATACACACACATACATACATATACACACACATACATACATACGTACGTATCTTGCCCATCAGTTCTGCAATATTCTTTTCTTGCGTGAATCTAAACAGTGGAAGAGACCCCAAAAAATCAGAAATACCTTAATCTTTTGTAAATGTTGAAAATACTAATTACACACAATGTGCATAGTATCCATACTGATGCTGAAAATATTTATGCATAATTTCGACGAGTTTGCATTTGTGAGCAGATTTCGCCATTTCGGAAAGCTTAAGTCCAAGGTTTGAATTCCTTCCGATTTCAGCTCAATTTGGACACCTGAGTAGCAGCTGTATACGGTTCACAAATCACAGCTAGATGATTCTCTTTAGCTCTGTTCATGGAGTACATGTCTATGGTTGGTGCCCATCTCAGAATTGAAATATTATTAGCCTGGATAATACCATCTGATCTAACAGCACCCCAACTCCAAAGAAAACACCAAATGCAAGCGCGAAAAAGATGAGCTTGGTATTACATTGCTTTGTGGAGAGCCTGGAGGCAGGAACTTCGATTGCTGAATCACAGTGGCGAATGAGCATAGGGCCACACAGATTTGGATTGCCATCGAAGCTAGAACTCTGAAATGTGTCAAACTGGCCTCCAGTGGGTATAGGCCCTTCAAGGTCATTGTTAGAAACATTGAACGCAGAAAGGAAGTGCAGATTCTTCAGTGCTTCAGGGATTGCACCTGTGAGATGGTTGCTGGACAAGTCTAGCGCCTGCAGGTTTGTGAGGTTGCAGATTGATTTTGGAATCGCTCCGGATAAGTTGTTGAAGCTCAAATTAAGCATATCGAGCCCTTTCAGCTCACCAATCTCTGGAGGGATCACACCTGTAAAGCCATTCTTGGCTATGTTTATCTTTGTGGGCATACCTCCGAGTGTGCGGTATTGAGCCAATGAAAAACTATATATAGGAAGTTCAAGGACCCTTGCATCCGGATGAGCTACTGTCTTGTTTGATTTAAGCATTGGCATCTGCATTAATGTTGTTGGGAATTCCCCTGTTAGGTTGTTATTTGATATGTCTAGAGAGAAGAGGAAGTTGAGCTTGTTGATCCAGGCAGGTACTGATCCGGTTAGTTGATTGTTTGATAATTCCAAGATCTGCAAATTTGTGACCTTTGATAGCCAAAGAGGCATTTTGCCGAATAATGAGGACCCAACTATTGCTAGAAACTGAAGATTTTCAAAACCATCAATTGTTTCATCCTCTGGCAAGGCCTCCTGCTGGAAGCTCCCCCCCAGAAGTAGGACTGTTAGGTTTCTAAAGCCCTTGAGGATGTGAAGCGCATTTGTGATATTCGTAAAAGCATTATGACCAGCTGATAGGAAGACAAGAGACCTCAGGTTGCCCATTTTTGGTGAGAGTTCACCATGGAAATTGTTCCATGCAAGTCTCAGCGTAGTCAAACTGGTGCATGCATAAATGCTTTCTGGAATTGTGCCATATAAGTTGTTCATGAAAACATCAAAAGTTCTTAGTTTAGACAGGCTGGAAAAGTTGACCTTATAAAGATCACCGCTGAAGTAGTTGCTGTTGAGGTTTATGATTATGATATTTGTGCAGTTGCCAAGATCTGATGGCAGCTCCCCAGACAAGTCATTCTGGTCCAAATGGAGTTGCTCCAATCTCTTGAGCTGACCTATGGAATTCGGGATTTTGCCACTAAATATATTATTTCCGAGATCAAGGATAGACAGTTTCCGGAGTTTTATTATGTGGGCACCATGAAGTACTCCACTTAGATCATTGCTTGGGAAAGAGAGGTACTCCAACAAGGTAGCATTGAATAGTTCATCTGGGAGACTGCCATTAAAGTGGTTATGGCCAGCTTTGAGCACTCTGAGCATGGAGCATTTGCCTAGCTCGGGGGGTACACTGCCGCTGAATTGGTTGAAAGAGAGGTCAAGCACTGCAAAGGATGAAGCATTGATGCAGAAAGAACTCGGTATCTGTCCTGTGAAGCTGTTGTTGCTGGCGTTGAGAGCGACCAGATTGTTCGTCACCTGCCATGTGGTGGATGGAAATTGCCCTGTAAACAAATTGGTCGAGATATCTAGTACCTGCAAAGGCCGGATAGTTGTTAAAGATGGAAGCTCCTGCAGGCCTCCATTCAGTTGATTGAAGCTGATGTCAAGGACGACGATGCTTCTTGATGACAGCAGCGCCTCCATTGGAAATCCACCGGAGAGCGAATTGTGAGACAGGTTGAGATGCAGCAGGCCGGTGAGGTCGCCAAGGGAAGGTGAGATGATCCCTTCAAGGCCCTTAGAAGCCAGTGAAACATGGGTGATTGTCGCATCTCTGTTGCAGGTGATCCCTTCCCACGTGCAGCAGTCTGTGTCATTGCGCCATGACACGGCGAGGCCACCATCCTGTGAGAGCCCGGCAAGGAACTGGAGGAGGGAACTCTTCTCCTTGTCTGTGCAGGAGCCGGTGGAAGGGGTTAAACAAAGCAGCAGCACAAGAGCAACCCCAAGTACATCTGCGGGTAATTTGCTGCTGCTTCTGTTGCATGAAGAGTGGAGTGGCCTCATGGTTTCCTGATGGAACTGCTATTTTCTCGGTTTGGGTACCGACCGGAAACATTAACATGCAATAGTCTGATATTGTAAAGCCGTGAAACTGTAAAACAGATGATCTTGACGCATCTCTTCGGGCTGCAGCCACTGGCTGGTCATCACAAAGACAAAATGGTCAAGGTCCTTAGCCAGACGACGTGGCTACAATTCGGAGGTGAATAAGAATCAGAGGGGTGAACGATTCGCAGTGGAACTATTTTTTTTTTTTTTGCAGTTTTCTGGTTTTTAACCAGCTGACACAACAAAAAACAGCAACGAAAACAAAAGACAGCAAGAAATAAAAACCAGCCTTGTCGCTTTTAGTTGTGACAGATTGATGCGTGGCTTCAACTTTGATTAATTACCTTGACTAAGTAAAGTTGATTAATTACCTTGACTAATTAAAGTGAACTTAAGTCATGGCTAGTCACTTTCAGTTGTGATAGATTGATGTGTGGCTTCAACTTTGATTATTTACCTTGACTAAGTAAAGTTGATTAATTACTTTGACTAATCAAAGTGAACTTAAGTCATGGCTAGTCACAATTACTTGATGATGCCCTTTGCTGAGACTCATGTGATGGATGGAACACAAATACATACCGATCAAGGACAGAGAACCGAGGCAAAAAAACAATACTTCCCTTCTCTCACACGTGGAAGCTGGAAGATCTAAGATGGAGGTGCACGCAGCTAGACGAGGAAAAAGCTCGCCCAAATCAACTCAATGCACATGGCTTTGATTTTTCTCGCCGTGAGGAACGAACGGGCCGAGGACTTCACGCGCGACGGAGATCGAGGACAAAAACGACACCACCTTACTGGTGCTGCTCTCCCTGGAACGAGAATGGAAGATGTGCGCCAGACAAGACAACAAGATGAGGACGACGCGAAGTGAAACGCGCCGACGATAAATTCCTTTTCTTCTAAATTAGATCTAAATTTTGTTTCTGAATCATGATGGCTACAAAGTACCCTCCTAGCACCCCTAAACCCTAGCACAAAATTACTATCTCCAAAAGCCACAGGGTTAGTCTCTAACCTCATCTCTATTTATAGTCTAGTACCCAAAACTTAGACTTATCCTAATCCCATGAATTCTAATCCAATTCCAACAGCAAAGGGACCTGAAACCCTTTTTAACATGGGTTTTCCAAAATTTCAACTTTTCTAACTCGTCACGTGTCGAAACCTCCAGAACCACACCTCCCGTAGCTTCTCCATGCATCATCCAACACGTGTCGTAGCCTCCGGACCGCACCTCCGTAGCTCCAACACGTATCATCCATCTCTGATCTCTATGCGCCCCAAGCATGAGTTCGACCATCTCATAACCTCCTTGACCTTCTGAACCTCAGATCTCCCATCCTAATTCTAGTCCACCTTGTCATCGATAATGATCGCCTCCATACTTAACCTGCACATGCAAAGACCAAAGAACCAAAGAACATTTTTCTGGCACAAGTTCGTCCCAACTTGACCAACATCAGTCCACACACACGCCACACACCTCAAGTAACAGTAATCAACATCATCAATTATTCATCATAAATTTACTATTGTTAATTATTCATCACTAAAATATCATAAATCAAGCTACATGGTTTAACGGACCTTCTAAACGTGGTAAGGCCTGGCCATCTCAATCCTCAATCTAGTGGGGTAATTGGATAACCAACAAGGGTCACTCACTAGCTTTGTTTTTTGGATGTGCAGGGATTGGATTCAAGAATGTGAGGAACCTGCAAGGTGGTTACTGTTCCTGTCTCCAAGTACAACGCACCAACCCGCTCAGCAGTAGTAGCCGTCGTCAATTAATTCATGCATCCTCTTCATGGTCATAAAAGAGGAGTAAATTAGGGATGACTTGAAGAAGAAGAAGAAAAACATTTGTGATGTTAATAAATTAATTAATAAACCTTCAGAATGTAATGATCCGATTTACTGTAAAAAAAGAGATATTTGTGTTGAGGAGGCGGTGCTTGCTAGCTTATCCTGGCTTTCTCAGAGTTGCAATCAGGGAGCTTGTGTTGTTATTTCGTTGCAGTTTGTTTGTTTGTTTTCCCTTCTTTACATGTTGCCTATATTTCCCTGATGCTGAAGTATGCAACGGTCCTTTCCATTTTTAAAAATACTATATTTTTAAACTATACAACCCTCTGTTAAATCTTCTGAACTATAAAATCGTCCATTCAACAATCCGTCTAAAAGTTTTTTAGGACGTCGAGGAGAAACGGAGTAAAAGTTTTTCTAGTGGGGGCACTGAAAAGCCCCAAAAATTCAAACCAGAAAATTTTGTGATTTTTACTGGATTTTTGAGTGTTTTTCAGGAACTTTCCCTTTTTGGAAAGTCGCCCCCGATTTCCGCTTTCCCTTTCAGGCGCTGCCGCTTTCTCCTTTGCTTGGCGCCCTTCCCCTTTCCCGTTTTCTCCCTCCCGGCGCCTTCCCCTTCCTCTCCCGTTGGCGCCGCTCCCCTCCCCGCTTCCCTCCTTCCCAGGTGCCTTCCCCGCTCCCTCTCCCGCTAACGCCTTCCTCCCTCCCCGCCTTCTCCCTCGCACTGCGCCCGCGCCCGAGCTGCGCCTGCGCCCGCTCCTGCACTGCCTCTTGCGCCCCGGTTTCGTCACCGCCCACGTCAGCTGACGCCGCACGGTCCGAAGCTGGCAGCACCTCTGCGCCACGCGTCGCCACCCCCCTTTCCCTGACCCCACCCGTCAGCCGCCGTCTATCCTCTCCGCCGCGCGGGAGCTCGCGTGCGCCCATGCCGCAGCCCACCTGCTCTCCCGTGCCGTCGCCTCGCCATTAATGCGATTGAGCCCCGGTCACAGCCCCTTCAAGCGGAGGAGACACCTTACCTGCTCCCCATTCCCCTGTTGACCCCGCGCCACGCTCGTTGCCTTCTCCCCTACGAATCCCCTCCTCTCCGCTCGGGGCATAAAAGCCACTCCCCCTGCCCCCTTACTTCCTCTTGTTTCCTCAGCTCTCCCACCACTCCCTTTCACTCCTGCCACTCCAGAGGACCTCCCTGAGCCGCCGATTGGGACCCCTTCGCCCGGAGCTCCGTCTCTGCCCTCCCCTGCGCCGGCGACCTCAGTGAGCCGATCTTCCTTCCCATTTCGCCATTTCCCAATTCCTTGAGCTCAGAGTACCCTCACTGCCCCCTAATCACCGTGGTGTGTTCTTCTGGCCAGGTGGAGCCATGTGCTGCGCCGGCGTCGAAGCTTCCCTCGGGCCGTCGCACCTCACCGTGGCCAGCTCTCCAGAGGACTACCCCGCCAAACCCGCCACCGCCAATGTGAGCACCACACTTCCGAGACCGTGAAGCCACCACCGATTGGGCCCTCTCCGCTCCGATGACTCCCTCCACCATCGGGAACCCGAACTCCACCCTTTCGCCGCCGGCCGCCACCCATGGTGCCCTTGCTCCGTTAAACCCCAAAATGGAATCCCCTTGCCATGAGCTACCTGTTGGTACTCTCTTTTGCCGCCAGGGCCCATCGCCGTCGCCGGAGGGCAGAGGTGCCTGCGCCTCTGTATATATATATATATATATATATATATATATATATATATATATATATATATGGGAACGTATCCAGTGCTAATGCACTATTCGGTGCTAACATGTGAACTTCGTTTGTGGGCCATCGGATGTACCTCAAACGGCCTGGATCGTTGAAGGTGGAAGCACCAACTCCACTTATACATTTTTGCACAAAAGCCCCTACCGCTTCGCTCTCTTTTTTCCGGCCCTCGCCTCTGATCCCCACCCCCACCCCCACGTCGTTCCCCGCCGCACTCATCTCTCCCAATCCGCTCCCCTCCCTCTCCCCTCTCGCCTTACTCCTGCTTCGGCTCTCTCCCCGGTGGCTCCCTCCTCGGCCCCCAGTGCCGCCCTCCGGCCCCCAGTGGCTCCCTCCTCGGCCCCCAGTTCCGCCCTCCGGCCCCCGGTGGCTCCCTCGGCCCCCAGTGCCGCCCTCCGACCCCCGGCGCCGCTCCACCTTCTCGCCCCCGCGCCGCCTCTGCCGACGGTGCCGCCTCCCTCCACCATCGCCGACGGTGCCGCCTCCCTCCACCACCGCCGACGGTGGAGCGGCACCGACCACCTTCCAGACCCAACTAGGGTTTGGGCCGACGGTGCCGCCTCCCTCCACCACCGCCGCCCTCCTCCCGAAGACCCCGGCCGCCACTGTCGTCCTCCACCTCCTCAACGCATGACGTACGCGCGCGCTCGGCCTCCTCAACGCATCCATAGGAGTAAGTTGCCCCCTTCACCACCCCTGCATGCTTTTTGCATAGTTCTCTATATCCTTTCAACTTTATCCCAAATACACCTTCTCTATGCATTAGTGAACTGTCTGGAACCTTTAGCACTTAAGGTGTATGTTGATCAATGGAGAGGGGTCTGTACTGTGTAACTTTGTATTGATATGGCATTGATGTTAAAGTACTGGTGCATGAGATTTCATTGCTAGTTCAAGAACCTTCATTTTTCACACTCATTTTGTCAATTATGTGAACTTATGCAATTACTCTTTTTGTTTTATAGGTGGAGATCTCTGTGCATCTACAGCCGAGGCAAAGGAGTAGCAACAAGTTCTCTTATGCAATTACATATAGCTTTTGTTCTTCTCTGTAGCTGTTGTTTGGTCTAGACCTGTGTGCTATAGGGTTGTGAGAATGCAATTACATATTGTGAGAATGCATATTCTGTAACTTGAGAATGTGGTATCCTTGTATCCTTGTCTATGAATAAATAACGTCTGGAATTTGTTGTCCATGTATTTGATTTCAAACTGAGAATGTGGTGAATTCATTTCTGAATTGATCAGATGATACAGTGGAATTGAGTTATTACAACTCATAGAAATTTGTGAATGTGGTGAATGTATTTGTGGATGTATGTAACTGGGCAGTATCCTGGAAGCAGCAACAGTTCACATGAAGAGTATGCTTGCTGATAGGTTTTTGTTTCAATCAGTGATACATGTTGTCAAGTTTTTGTTTCAATCAGAAATGCAAGCAGTTACCTGAAGAGTGGTGAATGTACTGGAGTTTTACATGTTCATTAGAATTACCTGAAGCCTAATATTGACTTTTCTTGCAATATGCTCAACAGTCTATCTTATTGCTTTATACGCTTCAATTCTGAATTTGTAATCAGCAAGCTATTGTTTTTACTTGAAATCTAAGCACAACTATCTCATTGTGTTGAAGGAATAACATCAACAGACCCATTCAACATACAGTTTATAACATTCAACTATCTCATTGTGGTAGCAGGAAACCAATCTACTGCCCAGAATTTGTTTGCTTTTGTATGACTGATACTGTTCCAGCCAGCCCTGATACTGCACCAGCCAGCCAGCACAATTTTGCACCTGATATATTCAAAAATTTTGCACCAGCCAGCCCTGATACTGCACAATTTTGCACCTGATACTGCACAATTTTGCACCAGCCAGCCAGCACAATTTGCACAAAACTGCACTCAGAAACAGCACTGAATACAATTCCCCCAATAGCTGCACTCAGAACCCAGCACAATATTTTCACTCACTCAGAACCAGCAAGCACAATTGTTTCACTCAGAACCAACAAACACCTGATACAGCATTGTTTCACTCAGGCCAGCACAATATTGCACAACAATACTCAGTCATTATTGTTTCTCTCCATTCGACAAAACAATTAGAGCACAACACAATTTGATTACACATTCCACTGCTTCTCAATTTGATTACACAAAACAATTTAGGTTCACAATTTGATTACACAAAACAATTCACACACAAAACTACCACGCCAACACCATCACAAACACACCACTGCTGCATTACAACTGGTAATCTAAAGAAGAATGCATTTTTTTTGCAAAATCACAACACAAATCAACCTCCCTGGTGCGCTGTGATGGCGGGGAAATGACGTGCAGTGGGGGAGGGAGGTGGCGATGCTGCTGACGAAGGAGGACCCAAGGACTGCGCCGTGGTGGAGGGCTGCGCCGTCGGCCAAAACCCTGGCCGACGAGGGCGACGGCGGCTCAGTGGTGGAGGGGGAGGCGGCGATGCAGGTTTGGAGGGCGATGCCGTGCAGAGGGGGAGGGAGGTGGCGACGCTAGGCTGCGCCGTGGTGGAGGGCGGCGGCGCCGTCGGCCAAAACCCTAGCCGAGGAGGGCGGCGATGCAGGTATGGAGGCGGCGGCGACTCAGTGGTAGAGGGCGGCGCCATCGTCGGGCTTCTTGGGTGGAGGGGGAGGCGAGCAGACGGGAACGGGAGGGGGAGACCAAATGGCAGGCGGAACTGGGGGCCGAGGAGGGAGCCACTGGGGGCCGGAGTGCGGCACTGGGGGCCGAGGAGGGAGCCACCGGGGAGGGAGCCGAAGCAGGAGTAAGGCGAGAGGGGAGAGGGAGGGGAGCGGATTGGGAGAGATGAGTGCGGCGGGGAACGGCGTGGGGGTGGGGGTGGGGATCAGAGGCGAGGGCCAGAAAAAAGAGAGTGAAGCGGTAGGGGCTTTTGTGCAAAAATGTATAAGTGGAGTTGGTGCTTCCACCTTCAACGATCCAGGCCGTTTGAGGTACATCCGATGGTCCACAAACGAAGTTCACATGTTAGCACCGAATAGTGCATTAGCACTGGATACGTTCCCATATATATATATATATATATATATATATATATATATATATATATATATATATATATATATATATATATATATATATATATATATATATATATATATATATGTGAGATAGAATTGTGATTTTACGTTCCGATCCCGTTAGACGAAAAACATGGTATCATGATCTTGATAACCTTGCCCATCAGTTCTGCAATATTCTTTTCTTGCGTGAATCTAAACAGTGGAAGAGACCAAAAAAATCAGAAATACCTTAATCTTTTGTAAATGTTGAAAATACTAGTTACACACAATGTGCATAGTATACATACTAATGCTGAAAATATTTATGCATAATTTTGACGAGTTTGCGTTTATGAGGAGATTTCGCCATTTCGGAAAGCTTAACTCCAAGGTTTGAATTTCTTCCGATTTCAGCTCAATTTGGACACCTGAGTAGCAGCTGTATATGATTCACAAATCACAGCTAGATGATTCCCTTTAGCTCTGTTCATGGAGTACATGTCCATGGTTTGGTGCCCATCTCAGAATTGAAATATTATTAGCCTGGATAATACCATCTGATCTAACAGCACCCCAACTCCAAAGAAAACACCAAATGCAACCGCGAAAAAGATGAGCTTGGTACTACATTGCTTTGTGGAGAGCCTGGAGGCAGGAACTTCGACTGCTGAATCACAGTGGCGACTGGCGAATGAGCATAGGGCCACACAGATTTGGGTTGCCATCGAAGCTAGAACTCTGAAATGTGTCAAACTGGCCTCCAGTTGGTATAGGCCCTTCAAGGTCATTGTTAGAAACATTGAATGCAGAAAGGAAGTGCAGATTCTTCAGTTCTTCAGGGAGTGCACCTGTGAGATGGTTGCTGGACAAGTCTAGCGCCTGCAGGTTTGTGAGGTTGCAGATTGATTTTGGAATCGCTCCGGATAAGTTGTTGAAGCTCAAATCAAGCATATCGAGTCCTTTCAGCTCACCAATCTCTGGAGGGATCACACCTGTAAAGCCATTCTTGGCTATTTTTACCGTTGTGGGGAAACCTCGGAGTGTGCTGTATTGACGCAATGTTCCACATGGATAACTATACATAGGAAGTTCAAGGACCCTTGCATCCGGATGGGCTGCTATCCTGTTTGATTTAAGCATTGTCATCTGCATTAATGTTGTTGGGAATTCCCCTGTTAGGCTGTTATTTGATATGCCTAGATAGAAGAGGAAGTTGAGCTTGTTGATCCAGGCAGGTACTGATCCGGTTAGTTGATTGTTTGATAATTCCAAGATCTGCAAATTTGTGACCTTTGATAGCCAAAGAGGCATTTTGCCAAATAATGAGGATCCATCTATTGCTAGATGCTGAAGATTTTCAAAACCATCAATTGTTTCATCTTCTGGCAAGACCTCCTGTTGGAAGCTCCCCCCCAGATGTAGGACTGTTAGGTTTCTAAAGCCCTTGAGGATGTGAAGCGCATTTGTGATATTCGTAAAGGCATTACCACCAGCTGCTAGGAAGGCAAGAGACCTCAGGTTGCCCATTTTTGGGGAAATTGTTCCCTGCAAGTCTCAGCACGGTCAAACTGGTGCATGCATAAATGCTTTCTGGAATTGTGCCGTATAAGTTGTTCACGCAAACATCAAAGATTCTTAGTTTAGACAGGCTGGAAAAGTTGACCTTATAAAGATCACCGCTGAAGTAGTTGCTGTTGAGGTTTATGATTATGATATTTGTGCAGTTGCCTAGATCTGATGGCAGATCCCCAGAGAAGTTATTCTGGTCCAAATGGAGTTCCCCCAATCTCTTGAGCTGACCTATGGAATTCGGGATTTTGCCACTAAACATATTCCATCCGAGATCAAGGATAGACAATTTCCGGAGTTTTATTATATGGGCACCATGAAGTACTCCACTTAGATCATTGTCTGGGAAAGAGAGGTACTCCAACAAGGTAGCATTGAATAGTTCATCTGGGAGACTGCCATTAAAGTGATTATGGCCAGCTTTGAGCACTCTGATCATGGAGCATTTGCCGCTGAATTGATTGAAAGAGAGGTCAAGCACTGCAAAGGATGAAGCATTGATGCAGAAAGAACTCGGTATCTGTCCTGTGAAGCTGTTGTTGCTGGCGTTGAGAGCGACCAGATTGTTCGTCACCTGCCATGTGGTGGATGGAAATTGCCCTGTAAACAAATTGGTCGATATATTTAGTACCTGCAAAGGCCGGATAGTTGTTAAAGATGGGAGCTCTTGCAGGCCTCCATTCAGCTGATTGAAGCTGACGTCAAGGACGACGATGCTACTTGATGACAGCAGCGCCTCCAATGGAAATCCACCGGAGAGCGAATTGTGAGACAGGTTGAGATGCAGCAGGCCGGTGAGGTCGCCAAGGGAAGGTGAGATGAGCCCTTCAAGGCCCTTAGAAGCCAGTGAAACATGGGTGATTGTCGCATCTGTGTTGCAGGTGATCCCTTCCCACGTGCAGCAGTCTGTGTCATTGCGCCATGACACGGCAAGGAACTGGAGGAGGGAACTCTTCTCCTTCTCTGTGCAGGAGCCGGTGGAAGAGGTTAAACAAAGCAGCAGCACAAGAGCAACCCCAAGAACATCTGTGGGTAATTTGCTGCTGCTTCTGTTGCATGAAGAGTGGAGTGGCCTCATGGTTTCCTGATGGAACTGCTATTTTCTCGGATTGGGTACCGACCGGAAACAGTAACATGGTCAAGGCGTGAAACTGAAAAAGTGATGCTCTTGACGCATGGTCAAGGTTGTTAGAGATATGTATAGTTTGTTATTCCCCATTGTTATGAGGGGTTCTTTGCATATTTACCACTTGTACTTTGTGTATATATTCTGGCCCATTGGCCTCATATGAATACAAGCGCTATTCATAACATGGTATCAGAGCCAAAACTAGGGTTTTGGTTTACCTAGGGTTCCGCGCCGCCGCGGGTTCCGCGCCGCCGTTGGCCTCCCTGCGCCGCCGCCGCTGTTGCCGACTCCCGGCCTCCGCCGTTGCTGGCCTCGGCGCCTCCCCCGTCGCCGCTGCCGCCCTGCTGCCGTCGGCCCCGCCCGACTCCCACCCGGTCGCCTCGCCGGCCTCCTCCGCCGCCCCGCGCCTCCCCGCGTCGCCGCCCGGCCTCCCCGCCGCTCGGGCTCGGCCGCTCGGGTCCTCGGTGCCTCCGCCTTCTCCCCGGCCGCCGACGTGGCCTCCGAGCGTCGTCCCCGGCCGCCGACGCGTCGTCGTCTCCTCCATCCCCGGCCGCCGCGCCGCTGAGAGGCGGGCCTCCGCCGCCTCCGCTCCGCCTGCCGGGCCGCCGCCGCCCGCGCCGACCCCGATCCGCTCGAGGCCGCCGCTCCCCACCGTCGCAGACTCGAGGCCGCCGCTCACCGCCGTCCGCCCGGCCTCCGCTGCCACTCCTTCCGCCGTCGGCCTCCGCCCTGCGCCCGGCGTCGCCGCCGCCGTCCAGCGCCGCTGCTAACCCTAGCGCGTGCGTGCGTAACGGGCCGAAGGCCCGTTTGAGTTTTTCTACCGAGCGGCGGAAGAAAAAAAAACAAAAAAAACAAAAACAAAAAAAAACAAAAAAAACGTCATTCTAACCGCCGCGCCGTCCAGCGCCGCCTGTTAGACTTCGTTCCCTTGGTCGCCGCGCCGTCCAGCGCCGCCTACCAATGGGCACCGTTTCCCTCCCTCGTTGCCCGGTGATTTTTGATGGTGTTAATTACACCGACTTCGTGTCTCACATGCGCATCCACATGCGTGGTCTTCGTCTCTGGGGCATCCTCTCTGGCGATGTCACCTGCCCGCCTTGCCCTATTCCTCCGACGGAGCCTACGCCTGTGGCATTGCCCCCGACAGCCGATAAGCCTGCTGCTGAGGCCGCTCGCCTCGCTGATGATGAAGCTGCCTCTGCCTACCACGAGGCTCTGGATTTCTACAAGGATCGTCTGACCGTCTACACTCAGTGGTACGATGACGACGCTCGGGCTGCTGCTGTCTTCATCGCCAGTGTCCAGCCTCAGTTTTCTTCTGAGGTTGTGGGACTCCCTTCGGCTTTTCAGATGTGGACTCATCTTCGTCAGCGCTACGAGTTACGCGCAGAGGAGACTCGTTTGAGTGGTGCTGGTCTGATGCCACTCCCATCTGTGCTCGCCGCTCGTCCGCCTGCTACACTGCCTCCTCCAGCGGCTACCACAGGTGGTGGTGGCCGTCCTCCGTCTGGAGGTGGCCGTCCTCACTGTTCCTACTGCGACAAGGATGGCCACACTGCGTCCCAGTGCTACAAAAAGAAGCGGCATCTTTCACGCCGTTCTTCTACTGGCAGTAGTGCTTCTACGACGACGTCTGCCTCGACTTCTTCAGCAGCTTCTCTCACCAAGCAGGAGATAGCCAGACTTCGACGCCTACTTGCCGCTTCAGGTTCTCCCTCGACAGGTTCTGCAGGTTCTGCTACTCACTCTTCGGGCACTGAGAGACCACCTCCTACACAGTCAGGCACCTCCCCGTGGATTCTTGATTCTGGAGCATCTTTTCACATGACTCCTGATCCTTCCACTCTGTCTTCTATTACACCTCTTGATTCTCCTGTCAGTGTTCTTACTGCTGATGGTACATCTCTTTCTGTCTCTGGTCGAGGATCTCTTAGCAACTCATCCTTTCATGTTCCTTCTGTTGCTCATGTTCCTCGCCTTACCTTACAGCTTCTTTCTGCTGGGCAGATTACTGACCGTGGTTATCGGGTCATTCTCGACTCTGACTCTTGTTGTGTTCAGGATCGCCACACGGGAGCTCTGGTTGGTTCTGGCCCTCGGCGCTGTGACTCACAGCGTCTCTGGGAGCTTGACTGGCTTCACCTTCCTTCCGCTGCCACCACCGCCGCCAGTCTCTCCGCTTCTGCCACTTCGTCTACCGGCTCTTTCCAGCAGTGGCATCACCGTCTTGGCCATCTGTGTGGATCCCGTCTGTCGTCCTTAGTTCGTCGTGGTCCTCTGGGGTCTGTCTCAGGAGACGTATCTTTAGATTGTCAGGGCTGTAAGTTAGGTAAACAGATTCAGCTTCCTTATCCTCATAGTGAGTCTGTGTCTCAGCGTCCTTTTGATCTTGTTCATTCAGACGTTTGGGGTCCGGCTCCCTTTGTTTCGAAAGGGGGTCATCATTATTATATTATTTTTATAGATGATTTCTCTCGCCACACTTGGATATATTTCATGTCTTCTCGTAGTGAGGCCTTGCCTATCTATAAACAATTTGCCACTATGATACACACACAGTTCTCCACTCCTATTCGTGTCCTTCGTGCTGACTCTGCTGGCGAGTACCTCTCTCGTCACCTGCGCAGCTTCCTTGCTGAGCAGGGCACTCTCGCTCAGTTCTCTTGTCCTGGTGCTCATGCTCAGAATGGTGTCGCTGAGCGCAAGCATCGGCACCTCCTTGAGACGGCTCGTGCTCTGATGATCGCCGCCTCTATTCCACCTCACTTTTGGGCCGAGGCTGTTTCCACTGCCACCTATCTCGTCAACATCCAACCCTCTTCTGCTCTTAAGGGAGCGATCCCTGTTGAGCGTCTCTGTGGTCTTCTTCCTGACTACTCTGCCCTTCATCTGTTTGGCTGCGTTTGCTACGTTCTCCTCGCCCCTCGAGAACGCACCAAACTGACCGCTCAGTCTGTTGAGTGTGTCTTTCTGGGATACAGTGCCGAGCACAAGGGCTATCGGTGTTGGGATCCTGTTGGTCGTCGGATGCGGGTTTCTCGGGATGTGACTTTCGACGAGTCTCGTCCATTCTACCCACGTCCTGCCTCTCCTTCGGCTTCCTCTGTGGAGTCTCTGTCTTTCTTGACCTTTCCAGATACACCTATATCTGTTTTGCCCTCGTCCACCTGTCCCACTGAGTCTCCACATATTCCTCCTGTGGCCTCTCCGCCGTTGTCGCCGCCTGTGTCGTCTCCTACGACTCCCCAGGCTCCTCCTACTACAGTACCTCCTTCTCTTATCTTCTACACTCGTCGACCTCGTTTTGAGGATCTTCCAGCTGAGCTATCTTCCTCTGATGTTCCCTCTTCTTCTGATGCTCCATCTTCCCCTGATGGGCCATCTTCTCCTCGCTACGCTCTCCGCGATCGCCAGTTGATTCGGCCTCCTGCCCGTTTTGCCTTTGCTGGCGCGGCTACTCGTGAGCCTGTCTCCTACCGGGATGTTGTTACTCACCCTGAGTGGCAGCTTGCCATGGCCGAGGAGATTGCTGCCCTTGAGCGTACTGGTACTTGGGATCTTGTTCCTTGTCCATCTCATTCTCATCCCATCACTTGTAAGTGGGTCTATAAGATTAAGACTCGCTCTGATGGCTCTCTTGAGCGCTATAAGGCGCGTCTTGTTGCTCGTGGTTTCCAGCAGGAGCATGGTGTTGACTACGACGAGACTTTTGCTCCTGTAGCCCACATGACCACTGTTCGGACTCTTATTTCAGTGGCGTCTGTTCGCCACTGGTCTGTTTCTCAGCTTGATGTCAAGAATGCCTTTCTTAATGGCGAGTTGCGCGAGGAGGTCTACATGCATCCGCCACCTGGGTATTCTGTTCCTGAGGGCATGGTCTGTCGCCTTCGTCGCTCTCTCTATGGCCTTAAGTAAGCCCCTCGTACTTGGTTTGAGCGCTTCTCCTCTATGGTCACTGCTGCTGGTTTTTCAGCTAGTGATCATGATCCTGCGCTCTTTGTCCACACTTCGTCTCGTGGTCGGACTCTTCTTCTCCTGTATGTTGATGATATGATCATTACGGGAGATGATTCTGAGTACATTGCCTTTGTCAAGGCTCGTCTTAGTGAGCAGTTCCTTATGTCGGATCTTGGTCCTCTTCGTTACTTCCTTGGGATTGAGGTTACTTCCACTCCAGATGGTTTCTTTATGTCCCAAGCGAAATATATTCAGGATCTTCTTGATCGCGCCTCTCTCACTGATCAGCGTACTGTTGAGACTCCCATGGAGCTCAATGTTCACCTCCGACTCTCTGATGGCGAGCCTCTTTCTGATCCGACTCGCTATCGTCATCTTGTTGGGAGTCTTGTCTACCTTGCTGTTACTCGTCCGGATATCACTTATCCAGTTCATATTCTGAGTCAGTTTGTTTCCGCTCCCACTCAGGTCCACTACAGCCACCTTCTTCGAGTTCTGCGATACCTTCGCGGGACTATCTCTCGCCGTCTCTTCTTTCCACGTTCCAGCTCTTTACAGCTTCAGGCCTATTCGGATGCTACTTGGGCCAGCGATCCTTCTGATCGCCGGTATCTCTGCTTACTGTGTTTTTCTTGGTGGTTCCCTTATTGCCTGGAAGACGAAGAAACAGACTGCAGTGTCCCGTTCGAGTGCAGAGGCTGAGTTGCGAGCTATGGCTCTCTTGACAGCAGAGATTACTTGGCTACGGTGGTTACTTGAGGATTTTGGTGTTTCTGTCACTACACCGACCCCTCTCTTGTCAGACAGTACAGGTGCTATCAGTATTGCTCGTGGTCCTGTG
The DNA here is from genome assembly GCA_017311315.1 of Dendrocalamus latiflorus. Lineage (NCBI taxonomy): Eukaryota > Viridiplantae > Streptophyta > Magnoliopsida > Poales > Poaceae > Dendrocalamus > Dendrocalamus latiflorus. Next base: position 46,907,705 of record CM029639.1, on the reverse strand, counting down.
AAGCATGAGCTCACCAAGCATATTGGTGTTGATGCTTCTTTCATGAGGTCTTGTGTGCATGATCAGATGATTACTCTTCAGTATGTGCCTTCGGAGCTTCAGATAGCGGATTTCTTCACGAAGGCCCAGACTCGAGCACAGCATAGCTTCTACCTCTCCAAACTCAGTGTTGTTGATCCACCATGAGTTTGAGGGGGGGTGTTAGAGATATGTATAGTTTGTTATTCCCCATTGTTATGAGGGGTTCTTTGCATATTTACCACTTGTACTTTGTGTATATATTCTGGCCCATTGGCCTCATATGAATACAAGCGCTATTCATAACAAAGGTCAAGGTCCTTAGCCAGAAGGCGTGGCTCTACAATTCAGAGGTGAATCACGGGCTGCCTGCTGTAATCTACGTGTTGAAAAGTCCAGTCTGTATAAATGCTGGTGTTCCTCACGAGCTGTCATCCTTGGTCCAATTATTATTGAATATTTTGAGAATAAATAGAAAACTGCATATGTAATTTATCTGGCTGTAACTAACTCTATGGTAAGGAATTTGTGTTATCAAGATCTTCGAGAAAAACTCCCCCCCCCCCCCTTGATTTCTGTGAATTTTGCAATAGCTGCTTTCAGAGAATACTAAGGAACAAAAGCATGCGCCAATTGGTTCGCGTCTTAAGTACATGGTTACTCCCTCTAGTAAAAAAAGACATGTCCATCAGCAACATGTACGGTCGAACTATTTCATCTTTCACCGACAGCATCTTTAAATATTTAGACTAGATGGATGAAAATTATATGAGTAGAATTGTGTTGAAAAGTACTTTCATCGTATTACTATGGAATCATTAGGTTTTCGTAAATATATGCCATACAACTCTGTCGTATTTTCTCAGGCGTTGTGTGGCCCCCAGACTCTGTTTGTATTTTCTCAGGCGTTGTGTAACCCTCAGTGTCTGTTCTATCTTATTCAAGACAAGTCTGCTTACTATTAATCTTTTTTTTTTAAAAAAAAAGGTCTGCTGACTATTGCTTCAAGCATGGCAACACTATTCTGAAACTTTGAGCGGTCAACAACGATGTTACGACATGTCGTCATGTCGTGCACGCTGATAGACGGTATGCAGACGTCGGAAACTTCCTGATCGTCTCCGGTTCTTGTTTCTGACGGTCTTGAGACGTCGAGAGCAACAGCGGTTGAGCTCATCATTTTTCCTCTCCAAGATATACACCATCCAAGGAGTAAACGTAGTGCTAGTAGTTAGCACCATAGGAACAGCGAAGGGACGTCCAATAGGGTCTTAAATTATGCTCGCTCAGAGTTGCAACTCGAGCGTGCGATCCAAGCTCGCGACTACGAACTTTGTAGGATCGTCGATGGTAATAAGAGGAGGGTGAATGATTGCAGTGCGCAGTGAAACTTTTTTTTCAAATCTGCAGTCTCCTGGTTTTTTCAACATGCCGACACAACAAAAAGCAGCAACGAAAACAAAATACATCAAGAAATAAAATAACATAAATTTTCTCTCCCCCTATCACTGTAGCAAATAGTACTTTACTGTAGCAGCCGAATTAAAAACCAGCCTTGTCGCTTTCAGCTGTGACAGATTGATGCGTGGCTTCAACTTTAATTAATTACCTTGACTAATCAAAGTGAACTTAAGTTATGACTGGTCACAATTACTTGATGATGCCCTTTGCTGAGAGACTCATGTGATGGATGGAACACAAATACATATCGATCGAGGAACAGAGAACCGAGGCCAAAAAACAATGCTATCCCTTCTCTCACACGTGGAAGCTGGAACATCTAAGATGGGGGTGCATGCGGCCAGACGAGGAAAAAGCTCGCCCAAATCTCAATGCACATGGCTTTGATTTTTCTCGCCGTGAGGAATGAGTGGGCTGAGGACTTCACGCACAAGGAGATCAAGGACAAAAACGATGCCTTACTAGTGCTGCTCTCCCAAGTACGAGAACGGACGACGTGCGCCAGACAAGATGACGAGACGAGGACGACGCGAAGTGAAACGGTCGAAGTCGAAGGGGGCAATGCTTGAAGTCGAAGGGGGCAGTGCTCAAAGTCGCGGTCATAGTCATAGTCGTAGCTAGGGGTGGAAACGAGCCGAGCCGAGCTGGCTCGAGCCAAGCTCGGTCTAGCCCGGGTGAACAGTAGGCTCGGCTCGGCTCGTTTCCGAAACGAGCTACGCGAGAGGCTCGGCTCGGCTCGAAATGAGGCTCGAGCCGGCTCGTGAGCCCGAACGAGCCAAAACGGCTCGCAGATAACAGAGCAGCAAATTGCCAGATTCACAGACAGAGATCTCTCTTCTCTCGTTTTCCCCATTAGTGATGAGTCCTTCCCTCTTCTCCAACCTCACCTCCCTCCTCCTCCACCACTCCCCTGCTGGCGCCTCCTCCGGGCCCCTGTCTTCTCCTCCTCCCTCTGGCCTCTCCATCCCTGCCGCTCCCGTTCCCACCACAACCACCCCCACCCCGCTCGCCCACGCCGCCATCGGGGCCTGCACTAGCGCCGCTATAGGGGCCTTCACCTACGCCTCCCTGCTCCCCATCGACGCCATCAAGACCCGTCTCCAGACCGGCACGGCGTCCCACTGCTCCTGGCATGGCAAGTCTTCCTCGACATCATCTGCACCGACGGCCCACTCGGCCTCTACCGTGGCCTCTCCTCCGTCATCCTTGGCTCCACCTCCTCATCCGCCGTCTACTTCGGCACCTGCACCTGCAAGCTCGCCAAGTCGCTGCTCCGCCCCCACCTCCCCCTTCCTTGTGCTTCCGCTCGCCGGCGCCAGTAGCAACATCTCCTCCTCCGCAATCATGGTCCCCAAGGAGTTAATCACCCAACGGGGGGAGCACACGGCGAGGGGGGCATACGGCGGCGGGGGGAGCACACGGCGGCGGGGGGAGCACATGGCGGCGAGGGGGCACACGGCGGCGGGGGGAGCACACGGCGGTGAGGGGGCACACAGCGGCGGGGGGAGCACACGACGGCGAGGGGAGCACACGGCGGTGAGGGGGCACACGGCGGTGAGGGGCACACGGCGGCGGGGGGAGCAACGCCGACGGCCCGACGCAACGCGAGTGGGGAATCGGGAGATGGGACTCATGGGAGATGCAAGTGGGGAATGGGGAGATGACTGGCTCGCGAGCCAAAATAGCTCGAGTGGAGAATGGCCGAATGGGAGACGGGAGATGACCGGGTCACTGGGGTTATCAACTATACACACGAGCCAAAATAGCTCGCAAGCCGGCTTGCGAGCGGCTTGAGCTCGGCTCGAATTTTTTGCGAGCTGTGAAGAAGGCTCGGCTCGAAATTTCATGAGCTCGAGCCGAGCCACGAGCCTCAAGCTATTTTTCCATCCCTAGTCGTAGCGCCCGTGGACATAGTCGTAGTTGTAGCGCCAACCTAGAGGGCACCTGTTGGTTCATCCACAACCTTCACTAATACGAGTTCCCCCTCCAGTTGGACATCCCCGTCGCCTACCCCCAGGTCACCCCCGAGATCGAGCTCCCATCCTCGATGGCAAGACCCACAAGGTGGTCAAAGTCGAAGCCATGGTCAAAAGGGCCGTGGTCGAAGGGGGAAGTGGTCGACGTCGAAGGGTCGTAGTCAAAGGGGATAGTGGTCAAAGTCGAAGGGGGCAGTGGTCGAAGTCGAAAGGGGTAGTGGTCGAAGTCGGGGCCATGGTTGAAGTCGGGGCCGAGCAGGCTGGCGCTGGTAATCAGGTGACAGGGCACAAGCGCACCGGAAGCCTACCAACGTACGACCACCAGCGATGGTCGATTGCTCCTGACCTACAATCACGCGCGATGGTCGACGGCTTCTAACTTATGACTACGAGGTGTTATCGACAGCTTCTAATTTACGACCATGAACACTGGTCGATGTGTTTCAACTTATGACCACGAGGTGTGGTCGATATCTTCCGACTTATGACTACGAGCGCTGGTCAATGTGTTCCGACTTACAACCATGAGGTATCCTCGATGGTTTCCGACTTACGACTACGAATGATGGTCGTCGGCTTCTGATGTACGAACATGAGCCATTGTCGAAGGCTCTCGATTTAGGACCACGAACGATCGTCGACTGCTGTTAACTTACGACCACCAGCGATGGTTGACCGCTCCCGACCTACGATCATGCGCGATGGTCAACGGTTTCCTACTTACAACGACGAGGTGTACTCGAGGGCTCCTGACCTACAACCACGAGGTGTGGTCGATGTCTTCCAAATTATGAGCACGAGGTGTGATTGACGGCTTCCGACTTACTTGACGAATTTAAAAACTTTTAGAACATGTTTGGATGTATATTCTAAAAATTCTTATGAACCATGAGTTTTAAAACATGTGGTATGATAAATTTTAAAAAGGGGTTCTTGATCATATACCCTCCCTTTTTTTGCAAATTCAGGATTTACCCTCCCGCCTCAATGACATGTGGGGTCATCATAAGTCACTGACACGTGGGTCAGGAGGGTAAATCCTGAATTCCCATCTATGAGGAGGGTATATGATGAATAAATCCTTTTAAAAATCCGTAGCAATGCACAGACATTCACCTAGTATTGATAGTATACTGATTATCACAACTATAATAACTTTCATATATGAAAATATTTGAACAAAAGTTTATCCCTACATTTCTTTATGGCAAGCATATAGCGTCTTAACTATGCAAACAATATCACTTTCTTGTTTGTAGTTACTTGTTTATAGCGTCTGCCGTTGTTGAAGTACCTCGATGTGAAGAACGATTCTTTGATGACATTCCTGAACTCGTTGAGTCTTTCTTGCTAATGCCCTCTTCAATTAATCCCGACAGAGTTCTTACCTTTATGGTCAAGGATAAGAGGTAAGACCTAAACAGATCTTTGGAGAGAATGATCTCTAAGCGATTACGTGTTTGTTGTTCTTGTGGAAAGCATACGAGAGGAACTGGTGCCAAGTAAGTATTGTGTTTGCCGCCAATTCCCTCGCAGCTGTAGGTCATGGCTTCGCGCGCCTGGCCGGGCGAACTTGAGCCTGATACGGGCTGCTTGGCCTGGCAATCGAAACCATCATACAGGCCAGGGAAATCCTAACCAGTCAATAGAAAGCAACAGAGAGGATGTAGCAACAGCACCGCCGTCAGAGGCGGAGCTAGGGCTCGGGCTACCGGGGCAATAGCCCAAGGTCCAGTTGAGAAAATCTGTATATTTACTATAGCAATATAGTGAAGGCTTTACTTTTTTTTCTTTACAATGGGCTGGGAACCTCGGGCTGGCTACGCCCCTGACCGCCGCCGCCTTTAGCCACTGTACTTGTCGGACACCGTCCTCACTGCCGTCGTCAATGAACTTTGGCTGCGCCAACATAGGTGATTGGTGGATGCACTGATCTGCATCAGTGGCCTTGTTAGTTTACATGGAGGGATTGGAGTGCACGGGGAAGAAGCAGAAAGAACTACTGATGGCAATGGGATCGTTGTAGGGGAGATATTTGGGGTGGACATGGTTTTTTCGATCTGATTTTTTAGGACGTCGAGGAGAAACGGGGTAAAAGTTATTCTAGTGGGGGCACGGTGGGACAATGGTGGCGAGGAGGCCGAGCGAGCCAGGTAGATGGGCTTATATTGTCAGTATTTTTATTTTGAGAGAGAGGACGCAGATGAACTATCATTAAGAGGAAGTTGAGAAAGGCAAATAAATTACTACTATCAATTCATTTTTTTAATTAGTAAGGATAGGGTGGACGCACCCAATGAATGTATTCTTTTCAGCTGTGTCTTATGATTTTTTGCCCTAACGCTAATATTTGTGTGAACGAACTAAACGCTGATAAGCTGCCTTGAAAAAGATGTTTCAACAAACCATTTCAAAACAGCGATAAAAATATCATTCTATTTATTTATTTAAGAAAAATGATAAGTATAATATGAAAAGGAACGGAGCAATTGATGACCTGGCAGGGTGACTTTTTTCCATCCGTAAAATAGGCTACTGTAGAGTTGGGCTCCCGTGCATTTTTGGATGGGTCGTATTGATCCAAATTGGCTAGGCTGGATCTCTACTATCATCTTTCGATCGAAATTTGATGTGCTGAATTGGGTGGCACACATTCATCGCCCAGACTAATTTTCTAGCTTACTGAGCTTAGTTAACAAAGCTAATAAGCCCAACCGCCGGCCGACATTCTATTCCCATCCCATCTTCATTCCGGCTCGACGCCGTCGCGGTGAGCCGGTGGACTGGGCGGCGGCGGCGGCCGCCGCTGTCTCCTGCCGCTCGCGATTTGTTCCGCGCCCATCGATCATGACGGTCGGTTTAACGAGGTACAGCTCGTCCTTCACCCTCCCCTTCCTTCCTCAATTTCTTACCAACACAACCCCCGCGACCGATGGACAGAGGAACAGATTCAAAAAAATTAGTAAGACCACTTTTAATCTGAGTGACAAAGTAGACATTGAAAGAGAAGTTACTCTGATTAAGGAGAAAGAAGTTGCTGGCACATATTACGGGAGCCCGTACAAAATGTTGGTCGGCCTAGCCAAAAAAATTTACCAAGACTGTATAATCTCTGCCTCTCTGGTAGCACCCCAACTCCGAAGAACACCCCAAATTAAGGCAATCGCGAAGATGACCATGTCACTGAATTCTTGTGCGGAGATTTCTTGAGGCGCTTCGGCCGAACCGCAATGGTGCGTGAGCATCGGGCCGCATAGCTCGAACTTGAAAGCGTGTCGGGCTGGCCTCTAGTTGTGATCATTGTTTGAAACGATGAACTTAGAAAGGAAGTGCAGATTTTCAGTCCGGAAGGGACTTCACCTGTGAGATGGTTGTCTTGCAGGTTTCAAAAACAAAAATCGCGAGAACTTTTGATCCGTAGATCTAAATGATATGAAATTTTGCAGGGACCTTTTCTAGGGAATCAAAAACCTATTCCAATAAACGATCATGAAAATCATGGTTAAAGTTATGACCTTTTTTCGGTTTGTTACAGGATTGCACCAAAACCGAGCAAAAAACCCAAACGGTGAATACAACTTGTTCGTGGGTACAAGATGGCCAAGATGGCTCTAGATGTATTCTCACATGTCACAACAAGCTAGAATACAGAAGAATCCTAGTCAAAAACCTCGGATCAAGAGATGCACCAAAGAGGCCAAAGTCAAGAAAAATCGAATTTTCTTGTGAATTTTACTATCAAAATGTCTAGATAGTTGGAGATATATCCCCAAGTATTATCTCTATCTCTTACACATTATTAGCACAGCAAGATCACAACAGAAAAAGAGGAGAAATCAAAACCAACCAAAAGTCAAGCACATCAATAAAAAATAAGAGAGATACAAGAGATACAAAATGATTAATGTATTGCTTACTTAAGAAGGTAAGTTTTATAGCCACTGCACCTTGGAGAATAAAGAGCACACAAGACACTCACTCTCAAACCCTAATCCTAGAGATGAGAGCACAAGAGATAGGTTGGATAGTTAATACTACATACCTCCATCCTAACTCTCTTTTATAGGTAGGTAACCAGCCAAGCTACATGGTTCACTTGGCTCATGCAAGTCTCTCCCATCCCAGTTATACTGAACCACGGCTCACTTGGCTTATCCAAGCTACATGGCGCCATCCCGCCGTTCGAAGTCGCCTTCAACATTTCTGCCTTTCTCGTGGCATGCTTGAGCTCACTGTCTCACTCGGCATCATTGATCGTTCTGAGCCTTATCTCCTCCATAAGCCTAGCTCCGATTCTCGCTGTTGATCTCAGTTGACTCTAAGCAACCTTGCACATCCAAAGACAAATAAATCGTTTGTAGGCACAAGTTATTCACAACTTGATCTACATTAGTTAAGACATGCATCATACAATCTTAATCTAATAACCCAGGTCAAACCAAGTTAATCCATAACTCAATTCCCTAAAATCCTATTTTTCTAGAAAGATCGGAAATACTACACTTAACATACCGATACTTCCACTCTGCGGTACAACCGCTCCCCAAAGTGGTATTTCCGCACGTTAAAAACCCCACATGGACCTTTCTGGAAAAAACGTACCGCAACTCAAACCGGTACTTCCATCGAGCGGTACTACCACATTTATGCTTGCGGTACTTCAGCAAAGTGAAACTACCGTATTAATATCTTCAGTACTTCCATTTTCCTGACACTTCTAGAAAACAGATCAAATCAAATGTAATCTTTGCAAAACCAATTGACCACTCTATAAACATTGCAATGATTTATCACAATAATATCATGGACCTTCTTATATGATCCTTCACCCACTGAAGTTGTTGAGCCCAACCCTGGGCACTCTGAGCCTGGAGCAACCACCGAACCCCAGAGGGATGCTATCACTGATTTGGTTGTAGCAGAGGTCGAGCACGGTCAACCATAGGGCGCTGATGCAGAAAGAGCTTGGTATGTGCCCGGTAAAGCCATTGTTGCTTGCATTAAGCACTGTCAGACTCTTCATCGCCTCCCATGTGGTTGATGGGAACTTCCCCGTAAAATAGTTGCTTGAGATGTTCAGCACGTGCAGGGGCTGGATAGGAGCTGAATATGGCAGCTCTTTCAGGCCTCCAGTTAAGTGGTTAAAACTGACGTCGAGGACAATGATGCTGCTTAGCGACACCAATTCCAGGGGCAGGCAACCGGAGAGTGAATTGTGAGACAAGTTGAGGCGCAACAAGCTGGTGAGATTGCCAAGGGACGATGAGATGCTCCCCTCGAGACCCTTAAGAAGCCAATGAGACTTTAGTCACTGTACCGTCCATGTCGCAAGTGATCCCTTCCCACATGCAGCATGTGGTATCATTCTGCCATGACGCGGCGAGGTTTTTGCTAGAATCCGGTGAGAGCCCATCGAGTGAATCTCTCTTCTTGATGCAACTTTAGCTTTTGATGAACAGGAAAAGGCTGCTTGCGGGTGAAAGTCATGCATGAATACTTGGTCAAGGAAGTGAAGATGCCAATGGTGGGAATGGCAGCTCTCCATTCTTGACCTTGTGCGTTTACTTTCTCTTGTCAATCTTGCTATCTTGTATATTGGGCATATACAGGCTTGCCTTGTATAAACAGTAATCTGTGTAGGATTTAAATACTCATGTCATATGCAAGGTTTAAAATAGCCGGCTATAGCCACCGCTATAGCCGGATTTAGCCTTTGGGAAGGCTAAAGGCTAGGAGAAATCACTTTTGGCGCTAAATATCTTTTCCCGCTATTAGCCGGATTTATCCCGCTAAATCCGCTAAATGGACTGCTTTTAGCCGGCTAAGAAGGGAAAAAAATTTCTGAAGTGGGCCGAATTCCCGGATGGCCCAAACGCCCAAACCCTAGCTCTTGCTCCTGAGTCCTCACTCCTCAGTCGGTCAGTCCTCGGTCCTCAGTTCCTCACAGCAGACTCCCGACTCCCGACTTCGCCCGCCGCCGCCGCCATGCCTCCCGAGCCCGTGCCGCCCGCCGCCGCCGCGACGCCACCCGAGCCCGTGCCGCCCGCCGCCGCCACCACGCCTCCCGACTCCTGACTTCCCGATCCCGTGAAGCCCGCCGCCGCGACGCCTCCCGACTCCCGGCTTCCCGAGCCCGTGCCGCCCGCCGCCGCCGCGACGCCTCCCGAGCCCGTGCCGCCCGCCGCCGCTGCCACGCCTCCCGAGCCCGTGCCGCCCGCCGTCGCGCCTCCCGGCCGCGCCCGCCGCTTGACCCGTCGCAACAGCAACAACAACATGTCCCAACCAGAGCAACAGCAAGGCAAGTTTTACACTTTTACTCTCCTCCAACTACCCAAATCTGTGTATTGCTTTTCCAAATTAACCATGCATGGGATGTATTAGCCAATATCTGTTAATGGCATTGTTGCTGCTGCTGCTTTAATTAGTTAGATAACAGGACACCAAAGAACACAAGGGAGGCAAAAAACAATGGTTTGAAAACTATACTTGCTTCCTTTGTGATGTAGTTACATAACATTGCAATCGTTCCCAGCTGCTTCATAACATCTTACTCCTATGGTAATTGCAATTGTTAGATAACATCATATTTAGTTAGATAACATTGCAATTGTTGTGAGTTTATTTGGAGTGGAGTTTGTGAGTTCAGCTTGTGAGAGGAATTGGTCAGTCTTTGTGACTTTTATGCCTTTATGGTTTATCAGTTTAGTAACTTTAGTTTGTGAGTTTATTTGGAGAATTATGGACTGTAATCTATTGAACTTATATGTTTGTTTGATAATGTCCTGAAGGAATGCACTATGCCTCACTATTTGCTGCTATGAATGTTTTTGTATGCTAAAATATCCTTGATTATATGCTTGTATGTGCATAAAACATTGAATTCTGAGTTTTTTACATATACTTTTACTAAACCGCTAAATGAGGCTATTTGAGGCTATAGTCCGCTATAGCCTTTGTAACCTCTGCGGAATCCATCCGCTAAATGCCTTAGCCGGCTATTTGAAACATTGGTCATATGTGCTGCTATTGTCACGCACAACTGCATAAAATTATTGCAGAAATGCAGTACCACTTCACTTGTTCCCAAGCACAACACTAATCTCATTCACAAGGGAGTCAGACAGCACTCAACCAGGGGGAAAGGCTTTGCAGATTCTTGTGAGAAGGCACGGGAACAGCCTGTTTGGCACCATGTGGAGTGGGCCGAATGCTTCTTAATCCAGCGGGAAAAGCCTAGCCTACGCAAAAGCTGATAAGGCCTGGATCAAGAACTTTCTAAACCCGATCTGCCCAATCACCGACCCTCCTGTCTCGCTCTCCTCGCCGCTCGCCGGAGGCAACGCCACGTCTCCTCTACGGCGCCTCCACCGCCTCTTCCGCTCGTGGACTACGCGAGGGGACTCGAGGCTTCTGCATCGCCGCCAATGATGAGCAGTAATCGGATTTTGTAAGGCGGTATGTGTCCATTAGCAATGTTGTTAGTACCACGACACGTATCCTAGTATCGTACGATCCTATCAAAGTTAGATGGTATGAATCGTAATATAGGTCGAAATCAGATAGTATCATAATGGCATCACGATGCTACTCGACTACTCGTAGAATCGTTAGGATCGCAGTGGATCATGATCCCGACAACAAACTATATTATCATATAAAATTTGATATTATCTATTGCTAGTTTAAGTTACACTAGTTTAATTTGCTTTGTTTGGTTGTTTACATGTTGTTCTAAGGTAAAAAAGTATTATCTTTGACATATTACATTTTTAGATTATTAGTTTATTAAAAATAATTAAATAAGTTTCAAAAATCAACTTTAGTTCAATATAACATGAAGAAGTATACTCAAATTATAAAATCTATTATAGACTTGCATATTTCGATATATATATATATATATATATATATATATATATATATATATATATATATATATATATATATATATATATATATATATATATATATATATGTGTGTGTGTGTGTGTGTGTGTGTGTGTGTGTGTGTGTGTGTGTGTGTGTGTGTGTGTGTGTGTGTGTGTGTGTGTGTGTGTGTGTGTGTGTGTGTGTGTGTGTGTGATAGAATTGTGATTCTACGTTCCGATCCCATTAGACGAAAAACATGGTATCATGATCTTGATAACCTTGCCCATCAGTTCTGCAATATTCTTTTCTTGCGTGAATCTAAACAGTGGAAGAGAACAAAAAAATCAGAAATACCTTAATCTTTTGTAAATGTTGAAAATACTAGTTACACACAATGTGCATAGTATACATACTAATGCTGAAAATGTTTATGCATAATTTCGACGAGTTTGCGTTTATGAGCAGATTTCGCCATTTCGGAAACCTTAAGTCCAAGGTTTGAATTCCTTCCGATTCCAGCTCAATTTGGACACCTGAGTAGCAGCTGTATACGGCTCACAAATCACAGCTAGATGATTCTCTTTAGCTCTGTTCATGGAGTACATGGTGCCCATCTCAGAATTGAAATATTATTAGCCTGGATAATACCATCTGATCTAACAGCACCCCAACTCCAAAGAAAACACCAAATGCAAGCGCGAAAAAGATGAGCTTGGTACTACATTGCTTTGTGGAGAGGCTGGAGGCAGGAACTTCGACTGCTGAATCACAGTGGCGAATGAGCATAGGGCCACATAGATTTGGATTGCCATCGAAGCTAGAACTCTGAAATGTGTCAAACTGGCCTCCAGTGGGTATAGGCCCTTCAAGGTCATTGTTAGAAACATTGAATGCAGAAAGGAAGTGCAGATTCTTCAGTGCTTCAGGGATTGCACCTGTGAGATGGTTGCTGGACAAGTCTAGCGCCTGCAGGTTTGTGAGATTGCAGATTGATTTTGGAATCGCTCCGGATAAGTTGTTGAAGCTCAAATTAAGCATATCGAGTCCTTTCAGCTCACCAATCTCTGGAGGGATCACACCTGTAAAGCCATTCTTGGCTATTTTTACCGTTGTGGGGAAACCTCGGAGTGTGCGGTATTGAGCCGATGGAATTCTATTATATATAGGAAGTTCAAGGACCCTTGCATCCGGATGGGCTACTGTCTTGTTTGATTTAAGCATTGGCATCTGCATTAATGATGTTGGGAATTCCCCTGTTAGGTTGTTATTTGATATGTCTAGATAGAAGAGGAAGTTGAGCTTGTTGATCCAAGCAGGTACTGATCCGGTTAGTTGATTGTTTGATAATTCCAAGATCTGCAAATTTGTGACCTTTGATAGCCAAAGAGGCATTTTGCCGAATAATAAGGACCCACTTATTCCTAGAAGCTGAAGATTTTCAAAACCATCAATTGTTTCATCTTCTGGCAAGACCTCCTGTTGGAAGTTACCATCTAGAAATAGGACTGTTAGGTTTCTAAAGCCCTTGAGGATGTGAAGCGCATTTGTGATATTCGTAAAGGCATTACCACCAGCTGATAGGAAGGCAAGAGACCTCAGGTTGCCCATTTTTGGGGAGAGTTCGCCATGGAAATTGTTCCATGTAAGTCTCAGCGCAGTCAAACTGGTGCATGCGTAAATGCTTTCTGGAATTGTGCCGTATAAGTTGTTCATGAGAACATCAAAAGTTCTTAGTTTAGACAGGCTCGAAAAGTTGACCTTATAAAGATCACCGCTGAAGTGGTTGTTGCTGAGGTCTATGGTTATGATATCTGTGCAGTTGCCTAGATCTGATGGCAGCTCCCCAGACAAGTCATTCTGGCCCAAATGGAGTTGCTCCAATCTCTTGAGCTGACCTATGGAATTCGGAATTTTGCCACTAAACATATTCCATCCGAGATCAAGGATAGACAGTTTCCGGAGTTTTATTATATGGGCACCATGAAGCGCTCCACTTAGATCATTGTTTGGGAAAGAGAGGTACTCCAACAAGGTAGCATTGATTAGTTCATCTGGGAGACTGCCACTAAAGCGGTTATGGCCAGCTTTGAGCACTGTGAGCATGGAGCATTTGCCTAGCTCGGGGGGTACGCTGCCGCTGAATTGATTGAAAGAGAGGTCAAGCACTGCAAAGGATGAAGCATTGATGCAGAAAGAACTCGGTATCTGTCCTGTAAAGCTGTTGTTGCTGGCGTTGAGAGCGACCAGATTGTTCATCACCTGCCATGTGGTGGATGGAAATTGCCCTGTAAACAAATTGGTCGAGATATTTAGTACCTGCAAAGGCCGGATAGTTGTTAAAGATGGAAGCTCTTGCAGGCCTCCATTCAGTTGATTGAAGCTGACGTCAAGGACGACGATGCTACTTGATGACACCAGCGCCTCCAATGGAAATCCACCGGAGAGCGAATTGTGAGACAGGTTGAGATGCAGCAGGCCGGTGAGGTCGCCAAGGGAAGGTGAGATGAGCCCTTCAAGGCCCTTAGAAGCCAGTGAAACATGGGTGATTGTCGCATCTGTGTTGCAGGTGATCCCTTCCCACGTGCAGCAGTCTGTGTCATTGCGCCATGACACGGCGAGGCCACCATCCTGTGAGAGCCCGGCAAGGAACTGGAGGAGGGAACTCTTCTCCTTGTCTGTGCAGGAGCCGGTGGAGGAGGTTAAACAAAGTAGCAGCACAAGAGCAACCCCAAGTACATCTGTGGGGAATTTGCTGCTGCTTCTGCTGCATGAAGAGGGGAGTGGCCTCATGGTTTCCTGATGGATTGGGTACCGACCGGAAAGTGAAAAAGAGATGCTCTTGCCGCATCTCTTCGGGCTGGTCATCACAAAGACAAAATGGTCAAGGTCCTTAGCCAGAAGACGTGGCAACAATTCACAGGTGAATAAGAGTCGTATTTTAGCGTTCCTCACGAGCTGTCATCCTTGGTCCAATTATTATTGAATATTTTGAGAATAAATAAAAAACTGCATATGTAATTTATCTCGCTATAACTAACTCTATGGTAAGGAATTTGTGTAATCAAAATCCCCCCCCCCCCCCCCGATTTCTGTGAATTTTGCAATAGCTGCTTTCAGAGAATACTCAGGAACAAAAGCATGCGCCAATTGGTTCGCGTGTCTTAAGCCACATGTACGGTGGAACTATTTCATCTTTCACCGACAGCATCTTTAAATATTTAGACTAGATGGATGAAAATTATATGAGTAGAATTGTGTTGAAAAGTACTTCCATCGTATTTTTATGGAATCATTAGGTTTTCGTAAATATATGCAATACAACTCTGTCGTATTTTCTCAGGCGTTGTGTGACCCCCAGACTCTGTTTGTATTTTCTCAGGCGTTGTGTGACCCTCAGTGTCTGTTCTATCTTATTCAAGACAAGTCTGCTTACTATTAATCTTTAACTTTGAGCACATGGCAACACTATTCTGAAACTTTGAGCGGTCAATAACGATGTTACGACATGCCGTCGTGTCGTGCACGCTGATAGACGGTATGCAGACGTCGGAAACTTCCTGATCGTCTCCGTTTCTTGTTTCTGACGGTCTTGAGACGTCGAGAGCAACAGCGGTTGAGCTCATCATTTTTCCTCTCCAAGATGTACACCACCCAAGGAGTAAACGTGGTGCTAGTAGTTAGCACACAGTGAAGGGACGTCCAATCAAACAACGCGAAGCTCTCCCGGGTCCTCTGACCAATCGGATCGGCCTGACTACCGATTGATCTGCAAAGATATCAAAAAATCGATAACTTTATAAACACTCAAAATTTAAACTCAAACTCCGCAATTTCTCTAAATAAAAAATTAATTACTCATCAAAACCACAAGGTGACTTTTATACAGTCTCACAATCTCCCCCTTAATGACTATATTGACAAATACCAAAAAGAAAAGAAATTGAGTTTATTTTTGAAAAAAAGTAAGAAATTGTAAAAATCATACATGGTCCATTTAAAAGAGAAAAAAATAGCTTATGACCATGTTGGCAAGGTATGAAATGGAGCAAACATCAAGACAGAACAAGTTTTCCATAAAAGCTCTAAATTACACTTAAAGCCTCGCAAAAATTCAATCTTGCTCATGGTCCAAAGAGAAGAGCAATTACTTAGCATGATTATTTTCATAGCAAGAAACAAAACCAAAAAAAGAAAAAGAGAGCAAATAATATGCAATGAAGCCCTCCTCACTCAAATATCTCATTTTTGGTATTTTTAGCCTCCAATTAGCAAGATTTGCAATTTTCTTTACCAACAAATTTGCATACACCAATATTACATTACAACCTGTGACTACCCATTTGATTGAGCTCCTTGTATATTAGTTATATAGCATTCTCATGTCGCTTGCTGAGTACTTAGTGTATTCAATCTTACTTATTCTCATCAAAACAGATAACAAAAGAATGGAGGTTACTTTAGCTATCGTGTTAGGGTTACGGCCTCACTCAAACGTTCATGTGAGTATTTCTTCGATTCTTCTGAATGTAAGTTAAATTTTGGGTTTGGACACCCGTAAAGTTACTAAAATTGACTGTTATGTTATATTTTAATCAAATTAATCATTTTTAAATGTTCGTGAGCAGATATAGTACTCTTTTTGTTCGTAATTAAAGCAATTTGTCCGTGCTTTTCCTTGCCATCTCTATCGGTGGATCCGGTCGGAGTTTCATTATAGCATCAGTGTACGTTTGGTAGGGACGTGCTTGACTGCCACCAAGAGCCTGGACAACGTAGCTTGATTAATATGACTTCAGCTTCTGGCTTCAGCTTATTTTTGCACTATTCATAAATTTCGTCTTTTTCTGAACTTTTGGCTTTTTTTTGAGTTTTTTTACCGATTCTTTTTTTCCTCGTATTTGTTTACATTATACGTGATGGGCTAATTTGTTATTGCGCCAAGATTGCCTCACTGGCTGCATTTTTTCCCCTTCTTATGAAACTAGCCTGATCGAATTGTTATCTCTCGATTAGCAGGCAACGCTTGCAAAACATCATCCTGGAAGGCGTATGTATGCACAGCTAATGCGAGAGCAAGAAACGCAGAGATGCTCTTCTTGACCCGATACATTCTCGGTTTGCAGTCTTTTTCTCATTTGCTGGCCGCCCCCCTGTAGTGTAGTAACTATCATCACACGTGGACAAACGGAGTGAGGTACGATAGCATCGGTGGCTTGACTACTTGAGGCATTTGGTTAATTTGGTACGAAAGACAAGCTCCTGATTGGTTATATCAATACGGAAAGGGCGACGCTGTGGTTATATCAATAACGTCATTACAAACTGATGCGAATCTGGCATATTTATGTACGAGAACTCTCTGTAGATTGAGCTCTGAAATGTAGCATGGTCTGACACGCTATTCTCACTTGTTCAGTTAGTTGCTTCGCATTGTTCAGTTAGTTGCTTCGCATGAAACCCAACTAGAACTGGCATGCTATGTTGGCAATTTACCATGGAGATGTTTCGGCTTTGCACAATAGGTTTTTTTAGGTCTTTTTAGAATAGGCGTTAACAGACTGACATGAAATTGTTTCGACTCCAAAGTTAGCAATGTGGTGAAGTAATGACTAGTTTTTTTAACCTGGATCCACCCCTGATCAAAAGAAACATCGATTACCCTGGACACCCACTGTTTCATTTCGCACAGCACAACATTTACTCTGGCAAATTAGTAACGATGCAAAAAAAAAAACACCTTGTAATCAAGGCTCCACAAATATATAAATAAGATCCAAATTGCAGGTGGATTGAAAGATGTGAACCCTGATGGGAGGAATAAAAAGATGTGAGGCCCAAATAGAAATCTGCTAAAGACAGGGAGATGCAGTAGAAATTACTCTAGTAGAAATTACTCTCAAGAACAAATTTCTTCCAACATTTGGTACAACTTCGGAGAAGACTAGCAGTAAAAGTAGTTAGAGCCGGTTGTGATCAGGCCATTGTTGGCGATAACAGATATGAAGTCGTGGCTGTTTATTGCTGGGTTTAGCTCTGTCCATTGCATACATATAATCTAGCACAAATTAGAAGTGATGTAGGCTTATCCAAAAAATCTGGATAAGACTACCTGATCATATAGCACTCCTATGGCAAAGAACACACCAAAGGCAACTGCAAAGATGACCTTGCTGCTGCATTGTTTTGCGGAGATAATGGACACACGAGCTTCTGCTGCTGAATTACAGTGGTGAATAAGCATAGAGCCACACAGCTTTGGGTTCCCAGCAAAACTGGAGTTTGGAAACGTGCTAAACTGGCCTTTAGTTGGAATAGGCCCATGTAAGTCATTGTTAGAAACGTTGAATTCAGCAAGGAAATTAAGTTTCTCCAGTGCAGAAGGGATTACACCTGTCAGAAGGTTGGTAGACAAGTCTAGTAACAGCAGGTTCGTGAGGTTGCAGATCGATTGTGGGATCTCTCCGTATAAGTTGTTGAAGCTCAAGTTGAGTGAGTGGAGTGCTTTCAACTGACCAATCTCGGGGGGGATCACACCGGTGAATTTATTGTTGCCTAGATTCAGCGTTTTTCGCAAAGCGCTGATCGTGCGGTATTGACGTGATGGAGTATCATAAAAAGGCAACTCAAAGATTCCTGGGTCTAAATGGGCTATGCTCTTTTCTGATTTCAGCATTGGCATCTGCATCAATTGTGTTGGGATCTTTCCTGTGAGACTGTTATTGGATACATCTAGAACGATGAGGAAGCTTAGGCTATTTATCCAGGCAGGTATTGGTCCACTGAGTTGGTTGTTGTGTAAATATAATACTTTCAAATTTTTGAGCTTTGATATCCAATGAGGTATTTTTCCAGACAACGAGCAATCAACTATGCTAAGACACTGAAGATTCTCAAAGCCATCAAACATTTCATACTCTGGCATGGTCTCATGCCTGAAGTTGCCCCCAATTAGAAGAGTAATGAGGTTCCTAGAGCTCTTGAGGATCTGAATTGCATCTGTGATATTTGTAAAGAAGTTGTAACTAAGTGATAGGAAGGTGAGGGACTTCAGATTGCTTATTCTCGGTGAGATCTGGCCATGGAAGTTGTTGGTAGATAGTCTCAGTGCGGTAAGATTGCTGCAAGAATAGAGGCTTTCTGGAATTGTGCCAGTGAAGTTGTTGAAGACCAGGTCTAAAATTTTCAGATTTAATAGGGAGGAGAAGTTCACCTTTGTGAGCTCTCCCCAGAAGCTGTTGTTGCTGAGATTGATGGTTGTGATAGTATTGCATTTACTCAGAGCTGACGGTAGCTCTCCAGACATGTTATTGCTGTTTAAGTGGAGCTCCTTCAATCGCTTGAGCTGCCCAATAGAATCTGGGATGTTGCCACTAAACCCATTCTCCGCAAGATCAAGGATAGCCAGATTACTGAGTTTGGCTAAATGTGCTGGAGGCAGTGCTCCTTGCAAGCTGTTGTGGGTCAAGGAGAGGTACTCCAGCGAGGTTGCATTGAAGAGTTCATCTGGGAGAGTCCCACTGAGGCTGTTGTGGCCAACCTTGAGCAATCTGAGCATGGAGCAATCACCTAGCCCAGGGGGAATATTGCCACTGAACTGATTGTAACAAAGGTCGAGCACAGCGAGGGACCGTGAGGAAAGGCAGAAAGAAGATGGTATGTGCCCAGTGAAGCTATTGTTGCTTGCATTGAGCACAACCAGATTGTTCACCATCTTCCATGTGGTTGATGGAAATTCTCCAGTAAACAGGTTGCTCGAGACATTCAGTACCTGTAGTGGACTGGCAGGAGTTGACAAGGGCAGCACTTGCAGGCCCCCGCTGAGGTGGTTGAAGCTGACATCAAGGATGGCGATGCTGCTGGAGGACATGAGTTCCAACGGAAGGCCGCCGGAGAACAAGTTGTACGAGAGGTTGAGGCGCATCAGGCCGGTGAGGTTGGCAAGGGATGGTGAGATGCGCCCTTCAAGGCCTCTTGATGCCAGGGAGACCTCAATGACCTTCCCATCCCCATTGCAGGTGATGCCCTCCCAGGCACAGCAATCAGTGTCATTCCGCCACGGCACGGCGAGGCCGCCGTTCGCCTTCCGGGAGAGCCCGGCGAGGAACTGGAGGAGGTAGATCTTCTCCTGCTCCGTGCATGAGCTGGTGGGGGGCGCAATGGAGGAGAGCAGCAGCAGCACAACAGCAAGTACAAGGAAAGCCATGCTTGTTTTGTTGTTGCGTGAAGAATGGAGCAGTATTTGCATGCAAATTGAACAGCAGGTCGAAGGCGTATATATACTCATCCAATTGATCCGGAGCAACACTTAAAAGAGTTGTCCTCCAGTTAATATAATGTGTACATGTAATGTGTACACGGCTGAAGAACAAGAAGCCAGCCAGTGTAGCAAGTGCCTGTGCCTGTGCCAGTCATAGGTGGCTCGGCATGCATTAGACTAGGTTCAGGAAGGTTTGCAAGTGCCTGTGCTTTGCCTTGCCGTCTCTAGCGGTGGATCCGGCCGGAGTATCATAATAGCATCAGTGTACGTCTGGTAAGAACGTGCTTGGCTGACATCGAGAGCCTAGACTACGTCGCTAGAAGACCTCCGTAGTCATTTATCATGGTTGTTGCCCCGCCTCTTTGATTCAATGAATGAAGAAATTCAATCCAAAAGAAAAATTCTTATCATAGAAAAAATCCTATAAAATTTAAAGGAATTCTAGTATGAAGTCTAACATCATGTTATCAATTCCTTTGAAACTCATTGCTTAGGCAAGCACTTGCCCTCCTGTGCGTCGTTCTAAGTTGCGACACAGGAGGTGATACAATAGGCGTCGAACAAACCTCTCCCAACCACTTCGCCCCCTCACCGTTGCTAGGGTGGCCGTAGGCCAACCGCCAACGGTGGTGCCTTCCGTAGCTACTTTACTTTCCTTCCATCTCTCTCTTTCCCCTCCTCTCTCTCTCTCTCTCTCTCTCTCTCTCTCTCTCTCTCTCAGACCCGTCGTCTGTGCCTCAGATCCGCTGCGCCATGGCTACTGTCTAGGACTGTTGTCACCGTCTGAGACCGCCACTGTTCCTCCACTCATCTCCCTCTTCGAATCCGCTGCCTTCTCTCGCTCGGAGTTCGTAGATTTGGGCGCCTCATTGCCAGGTCCTGAGCGTAGTCGGTGGCAGCATCGTTATGGGAGAGCAAAGGCTGCGTGCTGCCAACGCCTACAAAATCCACGCAGGAGTCGCCATGCTCCTGCACTCATCGTCGGCGCAGCTTTTCATCGAGCTTCTCTATGCCGTGGCACTCATTTGTGTCAAGGTAGCTGGCGAAGTAGATAACAAGTAGATCTATCAGGATCTGAAGGCACTACTTTGGGGAGTTCTATCTACGAGGTCATGCTTCGGCTCTAGCTAGGGGGTCATGCTTCGCCCCTAGCAGCGATGGTAGGTCACACAAGGACGCCGATGCCAGCGTTTCATGGGCATCGTCTATTGTTGCTGCTCCCTCCTTTTCGCCACTACAGCTATTTAGTGGCAGCAATGACAGTGGGGCCTCCACTCTAGTACTGCCAAATGCAGGTCAGAGGTCGTGCTATGTGCCAGCGGCGTGGTAGGGCACCATCCCTCCTCCGGTTCAACTAGGTCACCTCCCCAGGGTCAGGTCGAGTCAGTCGCTGGTGGTGCAGCCCATCAGAATCTCACGAGGTGCACACAGGTGTCACAATGGGAGTCAGGGTAGGCTACCCCAGTGTCGGGACGACTCGGTGGGTGGCGCAATGGAGGCGGTGTGCTGTTGGCGACAGCGACACAACATGCAGCGGGGTGCATCAAGGGAAGGACCGATCCATTTGCCAATTGGGGGTGCTTGTTATGTGCCATTGTCCTAAGGAGTAGGCCAGCCCAAGGAGCGGGCACTTGATGCTTATCGTGTCCTAGAGCAATCCAATCATAGTGGAGGCTCTCGTGTGTGCAATTTGGTCTGATTACTGACTGAGGCAAGCGTAACTATTTGGTGCCGCATCCTCATCTTCCCAAAGATGTCCTGTCGATCATCCTATGGTTGCTTTGCGCTAATTTTGGTTCCACGTACTTTTGTTGTGGCTTGTCATGTTGGTGGTAGCCATCCAATGTTCAGCTGGTGCTGGCGCAGTCAATGGTGGGTTCACTTCAATAAGCCGTGGTGTGACTGCTGCCGTAGTGAGCACCCTAGTGTTGTTGGTTGTATTTTCAAGCCCCTACAATAGTCATGGTTCTTCAATTCTGTGCCTTGCCCTATGATTACCAGCCCTAGGCTTCATTTGGTTGTAGGGGGAGGTGTTTTCTTTGTTGATCCACAAGGTGCTTGCTTGTGGGTGCAATTGGTGTTTTGGTAGGAGTTCCTGGTTTGGAGGTCCTTCCCGGTGTAGTTTCCCTATCTTGGGATCATTGTTGGTGTTTTTGGTGTATTCTTTTTAGGACTGATGCATTTCTCTTCTCTTTAAAATGAGTGGCAAAGCTTCTCCCTTAGTTTTAAAAAATCAATTCCTTTGAGAGTTCCAATACATATTCTCTCTTCCTCTCTCCATTCTCTATCTAGTCAATTAAAATTTAATATTAAAATTCTTGCATTTTTTGAATGAGGCGTCCAGCGATTCCAGTGGTTTTGATTTATGTGAAATTCAACGGGTCATAACATTCCAATCGTACGTTTTCTTATATCTGTGTTTTCATAATCATACAAATTCAAGAGGCAGGGCCGGTCCTAGGATTTTAGAGGCCCAGGGCGAAACTAGAAATAGAGGCCTTAGTATAAATATATATATATATATATATATATATATATCTAATTTTACCAACAAACACTTAATTAAAGAAAAATTCACATCAAAGAGTTCGTAGATATTACCTTAAAATTTCTTCTAACATTTCTAGATGCGAAGTCATTGATGATGGTATTGATATCAATCTCATCCAATAATTTCTTCTCAATACATAAAGTTGCCAAACCGTTTAACCTCTCTTGAGACATTGTTGACCTTAAATGATTCTTCAACAATTTCAACTTTGAAAAGCTTCTTTCAGCTGATGCCACGGTCACAGGCATAGTAAATAAAATCCGATAAGCAATAGAAATATTAAGATAACAATCCGCTTCTCTGACAAACTCAAAGATCTCCATAGCAGACATTGGTTTATCTGATAAAGTTAATTGCATAACACTTAACTCAGAAATTAGATCATTTAACTCAACATCAGAGGAACCATCTAGAGAGAGAGTTTCTGCAAATTTTGTACAACATTCTTTTAATTCAGTTCGATCCAATGACTTCAATGTTGTTGAACTCATTAAAAATCCAAATATACTTCCGAATGTTTGGAGTTCTTGAAATCTACTTTTCAATGAATTGATTGCCATATCAACCATAACAAAAAATAATAATTAACTTCAAATTCCTTCTCAGCTTGCAAAACTGCTTCATCACAATCAATTTCATCAAACTGTTTCTTCCTAAGAACACGCCGCTTAACTGGAAATGATGGCTCTACATTCATTTGAGCTGCAATATCTTTGGCAATGATCATACTCAAAGCAAACCCTTCATTTCTATAAGTATTAAAGTATTTAACCATGCCTTCTATTTGTTGCATGTATATACTCTACATAGTATATGGGGGGCCCCTGGATTTTGGGGGCCCGGGGCGACCGCCCCTCTCGCCCCCCCCCCTCAGGGCCGGCCCTGACAAGAGGTCCTAAAAAACACAGATATTTTTTTAGATGCCCTTCACGAATCCATATGTTTCCTGCGGAGAAGTTCTTGTGTTCTAAGGCTCCTCATTTCGGCTTCAGCTTCTAGTTTTTGGCTTATTTTTTACTATTCCTAAGTTTCGTCTTTTGTTGGGTTTTTTTTGGCTTTTTTGAGCTTTTTTGCCGGTTCTTTTTTTCGTATTCGGTTGCATTGTCCATGATGGGCTAACCTATTTTTATTTTTAAATTTTTAAATTTAATTACGCTAAATAAGTCACCATCAGTTACAGTATAATTTCAGTCAGCTACAATGCAATTTTAACCATAAGTTATATTTTTCAGCCTAAATGAACGAACAATAAATGCGTGCGAAATCTTCTATGATAGTTGGAAGCACTAACGAGCGTTAGTAATTGGTACGATAATTATGTACTCGTTCCACTATTTTTTTTTCATCTTGACTCCGTTGTGAGTCTTGAAATTAACCTAGTCTGCCTGACTGCCTGGCAGTATGTTTTATTGAGACACTGAACCGTTGAGGATCAATGCGCGCCCCCTCTGCGCGGAGAGAATCAATGCGTCGCTGTTATACATCTCTGTTTTTTTAGTTTTAGTGTAGATATTTATATAGATAATCGATAAATAGATAAGTTATTTTGAAAAAATTATTCTAATAAATGATAAAAACTATCCGTTAATTTATTTAGAAAAAATCATAAGTTACAGGCGAGAAGGAACCGAGTTGCATGTGTGTGTGTTTTGCCTTACCGTCAGTGGCGGACCCAGGTGGGCCACGGCATACCCTGGGGCCCAGCCTCCATATGGCCGTCGCCGCGTTTTGTGTGGTGGAGAGGAGTCGCCGTGCATGCGGCGTCGCATCCTTTGCCTGGCTAGCTCTTGGCTCAGGGTTCCCATTTCTACCGTCTGGAATTCCCGGTGAGCTCCGCTTATTTGCCCTTAGTTTTCTGTTTGTGGACTGCATGCTACATGCCTTTCGCTGTCTTTAACTTTGGTTGGCAGCTGAGAGGTCCTAGATTTATTAACTCTGCATATTAAGGACTTAATGAAATATTTCACCTGTGTTAATTGTCTACCAGGTTGTGTTGGCTGTGCTTCTGCACCAGCTGATTCAATCTATTTTGTTGAGAAAATGAAGGCACATTGGTTCATTTTAGGGATTGTAGTGTAGTCTAAGATAGGTTGATGTCAAGTAATGTGGAAATTTAGAGTGAACAATTCGTATCGTGAGTGTATTCTTTTTCAACGCATCATTGCAGAGCTGCCTGCCTGCCATGGTGAGCATCATTACAGAGCTGCCTGCCTGCCATGGTGTGTGACATCTTGAGGGTCAGCATGGGCACCTCTCGCACCGAGATCAAGAGATCAAGTCAAGGTGATCACTTTGCACCCGTGCATGCCTTTTCTGTTTGTTCTCTTCAGTCACATGTAGATAGATGTTGACCTCATCTTCATAGTACACTAGTTGAGTTTCCCTTCCTTTAAACGAATCTGGTGCATCCGAACAAGAATCCCTGGAACCCATGGCGCTGAATTTACAGGTAAATTCTTGGTGCCTTTTGTTTTACCTTGTGCAATTTTATCTTTTATGTCGTTGTGTTTTAGATGTCTAACTAGCAAATGTCAAGGTTTGCTTTATAGAGTCTATGATAGAGCTAGAATATGTGTTTCTGAAGTTTATTTCGATTTTTCTGTGGGAAACAGAGTTCTGCAATGTAGCATCTATTCTTAGTTGTTATTATGAGGTATAGTTTGACTGATGCCATCTAGTGCGGTGTTCAGTGCAAGCACCACTGAACATGCTTTCCTTCTTGTTTGGTCTTTCTCTGATGGAAGTACTGGAACCATTGGTTGTAGGAGCACAGCGGATGCCTAAAACAATATGCAGGTGTGGTGTATACTTGTAGGAGGTAATCTTCTGTCTTTTTGTTTTAAATAAAAATGAAAGGCTACTAAGGTTCATACTGAATTCTGGCTGTACCTTTCCCAAGAGATTTAGGTGCTCCAGCCAGTGTTTGACTTATCATATTATTTAGTGTCTGTATACTGAATTACAGTGTAAATTTTACAATTATTTACCAAATTGGCAAATGATTTTACCGAATTGCATATGAAAATTTTGGTGCGGCATACCCTTTGGTAAAATCTTAGGTCCGCCACTGCTTACCGTCCAATATGGTGCAATAATGAACTAGCTGTGTGTTTTGCCTTACCGTCCAATGCGGTGCAATAATGAACTAGCTGTACTGGTGGTGGCATCAACCTTCAATCAGTATGGCCGATCGAGAACCTGGACCTGGACTTAGCTGAAGTGCTGAAGCACGGTGGTCCTCTGTTAGCTAATACATAGTGTACTGTTTCGCCGTATATTACAAACCATTCATCAATCAATCCCCCAAAGTCTTTCTGCCGGTCGCACTCCCACGTGAGGGTCTATTTATATTGAATTTGGCTTCTAATTTCTACTCTTAGAAGTTAAAACTAATATAAACATTTTAACTTTTATAAATTACTTCTATCAGCCACTACTATTCATCAGTCATAACTTTACACTTTCATATGTTATAACACACTTTGTATTTTATTATGTCACAATTCCGTAAGTCATATGACGGTTCGAATGTTGTAGTATCTTTTGTTGTTTTATTTTTCTTACATAATATACTACTATTCACAGTTATTTTTATCAGTCACTACTATTTATCAAACATAACTAAAAACTATCAGAAAAAAAAACAATACTAACAAGCTCTAACAGAAGCCCAGCCCAAATTTCCCCAGTGGGAGAAACCGACCACGTCGCTAACTCTCGGCCCAAATTTGCAGCACCTTAGGCAAGGCCCGGTTCCTCCCCACGTCGCGCGCACACGGCACACGACACGAGCCGTCCCCAAGCCCCCATCCTCCCACGCCCAAGTGCGAAACAGCAGTTCGCGGTGACTCATCGCCGGCGCCGCGCACCCGCACCGGAGTCCAGCGGTTGGACGCCAAAGACTTGGAGATCGCCCGGCCGAGGGCACATGCAGTGATCTCTCTTCCTGGTTAATATGTAATTTTCTTTAACTTATAGTTGTTTCTGTACTAGCTACGGCCTTTTTTAATTTTTTGTGACGCAATGATCCAGCTGCATGCAATTTTTTTACAGAAGAAAAGATAAGTTCGTGAATGAATTCGACTGGAATTCCCCGCAAAAAAAAAAGAAGAATTCGACTGAAACTTGGCTTGTTTTAATGGAAATAGGAAACTCTCTGTTTTCTAAAAAAACAACTAACAAAGCAGTACATACTTACAACAAAGTTCATAGTGAAAGTATAGTTACACATCTCATACTACTTCGGTCGAAAGTGCTCTAAGTCCACCAAATTGCCCATTGCTTCAGTTCTTTCCAGTTTCAACTTTTTTTTAGCAAATCCAGTTTCAACTTTTGGAACAGAAGAGTGCCTCCGCGACCAAATGTGGCTCACAAGTCACAACATGGGAAAGAACATATTCCAGAAATGCCTGTCACTTGATCTTGTTGCTGAGGCACTGACTTGGCCTTGCTGAAGTTAAAACCAGCCGAGATCAGACTATGGTTGGAGACGGTGAAAACAACTACGTCGTCGTAGCTGTATGTTGCTAGGCTTAGCCCTATAAATTGCATATGTATCAGCCTGCACAAACTCTCTTAGCCCACTTCAATTGAAGTAGGGTTAGCAGTAAATTAAAGTCTGGATATGACTAGCTGATCATATAGCACTCCTACTCCAAAGAACAAACCAAAGGCAATCGCAAAGATGACCTTGTCGCTGCATTGTTTTGTTGAGACAAAGGAGACTGAAGCTGCTGCTGCCATATCACCGTGGTGAATAAGCATAGAACCGCATAGCTTTGGGTTGCCATCAAAACTAGAGTTTAGGAATGTATCAAATTGGCCTCCTGTTGGAATAGGCCCCTCTAGGTCATTGTAAGAAATGTTGAGTTCAAAAAGGAAGTGCAGATTGTTCAGTACCGATGGGATTGTACCAGTAAGATGATTGCTGGACCAGTCAAGAACCAGCAGGTTTGTGAGGTTGCAGATTACTTGTGGGATCTCTCCGGATAATATATTAAAGCTCAAATTGAGTGAAATGATTGCTTTCAACTGACCAATCTCTGGAGGGATTGCACCGGTGAGTTCATTGTTGCCTAGATTCAGAACTTTAGGGAACGCACTGGGCATGAAGTATTGAAGCGGTGGAATCTCATAAACAGGCAGCACAAAGCATCTTGGGTCCAATTGGGCTGTCATGTTACCTGATTTTAACATCGGAATCTCCATCAATGATGTTGGGATTTCCCCTGCAAGGTTGTTGTTTGATATGTCTAGATAGAACAGGAACTTTAGGCTATTCATCCAAGTTGGTATTGATCCACTGAGTTGGGTGCCGTATAAAAGTAACATCTCCAAATTTGTGAACTTTGATATCCAACGAGGTATTTTTCCAAACAATTGGCAATTTTCTATGGCCAGTACCTGAAGATTCTGAAAACCAACAATTGTTTCATCCTCAGGCATGGTCTCACGCATGAAGTTGTGCCCAATAAGCAGGGTGGTGAGGTTCCTGGAGCTCTTGAGGATCTGAAGTGCATTTGTGATGTGTGTAAAGGAGTTGTCAACAAGTGATAGGAAGGAGAGATACTTCAGATTGCTTATTCTTGCTGAGAGCTGGCCATGGAGCTTGTTTGAGGATAGCCGTAGTGCAGTCAGATTGGTACAAGAGTAGATGCTTTCTGGAATTGTGCCAGTGAGGCTGTTCATCATAAGATCTAGACTCTTAAGAGTGAGGAGGGTGGAGAAATTGACCTTGGCAAGATCCCCCTTGAAACAACCGAGAATTTTGTCAAAATCAAAATTTGATTTGAATTCCCGTTTCTCTTTTGCCCATCTCCTTCATAGCCCTAATCCACACTAATCTCAAAGCAAACCTCTCACTAATCCATGTCATCACGCCATGAACGGATGGATTTCTCGTGGCACTATTCATGGCCGGCAAATATCCTCGTCGCCCCGATTTTTTTGTCGCCACCGACCTCCCCGCGCCTCCTCGCACCTTCTCGTGCCTGCACGCTGCTGCCAGCTCCTGCCCAGCTTATCAGGCGCCGTACCTCGTCCTTAATTACCGCTGCACCGGTGTCGAGCTCTCCCGGGCGCTGCCGCCACCGCCGCGCCTTGATTTTTCTGCCGCCGCCGGTTTCTCTGCAAACCACGCTCTCCCGCGCCTTCGAGTCCTTGCCACCGTAGCCGCCCCGTACAATGCCGACCTCTGTTCCCTTGACTGCCGTGGATTGACGCCCAAGCCAGCCGGCCCTTCTCGAGCGCCAGTTCACCGCCGCCGGGATATTTTCCTCCCCCTCTCCGATGCCAATCGCCTTTCCCACCTATTTAAACCACCCCAAGCCCTCCATTGGACACCATTGGCCACCCCGAAGCTCTCCAAGCGCCCCAAAGCCCCATTGCTATCCCCAACTCCGGTAATTTCAAAAAGCCCCAAATCCGTGCCCTAGCCCAATGTTCCACTCCCGGCCAACCATTTCTCAATTAACCTCGGCTTTAGCACCTCTGAACTTCCCAAAGTCTCCTCCAAGCTTTGCCCTAACCTCCCAAAGCTCCCTCATCCCCGGCGCCGTTCACCTCTCCTCCGCCGAAAACGGCCACCGTGGCCAGCCCTAACCCGGCTCCCCCAGCTTACACCGAGCCTTTCCCGAGCCTACCCAAACTCTAGTGAAACTCAAGAACCAGCCCAATTGTCCAAAGCCCCTCTCAATTGCCCGCGATTTCAAAATCGGTCGTGGGAGAGACGAGCTCGCCGCCGGCGATTGCCGCCTCCGCCGGGACTCCCACCGCCAAAAATGGAACCGCCATCCTCCCACGAACCCATCCATACCAGCCTATTGTGTCGCACTTCACCCTAGCTCCGCCGCCAACCACCGCCTCCGTCCCCTATTCCTAGCGCGCGCGGGAGCCGGATGAAGAAGAAGAACATTGCGCACGCCCACTGTTCCCCCGGCCGAGTCGCCTCGACTTGGCTCAGCCCCGTCGGCTCGCCCGCGCCCGACCGAGCCCAACCGCCGCGCTGGACGCACCCGACCCGAGCCCGACCGAAGCGTCCCGGCTGGACCCGCTCGCCCCCGCGCCCGTTGCGTCCGATCCGAGTCCGGTCGATGCGGTCGCGCCGAGCTAGTTCACCCGAACCCGATAAATAATAACCGACCGAGCCCAATGAACAGTACTTGACCCAAACCCAAAAATGCATATTTATACTCCTCGGATTCGTTTCGAGCCCGCCAACCCAAATCCAAGGCCCAATTCCCCATATAGCCCTCCTATAAGCCCAAAATCCTAATTTAATGGAGTTTTTCGGATTTTCTTTATTCTTTTATTTTCTTTATTCCTAGCTCATTCCTTCGGGCATGGAATTAATACTATTTTTCTTGTTTTACGTTAGCTTCCGGAGTCGAGTTTTCGCAGGAGCCGGAAGGAGAAGTGCAAGCTCCAGAGCTAGAAGGTTACAAATTTGTTGAAATAATAAATCCGCAAGGCAAGTCACATGTTTTTGATCATGTTGAACCTACATTCCGTTAATTATTATTTATTAGTATTTTCATTATGCTATTTGTGCCCTGTTATTTTATGTACAAAGAATGTTTAGAATGACATGATATTAGTTAATATCCTACCACCCGAAAAGCCCTGTTTAACTTGATGGCCACACTCACCTTGACAAGATTTAGTAGTATTAAAAAGTACTATTATTGTAATCACCGTAGATTAGGAAACTCAACAATCTTTTATTACTAGTCATGATATTATGCTGATAGAATTTCAAAAGTAAATCTAGGATGAGTAAATTATCATGGGGTGCCACAAGATGGTTTAAGCCTATGATCTTATCCTAGGGTGAAAGTTTGGCAGTGCCGTGAGCAATGGGATGAAAATATAAGGACTAGACCCTTATGCCGAGTAAAGAACATAGCAACCGCTCAACCACAAGCGTTGACTTGTCAAACCTGGTTTTAGTAGCTGCTCAAATCAATTGAATATCTACTATATGGATTTAATATACTGTTCCAAAAAGGGAACAACCGGCGCAAAGTGGTGATATGGAAAACCATATTCACAACGGTAGACTCGCTCTGTCAAGGCCGCCGTATTCCATGATAGAGGGTTCATTGTCTATCGAGTAGAGGCTACATAAAGAGATGAGCAGTGAAACAATCTTGTTTTCTTAACTCTGTCGCGGGAGTTGAGGGATCTTGTGGGTAAAGTTGGGCAGCTCTGCAGAGTCATTTACAAAAAGTATTCGAATACACCGTGCTTTCGGTATATGAAGTTGTGTTTAATGGGTGATTCCAACAGCAAAGCATAAGTAGAGTTGGAATGGTTTTGGACATGTGAAGGTGTGTTAATCAAGTTTGGAAAACCCCCCAAATACCTTAAGAAGTTTATGATTTGATATTTTATGTTTAAAAGCAAAGTGTTTACAAATAAAATTGCATCCACTTTAAATAATGAACTTTACCCTGTTCCATGGCAATCTGTTGCATGTAGTTAAATAGTGTTCCCCATGTGGCTTGTTGAGTACGGTTGATTGTACTCACGCTTGCTAAAATCATAAACAGATGATGTCGGTCAAGAAAGTGAAGAAGCTTTTCAGGACGACGCTGAGCTGTACGATGTAGACGATGCCTGGTGTTAGGGTTTAGTTCTACACTCAGGACTGCCTGTGGAATCTTTTGGTAATGTAACTTTGGGCTGTACGCCCCTTTATGTAAAACTTGGCTGATAAGT
This sequence comes from Dendrocalamus latiflorus, assembly GCA_017311315.1. Classification (NCBI taxonomy): domain Eukaryota; kingdom Viridiplantae; phylum Streptophyta; class Magnoliopsida; order Poales; family Poaceae; genus Dendrocalamus; species Dendrocalamus latiflorus. Next base: position 46,876,855 of record CM029639.1, on the reverse strand, counting down.
CTTACTTTTATAATAAAGTTTGCTTTTGTCATTAAGCTTGTCTTGGCAATATTATACACTCGATGGATGTACTCGCAGCTGAACAGTCCTGGGCAGTTGCGAGGGTTTCATAATACTCCCAGAAATGGGGGTGTTACACCCCTTTAAGTTGTTGCTCTTGAGGTTGATGGTTCTGAGACTAGTGCAGTTGCTCAAAGCCGATGGCAGCTCTCCAGAAATGTCATTTCGGTCCAAATGGAGCTCCTCCAAATTCTTGAGCTAGCCTATCGAACCAGGGATCTTGCCACTGAGCCTGTTCCCTCCTAGATCGAGGGTAACCATATTAGTGAGTTGGACGATGTCTGCGCCATCAAGTACTCCATGTAAATCATTGTTAGGAAAAGGGAGGCACTCCAACTGAGGTAGCATTCAACAGTTTATATGGGAGAATCCCACTGAAAGACTGAAATAGCAACAGAGAGTGTGAATGGTGCCTTCTAATTTTTTTCTTAAGTATTCATAAATCATTCACTTTAATAGCTACGAAGTTATAAAGATTAGGATGGAATGTCACTACAAAAATTAGCAATTCGAAACACTAAAAACTCAAGAAAAAACAGAAAAATCGAAACTATCGCTATTGTAATTGCGGTACTACCGCTTGCTATAGTAACCATGGTACTACTGCTATAGTAATCACGGTACTTTTGTTGCTACAGTAAAATTAGGGTGAATAGTGTTTTCGGCACGGTTTCAAAAACGAAAATCGCAAGAACTTTTGATCCGTAAATCCAAATGATATGAAATTTTGCAGGGACCTTCTCTAGGGAATTAAGAATCTATTCCAACAAACGATCATGGAAATTATGGTCAAAAGTTGTGACTTTTTTCAGTTTGTTAGAGGGTTGCACAAAAACCGAGCAAAACCCCAAACGGTGAATACAACTTGCTCATGAGTAGAAGATGTCCAAGATGGCTCTAAATGTATTCCCACATATCACAGCAAGTTAGAACACAGAAGAATCCTAGTCAAAAACCTTGGATCAAGAGATGCACCAAAGAGGCCAAAGTCAAGAAAAATCAGGTTTTCTTGTGAATTTTACTATCAAAATACCTAAATAGATAGAGATGTATCCTCAAGTATTATCTCCATCTCTTACGCGTTATTAGCACAACAAGATCACAAGAGGAAAAGATGAGAGATTAAAACCAACCAAAAGTCAAGCACATCAATAAAAAACAAGAGAGACACGAGAGATACAAAACGATTGATGTATTACTTACTTAAGAAAATAAATTGTACAGTCACTGCATCTTGGAGGACAAAAAGCACACAAGGCACTCATTCTCAAATCCTAATCCTAGAGATGAGAGCAGAAGAGATGGGTTGGATAGTTAATACTACATATCTCTATCCTAACCCCCTTGCGTAGGTGGGTAACCAGCCAAGCTACATAGCTCACTTGGCTCATGCAAGTCTCTCCTGTCCTAGTTCCACCGAACCATGGCTTACTTGGCTCATACAAGCTACATGGCGCCATCCCGCTGTTCGGACTCGCCTTCAACATTCCTGTCTTTCTCGTGTCATGCTTGAACTCACCGTCTCACCCGGTATCCTTTCGTTCTGGGTCTTAACTCCTCCATGAGCCTAACCCCGATTCTCGCTGTTGACCACGGTTGACTCCAAGTGATCCTGCACATCCAAAGATAAATAAATAGTTTCCACACATAAGTTATTCACAACTTGACCTACATTAGTCAAGACATGTATCATACAATCTTAATCTAATGACCCGGGTCAAACCAAGTTAATCCATGACTCAATTCCCTAAAATCCTATTTTCCTAGAGTGAATCGTGAGACAAGTTGATGCGCAACACACCGGTGAGATTGCCAAGGGAGGATGAGATGCTCCCCTCGAGACCCTTAGAAGCCAATGAGACTTCAGTCACTGTACCGTCCATGCCGCAAGTGATCCTTTCCCACATGACGCGGCGAAGTTTTTGCTAGAATCCGGTGAGAGCCCATGGAGGAACTGAAGGAGGGAGCTCTTCTCCTACTCTGTGCAGGAGGTGGTGGGAGAGAGAACGGAGAGCAGCAGTGTAAGGACAAGAAGGCCAAGCAGAGGTATGGGCATTTTGCTCCTGCTGTTCTTGGTAGAGAAATGGAGTGGTTGCAAGATTCCCTCATGAAAGATGAAACTAGCATGGAGTCTTGCTTAAATACCTGAATGGCTGAAGACTTCTGGTGGCCTGCTCTAGAAATAATATGATTTTTTATGACAGGTAACGTAAAAAAATTCGAGAGAATCTCTCTTCTTGATGCAACTTTCGCTTTTGATGAACAGGAAAAGGCTGCCTGCGGGTGAAAGGAACAAGCGCTGAAGATTTCAAAGATTAGATGGAGGGCATGTTTTTTTCGGCTGCGGCTTATGGTTTTTGGCTGAAAATTTTGAATTTTGACTATTTACGATACAGATAACGGAGAGACAGATACTTACTTGCGATTTTGGTTGGTACAAATATTGGACTTTTAACGTGTAGATCATTTAACTTGTAGACTCCGTCTTGAGAAAATACCATGTTTGAAAGTTAGATACTGTAGCAAAAGCCAAAAGCCACCAGCTTTTAACTTAAAGAACAGGCCCGGAGTTAACTGCTTGAAAGGCGTATAATTTAAAGCAATCATGCATGTCATTATCGGTGTGTGCACTCCGCATGATGAATACTTGGTCCAAATTATCAAGGAAGTGAAGATGCTAATGGTGGGAATGGCAGCTCTCCATTCTTGACCTTCTGCGTTTACTCTCTTGTCAATCTTGCTATCTTGTATATTGGGCTCATATACAGGCTTGCCTTGTACAAACAGAATCTGTGTAGGATTTAAATACTCATGTCATGTGTGCTGCTATTGTCATGGACAACTGCATAAAATTATTGCAGAAATGCAGTACAACTTCACTTGTTCCCAATCACAACACTAATCTCATTCACAAGGGAGTCAGACAGCACTCAACCAGGGGGAAAGGCTTTGCAGATTCTTGTGAGAAGGCACGGGAACAGCCTGTTTGGCACCATGTGGAGTGGGCCGGATGCTTCTCAATCCAGCGGGAAAACAGGCCCACCGAGGAAAATGCCTAGCCTACGCAAAAGCTGATAAAGCCTGGATCGAGAACTTTCTAAGCCCGATCCGCCCAATCACCTACCCTACCGTCTCGCTCTCCTCGCCGCTCGCCGGAGGCAACGCCACGTCTCCTCAGCGGCCCCTCCACCACCTCTTCCGCTCGCAAACTACGCGAGGGGACTCGAGGCTTCTGCATCGCCGCCAACGATGAGCAGTAATCGGATTTTGTAAGGCGGTATGTGTCCATTAGCAATGTTGTTAGTATCACGATACGTATCATAGTATCGTACGATCCTATCAAAATTAGGTGATATGGATCGCAATATAGATCAAAATTAGATAGTACTGTAGTGGCGTCACGATGCTACTTGACTACTCGTAGAATCGTTAGGATCGTAGTGAGATCGTGATCCTAACAACAAACTATATTAGCATATAAAATTTAATATTATCTATTGCTAGTTTAAGTTACACTAGTTTAATTTACTCTGTTTGGTTGTTTACATGTTGTTCTAAGGTAAAAGATTATTATATTTGACATATTACATTTTTAAATTATTAGTTTATTAAAAATAATTAAATAAGTTTCAAAAATCAACTTTAGTTCAATATAACATGAATAAGTGTACTCAAATTATAAAATTAAAAAATTTACTATAGACTTCTGTGTGTGTTTGCACTTAAATGGAAACGCTACAATATATAACAACAATGGTGGACTTGATGGGTTTTTTTAAAAGCGCAGGAATTTTCTGTAAAAGCGTTTAAGTGGGATGGGGATTCCACCCACCTTCATCTGAACCACACAATCTAGATCATACGGTCCACATTGTCATTAGCACCTTAACACCGAAATAACCATTACCACTAGATATGCTCCCATACACACACACACACATACATACATACATATACATACATACATACACACATATATACATATATGCATACATATACATACATGCATATACATACACAAACACATACATACACATACATACATACACACATACACATACACACACATACATATACACACACACATACATACATACATATCTTGCCCATCAGTTCTGCAATATTCTTTTCTTGCGTGAATCTAAACAGTGGAAGAGACCCAAAAAATCAGAAATACCTTAATCTTTTGTAAATGTTGAAAATACTAGTTACACACAATGTGCATAGTATCCATACTAATGCTGAAAATATTTATGCATAATTTCGACGAGTTTGCGTTTATGAGCAGATTTCGCCATTTCGGAAAGCTTAAGTCCAAGGTTTGAATTCCTTCCGATTTCAGCTCAATTTGGACACCTGAGTAGCAGCTGTATACGGTTCACAAATCACAGCTAGATGATTCCCTTTAGCTCTGTTCATGGAGTACATGTCTATGGTTGGTGCCCATCTCAGAATTGAAATATTATTAGCCTGGATAATACCATCTGATCTAACAGCACCCCAACTCCAAAGAAAACACCAAATGCAAGCGCGAAAAAGATGAGCTTGGTACTACATTGCTTTGTGGAGAGCCTGGATGCAGGAACTTCGACTGCTGAATCACAGTGGCGAATGAGCATAGGGCCACACAGATTTGGATTGCCATCGAAGCTAGAACTCTGAAATGTGTCAAACTGGCCTCCAGTTGGTATAGGCCCTTCAAGGTCATTGTTAGAAACATTGAATGCAGAAAGGAAGTGCAGATTCTTCAGTGCTTCTGGGATTGCACCTGTGAGATGGTTGCTGGACAAGTCTAGCGCCTGCAGGTTTGTGAGGTTGCAGATTGATTTTGGAATCGCTCCGGATAAGTTGTTGAAGCTCAAATCAAGCATATCGAGTCCTTTCAGCTCACCAATCTCTGGAGGGATCACACCTGTAAAGCCATTCTTGGCTATTTTTACCGTTGTGGGGAAACCTCGGAGTGTGCGGTATTGAATCAATGGAAAACTATATACGGGTAGTGTAAGGACCCTTGCATTCGGATGAGCTACTGTCTTGTTTGATTTAAGCATTGGCATCTGCATTAATGTTGTTGGGAATTCCCCTGTTAGGTTGTTATTTGATATGTCTAGAGAGAAGAGGAAGTTGAGCTTGTTGATCCAGGCAGGTACTGATCCGGTTAGTTGATTTCTTGATAATTGCAAGATCTGCAAATTTGTGACCTTTGATAGCCAAAGAGGCATTTTGCCGAATAATGAGGACTATCCCTAGAAACTGAAGATTTTCAAAACCATCAATTGTTTCATCCTCTGGCAAGACCTCCTGCTGGAAGCTCCCCCCCAGAAGTAGGACTGTTAGGTTTCTAAAGCCCTTGAGGATGTGAAGCGCATTTGTGATATTCGTAAAAGCATTACCACCAGCTGATAGGAAGACAAGAGACCTCAGGTTGCCCATTTTTGGGGAGAGTTCACCATGGAAATTGTTCATTGCAAGTCTCAGCGCAGTCAAACTGGTGCATGCATAAATGCTTTCTGGGATTGTGCCGTATAAGTTGTTCCTGAGAACATCAAAAGTTCTTAGTTTAGACAGGCTGGAAAAGTTGACCTTATGAAGATCACCGCTGAAGTGGTTGTTGCTGAGGTCTATGGTTATGATATCTGTGCAGTTGCCTAGATCTGATGGCAGATCCCCAGACAAGTCATTCTGGTCCAAATGGAGTTCCCCCAATCTCTTCAGCTGACCTATGGAACTCGGGATTTTGCCACTAAACATATTACATCCGAGATCAAGGATAGACAGTTTCCGGAGTTTTATTATATGGGCACCATGAAGTACTCCACTTAGATCATTGTTTGGGAAAGAGAGGTACTCCAACAAGGTAGCATTGAAAAGTTCATCTGGGAGACTGCCATTAAAGTGGTTATGGCCAGCTTTGAGCACTCTGAGCATGGAGCATTTGCCTAGCTCGGGGGGTACGCTGCCGCTGAATTGATTGAAAGAGAGGTCAAGCACTGCAAAGGATGGAGCATTGATGCAGAAAGAATTTGGTATCTGTCCTGTAAAGCTGTTGTTGCTGGCGTTGAGAGCGACCAGATTGTTCATCACCTGCCATGTGGTGGATGGAAATTGCCCTGTAAACGAATTGGTCGATATATTTAGTACCTGCAAAGGCCGGATAGTTGTTAAAGATGGAAGCTCTTGCAGGCCTCCATTCAGTTGATTGAAGCTGATGGCAAGGATGACGACGCTACTTGATGACAGCAGCGCCTCCAATGGAAATCCACCGGAGAGCGAATTGTGAGACAGGTTGAGATGCAGCAGGCCGGTGAGGTCGCCAAGGGAAGGTGAGATGATCCCTTCAAGGCCCTTAGAAGCCAGTGAAACATGGGTGATTGTCGCATCTGTGTTGCAGGTGATCCCTTCCCACGTGCAGCAGTCTGTGTCATTGCGCCATGACACGGCGAGGCCACCATCCTGTGAGAGCCCGGCAAGGAACTGGAGGAGGGAACTCTTCTCCTTGTCTGTGCAGGAGCCGGTGGAAGAGGTTAAACAAAGCAGCAGCACAAGAGCAACCCCAAGTACATCTGTGGGTAATTTGCTGCTGCTTCTGTTGCATGAAGAGTGGAGAGGCCTCATGGTTTCCTGATGGAACATGATAAATAACTTGCCTACAATATTTGAAGTTGTGACTGGGGCTGCAAAGAAACAAACCAAGGAGAAGGCCCCCAACAGTACCAGCAAGAGCAACAAGCCAAGCTCGAAAATGCAAGCAAGACCCGAGTCTCATTCAAAGGCCCCAAAGGTGGCGGCACCCCCCAAGGATGAAGATGAGAGCGCCGAGGACTATGGAGACAAAGCGGAGGAAGAGCCCAGTGAGGAACTGGAGGAGGTAGATCTTCTCCTGCTCCGTGCACGAGCTGGTGGGGGGCGCAATGGAGAAGGAGAGCAGCAGCACAAGAGCAAGGCCAACGGAAGCCATGGGTGGTTCGTAGCCGCTGCTTGCTCCTTTGCTCTGAGAAGAATGGAGTAGTGTTTTATCGCTGGCTTCGCATGCAGCAGAGTAGGTCAAGTAAGCTTTGCAATTTGTCCGTTCTTTTCCTTGCCATCTCTATCGGTGGATCCGGTCGGTGTACCGTGTATGTCTGGTAGGCACGTGCTTGACTGCCACCGAGTCATTTGTACTGTCATGGTGGTTGACTAGTTTAGAACGTGGTGTATATGAATCCATATGGTGGTTGTCCTTTCACAGCCCGGCCGGCCGGCGAGGAACTGGAGGATGAATGCATGAGGTGAGCAGCAGAACAAGACACGGGTAACTTGTTGTCGCTGTTTCTTTTTGTTATTGCGCGAAGATTACCTCCCAAAGTGGTGCTCTGCATGTTGAAAGTCTAACTTAGACTACCTCTCTGAAAAAAAATGTACCATAATTTAACCTGGTGTTTCTGTCAAAAGATACTTCCACTCTTATACTTACGGTATTTTTGATTTTTCTAACACTTCTAGATAATAGTCCAAATCTAATGCATTCTTTACAAAACCAATTAACCACTCTATAAATATTGTAATAGTTCATAACAACACTAACCTAAACCTTCTCACATAGTCCTTTAAAAAGACACGGGTAACTTGTTGTCGCTGTTTCTTTTTGTTATTGCGCAAAGATTGCCTCACTGGCTGCATTTTCTTTCCTTCTTGTGAAACTAGCCTGATCGAATTGTGTTGGACCGAAATGGCGACAAAGGGGGGGTAAATGTCGTCTCTTTAAAAATACCCCCCAACGAGTAAATCCCAACTCACCAAAAACACAGAAGATACAACGATCAACACTAACTGGAGAGGAAACAACAGAACCCAAGCAGATTCACAAGGCTTCACACAGCAAAGCCAAAAGAACAACTGAAAGTTGCTTCTGCTAAAAAGGAAAAGAAACTGGCTGAAAAGACTAGAAACAACAGAGAAAAGAAGATCAAACCGCCAGCCAAAAAGGAAAAGAAAGCAGACACAGGACCTGCTGCTTCACCCGAGAAAATTGCATGCACTGGATTGCTGTCCGAACAAGAAACTCAAGCCAAGGACATCAATCATTGGACTGTGCATTAACCGAAGGAACTCCCTACTAATCCACAACTTAATCAAATATTTGGCCAAATAATGAGTAGTAAAGTACATATCTTTTGTCAAGGATCATGCACCCATTTAATGCTAGGCATGCAAATTTTTAGTTGGCCTACGGATTGCTTTTTGTTGGAACTTACTTGCTGCTTTTGATAAGATTATTTAATGCTCTTTAACAAGAAACAATGCATGCTTTCGGCAGTGAAGCAATTAGTACTACTGTTCAGCCGTAGTACACACAATTTGATATTCACTAGCACCCTGGCCGAATGAAGAATTCATTGGAACAGCACACAACCGAGTACTACTTAGGAAGTACTATTTGATCCGCATGCTAGCCAAGAGATTTGAGAAGGACGCCAAACCAGAGCAAAAGAAAACAAAGCCTCTTTAGCAAAGAGATCAATGCAAGAGACAACAAGGAAACCAAGAACAGCTCAAGCACAAAAACAGAATCAGCTCAACACAAGAAATCTTGAACACGATACGGGGACATACATGATTGATATAGAGTGTTTACATCTCAATCCATCCTCTCCCTCTCAATCCTCAAGAACACCAAGAGCTACACATGCTTCTTGGGAGGAACACACACATACACACATGGAGAGACTCAAAATGGAACCCTAACTTTTACATCCACTCTCTGAAATTTCAGCACACCATCTCCCTCTCTATTTATACCCTCCACTAATGGGTTCACCAAGTGCTTTACCCATTTAGCTTTTGCGCTTTACCCACAATCCACTTCCTTTAGTGCAGCTTTGCGTTTTTACCGAAACGCTCCTCGCGCACCTTCCAGGAAGCTTCCTCATTCCTTGCCCTGCAAGCTACGCAGTTTCGCCGTTTTCGGCACACCTCGACCGTTCTGACCTCAGCGCCACCTGCGCCTAGTCCGGTCCACCGTGCCTCGCCACGACTCCACATCGAGTCCACGTCGTCTTCGACACATCCCGACCGTTCTGACCTCAACGCCACCTGCGCCTAGTCCGGTCCTCTGTGTCTCACCACGACTCCGTCTCGATGTCCTGCAGCCAACACAGACAAGAAACACATCGCATAGCACGGTACAAAACATGTAAACATATGGTTAGCACCTACAAATCCTACTCAAGCGAGAAATGACCCACGTGGCCAACCGGGACGACGCCCACGCGTCAAATTTGTCTAGTCACGACCCGACCTCGCCAAATGCCAAAAAGGCACGAATCACTCAAACTAAACTCACTCTAACCAAACCACGAGTCAATTGCTCATCACCAACACGGGATTTAGACCACATGGTCTCTCAAATTGTTATCTCTCGATTAGGAGGGAACGCTTGCAAAACATCATCCTGGAAGACGTATGTATGCACATGGCTGAAGAGCAAGGACTAGGTAGACACCAAATGTGAGAGCAAGAAACGCAGATATGCTCTTCTTGACCCGATACATTCCCAGTTTGAAGTCTTTTTCTCATTTGCTGGCCGGCCCCTATAGTGTAGTAACTATTATCTCTGTAGAATCGTCGATGGCAATCAGAGGAAGTAAATAATTACAGCGTCAAATAAAAGCTTTTCTTAAAATTTATTATTATTTTAAATCTGCAAATTACAAGAAAAAGAAACCAGCTAAAAATAATATTAAAAGCTAAAAATACCTTGTGCCCTTTATTACTATTCTTCTCGATTGTTCTTTGGTAAGTACTGCTGAATTCTTTTGCACAGAACCAAAACCAAAAGCAATCACTTCTAGTATGCCATGTTGGCCTTTTTCTCCACACGTGCAGCCCTTTAATTTACTAATTCTCAATAGCACATGCATGCATCCACACCTTTTTGCTTTCACCCTAGACACTTGACTGCACACCAACTCTACTGCATTGGTTTGGTGTCTTGACGCAAAACAAAATACCTTCTCTCTCCTCAATAACAAACGTCACCTCAAGTTGCATCATGCATAGCAAAAAATCAGACCACGAAACATTCAACAGCCGGTTCAAATTTTTGTACCCAACGCAACGTCTCGGCACAAATTAATCCCCCAAAACCAGTCGGAACAACTCTGCTGCTTCGCGCACGGACCGAGAAAAGTTGACGAAGCCGACGTTGCTGGCTCTCTCGGCGATGCACGTGGTTGATAGATAGCCCAATAAACCGATGTTGCACCGCACAGCTAACGTGATGAGAACAATCTGAAGAAACACGCGCCGCCGGTTTCTTTCGAAATTAATCTAGATTTTATTTCTAAATTATAGTAACTACAAAGTGCCCTTCTGACACCCCTCAAACCCCAGAACGAAAATTTCATCTAAAAGGCCACAGGGTTAGCCCCTAACCCCATCTCTATTTATAGTCTAGGGTCCAAAACATGGACTGAGTCGAAGTCCATGAGTTCTAATCCAATTCCAACAGCGAAGAGACCCGAAACCCTTCCTAACACGGGTTTTCCAAAATTTCAACTTTTCCAACTCATCACGTGTCGAAGCCTCTAGGATCGCACCTCCTGTATCTTCTCCATGCATCATCCACCACGTGCCGTATTCTCCAGACCACACCTCCGTAGCTCCAACACGTATCATTCATCTCTGATCTCCATGCGCCCCAAGTATAAACCCGACCATCTCGTGACATCCTTTGACTGTCTGAACCTCGAATCTCTCCATGCTAGTCCCGGTTCACCTCGTCATCGATCATGATCGCCTCCATGCTCACCCTGCACATGCAAAGAGGAAAGAATATTTTTCCGGCACAAGTTCATTCTAACTTGACCAACATCAGTCCGCACACGCAACACAACTCGCATAACAACGCTAAACAAAATCATCAATTATTCATCATAAAAAATTATTCATTGTCAATTATTCATCACCAAAATATCATAGACTTAGCCACATGGTCTAACAATCTCCCCCCTTGATTAATACATTGACAACACCACAAGATTGCATGATGAATTAACTTCAAATATATATAAGTGAAGAACTGAAGCCAAAATATATTTTAAGACACAATCTCAAATCTTTTCAAAAACTCTCTCCCTCAACACAAGAGAGGCAAAATTAGCAAAATTTTTCAATATCTCTCCATTCTCTATTTTTCTTTAATTTCTCACAAAGCACACCAAATCTCTCCCCCCTTTGGCAATGTAATCATCAAGAAAATTAAAAAAATTCTAAGAAGAAGCAATGAGAGTAAAAATCAAGAAGTTTTCTAGATTATTCAAGTCACTGTGCATTGATTTAATAAAGCAACCAAGCCATATTTTCTAGTAGAGCTATCTAGATTATATAAAGTCATATATCATATAGCAATGTCAAAACCAGTCTTAAGCATGATTAAGCAATTTATATTAATGACATGCATCACAACAATGACCAAACCAATTATAAAGAGCACAATGAGATATTACTATGAAAAGTCAAAGTCTAAAGGTGAAGCAAACCTTTAATCCCAAGCCTCCACCCTAGGATAAGGTCATAGGCCTAGGCCAACTTATGGCTTCCCGTGATACCTCCTTATCCTAAAATCACTTTTAAAATTTTATCAACAAAATGCCAAGACTCTTAGTAGTAAAAATTTTATTGAGTTTCTATACTACCATGATTATTTTAATAATACACTTAATATTACTAAGCCTTATCAAGGTGAATATGGCCATCAAATTAAGCAGAACTTTTTCGAGTGGTTGGACATTAGCTAATATCATGTTATTCTAAACATCTTTTGTACATAAAATAATAGTGCATAAATAACATAATGAAAATACTAATAAATAAATAAATAAATGTAGTTTCAATATGATCAAAGACATGTGACTTGCCTTGTAGATCTGCGATTTCAACAATATTGTATTCTTCGATTTCTTAAGAGCTTGATCTTCTCCTTCCTGATCCGGTCGAACTTCAATGTCGAAAGCTAACGCAAAGTCAAATAAAATAACTCAGTTCCATGCTCGAAGGGTTGAGTTAGGAATAAAGAAAGAAAATAAAGAAAGAAGAAAAATCAAATAAAATATGTTTAGTATTTATAGGGGTCTGAAAAGGTGAAACGGAGCTGGGGAATAGATGGGTGAACAGTAACGGGTCGGGTCTACTTTTCATTGTCGGTTTTTACTGTTCATACGAGTCTAGTCACTATTTATACCAAAACCCGCCCAAGACGCACAGTGTTGTCTTCCTCCTTCGCCCGCGAGTAGTGACCGAAAACAGAGGAAGAAGGCGACGCCAGTCAGCGGGGTTTAGTTGATCTATGACAGCTTTTGAGGTTACGGTTGGGTTGCTAGGGTTGTGGGGTTTCCATTTTTGGGTCAGCGGAGTCGGCGATTGCTGACGGCAAGGCTTTCTCTTTCGAGAGAAGTTTAAATAGTATAGGGTGAACAGAGGGTTAAACCGGCAATGGCAGTGGTCTTTGAGTGTCTGTGGGGTCAGGGCAAGCTCATGGAAGCGGTGGTTTGGGTTGAGGAGGTCGGAGTTGGGCTAGCCACGGTGAGGTGTTTCGCCCGGGCGATGGGCTTCAACGGCAGAGAAGAGGAGAGTTCAGGGAGTTAAGGTGACGGTTCGAAGGTGTTTCTGGGGGCTTGAGGAGGCTACATGCGAGGTTAATTGGAAAGAGATGGCTCAGAGAGACAGAATCGAGCTAGGGCTTGTCTTTGGGGATTCCAGCGATTACCGGCAATGGGGAGGACTGCGGGAGCTTCGAAGGTGCTTGGCTGACACTGGAAATCAATGCTTGCGAATGGATGGGCTCGAGTGTTTAAATAAGGCAGCAGAGGCGGTTTGGCACAGTGTCCAGGTGTAAGATCGAGGAGGCCGACTAGAGGGGGGGTGAATAGGAGGTTTTAAAAATTTCGTCTAATTCTAATTAGCAATTTTAAACTTGATGGATTGATAAAGCAAGATAACACTAACACTAGCACAAGTAATCGACTAAGATCAATAACGAATGGTAGAGAACAACAATTGCTACTCTAACTAAGCAAGCAATCAAATAATATGAATGAAGAGCGTTGCTTGAATGAAAAAGATCACAAGAGAGCAAACCACAATTGACACGATTACTTTTTACCGTGGTGATCGGAGACTTGCCGGTCTCCCCTAGTCCACGTTGAGGTAAGCCCGAACGAATCGGACCGGCTCCACGAATGAGCCTAAGCACCTCGATCACTATTGGATGCCCTTTCCCTCTCCGGGTAGGCGAGCTCCAAGCCTTCACAATCTTCCGGGCCTTCTCACAATCTTCTTGAGAAGATCACCGAAACTCCGCCAAGCCGTCTAGGTGCCGGCAAGCACCAAGAGAATAGACCACTGCGGCTTGATCTCACTCAAGTGCTCAATGCATCAACTAGAATGCAATGCACTTGAATTTTGGGTCAACTACCTCAAATGAATGCACAAGTGAGTGAATGAGGTGTGAGAGGTTGCACTAGGCTCAAATGTATTCAATGGATGTTCAACAACTTGTCCAAGTTCTAGTGGGGGTGTATTTATACCCTCACCAACCTCAAATAGCCGTTACAATAAACAATCCTGAAAATTCAGGAAATCCGGAACTACCGCAGGCAAAACCGCGGTACTTCCGGACCCTCGCTGACCGGTCAGAACGGCTATGTCAGAGAGTCAGAAGTAACCGTTGGTCAATGAGTGCGGTACTACCGCCGTTGAAATCGCGGTACTTCTGGATGTCCGGAAGTTCCGCTCCAAGACCCGGTACTTCCGATCTCAACGAGTCTAAGTCTTATTCTCGGCGCTCTCTGGAAAAAACGTTCCGCACAAGTATCCGGAACTTCCGCACATGCGGTAGTTCCGCAGGTAAAACCGCGGTACTTCCGTTTTCCGAGAGGCTAAGTTAAACTCCGGGCGCTCTCTGGAAATAAAGTTCCGCTCGGGTGCCCGGTACTACCGGCCATCCGGTAGTTCCGCAGGTCAACCCGCGGTACTTCCGTTTTCCGAGAGGCTAAGTCTGAGTCCGGGCGCTCTCTGGAAAAAACGTTCCGCCTGGGCGCCCGGTACTACCGGACTTGCGGTAGTTCCGCCCAATACACACCGGAACTACCGGATTTTCTGACAATGCACAGAATTGATTTAATTTTAATTTCTAAGTGCATGCATGATCCTAAATTGATCCAAAGGGCACATTTGAACATGATCAAGCAATCACCATGATCCCTCTTAATAGTACGGCGTCTATCCTATAATCCGGTCTTCCAACCTAACTCCAAGACCGGTAAAACAAAATAGATACCTAGACTATTTACCTTGTCGCCCTAGAGATCTTGAATCTTCATGGGAAATTTTGTGAGCCTCTTTCTTTGCCATTTGAACTTATCCTTTCAAATACTTAATGCACACATTAGTCCCATATTCATATAAATTCATTAATTATCAAAACTAATATTTTTAGGGGCCTAGATGCTTTCACCAAGTCAAACCTCCTCTTGTTAATATCCCTCAAAGCTAGGCTAGTAATTATTGATACTCAATTCAGGACTAATTGTGTTGCAAGTTGAAACCATGAGATGGACTACTAGTGATCGATTTGCTGTCATGTCAAAAGCAATTATATATCCAGGCATGTCTATGGCCCGCTGTCAAGAAGAGGTACTCCAACGAGGTTGCATTGAAGAGTTCATCTGGGAGAGTCCCACTGAGGCTGTTGTGGCCAACTTTGAGCACTCTGAGCATGGAGTAATCACCTAGCCCAGGGGGAATATTGCCACTGAACTGATTCTAACAAAGGTCGAGCAGAGCGAGGGACCGTGAGGAAAGGCAGAAAGAAGATGGTATGTGCCCAGTGAAGCTATTGTTGCTTGCATTGAGCACAACCAGATTGTTCACCATCTTCCATGTGGTTGATGGAAATTCTCCAGTAAACAGGTTACTCGACACATTCAGTACCTGCAGTGGACGGGCAGGAGTTGACAATGGCAGCACTTGCAGGGCCTCGCTGAGGTGGTTAAAGCTGACATCAAGGATGACGATGCTGCTGGAGGACATGAGTTCCAACGGAAGGTCGCCGGAGAACAAGTTGTACGAGAGGTTGAGGTGCACCAGGCCGGTGAGGTCGGCAAGGGATGGTGAGATGCGCCCTTCAAGGCCTCTTGATGCCAGGGAGACCTCAACGACCTTCCCATCCCCATTGCAGGTGATGCCCTCTCAGGCACAGCAATCAGTGTCATTCCGCCACGGCACGGCGAGGCCGCCGTTCGCCTTCCGGGAGAGCCCGGCGAGGAACTGGAGGAGGTAGATCTTCTCCTGCTCCGTGCATGAGCTGGTGGGGGGCGCAATGGAGAAGGAGAGCAGCAGCACAACAGCAAGTCCAAGGAAAGCCATGCTTGTTTTGTTGTTGCGTGAAGAATGGAGCAGTATTTGCATGCAAATTGAACAGCAGGTCGAAGGCGTATATATACTCATCCAATCGTCCATTTAATATAATGTGTACATGTAATGTGTACACGGCTGAAGAACAAGAAGCCAGCCAGCGTAGCAAGGACTAGGGTAAGTGTTTTTTTTTTGAGAACATGTCATTGCATTATAGAAGAAGAGAGGAAACACCACCGTGATACAATGCAAGTCACGTTGAGCAGGAGCACTGTTTCATAGGTGGCTCGGCATGCAGCAGAGTAGGTTCAGGAAGGTTTGCAATTGCCTGTGCTTTGCCTTGCCGCCTCTAGCGGTGGATCCGGGCGGAGTATCATAATAGCATCAGTGTACGTCTGGTAGGAACGTGCTTGGTTGGCATCGAGAGCCTAGACTACGTCGCTAGAAGACCTCCCTAGTCATTTATCATGGTTGTTGCCACGCCT
Source organism: Dendrocalamus latiflorus (assembly GCA_017311315.1). Classification (NCBI taxonomy): domain Eukaryota; kingdom Viridiplantae; phylum Streptophyta; class Magnoliopsida; order Poales; family Poaceae; genus Dendrocalamus; species Dendrocalamus latiflorus. Next base: position 46,860,917 of record CM029639.1, on the reverse strand, counting down.
CTTTGATTCAATGGAATTTCAAAGAAGCAATGAGGAAATTGAATCCAAAAGAAAATTTCTTATGATATAAAAAATCCTATAAAATTTAAAAGAATTCTAGTATGAAGTCTAACATCATGTTATCAATTCCTTTGAAACTCATTGCTTAGACAAGCACTTGCCCTCCTGTGCGCGTTCTACGTTGCGACACAGGAGGTGATACAATAGGCATAGAACAAACTTCTCCCAACCACCTCGCCCCCTCACTGTCGCTAGGGTGGCCGTAGGCCAACCGTCAGCAGTGGTGCCTTCCGTAGCTACTTTACTTTCCTTCTATCTCTCTCTTTCCCCTTCTCTCTCTCTCAATCCGTCTTCTGCGCCTCAAATCCGCTGTGCCATGGCTATTGTCTAGGACTGTTGTCGTCATCCAAGGTCACCACTATTCCTCCACTCATCTCCCTCTCTGGATCCGCTGCCTTCTCTCGCTCGGAGTTAGCAGATGTAGCACCCGTAAAAAAAATGCTCACTCTCTCTCTCCATAACCACACCCGTGTAGCTCTCCCTCTTTCCTGTTATACTCCCCCAATCTCTCTCCTTTAATCTCTCTCTCTCCCGTTTAAACCTCATCTAATCTCTCCATCTCTCCCGTTATTTCCTTTAATCCTTTCCAACTTCTCTCTCTATTAGATTTCTAATCTATCTCTTCCTCTCCCGTGCATGCGGCTGCATGGGCTCCGGAGGTGGCGGCCGGCCGGCGAAGCGGCGGCGGCACAGCCGGACTGCACGCACGGGCGCGCGCGCGCCTGCTCGCATGCATCTTCAAGGCGCGGCAGCGGCGGGGCGACCGGCGACGACCGGCAGCAGCGGCTGGCCGGCACGCAGCGGCGGCCGCACGGCGCTCGCACTGGCCGTGCGCACGCACACGCTGGCGCGCCTGCAGCGGCAGCGCTGGCGGCATGGGGAGTGCCGGCGGCGAGGCGCGACGCATGCGCGTGCAAGGCCGTGCAGCAGTGGCGGCAGCACCTGCATGCTCGCGCGGCGGTGGCACGCAACGCCAGGCCGGCGGCGCAATGCACAGCGGCGGCCCAGTGGTAAGGCGCATGGCGGCGGCTCGGCACCATGGGCGACGTCTGCTCGGCGCAATACGGCGGCTCGGCGCAGTGCAGCAGTGGCGCATCTCCGGTCGGCTATGGCGGGTCGGCTGGAGGCGTTGTCGGTCAGTGGTGGCGGCGGCTGCCTCGGCGCAGGTGCGCATGTGACAGAGGGCGACGCAATGGCGCGCTAGGCAGCGACTCGTGCAGACCGGGCGACAGCGACAGGCGACGCCGGCGGGTGAGCGAGCGCGTGGCGGCGTGGAGGTACTGCACAGGCAGTGGCCGACGGCGTCAGCGGCCGACGGTGGTGGCCGGAGTGGCCAGTGGCCAACCTCCACAGTCGTGTTATTCTGTTGGCCCAGGAGCACGGCTGAATGGCGTTTCGCGTAGAGTTTCCTTGGGCCGTGTAGCAGGATCTCATGCGGCTATTGAAGGAGCGTTCGTGCAGTTATGCACTCCAGATCCTTCGGGCAACATGTCCGTCGAGTGTGTTCAAGTTAAGTACCTCGCGGCCGTAACCTCTGCATTTCATATTTTACATCTCCCATGATTGCTTGTTACCGTTGCTATTGAGTACCATTACCATATCGCTAAAGTTGGTCTGTCTATTATCATATCACCCAACGCTCACTTATCCACTATCATGTCACTAAAGCGTACCTGTTTACGATCATATCACCAAAACTTACCGAGCTTTTATCATATCACTAATGTTACCTGATTAATACCATACCCTGAAAGTTACCTGCTTGTTATCATATTACTAACACTTGCCCGATTGTTGTCACATGTTAATGCTTGCCGGTTATGTACTTTTAATATTGTATTCATACCATGAGATTCTAGGTTATCTTATTTTCCATGCCTTATGTTAATTAATACATTAGACACTTAGATGTATTGAAGTGCTATGGTTAATGTCTAAGTTGCAAGCTTTAATTATTAATTATAATTGTTGTTTATATTGTGGTTGGGGTAGTATAGGAGTGACTTCAACTTAAGGTTAACCACTAGTAATCTTTAGCTTCGGAAATATATTTAATTACCAGTTCCCTGATTCATTACTTGTATGTTAGTGCTTGATTGTTCGATGGAATTATGTATGACACTGTTAACCTGACTAATAACAACTTATCACGTGATAAAATCTAGTTGGTTGACAACCCCTTGGTGTGAGTTAAGTTGTAATGTTGGGTGAGAATCATTCATGGATCCCTACCATCGTCGTATTATCCTTCTTCATCTTCCATCTGATTTTATCTCCTGTCTTCAACCTCAGCAATCCTTTTCACTCCTTGTAATCGTGCATGAACTTATCTCCAATTATCTTAATTCCACATTTCACATCTTTCATGATTACTTGTTACCATTATCATTGAGTACAATTATCATATCAACGAATTACCTAGTTCTTATCATATCACTGTATTTACCTGGCTAATATCCTGTCACTAAGTTACTCGGTTATTATCATCTCTCTAGTACATGTCTGTTTGTTATAATAGTATTCATGCTTGCCTGTTTATTGTTATGCTTGCATAGTTATGATCATATTGTTAATGCTTGCCTAGTTCTTATCAAGTTGATAATGCTTGCTTGATTATTGCTAATGCTTGCTAGTTATATACCCTTAATATTGTATTCCTGCCATGATGTTCTACATTACCTTATTTCACATGCCTTTAGGTTTATCATAATACTCAGTTAATAATGTTATAAGATTCATGCTTTTAATTAATGGGTAGAGTTCATGCTTAAACCGTTAATGGGGGTAGCGGGTGATCATGTTGTAGACTTAGGTTAAAATCACTAGCAGTCCTTTAAGTACCACACTTCTGTGTTTAATCCTCTCGATATCATGATGTATTGCCGGTACAGTTCCTTTATGTGAGTCATGATCGTTATACCTTAATAAATGTTAATTTGACTAATAACCAATTATCACCTAATAAAACTTGATTGGTTGATAAACTTGTGTGAGCTACATTATAATACCTCTCTAGGTTGATTACTACATCACTATTATCTTATCATTATTCCACATTGCCCTATTATCAGAAACTATGTCTTTCCATTTTCAACTCTAGCACATCTTTTTACTTCTCATAACTTTATTACAGCCTTATCCTCACCATCTCTTAGTTACCCTAATTTTTTTTTCTATTTAATCTGTCCATGATGTATCGGTTACTTTATCACCTAGTTTCACCAATCATGTCTCTTCGGTCTCATTGGATTAAATCATTACTCTTATAACTTTACCTTAATTCAATCACAACTCTCTAATTATATCATGGATAACTCGCTAAATAACAAACTAAGGGTTATCACGCCGGGGCTGCCCACATATAGGGGTCATTTCCACCCAACCTGGTAACGTACGGGGGCCGTACATTCTCGTTACACAGGATATTACACCCCGTCTGCGGTTATACAGTCGAGGACAAGGTTGTGTCTGGCTATTCTCGTATAACCGGGTATGTGGGATAAGGTCGCCGGCACCCTTGCTATAACTTGTCACATAACAAATATCTTTAATACACAGTTCTCATAATATCCGTCTCCTAATCATGACAGTATCTCCCGATATCAGTTGCTCGTTGGTTGCCTTTTGTCTATTGCTTACTTGTCATGTTTGCCTTTATTTTATATGGTTGCATCGTCTGTCTTATTTTTGTGTTGCGGCCTAGTTGGGTACTTGCTGAGATTTCCAAATCTCACGCTTGCTTTTTTCAGTCTCAGGTAAAAGGCCAGTGGAGTGATAGCATCATGCATGGGTAGGAGCACTCGAGTTTTCAGCACCGTGGTTTGCCACCGTTTTGTTGTTTTGTTCGTTCTTTATTTGATTAGAAGTGGACCGGTCCCATGTTTTAAATATTTATTCCAGCTTCCGTTGGTTCTCTATTAAAGTGTTAATAAAGTTTTTAACTCTGTGATTTCTTTTATTGTACTTATTTATTCTTCACTTTGGCGATGATGTTCCATAATAATATCCCATATGGTTATGTGGGGTGTTACAGCAGATCTGGGAGCCTCACCACCAGGTCCTGAGCGTAGTCCGTGGCAGCATCGTTATGGGAGAGCAAAGGCTATGTGCTGCCAACGTCTACAAAATCCACGCAGGAGTAGCCATGCTCCTGCACTCATCGTCGGCGGAGCTTTTCGTTGAGCTTCTCTATGCCGTGGCACCCGTTTGCATCAAGGTAGTTGGCAAAGTAGATAACAAGTAGATCTATCAGGATCTGAAGCCACTACTTTGGGGAGTTCTAGCTACGGGGACATGCTTCGGCCTTGGCAACGATGGTAGGCCACACAAGGGCGCTGATGACAGCATTTCGTGGGCATCGTCTATTGTTGATGCTCCCCCCCTTTTCGCCACCATAGTTGTTTTAGTGGAAGCAATGACATCGGGACCTCCACTCCAGTAGAGCCGAATGTACACATTTGGCAGGTCAGAGGTCGTGCTGTGTGACAGCAGCGTGGTAGGGCACCATCCCTCCTCCGGTTTGACTAGGTCACCTCCTCATCGTCAGATCGAGTCAGTCGCTGGTGGTGCAGCCCATCACAATCTCACGAGGTGCCCACATGTGTCATAATGGGAGTCAGGGTAGGCTACCCCAGTGTCAGGATGGCTCAGTGGTTGGCGCAATGGAGGCAGTGTGCTGTGGGCAGCGATTGGCGACAACGACACAACATGCAGCAGGGCAGTGTGCTATGGGCAGCGATTGGCGACAACGACACAACATGCAGCAGGGTGCATCAAGGGAAGGACCGATCCATTTGCCAATTGGGGGTGCTTGTTATGTGCCATTGTCCTAAGGAGCAGGAGCAGGCACTTGTTGCTTATCATGTCCTAGAGCAGTCCAATCGTAGTGGAGGCTCTCGTGTGTGTAGTTTGGTCCGGTTACTGACTGAGGCAAGCCACAGCTATTTGGTGCCACATTCTCATCTTCCCGAAGTTGTCCTGCTGGTTATCCTATGGTTGCTTTGCACTAATTGTGGTTCCACGTACTTTGTTGTGGCTTGTCATGCTGATGGTAGCCATCCAATGTTCAGGTGCTGGCACAGTCAATGGTAGGTTCACTCCAATGAGTTGTGGTGTGACTGCTGCCGTAGTGAGCACCCTAGTGTTGTTGGTTGTATTCTCAAGCCCCTGCAACAGTCGTGGTTCTTCAGTTCTGTGCCTTGCCCTATGATTACCAGCCCTAGGCTTCATTTGGTTGTAAGGAGAGGTGTTTTCGTTGTTGATCCACAAGGTGCTTGCTTGTGGGTGCAATTGGTGTTTTGGTAGGAGTTCCTGGTTTGGAAGTCCTTCCTGGTGTTGTTTCCCTATCTTGGGATCATTGTTGGTGTTTTTGGTGTATCCTTTCCAGGACGATGCATTTCTCCTCTTTAAAATGAGTGGCAAAGCTTCTCCCTTAGTTTTTTTTTTAAAAATCAATTCCTTTGAGAGTTCCAATACATATTATTCTCTCTTCCTCTCTCCATTCTCTATCTAGTCAATTAACATTTAATATTAAAATTCCTGCATTTTTTTGAATGAGGCATCCAGCAATTACAATGGTTTTGATTTATGTGAAATTGAACGGGTCATAACATTCCAATCGTATGTTTTCTTTATTTCTGTGTTTTCATAATCATACAAATTAAAGAGGTCCTAAAAAACATGGATATTTTCCGAGATGCCCTTCACGAATCCTTATGTTTCCTGCTGAGAAGTTCTTGTGTTTTAAGGCCCTTTATTTTGGCTTCAGCTTCTGACTTCTGCCTTATTTTTTACTATTTCTAAATTTCGTCTTTTTCTAGGTTTTTTGGTTTTTTGAGTTTTTTTGCCGGTTCTTTTTTTCCATATTCGTTTGCATTGTCCATGATGGGATAATCTGTTTTTTCTATTTTAAAATTTTTTAAATTTAATTACACCAAATAATACACCATCAACTATAGTGTAATTTTAGTTAACTATAGAATAATTTTAATCATAAACCATATTTTTCGATCCAAATGAGCGGACAGTAAATGCGCCCGAAATCTTCTACGGTAGTTGGAAGCACTAATGAGTGTTAGTAATTGGTACGATAATTATGTACCCGTTCCAGTATTTTTTTTCTCATCTTGACTAGGGATGGCAATCGGGCGCGGCGGGTACGGGTAGTGCTTGCCCATACCCGTACCCGCGACCCCAATTTTCGCCCACGGGCATACCCGTACCCGCCCACGGGTAAAAAACCCCGCCCATACCCGTCGCCCGCGGGTACCCGTCGCCCGCGGGCATACCCGTTTACCCGCGAACACAGATACAATAAACCAATGATACAATAATCACAGATGTCAAAAATCGTCCATTCAGAACACATATTTTGAGCAAACCTACACTGTATTTCATCACAATAACAACTCGGAAAGATGTTTCAGTCCAAGAGTTGAAAGTTGACCATATATCTATTACTAATAGTGTAACACCATCAATTTATTCTTACAGAATGTGGGAAGGTCTGGAAAAGCTCAGGAAGATGGTAGGTTAAGTACATAATGTTAGATATGAATATGCAAAGTATAGATATTTGAAATTCAATTTAACCCTTATGATACTATCTTCACCAGCATACATCCTTCAAGAAGCGACATGGTACAAATGAATAATTAGAGATTAAAGAATTTTCAATACATCGTAAACAATCTTACTGGTAAATCTTTTTTTCAGTATCTGCTTCTTGTTTAGGGCATAGAGGAAGTTCTTGATGTTTTTAGCATTAAGCCGTGCAATGTACTGCAAGCATATTTATGCTATTAAGATAAATTTGGGATGAAGGTAAATCTCACATTGGCTGGATCTGGACTCTGGAGGACGGTGGCGGTAGGGCGGCGGCTGGATCCGGTGTCTCGGCAGGTGGGGGCGGCGGCGGTCATCTGGCCGTTTCCACTGCTCCCCGCCTCCGCAACCAGCCGGCGACCGCCGAGCATCCCCCCTCTCCTCCGCAGCTCCACCTGGCTTCACCCCTCCCCGGCCTGGCTGCCTCCGCTCCTTGCCGGCCCGCCGCCACGCCTCCCCAGTCTGGCAGCCCGGCCGCTAGATCTGCAGCCCAGGAGGCCAGATCTGCTGGTGCACCGTGTGTCCTCCCCTCCTGCGGCGGCGGAACCCTAGGCGTGACTCGTCTCGAAGTAGGCGCTCGTGGGGGAAAGCGGCGAATCGCAGGAGGGAGGGAGGGGAGGGCGCACGGGAGAGCTGGCTCCCTCAAAAATTGAAGATGGCGGCGGCGGAATCGATCGGTGGTTTTACTCCGCCCTCTCGGTGTCGGCTCGGCTGGTGTTTGGGGCGAATTTGGAGGGCGGAGGCTGGAGAGGGCGAGAGGGGGCGGATCTAGAGGGGGGCCGAGGGCGGAGAGTTCTGTGCGGGCGGCGGCGATCTGGTCGGTGAAGGAGCGGCGAAACGAGGGGCGCCGAGGGACGGCAAGGAGCGGCGAGGGGCGGAGAGGGGCGGCGATTTGGTGTGTCGGCGAGGAGAGGTTTCGGCTGGGAGTCTGGGAGGTTTCGGAGGGGGCGAGGCGCTTAGCCGAGAGGGACTGGACCGCCGCCGCCCGAGATTTGGATTTGGACCGGTGGATGTTAGGAGGACTTAGGGTTTACTGTTTGAAGAGGGCCCACTTGTCAGTCCATTTCACGGGTAAACGGGCGAGACGGGTACGGGTAGAGCTAACCCATACCCGTACCCGTTTACCCGATGGGCAGAGTTTTCCCCCCATTTTCCTACCCGTGGGTAAAAAATCTATCCCATACCCGACTCCATTAGGGTATTTACCCACGGGTACACGGGTAAACGGGTACAATTGCCATCCCTAATCTTGACTCCGTTGTGAGTCTTGAAATTAACCAAGTCTGTCCGGCAGTATGTTTTATTGAGACACTGAACTGTCGAGGATCAATGTGCCCCCTCTGCGCAGAGAGAGAATCAATGCGTCGCTGCCATTCATCTCTCTTTATTTTAGCCTGCTCATTTTAACTTAGTTTCTGATTTCTAGCTTATGGTGGTGATCATTTGGATTTTTTGTGGTGGCTTATGGCTGAAAAGCACTGTAACTGGCTGAAAAAACACTGTAGCTGACAGAGGCTTATTTAGCATAATTAAATTTAAAAAATTAAAAAATATAAAAAATATGTTAGCCTATTACGTATAATACAAACACATATGGGAAAAAAGAACCGGTAAAAAAGCTCAACAAAAAGCCAAAAGTTCAGAAAAAAACGAAATTTATGTATAGTGAAAAATAAGACGGAAGCCAGAAGCTGAAGCCCAAATATTTTTACTATTTATAAATTTCGTCTTTTTCTGACCTTTTGGTTTTTTAGCTTTTTACCGGTTTTTTTCGTATTCGTTTACATTGTCTATGATAGGCTAGTCTGTTTTTTCTATTTTTATTTTTTTAAATTTAGTTAGGCCAAATAAGCCACCGTCAGTTACAGTATAATTTTACCCAGTTACAGTTGAATTTCAGCCATAAACTACTTTTTTCAGTCCAACCGAGCAGTACCTTAGTTTTAGTATGAATGTTTATATGAATGAACTAAATGTCAATAAATAGATAAGTCATTTCGAAAAAAAATTATTCTAATAAGTGATAAAAAACTATACATTTATTTATCTCTACTCCTTAAAAGCACGACTTGGTGGCCGTCGGTGCGTTCTCCCTCAACTCTTCGTAGTCGTCTGTTCTCCCGCAACCCTTCGTAGTCGTCCGATCTCACGATCCCCTCTCTATCTCGACTATCTCACACACGCACCGCCACAACGTGGTTTCCTCCCCAACTGCTCCCCACTACTCCCTCTGATCACCCGCAAGTGCGCAACGCCAAACCAGAAACCCCTCCCCTCTCTCTACCTCTCTCTCTCTCTGAGATGCACACCGCGACAACGCAGTTTTCCCCAAATCCCAAACCCACAAAGGAGCGCAAGGTCGAGGAAGCGACTTCCTTCCCACCGACCGATGCTTCCATGATGGCGTCGTGTCACCACAGGAAGCACACCATGGCCTGCCCTGCGACACCACCTTCTCTTCATCATAATGCTGCCACCGCGGAAGTACAAGTCCTCTTCGAGTGCATTGCGTGCTATTTGTACCAGAGGCGGCATCCCTAGGCTGGCGAGCATAGGATCCATCGTCTACGAGATTGCCATCATCAGATCCATCATCCACGACGTCATCAGCATGGGATCTACGTCCCAGATGTCGATGCCCGTGGTTCCACCGTCCATGAGGTCTCCAGCGTTGGATTCGCCGTCCATGAGGACTCCCGCATCGGATCCACCATCTGCGATGTTGCCGATGCCGGATCCGTCTTCCCTAAGGTTGTTTCCCGCAAAGCCGTTGTCCTCAAGGTTTCCCCAAATCAACTCCTTAAAAAGTTAAAATCTATCCTTACATATATGCTTTTTAGAATCCCCGTCACATAAGCTTGCAACCCATCTAGATTTTATTGACATGCATGGCCATTTGGAAAGTTTTGGGATGAAGAAGCACTGAAGCAGGGTGAGTTCTTTCTCTTTCTTGGTAGGGTGAATTTCACAATCAACCCATCAAATTGTGGTCGGAGATGCAGTTAAGGTGCTGTGGTCGTAGCCAGTGGTCGAAGACTGTGGTTGCAGCCAATGGTCGTAGCCTGTTGTCATAGCCTATGGTCGTAGTCAGTGGTCATAGCCCATGTAACCAGACAAGCTACATGGCTCACTTGGCTCATGCAAGTCTCTCCCGTTCCGGTTCCACCGAACCATAGCTCACTTGGCTCGTGCAAGCTACATGGCGCTATCCCGCCGTTCGAACTCACCTTCAACATTCCTGCCTTTCTCGTGTCATGCTTGAGCTCACCGTCTCACCCGGCATCCTCGATCGTTCTAGGCCTCAACTCCTCCATGAGGCTAGCCCAGATCCTCGCTATTGACCACGGTTAACTCCAAGCGATCCTGCACATCTAAAGATAAAGAAATCATTTCCTGGCACAAATTATTTATAACTTGACCTATATTAATCAAGACATACATTATGTAACCTTAATCCAATGACCCAGGTAAAACCAAGTTAATCCATGACTCAATTCTCTAAAATCCTTTTTTTGGAAGATCGGAAGTACCGCACTTACCATGCCGGTACTTTCACACGTTGAAAACCTCACATGGACCTCTCTAGAAAAAATGTACCACAACTCAAACCGATACTTCCGCCGAGCGGAAATACCGTACTTATGCTTGCGGTACTTCCGCCAAGCGGAACTATCGCACTAATACTTGCAGAACTTCCGATTTTTCTGACACTTCTAGAAAATAGTCCAACTCAAATGCAATCTTTGTAAAAATAATTGATCACTTCATAAATATTGCAATAATTTATTACAATAGTATCATGAACTTACTTATATGGTCCTTCACTCTCTGAGCCTGGAGCAACCACCGAGCCCCAGAGGATGCTATCACTGAATTGGTTGTACTAGAGGTCGAGCACGGTCAACCATGGGGCACTGATGCAGAAAGAGCTTGGTATCTGCCCCGTAAAGCCATTGTTGCTTGCATTAAGCACTGTCAGACTCTTCATCGCCTCCCATGTGGTTGATGGGAACTTCCCCGTAAAATAGTTGCTTGAGATGTTCAGCACGTGCAGGGGCTGGATAGGAGCTGAATATGGCAGCTCTTTCAGGCCTCCAGCTAAGTGGTTAAAACTGACGTCGAGGACAATGATGCTGCTTAGCGACACCAATTCCAGGGGCAGGCAACCGGAGAGTGAATTGTGAGACAAGTTGAGGCGCAACAGGCTGGTGAGATTGCCAAGGGACGATGAGGTGCTCCCCTCGAGACGTAGAAGCCAATGAGACTTCAGTCACTGTACCGTCCATGCCGCAAGTGATCCCTTCCCACATGCAGCATGTGGTATCATTCTGCCATGACGCGGCGAGGTTTTTGCTAGAATCCGGTGAGAGCCCATCGAGAGAATCTCTCTTCTTGATGCAACTTTCGCTTTTGATGAACAGGAAAAGGCTGCTTGCGGGTGCACTCCGCATGATGAATACTTGGTCCAAATTATCAAGGAAGTGAAGGTGCCAATGGTGGGAATGGCAGCTCTCCATTCTTGACCTTGTACGTTTACTTTCTCTTGTCACTCTTGCTATCTTGTATATTGGGCATATACAGGCTTGCATTGTATAAACAGCAAGCTGTGTAGGATTTAAATACTCATGTCATATGTGCTGCTATTGTCATGCACAACTGCATAAAATTATTGCAGAAATGCAGTACCACTTCACTTGTTCCCAATCACAACGCTAATCTCATTCACAAGGGAGTCAGACAGCACTCAACCAGGGGGGAAAGGCTTTGCAGGTTCTTGTGAGAAGGCACGGGAACAGCCTGTTTGGCACCATGTGGAGTGGGCCACCGAGGAAAATGCCTAGCCTACGCAAAAGCTAATAAAGCCTGGATCGAGAACTTTCTAAGCCTGATCCGCCCAATCAGGGGCCCTACCGCCTCGCTCTCCTCGGCGGCGCCTCCACCGCCTCTTCCGCTCATGGACTACGCGAGGGGACTCGAGGCTTCTGCATCACCGCCAATGATGAGCAGTACTCGAATTTTGTAAGCCGTATGTGTCCATCAGCAATGTTGTTAGTATCACGACACGTATCACAGTATTGTACAGTTCTATCGAAGATAGATGATATAGATCGTAATATAGATCAAAATCAGATAGTATCATAGTGGGATCACGATGTTACTCGACTACTCGTAGAATCGTTAGGATCGCAGTGAGATCATAATCCTGACAACAAACTATATTAGCATATAAAATTTGATATTATCTATTGCTAGTTTAAGTTACACTAGTTTAATTTGCTTTGTTTTGTTGATTACATGTTGTTCTAAGGTAAAAAAAGTATTATCTTTGACATATTATATTTTTAGATTATTAGTTTATTAAAAATAATTAAATAAGTTTCAAAAATCAACTTTAATTCGATAACATGAATAAATGTACTTAAATTATAAAATTAAAATGAAAAAATCCACTATAGACTTGCATATTTCGAAACATAATTTAATTTTTATATTATATTATATTATATTATATATATATATATATATATATATATATATATATATATATATATATATATATATATATGTATATGTATGTATGTATATATATATATATATGACGTTGAAATGGAGCACCATGGTGCTTGGGCACCATGATTTCAAATGCATCAATTCCATCTATATTCAGGTATATTTTTTGAAAATATCAGTTTTAAGGTATATACTCATTTATAACAATTCAAATGAAATGTATAAGTTTTAAAAAATATACTCAAATTCAAAGTTTTGAACGAATTTAGATTACATACTTTACTGATTATATATAATCAGTATATACCTACAATCAAACTATCATTAAAAAAGGCAACTATACCTCGAGATTTAGTTTAAATTTGTTTGAACTAATTAGTAAACTAGTTAAACTTGACATCCAAGAAATATTAACATTTTTCGCACATGATACATATTTGTTTTAGACTATGGTGTCCGGGCACCAAGGAGCACTCGCTATATAATATATAATATATATATATATATATATATATATATATATATAGACACATAGACATATACATATACATACATACATACATACATACATACATACATACATATAGGAGCATATCTAGTGCTAATGGCTATTTCAGTGCTAAGATGCTAATTGCAACGTAGACCGTCCGATCTAGATTGCGTGGCTCAGATGGAGGTGGGTGGAAACTCCATCCCACTTAAACACTTTTGCAGAAAACTCCCTACACTTTGCACTTAAATGGAAATGCTACAATATACAATAACAATGATGGACTTGATAGTTTTTTGTTAAAAGCGCATGGATTTTCTGTAAAAGCGTTTAAGTGGGATGGGGTTTCCACCCACCTCTATCTAAACCACACAATATAGATCGTACGGTCCACATCACCATTCAGTGCTAAAGTGCTAAAGCTCACCAGATCCGTCCGATCTGGCCCGTGCGGCTCAGATCAAGGAGGGTGGAAAGCTCCCAATTCACTTAATCCATCTTTCAAAAAAAACCCTACGGATTTTTATTTTTATGAATTAACCCCTGAATTCACTCCTCTCCCTCTCCCCCCCTCAGATCGATCCGGCGCCGCTCTCTCTCCCTCCCCTTCTCGCCTCCCTCCCCGACGGCGCCGCTCCCTCTCGCCTCCCTCCCCGACGGCGGCTTCATCCGTAGCCACCTCAGTCCACTGCCGTCGCGTCAAGGTCAGCCGCGCCGCCGTGATCTTCTCCCCCAATCCACCGCCGGCCGCCTCTCCCTTCTCCTCCTTGCAGCCAATCCCTTTCTCCTCAACTCCCCATCTCTGCGCAGCGGAATCTTCTCCCTCGCCGTCGCCTAGCCCCACTTCTCCCCCACCGTTGCTCCCCCTCTTCTAGGCCGTCGTCGCCTTCTCTCCCGCCTGCACCGGCCCCCTTCTCCCCGGCCACCGGCGGCCCCCTTCTTCCCGGCCAGCCTCCACTCGCCGCTGTCAACCTAGGTTAGGGCGTCGCCACATCTCTCCCTCTCTACCTCACCGGCTAGCCATGCCCGCAGCCGCTGTCCCTCCCAACCTTGACGCGGACAACCTTGTGCCCATCCACGCCCACGGCCGCTCTCACCCTCCTCGCGGATGTAAGTAAATTCGCCCTCCTTGCAAATGGTTTCTGACATTTGTGAACGCAATGTTCTATAATTTTCTAGCGATAATTAAGATCGTTTCCATGGTTCAATTAGTGCAGAGGTTCGTCATTTGGTTGCAACCATCAATTTGTCTTAATGTTTTGAAGCAAACAGCAGCACATGAATTTTTTTGAAGCAAGCAGCAGCACAGAATTGAGAATTTGTTTCAGTTTAGCACATCATGTTGAAGGAAGCAGCTGGACAAATTGAGTTTTGTAATGTTCATGTGATGGCTTTGTTGGATATGTAATGGCTTTGTATTGCCATGACTGTAAAAGCATTATATGAACAGATCAAGATCCAGATGAGAAGTGGAATATGAAGTTCAATGTGGAATATGAAGTTCATGCAACATCCAGATCAACTTTCAATCTTGTTATATGATCTTGTTTACAACATCCAGATCAATTTTCAATCTTGTATCCAGCGATGTGATCAATGTGGAATATGAAGTTCATGCACTTGCCAAATGAGAAGTGGAATATGAAGTTCATGCACTTGCCAAATGAGAAGTACTTGTAGTAATTCAGCGATGTTGTCCGCAGAGCATGGGTCGTCGGTGTTTGAGGTCCTGCTGACGTTCCACCCTGACGAATGGCTCACGGCAGCGGCCGTGCTGGAGCACCGGTGATTTGTGGAGGAAGCCGAGTCCACTGCCGAGTAGCCTGGCTTTGTCCCTCTGAGCGTAGCCTGTCAATGACTGCTAGCTAGTGACCTCTGGGCATAAATTGATTCTTGTGATCTTACTCATTTGTTTATCTGTAGCTTAATTAGTTAGCAAGAAGCAATGCAATGTTGCTTCCTCATTATTTGCTTATTGAACAATTCTGTAACATGGAATGGAATGCCATCTAGTTCAATAAAATTATGAATTTATTCTGTGAAACTGTGATTGTGGGTGCTGCTGCCAAACTGATCTTATAATTGTTTTGTTGCGAGAACATTGTTTTTTCATGCAAGTTTTAGTCACTGGATTGACTTAGAAGCTATGCATTTCTTTTGACAAAACACAGATATACTTCTCATATTATTCATTTTGGCATTCAGATTTTCAGAACTTTTGCTTCTCTAAACATTTACGGTAAAAAAAACTCGACCTGCGGGGGGGAAGAATCCCCCCGGACATTGCTTAAGAAGGTCTTCTCACGCAGACCGAGAAAACCCCCGAACCCCTGCTCCACCCTTACACAGCGGCACCATCGCCCGACCTTGTGAGACTACCGGCGGATCCTTTGGATCAACGCCTTGGCGGGGCCTTAGACCTGTGCTTTGGTGTGGTAGCAGGCGAGGGGATTTTTTCCCCCAAGCCTGAAATTCGCTCCCACTGGGAGTCGAACTCAGGACCTGGGGGTGCTACTGAGGCACTCTAACCACTAGGCTAGAGGCCCTTTCGCAACATTTACGGTAAAAAATAGTTTCTATAATGAAAGTTAATAGGGTAGAACTTTTTGGTGGAACACAGCAACCCTATAGTCCTAACAAGAGCGGAATTGAGTCATTTACCTATCTGGCCTATGTGAATATTAATTAATTAAACACAAACAACATTCGAAACCTTCCTTGCTGACTGGAACTAGGGCATTTATCCAATCCTTATCCACAATGCCAATCCAAAAGAACCAAATACTCCAGCCAATTCCAGCTTCATCACAGAAGGGTTCTGAGTTTAAACCATTATGCACAAAAATAAACTCTATTATGCATTTGAACTATACTTTGCTATGATACCAAAAACCCTATTGTCCAGGAGCATGCATCATGGCTAGCTGTCTAGCCAAGCCAGAATGCAGTAACATATCACATACAAGTTGTTTGATGATATTATATTTGGTATTAGGGTTCTGATCTGCAACATATTGTTCTCATCAAGTTTTTGAAACCCAAGACAAATGAACACACCAATTTATTTCATATTAATAGTTTCATGTGCCAAACTAGTTAATTAGATAAGTTCGAGACTTGTGCACAAGTGCAGCACAGATGTGCTTTTTCTATGAAAGAGAAATTGGTGAAAAGTCAGGAATACCACCTGCACAGAAAATTCATTTCAGTTCAACTCAATTCTACATATACATTTCACTTCAACTCACATATACAATTCAGGTTTGCACAGATATATTTCAACTCAATTCCACATACACATTTCAGTTCAACTCACATATACAATTCAGGTTTTCACATTGACATATTCATTACAATTTGAAAGATACATTTTGATTCTATTCATAGAAGAACAATGATGCTAAAAGAACAATGTAGAAATCTAGAAGAACATTTCTACGTTGTGCTTGTTTTATGCTGCATAGAGATGTGGCTGGGTGGAAGGCGGCGACGCTCTGCGGTCGGTGCCGAGGTGGCTGGTGCAGTAAGATGGCATCGTGGTGGTTGATGGGGTGGGCGGCGGCGCTCGGGGAGCAGCCTGGGAAGTCGGCAGGCTCGGGGAGGAGCATGGAATTCGGCGCTCGGGGAGGAGGTTGGCTCAGAGGTCGGTGGTGCTCGGGGAGCAGACCGGGTCGGAGGGCAGCGGCGCTCGGGAGGAGGCTAGGTCGGAGGGCAGCGGCGCTCGGGGAGGAGGCCGGGTCGGACGGCGTCGGCGCTTGGGAGGAGCTCCAAAGGGGCGGGTTCGCCAAACCCTAGAGCCGCGAGGGAGGAGCCCGGGAGGCGGTGGTGGAGGGAGGCGGCACCATCGGCAGAGGCGGTGCGGGGGCGAGAAGGTGGAGCGGCGCCGGGGGCCGGAGGGCGTCGCCGAGGGCGGCACCGGGGCTGAGGAGGGGGCCGCCGGGGAGGGAGCCGGGGGAGGAGTGCGGCGAGAGGTGAGAGGGAGGGGAGCGGATTGGGAGACCCCGGCCGGAGGGCGTTGCCGAGGGCGGCACCGGGGCTGAGGAGGGAGCCGCCGGGGATGGAGCCGGGGGAGGGGAGCGGATTGGGAGAGAATGAGAGATCGAGGGGCTGATTAAACACCCTGGCGGGGAGAAGATTGGAACCGGTAGGGGGTTTTTCGCGAAATTGTATAAGTGAGTTGGGACATCCCACCTTTCTAGATCTGAGCCGTACGGAGCAGATCGGATGGCTCTGGAGAAGTTTTAGCATGTTAGCACTGAAAAGCTGTTAGCACTAGATATGTTCCCCATATATATATATATACACATATACATACACACACATACATACATATACATACACACACATACATGCATATACATACACATACATACATACATACACACATACACATACACACACATACATATACACACACACATACATACATACATATCTTGCCCATCAGTTCTGCAATATTCTTTTCTTGCGTGAATCTAAACAGTGGAAGAGACCCAAAAAATCAGAAATACCTTAATCTTTTGTAAATGTTGAAAATACTAGTTACACACAATGTGCATAGTATCCATACTAATGCTGAAAATATTTATGCATAATTTCGATGAGTTTGCGTTTATGAGCAGATTTCGCCATTTCGGAAAGCTTAAGTCCAAGGTTTGAATTCCTTCCGATTTCAGCTCAATTTGGACACCTGAGTAGCAGCTGTATACGGTTCACAAATCACAGCTAGATGATTCCCTTTAGCTCTGTTCATGGAGTACATGTCTATGGTTGGTGCCCATCTCAGAATTGAAATATTATTAGCCTGGATAATACCATCTGATCTAACAGCACCCCAACTCCAAAGAAAACACCAAATGCAAGCGCGAAAAAGATGAGCTTGGTACTGATAGATTAGTTCTTTAGGATCTCTAGGTTAGATCTAGCGGGGCTATCCTTTTCTCTAGGGGTTTCGAGTTCTTGAGGGCTACACTGAGAGGGAGAGGGGGTACCGACCTTCGGATGTAGAGGAAGCAGAAGCGGCCATCACGGGTATGCTCGGTGACGTCTGCGCACGGGCAGCGACGGTCGGGGAAGAGGTGCGGGGCTCCTCGGCGGCTTGTCCCGGGCGGCGGCGTCTCCCTGGCTGCGGTGAACGGCGGTGGAGCTTCCCGTCGCTACAGCGCTCCCCTCTAGATCGGTTAGGGTTTTCGGTGGGTCTGGCGGCGGCACGGTCAACCTCGTGTGTTGTGCCGCCCCGGCCCCCACCTCTTTATATAGCGCTGGCGACAGGGGCCCACCAGCCATTATGGGCTGGGCGCCCCCGATCAGGGCGCGAGCAAGGGGGAATTTGGCCGTTGGGCCAAATCCCCTGAGATCATTCTAACATTCTCCCCCTTGATCTCAATCTATACTTTATCTTTAATTACTTTTGACTTTACACATTCCATCACAGATTAGTGCATAGAACATGTCTCATCGTCACGGTCAATCGCCGATAGATTCAACAGCTACAATACACCTCTCTGTTCTGAAATAGTTACTTTAATCTTTTGGGCCATCTTTTAGTCCAGGTATCATAGGCTTTCCCTTAAACCCATGCCGGCTACATGTTCTCTGAACACGTTGGGTGGTAAGCCTTTAGTAAGCGGATCAGCTAACATCTTTGCGGTACTTATGTGCTCAAGACTTATAATTTGATCCCGAACTTTATCTTTCACAACATAGTACTTTATGTCAATGTGTTTGGCAGCACCACTTGACTTATTGTTGTGGGCATACGTTGCTGCGGGTTCATTATCGCAGTACAACTTAAGTGGTCTATTGATGTCGTCAACCACTTTTAAACCGGGTATGAACTTCTTTAGCCAGTTCACCTGCCCCGTAGCCTCATAACATGCTACAAACTCGGCATACATTGTGGACGATGTAGTGACGGTTTGTTTTGAGCTTTTCCACGATATAGCTCCTTTAGCGAGAGTGAACACATATCCGGATGTAGACTTTCTATCATCTCCCGCAAAATCAGAATCTGTATACCCCACTATATGGAGTGAATCTGATCTTCTGTATGTCATCATGAGGCCTTTTGTTCCTTGCAAATAACGCAAGACTTTCTTTATCAATTTCCAATGTTCTATTCCAGGATTGCTCTGGAATCTGCCAAGTAACCCAGTAACAAATGCTAAGTCAGGGCGTGTGCATACTTGAGCATACTGTAAGCTTCCGACAGCTGAAGCATATGGAACCGCTTTCATTTGATCGATCTCATACTGGTTCCTGGGGCATTGAAAATCCCCATATCTGTCGCCCTTGACTATAGATGCAGGTGAAGGACTACATTTATGCATACCAAATTTTCTTTAAGACTTTCTCTATGTATGCCTTTTGTGACAGTCTCAATATCCCCTTGTTTCTATCCCGGTGAATTTCGATCCCTAGAACGAACGAAGCTTCACCAAGATCTTTCATATCAAAGTTTGAGGACAAAAATTTCTTTGTCTCCAGTAGCAGACTAACATCACTACTAGCTAGTAGGATATCATCCACATACAGAATTAGGAAGATAAACTTCCCATCTTTAAACTTTGCATAAACACAGTTGTCCTCAACATTCTCTTTAAACCCAAATTTTCTTATTGTACTGTCAAACTTCAAGTACCACTGTCTTGAAGCTTGCTTTAACCCATATATTGATTTCTTTAGGCGGCATCCCATTCTTTCATTTTCTTCCAGGACAAAAACTTTCGGTTGTGCCATGTAAACATTTTCCTCCAAATCTCCATTAAGAAATGCCGTCTTTACATCCATCTGATGTAACTCTAAATCATAATGTGCTACTAATGCCATTATGATTCTGAAGGAATCTTTACATGAGACTGGAGAAAAGGTCTTATTGTAATCAATCCCTTCTCTTTGCGTAAATCCTTTTGCCACAAGTCGCGCTTTGTATCTTTCTACATTCCCTTGGGAGTCATGCTTTGTCTTGTAGACCCATTTACAGCCTACTGTTTTGGCTCCTTTAGGAATAATTTCCAAGTCCCAGACTTTATTAGTCTTCATGGACCTCATTTCCTCTTCCATGGCCTCAAGCCATTTTGAGGAATTTTCGCTTCTCATGGCATCTTCAAATGAGGTGGGATCATCCTCCATTTGAAATTCCTCTGTATGATAAATCTGATAATCATCAGAAATAGCTGATCTTCTTACTCTTTGAGACCTCCTCGGGGCCTCTTCATTTGGTACATCTACTGTTTGAGGCTGCTGTTGCTCCCCCTCATCTGTGGCAACAGGTTCTATATGATCCTGAAGAACAGGTTCTTCATTCTCATTCATTGTTGCCACGGGAGGAACAATAACAGGTGCTGGCACCATAGTGTCTTGCACCGTCGGTGCAGTGACAGCAAGTAGTATGAAGAATGGCTCTTGAATCATCGGAGTGGGCGCATACACCCGCTTCTCTTCAAGGTCAATCTCTCGAGCTACCATGCTCCCCCTCATCATTTCATCCTCTAAGAAGACAGCGTGTCTCGTTTCTACAAACTTTGTATATCTGTCTGGACAGTAGAAACGATAACCTTTTGACTTTTCAGGGTAGCCAATGAAATGGCAACTTACTGTTTTGGGATCAAGTTTCCCAAGGTTTGGGTTAAATACTTTAGCCTCAGCAGGACTCCCCCACACACGTAAGTGGTTTAGTGAGGGAACTCTTCCTGTCCACAACTCGTACGGTGTTTTGGGCACCGACTTACTAGGCACTCTGTTGAGAATATGAATGGCGGTTTTCAACGCCTCCAACCATAAACTCAATGGGAGTGTGGAGTAACTCATCATACTTTGCACCATATCCATCAGGGTACGGTTGCGTCTTTTAGCTACTCCATTTTGCTGAGATTCGCCCGGCATAGAATACTGGGCCACTATTCCATTTTCCTGTAAAAACCTTGCAAAAGGTCCAGGAACTTGTCCATATGGGGTATGTCGACCGTAGTACTCCCCCCCCCCCACGATCAGATCGGACTATCTTAATCTTTAAATCGTGTTGGTTTTCAATTTCAGCCTTAAATATCTTGAATTTATCCAAGGCTTCATTTCTTTCTTTGATTGGATAAATATATCCATAACGGGAGTAATCATCCGTGAATGTTATGAACGAGTCATATCCATCCACACTTTTCACAGGAAAAGGACCACAAATATCTGTGTGAATAATTTGTAGAACTCCTGTGCTTCTTTTAGCGTCTTTTTTAATTTTCTTTACATATTTTCCTTTAATGCATTCTCTGCATTGTTCTAAGTCTGAGAACTCTAATGGAGAAAGAATATCATTCTTTACTAGTCTTTCTATTCTCCCCCTCGAAATATGGCCTAAACGACAGTGCCATAATTTCGACGACTCATCTAGAGTTCTCTTTCGTTTTCTGTTTACATTCGTAGACGAGGATTCAATCACTTTCTCGCACGCAACGTTCTCATTATCGCATACGACATTCACATCATCACACAATGATAACAAATAAAGCTCATTCTGTAATATGGCAAGACCAACACATTCTTTATTAAACATTATTTCGCACTTGCCATTTCCAAAATTGCAATCATAACCATCTTTGTCCAAATTTGACACACTAATTAAATTCCTTTGTAAAGAGGGTACAAAAAGGACATCTCTAAGTAAAAGAGTGGAGCCATTAGCTAATTCTAATGAAAGATCGCCAACGGCTTCAACTTCAGCTTCGACTCCATTTGCAACTTTAATGCATCTTTCTTTTCTTTGCGTAGTCCTCGTCGAACGGAATCCCTGTAATGAATTAGCAACATGAACAGTTGCTTCTGAGTCAATCCACCAAGTGGATTTCGAATATTTCACATACAGGCATTCATTAATAAAGGTAATAATGTTCTCACCTTTCTTTGCCATTATCATCTTTAAATAATCAGGACAGTTCTTCTTGTAGTGTCCTGTCTTCTTGCAGTGAAGACACTGGTCTTTGTCTACAGCAAATTTATTCTGTTGAGGCTGATGTACAGAGGTTTTGCCCTTGTTCTTTGAGAAGGGGTTACTGTTGTAATTCCTTTTCTTGTTATCCTTCACATAGTTGATAGAACCACCATGTGAGGATTTGATTCTTTCCTCCTCTTGCACGCACATAGCTATGCACTTTTCCATGTCCCATTTCTCGGGCTGCATATTATAGTTGACAACAAAAGTGTCAAACTCTTTTGGCAAAGAAGCAAAAACCAAATGAATAAGGAACTCATTCTTGAGAGCCAAATCCATCGGTTTAAGTTTAGATGCCAAGTTGCTCATTCTAAGAATGTGCTCTCTTATGCCATTGCCACTGCCAGAATACCTTTCTGTTACCAGCTGCTTAATCAGCTGTGTAGCATAAGTCTTTGAAGAGCCAGTGAACTGACTCTTTATTTTATCAAGGTATTCAGTGACAGTGTCACACTCTGCAATTGAGCCCAGAATCGCAGGCTCAATTGTGTTCTTTATCACAGCCATACATTTCTTGTTGGCTGTGGTCCATTTCTTATGATCAAGGTCATAAGACATCTGTAAGGGAGCATGATCCCTCTGTCTTTTCTGCCATGCAGTGTCATCCTCATTCTGTTCCCTCACTGGCGCCAAAAGCTCAGTGGGACGTGCTGTAGTGAGGACCCAGTCCACCTCAGCCAAGATAAACGCTAAGTCTATCTTTTTCTTCCACTCTCCATAATTATCACCTTTGAGAGTGGGGATTTCTCTAATACAACTCATCAAGTTGTATCCGCCTGAAAAATATTTCAAATAAAGTGAGAACGTAACAGTAAAATCATATGCCTTATTTCCAACGTTGGTAAAAAATACGACATACAATTTAAATCATTTTATCTATACATTAAATCTACATCACCGTTGGGCAGAAATAGAAATAATGCATAAAATCATCAATTAAAAAATTATACTGTTATTATCAACGTTGGTCAGAAAATAACAATATCATAAATCTCTGGAAATTATCTCTATTTTTCAAAATTAAATTCTCCCGTTGGTTCGAATTTAATAATAAAAATTAATCAACATTAACTTTTGCAGCGGAAACTGTAATTATTCTAAAAATAATTCAATATTCAGAAGCATTATACTGTACACATTTAATCTCTGAAAAAATTAACACGTTGGTGCAAAAATTTGCAGAGATTTGGATCAATTTTCAATCAAATGTACTAAAAAATGCTTCTGAAAAAACATTAAATCCAAAATTCGGTTTTTACTGTGCAAAATGGCCTTTTGGCCCGGCCTGCGCAGCCGCGGCCCACGGCGGCCTGCCCGCGCGCGGCCTCGGCGGCCCGCTCGGCCTGCCCGCCCGCGGCCTCGGCGGCCTCTCTCGCGCGCCTCACGCGCCCACGCGCGCGCGGACGCCAATAGCGCCGCGGCCCATCTTATCTCAGTCGTCCACGCGCGATCCAACGGCCGGATCCTCGCGCTGCCGCGGCCTTCGGCGGAGCGCACCGCGACGGCGCGATCCGAGCCGTCCACGCGTGATCCGGCGGCTCCCGTTCCGCGCGCCTGCACCGCAACCTGGGCCTGGGCCAGAATTTCTCTCGCCCGCCTGGGCCGAATCCCGCCGCGTGCGCTCGGCGCGATCTCAGCCGTCGGATCGCATCCGACGGCTGCGCGGTGTTCTCGCCCGATCAAAACCACGCGCGGCGGACGCCCCCGAAAACCCTAACTCATTCTCTCCCTCTCTCTTCTCTCCCGTCGCACCCGAGCGGACGCAGCGGCGGCGGCGGCGACTACGTCCACGCCGCCGGAGAAGGAGAAGAAGCCGGCGCCGCCGCGGGCCCTCTCGCCGGCGTGCGCGCTCCCCTGAGAGGGAGCGCGCCGCCGTCGAGCGGCTCCGTGTCGGCGCTCCTCCGAGCGCGTGCGCTCGGACCTGTCCCGATCGTCGACGGTGGCCGCACGTGGAGCGCCGGCGAGCCCACGGCTCGGCCGATCTCCCGCACACCAGCGACGACGACGGTGGCCCGGTAAGTCCGGTCTTTTCAGATCTAGGGTTAGGGTTTGACCCGTTCCCCTCTCTTTTCCTTTTCTGTTTTCTAGGGTTCGGGGGGAGTTTTCGTCCTCTGTTCTTCCTTTCCTCCGTCTAGATCTAAAACTAGGGGCTCTGATACCATTGATAGATTAGTTCTTTAGGATCTCTAGGTTAGATCTAGCGGGGCTATCTTTTTCTCTAGGGGTTTCGAGTTCTTGAGGGCTACACTGAGAGGGAGAGGGGGTACCGACCTTCGGATGTAGAGGAAGCAGAAGCGGCCATCACGGGTACGCTCGGTGACGTCTGCGCACGGGCAGCGACGGTCGGGGAAGAGGTGCGGGGCTCCTCGGCGGCGTGTCCCGGGCGGCGGCGTCTCCCTGGCTGCGGTGAACGGCGGTGGAGCTTCCCGTCGCTACAGCGCTCCCCTCTAGATCGGTTAGGGTTTTCGGTGGGTCTGGCAGCGGCACGGTCAACCTCGTGTGTTGTGCCGCCCCGGCCCCCACCTCTTTATATAGCGCTGGCGACAGGGGCCCACCAGCCATTATGGGCTGGGCGCCCCCGATCAGGGCGCGAGCAAGGGGGAATTTGGCCGTTGGGCCAAATCCCCTGAGATCATTCTAACAGGTACTACATTGCTTTGTGGAGAGCCTGGAGGCAGGAACTTCGACTGCTGAATCACAGTGGCGAATGAGCATAGGGCCACACAGATTTGGATTGCCATCGAAGCTAGAACTCTGAAATGTGTCAAACTGGCCTCCAGTTGGTATAGGCCCTTCAAGGTCATTGTTCGAAACATTGAATGCAGAAAGGAAGTGCAGATTCTTCATTGCTTCAGGGATTGCACCTGTGAGCTGGTTGCTGGACAAGTCTAGCGCCTGCAGGTTTGTGAGGTTGCAGATTGATTTTGGAATCGCTCCGGATAAGTTGTTGAAGCTCAAATCAAGCATATCGAGTCCTTTCAGCTCACCAATCTCTGGAGGGATCACACCTGTAAAGCCATTCTTGGTTATGTTTACCATTGTGGGGAAACCTCGGAGTGTGCGGTATTGACCCGATGGACTTCTGTCACTTCCATATAAAGGAAGTTCAAGGACCCTTGCATCCTGATGGGCTACTGTCCTGTTTGATTTAAGCATTGGCATCTGCATTAATGTTGTTGGGAATTCCCCTGTTAGGTTGTTATTTGATATGTCTAGAGAGAAGAGGAAGTTGAGCTTGTTGATCCAGGCAGGTACTGATCCGGTTAGTTGATTGTTTGATAATCCCAAGATCTGCAAATTTGTGACCTTTGATAGCCAAAGAGGCATTTTGCCAAATAACGAGGACCCACTTACATCTAGAAACTGAAGATTTTCAAAACCATCAATTGTTTCATCTTCTGGCAAGACCTCCTGCTTGAAGTTCCCCCCAGAATTAGAACTGTTAGGTTTCTAAAGCCCTTGAGGATGTGAAGCGCATGTGTGATATTCGTAAAAGCATTACCACCAGCTGATAGGAAGGCAAGAGACCTCAGGTTGCCCATTTTTGGGGAGAGTTCACCATGGAAATTGTTCAATGCAAGGCTCAGCACGGTCAAACTGGTGCATGCATAAATGCTTTCTGGAATTGTGCCGTATAAGTTGTTCACGCAAACATCAAAGATTCTTAGTTTAGACAGGCTGGAAAAGTTGACCTTATAAAGATCACCGCTGAAGTGATTGTTGCTGAGGTATATGGTTATGATATCTGTGCAGTTGCCTAGATCTGATGGCAGCTCCCCAGACAAGTCATTCTGGTCCAAATGGAGTTCCTCCAATCTCTTGAGCTGACCTATGGAATTCGGGATTTTGCCACTAAACATATTCCATCCGAGATCTAGGATAGACAGTTTCCGGAGTTTTATTATATGGGCACCATGAAGTACTCCACTTAGATCATTGTTTGGGACAGAGAGGTACTCCAACAAGGTAGCATTGAATAGTTCATCTGGGAGACTGCCATTAAAGTGGTTATAGCCAGCTTTGAGCACTCTGAGCATGGAGCATTTGCCTAGCTCGGGGGGTACGCTACCGCTGAATTGATTGAAAGAGAGGTCAAGCACTGCAAAGGATGAAGCATTGATGCAGAAAGAACTCGGTATCTGTCCTGTGAAGCTGTTGTTGCTGGCGTTGAGAGCGACCAGATTGTTCGTCACCTGCCATGTGGTGGATGGAAGTTGCCCTGTAAACAAATTGGTCGAGATATCTAGTACCTGCAAAGGCCGGATAGCTGTTAAAGATGGAAGCTCTTGCAGGCCTCCATTCAGTTGATTGAAGCTGACGTCAAGGACGACGATGCTACTTGATGACAGCAGCGCCTCCAATGGAAATCCACCGGAGAGCGAATTGTGAGACAGGTTGAGATGCAGCAGGCCGGTGAGGTCGCCAAGGGAAGGTGAGATGAGCCCTTCAAGGCCCTTAGAAGCCAGTGAAACATGGGTGATTGTCGCATCTGTGTTGCAGGTGATCCCTTCCCACGTGCAGCAGTCTGTGTCATTGCGCCATGACACGGCGAGGCCACCATCCTGTGAGAGCCCGGCAAGGAACTGGAGGAGGGAACTCTTCTCCTTGTCTGTGCAGGAGCCGGTGGAAGAGGTTAAACAAAGTAGCAGCACAAGAGCAACCCCAAGTACATCTGTGGGGAATTTGCTGCTGCTTCTGTTGCATGGAGAGTGGAGTGGCCTCATGGTTTCCTGATGGAAGAGTGGAGTGAACTGGATTGGGTACCAACCGGAAACATTAATTAACATGCAATAGTCTAATATTGTAAAGCCGTGATAGTGAAAAAGAGATGCTCTTGATGCATCTCTTCGGGCTGCAGCCACTGGCTCGTCATCACAAAGACAAAATGGTCAAGGTCATTATAGCCAGAAGACGTGGCTACAATTCACGGGCTGCCTGCTGTAATCTACGTGTTGAAAAGTCCAGTCTGTATAAATGCTGGTGTTCCTCGAGCTGTCATCCTTGGTTCCAATTATTATTGAATATTTTAAGAATAAATAAAACATTACTAAAGTTAACCATTATGTTATATTTTAATCAAATTAACCCTTTTAAAATGTTCGTGAGCAGACCTAATACTCTTTTTGTCCACAATTAAACTCTTGACTATTGCGGGAAATACGATGACCCTGCTCAAAAAAATAGGGTCCTAAATTATGCTTGCTCAGAGTTGCAACTCGAGCGTGCGATCCAAGCTCGCGACTACGGACCTTGTAGGATCGTCGCTGCCAATCAGATAGGGGTGAATGATTACAGTGCGCAGTAGAACTTTTTTTTCAAATCTGCAGTCTCCTGGTTTTTCGAACTACTGACACAACAAAAAGCAATAATGAAAACAAAAGACAACAAGAAATAAAATAACATAAATTTTCTCTCTCCCTAGCACTGTAGCAAATAGTACTTTATTGTAGCAGCTGAATTAAAAACCAGCCTTGTCACTTTCAGCTGTGACAGATTGATGCGTGGCTTCAACTTTGATTAATTACCTTAACTAATTAAAGTTGTTTAATTACCTTGACTAATCAAAGTGAACATAAGTCATGGCTGGTCATAATTACTTGACGATGACCTTTGCTGAGAGACTCATGTGATGGATGGAACACAAATACATATCGATCGAGGAACAAAGAACCAAGGCCAAAATGCAATGCTTTCCCTTCTCTCACACGTGGAAGCTGGAAGATCTAAGATGGGGGTGCACACGGCTAGCAAGGAAAAAGCTCGCCCAAATCAACTCAATGCACATGGCTTTGATTTTTCTCGCCATGAGGAACGAGCGGGCCGAGGACTTCATGCGCTACAGAGATTGAGGACAAAAATGATGCCACACTGGTGCTGCTCTTCTTGGAACGAGAACGGACGACGTGTGCCAGACAAGACGATGAGACAAGGACGATGTGAAGTGAAATGCGCTGGCGATCAGATTTCTTTTCTTCCGAATTAGATCTAAATTTTATTTTTGAATCATGGTGACTATAAAGTGCCCTCCTAGCACCCCTAAACCCTAGCACGAAATTAATATCTCCAAAGCCACAGGATTAGCCCCTCACATCATCTCTATTTATAGTTTAGGGCCTAAAACTTGGACTTATCCTAAGCCCACGAGTTCTAATCCAATTCCAACAGCAAAGGGACCCAAAACCGTTCCTAACACAGGTTTTCCAGAATTTCATCTTTTCTAACTCGTCACGTATCGAAACCTTCAGGACCGCACCTCTCGTAGCTTTTTCACGCATCATCCACCACGTGTCATAGCCTCCAGACTGCACGTTCATAGTTCCAACACGTATCATCCATCTTTGATCTCCATGCACCCCAAGTATGAGCTCGACCATCTCGTGACCTCCTTGACCGTCTGAACCATGGATCTCCCATCCTAGTCCCGGTACACCTTGTCACCGACCATAATCGCCTTCATACTCAATCTGCTTATGCAAAAACCAAAAAAACAAAGAACATTTTTTCGGCACAAGTTCGTCCCAACTTGACCAACATTAGTCCACGCACACGCCACACACCTCCAGCAACAGTAAGTAATATAATCAATTATTCATCATAAATTTATCATTATCAATTATTCATTACCAAAATATTCTAGATCAAGTCATATAGTCTAACAGACATTCTAAATGCGGTAAGGCCTGGCCATCTCAACCCTCAATCTAGTGGGGGTAATTGGATAACCAACAAGGGTCACTCACTCGCTTTGTCGTTTGGATGTGCAGGGATTAGATTCAAGAATGTGAGGAACCTACAAGGTGGTTACTGTTCCTTCTCCAAGTACAACGCGCCAACCCGCTCAGCGGTAGTAGCCGTCGTCAATTAATTCATGCATCCTCTTCGTGGTCATAAAAGAGGAGTAAATTAGGGATGACTTGAAGAAGAAGATGAAGAAAAATATTTGTGATGTTAATAAATGAATTAATAAACCTTCAGAAAGTAATGATCCGATTTACTGTAAAAAAGAGATATTTGTGTTTAGGAGGCAGTGCTTGCTAGCTTATCCTGGCTTTCTCAGAGTTGCAATCGGGGAGCTTGTGTTGTTATTTCGTTGCAGTTTGTTTGTTTGTTTTCCCTTCTTTACATGTTGCCTATATTTCCCTGATGCTGAAGTATGCAACGGTCCTTTCTATTTTTAAAAATACTATATTTTTAAACTATAAAACCCTCTGTTAAATCTTCTGAACTATAAAATCGTCCATTCAACAATCCGTCTATTCAACAAAGCAGGAGCAAATAACATATTCCGCCACTCCTTTTCTTCCTCAACCACAGAGATGCCCCCCGCGTCATCTGCTGCTCCATCTCCTTCCGATGCACCTTTGAACTGGCAAGGTTGGAGTCGAATAGATCTAAAACAAACAGATTTATTTCTCTTGTCCAGCCACATGTAGATCGAATCAAATTTGTTGCTGCTTCAATTCTTCACTATTGTTTTTTTTGCTGCTGCTGTTGTGAGGGACAAATAGAGTATGGGGGGGAGAGAGAACACAGGAGAGAGGGCAGCTTGCACGGCGCGAGCAAGAGGGGTAGGGAGATGGCCTCGTTTGATCTAGCTGGTAGGGGCAAAGAGCGTCTGGACTCGGGGAAATTGCATATATACCCCATAGTTAGTAGTGATCTGTAAATTTGCCCCCCACTTTAATGGCTTTGCTATTTTGCCCCAAACTTGGAGTGCCCTTTGCTATTTTGCCCCACTTCCCACTGGCTGCTGGAAAAGGACAGATTTACCCTTACCCGGGGTGGAGGACGGCGCGGGCGTGGCCGGCCGCGGAGGGGGCGGGGGTGGCCGGCGGCGACGGCGCAGGGAGGTCCCCGCCGCGACGCACTCGCCTTGATCCTCCTCTGCTCGTCCAGGGTTTGCTTCGTCTCTGGTCGCTTCGCTGAGGCTAGGGTTCTGGTCGGTCGCCGCCGCGTCCACCGGGGACTCGTTTCTGCGATGCCTCGCCGGGCCGCGCCGCCGTTCCATGGCCTCGTGCCGCGCGATGACGCTCGGGATCTCGTCATCAAGGTGCGGGTTGGACGGGTGGTTCGGCGTGGACGGCGACCTCCCCGCGCCGTCGCCGCCGGCCAACGCCACCGCGCCGCCTCTGGCCACCCCAGCTGCACCGCCTCCAGCCACCCCGGCTGCGCCACCCCCGGCCAACCCCGCCCCCTCCGCGCCTGCCACCCCGCCGCCTGCCTCCGTTCCGCCGCCGGCCACGCCCGCGCCGTGGCGACCTCCCCGCGCCGTCGCCGCCGGCCAACGCCACCGCGCCGCCTCCGGCCACCCCCGCCCCCTCCGCGGCCGGCCACGCCCGCGCCGTCCTCCACCCCGGGTAAGGGTAAATCTGTCCTTTTCCATTTGCCAGTGGGAAGTGGGGCAAAATAGCAAAGGGGCACTCCAAGTTTAGGGCAAAATAGCAAAGTCATTAAAGTGGGGAGCAAATTTACAGGTCACTACTAACTATGGGGTATATATGCAATTTCCCCTCTGGACTCTGACCCGCGGCCACCGCGAGCTAGTCGAGGGAGCCATTTAGGGAGACAAGGTTGGCTGAGAGGCAAGACAGCATAGAGAGAGAGAGAGGAGGAAGAGAGGAAAGGATGTACTCACTGACAACCGGACATTTTACGTATGTTCATTGCTGAATAAACACCACGTCACCATTCACGGTGACAAAACCGCTTATAAAATCGTCTTAGAACGTTATAAAATCGACTAAGAAAACGGACGCTTGCTTATGTTGGTATGCAGGGGCATCTCCATAATTTCCCAATTGAGGAAAAGGAAAAGAAATTGCAGGCGGGGCCCACCTGTCGGTGAGCCGCACGAAGAGATAAGGAGGGAGATGCAATCTCCTCCCTGAGAGAGCCGCTCGTGCGCATGGGCGTGCGATGGAGGCGGGCTGGCGGTTGGGCTTCAGCCAGATCTGCGAAGCGGCGGCCGATTTCGGCGGTGCGTGGAGAGTGGCGGCGCGTGGAGAGGCGAGCGACGGAGGCGCGGGCTGGCCCGAGTTCCTCGGAGCCGGCCGCTCGCGTCACCTCCGCGCAGACCCCCGTCTTCTCTTCATATGCCCGAGCTCTCCGTGGCGGCGACACACCTCTTCCGATCTGGTTTTCCTCTCTTGAATCTTCTGCCTGGTCTCTAATTTTCGGGTGTGTGGAGGTTTAGTGCTTCAGCATCACCACCGATTTAGGCCCGTTGGTCTTCGGTTCTTCTTGCGCCTCCTTTGGCGTGAGGGGAAATCTGAGAGAATGTCTACTCGAGAGAAGGTAAAGGCGGCGACGGTTCCCTGTTGTACTTGGGGTACTCTTGGCCGGAGTACTCTTGTGATCTTGCGTGGCATCTCAGTACCTCGGCTTCTTTCTTGGTTTCGGCTGAGAGAGGAAGTGCGGCATTGTATCTCCGTGAACCATCTTCCTGCTAGCGACAGTGGGTTGATAGGTTTTCTGGGACAGCAATTTCATCGTGCCTTGCTATTCTCGGTTTCTTCACGGTGGTTTTGAATACCATCGCTTTGTGAGTACTAAACCACTTCCCCTGTGCTTTCTTTGGTATCTCTGTAATATTAAGTATCTGAAAGTGCAAAGGAAGGGATCAATCGCTCTGTGATGAATTTAGTCCAATACTGACTGTGATCTTATTAGGAAAAATCAGATTTGAGCTCTATTTGTTGATTTCCTATATGAGTCGTAGCTTGTTGTCTATCAGTTAATGAGATTTGTAGATTTGTTAACATGCTGATGAATTGATAGAGTATGCTGTAGTCTCTGGTATGTTCTGTTCATGACAGATTATTGATGCAAAGTGGTATCTGTTGTTCGGTTTAGATTGAATTCATTAATCTTTGCTAGCAGTTGATACTTGCTGTATTCAGTCAGAATTCTGATAGCATATTGTTTTGTTTATATGTGCATGTGAACATCTAAAACTGATAGTCAAGTTGCTTTGTCTCTGAGATCGGTTCTGTCAGTAGATTTAGAGCTCAAATCCTGATTTTAGTGAGAAGATCATATATGGAGAGTATGGACATTTGCATGAGAATGCCAAGATCTAGGATCTTGCGCAACTCTGTTTTGAGAGCCATAATAAAACAATTAATTTGCTGCATGCTAGAATTAGTTGTTTTACTGCTGTTAGGACTGTTTTACATGTTATTTTCAGCAGCCTTGAAGTTATATTCTTTGAATATATATATATATATGGAGATGAATGGCAAGATAGAATTTCATGTTTATATGCAATTT
Organism: Dendrocalamus latiflorus; assembly: GCA_017311315.1. NCBI lineage: Eukaryota > Viridiplantae > Streptophyta > Magnoliopsida > Poales > Poaceae > Dendrocalamus > Dendrocalamus latiflorus. Next base: position 46,829,004 of record CM029639.1, on the reverse strand, counting down.
ATGTCATTCTTCTTATGCTGGAAATATATTGATTATATGATTGTTTTGGCCGGAATTAAATATGAAAATATGTTTATACCGCAATATTTACAACAGCTTAAAGTTAAATGTGAACAGACTAATTACGTTATGTTGCTAAACATTGCTAGCTTCTCAGCATTTAGGAGCTTGTTAAAGTTGTCAGTTAGTACTTAATTCTTGTGAGACAAATGAATTATGGGACTATAATACCAGGATTGTTAAAGGTTAATTTATTTCCTTGAGTAAAGTTGCTGACAGGATGTAGCATAGTGTTGTTTGGATTGCTTCTGAGTCAAAAATCAGTGTTTGTACTGAGTATACAACATAATATGTGAGCTGTTAATTTTGCTTGGTTGTACAGAAACGTGAGTAAAAAAACGAGTTGTTACCAGATAACTCAAAGAGTCAAGTCGGCAGACTAATATTATGAGGTGAAGTCTTGAGCTGGTAAAGATTAAGCAAACTCTGGATGTATCAAGACCTCTTAGGCCCCGTTTGGCACGACTCCACTTCACAAGTGGAGCTGTTTTTTTTTTTGCTTCAGCTCCATGAACAGCTCCATCGGTGGAGCTGGAGCTGTTTTGGTAGACTGTTTGGCAAAACAGCTCCACCTGTTTTATCATGCATGGTTGAGAGATGTCAATTGTCCAATATACCCCTGTCCATTTGGCTTGTAGTAACATCAAGAGCTGTATGTTTCTACATAATTTTTCATCCGAGTAAATTTGAATTCAAAAAAAAATTAAAATTTAAAATAACACAAAGTATTAGCAACCAATATTTAATGGCGGCGGCGCTCCCTTCACGGTCGAAGACGAGAAGACTGAACAGAGGAACGGGAACGGGAGAATAGAAGAGCCGGTGACAGATCGCGTAAATTCACGAAAGTACAAGGGCAGTGGCATGCGGGCCTGCAGATGGAGCCGGGTGGAGCTACTTTTTTCAGCTCCATCTCGTACATATCTTTTGTCTCAGCATGTTTTAAGGGACTCCTTGAGTGGAGCTATTTTGTTTTACCCCGTTTGGCACAAAACGGTTCCAAACAGCTCCAGGAGCTGGTGGTGGAGCTGTGCCAAACGGGGCCTTAGCATGAGTTGTACACGTGTGCTAATGAGTTGTCAGTTTTAAGAGCTTTTATGAAACTTCTAGTTGACAAAGTTGTTTACGGCTGTGTTACTGCACTAGCTAGAGTCGGTTCCTTTGCCCTATAAAAGGGGTTGTTTTTTTTTAGATAAAGGATATAAAATCCGACCTCTATATCCACGAGGGATATACACAGCCAATAGATACACGAGCTCTTAGGCTCAATTCCTCAAAACCTGAGGAGCATAAAACAACAAGAAAAAAAGCTTAAGGACTATTAAAAAAAACTAGAAAGACTAAGAGCATCTCCAACAGTATGAGCTAGTTACTAGCTCTAAGACAACTTCTCCAATAGTACTAACTTTTAGCACATAGCTCATAACATAAATAGCCTCACATGACACTCTCACATAATCTTGGAATGTGTGTATGAGACTAGCTCTTGATCAAGAGATAGCTTTTCTTTCTCTTCTTTTAAAATATGAAATAATATGCTTAGAGCTAGCTCATAAGTCACTATTGGAGATGCTCTAAACTTCATAACTTCTTCTCCGTCCTTATTTTCAACCAAGCCCCTAAATGGGGTTGTAACGTATGAAGTTTGTTAGCTCATGAAATGTGTGCGCGATAGCCATAGCTTCCGATGTATGAGAGCTAGTTTTAGCCTTTTGTCTCCTTTTGAGAGTTTCAAATCCCCAACAAGGATCACGCTGCCGTGTGGTGCATGCACGGGTCCTTGGCACCGTCTTCAATATATGCATGCGGTTGCAAGTTCAGCACGTCGGCGCAGCGTCGGGCGAGCACAAGCGGCTAGTGTGTGAGGACGGGCAGCGAGAGGGCGCGACTGCGATAGCGTTGAGCAGGCACGGTGGCCACGGGCATATGTAGAGCATGTGCGGTTGTGAGATATCGAGTTCGTCGAGATTAAACAGTAAGAATAAATTTTCGAAGATCAAGATGAAGTAGCTTGAGTCGTAGAGGAAATACGCTTTTGTGTATCTCACAGTGAATCCATTGTACCGGTTTGGCTTCATATTAGACCTCTGCATGTACCAGGTATGCAAAGTATTGCAAATCAGTTCAAGCCTAAGTAATTGTGACTCAGAGACCAACGATACTCCGAGCATGAACTTTCGTTCTCCGGAAGGCGCATTAATTGTCTTCGATTGGATCTTAACGTCTCACTTGTGATATATTTTCGGCGTCGCTTTCACGGGAGCCGATGCGTTGGCCTTCTGAAGAGGAGCTCGAGATGGAGTCACAGAGCATTCTGTTTGATAGATATGGTTGTGTGGAGATCACAGCACGAAAATGTCCAAGTGATATTCCTCTTAGGCCACTGGACGAATGTGTGGACGATATCCTTTAGTGTCATGATTTTTCTCTTTGGGGCCTCTTCAATGGGATAGTCATGAAAACATCATTAATCATGTCCACTTGGATCTTCGCAAAACCGGTCTCTAGCTGGGCACCGTACACCAATGTCTCTAGCAGGTATGAATACGTCAACTCCCGCCCAGCGTCAATGGGAATGGAGCCAACAACCCTAATTCTGAGGATACACAGCGTGGCATCCTACACAACGATACACGATGAGTTAAAGCGTCAACTAGGTTTATCTATGTAACATTTTAGATATGTACATTACTTGGATGTTGTCTATAGGTAAGTGGACGTCACTATATTCAGAATGTGACCATTCAGAGGCATCAATAGTTCTTTCTGCTTCTTCCCCGTGCATTCTATCATTAAGATGTCCCAATAAACCATTTCAAAACAGCGATAAAAATATCATTCTATTAATTTATTTAAGAAAAATGATAAGCATAATATGAAAAGGAACGGGGCAATTGATGGCCTGGCCGGTTGACCCTTTCCTTCCGTAAAATAGGCTACTGTAGAGTTGGGCTCCCGCGCATGTTTGGATGGGTCGTATTGATCCAAATTGGCTCACTGGGCTGGATCTCTAATATCATCTTTCGATCGAAATTCGATGGGCCGGATTGGGTGACACACATTCATCATCCCATCTTCATTCCGGCTCGACGCCGTCGCGGTGAGCCGGTGGACCGGCCGCCGCCGTCTCCTGCCGCTCGCGATTTGTTCCGCGCCAATCGATCATGACGGTCGGTTTAACGAGGTACAGCTCGCAGATTCCTTCACCCTCCCCTTCCTTCCTCGATTTCTTACCAACACAACCCCCGCGACCCATGGACAGAGGAACAGAGATTAACTGAATTGTTGTGTGGAGATTTCTTGAGGCGCTTCGGCCGAACCGCAATGGTGCGTGAGCATCGGGCCGCGTAGCTTTGGGTTCCCATCGAAGCTCGAACTTGAAAGCATGTCGGGCTGGCCTCCAGTCGTGATCATTGTTTGAAACGATGAACACAGAAAGGAAGTGCAGATTTTTCAGTCCGGAAGGGACTTCACCTGTGAGATGGTTGGTAAGGCTGCAGATTGTTTGTGGAATCTCTCCTGATAAGTTGTTGGACATCAAATAAAGGACTTCAGGCGCTTTCAACTGACCAATTTCCCAGGGGATCACACCTGTGAAGTTGTTGCCTTGGAGGCGGAGTTGCGGGTCATCACTCAATGCACGGTATTCGATTGATCGAAACGAATAAAGAGGCAGCTCAAAGACCCTCGGATCGAGCTGCCTATATTATGCGTTTGGATTTCTCCCGTAAGGATGTTATTTGATACTAACTCCGTCTAAGTTTATGAGACATATTTTTTTAATAATTTTATCTATAAATACAGAACGTATTGTATGTTCCAATATAAAATTAGTGTGGTGTTTCTTTTATACCCCTAATAAATATACAGTTTTATTTATCATTCTCTATATGTATACATTGAATATAGTACTTATAGATAATAATTAGAGGTAATATAGCTATTTTCACTATATCCTTAGTCTATGTGTTAAGAGGAAATTCGCTTTATAAATTTGGATGGAGAAGTATATTATCTAGAGCAAACAATAAGTTTAGTGTGCTGATCCAGGTAGGTAATGGTCCAGTGAGTCTGTTGTGGTCTTAAAAGTAATATTTCCAAGCTTGTGAGCTTTGAGACCAGGCAGTGTGGAGAAGTCGACATTGGCAAGCTCCCCATGAAGCTGTTGAGTTGGAGGCCGATGATTTGGAGATTTGTGCAGTTGCCCAAAGCCGATGGCAACTCACCAGGCACGTTGTTGCGGTCCAAGGGTAGCTCTTCTAGTCCCTTGAGGTGTCCTATGGAATCCGGGATGGCTCCACTGAAGCCATTCCCTCCAAAATCAAGGACTGTTAGATTGCTGAGCTTGACGATGTATGCACCATCAAGTACTCCTTTCAACCCAGAGGTACTCCGATGAGGTAGCATCGTGCCTCTTCTTTTCCAGCTTCTCCTATTTTTCAGTTTTTCGATAGTAATTACTTTCAAACAGGATATCTTTTTAAGGTGAAGTCTATAAGTCTACAAGTTAATTGTAATACACACTGTAGCGATTTTATTTATATCAGCCAAAACCATATACGAGTTTATGTTACTCCGTACTCTTTCACGAATAGTCCGAAAGCTATAAAGTATAGCAAAAACCATAAACCAAAATAAAAAAGAACAGGCCCATTAAGAGTTTTTCATCTGGGAGAGTCCCACTGATGCAGTTGTGACCAGCCTTGAGAACTCGAAGCATGGAGCATTGGCCTAGCTCCGGGAGCATGCTTCCGTCAAATTGGTTCAAAGAAAGGGCGAGCACCGCGAGGGATGGTGCATTATCACAGAAGGAACTCGGAATCTACCCAGTAAAGCTATTGTTGCTGACATTAGATTGTTCGTCGTCTCCCATGTGGTCAATGGGAACTTCCCTGTAAATAAGTTGGTAGAGATGTTCAGTACCTGCAGAGGCAGGGCAGTGGTACTGTGATACCAGAAAAAAGGAGAAAGAGGTTGGGGCGGTTGACCAGGCCCCAAGTCAAGCCGGCCCGATGGAAGCATATATGTCCCCAAAAATATTCTAGTAATTAAGGACGACATGTGCATATGGGACTAATATGTTTATCAAGTATTTGAAAGGTTTAGTCATGAAATTTGCTTGATGACTTAAAGACGCATGACAAGGATTGAGGAGAAAATCACAATGGCATGAAAGGTATAAATAGCCTAGGATCTCTTTTAATTTTACCGATCTTTGGAGATTAGGTGGAAGATGAGATTTTAGCTAAACATCGTACTATTAAGAGGAATCATAGATAGTATCTTGAAAGCAATTTCTCGTGCCATTTGAATCAAATAAGGACCATGCATGTACTTAAAATTAAAATTCCAAAGCCAACTATGCATTCAAAGAAAATTAGTACTACCAGAGTTTACTTGGTGGTACTAGCGCACTGTGGTTTGACTGGAAGGTAATGTGGCACTACCCACCCTAGTATGTCCAAAAAATAGTTAGAGGTATGTAATTTTTAGAGAGGTGCGTTTTTTAGCACTTTTGCTCTTGGAAAATCGGTAGTACTGGAGTGCAATTGATGGTACTACCGCAGCGTGGTATGATCGCAAATCATAAATGGAACTACCACATCCTGGTCTGACCGAAAATAGTTGGCAGTATGTTATTTCTAGAGAGTAGAGAGACACCATTTGAACCATTTTCTTGCTCTTGGAAAATGGTAGTACCGCTCATTGGAAATGGTACTACTGCAGTGCAGTAGTACCGGACCCTGTGAGGGCAGTAATACCTTACCACACTATAATGGCTAGTTTAGAATTTATTGCGCACTATTTAGCCATTGGAACCCAGGTGCGGTAGTACCGACCAGTACATGGCGGTACTACCGTATTTACTGATTTTTTTTTTATGATTTTGTCCACAAACAATCAAATTTAAGGGTGTAGGGTATAAATACCACCTCACCAGCTCGAGGGTAGGAAGAGAACATTTCATTGAATACACTTGAGCTTGTTGCACCCTCTCCATACCTCATTTACATCAATTGCATTCATTTAAGTTAGTTGAGCCCAATTGAAATGCATTCATTTCATTAGTTGATCCCTAACACTTGGATTATTTCAAGCAATCATCGTAGTCTATTATTCTTGGTGTTTGCTAGCACCTAAAAGGCTTAGCGGAAGTTCGCTCACGTAATGATGTCCTCAAGAAGGTTGTGAAGAGGTTTGACACCATTTGTGAGTGGCTTAGTGTTCGCCATCTCCGGAGTAGAGGAAGAATAACAACTGGTGGATTTAAGGAGTGAGGCTTAATTCGTGGACCCGGTCTAATTTGTTTAGGATTTTCTCAACGTGAACTGGGGAAGACTAGCAAGTCGTCGATACCACGTCAACACAATCGTGTGTCTTTAGATTGGTTATCTCTTTGTCTCTACCATCCCGCATTTATACTTATAGCAATTGAGTTCGCCATATCTTGTTGAGTTAGAAACATGTTTTTGGAGACTTAGCTTGTGGTGCTTTAACATTACTAGAATTGTGTATGTCTTAATTTATGGTAGAAATCTTACTAAAATTCTAGAAATTAGCTTTTATAAAGTAAGAATTTTTAGAATCTCCTATTCATCCCCCTTCTAGTCGGCTATCCTTGATCCTATAAGTGGTATCAGAGTTTGGTCTCTTATTGATTTAGACTTAACCGTCTAAGAGAGAAAGGATGGCTGGTGAGGCTTGATCCTATAAGTGGTATCAGAGTTTGGTCTCTTATTGATTTAGACTTAACCGTCTAAGAGAGAAAGGATGGTTGGTGAGGGAATTGCTATAAGAAAGGCACCTCTATTTGATGGTTATAATTATGCATATTAAAAAAATTAGAATGTCTATTTGTTTAAAGACCATAAGCGTGAGTATATGGAAAATTGTAAATAAGAATTGCGTTATGCCTCTAAATCCACTACACCCCCACGGAACTTGAGAAGTGCAATGCTCATTTAGATGCTCAAGCGATGAACACTTTTTTGGAGCCTTGAACGTGGATGAGTTCAATCAAGTGAGTAATTTGGGAACCGCTCACGAGATGTGGACTACCCTCTCGAAAATCCAAGAGGGAATATCCACAGTCAATGAGACCAAATTACATATATTCCAGATCAAGTATGAGATATTTAACATGTTGCCTCATGAAGATATTAATGAAATTTTTTCATGTCTCAACAATATTGTAAATGAATTTAAGGGTCTAGGCACTTCACTAACAGATGTTGATATTATAAGAAAAATGCTTAGGGTCTTGTCAGACAAATATGAGACGTTGGTGACTCTCTTTTTCAACTCACCTGAATTGCCAAAGATGACGCCAACACAACTCTTGGGCAACTTCATTACAAATAAGTTGTACAAGAAGGGCAAGGAGGAGCTTTTGGAGTAATCCTCTAGGAGCAAGAAGATTACCACTTTCAAGGCCAAAGCGGTATCTAGTGATGAGTCCGATGATGATGATGATTTTGAGGAGGAAATGACCCTCCTCGTGAAAAGAATGAAGAAGTTCATGAGAAGACGCTTAAACTGAAGCGCTAGTTATGAATAAAACAAGAAGGGTGTTCCTACCATGACAACAAGTGCTATATCAACATTCATTGCTATGAGTGTGATAAGAAGGAGCACATTACCTCTCATTGCCTCACGAAGAAAGATAACAAGTGCAAATCATCCAAGAAAAAGGATTTCAACAGCAAGAAGAAGCTTTTAAAGAAGCTTTAAAAGGATGATAAGAACAAAGCTCGCATTGAAGAGTGGAACTCCAATGAGGAGTACACCAACTTCGACTCTCATGAGGATGAGTCCCCCAAGAAGAAGGGATTCATCGACATCGCCATCAAGGATACTTCTTTACTCTTCTTGTTTTCCACATACTTAATGGCAAAAGGAGATAAGGTAAAATCTCTTGATGGCGATGGGCCCTCATATGATGAGCTTATAAATATATTAGAAGACTTGAATGAATATGTTGGCAAAGAAAAGTTAAAATTCAAGGTTTTGAAGAGAGAATATCTCTCTCCTAAAGATTTTTATGAGGAGATAAAATAAGCTCACGACTTGCTTATCCAAAAAGAATTCAAGCAAGTCTCACACTAACTTTGGTATGATATTACTAATGAAATGCCTTGTGTAGAAATTGCTAGAACTAGCATATCTACTTCTTGTGATAATTTACTTGATATGCCATGTTGCTCTACTATTGATTCTAACCATGGCAATGCTAAGATTTGTAATGCAAAGCTCATTATTGAGAACGATGAGTTAAAAGAGCAAGTGACTAAGCTAGACAAAAGCTTGAAAAGATACTTCAAGGATAAGGCTACTCTTGACAAGTTTTTGAGTGAGCAAAGGTGCTCATTCAACAAAAGACTTTGGTACGTACCCAAGTGCCGGCAAGGTTTGTAAAATAAAATGGCAAATATTGCCACAAGTGCCGGCAAGTAGGATATTTGCAACAAACTTTTCCTATTGGTAAAACTCCATCTGTATGATTGTATGATTTATGCTATATACTTAAGAGAAGTAAGGATGGTAAGGTTATTGCAAAATTTATTGGCATTTCAATTTTAGATGCTAAAAAGAATGCTATTTGGGTGCCTAAACCGTTTGTCATTAACCTCCAAGGACCCAAACAAATTTGGATACCGAAAAGAACTTGATTTTCTTTTGTATGTGAACTATAAGACTAGTAGAAGGCATTGGGTGCTTGATGCTGGTTGCACTCAACATGTGATTGGAGACCGAAAGATGTTCACCACCTTTAAAAATAGTAGCAACGAGAAGATCACATTTGAAGACAATAGCAAAGTAAAGATTCTTGGTTTGGGTAAAATTGCTATCTCAAATGACCTTTCAGTTTCAAATATATTTCTAGTAGAAATATTAAATTTTAATTTGCTATTGTTTACTCAATTATGTGATATTGGATTAATTTGCTCATTCTCTAAAGATGGTGTCATTATTTCAAAGGAAAAAGGAAATAAGTTACTTTTGAAATGTTTTAGATTTTAAATCTTTACTTGGTGGATTTTACCTCTAGTGATTCATGCTTGAAAACTTCTTTAATTGCAAAAATCTCTTTGGAATGGTTATGTCATAGAAGCCTAGGCCATGTTAGAATGATCCAACTCAAAAAGCTTTTTAAATATGAGTTAGTGGTTAGCCCGAAGGATGCGAAGTTTGAGAAAAATAAATTATGTGGTGCTTGTAAAGTCAGGAAACAAGTTGAACATTCTCATCCTTCCAAAAGTGTGATATCAATTTCTATGGCATTGGAGCTCTTACATATGGATTTGTTTGGGCCAACAATATATATGATTTAGTCATTGTAGATAATTACTCAAGATGTGCAGGGTATTCTTCTTACATGACAAGGATGAAGCCTTCGACATTTTTAAATTTTTTTTTTCAAAAAGAGCTCAAAATGAATTTGATTTCAAAATAAAATTTTTTGTAGTGATAATAATTTCGAATTTAAAAACACTAAAATTAAAGATTTTGTGATAAACTTGGAGTAATGTATAAAATTTGTACACCTACACTCCAGAACAAAATAGAGTTGTAGAGAGAAAAAAATCAAACATTAATTAAGATGGCTAGAATAATACTTGATGAAAATAATACTTCTGATCATTTTCGGACGGAAGCAATTAACACCACTTGTTATGTCATAAATTATCTTTATTTACATTGTCTTTTGAAAAAAACTTTCTATGAGCTTCTCATTGGAAGAAAACCGAACATCTCTTATTTTCATATTTTTTGTTGCAAGTGTTACATTTTAAAAAAGTCTCAAGGCTATGTCAATACTAGATAAAATTTTAGGTACATAATTTAACAAAATTAACAAGCTAGAAATATAAATACAGAATAGTAAAGACAATAGAGAAAACCGCAGTGAAGACAATTGATGTTTTTCTGTGGTATCGAAGATTTGCTGGTTCTCCCTAGTCCACATTGAGGTAATTCCAAGCAAATTAGACCAGCTCCTCGAATTGAGTCTAACCAGTTCAATCCACTAATGGTTGCTCTTCCTCCGCTCCGAAGATGGCGAGCACCACAACTCACAAACTTGTCGAGTCTCTTCACAAATTTCTTTTGAAGAGATTACCGCCAAACTTCCACCAAGCCATCTAGGTGCTGGCAAATACTAAGAATAACAAATTACAGCTCTAGCTTGAAGGTTTCAAGTGCCATATGAATTAACTAATGATGCAATGTACTTAAACGATCTCAACTATTTCAAATGTACGAAAATAGAGTAAATAAGTATTGGAGAGTGCACCAATGTCTCAAGTGTATTCAATGAGATTAAGGATATAGTGCTTGGTGCTGGTGAGAGGGTATTTATAGTCTCCAACCAAAATTTTGCCCGTTTAGGAAAAAATTCTAGAAAATTCATTAGGTGTGGTACTTACACACCTACAGTTCAACGGCTATTTGGGTTCATTAAATTTTCACAAACTAGCTATTAAACTTTAATTTGGTAGTACCATACTCAGAGACCCCGGTACTATTGATAATGCTATAGTACCACTCTTTACATGCGGTACTATCGATTCCAGAGGAGAGAATAGCTTCCAAAAACACTTCTTTGGAAATTAGCTACCACCATGTATATTTCGGTCCTACCGTGCTGCGGTACTATCGTACCTTTTAATGCGGTCATACCGCATTGCGGTAGTACCACCAATAAGACTACGGTCATATGGCTTTTTCAGAGTAGGTACATATAGGTTTCCAAATGCAGTTTCAAATGCATGTATGACCCTTAATTGATCAAAGTGGTACAAGACAAATCTTTAAGATACTAGCCATGATCCCTCTTTATAGTATGACATCTAGCTTATAAATCAAATCTTTCAACCAATCACCAAGACTGATAAAAAACTATAAAAATATCCTTTAGATTACATAATACCTTTGTCTTGAGCTATGTCGATCCTTTATAATCTTTGCATGTCATTTCCATGTCGTCATTCAAAATCCAGGACTAAACCTTTCCAACATCAACATACATCTTAGTCTCTTTAATCATTGTTGTCATTGATTACCAAAAATCATTTTTAGAGGCCTAGATCCTTTAACCAACATACTGCTTGAAGGCTTGTCGAGAAAGCCCGACAGCCTGTGATTAGGTTGTGGCGCCTTATTTGGAAATGAGCTGGATTGTAATTTGTTAGAGATTTATTCCTTCGATAGTCGTAGTACGATGCTAGTGCCTCTATCCGGTCGTGGACACTCTAATGGTGTCTCTGACTAGATACTTGGTTTAGATGATGACGTAGATCATCTGATCCATATCCCCGATTTCGTCTTTCATTACGAGGGGAGGAGTTGCTTTGTTATCAAATAGCCTTCTTCCCTCATGGCTTCATTGTCGAAACCTTTAAGCGGATCTTGCACCTACTAAAAGATTATTGTCAGCTCGACCATGTTGGCTTCTACCGTGTGAGGAATGCATGGATGAAGTCAACGTTTGGCTCTGAGATTGCTTCTACTCCCGGTACATCTTTGTGTGTCGCATGGTTTGCGAGGGGATCTCCGATACTTGACCTATAACTTGAGCATATCCGAGGGTTTTCGCCAGCGTAGGATTTGGGTTGTTAAGAATATCATGCACACGTTGTAGATTTTGGACATTTTACCGAAGGTCTTGGAGTGTTCCTATTGGCGAAAAGGGTACAATGACTCAAGTTTCATCCCGAGTTCTCTGGTCACTCGATGCGACTCAGCAAACACAGAGGGGTAGAAATATACGGATTAGATGGTCGATATCCACCACTTTCGTTATTTCCAACTCCTTCGGATGATACAGGAACGTTTGTACCATTCCGACCAACGGATCATGAGGGAATCTATCGTGAAGAGTTAGGCACGGTATCTGTAGCAATCTCACTGATTACATTAACCTAGTGCTTCCAACATAAATCTCCAGATGAATTCCCATCAAAATTGAGAGAGCCTTCCATCGCTTTGGTAAGAAGCTTCTATGATGGAGAACAATTGGAGACCATCATTTTGGGGGTTGTGTGGACTCACCTAATCCAATGAATTGTTGATTGAATGGTGAGTGTTATTGTCTTCACCCGGCTTCTGCTGGGGGTAATTTCATCGATACTATGACTATGTGTCTATCGGCTCCCACAATACGTAGGAGCTGTTGGCGAATAGCGGTCGCCCATGAGTCATTAATAGTACTCTGACCCTCGGATCGTGGCTTTGTTGCCATGTTTACCAGGCTTACCGTGATACTTGGGCATTCTGACAAGGTACCTGTCCTGTTAAGAGGATGGTTGCTATCAGTGAGAGAAATCTGACAATAACTAATCTTCGTTTATTGTTAGTGGAAGAGAATCATGGAAACAATTGTAAGACAGTTATTGTCAGAGACGTAAGGTTGAATCGTCATGTGGTCAGAAGAGAGATAAAGCGCATGCTTTATCCATCGCACAGGAGGAATTGCTTGAAGTTAGGCTCTTATACCAGTTCATAATATCTCCGAGTGTTTGCTACTCGGATGATATATACGATGTGTCTCTGACCAGAGGTACTCGGATAATTATCTTTAAAAGTTTACAACAACATGAATCTTCAAGGCCTTAATTGAGTATTATAATTATATTTAATGGATTAATTAATCCTCGGCACGATCAATCTCGGGCACTCCTACACCTCCACTCCAATCAAACGGTCCTGGTCGCATAGCAGCCAAGCCAGCCCGCATGTGGGCCCCACTTGCAGCTAGACATTCTGCAACCAAACACCTACCCACACCCACCCTCTCCCCTTGCCACGCTCTATAAAGCCAGCGAACACTGCATCGCCGGCGAACGTTTCTTTCAACCTCGCCGTTTCCTTCCACCCCGTCTCCGGCCATGGCCGTGACGAAGCTTAACCCGGCCGCGCCGCCATTCCACTGCCACTACCCCCAACACCACCTCCCTCCGCCGCCGCCTCCTCGCATACCGCTGTACCACGTCGCCGCCTGCCCGCTGCCTTTCCCCATCTTCACCACCTACTGCTGCGCCCCGTTCCCCGTTCCCGCTCCCCGCCACCCTCACTACCCCTACCTGCCGCCGGCGCCTCGTCCTCCTCCCGCGTTCCCCTGCAAGCGCGTCCCCGCGCCGCCGCACGGCCGGCCTCCGCACAAGCTCGTGATGGTGTCCAGTGGCGCCTTCGCCGCAGAGAAGCTGCAGGCGCAGGCGGTGTCCAAGGCGCCGGTGGCCGTGGCAGTGAAGGCGGCGCAAGAGCCACCAGCAGCTGCCGCCGCGCCTCGCCCTCGCAGGGTGGTGGTGCCGCGGTGTGGGCTGCGGGTGCATCCCCAGGCGGGGAGTTCCAGGACCAAGGAGTGCAGGCCCCGGCAGGCGGCGCCGGTCTCGTGCGCCAGTCCGGCGAGGTCGACGTCGCCGGAGTTCACGACGGGGACGCCGGTGCCAGTGCGGGCGGCGGCGAGGCTCGGGCGGTCGGTCACCACCGTCATGATCCGCAACATCCCCAACAAGCTCACGTGAGTGAACATTCATCCATCACCACCTGACCTGCTGTTCTTGCATCCATTGTTGCGCTTCTTGTAGCTACATGTTGATGAGTCTTTGCGTTTGATGTGTGCTTGTGTGTAGGCACTGCGAGATTATGCGTTTGCTCGACGACCACTGCGCCCGCGTGAACAACAAGAGCGGCGCCGTGTTCTCCGCGTACGACTTCCTCTACGTGCCGATGGATTTCAGGTGATATACTGCTGCCACACGAGTGTAAATTATTGCCTGCATTTTTCTGTGCGGAACAAATTAAACTGTTTGAGGTGGCATATATATACACACACACATACAAAAGTTGGAAAGAAAAGGTTAACTTTTAGAGAAAGAGAAAGGGGGGGGGGGGGGGGGGGAATGGAATAGGATCCAAAAAACTTCTGCTGTTTCTTTCTCTTTTCTTGGGGTCGTTCTTTCACTGGAAAAAGCAAAAGGACAAAGAGACAAAATCAGAGAAATAAAAGCTGATAAATTCACTATAAACTAACCATTTGCTAAACTAGTATAATAATTTTTTGTTCGATCGACATTAATTTCTTTTTGTTCATTCAAAAATATCCGTGATGATGATCGAAATCAACAACCCATGTACTAGTAAGAGCAGAGGGCGCCGGACCAGCAATATGGGCTACGCGTTCGTCAACTTCACGACGGCGGAGGCGGCGCGCAGGCTGCAAAGATCGCTGAACGGGTGCTGCTGGAAGGTTTTCGGCAGCCAGAAAATCATTGCTATCTGCGCCGCGCATATCCAGGTAACTTACGCAAGAGATCGATCGATCGTTGCAATCATGCCTCACACGACCGCTAGATATCTACTAGCTAGTAGCTAGCAGTAGCGGCAAACTTAGATCAGATGTCCATGTATACATTGCATGCAGTGCTGTATGTTTGTCGTTGATGTGCCCGTGTGTTGCTGGTAGCCTGATACATCTTGACTTGGGCGTGCAAATGCAATAACGCATTGTGTATATGCAGGGCAAGGACGCGCTGGTGAAGCACTTCAGCCGCTCGACGTTCGCGTGCCACACCGACGAGTTCCTCCCCGCCGTGTTCTCCCCGCCGCGCGACGGCGCAGGCGACCCCAATCCCAAGCGCGTCGGCCACCGTGTTCCTCCGCTGTTCCGTTTGGCTCTGCGGCGGCAACTGACCGCCAGGCCTGCATGTACCGAGGCTAGCTAGCTTGGCTTCATGCATGGTCATGTTAGGATAGTAGTAGCCAAACGATACAGCTAGCTCAGTCAGTAGCTTGTGTTTCTTCTTCATATCTTCACTAGCTTGTTTGTGGTAGTGTAGCACGGTCAATCCCAAGTCTGGGCATGCCTTCCCTTTCTCATTTGGTGCAACAACACCTGCAGCGAGGCGAGGAGAAGAGAGGAGAGGACGGGAAGGCTGGGAGACTTTGGACAATAGCGTAGTACTACTGCTTCGATCTACTTTGCAATGCGCTCTGTATCCTGTAGCTTGTAGTGTCTGTACTGTGTAATGTGTGTTGGCAGCATGCATGCAATTTGGCCGGCTCATGTGTCTTCTTGTTGAGTCCTAGGCACTGTGCTTCCCCCACTTTTGTGCTTCCAGGGCTGGCCTCTCCTGCTGCTAGAAGCTAAAGCTAGGGTTGTGTGCATGCATGGAACTAAAGAAGCTAAGCTAGGGCTGTGTGCATGCATGGAACTAGTAGAAGCTTGTGATGCTTTTGCATTGCCATTGGCATGCAATTCTGGTGTACAAGAATCTCTGAATCGGTTTGATTTGGTTGTGCCATTAGAGGAGTATGTACCATGCAGACGCTTAGTGAGATGTTTAGCAATGAAAAACTGATTTTTCTTGCCACATAGGACAGATAAGTGCTTATTTTGAAGCATTGATGCTTGCTTAAATAAGTATCAGTGCTTAGTTGATGCTTATATGTTTCTATATCTAATTTATAGATAATATAACATTTAAGCACCCACGAAAGAGATGCTTGCATTGGAGGAATAACATTTTCATAGGTGTTTAATGATGTGACTATATTATCTCTTTTTAAGTATTCATATATAAGCATCTTGCATTGTACATGTCTTTCAGGGGCAAGTGAAAGTGTGCAGTCAAAACAGTTGCCACTTGTGTGTAAACTGGAAACCCCTTGTCTTGATCTCTGAAAAACGCTAAGTTGTCATGAGAATTAATTTTCATAAAAGTGGCATGATTCCTTTAAATTTGGATAAACATGATAGTCATAATTTTTCTTCATTCCTTGCTCTGTAACATTGGAACTTTGCTTATTAAATACATGGGTGTGACTTTGCATTATGGTAAGTTGAGGCAAGAGGATTTGCAGTCTTTAGTTAACAAGGTTATTAAGAAAATTGCAGGTTGGCGGGGGAGAGTGTTTTCCCCTAGGGATGGCTTATTTTGACCCAATCTTATCTTGCAAGCATCTTTGTCTACATTTTATCTGTTATTAAATTTCCCAATTGGGTCATTGAGGCCATTAATTCCCAAATGGCTAATTTTTTTTGGAATGATTCTATTGACAAGCATCACTATCATCTCTCTAATTGGCAGAGTATTTGTCAGAAAAAGTGCTATGGTGGTATGGGTGTTCCTAATTTGAAAGAGCTTAACTTGTGTTTGTTAGCTTCTTGGATTAGAAGGTATCACTTGAATGAGTCTAAAATCTGGAGGAAAATTGTTGATTTTAAATGTAAAAATGATAACCCTAACATCTTTGCTTGCAATTCTGTGAATGCTTCTCTTTTTTGGAAAGTGGTGCTCTGGGCTTGTCAAGCTGCAAAAATGGGTTTCATGTGGAAAGTTGGTAGAGGTACTAAGATTCGTTTCTGGGAAGACCACTTGGTTTGGGTCTTCAAGCCTAGCAACTCAATTTTGAGAGTTGTATGTTCTAGTTAATGAGAAGGTAGTGTCTATTGCTGATGTCTGGGATGGTTCTGATTTAAAGTTCACTTTTAGGCGTTGTGTAGACCAGTCATGCAAATGTGGGTAGATGTGGTCAGTATTGCAAATTCTATCCAGTTTTCTATTGAAGATGATAGCATTGTTTGGAAATTTCATGCTTCAGGGAATTACAATGTTCATTCCTTTTATGCTGTTATTAATTTTAGAGGTGTGCTGCCTGTTTATACTCCTTTGGTGTGGAAACTCAATGTTCCTCCAAGATTTCATATTTTTCTGTGGATGTAACTAATAATAATAAGGTCCTGACAAGGGATAATTTTGGCCAAAAGGCAGCAGGTGAGATATGGATTTTGCCTGTTCTACAGTGAGAAAGAATGTGTCTCATCTTTTCTTTCATTGTGTGGTGGCGAGACAGGTTGGGTTGGAGGTTTCTGAAATAGTTGGTAAGAATGTTGGGGAAAATTTTGAGTCGATGGCCAAATGGTGGATTTGCTATAAAATCCATGTTGCATTGAATATGTTTACAACAGCTGTCTTGTGGTGCATCTGGAAATAAAGAAATGAGATGTGTTTTCGGAATAAGAATTGGTTTGGTATGCAGGTACTTTGGAGGAGAATGACAACATTATCATTACTACTATAAAAGAACGAGTTGGTGGTTGTACGTCCATTCTTCTCTAACTGTTCTATTCACTCAACTTCTTACCATTTTACACTTTCCAACCGATCAGAATTGTTAAGGGTATTAGAGATAAGGTATTAGAGATAGAATAGGACTCTTATTTGTTTCCTTATATCTCTTGTACTCTCCTATATATATGGCCCATTGGGTCTCATATCAATACACACAATATTCATAACATGGTATCAGAGCTTAGGTTAAAACCCTAACCTCAATCTACTTCCGCATCTGCTGTCCCCCGGGAGGAGCGATCTTCGCTCCCGGGGGCGGCCATCTCTTCCCGGCCGCCGGCCTATACCAGACTCGGCCGCCGACGGCCTCTTCGTTGAAGCCACCTGGATCCGCTCCACCAATCTTCGGGCCGCCGGGATCCGGCCTCAGCTGCTTCTCGCACTGCGACGCCAAGGTCTTTCGCCGACGCCTCCTTCCGCGCGCCGACCGCCCTCGCCGTCGGTCGTCGTCATCGTCCCAGATCCAGTCTACACCGCCGTCTTTGCGCACGAGCCACCGCCTCCGTCCTCTTCACAGACCGCCAACGCCGCTCGGTGCTCTTGGCCACCGCCGCTGCCGCCGTCTAAGTCGGATCCGCACCGAAGGCTTCTCGGGCCGGGCCGCATCCAGGCCGCCGCCTCCCGTCGCTGGCCCGCGCCAGATCTGGCGCTCCCATGGCTGCGCCTGGGGGTCGCCTCCGTCACGGCCTCTTCCCGTCGCGGCCGCCCGTATCGTCCAGGCCGCCTCATCCACGCGCCGCCGCTCAGATCCGGCCGACGCCGCCTCGGAGCCGCTCAGATCCGGCCGACGCCGCCTCGGATCCGCGCCGCTGTCGCCTCGACCGCCGTCGCCAGGCCGACTCCCGCCCGGATCCGGGCTCTCCGCGCCGTCGCCCGAGCGCCTCCCGGCCGCCGCGCCCGCGCCGCCGCCTTCGGAAGCCGCTGCCGCTCCATCGTCTCCGGGCCGCGTCACCTCCTCCTCCCGGCCTCTGCGCCGTCGCCGCGTGCGGTCGGCCGCCTTCGCCGCCGGCCGTCGTCGCCCGCCCGTGGCCTTCGCCCGTTTTCTTCTCTCGGCGCGGGAGGGAGTGAGTGGCGGGCGGGAGAGAGAGGAAGAGAGAGCCGAGAGGAGGCGGGAGTGTGAGGGAGGCTGCGTGAAGAATGAGGAGGGAGAGAGAGGAGGATATGCTGGGAGAGAGGGATGTCGACTGCTACTGATTCGTTAACTCTCTTCGTTAACTCTGTTAGCTCTATTCGTTGAGTCTCGGTCTTAAGAAGTCAGTTTGGTACTTTTCCGTGAGTCTTCCGTCGCGTCCATCCACAAAATCCGTAGTTTCTGATTTTTCGTTCGTCCAAGCCGTGCGAGTCCACAAATTTATTGTCAGTCATATAAGTGTAGGAATTTTTTCTTTTGCATGGCTGCAGATTGTAGAAGCCTCAATGAGGCCGCCGCGCTTCTTCTGCACCGCGCCTCCGTCGCGCTTATTGTGCATTGCGTCGCCGCGTTTCTTTTGCACCGCGCCTCCGTTGCGCTTCTTGTGCATTGCGCCGCCGCGCTTCTTCTGCACTGCGCCTCCGTTGCGCTTCTTGTGCACTGCGCCGCTGCCGTCTCAGGCTTCGATCTATGCCGTCATGCTTCTATCTATTCCTCTTCGGCTTGATTTGACAGTTTATTCGACGACTGCACGCAACGACGACTTTATCACGACTCGGATGTTGGATATTTTTTTTTTGTTTTCGTAGTAACCCTTGTTCAAATGCAATGCTATTGCATACGCCTTGCATTTGTGGGGGGTGTTAAGGGTATTAGAGATAAGGTATTAGAGATAGAATAGGACTCTTATTTGTTTCCTTATATCTCTTGTACTCTCCTATATATATGGCCCATTGGGTCTCATATCAATACACACAATATTCATAACAAGAATAACTCTCTTCTATAGCATAATTCTCTGTATATTTAAAGAATTTTGTTGCAACGCACGGAGACAACTAGTAGTTTTAAAGAACTGGTGGCTGCTTTGCCACGATACATGGTTGCTGACGGATCATTATATTGGTGCCTGGAGAAAAAGATGAAGGAACCGCAACGTCTGGGATGCAGATGAGGTGCTATGATGATGAAAAGCCTTTGATGAAGATACAGGTTGTGATCAAAATGGCTGAAAAGCCCGTGGCTTATGGCTGAAAACACTGTAGCTGGCTGAAAAAAGCACTGTAGCTGACAGAGACTTATTTACCATAATTAAATTTAAAAAAATTTAAAAATAGAAAAAACATATTAGCCCATCACGTATAATGTAAACAAATACGAGGAAAAAAAGAACCGGTAAAAAAAAACTCAAAAAAAGCCAAAAGTTCAGAAAAAGACGAAATTTATGAATAGTGCAAAAATAAGCTGAAGCCAAAAGCTCAAGCCATATTGATCACACCCACAGTTTGGTAGCCTGAAACAAAAAGGAAATAGTTGCAGAGACGGCGTGAAGGAAAATGTAATAGGAATACAGGCTAGCTTGAGATGTTTTTGCTAGTCATGGCGGTATTGCCGGGTCACTGACTTGTATGCCGTAATGTGCTGTAATGTTTCGTAAATAAATGGAACTGGGGCGTGCCCACTGTTTCTTAAAAAAAGCACTAAGTTGCATGGCAGCTCGATCGATCTGCCGCTGCAACATCTCTTGCGCAGTATAGCATGTTTGTCTGTATGCATGCTATCTGGTTCGTTTGTTGCCGTTCGCCTAGCTTCTTCAGATCAGACAGTCACACAGTTGTGTCTTGTGTGCAACTATGCATGTGACAAGCCAGTCAATAGGAGTGCTACTGCCTGGTAGTAGTAGATCAACACTAGTCTAGTACTAGTACGCAAGGTGATCTGGGGAAGGGCTGAATTAACCGGCAGGCAAGCCTGGTGAAAGAGGGTTTCCAGGGCAGGAGAGGACGGGTGCAGGGCAGGTGCAGGTGCAGCTAGGCAGCACGCGGGCTTCCTTTGAGCGAGGCTGCAGAGTTTCCGATTACGGCGGATCCGGAGGACGGTTGGTGCGCGGTGTACTTTGGCCGAGTTGGTGAAAATGACATGGAGCCCTGCCCGCTCGCTGCCTCCTGCCTCCCTGCCTGCCTGCCCCCTACGGCTGAGCGGCAAAAGGCTACGCGTACGGGCCAGCCCATAGAGACCCCGTCCCAAACGGATTCGGTTGCTTACTTCTGGCCTCTTAATTTCTTTTTTTTGGTTTTACAGCTGTTTACTTTTTCTATTTTTTTCTTATTTTATTTACGTTATGATGATATAACATTTTTTTATTTTTAAAATTTAATTACTTAGAGAAAATCCAACAACCGCTACAGTATGTTTTTAACCGATATGATATAAAAAAGCTAAAAGGCACGACTTATAAGGGCATGTTCTTTTTTACTGCGGTTTTTGGCTGAAATTTTTGAATTTTGGCTGTTTACGGTACAGATTACGAAGAGACAGATACTCACTTGCGATTTTGGCTGGTATAGATATTGGGCTTTTAACGTGTAGACCCCGTCTTAAGAAAATACTTCGTTTAAAAGTTAAATACTGTAGAAAAAACCAAAAGCCGTCAACTTTTGACTTAAAGAACAGGCCTAAGCCAGTTGAAGCTAAACATAATGTCTCGCATACTGTGCTAATGAAACAGTTGAGAGAGCGGCTTCTAGAAACTACTAGAGAAACTATCCATTCATTTTGGACTTCTCAAAAAACCGAAACCAAATACTATGCAAAACTCAAAGAATAGGGCTACTTACGTACTTCGCCCCACTCATTTCGGCTTGAGCTTCTGGTTTCTGACTTATTTTTGACTATTTATAAATTTCGTCTTTTTCTGCCTTTTCGGTTTTTTTTAGCTTTTTTGCCGTTTCTTTTTCCATATTTGTTTCATTATACGAGATGTGCTAACATATTTTTTCTATTTTAAAATTTTTAAATTTAATTATACTAAATAAGTCACCATCAATTAGAGTATAAAATAAGCCAGTTACAATAAAAAAAATAAGTCATAAGTCAGGCTTATTCAAGATCAAATGAGCACCTAGGTAAATGGGACGAATGTTCAACCGCGCAATGATCACCGGTTGGTTCGCCCGCGTCAGAGGCTTTCGTGTTGCGTTGCGTTGCGTTGCACCGTCTGCGAAACATGTATAGCTAGGACGGACTAGGAGAGCGTCGAGTCCCATGGAATGGATGTGCTGTGACTCGTGTGACCTTTGATTGGAGTTGTGACTCGACCGTAGAGCATGCAGCAATTCACGCCGGTGGTGGTGGACGAGGACGACTAGTCGTGGCATGACTCGCGTTTTCTGTGCCAGAAAGAGAAGGCTGGGAAGTCCACGGCCAATTTGTTCTTGACAGCGCCCACGTTTTGGATGGTTGGATGGGCGAACAGCTAAACACGAACGTCGATGCATTGGGTCTGTTGGACCGTACCATGGATTCACATCAGGTGAAGTTGCAACTAGAGCATCATTGCTCATGCCTATTTGGACCCCTGCTTTTTGTGTGGTCGCACGGTGCTACGGTACCGTCGTATCTTGTTTCTATTAGTGCATGCGTTCCAGACATTGCATGCATCGGATAAAAAGCGAAGGCCGAGATACTACAGAGTATGTAGCAAAAATTTTCGATAGATTCTTTTCGGCGATAGTTTATGTCTAGGATTTATAATTTTTAGTTTTAATACGAGTGTTTACGTAAATAAACTAAATGCTGATAAGCTGTTTCGAAAAGAATATCTTGATAAACCGTTTCGAAACAGCGACAGAAAAACTGTGACATTTGTTTAGTTCGAGGAAAGTTATAAACCATAAATCTAGCATGAGCGTTTATGTAAATAAACCGAATGCTGATAAACTGCTTTAAAAATACTGTCTTAATAAACCGTTTTAAAACAGCGATAGAGAAATCATACCATTTATTTGTGTTTCTCTACCATTTATTTGTTCGGACACACCTATATAAACCATAAGTCTGAACCGTTGAATATTTGATTTGATTGCTCTCGGAAAGGTTTTTGCTGGGGACGGTCCTCACGTGGGGACTGCCCCGGTGCCGTTCGATCGTGCACGGGACAATGCCCATAAAGGTTCTGTCCGGTGCTCTCTGGGCATGTTTGGTTCATGCCTAATCTTGCCACGTCTAATCTTAGTTGAGTATGGCGTGCCACACTTTTTGTGGCGTCCAAATTCCACGCCACACCTCAGGCAAAGTTAGGCAAAAGACTGAGTCTATGTCGCGTGGGCCATATGGCTAACAAAGTGTGGCAAGCCACAACTGTGGCAATGAACCAAAGACCCACCTAAGAAATTGTGGCGCGGCTAAGATTAGAGCAACTCCAAAAGATTAGCCAAAAGAAGTATCTAAATTTAGTGATTTAGCTATTCTCTAAAATGAATCTCACCCAAAAAAACAAGACTACTCCAACAGGCTATCTAAACTAGAGGGCGCGCGGTGGGTCGCGTACGTGCGGGAATGGGGCGCAGCGTGCGGGAAGGAAACGCCGACTGCGCCAAGAGGCTGGATGGTGAGCGAGGTAGGCTATCCAAAAATAGAGAGCGAAGGAGGAGGGATGGAGAGCTACTAAATTTGGAGAGTCATTTACAGAGTCTATTGGAGACGTTTTTTCTCCAATAATAGCCAAATTTACCTTTAGAAAATGATTTAGCTCTTCTCTTGGAGTTGCTCTTAGGCATGAAAATTTTGGCTGCCAACCAAACAGGCCCTCTATCTTCCCCATCTACTGAAGGAACGCGCGTAGGCTACGATAGCAGAAAATAAAAAATTTCTACCGCGCACACCAGGACATCATGCTAAGAAGGGATCATAGATCGTTACCACTAGACGCGCAGCGCAGCGGAAGAAGAGTTGGAGAAGCCGATCCAACCACGCGCGTCGAGGTAGTAGTGGAAGTAGCCGATCGTCCCGAACAGATCGTCTCCTCCACGCGATCAACCACACCACGAGCAGATCCAATCTGTAGTTTGTTGATGCCGATCAACGCCGCAACGAGCAGCGCCTCCACCGGTATCCACACGTCCGGGGCTGGAACTCCGATCGCGAGTGTACCAGCACTCGCGAGCGGCTAGGGTTTGGCTCGGGAGGTGGCGGCTAGGGTTTTGTTCGGGAGGAACATATGCGTGCATCCCTCAGCCCCCCCGCCTCCAAATATATAGACCTCCTCACTTGGGCCTCGTGGACCGAGGCCCAATAGGAGTCTATCCGGATCTCTATCCGAATTGAGCCCACATCCGAATCACATTCGAATTAGTGTTCCAACCCGTTAAGTGTGCGACCCTGTAGGTTCACGTATACTTGGTCGCGACCCGGAAACACCTTTCCGGTCACCCTGTTAATAGCGGCCTCTAGCAAGACATATTAACCCCAAAGTATACGTAAAGATCATATCGGCTGAACCTGTAATGTTCTCATGTACGAATCCTTTTGCCTCACGATATAGATTAAGCTCAAGGCGAGACCTGTGTCATCCTCTTAATGGCTCAATCACTCTCTCGATTCCGTGATGGATTATAAACTTGTGATTGACTCCTCAATCACATTGGCATGGCCATGCACTTTCATAATCCATTACATCGAGGGGCCCAGAGATATCTCTCCCATAAGGAGGGGCAAATTCTATCTTGATCATTCACATCCCACTACATGTTTCATAGCAAACCCGAAGACTACTTTTATGACTACCCAGTTACGGAGTAGTGGTTAGTAGTCCCAAAATAGGCTACTACGCATGTTGGGAACCATGATGATCTCAAGTCTAACGATTCTACATAAACACTACTTGAGACCAACTAATGACACATGGAATCTCTGCAGTGTCTCATGGCGGGTCTATCCAACATATGTTCACTAACACATGTCCATATTATTGATTTGGTATCTCCATACCATGATCCATGAGACATGATCATCAATCAATACATATGCTGATCTTTGAATCATATATGTTCCTCATATGATATATGATCAGGGATCATTTAGAAATAGCAACATTTTGGCATTAAGAGTCTCATGAATAAGTCACATACTCATTGATCAATAATGATAATGTCTATTTCAAGGAACAAAGCAATGTATCATAAACATAGTATGTGATATATTCAACATCTCCATGTTGCCTCTAGGGCATATCACCAACAGTCTCCCACTTGCACTAGAGTCAACCATGTAGGTATCTAATACCCATTGCCCTAGTGTGAGCCTCATGCTTTGGCTGGGGAAGCGGCTTTGTCAACGGATCTGCAATGTTCAAATCCGTTTGTACTTTGCATATCTTCACATCGCCTCTCTCCACAATCTCGCGGATGAGATGAAATCGCCGTAGAATGTGCTTGGACTTCTGGTGCGATCTAGGCTCCTTGGCTTGCGCAATGGCCCCACTATTGTCACAGTAGAGGTCCATTGGGCTGGAGGCACTAGCCACCACACCAAGCTCAGAAACAAATTTCTTGATCCAAACAGCCTCTTTAGCAGCTTCAGAAGCTGCTATGTACTCGGCCTCTGTTGTAGAATCAGCAACCGTCTCCTGCTTGGAACTCTTCCAGCTCACCGCACCGCCATTCAGGCAGAACACAAATCCAGATTGCGATCTAAAATCATCTTTGTCAGTTTGGAAGCTAGCATCGGTGTAACCATTTACAACGAGCTCTTCCTCACCCCCATAGACGAGGAACACATCTTTAGTTCTTCTCAAGTACTTCAAGATGTTCTTTACGGCAATCCAGTGACTTTCACCTGGATCTGACTGGTATCTACTTGTAGCACTTAAAGCATACGAGACATCTGGACGTGTACAAAGCATGGCATACATAATGGATCCCATAGCCGAAGCATATGGAATCGCATTCATTTTATCCCGCTCATCAGGTGTACTAGGACACTGACTCTTGCTAAGATGTATACCATGTGACATAGGTAGGAAGCCTTTCTTGGAATCCTGCATGTTGAACCTTTTCAACACCTTATCAATGTACGTATCTTGGCTTAATCCAATTAGCCTTCTTGATCTATCCCTATAGATCTTGATGCCCAGAATATATGCCGCCTCTCCTAAGTCTTTCATAGAGAAACTATTTTTCAATGAAGACTTAACAGATTCGAGCATAGGAATGTCATTTCCGATCAGTAATATGTCATCCACATATAAGACCAGAAACACGAGTGCGCTCCCACTAGCCTTTTTGTAAACACAAGGCTCTTCTTCGTTCTTGATGAAACCAAACCCTTTGATTACTTCATCAAAACGAATGTTCCAACTCCGAGATGCCTGCTTTAATCCATAAATGGATCTTTGCAGCTTGCATATCTTTCCAGCTGATTGCGGATCGACAAAACCCGTGGGCTGTGTCATGTACACATCCTCACTCAGATTTCCATTAAGGAAAGCTGTTTTGACATCCATTTGCCATATTTCATAGTCGAAATATGCAGCAATCGCTAGAATGATCCGAATAGACTTTATCATTGCGACGGGCGAAAAAGTTTCATCATAATCAACACCTTGAATTTGTTTGAAACCTTTGGCCACCAATCGCGCTTTATAGATGTGAACATTTCCATCTATGTCTATCTTTTTCTTGAAAATCCATTTGCACTCAATGGTTTTAACACCATCAGGTGGATCAACCAAGTTCCAAACATGATTACTGTGCATGGATTCAATTTCGGATCTCATGGCTTCAAGCCATTTCTCAGAGTCTGGTCCCACCATCGCTTCTTCATAGGTCTTAGGCTTATCGTTGTCTAACAACAATATGTCCCGTTGTTGAGTAGTCAAGAACATGTACCTTTCAGGTGCACGACGTGACCTCTCTGACCTACGTGGTGCCGGTGTGTCCACAACAGGTTCTTCAACAGTTTGTTCATCCTGTTGTGGTTCTGTAGGAGCTGAAACGTTTTCAGGTGTTTCCCGAATTTCTTCAAGTTGCACCATGCTCCCACTATCCCTTCTTGAGAGAAACTCTTTCTCTAAGAAGACACCATGCCGGGCGACAAACACTTTGCCTTCTCCTTGATTATAGAAGTAATATCCTTTTGTTTCCTTAGGATACCCGATAAAGAAGCATTTATCAGATTTAGGACTGAGCTTATCAGATTGTAAACGTTTTACATAAGCCTCACATCCCCAAATCTTAAGAAAAGACAAGCTAGGACGTTGTCCTGTCCACATCTCATATGGTGTCTTTTCTACTGATTTTGATGGAACCCTGTTTAGTGTGAAAGCGGCTGTTTCAAGAGCGTACCCCCAAAAAGACAACGGAAGATCACTTTGGCTCATCATGGAGCGCACCATATCTAATAAGGTGCGATTTCTCCGTTCAGATACCCCATTCCATTGAGGTGTTCCTGGCGGAGTCAATTGTGGAACAATTCCACAATCCTTCAGATGATTGCCAAACTCATGGCTCAAATACTCGCCTCCACGATCAGATCGTAGAAACTTGATTGTCTTGCCTAAATGATTTTGCACTTCATTTTGGAATTCTTTGAACTTTTCAAAGGATTCGGACTTATGCTTCATCAGGTAGATATACCCATATCTACTAAAATCATCAGTAAAAGTTATGAAGTACTGAAAACCACCTCTGGCTGTTGAGCTCATTGGTCCACATACATCAGAATGTACGAGTGCCAATAAGTCACTTGCCCGTTCACCTTGACCGGTGAAAGGTGCCTTTGTCATCTTGCCAAGTAAACAAGATTCGCATGTCTCAAATGATTCAAAATCAAATGAGTGCAGAATACCATCTCTATGGAGCTTCTCCATGCGTTTCTCATTTATGTGACCTAAGCGACAGTGCCAAATAAACGTGGGATTCAAATCATTCGAACGTTGCCTCTTTGCATTAATGTTATAGACCGGTGACTCTTCAAGAGTAAGAACATATAACCCATTCACCAATGGAGTATGACAATAGAACATATCTTTGAAATAAAGAGAACAACCATTGTTCACAGATCTAAAGTCATAACCTTCTGCTTGCAAACATGAAGCAGAAATAATGTTCTTGGAAAGAGATGGAACACAATAACAATTATTCAATTCCAAAACTAATCCTGAAGGTAAAGACAATGGCATGGTGCCAACAGCGACCGCAGCAACTTTTGCTCCATTGCCAACGCGAAGATCCACTTCGCTCCTCCTCAAACTTCTACTTCTTCTTAGCCCCTGCAACGATTTGCAAAGGTGAGCAACCGATCCGGTATCAAATACCCAAGAATCAGTGGATGAAGTAGCAAGATTGATCTCTATAACATTTATACCTGGAGAGGAAGTCGTACTTCCCTTCTTCTTCTCAAGATCCTCCAAGTACTTTGGGCAGTTCCTTTTCCAATGACCTGATTGCTTACAGTAGTAACAATCTGCATTAGGAGCAGCGCCCTTCTTGACTTGCTTGGCCTTAGAACTGCTCGCGATCTCATCGGGAGCTAACTTTCTTTTGACCGCGCCTTTCTTGACATTGGGCTTGCCCTTGCCTTTCTGCATCATCATCACATGATTGCTGCTTTTCTTAATGCTTTCCTCGGCAGCTTTTAGCATCCCATGCAACTCTGCCAAGGTCTTATCCATGTTGTTCATGTGATAGTTCAGTATGAATGGCTCAAAGCTCGGGGGGAGCGACTGGAGAATCACATCAGTAGCCAACTCTTGGCTAAGGGGAAAACCAAGCTTTTCCAGACTCTCAATGTAGCCAATCATCTTAATCACATGAGGGCTGACGGGATTCCCTTCTGCAAGCCTGCACGCAAACAAGGACTTTGAAGTGTTGAACCTCTCAGCCCTTGCTTGGTTCTCAAACATACCACGCAACCCCACAATGATATTGTAGGCATCTGTGTTCTCATATTGCTTCTGAAGCTCAGAGGACATTGTGGCAAGCATGAGACAGCTCACATCAAGGTAATCATTCGTTTGCTTCTCATAAGCTCTCCGTGCAGCCGCAGTAGCATTATCAGGCAAGTCATCAGGATAATGAGACTCAAGGACATACTCCTTGCGCTCTTGCTTGAGAACAATTCTCAAGTTGCGATACCAATCCATAAAGTTCGTTCCATTGAGTTTTTCTTTCTCAAGAATAGATCGCAAATTAAAAGAACTGGATGCGGCATTAGTTGACATGATCTACAACAAAGAATATGCAAAGTTTAGCACTATGTTTATGTTCATCTTTTATTAAACAATTTAACAAAAGACTCCCACTATGTGTTTTGCAACAAAACTCCCTCTAAGTTACATAGTGGGTCAAGAACCTCATTTCACTAATTCCTAGTGAGCTTTGGCATCACGGCTAGAAAACTAGTGACATGGGTAAGCAACACCTTGCTAATCACATCCCTATGTGACTCTTGCTTGTTGGGTGACATCAACATGCCCCGGCCCCAATCTATGCCCCAAGGTCCAAAACTGTTTTGATAACCTTGTTAAGTAAACCAAATGCTTCCGCATGTAGATGTCCGACATCTACCCCAAATAATGATGATAACCGACGGCACTCTACTTTGGTAGACCTACCATGCGGTGATCATTATCTTTTGGTGCAACATATGGAAGGGCATGAACACCTAATTTTATGAGGGATTCTATCCTACCAAAGCAACATATGACAAAAACATTGCATAAGAATAAGATAGATAATATCACAGATAAACACATTTAACTGTGAAGTAGTATGGCCCAAACAAATGGTGATCTCCATCTCCATGTAGGTGTAGACGATCTCCATCCTCCACATCACTCCTTTAGGCCACCATGCTTGAAAGCTTGTAACCTCAAAACTAGGCTACTACCTATAATAGCTAGAAATTGAAGATTACAAAGATAGATTCAAGCATTAAGGTCGACACGCAGGTCGTTAAATACAATATAGACAGCTAACAATAGCTGAAATAATCATGACACGCAGGCCATGAACGAATGTTACATGCATCACATACATCTCATACATTCCAATAAGATATAGGGCCATACTATTCACGTCATTCTCTGCAAAAACAAGTTAGACGTAGAATCGTATTCTACCTAACGATGTGAACCCAAGACGCTATACAAGGCGGGTACGCACGGCGGTCCCGCTGGCCGGTCAGCGGGCGGGGGGTCGAGGGGGGGGCCGCCCCCCGCGGGTTTCAGGGCAGCGCCCTGAACACCCTACGAAATTTACAGATCCAATCTATGAAATCGCAATGGAAAAACTATTCGGCACAACCACCTTATGCCGATCCGAGACATTCTCTAGGATGCTAGTTTTTCCACTGGGCCGAGGCCATCAGATCCGTAACCTACTAGTATTCGGCATAACCACCTTATGCCGATCCGAGACAATCTCTAGGGCACTAGTATTCCCACTGGCCCGAGGCTATCAGATTCGTATCCTACTAGTATTCGACATAACCACCTTATGCCGATCCGAGACAATCTCTAGGGCACTAGTAGTGATACAATCTGCGCCTCATCCAACCCCTATTCACCGATTGATCTCATCAACCCGTGCTACCATCGATTCATCACATGAACCGACTGATCTAGACTGTAATAGATCCAATCTACTACAACCGCATATCATCATATGCGCTGATCCAGATCGCAAACTAAGCAAGATGGCTCTGATACCACTGAAGGAACGCGCGTAGGCTACGATAGCAGAAAATAAAAAATTTCTACCGCGCACACCAGGACATCATGCTAAGAAGGGATCATAGATCGTTACCACTAGACGCGCAGCGCAGCGGAAGAAGAGTTGGAGAAGCCGATCCAACCACGCGCGTCGAGGTAGTAGTGGAAGTAGCCGATCGTCCCGAACAGATCGTCTCCTCCACGCGATCAACCACACCACGAGCAGATCCAATCTGTAGTTTGTTGATGCCGATCAACGCCGCAACGAGCAGCGCCTCCACCGGTATCCACACGTCCGGGGCTGGAACTCCGATCGCGAGTGTACCAGCACTCGCGAGCGGCTAGGGTTTGGCTCGGGAGGTGGCGGCTAGGGTTTTGTTCGGGAGGAACATATGCGTGCATCCCTCAGCCCCCCCGCCTCCAAATATATAGACCTCCTCACTTGGGCCTCGTGGACCGAGGCCCAATAGGAGTCTATCCGGATCTCTATCCGAATTGAGCCCACATCCGAATCACATTCGAATTAGTGTTCCAACCCGTTAAGTGTGCGACCCTGTAGGTTCACGTATACTTGGTCGCGACCCGGAAACACCTTTCCGGTCACCCTGTTAATAGCGGCCTCTAGCAAGACATATTAACCCCAAAGTATACGTAAAGATCATATCGGCTGAACCTGTAATGTTCTCATGTACGAATCCTTTTGCCTCACGATATAGATTAAGCTCAAGGCGAGACCTGTGTCATCCTCTTAATGGCTCAATCACTCTCTCGATTCCGTGATGGATTATAAACTTGTGATTGACTCCTCAATCACATTGGCATGGCCATGCACTTTCATAATCCATTACATCGAGGGGCCCAGAGATATCTCTCCCATAAGGAGGGGCAAATTCTATCTTGATCATTCACATCCCACTACATGTTTCATAGCAAACCCGAAGACTACTTTTATGACTACCCAGTTACGGAGTAGTGGTTAGTAGTCCCAAAATAGGCTACTACGCATGTTGGGAACCATGATGATCTCAAGTCTAACGATTCTACATAAACACTACTTGAGACCAACTAATGACACATGGAATCTCTGCAGTGTCTCATGGCGGGTCTATCCAACATATGTTCACTAACACATGTCCATATTATTGATTTGGTATCTCCATACCATGATCCATGAGACATGATCATCAATCAATACATATGCTGATCTTTGAATCATATATGTTCCTCATATGATATATGATCAGGGATCATTTAGAAATAGCAACATTTTGGCATTAAGAGTCTCATGAATAAGTCACATACTCATTGATCAATAATGATAATGTCTATTTCAAGGAACAAAGCAATGTATCATAAACATAGTATGTGATATATTCAACATCTCCATGTTGCCTCTAGGGCATATCACCAACATCTACCCAGTCCGGGATCCCAGCATACATCTCATCTCGTCATCTCCAATCGAGTCTCCACTCCGTTAGTCCGTCCCCTGCTCCCTCGCTCCACGAATCGCTAAACACAAGCTCATGGTGCTCACACAGACCTCGTTTAGAACACATGAAGTACACAGGAATTTTGCGGAAACCTCTCGCGGACCTTAACCCTAACCTTGGAAGGCATCGCCAACAGCTAGCGTAGCAGTGTGCGTTGTGCATGTTTCTAACATGAACACGCGCCTGGAGCGAGTAATCAGCTGAGTGCCAAATCGGAACGCAATGCAACTAGACTACAGCTAAACGCGATTGCATCCGACGAGAAGTGTTATGATCCATGGTCGTCTAAACTCAGGGGCAGCGTGGGAGGTCAGATTTGGATGGCTTATTTGAATGAAGGAAATTTAAGTGGGATTTAGTTTAGACTTGAACTGAATACCAACCAAATCCCCCTCGTCCAAACATGCGGAAAGCAGCAGAAAGGAACAGAAGATTGCGAAGGCCAATGTTCCTGATGTTCCAAACTAACTACTTCAGCCCAAACTTGTGATGTTCCTCAACAACAATTAGCTTAGTTTAGCCCAAACTTCTGATGTTCCTGACTCATCTTTAGCAGATGGCCTAGTGCTGATGATGTATCATGCAGGCAGGAAGATCACAAGAATGGTACAGCAATTGCTAATGGCAGTATCTTCTGGTTATGCTACACAATGCTGCAATGGAGAACAGCAAAATCAGATCATGTCTTCAGCTTGGCTTTGAACTGAAAATGGCAACTTTGTTCCATATTTTGCTTACAATTACATGCCAAATTTCTCTTCTGCTCAGCAGCAATATTAATACACTCCAGTATAAGCAGCAGCTAACAACTTCTACAGCAAAGGAAAATATACCAGCTAGTACCAGTCAGGCAGTCACATGTAAATTCCTCTTGCTTTCTTCCATTACATTTCCTTTTAGAACTCTTCCAGTGTACTTCTACTGACTGATAACAGAATAGCAGCAACAGGCCGTGGATAGATCATACAATAGATACAGAGAAAGATAGCGACAAGATGATGTTTCCCCAGGATTACATGATATTCACATTATCACATTAGGAGTGTCAAATCTTGAGTGGTAAAAGGACACTAGAAAGCCCAAGCAAAAATTATCCATTTCTATCGAGACAGTAGCACTTAGCGGTAGCAGCAGCGCCGCCGCATTAGCCCAAGAACAAGGAGGGAACAGCACAACCAAGTACCAGTTCTTGCCGTTGGTTGGTTCTACGAGTCGGGAGGCTAGAGGCGGAGCAGCGTGTCGCAGCGCCAATCCATCTCGTCGGCCGCGGTCCCCTCCGGTGCCGGGGCCGGCAGGTTCAGATCGAAAGGCAGCGGCGAGCAGCGGGGCGCGGCGGCCTCGTCGCCGCCGGCGCCCGAGGCGCCGTCTTCGCAGAGCACGGACGAGGACGAGCCGCAGTAGCTGCGGCAGTCCTCCTCGGCGGCCAGGGCGCCGCCGCGCGCGGTTGCGGCGGCCCGGAGGACTCCGGCGGCGGGGGCGCCGCCGCTCCAGGACTCGACGGTGCTGCTGTGGCTAGAGGTGGCCGCTGCCGCCGGGGGCACCCGCGCCGCGGACGAAGAAGCGGCGGAGGGGAAGTTGGTGCGCGCGGCGGCGCCTCGGAGGGACCTCGCGGCGGCGTCGTAGGCGCGCGCGGCGGCCTCGGCGGAGTCGAAGGTCCCGAGCCAGATCGGGGTCTTCTTGGCCGGGTCCCGGATCTCGGCGGCGTACCGCCCCGACGGCCGCCGCCTCACCCCACGGTACCTGACCTCCGCCCCCGCCGGCGCCGGCGGCGGCGGCGGCCTCGCCCGGCGCATCGCCTACTCTCCTCCTCCCCTCCCTCTCTTCCTCGACTCCTCTCGCCTCGCCTCCTCTCCTCTTGCTCTCTGGGTTTCTCCTCGGCGACTACGCGTTAGCCTTTCCTCCCTCCCTCCCTCCCGTGCGCGCCCTGTTTGGTCGGCACGTCCCGTCCCGTCTGCCTGCCTGACGCGGCGGCCCCACCACCGGGTCGGTTTCTTTATTTCCCCGACCGCGTCCGGAGAAAAGCCAGGCCGAATTGAATGCGTTATTTTGAAAAATAATACTTTATTAGCATCAATTATAGACCCTCTCGGTTGAACTAGAAAGCTCTGCTTTATGGTTGATATTTTACTGTAGTTGAAGATGACTTATTTGGTATAATTAAATTTTAAAAATTCAAAAATAAAAAATATGCTAGCTCATAACGGACAACGCAAACAAATACGAAAAAAAGAACCAGCAAAAAAGCTCAAAAAACCAAAAGTTCAAAAAAAGACGAAATTTATGAATAATGAAAATAAGTTAGAAGGCAGAAACTGAAACCGAAACGAGTGCGGCCATAAAAATAGCACTATCTACGCTCGATCACTGAACAGTAGGCTTCTCAGGCTAACACATGGCACCTGCCACCCGGTCATCAGACGGCAGGCTTCTCGGGCCGACATGTGGTGCACCTACCGCTCTATCACCGGACGACAGGTGCCTCGGACCGACACGTGACGGGTCTAATACATAGTGTGAGCAACTACGTGTTAACTCGATATGTGAAAAGACGATAGATAGTGCTATATTTATAATTAATATTAAAAAGTGTTTGTTATAAATAATATGTTAAATACAGCTATTTCCGCTAATGATTCCCGCGTCCGCGTCCGCGTCCACGTCTCGGGGCCGGGTGGGGACCTCAACCTCACCACATGTCGGCTCGGCGAGTCTGTCTCCTCTTCCGCTTCGCGTTGGTGGGTGTGGATTTTTATGGCGCGCGCTTGCGGTGGAGTGGACTGGTGGTGGTGGTAGCACCGTCACCACTATCGAGGCATATTCGGCTATTCGCCGCAGGCCGCAGCTGTGAATCTGGGATCGTTTAATTGGTGGGTAAAGGCTGCGAGATTGACACCATCCTAGTCGTTGAGCTAAGCTAACCGAGCTCTTACAAACACAGAAATTTTGCCCGAACTTTTTTCATCTAAAATTCCCACGTAACACCTACCTGTTAAAGTGATCAATAATTCCACAAATATAACATCAGATTCAGTCAAGCACTCATGCATTGGTAAATTCGAAAGAAGTTCTGCTATAAATACTCCCCACATTTGCACACCAGTCGACCCTCTGCAGGCAAAACAAAAATTCTTACATGCTCTGTTTACATTTCATCGGTCCTCTTAGGTAAGCAAAGAGTTGTGGTTCCTAACATAAGCGTTACAAGTTCCATCTAGTTTCAGTGATAACTAGCACATACTGCAGACACATTGCCTCAGTGATCGCCTTCATCAAGAGGTTTCTTCGTTAATTACATAGCCTTCTGTTAAAAGAAGACAACTTGATCTGTCAGTATTTGTCGACAAAATTGCATGTCATGAAACATACTTTTGCTTAATACACTATATCCATGCTCGTTGACTTAAATTTCAGATAACTGCAACCTGCCAGTGGAACACCATTGCCTCCAAACGTGAATACTTCAAAGCGCAGGTTTCGGTCTTCCTTACTGAAACATTTGACGAAGACTGAACATTTCAAGGAGATAGAAATTAAACACTGGCAGGAATAATCTGAAAGTTCAATAGAAAGGGTACCGTTCCAGGGAAACCACAAGCATAATATGCTTTAGATCAGGCCAAAACATACATGAGATGGTGCAAAACAATTCACTGCCTACACTGGTTAATTAGCAAAATGCTGCAGTCAACCCAAAAAGTCATACATCAGAGAAAGCATTATGCTTCAGTAGGCTTATAGGACACTAATTCATTAATTTGGAAATGTTTATTAAGAACTTAATTGAAGGAAATACTTTAGAACAAGCTAACAGTGGCAGCCAACAGGGCAATGTAGACTTATTAGATTTGATGTAGAAGGTCAGCAGCAAATCTTCTTTGGAACAATTTAAAATGAATCAAGAAATATTCTACAGGTGGTGCATGTAGCTTTAGCCATTCAAAAAAAAATTAACGAACAATTATAGTGCCACGGCGAAGGATGATAAACAAAACAAAACAATTACGTCAAACAAAAGGATAAACAAAATAACAGTCGTGTTTTGTGTCCCCATGATATTTTCAGTAAACAAAGAACCCAGATCCATTTGTGCTACAATCCTCTCTTTCTAAAAACTCTTAGATTGTTATGTTAAGACCTCAATATTATGCTAATGGCTAACCATATAAACAAAAGCGGTTATCAAAATTCACACATGATAGGTCAGCTGCTGAACATATTTCAAGGCACAAATTAAGCTGCACAGGACATACTTTAATATGATCTGTTCATGTGTGAATCCTGCATTTTAGAAGAAAGAGAGTACAATGTATGTCATCATTGCATCTTACAACAGAAAGAGCTGATGTTTGCCAGTCAAAATAAAATAACCCAGATAACACTGATGAACTTTCAGTAGTACATTGACGATGGTGTTAGTGTTAGAGTAGGCACATTCCTTTTATACTTACTTATATGTGTAGAGTTGTTTTTGTATACAGCCCTTTGTACTCTTTATATTACATATTGAGTATCATGAATACACGCACAATATTCGTAACATAGTATCAGATTTCTGGTACTAACCTAGTTTTTTCCTGCTGCCATCGCACAGCCATCGTGGTCGTTGGCCATTGGGCCGCCACAAAGCCGCTGCCCGGATCTGGCCACCTCCTCCGATCGTTATTGCCCTCGTCACCACCGATCGTGACGAGAAAGTGGGCGGCCTCCTTCGACGAGCTTCGGCAACAAGGTATTGGATATGGTCACACATTGTCTCCTCATTTATACTCGTTTGAATTGTTGTAACAAGTAAATTGAGTTGTTGCAGCAAATCTTTTTTCATATTGCAATATATTTTCTAAAATGTTGCAATTGTTTCAATGAGTGTTTTATTTGTTCTAACATCTTCTTATTGTCATGGTTGTTTTTTGTATTATCGCATAAATAATTCTTATTTTTGTAGTTTTTTGAGTCTTGTTCTGTGTTTGTTGCAAGAACATTTTATTGTTTGGGTAGATTTCTTGTATTGTTGCACAAATAATTTCTTTTTTACAAATTTTTAGATTATGTTTTGTATTTGTTGAATATGAGATGAGTTTTTGTTGCAAGCTGAGTAATTTATTATTAAGTTTTATGATTTTTTGTTTGATCAGATCGAACGGTCGAGATAAAATCTTTATGTGGGAGCCAACGGCGACTGAAGTACGATGGGAGCGCTGGCCGCTAGCATGACCCTAAAAAACCTCGACCGAAAAAGCAAAACCCTTTTCCCTCCTCTCTCACTCTCGCGCGCGCGCGCCGCCCAGATCTCCTCCTCACTCCAAACCCTAGCTCCACGCGGCCTCCAACCATGGCGGCGATGATGGTAAGCACCGCCACGAAACCCTAATCCATCAGCACCATAGCGCCGCCACTCTCTTAAGCAAGCTTGGGATTGATGATTCTGATGGTTCTGCTTGTCTCGTGGGGTTTTGATTTTTTTTGGTTCCGCAGCAACCGCAGATCATCCTGCTCAAGGAGGGGACGGACACGTCGCAGGGGCGCGCGCAGGTGGTGAGCAACATCAACGCGTGCACGGCGGTGGCGGACACGGTGCGGACCACGCTGGGCCCCCGCGGGATGGACAAGCTCATCCACGACGACAAGGGCACCACCATCTCCAACGATGGCGCCACAATCATGCGCCTCCTCGACATCGTGCACCCCGCCGCCAAGATCCTCGTCGACATCGCCAAGTCGCAGGACTCCGAGGTACATCTACCTACTTATTGTCGTTACTTGCAGGAGCAAAAACTGGCCTCAGAGCCCTCACGTTGAGGCATTTCTGGGGCTCTGGTAATTTCTGCTGTTCCTACCCGGATAAATTGTGTTCAGTGTATGCGTGCAATTGGTCTGTAGTTTGAGATTTCCAGGAGTTGTTGTATGAAAATATGCATTGTTGTTTGCAAATGCAACTCTGAAGTATATTCACAAGATTGCCTGTTATTTAATCTGAGTTAATTAGAGTTACTTCGTTAGAATGCAATAGGCTACCCTGTTTGTTCTTGGGACTGATTCATGGGCTCACAATTATCTCATGGATGGACTCTGATATTGACCTGGAAGATGCTAATTTGCTATTTGTAGATTAGGGGCACCTAAATGTGTCATTGGGTCATATACTGATATCTGAGGTTTGAACTCAAATTTGTTCACTATTTTGTCCAGGCTTTGGCACAAAGAAAGAGTATCTTTTAGAGCTTTTATTCCGTCAACGTCTTGTTGTGTATTGTATGTTGCACTCTGTGTAATTATTTGATTTATTTGTTGTTTTCTCTCATGTTCAAGAAGTTCCTTGCTTCTCTGAGAACTATATGAGCTGTTGCCACCCAAACTTGATTACTGTCTTACTTATAAGAAACTATTTATGGTTTTCAGGTTATATCTTGCTTGCAATGATTTTATTTTGTTAAATCTGCATTTAATTGCTCATTAGTAACCAGCAAGAGTGTTATGCGTTGCAACAGTGTATTTTTACAGCTGGTCCTGTATTTTTGCTCTAATTCTATCTGAGCGACTAGGGATAAAAACAGATCGAATATGGATCGGATAGTGCTCAAACCATATTCGTATCCATATTTTTTTCTCGAATTCGAATACGAATCGAATAAACGTCCGATACGAATACGGACCAGACAAATGCTGGATACGAATTCGAATCGAATATCTACTCAATTCAGTCTGATCCAGATATCCTCATAACTTATACAATATAAAGATATTAATGGCATTTTATCCTCGTAAAACCATGCTTAATCATTCTAATTCATTTACTTCACCTAAAGAAACATGAATTCACGTCCAATTTAAAAAACTTGTTAAACTAATTAATTGTATTGTAATAAAATATGTATATTGCTTTGTCAAATACGAATACGGATAGTCCAGATAAAATAACATTTCGGATGGTAAAAATCCATACCATATTTGCACCCATATTTTTTATGCAAATTCGAATTCGATCGGATGGGAAAATCTATACTATATTCGCATCCTATCGACTACGGTAACCGGATAATACGGATAATTCGTATCTACTTTTCACCCCTATGAGTGACCTTCCAGTTTTGCCTTTTCTCTTTCTCGTTTGACTAATTTTAGTAACATCAATCTTTTGGTTGCTTGTGATGCCGATCAAACTGGGACATTGGGACTAATCAGACCTATCTCTTGTTTACTTCAGGTTGGTGATGGGACAACTACTGTGGTGCTTCTTGCCGCAGAATTCTTGAAGGAAGCAAAACCTTACGTTGAGGATGGAGTGCACCCCCATAGTCTGATTCGTAGCTATAGGACTGCTTGCAATATGGTTTGTAACCGGCTTTACTTTTCTTTCTTTTGAATGACTGACCTTTTAATTCCCTGCAAAGTTTGGAAACCAACTCCTGCTAACCTAAAATTTTTATCAGGCAATTCAAAGGGTTAAAGAACTGGCAGTCAGCATAGAAGGGAAAAGCCTTGAAGAGAAGAAATCACTGTTAGCCAAGTGTGCTGCCACAACACTCTCATCAAAACTGATAGGTGGCGAGAAAGAATTCTTTGCTTCTATGGTTGTAGATGCCGTCCTTGCCATCGGCAATGATGACAGGCTTAACCTTATTGGAATTAAGAAGGTAATTTCTTGCAATGGTTGCTTCCATGATGTTATTCGGCTTTTCTTCTACTCATACAAACTACAGTCTTTTGACATGCTAGAAGTAACAATAATTTAGTATTGATTTGATTTTTCACTACAGGATTTTAAAGCTTGCTATTGTGATACATTTTTCCATTAGGTTCCTGGAGGTACCATGAGAGATTCCTTCCTTGTTAA
The DNA here is from genome assembly GCA_017311315.1 of Dendrocalamus latiflorus. Classification (NCBI taxonomy): domain Eukaryota; kingdom Viridiplantae; phylum Streptophyta; class Magnoliopsida; order Poales; family Poaceae; genus Dendrocalamus; species Dendrocalamus latiflorus. Next base: position 46,789,868 of record CM029639.1, on the reverse strand, counting down.
CGGTGTTGCTTTCAAGAAGACATTTTCGTATGCTGGATTTGAGCAACAACCAAAGAAGTTCCTGAATCCAAAGATTCTTTTGTTGAACATTGAGCTAGAATTAAAATCTGAGAAAGAAAATGCGGAAATCAGGTACCCTGAGTCATTCAACCACTTCTCTACAGATGTGCAGTGAATAGTATGTGTGTTTCCATATTTGCTTATGTTACTTTATGTTTTCCCCTTATCTATAGATTGTCAGACCCGCTGCAGTACCAATCAATTGTTGATGCTGAATGGAACATTATTTATGACAAGCTGGATAAGTGTGTGCAAAGCGGGGCAAAAATAGTTCTTTCCCGGCTAGCTATTGGTGATCTTGCAACACAGGTATCCTGACCTTTCTTATTGTAACCGTACTGCTTTTCTGCCACTCTTTTCTGTAGCCTAGCTCAGTTAATTTGCTTTTGCACAGTATTTCGCAGACAGGGACATTTTCTGTGCTGGTCGTGTCACAGAAGAGGATTTACAACGTGTAGCTGCAGCCACAGGTGGAACTGTTCAAACTTCTGTTAATAATGTCATTGATGAGGTAAACATGCCTATGTTCGAATTGTTTTAATCTACTGAAACACCTTTTGTTGATTGATGTTCGATTGGATATCGAGCATAGTTGGTTTATATCAGTTGCTTGCTATTAAACACAAGCTGATTAAGTTTCTCACGGTTCTTTTTGTTGAAAGGTCCTTGGTTCCTGTGAGGTTTTTGAGGAAAAACAAGTAGGCAATGAAAGGTTCAACATATTTAGTGGTTGCCCATCTGGTCAGACTGCAACCATTGTTCTTCGTGGCGGTGCAGATCAGGTGTTCTAGTGCTATATATCTTGTTCTCTCTCTTTAATTTAGTTCATAAAACTGAAGCTAACTATACTTGAGTTTTTTTTCCAAAGTTACTTAAAGTTGTTTTTAATGCTGTGCTAGTTCATAGAGGAAGCTGAAAGAAGTCTCCATGATGCCATCATGATTGTGAGGAGAGCTGTTAAGAACTCAACAGTTGTGCCTGGTGGTGGTGCTATTGATGTACGTCGACTTGTCAAGTCATGATAAATGATAATTATCATACAACTTTATGCTGATCTTGTATCTTTTGTGTAGATGGAAATAAGCAAATATCTCCGACAGCATGCACGGACAATAGCTGGGAAGTCTCAATTTTTTGTAAATTCATTTGCTAAAGCCCTTGAGGTACAACTTCCTAGCTCACTCTTTTTTCTTACCTGATTTAGGTGTGTGCTATTTGTATATTGCGCTCAAGGATAAGCATTCTTCAAGTCAACCCTTTATTTTGTTCTGTTATCTGGAGGTTATCTAATTATGCAGTTTACTGTACAGCATTGTTAGAATTTTCACTGCTAGATCTAGCATGATTGTGTAGGGGGCCTAGGGGCATGCACACCTAGATTTGGCTAATAATCCATTCTCCATGAAGAGAAGGACAAAGGCATAAATTGCCAGATATGCTTTAATGTAGTAAATCAGTAGTTTCAGCCAGCCCTCCGCTTAGGGAAAAGAATTATACTGCCATAAATGGATACGTGATGTCAGATGAGTTTTTAAAGAACTTTTACTGTACTATTGTTGGTTTAGATTTTGCTGAAATTAAGAAAGTGTGCAATCTGATTCCTCATGTTTATCAAGCATTAGTAGGGTTTGTCTTTGTCGTATTCTAATTCTGATTATTGCCTTTTGTATTCTATCAGCAAGATAGTAAGTTTTACAGGTAGAGTGATGAAGTGTTGATTAATTGTTTGGTTGTGTCAACTTACCTATGTTACATAACATATTTTTGCAACTTTAATTATTCTCCACTCATTTGAAATAAACACATCCTGTAGGTTATTCCAAGGCAACTTTGTGATAATGCTGGATTTGATGCAACTGATGTGCTCAATATGCTCAGACAGAAACATGCATCCGGTTGGTTCTTTTTAGCTTTATGTTGAATTATTGGTACAGTTTTTTTTTTATAAAGTTGTGAAGCAGCAAAATGTCTTCATACTGTTGTTGATAGGACCTCTAATACACTGGATACTAATACATAGTTCAGCTGTACCAGGTGAAGGTGCTAATTATGGTGTGGACATCAACACTGGTGGAATTGCCGATTCCTTTGCTAACTTCGTGTGGGAACCTTCAGTTGTGAAGGTAATTGTGCTTTCGGTTTTATTCATTGGCATTTAAGTATCTTCATATTCTTATATCGTTGATATCTGTGAACTTCTTTTGTTCAGATCAATGCTATCAATGCCGCAACTGAAGCTGCCTGCCTTATTCTTAGTGTTGACGAAACAGTGAAAAACCCAAAGGTAAAGGGGGGCAGTGAATGTCTATTGTCTATTATAGGCTATAGTAAAAACTAGATACTCAATTCTTTTTCCTTTTTCTTGAGTGGAGACCCTCATTTTTTGTGTGCCAAATGCCAATGCACTTTCATTAGTGGTATATTATTATGCTGCCCAATATGTTCAATCTCGTGTACTAATTTCCCCTTGTGCTGGGAACATTGGTGCCAATTTAAGAGGAAAAAAGGGCAGAGAAACAATGTTTAGTCAGGGATTGGAGAACCTTTGATCTAGCTGGATAAATTATTAATTAATATTATTCACATCTAAGTTAATCAACTCATCCCCTGTAACATCTAAGGACCTCCGTTTACTGTCTTAATGGTACATTGTGAAATCAATTAAATTCTTTGAAGTTTAGTAAAGATCATAGCGTTGACGTAAACATGCATAGTAAACATCATGGTGGCCTTCTCCTAACCTATGCCTTGTGTGCTTGTTGTTTTGATATAAGCTTGTGATGAGTTCTTGTTAAATATTTGCTATATCTAGGACACTTCTGAAGATTAAGTTTTTTCATATCGAAGTTCATTGTTTTCAGCAATATTTGGTACTATTCACAACTAATTTCTATGTGAATTTTAGTATTTGATGTTACCTAACTTGCTCTCCTCTTGTATCTCGCTCTAGTCGGAGAGCGCACAAGGTGACGCTGCTGCTAGTGCGATGGCTGGTCGTGGTGGAGGGGCGATGCGAGGCCGTGGCGGGAGGGGTATGCGCAGGCGGTAATTCGAGTCACGTCAGCCCTGTCAACTTTATGCCGCCCTGGTGGGTCAGATTTTGAAGGATCTTTTGCGTGCCATTCTACCATCTACATCCAGTTTTTGCGGACTTTGCTTGAGAAAACGTGAGAGTTTCTAGGGTTAAAAATGTGCTAGCCTTTTGTCTGAGAACATGAAAGATATGCCAGGTGTTTATCGATGTAGCTGTTGTCTGTTGTGATATAGCACCATTTATATTTGCTCTATGTTGGTGCTTTGTTTTGGTTTTCATGAGGCAGCTGTTGTCGATGTTACATGCCGACACACTTAATGGTGCCGGTGAAGCAGTGATTGCCTGATGCTGATTGATGGATGCGTGCTTAAATTTGTGACGAAGATTGTCTGCCAAATCGTTTCGCTTTCTTTATAATCAGCTCTCTGATGTCGCGCCACGCGGGGTGTGAATACTGAGTATGGTTGATAGCCCAGTCACCACCGAACAGGATAAGGTTTTAGGTCGCGAATTAACTTTTGCCTGTGACAGTGAACGCGCAACAGCTGTTCACGAAGGTCTCGTTTAGAATATAGGAATTTTTTCTGAGTCTTGCAGTAATTGAACTGTTATTTTGTGTAATTTATGCGGAGTTTCTGTGCTCCAAACGGCCCTAAGATCAGGTCGATTCGGATTCCGTTCAGTGTGCGTGCGACTTTGCTGCCTTTTAGCGTGTCCAGCGGTTTGAGGCGGGCCTCACTTGTCATCCTCCATCAAAACACGACCATCCCGATCCATGGTCGTCCTTGGATTAGTCTTTTTTAGATTTATAGTATATGTTTATGGTTTATTTTAAATAAGTAAATAGAATGATGTTTTCGTCGTTATTTTAAAATAAATTATTGAAACAACTTTGTAGAATAAAAAGTACCTACCTAAATGTATCCACGTCAAATCCCCTAATTAGTTAGTTACACTGCATGGTGGAACCACTAAATAAATAGCGCACGTGCGACACTCCTCCCGATTATCTCATATCGCTCGCGCAAACACCGCCGCCTGTTCGTCGCCCGCTCCTCTTCGTGCCAGCCCGGCCGCATCCGTTTCCCCAGATCCCAAGAAATGAAGAAGGAATCCTCCCCTCCCCTCGCCGCGGCATTTCTGTAAGCACCCTCCGCGCGCGCGCCATGGGCTCGCTCCCCGTGCCCACCTCGCCGGAATGCGCGCCGCAGAGGCGGGTGACGGTGGTGGCGTCGGACCTGGCGGCGCTGTTCGACGCGCAGCGGCGCCACCTGGAGCACTTCTTCGAGCGGCTCGACCTATCGCAGGCGGCGGCGTTCGCGCAGGCGCTGCTTGACGCGCCCGGCGCGGTGTTCTTCACCGGCGTCGGCAAGTCCGGCATCGTCGCGCGCAAGCTCGCGCAGACGCTTGCCTCGCTGGGCTTCGCGCGCGCGGGCTTCCTCGCCCCCGTCGACGCGCTCCACGGCGACATCGGCTCGCTCTTCCCCGGCGACGTCCTCGTCCTGCTCTCCAAGTCCGGCGCCTCCGACGAGCTGCTCGCGCTCGCGCCCTGCGCCCGCGCCAAGGGCGCCTACCTCATCTCCCTCACCTCCGCCGCGGCCGGCGTCGACTGCCCGCTCGCCGCCGCCTGCGACCTCAACGTGCACCTGCCGCTGCAGGGGGAGGTGTGCCCCTTCGGCCTCGCCCCCGTCACCTCCACCGCGATACAGATGGTGTTCGGCGACACCGTCGTCGCCGCCATCATGGAGGCGCGCCGCCTCTCCAGGGATCAGTACGCGGCCAACCACCCCGCCGGCAAGATTGGCAAGACCCTCATCTTCAAGGTATTACATACCTCTTAATAAACAAAACGGTACCTGCATTGCAAGCATTACAGTTTTTACCATCCTTGAAAAGTTGCCAGGAGGAACCAATACTTCGCCATCAAATTACATATAAATTCTTGGTATCTCTCGGTGTCTTTCCGTTTTTCCACACAATGGGAAACTTGAACATCAGATCTCAGATCCCACTATTACTAGATTTTACTTTACCCATTGCGTGTCGGTGAACTTCGTTCTGTAATTTTCCAAGGTGAAATTCTGTACACATAATACAGCACATGCTCGTTATGATTCGACGATTTTGTCACTATCCACTAACCAACATTTTATTTCTGTTTGTGGTTACTTGTCAGTCCTTTTCTTAGGGAATCCTGGAATTATAACTATTGGGGGTCGTTATTTGATAGGTCGTTTTCGCCTTCTTTTCATCTTACAAGGAAGATAGATACCGGACAACACCTCATGTTTTGCATGATTTTACACTTTCTTCAGTCTTGATGGTTCACACATGCTAGTTGTACCTGTTAGTTTGCTCTCGTGTTAACAATATGCCTTAAAATTTCCTTTCGAGGTTCTTTTTACATGCCATTGTTTTAGCGCATGCTGCATGAGAGCACTTCTATTCGATTGATTGTCTGTAGCTCTCAGTGATGAGAAAGGCAGAAAGTCTGGCTATGATGAGCATGCCACATCTGTAGAAATGTTCAGTTGATGTGGCAGAAGTAGTGATTCTTTGGGAGAAATGCTGGAGTCGCATTATATAATGAAGGGCTCTCAGTTATGGCTATTTCAATTTACATGCTCTTTATATCCACTGATTAGTTATTTGTTCAAGCATGGTACTTTCGTTATGTAGGAATCAATTATTGTAGTGGCCAATGTTACAATCAACATTTTACATTTCCTTTTTGTATAGCTAAACTTTGTCTTTCAGATAATTTGTTCGTAAATATTTTGCACAACAATAAAACCTTAGAAAGAGGTTTTTGCTTGCCTTTCTTGATAAAATGGTTAAACAATGTAAAGCAAGCTTACATCATTTTGTCCAACCGATTGAATGTTTTTCATATAAACGTCTTTAGCTGATACATCTTCATGGAAACTTGAGTAAATATTAGCGGCATGTTGAGTTTACCAAAACAGATAGTCACACCTGTATTCTGCTTTGTGGCTTAGATGTGGCCTGTGAAACACTGCATTTTATAATCATGAGTAGTTATTTTATCCTTGAATTATCAACACGATCGATTCTTTCCTTGTATGGAGTGTTGGAACATTTTCAGCTAATAGTGTGCCAAATTTTAACTTGCAAAACTACCCTGCAGGTTAAGGATGTTATGAAGAAACAAAATGAGCTTCCTTTGTGCAAGGAGGGTGATATGATAATGGATCAACTCACTGAGCTCACTAGTAAAGGTTGTGGGTGTCTGCTTGTGGTTGATGATGAATATCATTTGATCGGGACCTTCACCGACGGCGACCTCCGGCGTACACTCAAGGCAAGCGGGCCAGCTATTTTCAATCTCACAGTTGGAGAGATGTGCAACAGGTTTGTCTGTGTGCATTATTAGGCATGCATGGATAATTTTTTACATAAGTGTGAGATGGCCTTTTTTTAATATCTTTTTAGTAGAACCAGGGTTTGGAAAACTGGTACCAGACCAAAAGACGTTGAGTTGGTTGTCCTGCTAACTTGACTCCTTTTCTTTTGTTTTCTTCCTGTTTTCTGAAATTCATGTTTTTCCTTAACCTTTCAAATCACTTCCATGAACTTTTCGGAGTGATACTCTGGAAAATGGTAAACCGGGCCATAACATGGCTGGAATAAGGTAACTTTCAAAATAAGATGAAGTAGAACAAGTGTAAGAAATAAAAATTAATCATCATAAGACTCCTTTTTCTTTCTTTCCCTCACCTTTAACATCTTCTTGGTGGTGTTTACCCGGGAGGGGTGTAGTGTTATAGGCGTGGGCCTTGGGCCCAGCCGGGTTATTATTAGGAATTAGAGATTGGTTTCTATTTATAAGTTAGAGATTGATTTCCTTGTATTAGAGATATGATATCAGTTAGAGATATAATTGAGATTAGATTCTATCTGTTAGGGGAAGCCATCTATATAAGGAGGCTACCACATGCTATTGTCATGAAGCAGAATAATAACAAAGTCTTCATAATCTATAGTCTCTCCTCTCTCCCTACGCCGACGCCATCCGGCCATCTTCTTGGTGGTGTTTACCCGTTATGAACTAAGGTTCATAACATGCGGTTTTCCTTAAAACACAGGAAATTGTGCTAAATTTTATTATGTATTCTAAAGCTACAAATGTGCCATTTTCGAAATAAATGTGTCATTTCTTAATATATATGCCAACATTATGTTCTCTTGACAATATTCACTGGTGGTTTTAGTAGGAGCAGTACTAATGTTATTGTTCAACATTTACTCTGATAGAACTGAGTAATTCACTGATTTGTTACTAGTTCAGTTCTCTTTGTTCAGAGTTGGTCTTGATTACTCCGTGCTGTTCATTGGCCATATCCTTGTGTTTTAGTTGAGACCAGTACTGATATTGTTTTGGTGATAGAAGCAAAGGTCTATTGAATGTTATTTAGTTGGAACCAGTGGTGAACTGGTGATTTTCGTTTCAGTGATAGAAGCAAAGGTCAATTGAATGTAATGTACACTGAGTTGAGGGTGGTGCTGATTCTGTGTTGGTGATAAGAGACAAAGGTATGATAGTTGCCTGCAGTGACCGCCTTGAGGTGAGGTGTTCGAGCTGTCATTGTAGAGGTAGTTAGGCACATTGTAGAATTCATATGTGCTGCCATGCCCAGCTGCTAGTGCGTGATCAGATCACATACCTGATGCAGTGACGTTCGGTGCGAGTGCCTGTTATGACTTAAGGGCTATGATTCATGAGTCATGATAACATGAACAGTCTAGCAGCATTCAGATCTCAGTGACTTGGTGTTATGTGGTCTGTTTCTCTGGTGTATGTTGAATTGTTGATCCCTTAAGCTTTCTTGCGAAATCCTAAGTACAAATAGCGTAAGTGTAGAAGATACAGTATTAAAGAAGGAAGCATTTTCTTGTATCAATTTGGATTCTGCACATCTTGGGTGATCCAAAATTTTCTAATTTTCAAGTTGATATATTGGGCATTGTGCATCCAGTCTTCACAAGATGAATGAATATCTTGTAAATCATGGTCCCCTCCTTATATTTGTATTGTCATATGTCCTGGTGTAAATATGCTGTGGTATAATTTTGAACATGATCTAGAGCATTGTTTAACAGGCCTGCTTGATCTTTCAGGAACCCAAGGACGATCACTGCAGATGCAATGGCGGTGGAAGCCATGGAGAAGATGGAATCTCCTCCTTCACCTGTGCAGTTCTTGCCTGTTGTCGATGACAGCAACGTCGTGTGTGGGATCATTACATTGCATGGATTGGTCTCCGCTGGATTATAAGCCTTATATGACATCACATTGGGTACTCTTGTCAATTCGGCCGACATCTGATGATGGCATTTTATCGCAGTAGTATGTGTAGTAAAATACAGCAGTAGCATGTGTAGCCTAGATTCTTGAGAGTATGCGGAGACACTACTAGTGCTCTCCTATGTATGGTGTTTTGTAAGAGGAATATGCGGCACCTTGCTCGTTGGCTGCTTGCCGGTGCTTATACCCTACCCCTTGTAAATGAATGCTGAGAGCTTCCAGTGCAGTTGAATAAGCTGTAGATGCACCCCACACAGATCTTACAATCTCTTGTAAAGTGTAGCATCCTTAGCCTTTGTGTCCAGGTGTTGGTGTTTCACCCTAACGCATCCTGGTTTACGACAGATAAAGTTACTCCTTCCTATTGCAATGAACATTACATCGCGGATGTACCGCGGCCATGTTAAACAGATACCAAGCACAGGGCATCAAATGCAAGTCATAACTAACTCCACTAGAAACTTGCACTTAGTGGTACGGTGGAGTTAGACATGCACTGAACAAACACAACGGTTCATGGTGCCCAAACTTCAATCTAATACAGACAGGTTCCTAAATTGATTAGGAAGGACACACAGTTCAAGCATCCCAATTTTTCATCCTTCCCATCATCAACCCGTAGTGATGTCCAAAATCCTCCATCTGGTGCTACAAGGAAGCTTCACCTTTCCCACTCCGAATCTGGGTGTGGACGCTCCACCCGGGGCTTGCTAGCTGAGGAGGGGCTTGGATGGTGATTAGTCAAGACCTGGTCCCAGCCCATGATGTGCGGCAATGCAAACTGTGCAAATACACAGACGGAGCAGTCAAAGAAACATAAATGAAGCCCTAAGCAGCATATAATTGCAGGGGACCGATATGATTAAGCAATAACAATGTTGTATATCACAGCCTCAAGTTGCTTGTCATGAGTTACAACCAAGGATCAAAAAACCGTTACCGGGGAGAATCCCGGCCGCCGGGCGGTACCGGTAACCGGCCGGTTACCGCCCGGTAACCGGTAATCCCGGTATAAAACCGGATGAAGTTTAGCAAATGTTTTTTTTTGTCGGGGCGGGAGGCGGCCGGTAACCGGTCCGGTTACCGGTTTTACCGGTGAGAAAACCGGAAAAACCGGTGGAATGAGTATGCAATAGACAAAAGTTTCATGCAATCATGCCCATGGGCCTAACATGTTCCTAAACATATGCTTAACAATCAAATATAGCTACAATGCCCCCTGGAACCCATTCAAACATCAACAAATTCAAAATTTTCAAATTTGCATCTCAGCCGGTTTTCTAATTCCCGCTCACCGCCGGTTACCGGCCGGTAACCGCCGGTAATCCGAACCCTGGTTACAACTACAGCATTGTACACACTTACAAAGCCCCCAAGTATGAGCACCAACCATTTCCAATGACCAAGTAACCTAGAGCAGTTTGAAGTAACGCATGCCTGAATACACTAAGGAATGGACTGCATGGTAATGTTGATAGTACAGTATACCACACCTATATTAAGATGAAGGAAGGAGACAATAGCCATAGGCTATAATTAACTTGTGAAAGCGAGAAAATGAAGCCATGCTGTATGAGGTAAACTTGGTGCTATAAAATGGCATGGACCGTGTTCAACATAGAACTATGATCAAGTTTACCGGTGTGACACTGACACCAAATCTATTGATTCTTAGTTATCTATAGGCAGGATTTCGGTTAGTTGGACTAAATAGCCTCCCAGTGATTCAGATAACAGCAATAGATTACAAATGGCAATAGGGAAACTTACACTCAATGCTGTGCGCATAACTGCAAACTCAGCTTTTGTGACAGGGACTGAAAGGCGCTCAGTTGTCTTCTGCACATTGTTCAAAACAGCTGCAAAGAAGAATGTGATGTATCTGTTACCAAAACCATGGTGGAGGTGAGATGACTAACTATATACCAGGAAGCATTTCGTTTTTCTTATTTCAGGGCAGTCATTTTAAGAGTTCAGACTTAAGAGAGACAAAGCCCTCAACACTCAATTAATTAAGGAGATAGTACTTGAGCACACAAACAATTGGCTCAATGTATGTTTTCACCAGTTGACCAACTCTACATCCTGTTGGGTATTATAACTTTACGCTACATCCTGTCAGGCACAACTATAGCTTGAGCATTCTGCCATTTAAAAAAATGTCAACTAGCCATAGGCACAAAGTTCTTACAGCATAATCTTGATATAATGATTCCACAATAAATAGTTGTGCCTGACGGAAGTAATTTGTACTTGCTTGAGACACTGGATACACCCTTTTGGAAAATAAAAACGAACTCATGTATTGAATAGAGCAATTTCACCACCACTCTGGAAATGCTAACAGCATGGACATTAATATCTTAACATTATGTTGATCAGTTGAGAAAATTGTTTTTAGTCAAATGGCAACGAGTTGCTAACAATGCAGCTTGGTCTATGGAGAGATCAGAGATTCAACATGATGAAAATGAGAAACAATTATTAATAAGAAAGCCACAGTTAGAACCTAGATGTGCAATCTGAAAACCACTTACTTATATTAAGAAAGTATCCACTGTCATTGCCAAGAGGAGTGATCGACAATGATTTTTTCACTTGGCCTTCATGGCTAGTAAAAAATTAGTTTGAGTTAGAACTTAGAAGGCTACGATTAGAAGCACAGAATAGCAATATTTTTTCTTTACATAATACTATCACAAACCTTGATTTCATGGAAGGATCATGGAAAAATTCACAAGATTCAGCAGGTCCAAGACTTATCAAACTTCCGACTTCAGTAGGTGACAGAGCAAAGAGCTGCATTATAGATGTTCCAGATCAATAAAGCCACATGCAATTTAGAGTAAAGGAAGTAAAAAGAACAATATAAATTATATAATCATTACAAATCATAGAAATATAGACCACATTTTTCTATATTGCGTGTAAAAAAACCAGAGGCATGAAAGGAGCTTAGAGAAAAAATAAACGAACGGGGAAAAATCAGATATTTGTCTTCATTGCCAGCTATGAGCCTATAACCAACACACCAAAAATGGGGGTAAAATGGGATTTTTTTCCTGGTTTATTGGACTACAAGACAAACCCTCCCTCCCTCCCGCCTCCCTCCCTCTTTGACTGAATCAAAGTGAGCATACTCAGCATAGATAGTTAAATCATGTCAAATGTAGCCATTAACTCTCATATTATTGGTAGCATTGTAGCAAACATTGTGCAAATTCATTTGCATTGTGTTACGTGCTTATTAAAAATGCAGACTCTGTAACTTCTGAGTTGAGTGAATAGGCAACATACAAAGTAATGGTGATAGCCAAAGGCAATGGAACCACATCTACTTTGGTATTCATACAGATCAATCATCTATCATGGATTTGGTCTGAGTTCATCCCAATTCCCAAAAACCTGGATACAAATTTGGTATGACTAGTAATTATTCTGTGTGCAACCAATTTTCACCACTAACTACACAAGAAATTATTGTTACCTGTTTCTTCGTATAGTCATACTTCCTTTGCCCAACAGCCGGGAAAAATGTCAACATTACTGATCCATTTTTGTTCACACGAGATCCTCCAGACTGATGAGACAGCCAAATTATATAGTGGAGGTAAGGCATTGTATGCTAGAACACAAACAAATAAAAGTAACAATGTAGCATACTTCTAGTTTGCTGAAATTAGGCAGTATAGGATGTATAGAAAGTGCAGCCTTTCCCTTGAACACGGTGTAGCTTGCAAACTTTCTACCAGATGTGTTCTCTGCTTAAAGAGAGCAACCAATAAATTTAGCACATAAAGGTTTTGATGCAAAAAGCAGAAGGCTGAGTAGCAATAAAAATACAAACTAAGGATTTACCATCAAGATTTGCTGTCGAAGTCGAAACAGCATGTTGGAAGGTCAAGGAACCGCTCCAGAGAGCATCCTTCAGGTCAGAGACTCTCCTGAGAAGGGGAAAAACTTATTAAACGTTTGTTGCAACTGGCAGAAAAACTGTAGAGCCATACCACAATAAAGGACTGACCGACTGACTTGAGTCTCTCATCTAAAAGTCGCTCGATACTATTTAACATGTGGTCCTCTATGCTCATACATTAATACGAGAAAAATCGCGAACTATGTCAAACAAAAAGGAAAGCTGATCAAGAGTAAATTTGATCAGATAAAAACAAATTGCTAATTTGCAGCAGTGCCTTTCTTTTTCCAAGGGCACAGCAAGTAGCATTAAGTTGAATCATTGATAAGTTCCTAGTAGCATTAAATTTGATCCTAACAATATAGCTAGGATGATTATTATTCAGTGAATGAATTAGGCATTTATACACTCCGAGCGCCGAATAGCATCTAAAATTTACGCCTAGAAACAACACAGTCTGCTCCTGCAAAGCTTGGAAGGGGGAAATAAGGAACAAATGGATAACCAACTCCATCCTCTAACCAGTCCATCACCACACAAAGACGGGCACCACGAGACGGCTGCACAGAAGCATACTACATTTCAACACTCGCCTACGCAGAACCTACCTCCCCCCCCCCCCCCCCGGCGCAATGAAATATTTATCTTCCACAGCATCTGTGGAAGGCGAAGGCAAAGAAGCCCCTAATCCTAGCCACTGAAACCTCAAAAATCCCCAACAATATCCTTTTTTTACGGCGATTGCAGAGCAAAAATGCAGTACGCACCGGCCGCCCCACACCCAAACGAAACCCCAATCGCTTAGCTCTCTTGCCGGGGAACCGGACTCGGCGTCGATAAACCTAGGATCAGCAGACGCGCGTCGAAGGGACGATTGACACCATCAACCACACCAAATAAGGCGCCCCAAAAAAACCTCACACAAAGACAGACGAACCACGAATGGTACGGTGGCGGCGGATGGTTGCTCTCCCAGTTGGTGCGCGGGCGCGGGGGGGGGGGGGGGGGGGGGGGCGAACCGGAGAGGGGAGAGTAGGGTTTAGGGTTGCGACTTGCGACTGACCTGGAGGTGGAGGGGACGAAGCGGGACAGCCGCAGCATCGTTGCCGTCTTGGTATGCAGGCTTGCAGCGAAGCGAGCGGCCGAGGCCGAGGGAGGAGACCGCTCACTTGAGGCAAATGCGCAAAAACCTGTCTCGAGCGGGCCGGAATGGGCCGCCAGTCCAGGCCCAAAGCCCAAACTGCCTCTTGTTTGTTTTACGTCTACTGTGTGCGCACGAGTGCTCCTCCGGCATGCCTGCCGTCGAGCGCCCTGCCGCCGCCGCGTACTGCACCAGCGCGTAGAACACGTACACCGGCAGCCCCCTGGCGCCAACTCCCCTTACCTCTCTGGATCTGGCGCGGCCGACGGTGAACGCGCGTGGCCACCCACCCGGAGGTGCGCTCTGCATGCGGAGAAGACCGTGAGGAGGGACACGCATTGCAGGTGAAGAGCGCGAGAAATACAGGGAGCAAGAGGCAGCAAGCTAGCGGAGCCAAGAAACGGCATGGGCGACATCGTCGACAGCGACATACATCACGCCGTTTGCCGGCTTGTTTGGACGACGGATGCACAGCGAGCAGCTGCGGCCCGGGCATTGCCTCCATCTCCTTCCTTCCCTGCGGACTCCTCCGTTACGAACCAATGGCGCGCGCAATTGGAGACAGTAGCGTAGTTGGTGCTTGTTCTTTGCCTTTTTGTGCTGAAAAAATTGATCATATACCCTCCATTTAAATGGAAATTGAGGATTTACCCTCCTGACCCACGTGTCAGTGACTTATGATGACCCTACGTGTCATTGAGATGTGAAGGGTAAATCTTCAATTTCCCAACTAAAGGGAAGGTATATGATCCAATCTCCCTTTTGTGCTTGTGTTGTGAGTGTTTGCGGCAAGTAACAATTTTAGTAGAAGATCAGGTGGTGTGGATGGGTGAATGGCTCACTCTGATCTGACGGAAAATTTTATTATGAAATGGTGGTATATGTGAGGCTGTGTAACAAGTCAATGAGACGGTGACACGTGACAATAAACACTATAGTGTTACTATAGCAGCCATTAAAAACATTTTTTTGTCACTTCATTGTAGCAATTAAAAATAATGGTCATGTTCTTTTCAGCTTCTAAAAGCTGTTTTTCGGATTTTCTACAGTAACTAGCTTTTAAACGGAATATTTTTTCAAGATAAGGTCTACTAGTTAATTATAGTACATACTTTACTGACTTCATTTATATCGGCAAAAACCATACGTGAGTTTCTGTTACTCTGTAATCTCTCTTACAAACAGCCCAAAAACCACAAGCCGCAGTCAAAAGTCACAAGCCGCAGCCAAAAAGAACAACCCCAATGTTTCCGTACAACTATAGTACTGCAACAGTGCATTCGTGCCCACATGCCCGCACTGGATTGGCTCGTAACACAAAGTCGGTTGTGCAACCGTGACATAGCAAAATCTCTCCTGATCGAAAATTCAGCTGGATAGGCAACAGGCCAAGCTAGCTAAATTAAGTAAATTAAATTAAGCTTGGTATATATGTTTGGTAAGCAAGCAAGCTAGGCCTAAAATTCTAACTGTCCTGTCAGGCGACTCTACGAGTCACTAGATAGGCTATTCGTAGGAATGTCTACGACTAGGAAGACTCCACTGCCATGTATCTTTTCTGTTGCAAGACTTCCTTCGTATTTTGCCTTCTTGGCTTATGATGTAAAACCTTGGCCATCTGGCCTGTTTACGTTTATTTACTACTATACCTTTTTATTTATACGCATGTATGGATATGATATTCACCAGTGTTATATTGTGTGAGTTAGCTACTGATCTAGGGACTAGCTCAGAATACACAAGATTCGGATTGCCAAATCCGAGTTGCTACAAGGTTTGATCCATAATGACTCAAATTTTGTTAGGTATCGATGTCACTCCTTTGATTTGGACAATGGGTCTTTCTCACGAGATGGACTCCTCCATAGTCCATACCATACAAACTATTGATTTAATGTTTGACAGTAACACATAGATTCAACTAAACTCAACAAGAAAATGGATTAGAGTTGGCTAGCCTCTAGAATTATCTGGTCATGACACTTTCATAGGGAAAGCAATGTTATGGGCTTGCTTTTATGGTGGGTAAACACAACCGAGAGGATGGCTGGATGATGAATGACTTTGGGGAGGAGAGGCGACTATAGATTAGAATGACTTTGTTCTTTCTTTGCTTATTGAAAAGGAATGACAATAACGTGCTTGTATAGCGCCGGCCACCTAACAATCAAATCTAAACCAATGTGGCTACAATATCATTTTGCAACATTTTTAGTTTGTTCCTCATCAATATTCATGTTACAAATTCTTTAGTTCGTGGAAATGCTAGTTCATTATGTTTTTCGGAGGGCTAGTTCATGATGTTTCTATTGTACTTCTGATAGTCTTTAGGCTCCATTTGGAACACGTTATTTTTTCTACTTCTGTGAACATTGAACTCCTATAAATTTGTGTGGTTTAAACAGGCTCTTAAAATGTAGCATTTTTGAATGTATATGTTCATGGCTAGTTAACTATATAAGAAATATACTTCTTGAAATTCATTGCATATGTTCATTAAAGCACCTTTTGTTACTATTTCACCCTAGAGCCCTCCAAATGTTTGGAACGGCCCTGGCGCTCATATACAGATAGCGTAAAGGAAACTTTTCATGTATCAACCTCCGAGATCATCTTTTGAATACTTCTTCTCATTCTTCTATTGCCAGTGGATGATATTCAATGTGGCGAACAAAATAGATGAACAATCTTGGTTCATCATTATGCCTTGGCTCTTCAATTTTAGCTTTGGGATCAAATAAGTCAAACCATTACTTCAGTAGCCAATTGCTTTGCACAATATTAGTCCATTTGTCTTCTGTTGATTGAGTGTAGATCAGGCCATCAAGGATGTCCTAGGAGTCATCACTGTTCATTTCTTACATACAGGAATACTTGGTTTTGTAGTGTAAGTGCATGAGACTAGGGTGCATAAGCATTGGGGAACCTTGCAGACATCATTCTTTGTAATAGATCATATGGTCAATCAACTCCACCCAAAGTAGCTTAGAATTATAATTAGGACCTGTTTGGCAGATCTCTAGCTCTAGAAAATCTGTAGATTTCCTAGAGCTGGTCATCTGTAGCTCTAGGAAATTCTGGATCTAGAGTTGCAGGCATGTTAAATGCATTTACATGACTCATTTCATTTATATTATATATTAAATAAAAATATTTAAATCACTTTAATTTAGTCAACAAACTACAGATCCAGCATAGATCTCGGAGCTAGAGCTGTGCCAAACGGGGCCTTAGTTGAGGTTTTTAAGCTTAACTTGCTTTATAATCATCCAACCAATTTTGAAGCCCAAACGAAAAGTGGTTGCATAAGTGTACAACAAACGATATATCATTGATAATGATAATAAAACAAATCACAAAACAACATAATCTCATATCATATCCATGTTCAATTTTCCTACTCATGATGTTATTTTAGGCAAATATTTGTAATCAACAACCAAGATCTCAGCTCTGAGAGAATTCCATATTTGTCATTAAGATTTGCATTTAATTACTCACATCAATTTGGGTATTAAATTGTAAGTAGCAACATAAGACCAAATTCAAACCAACATCAATAAGGATTGAACTCAAATAAAAGGGAGTCCTAATGAGAATTAGAAATCTCATTTATACATACTAAACAATATTATCTTATAAACATATATTTTGGACCATTTAATGTTACCTTCATTTGTAATTTTCTTTATATTTAACCCTTCACATATTTGAAAGTATGAAGATGACACAGGCACATCTATAAAATACTATCATAGTATTGCAACTTTATGATTTTTAGTAATATAATACATCATTAAAAATTACTATATGTAAAAAGTTTGTAGTGTTGCAAAACACAACAATAAAAGGGAAAGTTTATTAATTTTTTTATTCATGCGTCTTTTCCACTTTCTCCACTCCATTTATAGCATAATTAGTGAATGGTAGAAAAAAATTAACTAGAGTGCATGAAATATAAATGAATGTGTCATAGATATTTTCTTTGCATTGGAGGAAGTAGATAATGTCACATTAATGATATCGGTACAACAAACACCACAAGCATCCTTAAGAGGCCATCAATACGAACATCACTTATCTTGATTTGTTTTATTTAGAGTGTCAGTTCAAGTGTATTGGGGCTAGTCGTGCAAATGTGCCGGCCCCTAAACTAGTTACTATTACATTGTAACCAGCCGAGATTGATTTGATACTTCCATCTTTAACTGTACATTTCATTACAAACAGTATGGTCTATACAACGGTTCCATGTAGGTCATCTGTAACCCATGCCACCTCGGATGTGTGCTTACCTAGAGCAGTGAGGGGAGGAGAGACACAGTAGGTCATTGACTATGCAACAGATAGCTTCATCACGTGAACTAGGGTACAAATAGATGGGTTCGATGCTATTGTATGGAGCTCATCTACTCCCCCACGCGGTTTGGGGGTCAAGGTGTTGGGGCAACCACCACTATGCCTCAAAGGTGATGGTAACGAGGACGATGACTTGGACAGTGATGACAACCACTGTGGCCGGCCAAAAAAGCGGTGTTGAGCCGAATCTGGCCATGTCCCACCATTAGCCAACTAGATCTCTGGATGTAGACCAACCAAATCTGTCTCGGTAGCGACACAAGGAAGATGATGGTGCCTCGGCCTTCGCCATCCATCGACCACAACGACTAGCCCAACCTTCCATATCCAACAACCATGATGGCAAGGTCTACCTTCGAGCGCGATGGTGAGATCTGGATCTAGAGGCTGATGCTCAAATCCGAGCGGCTAGAGTCTAGATCAGATCGAACATGCATGCTGGCCACTCAAATTTGGCCCACAATAACCTGGTCATCGGAGATGGAGGTAATGGTGGTAGTGGGGAGGAGCGGTGAGGCGAGGAGATGGGATGGGAGGGAGGTAGTGGTAGTGAGGAAGAGAAGGTGGCGGTTGACGGTGGTGGGGCGAGGTAAAGCCGGTGGTGGCACTACAAGAGATGTGCCGTTCTTTGACGTTGCATTTCCGTCATAATTTCTGGGATTTATGTCACAGGTCATCGTTTATGACGTGTGCGTGACGAAAACACCTGTGTCACCAATCATGCGTCTCTAACCACGATCGGTGACGTTTGCGTAATTTGCGTCACAATTTTATGACATTACGGTAAGCGTCATTAAGTTTAATGACGTTTGTTTTTCGTCATAATTTCTTAGACCATGCCACGTAGGACACTGCACGTAGGATCAAAAACGTCATAAGAGACTGACGTGGCGCTGAGGTGGCGCATGAAAAAACGTCATAAACTAAACGTCACAAAAGCCACAAGCCTAGGGGTGAAAACAGATCGAATTCGGACGAATATTGCTTAAACCGTATCCTAACCCACATTTTTTCTCCAGATTCGGAGTCGAATACGGTAAGACCGGATACGAATACGAATTTGGAATATTCGGAGTTTCGAATACGGTACCGTCGGGACGGATATGTAACGGATTCGGCTCGAAAACGGATAATATAGGCGGATAATACGGATGATTATAGTTCCAAAAGCTTATACTTTAGTTCCAAAAGCTTACAAAGTTACAATAGCCTCTTGGTTTTATATAAAATGTGAAACCAATACTCATGGCTACATCAGAAGCTGCAAGATGTCGGCTAGTTATTGGGCACAGCCATTTTGCCTTATTTGTGGTAACAAGGTCTATAGGATGACCATGACACCTGCATATCTGTTCAGTGTATTCTGCATTAACATAACCCTTGAAGAGGACAAGAGGCTACAAAATTGACGAAAGGAAGTATAGAGCCATGATAGTTATTATGTGAAGTAAATGAAAAGCTGAAACAGACAGTGACAAATCTGAAACAGACAGTGACAAAATCACGAAATTCGCATGCACAGGATGAAAATGAAGCAGTCAGAAAGCATCACATTCAATCTTTTTTATGCCATTGCATGTTTAGAATTAAATACTGATAAGTGGCATAATAATTTCTCTATCACCTGACAAGATGGAAAACCATCAATGATCTGATTTGCTGAAGCATATATATTGCAAGATATTTGGTTAACAGAATTAATTATGGGAACTCTGAACACAAATACAGCAGTGTCTCTTCCTTGTCATCCTTTAGCTCTTCTAACCACCTCTTGACTAGTCCATGCAAAACTTGGGTCTCTGCATTTCCAAACATTTATAGCGTTAGGGACCTTAGGATTACATTGCAGTAGTGATGAAGATTAACTTCTCGGTGTAAAGAACTCTTTATATGGCAGTTAAAACTCTGGGATCTCAATCTAATTTCAGGATACAGGAAAAGTAAATATCACGGTTTAAGTTACACGATCATGTTATAATTTGCAAATTGATCAAGAAAGATCATCATCTTATCTGAAGATTCAAAAGAGGAATACCAAAAGTAATAAATGATTGCTATAGCCATCAGGCTTCCTTACCAGGACTGTATCTCCGTACAACACAGTTTTCAAGATTACAAATTCCATTTATTAAACCATTGGAATTTTCAGAAACAACATCATACATGAATGCAGCTTCTGTTTCCAACATTACAAACTTTCTATCTGAAGAGCATACTCCTATTAAAAATCACATAAATTGAATATGTTTATGCTGCTGAGTTTGTTTTGATCTTGGGAACCATCATACATTGAACATGAAGATCATCCGACCCATACAATGGTTATTACCTCCAGTAGGTACAGATCCATTTCGCTCTGGAATAAAGCCATCAAGAGGCAAATTGTTCACAGCATGGTGGAAATCTCGAAGGCTACCTGTAGGCAATCTTGAGCTGATGGAAGTTGATATATCAATAAAAGTGACAGGATCAGAACAGTGCATAAGGAATGCATCTGGGATTGAGACTAGCCAGCGCTGTAAATAGAATGAAGTATATATGTGACAATATCAGCTAGCAGCTCAAATTTGGCTACATGAGCGAGCAGTGCCATTCAGTTATATACGTTACTTCGATTGGCTCATTAGGATGTGTTGTTAGCGCATAAGTAAGGAAGCATGCAGGTAATTCAGTGCAGGGCATTATGCCATTAATCTTCCCAGATGTGAATCATGACAAATCGACAATGGTAAATCCCAAGTCAGGACACATTCTCGGCATTCAAAAACACCCACGGTTTTTCTATGACAGCAGTAAAATCGTCATTTTCAAAGCAAATAAGCGGAAGTTGGTAAAACAACATGAACATTGGAATCTTAAAACAGTCATAGAATCCATCCAGGAAGGGGCCTGCGCTGTAAAAAAGCAAACCAACATGTTACGGCCTGACTGAAATCTGTAATAGATAGCAGGAACATCAACTAAACCAAAACTAATTTAGGGAGAGAAGCAGCAGGTAGATCGAGGGGGGGGGGGAAGAGATGTACGAACCTCAGTGTCAGATCCCTGGGAGGAAGATCCGAATCGAAGGTGGAAAACACAAAAAAATCTGGAATCGCAAAATTATCTCCGGTTCTGACACTCAGGTGACGAGGTCCACCGCACGACGCGGCCGTCGGCGAGGCCGGCGTACGGCCCGCGGTCCTCGCGGTCGAACTCGATGGACTCCGGCCCGAATACCTCACCGACGAACTCCAGCCTGCCGCGCCTGAGATGACTGGCGTTGTCTCTGGGCCAGCTGCAGAGCTGCCCATGACCTCCCCGTACGGCGCGAGCTCGTGCATCACCGGCCGGTAGTCGACCCCGGCCGGCAGACTGAGGCCGAACGGGTCCGCGACGACCAGGGCCCGCGCCGCTGTTGGGAGGGGAGAGAACGGGGACGCGGAGCGCTGTCGGGAGGGGAGCGGCCGTCGGAAGATGGCGAAGCCGCGCACCGCCGCCGTGAGGGAGCGGAGGGAGAGGAGAGAGGGAAATGCGGCTAAGGCTGTGGACGAGTGGGAGAGTGGGTGCGTTAGGCTAGGGTTTCGCTGGCAAGAGACTTTTGTCTAGTGGGTCGATATTGGGCTTAGGCGGGCTTTTAAAAGGCCCACCTCTAAAATATCAAAATATTATTATAATTGTTGTATGGTAATTTCTTAAAATAATTATAATAATATCTAAATTTAGCTAGGAAATTCTAAATATTAGCATGGTAACATATTTTGAGTCCATCAGTTTTTATAAAAAAATCAATAGATTCTAATAAAGTGAGACTATACATTGTTCACAAATAGGTCCATCTGTATCATAGTTTCATGTAACAATGTGAGGGATGTATGCATTTGTAAACAATGTATAGTGCCACTTTATTAAAATCATTTGAAATTTTTATGCAATGATTATACACCAAAATCATGTTGTCATGCAAGTTTGTAGAATTTCCTTACCAAGTTTAGATATTGTTACAATTATTCTATGTTAAGTCCATAATATAATTATAATAATATCTAATTTAAATAGAAAATTCTAAAAACTGACATGGTAACATATTTTTGGTCCATAAGCTTACTATAAAAATTTCAATGGATTTTAATAAAGTGATACTATACATTGTTCACAAACAGATACATCTGTGGCATAGTTTCATGTAACTATGTGATGGATGTATCCATTTGTGAATAATGTATAGTGCCGCTTCGTTAAAATCATTTGCATTTTTTATAGAATGATTATACACCAAAAACATGGTGTCATGCAAGTTTTTAGAATTTTTTAACCAAGTATAGATATTAGTACAATTATTGTATGGTAATTCCCCAAAATAATTATAATAATATATAAATTTAGTTAGAAAATTCTAAAAACTGACATGGTAACATATTTTGGATCCATAAGTTTTTCATAAAAAATAAATAGATTTTAATAAAGTGATACTATTCATTGTTCACAAATATATACATCTCTCACATAGTTTTCTGACTAATTTTAGATACTATTACAATTATTCTATGATAATTACAGGAACTAGTTATAATAATATCTAAATTTAGTTAGAAAATTCTATAAACTTGGCATGGTAACATATTTTGTTCCCATAAGCACTCATTTGTTTCTCAAACACACGAATGCAAGTCATATTTTAAGACAAAAATAATAACTCTAAAATATAAGTGCACGAAACAGCAGAGAATGTTTTTATATGAACACTAGAAAAAGAATAGTCCAATTTGGAGTTCATATGAGTGAGATAAACAAGTTCGAAATTTAAATCATGGATTAAAAGGTGAAAAACTGCTATTTTGATGAAGTTCGTTTTTCCTCCAATGAACACAGGGCGCATGACTTTTCAGCTCCTTTTATACTACAAATAAATTTATGTGTAACACAGATTCCAACATTCAGAGTAGCCTGGTGGTGAGGTCTGTTTGCTTCATTATCAACGACCACGGATCGAACACCGGCTCAGACTGTGTTTTTTCTTCTTTTTTTTCATTTCCCCTAGAAAAACTGTTGGGCTGCCGTCACCGCTATGCATTTATACTAGTGAAGTGCAAACACTATCAAAATTGGTTCTGTAGTTCAGTGTTAACATGTCCCTAAACACTAGATCGCAAGTTCAAGCATCCGTGTATGTTTTGTTTTTGTTTTTCATTTTTCTAGAGCTTGTACTGACAGTTAGGGCCTACAATTACAGGTGGGGTTTACTGCCATGTAGGCGCCCAAGTATAGAAAGCATATACAGTATAAATAATGTATGATGCCATAATATTCAACAATCAATTGGTATCTTAGTGGTTAGTGCTCTAGAATTTATTCAACATATTGTGTGTTCAACCCCCATCATGGTAAAATGAGGCTATTTTATTTATATATATTAATTTTGCACAATGATTTTTTTGTTGATATATTAATTTTGCGCAATGACTTATTTATGCAAGGCAGCCCAGCCCAGCCTAGATTAATGGACGAATTTGATAATACAGGGGTAAAAAAATCACAAGGGACTAGTGGGGCCATCTTGACACGTGGGCCCATAGTTTTAAAAATTATATAAATAATTTTATGACGTACAAACATTGTCATAGAATTATGACATTTGTAAATCAGGCTGTATGACAAAGCAAAAACGTCACAAAATAGAATCACACTCGTTTTATGACGTTTATAGTGACACAAGTCCATTTTTTTGTCATTAACGAAAAATGTCTCCTAAAAACGTCATAAACTAGATGATTTCGTGACATTTTCACCTAATGTCATGCTATATACGTCATAAAAGGGCACATTTCTTGTAGTGTGGGAAGAGAGCGGGATGGGGAGGGAGCAAGACAAGTGTGAGTGTGTGAAGGAGAATAATCCTATGAGACCAAGTCTCAATGCATGTGAGGTTAGACCTAACTCAGAGGAGCATGACACATGGTATAAAGTGGTAGCATGACACATGGTATAAAGTGGTATTTAACTTAAGGCGCATTTGGATCCTAAGCAAGGAGGATTCTAGCCTTACTTAGCATTAGCAAGGAGAGTTATTTGGTAGCAACAAAATAGCTAGCTTTGCCTGGCAATCTAGCCGACGGCTGCCAGAAAAAACTTGCCCATTGCGGAGAGCCAAAATGGCCCTCCCTCATTAGTAAGCATGCGAGCGTGTGCCTCTTTCGCTGCATGTAGGCAAAGTTCTGTCACTTAGGTAATCAAACCTATGAAAACACTAATCTACATATAAGCGTACGTAAAGCTGTCAGGACGAAGTTGTTGGCACAGAGGAGCTGTCCAAATGGAGGGTGGTCACCTGCGCTCGATCGACTGCTGGTGGTGGAAGCGTGGACGAGACAGGGTGCGGAGGCGCGCAGAGCTCATGGAGGAAGGAATAAGGAGGCGGCACAGGGATGAGTAGGGTCATTGAAGAGGAGGATGAAGTAGCAACAACAGTGATGGTGGTAGTGAAGAAAAAGGAGGGGTGGGGCCAGTAGAGAGGCGGTGCATGTGGGGAAGGAGGATGGGGCGACGATGAATGTTGGGTTTGGTTCTCTCAAGAAAGCAAGGAAACAACAAAAAAAAGTAGTAGCACATATTTAGAGCTACTCACTGAACTTTGTAGTTCATTCAACTATATGGTACTTCACACATACTCATACATCTCTCAAGGTTACAACTGAAGCTAACAAGCTTATTTTCATGGGATGTTACATGCCTATTTATAGGCTTCAAAACTACAATACTAACCAACTCAAATTATACTGACTCAAGGACTTTACAGCTCAAACCAGTAAATAAACAACTAAGCATTAGCTATGTGCTAACTAAAACTAACTAGTCAATTTCTCTTTTGATTGCTCTCTTCATCGACTTATGCATGTAGCTCGTACATGACATATCAATGGATAGTTCATTTTACAACTAGTTACTTAGGTGATCAAGTGATCAAATCTAATTTTACTTCTTGCATTGCTTTGCCACCAAAGATATTAAACATCTAGTAGCTAGGAAGACTGGTCGGCATGTCCTCATGCATGCATCTTAACACAAATACTACATCATAGGTCAAATCTAATTTGACCTTCTTCACTCAAGAAAATAAATTAAACTCCAACAAACTCCTCCTTTGATTTATTTTCTTAAGAAATCCTTTCTCTACAATAATCTTCACTAGACATATCCTTTATGATAATTTCTTCTGGCTGAAATTTTATCGCTAACCATTTCACTTGCAAAGCTTCTTCCGTTCTTCTCATTGAGAGAATACGCATATGGTATTACTTTGTGATTTCTCTTGTCTGCAATCCTTGACTCTGATTTGTTTATGAGCCTCCAAATCTTTTTCTTCTCAACCTTATGGTTCTTGTTCTTGACGTATTTTATCGAATCCTTCTGCTTCATAATTTCTTCAACTATCAATAAATTACATGACTTGCAAATCTCTACCATGCTCTTAGCACATCTTGGAGCTAACTTTGGCGTAGCCAATTGCTCGCTAGTACCTAGGCTAGAACTCGAGCCTAAATTGGAATTTGCATTTGAACTTGAACTCAATTTATACTGTCTGGGAGAGTCACCTTGCTCTTGTTACTCAACCACTACAACGTTTGATTGCGTTAATGATATAACGTCATTGGTATTCTATAGTTATCAATAACCTTACCTCGTAAAGCCAATTGAGTTGGATAACTCATCTTCAATAGAAAATTTCTGTTCTTATCCATATCTGCCTTTGTAATAAGGCGATCTCTATTTTTTCGGTCAATTATCTTGCAAGAAAAATCTTCAAAATGAATTATGTACTTGTGTTCTAGTAGTTGCGCAACACATAGCAAATCTTGCTTTAAATCAGATACCAACAGCATATCACGAACAAACATCTGACGACCTTCTATTTGAACAGGAATACTACCCTTTGCTTTAGCTTGGGCTATATAATCATTGCTCATGTGTATCTTTGCCTTATGTGATGAGTCCACAACTTGAAATATTTCCCGATCTGTTGCCATATGATTTGTGCAACTACTATCCACAATGCAAGTATCTTCTTTTTTTTTCTTCTTACATAGTCTGGCAAGAATAAACACACTCTTCTACATTTTCTTTTTTTCTAAGAAATTTGCCCAGTTGTCATATCAGGATCTACAAAATCTAGTAATATAACCTTGCCTCTCGTATTTATTGCAAGTCATCTTCTTCCAGCACCTATTTGTAGTATGGCTAGACTTTTTGCAAATATTACACAAAAAATAGAACTAACTGCACATTTTTTTCTCATTTATCTTGAGTCAACTGCTCGTGCATATATTGCCTTCAATCACCTCTTTCTTTATAATTTCCACTATTTCTCAAATTGTGGGATTTGAAACTGAACTTTGACTGGAAGGCACTTTCAACCGAGCTCCCTTCCCTTTGTAACCTTTTCCCTTCATGAGACTCTAATGAACTCATTAGTTATTGCATAGTACGAGTCGTCAAATCTTTCGACTCCTCAATTGTAGCAACAATATAGTCAAACTTTTCTGGTAAACTGGTCAAAATTTTCTCAACAATCTTTTGATCAATAATCTCTTCTCTGTAGGTGCTCATCTGATTCACCACCTTGATGACCCTTGAGAAGTAATCTTTTATCTTGTCGGACTTCTTTATCTATAGATTATGAAACTACCTTCGCAAAGTTTATGGCTACATGGCCAACTCCTCCTTTAACTTGTTCTTTTGACTTCTTGGCGCCAATAATCTGCAGAAACAAACTTTTAGCAATACCTTGTTGAACCAGAAATAAGGTCTTAGCATCCGTCATCTGGTTCTCTGCCAGAGATTTTTCTACTCTGGTGTAAGAACATCTTCAGCGGCATACTCTTTGTAACCGCTCTCCACAATATCCCACAACCCTTGCGATAGTAGCAGCATCCATATCTTAATGTTCCACATATCGTAGTTCTCTTATAAAAATATGGGAATCATCGACTGTGCCATTCCAACATCCGAACTTAAAGCTATAACTTTGGCCTTGAAAAGCAACATGGACACACTGTACTACTTCGCTACGTCCAACTCGAACCGATGGGTCTGATAGCATGGGAGCCCACCTGCGTGCGAACGCGAACTAGCGCGTACGTGCAATAGAAACCCCCCTCAAACCTAATGGCATGCCTTGCTTGCGTGGGCTATCACCTAAATGCGCTATTTTGTACTAGGCAAGCTGGGCAAAAGAAAAAATGGCTAGTTCATGTTCTTGGTGTCGGGCCCCCCGCAGTAGGAGAAAATCTATTGTGCAACGGTGGCACAAACCAGTTTGTGTCATAGCCCAACCGGGTGTTGACACGTGGCAGACAAAAAGTAAAAAATAGTTTTTTACTGTTCTATACTGTAGCAAATCAATAAAAAATTATTTTTTTATTGTTTTGCTACAGTATAAAACAGTAAAAAAATTATTGATTTGTTACAGTACAAAACAGTAAAATAATATATTTTTTAATACTTGTTGCCACGTGTCAACGCCCGATTGACTTGTGACACAAACTGGTTTGTGCTACTGTTGCACAATAGATTTTCTCCCGCAGTAGGCCTCCCGATTAGCGGCGCCGCCGCCGCGCACGACGAAGTGGCCGAGCGACGGCGTGCTGGTCCCTTGTTCTTTACAAATTACGTTTAACCGTTCGAGATCCCTTGTTCAATTGTTCCTTCTTAATTTTACAGATGATCACATGCATGCATGCAATGCATTCACAACCATCGATCGATCACCACAAAAAATTACACTAGTAATGGCTAGTTAGTTACTAGTTCGCCTTCTTGGTTGCGGGCGCCCCGCAGAAGGCCTCCCGGTTGGCAGTGGCGCCGCCGCGCACGACGAAGTGGCCGAGCGACGGCGTGCTGGTCCCCTCCACGCGGTTCTCCTCGCACAGGAACTCCCTCGCGCACGCGCTCTCCACATTCCTCTCGTAGTCGTGCACCA
Organism: Dendrocalamus latiflorus; assembly: GCA_017311315.1. Lineage (NCBI taxonomy): Eukaryota > Viridiplantae > Streptophyta > Magnoliopsida > Poales > Poaceae > Dendrocalamus > Dendrocalamus latiflorus. Next base: position 46,762,077 of record CM029639.1, on the reverse strand, counting down.
GCACCTCCGTCTCCGTACCCTTGGTCCGCGCCATCACCGCCGCCGAGTAGATCGCCGCCATTCTCCCCGGCGACCCCTCCGTGTACCTTCACGTCGAGCACAATGTCACTAGCTATATAAGTCAGTGCGTGCACGGCTGCATGCGTGCATGGCGTATGGACGTACGTAACGTACCCGCGCGGGCCGTCGACGAGGATGATGTCCCATGCGACGTCGTAGAGCTGGTTGGGGAGGTCGTTGATGGCGAGGCGGCAGTCGGAGAAGAGGAGGTTCTGAACGGGGCGGCACTCAGCTTTCTGGGAGGCGCGCGCGGCGTCGAGGAGGTCTGGGAGCTCGCGCACGGCGGTGGCGTAGGCCACGTCGTAGGCCTCAAGCCCCGGGTGCGCGCCCTCCAGGTGCGCCACGTAGTACGGGTTCTCGTCCAGGAACACCGTCCGCCCGCCGTGGTTCAGCGCGCGCCACAGCGGCGTCTCTGCGCCGAGCCCGAACACCAGCAGGCTGCACGGCGCGCGCCGCCGCAGCACGGACGCGATCGCGAGCACGTCCTCCTCCGGCATGCTCGCCGTCGAGTTCCCGGCCGCCGCCGCGTACTGCACAAGCGCGTCGAACACGTACGCCGGCAGCCCGCCGCCCGCGGCTGCCCCGGCGCCACCTGATAGCCCTCCGACTGCGGAGGCGGCCGCGCCGACCGTGAACATGGCCTGCTGTGTCGCCACCCCCGACGACGCGCGCGCCGTGGAGAAGACGGTGAGGAGGGACACGCAGGTGAACAGCGCAAGAAACACGACGAGCCAGAGGCAGCGACCGGACATGGACGACGACGTCACCGGCAACGTTGTCGACAGCGACACCACCCCGTTCCCCGGCTTGTTCGACGACGGGTGCACGACGAGCAGCTTCGGCCCGGACATTGCCTTCATCTCCTAGTTTATTCCTGGGAATCAAACGGGGCAAGCAATTGAAGTGGTTGGTGCTTGAGTCCTTGCTTCTTCTGCTCTCGAGTGAGTGCTTGGAGTGAAGGATAGCAATAGTTTTAGTAGATGAGGAATGGCTCACCAGACCTCACTGACATTTCAGTTGAAGTGAGAAGTTGGTAGGGAATTAATGGAGGTTGGGATGGGATGGGAGCTGGGACAGACAACAGAGGCCAATCTTGCTTAATTCAGTAAAGTAAAATAAGCCTGTGTGTAGGATTAGTAGTTGGCATGTTTGGCAGCAAAGCAAGCTAGCTAGGTTAAAAATTCATGCAGGTTTGCTTCGAACTTCAAAGCGGCTCAAATTCTGGTAGGTTTGGATGGCACTCCTTTGATTTGGACACTGGATCTTTCTTTCTAATCATAAGATCGATCATACTCCATACCACACCAAATTCTTGTTTTTTTTTCTTTCACTTTTGGAGCGACACACACATTCAACTCAGCCAGGAATTGGCCAGACGAGTGAAGAAAAGAACTGGTTGGTCTCATCTCTCATGTCTCTAAATTATCAAGTCAAGACACTTTCTTAGGAAATGTGAGGACCCATGGATTTTGGTATGGAACAAACAATTAATGCCAATATACCATTACCTGACGATAGAGGAGCATCATTAATTGCTTCAAAAGCTACAGAAGATGGCCCATATTTTGGAAGACTAGCAGCTTTCGGTCTATCAGGAGAAAATTGATATTATGCCACTCTTTTGGAGTGGTTTCGATAAAATACCACTCTCTAGATGGTAATTGTTAAAATGTCATCCAATACATGATTAGCTCTATGATTTGCCATTTTTGGGGGTTTTAGCCATTTCTTTTTCATTTTTTATTTCCCCCCCCCCCAAAATTGCATAGCAAATGTCCATAATACCCTCTTGTAGCCATTTCTTTGGAGACGCCGAACGAGGGCTTGGTGATTTGCACTGCATACAACATTTGGAAACTTTCTATGATTGTATTTTTTGTGCTAACATTTACCAAAAAGAGCACAGTTAATTAGTGCTTACAAAAATAAAAAGAAAAGAGAAGTTTGGATTTGTGCCGATGATTGTATTTCTGGAGGACCTTGCCGATGCTGTTGCTGGCGGCGCCGGCCAGCGCGAGCGCCACCGACCCCCACATCTCGCGCTCGCCTCCGCCGATCCGATCCGACTCACTGAGAAGACCACGAGGGGAGTTGGGAGGGAGGTGGTGGCCGAGTCGCGTGGCAGCGTGCGCTTTTTCCGGCCGCGCGCCTGTGCCTGCACCCCGACGGCACGTAGGTTTGTTGTCTTGCAGCTGCCGCGGCCCGCGTGACTGCGGGACGGAGGGGAGCTCGATTTTGGTCGGTTTGCACTTACAATGAGTAGCATCGGCAATGAGTGGACATAATTGTGATCACCATTGTTGCCTGATAATAGAAACGCCTCGATTAAATCTGCAAACGGAGAATCCAAGACAACGCAGAGGTAATGAATCGAATTATGAGAATGGACATTGGGAGCGGGAGCCGCAAGTTCATCATTCTCCAAACAAATCCCTCTCATCCAAACACCCCGTGAGGCCGCAAAAATAAACCGAAGTTGTCAATGCTGAAAAGGCAAAACAATACTAAGGCACTACTGCTTCCGTGTGCGCGGGCGCGGCGGTGGCGGCCCGTGCCTGCGGCGGCGGCGGCGGCGAAGCTCTTATTCGGCGTCTCCTCGTTCGGCCTGGAATGAATCGAACGGAGGTTGTTCAAAGAAATGGCTACAAGAGGGTATTATGGACATTTGCTATGCAATTTTGGGGGAAAAATAAAAAATAAAAAATAAATGGCTAAAACCCCCCAAAAATGGCAAATCATAGAGCTAATCATGTATTGGATGTCATTTTAACAATTGTCATCTAGAGAGTGGCATTTTATCGAAACCACTCCAAAGAAGTGGCATAATATCGAATTTCTCGTCTATCAGACATCAAACAAAAAGGTTGCGAGTAGAACATATCATGTTTGGCGAGAAAAATGCTGAAGAAAAGAAGGCTGAACCTCCTTTGACAGGGCCCGATAGGAAGATGCTATCAGTTAACACTTCGAATTTAAGTCACAGGTGTAGCAGAAACTAAAGTTTGCAGATGGGAGGTGGCTGTCGGTCTATCTCTCTGTCGCCTTCAAGTGAAGCCTCGGCAAACACACACACACACTGCCATGTACATTCCTGAACTATTTCCTGCTTTTTACCCGAGCTGATTCCAAGATAGAACTTGCAGATGTTTACGTCAGTAACAATCTCACATAATCATGGGTTGGTTATCCAAACAAAGCATTGGTTGGTAAACAAAGCATCGCCGCAATCTCCACCGCTTCGACATACGGAGGTAGGAATCGGTGCAATTCCCCATAATTCAAACATGGCCGGATAAGTTATTATGTAGATGTCGAATACCTGTAAACAGTAGATCCAAAAAAAAACTGACACATGATGTTTTACTCTCGTAAAACGAAAGGATCTCACTGGCCCTTTCTCTCTCCTTAGGGCCTGTTTGGAACAGAGGAATTTCACAGGAATTTTGCAGGAATTTTACAGGAAACAGTTTAATTCCCGCAGGAATCGGGAAAAATTCCCGCATTCCAAACAGGGCCTTAGTTTTCACAAACCTTAAGCAAAAGAAAATGGAAAAAAGATGGGAGGGATGGCAAAACTTGTCCATTGTTGATTCCGGCCGTTCCCTGCAGCAGACAGGGATCAGGTATTCAGGTGGCAGACGTGTTTGCTCCTTTCCTCACCTCCCTTTTGTGCTCTAGTGCATGTACGATGGGAGGCTTTGGGTGGTGCCTTATAGGTCCAACTAGGCTTGATTACCTATGTAGAGGAGAATTAGTCGGCAGAGGCCTTATAGGCCTAAAAATTTTAGATTTTTTAGACATTGAGTTTAACTAGTTTACTAACTAGTTCAAACAAGTTTGAACTAAAATTCAATTTATAATTTTTTTATGATAATTTGATTGTAGGCATGTGTTGATTATATATAAAATCAGCAAAGCATGTGATATAAATTCATTCAAAATCTTTGAATTCGAGTATATTTTTTCAAACATATGTGTAGTATATACCATAAAACTTATATTTTCAAGAAATATACATAAATTTGGGTTGAATTCGCGTATTTGAAATCATGGTGCCCTGACACCATAGTGTCCCATTATGTGTGTGTACTTATATCCTGACCGGCCCATTAACTTCATCCTATTTCCTTCCCTTTATCCCCCCCCCCCCTCTCTCTATCTTGCACGGCTGTGCTCTCTTGCTCACTTCATCGATTCTACCCTGCCACCTCCCAGCTGAAGAGTTGTCGGTTCCAGGCTGAACGCTGCCGGTCTCTCATGCTCTCCCCCATCACTCTTGTGTCCCTGCTACGCCGTTTCCCCAACTCACCTAACCTTTACCGCCCGTTGTGTTATCGGCCTAGCTCGGCCGGTCTTGCTGGTCGTTGCGGCCCCTGGGGTCACTGGTCCAACCTACCACCGGCCAAATTCGTCCATGGCAATGGTGGATCTTGTCCCCAGCCATAGGGATTCAAATCCCCTCGGCTATTCTTTCCCTATTTTCCCAATATATCCCCTCTGTATTCATTTTTTCTTTGATTTTTGCTTGTGATTTGTGGACATTGTTCCTTGATTAGCTAGTGATTTGAGGGGATAAGTTTGTGATTGAAGTTGGTGTGCTGTGACGGTGCTTGGGACCTCCTATGTGCCGGGGAGCATACTAGAGGTTGATGGGTGCGTGTGGGTGGTCGACTGTGAGTGATGTCGTGAGCTAACTCGGGTATGTTCTACTTCTTTAGCCCTTCATTCAACTATTCTAATGGTAAACCCTACTTGCCTACTGCGTTGAATGATGGTTTGGGAATGTATGCTTGTGATCCTACCATGGTAATGTGGATTTGGGTGAAAGTGATGGAAATGGAAAGCATGTGGGGGCACCTTGCTTGAGCTAGTCAGGGATTGGGTCTTCAGTGCTGGTGGCTCCCTCACGTGCTATCCCTGGATTTAGTTCGCCTTCCTCTTCTTGGTTGCTCCTAGTCCTGACACTCTTGCGGGTTCTAGCTTCCTCCTTGATCTAGTCATAGTGAGGTTCACATTCTCCTCTCAACCCTTGGCTCCGATTTGTGGCTTTGGGGAGATGTGGGTGGTGATGGAGGTGATAGCAAGATGGCTTCGCCTCCTTTCCTCTATGTTGGCTACGGATTGGGATGTATTCTCTCTTCCTCACTCTCGGTCTCTCGCTGGTCCTTATCCTTTCTACATGTGTGCCATGAAGTTTAGCGGTGAAAACCTACAACCGTCGATGGTGAGCTATATAGTCTAGTAAATTATTTTTATTGGGATTGGCTAGGGTGGAAAAATGTTATATGTTTTGCTCAGAATTGACTCAGGTCTGTTTTATGTCGGATGATGAAACTATATGGCTACGAGAGGAGAGGTGTTGACTTACTATAATTCTAAAAAAGGGTTTTGATGATAATTTTGTTTTACTTATTTGCGTGTCATTCCTTTTTTTAATTATGTCGCTCTCTTTTCCTACATATATCGATTTTTGACTAAAGCGGCTCTAGTCTGATTAAATTATAATTAATACCGTAAATAATACAATACTATATTTTTATTTGAATATCTGTATATTATGGACTATAATTTATTAAGTGATTTCTATTACCTTTAAACATGTAGTAATTACAGTGGATTGTATATACATTAATTACTCATTTGCATATCTATATATATTGTTCTGGACTTTTTCTTGCTGGCTCTGTAGTGTGTGATAATGCTTTATTATTGTGGGTTCAGCTAGTGACTTAATGGTTCATGTTTGTTACAGTCAAGCTCATCCTAACTAGATTCATCACCAGGTACTGCCATCTTCATTTGTGGGTCCCAAACCCAATCACTTCTTTATGCCAAACTATGATATAAAGCAAACCTTCACTTCAGATTCTTAAATCTGTTAGCCAAGTTGTTCTTCACTAGTGTTGTTCTCACTTGATGGTTGAATAGTTGACAATTCGTGTCCATGCTTCAACCTTCAGGTGTATATGTTCACTGATTCAATTTCCTTGCATGCATTTATCACGCAAGACTCCAAGAAAAATTATATCTAACCTGTCATCCCAATTAGTCATCCTAACAAGTAATTTTCCTTATGACTTTGTATTTCCAGATTCAAGAGGTGGCTTTGCAGCATTTTTCCCATCTATGCTACTAGCAACGAGAGGTATGGTTCAATGTATGGATGGATAGAAAGAGTTGTGTGTGTATTCTCATTAATAATCTAATAAATTTCTAATATACACAAGAAGATTGGCATAACCACAATATCTAGTAGCTCGCTGATTGTAGGCTAAGAAGGGGAATGTCGGGACATACTCAAAACACTATCAAATTGATGGAACTTATGACACTTACGATCAAGAGAAGGAGATCGAAGTGGATTGTTCACCCACATGTGAAACTTCTTTTCTTCACCACCTGTCGTTGTTTTGTGTTTGGCCCTATGTATAAATGTATAAGCCTAGAATTTTGTATGGGAAAACTGTTAGAATGATCTCAGGGGATTTGGCCCAACGGCCAAATCCCCCCCTTGCTCGCGCCCTGATCGGGGGCGCCCAGCCCATTATGGCTGGTGGGCCCCTGTCGCCAGCGCCATATAAAGAGGTGGGGGCCGGGGCGGCACGCAACACGAGGTTCACCGTGCCGCCGCCAGACCCACCGACAAACCCTAACCCGATCTGAGAGGGTGGCGCTCCAGCGACGGGAAGCTCCACTGCTGTCTCCTTCACCGGATCTGCGCTGCCGCCGTCGACATCATCCTTCTTCCCCGACCGTCGCTGCCCGTGCGCAGAGCTTCACCGACGAACCGTGATGGCCAATCCCTCCTCCTCGACGTCTGAAGGTTGGTACCCCTCTCCCTCACTGTCTCCCTCAAGAACCCGTATGCACAGATTGATACCCCGCTAGATCTAACCTAGAAGGTCCTAAATAGAGTCTTAACAATGGTATCAGAGCAAGTGTCTAGGCGTAGATCTTAGATGGGGAAAAGAAAGGGAAAAGATGAACGCTGCCGCTGTAGGTTGACCGGCGTGCGGAAAAGAAAAGCTCAAAGAAAACCCCTAACCCTAGAAAAACGGCAAAAGAAAGTGAAAAGGAAGCGGGCAAAGGGGATCGGGTCTCACCGCTTCGGGCCGCCGTCGCGTGCGCCGGGTAGCCGCGCCGCCGCTCCGCAGCCGACCCGTCCCGATGGCGCCGCCGCTCCGTGGGCAGCCGCGCCGCCGCCTTCGGGCCGCCCCGCGCGCCGCTGCGTCGCGCGTATGTGCGCCGCCGTTTCCCCGCTCGGGGCCGCCGTTGGGGTCGCAGCCGGCCCACGCGGGCGCCCGTGCGCCGCCGCTCCCTCCTCCCCTCAGATCCGGTTTTTTCGGATCTGACCGGCTGATTTGGTCTAGGGTTAGGGTTTTGGGGGGGAGCGGCAGTTTTGTTTGGGCGGCAAATGCTCCTGGCCGTCCGATGGAGATCAACGGCCAAGAGGAAAAAGGGGCCAGTGGGCCGCCATGGGCCGCGCCGCTGGCTGAGCGCGCGCGCGTGCGGTGTCCCTTTTGGGCCGGCACGCCATGGGCCGTGGCCGCGCGGGTTGGGCCAGAAATGGCTAAATGAACAGTAAATTCTGTTAATTGTTTTTATTGATTTTCAGAAGCATTTTTTTGATGAATTTGATTGAAATTTGATCCAAATCTCTGGAAATTTTTGCACCAACGTGTATATTTTTTCAGAGATTAAATGTGTACTGTATAATGCTTCTGAATATTGAATTATTTCGAATAATTACAGTTTCTGCTGCAAAAGTTAATGTTGATTGTTTTTCATTATTAAATTCGAACCAACGGGAGAATTTAATTTTGGAAAATAGAGATAAATCCCAGATAATTATGATATTGTTATTTTCTGACCAACGTTGATAATAACAATATTATAATTTTTTAATTGATGATTTTATGCATTATTTCTATTTCTGCCCAACGGTGATGTAGATTTAATGTATAGGTAAAATTGATTTAAATTGTATGTCGTATTTTTGACCAACGTTGGAAATAAGGCATATAATTTTCCTGTTATGTTCTCACTTTATTTGAAATACTTTTTGAAGGAGGATACAACTTGATGAGTTGTATAAGAGAGATCCCCACTCTCAAAGGAGATAATTATGGAGAGTGGAAGAAAAAGATAGACTTAGCGTTTATCTTAGCTGAGGTGGACTGGGTCCTCACTACAGCACGTCCCACTGAGCCTTTGGCACCAGTGAGGGAACAAAATGAGGATGATACTGCATGGCAGAAAAGACAGAGGGATCATGCTCCCTTACAGATGTTTTATGACCTTGATCATAAGAAATGGACCACAGCCAACAAGAAATGTATGGCTGTGATAAAGAACACAATTGAGCCTGCGATTGTGGGCTCAATTGCAGAGTGTGACACTGTCACAGAATATCTTGATAAAATAAAAAGTCAGTTCACTAGCTCTTCAAAGACTTATGCTACACAGCTGATTAAGCAGCTGGTAACAGAAAGGTATTCTAGCAGTGGCAATGGCATAAGAGAGCACATTCTTAGGATGAGCAACTTGGCATTTAAACTTAAACCAATGGATTTGGCTCTCAAGGATGAGTTCCTTATTCACTTGGTTTTTGCTTCCTTGCCCAAAGAGTTTGACACTTTTGTTGTCAACTACAATATGCAGCCCGAGAAATGGGACTTGGAAAAGTGCATAGCCATGTGTGTGCAAGAGGAGGAAAGAATCAAATCCTCACATGGTGGTTCTATCAACTATGTGAAGGATAACAAGAAAAAGAACTTCAATAGTACCTCCTTCTCAAAGAACAAGGGAAAAGCCTATGTCCATCAGCCTCAACAGAACAAATTTGCTGTAGACAAAGACCAGTGTCTTCACTGCAAGAAGACGAGACACTACAAGAAGAACTGTCCTGATTATTTAAAGATGATAATGGCAAAGAAAGGTGAGAACATTATTACCTTTATAAATGAATCCCTGTATGTGCAATATTCGAAATCCACTTGGTGGATTGACTCAGGAGCAACTATTCATGTTGCTAATTCTTTACAGGGATTCCGTTCGACGAGAACTACGCAAAGAAACGAAAGATGCATTAAAGTTGCAAATGGAGTCCAAGCTGAAGTTGAAGCCGTTGGCGATCTTTCATTAGAGTTAGCTAATGGCTCCAATCTTTTACTTAGAGATGTCCTTTTTGTTCCCTCTTTACAGAGAAATTTGATTAGTGTTTCAAAATTGGACAAAGATGGTTATGATTGTAATTTTGGAAATGGCAAGTGTGAAATAATGTTTAATAAAGAATGTGTTGGTCTTGCCATCTTACAGAATGAGCTTTATTTGTTATCATTATGTGATGATGTGAATGTCGTATGCGATAATGAGAATGTTGCGTGCGAGAAAGTGATTGAATCCTCGTCTACGAAGGTAAACAGAAAACGAAAGAGAACTCTAGATGAGTCGTCGAAATTATGGCACTGTCGTTTAGGCCATATTTCGAGGGGGAGAATAGAAAGACTAGTTAAGAATGATATTCTTCCTCCATTAGAGTTCTCAGACTTAGAACAATGCAGAGAATGCATTAAAGGAAAATATGTAAAGAAAATTAAAAAAGACGTTAAAAGAAGCACAGGAGTTCTACAAATTATTCACACAGATATTTGTGGTCCTTTTCCTGTTAAAAGTGTGGATGGATATGACTCGTTCATAACATTCACAGATGATTACTCCCGTTTTGGATATATTTATCCAATCAAAGAAAGAAATGAAGCCTTGGATAAATTCAAGATATTTAAGACTGAAATTGAAAACCAACACGATTTAAAGATTAAGATAGTCCGATCTGATCGTGGGGGGGAGTACTACGGTCGACATACCCCGTATGGACAAGTTCCTGAACCTTTTGCAAGGTTTTTACAGGAAAATGGCATAGTGGCCCAGTATTCTATGCCGGGCGAACCTCAGCAAAATGGAGTAGCTGAAAGACGCAACCGTACTCTGATGGATATGGTGCGAAGTATGATGAGCTACTCCACACTCCCATTGAGTTTATGGATGGAGGCGTTGAAAACCGCCATTCATATTATCAACAGAGTGCCTAGTAAGTCGGTGCCCAAAACACCGTACGAGTTGTGGACAGGAAAAGTTCCCTCACTAAACCACTTACGTGTGTGGGGGAGTCCTGTTGAGGCTAAAGTATTTAACCCAAACCTTGGGAAACTTGATCCCAAAACAGTAAGTTGCCATTTCATTGGCTACCCTGAAAAGTCAAAAGGTTATCGTTTCTACTGTCCAGACAGATATACAAAGTTTGTAGAAACGAGACACGCTGTCTTCTTAGAGGATGAAATGATGAGGGGGAGCATGGTAGCTCGAGAGATTGACCTTGAAGAGAAGCGGGTGTATGCACCCACTCCGATGATTCAAGAGCCATTCTTTACACTACCGGCTGTCGCTGCACCGACGGTGCAAGACACTGTGGTGCCAGCACCTGTTATTGTTCCTCCTGTGGCAACAATGAATGAGAATGAAGAACCTGTTCTTCAGGATCATATAGAACCTATTGCCACAGATGAGGGGGAGCAACAGCAGCCTCAAACAGTAGATGTACCAAATGAGGAGGCCCCGAGGAGGTCTCAAAGAGTAAGAAGATCAGCTATTTCTGATGATTATCAGATTTATCATACAGAGGAATTTCAAATGGAGGATGATCCCACCTCATTTGAAGAAGCCATGAGAAGCAAAAATTCCTCAAAATGGCTTGAGGCCATGGAAGAGGAAATGAGGTCCATGAAGGCTAATAAAGTCTGGGACTTGGAAATTATTCCTAAAGGAGCCAAAACAGTAGGCTGTAAATGGGTCTACAAGACAAAGCTTGACTCCCAAGGGAATATAGAAAGATACAAAGCGTGACTTGTGGCAAAAGGCTTTACGCAAAGAGAAGGGATTGATTACAATGAGACCTTTTCTCCAGTCTCATGTAAAGATTCCTTCAGAATCATAATGGCATTAGTAGCACATTATGATTTAGAGTTACATCAGATGGATGTAAAGACGGCATTTCTTAATGGAGATTTGGAGGAAAATGTTTACATGGCACAACCGAAAGGTTTTGTCGTGGAAGGAAATGAAAGAATGGGATGCCGCCTAAAGAAATCGATTTATGGGTTAAAGCAAGCTTCAAGACAATGGTACTTGAAGTTTGACAGTACAATAAGAAAATTTGGGTTTAAAGAGAATGTTGAGGACAACTGTGTTTATGCAAAGTTTAAAGATGAGAAGTTTATCTTCCTAATTCTATATGTGGATGATATCCTACTAGCTAGTAGTGATGTTAGTCTGCTACTGGAGACAAAGAAGTTTTTGTCCTCAAACTTTGATATGAAAGATCTTGGTGAAGCTTCGTTCGTTCTAGGGATCGAAATTCACCGGGATAGAAACAAGGGGATATTGGGACTGTCACAAAAGGCATACATAGAGAAAGTCTTAAAGAAATTGGGTATGCATAAATGTAGTCCTTCACCTGCACCTATAGTCAAGGGCGACAGATATGGGGATTTTCAATGCCCCAGGAACCAGTATGAGATCGATCAAATGAAAGCGGTTCCATATGCTTCAGCTGTCGGAAGCTTACAGTATGCTCAAGTATGCACACGCCCTGACTTAGCATTTGTTACCGGGTTACTTGGCAGATTCCAGAGCAATCCTGGAATAGAACATTGGAAATTGATAAAGAAAGTCTTGCGTTATTTGCAAGGAACAAAAGGCCTCATGATGACATACAGAAGATCAGATTCACTTCATATAGTGGGGTATACAGATTCTGATTTTGCGGGAGATGATAGAAAGTCTACATCCGGATATGTGTTCACTCTCGCTAAAGGAGCTATATCGTGGAAAAGCTCAAAACAAACCGTCACTACATCGTCCACAATGTATGCCGAGTTTGTAGCATGTTATGAGGCTACGGGGCAGGTGAACTGGCTAAAGAAGTTCATACCCGGTTTAAAAGTGGTTGACGACATCAATAGACCACTTAAGTTGTACTGCGATAATGAACCCGCAGTAACGTATGCCCACAACAATAAGTCAAGTGGTGCTGCCAAGCACATTGACATAAAGTACTATGTTGTGAAAGATAAAGTTCGGGATCAAATTATAAGTCTAGAGCATATAAGTACCGCAAAGATGCTAGCGGATCCGCTTACTAAAGGCTTACCACCCAACGTGTTTAGAGAACATGTAGCTGGCATGAGTTTAATGGAAAGCCTATGATTCTTGGACTAAAAGATGGCCCAAAAGATTAAAGTAACTATTTCAGAACAGAGAGGTGTATTGTAACTGTTGAATCTATCGGCGATTGACCGTGACGATGAGACATGTTCTATGCACTAATCTGTGATGGAATGTGCAAAGTCAAAAGTAATCAAAGATAAAGTATAGATTGAGATCAAGGGGGAGAATGTTAGAATGATCTCAGGGGATTTGGCCCAACGGCCAAATCCCCCCCCCCCCCTTGCTCGCGCCCTGATCGGGGGCGCCCAGCCCATTATGGCTGGTGGGCCCCTGTCGCCAGCGCCATATAAAGAGGTGGGGGCCGGGGCGGCACGCAACACGAGGTTCACCGTGCCGCCGCCAGACCCACCGACAAACCCTAACCCGATCTGAGAGGGTGGCGCTCCAGCGACGGGAAGCTCCACTGCCGTCTCCTTCACCGGATCTGCGCTGCCGCCGTCGACGTCATCCTTCTTCCCCGACCGTCGCTGCCCGTGCGCAGAGCTTCACCGACGAACCGTGATGGCCAATCCCTCCTCCTCGACGTCTGAAGGTTGGTACCCCTCTCCCTCACTGTCTCCCTCAAGAACCCGTATGCACAGATTGATACCCCGCTAGATCTAACCTAGAAGGTCCTAAATAGAGTCTTAACAAAAACTACAATTACTGATAATTTTGGTGCCATCGATGTAGCGAATTTTTTTTGGAGAGGATGACACATACAACGTGATGGAAGGAGCAAACAAAATCTTTTTGTTAGTATGATGACCCATCTGTTTTTCTGCTACGGACATGGGCATAGGAGGAAGAGACAAAACAGAGTTAGGAGGGATAACTTATTCCACTTTTTTGTGGGTTAGCTTAATCCTAAGTTAGAGGGATTAAAAGCCTTTAACTGGATTAACCTAATCCTGTTTAACCTATGGGTGTTTGACGAGTTGAGAGCTTTTTTTATGATACCTTAAAATGAATATGTGCTATCCAATCTTCGTGATCTAATGGTTCAGATTAGTTATAATTTAGTTATACTACCATCCAAACTACTAATAATAAAATCTCGAATTTGCCTTTTTACTGGTGGTGACTGGTGGTGCCAGAGCATAGTCTGACGTCTATAATACGATCGCATCCAAGAACGGCCACGAGAGCTCCCAAGCTTCGGTCGCCCGGTGAGGCCATCGTGCCAGAGAACCGCCTCTTGACCACCTGTAGCTCCGTCCTAATGACATGGACCCTGTTGGTGACATACTTCATGACGAATGGCTCCAACATGACCCTCAGCAGGCGCATCACGACATACTTCTCGCCGGCGTGGCGCACGAAGGCCCAAAACGCGCCGTCCCAGAGATCCTCCAGGAAGAACCTGGGCAGTGTGGCCTTCGCCACCGCCGCCACGTCGCAAACGCCAAGCCTAGCTGTGGACACGACGGTCATGACGAGGAGAGGAAGGTCCTCGTCGGAGAAGGCAATGCTGAAGAGGGTGATGAGAGGGTAGACGGCGAGCAGGATGGCGGCCCTGAGCGGACCACTCCAACACCCGCTTCCTCCTCATGTCCGAGTCGCACGTCCCGCTATTTGACTTCCCTACGGTCTACTCATACCTCATCCAAGACTCAAGTCCACCAAGGTGTACCTCGAGTCCAATGATGATCCGGGTGCAACGGGGCGCGGCCGTTACAAGCGTAGCATGAGCCCCGTCGTGACCGCCGAGCAATGGCGCAAGGGCTCGCAGTGGTTCGAGCTGGACCGGGCCCTTGCCGCCGACATTGTCGCCAACGGCGTCTACTTCCCGGTCTTCAAAAGTTTCTGCAAGCGCAACTGCTACGCCGACTGTTAGCAATGACCATTAATCCTGCGCACGTTACTACGTTAGCTAGTTTTTAATTTCTACATGCATTCAGTTTTTTTGTATTGAGTGATTGAGTCATTGCCGCAGTTTCTGCATGCACGTAGTGGACGTCATGAACTGATGTCTTAAGTGCATGGCTTCAGTTTCTTTCCGTTTCTTGTATTGGTTCATTGCTTTTGCTTTAAAAGGAGAAGAGAAATAGAAAACGCTGTGCAGTTCACGCAGCACCAAAAATACATTGTTTCACCTTGTCCCAATCCATCCATTTGCAGCAAGAGCTAGAAAATCAAGAGAGATTGCAAGGGCGGCTGACAGACGAGCACTACCTGCCGGCGTTTCTGAACATTCAGCATCCATCGGCCGACGCCAATTGGAGCGTGACGTGGGTCAACTGGTCTCACGGTGGGCCGTACCCGGCCGGCCTGGTTCACGAGGATGGAGGTCACGGTGGAGTTCCAGTTCCTGTGCTGGCTGAGGAGGGGGAGGACGCGCACGTACAATGGAAGAACGACAACCATCTGCTTCCTGTTTGCGAGGAAGCTCCCGCCCAATTCGCAACTAAGCTTTTACAAGCACATGTTTGAGTGACTTCTGCGTGACAGCCTTGAAGGTGTGCATGAAGCACCCCGACAACCCGGCTCGCTTCGCCGGCTCCGAGATCGCTCTCCACACCGAGACCGAGTGCCTACACTTGCTCACCAGCGCCCAGCCCCATCATGCCCTGCTTCCTCGTCGCCGGCCCACCACCGCTCCAAAGGCCATGCTTCAGTTTTGACAATTAGGCATCAAGGGAGGAGGCGTCGCTAGCGGCATGGGAAAGGTCAAGAGGGCAGCCGCATTGCCTGGGATGGAGAGCGGAGGAGGCGTCGCAGGGCGTGGCCTTTGTCGTGCTGCTGGTGGCGGCGACGAAGTATTTTTGGACGGAGAGTGAACTCTTGATCGGGAGAGAGAAAAATGGTGAATCGATGCCTCTAGTACAAAAACACGGCCTATGGACTGGTCTAAGGCCTCCTCGTTTCGGCTTCAACTTTTAACTTCTGATTTATTTTTTATTATTCATAAAATTCGTCTTTTTTCTGAACTTTTGAGTTTTTTGCCGGTTCTTTTTTTCTCGTATTCGTTTGCGTTGTCCGTGATGAGCTAGCATATTTTTTATTTTTAAATTTTACTAAATTTAATTACGCCAAATAAGTCACATTCAGATACAATGAAATTTCAACTGCTACAGTGCAATTTCAACCATAAATCACAGCTTTTCAGCCTAATCGAACGGGGCCTTATGGATCAAGCCCAAAGAGATATGAGCCTAAATCGGTCCAGCTTGTTTGCAATCCAGTGAGACCTGGTCCAAAAAGCTTGGACCTGCCCATGCCCATTAGCACCCCTAGATGCTGACCAGAATTTGTCATCTGTGCCACGATGACAGCTAAAGATGTTTAAACATTTTGTTAACTACAGAGAATTTGGAGATTTTTTCGAAGGGATTTTGCTATCGTTGCATGCTTTTGTCAGTCCTTTGTTACTATATTATCTCAGACAGACAACATCCTGCCCTTGGGTTTTAATCATCCAGTATGCTCCATAAAGGCCCAACCCAATTTCTTCAAGCATAACCTTCCTCTAGGCATGAAAATGCGTTGTGCAAATCATCCGTGCATCAGAAGAATACACATTTTTTAGGAGGCAAACAGATTTTTGTTTTGACAATAGCTATGGTTTCAATCTCACAGTTGGAGAGATGTGCAACAGGTATGTGGATGTTCACTTTTCATGTTTCATCTGGCTTGTATGGATCATTCTGTTTTCACAAGTGTGAGGTGGTATTTTGCAAAGATCTTAGTAGATCCATGGTTGGGAAAACTGGCACCAAACCAAAAAGCGTTCCTCTTTGGTTCGCTGGAAACCAGACAGCTTGTTTTGCTGGCCCCGTTTGGAACATGGTAAAAACACAGAGAGAAGGAGAATACATAGAAAGAATTAGGTTTTTTTAATTAAGAAGAAAATAGACACCTAAATTCAAGTCAAGAGAACTTGAACCTGCCGTGTCTGGGGCACGAGAAGTGTTATTTGCTCACGGATACCACTGCTCTTCCTGCAGTTCGAACCTATAAATCATTACCCAAAAAGAGACATAATGTCAGTTGCTTACTTTACAGCTCAGTTTTGCCCTGTTTAAGTTGAACAAAAGAAAATTTGTCTCAATTCCTTTTTTGTGACTAAAATTTGCCTCATTCAACTATTGAGAATTTGACGACCTCGAGGAAAAAAGAAAGTGAATGCCAAACATATCAAAATTTTCCACCAGCAGAAGGCGCAATATGAACACAGTACAAAGTATAAAGGTGGCAAGTTTAGTCCATAAGGTTCTGCATTGGCCATCGGCAATGTATTTGCTTCGATGAACAGAAGCTGTATATCTGGCATCCTTGTAGTAAAGAAGCGGTAATGAAAAACGAGAATGTTTTACAAAATCTCAAATGTGTCATGATCATCGCCCCACATATATACAGTAGTAAGGAGGCGCCGCCAAGATCATGCAGTCCCGCACCAGTAGGCCAAGTGCTCATCTTTGCGTGATGTGCTGAAGAGCCCACCACATTTCAGGCAAATGAAGCTGCTGCCATCGGCGAAGGCATCCAAGATGATCTGCTTCCTTCCACTCTCAGCAAGTATGCAGGCCTCATCAGAATCCAACATCATGACAGGGTCAGAACCAGGTGCTTGTGAAGGATTAGTCTTTGATGACTGAGCCTCTGCTATAGCACATTGCGCAAGCAAAGAAGTGAGCTCATCAACACTAGGACTGGCCTGTGGTCTCTGCCTGTAGAGTTCACGTGCACAGTTCAGTGTCTGCATGAGAGCCTGTTCGCCACCTTGAGATCTTATGGCCAAGAGAACCTGCGTAGTTTGAGCAGTTGAGGATCAATATAGGAAATGAGCTTAATTTCTTAACAGAACTAGAAAGGTTGAAATGGGCAGGCTGAATTAATTAGCACAGGACTCATCATAATACATCGCAACTAAGCAACAATACCAGTATGGCGACCTCCTATATTTTCACCTCGCATGAAGCATCATTCATGCTGAACCTTATTTCGTTGTGTACTTAAGGTTTGAAAAGTTCTCAATTCTCATGCAACAGCTGCACCATAATTTCTTCTAGACTGCAAGCACAAAAGGTGAACAAAATCTCTGCACTAAAGCACAAAACAAAGTTCTAAGCAAACTACATCTCAAATATATCCTTTACAGAGAAGTCTGGCCATTTTAGACATCTTCATTGAAACATCAACGTACTTGGTTCAGTAAAAGTGAGATGACGAATGCACTGATTACCAAGCATCAACACACATGCCCACAGACAAAGCAATGGCAATGAAATGAAAGTCTTGAAAAAAAATAATCAGATTTGGGATTGCGCATTACAAATTCAAACAGAACTATTGATTAACTAGGCTCCATTATCACAAATTTAATTCATCATCAACAGCGAATCCCATGTAATGTACGCCGTTGATACATCAATAGTTCAATACCACAATCATGGGATCCGGCAAAAGGGCATAACTGTATATTGTAGAGCCTTATTCCTCATCAAGACCACACATTTTTATCTGGATCATCGAGGTCCATCCCGCACATAAGGTAGGAAATCATATATATACATCCAATGCAAACAGGGCATGAATATTGTAATGCTATGTTGCATATTAGTGCATATTTAGTAAGACTTGGTCAGTTACATATTATTGTGTGCAGAATTAGCACCATTGACTCGAGTGGTTTCCTCAAGGTAGCCAACCATAACTTGTTGACTTTCTTCTCATTCACGTCTTTTGTGTTCATTTTTTTAGCTTTACTCTTGCCCATGTACACAGGATTTAAGGCCCCGTTTGGCACAGCTCTAGCTCCGAGATCTATGCTGGATCTGTAGTTTGTTGACTAAATTAAAGTGATTTAAATATTTTTATTTAATATATAATATAAATGAAATGAGTCATGTAAATGCACTTAACATGCCTGCAACTCTAGATCCAGGATTTCCTAGAGCTACAGATGACCAGCTCAGATTTCCTAGAGCTAGAGCTCTGCCAAACGGGGCCTAAATGATCTTTTGTGACTAGCAGAATAATCATTATACATGTACTCTGCATACATGAGCTGGGACACAACCTGCTTTGTGAAGAACCTAAGACATCCTGCAAAAGGCTATGATGCATCGAACCTATTCTGAGTTTAGATCATGCTCCAGTACATGTTGAGCATTCTGCCAAAATCAACAAGGCCAAATGAGGGCTCAATAGTTCGAACAACAGAGATACACACTTCACAGAACTAACAATGCCCATCGGACGAGGGGAATAATCCCCATTTTTAAGTTCAAAACAGGCCTGGTTGAATGAGGTGAGTAGTGCCCCCCCCCCCCCCCCCCCCCGCGGCTTTGGGTGGTGTACAGGTGTTCTTGCTCAGACAATATCAATTTCTAGAACCCTCCTTCAGAAACAATCTTTATACATACTACATAGTAATAGTTTTTTTTTTGGGACTCTGCAGACATTCCCATTTCCCACCTTAACCAAAGGGGAAAAAAAGTTCCACATCAATATAAAAGGAAATAAAAAAAGAAATTCCACATGAATCAAGAGAAAAAGAAACAGTGTAGGAGACAAACTCTAATAATTAGAAAGGAAACATTGGAAAAGGACAGTACGCAGGAAACCAACTCTAATAATGAATTTCTCGAAAATTAGCAGAACTAGCTGCACAATTGCACAGGAAACTCAAACTTTATTAATTTATTTCTAAAAAAATAGTACAAGACAGTGTACAGGAAACCTACTGTAATAATTAAATTCTAGCTGCACAATTGCGCGGGAAACTCAAACTCTAATAATTTATCTCTCAAAAATTAGTGGAACTGGATACACAATTGCACCGGCAACTTGGCTAGTATACTCAAATATAAATTATGGCATGGCAATGACAAACCGATAGATGATCCGTTGACAAAGACCAACATAACAGATTTGCACGGCTACAACGAATCGACCTCCACACCTTTGCATGGTCAATCTCCATGCATTTGTCCACGACATGGTTAGTGCCTACTCAGCGTGGAACTGGAAATTCAGTTGTGAATAGCAAGTTGAACCGGACATACTGAAACCTTGCATTTCCCTGTGTATGCATCACTTCACAATGTTCTTCCCTCTCCTTCATAAGGAGAAACATAAGAATACGCTTTGCTAGTCTAAGAAACAGGTACATAGCAAGGGATAGGTGCAAAAGTAGGAAGGCACCACCCCAAGCACCTAACATCTTCTAGAACTAGTCATACCTAACAAATCCCAAACCCCGAGGCCTAGAACCCTAAACCTAGAACGAATCACACCTAAAAACCCATTTTTCTCTGCGTGTGTGAAATTCCAGGCTGGATTACGCCATGGAAAGGACGATCCAGAGCGAAATCGAATCAGAGAAAGCTCATCGCGATCCTCTAATCGAGTGATCAACCTCCGACGGGTAAGATACGCGACGTGAACCTCGCGAATTCCCCATCGCAGCACCCAGCGAGCGTCGAGACGCGACATAGCGTACGAAATGGAAGCGGAATGGAAAAGGGGAAGGGAAAGGGGTTAGCTCTCAACCGCCTGAAGCGCCAGAGACGGCTTGCCCTCCTCGAGCAGCGCGCGGGCGCGGGACAGCATGCTCCACCCCTCTCCCGCCTGCGGCTGGGCCTGGGCCTGGGCCTGGGGCGGAGCCTCCGCGGCGTCCATCTCAACGTCGGACGGGTCCATCGGCGGCGCCTCGATCTCACCTCGCCTCTCTGCTTCGACGCCGCGAGGTGCACGGCTATGCGGGTGGTTGGTAGCTGCGGGCGACGGCTGCAGTGCCACGCCTCATGATGCTTCCGGGCAGGGATACAAACGGATCAATACAGATAAATAATATCTCTATCATATTTATTTTTATATTTTTTTATATAGATATAATACAAATATGAATAATATCGAATACGAATATGGAGCGAATACGAATCGAAACGAATACGATCACGAATATTTATCGGAACATAAAATCCCCTTAAATTATACATCCAAAATCAATAAAAACACATAAATAGTTTATCTTATCAAAACATTAATGAAATCTAAACAAGCATAAGTATTTTTATTCACAATAGTCATAATATTGTACAAATTTTAAATCTTCAAATCGTAGTTAATTTTTTCTAAAGTCCTAAATAATTCTTAATGGGTTTCTACCATTTACATATGACTAATAAATTAATTAGGAATTTAAATTTGCATTAGAATGATTTAAATGGTAGTACATGAATTTAGTCGGTACAAATTTTAATCTACCGACAATACTAAATTTATTTTTAATAAACATAAATATTTACTGGTGGTATTTGTAATTTAATATGACTAGGGAACTTAATGTCTAATGGTAATGGAGGCTTATGGCTTGGTTGGGCTAGTAGGTTGGTGGCAGGGGAGATGAGAGAGGTTGGCTTGGGCTGGGTAATGTTGGGTTGAAATTCCAGATATCCGATTTCGTATTATCCGCATAATCCGTATTTGTATCTGTATTCGCCGGATATCAGGCCTACTGTATTCGTATTCGTTTCCGACAAAAAAAACCGTATTTGTTTCCGATCCGAGAATTATCCGAAGAAAATCCGATCCGACACAATCCATATTTGTTTTCATCTGGATCGATCGGAAACTATCCGATCTATTTTCACCCCTACTTCCAAGTGCGTGCATCCTCGGTCGGCTTCGTTTTGGGTTTCTGGAAACGAATAATACTGTTTTCGCACGTGCCTCCGATAATGCATTTCTACGCACGATTAATGTGATGTATCTCCTCACGTGTGCGTGGTGTATTACCATCTATACAATACATAATATTTTAGATGGATCCTACTTAATTAAAGTTGCCATCTACCTTTCACCTTTATCCATGCATAAGTTAAGAGACAAAAACCAATGGAAACAAAAATTAAAGATGATGGCACATACATCATGTAGTCTACTACTGTTGCTTTGAACCTAGGTGCAGCTATTCATACTCCCCTCACCACACGTCATCATTGAGATACGTACTACCAAATTTGTAGCATAAACTATTTGTTTGGTTATTTGCAGTAGTTTGAACACTAACAAGCCTATGTAAATAGTAAATATTAGAGGATGTAGACCTATTTATTTCTCCCCCACGCTGGCGCAGGCTGTAATAAAACTATTGCATGGAATCTCATAGCACCTAAGAGCAAGTTAATAAGGCTGACTGTGCTAGCTATAAGGGAATCCATGTCAGCATAGTCCTATGTGGAGGGGAGAGAAAAGGAGAGAGAGAGAGCCAAGCCGACTCCCATGCAAGAGTCAGGCTATAGCACAGGAAAAGAGGCATTATCCATGCATGTACCCATAGAACTAATTGCTATACCCATGCATGTATTAAATTATCAATACCCATGTATGTATTAAATGATTGAGATCTCTTGTGGAGACAACTTATAGCTAGCTTATTGTATGAGTTAACTGCATCATTATCTTTTGATGACATGGAAATGTATTGGAGGTAGCAGTTATCTGTACTATTAAACTTGCTCTAAGGTTTTGTCTCCTCTCCCTCGTCCTTTTATCTGCCAAGTTAATTAATTACCTATAATACTTAAATGTCAAATTTGCTTTTCCAAAATTATCTTGAATTTGCTACAAGAATTATGTTGATTTTGCTCTTAAACTTATGCTAAATTTGCTTTTCAAACTTCACCTAAATTTGCTTTTGAATTTTATATTGATTTGCTTTTCCAAAATTATCTTGAATTTGCTACAAGACTTAATCTTGGCCATCTCCGCCATGACAAAATCTAGTCTTGATTATATATGACAGTTATAGATTAGATCTTGAGCTGAAATTAAATCTTGCTACTGCCGAAGATAAACAGATCAAGAAAACAGCTTACTGGACAGTGCAGAAAAAATGCTCTAAAATCAATCTTTCATTCCTTCACAGAGAACATTATTGATTTAACAGAATAACAGCCTTCAGCACAGACCAGAAAAGAATAATACTCACCACTATCCAAATATAAAGCAGAGAACAACTACAAATGGACAGCAAGTATTGAAAGGAAAATATCAGATTTAACTGTAAGCTCAAGATTAATCTACCATCGCATCCATATATAATTTCAGTATTATGACATTTCATCACAGAGCAATCAGCCCACAGCACTATTCTTTGCAAATTTCCCGCTAATGAGACTCACTGATATATGGAGTATATCACGAAATTGCAAAGAAACAATAGCCGGAATACTCACAGCAGAGGTGATACTCAAAATCACCATGAAGAAATCGAATGAGGCAAGGCACGCACGCAGCGCTGTCCAAGAAAACCTCGCACCCCTCTGTGCTACCGCAGAAGAGGAGCGTGGCTGATGGAGATACAATGCCCACTCCAACCTCAGGTAGCCGACGCCGGAGATGAAGGTTAGGGTTGACGCCGCACAAGACCAACGAGAGCTCCGGCCGAGAACACTCGTGAACACCAAGAGAAGGTCACAAATCTCCACAAATCACAGCACAAGTCCAAGCCAAATCAACCGCTAGAGGTTAAATCAAACCTTTCCTCTCGGCCAAATCAAAGAAGAGGCTCAAAAAGATTGATCTATTTGGGTATATGTGCTCTTTACTAGATGGAGATTTATATGTATCTATTTGGGTATATGTGCTGTAATGTCATACATGCGTTGTAGTGACATTGTCTGAACAAAAAGATTGATCAGCTATAATGAAATTGTTTGTTACATTCTGCTATAAATAAAATTGTATGTAGCACTACCAAAAGGAGGTACCTTGTATGCGTGCATTGATCAAATGAAATTATATGCGTGGATTGATTCGGATTTGCAGTCCCAAGAAAAGGAAGTATCAGGTTTATGAATGGATGACATGCTTGTGAACGATTTTAAACATTGCTGGTTGAATCAGCCGACAAATTTCACCAGAAATTGACTAGAAGCAAAAGGTTATTTTGACAGTTTCATGCATGTGTGTGGTGGAGGTGTTGGGATATGGGTAGACTACACTAACGCAGATTAAAATTTTCTACCACATAAATCAAAAAGATATGCAAGTAGGAGATCATGGATCATTACCTCTAGACATATAGTGCAGCGAAAGTAAAGTTAAAGCAGTCGATTCAACGAAGAGCGCGTCGGTGTAGTGGTAGTAGTCGATCATTGTCGAGACCCGAATATGCAAATCCGGATCTCTCTGTGTATACCATACTAGTCCAGGAGCACAGTAGTACACACAGTGTAAATATAGATGAAATATTGGCCACACACTCGATTAATAAAAAGCAAAAATATTATTAATTATCAAAGTTGCAACCTTAAGGCCAAGTTTACAATTAATACTCTAAAGGGTTTAAAAAACTAATAGCAAAAAACAAAAGAAAAGCGTAGTAGCCATACGACATGCACACAGGTAATTGACTGAGGAGCGAAGTCCTAATCCGCGAAGTCGTCGATGAAACTTCCTTCAAATTCCTCTGTGGTGGAGGGGGCGAGGGCGGTGGAGGAGGCGTGCGGAGTTGTTCGGGGCGATGAGGTGATGGCGGCTGACAACGAGGTATTCTTTCTCTTTCTCTATAAAACTAGCATAAAACTATCTTATATTGTTGAAAGTGATTCAAACGGTATGTCATTGGCTAACTGGTAAAAAAAAGTGTAACTTGCTCGCCTTAAGTTGTGTTTGGTTTAGGGACAAGGTGGGATGGGATGATCCTGTCCCTGGTTTTGGGATGGGATGATCCCATTTTTTGTTTGGTTGGGGATAGAGTCATCCCTGTTTTTTGTTTGGTTGGAAGGATAAAGTGGGATGGAATGGTCCCATCCTTTGTTTGGATGCAGTGGCGGAGACAAGGGGGGCTGGAGGGGGCCTGGCACCCCCAACTTTTTACTAATCCTCCATTATGTAATTAATTACATATGTTTAATTAGTGGTTTGGTCCCTCCCAATTTAGCCCAAATGTAAAGTATGTTTAAAGTCCAGTCATATGCAGTCCAAATCCTCTTTGTTTTGTTTCTTGTTTTAGCTTTGTATCTACTGATCTTTGTAAATGCGGGTTACAAGGTGGTGCGTACCGTGATCTGTAGGATATGCATATTTGTGTTCTTAATCTTAGGATGATTAATGCAGGCTGGTGAGTTGACTAGAAGTTGTTGTAGCGGAGAGCAGCACAAAGAGGAGAGGTAGCAGGCAGGCGACGCGCGCGGTGGTCGGCGTCGGGGATTGTGCTTTGTGGCCTTGTGGGTAGCAGGTCTGATGCTAGATTAGCGGCGGCTGCGGTGATGTTACTCAAGTTAGTTAGCTACTCATGCTGTCATATACAGGGTATATATATGCCAACCAAAAGCTGAGGGCCTGTTTGGAACAGAGGAATTTCACAGGAATTTTGCAGGAATTTTACAGGAAACAGTTCAATTCCCGCAGAAATCGGGAACAATTCTCGCATTCCAAACAGGGCCTGAAGCTGTACGCAGGAGCATCCATTTCGATTCGATTAAAGAGGGCTGTCCGAAGATGCCGAACTCATCACCGTCAGTACTCCATTCAGTAGCAAGCATCAGCGCCTTCGTCAGCATGCAGTTGCGCTCGGCCAAGCTGTAACGTCATCACTACGTCAGTTAGCGGCAGCTGCGGCGATGTTACTCAAGTTAGTTGGCAACTCATGCTGTCATATACAGTGTGTGTATTTATATACATATGCCAATTAAAAGCTGAAACTGTGCGCGTCTGCGGTGGCATGCAGGAGCATCTATTTCGATACAATTAAGGTGCCATTCATTTCAACTTAAATATTTATATTTGATTTATTTTTTTACTATTTATAAATTTTGTCTTATTCTAATTTTAGGTTGTTGTGAGTTTTTTGTGTTCATTTTTTGTATTTATTTGTATTATTCATGATAAACTAATCTACTTTATCTATTTGTATTTTTTTAAAAAAATTTAGTTATATTAAATAAGTTATTTTCGGTTGTAGTACAATTTTAACTACAAATTACTATTTTTCAGTTTAAATGGCCGTCCCCTAAAAAGAGGACTGTCCGAAGACGTCGAACTCATCATCATCATCAGTACTCCGTTCGGAAGCAAGCATCAGCGCCGGTCAGTTGTGCTCGGCCAAGCTGTAACGTCGTCACTACGTCAGTGCGTGATGCCACTGCTGTCAGGTCGGGACGATATACATGAACTGAATTCATCCTCATCTGGTCGCTCCACTCAGATGGATACTACTGCACTTGGGGTGGGTTCATCATCCGTTCCGGTCCGGTCATGGGTGAGTGCACGCAGAAGAAATGGAGATTGGAGCCGGCCGGTGGCTCGGACGGACCACGGCCGCACCGCACGAACCCATCCAGCTCCGCCGTCCCAAACCACGGACCGGTCAAGGGGCTGTAAGATAGGGTTACAGATTCTTATTTTTTTAGTTTATATTTCTATTTTTTTTAATAATTTACTTATCTGAGAATTTATTTATCTAAGAATCTGAAGTTACCTCAAAAAAGTTTTGCTAGTAAGTTGACTCCAAAGACTCTGAAAGAGGAGATTAGAGACAAATAGACCATGATACCCCTGGTAACACTTCGATTCTATTTGTATTTTATTCCTTTCAATTTGCATATAAATTTCTGAAATTTCTTCATAATTTTTTCTAGACTGAGTATCTATCTTAATGCAATCGCAAAAACACATTTCAAACTTGATACCGTTCACAAGACAAAAAAAAACTATTACTCTATATTAATGCAATCACACAAACACATTTCAAACTTGATACTGTTCACAAGACAGAAAAAATTATGCCATGATTCATAAGCAAGCAACACAGATCCATCTCACCATGATTCTGAAGGGAGGCAGATAAAAAATAGCATACTTACGGCAAAGCAAATGTGAATACACAACACCCTAGTCCCGAGCTTCATCAATACAAAATCTAACTAACATACATTCGACAAAGCAGACAAAAGAATAGCGTAGTTACAACAAAGCAAATGTAAGCATAGGTGAACTGATAGCATTAAGCATCTGAAGGAAGCTTAATTAGTCCATCCAAGCGTCTAAATTGATATCAAAGTGATTTGTGCTATTGTCTTAAGCTATACAAAGTGTGAACGCCGAAAATAAAGTATCAGCAAGCTTCAGAAAAAAAAAAACAGATAGCTCATAAAACGAACACAAGTGTTCATTACATGGCAGAATTGTTAGAGCAAATCCCAATCAACCAATAGAAAATGCTGCCGACTGGAGTGCTTGTCACCTAAGCCCTGTCAATTTCCATTCTCATGCATCATCTATAATAGTCAGAAGGCATGATAATAGGTGGGTTCTTTTAAACTGTGATTTTAGTTTTTAATTTAAAATTTTGAATTATGTTTGCTTGTGAGAAATAGTACGCAGAGAAAAATAGTTACATACAATTTTAGCCGGTATAACTGAACTCGATATATTTTCTATTATAATCTACTTGTAGAACCCGTTTTAAAAAGTACTATTTAAAAATAAGTTACTATACCACCGTATAAAAGTCAATGAACCTAAGCCGAAAAGAAAACAACCAACATCATGGATTTTGAGAACCATCTTCGCCAACTGCGTTGCCAGCAAGATCTGCTGCTGCTTGCCCATCAGAGATAAAGGGCCTGTTTGGGAGAGCTACACCAGCTCCACATCCACGAAAAACAGATTCGGATTCAATTTTGCTAGCCAAACAGTTCTAGCTCCAGCGGCTCCACCGTGGATCTGCTCCACCAAAACCATGGATCTAGCTCCAGATCCACCAAATTGGTGGAGCACCTCAAGGGGTGCTCCACCAAACTCAAGTTGGTGGAGTTGGGGAAAATTACACACCATGCCACTGATTACACAAAAAACGGTTCGTTCTTTCTTTCCCGTCCTCTTCCGGTCGCCGCGCCGCCCCCGGCCGGCCGCCGCACCTCCGGCCAGCCGCCTCACCGCCCCCCAGCCGCCGCTCCGCCTCCTCCCGCTGTCGCACGGATGCCCGCCCTCGGCCAGCCGCCGCGCCGCCCCTAGCCGACCGCCGCGCCACTCCCGGCCGGCCGCCGCGCCTTCGGCCAGCCGCCTCACCGCCCCCAGCCGCCGCTCCGCCTCCTCCTCTGCGCGCGTGCTGCCTCATCGGGAGGAAGAAGAATGGAACTGCTCCACTGACGCGTGGGGCCCAGGTGGAAGTGAGATAGAGAGGGAGGTGGAGCTGTACCAAACACTTTGACGAATCCCAGATCCACGATGGAGCTGCTTCACAGTGGATCCAGGTGAATCTGGAGCTGGTGGAACTCTCCCAAACAGGCCCAAAAGCATCCTATTCTTTCATGCTGTTGGTCCCAACGTCATTACAGACCGAGCCGCGCGCTGGCCCACTCGCGCGTCCACGTCTTTCCCTTCCCGCTCGTCCTGCTCGGCTGGC
This sequence comes from Dendrocalamus latiflorus, assembly GCA_017311315.1. Lineage (NCBI taxonomy): Eukaryota > Viridiplantae > Streptophyta > Magnoliopsida > Poales > Poaceae > Dendrocalamus > Dendrocalamus latiflorus. The sequence goes on along the minus strand of CM029639.1, from coordinate 46,734,389 downwards.
CCACTCGTCATCATTCATTTCCGGCCCGTAGCACAACTCTGACCGTTGCACGCAGCCGCGCGTCGTCGTCGTCTCCGTCTCCGCCTCCACATCCTCCTCCAAACCCAAAGCAATTCCACTCGTCGCTCTTGCTCCACGTACACTTCAACTCCTTTTCTTTTCACGATTCTTCTCTCCTCTCCTCTCCTCTCCTCTCCTCTCTCGTTACAAGGATTCTCTTGATTTCCGTCGTGCCGGAGACCTGCAGCATTTTGGAACGTTCTGGTAAGCTGTCACACCAGTGCCACTTCAAAAATTGACCGGCCGGAACTTCTAGGTCCGCCACCGCCGTGCAGGCGCTTGAACCGCACCCAGAGGCGCTGGAAGGAACAGGAATCTCCTACACGATTCCACCCCTCTCTGCAGCATCGATTTCTGCGATTTTGGATCAAGAGATCCTCCGATTTTTTCTTTTCAGAAAAAAAGAAGCATCGGAATTATTGAGCCGCGTTGCATTTGCATGCCTGTAGAGGGTGTAGTAAAGCATGTGGCAGCGGCGAGACTCCTGAGAGCATCTCCAATGGGTCTATAGCAGCTATCTACAAGAGAGTCCATGTCATCAACTGTCCTACGTGGAAGATATTAAATGAAGAAAGAGAACGCAGCTCTCTACAGCTCTAGAGATAGTATATAGCGCCAAACGAGGCAGCCTCTATAAATTCTGTGTGTGCATGTAAGCATCAAATAGCTATCCTTATAGATAGTTCTTTAGAATGCTAACTTTTATGTGTACTATATAGATGATATGGAAGTCTTATAGTTAGTTGCTAGCTATAACCATTGGAGATGCCCTGAGACCCTGCCGGCCTGTCACGAGGCCTGTCCTGACAGGGTTCATTAACAAGGATAGTTACCCAATCGATTGAGCAATATATTAATCAATCCATCCTACTTTGCAGCCTCTCACCGGAAAGGCTAAATTAATTCCGCTAAAAAAAACAGAAAGAAAAGGCTACTTAATTGTGTACGGTACCCTTCGCCAACTAACATTGCCTTACATTGTCAGGACACTCCAAGTAAATTTGCTTGACACTTGGCCTATGCAGCTATGTCGGTGGTGATCCTTTGGACTTTTTTTTTTGACTTATGGCTGAAAAGCATTGTAGCTGGCTGAGGCTTATTTAGCATAATTAAATTTAAAAAATCTAAAAATATAAAAAATATGTTAGCTCATTACGTATAATACAAACAAATACGGGAAAAAGAACCGGCAAAAAAGCTCAACAAAAAAACCAAAAGTTCAGAAAAGACGAAATTTATGAATAGTAAAAAATAAATCGAAAACTAAAAGCTGAAGCCAAAACGATCACAGCCGACCGTGAGGTGTGAGGGAGAGTTAAAGAGAGAAGCTTTATACTCATGCAAATATCTAGTATTTTTAGAAAATCAAAAATTAGTAGTGCAATCTATCTTTAAACTAGTCATCTCTTATATGAATACAAACTTTAGTACCAAGTTGTAGTATAAGTTTATCTAAAATCGTACCAGTATCGAGCCGTTGGAATGCCCTCGTTGTACACAGTCTTTAGTGAAGCCACTCCGTTTCACGCATCTTAATTAACAAAGCTCGTCTCTGCTGTTTGTTGTTGATTCCTTGCTTTCGTTAAGCTTCCATTAACACGTACTCGCAGATGGCATCCAATAGACGGATCGTCTCCGTAACCCGTGCAAAAACAATTTCAATCTTATTTGAATCAAAATAAAAGGTGTGCATGTGGATTTGATGATCTTTTATCTCATTTATCTTTCCTATATCCCAGCATTTACTTGTAAACATTAACAATAGGCATATTATGGCCATGTTTTATACATTTTATTGGTCTTATAAGTTCCTTTATTCTTGTGCTTAGCGAAAATACGCCGTATAAAAAAGAAAATGGATGGAGTGATGATACAAGTTGATCGTTCCATGCATGAAACCGGGCTAAGTGGAGCAGGATTAGTCAGCATTGTATCTGGTGGAGTGGAGATAAGAGCATAATCTATGCCATATGCTAGTACCAGACAGCCTTATTAATAAGTGATCGGTGTGATTAAGATTCTCCACCTACATGCATTACATGTGAAAGTCTGAGAAGTGGACATGGGGAGGGAGATGCACAAACAGTTTTGTTGGCATTTATTTAATGGGGGGGGGGGGGGGGCGGTCCAATCGGTTTTGCTTTATAATGAAAAGAAAAGAAAAGACATCATGCAAAACAGAAGACAGAAGGTGATCTTTGACTATACTACAGAAAAGAGGTCTAGTTTCGGATACATGTTAGTATCATTTTTGCCATGTTGCATGGTGGCGTTTGATGAGTTTTTTTATAAATATGTTAAGTCAAAGTAAGTACAAAGATATATGTTTGCGAAGAAAAAAGGCACTGCCATTTATACGTGCTACACCCAGTTCAATCGCTCGCTGCGCTGCGCCTCGTACTGCCACAAGTTCCCTGCCAACCATGAAATATATGCGTCAAGATCGTCCTCTGAGTTCGTGGGTCTTCGACCATGTGGTGTCGACCACGGTCGTTTCGACTACGTTATTACGAACACGTTGTGTTGACCACGGCTCGTCAACCACGTTGATTTTACTGCAACTCTGGTCATACCGCTTAGACAGAGCCGATACTTTCAGTCTTCGATCGCTCGCTGATTCCACCATGTTGGTCTAACCGCATTGTTCTCTTTAAATGTTGCTTGGATGCCTCAATTATGGCTCCTCGATCACACAGGTATTCGAAGCACCGATCGGATACTTAAATTTGGTATACCAAACGGTTCACTATATCTTATGACCGGCTTGCTATAGTTCGGAGGGTCTCTGACTCCAAGGGTTCTGGCTGGTCTCCGACTCCTACATGAACTTGGGCACGCATGTACTCGACTACTATCAATAATAAGATTAATTCTAACACAATCTATGGTTCGGTGCAATCAATTATTGTGTCGTGCCTCATACAGCTACAAGTCCTCAGCCGGTCACTATATCTTATGCCCTGTTTTTTCTATTTTTAATTTTTTAAATTTAGTTATATTAAATAAATTATTTCTAGTTATAGTACGATTTTAACTACAAATTATTATTTTTCAGTTTAAATGAGACTGTCCGAAGATGTCGAACTCATCATCATCAGTACTCCATTCGGAAGCAAGCATCAGCGACACTCTTATTAATAAGTGATCGGTGTGATTAAGATTCTCCACCTACATGCATTACATGTGAAAGTCTGAAAAGTGGACATGGGGAGGGAGATGCACACACAGTTTTGTTGGCATTTATTTAGGGCCTGTTTGGGAGAGCTCCACCAGCTCCAGATTCACGAAAAACAGATCCGGATTCAATTTTGCTAGCCAAATAGTTCTAGCTCCAGCAACTCCACCGTGGATCTGCTCCACCAAAACCATAGATCTGGCTCCAGATCCACCAAATTAGTGGAGCACCTCAAGGGGTGCTCCACCAAACTCAAGTTGGTGGAGTTGGGGAAAATTACCCACCATGCCACTGATTACACACCAAAAAACGGTTCGTTCTATTTCTTCTTCTTCTCCGCACGCAACCTTTTCTCCTGTTGCGCCGAGCTGGCCCGCCTCTACGCGCGCCGCTGCTCCTTGCCCCAGCCGCGCCTGGCTCCGCCCCAAATCCGCGCGCTGCCCCCGGTTTTGCCCGAATCCACCCCGTACGCCCCTACCACCGGCCTACTCTGCTGCTCCTCGCCCCCGTCTTCAATGCCGCCGGCCGGCGTTTACTCCCCCGAGTGCGCGCTCGGCTATAAAGTGCCCAAGCTCACCTCCTCCCCCTTCTTCCTCCTTGAGATGCCTCCCCACATGATGAATTGAGAAATCACCACTTGAATCCACCGCGCACGCTTCTTCTCCGCCTCCGGCCGGCCACCGCCACTTCCGCCACCGCCCCCTCCTCAAGCGGTCCCAGGCCGATTTCTCGCGGCAGGAGCTGCCCCTCGGTGTCCCGAAGCCACCCCCGTGGTCGGTTGCCGCCCTCCGCCGCCCAAGCTTCCCTGCCACAGCGACCCGGCCGCACCGCCACATGCGCTCGCTGCCGGCTCACCTCCGTTCCCCTCCGTCCACTTCGACCACACCGGTGAGCTCCCTATACCTCACCTCTTTCCCCCTCTCCTCGGACCGTCGGCGCTCCAGTTCCTCCTCACCGCCGGCCGCCTAGAGTCGCCGCCCGCCCGCCTTGGCGCCACCCCGAGCCTCCTCGACGTGTGGGCCCAGGTGTCAGTGAGATAGAGGAGAGCAAACTCAGAGCTGGAGCTGTACCAAACACTTGGATGAAACCCAGATCCATGGTGGAGCTGCTCCGCGGTGGATTTGGGTGGATCTGGTGAATCTGGGTGGATCTGGAGCTGGTGGAGCTCTACCAAACAGGTCCTTAATCTGTATGTGTGGGGGGGGGGATCTGGTGAGTGCACTAATTATGTGAACAAAGATCATATGAAACACATTAGCCAACCATGAAATATATTCGTCAAGATCATCCTCTAAGTTCGTAGATCTTCGACCACGTTGAGATGACCATGTGGTGTCGACCACGGCTGCTTGGCCACGGTCGTTTTGACTACGTTATTACGACCACGGCTGCTCGACCACTGCTCGTCAACCACGTTGATTTTATTGCAACTCCGGTCGTACCGCTTAGATAGAGCCGATATTTCCGGTCTTTGATCACTCGCTGTTTCGACCATGTTGGTCTAATCGCATTGTTCTCTTCAAATGTTGCTTAGACGCCTCAACCATGGCTCCTCGATCACACAGGTGTTTGAAGCACCGATCAGATTCTTAAACTTGGTATACCGAACGGTTCACTATATCTTATGACCGGCTTGCTATAGTTCGGACGGTCTACGACTCCAAGGGTTCCGGCTGGTCTCCGACTCCTACATGAATTCAGGCACACATGTACTCGACTACCATTAATAATAAGATTAATTCCAACACAATATATGGTTTAGTGCAACCAGTTGTTGCGCCGTGCCTCATACAGCCGCAAGTCCTCAACCGATCGCAAGGTGCATGACCAATTTATGGCAGTTTATGCAAAAAGATGGAAGGAAAACATATGTTCTGGGTGAACCGTAATTACAACGAAAAGATAATTATACCGTGTCTCCATTTTACGAAAGTACTTCTCGATAGATCATTTTTGATAGGGAAAGCAAAGGTTTGGAAGGAAAGTTTTAGCGATCAGATCAGGTATTCGATCCTAAAAATCAGGGAATGATTGGCACCATGTGGGAGCTACGTATGTTGCTGGTGGCCCTTGCTCATGCCTATAAAAAGAGATGGATCAGACAGAGAGGGCACCCGGGAGCAGGACACATCTGACAAACCCCATGAACGGGGGGAACCCACGAAGAAGATACATAGAAAAGGGAGGAGACCCTATTAGTATACATACACAAAGACATACGCAGAGAACATACCCACACAGAAGGAGGAGAAGGCAAAGGAGTAGAAAGAAGTTATCTGCACAAACCAGACATGACATACTCTGCTCAAGAGGGTAAAAAACCTTCCCTTTTTTGGTTTCTCTTTTATCTAGCTGGTTTGCAGGCCAATGAACAATGGCAGTGGTGGAGATGTCACCAAGCGCCTACAGTCGCTGCCAATAATATTGTTGATTAGATGCTGTGGAGCTCACCATTATGCGGCCCGTGGCCACGACATTGCGACTATCAAGATCACCATCTGTCTTCCTACTCACTGGGCTTGAGGCAAGAAGTCTCTCTATTCTCTTGGGTAAATATGAAGGTCTCATGAATCCATCGTGCCTGCCTCCGAACTTGTCATGTTCGTTGCAACGCCCGTGAGCTGTCGGCTCCCTCCACTCTTACATGTGGCGTGCGCCTTGGCTAAGCTGTGCAGTCACGATGATTTGTCATGTACCAGAGTAGTCCCGTCTACTGCTGAGGACGCCGCATCTGTCGTCGACACTCTGCTCGACTTAACACCAAGCTCCGCAAGGCGAGTTCGATCACACTCTCGCAAGACCTTCTTGACGTATGAGATGCAACATCGCCAACCGCCGTTGTAATCCAGCGAGGATGGACTACCCTCGTAATCTTGACATTCTCCTATCGTGTGACTTCACCACATTGGAGTTGTCGCAGCCGACCTCCTACTGGATTTGGATGTCTACGATCGCTTTCTGTATTGGGGCACTTCTAACCGTTTTCAGTACTCGGATGCCTCCGACTGCTTGCTGCACTTGGATGTCATCAACCGCTCATAGTACACAGGCACCATCGACCACCCACTGTACTTGGGCACCATTAACCGCCCACTATACCATGGCACCATTGACCACCTGTTGTACGTGGATGTCGCCTTCTGTACTCAGTCACTTTCAATTGCCAGCCATGCTCGGTTGCTTATGACTGCCTTATGTGCTTAGTCGCTTATGACCGCCTTCAGTGCTTAGTCAATTACGATTGTCCCCTATACCTAGGCACCATCGATCACCCCACTGTACCCGGACGCCATTGACTTCTTGCCGTACTCAGTCACTTTAATTCGCTATACACTCGGATGCTTCCAAATGCTTGTCATACTCAGACGTCGCTGACCACTTGCTGTAATCGGTCACTTACGACTGTTCGCTATGCTCGGATGTCACTGACTGCTGGTGATACTCAGACATTGTCGACTGCCTTCTATGCTCGGTCGCTTACGACTACGCGCTGTGCTCGAACGTTGTCGACTGTTGTTGATACTCGGTCCCGTACGATTGCTTGATGTGCTCCAATGTCATCAACCACCTTCTGTGCTCGATCGCTTACGACCGCTAGCTGTACTAAGTCGCTTCAGTGCTCGAATGCTTCAGACCACTTTCAACGCTCGAGCGCCATCGACCGCCCACAATACTTGGATGTCACCAACCACCCGCCGAGCTGGGATACTTCTAATAGCCTCCAATCACTTGTTGAAGACGGACACTTCCGACCGCTTGCCGAACACAGACATCTACAACTTCTTATCAAACTTGGACTTCTACGACTGCATGTTGTACACGAGTGCTTCTGATTGCTTAAGTTGGACGCCTTCGACCGCTTATTGAAGGCGGATGCTTCTGACTGCTTATCGAAGTGGAGTGCCTCTGACTGCTTGTCGTACACGAGTACCTCCGACCGCTTGTCGAAGACATGCACTTCTACTACTTGTCGTACACAAGCGCCTTCGACCGCTTGTCGAAGACAGGCGTCTCCGACCGCTTGTCGTACACGAGCGCCTCCGACCACTTGTCGAAGATGGGCGCCTCTGATCACTTGTCGAAAATGGATGCCTCCGACCACCTTCAATACTCGATTGCTTATGACTGCTTGCCATACTCAAGTGTCATCGACCGTCTTTCATACTCGACGTTCACGACTGCCTTTGGCATTTGTACGCCTTTAACTGCTCGCTGTGCTTGGATGTCATTGACCGCCTTTAGTACTCGGATGTCCTCGATGGCTCCTTGTAGTTGAGCGTCATCAACCGCCTTTGGTACATGGTTGACTTCGAGCACCCGTTGTACTCTTATGCCTTTGACCCCCCCCCCCCGAAGTACTCGTGCGCCTACTGACCACATGTGGTACTTGGACGAGACGTGCTACAGTAATCAGTCCTACTGCAGTGATCGGTCGAGTGGTTTGATGGCTTCTGACTTATGACTATGACTGATGGTCGATGGCTTCCGACTTACGACTACGATCGATAGTCGATGGCTCTCAACTACCGACCAAGTTCGATGATCGATGGCTTCCAACTACCAGCTACGACTGATGGTCGAATGGCTTCCGACTACCAGCTATGACTAATGGTCAACAGATTCTGACTACCGGTTATGACTGATGGTCAATGACTTCCAACTGACAGTTACGACCGATGGTTGATGGCTCTCGACTAGCGACTATATTCGATGGTTGATGGCTTTCAACTTTCAACTAGCGATCACGAGCGAGGGCTTTCGACCACGATAGATTTCAACCACAGAAGGCTTTCGACCATGATGGATTTCGACTACAGATGATATTCGATGGCTTTCGACCATAGACGACCTCCGATGGATTTCGAATAGGATGGTTTTCGAACATGGACAATTTCCGATGGATTTCGACCATGATAGATTTTGACCACGGATAACTTTCAATGTATTTCGATCACGATGGTTTTCGACCACGGACAACTTCCGATGGATTTCGACCAGGATGGCTTTCAGCCACATACGACTTCCGATGGTTTTTGACCATAATGGCTTTCAGCTATGGACAAACTTCTGATGGGTTTTGACCATGATGACTTTCGACTATGGACAACTTCTAATGGATTTTGACCATGGACAACTTCTAATGAATTTCGACCATGATATTTTTTGACCACGGATAACTTCTAATGGATTTCGACCACGGACAACTTCTGATGGATTTCGACCATGGATGACTTCCAATTGGTTTCGACCACGATGGATTTCAACCATGGACGACCTCAAATGGATCTCGACCATTGTCTACTTTGATGGATTTTGACCACGGATGACTTCTGATGGCTTTCGACCACATATTACATACGATTGCTGATGGCTTCTGGTTTTCAACCTTCGGCTGTTTCCGATTGCCGATGGCTTCTGGCTTTCGATAACCGACTACTTTCGATTGTTGATAGCTTTCAGCTTTCGACTGCTGACTATGTCCAAATGCTAATGGCTTCCGGCTTTCGACTACAGATCACTCCTGAATGACTATGGTTTTCGACTTTCGAGGAGTCTTTCCCAGCGATCACTTTCGACAACGTCGATACTGAACCTTGGCGTTCTGCTCTATAAAAGTAAGGATGGTTTACCCTTACGACACCTGAGTTCCGCTAAGTGCGTCTACATTGCAGTGGGGTCCTTCCTGTTGGTCACTTTTGATCACTTTGACATCTGACCCAGGTGTTCTTCTCTGCCAACCTCACCACCTGAATTAAGTACGTGTACTATACCGATTCTACTGCTATTATCATCAAATCAGTCATGCTTGATATGAATCATGCACACTTTTGACCATCTTAATTTTACATGTCGCTTAATACCGTCGAGTCGAACTGTAGAGGTGGGTATGGCCAATACAAGGCTATGCTATCAACGCCCTATAGATCGACAAGGCTATGGATAATGCCAACACCACATCTACATCAATCATTCATCACATGCACAGAGAACGTGAAGCGAAGGCTAAAAACGACGATCAATGCACAGCTTAATCAGAGGTATTCTGTGGGTTTACCCTACAGATGTAATTAACCGGGCGCCTTGCAAGGCTCGGGAACCAGAAGATCACATCGCCCATGTCAGATCTGCTACATAAAGCAGGCCATGGAACTCATATATAGAAAGAAAACTTGTAATTTTGTTATTCTCGAATGAATGAATAAAATGCATGTTTCCCTATTTGTTTTGTATTTATTTATTTATTGTGTACTTTAGTACACTGGCACGTCCACATTCTATACCCCGAGGCAAGAAATCTGGGAACGATTTCTCGTGTCAAACAGGTGGTAAAAAGTATTTTAGTACTATATCAAACTTGCTCAAGGATTTCTTAGAGTTTTTCTGTTTCTCCACTCTGTTTTTTCACTTTTCACAACCAGCTAAAGTTGAAGAGTCATGCAAGAATTTGGCCTGGTAAGTTGGTAACTGCACCACAAATCATCAGCTATACAAACCCGGAAGGTTTCCCGGACGCTGAGGCCAGCCACGTCGCCCCCAGCGCTCCCTCGGCCGGCGCGTGGCGGCCGAAATTTGCGTATGGTCGGGGGAGTGGTTTTGCGAAAAAGTCCCCGCGTTTTTCCGAAATTACATAAAGGTCCTTTTTCCTCGCGAAAAGGTCCCTGCCATTTTTTTCAAACCCCTCCACTTTGCAGGATAGCGCCCCGCGGTTTCTAAATTACGTACAGGTCCTCGTTTATTACGTACATGCCCTCGATTTTTTTACGAAAAAAGCCTTCGACTTTTTTGAAAATATACATGTGCCGTCGATTTTTTTGCCAGTTTTTTTCCAGCCCCTCCACTTTGCAGGATAGCGCCTCGCGGTTTCTACATTACGTACGGGTCCTCGTTTATTACGTACATGCCATTGATTTTTTACGAAAAAGACCTTCGACTTTTTTGAAAATACACATGTGCCCCTCGATTTTTTTTAAATTTTTTTAAAAAAACTCCTCACGAATTCTCGCCTCTTTCACTTCGGTACACACGGTGGCTGGCGCGGCGTGGCGCCGCGCCTATGAGGCTAGTGGACAATAAAAGGGGTATAAAATTTCGAAGAGCAGTTACTTCTTCTCTCTGTAGGAAAAAAAGGAATTCTTTTCCTAATTTTTTATCCTCGAAAAAATCACTCAAATTTTCCTTTTCCTGCGACATAATGAGCCACAGTTTCCTGCAACAGAATGAGCCACATTTTCCTGCAACATAATTAGCCACCTGGCTTCTCTTCAGCAACAGCTCACATTGATTTCTTCCTTCCCCACTATTTCCACTCCCCCACCCCACCATCCCTCTCGCTCTCCTCCCAAATCTTTTCCTTTTCTCCTCGCTTTCTCATGCTTTGACGCCACCATCCGGAGCTTTGGCTTTCTCTCTCTCCCCCATCTTCTCCTCTGCCACTAATTAAAGCAGAGGGAGAGGGAGAAGAAGAGAACAAAAAGGAGCACGGGAGAGGAGGAGGTGGTCAGGAGGAGGAAGGGGAGGAGAAAGATGTTTGATAGCCTGCTCAACTCCAAGTTCTACAACAAATGGTACAAGTTTCTTCTTTGTTGATTCAGTCTGGTCCGTGACTGGTAGACTTCAGGTCTAGTCTGTTCTTGAAGTTGGCTTCGCTGTTCTTGTGGACTGCGGAGCCAGAAATCGAATTCCTGAGTTCATTTGCTGTTGATCCGCATGTTAAAGGATTCTTTCTTGGACTGGCAAACTCTTTTTTTTTTTGCCTTCTTTTGCAGGAGATTATCAGGTCTTATTCTTGATTTATGTTGCTGTTGCTTGTGTTCGTTCTGCTTTTCCTGGCTTTTTGATGGATTGCGCATCTTCCTTTTTGGAGATTGTGTTGCTTGTGAGAATTGCAGCATTCTCGATTTGGGCTGCATTTGTTTGATTCGTTGTTTTCATTTGTCTAATTGCTGAATTCGTTATTGTTTGACGCAGCAAGCACGCGATCAAGTGCACCCGGACTCGGCTGGATCTGGTGCGGCGGAAGAAGCAAGCGATGGTGAAGTTCCTGAAGAAGGACGTCGCCGACCTCCTGACCAATGGCCTTGAACCGCACGCCTTCGGACGGGTACTGTCTGCATACTCAAGTCATCAACTTGCATTGTTTAGTACTCTTAGAAGGATTTTACTTGGTGCAAACTGGGCAAAGTTGATATTCAAGTATCTTTTTGGCATGAGATGTGTCGGTGCAGTGAAAACATTGTTGTTTTGTCCAGAAAAATCTCTGGTGAAATGCAGAACCATTTGAGAGTTCTTCAAGTGATATATTCCTGATTGGTGTTGTTTTCTCTCCTTGATTGCAGATGGAAGGACTGATTGTCGAGATGAACCAAGCATCCTGTTATGATATGATTGAGCAGTACTGCGAGTACATAGTGAAGCAGCTCAACAACCTGCAGAAACAGAGGTATCTCTAATGTTTATTGTTATCACAGGACACATGGAACAATGTTGTGATACACCATTTTCAGCCTGCCAATTTCTGTTTTGGATCATTTGCTGTTGTATATCCCACTCGGTCACCGCCATGCATAAAATCGCGGTAGGAAGAAAAAGGCAGAAAGATCATAGATTCATAATCCATCCACCTTAATTATAATGACTCTGATTTTTTCCCTTGAAATATCCATATACTCTGCTCTACCTTCCCTTTAAATAATAGTTCATTGTGATTTCCTAGCTTATGGGGAATGGTTCGAAATTCTTGCTTTAGTGTATAGCCTTAACTTGATTCTCTCAATCAGCTCTGCACAATGGATGCCATAGTCCATTTTGTCATGCGCATGCCACATGTCTCCTCCAGATTGAACACCTAAATGACGCAAATTTAGTCATCATAGCGAAATAAGCAACTTAGTGTTTGCTATTTTCTATAGCTGTTTGCATGGTGCTTCCAAAGTTGTAAAGGAAGGATCTGGAAACTGTAAAGGTGCATATACTAGCTTTTCACTGGTGTTATGCTGTTATGTTATGTACATTTCCCAACACCCATAGATAGGGATAATGAGAAATTTTGGTTGAAATTTACTTGAGCAGGGTTACACACGCACACGCACCAAACTGTCATACTCTGAGTTTCTTTTATGGTTTGCTAGATCAATAAGTATGTACCACTTGCAAAACTTAGAAAAAGTTCTCGTTGCATTGAATTAAGATTACATAACTTTCTTTCTGCTGCAATTGGTCACTAAATCTGTGATGGTGCATTAACAGTGACTGTCCTCAGGAAGCCTTGGAAGCTGTGTCGACTTTAATTTTTGCTGCTGCTAGATTTCCTGATTTGCCTGAACTGTGTGACCTCAGACATGTATTCATGGAGAGATATGGGAGTTCCATTGAATCTTTTGTTAGTTCTGAGGTGCTTAAGATGCTGCCCTTTTCGTTGCGTTTGAGTTGCTCTCTTGTGTTGCACCTATGTTGATTAACCTTTGTATGGACAGTTTGTTCAGAAGCTTCAGAATAAGTCATTTACTAATGAAGAGAAGTTACAAGTGATGCAAAACATTGCTGAAGAATTCGCAATCCCATTTAATACCAAGGCATTGGAACGGAAGATATCTGGTGTACCTCAAAATAAACATGTAATATTTTAGTGAACTTACTGAATTATATCATCATATGTATTTCTTTTTATTAACTACTCAAATAATCATTTACTAAAGATATGTGGGTCCATTCACGTATGGTCTTGGATTCTTTTTTCATCAGGCTTTTCTGAAGACGGGTTCATTTAAAGGGGTTGAGGTCGAAGCATCAGCATGCAATGGACAAAAGGTGCATAGGCATGCTGTGCATGAAAGAAAATCTAAAGCTACACCTGAAGGGCAGGAACAGAAGCAGGAAATGCAGATAAAGCCAAAAGATATTCATGTCATTCCTGATGGCATTGGTCAACTTGGTGAGAAAAGCTGGAAGAACTATCCAGATAAACCTAATGAGAAGAAGCATGTGGATAATGACCTGCCTCCTTTGGACATGAAGCGAAGGAATGGTCAAAAGGAGATTAAGAAAGATGACAAAAAGAATGGTCAGCCTTGGAGGGAACTGATGAATGCAGAGGAGTTAGATCTCAATGGCTTAAAGAAACAGGAGGTTGGTGTAGTGAAATCTCTTCAAGGAGAAATCAACAGAGTAGTTCCTCCATACACAGAACCAAGGGAGGCTGAGAAGAAAGACTCTACTGAAAAGGCTGATGGGAAAGGCTACCACGTCCACCGATCACGCATGGCTGGTGGCCCTGGTCATAACTGGGGATGTGCTGACTTGGGGCTTAAAACGCCGGGCCTAGAAAAGCAAGGAATTGAGTCAGCTAGCACCTTGAATGGTGAAACAGTGAACAAGTCTGCTCCTTATTCTAAGCCCTACAGAGCACCGAGTGAGAAGTCTGCTGAAGAAGATAAAACCAGTTTGTATAATAGACCACAACATGTAGGAGAGTTTGGACAGTCGGTACAAGATAGGCAGCAAGTGCCAGAGAAGGAGAAGGCAGTCAATATGCGGCCGCCTTATATTAAGCCAAACTTTAACATGCGACCTGCGCATGAAAATCCTACAAATCAAGCCGCTAATGGTTACAAGCATACTGGTTCCGAAGAAGCAGGCCACCAGAGAGATGTGCTGGTTGATGATGATGCACTTCGGCCTGTTTCCGTCAGAAGGAAAAATGCAAAGCCACCTGCATATGGTGATCCTCATGATGAAATGACTAATTTGGAAAAGATGACAAATCAAACACCCCATGGCCGAAGAAGAGATTCAAGCAAGAGGAATGGCTCCTATGATGATTATGACCAGAAAGGTGGTTATATCCAGGCCCTAGAAGGTGGGGTTAATGACTCCATCAGTAATGCGAGGCATGTTCAGCGAATTCCTAGCGAACGAAGAAAACACACAAGCAGGCCGAATAGATCAGCAAGTGGCAATGATTACGAGTCAGAGGAGGATGAGACAAGCAATGCAATTGATTTTGGTAATCTTTTGCCCCGAGCACCTAGTTCACATCGGAAACACAGGAGTAGGAGTGCTCATGCCCGCAGTGGAGGCCGTGACGATGAGGAAAGGATGATGGATAAGCTTCTGATGCATTACAGCAAGAAAGGTATAGATAGGGAGGAGCGTAAGACAAGAACAAAATCCCGGACCCCTCGACCTCGAGTTGATCAACCTGCTGATGGCATTGGAGAACGATCTAACAGAGAAGGGGGCCCCATGCACCCTCCAGAAAGAGCTGTATCTCTACCTACAGAATCTTCTACCTCAGATGCGAAGCCGAAAGTTACTGCTCGGTCCATCTCAATGCAGCCGGATATGTCTAGAGGGAACGTGCACCCAAGAATGCCGGATTTCGATGAACTGGCTGCACGGATCAGCGCCCTGAGGAAGGCATGAGCTGCCACAAGACTGTCTTCAGGCTTCAGGATGTTCTGTGTTCTTTCAGGAACTTCTATCATAGCATCTCATGATGCCGGTCACAGGAATGGGAGGATCTTGAGGTACTTGCATTGCATTCTCCCTTGTGGCCTTGCAACCTTCCTTGGTGGTATACTTGCTTGCAGTGCTCCCAGTGTGTCTAGATAGAACATTGGTAGGAGCAGTTAAGTGGCAGCTTATAGGAATACCATACTATATTGAATTGGATGTGGTCGTTTGTTGTATTCATAAAACAATGTTTGTGATCAGTGTATAGATGGAAGTTGATGAGGCGTATAATGATAATGATTGTTATTTTTTGTTAGCACTAGCATGTGAGTTTGTATGCATTTCTATTTGGAGAGAAGTGGCCTTTTTCACATGCTCCTAGCTGGAGGTTGAGCCGGAGGAATGGAGGATGCTTTACGATTCGCACTGCCAGATGTGGCGTGAGGTAAGAGCATTTCGGGGACCAAAACGAGTTTGTCTGGCTCAACTGTGTATCTGATGTTGGATTGGAAACTGCATGTCTGAAGCGGCTATCTCTTGCAAGATATCGTAATGACTTTTTCATAAGCATGGAGTACTGTAAAGTGCCAGCTGCAAAGGATATCAACTATGTCTGATCATGTACCCATCATCTAGAATTGAGCAGATGCTATTTTTTTTCCCATTCCAGCAAACAAAATAAGCAGTATCATGTGACATGATACGATATGAAGATGTGCATATTATCTGTTGAACTTGTTTCTCTTCTCCCTGGAGGACCATGCAGCCGTTGCCGCGACAAACGGCGCCGACGCCGGCAGCTGCTTATGAGCAGAACTGCATAATATTCTAGACACGTTCTGCCGGATTCCGAGTCACTAGGAGTGTTTTCTCTTTCTTTGTAGACGTAGCTAGCTTCAAAATCCAATGAATTGGAGTACTAAATTATCAACCGAACTAATTGCCAGTCTTGTTTCTTTGTAAATACAAAAGGGAACAAACTGAAACTGCTCTTCACTAGCCAAGTTAAACACTGGTTCCAACAAAATGAAGGACAATTTTCCCCGGAAAAAACGAGGCCCAATTAATTTAGCATGTTCTTTCTTCTTTTTCTAATTTTGAGTTAGGCAGCTGTTGAAACTAAACTCTACTAACACAATACATGCCACATGTTTGCAGACCGCTAGGTCAGTATTGTCTGTGTAGCTAGCTAGCCCAATGACCTCATCACACTGACGACGAAACGTAGGATGTAGTTGTCGCCGCCGTCGAGCAGGTCGTCGCAGACGAGCCGCTCCAGCCCGGGGTCTCGCGGCAGCGCCCCGCCGTGGTACAGGATGGTCGCCGCCGCCGCCGCCGGTCGGCTCGCCAGGCAAGCCGCCAGCCTCGCAACCTCGCGAAGGAACAGCGGCAGGAGACCCTGCACGTACGTGAGTACACAACAAAAAACTCAAATCTGCCTCCAAAATAACAACCACCTACTACTAAATACTAGCAATTAAGCAAACCAACGTCGACCCAACACAAACAAAATGCAATGAACTCGTGAATTAACTCACCATGCGAATGTATGTGCATGTGAGCCTTGAATGATTCCTGCGTGTTTATATATATATACATGCATCGGAACCATCTAATGGGAGGGTTTAGCTAGGTTAGGTGCGGATTGATTCCGGTTGGCGGTGGCAACGACGGGCGCCCATTGTCGCGCTCGCGCTCGATAGTCACCGACCACCTAGCTGCTTGTTTACCTCGCCCGCCGGCCACTGTACCGGAGCCCTCGGTTTTGGACTCCGCTTCCGCTTCCTCGGTTTCTCCACCCGCTTCCTACTTTATTTCCCTGCGTGCTCTCTTTCTTGACCTTTTTTTTCTCTTCGTTGGAGTCATAGACGGTAATGATGAAAGTGACGGGATTTTGGCTCTGTTTTTTCCAGGTTCTAAAAGGCTATTTTTCGATTTTTCTATAGTAACTAATTTTTAAACAAAGTATCTTTTTAGATAGAATCTACTAGTTAATTATAGTACATATTTTACCGACTTCATTTATATCTACAAAAGTCGTATGTGAGTTTCTGTTATTCTATAATCTCTCGCATAAATAGCCTAAAAGTCACAAACCGTAATTAAAAATTATAAACTTCAACCAAAAAGAATATGCCCTTTAGCACCACCATCACTGCGTCATTGCTATAGCAACGAAAAGAAAAAACTCCGGTCAATTCTTCTGGATTAAGGCCTAAAGGCCCATTTAGAATGCAGCTATCGCACATGAATTACGAAGGATTTTTTTTAGGAAGCAATTTGTGGGTTCGTTTCCACTCAAGCAGTGGCGAGCCAAGATTTAGTTACGCCTTGGGCTCAGTGCTAGAATAATCTAGGCTATCTAGACTAGACCATGAAAATGGTACCCAAGCTGAACTAAATTTACCTGGGCTATACACTAGATATTTTTCCACACCCCGGGCTGAAGCCTACCCTGCCTGGGGTGTGGATCCGCCCCTGCACTCAAGCATTGGCTTTTTTTATTTGCTGCTACGGTAGCTAGCTTTTAAATGATCTATCTTTTTAAGACGGACTTTATAGGTAGATTATAGAAAACACTATATCGAGTTTATTTATACCGGCTAAAATCGTATGCGACTTTTTTCGTTGTGTATTGTCTCTTGTGAACAGCCAAAATTAAAAAACCAAAAACCAAAGCCACAGCCCAAAAAACCCACACTTTAATTCTCTTAAGATTCATGAAAAATTCTTGTGTTACAAATGGAGCCTTAGCGTGCGTCTTTTATTCTATGGCTTATGGCTGTCGTTGATGGCTTTTAGTCATAAGAGCAGTCACAGTGCAGACTCTACCCATAGTTTCTATACCTCGAAGACTTCATCACAAGAAACCATGCTCCCCAATGCAAAGTTTGTAGTAGTAGTTTCTATAGCAGAAAGAGAACTGATCAGCTGTGGCATATTACCATGTGATCCACCCTACACCTCTCAACAGCTACTTCGCTAGAAGAATATGCCCAGACGCATACATGAAATTTTCGATAATAGCCATGAGTCATCCATTACAATATATAGCAATAGAAACCTAGATATGAATTGCAATCTAAATAGATAAAATATTTAGATAATATTAAGCCATCCATCATCATTCTGCACACAGAACTCCAAGCAGAACTGTTCTTGAACATGAAGGCTAATATATATATATATATATATATATATATATATATATATATATATATATATATATATATATATATATATATATATATGCATAACTCTACCTAATTAGTTTGATTCCCAAACTTTTGCCAGATGTGATCAATCAAATCAGATTGTAGTTGCCTGTGAGCTTCACGATCACGAATCTCGGTATTTCTCTGTAGTACCTCCTCCATCACCGGATCATGACCATGAGTGATTGTAGATGCCTGAACAGTAGACGTGGTTGCTTCCTCGTTCAAGTCAAACGAATCGTCTTGTATATCCTTCTCGTCTTCGATTATCATGTTGTGAAGTATTATACAAGCTAACATGATATTTTCAAGATCCCCTTGATCATATAGACGTGCCGGCCGACGCAAAATGGAAAAATGAGATTGTAAAATCCCAAATGCACATTCAACATCTTTTCTTGCCCCCTCTTGATGTTCTGAAAACAGCTTGTGCTCAGCTGATTGTGGTGCACGTATGGACTTGACAAAAACAGCCCACTCTGGGTATATGCCATCTGCAAGATAATAAGCTTTGGTATATTGCCTTCCATTCACAAAGTACTGCACCTAGGGAGCTTCTCCTCTTAAATGATTGACGAACAAAGTAGATTGATTCAGCACATTGATGTCATTGTTGGATCCCGCCACTCCAAAGAAAGCATGCCATATCCATCGGTCATGAGAAGCAACAGCCTCTAGAATGATGGTTGGTACACCATGATCACCACGAGTATACTGTCCCTTCCATGCATAGGGACATTTTTCCCAATGCCAATGCATACAGTCAATGCTCCCTAACATGCCAGGAAAACCACGACGCTCACCGATCTCCAACAATCGTTCGACATCTTGTACTGTGGGGCGTCTCAAGTATTCTTCACCATATACTTCAATGACACCCTGAACAAACTTTTTCAAGCACTCCACACCAGTACTTTCTCCCATCTTCAGATACTCATCATGCTGGTCTGCAGATCCGCCATATGCTAATTGACGGATTGCTACTGTACACTTATGAATTGGTGAGAAACCGGGACGATTCAGAGCATCCGGTCTCAATGTGAAGTACTCTGACCACCCACTTAAGGCCTCAACAATCTTCAGAAAGAGGGGCCTCCTCATCCTAAATCTTCTACGAAAGTGTGTCTCACTGTAGACTGGATTAGGAGAGAAGTAGTCATCCATTAGTTGCTGGCTGGCTTGTTCACGAGGTCTGTCCACATATCGCCTAGAACCACGTTGAGATCTTCCACCTTGTATGACATCAACAACGGACTGCATCTCAGCTACTAGATGATCGCCTAAATCATCTAGAATTTCTTGTTCTTGAAGATAGTCTTCCATGCAGTACAGATCAGCAGGGTCGCTGCTGCCATCTCCATCCATGGCAGCAAAGGATTGCAGCGAATAGCAGCAAAGGATAGCAGAGAATAAAGGATAGCAGCTGCGGGCGAACAGCAAGAAGATAACAGAGGATAGAACAAGTAGAAGATAGAGGTAAATTCTTGTTCGGTATTCCTGATGACAATCTCCAAATCATTTATATAAGGTTCTGCCTGTCCCGATTGGGAAGCAAAACGGTAAGGACTCGTAATCAATCCGTAAACCGAGTCGTAAAATCAATCCGTAAACGGTAAGGACTCTGACTCGTAAACCGACAACTCCCAAACCGGATGGCAACTCAAACCGGATGACAACACAGCAGCAGAAAGGGAACTCATCAAATGTTGGACACAAGAAACTGGACGCAAAATGGAGAAGAAAACACACGCGAGAATGGCCTCTGAACTCAGAGATTTTTCACTGAAACTCTGAAAATGCTCTCTGGATGTGCTACAGTATCCCGAGCAACTTACAACCCGGATCCTTATAACCCAGATCACAACCTTACAACTTATGTATGACAAATAAAATGGACTTGACTTTTTAGACTCCCGAACGCAGACTGCTCTTCAGGTTTTCATACTGCAACGCGCCTGAAAACAGCAAAGCCTGAAAACTCATCAGAAAACTACTTATCTGATAAAATCAGTAAATGATGATACTATCAAACAGGTTTTCACTTATCTGTTGTTTTGTTGGATTTACACAGATAGAGATGGGCAGCACAAATGTGAGGATTGGGTCAACCATTTTTGGACCAAGGGAGTATCCAAACAAAAAGCAGAATCAGTGAGACTTAACACAATAGCCCCACCCCAATATGCAATGCTTACAAGGCTGTTTCATTTGTCTCTCGTAAAGTTTTTTACTGCCTATGTACGTTGTATGCATGATACCATGTAATTGTACGTGTGAATATCTGGTGTTTAAAGATCAACATACAGCACAATAAAAGGAAATTTTGAGATATAACCTGATGTTGCATTACTAGGCTTTTTTCCTTTATAACCCTGCTTGAGAATTGAGATATAACCCAGCGTGAATTACTAGGCTTTTTCCTTTATAACCCTGCGTGAATATCTGCTTGAGAAACATTTGTCTATGGATATAAAGAAAACTCAGAATTCTTAATTTAAACTGTTCTCGTGTGGTTTGTTCTGAATGAAGGGGCAAGGATAACAGGATTATAGCTTGCAACAAATGCCTAGTACTTCTTGAACCATCTTATCCCTCAAGATATTGTTCATACCTGAATGAGCATACTAACAGACAAGAGAAATACATGACTCACACATCTACATTCTTAGACTTCCTAATATTTTTGCCATATCAAACCATCCAAAAAGTACCAAACTGTCATATCTCACTCAATATACTTATATACATATTACACACTTGATAGATCTCGACAGACAACAAAACGTGGAACAATTTAATTCAAGAGCTGTGGTTGACTTTATACCTAGCAAATTGATAGTATCATCATTTACTGAAAACAGCAAAGCCTAATCTTGTTTCCCATTTGCTGTATCCACAAATGACACAGCAGCAGAAAAGGAACTCATCAGAAAGCAATGAATCAAAGGTTACCTTAGAAAAGGAATTCATGGCAGCAAAGGATAGCACTGGTCACATTTGTTTGCTACTGCATAATCAATTCCAGGAAATTACAATTCCATCAGTTACCAGTTCCAAACAAATAACTAAGCAACTGAAGAAGGGTTGACAACATCATACCTTAGGAAATAAGGCAAGTCTCAGGCTCTCCAATGCCAAGTTTCTCTCAACCAAAGCCTCTGAACTAAGCTGATCAGTAGGCGCAAGCAGCAGCTGCGTGTAAGTTTCAAGCATTTTACACTTAGTTTGTTCATGAGCTGCTTCATGATTAAGCCTAGCTGCTTCAATCCTCTTATCAGCCAAGCTTTGCTGAATTTCAGTCATCTTCTCTCTGTCTTCCCTATTTTTGGTGTTTGCTTCAATGAACTTGTCAATTTTTCCACTAAAATCAGCCAAAGCATCAGATGACTTCTTTTTGCCATTGAGTTCTCTTTTTGCTTTCTTATGTCCCATAGGTCGCTTTTCTCCATCTAATTCCAAATTCACCACTTGAGCTGGAGTAGCCTTTGCACTCTTTTCCTTTCCCTTCTTTAACCTGGCAAGATATGCTGACCACTTCTGCTCACCACGTACTACCTTCCACATATGCAGCAGATGGAAGGCCTTACCATTATTTTGGCCAGCCCACATCTCTAATGCTTTGTCAGTCAGCTGGTCATCACTCATCCCACTTTGCCACACTCTACTGGCATTTACCCAACATCCATGAAAATCAGTTAATGGTTTCTTAGAACGATCCCAACGTATTTTCAGTTGGTTCCGGTTCCTCTTACGGCTACTTTCTGTGGTCTTGTTGTATTCTTTAGTAACATCTGCCCAATAAGCATCTGCCTTCTTGTCATTTCCATCTACTGGGTCCTTTGAATTACGCAACCAAGCACTGGCCTACAAAAACAACAAAAAGAAAGAATGAAAAAAAGACAATCGTTACTCTTCAAGTCAATATGGAGATAGTATGCTTTCAACCTACCAGTCGTCTGTCTTCAGGGACCGACCAATTCAAACGCTTGTCGGTTCTAGAATACTCATCGACGTTAATTGTTTCATCATCTTCTCCATCTAAATCATCCACTATATCATTACTTTGCTGCGCTGGAGAGGGAGTTCTTGCAGCACCCACGTCAATTGGTGAAACTGAAGATTGACTCATTCCAGCACCAACAAAGTGAAAATTTTCATTTCCATTAGGATGGTTAGCAAATGGGTTTGACTGCAGAAAATTTGAGAACCCTCCTGGTGGGTATACCCTGCAATCATAAGTGCAATATAGATTCTGCTAAGGTACTACTAAAAAATTTCTTGTCACATAATTGGAACCAAGCACTTAATCACAGTTTAACAGAGTGTTCGGCTGCAAGAAAAAATAGCTGCAAGAAAATGATGCCTACACTCTGTCAGCCGAACACTCTGTCATTATTCAGTTCGCTCATCAATAATTCTAATACAAGAACAAAGACTGAAACCTACAAAACCTACTGATTTCGAGTACGAACTCAAGGAATGAGTCGATAATCATGCAATCCCGTCCAAGAATCATTAACTGAAGACTTACCCTTCGCTAGGAGATGACATTGGCCACCATCCACCAACGGGGGAAGCACCAGTTCGACGAACACCATCATCTGGAGGACGAACACCATCATCAGCACCATGGACGGATGGAGCAGATCTAGGGACACCTTTGCTTCGCCGAGAATCGGTCTTTGTTAATCGATTCATCTGTCAAATTTGGGGATGTTTTTGGTCAGAGTGGATGGGGGAGGAGATGGAATCGAAGGGAGCTATGGATGCACATGGATATGAATCTGAGGAGGGGAGATGGGCGGCAGAGGGGGGAGATTACCGGGAGGGCGGGGAAAGGGCCGCGTCGGTCTCCTGTGCGAGCGCGCGCGTGAGGGAGATGTGGAGCGCGCGGGAGATGGCTGGCGGTCTCGGGCGCGGGAGACGGCGGCCTCGCGCGCGGGAGACGGCGGACTCGGGCGCGGGAGATGGCGGACTCGGGCGCGGGAGATGTGGTGGCACGCAGAAGAATCGCGGTCGCGGCGCGGGAGATGTGGAAGCGCGCTCGCGTCGGGGTGGATGGCGCCGGTGTACGGGATCCATGGAAACCACTCCGTCCTTCCCCAACGCGACTCTTCTGGTTTCTTGCGGCATCGAATCGAACGAAGACTCGGCGTCTTATCAAGAAACGAAGTCTTGGGTTTTCTCCCTCTCTCTTCAATACATATACTGCCACATCAGCAAAATACATGTATAGAAACTACATAGAGTCTGCACTGTGAGTGCCCTAACACGAGTAACTTATGCGAATGAATCGAATGATGATAAACTGCTTTTAAATAGTGAAAAGATAAACTGCTTTTAAATAGTAACAAAATAAATCATTCTATTTGTTTGTTCATGAAGCCGTAAGCTAAATATGGCAGATCGAACGGTTGGACCAGTACAGCTTAATGGCCCACTGCAAAAAACACACGGGCAATATAGCCCACACGCACGTGTTTCCGACGGCCCAGCCCACCCCGGACAGAAATTATTAAGAACTAATAACGAAAGGAAACATGCATCGCATGCTTGATGTAACCGTACGGTGCGGCATCCGTGTCAGGAAACCTAAACCGATACTATTCAGGTTGCAGCGACCTAACCCGATGCGAATCGTAATGTGGTTGTTAGGGTTAGTAATCGCTTCTCTATATATATCCCTCTATATGTATCTTCTGCTACGGCTTCGTCTTCGTCCGGATCAAATCAAATCAATCCTAGTTCATCAGAGCTTGCTCAGATCTCGATCGCCAGCCATGTCAGGGTTCAGGCAAGGCGGGAAGCAGAAGCCTCTTAAGGCGCCCAAGGCGCCCAAGAAGGAGTACGACGAGGTATTATTGTTACTCTAGATACGTATGGCGATTCATCGATATCATTAGATCGAATCGCCTTTTCTTTTTTTTATTTTTGGGCGAGGAACCAATCTCAGTAGAATTGCTTTCGTACTCTTCTTCATCGACGAAATGCTGTTAATACGCATGCTTCTTAGTTGCTCCTTAATTTCGCCATTGATATGCATGCATGATGCTGTTGCAGAGAGAGTCCGGTCTTCTTCTTTCTTTTTTTTTTTCAGAAGGAGAGATTATATGGATCGAGAAAAGAAGGATCAATCGATGTGCATTCTTAGTTACTTTCATGGGTCAGACCGTAGTTTACTTTTTACCATACGACACGTGAGCACATATCACTTAATGATCAATGCGCATGCCTCATGACATGATAATTCTCGTTACACGTCTGGACTGGCATTACTCACTCTGGTTGACGTTATAGGTCAAACAAATCCCCATATGATAAATAGTCGATATGTTATTGCATTGTGTATGGGTTTGTTTGTTTTTTGGTTTATGGCTGTGTCATGTTGAGCCTTTAACGTGTACTATAATTAACTTGTAGAAAATCGTTTTTAGAAACCGCAAAGAACAGACGCTATGTCTGTTATCAAGGACAATCCTATTCCTCAATGTATATATATAGGAGTATCTGGAAGATCACAGTTGATGCTAGGTATCAAACAAAGCTCTTCCTGATGCTTACAATTGTCTATTTTTGAGACGTTCATGCACCAAGCTGCTGACACGCTGCAGCAAGCGTGAAGTTCGTTTCACAGGAAATCTGAAACACCAAATATTTTGCGTATCTTAAACAAAGTAATGTAGGTGGAAGCACATTTTATAAATAATAAGGTATTTTGTTTTCGAGAAATTCCGATTCAGCCTTATGTCTGAATACAGTGCTGTCTTTTGGAAACGCGTGACTTGCAGCGAAGTGGTACTGACAATTCTGGTTTTCTCTCGTCTGCAGACTGATCTGGAGAACATGAAGAAGAAGAAAGAGGAGGAGAAGGCGCTCAAGGAGCTGAAGGCCAAGGCGGTGCAGAAGGGTCCGCTTGGAGGCGCCGGCCTGAAGAAGAGCGGCAAGAAATAAGCCTAGTTCTTCAGGCGCCATTTACATGTAGCAGCCTGAAAAAATAGCTGTATATAGGGAACTCCTTTAGAACAGTGTTTTTCTTCGGTGTTTAGTTGAGTAGCAGCAGTTAGTTGATGGGTTTGTCCCAGGATGTTTTAGGTTTTTTTCTCCAAGGAAATACAGGAGGATGCTTTAGCATTTGTGTTGGTCTATTTTGCAAGCTGGATCTTCTCCAATATGATGCATACGGTGAAATTTTGTTAAGTTTGGTTGTTTTATTTTTCGGTGGTTTTACTCAAGTTGGAGCTAATCGATCGACAACATTTGGTTACGGTATATCACTAATTAACTAGGCAGTCTTGTGCTGTGTCGGCGATGATAGCATTGGGTTTTTTTTTCGAGGAATAGCATTGTTTATTTATTATTATGCTCGGTTCTGCATTTCAACATTTTTGCACAGAGACAGAAGCATGTCGATCTCTGCAAACATTGTTGTTAAACATTCTTTGCTAAAGCAGAGATACAACGTGACACATTTGTAATGTACTCAATACATGCCCGCCTATTTATTTCTGATGATTCGCTTCCATCCATGCATGAACTAATGCACGCTCAAGAACACATAGACGCGTGCACTGCCTGCCTCTGTCACGGCCACGCGCGCCGGCCGATCCAGATATTTCCTCGACGGGCGCGCGGCAGCAAGCCACGCACGGCCCGAACCCGGGCTCTCACCGGCCGCCGGCGCGTGCGCAAGCCTCCCAGCACCGTGCGCCCGTGCTACCCTCGACGAGCGCCGGCGACTCAGTGCGCAGCAGCATCAAGCAATTGTGGCCGTGGCTGCCGTGCAACCGATCTCTACCGGGCACTTATCTCTCCTTTCCATGCCTCCGACGGAAGCAAATCCTCTACCATTCTGACGGCATGAAGTTTTGCAGTCCTGGCCGTTCCTTCGATTTAAACCGTTGTGATTTCCATGCCTTCCAGGTTGCTTTTATTTCCAAGCTGAAAGACCATGTGAGAAGGTCTATGACATTATTGTGATGAACCATTGCAATATTTGTGTAGTGGTCAATTGATTTTTGCAAAGATTGCTTTTGATTTAGACTGTTTTCTGGAAGTGTCAGGAAAATCGGAAGTACCGCAGGTATTAGTGTGGCAGGTATAAGTACGGTAGTATTGCTCGGCAGAAGTACCGGGTTGAGTTGCGGTACGTTTTTTCAGAGAGGACCAGGTGAGGTTTTCAATGTACAGAAGTACCGGCATGGTAAGTATGGTACTTTCGATCTTCCCACAAAAATAGAGTTTTAGAGAATTGAGTCATGGATTAAGTTAGATTGACCTGTGTCATTGATTAAGGGTGCATGATGTATGTCTTGGCTAATGTAGGTCAAATTGTGAAGAATTTGTGTTTGGAAACGATTTCTTTGTCTTTCGATGTGCAGGATCGCTTGTAGTCAACCATGATCAACGGCAAGAATCGGGGCTAGGCTCGGCTTCGACCATGCTGTTTCTCAACCACATTGATCTTCGACCATATTGGTTTGACCATAATGATTCTCAACCACATTGGTTTGGCTGGCGCGGCGTGCTGGTGGCGACGACGAACGGCGTGTAGCCAAGTGGCAACAGGGCACAGGAGAAGGCGTCAAGGCCAAGAAGAAGGTGGAAATACACAAGAGGAAAGTGGGAAACTCGAGAAAGTTTCCCAATTCAGCAAGAAATCAAAATCAAGCGAAATTTAAGGAAAATTAAAAAAAAATTGAAATTTTAGATTAGGCACCGTTTAGACCACCATGCAAGAACTCGCGGCAAAAGGCCTGGATGCTCAGGTTACTTACTCATAACACTGATGCCATTTGTTATTTGTTAAGCGACACATTAAGCTTCATCATGGTTACTTGCTCAGGTGATCTTTCTTCTCTTGCTGCAGATTACTCCGCCTTCGATCTCGATGACGGACTTTGAGAATGTCCTTGCAGGGCAGAGGCCGACGGTGAGCAAGAAGGAGCTGGAAGTTCATACGAGGTTCACCAGAGAGTTTGGCGAAGAGGGCTAAATGATCGATACATCCAGAGTTTTACTGTCGATCTGTAAATGGTTTGTAACTACTTCAGCGATTTGTAGGCTTGTATGGCTTTGTGTAAGCTTCCTCAGTGCTAGCCTCATGGGGTTGCGAGCATGTGTTTCTATCTTCTTTTAAATGTGTGGACCTGATATGTTTTTTGAGTAAACCTCATATGCTAGCTAGGACTGGATACGTGATACATTGATACTATTCACTTTTGTATGATCAACGGCGTCATATTCTACTTTCTTTAAAACATGCTTTCTCCGTTAATGATAGAGTTGTTCAGTGTTTTTTATGGTTAGGTTAGGTGCCATCAAGAAATTAGATATCCAGAACAGGATTTTTCTCTACTTACAAACATCAACCCCTAAGAAGAAGGCAAAGGGCGGATCTGGTGGGAGGCGGCGATGGCGGCCGGTGCTCTGGTTCAGAGGGAGGCAATGACGTCCGGCTTGGCAGGGAGACGGAGAAGAGGGGTGGAGTGCTCGTGAGAGAGGCACCTCTCCACGGCCTTTTATGCGGTGGCATTTCATGGGTAAGTTACTGCGACTTTCTGTGACAGTGTGGTAACTTCAACTCACCAAAAGTCAGAAAAAATACCTCTACCTTAGTTTTTGGCTTTTGGCAAAAGCTGCTTTGGGAAAAACCCCTTTTGGAGGAGCATGTGGCTTTTTCGAAGCAATCACTGTGTGAAACATTTCTTCACGATGGGTTCTGATGGCATTATATACAAAATCGAGACACGATATAAAACTGAGTGTTAAACATCTCGAATGGACTTATATACGTCCTAACTCATTTCGATATGAATTTCCTCCACGATGGTTCTAACATGTACTATATACTGCATATGTACGAAATCAAGGCACGAAATGAACTTGAGTGCCAAACACTTCGAATGGACTTTATATACGCCATAACTCATTTCATCATGCATTCTGAATCCGTCCGAATCAGCGTGAAACTTTCTTCCATGGCCTCAGATTGAAAGTTGATTTTGTTAGGTCAAAGTTCAAATCTCAGGTTGGAAGTTGGAATTTCAAGTTGTAAGTTTGAATTTGGCGCTCCTAATTTCAAAGATAGGCGTTTTTGTTGATTTTTTGGAAGAAATGAACTATGCATAAATTATTTGTTTGAACCTTACATGTCCATGAATTTCTTTCTCCAAGTAAGGTGCAACAAAACAATACTACCTCCGTGTCAAAGTATTGGTCATTTAGAACATTGACATAGTCTGCAGGATGACACGTTGACCAATAATTTATATGGAAACAAGTTACTTCAAAATAAAAATAATTATATATATTATAAAAGTACATTTTATGATCGATCTAGTGACATCAATCCTATGTTATCAATTTACGTAATTCTTTATATATTAACGGTCAAACTTACAAATGTTTGACCAATATGGATCTTAAAACGACTTATGTTTTGACATAGACTTGGGCCCCGTTTGGCACAGCTCAGTTTCATTAGTGAAGCTGTTTTTTTAGATTCAGCTTCACGAGCAGCTTCACCAGTGAAGCTAAAGTTGTTTTAGAAAACTGTTTGGCAAAACAGCTTCACCAACAGCTTCATGCATGGCTGAGAGAGGTCAATTGTCCAAGATGCCCCTGTCTACCTGACTTGTTCTAACATTTGGAGTTGTATATGGTCATATGGTCATATGAATTAAAAAATAATATATTTGAATGAGTATGAATTAAAAAATTAAAATAATAAAATAATAAAAAAAATAAAATACGTGAATGGGAGAGAGCGGTGCGTACGCGAAAGAAAAAAGTGAACGAGATTTTTGTGAACTTAGCGGTGCGTACGCCTGAGGGAGAGAGTGGCAAATACGTGTAAATTTTTGTGAACTAGAGGGGCATTCGCTTCCTTGGAATATGGGCCTGAGGGAGAGAGCGGTGAAAAGCTACTTTTTTCAGCTTCACCTCTCCCTATTCCTTTGTGAGAGCACAAAAAAAGGAGCTTCATGGGTGAAGCTATTTGCAAAAAGGGTGTTTGGCAAAAAATAGCTCACAACAGCTCATGAAGCTGTTGGTGAAGCTGTGCCAAATAGGGCTTTGGTAGAGGAACCGCTCTTATTCAAAACTAAGCACATAGACTTGAATACAAAAACTTTACCATCAGAAATGATAAATGTCCCGACTACGTATTGGCAACGTACATGCTTACATGGTTAGGCCCATAAGGGAACAGGTACCTCTCCCCATCTCTATTACTTACAAGAAAGAATTGTTGATCATGGTAAGTCATTCCTCCCAACTCTCCATTCTACCCCTAAAAAAAATCTCTAATGGAGACACAAAAAACAATCTAACGACAAACAAATTCTACATCCTTAAAAATTCTCTAATAAGGACAAAAAAAACGTAGCTATAATGGACGCGTGACAAAGCCGACGACGTGACACAACCGAGCGTGGAGGCGGAGCTGAGGGTGTGGATTGGGTAGGGTGATCATGACGATGTTGAGTCAACGTGGTGGGGTAATATAAATTTTTTATCCATAGTAAAGCATAGGCATTTAGCTAGTTAGGTTAAATGTTTTTCAAGTAAATAAATGACTACCGTGTAAGACATGTATGTCATTCATCTGGCAAAAACAAATGGGTATTGATAATCATCATCCGGATATTTTCTTTCTAACTATCATCCAGATTTGTGACCGTTGGATTAGAGATCCAAGGGCCACAAATTCTCCCCACCCCCTCCAAAAAAAAATTCACCCCCCTCCAAAAAAAATTCTCCCATCTCCAAAAAATTTGAACATCGTATACGACTGAAGAAAATCATCTAACAAATTGATACTAAGTTTTCATGTCAGATATATTTTTTTCCTAAAAAGCAACACATAGGACAACTTGAACGGAATCATTATACAACACATAAACGGAATCTGATTCCGATCAGAAAGATTTGAACGGATTCTCAAAGTTCAAGCGCTCGATTCAAAAAAAGAAAAGGAAAGAGAACTGTAGTAGGAAAGGAAACCCAAAGAAACTATATATATCATCAGGTGAGGTGCTGAGGTGTGTGGTTAAACCCATCTCAGTGAAGATCCTATATTCCCGGGCGCTCTCGTTGCAGCGACAACAACACATGCATGCATGCATCTGCGCATTGATCGATTAAGGAAGGCT
This sequence comes from Dendrocalamus latiflorus, assembly GCA_017311315.1. Lineage (NCBI taxonomy): Eukaryota > Viridiplantae > Streptophyta > Magnoliopsida > Poales > Poaceae > Dendrocalamus > Dendrocalamus latiflorus. The sequence continues at coordinate 46,704,336 of CM029639.1, read as the reverse complement.
TCCCGTTTCCGATGCTGGCCGCAACATCTCGTTGCGGATCTTTCACTCATATGCCATGAATTCTTGATGCAAAGATAAGGATCGATCGAACGATCATACACACCGGTCATGGCGGTGTCGCCGCTGTCGACGTCGGCTCTGAGCTCCCTGGAGGCGATGCTGAACTCGCTGATGGAAAGGTCAGAAGAAGGAGACGAGACGCCAAGAGACGGTACCCTCGACTCACCGCCGCCGCCGCCGTTGCCCGCGCGGCCGGCCCCGCGAGGCCGGCGTCCGTCGCTGCCGAGGGTCATCGGAGCCGCAGGGCCGTGGACTCCACCGTCGTCACCATCGCCTCACAAGGTACCACCATTCTTCAATTCATGCATGCCCATTAACATTAGCATTACTTCTTGATTCATTTGAGCTGATCGTAAGAGGTGCAATTCAATGCAATGGCTTGTCAATGGCAGGAAGATTCAATCTTGGTGGAGCTCGAAAGGAAGGCGATGAAGGCGGAGGCGCAGCTGAGGCAGAAAGAGGAGGAGAACATCGCGTTGAGACGGCAGATCGAAAGCTACCATGTCAGATGGTTGGAGTACGAGATCAAGATCAAGTCACTGGAGGAAAATTTCCATGAACAAATGGCCTCTTTGCAGGTCGGTCAGGATCTGGCACACTGCAACACATTCTGCAAATATCAGTGCCAGGTCTAACCAAGAATCTAATCACGCATGTCTGCTGCTTGCAGACGGTTCAAGATACTGCAGGAAGAGCTGATGAAATGTTGCCATACGATGGCCATGAATCCTCTGAATCTCACATGAAGATGTCCGAAGAGACGGCGGCGAGTCTGCGGCACGGCTGCCACGGTGTGGGCGTCAGGCGAAGCGCGGTGGGCCGCCTCGGCGCGGAGTTCCGGAGACAGAGCCAGGCGCTCGAGAACGATGCGGCGGCGCTCGTCGAGCCGAGGCCGTGGCAGCCCGGTGTTCCGAGCGCCAACTCCATCGACGACCTCAAGAAGCTCAAGTCGCAGTTCCGCGCCTGGAAGAAGGATTACAAGGCCCGGCTGCGCAAGACCAAGGCCGAGCTCGACAGGGACAAGAGGCGCAGAAGCAGCTGCTGGATTTAACCATGAAAGCTACCTTTCAAAGCTTGCCGTAGTAAAAAAAAAGTCATGGATGCTTTCATGCTTACAATATGTGCAGTTTTTGTTCGGAGTTCAGCGATAGGAATTTGATTACTACCTGCAGTCACAGAAATACAAATCATGCAATTGCTTTGACGGTGTAGTTGTTCAACCACTGCAGTAGCAGCTACACAAGCGAATGGGGCATGATAAGATCGGGGCTAGGGTAGGTTTCAGGTGTGTAATGCCTTACTCGAAAGGAACTGCGTGATTTGACGGCCGGGGAGAAGCGGAAACCTCCTCCATGTGGCTAATGAAAACGATGGAAAATGAGAGATGTGCCCATTTTCGCTGCGGTTTTCCCGGTAGCTATTAGGTGTCACCTCAGGAAGAATCCACAAAAAACACAGAGAATGAGAGAGACGAGGAAGGGAGGTTGGAATGGAGAAATTAGCTCATTGCCACCCAACGTATAGCTGCATTCCGTGAAATGCCACACCATCTTTACATGCCGTAATGTTTTTTTGTTGAGAAGTGCTAAAGATCACTTGAGTGTTTTTTTGGGATTAGGAGCACTCAGATTTTGAGGAGTTAGATTTCCATTCAACGGATCCCCCCAGATATCTTTTTTTTTAAAAAAACGAATCTAGGGTGTTGAATCTCCATTTAACGGTTCCTCATACCCCACATCTCTAAAAAAAATGTAAGTGCTCCGAATCTAGAACGTTGAATGGGGATCTAACGCTCAAAAAATCTGAGCGTTCTTAACCCAAAATATACTCGAGTGTTTCCTTAGTTATTTTTCATTGCTCCTCCAAGTTTCTCATTTGCTAGCTGTTTGCATTTTCTTCTTTTTGCCAACAAAGCTATTTGTCCTTTTTTCTAGGTCATTCAACCATCCAATTACTTGTTTGTCCAACCATATTCATCACATATTTACGCCGGATTTCCCTCTCGGGCTCCTCATAACATTGCCTTCGTCCCACGAGCATCATCTTCTCGCACTTGGTAATTTGCACGTGATATACCTAACTTTGATGGCTCATTTGGTTAAATTTTTTTGGAGAATCCAAGATAACGGGGACCTTAGAGCAACTCCAGCAGGGCACTACCAGGGCCACTACTTGAGCCCCCAAAACCAAATTTAGGGGCTTGAGACAAAAATAGAGCTCCAGCAGGGCCCCTACTAGAGCCCTCAAAAGTAGGGGGCCCTCAAATCTCCCCCTCGAGCCCTCATTCCTGGGGGTCTGGAGGGAGCCCCTATTTTTTCTGTTTTAACGGTTTTCACTCGCGCGCATCGACAGTTCCGCGCCGCCGCCCGCCTTCGCCTGGTTCCGCGCCGCCGCCCGCCTTCGCCCGGTTCCTCTTCCCCTCCGATGGCCTGCCCCCGCCTAGATCTCGCCACCGCCCAGCAGCCCGCCCCTGCCCGGCCGCTCGTCTTCCCGCTCCCCGCTCCTCCGTCGACTCTAGGCCGGCGGTGGAGGAGAAAAGAGGCGCCGGTGGCCGAAGGGGTGGGGGGAAAGAAGGGAGGTGTGCGCGAGCATGAGCAAGGTGGTAGAAGCTCACCTGAGCTACCGGGGCGGCCGGAAGGAGGTCGGGTTGAGCCGGCGACGAGCACGGGCAACGGCGCGGGGTGGCGACCGTGGCGGGGGAGCTCGCGTGGCGGAGGACGCCGGCCGGCGGTGGGGGAGGCTGCAGGGTGCCGGGGTGCGGCTTCCACCGAGCGGAATCGGTCCGGGGTCGACCGATGGGGAGGCGGCGGTGGAAACCGCGGCGGCCAGCCGGGGGTGAGGAAGAGTCAGCCGGGGGTTGAAGGTGGGCGAGGGCGTCGTCGAAGAGGGCGAGGAGGTCGGAGGAGTGGGTGGCCGGTGGGAGGCGCGCGGCGAGGAGGGGAGCGTGGAGAGCGCGGCGGAGAGGGAGGGGCCCGAGCGGAGGCGGAGGGCGGGCGAGGCGAGGCGCGCGGCTGCGGCGGGGCGTGGGAACGGGTGGGCTGAGAGGAGAGGAGGCGCGGGTGGAGGAGAGGAGGAGACGCGGTGGACGAGCGGAGAGCACACGGGTGGAGGAGAGAAGGGGTAGAGAAATTTGAGAATGACGAGTGGGCTCTACATGTCATTCTCAGTTGGAATGAATTTGAGGGCCCTGATTTGAGGGCTTCTGCTGGAGTTCAACTCAAAAAACAGGGCTCTCAAAAGTAGGGGAGCCCTCAAATCAAAAGTAGGGGCTCTAATTTGAGGGCTCTTGCTGGAGTTGCTCTTAGACTGCTGTACTCCTCTCCCTCACAGTGCAACAGCAACCAACAAAAAAAGTGCAGCAAATCAATTGTTAAAGTACAACAACCAACAATGAAATCAAACAAATGACCACCAAATGTTCGTAACAAAAAAAACCAATAAATCGTAATGTTCGTAACAAAAAAACCAATAAATCGTACCAACACGACCAACGGAGCACAACAAATAAGCACCAAATCACAACAGATGGGATGAGCAACACAAAAATTTCTAGAAATTTTTTTTGCCACAATCCAAATTAACACAAGTAACATTTGAAAATAGAGAACACAACATCTCAAAAACTAGAATGCATCATTTCAATAAATTTGTTGCAATAATTAAAACAAATAGATGAAACATTTTGAAACACCAATTACAATAATTTGAACAATCTCCTACAACATTGTCTCCATGCAAACATACGAAACATCTTTAAACACCTATTTGTAACAATTTAAACGATCCACTGTAACATTGTCTCCATAGGATGATGATTTGTCCTTTCTTCTCCATCAACCATAGTTGCATAGCTCACATAGAGTTTGCACCCGCCCGAGGCGGAGCCTTCAACTTCAAGCACGAGTGCTAAGGATGAGGAGGATGAGCTCCATAGCCATGGCCTCGAAAGGAAGAAAATACCTGCTCTCATTGCCCAGAACGAAGGGTAGGCAAACAAATCAAGTACTTGCTCCCCTTGCCCAGTACACTTGCTAGGCAAAGGTAGGCGAAGAAGCTAAATCAATCAGGAAACGGAGAAGGATCCTCTGGAGCAAGCACAAAAGAAAGAAGGCAGTGAAAAGGCTGTGAAAAGGAAGGCAAGACAAAAGGGGGGAGAGGGGAAAAAAATGGAGTGTGTGTGAAAACGGAAACAAGGCGAGAGGGGGGGGAGGGCGTGTGTGAAAAGCCCGGGCAAAAGCGGACCGAAATGGTGAGACGCGATGCGATGCCGATGCGAATTGCGATGCGAGGAGGCGCGTGAGCCAGAGACGAGCGCACCAAGGAGAAGTAGGCGGTAGAATACAAGAGACGGAGGCGATTGGAAACGCAACACGCACCGCACCGGCGAGGCGAGGCGAGGCACCTCTACACGTCTCTCCCTCTCCCTGTGGTACTACTACTCACCGCAGTAGCACCGGGCCATCCATCCCCTGCGAATTCTCCTCGATGCGGCGCGGGTAGTAGGGGGGAGGAGGAGGAGGAGGCGGCGCCGGAGCCGGATGGAGGGCGATCGGCGGCGCGTGCGGGGCGACGAGGACCGCATCTCGGAGCTCCCCGACGCGCTGCCGCTGCAGATTCTGAGCCTGCTGCCGCTCAAGTCGGCCATCCGCACCGGCGCGCTCTCCTCGCGGTGGCGGGACCTCTGGGCGCAACGGTGGCCCGGGCCCTCCTCGCTCGACATTCGCCTCCCGCCCGGCGCGTCCGCGGCGGCGCGGGGGGACCAGCTCGCCGCCGTTGACCGCCGCGGGAGGCGGAGGATGGACTGCTTCTCGCTCGCGTTCCACGCGGGGCAGCTCGCGCAGCCCGACCTCAAGCGCTGCCTCGACTACGCCGCGGCGTGCAGCGTCGAGGACCTAAACCTCCGGCTTGACGGCGGCGGCGGCCGGGGCGCGCGCGGGGGGACGCGCCGTGCGGGCGTGCTCGCCGTGCACTTCCCCGTGGGGAGCCCGCTCCTTGCGCGGCTGTCGCTGCGGGGCCTCCACCTCACGGCGTCGGCCAACGCGATGGTCGCCACGCTCGAGGTGATCCACCTCCACTCGGTGTCCCTCACCGAGGCCGCGCTGCGGCGGGTGGTCGCCGCCTGCCCCTGCCTCCGCGAACTCGAACTCCGCTACTGCCGCCACCTCCGCCGTATCGACTTCACCACCGTGGGGGCGGCCAACCTCAGGAGCCTCACCGTCGTGGACTGCTCCCGCGCCACCGAGCTGCGGGTTCCGTCAGCACCCCGCCTCCGGTCGTTCCGGTTCAGTGGCGCCTTTCTCTGCAGCAACCTTTTCTCCGGCGCCGCAGGGTGTCTTGAGCATCTGTACCTCTGCTCTGGCGGGCCAGAAACCGGCTTGCCGCCCACCAACTTGCCCTCAGCGGTCCCCTGCCTCTCAAACCTCACCGCCCTCACCCTATGCAGCATCGCCCTCCAGGTCCGTCTGGGCATCTATGTCATTTCGGCGTGTTCCATTCCATTGCTTATGCGCTTGTACTTGCTCGCATTGTAGTATTTGTCTGCCTCAACAACCAACGCCATCAAGGAGAGCAACCTGCATTGCTTGAGAGAGCTCCAGCTGCTCATGTTCGGAATGGCCAACTCCAACCTTGCAGACATCTATAGCTTCCTCAAGACCTGCTGTTGTCCTCAGTTGGAGAGGCTCTTCGTGCAGGTTGTTATTTTTATGCAACATGCATTTGATTGTTGTTCATTTATTATATGTGTGCATGTATGTCTCAACACGTGGCGCTCAATATGACAGCTCCCGACAAACACCCGTGATTCGTTCACAAAGAATTACTTGGAGGTGGCAGAGGAAGACCCACCTGAAGGTGGATTAGAAAACCTTTGCTTGGTCAAGATGAAAAACTTCAAGGGGCATCGCAATGAGATGCGACTGGTGGATTTTCTGCTGAGGAAGACGAGTTGTCTTAACAAAATGTTCCTGATTGCTCCTAAGGAGGATCACCCACAAGGGCTCCGAAAGGTTCAGTCAGACGTGCTGCCCCATTTACTAAAGACAGAAGTATTACTTCTTGAAAGAGCTTCAGCAAACTCCCAGATAATTTTCGATGAGCCTGATGGTCCTCAGGTCCAACCATTGCATTTGGAGGTCTTTGTCAGATTTTAGCTTGAAATCAACAATAGTGTTGTAGTTCAATTGCTGCTCGTAAACTATTACATTTATAGCTGTTAGGAGACAGACATGAAAAACAATCTGCAAGACATACAGAGTTTGATATAACATATTTGCATTGTGTTTAAACATTCTTACGATATGGTTCAAATTTGAGGTATTCCAATCTGCTTCTTTTCCTCTTCTACTACCACTCACATGTCTCTCCCTCCCCACCCCCCAAAAAAATGTCTGAAGATTTGCCTGATCAGACATCTATTTGGACTTAGCTTATTTATAAGTTGTTGTTGGAACACCATATAAATATTCATAGGAACAGAACTGACTCCATTTTATGGCAACAACTATCTATAAGATACTATGCGTAAAACTGATTTCTAATTCTGGAAGGTGGATTGCTTCCCTTCCACCTTTGAATTGGCAAGTTACTGTGTGATGTCAGATACCTTATTCTGTCCAGGTTTCTTCTAGATCAGTATAGTTTCTACACAAGTAATCTGATGATCTTCTAGATGAGTATAGTTTCTACACAAGTAATCTGATGAAACAAAGTTTTTATATAATCTATTGCCTGATCTTCACGATGACTGTCAAATATATGCATCAGAGAAGCAATGGACTTTGAGAACTTATCTTATGGCAGATAAGTTGTACAAATTACAGTGGTTAACTGCTTATTGAGGTTATATCTGTCTTCTTCCGTTGGTTATATAGGTGAAAATATGGTTTGAGCTTAGATAGGACAGGTGGCATGGAACATGTATTTTGTCAATAAATAGATATGGATCATATGATCAAGGAACTTCTTTACAATAAAGCCACCCTTTCAGACTGTATGATGTGATGTTTGTGCAACCCTTAAAGAGAGGCTGGCATCTGTGGCCCTTGAAGAATCATCGTCTTGTGTAATGTGTCTTACATCCTTCAAGTATGCATGCTTGTGTGTAAGTCTATCTTTTTTTATCTCAGCATCACACGGTAGTTCCCAAAGAGTTTCCTAAGAAAATAATACTATCACCGGGATCATATTCTGTGTGCCTTGATTGATGTTCATAATGAGTGAACAGATTTTGGTATATGACTTAACAGGAGTAGTCTTATGAAAATATTGGAAGAAATCAATAAAAATGTAACTTTGTAAACACTCTTGCTCTTCACTCGTACTTTATTGAGTATAGTGGTTCTTTACTCAGTTGGACTGGTGCAAACAGCTGCAATGTTGTAGATTTTTCCTTCGTGCCAATAGATACAAGCTTGCTTGCTGATTTCAAGTATGTATGCTCTTTTTGGGGTTGAAGAATGCGGCAATTTTATTCTGAAGTTTACGCATTTCTATTTTATGTGGAGATTGCTTCCTGCTGTTTTGCCTACCCCAACTTGTTTGAGACAGAGCTTTTTGTTGTTGTTATTGCTTCCTGCTGTTTTCAAATGCGTCTGAACTCTACAGTAATGGCTGTTTCTTCTTCCTCTCTCATTTCTTTTTTTCTTTTGGGATGGATGAAGTGCTTACTCGTTTGACATTCTTTTGACTAGAGTTTCCAACCAAGGTATTTAGTAGTGTCTTGTGTGATATACTTGTATTATGTTTGTGTTAGACAATTAATATAACATATCAAATTTACTTTTATTTTTATTGGAAGCAGAATTGCAGATGGTGGGAGTGAGTTATACTCAATACTAGCAACAATGACTTTTTAGGCGAATGCTGCTTTGAGATGCTGCATTGCCAAAATCTGCGCAATAAGTCGATTTCTATGAAAGCTGAAATGCTGAGAAGATGTTAATGGCACTCTGGTGTTGGTATATTATCCTTAAAGATAGTATACCAGGTAAGTTTGTGACTGAATTTATAATTGCTTGTTCTGTTTGGTGGTATCAAAGTTCTGGTTGTTTTGCTGGATGTTTGGATCATTCAAAGTTTTAAGTGATGCTAAGGGATGAGATGGATCAATTTGATGCAATGCCCTTAGCTAGCTTTGTTTCTTGGCTTTGCAGTGGAGGCATGGTGGGTATGCCAATTGTTGCAATGTGAAGTTATAATATTCCCATGGGCCAACAGCCCAACATATAACATGTACTTTTGCACATAAAATCGTGGATTGTATACATATAACACTCCCTTTGAACTCATGGTGGATCAACAATACTGAGTTTGGAAAGGTAGAAGTTATGCTGAAAGCTAGTCTGTGCCTTGGTGAAGAAATCAGCCAACTGAAGCTTTGAAGGTACATATGGAAGATCAACAACCTTGTCTTGCACCTACGATCGCATGTATGAAGCATCGGCTCCAACGTGCTTGGTGAGCTCATGCTTCACGGGATCTCATGCAATGTTGATCGCACCAGCACTATATGATAAGAAAGGAGTCGGCGCAGAAGCGAAAACACCGAAATCCTCAAGTAGCCACCGAAGCCAGGTGATCTCAGCTATCAACAACGCCATGGCTCTCAACTTAGCCTCAACGCACGAGCGGAAAATGACAGTCTGCTTCTTAGTCTTCTAGGCAATCAAGGATGAACTGAGGAAAACACAGTAGGCAGAAAGAGGCCGGCGATTAGAATGATTGCTAGCTCAGGTCGCATCAGAGTACGCCTGAAGCTCCAAAGAACTAGAGCGATGAAAGCAAAAGGCGACGAATGATGGTCCCACGAAAATATCACTGAACACGAAGATGATTGTAGTGGAGTTGAGTGGGAGAAGAGACAAACTGACTAAGGATGTGAACTGTGTGAGAGATGTTAGGGTGAGTGATCCCAAGGTAGACAAAGCTCCCAACCAGATAGTGGTAGCGAGTGGGATCCTTGAGAGGCTCACCATTGGTAGGCCGAAGGTGAACACCAAGCTCTATAGGAGTATCAACTACACGTTGATCAGTGAGATAAGCGCGCGTAAGATATCCTGAATGTAACGCTCTTGGGAGAGATAGTAGCTCTTGGACGTAGAAGTGATCTCAATCCCAAGAAAATAACGAAGAGGACCCAAATCAAACATCAGGAACTGCTCACTGAGACGCTTCTTCACAAAGACAATGTACTTAGAGAACAGAGGAGAAGCGGGTGAACCAAGCACGAGGGGCTTGTTTTTGCCCATAGAGAGAGTGATGAAGGCGACATACCACACCGTCAGGGACAGAATACCTGTAGAAGATTAGTATTTGGGGCAATTGGCCACACCTCAATGAGAGGGGGCGCCTTCTGTTATATAGGGCCGGTTGGCCTGCTGTACAAGGCAAGGATAATTCCCCTGATTTACATCTGCTATCTATAGCAGCTAGGATATCCACAGACTATCTATAGTAACTAATCCCTGATTGACATCTGCTATCTATAGCAGCTAGGATATCCACAGACGGCATATTCTATTGCCTAACACCCGCCCGCAGTCGCAGCGGGAGGCTCCCGGACGCAAAGGCTGGATCGAAATTCTCGAAAGAGTGCTGTCGGAAGCCCTTTAGTCATGATGTCGGCGAACTGTTGAGAGGAGGGCACATGGAGAACCCGAATCTCACCAAGGGCCACCTTTTCGTGGACGAAGTGAATGTCGATCTCGATGTGCTTCGTTCGCTTGTGGTGGACGGGGTTGGTCGTCATGTAGACGGCGCTGACGTTGTCGCAGAAGACAACAGTGGCGGAGGGCAGCTGGATGTGGAGCTCCTGGAGTAACTGTCGAAGCCAGCAGCACTCAGCCACAACGTGAGCCACAGCCCGATACTCTGCCTCGGCGCTGGAGCGGGACACCGTGGTCTGACGCTTGGAGGACCAGGAAACCAGATTGTCGCCGAGATAGACGCAGAAGCCGGAGGTGGATCGTCGAGAGTCTGGGCAGCCTGCCCAGTCAGCGTCAGAGTAGGCAGTCAGTTTGTCGACAGACCCGGTGCCAATGTGAAGACCCGAGGAGAGAGTCCCCTGGACGAAGCGTAGGATGCGCTTGATGAGCGCACGGTGAGGCTCGCGTGGGGTGTGCATGAAGAGGCACACCTGCTGAACAGCATATGCCAGATCAGGACGAGTCAGCGTCAGGTACTGGAGAGCTCCCGCCAAGCTCCTGTACTCAGATGCGTCCTTCGCTGACAGTAGATCCCCGTCGGTCGCGGATAGCTTGGCGTGAGTGTCAACAGGTGTCGATGTCGGATGACACTCAGACATGCCCGCGCGCTGAAGAAGCTCGACAGCGTACTGTCGCTGGGAGAGGAAGAGACCATCTGAGGAGCGCGTGACAGCGATGCCGAGGAAGTGGTGAAGAGCGCCAAGATCCGTCATGGCGAACTCAGAGCTCAGCCGAGTCATGATGCGCTGCAGGAGGGCCGAGGACGAGGCGGTGAGGACGATGTCGTCGACGTACAGCAGTAAGTAGGCGAGACTCGGCCCCTCTCGTAAAATGAAAAGGGACGTGTCGGAGGTGGAGGCGACGAAGCCGAGCTGCCGGACGAAGGTGGCGAAGCGCTGGTACCAGGCCCGCGGAGCCTGCTTCAGTCCATACAAGGACTTCTGCAGACGGCAGACATGATCGGGGGCACCAGGGTCGATGAATCCTGGCGGCTGCTGGCAGTAGACGGTCTCCTCGAGGTGGCCGTGAAGAAAGGTGTTCTTCACGTCCAGCTGGTGAATGGGCCAGGCGCGGGACGCGGCGATGCTGAGTACAGACCGAATGGTGGCCGGTTTGACAACCGGGCTGAAGGTCTCGTCGTAGTCGACGCCCTCGCGCTGGGAGAAGCCGCGGACAACCCAGCGAGCCTTGTGGCGGGCGAGGGACCCATCGGCATGAAACTTGTGCCGGAAGATCCACTTCCCCGTCACGATGTTGGCTCCAGGGGGTCGCGGAACGAGCTGCCAGGTGTTGTTGTCGACGAGGGCCTGGTACTCATCCATCATCGCGGCACGCCAGTTGGCGTCGGCCAGCGCACTGCGGTAGTTCGTCGGAACCGGCGACGGTGAGGATGATGTCGTGGCCGCCAGTCCTTCATAGCTGATGCGAGGAATGGCACCCGTCATGGTGCGAGTGGCGCGCGGCGGTGGCGGCGGCGGCGGCGGTGGCGGTGATGGAACGGGAGATGCCGCCGGTGCCGGTGTGGGCGCCGTAGGTGGCGCCGGGGCGTCAGGAGCCACAGGGGCTGTTGGGGCAGCTGCCGGCCCGGACGTAGACGCCGTATGGGAGCGGCGGACGTAGACTCGTGGGAAGGGGACCACGCTGGGTCCAGGCGGGGGCACGGGACCACGCCCGCCCGGTGTCGAAGAAGGCGATCCGTGTGAGGCCGCAGCATTTGAAGGCGGCTGCTCAACATCCGAGTGGGATGGAGCAACCACGGGCGTCGAGGATGAAATCCCACCTGCAACAACAGTAGGACAAGGCACCGAAACCATATCGTCGTCGAGGAGAAAATCTAGGGAAGCGGAGGAGGGTGAGGCGGCTGAGGTGGCTGCAAAGGGAAAGTTGGTCTCGTTGAATGTAACATGGCGAGAGATGATGATGCGACGGGTCGATAGGTCAAGGCAGCGGTAACCTTTGTGCGAGGGGGGATATCCTAGGAAGACGCATGCCGTGGAGCGAGGGGCGAGCTTATGTTTGGAGGTTGCTTGCATGTTGGGGTAACAGAGGCACCCAAAAACACGCAGATGGCTATAGGTTGGCGGCTGGTTATGCAGACGAGTGTAGGGAATTTCATGCTGAATGGAGGAGGATGGGCGCCTATTATGGAGGTAGCAGGCTGTCATGAGCCCCTCGGCCCAATATGTGGGCGGTAGGGAGGCATGGAGGAGCATGGTACGAATGGAATTGTTGAGTGTGCGGATGATGCGTTCAGCCTTGCCATTTTGGGATGATGTGTAGGGGCAGGAGAGGCGAAGGTGAGTACCTTGAGCAGCGAGGAATTTGATGTTGGCGGTGTTTACGAATTCAGTGCCGTTATCAGCCTGAAAACATTTGACGGGGAGGCTGAATTGTGTTTTGGCAAAGGCAGCAAGCTCAACTAAGTGTTGGTGAACGTCAGATTTGTTTCGGAGCGGAAAAACCCAACAGTAGTGAGTGAAATCATCCAAACAGACCAAGTAATATGAAAAACCAGACAGACTATTGATGGGGGAAGTCCATACATCACAATGAACAAGTGCAAAAGGTGCATGAGTTATGGAATGCGAAGAACTGAAGGGTAGACGCGTATGCTTGCCCATTTGACATGAGTGGCATAGCGAGTGGTCTACTTTATTGCAGGAAACAGCACGAAGTTTGTTGAGACGTTCTAAGGTGGCGGGGGCTGGATGACCGAGACGTTGATGCCACAGAGTCGACGAAGCAGCCAGGAGAGCATGAGGTGGGGCGCCAGGTGTATAGGCAGGTATGGTGTATAGGTCCCCGTCGCAATTACAACGGAGAATCACGCATCCCGTCCTGAGATCCTTAACAGAAAAACCATGGGCGTCAAATTCAAAGGAACAACTATTGTCGCGAGTGAATTGGCGAACGGATAATAGGTTGCGGACTATGGATGGTGCGACAAGAATATTATTAAGAGCGAAATTTGTTGTAGGTGTAGGAAGGATGGAATGACCTCTAGACGTGACAGGAATACTAGTGCCATTACCTACTGTTATTGAGGAGATGGAAGGGGGAAGGCGTTGGGTAAGCATACCATCCGAGGACGTCATGTGCGTAGAGGCGCCGGAGTCAACGACCCAGGGCGAGTTGCCCTGCAGTTGCATGTTCTGCAGGGCAGCGATGAGGCCGGCTGCATCCCAGGTGCTGGTGGAGGTGGTGGAGCCGCTGGAGGACGCCTGAAGTGGAGCGAAGGCGGTGTGGGCCTGTGGGGAAGGCCCGAGGATGCCCTGGTTGCGCCCAGCCGGGGCACCAGGACCGCCAGGAGCGCCAGAACCTCCCTGGCGGCGCTGTCCAGGAGGGGTGACGCGCTCTCCAGGGGCCACACGTTCGCCGGTCCAGGGATTGAAGCCCCAGGGAACGCGTTTGTTGGTGCTGGGGCTGCCGGAGTTGTTGGAGAAGCCGCCGGAGGAGTTGGGGAAGGGCTGCTGGGCGCCCTTTTTGGTGTTAGGGCGCCGGCCACCCTGCTGTTGCTGCTGCTGGAAACCGCCATTAGAGGAGGCAGCAGCCAGGAGGGCGGTGGCAGCACGCGTCTTCTCGTCATTTTGCAGCCGCAGCTCCTTGAGAAGGAGCTGATGGCGTGCGGTGGCGAGGGTGAGGGGCTGCTGTCCGGCGATGTTGTCGGCGACGCCGGAGTAGACCTCGTTGAGTCCGCGCAGGAGGTTGAGGACGAGATTGGGTTCAGAGACGGGCTGCCCAACGTCGCGCAGTTCGTCGGCCTTCTCCTTCATGCGAACGCAGTAGGCGTCAATGGACAGGTCCCCTTGAGTCATCGAGTGGAACTCGTGATTCAAGAAGATGGCGCGAGGAGCTTTGTTCGCCTGGAACACCGCGCCGATGGCCGCCCAAAGAACGCTCGCCGTCTGCGTGTCGTCGGTCATGGCGAGGTTGAGGACGGCGTCAGAGACGGTGCTGTACATCCATCCGCGGACGCAGAAGTCAGCCTGCGTCCAGGTCTCGGCGGAGCGCGAGGTGGAGGCGGTGGCGAGATGATGCAGCAGCCCGAATTTCCCACATGTGGCCTGGAACGCCGTCGACCACTTGGTGAAGTTGGAGGGCTTCAACTCAAGAGTCATGGGGACGTGGAGCTTGATGTTGATGGTGGCGAAGGGGCAGATCACGGGGGCAGCATCGCTCTTAAGGGCGCCGCTGGTGGCAGAGGTGAGGTCTGATTCGGTTCCCATGGGGAGGGGTGGAAGAGGGCGGCGCCCAAGGGGAGGTGGGCGGCGCTGGAGGAAAATATCGCGAGATTAGAGCGGGATCGGGACCTGAACTCGTGATACCATGTAGAAGATTAGTATTTGGGGCAATTGGCCACACCTCAATGAGAGGGGGCGCCTTCTGTTATATAGGGCCGGTTGGCCTGCTGTACAAGGCAAGGATAATTCCCCTGATTTACATCTGCTATCTATAGCAGCTAGGATATCCACAGACTATCTATAGTAACTAATCCCTGATTGACATCTGCTATCTATAGCAGCTAGGATATCCACAGACGGCATATTCTATTGCCTAACAATACCCAAGGGCGGCTGCATGTAGATCTCATGCAACTTGCCATTGAGAATGGCATTCTTGACGTCCAAATGAGAGATGTGCCACTGTCGAACAGAGGCCACAGCAAGGAGAGTGCAAACGTGGTCATGTGAGCGACAGGAGCAAATGTCTCATCGTAGTCACGACCATGCTCTGCTAAAAACCATGCACCACAAGACGAGCCTTGTAGCACTCAAGGGGACCATCCGAGCGGGTCTTGATCTTGTACACCTACTTGCATGTGATGGGAGTGACGCGCAGGTAGGGGCACAAGATCCCAAGTGCCAGTACACTCCAAAGAAGCAATCTCCTCAGATATCGTGAGTTGCCACTCAGGGTAAGCAGTAGCCTCACGGTAGGTCGTAGGCTTAGAAGAAGCAGCTGCTGCAAAACCGTAGTGTTTAGGCGGCCTGACAGTGCAACGATCACGAAGATCATATTTAGGAGAAGAAAGCAGAGCGAGACCCAGTAAGGACGGAGAAAAAGATATCGTGAGTTCCTAGCAAGGACGGACGCTCAAATGGGGGAGGAGGAGACCGAGGACGACGAGAGTAGCGTGAGCAAAGGGTGGAATCTCATCAAAAAAGTGAGAAGGAAACTCCGACGGAGGTGGAAGAGGTATAGCCAGAGGAGAGGGAGACAAAAATGGGGGGCGGATGAAGTGAAACAGTCGCGGAAGGCAGAGAGTCAGGAAAAGTTAGAAAGGAGAGCGTCTCAACAAGAGAATTGGACCTGACTGTGAGGGAACGAGGGTAGTAAGGTTAGGACTCGTCGAAAGTGACATCCTGAGATATCCTCATCTGGCGAGCAACAGGGTCATAGCAGTGATAACCCTTATACTTAAGACTGTAGCCAAGGAAAACACACTTAACTGACTGAGCAGTTAGCTTGGTGCGCTCATGAGGTGGAAGAAGGACGAAACAGATAGCCGAAACTAAGAGGTGACTGTACTATGGGCTCGACCATAGAGACACTCGACAGGAGTAGAATCCTAAAGGGCAATGGAAGGCTACATGTCAATGAGAAAAACAACATTGGAAACAGTCTCAGCCCAAAGATGAGGGGAAATAGAAGAGGCAAACATGAGAGCACAAGCGGTCTCAAGTAAGTGACGATGCTTAGGCTCAGAAACACCGTTCTAAGCATGAGCATCAGGACACGAATACTGGGAAGAGTACCCTGCTTAGCGAGAAAGTGACGTAAAGCAGCAGATAGATACTCACCAGCAGAGTCAACTCGAAACACACGAATAGGCAAATTGAACTGAGTGCGAACCATGGTGGCAAACATCTAGTAAATAGATAACCTGACTTTAAGATGGCATGAAGTAGATCCAAGTATGGTGAGAATAATCATCACTACAGATCACATAATATCGATGACACCCTTTCGAAATGAAGGGAGCCATGCCTCTAACATCAGAGTGAACAAGATCAAAAGGACGAGTAGAAACAAAATCACTAGAGGGATAGGAGAGTTGCAGCTGCTTACCAAGGTTGCAACCCATACAATATAAAGACGTGTCTCCAGAAACAAACCTAAGAACACTGTGACCAACTAGTGACGATAGACACGATCCGCAAAGATGATCGAGATGATGGTGCCACTGAGCAAATAAGGTAGTGGAGGACACAGCCAGGGCAGAGGTAGTAACAGGGGCTAACTGGCTGGTGGAGACAACGGAAGGTAGATGGAGCCAGTCAAACTCCCAAAGACGCTGCGAATCACGGCGTCGAGGGCCAGTACCAAGCAAAGTCCCCGTGCGACAGTCCTAAACGGAACAAGAGTCAGGCTTAAGAACAACACGACAATCATGATCAGTGATTTGACCAATCGACATAAGCTACATAGTAAGCTGAGAAACATGAGAGGCTGCAGGAGCATGAAAAGAGGGAGTGGAAAGGGTGCCTCGACTCGCTACAGGTAAAGATGTACCATCTGCAATCTGAACAGTGAAAGAGATAACTGTGGGATGCAGCAAGGTGATGTGGGTAGAATCTGGTGTCATGTGAAATGAAGCACCAGAGTCCAAGATCCACGGAGACAGGATACCTGACGAGGGAGGAGGTGGAGGCATGGAAGACTGCTAAGAAGCAAGAGTCAGACGAGCCAATCCCGAGGAGTCTGAGGACGAGCCAACAACAAGGCACTGGACGAGTGAGAGGAGCCCTGGCGAGAGGCGCTAGCTCCTGAGTGAGAGGAACCGCCAGAGCCCTTCGAGGGACATCCACCCCGACAACCCTAGTCCCTTCTCCGCTTGTAGTAGTCCTGATACCTATGGTCGTCATGCTGACAGTAGGTGCAGTGGAGACCCGCAATAGAAGCAACAACCACTGGTGCACTGGGAGCTAGAGGAGAGATCATGGCTGGTGCTGAAGAAACAGACGAAGTGGCAGGTGCTGAAGCAGACAAAATTGCCTGCATCTGAACCACGCCACGGTGATGAGCCTTCTCAACACGCACAACCATGAGAGCCTTCACTAAGCTCGGGCGCGGGTGGCGAGTCAAGAGCCCAGCCTGCATAGACAGTTTCCAACTTAGGTCAGAGACGCGTCAGAAAGTCATAGAGACGATGAGTCAAGTCGGAGACGCGTCAGGAAGTCGTAGAGATGGTCTCCTGGTGAGCGCGAAGCTGCACACAACAGGGATAGGTCCGGTAGACATCCGGCACCAAAGAGTCAAGCTGACATCACACCACATACATCTGCTGATAGAAGTCATCGACGTTGGCATCAAGCTGCTGAAGAGAGTACGCCTGGTGCACAACGGAGAGGTACATAACATCACTCGCCAGCTGGTAGTGAGCTCGGAGATGCTCTGACATAAGTTATGTCGTCGACAGCTCCGCTACATCCATGGAGATGGCCACGGGCATGCTACCCACCAGGATGGTGGTAGCACAAGCCTCGGCCTTCTGCCACCGCTCGTAGGCGTGCAACTTAGACTGGTAGAGCTCCAGGGCCTCATCCAGTGCAGCAGTGGCCTCCTCCTGAGCCGCCTAATCCGCACCAACAGGAAGAGCGGGCGAAACAGGTGGCTTCGGCCGAGGCGGATAGGGATGCTCGCTAGTGAGATGACCCCATAGACGCTGCCTGTTGAGGTGAATCCTTATGTGAACAGCCTACTCCTAGAAGTTTGTGCCATCGAAACTAACCGAGGGGAGCGGGATGGTGAAGGAGCCACCATCGGTAGCCATCCGGAGCAGATCCCACTGAAATAGCCGGGGCGGCCAACATCAGGAGTTGGCCAAGGCGGCGGGGTTGGGGCTGGGGCGGTGCAGGCCTGGGGCGACGTCTCGGGTGTGGTGGTAGAGAGGAGGCGTCTGGGAGGCAGCCGGGAGTAGGGGTGAAAACGGGTCGGATTCGGACGGATATTGCTGTTACCATATCCTAACCCATATTTTTTCTCCGGATTCGGTACCAATCGGATTCGGTACCAATCGAATTCGGTGTCGGATCGGTCGGGATTAACCCATTTCGTTTGCACCCCTACTTGTTTGTAAGGAATGCATACAGTGCAGTAAATGGAGTAGGACGCACTGACTTGATGTTACTATTTAATAGCTGATGTGGAAATTTTTATTTTACCATTGCAAAAGAAAATGAAACGTCAAATAGTAGCACTAACCTGAAATCAAACTTGAAGATGTATCGGATTCGGACGGATATTGCTGTTACCATATCCTAACCCATATTTTTTTCTCCGGATTCGGTACTAGTCGAATTCGGTACCAATCGGATTCGACGCCGGATCGGTCGGGATTAACCCGACCCGTTTTCACCCCTAGCGCACTAACCTGAAATCAAACTTGAAGATGTATCGGATTCGGACGGATATTGCTGTTACCATATCCTAACCCATATTTTTTTCTCCGGATTCGGTACTAGTCGAATTCGGTACCAATCGGATTCGACGCCGGATCGGTCGGGATTAACCCGACCCGTTTTCACCCCTAGCCAGGAGGAAGTGGCCGGGAGGAGGTGGTCGGGAGATGGTCAGGAGGAGGCAGCGTGGGCGCGACGACTGGGAGGCCTGAGGCGGCAGCATGAGCGTGGCGTAGCGGGCGGGAGGCGGACGGAGGGATCCGATGATGGGGAGGTGGTGGCGTGGACGTGGCGGCGGCAGCGTCAAGTGGGAAGAGGAGGCGGGTGGGAAGAGCAGATGGTAGGCGGCGGTGTGGTGGAACCCTAACCCTAACCGGCTTTGCCGTGTGATACTACCATGTTGCAATGTGAAGTTATAATATTCCCATGGGCCAAGAGCCCAACATATAACATATACATTTGCACATAAAACCCTGGACTATATACATATAACACCAATATCATGCTGATGATTTCCTGAAGTAGTCTCATAGTGCCCCCAAGAAGAACATGTAGTCTGGGGCTAGCTTGGGGGGACCTAGGTGGAACATCTTTGTGAATATTGAATATTCTAAGGTGCTTCTTATATGAACTGAAGTTATACCACCTTTTAGTGCTTTGCAATTGCGCCTTATCCTTCAAGCAGGTCATGCAGAACTGTAGAGCCACACGGCATTGTGATTTGTGAAATGATATGGATAATGATGGGAAAGGTATCCATTATCTTACAACCTATCCTATGCACTCGTATGTTTAAAAGCAGTGATACTTATGCATTTATTTGGTTCTGCTATATTTTGAACCCTTTAGGATGTGCATGGTGCATAAATGTCTCCTGAATTTTGCAAATTTAATATAAAAGCTTTTCTTGGGCTTTGTAGTGATGTCGAGCTATTTGGAATCAATTGGTTCACACTTGCTCTGATTTGAAGTTGTGGAGTGATACTTTTGGGGGGGGGGGGTACTTAGTAGTGTATACAGAAAAGAAGGAATTCACATTCTAAGAAGCTGAGCATTTCAATATTGACGCAATAAATGAATGCATCCATTATTTAGATGTTGTAACATGTTGGGATGGGAATTAGTAGGTTATGGTTATTTACTTGTGATAACTTCTTCCATGAACACTCAATACATTTTCATTTTTAGTCAAACCCTTTTCATTTTCGGACGCATTCAAAGATGATGTTATATGGTGACTTTGTCATGCTTACATAGCTACCTATGGGATCTATGGTATATATACCTTCTTCAATCCTCATGTTAAGCACTACTACATTGCTCCAAAATCAACGTCTGAATGCAGCATACACGTTGATTTGCTGTCTAGCTGTTATGTTGCATTACATTCACTGCATATCGTGTTGTGGCCATACTAAACCGTCAAACTGAGTTTAATTTAATTGTTCTCCAAAATATAGTAAAATATCCTTGCACCTAGAATGAGCTTGATATTCTATGGCCTCAAGTATCTGCTGGTTCATTCGTGTCCATGTTGCACTTTATATTAATAGAAGTTCTTTGGGTTCTTGTCACAAACAACTTGTTGAGCACTAAACTATTTAATGTTCACTGCATACAATGTTTTGACTCAAGTATAGATTCTAGCTACACTAAAGGCATCTGTACTGCTCTAGATGTGGAAGGGAAGTCATCATATTCTTTTAGACTTGTTTGGTAGCCTATATTGCACACAGGTACAAGTTTTGAAGTCTCAAAACCGTCAGGGCGATTTCTGTGTTCATTTGATCAGTAAATATTTCCGCATAAAACCTATTGAATATTGTGAAACTCGCTCCCCCACTGACACAGCTAACTGCTATTGTCCTTTCTTCCTTAATACTAAAGCAGTAATTTGTATTTGTTATTTTGTATGCTGCAATCCTTCTAGTTTCTAAAACAACTTTCTCGAAAATACTTGATCTACATATATCCTCTACTTACACTTACATCTTGCAAAAATATAAGAAATAGATGATGCTTAGAAGATCTCAAGGAGTGCGATAGGCTGCTTGGAAAAAGCTTCACTTATGGTAGTGAAGAAAAGAAGGGATATCCCGCTTTTTGTAATCAGTGGTGGCCTGGTGGGCCTACTGGGATTGACCTTGCAGCAGGGGTGGGTGATTTATTATTTAAGGTCTGGTACAGTTATATCCCACACTCCAAAACTTTGACAAGTTATTTGTCTGGAGGTTATGTTGATTTTTTAGGTAAAAAATTACACGGTGGCAACTCTTCTTTACATTACCAGCCATAGTTATTTTGCATGATTCCTACTAACTTGCTTATCGCTTGGTAATGACTTTCCTGCTGCAAAGGAATGTGAATTACCCCACCTGTGTAATGATGTCTTGGTACATAAACTACTAAAATCTACCTTGCTCAATTAGAACAACACCATAGAAAAACTTAAAAGACTTCTAGTGGGTAACTTTTTTGTGTGTATTATTCTTACCTCTGGTAACCTTCATTTCTTGTACCAACTTTACCATTTTGTTCAGTAAAATTATTCGCATAATCATAGTATAAGCTATTCCTGTTTGTTAATTTTGGGCTTTGAGCTTTATTGCGTTCTTTGTAAGAGATGGATAGTTCTAAATTTCAGAAGATGGCTAAACAAATTTTCATAAAGCATCTTTCGTAATAAAAAAACAATAGGCTCAGTTTCACGATCAACTTGCTAGACCAAACCTTTGGACCTTTGACATAGACATGGTGATTTTGTTAGGGTTAGGCATTATATATTAGTTTTGTGGATGACTGTTTGTGACATGAGAGCATATTCAGGCACCGCTTTTGAACCGTTTAACATCTGCACTATCTGGTGTAGCATCCTCCTGCAAATTACATTTTGTCCTTTTGCCATTTCTATGAGGAACTGAATGCGCTTATAGTCTTGTACTCCTGTAATAAAGGTTTGACTAGTGGATAAATCATCTTTGCTGAAGGTAATTCCAGGGAGTCAAGCAAGCCTTGAGAGGAAGCAATATTCCTAGTGATAAAGATGTCTGATTATGTAATAACCGCGAAGAACTCATCAGGCATCAGCTGGTGAAACGTGAAGCGTCTGCGGCATAGAGGTGGCTGTTTGGGGCCTTTGGGCTGCTGGTCTTGGGATTCCTTCTTATTTTGGATTTTATGCGACAAATTGGACAGGTTGTTGGAGATCTGGTCATGAATTGGAAAAGTCTTGCCGGCAACAGCTCAGGTGGCTTCTCTTCTTCCAATGTTCCATTCACAGTGCATTGTTCAATACTATTTATCTGTAATAAAACCATCAGCAGCCAAAAAGAACAGTAAAAAAACAGGCCCTATGGTTCGTTTGCATGAATGCTTGTCAACTTTTCTTAAATATTTCTGTCCATTCCAGTACCTGCTTTTCCTTTGCCATTCCATTTCGCTGTATTGTTTACTGTGTAAGTAACAGTATGTGTACAGCTTATTCAATATTCATGCGTATGCGGGCTACGTGCTAGTGGTGGCCTATGGAGAGTAGACTGCTTTTATCCATGCGCCTCATGGTGTTAGGTCTCGCTCATTTAGGTTTAAATTTTCGGTTTCTAATTTATTTTTTATTATTTTTAAATTTTGTTTTTTTCTAGCCTTTTGATTTTTTAATTTTTTTTGCCCGTTCTTTTTTTTCATATTTGTTTGCATTGTCCGTGATGGGTTAACTTGTTTTTTCTAGTTTTAAATTTTAGTTATGACAACTAATTTTAGCCAGCTATAGCGTGATTTCAGCCATAATCTAGCTTTTTTTAGCCTAACCGAGCGACACCTTAATCGGTGAGCTTTTTTTAGACTAATTTCTGGTAGTCTGGAATCCTATTGGTGCTCTCTTTCTTTAACTTGGTGACCAGTTTTTCTAAATAGCTAGAATTCAAAAATTATAAGCTATAATTTAAAAGAAACCACCCATTTTATTTTCCTTGCTCTCTAAAGGTACTAGGTCCCAACACAAAGTGGGTAGATGTTACATTCCAAGCTCATCCATGTTAAAATGTTACGTAGTGGCAGCTGTAGAAGGATTTTAAGAAGAAATCTGGGCAGATTGACATGATCTTCGAAGAAGTAGGTTCTGTTCATCCTTTGTTTTTCCATATTGGATTCTTTTGGGGAGCATAAGCGATCCTTGACAGATGGAAGGGCCCTCCATTAGCAAGCGGCATTACCTTGTATATCTGGACACTCGAGGTAGCTGAGAGTAAAAAAAAAAAAAACTCGACCTGCGGGGGGAAGAAGCCCCCGGGCTTATCAATTAAGAAGAAGATCTTCTCACGTAGATCGAGAAATCCTCGAACCCTTGCCCCACCCTGACACAGCGGCATCAGCCCATGTGAGAACGACCAATCCAGGGTGATCCTTAGACTAACAACCTGGCGCTACCAACGACCTGGGCCAGCCTTTAGACCTGTGCTTTGGCTTATGGGGCAAGCGAGGGGATTTTTTCCCCGAGTAAGTACGTAGCGTTTATCATGTAGCCAGGTACGCCGGACGTTGCAAATTTGTTTGCACATTCAAAGAGATACCTCATTTGAGAATTGTATTCAAATCTCACTGTACAAAGTTTTGTTTCTGTATCTTTTTTGTGGCTGCGGTATTTTTTCAGTGTTGTGTTATTTTCAGTTCATTTTGTACAGATATAGGGGCATATGCTTCATTTCTTGCCTTGGCTTTGCAATTGTATAGAGCTACCATTCTCTTCTATTAATTTTTCTTTTCACATTGGGAGTTATGTGCTTATATTTAGTTATGATTTTTGTGTGCTTGGTGCAGAGTTTTCTTGAGGTCCGACTGTCCAAGGATGGTAAAATACTTATTTTGTCTGAAGCTCTGAATTTCTGTTTCTTCTGCAAGAGTTGCAATGGCAGCATGTGTAATTTATCTATTCTGAACTAAGGATGGTACATCGGTACATCACATGGGGAGATTGGTGTGACACTGGCTGGTTTGGTACCACTAGTCGTAGTACAGTTTCTACTAGCCTATCTACTGGTCCATTCCTGCTCAGTGCTCACACCAACCGATTAGGTCTTTTCCATCACGTGCACCCCCTAATATTATCTCTTTGAACTAACTTGCTAATTAAGTGCGAAAAGCTTGATGGATATCGGCTCTTTATTATTCACACCCTGCATTTTGCAGTTCATGCATTGTTCCCTTGGGGCTATGAAATAACTGTTCATTTGGATTTTTTTAGTCTTCACCTGATGCAACATTCACCTTCCTTTTTATGATACATAATCAGGGTTAGCAATCCCACATTAATTCATCAATTTTAATGTTTCCACTCCAAGGTGCTGTTACATACACATATACAGGTCCGTAGGTCCACCGTGCATTACTCTTTAGTTGCTGAAACATAGATGACCTTCATTATACAGTGTTTCTTTCAATTCAAGTATGCAGTGTGGTACTACAAATCTAAAAAAAATGTTTGGTGCCAGCCAGCTTTACTCCACAGGACGAAACAGAGAAGAGAAAGGGATGGTAATTGTGAATAATTTTTTAATTATTTTACTCAAGAAAGGCACTTATGGAACGGTTTATGGTGATCAATCCATCCAAGATTATAGTAAGGCTGTGTTTCCCACTCCAACCACCCACCCCACTAAATTTTTAACCCACTTCGTTCCAGCAAAAGATGCCTCGAGCCAGCGGTGGGGACAGCAGTGCAAAATTCCAATCGAAGGAACCAAAAGGAGGCAGCAAAAAGAGAGATCAAATGGATTCACCAACCGATCCATTCATTTGGCCTAGCAATCTAGCATTGCATATAGATTGCACACTGCTAGAGCTACAAGAACCCTACCATTATCATATGCTACACACAAAAAAACTACTAGCTGTCTAGCTCCAACTTCATGTCTACAACCCCAAGAATCCCCAAGAAAGAGGCATAGGTAATGTAGATAGACAGTGTTGGTGCCAATACGGTACGCCGGTACGGGTGCAGGAATGGAGGTAGCAGAATGCAGCCCTGGTGAGAAGCTGCAAATTTTGAAGGCATCAGCATCAGCATCAATGGCTTATGCTATCCCACGGTTCCCAGCCAAGTGACAATCTATCATGGACAAGCTTCAGCAGCTCTGCTCCAACCTGAATGCGTCAGGCGGCGGCAATTCCGACGAGCATCTGATAGTTCTTCAGTTCCTTCAGACGGCTATGGCAACTGTAAGTCATATTCAAGGCTCTCTATGCAGTGATGAATCATACAATGGTGGAAGGCTTCGCTTGAGTAGTGATCTGGATAACATCTGCTCCAAGCTTGATGTCCATCTGAAGGACCTCAAGGAGATGGTTTCCTCCAGAATTCCAATGCACTCGCAAGCTGTCGTTGCGACGAGGCCTGCCATTGATGCCAGCCTAGGCAACAAGAGGTTCTATATCAATGATCTTTTCTTGAGGATGAGGATTGGGGACTCGGTTCAAAGAAGCCAAACCTTGGCCACCATTGGAGGGCTCCTTTGTGAAGATATTATGTAAAGATTGTTGCGCTTGAGGTTGACAGCAGCATCCATCTCCTGATCAGTTTTCTTGAATCAGGAGATGCATGCATCCAAGAACAGTCTGCAAGAATTGTCTCCATCGTTGCCAGCTACGATTCCTTCAGAGGAGTACTTGTGAAAGCAGGGGTGGTTTCTCCACTTGTCCAGCTACTGGATAGTGCAAGCACTAGCACCGTGTCAGCAAAAGAGAGAGCAGCTCAGGCGTTGAAGGAGATGACGAGCAACTCCGACAACGTCTGGGCTGTATGTGCACAAGGTGGCCCCACAATGCTGCTCAACGCTTGCGCCAATGTCGACAGCAGCGGCAGGTTGGTTACCTCAGATTTTGCGGTGTTGAACAACCTGAGCATGCTGGAGGAAGTAAAAATGTTCATGGTAGAGGAAGGTGCAGTATCAGAGCTGGTGAGGTTCTCCCGGCAAAAGGAAGAAGCGAGCAAGGTTGGATCTGTTGTGTTACTCCATTCCATGTCTTTGGGTGATGCCAAAGTTAGACAAGCAGCAATCCGCATGGGGGTGATCCAATCACTCATTCAGTTGATAAAACCTGATCTTCCTTACTCATCCAAAGACTGGGAGGTTGCTCTCTCAGCCATTCAGTTCTTCTGCTTCCCAACCAAAACTTCTACAGACGAGCTCATCAGCTCCAATTTTCTTAGCTGGCTTCTTTCCTATCTCAACAATGGTGATTATGCTATCATGGAATTCACACTCAAATCCTTGATACAACTAACTAGGATTTCCGCGGAATACAACAAGATGGTGGCCAGAGCAGGTTTTATGACTTCCCTGGGAAGTTTGCTTGGAGCCAAAACTTGCCAAGTCAGAGAGATGGCAACCCAAGTGATTTGCAACTTACTATTGCTTCACTCTAATCGTGTCGTTTTCATTCAAGACGAAGACAATCTGAACCGGTTGTTGCAGTCGCTCGAGCCCGGTGACGGTAAAGATTTGGCCCTTTCTGCTATCATGTCCTCTGCAGACACCAGCATTGGAAGGAACAGGATCATATCTTCCGAGCATTTTGGCATGCTAAAAGAACTCGCAGACTCTGGTGACCTTTATGCCAAGAAGATCATTAAGAAACTCTCTGCTAACAGGTTGCAACGCATTCTTACCAAAATCCGGATTACATGAGTTCCTTCTGCCCTTCTCCCATAACCATTCGACGCCTTCTGAAGCATATATAATTCCTTGATTTTAGCTTTAGTCTGTGTGTTGCCCATGGTTCTTTTTTGCGATATTCCAACGTTCACTAGTCATCAGTGCGATTCCTTCGTATCATCCATGAAAAAATTGTCAAATTGCAATGTTTACAATCAATTTTGTGAAACTGCAAGATTTATAACCAGTCAGTTGTTTGTTTGTGACATCATCAAACTTTTGAAGCGTTCTGAATGTGCTTTCACGATCGCACTATCATTAGGCACTTCTTGGTTCCTGTTCTTGGTGCTGCTGCACAGAGTAGGACAAAGGCATATGCATAACTAGTTGATTTAGCGGGAAAAGCTTATTTACTTTTAAGGGCACTTTTATCTGCTCTATCTGCCTCTCCATTCCTCCTCGAGATTCACATATGCCCTTCATTCAACGACTAGAAAACAAACTAGGTAATGCAGGCACATATCTAACATGAAATGGACCGGCTCTGTTCAATGCGGTTTTTTAGCGGGTTGTGGCTTCTGATTATTGGATTTTAGCTAAAATTAGGAACATGCATGCTAGCTCTCCCCTACCTCCCCTCTCCGCCTTGCCGCCGCTGGAGCACGCCGCCGGAGGCTTGTGCGGGTGCTAGGAAGGCGGCGGCGGGGCTCTCGAGTCTGGATCTGGACGACATCTTCCAGATCTGGGCGTTGGGCTCGAGGTGGCAGGGCCCCTGTGGTGGTCGCCGGCGGAGGTTGAGTGGAGTGGGTGGCGGTGACCGGTGGAGGCTGCGGGGGCGTGGTGGTGGTGTTGTCGCTCGTGTCGAGATATGTCGGGGTTGTGCAGCGGCGCCCTGCAGCCCGGCCGTGTCTCGTCTGCGACGCGGTTTGAAGGCCTTCGGCGTGCGCCTCCGGCCCGGATCTAGTTGAACTCAGGTCCGGCGGCGGTGTTGAGGCCCGGCACGGTGAGGGTCGCCGGACCCCGGCTTGGAGGCGATGGAGGAAGAAGGCGAGAGAGAGGTGGGGTAGGAAGAGTCTGCGGTGGCCAGCAGCGTCGAAAGGGCGGAGGCCGGTGGCAGCTCGGCGGATCTACTGCGCGCCGTGCGGCGGCAAGATCCGGTGGGAGTGAAGGAGAGGTCGGCGTTGAGCGGAGGCGTCGTTGGTTTGGGCACGAGGATGGTGTGGCGGCGGCGCTGGGTGGGCAGAGCAATGGACGGAGTGGGTGGGCGCGCTGGCCGCGCATTGGTACACCGTCAACTACCGCGAGGCCTACGGCCTCTTCGCCTGCTTCGGCGTGTTCTTCAACCACGAGTCCCCCCGCCGCGGCGAGAACTTCGTCACCCGCAAGATCACCCGCGCCGTCGGCCGCATCAAGGTTGGCCTCCAGACCAAGGTCTTCCTCGGCAACCTCTCCGCCTCCAGAGATTGGGGCTTCGCCGGGCACTACGTCGAGGCAATGTGGCTCATGCTGCAGCAGGACAAGCCCGGTGACTACGTCGTCGCCACCGACGAATCCCACAGCGTTGAGGAATTCTTGCAGGCCGCCTTCGGGTAGGCCGGGCTGGACTGGAAAGACCATGTGGTCATCGACAGGAAGTACTTCCGCCCGGCCGAGGTGGACAGCCTCAAGGGGGATTCAGCCAAGGCGAGGAGGGAGCTCGGGTGGAAGCCCAATGTCGGGTTCCAGCAGCTCGTCAGATGATGGTCGATCACGACATTGAGCTCGCCATTAAGGAGAAGGTCCTCGTAGATGCCGGGTACCGCGATCCCAAGCAGCAGCCGTAGAATTGGCAGCGATCGTTTGGGCACTGGAGTTTGGATTTGGATTGTTGCCTAGAACCCCGGTGTGATGGTGGCGGTCTTTTGTGTGTGTGTGTGTGTGTAGTGCATGGGATGTTGTGGAGGTGCTGGCGAAAGCCGTGCCGGTGTTCATACCGGTCTCGACAACTATGACGCATTTGGACGTCATTTTCCTTCCTGAAGGGTTGTCATGGTACTCCATAGTCCTCATGTACTCTTTTCTCCAGGTGAAAGCCTTGTCTCAATGAGGCGGGCGGCGTTGGCGACCCTCGTCGCTTCTTTGGAGGCGTCGCCTCGGAGGTTTCTTCACGCAAAGTAGACCGGAGTTTGGGTGGTTCAGTTGGAGGAGGTTAGGAGCTTAGTCTTTCTAGCTTTTTCATAGTCCTTAAGCGCTCTTTCTTGTTGTTGTGTAATCATCAATGTTGAGACTTTGAGCCTAAGAGCTTGTGTATCTTTTGGCTGTGTATATCCCAAGTGGATATAGAGGCCGGATATTATATCCTTTATCTAAAAAAAAAGAATGGAAAAGTAGCGTCTAGGATTAGAAGTCTGAGGTCATGGTTGACCTTGAAACCAAGGAGACATTTCCTGGGTCACACGCATGCAGACGGAGAGGAGAGGGCATGATGGTTATATTGATTCGCACACTCCCGACGATTTAGGGTGAGAGGATAGCTCGCTAACACACGCACCACCGTTCTCGCACGTCGAAATCGTCGTCGCTGCCACCGGTTCGCTGGGGCTCGGCAAAATGCCGGGGCCGTGATCGTGCACCACCATGCCAGGTACAAGACGTACCCCGGCGAGGTCACTGGCTTCGTCTTCTTCTCCTGCCTCATCGCCTCCATCAGGGGCTGCAGCTTCGGCTACGACATCGGCCTCACGGTAACTTACTACTCTCGATCACTCACTGCCACCACTGTATATATGGATTGGCATAGCCTCTTCATGGCTTAGCTCTGACGAGAGGTTCCTTCTCTTCTTGTGTTGCGGCGGCAGCGACCGCGAAGCCGGGTTGACGTCGACGGAGTCCTTCCTGATCAAGTTCTTCCCGTCCATCTACCAGCAGCAAAAGGAGCGGGTGATCACCAACCGGTACTGCAAGTTCGACAGCCAGCTCCTGACGCTGTTTGGCTCCTCCCTCTTCCTCTCCGCGATGGTCGCGTCCCTCTTCGCCGGCGCCATGGCCCGGACCTTCGGCAGGAAATGGACCCTGTTCGTCGCCGCCGCCGTGTACCTGGTCGGTGTCTGCCTGGGCGGCGTGGCCGCCAACTTCCCCTTCCTGATGACCTGTCGAATCCTCCTCGGCGTCGGCCTCTGCATTCACGTACGCGAGCATGCACACATGCAACACCACACAAAGATTAACACCAAGAAGTCGTGCATGTGCATGAGCTGTTCGTGATCGATCTTTGCTTGATTGGTGCAGGCTGCTCCTCTCTACATCTCGAAGATGGCGCCAGCGCAGCACCGCAGGATGCTCAACATCCTGTTCCAGCTCATGATCATGGTGGGTATCCTGTTGGCGAGCCTGATCAACTACTGGACGTCCAAGATAATGGGCTCGTGGGGGTGGCGTCGGCCTGGCGCTAGGCGCCGTCCCGGTCGCCGTCATCGCGCTGGGGTCGCTCGCCATCCCGGACACCCCAATCTCGCTCAGCGTGCGCGGCGACGCCGAGACGGCGCGCGTGACGCTGGCCAAGATCAGGGGCGTCGGCGACGTGCGCGAGGAGTTCGAGGACCTCTCCGCCGCGGCCGAGGAGAGCAAGGCCATGGCGCACCCGTGGCGGGAGCTCTTCTTCGGCGGCAAGTACAAGCCGCAGCTCACCTTCGCGCTCTCCATCTCCTTCTTCCAGCAGCTCACCGGCATCAACGTCATCATGTTCTACGCGTTGGTGCTCTTCAAGACCGTCGGTTTCCGCCAGGACGCCTCCCTCGCGTCCGGCCTCGTCAACATGTTTTCCACCTTCGTCGCCATCATGACCGCCGACAAGGTCGGCCGCCGCTCCCTCTTCCTCCAAGGCGGCACCCAGATGATCATCTCACAGGCAAGTACACATCAACAGCATCATGTCACAAATCAAAACACAACAAAACATTGCAAGGGAATCACAACACAACATTGCAATGCCATGGCAGATCCTCGTGGGGACGTTCAGCGGGCTGCAGTTCGGGCTAAGCGGGACGGGGGCGATGTCGGAGCAGTACGCGATGTGCATCGTGCTGTTCGTGTGCGTGTACGTGGCCGGTTTCGCGTGGTCGTGGGGGCCGATGGGGTGGCTGATCCCGAGCGAGGTGTACCCGCTGGCGGTGCGGTCGGCGGCGCAGAGCGTGACGGTGGCGGTGAACATGTTCTTCACCGCCTTCATCGGGCAGATCTTCCTCACGCTCCTCTGCCACCTCCGCTTCGGCCTCTTCTACTTCTTCGGCGGCTGGGTGCTCCTCATGACGCTCTTCATCGCCGTGCTACTTCCGGAGACCAAGAGCGTGCCCCTCGAGGAGGTCTCGCACGTCTGGAGGAGGCACTGGTTCTGGAGGAAGATCGTCATCGACTCCGCCGATGCGTGCGGCGCTGAGATGAGGAAGAAGATAGCGCTAGAGATGAGCTGATCCACCGACCGCGTCGAGCTCTCTCAATCGATTCATGGTGGGCAGATCGATGCAGATGATGCATGCATTGGCTGCAGTAGCAAAGCTAGCATAAGCCACGGTTAGACACAGCTAGTGTGCAGAGTGCAGAACAATACACGTACGTATGCTGCTTAGTTGCTGATTATGATGTAGAAGAATTGATCATAGCATATCTTGTAACTGTTCCTCTCTTTTTTTTCTTAATTTGTTTCATGCCAAGTTGTCAGTACGTTTTTGTAATTGAAGTGTACCAAAAAAATTTTCTTTTCATAATCTCACTTGCATCTTATTCTGTAGTCTCATTTTAGCATCACCTGCTGCTTGCATGTTCCATTGTTCGTAGGAGATTCTTCGAACAGCTTTCAAGGGAGATGGGTCCCCGCTTCTAGTTCAAGCCTATAACTACTGGGCCTCCAATAAGCATCCGAAAGGGACTAGTGGGCCCTAGTAATTTGTGGACAATCTTGACTATACAATACACTTGGTGGTGTTCTTTTCTGTTGATAACTTTCTTCGAATAAATAAAGTAGGTGGCTTCTCTGTTATTTTAAGAGTCTTATTGGAACAGTTTTTTTAGTGGTTTATCCATATTCAGTTTGTTTATATGAGCACTTATGCTAGAATAAAAATGAAAATATCTAGACATCATCTGAATATTTTTTCTAACTATTATCTAAATTTTTAACCACTGAATTAGAGATAAAGAGGTCCCTTATTTTTAAAGGGGGAGATTTTTTTTTCAAAGAGGAGGGGGCATAATTCAAGGGGGGAGAATTCATAGCTTTTGGATCTTTAATTCAACAATTCTAAATCTGGATGATAATTAGAAAAAACATCCAAATGATATTTAACAAAACCCACAAAAATTCATCGGTCACAGCCATAAGCCATCAACCATAGTCGAAAAAAACACACATCATTACAAGGGACCGGCCCAAGCCCAAGATATCTGCAATATCCCACTTCTCGCTTTTCCTGAATCTCTCGAATCGCTTTTCTTTTTCTCTTTTCCCTTTTCAAAGCAAGACCTGCGTTGAAACCTATGAATTAATTCATGGGAATTTTGGAGGACGGAATCACTAGATGCGGAGAAAATCTCTGTAAGAATCACGTGTCCAAACGCCGCCTAAATATCTGCAGCGGATAACAGAACAAAGAATTAGCTAGTAGTCCTACACTCGTATGTACCACCCAAGATTTGGGCAAATATGAACCTATTTGGGAGAGCTCCATCAGCTCCAGATCCAACTAGATCCACCAGATTCACCTGGATCCACCGTGGAGCAGCTCCACTGTGGAGCAGCTCCACCGTGGAGCTGGTCTCCCATCAATGTGTTTGGTAGAACTCCACCGCAGATCTGGACTAATATGCAATTGTAAACAAATATTTAGGGGGCATAATGAAAAATGAAAAATGAAGAAAAAATAAAGAGAAGCACGGTTCCCTTTCTTCTTCCTCCCGATGAGAAGCACGCGCGCAGAGGAGGAGGCGGAGCGGCGGCTGGCCGAGGGCGGGCACGGCGCGCGGCAGCGGGCGACGGCGCGCAGCGACGGGAAGAGAACGGGAAAGAAAGAACGAACCGTTTTTTTTTTGTGTAATCAGTGGCATGGTGGGTAATTTTCCCCAACTCCACGAATCTCTGAGTTTTCAGAGCACCCCTTGAGGTGCTCCATGGATTTGGTGGATCTAGGGGCAGATCCATAGATTTCGTGGAGCTGCTCCACGGTGGATCCGCGTGGAGCTGGAGGTGTTTGGCTTGAAAAAGTAGATCTGAATTTGTTTTTCATAGATCTAGAACTGCTGGAGCTCTGCCAAATAGGCCCTATGTCAGTAAGAGCCAGTAGCTAGCGTTTCCAAACTCGACACCGATCGAACTGCCTCGCACACAAAAACCGTACGTAAATTAAGAAGTTCCACTCGTACACGGGCCAAGCGATGAAACACAAGTACAGAGTCTTACAAGGATCTGATGCTCCAAACTACATACATGATACAGCCATAAATGGGGTATTTTGCACTGTACAGTACAAGCTTACAGCTAGACTGGCCAACAAGCTAGCAGTCAAGCAAACATCAAACACTGGAGGAAGAAAAAGGAGCAACTAGTATATGAGCCATTCTTTTTTATTTTTCAATCAATTTTTAGTTTGTTATTTATTCAACTAATAAACCATAAAAAAAACATAAAACCGCAGTCCAAATAGCCTAAAAAACAAGGCTAATATATACGGTTTTATTGATCATATATCCTCTCCTTAGATGGAATTTCAAGATTTACCCTTCTGGCCCACGCGTCAGTGACTTATGATGACCCCACATGTCATTGAGATGGGAAGGTAAATCCTGAGTATATATACAGTATATGATCCAATCCCCCAATATATACAATGCATTCCAGCCGGAACACGTGTACATAGGAAGGAGGCGATTCGGAGGAGCCTCATCGATCCCTTGGGCGGTTGGGCCCCCAGAGCAGGAGGTGCATCACCTTGGCCGCCTTGCCGTCGTCCGCGCCGCGCCGCGCCGCCCTGGCTCCCTCACCGCCGGCGCCACCGCACGCGGCGCCAGCTGGTGCGGCTTCGCGTCGCGCGCCAACGCGCCGCGGAGGGTGGGGAACTCGCGCTCGTTGTTCATGGCCACGCTCCTCCTACCGACTGCGCACACGCCGGCACGTAGGCCTCACCTCTCATAGTACTAGACCTCACTGGCTAGTTAGAGTGAGTGTAAGCAGCGAATCACTATCAAAACAGTACGTACTTGGCTACTTCTAGTGTGTAGTAAAACTACTCTAGTAAGCGGCAATGGTTTTTGTAGGATGGAAAGGTAATAGAAAGGTGAATGGTGCCAATTAAATTTTTTCAAAGTATTTTGGACTATGTCCTTTAATAGTTACAAAGCTACTGAGAATTAGATCCATAGTTAAAATCTCAAATCAAACCGATCAATAATTCAACCTTAGAGAAAAACCAAAGTTTATAGGTCTAGGCTCCAACCAGGGGCAATCTGATTGTCGTAAACAGTAAAATCAAACAAGTGAACAGTAATTTCAGCACGGTTACAAAACTTCAAATACATGTAATTTTTGATCCGATGATCCAAAAGCCCTAAAAATTTGTACACACCTTGCTCAAAATCTCATAAACATATTCCATCTATAGATTGTAAAAAACCCATATCAAAATTCAGACCTTTTTGAGATTTAAGTAAGGTTACACCAAAAATAAGTAAAAACCAAAATCAATAATCAAGACTTGCTCCTGGACAGAGGATAGTCAAGATGGTTTTCGTATATTCTCATATGTCACAGCAAGCAAGATCACCGACGAAATCACTCTAAAAACTCTCAGATCAAAAGGCCATTTGGAAATTAAAAAGTGTAAAAACATAGTTTCTTGATAAACTTGCTACCAAAGTGACTAGATGGGTGGAGAATGATTCTCAGAGTTTATTTCTATCTCTTATATGTTATTGGCACGACAAGATCAAGAAAGGATGAGAAGAGAGAAAAAAACCAACCTAATTAAGAGCAAATTAATCAAGACAAGTGATAGTAATGAAGATGATCAAAGATTGATTCTATTGCTGTTGAAGGAGGAAGGTTTTACAGCCACTCCACCTTACAGGACAGAGAGCACACCAAGCACTCAACTTTCAAACCCTAATTCTAAACAAGAAAGCACAAGAGAGGTAGGTTGGATGGTTAACCACAAGTTTCCATCCCAAACCTTTAAATAGATAGGCTAATCAGCCATATCTAACATTTAGTGGATACTATCCACTTAGCACAATAGAAAAATTGATAACCCTACATACAATGGTTTTACTCACATATGATCACTTATGCATACTTTTCAAAGCACATAAGTCTGAATCTACTAAGTCCTAAACTTTGATCCATTTTGATCATATCAGTTTCTTCATGACCTAAACCACCTTCACATGTGCTGCTCACGCGATGCAATTTTCATCCAAAGCCGTTTTCGGTATTTTGGTCAAACTACCAAAATACTATTTCTTGGCCCAATCATCTCCTTCCATTGCAAGTAATCGTCATGCTTGCCATGTGTCATCACTGTTTTACCACGCATCGATAAGTCTCTTTCGTTCTGATTCTACTAGACTACGCCTCATTTGGATCGACCAAGCCATATGGTTCAATTTCATCGTTCGAACTTTTCTTCGATATTTTCCACTTTTCTCGTGCCATGCAGGAGCTCACCATCTCACCTAGCATCATCAATCATTATAGGCCTCAACTTTTCTATGAGTATAGCTCCGATTCCCACCGTTGACCACGGTTTGACTCTAAGTAATTCTGCACATCTAAAGATAAAGAAATATAACTTAACCCACGTTATCTAAAAAAAGATAAAAAAATAATTTTTCAAGCATAAGCTTTTTATAACTTGACCCATGTTAAGATTAACATATATTATACAATATAAAATTACTGACCTTAGTCACTAAATTTCATTCGGCAGCTCAAAACTTAAGAATTAAAAATCTGACCAAAACATTGCAATGCAGACGGTCTGACCAATCCACCCCGCCGGTCGACCGGCCTGCCGACACGGTTAAACCGCAAGAGACTAATTCAGCCAAACCACTACTTTTGTCAGTCACCAACTATTCACTCGACAGTCGCCTCAATAATTGCCACGCGAAGCAAACCAAAACACTACCTCACTATTTGCATGGCCTCCATGCATGCATACAAGACCAACCAAAGCACAACACGTGCATGCAAAGATAGAAGATCTGGGCAGCTAGTCAATTCATCCTGGTCACTTGGACCTGGCAAGCACAGGCCCTGATCAACTCGGCTTCGACTTCTGACTTATTTTTTACTATTCATAAGTTTCATCTTTTTCTGAACTTTTGGCTTTTTGTTGAGCTTTTTTGCCGGTTCTTTTTTTCCCGTATTTGTTTGTATTATACGTAATGGGCTAACATATTTTTTTATTTTTAAATTTTTTTAAATTTAATTATGCTAAATAAGCCTCTGTCAGCTACAGTATTTTCAGCCATAAACCACGAGCTTTTCAGCCGAACCGATCACCACCACATTAACCTTCCTTTGGAGTTTGGTCAATACCGAACTGGCATATGTCTGCAGATATATCAGGACACTTCATGCAGAACTGTATACCCTCGTTGATGCCGACAAACAGCGGACAATTCTTTCTTTTACTAATTCAACAGTGGCCACTGCATGTATATTCTGACAAATACAAAATTTTAACTCTTTCAAATTATAATAATTCATCTTAATAATTCAGTTTTGCAATAAATATCGTGTACTATGAGTGTATGATTGAAGCAAACGAGACCCGGCACGGTCGATTTAATTGTTCTTCTTTCTTTTTCCTTGGGCTTCGGCCACGGTACGGACTCCGTCTCGGAATCTCCATGCGCTGGCGTTAGATCGGAGGTCAGGCCGTCGAAATCGCTGAGAAACGATGATCAGTGAGGTGTCACCTCGCCGGCGCGGCGATTTTCCACGAAATGGCGTCGGTGGGGGGCCGGACCGAGGGTACGTGTGGGTGCGGCTCGCCGGCTCGTCGCCGGCTTCCCTTTCGGACTGACCGAGCCGGTCCTTAATTTCCTTATGGAGCTGGTTGTTGGCTGTGCCTTCATGCCGCGGCAAATCTTAGCAAGCGTCAAAACTTACTAGCAGAGAGAGATTGGTGATTTGCCATGGTTAACAAGCATAACCAATCTTTGGAAATCCTGGCAAGCATACCATTAGTTGAGATTTGAGAAGATTAATGATTTGCCAATAGACTCCGGTTTCGATGATTTGCCACTCGAAAGATTTTGCTTGTGCCACGGCAATCAGCTAAATAGCTAGGATTTTCCGCTCATCATGTATTCTCGTATTTCTTAATTTTTTTCCGCCCGAAAACACATGCGAAGAGTCCTCTCTCTTTGCAGCCTTTTTGCCTTTTGTTTCTTGTTGATTAGGAGCGTGTGCGCGTGCGTGCATTGTTGCATCGTGATTCTGCCGTTTACATGTGCATTCTTGAAGGAAATATATACATAGAGAAGTGCTTTCGTGCTTTTCACTCTAACAAAAATTATACTAATCTCAAAGCATACAAAGAGATAAGTAATCACTATCTACCATTCAGTTCTGCTTTAAAAGTTATGCAAATCACTTTAAGAAAAATATGAAAACACCTCCCATATATATAATCTAGCTAGCCTGCGCGCGGTAAATCGGTAGTGGCACATGCCTCTCTCTCTCTCAGTCCTCCTAAACCGCTGCTTGCGCGATTCCATTCTGCGCGTAAAGTGTAACTGAACTAAGGCCCAGTGGTGAATCCAGGAATAAATATATAGATATGATGGAACGCAAACATAAAGGAAATACTATTACCTAAAAACCAAACAATTCATGATAAAACTATGTTACAATCATACTATAAGAGTATATGACACCAAATGAAAAACAACAACTACATTTCATATGCAAACATGTGAAGATAACGGTAGGATATTGAAAAATACCTCACTAATGAAACTTAGTTCATAGTTTGCTACCAAGTTATCGAACATAATAACGTGAAAAAAAGATGAGCATAGAAGAAGCAACCTATCAATTGTGAAGGATAGATGGATTAGTAGTGTCACGATTTGATAATAGACATGGCACTAAATAACTAAGTATATCTAGGAGAATGAGACATTTTCATTCTCCGAGATTTCACGTCTTGAAACAGTTTCTTGACTTTTTTCACCAATGGTCATTTGACCTAACATTACTACAAAAGGCTAATATTCGACGTCTCATCACAGACGGTTTATCGAAACCGCCAGTATTAAATACAATCACAAATGGTTTAGGTTTAAAGACAGTCTGTATTGCTGCCAGCACTAAAAACCGTCTGTAAAGAGTTAATATCGCAGATGATTCTTGTTAAAAATCGTATGTGATAATTGTGTATGAAATTTTAGTCTCGCCCTGCCACGCCACCAATCTGCGGCATCTAGGGATGGAAACGGATCGGATACGATCGAATAGTCTCAAATACAAACACGAATCCATATTTTTAAAACAAATATGAATTCGAATATTCTCGAATAGGAATACAAATCGAATGTCGTAACAGATACAAATTCGAATCGAATATGTACTTAATTCGGTCGAATACGAATATCCTCCTACAACTTCTGTAACAAATCTCAGTAGAACAAATTCCTAGCGGTTTTGCCTGTTTTTGACCAGTTTCAAGTTGCCCAAATTTAAATTTCAAATCACAAAATTCATCCAGGTTTCTCTGGTTCCGAAAATAGATCGAATACGAATTGAATAGTTTCGAATACGAATGCGAATATGAATATTCTCAAATACAAATACGAATATTCTCAAATACGAATACGAACATTTTCGAATACAGATTTTGCTTACCACATTTGCATTTTCTAGGATAAGAATATCGGATAAAACGGATTACTCGTTACCATTTCCCACCCCTGGCAGCATCTCCCCAAGGATCCCAATCTCACCTGTCCACTCTCTCCGCATCGAATGGTAGCCACCGGTCTTTCCCACCTTTTGCACCTTATTAATCCCGCGAGATGCAGGCCTCGCCATTCTTCTCTTCTCCCTTTCCCACCTAGCACGATGTCGAAGGCCTCGAGATGCCGTGCTCGATCTTCGATGATCGTTCTGCCGCGATCAATTTGCCATGGTCGTTCTGTGGTGATCGTTCTGCCGTGGTCGATTTGTCATTGTCGTTCTGTGGTGATCATTCCGTCATGGTCGTTCTATGGTGATTGTTCTACTGTGGTCGATCGGTCGCGGTGAAGTTCCGGTTCGCGGAGCAAGGGCGCAAATGTGATGATCTATTAAAGGCATTCTGTGGAGTAGAGAAAAAGAAGAGAAAATGAAGAGAAAAAAATCATCAGTATAAATATCACAAAAGGTTCTTATTAAAAATCGTCTGTGATAATTGCAGACATCAAAGACGGTTTTTAATCTAAATCGTTTATGATGACCGACATATCACAGACGATTTCTACTATAAATCATCTGTGATAGTCGACTATCACAGTCGGTTATGAGTTAATAATCATCTGTGATAGTAAGTATTATAGACGGTTCGAAAACCGTTGGTGATGACCTTATTTCATTACTGACCCATAAACTAAGATGGCTCACCAAACCATCTATGATGATATTTTTTTAACCATCTGTGATGACCTTTTTCGGTAGTAGTAATATGCATGTTTAATTATCATTCAGCCACTTACTCTCAACAGTAAACTATATGAAAGCAAAACGAAGAACTGAGTCTGGGTCCTCACACATACGACAGTCCACAACCTTCAGAACAAAAATATAAAGATTATGCACAGTGGCCTCAGAAAACAAATGGGGAAATAAATAAATGTACCTGCCCGCAGTTGATAAGTAGTGCTGCCAGTTGCTCTTCAGTGACCTGAACACCAAGAAAGATACAAACAACTAACCTACATACAATTGCCCGTTTGCAACTAGATGAAAGTAAAAATGACCTGAATATTGTTTTGACACAATACAACATCGGCTAAACAATGAACAGCAGAAGCTAACATAAATATGGAATTTAACAGGCTCCACAAGTTAGGTTTAGTAGCATTACCAAATATAAAAGGTCACAGCAGCCAAGTGAAAAATAAATAAGTGCTGAATGTCAGATTAGGCAAATCATTACACCTATGAGCCAACATAACCTTACGGAACACAGGAAAAAAGATAGATGGAAAGTCCTCAGCTAAAGACATTGTAGAATATAGACGGTGGAGGCAGCATCCTTACCGAAAAAGAAAATCAAACTGCCCTTGTTGCACAATTTCTTCAAGGGAAGTTGGTGTTAAACTAAAGCTGCAAGGTATATATAAAACAAATGCTGCGAACATATAGCCCTATTCTTTTCAGCTTCTAAAAGCTGTTTTTGGCTTTTCTATAGTAACTAGCTTTTAAATGGAGTATTTTTTTCAAGATAGGGTCTACTAGTTAATTGTAGTACATACTTTACTAACTTCATTTATATCGGCAAAAACCGCGCATGAGTTTCTGTTACTCTATAATCTCTCGTGTAAACAGTCCAAAAGTCACAAGCCGTAGCCAAAAAGAACAGGCCCAAAGATACAATCAGAAGACTTTGTCTGCACATCTTAATAAAGCGTCGACTGATTAACTATTACTGAGAAACTTGCATACAGAGAAGTTAGTGATCAATTGACATCTTACTAGCTGCACTAATATGAAAAATACAAAGATAGCCGGCGCGCATAAGACTAAGACGAAACCCTAATATCGCATATACCTTCGCTTGCTCGCAACATAGAGCCACAAAATATGGATTGGAAGGTGAAGGCTAGGGCTTATCAGCAAGGGAACTAACAGCCCTAGTGGATCTCCGGCAAGCGGCAGGGCGGAGGAGCTCGAGGTGGAGTGGCTCAGTCCTGACCGGAAGAGCCTGACGTTGGCAGCAATCGGCTACGACAAGGCAAGAGGGACCCCCTGGCCGCCTTGGCCACTCCCTGACGTCCCATGGCCATTGCCACCTGCCGTGCGTCCGCCTTGGCCGCTCTAGGGTTAGCTCTAGGCTTTTGGGCAGCTAGCCTGCTGGGCTAGATCAAACTCACCGGGGCCCATGCTCTCCTTTGTTTCTTCAACTGTTGCACCGCTCTCTGCTAGTGCTCGCTGTCCGTCGCTGTTCTCGTCTCGCTCTGGAGGAGGCCCCATCGGTGCCGGGGGGTCCGGTCGGAGCTCTCCCAAAGGGAGGGTCCGTCCCTGCTAAGGCTCTGTTCTAAATAGCGAGGGTTTCTGGTTTCTAGAAGCTAAAAGCCGTTGAACATGTTGGCTTCTTAACACAACTTTTTTTTCTTCTTATTTTCCCCTTTTTTTCTTTTTCTTTACATTATCCGTAGAGATATAATAGTATTTTTTATTTTTCTTTAATTGAATATATTAGAAAAACTAACGGCAACTACAATGCTATTTCAAACAAAAAAGCTAAAAACCAAAAACAAAGGGGGTCTATTGAGTTCATGTGAACATGAACCCGGGCAAAACCAAGACGAGATTCGTACCAGCGTAGGCCATATATATGCAAGTGCATACTCGTCATAAACCACAAAAAAACATGTACTGGCTTGCAATCTAAACCACACCATGTCGACTTAGAACCCGCTTGGTTGGGCTAAAAAGCTGTGACTTATAGTTGAAATTGCATTGTAGCGGCTGGAATTTCACTGTAGCTGAAGATGACTTATTTGACGTAATTAAATTAAAAAAATCAAAAAATAGAAAAATATGCTAGCTCATCACGGACAACGCAAACGAATACGGAAAAAAGAACCGGAAAAAAGCTCAAAAAAGCTAAAAAAGTTAAGAAAAAGACGAATTTTATAAATAGTGAAAAATAAGCCAGAAGCTAAATCCGAAACGAGCAGGCCTGTGTGCAAGTACCTTGAGAATGAAGTAGCTAGCCTACTAGAAGAAACCCGTCACGCACCTTCGCGTCAGTCTCTCGGATCAACAACACACTGTCAAACTGGAAGCTGTTTCGTCTCTCTCTCTCTCTCTCTTGAACAAAGGCAGAATGACGTCGTTCGCGGGCACAACAATCAGACAGCAGTAGTAGTACCTGATGGATGCTTGGGAGGAGATAGCGCAGCGATAGATGAGGCAAGCTGTAAATTTCCTGCTAGCTTCGCCAGAGGAAGCAAAGGCGTGATTGAGTGCAGCGCTGGTGAACCGTTCCAGCTTCAGATCGCCTGGGAACAGGACGGATGGATGGATCATGGCCGGCCGGTTCATCAACGCTGCACTCAATGATGCCTTTGCTCCTCTTCCTCTTCCTCTTCCCTTCGATTTCTCAGCCACCTAATTTGTGCTTCCGATCGCGTAACGTGAACAGACGCAGGAAGGAATCATCGATTAGCTTTTGAGATTCAAAGTGACCCCTCTTGTGCTGCAGCTGGGGAGGGAGGGAGCTTGATGCTTGTGCTGTGTGCGCTGCTTTTCTCAGGTCACCCACACACACACTCCCTTTTGTACTGTCGAACCCTTTTGTACTGCCTAACGTTGTCGTACTATTACTACTACTATGCAGCATCTCTCATCAGACTGCACAAGTTTGGCAAATGTAGTACGTACTGCGGGAATAGGACGTGTGACGTTGGATCTGAGCACGTCATGGTCAGGTACTAGTAGGTTACTCCCCCCGTGCCGCAACGCAAGTTCGTAGTCCACAGTAGACATCAATCAAAGAAAAATCAAATTTTAAAAAAATTAATGTTTTTAGATTATACATATTTTTATTACATAGTACACTACAACCATCCATCCAATTTTCAGTATTAGAGAAATAGTATACAATAAAATATTGTAATAATTACACTTAAATCTCCGTAATAGATTTATATCACGGGACAACGCTTATTAGAAATGAAGTCTTGTATTGTGGGACAGAGACAGTGCTTCGATCGAGTGGTTTAGATGAGGCCTTTGAATTCCCACGTGTAAACAAGACTTTGTGGTAGCCGCCATTTTCAGGTTTTCAGAAGAAGTCCTATTCATATGCTTGTGGTAGCGGCTCTAGAAGTTGTTTTTCTCAAAATTCAGAGCATGTGCAGGTGATGATTTTTGGCCAACGATTATTAAGTTTTCGGCAAAGGGAAAACAGTACGGCGCGACGGTTCAGGGCCTCAATTCCTGCAATTGACATAGCGAGTACAGAGCGAGTAGTACAAACTGTACTGCATCATGCATGCCAGGAGGAAAATTTTTCCCATCTGGTCCCTGAGAGCTTTTTTTTTACAGACATAATATCAAAGGGCCTTCTCCTAATCACGCAACCACCGACGGTTGACACGTGGCAATTCACGGACAATGGCCGGAGAGTGCGGGCTTTTGCCTTCCCCACGCACATGTGGAATGGAGTCACCTAGGAGCTACGGTCGAGGGCATGGGAATAGCCGTCGTCCGCGGTGACTGAGCCATGTGCGTGGGCACCGCGGAAGCCGGCTACGTCCACTTCCCCCGACTGCAGGCTCCCAGGTGGGCCCCATTCCACGCAAGGCATAAGCCCGCGCTCCGGAGCCATTGTTCGGCGCTCCTCGGCCGTGGAATTGTCACAGATCAGCCCCGAGTGATTTCGCTGTTGAAAGAAGGCCAATTATGTAAAAACATATTCTAGTATCATATCTGCAAAAAAAAAAAGGCCCCTAGAGGCAGGTGGCAAAAAATTCGCGAGGAGGATCCCAAATAGTACTAGCACCACTTTGTAATGTGTCGCATGGTCTCCTTCTGTCTCAGCTAAATCATACCCAAAACATTTCCGGGGGGATTCCCGGCCAGCGAGAGGGGCCACGTCGCCCCAGCGCTCCCTCCGCTCGCCGCGTGGCCAGAGGAATTTCGGTACGGTCTGGTGAGCTGTTTTGCGAAAAAGTCCCCGTATTTTTCTGAAATTACGTAAAGGTCCTTGGTTCTCGCGAAAAGGTCCCTACCAGTTTTTTTCAAGTCCCTCCACTTTGCAGGATAGCGCCCCGCGGTTTCTAAATTACGTACGGGTCTTCGTTTATTACGTACAGGCCCTCAGTTTTTTGCGAAAAAGACCTTTAACTTTTTCGAAAATACACATGTGCCCTCGATTTTTTTAAAATGTTTTTTTAAAAACTCCTCACGAATTATCGCCTCTTTCACTTCGGTACACACGGTGGCTGGCGCGGCGTGGCGCCACGCCTATGAGGCTAGTTGAACTTATGGACGGACCAAGTCTCACCATGTTAGAAGGCAAAGGCACCATTTCGCTTTTCACCATATGTTTGGGGTTGGGCATGTAAGAAAGCAAGTTTGACAGTATTTTGTAGATCAAGGTGTTAGATTCTACAGGGTACTTTCTAGCACATAGCCTGAAAGCAACCAGGAAAGATAAACGAAGAACAGTTATTATTGCCTATCATGTTCAGTAGAATTCATGCAGGACGGCAAATTGACATATAAATATGATAGTACAGAATAACGGGCCTGTGATGCAATTAACTACCTCTACAGGTTTCAGTACTGCGAATTTGCAGTATGATTCAGACATTCAGTACACAGCAAAGATAACGAAAATGATTCCCAGTCAGAATATGCAAACATCTGGCTATGGAAAAAAAACACTGCAGAATTGATGAGCTCATACTTGCTGCGGATTACGCCTGTTAATCTGTTATGTTGGGATAATAAGAATAGCCGTATCTTCTAAAGATGCAAACTTCTGAAAAACTTCAGATCATTTGTATACTATGATCAAAATACAAATCAGCCCCCATTGTAATCAGCATGTTTCAACTTCCAAGCCTTTACAAACATTCCCAACATCACTAAAGAGTTCATAACCGAATAAAGGAACATTACTCATTGTTTCTTGACTTCGATAAGATGCAAATGCCACCAGGACAAACAACAACAGGTGGCAAATAAGACCGCTAGGTGAAAGGCAGTTATAGATGGCTGGTGATACATGATTCCAACATTTCACATAGCAAGGCATTCCCTTTTGATGCACTAAAAGATGATACTGCTTCGCTATTCAACATAAATATAAACATAATACCGATCTGCTATGTTAGGCATTAGCTGTTACATATTCAAAATAAATAA
Organism: Dendrocalamus latiflorus; assembly: GCA_017311315.1. Classification (NCBI taxonomy): domain Eukaryota; kingdom Viridiplantae; phylum Streptophyta; class Magnoliopsida; order Poales; family Poaceae; genus Dendrocalamus; species Dendrocalamus latiflorus. The sequence continues at coordinate 46,660,406 of CM029639.1, read as the reverse complement.
TTGGAAATATAAAACCATACTATGACTTAGAGATCATATTTCTAGATTTTGATATCCAGTTAGTTATGGTTGACATTCAGAGTCCGTGCAGATGTTTTTTCCCATGTGAAGAGGTAAGATGCCAAAAGGTTACACATTACATTCGCTAAGCAGTTCCTGAGCCAGTAAGCCTTCTACATCAATGATCCACAGGTTATATACGGTAATGTCTGCATGAAAAGATTTCCTTTACGACTAATCAGCATCTTTAGTTATGCTGAATACAAATTTCTGTAGTACACACAGGTTTCCAAAATTGAAACAAGGATATTATATTTCAGATTTGTACTAAACATGGAATATACAATATCAGAAGAAAAACAAAAATGTAAAGAAGGAGCTTAAAAGGAAAATGCAAAATGGCGGGCAATGGAGCTACTAGAATAGGGTAAACCTGAACATCCAATCAAAGTTTGCCAACAAGTCATGACTCTGGCTGTTGGAACAAGTCCTGCAGCTGATGCGGTGGTAAACTGGTAATGGCAGTTGCAACTGTCCGCATGGTTTACACAGGCGGCAACAGTGGTTTGAATAAGTGCTGATGATACCATGGGAACGGTGGTTGCAGTTTGCACTGTGGCTTTTGTGGCAGCAATAAGGGTAATTAGTCCTGTGGCTGCTGTGATGGCAAAGGTGACTGCTGCTGCTGCTCTCCTTGCATAAAATTCTCAGGCTGCTGCTGCCGATCACCTTCCCATGCCCAAACCATATCCTTAAGTGCAGGCCTTATTTCATCTTTCATGAGTTTTTGATACTCTATAGTGTCTCCATTGGTCTTTTTTAACTCAACTAAGAGGAATGAAGGAGCAAGCTCAAAAATCTCTGCATCAAGCTCAAGAAATCCCTTCATTCCTTCCTTTGGAGCTGCCAACTTCAAGACACCATTTTCTTTCTTCTTAATTTTGAGCTTCAAACGCCTGGCCAGTTCATTTAGCTTAGCAAATATAGTTCCTGCTGGCTGCCTAGTGGTAAATCTCTCTTCCCTCCGGCCATATTTTTCTTCAAACAAATTGGATAGGTCAAATCCTGTTGAAAGAGAAATGATGTCAAATGCATTCAAGTTTGGGAGGCTTGATGACTCTTGATTTCCCTCAGAATTACTGCATTCTGTCGAGTCAGAGGTTGTGGTGGCTTCACCTTTATACACCTTGTCTACTGTTTCATGTTTGCTCTTCAATGCATTTACCTTGATGGGCTTTCTGTACCACGCGCTTCTCTTTATCCTTGAGATAGAAATTCTAGTACTTGGATCTGGATCAAGCATATTATATAGCAGATCCTTCAACTCAGCGGAAAAAGAACGAGGGCATCTATACTCAGCTATGGAAATCTTCCTATACATCTCTATAAGATTTTTGTCATGGAAAGGAAGGTAACCAGCCACAAGCACAAACAGAATTACTCCACAAGACCATATGTCAGCCTTCGCACCATCGTAGCCTCTCCTACTAAGCACTTCAGGAGCAACATAAGCTGGAGTTCCACAGGTGGTATGGAGGAGGCCATCTTGTCTCTTGGACTCAGCTAGGGCACTTAAACCAAAATCCGAGGCTTTTAGGTTCTCATTCTCGTCTAGAAGCAGGTTTTCCGGCTTCAAGTCACGATGATAGACACCTCGGCTGTGGCAGTAGTCCACAGCACTGATCAATTGATGGAAATACTTCCTCGCAACATCCTCACTTAACTTTCCCTTGGATATTTTGTTGAAAAGCTCACCGCCTTTAGCATACTCCAAAACAAAGTAAATCTTGCTCTTGCTAGCCATTACCTCGAAAAGTTGCAGAACGTTTGGATGCTTTACCAATCTCATTATTGAAATTTCCCTCTTTATCTGCACCATTAGCCCAACCCTCAAGACCTTGTCCTTATCAATAATCTTTATTGCAACAGCCTGTCCACTTGTAAGATTGCGAGCGTAGTATACCTTCGCAAAGTTCCCTTGCCCTAACTGCCTCCCAATTTCGTAACGTCCCATTAAAATAGTCCTCTCGTCCATTATATCAAGCTATATAAAGAAGGACAACTTTACAAAATCCACTATGCCCTACTTTTACGATGATCTATTTATAGAGGAGGATAAATGAGCACTAATTATCACCAAGGCCGTGGCCTACAAAGATAATCCCTTGTTCTGTGCTCCAGAGTCCAGAACACAGAAAAACAATTGTACCAGTATGCAGCCACCACTCCTATGAGGGCTCAGCAGGGTAACTTACAACAAGAGGCTTCCTGGTGCACAAGCATATAATCCTTTTTTTTTCCAAGATAAATCTCTTCCCTTGGTTACCAGTCGAAAACTGTACGGAAAAAGAACAAACCTAATTAGGGCAAACATGTAATGCAATTGTGGATCAACATGTAGCTCAAATGGAGACCAAGGGCCACTATAAATGTAGAAGCAGATTCAGTAGCACAATATTAGGAGAATATTAGGAATTCAGGGTAATTCTTTCAGGAATTGCCTTCACTATTTCATTGTGCTTTTGAATGCCCACCTAGCATTACTGGGAAGAAACCCCAATCCTACCAGCTAAGGCGTGCTATAAAATGACAACAGTTACGAAATTAAGCACCACAACCCCTAAACAGCTACGAAATTAAGCAGCTCTCATACCGGAATTCCGGTTGCTACGATAAGGAATTTAACAAAAACTTCAAGAATTGAGCCATCAAATTCCGGTATCAGAGCAACAACACCACAGAGTAGGGCTAAAACAACAGGCTTTATGCACTGATTACTGAACACCACATCAGCAAGCATTCTCAATCCTACCTCACGGAGACATAGAGCTACAAGCCCATGGGGTCACAAACTAACCAGAGAACAACGCAAGCAACACCCTCAACCGCCGAAATCACCACCAGCAGTTCAAGAAACTGCAGGAAGCAGATCTCTTCGTGTATGCAAGAGCGAGACCAAAATTACCTGATCAAGAACCGGCGGACAACGAGGGAAGGATCCCAGATATCGCCACGCCAACCGGATGAAGTGGGCTCGATCGATCTTGCGACGTGAATCGAAGCCGGTGCAGCGCCCCTTCGGCCTTCGCCTCGACCCTTGGAAGTTTTTTTTTATTCCGCACTCCACCACCACATGCCCTGATGCCTCCGCAAAGCACAGTCCAGGCTTGCACGGCAGCTCAGCTCTCGCGCCGCGTGACCCTGACAGTGGGCCCCACTTCCCCGCCGACATAATGGGCCTTAGGCCCAGAATCAGGGCTTCTTCTACGATCTAATGGGCCGTGGCCCACAGGCAACGCACACCTCTCTGTTGTGTTCGCCGCAGCGGAGAAGACGAAGGTCGGAAGGGATGCAGCGCGGCGGCGGCCATGGCCGGCAGCGGGGATGGCTAAGTTCTGGGAGGCCACGCCCACGCGGCGCGGTGGGCACGGGGCCTCACGCCGAGGGAGAGCATACACGCACGCGGCATGTGGCCCTGGCTCCAGCCTCCAAGGCGTCGGCCCCGCGCCGACTGCGTGGAGACGTGCGAGCGCCCGGCCCGGTCACTCCGCTCGTTTTCCATGGTTTCTCTCTCGTGCGCCTTCGCCAAACGGAGTAGGGAGCGTTTGGTTGAAGGCCACAGCCTGCCATACTTCACCTTAGGCGTGCCACAACTGCTTCGGCTGCTGTTTGGTTGGTCACCAAACTGAGGCACGCCATCCCTCTCGCCACAACCCTGTACAGCGAAAGTGTGGCGGGGAAAATCCCCGCCACACTGCCCTCGGCGCGCCATAAATCCCCCTCGCCAGGAGAAAAAATCCCCTCCCTCTCCACTTCGCGCGCGCCAGGAAAATCGTTTGCCGCTCGATTCCTCCGCTGCCGCCGCTCCCACCGACGCCTCCAAGCTCGGCCGCCGCTCCTTCCCTCCCCTCCGAGGTCGGCAGCCACTCCCTCCGCCCCTTCCAAGGTCGACCGCGCAGATCCATGGCGACGGCGGCCTGAGAAATCGACGGTGGCCTCGAGATTCCTCCGCCGCCGCCGCTCCCACCGACGCCTCCAAGCTCGGCCGCCGCTCCTTCCCTCCCCTCTGAGGTCGGCAGCCACTCCCTCCGTCCCTTCCAAGGTCGACCGCGCAGATCCATGGCGACGGCGGCCTGAGAAATCGACGGCGGCCCGGCCTCCGAGGTCGGTGCGCCCCCGGCCGCGGTGCTCTCCCAGCCGCGCGCTCCCCTCCCGGCCGCGGCGCCGCTCTCCTCCCGGCCGCGGCGGCCCCCTCCCGGTCGCCGAAGCTTAAAGTAATACTCCATCCCGTGCCTGTCTTTCCAAACCATTCCATATTTTCCTTGTGTTCTTATGTACAAACACTAGTACTGATGAACTGAGTGAACGCTTTGTGACATTTTGTTGTTATGTAGATGAGTGCTAATGGGTTTTATGGATCCTTACCGGTCTGAATTGGTGTAGCAAATTAAGGATTGGAAGTATCGCTTAACGTATGTTACAGAAGCTAAGGAGGACTGAAGCAATTTGACTTGAATCTGTTATGTATGAGCTTAATTACAGAAGCTAAGGAGGAATGAAACAATTTGACTTGAATCTGTTGTGTATGAGCTTAGTTAAACTGGTGTAGCGAGAATCTTGCGTAATAATGTTGCTAGCTCCCAAGTGACCTCAATTTGGGTGGCACATGGATTATTGCTAGTGGCAGCAGACAGGGAGGAGGAACTAAATGAAGGATGTTCAGCAGGACCTATCAGAGAGATTGGTAGTGATACATGCCCTTGTACGACATAGAGACATGGAGATTGATATGAATATGCATATGTACGTAGTAGATATAGGCCTATCGCAATAGTAGACTGCGATTCCGTTGTTGGGGTGTGATGGGATCTCATGAGCCAACTTTTAGGTATGGATTTGTTTGCACATGGATTTAGGATGTTCTTACATTGGCATGCATATGCTAGTATGCTAATCAAAGTATAACTTGTGTTATACATGGGACTGTTAGTGCCCATATTGCATGGAAATGTTGAATTGATGTGTCACTGATCAGAGGAAAAGTTATGGTGCTAGATAACCCTGAAAACCTATAGGAATATGATACACATATACACATGTTTTTAGCAATTGAGCTGTTGATGCATTTCTTTTCCTTGTACTGATTAATGTCTTACATCTGAAATTATGTTATAGATGGGTCAAAGGAAACTATATTTACAATATTACTTGGAGTACTGCCATTTCTTGTGGAGGAGAAGAATGATTGCTGCTATACTTATGTGCCTAGCCATGTATTGGTATATGATTAATAGAAGGAAAAGGAAAAGATCCATAACGTATGCTCCTGTGATTGATAGAGATATTCAAAGATTGAGGCGTCTAAATCGTTTGTATCATGGAACTGAGGCCCATTGCATTAGTGAGTTGCGAATGAGAAAAGCTGTATTTCATAGGCTGTGTAATGAGCTTAGATCACGTGCATTGCTAGAGGAGACCTTTCATGTCACAATTGAGCAACAAGTTGCCATGTTTATCCATGCTGTTGGTCAAAATTGGTCAACAAGAGCAATTGCATTTGAGTTCATTAGGTCAAGTGAGACTGTTAGTAGGTATTTCAATCTTGTTCTAGATGCCCTTTGTATCCTTGCTCGTGACCTCATATGCATCAGATCCATTGAGACACACTCCAAGATAACAAGTTCCCCCGGCAGATTTCACCCTTATTTTGAGGTATATCCATATGCCATAGTCACTATTTGTCAAGCTGTAGGTGTCAAGCTCGTCTAATATTTTTTATTTTCATAGGGATGCATAGGAGCCTTGGATGGTACACATATACCAGCTTGTGTACCTATCCATATGCAAGACAGATTTAGGGGTAGAAAGTCTATTACCACTCAAAATGTGCTTGCAGCGGTTGACTTTGACCTAAGGTTTATATATGTTCTTGCTGGATGGGAGGGTTCTGCCCATGATTCTTTTGTACTTCAAGATGCTCTTTCACGTCCCAATGGCCTTAAAATACCAGAAGGTAGGATTGCCCCCCTTATGTCCTAATATTAGCTTAAATCATCAAGTTCATTTTTCCCTAATTAATCTCCCCAAAATCATGATGTAGGTAAATATTTCCTAGCTGATGCTGGATATGCAGCTAGACCTGGTGTCTTACCCCCATATCGTGGTGCTCGATATCACCTTAAAGAATATAGGGGTACTAGAGAGCCAGAAAACCCAAGGGAATTATTCAACTTGCGGCATTCCTCACTTAGAACAACTGTTGAACGGGCATTTGGCACATTGAAGAACCGTTTCAAAATATTTCATAGTCAGCCTTTCTTCCCTTTGAAAACACAAGTAAAAATTGTCATGGCTTGTTGTGCGCTTCATAATTGGATTTTAGAGGACGGTCCTGATGAGTACGTATATGATGATGTTGCATGGTACACAGCCTTGCCACGAAGTACAAGAAGCCGTAGTGATATGCACCAGGAGAATGTGGCATGGGCAAATAAAAGAGAGGAGATGGCTAATAAGATGTGGGAAGATAAAGTAGGAACAACTTTATGAGTGTAATCAGCAACAACTTCATTTTTTCTATGTATTGTGTATGAGTGAGATCTGCCATGTAATGTACTGAACTTGAGTATATCCTGACATTTATTGATCTGCCATGTTTCTATGAGTTTATTTGAGTATGATATGTCATGTGTTGTCTTCTTGTGATGAAATCAGCAATGACCAAAGCAAAGGTGAAAGTTGATGCACTTGCATCCTCTCGTGAGAGGTCCTTGACCTGGCATGAGGATCAGACCAAGTTGATGCTAGAGTGGTGCATGGAGTACTTGAAAAAACAACATGCAGGGTTTAAGTTCAGGAAGCAACATCTCATGTTGTGTGCAGATGCTTTAAACAAGAAGTTTGCAATGGGGGTGACTGTTGATCAAGTGGACCGTCACTACAGGTACCATAAAAGAAGACCACACTAGTTTGTTGTTTTCCAGATTCTAACCACAGCATTTGCAATAGCACTTTACTGATTTCCCCTGTTTTCTATTGTTATTTCTTCACACTAGTACATTTCTTCCTGAGGGGGTGTGCAATGAGTAGATCTTTTGGTGGTGAAAGAAAACGATGCTGCCAAAGAGCATGAAACCTCAAATCATACAGAGTAGCATTTGGTCTCTTGTAGTGATTGCTAATTTAGTCTGAACATGACTTCAAAAACTGAAAAGTCTGAGCATGGTATGAATGCTTTCATGTGGTATTAGGACCCATGCATGTAGAGAAGCATGTAGCAATACTACAGCAGCAAGGCCCATGTTAACAGACCTTAACACATAAGTCCACAGCACTGATATGGTTTAACCCAGCTTTACACTTGCATAGGTACCATAAAGAAAATTGGAAGTTCATTGCAGCAGCCTTGAGCAAGAGTGGCAATGCATTTGACCATACCAGAAACTTGCTAACCATTTCAGAATCAGAAAAGGCAAAGCTATGTGTAAGTTATTTGCACTTAAGTTAGTTGAATGTTTTATTTCAGCATCTGAACTACATATATTAATTTATCTTGTTTGCATTGAGTACAGGACAGAGCAAGGCGCCTACTATCTAAGCCAATCAAGTTCTTCCATGAGATGCAAGAGCTATTTACAGGATCTAGTGCTGATGGTTCTTTGGCTAGAGATCAGAATACATGCTTGGATGGTAGTGATGGCTCACATAGTGATGATGACTCAAGAGATCTTATTGACCTCAACTCCTACACTCAACCTGAAGACCTTGATGAGGATTCTGATACTTTGCCAACTCCAACTAGGAATGCCACTATGGATAATAGCTCTTCCAGCACTAGTCGGGCTAGTAAGAAGCGTACAAGGGGTAGCAACTCCCCAACTAAGAAGCACTCAAAAAAGAAGAGTCGTTTTGCAGATTCCACTGATGAAATAGCTGCTACAATGAAATCACTTCGGGATGTATTTCAATCCACTGCCCCTCCTCCAATGCCACAACCTACTGATCCTCATGAGCGGTTGTGGCAAAGATTAGAGGCTTTCCCAATGACAGCTGATCAGAGGGTTCTTGTTGGAGATTTCTTGTCATCCAAGGAGAACAAAGGTAAGCGTGGTTGGCTGTGTAGTGCAAGTGATTCTACTCTGAATGCTTGGGTGTTCAAGTTCTTATGTGAGAAGGATGGAATTAACCTCTGAAGTTCCTGTTGGGTGTCAGCTTATTTTGGCTATGTGAGACAATTAGCAATGACTAGAATCTGTGTTGTTAATAGTTCATGCTTATTTTGGTTGTTGGTAGATGGATCTTTATGTGATGGTGGATGGAGCATTGGGACTATTGGTTCTGTGATTATTTTGGTTGTTGGTATGGTAATGAAAACTCATGTGGGATGACTACTACCTAATATTTTGGTTGTTGGTAGTTGCACTATTGTATTATATTGCTTATGGACTGTATGGTATAATGGTGGATTGTTTATACTATTGGTATCTTAGGTGTTGTTACTCTAATAATAATTTTTACACAAGTGTATTAGCCTACATGTGGAGTAATCCAAACACTTGCCACAATTTTTTGCCACACTTTTGTGGCAATGAACCAAACAATAGCCACAAAGTTTTTGCCACACCTTAGTTATCAACCAAACACCTCTTTTTTGCCACAAATTTGGCTAGCCACAAGTGTGGTAAATTCTTAAGTTGAGGCATGGCAAATTGTGGCCTCCAACCAAACACCCCCTAAAAGCCACGCTTTTCCGGCTTTCTTTCTCCTTTGCAAGGTACTAGTACTGCAGTTTTTTTATTCTCTTGCGGCAGCAATTGCATCCAAATTGAGTTAACCCAAAAGGCAAATTTTTACAGCGTTTGACAAGAACAGGAAACAAATCAAGAACTTGAAAGTTGAGTACGGACTAGACGGATGGAAACGAATATTTGAATCTGAATCCGATCCGTCCACTGATCCTCCCTAAAAAACTGACCACTGATGAGTAGACACAGAAACCTCAACATAAAGAAATGCCTCTTTGCAGGCAGCTGCAGGTGCTTTGCTTTGAAAGTCAACTTCTCCTACGATGGGCCGATTCTTTGAGCCATCAGGCCTAACTCGTGTGACTTTGAAGTAAGAGTATCTACGACTTTGATTTTCTTATTGCCGTTCTTAAACGAAGCAATAGGATTTGACTCCTCTAGAACCTAGGTAGCACTAGGAAAGAACTCAAGGCTCCATCCACGGCCGTTTCTTGGAGCAAGTCCCATCTGCGCAGCCGCAAAGATCCCCTCCCATACTCGCTATGAAGGCGAAAAAGATGGCCTTTTTTGAAAGGGGAGACGAAGAAGTGGTCTGAAAGGTGGCAGAGAGTCATGAAGAGGTTGGGATTCGTGCTGCTGCTGGTGGCGGCTGCTGCATTGATCGAGCTGTCAAGAGGGGGTGGAGGAGGGGAGGAGAACTTGGGGCATTCCTTGTCGGGATGGCGGCACCATCTTTCTTCTACATATCCTTCCTCCTCGTTGCTGCTGAATGGGGATCTGGTAAGACCGTCACAAACGCTTCGGATTTGCAATTTGCGTTTTTATTGTAGATGAAATGTTAGATTGTAGTACTATTGATTGACTTGACACACTCAAAATTTCTCTACTTGATTTGTACTCAAGAAGTGCAGGAACTTGCCAATATGAGTTCCTTTATGCTTTCCATGAAAGCATTTTTGTTTCTGTTCAGTACTACTTCGGTTAGCAACTCAGCGTTGCAGATTGTTTTCTTGCCCTTGATGCTGCCTACTTTCGGCCAGCCGGCATTAGTAATTGGAGAAACAGTGATTAGAGGCATTAGCAAAAGCAATACTTGATGTGTAGGATGGGTCATGGATTGGTGCAGGTGGACAAAATATGGTCAATCTGCTTGCAGGACATGGTTGGCACAGAGGACATATTTGGCAGTGGGCAGTCATTTGCTTCGGATAGATTATCGAGTATTTTCTCAGAGAATGATTTGAAGATATTGTTTTTTCTGGAGCTTCTGGATCTTCTTCCTCATGAGAAGTCTTCTATTACTCATGATTGTATCCTTGCAAACTATTTCAACTTGGGCATTTCACAAGAGTACAGTGTTGCACTAAGCAACTATCTTGAGAACAAACAATCATTGCATGGTTCAAACTTCTATCCAAGACGGCATTTGGCTGATCAACTGATCGGAGATGCTCCTTCCATGGCTCCAGCTTTTGCGCCATCCCTGTCATATGGAGATGATGCTCAGTTTCCCATTTCTGTGACCGAATCACAATTTACACCTTCCAACTCTCTAAACACTGAACCTCCCAACACACATCATCATGGTAAACCTGCACAGAAGCATCGGGGAGTGCCTCCTCCAATTTCACCTTCAGAGAAGCAACATTACTACATAAAATTAGTCTTGATTGCTGTGCTACCAACGGCAGCGTGCTCATTCATTGCTGCATTTCTAATTTTCTACTGCTGTGGATGCAACAAGAGCAAGGTCTCGGTTAGCGAGCAGCGAGATGACCATCCTCTTCTTCACTTGCGGTTGGCTAACACGCCTGGTGAGGCGATATCCCTTTTATCAACCTATGGTGGATTGTTCTTGGTGTAGTATTATATCATATAACATTTCATTTGCAGGTTCGTCACCCGATGTTCGTGTTCCTGCCAGCCCACTTCACAAGGATGATCAAGGAGTTAGGCCTTTCAAGGCTGGAATCAGCATGAGTCAGTGCTTTCCATGCTGTTTTAAAACCTCAACTTATGCTACAACACCTGCACAAGTGACTGGAGGAACACAGGATAACAGTGCCACAAGTGATGCTCCTAAACCAATGCCTCCACCGCCACCCCCACCTCCACCTTTGCCTCCTCCTATCAAGAAGGCTCCTCCCCCACCTGCACATCCCAAAGGTTCCATAGCAAGACTTCCTCAGCTGTCACCTGTTGAGTCAAGTCATTCAGAAGAATCATCTGCAGGCGAGCAGGCCAGCGAATCATCTGAGCCTGAAGTGAGTGCTCCAAGAGCCAAGCTTCGGCCTTTCTATTGGGACAAAGTTCTTGCTAATCCTGATCGGTCAATGGCCTGGCATGACATCAAATTTGGTTCTTTTCAGTAAGTTTTAAAGTTAGCATTAAATTATTAGTCCATTTGTCTGTATTAAGCTTGTATCTGACAAATACATTTTGCAGTGTGAATGAGGATATGATAGAGGCATTGTTTGGTTATGGTGCTGGCAACAGAAATAAAGCCAAGGGCAAGGAAGTCCCCTTGGCAGACACTTCACCTCGGCATGTTTCTCTTCTTGATGTTAAGAAATCATGCAACCTGGCAGTTGTTTTTAAGGCAATGAATGTCAGGGTAGAGGACATTCAAGATGCTCTCATTGAAGGTAGTTGTTCATTCATAAGAAACTATTGTCCATTTGTCCATATGTAGCTTGCTTATTCATATCTGAAAAATTATGGCCCTTTAGTACCTCTCTAAATACAAGCCATCTGCACAGATGAAGACAGCATTGCACTTATAAGTGAAGCTTTTTAAAACCTTTGCTGATGGACTTATAGGGTGATTGCCATATTCTTTTTAGTTAAATATAACCATTCAAGTACAACAACATAAACTTTGCCCTCCTAAATAGTACATATTTGTTTTGTGCATCCATGGTCTATTTCATTTCATATGAATCGTGAATGACGCATTCAAGGTCAAAAGATTATTCAGATTGTGATGCACTAATGATTTGGTGTGTTATGTTTTCTGTTCTTGCATAGATTCATTTGTTGATGTCAACCTAATTATCCAAAAGGTTAAAAGGGAAGCAAACAACTTGGATAGAACATGCAATTTCTTTACTTTCTGGATTCTGCATTATCGAAACATCATATTATTGATTTTTCTGACATTTTCTTTTGCCTCATTCTATTCGTAAGGGAATGAGCTTCCTAGATTACTTCTTGAGACATTCTTGAGAATGAAACCAACTGATGAGGAGCAGCAGAAACTCAGGCTTTATGATGGGGATTTCTCTCAACTAGGCCTTGCAGAACAAGTGATGAAGGCATTAATTGACATTCCTTTTGCTTTCAAGAGGATCAGAGCTTTGCTTTTCATGTCCTCTTTGCAAGAAGATGCATCAAGTCTCAGGGAATCACTCCTCCAATTGGAGGTAATCCATCTGAAAACAGTTTGACTTCTGTATTAATTCTGCAAAATACTCCAACCTTTACTCTAAGTACTTCAATTATTTTATGTTTGGTGTTAGGCTGCTTGTGGGGAACTAAAGCACCGCCTTTTTCTGAAGCTACTAGAAGCTGTTCTCAAAACTGGAAACCGTTTGAATGATGGGACCTTCCATGGTGGTGCTAATGCATTCAAACTTGACACCCTTCTGAAGTTATCAGATGTCAAGGGTGCCGATGGAAGGACCACATTGCTACACTTTGTTGTCCAAGAGATTATTCGATCTGAAGGTGCCCGTGAAGCAAGGTTGGCCATGGAAAGTGGAAGAAGTCCACTTCCTAGTACTTCAGAAGACGATTCGAATGGATCTCTCCGAGAAAACAGTGATTACTACTCCAACCTCGGCCTTAAGATTGTATCAGGGCTTAGTAGTGAGTTGTACAATGTCAAGAAGGTAGCTGCACTAGACGCTGAAGCTTTGTCTGCCGGTGTGGTGAACCTCAGACATGAGTTACTGAAAGCAAAAGAGTTCCTGAACTCTGACATGGCAACACTAGAAGAGAACAGTGGGTTCTACCGCACGTTAAAACGTTTCATAGAACAAGCAGAGAATGAGACCAACTTTCTGTTTAAAGAAGAGAAGATATTGAGATCGTTAGTGAAGAAAACAATTCGATATTTCCATGGAAATGATGCAAAAGATGATGGATTTCGCTTGTTTGTCATTGTAAGGGATTTTTTGGTGATGCTAGACAAGGCATGCAAGGAGGTTGGGGCATCGCAAAAGAAGGCGACAAACAAATCTCAAAGCAGTGGCAATTGTAACCCAGCATCCCAGTCAAATCCCCAGGAGCAACAGTTTCCTGCAGTTCCAGATCATCATTTAGATAGTTCGGAGTCTTCGGACTCTGATGACCGACAATGAGATATACTCTTAGATATATTATTTTAGATGTTTTCTTTTGCTCGAGACGATGTAAAAAAATCCATTTGCAGAGGCATTATATTAGGATACATGCAGATACCACTTACATATATATCTAGCTTAGATGGAGTACATGGTTATATTGTACCTCTACTTTAGTATCTAATGACTTTCATGAACTCATTGTCTGACAAATTTTAGCTTATCAACTATCATATCATAGTATTGTACCTCTACATTAGTATGTAATGACTCATTATCATATTATTATACCTCTAGATTGGGCGGAATATTTCTAAAAATAAGTTAGCTTGATTATTAAATATAAGAGCCAACTCAAGCTTATGAGAAACACAATACCTGCGAAGTATCACAGGAACAAACTGAAATCACCAAATTTAAATATTTAAAGGAACAAGGTGTTAAAGAGGGACAAACTCTTAATAAGGGAAGAAAAAAATTGTCCCTCTGCCAATCATGTCTAGCTAAGAACCCTAGATGGTTTTTTATTCACTTTGTTAGTTTTAACTATTTTGACGTTGTTCAAATCTTTTTGTCTACGTGCATGTCAGTACATGTGTTGGGTTGCTTAATATATTTCTCTTGCAATATCATCAACATGAGCACGCATAAGTGGCAAAATTCCATCCATTTTTATCTTTGGCGGATGGTGCAAAAGTTAGAATACCAAAAGGAGGCCAGTTTTAACCTAGAGGTACCCTAGGATCACCGTATAGACAAAAACTTGCCATTTGCAATTACCCGAGGATCCCCATTTTTATGTTATTGTTATTGGTAACTGGTCGAAGAATTTGTTTATCTTGTATTACCTCTTAATAATATCCACGGAAGACACGGGGAAACCAAAATGATCACAATAAAAACGGAAACAAATCATCACGATTACAATTTCTGATACATAAAAAAGAAAAACACTCCCATAACAAAGCTAATCTATTTCTACAGGTCAATTGACTCTACAGGTTTTTACAAAAAAATATCTATTAGTACTAATATTTACACATAAGTCCATAAAAAATCTAAAAATTTTATAATAATTGATCTCATAAGTTTCAAAATCAGATTACACCACAATCTCTCGTAATCATTACTATTATAAAAGAATGACTTGGTGGTTGTATGTCTATTCTCCTCCAACCGCTCTATTTCCTCAACTTCTTACTATTCCTCACTTTTCAAACGATCGGAGCAACTCTTTTCTATAGCATAATTCTTTATATATTTAATGAATTCCGCTGCAACATACGAGTACGTAACTAGTATTCGTGTAATATTTCAATTACACATGACGGTTAAATGCATTGCAAAAAATCTTCCTTCTCAAATGGTAAGAGCTCAAAAAAAAAGGAAAGAGAACATAAGAGTAACTATCTTCTACAACATAATTCTTTATATATTTAATGAGCACCTTTCCCCTCGATGCAACCGTCCGATCGGAAGGTGGTTATGTTTCCCACCGAACACAGCCCCGACCGTCCCTCTCCAATCAGACGGTACCTATGGGACATAAGCGCACCCTATCCATTTCACCCAGAACGGGAGGGGCTAGGGCGCTAGGGCTTGCTATAATATGCCGCCGCCTCGCGGTGCCTCCCGAACCCAACCCTTCTTCCCCTCCCCGACCCTCTCGCCGTGCTCCGGCTTTAGGGCTTAACCCTCGCGAGCGATCGGAGTTCCCCAGCCGGGAGCCCGGGATCGAGCACGGAGGCGGAGGCGGCGCGATGCTCGGCCCTCCTCGCCGCGGCCCGGCGTACAAGACGAAGCTGTGCGCGCTGTGGCAGCGCGGCCACTGCAACCGCGACACCTGCAGCTTCGCCCACGGCAACGGCGAGCTACGCCGGCCTCCCTCCTCCCGCTCCTTCCCGCACCACGCCGGTATGGATAGCCCTTTCCCTGTGCCCCCACGTCTCTCCTTGTACTCCTCTCCTTGTATTTAGCGAGAAGCGGAGAGGGTTAGATGTATACACTTCCTTTCTTTTCTTGGTCAGTTGGTTGGTAGGTATAGATCTATGAATAGCTAGATGCAAATGAAGTCTTGGGAAATCAGGCTATCGGAGTACTGTCAGAAATAGACGACTGCTTGAAAAATTAGGTTTCCTGGGTTTTGGATCCTACCAATAATGGTTGGTCATGAAAGCCAGGTGATTTATGTCTTGGCGAATTTAGCATCTTGGAACAAAACAGTTGCTTCTGAAGAACATGACATGATGGGCGGTTTGCCGGTATGAGATGTTGTCCTGCCATGCTAAAAAGAACAAGTCATCAATCCTGCATATTGTGGATATGTTATGGCATCAAAAGGAGAGCCAGTAATTGGGAAGGAGGAGTTAGGAGAATTTGATGCCGGTATGAGATGTTGGCCTGCCATGCTAAAAAGAACAAGTCATTAATACTGCATATTGCGGATATGTTATGGTATCAAGAGGAGAGTCAGTAATTGGGAAGAAGGAATTAGGAGAATTTGGCCATGCTGCCGACTAACTAGACCACTCAAAACAATGGTATATACGAATCAGATCACTTGTGGATGGCCATCTTTGGAGTATTTTCTTTCTTCATTCGGGACATTGTGGTTAAAAGGGAACTTTTTGCATGCTTGATGATCCATGTGATAGTGTGCTGTCTGTGTTTTGTCTCTGTCTTATTGAGCTTGTGATTTTCTTATTGAACTTGTGTGATTTTCTATATTTTTCATACTAGTGCTTGAATTGAACCTCAGTTGCTGCAGATAGAAAATAATTCTAACAAGTGGAAGCTTGTTGCAGAATTAGGTGGCATTCTTATTGGTTATCCTTTGATTTAACTATCATTCCAATTAGCAGACTCCTGAGCAGATTTGGTAGACTCAACTGCTGCCAGAGGATAGCACGACGTTTTTGATAGATTCTTCAGTTGGTATTTCGACGATTTGTCATGACTGTAATGCCTGTGGTGTATCAGAAGGTGAACTTTTGAGGGTCTTGGATGGCCCCTCCATTGAGTGTTGTCCATAATATGATCGATGTGCTATGATCATGTGATTAGCAGGTTTTGCAATTAACTGAGTCACATATCCTTTGATTATGGTGCATCAGCTAGTTTCATTGGGAAGTGTTCTTGTGACCAGTAATTCCATGTTTTTGTGATTCTTCGCAAGTCGTCACCGAAGATATCTGGACAATTGGTAGTAGATATATGGTGATATTGGGATTATGGCAGACCTTTCTTCATCGTAATTGCTGTATGAGGTTGTTTATGGAGCTTCAATCCATGTCCCTTCAAGATGATCAACATTACGAGTATTGGTATTATCTTAACGGATGCATCAGTGGTTCCTTATCGCATCTTTGGCATCTGCTTGTGCATTAATTTTTGGACCTATTTTTTTGTGTGGCTAATGACATTATCCTGGAGCACCTGCTACTTATTGCTATTTGAATAATCTTGTAGCTCAAGGTTATGGTAAGCTTAACAGGCTTATGGGTGTCCTATCTACATATCGCACCATTTTCATTTTTTAGTGACGAGTGCTTCCTCGTATAAAACTTGCACCTTCCTGATTTATAGGGAGAAGAGATTATAGAAGCAGTGACTTCAGAGGAAGGATTGATAGGAGATTCTCACCTCGTAGGAGGCATTCCCCTGGAAGAGATTCCAGGGGTCATCGTGCCCTTCATGATCGAAGAGCAATTTCTCGAGAAAGGGGTAAACAGATGTTCTCTCTCTCTACATATATGCGTATGCACATGCTAAAGTGGGTGGGGTGCTAATTATTCTACATCTGCAGCTGCTCACTTTTACATTCTGATTGAACCTGCTATAAGTTCATTCTATTTGTAATGTCATTAATTCTGATATTTTACTTGCAGATTCTAGCTATTCGCGGTCTCCCAGCAGGAAGAGGTACGTAATGCATTTTGTCTTATGATCTTGATTTTTTAAAGCTGTTTAATTCTGAATATACTTTGGACACATGTATGTGTATCTTCTGATCAAAATTTTTATTTAAGTATTCTTATATATATGCTTATTTAGGATTCATTATTATCTATCTTGTTTGTGTTATTATTTGATTGTGCGATTTTAGTTCTTCATTATTGTTAATCACTGTTTGATATGCTGGAGCTGAGATCTATACAAGCTATGATTTTAAGTTCTCTAGTTTAGTGCCAGGCACATCGATTGTGCTACTGTGAACAAGCATCAAAGCTTTATTCTAACTATAGATTATTATGTTAAAAGCATCCTCGCTGGAATGGTAGGTTTTTGTATTTTTCCTGCAGACCGACCTTGGTGACATTTGTCTGCTATATTATACGCATAAGCATGTCCCCTAAAGGCCATGCAAGCACTGTATATGGTGGTATTTCATGGCCACAGCTATTAAACCATCACTCATGACTCACTGCAGTCTTTGTTGACAATCATGTAATGCCACCACATTTAGTTCCTGTTTTCCATTTTCAAATCTTCTAGTTGTGAACACAATTACCTCTTCTGATTAATTGTCCCAAATAGAATATGATACCCCATTACTGGCATTTCCATTGGATTTGTGGCTTAATAGATTTATTCTATATCCGTTTTAAATATGTGTTAAGAGTTATGTTGGACTTGTAACTTACTTTCCCACATTCTGTTCTCCATCTTTCAGTGAGAGGAGGCATGATAAGAAGACTGATGATGGAGAAACCAACTCATCTAGGAGCTTGAGTGTCTCCGACAATAATGATGATAGGAAAAAGGACAAATTCTCAAGTGGGGATGAGAAAGAGGATCACGAAAAGCAGGTCTGAGCTGTGTAATCCAATTCATAGCTGAAACGGGCACCTTTGGCACATCCTGTCATTATATAATTATGAATATTGTGCAGCTGAAACAAATAAGACTGGATATGGAGGCTCTGCGTGAACATAAATCTCACCTAGAGGTCAGTTTTTATTGTCTCTAATGGATTTATTACAATATGGTCTTTCCCATGAGTAGCCCCAAGAACACATCTTTTATTTATTTAATGTTGCTTAGCTTATGCTTCTAGTTTGGCAATGATTGTTCTGTGACTACTTGAACCTGCTTTACCACATAGCTGTGCATGAGACGCCTTTCTATTTTTTCTTCCTGTGTCATGGTATATTTGATTTGAACTATGGAGGTCTGCACGCACACTATGATATGTTGTGCTGTCCTACACTCCAATTGTTTCAAATGTTTTCCAATCTATGGCTCTGTTAATCTTTTCAATAATGTTATAATCTTTTGATTTTTCATTGCTTAATCATTGACGAACATCAATTGCTATCTTGCAAATATACTTCTACCTATTCTTTGATTTTGCAGAATGATATATTTACATAACGTGCTACTTGGCTGGGGCTTTGTTTTGCTAAAGTAGCTAGTTATTATAAATGTTACAACAATACACTGACTTATGAATGATTCTGCATGATGTAAACCAAGTGTTACAATTAATCATTTAACAATATTATGTACTATGCAGAAATATGGATTTTTTTAAATGACAGCCTTTTCTGAAAGTAAGCCAGATCTCTTTCCCAGACTATTTTGTGGAAACTTCCAAATGCTGATTCAGTATTTGTCAATTTGGTTATGAAGACTAACTGGTATCTGTAGCAAGGGTTTAATTTACGTGCCACTGAGAATGACCAATTTTGTATCGCTAAATTTATTGAAGCATATGTCTGATGTGTGTCCCATGTTATTGAAATATATATTTGTTGTAGTCTTAATTCGTTAGTACTTGCTGTGCATTAGTCACCACCTTACTTCCAGTGTTCAAGAAGGCGGCCTGGGCGGCCGCGTAGGCGTTGGGCGACGGGGTGCCGCCCGGCCTTAGCCCCTAGTCGGGTGGCTGGGCGGCGAGGCGGTCCAAGGCGGGAAGAAGGCGGTCCAAGGCGGGGAGAGGCGGCCTAGGCGCGGCGGTTGGGGCGGCGCGGAGGGAGCGGGGGGGGGGGGGGATGGGGGAAAAGTGTTACCGCACACGAGGCCGCCGCCGTCGACTCGCCAAATTCCGGACTTCCCGCGCCAGATCCCGCCGCTCCCGTGGCCGCCGGATCCGGACTTCTCGTGCCAGATCCCTCCGCCGCCGGATCCGGACTCCCCGCGCCAGATCCGGAGAGATGGGGGAGGCGGGCGGCGGCGATCTGCGGGGGAGAGTGGGGGAGGCGGGCGGCGGGATCTGCGGGGGAGGCGGCGGCGATCTGCGGGGGAGAGTGGGGGAGGCGGGCGGTGGAAACTGCAGAGAGGCGACGGCGATTTGCAGCAGAGGCGGGCGCGACCGAGGCGGCGGAGGATTTAGGGTTAGGGTTATGCGGGGAGGCGCGACCGAGAATGTGCGGGGAGGCGCGACCGAGGCGGCGGACGATTTAGGGTTAGGGTTATGCGGGGAGGCGCGGTCCGCGCGGAAGGTTGATCTGGACCGTTGGATTTTGATCAAACGGTCTAAAGTCTGACTAATTGTTTTAAACATTAGTTATAAGATTTGGTGACTTGATCTGAGATGTTAGATCTCATATATATAGCAAATATATACTTATTATCTGTCTATTATCCTTATTTTTAATTTGGCCGCCTAGGCCCCGCCTAGGCTCCCTAGGCGCTAGGCCCCACCTCGCCGCCCGCCTAGCGCCTACTTGAACACTGCTTACTTCACCACTGCCCATTGTCTACTATTGAGTTCTAGCATCGGAAGAATTATTTCTTCTTACTGTCTGTATCTGCTTTGGTGTGGATAATATTGCTTTTGGTACTTCCACCCTTGGTTTATTACACAAGTTGGCATCGTTCACACCTTTTTCTCAAGCACTGCATATCTGTGATATTTAATATTTTATCATTTACAATAGCTTGATCTTTTAGAATCAGAACTTCACACTAATTAACATTCCTTTTGTAGATCATTTTGGATGAGAAGACTGTTGAAATGCGCAAAATTTCTAGCAAAGTAAATGATCTTGATCAGCAACTGAGGAGGGAGAAAGAAGAATGCCATAGGTATTTATACAACACCTCCACATGACAATGGCACATTCCTTTTCTTTATTATATCAATAGCTTGGTGGTGTTATCAAGTATTCTCATATTGTTTTGTTTCCAATGTAGGATGACATCAAAAATGAAGAAATTCATCAAAGCTCATGCCCGCTTTTTGAAAGCACAGGAAGAATTGAAAAGGTACATTCTGTTTTCATCACGTTTGAACTTATAAGCACACTTTTTGCTTGACTTTCACACCATTTTCCATTTTTGCATGATTTCGAATTTATATAATTATTGACTATTGGGAGTTGTGCAGGTCACAAGCACGTTTTGAGAGACTTGGCGATTTGCTTGCTTCAGATATTTTGAAGCGTGGTGCTAATGAAGAAGTTTCCAGTGTCAATGTTGATGAAGATCCAAATGGTTTTTATGAAAGGAGTCCAAATGTTGCTGCAACTAAAAAGAGATCTGCCCTGTACTCAACATTTGAAGAAGCAAAAGCTGGTAGGTAGCTTAGTTTCTTGAGGAGACTATATATATTCTCCTGAAGAGCATACGATGGTGGCCATGCTGTTTTACGGAGTTGTGATTAGTACAATTTGAATCTTGTTATCAACCAGTGTGGTAGTGCCTATTTTTCCCCTTCCATTTGCATCAAAATAAATGTGTCTAAGCATGTCCATCCTAGTAGGCAGTATCTAAGCATGCCCATCCTAGTAGGCAGTAGGTAGAGAATTCCTCTATGTTAACCTTTAAGCATTAAAGTTGACTTGATTGGTCACTCTTTTTATAGAAACACTGAAGGAAGTAATTTTTCCTTTTACAACTTGACGATATTTCTCTGTATATTGTTGAAAAAATGTCTTCCTTTTGTATTAATTACATACTCATGCCTGATCTTTTGTCTCCTTTCTCAGTGAAGAAAAGAAGAGAGCGAGATTCTGATACAAACACTAGGCCAGAGAAATATAGGTCAGAAGGAACAGATTTTGATAAAACAAGCAAGGGCACTGAGGCAACAAAATCTTTATATTTGAAGAAGAGATTATGGGAAGATGAAAAAAATAAGCTAGGAAATGTTTCCACTGCCAATGTTTTCACAGACAAGGTGCAATATTCTTCCCGATCTAAATTCTGTGATAAATGATGCACATCATATCATCATATTTAGTGTAAAGGGTTCAATGCTTTATTTGGACATTCTTACTAACATATGCTCTTGATTCCGTTCTAAATCTATAGCTCAAGAATTAGTGTAAGTTTGGAAAGTATGGCTGTTGGCTTGTTTATTACTATGGCTTACCTCTAAATAACAAGTAAACAGTATATACACTGATAGATTTCCTTCATCATCTCATATGAGTTCTATTGAGTAGAGATTTTAAATTTGCAGGTCAAAGATTCTCCGGTCAGACATGTTTTGCCCTCCACTGGCATGGCAGCTCATGCTATAGATGATCTTATTGAAGCTGTTGAACTGGATGATAGACATGAACCAATAGATGCATCGCTAGAAAATGGTGTTGACAAAACTAGATCACCTGTGATGCCCCCACAACCTCCACCAGTGGTTTCAAATGCTTATGAGCAGGTGATTAAATTTGCATCCTCCAATAAATTTAAACTTTTATATTCTCTATCCAACTAAAATGTTCCTCAAATATATTTTTTCTGTAGTTTTGCTAAAGAAATATGCTTACAGCTTGTTTTATTTTCTTTCCCAGTACGAGGGGGATGATGAGGAAGTCGATGTGGAATAAGTGGAATGCCGAGTTGGTGGATGGGGACCTCTTATGATAAATTTATGGAATGGCGATTGGAAGCCACCAGCTCCAGGGAGTTGAAGACTGCTATCATGTCCGTGTAGAAAGTGCTATCTATTTGATTTTGGGGCTTCTTTAGCTTATATCCAGAATGATGCTTTTGTAGTGACATCCTTGGTGATGAGTTGTTAACTTGGATGCGGTTAAATATGTGGAGCTTAACTTCGTCAATGTCACACCCAAAATATCTACTCTGTCAGTGCCTAGGGGCTCATGACACTGCTGTGTTGTATAGTTCCTCTTGCTCTTTGCGATGTGTTGGGGGAGTATCATTTGAGTGGAGGCCGTACCCTACCTGCTCCGGCAATCTCCAGTGGCCGCCGGCGTCAACCTTGGCTTCAAGCCCACCGTCGACAATCTCCAGAGTCATCGGAGTTGGGACGTCTTTGCTTGGCGGGACAAAGGCGTCGCGTTGTTTCAAGTATGGGCAACTGATGATCGTTCAGTGCCCCGGCCCACTAGCACCATGTTTTCTACACCCCCATCAAGCACGTCGGAAGAAAGATAATTGCCTAAACGAAGACAATTCTTTTGGAGTGTACGATTGACCACATGGAATGCTGAGGGTGCTGATCATTCTTCTGCTGAAGTGCATGCATTCTTCCTAGGGTTCAAAATCCCGACGGCTACCAGCCGGTATCCGTCGGTTACCGTTTTTACCCGTAGAGACCGATAACCGAAAAAATCGGCCGGTATAAATTTTTGATTTTCGAATTTTGGCCCTTTTTTCCGGTTACTGTCTGGTTTTTCCGGTTATCGGTTTCAAAACATCTCAAAATTCAAGTTTTTATTTTCAAATTGTGATCTGTTTTTAACCGGTTTTTCCGATAACCGGCTGGTAACCGCCCGGTTACCATTACCGGCCACCGACCGGGATTTCTTCCGATTCCGATTTTTGGAACCTTGATTCTTCCTCGCTCCCTTTATATTCATTCATCATGCACTCTAGTTACCGGTGCTGTGCAGTGATAAATTAACAAGTAAATTGAGGAGGCATAAAGCACTCCAATGGAGGTCCACTTTGTTCCAACCCACGTCTCTGTCCTCATGGTCGCATGCCAACTCGACCTGCTCTTGGTGGGGCGTCACCTGTGACGCCGACGGCTATGTCACCGAGATCAACCTTCACTATGCGGGCTCCAATGGTACGCTCCACGCCCTCTACCCCGCCGCGTTCCTGGAGGCCTGGACTCGAGCGATAACAACTTCGTTGGTGCCATCCCCTACCAACTGGGCAAACTTGCACACTTGCGGCGCCTTGATCTGTCTGCAAACAGGTTATCTGGGCGGGCCGATACATCCACAGTCGCTCTCAGGGCTCAGAGAGCTCCAAGAATTGTCCCTCGAACGGAACAATCTAACCGGAGGAATCCCGAAATGGCTCGGGATGATGTCTAGTTTGCAACATCTTGATCTGAACAGCAACCCACTTGGTGGACCAATCCCGGCATCACTCGGGCAGCTTCGGATGCTAAACTAACGACGGCGGCGCACGGATTGTAGATGTGGCAATGGCGCATGAATTGGAGATGCAACGCCGGTTGATTGGAGACTCAACGCGAGTTTACAAACACATGTTAATGTCAATACTCCAAAATAACCTCGAAAAAACAAGTTTAACAACAGAAGTCTAGAATATCCTTACAAATCAATGATCAGATTTTATTTATACGATCAGTATAATGTCCTGTAAAAATTCCCTATTGATGTTATGGTGAGACCAATCTCCTACAGACTTGTATTTGGAAATAAAGCCCCATGTACATCATGCTACTCTGCTAGTACATATCCATGCAGTCTCCACTGACAAGAGCATGCGCAACAAAATTAGAATGTTACCGAATACAGACCACCAAACTATTTGATCAAAATCACACCATCCACCAACAATTTCCAGAGAAAAAAAATGCGGAAGTAATATTCAGTTGCTGTTCACGACCGCGCAGTTCTTCCTGACCTCCCCCTCGGAGCCGGTCTTGACCTGCACCATCCCCAGCCTCGCCATGGACCGCGCGAACACCTGGAAGAACACCTCCGGGGGGCTGCCCACGATGCCGGCGATGTCGGCCCGCGCCGCCGCGTCGGTTATTAGCGCGGCGTCGGACCCGAGCAGGCCTCTGTGCTTGAGCACCGCCCGGTAGTAGCCGAGGTCGAA
This sequence comes from Dendrocalamus latiflorus, assembly GCA_017311315.1. Classification (NCBI taxonomy): domain Eukaryota; kingdom Viridiplantae; phylum Streptophyta; class Magnoliopsida; order Poales; family Poaceae; genus Dendrocalamus; species Dendrocalamus latiflorus. The sequence continues at coordinate 46,636,327 of CM029639.1, read as the reverse complement.
CGTCAGGAAGCTGCCGGGGTCCATCTCCACGACGGCGGCGGCGTCACCGGGCGTCCTGCACTTGCGCTCCCGCAGGTTCGCAGCGTAGCCGGCGTCAAGGGACGGGTCGGTGCCGTTGTCGGCGCCGGGGAAGCCGTAGAGGCGGTAGGCGAAGGAGGAGCAGTGGGCAATGCCGATGGTGTGAGCACCTGGTCAGGTTCGAGTCAGAAACACAATTGAGCATGCAAGAATTCAGCGTGTGTAATTGTGTACACGTCTATGAACCAGTGGCGGATCCAGGAAATTTTTTTGGAGGGGCTGAAGTACCTTCAGTTCAACCTCAGCCCCTTCTACATTATACATCCATGGCTAAAAATTTAGGGGGGGCTCTAGGGGGGCTCCAAGGGTCCGGTAGCGGTAGGGGGGGCTCGAGCCCCCCCCCCCCGCCCCACCGCTGGATCCGCCCATGCTATGAACTCTGCAAGATCACAGCGCTTGTTTCTATGCATATTTAAATTTGGAATTTTCAGGTTGCTGTATGTGATCAATTTCTAAAAATACAAGTATTGAAATGGCCGAGTTGAAATGCAGTGGCCTATAATATTATGCTCATTTCGGTTTGAGCTTCTGGTTTATTTTTTACTATTCATAAATTTCGTTTTTTTCTAATTTTTTAGTTTTTTTGAGATTTTTTGCTGGTTCTTTTTTTCTGTATTCGTTTGCATTATACGTGATGGACTAATCTATTTTTAAATTTTTAAAATTTAATTATACCAAATAAGTCACCATCAGTTACAGTGTAATTTCATCCAGCTACAGTGCAATTTCAACCATAAGCCGCTAAATTTCAGCCCAAATGAGCAGGCTGTCAAGCCATATGTACCAGGAGAACATAGCATTTATCAGCCTACTTCAAAAGTTTGCGCTAAATGCTAACAAATGGACAAGACAGGATATATAGCAAGAGGCTATCAGTTTCAACTCAATTGATAGTAGAAATGAAGCAGATATGTAAGTAGTTAGCTTGTCTTCATGACAAATAGATGCCCAAACATAGAAAAGGTTTGCATCAGTGCCTCAGGCTTGCCAGTACCTGACAAGAAGGTGGCAAAAAGGGTGGTGAAATGGCTTCCAAAATTATACGAAGCAGTTAGTCTCTGAATAACTGTGGCACTGTGCTAAATGACATTTTACTGAAGTACTGAACACACTGAGTGTCTGTTTGGACGTTGCAGTGTTCAGAACCAAGTACTTTTTTCTCCCTTGAGGAATCTGCCAGTCTGGTTTAAGACGGACAGAGAAAGCAACGATTATTCGTGCTCCTTTTGTGGGGGGGGGGGGGGGGGGGGGGGGGGATGGTGAGTAGAGTTAGCCAGTTGCCGGCTCAGCACACAAAGAATGGGCAATCAGGGAAAGGCTTTCTCATCTCAGTGTCCGGCCTACTGCTTCTTATGCCTCTCTGAAACATACATACTCAAGGTCTCCCCTGTCTCCTGTCGGTGGCTAACGCTTCTCAAACAATGCAGATTATTGAGTATCATCGATATGATCCGTGTTGTTTTGTATTGATTAGCAATTAAGCATGCATTGCAGGCGAATTATGCAGAGTTCGATCAGTATAAGAAATATGTGTGTTATAGTATTTTATTTTCGAGAACACGCAGGAGAGTTGCGTATCTTTGTAGTGCGTTATAGTAATCATGTAAGCTATGTTACGTATGTAGGTACCTGACAACCAGACTAGATCGCGCGCGCCGAGGCCCTTGCCGGCGAACAAGCCGACGAGCTCCTGAAAGGTCATCGTCGGCGAGGGGATCTCGCGCAGCGCCTCCTGCATGCTCGATACCGTGCCGTCCCTCCTTCCCGTCGGCACGCGCCACGACGGCCCGCCCTGTACGCACACATATGTCAATTATAGCTTCAGGTAACCTACCGTGGCTAGAGAAACTAGAGCGCGCGAACGGGGCTTACTATGGCAGCGACCGCGTCCCGGGCGGCGAGAGCGAGGACGTCGGCGCAGGAGACGACGCCGGGGCACGCCTCCTCGATGAGGCTCTTGACGCGGTCGATGAAGTCGAAGCCGCGCAGCGTCCGGTTCGGCGGCGCGTCCTTCTCGGCCACGCTGCCGCCGGTGGAGTTGAGCAGGATGGACGCGTCGCAACCCTGACGACACACGACACATACGTGAATGATGATCACCAATCACCATGCTTACTGACACAACGTACTGCACGCGTGCATATATACGTACCCTGACGAAGCAGTCGTGGAAGTGCGTCCTGAGGAGCGCGGCGGCGATGGTGGGGGCGCGGCGGACGTGCTGCCGGACGTAGTCGCCGACGATCTGCTCCGCCCTGGGGCAGCTCTCGTCGTAGAACCCAATCCTGAGCTGCCCGCGCGCGCCGATTGTGCTTGTAGCAAGGATAATAGCTGCTCCAAGAATCACCGGGATTGGCATGGACATGGCCCCTCTGCTGCTTGACCACCTCCTCGTGCTCGGCATCGTCGCTTGTTACTACTCTGTTACTATTACTATGTATATTTATCAGTGTGACCCTCTTGCTGAGTTGGTGTGTGTGTGGCAGAGAGGTATACAATGTTCCGAACTGGGCTGCCTATATGTACATGGCAATGGCAGTACTGGTGGCTAGACTTAACTCTCAAGCGTAGCCAGTGTACTGTACACTGAAGGGGGATGGGTAAAACACTGTCGACAGAGTTTTTTTTCCGCTTGAAGATTCGTACACTACCCACCGTCATATTCAACTCTGGCCAACGGGTTCTTCCTCACCGGCAATGGCAAGCTTCTGTGCGGTGGTTCACCGGATTAAGGTTTAGATTCATCAGGCTAAGGCTTGGGTTCACTAGGGCCCGGATTTAGGGGAAGTCAGGGTGGCAAAGGACTAGCGGTGGTGGTGGAGCGGCGAGGCTATGGGCTTGGTGGACGGGGTTGATGGGCCAAGGCATAAGACGTGAGTGGTGAGGTTGGTGCGGGGTGGCAGATCCGGTGGCTCCTTGCTGCGAGAGGTGGAAGCGGCGTGGAGGAGGAGGCAAGTGGTGCCGGCATAGAGAGGGCAATAGCGGTCGCGTTGGGGGGTGGCAGCGGCCGGCTTCGCCGGCGAGGTGGCGGGAGGTGGTGCGCCGGACAGAGTTGGGGACAGCAACTGCTGGTAATGAGGAAGGCAAAAGGAGGTCGGGTTTGGGGAGGGGGGGGGTGTTTATATATTGGATTGGTGGGATGATCTGATCCATTGATTCTTTATGATAGTTAAAAAAGTGACTGATTTTAAGAAGAGAAATAGTCACACGATAAATAGATAGGCCCTATCAAAGTGCGAAGTCTCTACTAGCAGATGTCCATGGCAATATCCAAAAATGCTAATTTCACCAAATCGCACAAAAGAAAAATGTAATAATATTCGATATATATAGTTAATCTGCTCAAATTCAGAAAGATATAAATACAAAATGCAGAATAACTATCTCTCTCTCTCTTGTAATTTCCACTAGGACGGTCCAAGAGAAGAGAATCATGCAATGGTAGACTGAGCAAGCTGCCTGCCGGTTATGTTTCTTCGCGCTTTCTAGCCCACTAGTCTCATAGGCGCGGCGGCACGCCGCGCCAGCCACCGTGTGTACCGAAGTAAAAGAGGCGAAAATTCGTAGCTACAGGAAAGCGTAGGGGTTTTTTAAAAAAAGCGAGGGAATTTTCGCAATAAAAGGAAATCAGGGGGTTTTTTCGTAAAAATCAAGGGCTGTTTTGAAAGAACCGAGGGCATGTACGTAATTTTGAAAACTGCGGATCGTTATCAACGAAAAATAAAAATGCTCAGGGGTTTTTTTGAAAAATCCAGGGACCTTTTCGTGAGAAAAAGGACCTCTACGTAATTTTCAGAAAACACAAGGAAATGGGCTCGGCCGACCGTACGCAAAACCCGGAGGCCACGCGCCGGCCGACCGAGCGCTGGGGGCGACGTGGCCATCCTCTCCGCGCAGCAAACCCCCGAGCTTTGTAGGAGCTGATGATTCCTCAGCATGTGTGTTGTGTCAGTATGTGAAGTGATTCCCACAGGCCACACAGCCAATCATGTGATGATGTGATTGATTTCCTCCCTTTTTCTATCTCGCTTTCCCTGCTTTATTGATATCTTCGAATGGATACATGCAATTTACAACTCTGACGATTGAGTGGCACATCATCATGTTCCTTTTCATGTTGCAAGTAGTCTGCACGTTTGTGAGGATGCATGCATGGAAGAAAGAGCAAGGAAAGAACAGATTCTTTCCTGCCATTGCCTGAAAGCTCATCGAGCTTTGAAGCTTCCTCCTTTATCAAACTTTCAGTGGTCCGTTTAGGGGTCTGTTCTTTTCGACTGTGGCTTATGGTTTTTGGTTGAAAATTTTGAATTTAGATGTTTACGGTACAGATTACGGAAAGACAGATACTCACTTGCGATTTTGGCTGGTACAGATGTTGGGGTTTTAACATGTAGATCGTTTAACTTGTAGACCCCGTCTTAAGAAAATACTTCATTTAAAAGTTAGGTACTATAGCAAAAATCAAAAGCCACCAGCTTTTGACTTAAAGAACAGGCTCCTTGCTTAAAAGATTTTTGTTTCACGGTTCTTGACACCTTCACCGACGGTCTATTGTGCAATGATAACTAGAATAGCTTGTATGCTAGTATATCACTCATCACAAGACAAGTCTGACATGTTACTGAAATTGTATGGTTAGAGCAACTCCAGCAGTAGTTCTCAAAATAGGGCCCCTACTTTTTATTTGAGGGCTCTCCTTACTTTTGAGGGCTCTGTTTTTTGGGCTACACTCTAGCAGGAGCCCTCAAAACAGGACCCTCAAATTCATTCTTAGAGGGGATGACACATAGGACCCACCCTTATTCTCATCCTACTTTTGAGGGCCGAGTGGCAAAAAACTCACTCCAGCAGGGTCCCTACTTGAGCCCTCAAAAGTAGGGGAGTCTGGAGGGAGCCCCTACTTTTGAGGACTCAAGTAGGGGTCCTGTTGGAGTGAGTTTTTTACCCCTCGACCCTTAAAAGTAGGATGAGGGCTCAAGTAGAGGCCCTGCTGGAGTTGCTCTTAATAGCAACTAGCAAGTATATCTGTTTGATAAGTTTCTTTTGTCGCGAACAAGTGAATCTTGCAAAACAGAGGATAGTTCCGAACGTCTGGTCTCTTCGGTATTAAGGAAGCGTCATAATATTATTTTATAATAATGGTGCCCATCACTCACGCATGTGGAATAGGATTGACGAACAAGCTTTGCTGAGGAAAAGACGAAGAGTGAACTCATCAAAAGCGAAGATTTCTTGAGGTATTCCTCCTTTGGCACCTATTTGACATTTCTTTTTTAAATTCCGAGTACTTTATATGCTGGGTTCGGAATAGCTCAGGCTTTGATTTATCACCTCTGCTACAGTGACTCACTTTTAAATGATGCATTTTTTCAACATAAGGTTTATAACTAGATTGTAGTAAACACTGTACCGAATTCAGCTATACTAGTTAAAATCACATACGATTATTTTTCTCCATGTACCATTTTTTATGAACAGTCAGAATTCAAAAACCATAAATCAAAAACTAAAATCACGTCCCAAAAAATCCCACCAGTAATATCTCTTAACAAGGGGGAAATAGTTCTTGGAATAACTTGGGGAGACGACATTAACGGAGAATGGTACTATGGCATAGCCACGGATCACACGCAACGCGAGCTGATATGGTAGACTAGACCACTCTGTATTGCTCATCCCAAGAAAAAGTGATCACAACAGAACGTAAATTCACCCGGGCATCTATAAGGGCATCTGTAGTGTATATAACCCAAAGGGTTTTAAGGTGTGTCCCATCTAAACCTTAAGACCAACTCCATAGTGTATATAACCCAAGGGGCTTTAAGACGGTCCCACTTGGCAGATAAAGAAAAATTATATTTTAATGCTTATGGCCAGGTCTTTAGCTTGAGGACCAGCCTTAAGTTTTTTTTGCTTATGGTCTGCTTAAGGTCACCCCTGTAATGTATAAGGTTGACCTTAAGGTGACTTAAGACCTCCTCTTTTCATACACTACAGATGCCCTAAGGGCATCTATGGACTTCCACTCAACTAGAAGCAACACGGCAGACAACGTCTTCAGCAGTTTTGTCTCTAAAACTATTCCTTTAACTATTTTATATTATTTTCTAAAATATTTTTTAACTATTCTGTATTATTTTTACTATAACCTTTTCTCTCACACTCCCATAATTTGTATTGGTTTACGTGTTTAGATTATCTCTTAACTATGATATACCAAATTCTCTTTCTTCACACTCCCATAGAATTTTGGTTGATACAGCATATAAGAAATAGTTGAGATAACCACTATAGGAGATGCCTTCACCAATACAAGTGCAGTGCTTACGGCAAGCGACCATAACCATGACATACAAAATTGTAACCCATACATATTTTCGGCACTGTCAACCACATGTAGCTTAGTAAGAGACCAAACCATGTAGCTCAGATTTCAGACTAATATATATTTTTCATGAAAAAATGTAACCGACACTTGCATCTAATCCAGAAAATTTTTACCTTTCTGTTTGGAAAATCTTTCCTGTTCGATGGGTCGGGGAGACGGAGAGATGCATCTGATATGTGTATGTCTATCCATTCTGATGAGCCGATGGCACTTTTTTTCTTTCTAATGGTGCTCCCCTCATCAACCAGCATGAAAGCAGGGGGTGTCATGCAATTTAACGATTCATTCTTCATTTGGCAGGATCATAAAATAAACGGAATAGACTAGTACTGAACTATGGAGCATCCAGTGTGATTCAGTGGCAGTCTAGGAGGAACTGAGCCAGGGGTGGGTTCGGATGTTCCCAATCCACCATTCTTGAGTTCAATATTAGATCGAACGAATGATTTTCTACTTATGCTCTTGGACTCCGTCTCGAGAAGGGAGAGTATACATATGTGGGTGTGTTTAGTGGTTAAAACACGTGCCCATGCTTTGTGAGATGTAAGCCTCTACTCTAGTTAAACGTGTGGTAATGAATGCACCTACGTATTCATGAGTCAATGTAAGTGTGGTGTGTGCGCATCCATCTTGTACTCTAAAAAAGTGGCAGTTTTGGCGCTGTCAGCCACATCATTCTGTACACACATAAAAGGACATATAATAGTAGCATGCTCAAGCACCTTAAGCGTTTCAAATTGAATGGGGGTGTTTTTTAGGCTACGACCGATTGTTTTTAGCTGTGGCTGATGACTTTTGCCTACGTTTTTTGACACTGCAGCAGACGACGAAGACGTTGATGCTGATGACACACAAGGTTTTGGGCTTGGAAAACCGTTTAGAGAATCTATTTCAAGAGACCGTCCCGTTTTGACGTTTGCCTTTTTGACTTTCGAATAAACAAAAGGCAAAAACAAAAGCCAAAAATCAAAAGGAACAGAGCTATTATAATATTAGCTTTAGAGGTTTATGTTCGGTTTTTTTAAAAAATCCAATAAAATGTGTAGGGATAGAAATGACTTCTTTTACTGGATGCAAGATTTCTCATAAAAATCTAGGGTTATTTAGATATATGCTATTGCAAAGTTTTAGGTTTTGAGATATGTCACTGTAAAGTTTTTTTACATATGCCACTGCTAAGTCTGCAAAAAATCAGAGATATACCATTATGAACAAGATTGGTCATCAATACGCTTGTCTTCTTCGTTCATCCCTCCATTTTCCATCTCCTTCACCCCTCCTATGGCCACCACCCCCACATCTCCCTTCTTCCTGGAGCACCCCCTCCTCTCACGCACCTCCTTCTCCCCTCCTTATCCCCCTCCGACCTCTCCTCCCCACACCTCCCCCTTACCTTCTCTGAGCTCGCCCACTTGGTAGCTCCAAGTTCGCGGACCTCCTCCCATGGTCGACAACGAGGAGCACCAACTGGGCATATATACTTCATGCGAGTCCCAGATGTCCAAATCCGAAGTGCCGCTCTTCGCCAGCCAGCATCTCGATCACCTGCTACCACTGGCTCCAACCGTCGGAGAAGCCAAAGATAGTAGCTCCATGTAATATCATAAGGTGGCAGGAGAAGACCACCTCACCAACCCTTGACCTCTCTCCTTCCCCAGTCGTCTTTCCTCCCACATACCAATTCTTCCCAAAACTAACAAATCAAGAAACCCAAATTCATTACCTCTGCCTCCAGCCTTGGCCGCACATATATGTAGGAGATAGTCTCAAAGAATTAATTAGGCGATTGACCAAATCCAAGAAAAAAAACAAATAAGAGACTCTCCAACTAACGAATAGAGCAATAAAATGCACTAGATCTCTCCAGCATCTAGAGCTATCTATTACGGCTTGGGACAAGAAAACAAGAACAGCAAATCCAAGTGACCATGAAAACAAACTAATCTATTAACAGAAGGTCAAGCGACCGTCGAACACCACCCAACCGCATTTAGCTAGTAGGAATCTGGCCGTACGTGCAGTTGCCACTCCATCAACAGAATGAGGAGATCATCCAAGGGAGGAGGATCTAAGGTCCCACTAACCTGGCTTTGGAAAAGATGAGACAACCAAGGAAAGAAGAGGAAGATGAAGCCAGGATGATCAGACCAGGCATATGGCCTGTTCTTTTTGGCTGCGACTTTTGGCTGTAGTTTGTGACTTTTAGGCTATTTGTGTGAGAGATTACAGAGTAACAGAAACTCACGTGCGGTTTTTGCTGATATAAATGAAGTTGGTATAATATGTACTACAATTAACTAGTAAACTCTATCTTGAAAAGATACTCTGTTTAAAAGCTAATTACTATAGAAAAACCGAAAAACAGCTTTTAGAAGTTGAAAAGAACAGGTCCATAAGCGGAAAACGGTGTAGCATACATATAGGGCCTGTTTGGTTCACGTACGAGTAGAGCCTGGTTCGTATCTGAGAGCCAGGCTCTCGTGGGACAGGTTGAGCGCATGCAACGCTGTCGTGTTTGGTTCACGTACGAGTAGAGTCTGGCTGAGAAGAGATATTGATTGGTTGCCTGTACGAAGATATGTTGCATGAGATAAAAAAAATAATATAAGATTATGATTATGATTATGAAGATATGTTATATGAGATGTTCGTATCTTATTATATCTTAAACTTCTTCAAAACACGTTAATAATACTTGATATTTACTAATATACACTAATAACATCATCAACTGACTAATCACCTGCATCCCGCGAGCCTGGCTCCCTAGAAACGCCCGATTCCCACGTTTCTCCAGAGCCTGGCTGCGGGGGGAATCTTGCATGAGCAGAGCCAAGCTGAACCCAGCGATCAGGCAACCAAATAAGGAGACCCTGCATCCGGTCAGCCTGGTTCAACCGGATGTAGGCAACCAAACATGCCCATAGTTTTTATAAGATGTATTCGAGGAGGAAAGGAGCCCAAAGTAAATTGCATTTTGGCCCACAAATTAATGACCCTGGTCCTTTGAATGGGCCAAGTCTCGTATGGTCGTAGGCCCGGTTTAGGGATCCCTTCCCCATTTCTGCTCCACACACACAATCCAGATCAATCCCCAACTCGTTTGCAAGGATCGTCGAATCCCGCTCCTTCCCCAAGGTGCGCCACTCCCCTTCTGTTAGGTCTGCCTTGTTCTGTTCTTGTATGGTTGGTGCTATGGTTGGGAGTAGGAGTTGATGCGGGTGCAGATCTGTCCGTGTTCCTTGAACCCGTGATGTGATGCTCGTGCGGTCTGTGCGATTCGTAGCTTCTTCGTTCGTTAATCCCCGGTCGTTTTTAGGCGATGCGTCGATGATGAAATCTTTCGCGTAATCTGTGTAGCGGTCGCCGGAGCGCGCCACCGGTCGTCGGTGGACGCAAGGAGGGCGGCGGCGGGGCTTTTTCCTCCTCTCGGGGTTCTCTTCCCCGGTTGGCGGAGGGCAGCAAAGCCGGTGCGGTCCTCTCTCCCCCCTTCCTCCCCTGCCTGGATCCAGCCTCCTCGCCGTCGCCGGAGCGCGCCACCGGTCGCTGGTGGTCGAAAGGAGGGCGGCGGCGGAGCGCGGAGGGGTAGGTGCGCGCGGCGTCGACGAAGTTCGTGGCGGCGCGGTCGAGGTCGGGGGAGGAGGGGAGATGGCAGTTGCCGTTGTCGGCGAGTAACTTGCGGGAGGACGGGAAGTCCTCCCAGGGCGAGGGCGCGCAACCCCCGAGCATGAACTTGAGGTGGAGGAAGCCCTTGTCCCAGGGCTGGCGCGCGTAGGGGCTCTTCTGGTGCTTCGAGAAGTAGGGCCGCAGCGAGGAGAGGTCGACGCGTGCGTGTCGCGTCTCCAGCGCCGCGTAGTCGCGCCGGCGGCGGATCCGGCGGTCTAATGGCCGGAGCTGGCGTCTCTCGGCCCGGATCTGCGGTGCCGTGGCGGGATCACGAGTCATGGCGTGGCTGCTTGAGCGGGTAGTCATGGCGCAGCGGTGTCCGCTCTGGACGAAGTGGTGCGACGGCGGCCGTCTCGCTACCGGCGGCATACTCCCGATTCGGCTTCTTTGGGAGTGGATCCGGTGACCCCAGGTGTGGATCTGGCGTGCGCAGGAGCGGTGCTTTCTCAGCGACATTTTTGTAGGCAGTGCAGTGTGCCGGTGAGGTGGTTTTGCTGTAGGCTTGATCCGAGGTTCATGTCTCTGGATCTGCTCAGTGGTGGCGCATAGGCGTCGCATTGTGGTTTCTACAGTGGCGGCATTGCAGGAAGCGGCTCGTCATGGAGTTCAAGGGTGGCTATGCCATAGCCTTGAGGCGGGCAGGACATCGGTGTGTTGGTGGTGGTCTTCTTTGGGTGTGGGTAGTGTGAGGGGTGTTGTGGAGGTGCTGGCGAAAGTCTTGCCGGTGTTATTTCCGGTATCAAGGTTGTCACGGCGTCGCCTTGTCGTCGCCTAGGCGACGACTTGGCGTCCAGGCGCCGGGGAGGAGACGCCAGGGAGGATCGCCTCGCCTTGCCCAGGTACGCCGTCCGCCCTTGCCTTCTCCGGCCGCGCTCCGGCCGCGCCGCCTCCCTCCACCCGCGCAGCCTCCCTCCCTCCCGCCGGCGACGGCGCCTCCACCCGCGCCGCCTCCCTCCCGCCGGCGACGGCGGCTAGGGTTAGCAGATCGGGCGCGGAGAGCTGGAGGCGGTGGGGGGGGGGGGAGGCGAGGGGAGGCGGCGATGGGGAGAGGATGCGAGGGGAGGCGGCGGCGGGGAGAGGATGCGGCGGACGGGGGAGGCGGCGGCGGGGAGAGGAGTCGACGGAGAGTCCGAGACGGAGAGTCCGAGAGAGACGGGAGAGTCGGGGGGAGCGAGTGAGATGAGAGAGTCGGGAGACAGCGCATATGAGTTAATATATTGGGGGAGACAGCGCAGCGTATGGCGTATTTGGGGAGACAGCGCAGCGTCGAACCTACACAGTGTCGCCTAGGCGTCGCCGTCTCCTCGCCTGGATGTCGCCTAGGCGTCCTGGCGCCTACGAGGCGCCGTGGTCGCCAATTACGCCGTGACAACCATGTCCGGTATCGACAACGATGACGCCTTCGGGCGCCATTTTCCTTCCTGGAGGAGTTGTCATGGCACTGCATAGCCCTTTGTTCACTGATCTCCAGGTGAAAGCCTTGCCTCGATGAGGCGGGCGGCGTCGGCGACTCTCGTAGCCTCCTTGGAGATGTCGCCTCGGAGGTTCTTCTTCACGCAAAGCAGACCGAAGTTTGGAAGGTACAGTCGGTTGAGGATAGGGACTTGGTTGAAAGCAAGGATGAAGAAAAAGTTCTGAAGCTTAGTCTTTGTAGCTTTTTTCATAGTCCTTAAGATATCTTTCGTGTTGTTTTTTGCGCCTCAGTTTTGAGGCTTTGAGTCTAAGTGCTCATGTAACTTTTGGCTGTATATATCCCACGTGGATATAGAGGCCGGATTTTATATTCTTTATGTAAAAAATCTGTGTAGCTCGCTGTATGCGTTTAGGATCTGATGCCTTTGGTTGGATTCCTGATGCCCGTGTGATCTGTGGCGCCCCGTACTTGTTTACAATTAATATATGCCTGTGTGAATCGTGATCTAGTTCGATCTTGCTTGATATGTGCGAGTCTGTTTGGGCATAATCAAATTTTTTGTAGCATCCATGTGTGTGTTTGTTTCAATCCTTAGAATCGGTCGGCGCATTACGAAGAGGAATAAGATACCTATCTGACGTTGAACAAATGTTAAGTGCAAGGTATATAGTGTGTGTGTGTGTGTCGTCACATAAGAAATGCTTGGTGCGCCTGTTTCTGTTTAGGCATAATCATTTTTTTTGTAGCATGCATGCATGCATGCTTTTATTTGTCCATGCATTGTGAACAGAAATAATATAGTTGTCTGACGTTGAGCAAATGGTAGATGCAAGGTGTCTGTAGTGTGTGTGTGTGTGTGTGTGTGTGTGAGAGAGAGAGAGAGAGAGAGAGAGAGAGAGAGAGAAGTCACGTAGTAAGTGTTACACAGTCAAATTTGTGAGATATTGTATGGGTGGAATTTTGCTTAGAAATGTATAATTGATTTATTCCATCCTTCGGACTTTCTTTTTTTTGGTTTTGGTTCCCGCATTGATGATATGAATGTTACCTCTATAATATTCTGATCGTGATCAGCCATGTAAATATGTAATGATGGCAAAGTAACTATTTTTTCTTAATTTCATTCGGAATAGTAGTTTATGCTGTCTACATGTTGGCATGCTGGCCACCAGGGTTGATTACTTTTACGAGTTATTTCATTCAAGTACAGATGCTCGATGCTCTACAATTCTTGAATTTGTTGCACATGGAAATGCTGTGCTTATGTGCCAAATACATGTAGACGTTTGAAGAGGATTACCGGAATTCAGAAAGCGTTTGGGAGATAAAATTAGTGTAATGAATTCTAGATTAAATAATATTTTCCACTTTTCATAGGTGCTAATGGTAGCAACCGAACAGCTAATAGAAGGCTGTATAAGAGTTTAAGGCCAGTATATGAGTTTAAGGTCAACAGCTCTTGAAATCAATAATACAATGGCTATACCAAAACTGTCCATGGAAATTACTCTTCTTTCTGAAGATTTGCATAAGAGAGAATTTTTTTCCTGTCTTGCTACAGGCTTGCTTAGCTCCTTTTGTTGTAATGCAGGATGACAGAAGCACCATTTTTGCCACGCGAGAGGCTGTTTAAGCAGCAGCAGTATTTCCAGAACTTGACCAAGCACACTCACCTGAAAGGGCGTTACGATATGATCACCTCCGTTGGCGTCCCCCTTGCGCTTGCTGCCTCCAGCTTGTTTCTTGTTTTGCGAACAGGGTCGTGGGATTTACAATATGTCTCATGGGATTGGGAAAAAAGAGTGAACTTCAGTGGGTTTGCTAGTATCTCAGTACATTGGCATGCGAGTGATACTTTGAAGGCTGTGTAAGCCTATGATGTGGTTTTAGTTGCAAAAATAATACTATCAAAGAACCATTTGAATACATTTCCAGTTCTCTTTTTGTTGGTATTCGTGGATATCTGATGTCAGCAAATTTATGCTAAATTGGTAATGACGAAGTTAGAACATCAGCATTGTTGCTATTTCGCTTAATTGCATTGGCCCAACTTTGTGTTCTCTTTCAATCGGTGCTGTATTCATATATGCCTATTAGGCGATCTGGTATATTTTGCATTGATTGGTATGCAGCCAGTTCATGTACATTTCAGGCTGAAGCCCTGAATCGTGCAAAAATACTGGCAAATATTGGCAGCGAAATGCGCCATTGTTGGTTCTGTAACACTGTAGCTTGTAAGAGCTGTTGGTATCTGGAAAAATTCTGCCACGTTCTCTGCTTGTGGACGGAGACGATTCATACTTTGGGTGGTATCTGATCTTTAAGTCAATTGTGTTGCACATAGGACAAAAAACACACACATTCCCTTTTCCAAAGTTGATACACGAGGCAGAAGACACATGGTTCTCTTGGGAGATGAGTACATGAGATTAGCAAAGGAGAAAAAAAAATCGATGGCAAGGTGCAATTGTGTAACACAAATGGAAGTTAAAATGTAGAAAAGTGAAGAACGCATTATACCGTACTTCAAACATAGGAATCAGTCCGCGTCAAACATGACATGCTATAGAATATGCACAGAATGTCCAATGGATCACCATTGCTTGCTATCTCAATTCGTCAGAACAGTAGCGGACATTTTGTAGATCCAACCAACCAAGAGGCTGACATCGTCCATTGGTCTTATCCAAAAGGCATCCCATCTTCTAAAAACAAACACAAATTCTTGACTCTCAGCACTATCATAAATGTGACATGTACTTGTTTATTACAAGAATGATGAATGGATGACACTCTGTTTTCTTTGGGTTAGTGGCACCAAATTACAACATTAGAAACTGCAACATGTTTCCTTCGCGTTGGTTTTGTTTCTTTTTCGAAACATTGCATTGGGTTTTATAATGCCAAACACTAGTCACCAACCACTAATTTGCACCACAATTAGTTCAACTGTCCCGAGCATCTAATGGTTCAGCATGACTTGCATTGGTTCGTCAAAACAACTCCATTGCAGCTCTCTGTCGCAATCAAGTGATGCCGTCGCCGTGTGTGCTTTACTCTAGGAGAAACTGGTCCTTCAAAGAAGAAGAGGAAACTGATGAATGCGTATATACATAATGGGCTATGGGCGAAACGGGCCATGCTTAGATTTTTGGTATGGTAAATTGGGTCACCAATCCAAACAAGCAAACATTTCTTCTGTACTTTTTTTCGGCAAACGAACTTCATCCTGCTCACCTGGCTATCTTGCCCTGGCACAATTTATATTTGAAACCTGCACTGCAAGTTAATAATATTTGGAGTGCGAAACAACCATTAGAAGTTTAGAAGACGAGATCGAACGGCAAGAGAAGCATATCTCTTGGGATGCTCCACTAATGCATTCTAATCGACTTGATTATTATCACTACCAAAATTTGTATATTTCGCGAGAGAGATACCAAAATCTGAATAGTGGACTACAGCTCAAAAGCCAAAACACAATTTTCCTTTCCTATATATAGGCACATAGATGTGAAGTGCTCATGACGCGCGATTTAAGAAAGCAACCTGTATTGTGGGCCTCTCAAAAAAGAAAGCAAGGGAGACATGCACCATGCCTAAAAAGCTCCAAGCTATTGCATATCGAATAAGAGCAAGTGGGCGTGCTTTTGTCTTACAGTGTGTCTAGTCGTGCGGCCGTTCGATTGATGCGCTCCTGCCTTTAGGTCTTGCACCTTCCCTCTGATATTTTCTTCTCTGCATGTCCCTTCCCTCCCATGATTTTCTCAGTCAGTGGCGGATCTAGAACAGAAATAATATGGAGGGCTCATGCTCTATCAATGTATCCATCTACCGGTGTAATCAGAGTGGTTACGGATGGATATCGCTCATCATGTATCCTATTTCGTATTTTTTCTCGAAGTTGAAGTCGGACATAGATAATGCCGAATACCCATTTCTCCATTTCGTATTCGTTCCATAAGCGTTCAAATGGTCGGTCAGATGAAAATTATCTATTTCTTTTGCACCTCTACACATGACATTAGATAGTAAGGTGCAATCAGAGCGAGTACAGAGAGACTAATCGTCGAGATGTCAAAGGAAGAGCACTCAGTATTTCCTACATGTTTAGATGTAGAAATTCGCTTATATGTTATCTTGTTCTAAAGTGAAGTCACAATAGACTTCCTTAAATCACTTGATATACGGATATATACGGACAGACATCACTCATCCCGTACCCTATTCCATATTTTTTCCACGGAGTTGGACACAGATAGTGTCGAATACCCATTTATCTCTTCCGTATTCATTTCACAAGCCTTTGGTCGGTCGGTTAGACGAAAATTTTGTAACATCAACAACTTCATGATAAAGTTCAATAATAAATAACTATTTGCAAACAATATACCAAAATCAAGAAACCTACCGTTAGTGAATGATCTAGAATGAATCCGAGAACCTACTATTACATGCATTTTTTTGAAGTGTCTTGCTTTGTCAATGTTATGCGTGTTTTTCTTTTCTTTTCTTCTTCTGTTTATTGTTTTAAATATTGCGGTATAAGCATATTTGCACATTTAATTCCAGCCAATACAAGCACACAAAGAATAGATTTCCAACATAACAAGAATGACATTAATTGCATATAAACATGAAATTCTAACATGCCATTCAACTCTACATATATATTCAAAGAATATAACTTACATGCTGCTGAAAATAACATAATAAACAGTCCTAAGAACAGTAAAACAACCAATTCCAGCATGAAACAAATTAATTGTTTTATTATTGCTCTCAGAACAGAGTTGCACAAGTTGAATAAACTTGGCCATCTCATGCTAATATCGAAATTCTTCATAAATGATCTGATAGATTGATCTAACATTTGAGCTCGCATAAAAGTTTTCACTGCCATGAACTGAGCTAAACAGAGAGCAACTAAATGAATACTGCCAGTTTAAATGTTCACAAACAGTGAGAGAACATGTAACGTCCAGGTTATAATCAGATTAACATACTGCAAGTAATAATAAGCAGAATGAACAAATAATCTAATCTGGACCGAACTGGACAGAAACAATTAGAGTATCACAAATATTCTCAGGTGCATGTAAACAAATCTCCACAGTTGCTAGAAACTCAACTATAGATCAGGCAGTGAGTAACAGTCTAAATGAGCTCAAATATCAATTCAATTAATCGGATCAATTTCAGCATTCGATATTATCATCACAGAGCATTTAAGAGCGCCCACATGCATTCACAGCAGTCCTCAATAACTTGATTAAGATTGCAGATCAAGATATACTGCTGTAAATGAGAAAGAACTGAATATACTCACAGATTGACAGTATTCAAAACTGTCCTGAAGCAATCAAACCGAAGATCACAATTAATATGGCAAGGCACGAAGAACTCGCTGTCCCAGAAAATCTATCAACCCGTTGTCGAAAGCGAGTGGATGATTCACGGAGATACAATGCCGCACTTCCTCTCTCAACCGAAATCAAGAAAGAAAGCCGAGGTACAAGTATGCCGCACAAGATCACGAGAACGCCCTGGCCAAAGAGCATTCACAACACAGTAGGGGCCGGCGCTATCTCCTTCTTCCTCGGGTGTACCTCCAAAGTCCCGAGCCCCTCAAACCCAGATGAGGGTTCACACGGGAAACCGGAAGCAAAGCACCAATCGAAGATCAGAGAGAACCAAACAAGAGGAGCCAACGGAGATGGAAGCCAAGAATCATCTGCCTACCGTCGGGGTACCTGATCCCCTTTTGAGGAGGCGACGAGATAGGGCTGCGGGGTGGCGAGAGCGGCCGGCTCCGTGGAACCCGGGCCAGCACCGCCTCTGCCGCTGCCCCCTGCTCGCCATCTCCCCACGCACGCCGGAGATCCCGGATCTCAGCCAAGAGAATCAAAACCGCCGCACGGGAGATAAGCCGCAACCGCCAGGGACCGAATCGGGGAGGAGACAAAGTCTCCTCACCCTTATCCCTTCACATGCGTGACCGACAGGTGGGCCCCCACCTTTAGGGTTTCTTCCATTCTTTTTCAATTGGGAAATTCCCAAAATGCCTCTCTCAAATACAACAGTCCCCACCAATTTATCAATTGATAAAAGATGTCAATTTCTTGTTTAATATACAGCTGTTCGACGATGGGTACCTTGCGGGTTTGAACCCAAAGCCTAGCGATAAGGACTACGACTCTGCACAGACAAAGGAGGACTACGCCTTGATCCAATGCCTTGGTGTGAGAATTTTCGCCCAAATCACATTCTGTACTGGGCGGCTTGCCCTTTCCCTCTCGGGTTGGGACGTTCCGGTCATGTCCCCGTATCTATCTCATGAGTGCTTAAGAAAGTATACCCTTATCTTTCTTTGATTTCGACATCACAATCATACTCACGTAGGTGAACTCTTCTAGGAATCCTGTAGGACGATTCCATATGTCATATAGATCTAGAGTTCATTAAGAGCCAAAGCTCAACCTTCCATACAGACAGAGCATTGCAGCTAATGGGACCCGTTAGATGTGCTCTCTAATCTCACACAGTTTGTTGTCCTAGTGCCTAGTTCACGGGATCTCCGATCTCCTAGGATAGGTTACCACCAATATGAGCCTTTATACTGGTATAAGCCCCATTCCCTGTGACGCTGCTTGGATGGCCTTCCGCGCTAATCCTTTAGTGAAACGATCTGCCAAGTTCCTTTCAGACTGGATGTATTCTACATAAATGATACCCGTCTCTCTGGCATGCCTTACCGACTTAAGTCGGCGCTTTATATGTTTTGAAGACTTCATATTGTCCTTCCTACTCTTCGCCTTAACCAGAACGGTTTGGTTATCGCAGTAGGTAAGTATTGCTGGAATTGACTTTTCCAGCACAGGTAGGTCAGAAAGAAGTTCTCGAATCCATTCTGCCTCTACAGCCGTTGAATCAAGAGCTACCAATTCAGCCTCCATGGTGGACCGTGTAATAATAGTCTGTTTAGAAGACTTCCACGACACGGCCCCACCTGCTAGAGTGAATACATAACCACTCGTAGCCTTCATGTCATCCGAGTCACTGATCCAGTTAGAATCACTGAATCCTTCCAAGACTGCAGGATGACTCGAGTAATGTATTCCCAAATTAGAGGTTCCCTACAAATATCTTAATACTCTTTCTAGTGCTATCCAATGATCATCTCCTGGATTGGACGTATAACGACTCAATCTGCTAACAACATATGAGATGTCTAGCCTCGTTGCATTGGTTAGGTACATTAGGGATCCTATGATTTGAGCATATTTAAGTTGATCCTTCCCATGCCCTGTGTTCTTATGTAGCTTTGCATTTGGATCATAGGGTGTAGCTGCTGGCTTACAGTCCATAAACCCGAATCTGGTTAGGACTTTATCCACATAATGGGATTGTGAAAGAGTAATCCCATTCTCACCCTTTATAAGCTTAATGTTTAAAATAACATCAGCTTCACCCAGATCCTTCATATCAAAATTCTGGGAAAGGAAAGACTTTGTGCTATTGATCACATCTATGTTGGTCCCAAATAGCAATATGTCATCTACGTAAAGACATAGAATGACACATTCTCCCCCATTAAACCGATAGTAGACACATTTATCGGCTTCGTTTACACAAAAGCCGACCGACGTCATCGTACTATCGAATTTCTCATGTCATTGCTTAGGAGCTTGCTTTAGACCATACAAAGATTTAATCAATCGACATACTTTCCTTTCTTGCCCCTCAACCACAAATCCTTCAGGCTGTTGCATATAAATCTCCTCTTCCAACTCTCCGTTTAGGAAAGCGGTCTTTACATCCATTTGATGTACTAGGAGTTTGTATGCAGCGGCTAGCGCTAAAAGCACTCGAATTGTGGGTAGACGAGCCACAGGAGAGTATGTGTCAAAATAGTCTTCTCCTATTTTTGCGTAAAACCTTTCGCCACTAAACGGGCCTTGTACTTTTCAATAGTACCATCAGGTCTACGCTTTCTTTTAAAGATCCATTTGCAACCTACTGGCTTACAACCAGGCGGGAGATCTACAATTTCCCAAGTTCCGTTAGCAATGATGGAGTCCATCTCGCTACGGACTGCCTCCTTCCAGTAATCCACATCCGGAGATGCGTATGCCTCTGAAAGGGTTCGTGGTTCATCATCCACGACATAGGTGACAAAGTCATCCCCAAGTGACTTCTCGGTCCTCTGTCTCTTACTCCTCCTCAACTCCAAGTCTGGAGCGGTGTTATCCACACTAGGAAGAATAGAGAGATCATCTACACCGATATGTCCACTGTCATCATTCGGTCTCATAGGAAACACATGCTCAAAGAATGTCGCATCACGAGACTCCATCACTATATTAGTAGCGATGTCACTCACCTCGGATTTGACCACTAGAAATCTATAAGCCGTGCTATTAATAGCATATCCTAGAAAGACACAATCAACGGTCTTAGGACCAAGCTTCCTTTTCTTCGGCAACGGCACATGCACTTTTGCAAGGCATCCCCACGTTCGAAGATAGGATAAGTTGGGTTTTCTCCCCTTCCATCCTTCATAGGGGTGTTTCCTCCTGATTGCGAGGCAGAACCCTATTTAGGACATAATTAGCTGTGAGAACTGTCTCACCCCACCAATAGTCCGGCATACCTGAACTCTGAAGCATGGCGTTAACCAAGTCACAAAGAGTTCGGTTCTTTCTTTCGGCTATTCCATTAGATTGGGGTGAGTATGGTGGAGTAACTTCATGAATTATTCCACTTTCTTCACAGAATTGGGAGAACTCATGTGAGACGTATTCACCGCCTCGGTCCGACCTTAACCGTTTAATTTTCTTTTCTACTTGATTTTCAACTTCAGCTTTGTAGATTTTAAAGTATTCAAGTGCTTCATCTTTCGACTTAAGCAGATAAATATAACAATACTTAGTCGCATCATCTATGAGGGTTAAGAAGTATCGTTTGCCACCTTTAGTTAATATTCCATTCATCTCACACAGATCAGAATGGACTAGTTCAAGTGGTGAAGTGCTCCGCCCTTCAATGCTATGAAAAGGTTTTCGGGGCTGCTTAGCTTGCACACACACTTCGCACTTTGAACCCTTCTCATAATTATAGCTTGGAATTAAACTCATCTTACTTAACCGCATAATGGCTTCAAAATTAACATGACACAACTGTGAATGCCAAATGTCATGAACTTTATTGCAATGGGAAACATTATAAATGTTTACATTATTCAAATCAAGAATGGATAAGCGGAACATGCCTCCGCTATCATAGCCTTTGCCCACAAAATTACCAAACTTGGTCAAAATGACCTTATTTGACTCAAACACAAGCTTTATTACTTGCCTACATAACATTGACCCGCTAAAGAGATTGCGCGTCATCGCAGGCACGTACAACACGTCTCTCAGGATGAGTGTTTTGTCCGAAGTAAGCTTCAGGCAAACCTGTCCAATCCCACGCACTGTCGCGGCGGCTCCATTGCCCATTAAGACGGATCCACCACCTTCACCCTGAAATGAAGAAAAACAAGATCGATCAGCACATATATGTCTAGTAGCACCTGTATCAATCCACCAATCAATAGATGGACTTGCCATAAAGGCCATAGGTACGTACTCTTCTGAGCTGGTGCTAGCCAGCGCGACATGAACCTCAGCCTTTCGGTTCTTATGCTGACCCGGGGATGGACCCCTGCCCTTCCGATTGCGGCAATGATTGGCCTTAAGGCCAACCTCGCCGCAAACAAAGCAGACGATGTCCTCCTTCTTCTTCTTCATTTTCTTAGGCTGTAGCTTGACTTGGGGCTGATTCTTGAACTTGGGTTTCCCAGGGCCTCCAACATTCTTAACTTGAACTTGATGAACCTGGACTTGAGCCTTCCCTGTACCGTCACCAGCCCTAGCACGTTCTTCGACACTTATAGCTGCTGACAACTCATTGAGTGTCAAGCGCTCCTTCATATGTCGTCGTGCAGTCACAAAGTCACGCCATGATGGCGGTAACTTGTCCAGGATGACGTTTACTTGAAATTTCTCTGGCAGGGCGCAGTCGTACTGACTCAAGTCACGTACATGGAGTTGAAGCTCGTGGAGCTGCTCCATCACCGACCGCCCCTCTACCATCTTGTAGTTCAAGTAATTGGCTGTGATAAAGGACTCATTTCCATTATCTCCTTCAGAGTATTTCTCATCGAGCTCATCCCAAAGCTGCTTGGCATTCGTGAAGTTGACATAGACGTCAAACAAGCGATTAGACAGGATGGCCAGCAAACGGGCTAAGACTGCATTATTAGCTTATTCCCATCTCGTCGTTTCAGGGATCTCCAGCGGAAACGCCGGTGGATTTGAAATGACCCAGAAGAGCTTAAGGTCAGTCAGCCAAAGTTTGGCTTTCGCCTGCCAGCGCTTGAAATTGACTCTATCAAAAACTTCAGGTTTCACGACATCAGAGGAGGAAGCCATTTCTTTAAATATAGATTTTTCTGGATTGTTTTAAATATTGCGGTACAAGCATATTTGCACATTTAATTCCAGCCAATACAAGCACACAAAGAATATATTTCCAGCATAACTAGAATGACATTAATTGCATATAAACATGAAATTCTAACATGCCATTCAACTCTACATATATATTCAAAGAATATAACTTACATGCTGCTGAAAATAACATAATAAACAGTCCTAAGAACAGTAAAACAACCAATTCCAGCATGAAACAAATTAATTGTTTTATTATTGCTCTCAGAACAGAGTTGCACAAGTTGAATAAACTTGGCCATCTCATGCTAATATCAAAATTCTTCATAAATGATCTGATAGATTGATCTAACATTTGAGCTCGCATAAAAGTTTTCACTGCCATGAACTGAGCTAAACAGAGAGCAACTAAATGAATACTGCCAGTTTAAATGTTCACAAACAGTGAGAGAACATGTAACGTCCAGGTTATAATCAGATTAACATACTGCAAGTAATAATAAGCAGAATGAACAAATAATCTAATCTGGACCGAACTGGACAGAAACAATTAGAGTATCACAGATATTCTCAGGTGCATGTAAACAAATCTCCACAGTTGCTAGAAACTCAACTATAGATCAGGCAGTGAGTAACAGTCTAAATGAGCTCAAATATCAATTCAATTAATCGGATCAATTTCAGCATTCGATATTATCATCACAGAGCATTTAAGAGCGCCCACATGCATTCACAGCAGTCCTCAATAACTTGATTAAGATTGCAGATCAAGATATACTGCTGTAAATGAGAAAGAACTGAATATACTCACAGATTGACAGTATTCAAAACTGTCCTGAAGCAATCAAACCGAAGATCACAATTAATATGGCAAGGCACAAAGAACTCGCTGTCCCAGAAAATCTATCAACCCGCAGTCGAAAGCGAGTGGATGATTCACGGAGATACAATGCCGCACTTCCTCTCTCAACCGAAATCAAGAAAGAAAGCCGAGGTACAGGTATGCCGCACAAGATCACGAGAACGCCCTGGCCAAGAGCATTCACAACACAGCAGGGGCCGGCGCTATCTCCTTCTTCCTCGGGTGTACCTCCAAAGTCCCGAGCCCTTCAAACCCAGATGAGGGTTCACACGGGAAATCGGAAGCAAAGCACCAATCGAAGATCAGAGAGAACCAAACAAGAGGAGCCAACGGAGATGGAGGCCAAGAATCATCTGCCTACCGTCGGGGTACCTGATCCCCTTTTGTGGAGGCGACGAGATAGGGCTGCGGGGTGGCGAGAGCGGCCGGCTCCGTGGAACCCGGGCCAGCACCGCCTCTGCCGCTGCCCCCTGCTCGCCATCTCCCCACGCACGCCAGAGATCCTGGATCTCAGCCAAGAGAATCAAAACCGCCGCACGGGAGATAAGCCGCAGCCGCCAGGGACCGAATCGGGGAGGAGACAAAGTCTCCTCACCCTTATCCCTTCACATGCGTGACCGACAGGTGGGCCCCCACCTTTAGGGTTTCTTCCATTCTTTTTCAATTGGGAAATTCCCAAAATGCCCCTCTCAAATACAATATTTATTAAGCATTCTTTCTTTTAGATAGATGTAGTTCTTGATATGTGGGGACATTATTTTTTGACATATAGGGACACACACTATATAAGCTTAGACTATAAGTAAAAAAATAAAATTGTACGGGCCTGTGCTCCCACACTTGAGAACGGTGCATGCATTACTTCCAATCACTTCTTTTTTTCACTTTTGGGAGACTAGTTGTATTCACTATACTTCTAATTATCTATGTAGTAGAGTTGTACACATATCTTTGTATTAGAAATAAGGCTATATGAGTGAGACCCATTTCCTATAATTCTAAAGCGTGTATAGTTTAGTACCATATTGTTAAGACAAGGTGGAGGAGACTAATTTATAGGTGGAGTCATTGCCACTCTTTGAAACATGCAACACATGGATGGGGATGTCATGAGGAGGGCCTTGGTCAAACACACGTGTGCACACATGCAAGTATTTGCGTATTTTCGTGTGAAAAATCGCATGACTTGACATGGTAGCTACCAGTGGGTAAATAGCTGGTTAAATGTGTCAATTACTAGTGGGTAAATGGTTGGTTAATCATGTAAGTTCACAGTCTGTATCTATATATATGCTTGAAGATGTCCAGAGCAGATAACCCAGCATCAATGCCTCCATTTTATTTTCTACCTCCTGCAAACCTATGTTTTTGTGTTGCACCATCTGAACCTCATTAACTCTTCTTCTCGACGTGCACCATTGCTGAACCGTGCATCTATCTCTGTTTGAATGAGATTCAAATGTTTGAATTTGAGGTTATTGAGTGTTGATGATAGACAGTTATCAGTGGGTAAATGACTGGTTAAATGTATCAGTTATTAGTGAGTAAACAATTCGAAATCATGTCAGTTCATAGTTTGCATCTATATGTATACCTGGAGATGTCCAGAGCAGATAACCCAGCATCAATGCCTCCTCCATTTCATTTTCTTCCTCTAGCAAACCTGTGTTGTTGTGATGCACCATCTGAACCTCTTTGACTCTTTTTCTCAGCGTGCCATGAAGAAGAGGAGCAGTATCTTTGAGATATTACTGCCGTGAAGACCTACACCGGGGGGGGGGGGAATAAGATTTCTAGGCAACGCTTATCTATGTGACCGTTCGTTTCGCGGATTCATCTACGTTCTACACTGCATCGAGTTTGCACCGTTTATTGTTTTCATCAAACTCAACTGTAAGTCGTTTGTATGACTGATGGACTTGTTTAAATTCTGTTTCTACATATATTTTAAAATACACTGAGTTGTCTGCTGTTAGTACAGATTTATGCATCATTAGTTATTTATGATATTTGCCTACTAGTAAAATCTGAAATTAAAATATTACCCATATTTCCGACATATTGTCTTCTGATCAATGTAGAAGCAAAATTGTAGCACAATGCTTCTTTGAAATAAAGAATGAAGGTGGCTAGTTGTGGCAAAACCCTTGTCACTACGGAATAAAATTGTGTCGCTGAAAAGCTACTCCTGAGATTTGTGAGATATGCATTGTGATGACAAAGTTATCATGTTTACAAATTATAATTGTGGCTATTCAATTGTTACAAATGTTAATGAAATAGCGGGAAAGAGTGTCGTCACAATATACATCACTAGTGATGAAGCTATTTTCACTAGTTCAAACTGATTTGTGATCATGTAAGTCATCAACTTTACACAAAATATATGGTAAGTGGGAGAGATTATCTTCACAACAAGCATAACCAGTGATGGAACATTTCTCACTAATTCAGAGGAATTTGTGACCATGTATGCCGTCACAAATGTATTGATTAGTAGTGATATTTCTTTTTATCACAAATGAACATGATAATTTGTGGGGAAAGAAAATTCGTCACTGTATTAATAGTGACTTGAGTATTAGTGACAACTTGAAAAATGGTCACAAACATTGATTAGTGATGAAAATTTGGTCTTTTGTAACGAAAATTTTCGCGATAGCACTACCTTTGTAGAGATGTCCACTTGCATTATCTTGCTTAGAATTGGTCTCGTGGAATCCCTTTCATCCTAATTATTTACTGTCATATACTGAATATTGAAAATGATGAACATATTATCATGTGCTTTTGCACGTTAAGAAAATGATTGTATGGAAGCCATGATTTTTACAATTATTTTTTTCGCATGGTGCTGTCACAAATAAAGCAAAATATAGGGTATGTTCTTTACCTCAAAAGCTGATGGTTTTTGGCTTTTGCTATAGCACCTACTTTTAAACGGAGTATTTTCTCAAGACGGGGTTTACAAGTTAAACGATCTACACGTTAAAAGCACAACATCTGTATCAGCTAAAATCGCAAGTAAGTATCTGTCTCTCCGTAATCTGTACCGTAAATAACTAAAATTTAAAAATTTTAATCAAAAGCTATAAACTGTAGCCGAAAAGAACATGCAGCCGAGAAGATGTGTTGTACCATGATAAGCGAGTGAAGTGCTAAGAAAGTGTAATGTGCGATAAAAATTGTAGCCGTAAACCAAACAACACTCATGAAAAGTCAAAGTTGGCTTCTTGCAGGACACGTACGAAAGCGTCAAAGTTGGCTAATTGAAACGTTCTAGTGTGGCACAAACCAAGCCACTCAGTAAATCGCCCTCGCGTTGATTCGAAGGAGGAGAACACGAGCACAACTTAACGTAGCAAAATAATCATCATCATTAGCAGAGGATTTATCCATTAATGTTTTATATGTTACAAGTAAGCAGTGACATTTCTCAAAAATAAATCTTAGCTGCATGACAAGTGGGACCCATAACAACCCAGCGGGCCACACACGTCAGCAAGGAGGAGCGCCCCGAAGCGTAACGGCGTGAGGCGAGCTTAACGGTCACCGAACAAAGGCCAAACGGGAGACGGCATCTTTCCTCGAAATTTCCGCACCGCTCGCGTCGCGCGCCTCGTCGGCTTCGCTTCTTCCAGGAAACTTCGTGGCGGAGGCGTCACGGCACGGGTTTCCTTCCCCACTAGGCCGCCCCGAGCCGCCTTAAATACCTGCCCCCACCTCGCCTCGCTCCTCACCTCGGCTTCCCAGCACACGAGCCCCAATTCCCCAATCCCCAATTTCCCAATCCCCAATCCGCTCGTCGGATCCTCCTCCACCGCCTCAAGGTACGGCCCTTCCCCTCTCCAACCCCCTCTAGATCTGCACGTTGTTTTGCGTTCTTGGGCGCTTGATCTGATGGTTTGATGGGTGGGAGGAGAAATTTTGGTGTCGGATCTGTTCGTGGTTCGTAGATCCGCTCGCGCGGTTCGTAGCATCGTCGTCTGTAGATCCTAGGCGATCTGTGGGGGAGATCTTCCGCGTGGTCCGTGTGGCTCGTTGCGTAGGTTTGGTTGGATCTGTTCGTCTTCGATTCAATTCCTGATGCCCGTATGATCCGCGTAGCCAAGCGCTTATTCATCTGTTAATCTATGCATGTATGCTCTAGTTCGATTATACTTCATAGCTGCGCCTGGTTCGGCGTAATCGAGTTTCGTAGCATGCGTGTCTGGTTTGGTTTAGGACGTTTGTGCTTTATCTGTCGCTCTAGATCTGATTGTAAAAAGATATCTCAACATGCCTTCCTGAACCCGAGAAGCTAGGTTCGTAGCTTAGCATATCTCTATGCTTTTGACCTGTGTGGTTTCCCTGAGATAGATGAAGATTTGTGTTGCTGCTATTTGCTGTTTCTTGTGCTTACATGAATAGAAGCCTATCGCCTGTTATTATCTGTTCGACGAAGATATATGGTGCTATCGTTTCTTTATTCTTTGTGCCTTGATGTATGGGAGCTATCTCCTGGTTAATATTTGTTGCTTGATCCTGCTTTTTTGTCCACTTAAATCTACTACTGGATGCTTACCCTGGCTGTTTGCTGATTCTTACTTGCAGATGCAGATCTTCGTCAAGACCTTGACCGGAAAGACCATCACCCTTGAGGTGGAGTCCTCTGACACCATCGACAATGTCAAGGCCAAGATCCAGGACAAGGAGGGCATCCCCCCGGACCAGCAGCGTCTCATCTTCGCCGGCAAGCAGCTGGAGGACGGCCGCACCCTCGCCGACTACAACATCCAGAAGGAGTCCACCCTTCACCTTGTCCTCCGCCTCAGGGGAGGCATGCAGATCTTTGTCAAGACTCTCACGGGCAAGACCATCACCCTTGAGGTGGAGTCGTCTGACACCATCGACAACGTCAAGGCCAAGATCCAGGACAAGGAGGGCATTCCCCCGGACCAGCAGCGTCTCATCTTTGCCGGCAAGCAGCTGGAAGACGGCCGCACCCTCGCCGACTACAACATCCAGAAGGAGTCCACCCTCCACCTGGTGCTCCGCCTCAGGGGAGGCATGCAGATCTTTGTGAAGACGTTGACCGGCAAGACCATCACCCTTGAGGTGGAGTCCTCTGACACCATCGACAATGTCAAGGCCAAGATCCAGGACAAGGAGGGCATTCCCCCGGACCAGCAGCGTCTCATCTTTGCCGGCAAGCAGCTGGAAGACGGCCGCACCCTCGCCGACTACAACATCCAGAAGGAGTCCACCCTTCACCTTGTCCTCCGCCTCAGGGGAGGCATGCAGATCTTTGTCAAGACTCTCACGGGCAAGACCATCACCCTTGAGGTGGAGTCCTCTGACACCATCGACAACGTCAAGGCCAAGATCCAGGACAAGGAGGGCATTCCCCCGGATCAGCAGCGGCTCATCTTCGCCGGCAAGCAGCTGGAGGACGGCAGGACCCTTGCTGACTACAACATCCAGAAGGAGTCCACCCTCCACCTTGTGCTCCGCCTCAGGGGAGGCATGCAGATCTTCGTAAAGACGTTGACCGGCAAGACCATTACCCTTGAGGTTGAATCCTCCGACACCATCGACAATGTGAAGGCCAAGATTCAAGACAAGGAGGGCATCCCCCCGGACCAGCAGCGTCTCATCTTCGCTGGAAAGCAGCTGGAGGACGGCAGGACCCTTGCCGACTACAACATCCAGAAGGAGTCCACCCTCCACCTGGTGCTCCGCCTCCGTGGTGGCCAGTAAATCGTCCTTTGTCGGAACTGCTGCTGTACCTGGGTCGTCCGGTGCCTCTGGTGTCCTCTATGAAGTATCTGTGTCGTTTGTCCCCGTCTATTTGTATGGTTTAATGGACCATCGGGTCCCTATGGTTAGTACTGGTTTTATGCAAACAGTTGCTGAGGTACAGCGGCTTGGATGAACTATATGAATAAGTGAGCTTTGAACTCATCTTTGCTCAGTTTGCTTACTTGCTTCATTCTGGTTTTTGATTTAATCGTTTGCCATTTTGCTTAGTATTGGCTTGCTTGCTTCCAAGTTTCTATTATTTATTTAATCGTTTTAGTCATTTTGCTTAGTGTTGACTTCCTTCCAAGCTCTATCTGGCTTAGTTCGGGAACCAATTATGGCTTCTGAAGTGTGGTTCAGATTGAGTAGTTTCTGGTGGCGGATCATGCTATGCTCTTCTCAATTTTGCTTTGAATTCTTGGTTGTGGCTTCTGAATTATGTACTGTTGTGGCCTAGAAATATATGAACCCTCACTCATATAAACCCTTGAAATATATGAGGCTAGATCTACTCACTCTTACTCACCAGCTTTCTTTCTAGCTCTCTTAGTATTATATCTCCTATGGAGAAAGGTATCTTGTATCTACTGTTGTAACTATGCTACAACAATTGGCGATGTCCGTGAGGACCGTGTAAGAAGCTGCGTAAGGGAAGATGCTAGAGAAGGCTACCATCAGGGTGCTCGTACCGTAAGTACCTCAGATGCTGCCATATCCGAGGCTTCTTTTGGCCGCTGCCGCATCGCACCTGCAGAGGTGATGTAGCGTTTCTCATCGCCGCGTTTCTCGTCGCAGGACACCAGGTAGTCGGCCTCCGCGCATGGCAAAGACAGGCTCCTGCCGTTAGCCATAGCTTGTCGAGCCTCCGCGACTATCCGACTACCTCGTGGTTGTAGACACCCGTCCGACCACCTCATTGTCGGAGACTTCGTCCAATCACTCTGTAGTCGTGGACACTTAAGGTTTCATCTACAGTCGCATCGTGGTCAACTCTTCATCGACAGTTACGACCTTCTCGCGATTGAGACTTCGTCAACGCTAGTTCGAAGCGTGGGGATGGAGCGGCCGCTCTAAAGCCTTAGTTCCGCCGCCGACTTCGTCGATACCTATCGCATCTTTGATGATGTCATCTGCCCCCCAGGGTCAAAGTTTTGTCGATGCTCATCTGACCACCTCGTAGTTGTGACTTCGTCAATGCACATCCAAGTCATGACTGCATCGGCCCTCGATTGACTCCTCGTGGTCATGTCCTCATCGATGCTCGCCTCCGACGGTCCTCGTGTTGCCTCCGTGGTCAGCCTTCACGCCTTCTGACCTCCGTCGGTCTTGGCTCCGTGCCTCCGGCTTTATTAGCCTCGGCGTCGTTGGGTATTCTATGGCCACTTTCTCATTGTGACTTCGTCATCCACGACCACCTGACCACCCAGTGGTCGCGATATCGTTGACCCTTCGACCATGATATGGTCCTAAGGCTTGCCACGACCTCTATGAGGTTGTAGGCCTCTTGTACGAACATGCTATGGTTGTGTACCTTGTCATGACCACCGTATGATCATAAGTCTTTCTACAAACACGATAGGATCATGAGCTTTGCCCTGACCACTTCGTGATCGTAGACCCTTTGGTCACGATATGGTCGTGAGGCTCACTATGATCACTTTGTAATCGTAGGTTTTTTTTATGAACATGATCTAGTCGTGCGCCTCGCCACGACCACTTTATGACCATACCATACCTCTCCACTATTTCTGGCTCGTTTGAGTCCAACACTGGTATCATCTCGTAACCCGGCCAACTCTACGGAGTATAAAAAATTGCATGGTGGCCTCGCGCTCCAGCGTACTCTGCAGAATATAAAATGTTAGGAACTTAAGCCATCTCGGAAAACTCTAAAGAGTATAAAAAAATCACACGGTGGACTCGCGCCCCGGTGTACTCTACGGAGTATAAAGCGTCGAAAACTTAGCCGTCTCGGGCAACTCTACGGAGTATAAAAAAATTGCACGGTGGCCTCGCGCCCTGGTGTACTCTGCGGAGTATAAACTGCCGGGAACTTAGCCATCTCTGGCAACTCTACGGAGTATAAAAAATCACACGGTGCCCTCGCGCCCTGGTGTACTCTGCGGAGTATAAAACGCCGTGAACTTAGCTGTCCCGGGCAACTCTATAGAGTATAAACGGCCGCGTGGAGTCCAAGGCCACCACACGAACTCTACCAAGTATAGATGGAAGCGTGGGATAGCATGCGCGTCTACGCGGGTACCGCATGCTCCGTGTATCCCACCAAGGATTCCCTAGCACCGTATCCCACCAGGGCATCGTTGATGCTTCGTCCTACCACATTACAGTCGTTGATGCTTCGTCCGATCGTCTTACGGTCGTGACTTCGCTCAACCACCTCGTGGTCGTAGACACTTTATTCGACCATCTCACGGTCGAGACTTTGTCCAACCGCCTCGCGGTCGTGACCTCGTCCGACCGCCTCGTGGTCATTGATGCTTTGTCCGACTGCCTTGCGGTCGTGACTTCGTCCAACCACCTCGTGATCGTTGATGCTTCGTCCGACGACCTCATCCTTGTGACTTCGTCCGACCACCTCGTGGTCATAGACATTTCGTCTGACCATCTTACGGTCGTAGACCCTTCGTTCGACCACTGCGTGGTCATAGACGTTTTTTTTGACCGCCTTACAATCGTAGACGCTTCGTCCGACCACCCCGTGGTCGTAGACGTTTCGTCCGACCAACTTGTGGTCGTGACTTTGTCTGACTGTCTCACAGTCGACACTTTGTCTAACGCCTCACAGTCGTGACCTCGTCTGACCACCTCATGGTCGTTGATGCTTCATTCGATCGCCTCCGATCGTCACTTCATCTGACAACCTCGTGGTCGTAGACACTGCGAGACAAACCACGCGTCACAACTTTGTCTCACCGCTAACTTCATCGATGCCATGTCTAAAGGGTGGTGGACTGACCGCATGTTAGAGCTTAGTCTTGTTGCTGCCTTTGTCGATGCCAGGTCCGAAGGGTGGGGATGGCCCGCGCATGTCAATGCCTTGTCTCGCCGTTGACTTCGTCGATGCCGTGTTCGAAGGGTGGGGGATGGCCCATGCGTGTCAGTGCTTCACCTCGCTGTCAACTTCATCGACACCAAGTCTAAAGGGTGGGGGATGGACCGCTCGCGTTAGAGCTTCGTCCCACCACTGACTTCGTTGACGCTTCGTCTGACCACCTCACGGTTGTGACTTCGTCCGACCACCTTATGGTCGTTGACGCTTCATCCGACTACCTCGCGGTCATGACTTTGTTCGACCACCTTGCAGTGGTGACTTCATCGGACCACCTCGTGGTTGTTACGTTACGGGACGGATAGCGCGTCAGAGCTTCGTCTCGCCGCCAACTTCGTTGATCCCGAGTCTGAAGGCGAGGGAGGGACTGCATGCGTCAGTTTTGTCTCGTCGCCGATTTCGTCGATGCCAGGTCCGAAGGGTGGGGGACAGACCGTGCGCGTCAAAGCTTCGTCCTGCTGTTGACTTCGTCGACCTCGTCTAACCACCTCGTAGACATAGACAGATGGCCCACACATGTTAGAGTTTTGTCTTGCTGTTGCCTTCGTCGATGCCATGTCCAAAGGGTGGGAGACGACCCGCGCACGTCAGAGCTTTGTCTCACCGCCAACTTCGTCGACGCTAACTCCGAAAGGTAGGGGATGGACCACGTGCGTCAAAGCTTTATCCCATCGCCGACTTCATTGACGCTTTGTCCGACCGCCTCGCGGTCATGACTTCGTCCGACCACCTCGTGGTAGTAGACGCTACAAGATGAACCATTCGTTAGAGCTTTGTCTCACCGTAAACTTCATGACCCCAAGTCCAAAGGGTGGGGGATGGACCGCACGTGTCACAATTTCGTCTTGCTGTTGACTTCATGGACGCTTCGTCCGACCATCCTGTGATCGTAGTTTCTTCCGACCACCTTGTGGTTGTAACTTCGTCCGATCATCTTGTGGTTGACACTTTATCCGACGTCTCACGGTTATGACCTCGTCCACCTCGTGGTTGTTGGTGCTTCGTTTGACTGCCTCATAGTCGTGAATTCGTCAGACCACCTCGTAGCCGATCCTTCATCCGAGCGCGATGTCCAAAGGGTAGGGGACAGCCCGCGCATGTCAGAGCTTCGTCTCGCCATCGAATTTATCGATGTCATGTCCGAAGGGTGGGGCATGGCCCGTGCGTATCAGAGCTTTGTCTCGCCGCTGATTTCATCGACACCAAGTCCGAAGGGTTGGGGATGGATCGCATGTCACAGTTTTATCTCGCCCTTGATTTCGTCGACGCTAGGTCCGAAGGGTAGGGGACCGATTGCATACGTCAAAAGCTTCGTCCTGCCGCCGGCTTCATCGACTTCATTCGACTGTCTCACGGTGGAGACTTCGTTTGACCATCTCGTGGTCATAGACGCTTAGTCCAATCGCTTCGCGGACGAGACTTCATCCGACTACCTTGCGGTCCTGACTTCGTCCAACCACCTCGTGGTAGTAGACACTGTGGGACGGACCGCGTGTCACAGCTTCATCTCCCCACCGACTTTGTCAACCCCAAGCCCAAAGGGTGTGGGACGAACCGCGTGCGTCACAATTTCATCTCACCACCGACTTCGTCGATGCCAAGTCTGAAAGGTGGGATGTACTACACGCTTCAAGATCTTAGTCCCACCGTTGAATTCGTTCGACCGCCTTACGGTTGTACACACTTTGTCCGATGGTCTCGCGGTCGAGACTTCATCTGACTGTCTCACGGTCGTGATTTTGTTCAACCACCTCATGGTCGAGATTTCGTCCGATCACCTCGTGGTTGACACTTCATCCGAACACTTCGTGGCTGAGACTCTGACGACTCCGCTTCAAAAGCTTCACCTCGACCGGGCGCCTTCGGCTACATCGCAGGACTTCGCTGCCCTCCTCGTAGGCATCGTCTCGGAGTGGTGGCCCGACCCACGACTCTGCCTCGAAAGCACACCTTGATAGGGCGCCTTCAGTTACATCGTGGGACTTCACCGTCCTCCTCGTAGATATCGCCTCAGAGAGGCGGCACGACCTACGACTCTGCCTCGAAAAGCCACACCTCAATGGGACACCTTCGGCTGTATCGTGGGACTTTGCCACCCTCCTCGTGGGCATTGCCTCGTAGGGGTAGCCCGACCCACGACTCCGCCTTTATGTGCCGCCCACGCCAGAATAGGAACTCGACGACACGGCCATAGCCTCAGCATCGGAGGGGCTGGAGCTACTAATTACATCAGTTCGCTCATCAGGATCTTTGTGCTTGCTGGCGGAGGGTGGGGGGCTTCTGATTTGTGGGTTGTAGCTTCTGATTTTGAGACCCCGAGTCATCTCTGAAGTTGTTCTTGCTAGTTTTTTTGGTGGTGGAAGGATGAAATGCTCTGTATTTTTTATCCATTTGGAGTACAGGAAGGTTGATTCTGGTTTGTGTTATTTATCCATTTGTATTACAGGAAGGTTGATTCTTGTTTTTGTTTTCTGTACTACCGCGTTGGAGAAGTTCGGGAATTAGGTAACCTCCAGTTTGGAAGAGTAGCAAGTGATATTTTATATGCGCTCTGTGACAAATCACAAGATCTCCAACAGCTAAGTTTCCATCAAAGTGGGGGACTAATAGGTCCTGTTTGGGACAAATGACTCCCATAGATTTTTGAGAAATCTTGTATCCAGTAAAAGAGGTCATTTCTATCCCTACACATTGTATATGGATTTTTTTTAAAAAAAATTGGGCATAAACCTCTAAAGCTGATATTATATGCGCGCTGTGACAAATCAAAAGATCTCCGACAGCTAGGTTCCAAGGCAAAAAAGAAAAAGAAACAAGTCTGCGACAGCTTGCAGATTTCTGCTGATCACACGACGATCATGCCACGACTTTCAATGGTGTCGATGGGTAGGGGCGAGGCATGATCGGATCCTGTCCGATCTGAACCGACCAATGCTTCTCTGTTATTTAAAGTATGATACAAATTTATATACAGGTTATTAGATGTACATGTTATTTTTTGTCTCGGTTTCATAATCTTTTAAAACTTTTATTCCTTAGCCTATATATGTATCTATGTAGTTATGCGATTAAGACACGCTGTTTTTTTGTGTGCTTGTAATATCTCATATAGTGAATTCTTATGCTTGTTTCTATAAGGTTTTTCGCGTTAAACCTGTGTCTCTTGTTTGTTGATTATCTATATTTACAATGTGTTTTATAATAAGTATCAGATCTCTAGATTCAAAACCGTAACTGTTGTCCCAAGAGGAGGCGACTCCTAAGGGCAGCACCTGCACGGTATCAAGTGATGAGGCATCGAGATGAGGACAGGAATCCAATCGGAAAAGAAAAAAACAATCTCGTCGACGAGTGGTCCGGCTGCGTAGTTGTCCTGTTCGTGTTAGAATCCATCGTCACCGAGTCGAATTTAGGTTCGATGATTAAGGCCCTGTATATTTTGGTTTGAGCTTCTGATTTATTTTTTACTATTTTTAAGTTTCGTCCTTTTCTATTTTTTAGTTTTTTTTAGCTTTTTTTGTCAGTTCTTTTTCATGTATTCATTTACGTTGTCCGTGGTGGACTAATCTATTTTTTCTATTTTTAAATTTTTTTTAAATTTAGTTACGCCAAATAAGCCACTATCAGTTACAGTGTAATTTTAGCTACAAGCTAACTTATTTTAGCCCAATCGAGTGGCACCTAAAACTCAAGTCGCTGCTGCATTGACATGAATAAAAAAAAGCAATCAGTGGAAGAATCAGGCCAAACACGTCGAAACCAGAGTAGCAGTCCAGAAAAAATCAAGCGTACCAGGAATCTCTAACATCTTTCGCTGCGATTATATATAAGTGCATCAAGGATTTCACAAGTCCTTGATAGGTACACAAGAAATCGTATTAGAAGATTTCAGTATCATCAACTTGGCAATTTGACTCGCTTTGACTCCGTTCATTGACAACCTGGTACTAGCTACATAATACTCTCTAGAATTTTTTATTCATTAGTGAGAGTTATGATTCAAATATGAGTTCAAGATGAAGGATTTAAAGTGTAAGAATGAGTTAATTATCTGTATAGATACTATAATGTTTGGTATTGTAAGTGCAATACGTTCTAGTTGTCATAACTCAATATGAGAGGTCTATTGCAGAGATTATTTCTGCTCCATTGACGATATAAAATTATTTTTATCTGGATATTCTTCTACAGAAGTAGTTTTGAATCATGTCATGCAATTCAGTTACTTTTACAGTCGGTGGTTTAAGGTACGTGATGGTCACACGTGCAAGTTGTTCTTCAATGGGCATTGCTTACTGAGTTTTGTGTTCCAGATGAGCATGTAAAAGATATATGAGATGAGTTCTCCACTATAGTTATCTAACGTTATAGGAGAAGCATATGGAAGAGATTGATTTAGTCTTACTCATTAATAAATTCTATGAACTTTCAACACACAATGATCATTGATGATGAAATATGATTTAAGGATATTTGATTTGTTTTGGCTACAGGAGCGAATTTATCTCAAGTTAGAGATTACTGAGTGTGTGATCTGAATTCATCTCAAGGTGAAAATTATTAAAGTATGACACTAATTCTTATACGTGTCCAAATGGACATATACGCCAACCTCATTTTAGTTTCGTAATCTCTTAATACTCTTATTCCCTAACCTATATATGTATTCATGTAGTCACATGGTTGAAAAACGCTAAAGTTCCTCGTGCTTGTAATCTCTCTTCATAGAGTGAATTCTGTTTTCGTGCATTTGTGGTTTTCCCAAAAGGGGTTTCCACGTTAAATTCGTATCTCCTATTATTTTTATCCTCTATATTTGTCGTGCGTTTATAACATATTCCATTCCATATCAAATGCACACCACCTTCCAAAAAAAATCAAACGCGTACATACTTATGTGTTCTATACTGATCTTCCAATCCAACCGGCAACAGCTAATCCTATACTACATGCCCGCAACACTCATGAAAAAAATATTAGGGAACAAGGGCTTAGCTGTGCTCATTTCTCTGCTAAAGAAACAGTTAATCTGTATAGCTTGCATCAGTGAGTTCAAATCTATAGCATACATTACTTTGTATGCATCATAATGGAGGTTTTCTATATTGCAAAGAAAAATAGTGTTTTGTGTTGGGATAATCTAAGGGTATGTAGGAAGTTGTACATAGCTTGGCAGATCAGGGAAGACTGACCAAGGCACATGACAGGTGGTGGACACCTGTTATTTATACATGATAAAATGGCTTGTGGAATAAAAAAAAATGAGGTGAGAGTTCAGAAAAGTATACATGAAGATTGACACCAGGTTCTGATTTGCAGAATGGTAGTGGTGCCGATTTTTCGCTTCTTTTATGCTTTTTTTTGTTAGCCTGCAAATGATGTTATTATCCGTAACATCTTCAGCCGCTCAAATGGAAATTTAGTAGTATATACAGAAAAGGTAAGACAAGCAACCTCCAGCGATTGGTTGCTGAAGTCGCACTTGCAGCTGGTTAGAAACTTTCATGGCTTAAGCATAGAAGCAAAGGAAATAAATAGAAGTGTTCATAATATAAAAGTTATCAAGAACCGGATTTTATATCCATTATCTAAAAAAATCAAGAACACACACACATATACCCCAAACACATATCCTGCATTGACGGAATGGGACAGATCACCATTCACCAAAGAAGTAGGTCAGATGTGAGCTTTGCAAGAAAAGAGGACACTTCATACCTGAAGGTTCTATATGTCCAAAAAAATTTGAATAGATCGAGAATATAGTGATAATGAATAATTGATATTTAAGTTATATTGAAATTTACGTTTGTTAAAGCTTCGATTGATACACTATTGTAAAACCGGAATTGCTGGAATATTTAGGTTAAACGGTCTGATAGGCCTTATGTTGGGCGGTCCGATTGGTAGACTTCGACCACGATCAGAAGTCGGAGGTGTCGACCACGGTCAGTAGTCGTAGACTTCGACCTCGATCGGTGATCGGCAGTCGGCAGTCGTAGGCTTTGACCGAGATGGTCAGAGTTACAGTAACTGGTTGGTAATCAGAGTTACAGTGCCTAGTCGATGGTCGTAGCTATAGTGCCTGGTCGACGGTCGGTTGTCGTAGGCTTCGCGTGCTACAATTCTTGTGACCATCGAGTGCTCCGAGTACTTGTAATCTTTGAGTTCTCATGTTGGGCCAGCGGTCTGACCATCCTGTGCATGGCGGTCAGACCGATCATATTGGGTGGTCTAAGGTTGATTTTAGAAAAGTGTAGATATTGAGTTCGTGGTTGATTTGGTTCGTGTTTATTGATGGATGAGGGTGTGATATGCGTGTGTGGGCTGATGTTGGTCAAGTTAGAGAGAACTTATACCGGGAAAACTTTTTTTTGATCTTTGCATGTGCAAGTTGGGCGTGGAGACAGTCATGGTTGATGACGAGGAGGATCGGGACTACGATGTGTAAATTCGAGGTTGGCGGTTGAGGGTGTCACAAGGTGGTCAGGCTCACGTTGGGGCACGTGAAGATTAAAGGTGGATGATTAGTGGAGAAGCTATGGGAGGTACGGTCCTAGAGGCTTCGACTCGTGAGGAGTTATAGA
This sequence comes from Dendrocalamus latiflorus, assembly GCA_017311315.1. Lineage (NCBI taxonomy): Eukaryota > Viridiplantae > Streptophyta > Magnoliopsida > Poales > Poaceae > Dendrocalamus > Dendrocalamus latiflorus. Next base: position 46,597,988 of record CM029639.1, on the reverse strand, counting down.
AGTTGTCCATAACTAGAATGTTTAGAGATTTTGAAAAACTTTTGCTCGGAAGGGTTTCAGGTTCCTTGATTTTCGGAATCAAATATGATTTCATGTCCATATTGTTGGGGACACGGTTTGGAACTCTAGTATATAAAAGGAGGGAGAGGTTAAGAGTTAATTGAGGTTTTTAGACTGCTTTTTGGGAGAAAGCTTTTAAAATTTTTGTGTTAGGATTTAAGGGGTGTCGTGAAGGCACTTTGTAGCCATAAAACATAATTTAAAAATTAAAGATCAGATCTATTTCAAGAAAAATTAGTCAGCGCTGGCAACGTGCTTTTCTGGGCATTGTTTTCAACTCGTTCTCGTTCTAAGCAGTGCGTGACGAGATAGCGTTCCTCCATCAACTTCACTTTCCTCGATCATGTGCTACGTCGTTCACTCAATCATGGCCAATAGCATCGGCAGGCAGAGCAGATCAAAGCACGTCAACTCGGAGGCATTACGCATGAGTATGGTGTCTTCAGTCATCGGTTCAATCCAACATAGGTCGTCCTCAGTAATTCGAAAAGAAATCAGTACAATCATTCACCCCTCTCTGATTGCGGTATTCAATCCTACAAATTGAAGGAGTACTTGACGTGCCATACATTCAAACTTGTTTTTCTTAAAATTGTTTGTGATGCTTGATCTCTGTTCCTGTAAGCTCTATGCACGTCTAGTTTAACAATAAAGAATGAGCTAGTACATAACTAAAATTCCATTTGGAAAAAAAGATTTGCTTAGTTGGCATTCCAACTGGTCCTTAGTTTTTTGTTGTGTTTTTTACTGTTATAACTCAGTGGTACCTAATACCAGCAACTCTTTGAAATGTTCTTTGAATGCAGTAGGGCCATGAGACACATGTGTATATTAATCTATGACAAATTTGGGCAACCATTGGGCCTGAAACTTTAAAGCCTGACTTAACTGAGCCAATGATGTTTGTTTTGCATGTCAAGTCAGCTGTAAGCAGAAAGAACTTAACGGTTGACAGTTAAAGTTTGTAGTAAGCAACCAGATTTTTTGAACATCAGCTTCCTAAGAAAATCACGCAGGAAAATAAAATACCAACTTCTTTTTAAGAATACGATATTGTCGATTTGAGTTTTCATTTAAGGAAATGATTAGCACACAAACAAAATCCAAGTACAGCTAGAACAGCACTAGTTGGTATTTTTCAACAAGGCTTGAATTGCCCGGAGAGAATTGAAAAAGAAAGAAGAAGAGGTGCGTCCAACTAACTTGTCGCCATATTTAAGCAGTTGTTATGCTACCCTCTTAGAAGATTTAGCATCATCTTTGCCTCTTCTCCCCCTAAACCAAACTACTTGTGCTCATCATCAGGCTCTAGCTTGCTCCCTCTTCAGAGTGAACTAGGTCTAAAGATTCAGGACAAGGGCGCTTTTCAAAGTATTGCAACTGAAGCACTAGCTCTGGAGGTAAGCTGCCGTATTATTCTCTACCTGTCAATCAAATATATATTATTCTGAACCTCTAGCAATATTTTCTTCAGCATAATTTCTGCGGCATGAGAGCTGAAATTTTGCTTCACATTCGGAAAACAGCTAATCCTTACATACACTTGTCCTTATGCATTAGTGCATTCGATCTTATCGTAGATTGCCATTCTTGTAGGAGCTCTTGTCTGTGGATAAAGATGAAGGGAATCTTCAAGGGGCTGAAGATAATCTCTCAAATGTTTGGTAACAATCCCATGTTTCTTCGTTTTTCTTCTTTTCTACATGTTCACATTGCTTGCCTTGAGTTTTGGTATTGGTTTGTATATCCAGATTCAGTTTATGACATTTTTTTTGAAAAAAATTAGCCAGATTCAAGCAAATAGGGTAAAAGTACACTTAAAAGATTGCTTGTACTTAAGATACAGTTAAAATACTTTTTGAGGGATAAATTTAGTTAAATTACTGTGTGTATAGCTGTGATAAATATCAGAAATTTATCAATGTAATATCTAGTTACACGTGAACATTTGTTCTTTTGCAGTGCATAAGGAGCATGAGATGGAAATCGGGTACCCTACAGATGTAAAGCATGTGGCTCACATAGGTTTGGGTTCCAGTGACACATCTCCAAGCTGGGTAAACATATTGTAACTTGGCAGCTTTTTCAATTGATCTTCATGTAGATCAGCTTCATTATGCTTTCTTATTACGAGTTTCTACTGTTTTCTACTATTGTCACTGATTGGTAATGTAATTGTCCCTTTTAGATGAACGAATTCAAGGCAACAGAAGATTTATCAGCAAGCTCTCTGAGCACAATTGGGCAGTCAAGGCAGACTTCTTGGGCCTCCATAGGTAATTACCAGTAATCCTCACACCTCTCTTTGTTTATCCTTCCAATTTTCAGTCAAGACAACAGACCTAAAATTATAAACAATGTTTGCAGACAGATAAAGTATCCTTAATTGGTTCCCTTGCCAAAAAATGGTAAAGTTTTCTTAGGGATGTTATATATGCCATTTGAGCCATGCCTTGTATAAAACAATGTCTCATATATATAGCCTATTTGATGCAAAATCTATACGACTAATCATTTATGTGCATAAACGTGAGATTCTCGACCTGTTTTCTAATGGTTAGTAGTGGCACATCACTACACCATTTCCCCATTGGTTGCTTGGATGTTTACAAGGTGCAATGGAAGAGTTATATAAGAACCTCACACATGACATCCACACATTGTTTGCTGATCAGTAGTATTTTATTTCTGCAGACTTTGAACAACCAAGAGGTACGCTGCCGATTGAGATTTTCCCAGACAGATCTGGCCAAGAAGTCTCCCCATGCCCTGACGTCCCAAGAGGCCCAAGGAAGGCGAGAAGAAAGAAGACCAAAGCATCATCGTCTTCTTCATCCGCAAGATCATCGTCCTCAAGGTCAAGAGCCTCATTTGCAACCGCATACGACGCTTTCAGCGAGTCGCAAAGAGGGTTTCGGATCGCCTAAGGAGTAAAATCATGTGAAACCACCATGCGTATATATACATGTTTCGGTTTAGGAAGGAATTGATTGTGAATTGTTTGATTCTTTATTTCTTTTACAGTGGATACATAGTTGGAAATGCGAAGGAAAATAGAGTAAATTAATGTTTGAACAAGCACTAATACTTCCTAGTCATAGCACATATACTTTTGACGATTGGATGAAAGAAAGTATTCAAAAAGTAGGATACTGAAAAAATATTGGACCCTCCCCAGACCAGTTACATGCAACACTTAGACAATAGAGTTTATGAAATATGGCACGAGTATACACAATATCAAGCATAAAAAGATGAATCTTGGAGAAAGAACCAAAATAACAACGTTGAAGCAACCACGACGAGAGAGAAAAGATTTGGTAAAACCAATCGCAAAATCCTTAAGCATAACATCAAAAGAATACAAGGGGTTGTTGCTTTTCTCACAAACCTCTTGGATCTTTAGGACTCCCGAATATTTGTCCTATACAAGAATTTATAGTTATTTTAAAATAATTTATTAGTTTTCTTTTATTCACACGGATACTCATACAAAAATCAAAAATTATAAATGGTAGACAAAAAGAACACAGGGCCATGCCACGACGACGCCGCGCGGTCGTGCGGATGGGACTCGAATGCTGGACGTGGGACGTGCCGCGCGCACGGTCGGGCCGTGCGCTGGCGAACGGGGGAAACGGCGGGGCTCCTCCGTCACGGCCGAAGCGCGTGGGGGTGTTGCTCACTAGCAAATCACCGTGCGCCTGCCTCGTGCGATGGCTCCATTCCATGCCCGAGTCTCTCTAGCCTCTTAGGCCCGGCTCGGCCATTCGGTTTCTGGCCCAGCTTCCACACGAAAATACGCTGCTACGGCCCACCATGTTTTTCCCAATTCCTGGGTAGACGGTCCAGCTGCAAAAGCCTACCAACTTCGTTTTCCCCCTTCTCTCTATCCTTTTCGGGGGGATAGAAAGGCATGCAGACGGAAGGAATAATTTTCGTTCCATCCACCGATTGAAGGACTTATGGAAACGGATCGGATAGTTTCTGATTGATCCGAATAAAAATAAATACAGATTGTGTTAGATCGGATTTTCTTCGGATAATTCTCGGATCGAAAAACAAATACGGATTTTTTGTCAGAAACGAATACGAATACAGTAGGCCTGATATCCGGCGAATTTGAATACGGATTATCCAGATAATACAGATCCAGATATCCGAGATTTCAGCCCAACATTGCCCAGCCCAAGCCAGCCTCTCTCATCTCCCCTGCCACCAGCCCACTAGCAAATATTTATGTTTATTAAAAATAAATTTAGTATTGTCGGTAGATTAAATTTTATACCGATTAAATTGATGTACTACCGCTTAAATCATTTTGATGCAAATTTAAATTCTTAATCAATTTATTAGTCACATGTAAATGGTAGAAATCCATTAAAAATTATTTAGGACTTCAGAAAAAATTAACTGCCATTTGAAGGTTTAAAATCTGTACAATATTATGACTATTGTGGATAAAAATACTTATAATTGTTTAGATTTCATTAATGTTTTGACAAGATAAACTATTTATATATTTTCATTGATTTTTGATGTATAGTTTAAGAGATTTTTATGTTCCGATAAATATTTGTGACTATATTCATTTCGATTTGTATTCGCTCCGTATCTGTATTTGATATTATTCGTATTTGTATTTGTATCCGAGGTATCCGTATTCGTATCCACATCCGAGAAAAAAAATGAAAACAAATATGGTAAATATATTATCCATCCGTATTCGATCCGTTTACATCTCTACTTATGTGAACAAATATAGAAGAGATAAATAAGTATCTAATATTATTTGTTCTTGACTCTAATTAAAAAGACAGAAATAGGACAGATGATAAGCTACATACATCTCTATCCGCTTCGATTGTATCTCTATTCCGAAGGAACATACGAGTGGGCGCAGATATATGGTATGATATCAAACGTCATTACAGGGTGCAGACCGTTACCCTACCCCCGACAAATGGCATTGGATGGCTACCAGGCTACGTGAATCATAGACCGGCAAACAAGCCATGAATATTCCGAGTGCAACCGGCAAAGCATCGATTCCAAAGGCAACGGAAATGGGGTAGCACGGCACAGCATGAAAAGGGGGGAGCCGGCACGTGCATGCTTTGCACGAAGCTTGAGGTGACCACCAAAGGCAAGGTACCCCACAGCTTGTAAAGCCTCGAGGAGCAACCCTGGGCTGTCTCTCTCTCCCCAGAGTCCGGTCTTTATCTATCGATACGATCGAAGGCATAGCAGCACGTACAAGAAGAAGCCATTAGCTATTGAGAATTTTGAAGCCAGCCATGTCGAGCTATTCTCGCTGCCTGGCATTTGGCTGCGTTGCTCTTCTGGTCGCAGTGGCCGGCGCGACGCAGTACAAGGTCGGCGGAGACAATGGCTGGGGCGTGCCTGACGCCGGTGCAGAGTCCTACAACACCTGGGCGGAGAAGACCAGCTTCCATGTAGGAGACCAGCTCTGTAAGTGGCACTACTACTAGTAGTAGCCTGGTACTACGCATGCACCGATGCTGCCTGCACCGCGGCTGCTTCATGCTTCGTTTCGTTTCGTTCGTGGTGTGATTTGGCAGTGTACTCCGTATGTGTGCAGTGTTCGTGTACCCCAAGGACAAGGACTCGGTGCTGCTGGTGGAGCCGGCCGACTACAACGCATGCAACACGTCGTCCTACGACAAGCGGTTCGACGACGGCAGCACGGCCTTCGACCTCGACCGCTCCGGAGCCTTCTTCTTCATCAGCGGCGTCGAGGCCAACTGCCGGGCCAGCGAGAAGCTCATCATCATGGTTGCCGCGGCCAACACCGCGGGGAACGCCCCGGCGCCGAGCCAGAGCCAGCAGGTCCCCCCGCCGTCTCCCTCGAATGGCGCCACCGCGCAGGCGCCACCGCCGTCTTCGCCAAATGCTCCGGCCACCGCGGCGGCAGGGAAGAACTCGACAGCCAAGGGGGTGCCTCCCGCCGCCGGCAATGATAAGAACGGTGCTGGCCTCACGGTGGCAGGCCTCACCGGTTCGTTTGTAGCCTGCATCGGATACGCCATGCTTGCTGTCAGTGTCTGATGCTTTATTTGCGAAAGGATGATGTGTTCTTTCGTTAGTCTTACGTGGAGAGAATATTTGCTGCTGTGAAGGCAATGTATCTTTGTGCTCGTACTCTTTTTCTTTGGATGAATGGCAAATGCACGATTGAGCAGCTGTACTAAATGGCCAACGCTGATATTTCCGGATTCTGAAGCTTCCAAATATAAATGGTGATTCCATGGAAAAACGATGTGCAATCCTAAATAAACTAGTGTCTCAATATTCTAGCATTTAGCAACAACAGGAGAGCAACGCACAGTCATGGTTTGCAACGCGAGAGATGCATATCAAATACCACAAAAGAAATAATCATTATGGTAGTATGGCGAGTGACGCAAACCTCGTAAAACAATCCAATCATAGTAAAAGGTGTTAAGGGTATTAGAGATAAGAGTATTAGAGATAGAATAGGAATCGGCATATTCCTCTGTAATATCCCTTTGTACTCCCTATATATATTGCCCATTGGGCCTCTTCAATATATGCACAATATTCATAACATGGTATCAGAGCTTATGTTAAAACCCTAACCTCGATCTACTTCCGCTCCAGCCGCCGTCGTCGCCGCCCGGGGGTGGGGCGGCCACCTTCTTCCATCTCTCACCGGCGCACCCACGCACGCGTCTCCGGCCACCAGCCGTCTCGCACGCGGCCGTCGTCGTGGTCGCTGTCCCCAATCGGCCGCCGTCTTCGGATCTTCCTCCCGAGCCGCCGCCCGAGGTTGCCAAGCCGTCATCCGTGCCGCTGTCGCCTCGACCGCCGTCGCCAGACCGACTTCCGCCCGGATCTGGCCGGCGCCGCCTCGGATCCGGCCTCTCCGCCACCGGCTCTCCCCCGCCCGACGTCGCCAAGTCCGGATCCGGCCGTCTTCGCGCCGCCACCGCCGGATCTCGCCATTGCCTGGCCCCGGGGTTCGGCCGTCTTCGCCGCCGCCGAGCTCGGTTCTGGCATCCCCTCGCCTGGATCCGTGTCAGACCCAGATTTTATAATCCGGAATCTACTGTGTTTAGCTGCACTATTCCCTGGATCAGTAGATAGTGCACACAGTTACAGTAATAGACATCAAATTACATATCATGCGGAAGCATAATTAAAATAATAAACTTACTTATGGGCCGATTAGGCCGAAACTCAAAAAGTTGCAGCAGCGGAAGAACGAAGCACACAGGTGGGACCTTCAGGACATGCCCACAGGCAGCCAACTGGAGGTTCGCGACCTAATTCTTGCCATCTCCATCTTCTTCACCATCTTGCCAGTCGTAATGCTGAGGCGTAGTGATTTGATTCTTGATTCTGAATTTTGTCACAAAAGCGAGTATGAGCACTCCGACCCCGTGCTCAGCAAGCCAATACACAGAATGCAATATGTAACATGTATGGCTAACCAAAGGATGGCTTAGGTTTATTTTATTTTTGCGAAGAGTGCTTTTGAATACAATTATATAAAAATTCCTAAGACCTAGCATTTTGAACAAAAGCATAATGTTCAGGAATATGCAATATTAATAGTGATTCAGATTCCATCCACCGTTACATGGCATCTGTACCATATAGCAATTCTTCAGCGTTATAGCCGCTTAACTTACCACTGGGACGACACCCAGGACAATTCCAAACTAGGGCAGTCCATCGCCCTACAAGTTCCCATTCCCGGTTTTCAATATTTTGTAAACAGAACTATATCTAGTTAAGTTCCCATGTCCGCCCTTGACCGTGGGCACGGCTATTCGAATAGTTTTGACTCTGCAGAGTTTGTACACTTTCACCACAAGAGACAATCAACTCGTTGCCTCACACGATTCCTTAGTCATGTGGTTGAGCAGACCATCACAGTGACTTTTCAAAGTACCTCACCCATTCCATCATTTCACCCTATGGGTCGTTCCCACTTGCGGTGGGTCCCATACGTTGTGCGGGATGTCCTCCTTCTGAACGTCTAGTAGCTGGCTCCCCACCCCTGCTAGCCCGCCACAGCAGAACTTCACCCTACCCGGGTGTCCCATTCAAGACGTCACACAGACTGCCGCTTGCACTATCCCACACCTCCTCCTGGAAGGATGACTTTCAGGGTCCGGTAAATCTACTAAGCCAAGTTGTACTTTACAGACTTGTGGTTGTACTGTTTTACCCGGGTTGACATGACAAGATTCAGTCCTTAGTGATATCTGGACGGTTCTACCACAAACCACACTCTCGTGCACACCTGCACCATACCCCCGAACCATCCGCCCAGATAAATAAGCAATTCGAGGTTTTTGGGAGTATAAAATAGCCATATCCAACATACACCAGTCATTACCACCATGACTGCCCAACCAATTTTTCTCAGGATTAAAAGTGATGCTTGGGCGCTCTCGCGCCCATGAGTATCTAAACAATACTAAGCATGGCATATATTTAGAGACTTATTTTCGAAATGTTACTATTATAGTTTTGCTAAGGCGACAAGGTTCACATGTTCAAGTATTCCAAAGGAGGTGTAATATTAGTCAAGCAAGCAATGGACATGTAACTAAAATCTTAAATTAACATGTATTTGCATATAAAATAATAGCATGCAATTTGATAATTTAAACCAAAGTAGTTTGCAGAAAATGTAGGTTCAACATGATCAAAGTATTGACTCGCCTGGCGCGGTTTACCGCGGTCTTGAGCTCACGCAATGCTTTCTCTTGAGCTTCGGATCTTTTCTTCGCTTCGCTCTTGATCTCGCTTGATCCGTGGAATCTTCGAACTTCAGTTTCTAATTACGCGACAAACGACTGAATCCAAAAAGAAAGCAAATAACTCAAAAGATCCAAATAACTCCAAGTAAATTCAACTTTTGTATTATTATGAGTTATTGGGTGATTTGGGTAATTTGAGGCAAGGCTGGTGGCAGAGAATGATGTCTTGACCTTTTATTAATAGTTTCTTTCATTATTTTTATATTTATCAAGGAAGTTCCATGAGTTAGGATGGACCCATGAATAGGTATCATTTTGTCGAGCGTTACTTTTCAGGGCACTTTGGCTTACCGAATTAATTTTAGAGTCTAGGTTTATATCATCTTATGGAGTGACCTTTTTATGCAGCCTCAGTTTTCACTAAACCTAGTTCAACTTGAATTAGAATTTAGCTGTATGGGCCATACATTGTCATTTCGTGCTCATCATTTAAGGATTCATGATTAGCAGTATTTTTATGATAATGTCTACTTGTATGCCTTTTTAATAGAGCCTACAATAAACGCAAGAATTATACTATTATATTCACTAGTAGGCTTGCATACATGCCATTCACATATCTCTAGCACTTTTATGTATGTAAAAATATATATGTGTGTGTGTGCGTATATATATTTTCATAAAAAGTTTCTATATTCTAATTGTTATTAGCTTTAATTAAAATTTATTTACCTGACAAAGTCATAGTCCAATGTTTGGTAATTAGCAAAAACCTACCATTAGAGTTCATTTATGGTAACTTTTTAAATGTTAGACATAAATCTAAATTTTGATTATGGGTAAACTCTATTAAATTTGAATAAAAAGAGTATCAAATCAACAGAATATCACTAGAAATTCGAATGAACTCTAAAAATTATGATTTCAGTTCTATTGTATAGATCTTGAATTTAGATGAATTTAGAAATTTGTCTCATTCAATTTGGAGTTAAGATGAAATAGTTATGATTATTTGACGTTCTCAGGTTGAATTAATTCCATAAAATATGAAATTTCTGACAGTGGGTCCCACATGTCATTTTCTTTTTATTTTAATTCTTTTCTTGCTGTGCCGATGACAAGTGGGGCCCAGCTACTGTTCAATGGGGTTCCACCTGTCAGTAGGGTCCTGTGCAGATGTGCCACTGACCGGTGGGGCCCACCTGTCAGCGGGGGCGAGGAGGGGGGAAGAGACGCGCTGCGTTAACCAAGTGGGCGGGGAGGCTTTGCCTACCCCATAAGGGCAGCTTACCCTTTTGTGGTAGCTCGCGGAGGGGTCTGGCAGAGGAGTCGGGGGCGACGGTGGCCGGCGGCGAGCGGTGGTCGGAGAGGCTCGGGAGTTGCGTGGAATATAACCCCCGCGTGACGGTGAAGCTTTGGGTGCAGTCGGCGACGGTGCAGGGGCACGGTGGCGGGCTGGCGGCGTGCGGTGGCGGCGGCTCGGGGAAGTGGTCGACGCCGGCGAAGCTCAGGCGACGGGAGACCCGAGGGAGGAGGGGGTCGGCTTCGCCTTGCTCCGGAGATGACTCAGGAGTATGGAATTGAGCTCTGGTGGCTCGGTGTGGTGGGTCGGTGATCGCCGGAGTTCGGGACGACGAGAGCGCCGGCGAGGAATTGAGGCACTACAGACCAAATGCGGGCAGGGGAGGGGAGAGTGAAGCAGGGCGACGCGATTGAGACTCCCAGTAGGGGCTTTTATAGCCGGGAGAGGCGCGCACGGCGAGGGCGCCATCTGGCTCCGCCCTGCTCACTCCGGCAGGGGGAGATGAACCAAATCTCGCCGGGATTTTGTAGGACAGAGGTGGCGGAAGAGATGCATTCCCCCTCCTGTAGCTGGTCCTTTTAAATTTTTGCCCGCAAGGTGAGAGAGAGCGGGGATTTGCTGCGGCAGAGGTGCGAGAGGGAGCTGCGCGAGGCGAAGCGGGCGCGTGGAGAAGATGGAGGGAGGAAGAAGAAGGAGAGCGCGGGCGGGGCCACCGGCCATGGGAGAGTCTGGCGCATGGGGTCGCTCGGCAGCGGGACACGGGGCGCGGTCGGAGGCGCGGGCCCGCGTGGCAGAGGCTTGAGGCGCGATGGAGGCGCGCGCAGGGTTGGGCTGCGGGGCGCGGGCGCTGGCGCGCTGGGCCGTGTGGCGCCTGACTGGGCCGGGGTGATGGCCGGCCCGGTTTTCCTTTTTAAATTTCATTTTGTTTTTATCCTTGAGTATGTGTGTATATTTCCACATATACTCTGGGGTAAATACACATATACATATTTTCATTTTTCTCTGATTTTTGTGTATGTACATGTATGTTTATTTATTTACTCTTTCATATGGTATACATGTGTGTGTATATATATATATATATCTTTATATACCTTGTTATTCATATGTGTTTGCATATATGTAGAAATGTTAACCTCCTTTAATTTGCTTGCCAAAGTTTCTAGGGATGATATTTCATGTTTATTTACATTTCTCCTTTGTTACTTTATGGATCATCTTTTCAGATTCTTTATTTGATGCACATGTTTTATCATTTTATGTGCTGATTTCTTCCCTCTTTTTACTTTTGAAGTTCCTTTATATTTACAAAAAGTCCATAAACTCCAAATTCAAATTAAAAGCGAATAAAATAATCCAAAAGCTCCATAATTTATCATTTATATTTTTCAGGATGTTACAATCCGGCCGCCTTCGCGCCGGATTCGGACACCGTCGCGCCGATGCTCCTCCTGGTAGTCGCCGCCGCGGCTTGGGCTGTCTGCGCCCGTGCCGTCACCGGATCTCGTCGTCGCCTGGCCCCGGGGAGCCGCCTTCTCACAGGGAGCCCGCTGCTCCTTCTTCCGTCGCGAGATGGGAGGCGGGAGTGAGGGAAGGGTGTGAAGCGAGAGAGGCGGGCGGGCGGGCGCGTGTGAGGGATTGGGGTGTGAGGAGAGAGAGAGAGAGGGGGGAGAGGGGGATTTTAAGGGTGATTTTTTTCTGTTTTAGTGTCTGTGTTCTTTGGAATCAGTCTTTCTGTTTTTTTTCTTTTGAGTCTTTCGTTTGCGTCCATCCAAAAGTTTGTAGTTTCTAATTTTTAGTTCGTTCAAGCCGTGCGAGTCCATAAATTTATTGTCAGTCATAGAAGTGTAGGAATTTTCTTTTGCATGGCAGCAGCCGCCGCTCTACTCTCTGAGCCACGTGCAGATCGTAGAAGTCGTCATGATGCCGCCGCTTCTCTAGTCGCCGCCCCGAGCTTTAAGGCCGCCACGCGTCTTTTGCACCTTGTGCACTGTGCCGCCGCCGTCTTGGGCTTCGATCTGCGCCGTCATGCTTCTATCTATTCCTCTTTGGCTTGATTTGACAGTTTATTCAAAAACTGCACACACCGATGACATTATCAAGACTCGGACTTTGGATTTTTCTTATTTTAGTGTTAACCCTTTTTCAACTGCATTGCTATTGCATACGCCTTGCATTTGAGAGGGGGTGTTAAGGGTATTAGAGATAGAATAGGAATCGGCATATTCCCCTGTAATATCCCTTTGTACTCCCTATATATATTGTCCATTAGGCCTCTTCAATATATGCACAATATTCATAACAGAAGGAACCATAACAAGGTTTGCACAGGCTAGAGGTTGTTTGCATAAATATGACTGGAAATTTCCTTTGCACAGGCCAAATTAACTGACAGTCAACAATTCTGAACACTGAGCAAACTACAGCTCATTTGCAAAAATGTTGAAGTAATATGACTATCCAGACCACGAGAGATAACAGAAAAGAAGGCATCTACAGCCTCCTTCCTCTCCTACCACCCTTTCTGCGAGTGCTGTCAGTGGGAACCGCGGGGGGGGGGGGGGGGGGGGGGGTCACATCCTCTGCAAAAGAATCAAGCATACAATTATCACTATGCCCAAGAAGGATTATGACACAATGAAACAACAATACAAATACAGCAGGGAAACAAGATATCTATATTCTTCTGTTGCATATGTGCTGTTGGAAGTATGAATTTACCAATGCGTCCAATTTTCATGCTAGATCGAGCAAGAGCCCTGAGAGCAGATTGAGCACCAGGTCCAGGTGTCATGGTCTTGTTGCCTCCAGTGGTACGGAGCTTAATGTGCAAAGCAGTAATACCAAGCTCCTAGAATTGCAAGGGAAAGTGAGTTCAAACTCATCAGAATTCAGGCAATAGCAACCCAAAGAACAGGCACTGGCAATGCGAACAAGTGTCTCCCTCCCAGACAAGTCAGTGACATGCTGCGCATAGTGGCAAACACTGGTAAGAAACTAAATGGGCCGTAAAAGTGCAGACTACAGAATATGTAACTGACAAAAACAGTACTCACGATGAATGTGTCATTGAAGGATGCAAAGATATGAGCAGCTCCGAAGACATGCTTCCCTTCACGGACAGTGGGTCCAAGAGCGACATTCTCCTCCTTGAGCTCTCTGGTCTTCCTCTTCGACTGACACGACAAGTCAACAGTTAGCTGACGACAAACTCACTAGAATTGCACAACAAAATTCAATTGCATTGCTGTGCGTCGCAAGTGCAACATTCAATTACGTTTCTGCATTGCAAGTTGGGTGAAACTAATTTCACACCGTAACATGATATGCAGCTGCGCAATGACGACCAAACCTAGAGCGGAAACATGTATGTATAAGCAGAAAATTGAACGTGTTATTGATCCACCCAGCAAACTAAGTTTTTTTTCCAGCCCATGCGGAAACCTCATCAGGTCAACACAAAGAAGCCTTCTGCTATTTTGTGCCTTCTATTATTCTGTACCATCAAGGTGTTTATTCCAAATGCACATAAGCATCCTCAACCAAAAAAAAATAGATATTGGTGATTGTGAACTTCTGAATAAAAAAACCACACTTATCATGTGACTGAGTCATATTCCCTCCCAAAATAGCCCTCCAAATCATTTAACCACCCTTACCAACCAGGCCATATGTCCAAACACCAAGTAACAATTCTAAGCAACCAAATCGCAAATTTACAGTCCCACCATTTACCAACATCAAATCACGATAGAGCAGTTCCACGTTACATAGCTGCATGTACTACCAGTGCTATCCAGGCCATCCAGTCGAGCAGAGAGAGAGAGAGAGGAGAGGAGAGGCACATGTATCCCAAAGCGAGGATGGATTGCCCAGATAGTGTTTGTACTTTGTAGCCACAAGCACATGCATGTGGTATCACCTTCTGTCCTTCTCTGCCACAAAGTTTTCAACTTAGATTTCTGTGTTGCTATTTATGTTTGGATTGCTGACTACGGTGTAAAAAATGTTTGGAAGTGAGAAATTCTCAGGATGCACCTAGTTATCACATTGTCTTATGTAAAATTCCCGTGGGATTTATATAATAATGAATCTTGCGTTCCAAATATGTCCTAACATTTTGGATTCAATGGACGAGGTCGACCTTACGGCATGGATACTGTTCACGTCACTTTGCTTAAGCACGGTGGAGGATGCGAGTCCCTGGAGATCACGCCGGCGGGGACTGAAACAGGCGCAGGAGAAAACGGCCGGTGTGCTTTCGTACGTGCCACTGAGGTGATAGCTAATTACACCTCGCATGGATCGTGCCACCTCTTCCTATCAGGGTTTAAAACCAGTTTTAAATTTTAACCGAGAGGAGTCGGTAGGACCGATATAACAAAAATAGAAGAATTCTAGAGGATTTCAAATTAAATTTTGAATTTTAAAATATACGAAAAATCGGTTGAAAATACTGGCTAGAAATTTTGAAAATAAATTTTGGAAATTTTTTTGTACATTTGATAAAATTCATGCAAAACAATTTTTTCAGAATAGATTCAAAACTGTTTAAAATTTTACTGAGGATCACTAGTAAAATTGGTTTTCGGCTGGTAATCAGCTGACAAAAATTTCCCAACTTTGGTCAACATCGTGCCACTGTCCATGCATAGAAACTGAAATAAAATGCTCTCTTCGACGCCAAAAATGTGTACATCGATCGGCTTCGTGCGCCCGACAGTACACGGCATCGCTGCACATCCCAGACGCTTCCATATATGGATAACGCCGGCCGGACGGGCAGACCAAAAGCGACGTGCCAGTTTCGATCGGTAGCGGCTGCCGTGCGAGCTGCCGGGTTCGTACAGTTGTGTGATCCGTCTTGGTGAGGAGGCGACGGCGCTGTCCGTATCTTACTCTGGCGTATGGCCGGTGGCGCCGTAGCTAGCTGCTGCTCCGGTATAAGTACACGTGTTGCCTTGGGGCTTGAGCTGGCCACGCACCGTAAGCTCTCTGCACTTCCACACAAGGTTACAAATCGTAGCTAGCTCAGCTTGTCTCTGCGTATCTAGAGCTAGGTGGGTAGCATGGCGAAGGCGCAGGTGGCGGCGAGGTTCATGACGGAGGTGGCGCCGCCGCAGTTCGTGTCGATCCTGCGGCGGAGGAAGGTGCCCAGGAGCCTCGACACGATCGCCGAGGACGACAGGGAGCTGGCATACAGTGACCACTACAGCAAGCAGGCCGCCGCCAAGAGCTCGGCGAGCGCCTTCACGGCGGCGTCGCTGAAGAGGGCGTCGTCGGCGAGCGCGTGCACGGGTGGGTTCATGTGGGAGCTGATCAGCAAGTGCTTCTCCAATAACGTCCACGGCCAGGCGGCCGGCCGGGAGAGCAGTCACAATAAAGGGCACCGGCGAGTCGTCTATGCGCCACAGTTGCACAGGAACGTCGGTGCATGAAGAAACTAGCTAGCTAGGCGATGTATATTAAGAGACGACGAGCCTAGCTAGCAGCAAGCCATATCTGTTAGCTACAGAGCATGGAGCGTATATTTATCTCTTCCATGCATGCTTAATTTAACTCCCATCCCAAAAAATTGATGCTTAACTTTCGTGCTGTGCTATGCTTCAAATTCGCTCGAAACAACGATATTAATTACATTACGACTACAGCAGATAGCGTCAAATTGTTTATTCCGACATAGTAATTGGACATACGGAATTCCTCCCATCAATACTTACCTTTCTAGATAAGGATAGGTCACCGACATCCTTTGTAAATAGGGGTGCTCACCACCAACGCCGTCCGGCCACCGTCCTACCTCATCCTCGCACTACGTCGTCCTCTGTTGTGTGCGGAGAGCACAAGTGACGTTGTCCTCCTTGGTTTCGTGTGCGTGGAGCGTGCACAAAACCTCATCGTCCTGCTTCATCCCCACGTCACACTGTCCTCCGTTGCGCTCATGGGGCACGGGTGACAAGCTCCTAGCCATCCTCCTCCACGCGCAAGAAGCATATGCAGAAACTCATCACTGGACTCCTCTGGCAAATCCTCTGAAACTTGTATATTCCAATGATTTGTAAAGTTTGAAAAGTCAAAACTAAAACTTGATGTTTCATGAGGTTTTAAAAACTAAAACGTGTCATTTCAAAAAAATGATAAAGTTTCAAATTTGAAAATTGGAAGAAGTTCATTGTAACTTATGTTTCATGAAGTTTCAAAATTAGAACACAAAGTTTCATAAAGTTTTACGAAGTTTCAAAATCAGAATTTAAAGTATCACAAATTGGAACATAAAGTTTTGTGATATTTCAAAACTAGGACATCAAATTTCATAAAGTTTCAAAATTGGAAATTAATATTTCATGAAGTTTCAAAACTAGAACATAAAGTTTCATCAAGTTTCATGAAGTTTCAAAACTGGAACTTCATGTTTCATAAAGTTTTATGAAATTTCAAAACTGAAACTTGATGTTTCACAAAGTTTCATGAAGTTTTAAAACTAGAACTTCAAATTTTATAATATTTTAAAATTAGAACATAAAGTTTCGTAAAGCTTAATGAAGTTTCACTACTAGAACATGAGGTTCCATAATGTTTCAAACTTGAACTTAAACTTGAAGTTTTAAAAGTGTGTTTCAACAAAATCAAGTTTCTTAACAGATTTCAATATGGGATTCAAAACAAACAGTGAATGGAGACAAAATTCAAGCATATTTTAGAACCAAACTTTATGTTTGAGAGCAAGTCTGATGCCAAAAAAAAAAAAGAGAAGAAAAGTGCCCCTACCGTCTTGCCAGGCTGCACAACCTCGTCGTATAGCATTGCCACTTGCATAGCTACCACCAGCCGCCACCGCCGTTCCTCACTCTCTAGACCCACCGCTGCACCAACATGCACCACCATGATCGCCACCACATGCCCGCGCTTACCCGACCGCAACCACTTGCTCGCGGCTGCTTGACTACCACCGCTCGCCATGCCTACATGTATACAGTGCCTTCGCCATCTCGCAACTAGTCACCTCGCTGTGTCGCTTGCTTGTCGCCACCTCGTTTGCTTGGCTACTTGCCACTCATTGTTGTGCTCACCCACAGCAAACGCTCCTGCTTTCCATAGTTGGATGTGTGTAGTATGAGGGAAGGATTGATGTGCTAAGATGCTAAGTTAGTTGGAGAGGGATGCATAGAAGAGAGAGAGATATATATCGATGTTTTAGTATCGATCTTATGTATGATTATTTGGATTCGGTGGAACTCTTAAAGACCTAACTACGATCACACAGAGTGAAGACACAATGATTTTATACAGGTTCGAGCCTTCCCTTGGGAGAATAGTAACCCTACTCATGTGTTGCTATTGCTCAATGAACTGATTACAACTGAGAAAGTAATGCAAAATACCTTGCTCTACTTCTATTCTCCCTCAACTCCGTCCCATCTCTCTCTGACTTCCACCCTTATATAGCCTGCGAAGCGGCGGCAGTTGTTCCATGCTAAAAGATGCCTTAACGTTTCGGATGATAACCGTCCGATGAGAGTTATTGTCAGAGACGTGGTACCTCACTCGCCGTGCGGTGGTTACTGTCAGAGAGAAGTTATATGCAATTATTCCAGAGAATAAATTCATGTGCTAACCGCCTCGTCAGGCAGACCCACGACTTAATGGGTTGTCATAGACAGGTTAGTCGAAATTTGGCTTAGTTCTAGGAGGATCTACGACCACAATGTGATCGCAGGATAACTTACAACTATGTCATGATCGTAGGAGAACTTACGATAATGAAATGGTCATAGAAGAACTTACGACTAAGGAGTGGTCGTGAAAGATCTTACGACATGCTTTATTCTGGTCTGAGAAAATTGCATCTTATTCAGAGCACTTACAAACAAAATATTTAAATAACTACTACCATCGATCAATATTCAATTTACTCAACAGTTGTTGATGGTGAGCTCGACCATGATCGAAAACCAACCTGGTCGAGTTGAAGGGATCGGACAATTACTCTTCTCAAAGGGATATTATAACTTCCGACCATTTAGGAATATTATTGCCAAGGGAGAGTCAATGAAGTTTACCTCTTGTTCGACAGCTTTATACTGTCATTTTGACTCGTATGCCGAAGATCCTCCATAGATGTCCTCGATGGAGTGGTTCAGATCTTGGAACATCATTTCCTCATCTCGTTTGTCCCATCTCATTGACTGTGGGAAGTGGTCCTTTACCAGAATAGTAATTCTCGAGTTTTCGTTGAACAACTCAGCAATTGAGAAGATCGTATCCTTCCTTTTTATGAAGGGGACACCACCTAGATTTGTGACTGGGACAGGGAGTACTGACTCACAACCTGCCGCATCATCTTCTCCCATATGATGGAGCCATACATCCCGCAATTAGTCATGAGACAGTTCGGGCTCCACCAACATGTGCCACTAGCACCGTGTTGACTACTACCTGATCACATACACTTATAAGTAAATTTATTTGTTACCTCCGTTTATTCATGTCCACTTTATTTATGCACTGAAGTAACAATCATGTACCCTCGTTTTTCCCCAGGCAATCGAGGAAGGGACGGAAGAGCAACAAGTGGATGCCGACACAAGCTCAGTGGATGCACACCTGGGAGCAATCGGCGAGGACAGAGGTTGACCAGCAGTGACAACTGTATGACCCAGACATGTACCACTTGTACTTAGAGTGGTATGTGCCATGAACTCATTACAGACTTACGCACCTCCCTGTGCAGCTGCCCTCGTAGGCCACGCACGCTGAGAGGCTGGTACTTGGCCCAGATCGATACCGTGCAGCACGGCAAGACAAAGGAGTATAAGACTTATAGTTCATATTTGTATCCTATTGTTCCAGCACACATGCCTAACATGTTTGTCTGTGGTTCTAGGTCGACTGGCTGCACCACATCATGTCTGAGTGTGGAGCCGCACTACGGCGCAGACGGTTTAGTATGATCGAATGACTCCTAGGATCCTTCCGCAACATATACGCGAACGTGAAACACTCACTAAGAGCTATCAGCTACAGTCGTGCTAGCGATGCATGCATCCCAGGGCAACGAGTCCCTGCATTGTCCATCGGTAGCTTTGTCCGCATGTCCTAACTTGTCAGCGCACCCCCTAGTCTCGGCCATTCCTAGTCCATGTAGCACACTGCTCAGGTTTGACGATTTCATAATCTGCTGCAATCGGTAAGATATCTCATTTTCATTGCTTTTTATATATATCATCTTCATGCAGGACATTCACGCCAACAATACTCTACTCCTGTTTTTGTCGCGGAGGCAGCCAGACCCCAGGCCATCCTCACCGGGGACCGGGGACGAGGGAGCACTCTACTTCCGTCCTCATCACGGAGACAGACTGACACCCAGGACACCGCATGCACTATCATCGACTTCCCTGTCTGAGACTGAAGGTGCAGTACAGCACGTACACACCTACGGACCACCTGCATCTCCAGCAGCGTGACGAGTGGTACAATCGGACATATGACAAATACACAGTTCACCAGTAAGGCGCGGACTATGCGGCATCGGGCTTCGCTGCAACCGACTACCGTGGATCGGTCTAGGAGGTTCATCGTACACGCAACACACGGCACTGATGCTTATAATTACATATTTCATTTCAATTCTACCTTATGTCGGCCTAATGAAATATGTTTTTCTCCAAAAGACACCAGCAATTACATGGAGGACTGGGTGCAGCAGATGTTCAGCGCGCAAGAGATTAGACCTAACCAATTATACGGTGCACCCGCTCCCACTCGGCCACCAACGCAATACAACTTGTGCGATGTATGACGCTCTCCCGACAGGCTAGCCTTTCCTCAGGACCAGCTTTACTGCCAGAGGAAACGAATAGCGGACAACCCTTAACCAGCTACTACGCTCGGTGCCAGCTCTTCATTGGGGCATTTTAAAATTGCAAATTTTTATAAGGCAAATCCACTGGCGGAAAATTATTGCCTCTCATCTTATTATATGGACTTTGGTGTATTATTATATTTCTATGAACCATCTAACACACGCACACATGAAAATTGTCAGAAACCTGATGGTGCAAACCTACTGCAGAACAACACCGTGCAAGGCCAGGTAGCTGTCGAGCCGTGGTTGCTCGGCAGCAGCCTGCTGAGACGGGGTGGCGCGGTAGGCTGTTGCTGAGCAGCCACTACTCGGTAGCTACTCGGGCCCGCCTACTTGCTGCGCCATGCCAGCTTCTATAGCGCCAGCTCGCCTAGCCACGCCGCTCCTTTCCTGCCGAGCTACGGCGGCGTGGTAGGTGACATGTGTCGTCTGTCGCGCTTTCTGAGCTCGGAGATGGATTATTTTTGCAAAAACATATGTTATAACACTAAAATTAAAAAAACGTTACTAAAAGGGCATATGTGTGAACAGTTCCGTGTGCACAGAGGTGGGAGGACTGAAGAGTAGTGCTTTCGCCCGAGCGTGCGCCGAGCGGAGGTAACGAGCGAGGGGTGGGTGTGGTGCCGGTGTCCGTGAAAATGTCCCGTGCGGACACCGCCCGAGCGCATGTCTGGGGGCTGCGGTGGAAGCAACTCCTCTGGGGTCAGACCCCACTGAAGCCAAATGAGGCCATCGCGCGGATGGCCGACACGTACTCCTCTTTCCCCGCACGAATCTCTCTGCGCGATGGCGTCTTCTCCCGTCTCCTATTCTCCCGTGCCGTCTTCTCCACGCGAGCGCCTGCTCCCTTCTCCTATTCTCCGCCACTCCCTCGCTCTCCTCCCGATCCGACCTCGCCCGCCCTCCCGTCCCAGATCTGAGTGCGAGCGCGAGCGCGAGCCCGCCGTCCGCCGCCCGCCCTCCCCTCCCAGATCCGAACCATGGGGGGAGCCGGAACTGGCATCCGGCAACATCGACAGCGGAGCGGCGAGGGCGTCGGCGGCGCGATGCAATTGACGACGATGGCACAATCAGTGGCCGAAGGGAGGGGGAAGGGGCGGCACCACTGGCAGGCGGAACGACGACGGCACGATGACGATCGGTGGCCGACGGGAGGGGGGAAGGGGCGGCGCCACCGGGGGGGCGGAACGTCGACGCCACGCTCACGATCGGTGGCCGATGGGAGGGGGAAGGGGCGGCGCCACCGGGGGGTGGAACGTCGACGGCATCTCCATGCACCTCCATGTAGACCTGGTTAGGAGGCGGGAAGCTCTACGAGGAGGTCGGTTTTTGGGGGGGAAAGCTGAAGCGCCGCTTCGCGCGGAGAAAGAAACGCGCTCGCGCGGAGAAGACGGCACGGGAGAATAGGAGACGGGAGAAGACGCCATCACACGGAGAGATTCGTACGGGGGAAGAGGAGTACGTGTCGGCCATCCGCGCGATGGCCTCATTTGGCTTCAGTGGGGTCTGACCCCAGAGGAGTTGCTTCTGGCTGAGGTGCCTCGGCGGCAGTCGAGAGGCCTCGGTTTTGGCGGCCCAGACTTCTCCGGACGAACGGGCCGTGTCGACTGTCGAGACGCTCGGAATTGCTACTTGCTTGCCCGATCGAGCGCCCGACTGAAGTAGTTGTTTACACCCAGCGTTGCGTTGCGTCTTTCTCACACAAACAGAGGGAGCAACACACGAGGGCCGTAGCGACGGGAAGTTAATTGCTCACGCAAAAAATATTTCTCGGAGAAATTTAGGGGCCAAAGTGTCACTGAAACATCGAGTGTCAAGTCCTAAGTGCTAATAAATAAAGCGGCAAATCCTCAAAATTCTCTATGTAAGGAGGTCTTCTCGAGTTTTTCATACCAGATGTATCATACCATGCATACAGAGGTTATCACCTATAATTTATCAAGTTACTTACATTTGATAAAGTTACTATTCATACACAAAAAAGTTATTATCTATAATTCACGAAGTTACTTACAGTTCTCACGTGATAAATTGGCATATCAGAACATAACTTTTACATTGCAATACTACAAAAAGTTACTACCTCTTGAACTTAAAATTATCATCTATAATTTATGAAGCTACGCACCAAACCAAGTTATGCAAGCATGCACACAGCCGTGTGTGTATGTATGTGTGTGTAGGAAAATAATTCATGATGTTGTTGTGCCACTTTATCTATTTAAGCATACTATAATAGTGATTATAATATACTCCAAAATGAGTTCCATAAAAAATCTTATAAAAATCTACTTTTTATATCATAATTTGCGTATATATTCATTTTATGTATGGACAAGGATATATATAGCAGAAATAAAGGATTTCGATGAAATTTTTTTAGCCAAGTTACAGTGAAATATCTTAAAATTAGTATTTAAGTATCTATAAGATATTCATTTAAGTGGTCTATTCAAAATAGGAGTATTTACTCTCAGGAGTATGAAACCATTTTCATATATATAAACTTGACATCCAAGAAATTTTAAGATTTTTCTCACACGATACATACTTATTTTATACTATGGTGTCCGGGTACTAAGAAGTACTCGCTATTTTTTTATTATATATATAGTATAAATAACAGGGCATCATAGTACCCAGACTCTATGATTGAGACTTTTCATCCATGATTGATTTAGCATGCGAAACCAATAACTTCCTTTCCAAATTGACGTATTTTTGAATTAATAAATGTTAACGAGTTTGCCTGATATATTACACTTGCACACATCTAAAAACATACATACATATATATACACACACCATGGTGTCAGGACACCAAGTTTTCATGCCTTTGGATTGCTTTTAGATGCGTGCTAGTGTGATTGAGACTTTCTATCCATGTTTAAGACGTTCCATTCTTGATTAAGACTTTCCATCTATGATTAAGACTTTCCATCCTGATATATTATATACCATTGCACTTGCACGTATCTAAAAAGCAATCCAAAGGCAGGAAGGCTTGGTGCTCAGACACCATGGTGCCCTATTTCAGCGTCTTATACATATATATATACATATACATATACATATACATATACATATATATATATATACATATATATATACATATATATATACATACATATATATATATATATACATATATATATATATACATATATATATATATGTATATGTATATGGGAAAATATATACGTAAGCTATATTTAATTTAGTAAGTTAAGCAGGATGTCGAGGGCGAGGTGGGTCCACCGTGGTCACCCCTCGCCTCCCGACGCCTCTGCAGGAACCACTGCAGCGACCTCCTCACGGACAGCCCGACCACGTCGCGAGCCAGCGGCTGCGCTCGCTCCTCCGCCGCCGCCGCCGCCGCTCTCTTCGCCATGCCTATGATCGCCCTGGCCTGCATCACGCACACGCACCAGCTCGATATCTCAAAGCGATCAAAGCGAATTTTTCGCAGCTGCGTAGGCATATACCTGGGCCTCCGTGGCGTCGCAGCTGCACACTTGGTCGGCGCCGTCGTAGGGCATGGCGGTCGCCTGCAGGTTGGACGGCATCATCGATCGTCGCTGCCGCGCTCTTTCTCCCTACCGTTCGCCTCTCGGTATCGCAACGGTGAGACGAATCCTCTCGTTTGCGATGGGCTAATGGCGGCAGGGCACAGGAGAGCTCGCCTCGATGGCTTTTGCAGTGCAGCGCGTGCCGCCCGCACTTATCACTGTGGCATGTCGTCGTTGTCACCTTAGGCCTACCATGCCGGCTAATCCTGGCAATCAAGGATACTTTGGGCCGGGGGTTGGCTGGGTAAACTGATGAAAGTTGGGGAGCCTCCAGGCCAGGCACGAGGAAACCATGGTGGATTTGGAATTTGCGAGCGAGCGAGCGTGCGTGATGGCCTCCTACTCCATGGCTGCCGAATCGATTCGTCTGCCTCTTGCTCCCATTTTAGATGTGCCACATGTATTTTCGCGTCAGCTCATTCGCGCTTAACATGTGAGCTCTAATTAAGTACGTACTTCCCTGCATTAAGTAAGCACATGATCGATGATCGGCTAGCGACCAAAACGTCCCGAGATACACGTTCTCAGCAAGACATTGAGCTACCATGCATTAGCTAAATCTATCTTACACCCATCAACATCAGTCATTATAGGTTGGCGATCGACCTGTACCATCTGTATCATCACATATATACATGTTCCCGTGTTACACTGTTTCCACGTTCTTTGTATCACGCGCCAATCAAAAGTCCGGCAAACCATAGCGTAGATTCGTGCCAAGGTTAGATAGATTCGCACGCCGCTTTTGCAGCTTCTTTCCGCGGTAGACGGCTAAACATATAAACAATCACAATTCACAACACCAATTGCACCCTTGTGTCGTCGCTTTCAGTTGGGGCGGCCGGGCAGCTATGAACCGAGTGATCCAATTGCCACCCTAGCTACTTGCTGTGTCCATTCAACAACATAGTAACAGATTCTGCCCCCATTCCTAATGTTAGAATGTTACAGGAGCTGACTGGGTGAAGGATTTTTGATCATGGAGTTCTCTTTTCATCTTTCTAGGGCCGCCCGTTTGCAACACACGAATCCCACAGGAAATCGCTCGATTCCCGTAGAAATTGAGAAAAAAAAATTCTTGTGTTCCAAATGAGGCGGAGTACTGGAATCTCTAGTATCTAAAAACTATGCTGCAAAGCTACAGCTTGGTAGTCTATAGGACCTAATGATATCTCCAACATACGATATCTTCTTAAAGGGCCTACGCCAAACTGCGCCCAACTCGCTGCCTGACAAAACTTTCTGAATGAGCTTTCAAATGATGTGACCTACTGGTCGGATGTGGAAACCTGATTTTAATCCCCATATTTTCCATCTCCTAACCAGTGAAAAATGTTTAGGGAATGTTAAACTAATAAAAGAACAACAATCAAAACTACAGTGCTATAGTTTTCAGGTCTTGGTCTGAAAGCCGCTTGTCTGTTAAATGTGACTAAATTGTTCAATGGTCAATAGCTGCCAAAGATTTGCACGAATAACATATCTGGACAGGTCTAAATGTTAGCAACGTATTCTCACAGGTTTCTAATTCTGATGAGAATCATACATAACCCAAGCCGCGTGCTTTTTATTTTTTCGTCGTCACTGCGAACATGAGCTTCCATGTACAATGTGCGGTTTTGTAATTACAGAGCACATGCATCTAATACATACACACATTCTATCAGGAAAGAATGTGGCTCACCCTAGCTAGTAAGAAGACCAAAAAGATTGTTACACTCAGATGCACTCGGCAAGCAACTAGCACCACGGAAAAACTATGATGCATTCGAAGAGTCCCTCGTATGAAGATGTTTGTAATCAAGCTTGTCTTGAAAATCAAATGTAAATATATTGTACCATTAATTTCCATCGTATTGAGTTCACAGTTAGAAGAATTATCTGCCTGTGGATTGCGATCAGCTCACGCCTTCTGCAGAATCCTAACTCCTCAATCTGATGATGTATGTACATGTGTACAAGAGTAACAAAACTGCTCCCTTTTACTGCTGATAACCTGCAAAGTTCAAACTAGAACCATCAATATTTTCAGGCTCCCAGCAAAATCATAGTGTAAGTACAGTAGCTTCAGGCAATTTGCTTAGCAACTGACGGAATTGGATGCATACACCAAGAAATTTCTTCGCCAGTAACATAGTTGCTTTCACTAATAGTATAATAACAACGTAAACTTGGCAAACGTCACCAGAACCATTAACCAAGCTTATGTCTGGAAGTATCCTCTTAAGTTTTTCCCAAGTCACTAGATTTAAGTCAGAGCTAAGAACAGTACACTTCAACGTTTAATTATTAGCCAAGGCATGCAATTTGAAAGCATAAAACCTGTGATAGGTAAAAATAAGTAAACATTGTCACAGTAAGTGCCCACTTTGATGTAAGAGCAGCCAAAACAATTTCCTCCCCTAAAAAGACACTTAAAACCATAGAGCTGCTGCCCAATCTAAAAACTGATTATGCAGTTTGAGCATTCTGCAAGTTAAGAGATGAGAACAAACAAAATGGTGCAATTCATCCAAACAAAGACTTGAAGGGGCATAAAAGGTAGAAATAAAAAAACAATGACATGAGAAGTGGCATTAATTGAGGGAAATAACTCACCTTTTGTTTAATACTTGCAGCAAGGAGAGCTGGTTAATGTTTCTAGATACACCACTAACCACCTACAGAAGATTTTATCTTGTTCCGTTGCATGCTGCCTCTGCGAAGTAAAGGATTTTCTATTGAAAATACAATCAAGCTACCATCCTTGGTTCCAGCCAAGAAGCACTCCTCGGGAGTCACAACTAAAGAAGTTATTGTCTTCCCAGCTCCTTCATGCCTCCAAACAACATCAAGAGAATGCATAGAGCGCAAAACAATTTGTCCATGATCACCAGCACATACCATAAACTCTCCACAGCAACTTAGTTCCATGCAATTGAGACGGCCATTGGATTCTGAAGAAGCAATGTATTTGCCGTTTATGGAATACATATGCAAGGAGAGGTCACTCTCAGAATAAAATACTAGCCTACCATGCTGCGATGCAACCAGTTTTGACAGACCAGCACCTGACGGGTGTCGAATGGATCTAACATATGTCCCCTCACGCAATGTATGAAATATACAAGTTCCATCTTTTGATCCACTGATAACAATATCTAGTTCCGTACTAACAAATAAGCATGTGATAATGTCATCATGACCACATAAGATATGAGAAGGGTTTTCGATGATAACATGATCCTTAGTTGATAGGTCATAATTTGCATTCCTCCATCTTTTGTCATTTGATCTTCCTCGGAATGCATGCCAGATCATAACAGTTGTGTCATAACTACCAGTTGCAATTACACTTCCATCAGATGAAACTGCACAAAAGTGTGTTACCAGATGTTAAGGCAAACGGGAAAGAAAGAAGACACATATGAATATGAGGTTTCCTGAGCACAATAACGTTTCCAAAATGTTAAAAGCCTACAGAGGACTATGGTCTATGGGTAACAAATTTGAAAGTGCATATAAACACCAAAGCAAAGGAATATCTAATTAACTGAGGAATTACAGGCTTACAGTCATAGTAACACATGCAGCTGCCAGCTATTATCAAAGTAATATTTAGTAAGCACATGTAGACGTGATGAACTAGATCAACTGGTTGATTTCACGCTACATTTGGAATTGTCTGCATAATACTGGCTAATAGTGTTAATAATTGCTAGCACTAACTGATATAGTGATATGTTACTATACTTGCTCTCCATTGGGTCATCATCGCTACAAGTGGGCTTGGGTTGATTTGGTCAGATGGTACAACTGTTAATTTTCTTATAATCAAGGGCAAAGTTGAAATACATAGGATGCGTGTACCGACCAAGTTTAATTCAATGCATAGGTAGCCCCTCTAGGGGCTTTTATCCTTAAGAAAAAAAGCTGCAGCCTAAAGAGGGAAATTAATACCGTGTACTTGAGAAATGTAAACTACCTGCCACACAGCTTACAACATCTTTATGCTGCCGGATGCTCTGCACAATTTTTCCATCACTAAGGGAAATAATCTGGAAACTGTTCTCCCAGTTACCACATAAAATTAAATAATTGTCACCGTGAATATGAACAGCTGCCAGGCATTGTCTTCCAAACTCAACATTTTCAGCCAAGGAAGTGCCAATTTTCCGGGGAGAAATAACATCAGAACCAATTCCAAAGAAAGGTTCCTACAAGAAAAGAACATACATAATAAATAAAAGTACATATAATTATAAAATAATGTTGTCACCCTTCAGAGATAATTGTCATTAGGAAGAGACCAGTGATGCAGAAAATGTGAAGTTTCCACCAGACTGTAATTGTGTTGTTAGCCAAAGCTTTACTGACAGTATGAGCCCCTCATTCATCAAGACAACATTTGAGTCCAACAAGCCAATGAACAATACAGATGATGAAGAGCTGATTGTACTAGGGACAACAGAAGTCACTGTTATCGATTGTGGAGCAAAATATAGTGGGTGCGCAATTGGTATAGGAGGCCCTCTTCTTGGGTGTTTCTTCCGAAAAATTTGAATCGGTGTCTGTCCAAAATTTGCAATCTGGTCCTCAATAGCAGACTTTTGCAACATATCATCCATGTTTTCCAAATCAACTGCACCCTCATATGTCAAATAGTAAAATATGTTTGCTGCCTGCTCCAAATAATTGCAACGTGATTAGGAAGGTCAAATTGTGAGAACTGAGAACTCATGTAGTCATGTGTGCTGACAGAAATGATATATTTTGTACCTCAACAGCAGGCTTGCCGCGCTGCTTATAACCAAATATCAGGTCAATCCAGTGATGGAGATTAGAGCTTACAAATTCACTTTCAAGGGCCTCTCGATTAATATGAATGAATTCTTCCGGTGAACCCTACATGAAAATTTGATAAACCACCCCATGAGATATACTTCCTTCGGTCATGAATTCTTGTGGCCAAAGGCCCATAGTGCAGTCAAACTTTTGTTTCTTTAGCGACTACTATCTTTTTGAATATTTAGATCGGTTATTTGATGCAGAATGAAATCTTCTACATTCATGTCCCAGTTTACTAGCTCATGGAAATTCACTGTACACTCTCGCCCTTTTTTTGTGAAACAAAGTTCTCTTGTAACTAAACATGGCAATGTAACTATATGAAGACCACATGCAACTCTAGAGGAACATAAACCATTTTTGCAACTAAATTTTGACCTGGCAGAATATGAATAAAGCTATACTAGCGTTCAATACCGGATTGGTCCATTCTTCAATCAAAAGAGAACCAACAGAAAATCAAGTGTGTTATTGAGCATGGATGATTGATACTAACATATGCAGAAATTATCCATTACCTTTGCCCATGGAGGGAGACCAACATCACCCAAAGGTTCACCATCCTGCTTTATCCCAAGGTGGTATGCATTTGAATTTTCAAGAAACTCAGGCATGTAAAAGAATTCAGGTATAAGCTCTTTGACATCACTCGTATTTGATAGGCAGTTCCTGTATGTGCTTTCAATGCTTTGGAAGAGCCGATCTGCGTGGTCAAATTTACCACCCTGTACAAATATGTAAAACAATGTATTAGCTTTTTTTTTTGCACTCTGGTGAAAATTATACCATGACAGAATATACACATATTACAAATTAATCTTCCTTTTTTTAGTAATACGAGAAAATAAATAATTTTCCATCTAGTAAAAAAATTACTTAGAACAAAGTAAAAAAGGACAATAAACCAATATATGTGCTGACGAAGGGCAGGAAGAAATAGAACCTGAAGATTGCGGTGCAGACCAGTAAAAGGCTCAAGCCTTAGAAGGTAGTAAAGAGCAATTCCCATGCTAGAGTAGTGTGATCCATAATAAAAACTGCAGAAGGGAAATACAGAAAAGTTCACTGTAAAGCGCGTCTAGAGCAAACTTGGGACAGAAGAAAAGGTTTGAAGAAATACAATGCATATTTGATCAAGATCAAACCTTGGTATATCTGGATCACAGAAATTAAGATATCTATCTTCAAAAACCTGCACATTGCATATTGTTTATTCAATGTTATCAGAAGGGATAATAACCAGAAAAGACATTACTGTGTAGCTCCTGATCATACCTTAAAGCGCTTCACATCCAAGGCACCAACTGGTTTTGACAGGTCCCTGAAAGTAGATGACTTGCTGAAATCAAGCTTTTCTGAGGAATAGTCTGCCAATATCCAAGGAAATATAGGATACTGAGTTAAATCATTGTAAGATCGCCCAGCAAGAGTGTTCAGAATCATTAGATACTCAAAGTTGCTGATTTCTCTTCTTCTCCAACTTTCTCTAGCACTCTCAGCCATTTCAAGGGCAACCTTTCTGTCAACAAACGAAATCACACTATTTTTGTCTTTGGTGCTTCCTTTGGGGAACAATGCATCATTCCTCAGAGAAATCAAGAGAGACCCAACATTTTTAGCATCATTTTGAGAGGGAAAATTAAGAAATATAGGTGAATTTGCATCATCAAAGAATATCTCTATTGCAGTATATTGTAGTAGGTAACGTGTCCAATGAACTGCTCTTATCTGTCAACAAAGGAAAGTGGGAGTCAAATTTGTGACTGACCCATATGCACCGACACACAAAATGAGAGAGAGAGAGAGAGAGGACACACCCTGGTTATTTTCCACCTTCTATGGTGTTTGATTTTGTTAGATTGATTCTTCATCAGAGCATCACCGGATTCAGCTGCATTGCCTCGTCCTCCATCAAAATTACCCTTCACTTTTTCCACACTTCCCAGCTCGTTCTTGGAATCTGATTCTTTTTTATCTTGAAATCTGTTGAAAACAGATGATCCTCCAGTGCCTTCAACCAAAAATTCAAAAGAAAAATGCAAGGCATTCCGTGTGATAGTCAACTGCCCAGCCAGTTTTCTTTTGGGTGTTACAAGAACACAGTGGACTGATGATAGCACCTGGGAAATGGGAAGGAAAAGAAGGGTCTGATGGAGGAAACAACGATAAAAATCTGCAGTTCTATATGCCAATTTTGCATGCACACAATGAAGCCTGCTTACCTCAGTATAATCACTATCTCCACCAACAGATGATGGTTCTTTCCTATTTTGAACAATAGTAGGATAATCTGAGGAATCTGCAGCATCACTTGCGACCTGGTTCTCTGACGGGTTATTCTGGGAAGACTCACTTATATCATTGTTATCCTCACATGATTCAGAACTTATATCCCCTGTAATTTCACGTACTCCTTTCAGAACGAAGTGCTTCATTTTTTCTGGAATTTTGGCACTAACAGAAGGGTCAACAGACGGGGAAGTGTTTTCATCACTAGATTTGGTGGATGATGGCTGACAAAGGCGCTCATCAAACTTATAATTGCGCTTGAGTTTCAGTCGCCGCCGCCATTTATCTTCTGTCTTGTCAAGCTTCCAATATGTCACAACATTATTTGGAAAAGGACTAGCAGACCATGGTCCCCTTTCGTCACTCAAAGCACGGAAAATATGTATCCATTTGTCCTGATATGAAACATAAATAAGTTTTACATGCAATCTTAAACTACTAACCATTAGCATGTTTGGTAAACATTACTGCAGTCACAACTTACTGCAACAATTTGCTGATCCTCATCAAGTGCAAGCTGGAAAGCTGCTTTTCTGTTGTCATCCGCAGAAATAGCAGCAGTCTTCGCAAACTGTATATCATCCTCAAAGCTTTGGACTTGTTCTATATCTTCGATTGACCGCTCATCAAGTTTAGAATGAAGCTCCTGGAGCTGCCTCAGGCGGTCAGCCTTTGCATCCTTCATGTACTTTACCTCATCAGCAGCCTAGAAAGCAGCAAACTGATTAATTCTCAGCAATGGCTTTTCTTTTGGCATTGATCACAAAACAAGCGAAAGGCACATATATTTTCTGATAAAATAAATAAAAATAATCATATGGGGCACAGTAAAGAATTTGTGCAATACAACAATGTAAGGCACCATATTTGTACATGCTTGAGAAATTTCTGAAAACTTGAAAAGCTAAAAAAAAAACCTCTGCATAAAACTAAACATGAAGACAGGAACAAACCGCAGCAAGAACACGATCCTTCTGTACAAGATTAAGAATGAACCCAGACTCCTTACTGCTATTTGCTTCAGTGGAATCATCTCTGCCCAACATACTAGTGGCAAGCATAGACTTTCCATATATGACAGTTTCAAGAATCAAATGCGATATAACATGGAAACGTGCTCCATCATCAAGTTCCCCATACTGGGATCTTACCCTTAGTAAAGACCTGCAGCAAAAAGGAAATTACTAAAACAGTTGTGGGAAAGTTTAAATACCCTTAAGAGTGTTAGTCATACCAAATTAAAAAATGCAGTCTGTTTTTGAATTGATCATCTTCCGAAATAAGATTAGGAAGCAATGATATAAACTGCTGAACACACTTGGATGCATTTTCTAAGCCAGCTTTGCAGATATACATAATTATAAGGTGGAAGATGATTCTTGGGAATCTTTCTCCTCTTAACATCATAGCTTTGTCTGGAATTTTGTTGGCCTTTCCACTTAATGCAGTACCAATGCCTCCAGTTACAACTACAGCAGCCATTTCTGCAGCCGGGATATTCAGTGATTCTACCAACCCTCGTGCCCTTTGCCCAATAGATGGGACGGCAGTATTTGAACCCTTTGGTGTCAATCTGTTTTGTCCTTTGCCATTCAAATTGCAAAGAAGAGTCCATATCTTGTCATAAAAACTCCACCAATCATCACTCAGTTTATCTCCATCAGTAAATGTGCTATTACTCCAAGGAATACTGCAAAAGTGCAAACTGACATATTAACTGATGGTAAATACAGTGCTCAGTAAGTTCTACTCTTGCATGTCATCGAAACCAAAGGCAAGTGAAAAAAAAATACAAAAAACAGGCCATCACAGAGTAAAGGCAAAACTGCTTAAAATAATGACACGTACGACTTCAAAATACAAATAAATCAGTCAGATTTAGCCTCAGGATGTGCAAGCAGTTTGGTGTCAAACCATCAATATTGAATTGTTTGACTACCAAGTACCAAGACAATAACTTGTAATGCTGCAGCAACCACTACTCCTAAGTACACCACCTGATATAGAGCATATCTTTCCAGGCTTGGAAGAAGAAATGATAATATCAGTTACTTTAGAAGCAAAGTCATCAATTGTATTTTAGCATAACATGTTCCCCATTGACCCCAAATAGATCTTCAAAGCATGCAGCTAACATGTTCTTTCTGAACTTGTCTTGTGTGCCGTGCCTGTGTTGTGGTGGTTGTGTGACAATCTTTTATACTACAAAATTCAACCCACCCCAAAAACGAGAACCACCGTATAGCACATCAGGGCACTATTGGCACCAGGATAAGGTTTCCAACACGAATTCACAATAGTCCCACTGTGCCTAGTTATTAACGAATAACGAATACCAGTAGTAGGCATTTCCATCACCTCGATCTTGAACATGCAGAAATTACCTACCAGAAATATTTTCCATAGGATTACATTACATGTGTTTTATATGTGACAACAGAACAGATATATTACCTTGTAAGTTGGCCATTGCACTCAGCATTTAAAATTTCTACAACTGCAGAGCTGATGTCCTCTTTCAGTGAGTCATCAGATGAAGATTGTGACTGAGAGAGAAAAGGGCAGAATAGTGAATGACAGGCTGTACAAAGAAAAATCCTTTTCAGTGTGGTACGAAGTATTGCTCAGAGCATACCAGGAGTTTAATTCCAAATTGATCAACAAGCAATTCATGACTAAGCTTCAAAAGATACAAGATATTATCATGGCATGGCTGCGAAACAAAAATGTTTTCTTCAGAAGATGTCTCGAGCAGGCTTCCTATGATATCTTCAAAGATGTCTCGCAGCAGACAGGAATTTGGTAACTGTCCCTGTAGATTAAGCAATATCCAAAGAGTTACAGGAATAGGAAAAGGGATTCTAAATTGCTATAACATAAACAAATCAGTTGGCATTCCAACCTCCTCGATTTTCAAAAGAAGGAAATTTGTTGTATCTTCCAGCTGTTGCCAGCCACCTTTCACAGCGCACAAGCAATAAGAGAGGACCAATGAATACATATTCCTCACAAGAATTAGCTCGTTGATCTCAAAACTGTTATCCTTAGCTATCGAAATTGATTTGTAGTCCCTAAATACATCAAGCTTCACAGAAGTCTCAAGCCAAGAGCTCCAACCATACTCCTGACAAAATCATTTTATGATCAACACAGAAGTAATTTATATAGGCCTAAGAAAACACTAACTAGTAAGTACCATAAGGGCTTCAACATTTGAAGGGTTTGAATCCAGCAAATCAAGAAGATCACTTAAGATCTTTGTACGTGCTGAAGCGTCTTGACAAGATTGCATACATTTAAAAATGCAGACCAAAATCTGAGGAACAAAAAATGGAGCCAAGCTCGCTGAAGTAGTGCTGCTCCTATCTTTTAACGCGTCACATTGGGAGCGTTTCTGTAAAACCTGAACAGAAAATATAATGCAAGAATCAGATTATTCATTTATGGGTTTCAGTTAATGTACAGCAGTCTGACATAAGAGGACAAACAGCATAGTGTTATATTCAACATGAAGTTTGGCAAATTACCTGTTTAGGACTGGCTCCACCAAGAAGAACATCAAAAAGAGTAGCACATAAATGATCTGAAAGTGGAAATTTGAAAAGTCTTTCAGATATTGAATAGAAAAACAGTTGAGGTGCTGCTGTAACTCCTTTCCTTAGATTTTCAGAAACGGATCTAGGTCGTCCTACAGGAAGCCCAAAAAGTTTTGGTCCTTTTTTCTCAGATGGAACTCCAACCAGAAGCTTTCCAAGAAATTGAAGCCCCAATAGGCGGATTGGCTCGAATTCCCTGAAGAACAAGTGATGTCGTATATACAAATCCTCAGTAACATTGACTGAAGAGAGTCTAAAAAAATATTGATTGAAAATAATCTAAAAAAATATTGATTGAAAAGTATGACATAGAAAGAAATAGGACATCCTCCAGTCCGCATTTTATGCCCATGAGGCCATGACCAATATATACAAATAACGAATGTCAGGAAATTAAGGCAAAATATGGTCCAGTAGACATAGACCCTAATCTTCTCAGAATTATTAGTCAGGAAAATTTGGAGGCAGATTTCTATTTCAAATAACATAATTCAAAATGCACAAAAATGGCATTATCCCCGACCCCATATTAAAGCCAAACATATGACAAAAGCACAAGCTCCCTGTAGAAGTGAAATTTGATCTGGAGTGACTTTACACTGCAGACTACAACTCAGGAAAGCACACTAAACATGAAAAAGTATCGTGTGACTTTTATCTGACAGTCAGACTTGTAAATAATTAGAAGTGCATTACCTCTTAAGAAGATTGATGAAAATGTAACAACCACCAAGGGAGTTTACTTGCTCCAAGAAAGATGATAGAAGTGAATTCTGTGAAAGAGCGCGGATAATCATGTAAAGTATATCCTCGATACATGCAACATCTTGACTTCTCTCGAAAAAGGACACAAGAACTCTTATATCATGTGAAGAAACCTTTAGCCTGCAACAGATGTTTGTTGTAGTACAAATGAGCCTCATGAGAAAAGACGCTTAAAAATGTTAGCATATAAATCCAAGGAAACTATTTTCAGACTTGTGTATATGACAATATTCAAATTTCAAAATGCTAGTAAGAAAATGATAACAGAACAAAAAAATACACAAGTGTCAATGGAGAAAAAAAAACATAAAAAAGCATCTCTGAATGAACAGTTGGAACTTGGAAGTACTTACTTTAAGCTCATTTCTGCCAGACTCAATAGGAGAAGCCGAATCTTGCGAATTTCTTCTATGTTTGGTCTCTCTCCAATCACTTGTTTGGTAACCAGATGCAGCAAAGGCTTAGAAGACCTAGAATCTACCTTTTCTGAATAAAACTGGCGTACAATGTCAATGATCCTAGGGAGTCCACACAATATTGGTAAAAATTTCCCATCGTTTTCAAAATATTGTATCAGAAACAAATAAAGTTCTCTCTGTACTTCATAGTTTGCATATGCCCAGATATGTGGGTTCAGATAAATTTGTGAAAGAGCATCTTTCAATAGAATTTCTGACATACCTGAAAAGGCAGATAGGTTAGTGACCTACACACTTCCATACAAACAGGAGGAGAGAGCGAGAGAGTGCTCACCACAGTTCTTCAAAACATTAAACATGTACTTCAATGCTGAAAGAGTCTTAAAATTCAGCAGCTGTGGTGAAACAGATTGAAACAAGAAGCCTAAAATAGAGAATCCAGAAAGAAGATGCATCTGTTGCTGATTTGCTACATTTCCATCCAAAACAGATGCAACAAGCTCAATAACTTGGCCCGCCAATTCATCACCAGTTGCGGATTCTCCACTATGAATTACAGCATCATCAAAGTGGATCAAAAGAGGAAAAAATACAGATACACCGCCAACACAGTAAATTATTTCCTGCAGCATGCGCCGGGAGCATAACTTTGTCCCACCCATGATGGTTGCCTCGAACTTACTCTTGTCAAGACTATCAAGTACAGACGACACATTAAACAAAGTCCTACTTTTACTAGCCTGGAGAGAAGAAAAGGACAAAATATTCAATTCTCTCGTTCCAGCAATTGGTAAAATAAAACATCATGCTTAGAGGCCAATTCGAACCTGTGCATTCAAGCCAAAAATCATCTTTGATGAAATGCCATCCCTTGCATCAAGAATTCCCTTGTACAGTGAGTCATCATTCATAAGCAAGTTTTGATCACCAAGGAATGAGTACATGTAACTTGGTCCTAGATTGTATATGCCTCTTATTTGTTCAGAAGAAAGAGCATCGGAAAACGCATAAACTGGGCCCATTTGACCAGTAAAGGCAAATGTATTCTCAAAACCAAGAGAACTAGGTTCTTCACCAATGGGCATTAACTCTGTTCCAAGACTGCAGCGAGTCATTACTTCATTAACTTT
The DNA here is from genome assembly GCA_017311315.1 of Dendrocalamus latiflorus. Classification (NCBI taxonomy): domain Eukaryota; kingdom Viridiplantae; phylum Streptophyta; class Magnoliopsida; order Poales; family Poaceae; genus Dendrocalamus; species Dendrocalamus latiflorus. Next base: position 46,561,406 of record CM029639.1, on the reverse strand, counting down.
TGCATACCTGAAAGCAGAAAACAGTGAGAAAACATCTTAATTAATAGATTGAGAATTCATAAAGCCAGACTAAAATCCTTAATTCCTTAACCTTACATGAGTTCACAAGGTACCCAACAGCTATCTTTTGCAATTAAGTCATGTGCGCAAGGTTCCCAATCTCGGAACCGGGGTTTTTCTCAGCCGGTGACCGGTAACTGTAACCGGCCGGTTAACGGAAATCTCGTGGAAAACCCGGACAAAATTTATATTCAAATTTTGAAGTTGGACGGTTTGAAACCGCCGGACCGGTTACCAGAAAAAACCGAAAAACCCACTTAAAAAGCCGGAAAACACGCTAAAAACCGGGAAAAGCTAGATAAAACCTAACACAAAATGTTAGGACTAGCATATTTATGCATATTTAGTTTATATAATAGGTAATATAGCACAAAAAATGCATAAGCCAACCTAAGAAGTGCATTTATAACCACCGGGATTTTTGGCTGGTTTTTCCATCCCGGTTGTCACCGGGATTTCCAGTTACTGGCGGTTACCAGCCGATAACCTCCGGTTTTTGGAACCCTAATGATGTGCGTGTCAGTTTTCTCTTCAAATGTTTGGGCAAATTAGAACTAATACCATTCTCCCTTTACAATGGTATGACCATGTAAGAACTAACTGTGATTATAACCATGGACACAAAATTATTTGCAAGATTTTAGCAAGTGGAAATTTTCAAACAATTGAACAAAAAAATATTGAAGACTTTTGGAAATCCATAAATAATTAAATATGGTTATTGAAATAGAACAGGCTAAAAAATCTCAAATGGTGTATCTCAGAAATGAAGAATCGACTCACCTGCACTTTTCGGTTGACACTAGATCACCATCTACATAGCATCTCAGCTGGCTTCCTCCAGAGAAAGCTCTCCCTATTGTATGAGTGACAGAAAGGAATTTCCATTGCTTTGTTGGGAGGCTTAGAGGCAACAAAACACACTGTTGCTTTTGACTGACAGACTGCAGAGGGTGGAGAGGTCAATTTAACATGAATACTAAAATCAAATTTCTGCTATTTGATAATTCAAGTCAAGCAGCAAGCTCACGCCATGAAGACATAAATGTGTAACTATGACCAAAAAAACAATAAGGTTCTTATGGGAAAATGACTTAAAAATTATAAACTGTCTTGGTAATATCTGCTAAACAACTGGGAATAATCGATAGACAGCAAAGCACCTAACACTAACAGTAGGGTCTAACAGAATTACAGAAACATGGATCATAATCATCTTATGTTAGGGATGGATGAATGGATCAATCTCAGGTAAAACCAACATTACATGATCAAAGATCAGTCAGTTAAATGGCAGGCATTTCTTCAAATTGTTTGTAAAACTTAACAAGGATTTTTCACAAAATTATGTTGCCAGCTATGAATAACCATCTTCACAAATTAATCTTCTAGTAGCTTCAAGGTTGTCACGGCGCTCCGGCAAGTCACGACGATGCCGGGGCGCCTGGACACCTAGTCAACTAGGTGCCCACCATGGCGACAGTTAAACGATAGTAGTTAGACGACAAATAATACCTTATACGACCGAAAATTAAATAACCATGTAACATAATAGCACAAATTATTCAAATAACTATGCCTCAAGAGGGCTAAATCAGAAAAAATACATTAAAGAAAGGTTTGTTCGTAATTTTCAAGAACTTCGAGGACTTAATCGTAAAAAGACCAAAAAATGGCTATACCTAGCCACCAGGCGCCAGCGTCCAGCCAGACTCCCCGGCTCCCTGCTGTGACACTCTCTCCCCAATCTCGTCTCCCGCTCCCCTCCTCGCCGCCTCCTCCCCCCGCCCGGCGCCTCCCCTCCCCACCGCCGCCTCCTCCCATCTGGCGCCTCCTCTTCGTCGCCTTGGGCTCGACGTCGTCGCCGCCTCGACCCGCTGCTACCGTCGGTCGCCTCGGCCAGCTCCGCCTCTCCTCCGGCCGCTTCCTCCCGCTGCATCGACCCGCCACTCCCGTTGGCCGCCCCGGCCGCCTCCGCCCTCCTTCGCCTACAGATTTGCCCCGACGGAGGGAGGAGGGAGCAGCTCAGGGAAGGCGGCGGGAAAAGCCGCAGATCGACGCCGACGAAGAGAAGACTACGGGTCGGTGCCAGGTTAGAGTCCCCATCCCCCCCCCCCCAACCAACACCCAGGCGGCGCCACAACGACCTCGGCGTCGCCCAGCACCGCCTAACTCCTCACGGGCTAGGCGATCGTCCACGGCGTCTCCCTCCGACCGCCAGGACGCCTTGGCGACGCCTTGATAACCATGAGTAGCTTGCATTATTTAATTGTTTCCCAATTTTACTGGCCAAAGAAATTATTTGATTAAGATATATCGTAGTTAATTAAAAAGAAATGATAGCATAGCTCAATAAATGTTTCCGAAAACTCACTAAATGAAGGCAGCAACCAACATTACCTCATAGATTAGAGTATTTTTCCCAAGCATAGCTAAACATCCTTTTCCATTTTCCGTGAAAAAGGAGAAAAGGCCCATCATACCATTCTCAGGGAAATTTTCCACTCTTAGCCAGCAGCAAAAGGATAAACCTTTATTATAAGGCCATTGAACAGGTGATTTTATTTCAATACCCTGTTGAAGGGAAGAAAGTAGGATATCAGTTATTCACCACATAAATATCCCATGAACGAAAAGAGAAGAAAAATTGCCTAGCAGGTTTTATTCGGAACAATTTCAAAAATGAAACCTGTATAACCCAATGGAATATATGCCAAAGAAAATTAAAATGAAAAACTGATCATTTAAAAAGTTATAAAAAAACTGACTACCAAAGGATAACAGTACTGGAAAATTAAAATAACTCACAGAATCATGACAGCTGAACTCAAAGAAAGCTTCAGGTCCCTTTTCCTTGAGCATGTGACTAAGACTTGTCAAAAGCAATGAACTATGCTTCTGCTTGACACTAATCTTCTCACCACGCAGGAGCGCAAACATTTTTCGAATATCTTTTCCGCAAATACTGTGTCCACCAATAATCTGAATTAACTCAGCAATTTTGATAACTGTGTCATCCCTTTCCTCTACTGAAAACCAATCAAGAAGAAAACTAAGTAATTCTGCTTTGAAACAAGAAGTTCTATTTGTAATGGACCCCTTGAGCAATTGTTGTAAGACCACAAGCCCATAATGCTGAAGCGAAGTGCTGCTCTGCCGATTGGAAATCACCAACGTTACATAAATATATAAAACAAACACAGATGTCAAGTCACAAATATGTGCGCGCGGGCATGCATGTGTTGAGTGAGAGAAAGAGAGGCGAACCTTTTGTAAAACATTTAAAAACAGTATAATTACATCTTCATTCTGAGAAAAAAGATAAAGAAAGAAGAAATATCAGGTTACAGAATCAAGTAACAATGCAGGTACAATTGAGTGAAACAATTAAGTATACGAGGATGTCATGGCTTCAAAGATCATGAAAATTACTTACCTTTATTGTTGTTTTTTCATTTATCTCAAATTTCCCATCAACAAGCATGCCAAGTAGGGCATCCAAGAGTTTCTGACTCGGTAGCCATTTACAGAAGTCCAGTAGCAAGGTTTGCAGTGTTTGATAACCCGCACCAACCAACATTCTAAAAGCAGCCTGGATAAGACCAACCAGGATTTTAAAAGCACATCAATCAAGTATATTACATGAACCAGAGGAATTGCACAGGTTGCCAGAAATAGAGGTGAGAGGCAGGAGATTATGCCAAGTTATGTTCTAATTGATGTTTTCACTTAAAAAGAGTTTTGTACACAAATGATTGAAAAACAGGGGAAATTTTAACTTGATGAATACCCCGGTTTCACCAGATATCAGCTTGTTCAACAACAAAGTGAACTTTGGGATTAAATTGAAAACCCCAACTGGGAAGGAATATCTAGGAACAAGTAGGAAATCGCAGGTGGCCATCCAGGGATGACCCAAAACTGGTACTGGAAGCCCTCTAATTACTCGGCCCAATACAGCTTATGTAACATGTGTGAATTATAGCCAAATATTTGATTACCTTGGATTCATCATTTTCAGCAAGTAATATGGTCAGCGTCTGAAGGACATTAAGGACCAATTGCTCCCCAACAGCTTCATCGAAAGTTCTATTCAACAAGGAGACTATATGCAGGAAGCACTCCCCATTGCGAAACAGAGTTTGGTAATACTAGCAAAAGATATTAGTGAAAAAAATACATTTGTCAGGGATGATGTGGTACTACTGATGAGAAGAAACAAACTATGATAATATGCAATTACTGGGTGAAACTATGATAATATGCAATTACTGGGTGCAAACCTATCTTTACAGAAACATACCGCACGATCTATCATAATGATCTCTCTCATGCTAATTAATAGATCAATCGACAATTCTGCAAAGTCCTTTTCTTTCTCTTTTGCATGAGTGAAGATCTCTAAATATTTGGAGCATAGTTGCAACTTTGCTGCATGATCTTGTACTGATGATGGAGGCAACTGATAGTAAGAAAACGCAGGATGAGAGTGTGTTAGTTCCAAACAGTAATATCAAGAGCAACAGAAGGAGAGAAATAGAGTGAACATGACCATACCCTAAATAAGGCAAGAACTTGCTCCAGTACATGTTTCCGGAGGTTTTCTTCTTGGAACAAGTCAAATAAGCACTCAATACAATTGGCATTATGTAAAACTAGAATCCTTCCAAGGTCAGATATTGTGACATATTCCTTGAAAAGGTTGAAAGCTAATTCCACACATGTAAGAGTATTTTTAATTCTCTCATCCAAAAAAGACATCTGAACATTTTTGGATTGAGAATCATTTCCACCTATGTCATCTCTGGGATGGGATAGCTTCCTTAGTTCTTGTGCTTGAAGGCATGCAACCTTCAGGACTCTGGTAAGCACGTCCAATGACTTAAAAGAAGCTAGAGTTTGTTCAGTGGCGAGTTGTAGGATAACATGAAAGCTCTTAAGAATAGTACCAACCAATCCAGGACCATAAGTGCACCGTTCAAGTGCACCTAGCAATGCTGAGCATTCTGGCTACAAACAAAAGAAAACTATTTTAAAGAGAAGGATGCAAAATAAAATGGCAGTGTTAAAATTATGTAAAATGGGCAACATCTTAGGTAGGGCAGGAGAAATTTTGGATACCAGGTTATTTGTGTTTTCACTAAGTGTTGCAGCAAACTCCAAGAAGGAAATAGCTTCCGCTTGAAGAATGTCGACATCAACTTGATTAAAGCTTTTGGAACCAGTTGATTCGGTAGCATCAATAAAATGGTCATTTCGTATATCACGAACAATTTGATGAATGTACTCCACGGATGACCCGAAGTAGAAAAATTTCTCTGAGAATATCAAATCCCACAAACCCTCCGCTCGAAAAGATTTGAGTAGATGTGGTGCTGAAATGAGAACCTTCCTAAATGTGCAGAGCGTGTAATGCTGTAGCGTATTTGCTAAAATCCTGGAGTATCAGTAAACACAAAAAAAAATAAATTATCAGCAAAAGAAATTTAGAAATAAAACGAAGCTGTTTTAATACATAGATATTCAATCACTTCAAAAAGATTAGAAAACATGATCTCCCATACAGACACCCCAAGAAAAAAGAATGATAGCCAGAACAATGAATAATTTGAAAAATGAGAAGGATTAAATAGCAGATAGTACGAGATCAGCAGCACTTTAGAAGATTAATCACATGTTGGAAAGTACCTACCAGAATATTGAAATTATCATTGGTTATCTTTTGTAAGGCTGACTATAAATCTAATTTTTTTTTAAAAAAATATTTGATGTCTGTGCAATATATCTCAGCTTGGAAAATATCTTATATGAAGCCCAATACATCATCTTGATACTGACTGGAAATACTGAAAGCAAAGCAGCATAATTAACTCATCTAGTCAGACATACATCCAACCAAAGGAGAATAAGAACTTACCTTATATGGTTAGGCAATTCGGTTTCACTAGCACAAGCTTTGATGCATGGGAAAACTGTCGAAAGAACCTTTATAATCCACCTCGCACATTGCTCCCAGTATGCCAATGAGATGGATAAAAAATTTTGGCTAACATCAGTTGCACCAGGACAGTATCTGATCTCCTTAAGAGGAAGAAGAAAAGAGCAAAGAGCCATGCTTAACTTTACACAATACTCATTCCATTCGGCTGTATCAAGAATATCAACAGGACTTGAGAAAGACTTGAATGTAGGTGATGTCCCAGTGCTTTCTTTATAAAGTTTCCAGTTGGGCACTTGAGGATCAAGAACCTTTTGCTGATGAAACTCCTGAAGCATAAATGCAGGCCAACAGATGCAGTTCGCAAATTTATGTACCCGTCCATTTTCACATAAGAATTGCAAATTGTTGACATTACCGAAACTGAATAAACAGTCAAGGATCCAAGAGAGACAAAGCATGCTAGCATTATATGGCATCTAATATCAAACAAAATACTATATTTGGCCAAAAAGTGGGCACTGGGCAAATGCATCACAAGTAATGTTAATGCTATCAGCCAATGTCCACAATCTAATTGGAGGTCGGCATATTTAGTATGTATGAGTGTATCATTGCTCCAAAAAGGCAGAATCTAGAAAAATAACAAAGTACTATAACTGAAAGCACTCGTTTGTCTACTTAAAAGATGATGCAATAGGATACACTGCCTCCCTCAGAATTTCCAAAGACAGTATCTGAAGCTGGAGAATGCCACTCCTGAAAAAGCATTATGTTAGATCACAAGAACGAAACAGAATGGCAGACACACAAACAAGATCAGATAAATGTAGCTTGTTATCTCTGGCAGATTGTTGTTACAGTGTGGCACCAATATACAGTGGCAAAACTGCTCCCATAGTACTATTCAGCACTAGATAGAGGGTAGCTAACATGACACTATCATTATTATCAAGGTTCTTTCCATTCAATCAAAAGGGAAATACTAGAGTTTGCTCTTAAATAGCAGTACAATGGCAAGTAGGCAACAGTAGCTGCTGTTACGTGGAAGCTACGGAACCTGAATTTATGTTGATGCTCAACAGAACAAATGAAAAGAATGGAAATGAAAGAATGACTGCGTAACCAGAACAATGCTATGGCAGTTCAACCCCAGATTTGAGGAATTATATCAGTCCTTAAGAATAGTATGTTTGCCCAGAAAAGTAATCTACTTTATTTCATTCCTTCTCACTAATCATAGTTGCTCCTCTTTTTTCCAAATTTGGAACCTCCTGCATCGAGGGTCTGGTTCTGCCAAAACTGAAACACTTACCTTTCATCACTGGGGACAAAAGAATGCTTTGAGACTGAAAGTTTGCTTGATGGTAGTCCCAGCCCGTCTAACAGAACCTCCAGTCCTCCAATGCTTCTGAAATGATTCTGAGCACGAGTATTTTCAGATATTGTTGATCTCAGCGCGTACAAAGTTATAAAGTGAAGTGACAGGTCAGTCCACTGCTCTTTCAAATTCAGTCTTCGAATGACCCTTAAGAGTTCTGCAAGAACAACTTCAGATCTGTAAGATAATAACGATGCAAAAACACGAGCTAACTAATATAACATCAGATCAGAGGCTTCTGAAGAATTCACAAACGCTTTTCTTGGATGCACTACCACCTGATGCATATTAGAGTAACCTAGGTATAGATAACTATTATGTACGCACCGTTTTACAGAAACTTTAAAAACATATTTGCTATAATGTTTACTCATCTAGATTTATTGTGATTTGCTTCTCTACATTCAGAGCTAGTCCACAAGTTGATAAGTTCTATTTACAACTACAATTCTACAAAAACAAATCTTCCCTTTTGGCCCCAAGTTATTTGTGAGTGCCAGGATCATTCATCTCAGGTCGTAATTTCGGTACCACTCTTTAGTGTCAGAGCCATGTCATTGTTATCTTCTTGTCGGTACTTCCTGCAATATGTTTCTGGAAAATAGAAACCATGCAATGCACTTGATAAAAGAAAACTCTTTTGAGTAAACTGGACTTATGGACCATGCTATTACTCAACAACATAGTTTGCATTACAGATTAAGATTTAACTGTCCCAAGCAAGTATTGAAGCAAAATTGTGAACAATATAATCAAATGTATACAAACAGTAAAAAGACAACTTTACCTACGAACCAATTGACACCACCAGCTTCCATAACTGAAACAATGGCCTTTTGCTGCCAATTTCGATCAGAAGCAATGCTTTTTGTAGTACTTGGAGTAACTGTGGCCAAATAATCGTTTGATGGGGTATGCTCAGTGGTATTGACAGCCCGTGGAATCCTTGTTATAGTTGGCTCCAAATCCATGAAGTTTGAAATTATTGTAACAATGTGTACAAGTATCTTTTGCATCATCCTCATATTTTCTACAGTTTTATTTGATAGCTGTTCATCTGCGGCAACCAAACTGGTCAAGGTCTTGAGCTTTACAACTGTGGCTGCATATACAAGAGAAAAGGTCAGTTAAGATAAGATTCATTACAGAAGTAATCATATCACACTATCACTATGCCACAACAGTGAAATTAGTAACAAAGAAAAAGGAATAAAGGAACCGAAATGAATCTAGAATGATTAATACCCAACTAATAAAGAATGTACCTTTCAAAAGAGCAGTGACCTTCTGCACACCTCCATAATAATTAAATACTCTACAGTTATGTACCGAGCGAGTAACAATTGTCAAGCATTCCAGAACAGTCAATCCTTCTGTGCTTAATCCCAGGTCTGTCGATTGCTCTGAAAGGTTAACAGAGGATTCTGGACAGCTGCTGCCTACTAATGGAGGAGAACAAGTAAGATCTCAACTATCACTGAATCACTGTAGTTGCCAAACCAAATAAAACAATGAAAAATCAACAACTGCCACACAATCACAATTGTTCATTGTTAATCTGGTATGTAGACTGTAATTATTCTTTTAGTATAACACCATATCAGCAAAATGCACTACCTCGGCAAAACAAGCTGAATATGTTCAGCAGATAGTTCAAAGTTCGAATAAGCAGCTAACTCAAGCTGCCTAGCCCCACCTAGCATGTTAGTATCCTTAGACTGAATCTTACAACTCTACCAGCTTCAAAGCATCTAGCAAACCAAATGCTAGTATCTTGTTCCAAGCACCCAATTTCAAACTGTACAAATTTTAAAACTGTCTTTCGCACTGGTGTGATTAGTGCATACAACTGCTGCCTAAGTCATATATATATCCCGAGCCTGCAGTTGCTGTGCTCCTTTTCTGGCACAGTCACAGTCTTAAATCACTCAGTCACAACAATATGCAAAGATGTTCTGGTTTCTGACAGACATATGAATGGCAGCTTGAAAAGGTACAGGATTAATGGTGGGTGCAAACCTCAAAAGTCATATGCTATAATATAAGAAAAGTGAATGAGGGGCGGGGGGTGCATAATCAAGAAAGAAATCATTTGTTCAGTAGATCCACTTACTCTCAGTGATAAATGAAGTTATTTGAGAAATCTCCTGAACGAGAATAAGGATGACCTCAGATGGATGCCCACTAGAGCATCCTAAAACAGTATCATCCGATACTGATTCTCGATCAACTGATTGCTCAATACGGTGTGGCTCCCAATCTTTAAATGCTTGTATAAAATGCAGGACAAATATTTGCAGGGATTTCTTCTTTTCAGCCTATGAAATTGTTGATAAGAGAAATGAGGAAACTTGATCACAAATTATGAAATGAAAGCATAGCACATGCCATAATAAAACTACCGAATTTAAATACTGTCATAAGTAACTATGCTATGTTATTGTCTTATTGAAAGAAACACAAAGGTGTGCAGTTCCATTCTTAAAGTAAGATACATGGTCTGAGAAGACAAGTTTGTTGATTCATCATGATTTTGGATATCTCCTCTCTAATACAGGATTCTCAATGAGGAAGTTAATCGAATATTCGAATTACTCATCGATAAAGCCATATCATGAACAAGAGCAAATCAGAGAAGATAAAGTGTTAGAAAATATGTATCGACTTCTCATGTTGCATCAAAATCAGGAGACTGCTGAAATTTTGAAGCTGCAATCTGCACTATTCAAGATTTTGAATTGCTAACTAAAGGACTCTGTGACACTATCTTCGATATAGTCTAAGCAGAAGTCTGTAAAGGCAAACCAGCATGCTCGGATGAGTACCTTGTCGATGGCATTCTCATACTTCTGCCAAAGTGCATTTAAGACTCCTTCCTCACCACTGTCACTGGAACCACATAAGATATAACACAGGGTTAGGATGAAATAGCCCTATCTGATTGTGACCTTAAAACACTACGACAAATGCTGGTAGATTTCATTAAGATGTAATCCATGTAACCTTATCAATAATGACGAATAAATCTCAACAGATTTAGTCATTTGCCAGTAACCTTATCAATAATTGCGAATAAATCTCAACACAATTTAGTCATTCTAAAATCTCAGTTGTTACGAGCTTGCAATTGTTGTACATAGGCATATCTAACCAGAATAATCCACTCAACTAACTAAATAGTAAAATGCTAGACAGGCTACTTCTACTATTCCATCATGTAACAATCCCTAGGTGGGCAACCTCCCCCGTGGTTCTCAACAAAAAAAAATGAAACTATCTGCTCCTACTGAAATGGAAAAGGGTGAGTGCATTGACCAACATACCAACATCATGCTGTTATCGTTCTACTATACGAGTTAACAGTTAACTTGTGTGGTTACTCGCACATAACTACGACATTATCCCATCAGGAACAGTTGATACCTCGACGCTTCATCCAAACAACAATTGGAAAAGTTCTAACACTGAAGCAAACTAGAAAATCTAACTCCCATCCATCACCATCCAACACGAGCTCGAATTCACCAGCGCGCGCACCAACACAATCAGCAATGCAAGTTAAGCAGCCAACCACACACCACAGCTCACACAAGCAAGTCGCATTTCCCACAGCAAAACGAGACACCAGCGATTCGCGCGGGGTTGGGCTGGGTACCTGAAGCGGACCCTGGGGGACGGCGCGGCGGCGAGCCTGTCGGCGGAGGAAGGGGAGCCGCCCCCGTCCCCGCCGCCACCACCGGCGCCGCCGCTCCCCGGCGAGGCGGGCGCCGACTTGCGGAGGAGATCGGCGACGCCCTTCACGATGTTCATCGCCCCCGATCCGAGGCGGCTAGCAGCAGCAGCGCATCACCGCCGCGCGCGCGCGCGCGGAGAAGACGACGGCGCGAGGGCGAGGCGAGCCCGTGGGATTCGATTCGATTCGATTCGAATCCAACGCAACGCAACCCGATCCCCGGGTAGTGACAGGAGAGGGGGCGAGATCGCGTGAGGGAAATCGGAAATGTTTTTAGCGTTGAAGCCTTTTTACTAGTCGGATCGAGGAGGAGTGCGAGGAGCGAGGGATCTGGATGGATGGAGTACTTCTGGAAGGAAGCAATGGGTGAGTTGGGACGATAGGAGAAGTTCAGGGGGCAACTGAGTAAAATGGATAGTGGTAGGCCCTTTTGTGCAAAAGAGCATATAGTGGTGGGCCGGTGGATTTTTCGCTTTTTATGCCTTTTGCACCGGTGACCCTGTGAGTTTCGGGATTCGCTCTGTGCGAAGGCAGAGTTGACCGGGGGTTGCCGGTGGCGTTCACATTAACTTCTAAGATCTGCTTTTTTTAATAGTAAATAGCTTTTATATATTGTCTAATTTTTAAACAAAATTTATTTTAAAATAAAATCTACTAATTGATTGTAGTATATACTATAATAACTTTATTTATATCAGTTAAAATTGTACATAAGTATATCTCTCTGTAATTTTTCTATAAGTTATTACTATTTAAAAGTTAAAACCAAAAATCTATATAAACCAACTCGTAATCAAGGACAGCAGTCCCTCCTCCTGGTTGGGGAGGCATGTAAAAAAGTGTGGAGCTAATCGAGACTATAAGTCATCTTCAGTGTATTAATTCTTATGCACAGCTTATTATAGTTTCTCTTTCTAACTTCTGATTTTTTTTTGTTTTTTTATTTTTTTTAGACCTTTTTATTTTTTTATTTCTTTGTATTATCATGATGACATAATATTTTTTATTTTTTTAAACTTAATTACGCTAAAAAAACTATTAACAGCTATAGTACAAAATAATCCAGAAGCTTCGGCTTAAAAGCCCAAATTAGCACCACCTTATTATGAGTGGGTTCATATGGCTTAAGGTGGGGTTATGCTCGTACTGTGTACAGTAACTAGCTTTTAAACTGTGTGTTTTTTAAAAATGTGGTCAATAGGAAAATTGTAGTAAAAAGTATACTGAGTTCAGCTGTACCGATCAAAATCACATGCGACTATTTTCCTGTGCGTACTATCTTTCGCAAACAGTCAGAATTCAAATATTTAAGTCATAAGCTATCAGCTTAAAAGAACCCACTATATGCCACATAAGTAGATTCTTAAGCTAGTGTATTTTCCTTTATTGTATTAAAATATATAATATCCCGCGCGTTGATATGGGAATTTTTAGACATATCTATGAAGACATGTTATTTTGAGTAAAAGGGGAAATTGATAGCTACCACACGAGATGTACCTTTTTATTTCTAGTAAATGAATGCGTATATTTGTAAGGAATATCTAATATAAAATGGAACAAAAGTCGTAATACGTAGGACGGTAAGAGGAACTAATGATTCTCGTCGTTGATGTTGTTGTTGTTAGCATCCCTCTCACTTAGAATGGACTGAAGAATATAGATCATGCTAAAGCAAGTGAAATGGGTATTGAGTAAAAGTAAAAGTAACACCGGACAAATGAGCAACGGAGGATGGGAGCTAGAAACGCAGAACCTGTTGCCGGTTCCATGAGTTTGCCGATGAGCAGAGTGGCACGGCATAACAAAGGCTGAAGTCCCTTCAAATAAAAAAAAACACTGAAGTGGCATATAAATGTATTCTTTTTTACTACGGTTGATAGCTTTTGTTCTTAATATGAGCGTTCAATAAGTTACTTCGAAAAAATAGCAAAAAAAACCGTCATATTTGTTTATTCAAGAGAAACCATAAACTATAAGATGAAAAGAATAGACCTATAGAAAGAGCATCCTAGGGTATAATATGTAAAGTTAGTTTGGTGAGTGATATCAGGATCCATTCAAAATAGCGATGGCTTCCAGATTCTAGGAGCCAAAACCGTGCTTGGAATACGTTGGCTTCTTAACATATTTTTTTTCTCTTTCCCTTTATTTTCCTTTGCATTATCCGTAAAAATATAATGGTGTTTTTTCTTTTTTCTTTTTGTTCATTTTATTTAATTCAATACCTCAGAAAAATCTAATAATCGCTACAGTGTCATTTCAACATAGATGTAAAAGTCACAACACTTTGGAGCAAGGTCTAGATGATTTGGAAGGGGCTATGAAAGGGATAGTAACGGGGGAGTTAGAGGCCCTGTCTTTTTTTGACTTTTGGCTTTTGATTTTATATTTTGGTTTATCCAAAAGTTAAAAAATTAAATGTCAAAATGAGACGGCATCTTGAAGTGTATTCTCCAAACGACTTCTTGAAGGTGACGGACTAGATTTGTTGGCTGATTGTAGAGTGCTGAGGTTGGGCAGGCCACAACAAATCCGGAACACGTATTTTTAATCGGATAGTTAGCACAAATTAAGATGATATGGCACGCTGTGGGACGAGAGAAATGGCTATAATTACTGCCAGTGGGCTTACTTGTACAGCATCATAGGATTAGCCCTCCCGCTAAGGCTCTAAGTGGAACCCACATTCTAAATAAAAAATACAAGAGAAAGAGAAAAATAAACAACACGGGGTCCTGCCCTTTCCTCATCCTCCGCATCGATCCCCTCACGAGCTATACCTCTCTTTCCCAGTCTCCACTCCCTGTGGGCAATGGCAGCAATGTTCTTGGTCCCCTTCCATGGAGGCTGCCCCTCTTCTCTAGCACTGCACCACCCTTTCCCTCTTGCAGCTCCGCTGCCATCCCTCTCTGGTGCCGCCGTTCCTCCCTCTTGCCGCTCCATCGTGTCTCCAGGTGGTCAGATAGAAAGCAGCGGCCCAGTGAGGAGCTCATCCCTGGACTCCTGATGGCCAGATCGAGTTGTGGCCAGCGAGGAGCCCATCCCCGTTCCCTTCCCATGGATAGTGAACTCCATTGATGGTTCCATGGCGAATCACGGTGGCCAGTGACAATCTGGACACAATGACGGCTCTGTGGTGGTCAAAATGATGGTTGCGGCGGCGAAGCACTCCGTGTGGCTCCTTCAAAGACGGCCCTCGACGGTGGCATCCAGCATGAGAGTCTGTTCCGGTGGCCAATGGCAGCGGCGTGCGGCAATGACACCCCCTCCCTATGTTATGCCCTGTGGACGATCGTAGTGACGATTCCATCAGTTCTTTATGATCTTTTGAATAATATATTGTTTTATCTTTTAAATAAATGTATTTTGTATTAATTAATAAATATATGACTTGTTTATAAACTAGAAATCTTTATTCATGTTTTAATGTTACTCTAAATTATCTATGATCTTATATCATTATATAGAATAATTATGATTTATATATCAATACATGTATTGATTGATGGTTATATTTCACGGATTATAGATATTGGGATATCAAATCAATAATAAGGACATATGTTAGAGAATGTCGCGTTGATTTGACAACCATGAGACACTACAGGAATTGTTATATTCTTAAGTGTCATTAATTAGTCTCATACAAAGTGTATGTAAGATCCTTAAATCTAAAATCATCATAGTTTTTTACATGTATAATAGTTTACTTAGGGATTGTCAAAACTACTCTGTAACTAGGTGGTCATAAAGATAGTTTTTGAGTTTATTATAAAACATGTAGAGGAATGTAAGCGACCAAGATAAAACTTATCCCTCCTATATAACGGGAGAGATATCTCCAGCTTCTCAATGTGGTTGGATTAAGTAAGTTCATGTCCATCTTGAATATGTTTGAGGAGACAATCACGATCGAGTAACCTGGTTTATGTATAGAAAATTTTAATCTGCGCTGGTGTAGCTTACTCGTATCCTAATACTCTACCCCTACCTACATGGCAATAACAATAATTTTTTTTATTCCTAGGCATCGATTCAACAACTGCTTTTGGTTCCACAAAATGTTTTGTTCGAACTGACGGTTCCAACGTGTCAAATCGATTCTAAACATTCTTTCTCCCTTTGAACCAGCTAAAACATACATTACGGATGGCCTAAGATGGCCATGGCCCATCGGGCAGCTACATGACTTTTGGCCTCTTTGGCCCCGTATTTACAAAACGGTGGTGGTCGCACGGTATTAGCAAAAATATCGGTTTTATCGCATAGCCACCGGGTAGTAGCCGTGGAAAGGCGACATGTCATGGTGCCACATAGCCACCATGCAATGCTCTAAGGCCGCACGGTCGCCATGACCGTGCGGCCCTCCCCTCTACCACCTAGCCACTAGATGACAGCTAATTAAGCCGGCCTAACTAGCTGTCTTAATTATGATTTATGCATACTATTTGTTTGATTTTTCAAATATAGAAAATTAGCTAAAAAATTACAAAATTTTATGTGTAGCCTCTTGACATAACGTACTTGATTGTATAATTTTTTCATAATTTTATCCACTTTGAATATTACTCAAAAAATTATACGATTATGCTATTTGTAAGAGTTATTACATATAGCAAACGAGCTCTAAAAATTACGAAATCTTACATGCAGCCTCCTGACACAATCAATCTAATTGTCTAATGTTTTGGGATTTCATCATTTATGAATTTTGCTCAAAAATTCATACAAATGAACAGTTTGTATAATTTTTTTAATGTAGAAAAATGAGGTGTAAACAATACAAACTTTTTTCTAAATCCTTCGTATGTAGTGTACTTCATTGTTTAATTTTTTTAAGATTTTATATATTTATATATATAATAACAAATGGCCTGCAATGAAGAGAGCAGCCACAATAAACATAAAATCCCATTAAAATATAACCATATGCATCTATTAGAGCACAATGAACCCCGAGTCATTGTTAATTAAAAATAATCTAGCCAAAATTTATCATGAAATGGTAATGATTTGATAAATAATTACATGTGATAATAGATTATAGAATTAATCATTTAATTAATTAATTGGCAATTAGAACCACATGAAATACTACATCTTGAATTGCTAGAAATATGAATTAATTTGATAAACTAAAAGATACATTTAGTATTTCAGTCGGTGCCTAGAAACTATTAGTCTGTGTATAACATGAATCTTTCATATATGAACCTCGCTAGTACTGTAGTACAGAGCGACATAAGCAATTTAATTACGACCACATAAAATATTTAATATATGTACCATAGTATTAGTGAAGTTAATTTAATTGTGTAATTTCTCCAGAGTTTTATATGTTCAAAATTGTCTCAAAAATCAAGGGTTTAGATCTCAGAATATTGGATTTTTGTTTACTGAAATTAGGGTTTCGAGTTTTATAGACATGACTACTCTATGTTGCCCCGTCGCTTCGGGCGGCCATTTGAGTTAGGGTTCATTGGTTAATTTTTTTTATTGAATTACGCAAGGAATAGATAGCCCCAAAAGTATAACTTTGCGTGCTACAAAAATCTTTCATATATGAATCTTTCAAGTTTTGCCAACCTCGGTACTACTACGGTACAGAGCGACATAAGCATTCAAACCATATACAAATAGAAGCCTTTAGGAGATATGAAAAATATAGTGGGTAGGACTAGGAACTACTATGGAATTGCATGATCTACTACGTTGACTGTTGCTATTTGCCCTTTGTGTCGAGTTTGGCGTTGTAGTCCTCGCTGGCCATGCTGACCTTTGCTGCCCTTTTACATTTTCTCTTGTGCTCCTCCCACGAGCCTTATGCTCTCTGCGCTTGCACGCCTCCAAATGAGCTTCCGTCTCCTGTCAGATACGCTCGCTATGATCTTCGTTGCGCCATCGCTCCTTCCTCCTCTCATGGACTGACTCGGCATCCCACTCCTCACAAACGAGACGCCACTGGTATTGTGGGTACATCTCTCGATCAATTCATTTACGGAACACGCATAGTGGATCCGGAGACTACGAGTAGATATGAGATGTAGTTAGTACGTGCTTTTGATTTATGTGTAAGGGGAATATACTGTAACTGGTCTTTACTAGTTGGTGGTACTACCCTATGTCCCAATGTCGGTCGGACTAGGGAGGGGACAAGGGGGGATGGCATGGACGAATCAACATATGTGCGAAGGAGGAAGGGGGGAAGTGGATAGCAGTAAGGAGGTGACATATGTATGAAGGAGGGAGGTCATGCACTGTAAAAAGTGGCCACCGCATGGTGACCGTGCGGCCTACAATTTAAACCATGAATTAAATGAACATCGTATGTTACTAATTATGATTAAATTAATATAAATTAACATGGTAAATCAAAGCATATAAAATTCTCAAAAAATCAGACAATTAGGTCAACTATGTTGGAAGGCCGCAGGTAAAATTTTGTAATTTTTGGAGCTCATTTGTTATATATAACAACTCCTACAAATAGCATAATTGTATAATTTTTTAGCAACATTCAGAGCGGATAAAATTATGAGAAAATTATACAATCAAGTACATTGTGTTAGAAGGCTACATATAAAATTTTGTAATTTTTTGGGCTCATTTTCTATATTTAAAAAATCAAATAAGCAGTACACATAAACCATAATTAAGGCAGCTAATGAAGCTAGCTAATTAACTGGCTTAATTAACTACCGTTTGATGGCTAGGCAGTAGAGGGGAGGGCTGCACGGTGGCCATGCGGCCTTCATGCATCGCACGGTGGCTGTGCGGCACCACCACGTGTCACCTCTCCATGACTGCCGCTTAGTGGTCATGCGGCAAAAGTGACGGTTTTGCTAATACCATGTGATTGCTGCCATTTTTGTAAATATGAGGTCAAAAAAGACCAAAAGTGCCTAAAACTCCAGATTTTGGGGGACAAAAAGATCATGTACAATGTACGTGTTTAGATAGGTGTTTGCCGACCAAAAACTGATTTTCTTGCCACGCAGGATTATAAAGTGCTTATTTTATAGCATTGATGCTTCATTAGGTATCAGTGCTTAGCAGATGTGTATGTGTATAACTATATCAAATTTGTAGATAAGATAACATCTAAGCACCAACAAGAGAGATGCTTGTATTGGAGAAAATGACTTTTACATGGGGTGTTTGATCACGTGAATGTATTATCTCTCTTTAAGCATTCATGCATAAACATCTTGTATTTTACATGTCCTAATGCCTTTTTAGACCGTGGGAAAAATTCTCAGTTTTCTGCAAGAATTAAACTGTTTTCAAGAAAATTCTTGAAATTTCTACATTTCAAACAGGCCTAAGCTCAATCAAGTGGAGAGGCATGTACACAATTAGATGTGCACGGTGCAGACCAATATGGTTACTCATTCCTCATGTGCACGTGTTGGTTAGTACTACCGCCATTATTAGTGTTGATTAGTTACTATCTCCGCTTCATTAATGTAGGGTACATGTTGATTTTACACATAGATTAAAGAGATTGTGAAATTGAGAAAAGCACAAGAAAAAATGACATTAACATTAATCAGCGAAGAGAGTAGTTACTTGGCGGGTGAACCAGGCTTGATCGTCCATAATCTTTCACTGAATATTATGTTTAGTTTATTGAGCTATATGAACTTTTTTTTAGAATTAGCTAGGAGGGAAGAGGGAACTGATGATATAATCCAAGTGAGCTAGACTTGTTTTAAAACATGATAAGGTGAACGATCAAGATAGACATGCAGTTGCATATCGTCTCACCGACTAAACAAAGCCATTGCGCCACGCATGAACCAATGGAAGCACAGCTGAACGGCATGCATGTTCTATTTTTCTAGCGTAAGCGTAGCGTAGCCGCGCGCACGGTGCGCCGCCGTCACTGTGCACCACAGGGTTATACTGTTGTGCTCGCAATCGCCCGCACGATGGTCTGAGCCTGCTGATTTGTGTTTTCTGCAGCCTTTGGTCATCTCTTGTCAAGTTCGCATGAAAAAAAATCAGCTTCTGGAATGCGAAAACAGTAGCTTTAGGTTCAGTTTCCCGTTAGGACTTGTGTCATCGTTCTTGTACGTTTCTTGCCTCGGTTTCCACCGATAAAATCTTTCCCGAGAGCTTCGATAGACATGTTTAATGGCCTAATATAAAACTACGGATGCACAATTGATGAAATCACTATATAAAGAAGAAGTTACATAATACTCTGAGTGTATTACATGTGTAGATACTTAAATTATGTACGCTATCTATCATAAGGCTTACAAAGGGTATAAATAGCCATGTGAATAAGAGTTATAGACGAGGAAAGAATAGAGTCCTAGTCGGTAATGAAATAGAGAACTACGTAGAAACTAGAACAATAACCTGCTTAGATATGGGAACAATATTCCGCTTGGAGACAAAATAGTCTCAGAAGATGACAGTGAAGAGTTATAGTCAGAAGTGCCTCGAATAGCCATGTCTGACTTCAGTCGGCACAAACACCTTTGGACACGACGACTGATGCAATTAGGTGCAAAGTCCATCACGAACTCGAATATAATCCTAATCATAATCTCTAACTAATTCACATTATCGACCAGTCTACTAATCAAAATATATCATTTTGAGTAAAACCTGATTGGATTCTTCAAGTGGCTAGATCCAACTAGATTTGGATCACAAAATACAACATGCCATGATATAAGGTGACGTCACCTTTGGATTGGATGCTATCGCTGCCGCCGAGGCCAGATGGCCATGCCGAGTCATTCTCGTGGCATACCAGCTCTGGCATCGACCAAACCCAGAACAGGGCAGTGCTGACCAGCTACTCGTTCTGCTCTAGGACCAACATCACGAGTTGCCCGTCAGTGCCCATCGTGTTCGCCGCAGCCGATTGGTTTGAAGGAAGCTCCTGCTCCATGGGGGCAACATTAGCAAACCCAACGCACCGGCGTAGTACTCGCCGAGGTTGATGCTGACAACATCATGATGGTATATTGCGACGCAACATTGATTGTCTGTCGGTTATTGTTGTCGGTGAAGTGGAATGGATGTAGCTCTTATTGTACATTGTTCAAGGGGTAGAGTGGCACCAGCGAGGCAAATGGGTCGGCCACATCGAGAAGGAGTGATGCTTGGTAGAGGATGGCGTTGCTGTTGGCATCAATGATGGGGCTGAGCATGCTGGCGCAGATGACGGCGATCTCACGCTCGACCTCCGGTGGGTGCAGCGGGTGGCTGTCACACTACCACCGCTTTAGCCACGTATTCCAGTAGTTCTTGATCTCATTGTCTGTCCTCCCTGGCAATTGCACACAGAGCACGCAAGCAAAGGATCATATCTTGCCGTGAGACAAGAGATCGAATTGCAAGCCAAGCCATTAATTCGTGGCATGGCATTGTTACGACTTACGTGTG
This sequence comes from Dendrocalamus latiflorus, assembly GCA_017311315.1. Lineage (NCBI taxonomy): Eukaryota > Viridiplantae > Streptophyta > Magnoliopsida > Poales > Poaceae > Dendrocalamus > Dendrocalamus latiflorus. The sequence continues at coordinate 46,540,886 of CM029639.1, read as the reverse complement.
CGGAGATGCATGCCCACTTGTTGCCAATGAGGGCGTGGAGGCAGAGGATGAGTGCTCCTCGTCCAGTGAGAAGGGGCCCCTTTGAGGTTGGGGTGGAGGTGGTTCACCCACTAGAGTCGGCAACTCATGCCGCTGCCCCGTCTCCCGCCGCACTATGTTCCAACTCCCTTCCTCATGCCACCACACATGCCCCACTAACAACACATCCTCTGCTTGTTCTTTAGCCCGCCACCCTCGCCTGATTCGCTCCTCGCCATTGATCCCCTGGTCAGCCTCCATGCAACACATCACCCTTTGCCCGATCTCTCGAACAAGCCTTCCTTGGTGATGTGACGATGGAGCTGGTGACCTCTCCTCTTTCCTCTCTCTCTCGAGCAGGGAGAAGAGGGGGAGAGAGGTAAATGATTTCGGTGCCTACTTCATATGCATTACTTGATGCACAAGAAGGCTAGCAAGAAAATGATCCAAGAACCTAGAACCTAGCAGTAGCTCACATTCCCTACGGATCGAAGGGGTGCTTGTGTTGCTACGAAAGCATCCAAGAACAAGGGAATGGCCTTTCTTTGCAGGGTGGGCAAAAGGAATGGAAAAATTGAGAGAATGACATGCAAATAGTGGCGCTGGGCGTAGGGACGGAGGCAAGTTTATGGTGTCACAGACACCAGGTCCAAAAATCATTTTAGTAGGGATTAGCACCTCTAGTCTATGTGTGAACCCCCCTAACCCAAACTCGCTGCACCCAGTCTCTTACTTGAAGCCAAACAAATGGAGCACTAACAGCCCAAATTTTTAGCAGCTAGCAACAGTCCACAAGGAGCCTCCACTGTCCCTCAGCCCATGAGGGAACTGTAACACACCGAGCCAACCCTTGAGCTAGCCAAAGAGGGAGGATTGCAATAGGCTATGGCATCCATTTGATCAATCCTGAAGCGTGTCACCTCGCAGCACCATCTATGCCTATTTGTCTTGCACGGTCAAGCAGAAGATGTGCACCATACTCGTCACATAGCCATACCAGCTATGCAATGACCGTTCACTAGAGAACGAGCGAAATCAGTGCCACCACTCGCCCTCATTTGTCATCTTACCACGGTGCCGTCTAGTTCCTGTTGCCTCACGCCCTCGCTACCCAAAAGAATTTTAGGCCCACCCAATCAATATGTACTTTGTTCTAAATTTCTTTCAATTCTTCCAATTTGTTTCAAGAATAGAGGCAAAATTTGTGAATTGGGGTTTCAATGTGATGATTATCGATTGATTTTTGTTGAATTCTAGGCTTAAGACTTAGGGTTTCAATTTTGATTTTCGAAATACCGACGTAGCTCGTTGCAAATCAAAGGCAAAAATTGTAGTATTTGATCACAATGCCAAGTAAGCCACTGAATATATTTTCTATTATATTATTCTTAAATTGTTGAACATACAAATATTTAATTGACTTTTCAATTAATTGGTGATGATTTCATGAATTATAGACTTGTTTTCTATATGGAGAAACAAGAACTGAAGAAAACTACCAATGATGTTGTGGTTCGTTGCTTTGTGAACTTGAAAGAACATAAATACTAAAAGGTAATGCTTTTACTTACATTCGATCATTTTGTTTTTTTACTTGAACATTTTAGGTAATTTTGTTTTCCTTTACAGGTCATTGAGGTCGAATGATATATTTTATCAATGCCAACCAAGTTTTGTCTGTGATTTTGTACTTAGTTCCTTAAATTTGCTACAACTAACTAATATTATTATCGGATTTCTCCATTTTAGTAAGCATTTTGATTACTAGTTCTTTATCATCATACACTAACATCAGGCAAGACATGATGTGGCGGTATGTGAGTGGTTGCATTAATGTTTTCATTTTTTTGATTAACAAACTTTAAATGATAGTATCTTCTAAGCCGTATGTCTGATTTGTGATCCGTTTGAATCATTGTATTTCTTGCAATTTAATCAACAAAACAAGATATATATTGGTTATATTTTAGTGAAAAAAAATTAGATGTCATATAGGACCCACATGTCATACTCATGTTCGGAAAAATTTTGGCTTTATTGGCATGATTGCAATATAAATAGACCCACTATACTAACTTTTTGATCATGCCCTTGTTTTGGTGGTACCTAAATTTTGGTAGGATTGATTTAAGCTCAAACCAAACATACCCAAATTATCCAAAACCACAAGGGACAGATCCTCCTAGGCCCAATGCCCAAACGCATCACTAAGTACTTAGCAGCAAGGCCTTCACTTGTCCATTTTGGCTCAAACACTATGCATTGACTTTGTTAACAATAAGATTTTTCTAAAGAAGCTTCTTAATCACCGAAGTAAAGATGCTACAGTAATGATGTGCAACTGCTAGATATTCTTAATCACCTATCGTACCACCACATTTGCATCACGCAATTCCCGCTAACTAACCTAATCCTAGGCCGGTCCCATCACCAAAGCAAAGATAACTACCTTCCTCTACGGTAGTTGTATTAGAATGCCAAATTCTAGCCCTTAATTAGACAAGGGAATGCCAAATTCTAGCCCTTAATTAGACAAGGGATCCCGTCTGCCTTTTTAGGCCTGGTTTTGTTTTCAGTTTCTAAAAATTATTTTTCGGTTTTTCTATAGTAAGCGGCTTTTAAACAGAGTATTTTTTTAAGATAAAGTCTACTAGTTAATTATAGTACATACTTTACTGACTTCATTTATATCGATAAATACCGCACGTGAGTTTCTGTTACTCTACAATCTCTCTTACAAACAGTCTAAAAGTTATAAACCACAGTTAAAAAGAACAGCCCTTAATCAGCCACATGTGGCCGCAATGCGCAGACACCACATAATTTTTTTCCGAGAGAAAGCCCGCAAAAATAATTAGAGATTAGATGTGATTTGACCATGCCATCGCTCTGTCCTAGCTGCCGTCCCGCCAAGGCCGCACGCAGCACAGCACAGCACCGACGCGCAGGGTGGCGCAAGAGCGAGCGGGGACAACCACCGAAAGCGACGCCACACCGACACGGCGGTTGGGCCTTTACGTCCGAAGCGAAGCCCCCACGTCACCTCACCATCCTCCTCCTCCGCAGCAAGTGGTGGAGCTAGCCGCGTGCGTGCGTGCGGGCGGCAACGCATGTGAGGCCGTCGTGGGATGCCGCACCGGAAAAAGATGAAGTGTGCAATTAAAAACGAGGTACTCCTCCTACCGACGAGGCCTGAAAGGGTCTGGAATTCTGAACCATCTCTGAAGCCTTGATCCGGTGTCCGGTGAGTGGTGATGCCGATGCGTTTGTTTTACCTACGAGTTCGGTTGTTTTTCTTGATGCGTGAATGCGTATGTGTGTGTGTAGGCGGCCGACCATCGCGCCGCAGTTACTGCTGGTTGGGTTTAGTTTAATCAATGCGGCCGGGCTGTGCCTTGCCCTGACCGTAGAGCGTGTTACTTGCGTCTACCGAAACCGAGCCATGCTCACATGGGTCATGGTGGGGGGAAGGTGAGGTAGAGCTGCAGGACAAATCAAGGGCCAGGGACAAGAAGTCAAGAACTCCTCCTCTTCCTCCCTCCTCCGTCCATGGACTCTCGGAGGTGAGAGACTGAGAGGAGGGAGTGGGATCGGTGGTGGGATAGCGCGCGGCAGCCATGAGCTGGAGAAGAGGAGGGGATGGAGGGGTGTCCAGGAGGTGGGCCGTCCTGCTCTGCCTGGGGAGCTTCTGCCTTGGACTGCTCTTCACCAACAGGTAATCGGCCAGCTGCTACTCAGATTCTTGGTCTCTTCCTGTGCTGGTTCTTCAATTCCAGACTTGCAGCTCAGCATGCGGAGCTGAGCTCCGAGGCCTCGCGCAAGATCTGTGGCATTTGGCGAGCATCTGCATCTGGGGGATGCAACATAGGGGACTGGATTTGTTGTGTCTCTGTGAATCTGTGTTCTTGCTTTGGGGATTTCTTGATTCTGTGGGCGGTGTCTTTATTCTGCTTTGCCATTCCTGTGTGTTTCGCTAATTTGGTTACGTAGAGTGTTAAGGCTCCATGAATTTAGAGTTAAGCGGATTGCCACACTGGGGCATTTTTCTTTACCAATTGGGTCCGAGTACAAATGATCCTGCTCCAGAATCTAGATATAATTGTTGAGACGAGTTATTGCTAGGTGATGGGCTTGTTCTTTTTGGCTGAAATTTATGTCTTTTGGCTGCGGCTTGAGTCTTTTAGACTGTTCGTATGAAAGATTACAGAGTAACAGAAACCCACGTACGGTTTTTGCCGATATAAATAAAGTCAGTACAGTATGTACTACAATTAACTAGTAGAACCTATATTAAAAAGATACTTCATTTAAAAACCAGTTACAGAAGAAAAACCGAAAAACAGCTTTTAGAAACTGAAAAGAACAAGCCTCATGTATCCTCCTCCAACATTGAATATTTGTACTCTCTAGTGGCCTCCTATTGCGCTAGTATAACCACATTTTGTGGACTTCTAGTTCCATTCTTGCAAATTCGACTAGTCTTTTTCATTGTAACACGATCCTACTTGTAAGTTCATCGAATGATTCTTACATTTCCAGAATGTGGACACTGCCTGAGGCGAATGAAATTGCTCGACCAAATGGAAACGGAGAGGAAGGCAACGTGCCGGTTGCTGGAGAGTGTGGTTCTAAAAAGGTAGTGTACTTCTCCATTAATTTCTCTTAAGCACTCCCTCGTCCCGTAATATGGGTCCTCACTTTTGGAAGTGTTGCACCATAATATAAGTCTATTGTGGACATCATCAAATGTGTAATTATTGTAATATTTTCATCACATACCCCTCTTTTAATGCTGAAAGAATGAATGTGTAGTCGTAGTATGTAATTTAATAGAGATATATATGGTTCAATAATATTAATTTTTTCTTTTAAAAAATATTATTAATTTTTTAGATTTAGTGTCCTTGTAGTCTGTATGTATAGTAGATTTTAGACTTATATTGCAGGACGGAATGGGTATTATATGGTTGTAGAACAACAGTATAATTCTTATACAGCAGCCGCCACAACAATTAAGTATAAAAGTCAATCCTATCTATTCCTCTAAAGAAAAGTCAATCCTGTCTGTCTATTACAATGCCATGCTCAGTCAGTGTTGATACCTTGTTTGGTTATCGTGTCTTACTAGGTTCAAGAACAACAAGATTACAAAGATACGTCACCGGTTCAAGATACTCATCATGATGTACGGTATGTACTGACCTTGTATTTCTTGATCATAATTTGTTCCATTATTGGAAGCATCATTTTTTTTAACTTCTGACTAGCATTATCAAATGTTTTGCATGTAGAACACTAGATAAGACAATAGCAAGCTTAGAGACAGAACTCTCAGCTGCAAGAGCTCTGCAAGAATCCTTGCTCAATGGTTCCCCTGTTGCAGAAGAGTTCAAAGTTTCTGAGTCAATTGGGAGACGTAAGTACCTTATGGTGATAGGCATCAATACCGCCTTTAGCAGTCGCAAGAGAAGAGATTCCATACGTTACACCTGGATGCCTCAAGGTTGTTGACATTGAACTTTGCTAATTTCACTTGGTCAAAGCATTCCTTATATTGGCACTCTCTGAATAACTAATAATGAAGTAATGAAAAATAGGTGAAAAAAGGAAAAAACTTGAAGAAGAGAAGGGGATCATAATCCGTTTTGTCATTGGGCACAGGTATGATGTGGATAGACTTTTATGTGTATATATGATATGATATTTGAATGTTAAGAAGTTCTGGATTTATATATTTCTTCAATCATGATTCATAAAATAACCTATCATAAATTGCACATAGTTCTTATCTTTTGTCACAACTTTTTGCCAATTGCAACTGTATACATTCAATAGTTGTTTCATTCAACTTTACCCTTGAAAACAAGAAAATATTATATACAACCTCAAGTTCTAATAGGGCCGAATGATGCTTCCAAAGGTAATTTCTGTCCAATTGAGGATCTTAAGGAAAACAAAACTCAAAGGGTGACTAAAATCACAAATTTTGAGGAAAAGTTAGTTCAAGAGCATGAATTTCAGTCACACTGATTTTGAAGGGTCATTTATTTATTTATTTATTTATTTATTTTCCTCTTCTTTAAGATATAAGGGCATCTCTAATAGTGATATCTCAGCTATCTCTTAGCTATATTAAATATGTAAAATTCTATGTGGAGGAGGAGATGAGGAAAGATAATGTGCTGTCTCTTATGCAAGAGACGATTTGAACCCGCAAATTAACGTAAATAGTGAGAGTGTGGGAAAGAGAAACTTATGGTGAAAATAGTATAAAATAATTAGAGGAATGATTTACTGTTAGAGTAATCGTCCCTTGTATTGTCTTTATATGAGCTGGAAGACTTAGAGATAATCTTAAAAGACAAACTATTGTACATGCTATAAGATTGCAACACCGTGGGTTTTGAGAAACGTAGCCTCAATTTCCCCCTTCCTAACCATTGCTTTATGCAAGATATTTGTCGAAAGATAATATTGTTAAAATAATCTTTGTTCTGAGATGGTTAAAAAGCAGTGCAATATTATAAAAGTTAAGTCTATGCTCACAAGCAATGTTAACGTTAAAATTTCTTGTTAGTCATGTTTATCTGTTCTTCATTTTGTTATCTGTTAATGGCAAGACAGTGATAACCTCATTCTCCACATGTTTTGCAGTGCTATAGCAGGCGGAATTGTTGATAGAGCAATTGAAGCCGAGGACAGAAAACATGGGGATTTCATGAGGATAGTAAGTTTTTTGGTTGCTTAAATGCCTATAATTTCACACGGGAGTGACGATATGATTTTGTTCTCAGTTTCACTGGGAACGCTGTTTTGCCTCCATGTTTACTGTGGTTGCAACTTCATGCAGGATCATGTTGAAGGATACCTTGCGCTATCTGGCAAAACCAAGACTTACTTTGCTACTGCTGTTTCGTTATGGGATGCAGACTTTTATGTGAAGGTTGATGATGACGTGCATGTAAACATAGGTATCTATCCATGTTCTTTATGCCCTAGGTATTAGCCAAGGTGTCAATATACCTCATGAGACAATATTTGGCAAAGTTAGGCAAAACATCTTTGCATTGTTGCATGTGAAAAGGGTTTGCTACAGGCAATGCATTCGTTGTAACATCCAAGTTTTGCTTTTGCAGCAACACTCGGACAGATTTTATCCAAACATGCATTGAGGCCCAGAATATATATTGGATGCATGAAATCTGGACCTGTCTTATCTGAAAAGTAAGTACATTTTATGGATCTCTCTTTCTCTTGCTTCTCAAAGTTGTTAAGATCTGTTTGTGCTTTCCTCCAGGGGTGTGCGATACTATGAACCTGAACATTGGAAATTCGGCGAACCAGGAAACAAGTATTTTCGACATGCTACTGGTCAATTATATGCTATTTCAAAAGATTTGGCAACCTACATATCTATAAACAAGTGAGATAGCATCTGTTTTCATGTTTCCCCAGACATAATCCCGCACTTGGATCTTGTATGATTCTGGTGAAAACTAACTCTGTTGCTGCTAACCCAATTTATGCTAGGCATGTCCTTCACAAGTATATAAACGAGGATGTGTCATTAGGATCTTGGTTCATCGGGTTAGATGTTGAGCACATCGACGACCGGAGACTTTGTTGTGGTACTCCACCTGGTGAGCTTCCATTACTTCATGACTTAGCAACTCCAGCTTAACTGCTTATCAGCCCTGATCACTTGAATTGCTTTCTTCAAACATAACACTTGGACCTATCACATACACAAGAAGAGTGCGAGATATTTGCATGGAGTCACATCTTTTTCCTGTCTTTGATCGCAGATTGCGAATGGAAAGCTCAGGCGGGGAACACCTGTGCCGCGTCATTCGACTGGAGGTGCAGCGGCATATGCAACTCCGAGGGGAGAATCTGGGAAGTGCACAATAAGTGCGCAGAAGGCGAGAAGGCGCTGTGGAATGCCACTTTCTAGCACACAAACGAAGCACCAACAAACAAAGCAGAAGCAGCAGCAGAGGCAGAAGCAGAAGCAGAAGCTGTCCTTGTTGCATACTAGATCATCCACTGTGTGTGTTGTACATTGGCCGCGGTTTGTATGTAATTCATTTGTAGGTAGCTGTGATTGATTTTTGTCTGTCCAGGCTAACACCGACGAAGCGGACCACAATTTTGCGTAGCGTCTGTCTGCCGGTGCTGGTGAAGGTGACGACAGGGTATACGAGCAAAGCTGATGCATTCTTTCGAGGGATAAATGTTTACGGTGGCCATCTTGTATCCATCTCATGTACTGTATGGCTGCCGAGATGTAAGACCAAAATAAAACTCCATGATGCTTCATTTCAGCGAATTATGGAATGTCTTTTTCTATCACTCTTTTTGGGAACAACAATTTAGGCTCATTTTAATTTAATTGTTCAGTTCGAACTAGGGAGGAAACTTAAAAGGTCTGAATTGTGGCAACGGTGATTGCAAGGTCTAATGTGGCAACGGTGGTGTCTGTTGCTTCTGCGGGTGCCGGGCTGGGCTCCCTGGAGTATGCTAAGGGGCTTCATGGGTATGTGGAGGTTGGAGAAGGTGGGGTTGGAGGACGAGTTGATTGTGAGGAATGTGCTGATCGATATGTATGGAAAGTGTGGTGGCATTGAGTCCGCTCGTGGTTTGTTTAATTTGATGCATGAGAAGGACATGCATTCATGGACAACGATGATTTCAGGGTTGGCTTCTCATGGCCATGGTAAAGAAGCGGTTGCTTCGTTAGCATGCGGGAGGTGGGAGTATTGTTGGATAATCCTGGTTCGGTTTAAAGCTCAAGGTTCAATTAGCATTTAGTCTGCATGCATCCATCCGTTGCAAGATTTCAAGTAGCATGTAATGCTCATAGCTCAACCATTTTTCAGTTTTCATGCATGGAGTTAGTGGCTATTTCAGTTTTTCATGCATGAAGTTAGTGCCTGTTTCAGTTTTTCATGCATAGAGTTAAGTCCTATATGTCTTCTATGTTTGCATTATATAAGAAAGTAGAAATCGCTGCTGAGAAGTGCGGTAGAACAAAACAACTTGTCTCCTCTGTGTTTGTGTTCTAGAGAGGAAACAATGTGCGAGTTCTCTCCAGGAGCTGAGCCAACATTTGGTATCAGAGCGAGGTGCGAGGAGAAGCTCCCTAGCGATGACTTGCTGGTTAGCGTGATGGCGTGCACAGCGGCGCGTGTCAGGTGGAGGTGCACAGGTGTTGGCGATGAGTCGACTGTAGCACCGTGCGCTCAAAAGCATCGCGGTGAAGGTCCGCGCAGCCATGGCGAGGTCAGGGCGGTGTGTCATAATCGCACGTGACGTACACACTGGGGGTGACGACGTGATCGCTGTGGTGTGGCGACGACGAGCGGCGGGTGGGCTGCAAGGCATAAGCGACGTCGACGGCGAATGACGTTCTTCCACCATCAACAGCGTCATGGTGTAAGGTGTCGCGAACACGACGATGTCTAAATCGGCGGCGGCATCGTCTAAGTGTTGTGGTGCATGTAGTTGAGTCCGTGTACGAATATGAGTGCACGATTGCATTTTGAGTCATTTGGCACAGTAGGAGTGTTGCATGTGTTATTTATTTGGTCGTGCACGTAGGAGGTGTGTTACATACGTGTGCATTTGCATGTGTCGTTTATTTGGTTATGCACGTAGGAGGTGTGTTACATACGTGCGCATAGTCGTGTCGTGTTCGTGCACATAGATGTGTCAGTGCATGATGTAATGTGTGTGTGAGTCCTTGTAGTTGTGTCCAAGTCTCATGTGTGTATGCTCTGATGAGAGTCTCCGTCGCCGACAAGTTGCGTCATCGGTGAAAGATAATTGGAGCTGAGGAAGAAGTCAAAGTCGTCGGTAAGGTGCGTCACCGACGGTGAAAAAGTGAAAGACATCCTGACAAAGTCACTTGGACGCGCTAAGTTCTATGAGCTACGCGAAAAGATTGGCGTCATCAAGATCAAATGGACCGAACAAGAATTAGGGGGAGATTGTTGGATAATCCTGGTTCGGTTTAAAGCTCAAGGTTCAATTAGCATTTAGTCTGCATGCATCCATCCGTTGCAAGATTTCAAGTAGCATGTAATGCTCATAGCTCAACCATTTTTCAGTTTTCATGCATGGAGTTAGTGGCTATTTCAGTTTTTCATGCATGGAGTTAGTGCCTGTTTCAGTTTTTCATGCATAGAGTTAGTGAGTCCTTTATGTCTTCTATGTTTGCATTATATAAGAAAGTAGAAATCGCTGCTGAGAAGTGCGGCAGAACAAAACAACTTGTCTCCTCTGTGTTTGTGTTCTAGAGAGGAAACAATGTGCGAGTTCTCTCCAGGAGCTGAGCCAACAAGTATTAGTGGATTCGACTACCTTCATTGTGGTTGTCTGCTTGTAGCCATGCTGGATTGGAGGATGAGGGGATATGTATATCTTCAATTCCATGGAGAGTGAGTACAAGGTCACCCCAGATATCAAGCACTATGGTTGCGTGGTGGACCTTTTCAGCAGGGCAGGGCTTCTTTCACGTGCTTATCAGTTCATTGACAGTATGCCTTTTGAGCCAAACTTGGCAATTCCTGGGGTATTGCTGAGTGCATGTAGTGTCAATAATGAATTGGAGATTGGGGAACTAGTGCTCAAGAAGATTTGAGTCTGTTTGCCCCTATAAAGGAGGTGTTGGTGTGCTTCTGTCCAACATCTATGCTAACCAGAACCTGTGGCATGAAGTTGATTCCATTAGAAGGAAGATAAGAAATGACGCCATTGCCAGAAAGCCACCTGGTCTGAGCTTGACAGCAGCAGAAGTTCCTTTCATGGGTTCGTGATTAGGAATCGAGCACATCGACTCTCAAATCTCAATGGGGTTGTTCTTGTTGTTTCACAGGTTAGGAAACATTAAAACACGGGAGGTAGAGGTAATAATGTGCTAGCGACCCAGGGAGGAGGTCCAAAGCTTGATTATGGGCATATTGTCCTTCCTTGATCAGCACCGAGGGCTAGTGGAACCTTGTGAACCCTAAGATCCCAGTAAAATAATGTATCTTCATGTGTTGTTTGATTGTCTCATGTTTTCTGTCTTGTATTTCATTTGCTCTTCTGCTTGTATTGTTTATCCTCTGAAATAGTAGATCTTCTGGTTTTGGTTTGAAAGAGATTTTTCTAGTCATTATGTCCAATCAGTAATGAATTACCAAACTATTTTTGCTTAATATGCAGCTCTGGAAGTCAAATCTGCTTCACGGTCTTAAGATATAGCTCTGGAAGGAAAAACTGCTTCTCTGATCATTATTGAGAGCTACCAAAATCATGGCCGTATCTAAGCTTACGGTTTTCAAGCCCCTTTGTCGTCACTGTTGTCCTTAATTGGTCAGAAAATCTCATCACTTGATTTTATTACAGCGCAACATTATCTCTGCATTGCTCGTGAAGTAGATATCGCCCTTTTTTTTGACATTGTGGCTTTAACTTTTGAGGAGAATCGGTAGTGAGCATATGATATATCGATCAACGTTTGTTTGCTTCATCAGGCAGGAGATGAGGTCTTTGAACAACAGCCTTTCTAGAGTAGCTTTCCTTAGCGTGCATGGCAATAATACCAAACTAAGATGTGTACTTCTTCCCTGCGAATGAAGCAGAATGGTAAGCACACCGACTTCCCCTTCTTTAGAAACAAGAAGAAATAGCATTTTGGGCAAAAATGACATTGTGGATCACCAGAATACCAGATCTAGCCCCCTAACAGCAGTAATCCCTCGTAATAGTGAAATCGTGCGGTCCCCAATCGCACGACCACTGTTCATGTACTAGTCGTGCGACCACACTGTTCATCCGTACTTTTCCGATTAGTGTTTGTTTGAATTTTTAAATATATCAAATGAGCTCCAAAAATTACGAAAATTTATGTACAGCCTCCCGACATAACGTTCCTCGCGGTATAATTTTTGGAGAATTTTATCCATGGCAAATCTCGCTCAAAAATTCATACAAGCTTGGGCGTCAAATGTTACAGTACTGTACATAAGCTCTTGACAAATAGCTAGATTGGTGGCTGGCAGTGTGTGTGGGCGGATGAGGTCAGAGGAATGAACTCAGTTACTCAGATAATCAACTAGCTCTCCGGTCAATTTGGTTGGAAAGAAACGCCAAGAGTTTTCAATCTTACCTTCCACATGCTTCTCACAAAGGAAATCGGTGAGGAATGTCAGCAGTGGAGCGTTTTGTGGAGCTACTTGTATCCACAAGTTATTTCCTTGATTATTTGGGTCGTTTAGAGTAGTGGCCAGTTTTGCTTTCAGTGATCTTTTGCTCGTGGCTACGGTTTTCAGCTATTAAATTTTGGCTGAAATTATACTGTAACGATAATTAGTTTTTTCTAAACCATTCAATTAAAAAACAAAGAAAAATAAAAAAATACTATTATATCTTCCGAACAATGCAAATGATTAAGGAGGAAAAAAACAAAAAGCAAAAAGGTAAAAATGTTTAAAAAATTCAAAATTAAAAAACTGACACTTTTGTCTTTCAAAAGCTAAAAGTCGAACCCACTTGAGCGACGTCTAACTTTTCTTGGTTGTTGCCGGATGGTTACTGGGTACTGACGGTGCTACCCTGTTTCTATGAGCTTCTTCCTTCCACTACAAAGACGCCCGGAGCTCCTGCGGTTTCTGAAAAAGATAAAAAAAAATCATGTGCCTGTAGCTGCAGTGAATTAGAGGTATGTCCGTATGTGTGAACTCTGCGACTCCAACAATGCTGTTGTATTCTGGTGTCAACTTGCCGGAATCTAACTTGGATATTATAATTGTTTTGTTCTAAATAGTTTCAGCCTCCGGTTTATTTTGGTTTTTAGTTTATTTAAGTTAAAAGTCATTTAAAACATGTTAACTTCTAATTTTAACTTACTTTAGTTTTTTTAGGTTTTTGTTTTCTTTGTATTTTCCATGACGATATAACGGATATTTCTCTTTCTTTAATTTTTTATAAAATTTTAATAGTTATTATATCGTAATTTTAACTATAAACCAAAAGCTACATTCAAATATTTAAGCTGTAAGCAAGCTAAAGCCCCGCCCATGTAGATATCCATTGCCATCTCTTGTCATATCTACGTATTCTCGCAAAAGGAAAGCGGGGGTGGGGACAGCGGAACAACCGGGGCATCAACCAAGCAAACAGCCTGCTCGATCTGGTGGTGGTCGCACGCAATGGATCTGGTGCTTGCTTTGCTCCTTCGCATTGCGTGGTGGGCAATGTAGCCTCTGTGGGGCTCGGATTCGCCGTGCCACCGAGGAGACGTAAAGGTGAGGATGTACAGTGTCTAGAGGCTATCCTCTGAAGATGTTGTGCTCGGTTGCGCTGAAAAGCTATGGCTTATAGTTGAAATTGTACTGTAACTGGTTAAAATTACACTGTAGCTAAAGGTGGCTTATTTAGCGTAATTAAATTTAAAAAATTAAAAATAGAAAAAATATGTTAGCTCATCACGGACAACACAAACGAATACGGTAAAAAAGAACTGACAAAAAAGCTCAAAAAAAAGCTAAAAGTTCAGAAAAAAAGAAATTTATAAATAGTGTAAAATAAACCAGAATCCTAAAGCTCAAGCCGAAACAAACGAGGCCTAGATTAGCACTTTTGCCTGCAATATGTACCACTTCAACTAGTCCCTAAGATAAGATGCACAACAAAATAAATTATTCATTCTCATGCCTATCCCCGGTCTTCACCCATTATTCTCCACAACAAAATAAATCAACATACCAGAATATAAGTTCTTTATTCTCTAGAGGCAGCCTCTAGTCTCTGAGGGGATTTAACAAAAAAAAAAAAGCTTGAAGGCTGTAGTAGAGGTTCTCTGCCCTCCTTAGAGACTAATTTTTTAATCAACAGTGTGATGCTTTTAGGGCATCTATAGTGAGGGAGTGTCTCCATAGATACTAATCACATGCGCGCTAGCTTAGCCTTTTTCTCTCCAATGCTTAGTACCTCCCCCTCTCTCTAAGCGGGTCCCACCATAAATTAAAGAAATCAAACCCTCCCCTATCCTCCCCTCTCCCCTCTTGATTCCAATTTTTACTCATCGTCGCCGCCACCTCTGCATACCGTCGACTGCTTTCGCTTCCCTCCTCGATGTCGGTCTCCCCTATCTCCGCCTCCCAATCTCAAGATCTTAAGGTGACGGAGGGCAACGGATCTAGAGGCAGCGGTGGGCATGGTGACGATGCTTGCGACGGTGGCCTTGACCACAGTCTTGTCCTTGACCATGACCCGCGGTGGCGTGGTGCATCTGCGCTAGAGATGGCAACGGGTAAATACCCATCGGGTATTGCCATTCCATACCCGTACCCGCTAGGTGTAAATTTACCCGTAGGGTTACCCGTATCCGCACGCGGGTAGGAAAATTTACCCATACCCGTACCCGCGCGGGTATTACTACCCGACGGGTAACCCGCACCTGCAAGCATACCCGGTTCAACACATAAGAATATCATCAATTTAGACATTCATTAATCATACATGCCAAGCACAAAAGCGTCTAATGATCAAAATTAGTACATCACATAAACATACTTGACATGACCATATCAACATATGACAAACAAATAAACAATCAACAACAAGTAGATAATAAAATTAACATTTGAGTGGGATGTCTAGTTGTCTAATGCGGGTATTCATTACCCGCGGGTAGGCGGGTATGGGTAGTATATACCCACACCCGCACCCGCCTACCCGGCGGGTAGAGGATTTCGCCCAATAACGTACCTATGGGTACATAAAATTTTCCATACTCATCTCTTTATCGGGTTAAACCCGTCGGGTATTCGGGTATCGGGTACCCATTGCCATCTCTAATCTACGCAGATCCTACAAATGGCAGCGACGAGCTTCCTCTACGAAGATCCGGTGGCAATGGGCCTCCTCGTCCATGATGTCGGGCCAGCGAAGGCGATGGGCTTCCTTGCCTCGATCAAGATGAAGGTGACACAGGGCATGATGGTACGGATCTGATCTACGGTGACGACAAATTCGGTGGCCACAACAACAACCACAACCACGATGAGGCCTCTCTCTCTTGAAGCGAGTGCAATGACGCGGGGGGCAATGGCCAGACGCACTAGTGGGTCCTCGAGAGAGCACATATTGCTTGGTACCAATACAAAGTAAGGTACCAGCACCTTGCTTGGTACGGATGCTAGATTTCGCTCCAACATGTGGTACTGATATTAAAGTCTTCTATCTCTTCTTGATATCAATTAAAATCACACATAGGAGATGCTTTTTAGCTACCCTCTGGCTCTCCTAGGGTGGGGCTGGCGTTTCGTTGCCTGTTGAATGTGGCTCTTCGCATTGACATAGAGGCTTTGTTTCTTTTTGCTCATGTAGCCTTATCCGAATATATGTTTAGCTTTAGGGGGCGTTTGGTTCGCATGATGGAACCATTCCATCCCGAACGAGGCATCATCCTCTTGTTTGGTTCGATGGATGGAACCATTTTATTCCAGACAAGATGGTTCTATTTAGTTGGTTTAGTGGGCAATATTATGTTCAGATGTTGTATCGTGTCGTTTGACGAAATCGAACGAACCACACCATCTCGGACGGAATCATTCTATCAAACCTGGTACCGTGAACCAAACGCCAACCCTACCATTCCAAATTTGACGACTGTACAAGCAATGGCATTTAGATCCATATAGTATACTTGCAGCCTTCACTTAGGTGGTTTAAGAAACCACGCGAATTAATTTAGGTCATAACTTAGGTTATAGATGTGGTTTTGACGGCTCTATAATTTAGGTTATATTTACACTGAAAATACCAAGGATCCATGAAACATAACCTTATTATTTTCCAGTAGCATTTTAGGCAAGTGTAAGTAGGTAAGGCATATCAGCGGAGTGGTTTACTCTTGACAACCACATGCTCTCTTTATTAAAGCTGGGGAATTGCTGGCAGCCCATACTGCTACATCATCGTTTTTGCAAAAAATCTGTTTTTTTAATTACATATGGGTCTTTCTTTTTTTTTCCAGAAAAACACTTTTTTTTCCGTAATTACGTATGGGTCGTTACTTTTGGTTTTTCACATACACCATAATTATGTATGAGTCCTTGCTTTTCTTTTTCGTATATAGGTAATTGCGATGCAGCGTAACACACTCTTTTATTTCAGTCCATGTTGTAGCTAGCGTGACGTGCCGTCACACTTCTGAAGCTAGTTGAATTGAAGCAGCTAGCCTTTTGCCCCAAATCATCAGTGTGATCTTGCCATGAAATGTGGGAACCGCATGTATTACTTTATCCCAATGTAGGATGCAAGTTACACTTACCTTTGCATTCTTTTTTTTTTGGCACTTGCAGCTAAGATCAGGCACTTGCAGCTAAGATCAGGCAAAATTTTGCAGATCATTTGTCTTTGAACAAAAGAATCAACTGGTGAAATCGCTAGCACTAACTTACAGTGACAGACTCAGTATTTTTAAGATAGGTGTTTGGAGTTAATAAAATATTGTTTAAAGAAAAAAGGAAAGGTTTTCAGTGAAACAAATCAAAGTATAAATTATTCTAGCCAACATTGACGGACTCAAGATTTTCAAGATAGGTATATAATACACCTAGTAGATCTTATGCTACTTCTGGATGCCGCAGCTGTATCATATTCAGCTCCACACACACTACCACTGTAGTAGCGCTAGCTGGTATTGGCCAAATTAACACATGCAACACATAGCGCTAGCTAGAATATAGTCCCCTTTTTTTTTGCTGTTGTTAATGACTTTTCGATATATTTTTTTAAACAACGTCGGGTAATAAAAATACCAATATAAATAATATATACGATCTAAATCTTCATAAATCGTTTAAAAAAGGTGTCTCATTGACTTTTGGTTTCGAAAAAGTCAGAACTGAAAGCAATAAGAAAAAGGCTAAAGAAAAAAAGAAAAAAAAGTGCCAGCACGCCTCAAGTTGGCTTCAGATCCGGTTCCTTGCCTAACCGAATGGGGCTTCCCTATCCCCATCTCCCTATTCCCCTCCCTATCCCCTCAATCTAAACCATCCATTCCTCATCCAATGGCTACTTTTTTATTTATATTTTCACCATTTCTCATCCATCATAAATAATAAACAAAATACAGAAAAAATTAAATTTATTTTTTCTATATTTTTTATTATAATTTTATTTTTTCTGTAAAAAATTATAACAAAAAAATACAAGAAAAAAATAAATTTAAATTTTTTTCTGTATTTTGTTTATTATTTATGATGGATGAGAAATGGTGCAAATATAAATAAAAAGTAGCCTTTGGATGAGGAATGGATGGTTTAGATTGAGGGGATAGGGAGGGGAATAGGGAGATGGGGATAGGGAAGCCCCATTCTGCCTAACCACCCCCCGCCCCCCGCTCCCGTCTCGCCGCTTTTATCCGTCTCCCTCCACCCCGTGTCTCCTGCCTTCCTTTCCAATTCAGGGCTCGAACGCTCGACAGGACCGCCCCGAATCAGGACGGTGGTCTTCCGGTCTCCCTCCCCGGTGAATCCCGCGCGAGCTCGTCCTGCTTCTGGTAAGTACCTGGTGCTGCTCTTTTGCTTGTGATGGTGAGGCGTGATTCCATTGTGGACCTTGCGGTTTGCTTCCATGAATATGCCCGCTCGTGTTAGCGCCCGAATCCCTTGATGCTGTTCCATCCCATGGGATTGTTGATTGGAACTGGTTTGGAACGGGTTGCTGTTGGTTCGGTGATAGGTTGCCTGATTGTAGCGTCCAATTTGCCTGCTGCTTTTAGCGTCAGATGTGGAGTTGGTGACATCGTGTGCGTTTCTTGGCGGTCCCGGCAGTTGCCCATGGTTCACCCTGTTGCAAATAATACACAAAAAAATAGAAATGGGAGACGAATTTTTTACATGAAAAACTCTTGCGGGAAAAAAAACCACAAACGTATGAAGACAAATCACTATAATACAATATTTATAATAAAGCTCTTGCTTTTATTATAAACTACTGGGTACATATATAGGTCGAGAGAAACGAGTTCTATACGAAAGAGAAACACGAAGGCAAATCACTATAAGGAGATATTTACAATAAAGCTTTCGCTCTTACTATAGACTACTACCGGGGTACATATATAGATCAAGGGAAACGAGTCCCACATAAAGAGGAAACTGAATTAGAGTCTGTTGCTACAGGTTGATATCACGTCTGATACAACCCACGCATAGCTCTAGTATCCTATACGGATACGGTACGAATTCAGATCAACTTTAACAATCTCTACTTTGAGCCTTTTTTTCCCTCAAGTAATCGAAATATATGATAAACTCTTCTAATAAAACAACACAAACACCTTATACGTTGAAAGTCTAAAGGACCAGTGAAAACTACCGACTAAGTCTGAGCTTGACATGAACTAGCTTTATCAATATATTAGTTGGATTATCATGAGTACTTATCTTGCTGACTTTAATACTACCTTGAGTAATAACACCTCGAATGTAGTGATACCTGATATTAATATGTTTTGTTCTCTCATGAAACATTTGATCTTTTGTAAGGTAATAGTAGTCGGACATCACAAAATATTATAGAATAAGACGTACTTCCATAAAGCTCAGTAAACAAATCTCTTAGCCAAACGACTTCTTTGTAAGCTTTAGAAATAGCCATATATTCATCTTTTATAGTAGATAAGGTAATGGTAGCTTGTAAACTTGTTTTCCAGATTATGGCACACCCTCCAACAGTGAACAAATAACCAGTAAGATATTTTCTCTTATTCAAATCTTCAGCAAAACCAGAATCCACATAATCAACGAGTCCATCTCTAGTCTTTTCAAATTATAAACAAACATTAGATGTGTTCCGCAAATATTTGAAAATCCATTGAACAGTTTTCCAATATTCTTTTCCAAGATTAACTATGTATCTACTAACCACATTTAATAATTGAGATAAATTGGGGCGAGAATATACCATGGCATACATAAGCAAACCAGTTGCATTTGTATGAAGGTTATCAAGACATCGCCTAGGCGACGCCAACGCGTCCCGGCGGTGGACGCCGTGGCCCATCGCCCAGTTCCTGCCAAGTTAGACGACGCCAGGCGACGCCTGGTGTGCTGTGGCGGCCGCCTGGGCGCGCTGGGGGGCGGGGGCGGGGGGGGGGGTGTCACTACTCACTACTAAGACACGGACTTACCCGACAGTGGGGCGCATTAAGCCAGTCCAGCAGCCGCCTCTAGGGTTTCACCTCCTCCTGCCATTGGCGTCGAACTGCTGGCTCCTCCCGCCGCCGATCAGCAGCATCTGGCTCCTCTCGCCGCTGGATTCCTCTCCAACGGTTGCAGGCTCGCAGCTCAGGTGATCTCCCGCTCCTGTGCTTGCTTTCTCCTCCGCCGCCGCCGGCTCCTCTGCTCCTGACTCCTCCGCCATCGGCTCCTCCGCTCCTGACTCCGCCACCGCCGGCTCCTCCCCTCCTGGCTCCTCCGCCTCCGCCCCTGGGCGCTGGTTCCTCCGCTCCTGCTGTCCAGATCCAGTAGTGGAGTCGTGGTCTCGCTCGTGGAGATGTGGTGGAAGTGAGTTGAGGGCGAGGCGTGGAGATGTGGAGAACCGTGGAATGCTTGAGTGAGTTGAGGGCGAGGCGTCGTCGCCTCGAGGGCTCCGCCTCCACCGCTCCAGGATATACGGGCATAAGGGCAACACTGCCACTGTGAATACTTGCCTGAACCGTGCAGATATGCTTTTGGTTTTGGCAAAAAACTTTATGTTTACGGCTCTTTGGCAAATGAGTCAGGGAGATATGTCTAGTAGTGCAAAAAATTTTATGTTCACCATGTTATTACTATGCGATTTTGGCAATGTTGTGTCATGTGTGGATTGAGGATGTCTACTTATGTTATGGAATATGGACCTTATTATATTAATGCTATTTGTTGTTATGGACCTTGTTATTAAGTGTTTTATTTTATGTCAGTTGTGCTATTATGTTGTATGATTATTTAATTTTCGGTCATATAAGATATTACTTGTATTTATTACTACCGTCTAACTATTATCGTCTAACTATCGCCATGGCGGGCGCCTAGTCGACTAGGCGTGCACGCGCTCTGGGCTCGTCGCGCCTTGCCAGAGCGCCGTGACAACCTTGATTTGTATATGGAACCTTAGACATGTACTTGCAGCTCAATTCTTTTGACAAGTGGCGCTTGTTTTGGATGATTTTTCTAGCTGAGCGGGGATGGAAGGTGTTGTTATAAGGAGAGTGATCCCTTCAGACAACAGTTGCCTCTTCAATGCTGTCGGGTATGATTCTGAGTTTTGTCATAATACTATACCATTATTTTTTTAGGGAAGACTACGCCATTATTGGTTTCAGAATGAAACAGTTGCTGATTATACTTTTCAACACCTCTGTTTTGATACAGGTATGTGATGGAGCATAATAGAAACAAGGCTTCTGAGCTCCGCCAGGTAACTACTTTCAATAACTACTTACCAATTTGGTACCTGCATTCCTTTCCCCTACATTTTTTCCAGGTCCTTAGGCTTTGAAAAGACACATGTTTTAAAACTTTTTTATGATGAAAAATGATAATTCCTTGAGTTAATTTGCAAACTTGGACCAGAACTAGCATTGTGCTAATTAGGAAGTTTGTCATTCTAAATTCTATCTGTAGTATTTGATAAGCACACTATGCTCTTTCTATAGTGCATTTAAATTATACCTGTTCTGATGTCGATTTTCTACCAAAACCAGCTGTACGATCACATACAACTGCATTAATTGGAATAGCTTGTTGGATGGCAGGATCACGTCAATTTGACAATGATATAGAAATATCATATAGTTGAGCTGCTGGACATTGATTGAATTCATATAGATAAACTTCTTTGAGGACTTCTTTCATGGCATGTGCTGATTAGCTATTGTGATGAGATTCAGTTAGCTCCAAGAGCATATCAGTCAGTTGAGTGTTATTTCATTATTTGGTCGACTGTAGCAAGTCAATGTTCTTAGTGTGATGGTTCAGCCGCTGTGTTATTGACTTGTTAGTCCTTCCTCAATCTTAGTACCAATTGCACTTTGTTCAGTACTTTCTTTCAGTACAAAACAAAAAACAGCGCAATAGATAACCTTAGCACAGCTATGATAAATTAAGCATTGATTTGTATGCTATGATGTTCCTTTTAGCTAGAAATTGTTATATACATAGGCAGATCTGCACATTTTATGCCATTTTGCTTACCCTTCTAAACTTCCATACTGTTGACTTTGCTACTTTTCTTCCCTCTTTGCTTGAAGGTTATAGCAGCAGCAGTTGTTAGTGATCCTGAAAAGTATAATGAAGCATTTCTTGGAAAACCAAATGAAGCATATTGTGCTTGGATTTTGGATCCTGAAAAGTGGGGAGGTGAGTTTCAGCTTTATTAATCCTGTACACAAACATTAAGGCTGAAAATACTCCCGGTTTGAAGTGTTCCTGTGCTGTGTTGTTTGTGGGCTGGTCTTTGCCATAAAATCATGCACTCTGTTTGGTCATATCATGTTCCAAAGTTTGCACTAAACCATCCATTTTTCCCTAAGAAAAAACATAATGTATCTTTTTTTTCTACACTTACGCCTTATACTATGAAAGTAAATGTGACTCAAGAGCTCAGGATTCCTTATTAAGCATCTTCACCATAGAAGTTTCTGTTATGGTGCACGACAACCATATGCAACACGATATTAGCACTCCAGGTTGTCAGTAAAAGTGTTTCTGTTCAGCGGCTGTTACAGTAATTAACACTAGTCTTCATGATTTGTTAGTGTGCCTGCTGCTTATTTCACTTATTTCACCTCTATTTTTCTTTGGTTGTAAAGGTGCCATTGAACTTTCTATTCTGTCGGAATATTATGGGCGCGAAATTGCTGCATATGACATCCAGACAACCCGTTGTGATCTGTATGGTCAGGTTTGTGTTCTTATTTTTTTCCTGTCCCAAATTATGAAGCTACTGCTTAGCTTTGCATTGCTTGATACAGGCGAAGAACTACAAAGAGAGGGCTATGCTCATTTATGATGGGTTGCATTATGATGCTTTAGCTGTAAGTTTTTATGATGGTATTCTACTGATCAACAGGACACGACGAGATATTAACTAATTTTATGTGCTTTTGATCAACAAAAATTCAGATGTCCCCATTTGAAGGAGCACCAGAAGAATTTGATCAGACCATCTTCCTTGTTGACCATAATCGTTCCACTGGTCTAGTAGAAGGCCTTGCTCTAAATTTAGTGAAGGAGGCACAGAGGTATTCATCTACTGTCACTTATTGTTTTTAACATTAAGTAACTACATACTTAACAGCAATCAATAATGCCTCCAACAGAATGTTTGTTTTAGCATGTAACCTGGTTTCAAACTTTTGGCTGCGGTTAATGGTCGGCAATCTAACTGAACGTTCTGATGGCTAAAGCATTTGGATGAAGTTTCAATGTAATGTAAAATATGCATTCAGAAACAAAAAAAACATATAAGCATATAACCCTCTCTGTAGTTCATGTGGTGCTAGAAAGTTTTGGTTCCTATAATTTTTATTGTTCAACATGATCATGAGTAGTCTTGTTAGGTTACCCCCGAAAGCTCTCAAGAATGTCGTAATATAATTCAAGGGCATGCAAATAGACTATCTGGTTTGCAGAAATCTGACAGCTCATTAGAAACCAAGGAAAGATCGAGTAGAAATGTTACTGACTGTTGGTTGGACATGCAATATGTAGGAAGAGGAGCTACACAGACACTACAAACTTCACATTGCGCTGCGGCGTGTGCCAAATTGGCGTCATTGGTCAAAAGGTAAGACACTTATAAACACGATGTCCCAGCCAATCTGTGAAAAAACATTGTACTGAAAGCCCCCATTTTTTTGGGGGGTTTTGCACAATGCAGGAAGCTGTTGAACATGCACAAGCCACTGGCCATGTCAATTTTCAAGAATACAAATGAATGTAGAAGACATAATAGTTCTGTTGTAAACTGCTTTTCATTTGTTACAACTGATCTTCTTCTTCGGCTGGATATGGTAAATTGTATTGTAATATTTGTTACAGGGAAATTAATAATGGTTAGCTCCAGTTTGGATAACGGACTGTGACATTGATATTGGCTGTTAATTATGGTCTACAAATCCATGGGATGCATGTAGCAGCCTGCTTGTCACTTGTCAGCTTGTGGTCTTCTCTTCTTTTTGCCGGAAGTGTTTCTATAACGAGTCATTTGATAATAGAAGATTTTTTCCCCGGCAAGTTGCATGTGGTGCTTGAGGCCCTTTAGGGCTGCTTCTGATTTGTTTTGGCTACGATTAATAGTTTTTGTTTGCGTTTTTTAAGACGACAACGGACGCCAAAGACGTCAACATAGACAACGTACACTGTTTTGGGCTTGGAAAGCGTTTTGGATTTGGAAAGTTATCTGAAGAATCCGTTTTAAGAATATATTCTATTTGTTTTGATTTTTTGAGAAATTAAAAATTAAAAGCCCGAAAGAACAGGTCTACCTTGTGCAGTACTTCTTAAAAAAACATATTTTTTTTGGGTGCTGAGGTTAGGTCACTGCCCATGGGCTACCTGATCCAGGTGCAGGTCAAACCAAATTGATATTCATGTGGGCTCGTTTTTAGCAGGCAGCTGTGAGTCGCAATTCATACATCACGCGTTGTAGATTCTGTTGAGCATACTGTTTAATTCGTCATGTTTAATTGTTTATGCTCGTACAATTACAAATGTTATACTATATATCTCCAAAGTGGTGTAGGCAATGGAGAAAGGCCGGCCGGGGTAGCAAGCTAGTGGTGTTCGCATCCGCTCTCATTTCAGTCTTGAGGATGAATGATGAGGAACACACGGAGTTGGGCTAGGGAAATATTACATGGGTCAATAAGGCAAGAGATAATGATGGAGCAGTTGTTCATTGATTGGTTTACTAGGTAAATATTCACCACTTGATACCATCATCTGCTCTGCTCTGCTCTGCCTCCGCTTTGTGTGTGATTTGGATACATGGTTTACATGGTATGTATTCACCAACTACTACTCCCGAATGACAGCAGCACCTCCTTAAATCTTAATCAATTAAATTACTCAATAAAATTGCTCTTCTGTTCGAGGAGTAATCCTGGTGAAATCTTGTCTAACACCTGGACAGAGTCCTCAGACAACGTGCTATTCATCTGATCTGCCCCGCTCGGTTGGACTGAAAAGCTGTGGCTTATGGCTGAAATTAAACTGTAGCGGCTGAAATTTCACTGTAGCTGAAGGTGGCTTATTTGACGTAATTAAATTTAAAAATTTTAAAAATAGAAAAAAATATGCTAGCTCATCATCACGGGACAACACAAACGAATACGGAAAAAAGGGCAAAAAAGCTAAAAAAACTAAATATTCAGAAAAAGATAAAATTTATGAATAATAAAAAATAAGTCAGAAGTCAGAAGCTGAAACGAACGGGGTCGGTAAGGCTCCCTCCAAGAACAGTCATTTCAGACCACAGGTATGCTTTTAGTACTCTCGCCAGCCATAGATTGAATCCGAATGAATAAACATACTTGTCCACGAATCTCGGGTGAGATTCATAGGTAGAAGAAATACGGATTACAGTCTCCAAATGGGAGAAAGAAAGAAAGAACATAGCATATATGTCCGCTGGAGACAAGCCCATGCTAATGGAGAAATGGAAACGGAAAAGGACGTGAGCGGTGACAGTTCCTCTTCTCTCGCTTTCTTGTGTCTTGAAGAATTAGAAGCATTTCCGGTGCACAATGGACGGGCCGGACTCGTCATACTCCGCCTTTGCGATCCACATCTGCAAGGCAGGATAAGCAAACAGTAAGCAAATCTACAGAGCTCAACGAACACGTACGATACATACAAGCTCCGGCGTCTTATCGTCGCGTCAAGCTCACCTGCTGGAAGGTGCTGAGGGATGCCAGGATGGAGCCTCCAATCCAGACACTGTATTTCCTCTCCGGGGGAGCCACCACCTTGATCTTCATGCTACTAGGAGCTAGAGCGGTGATCTCCTTGCTCATCCTGTCAGCGATGCCTGGGAACATGGTAGTGCCACCGCTGAGAACAATGTTGCCGTACAGATCCTTCCTGATATCCACGTCGCATTTCATGATGGAGTTGTAGGTGGTCTCGTGGATCCCTGCCGCTTCCATCCCAATGAAGGATGGCTGGAAGAGGACCTCCGGGCAGCGGAAACGCTCGGCACCAATGGTGATAACCTACCCGTCAGGAAGCTCATAGCTCTTCTCCACGGAAGAGCTCGTCTTCGCGGCCTCCATTTCCTGGTCATAGTCTAGGGCGATGTAAGAAAGCTTCTCCTTCATGTCCCTCACAATTTCACGCTCCGCGGTGGTCGTGAAGGAGTAACCACGCTCTGTCAGGATCTTCATGAGGTAATCGGTGAGGTCACGGCCGGCCAAGTCCAGGCGAAGGATAGCATGGGGGAGTGCGTACCCTTCGTAGATGGGGACGGTGTGGCTGACGCCATCACCAGAGTCCAGCACAATACCTGCACAAGCACAGAACACAAACCCAACAATGAATGGCCCAGGTTAGCTAGACCGAACAGATACAAGAGAAGTAAGAGATTAGCTCCTAAGCAATAGCAAAACACGATACTTGTCAATTGTGATTATTCAAATGGGTGCCATTTATATCGGAACAAGATCGACGGCCCGATCGCTCCACATTGGTAATTAGGGTTCTATATATACAGAACAAGCCGTCTGAAACATGGTGGACAGCGGAGCTAAGAAGTAATTCTTCTGCATGGCATGGCAGTGTGCAGGAGAGCAATGTTTAAACTACTTTAAAGATCACTGCCGTCTCAATTGTTTACCAACTAGAAAGCCATTAAGTAACTATGCTTGTTGATGGGACGAACAGATTACACATGATGAACGGAGTAGCCCACCTGTTGTACGGCCATTGGCATAGAGGGAGAGGACAGCCTGGATGGCGACGTACATGGTGGGGGTGTTGAATGTCTCGAACATGATCTGGGTCATCTTCTCACGGTTAGCCTTGGGGTTGAGGGGCGCCTCGGTGAGGAGTACAGGGTGCTCCTCGGGGGCCACGCGGAGCTCGTTGTAGAAGGTGTGATGCCAGATCTTCTCCATGTCGTCCCAGACTCCCAGTTGCTGACAATGCCGTGCTCAATGGGGTACTTGAGGGTGAGGATGCCCCTCTTTGATTGCGCCTCGTCCCCGACGTAGGCGTCCTTCTGCCCCATCCCGACCATGACGCCGGTGTGGCGCGGGCGGCCCACGATGCTGGGGAAGACGGCCCTCGGCGCATCGTCTCCGGCAAACCCAGCCTGACAAGAAGAGCACATGGACGCCAATGTTTCAAGGCAGTACCACAATTTGGCCAAGATCTTGCGACGCATAATAGTGTTTATTGGTAGGAATAGCCGTTTGAATAGGATAGGAATGAATGCATGAATACCTTGACCATGCCGGTTCCATTGTCGCAGACGAGGGGCTGGATGTCCTCTGCGTCGGCCATGTTCCTCTTCTTGTTCTTCTACCTGTCCGAGGCGAGGAAAGGGAGACAGATAGATCTCACAGCATTAGGTAGAGAGAGAGAGAGAGAGAGAGAGAGAGAGAGATTGAAACAGTGGTTACAGTTACAAAGGAGAAAGGAACGATGCGGTGCGATGCAATGCAATGCAACGAATGCTCGTGAATCAAGGATCTAGTGCTAGTCCTTTTAAGTAAAAGGGCATTAAAGATTTGTCCATCCAACCAATCTGAAGGACGGACGGGAAGAAATTGGAATTAGAGCACGATCCAATCCTAGGAGGGGGGAGTGGTGATGGACAGCGGATCAGTTAAAGATGGCAGCTTTGGATTCCATTTCATGAGAATAATCCGAAGCAAATATCCCATGCATCAGTGCGTTGTTGCGGGGATCCGACTTCCGACCCGATCCTATTTAGATCCCGATTCCGAAAGCATGGGAGGAATGGTCAATGGGTAGAATAAGCGGGGAGAAGTAGATTAGAGAGATGGTTACCGAGAAAGAGGAGGAGATGGGGAGATGCCGCCGCCCTTGCTTGTTTCTTTCGCTCGTTCTTGCTTGCTTTCTCGAGAATGCAATGGCTGGAGGAGGAAGAATGGGTATGTATAGGGCTTGGGTCGGGGGAGGGGGTGGGCCCGGGATGGCAGTGGCCGCAGACCTGCACAAGCGGAGGCCCGCACTCCTCGCCCACCGTCACTCCCGGCTCCTCGGTCATCAGCCTCCCTCGCGTCTCCGGCCGGCCGGCCGAGTGCTGCTCGCTCTCCCCTCTTCCTTCTTCCTCGGCCACGTCACCCCTTAATCGGCGCCGTCCGATCTGCCCTCCTCCCCTCCTGCTCTCCGCTCGCATAGCCCCTCCACACCCACCATTGTGCCCTAGCGCCTCCCGGCTTGCCCTGTTACCCATGCCGGATTCCTGATGCATTTTTTTTCTATTTTTCCCCCTTTTGCCTTCCCTTTCATGTCAGATTCCTCGTACATTTTTCATCTTCTTTTCATTTTTGCTGATGGCTCATCTTATCGATGTTCTAAGCTCAAAAGTAGACATTTATTTGTTGCTTGCTTGAATAAAGTGACCACCACTAGTACTCCGTTTGTATGTTTTTGTTTCCCCCCCTAATAATCCATGCCGATTTTCCTTTTCTTACCAGGTCCTACACACATGTTCCTCACAATCATGCACACACTGATACGGATTACTGTACATGCAGAGAATTTAACCTACCGACCACCAAGCTAGGTCTTGTTAGGCCCTGTTTGGCACAGCTTCATGAGCTGTTGTGAGCTATTTTTTACCAAACACCCTTTTTGCAAACAGCTTCATGGAAATATCTCCTTAAATCACGCTCTCACAAGGGAATGGGGTGGGGTGAAGCTGAAAATAGTAGCTTTTCACAGCTCTCTCCCTCAGGCTCGCAGTTCTAAGAACTCACTGCCCTTATAGTTGACAGAAATTACAGCACTTTGTCACTGGGTCTCCACGCCTGTTTCCTCTCCTCCCGTTGGCACTTCTCTAATGATTTTAATTTTTTTATTTTAATTTTTTAATTCATACTCATTCAAATATATTATTTTTTAATTCATATGACCATATACAAACATACAACTCCAAATGTTAGAACAAGTCAGGTAGACAGGGGCATCTTGAACAATTGCCCTCTTTCAGCCATGCATGAAGCTGTTTTGCCAAACAGTTTTCCAAAACAGTTTTAGCTTCACCGGTGAAGCTGCTCGTGAAGCTGAAACAAAAAAAACAGCTTTACTAGTGAAGTTGAGCTATGCCAAAAGAGGCCTTAGTTTCCATTCATTGTGGCCTCGATGGTGCTTTAGCTTCCACCAGAAAACGATTAGGTTTCCTAGGTTTTCCTGGTGAATTATATGCTTCTCATTGGCAAACTCACAGGGTCCAGTTATCGGCATCACTTCCTTAATTGGAAAAAAAACTAAATTAAATAGTAGTTCGTTTGTTAGAATAGCACCTGGCCGTTAGGTGTGGAAAAGAGAATGAACTGGCACATGCCTACAAAATAGTAGATGGAAGAAGTGAGCTGAAGTAAGCTATATGTCTTGAAATGTATATGTGCAGAACTGAAGCAGATTTCAGCGTTAATGGATCATTGGTCTAGCTGTGATGTATTTCCATCTTTCAGTGTGGAAAATAAAAAATCAAATTTCATCAAGCGACTTCTGAAGGTATTGTATCTGCAAAAATAGCATGCTGAGTGATTATTCCAATTTAATCTATTGGAAAGTGCAAAGTAACCAGTCGGAGGTTGCATTCATCTTACATGTTGCAGGCTCGCAGAACACAGGCGTAGCTTGTCATTCAGTATATACTTCAAGGCTGCCGTTGATTAGGTTAGTTTACCTTTCACCTTCTGCTGCTGTGTCCTCAGATAACGTGTGTTCTTTGTATCTTCGAATTGGAGCCAACAACCAAGGTCTATTTGGGACGCGGGAAATTTTCCTATTTTCTACAGAAATTGAACTGTTTTTTTTTTATGAAATTCTTGTGTTCTAAACAGGACCTTACTGGAATGTCGGGAAATTGTGCATGCAGTCTTTTACATATAAATGTACCTTACGCTGCAAAGCTGCAAGTAAGATTTTGACCTCGCGGTTTCTTATGAGGTATTTTCCCTGCTTGTGAGGTCTAATATTGAGAAAGAAGAGATCTCAACAGGCCGCCCAACGGATTGCGGATATATGTAGCTTTGACCTGAGGCTGGCTTCTGGCAGCGCTATTACTTTTTGATTGGTACTTTTCTTGCAATATATACATTGGATCTACCCGTATTTATCTCATGTGTACCTTCTGCATGCAATTCTTTCAGTTACAACTTACAAACCTGCAAATTTTGTTTGGTATCTCACATGCGAAATATATTTCAGTTTTGATGCAAATGTCCTGTGCAAATCTTTATAGGCGTTTACTGTTGCTTTAATCTTGCCCTATATATTTTTAGTGCCTCTTTTATTGTAGGTACTCTTTAGGAAGTTTGAAGATTTGATTGTACTGAAAGCCCCCTTTTCTTGTGCACAATGCAGGGCGCTGTTGAACATGCACAAGCCACTGGCCATGTCAATTTCCAAGAATACAACCGAATGCAAATACTAGTTCTGATGTAAACTGTTTCATTTGTTACAATTGATATTCTTCTTCGGCTGGATACGGTATATTGTAATTGCAATTTTTGTTGCAGGGCAAATTTTATTATGGTTAGCACCAGTTTGGATAATGCAGTGTGATTTGATGTTGACTGTTAATTAAGTTCTAGAGATCCATGGGGTGCGTGTGGCAGCCTCCTTATCAGCTTGTGATCTTTGTTTTTTTAAGCCTCAAGTGGTTCTGTAACGAGTCATTTGATAATAGAAGAAAAATCTTCTGCAAGATGCGTGTGCTTATTATGCTTTTGCTGCGCTTCTTTAAGAAAAAAAAGAGAGAAGCTTTTGGTGAGTTGAGGTTGGTTACTGCCCATGGGCCATGGGCCAAGCCCAGGTTAGGCTACGTGACCCAGGCTGCACGCCAGATTTGTTCACTCCCTTGGGACAATCTTATTAGTTCCTAGCTGGTGGGCTCAGTAGGCAAGAATCCATGATTTGGTGGAAGAACACACCTAAAAATAAATAAAAATAAAGAATGAAATAGTCATCAAGCTAGGAAGTCATATGTTGAAATCCCATAATTCACCGGTGACAAGGATAGAGTAATCCTTAAATTATTACGTTATTGTATTCCTCGAGTATACCCCTTATCGATAAGGGGGAAATTTTATAAAGTGGTCGTAAGTCTTTCTACGATCACGTGGTCATAAACTCTCATACGACCACATACTCATAAGTCCTTCTACAAGTATATGGTCGTAAGTTATTTTACGATCACCTTGTGGTCGTAGATCTTTCTACGACTAATCTATCTCTAATATACCTCTTATTGATAAGGGAGAAAATTCACAGGTTAGTCATAAGACTTGCTACGATCAGATAAGTCATAAGTACTTTTACGATCACTTAGTCGTAAGTCTTACTATGACCAGATAAGTCATAAGCACTTCTATGACCACTTAATCGTAAGTCTTGCTACGATTAGATAAGTCGTAAGCACTTTCATGACCACTTAGTTGTAAGTCTTGCTACGACCAGGTAAGTCGTAAGCACTTCCATGACCACTTAGTCGTAAGTCTTGCTACGACCAGGTAAGTCGTAAGCACTTCTACAACCACTTAGTCGTAAGTCTTGCTACGACCAGGTAAATCATAAGCACTTCTACGACCACTTAGTCATAAGTCTTACTAGACTAGATAGTAGTAAACACTTCTATGACCACTTAGTTGTAAGCTTTGATACGATCAGATTCATAAGTACTTCTACAACCATGTACTTGTAAAATCTCCTACGATCACCTTATGGTCGTAGACTTTCCCACGAGTCGTATATTTCTGATCGACTTGTCTAACGACGTCCTGTCACATCGTGGGGTGTCTGAAAGGTGGTTAGAACGTGCATTTATTCCTGATAACCGTATATGATCTCTCTCTGACAACAACCTCTACACGGCGAATGGCTACCACGTTTCTCTGACAATAACATCTATCAGATGGTTATCATCCGAAATGTTA
This sequence comes from Dendrocalamus latiflorus, assembly GCA_017311315.1. NCBI lineage: Eukaryota > Viridiplantae > Streptophyta > Magnoliopsida > Poales > Poaceae > Dendrocalamus > Dendrocalamus latiflorus. The sequence goes on along the minus strand of CM029639.1, from coordinate 46,509,688 downwards.
AGGCGTCTTCTGGCGCAGTACAACGGCCGCTGCTTCACCAACTATATAAAGGGTTAACATCACAGAAGGATGGGATCGAATCCTTTGGGAGATCAGTAATATTGCTACACTTCCTCACTTGTAATTAGTTCTTTTGAGCAATAACCATACAGGAAGTATGGTTGATATTCTCTCAGAAGATGATCCGAACCTGTATAAAATTTTTTGTGTCTCTATTCTGTATGATTTGAGCCAAATCTTGAGTGCTCTTCTGAATTCAAAAAATCATACGTAAGATCGATATTAGAACACCGACAACTAGTTAACCAAAAAAAAACTCGCATCTACCCTAAAAACGCAGGTGATCATCGGTGCTTTGCCGGTTGGACTACCTATGGTTCGGTCATGCATGCTGCCTAGCTAGTTGCGAGGATGTTGCGGGATCAAATCTTAGGAGACACTAATTAACTGAGAAGATAACCTACAACAAGCCTTAAAACGCTCGCCAGTTAGACAGCCACCGTACGGTTGGTCGTACTGATCTAGCTTTCATTTAGAAAAAAAAGAGATGAAATATGTGCAACATTAAGTTACATATACGTGCACCTGGAGCCCATGCATGCTCGCCTTATTACTGTTGTACTTCCACAACGATGGGTCCTGATGTTGCATATATAGTTATCTCCCAAGTAGCGTTTCTCAAACATCTATTAGCCTAGCTCGCTAGAGGTTAGAGGATGCTAATTGTGTTTAGAGAGATTAATTAGAAGTGTTGTCTCTCATACTCCACATGGCAAGGTAAAAGAAAAGGGTATAGATATAGTCATCATAATTCGGCTCATGAAGAAGTAGACATTAGATAACCTCGTTAACAAATTATCATATCTCTTGTGTACTTTTATTTTTTGTGTGATCATGCATCTTCCTCGTAGCGTTGGTCGCCGCCGGTTGCAATAAGAAGGTAGGTCAGCACGTCACAATTCGGCGTGGCCTTCCTTTTCAAACCCTTTTTGACTCATGCATGCACTTGGTCGTCCAGTAGATCTCCTCTAGTCGTTGTCACTTTCTCGATCCAATTCGCCATTTCCTCGTGACACATCATGCAATTCGATTGGACGATCCAATTCGGCCTCCTTGGCTTTCTTTTCCATGTTCAAATACTAAATTATCACGCTTTTTAAACGACATATCATATAGTCTACAGCGAGTCTACTCGATCGCTATAGAAATATAGAATAAAATGCCACGACATCAGACGGAAAGCAACAGCTGATACATATATTGGACGATCGATACTTCGATAGTGCAGCATGATACGCCCATGTATCCTACTCAATGCTAAGGATAACTTCCGAATAAGAAGCCTGTACAAATATTATAGACGGTTAGTACCAAAAACAGTCTGTGATATTCTGTATATCACAGACGGTCTTTGTTATTAACCGTCTGTGATAGTCGAGTATCACATGCGTTTTTTTTATGAAAAACAGTCTGTGATAGTCGAGTATCACATGCGGTTTTTTTGTACTAATCATCTGTGATAACCACCTATTATCACTGACATATAAATATCGACGGTTTCGAACCATCTGTGATAGAACTGTCTGGAGCAGTGTCACCAACTCACCATTGCTAGCTGCATGGGATAAATCATTGCATGGACTAGTGCAAATTGCACTGCATGTGCTTTATATGTGTAGTGATTAGCTTAGCTAATTACTTAGAACAAAGTTGCAGTGTGTGTGTGCGTCCTGCTGCTGGTGTGGTAGTACCAAGAAACAGGTCTACACAGTAAACCAGAGGGCAACCGAGCATATCATTCTGCATGCATATGCATCACAACATGGCATGGCATGCGCATACATAGGCCTTCTCTTTTAACATGCATGCATGAGGTCTCCGTAATTAAAAGCTAGCTAGACTCAAGGGGAGCATTGATTCCCTCCTAATCATCATCATTTCCCTCTTGGACCCTAGACCATTCCAGTCTCCAGCACAAAGCAAAGCAAAATATTCTTGGTGCATGATAGTAGCTGGTATTATATGGCGCTGAAATGTGACACCATGATTTCAAATATTCAAATTAGGGTATATTTTTTTTGAAAATACCAATTTTAGGGTATATACCCATCTATATAATTCAAATGAAACATATACCTTTGAAAAAATATACTCAAATTCAAAGTTTTGAATGAATTTAGATTACATGCTTTACTGATTTATATATATAATCAGTAGATACCTATAATTAAACTATCATTAAAAGGCAACTACAATTCAAATTTTAATTCAAACTTTCGGTAAACTAGTTAAACTTGACATCCAAAAAAATTCAAATTATTTTTGCATACGATACATAAAGAAAATATCTATTTTAGTTCATGGTGCCTAAGCACCATGGTGTCCCGGTTAATTGTACTATACATATATAGAGCATATCTAGTGCAAATGGTCTTTTCAGTGCAAACATGCAAACATGAATCAAGGCCGACGGATCCACTTTCTACGCCTCGAATCTGTGCGGGTGGAATTCCTCAAAACTTAACGCACTTTTACACATAACCCTTGCTTCGCCTGCGCTTTTCCACCCGCCTCAGTCTCTTTTCCATCTCAAGGGAAGTTGTCACCGCCTTCTACACCCTTTTCCATTCGCCGTCTCAATCCCCTTGAGTATTTCCATTCGCTGCCCACTCGCATCGCCGTCCACCGCCCCCTCCTCCACCCCCAGCGCCTACCCCTCTACCCCCCGGTGTTTCCCCCTTCCCTGTAGCATCGTTGCCAGGCTTCGACCCGGTGCCCAACAGCACCATCCCACCGGTGCCACCCCCTCCACCACCTCGGCACCACCCCCCTTCCCTGCAGTGCCGCCGCCAGCCTCCGACCCGACGCCCGATAGCACCATCCCCCCGACGCCATCCGGGGCTCCTTGGCACTGCCTCCTTCCCTACAGCATCGTCGCTAGCCTTTGACCCAGCGCCTGACACCACCATCTCTCCTCGACGCAACCCGAGCTCCTCAGCTGCCGCTCCTCTGGCCTCTGAGGATGCTCTAAACGCGTGATCCATTATAATGTGTGTTGTATTAAGGATTGCCAGGGTTATACTCAGATTTCTATTTGTATGTTCAATTTGTGTAATGTAAGCAATTTCAGAGATGTTAATGTGAGTTGAGCAATTTCTGTTTTGTATACTCATGTGAGAATGTTATGAATATTGAGCTCTATGTCCTAAATATTGAGCTCAGTGTCCTAAATATTGAGCTCTATGTCCTGAATATTGAGCTTAATGTTCTGAATATTGAGCTTAGCTTATGTGAGCATGTTGTGAATAGTATTAGACATGGTCTGTGATGTTACTTAGCTCCTTCATGTTCTACTACCACATAAATGGTCATCACAGACGATTCGAAAACCGTTATCACAAACAGTTCCTTGAACCGTCTGATTTCATGGGTTAGTGAGAATAGGGGTTATTCGCAGACTATTTTTGAACCGTCTGTGAAAATCATATCAAAGACTGTTCAGAACTAGAACTGTCTATGATCGTCCGTTATCACAGATGATTCAAAAAATAGAACCGTCTGTAGTAGTCTGTTATCACAAACGGTTCTTGGTAAAAACTGTCTGTGATGTACAAGTATCACAGACGGTTGGTATATAGAATCATATATGATACTTTTTCATTATAAATAGTTTGTAGATAGAACTGTCTGTGATGTGCAAGTATCACAGATAGTTTTTGGTTCGAGCCGTCTGTGATAGTCCTTCACAGATGGTTTTATGATATAAATCGTATGTGATAGTTCATTCTATACCATTTTTTTTGTTTTTGGCTAAGCCTCAAGAAATGTTAGCTATGCTCTTTGAAAACAATCAAATACAGTAGAAAACACAACAACATATTCTATTTCCATTAAGATTAGAATCCACAATTACAACATTATAAGATAAGGAGCAGGTTAAGATTAGAATCCACAATTACAACATTATAAGATAAGGAGCAGGTTGTCCATCTAACATAACAAAAACATGGCAAGAACACCTTTTCTAATCCTACGAACCCAACTCTTAAATATGGCAAGAACATAGAAAAAACAGACATCCTAGTAGACAGTAGAAGCTCAACCGCGTCGACGATGCCTCTATGCTACTTTCACAACACCTTGCCGTCCGTAGACTTGAGTGCTACTTTGTAAGGGCCATCGGGGTCAGGGTCAAGGAGGAGGACGGTGAGGAGGCTGGAGAGATATTGAGTGACGGTAGGGTATGGGTTTGGGTGAATATTTATAGAGGGGGGAGAGGCGAGAGTAAGAAAAGTTTTAGCAGAATGGGCATGGAGACGAAGAGGTGGCGCTATGATCCGTGGGGTGGGGGTTGGTTGATTTCTATTGACTGAGATTAGGTTGGGGGAGGATCGACGGGCCCAACGACCAGAGACATAATTATCATAGGTGGTTCTATATGCCAACCGTCTGTGATACTCATACATCATAGACGGTTCTAAGCTAAAACCATTTGTAATGTGTGAGTATCATAGACGGTACTGTATATATATGACGCTGAAATGGGGCACCATAGTGTCTGGGCACTAAGTCTCCCTGTCTTTGGATTGCTTTTAGATACGTGCAAGTGTAATATATCAGACAAACCCGTTAACATTCGTTAATTTGAAAAGACGTCAATTTGGAAAGGAAGTCATTGATTTAGCATGCTGAATCAATTATAGATAGAAAATCTCAATCATATAGTCTGGATACATGGTGCCCCTATTATATATATGGTTAGCCCCTTGTGATTATGTACTAATTCCACTAATTAATTATTCCATCTCAGATAGAGAGTACCTAGTTAGGTTGAGGTTTAGCTAGGTTTTTTAAGTAGCATTAGGATGTGCTGTCATTTTAGAATATGCATAGACTATGATCGATTGGATTTGTCTTATGTATGATGCATAATTAAGGATATTGTGACAGTGATGAGAAGCTAATTGCAAGAATCCCATGCAATTAAGCATGAGTAGAGTACACCCTAAGCTAGCTTGTAAATTTGGTGAGTTATACTGCTACCGTTTCTGACCACCTTTGTTGCTTTCATGCACAGGACAAGCTAGGCCTACGCATCAGTAGGTTTAAGTGCAATTATGTGAAGTACTGGGTTAGTTAGGCCCAAGGGCCCCCTCCATTAATTTGAGGAACCTAACCTAGTTCTGCACTGGCATTTCTCTGCTCATGGAAGTTGGTACGTACAAATTGCACCGTAGCTACTATTAATTTTTTCTAAATTATTTAATTAAAAAATAAAAAAATAAGAGAGAAAAAAAATAAAAGTACCATTAGGTCTCCACAGACAATAGAAAGGGAAAAGAAAAAACAAAACCAAACAACCCAAAAACAAAAAAAATTGAAATTAAAAACCAATGTATTCTAAGTGGCTTCTGATTTTAAAAAGGTAAAAGTCAGAAAAAGTTAGAAGCCATTTGAAGCGGCCCAGTCATCCTGGAATGCTAATTGCTCAAATATTTATTTTGCAATCAAATGGCCTGCTGCACCTGGTGCTGTGGTGCATAATTTGCAATCATGAAGCCAGCAGAGAGAGGGGCCCTGGCTATCATCTGCTGACCAGATCTGAATGAACTTCAGAAGTGAACCTTCACCATACTGTGCATATCTGCATTGGCAGGTAAATTCTCAAGTATATCTCTTTTTATGAGGAGATGAGTTGCAACTTTTTACTACCATTCACTCTATCTAGAAGTTACCCTAGAAATAGAACCAAGAAAAGGTGATAAATGCATGAGAGAAGGCTGTATCTGCACATGCCTGCAGGCTAAATATTACTGGTATTTACTGCACCAAGGACCTAAATGACATACTTGGAACGAGTACCAGAATATACAGATTAATGCTAAGATTGAATCTTTTCTGAGTTTGGTAATGTAATGCATAAGAGTTGTTAAGCTCATGGCCCTACTCAATAAACCAGCCAACCCTAGAGTAGCTGTTTCTGGCCATTGCTTCATATTTTATACTACTGATACCTAACCTCACAATCTTTCTTTGCTGAATGACAGTGTGAGGGAAAGCTTAAGCCTTTGCCCTAGCTGGAGGAAGAGTAAGGCCATCTAATTAGGAAGCATCATTTGATGCCTTTCTTGACTACTTTTGACACTATGCATGCTTCTCCAGTTCTCCTCTCAATGAAATTGTCTTGCCATGCTTGCCACCGCATGCATTTCTCCTCCTCCTCCTTGCTCTCATGCATGCCCGATGTTTGATTCCCAAGCACAGAATTGCTGGGGGGCCATTAGTATTTCTCGATGGCCCCACCAATTTATTGAGTGGACTAGGAGGGTGTGGGTGAAGGTATCTTCATCAAGACTATTCTTGTTGTCAGTTGCCATATGTACTACTGGCTAATGCGACGCGTCCTACCATTGCCGTGCAATTTTTCTTGAGCTGCCGAAGCTCGTTAGCTCTTGAAGCTCAGGATGAGACAATAGGATGCAGCTATGCAAGTGCGGAATTATGCGTTCAGAATGATTTTTTTTTCCCACTACAACCCACCTATTTTAGATTGATGATACATACCGCCCGCTCATTTGGGCTGAAATTTGGTGGTTTATAACTGAAATTACATTGTAATTAATGGTGGCTTATTTGGCATAATTAAATTTTAAAATAGAAAATATGTTAGCCCATCACGTGTAATGCAAACGACTACAGAAAAAAAAAGAATCGGAAAAAAAGCTCAAAAAACCCGAAAAGCCAGAAAAAAAAAGAAATTTAGAAATAGTGAAAAATAAATCAAAAGTGAGAAGTTAAAACTGAAATGAGCGAGACCATATTGTTTGAAACGAACCTTCATAGAAAAAAGAAAACTTGCTAAGCTTTTAGGGGTTGTTTGGCACGCATGTGTTTGTGAACGAAAGTGTGCTGATTAGTGAGAGAAATGTCTGAATTAGTCCCTATGTTTGACAGGTACGAACCTCGTCTGTCGGCGAACGCAAGAAAGTCCCTACGTGTGACAGGTACGGACCTCGTCTGTCAGCGAACGCAAGAAAACAAGAAGAGTCGACATGAAGCATGATTGACACACATCGTGATACAGTTCTCTCGATTGATCAGACCGTGAGACTGATCAGAGGATGCAGCTCACGTGGCATCTCCCGGACCTCTCCATCCATGATCCACCCAGTGAAACAACAGTTCCTTATGCTGATCAGCAAGGAAAATTCAGAACTTCTCCAATCCATGCGTGCAAAGGTTAGGATCAGCAGAGCTGGCAGGCTTTTACAATCTCCAGGAGTGTGTGCACTGTGCCTGATGATACATCACTTTTCCAATCCGCAGGAGTGTGTGCACTGTGCCTGATGATACATCACTCACAACCTGCAGCAGTGTGTGCACTGTGTCTGATGATACATCACTGGATTAGCACTGTGCAAAAATAAAAGGTTGCATTGTGTGGATATGAGTGTATAATATTGAAGCTAATCATGTCTAGATTCCTAGGAGAATAAAAGGGCTTAGACAAACCATAAGAATTCGGATTGATGCACTTGCAGTTGTTCCATAATTCACATGGAGCTAGCTCCAACCTCCAGGAAATGTGGATCTGCTGCAGACCTGTAGTCATGCAGTGGCATGTATGTAAGCCATCGGATGGAGAATCGATGGTCCAAATCGAGTTGGGTAGAAAAATAGATGGATAGAAATTTTAGCGTCGCCTCGATACGGATCGTACGATGGCTGTGCAATGGATCTGCATCCCAACAACTTTAGTGCTGCTAAGATATTTATATGCGATTTTTAGTCGATATAAATAAAGTTATAATATATATATATACTATAATCGATTAGTAGATTATAGTTTAAAAAGACACTTCATTTAAAAGATATGTAATATAAAAAAACTGTTTACTATAGAAAATTATCTTTTAGAAGCTAATACCATCAGACCTATATATTTGTGCCAAAATATGATATTAACTCAATAAAACCAGTGAATTATGCACTTAAACATTACATTCTATATCTCATCCTCCTTCCATTTGGCATGATCGAATGTTCAAGTAACGTAGAACTAAGGCCCCGTTTTGGCACAGCTCTAACTCCAAGATCTATGCTGGATCTGTAGTTTGTTGACTAAATTAAAGTGATTTAAATGTTTTTATTTAATATATAATATAAATGAAATGAGTCATGTAAATGCACTTAACATGCCTGCAAGTCTAGATCCAGGATTTTCTAGAGCTACAGATGACCAATTTTAGGAAATCTACAGATTTTTTTAAAGTTAGAGCTCTGCTAAACAGGGCCTAAGTGGTACCGGATTGTTGTCCGGTCTATGTGCACAGTGCCCCTTCTGGGTGATTAGTTGATGGCTATTTATTTCCCTGGATTTAATGGTGACAATTGTACATCCCCACGACGGCCACCCAGTCACATCAGGGCACAATCATACTGTTCATTGACGCGACAAAGGGAAAGGGGAGGGGACCGCACACGATATATATGTGTTGCAACGGAAGCTATGAATTCGTTTTTATCGGTTTATGGATTTTGATTTTAACTTAAATAGTAATAATTTATACGGAGTTGTACGAGAAGAGATAAACTCGTGTGTGATTTTGATTGATATAAATAAAATTACTATAACATGTATTATAATCAGCTAGTAGATCCTGTCTTGTAAAGACATTCCGTTTGAAAATTAGGTAATATAAAATACTATTTATATAAAAAATAATTTTTAAAAATCAATATGAACATGATCTAGCATAGAGTGGTACAATTGGACGAGCTAGTCTCATCATCCACGGCCATTGCAATCGATCCTTGCAGAAGTTTCCAATGGCTGGCTAGCTAGCATCTACTAGCTATGGAGGAAGTAGTTGCTTTGTGCAGATGCATGGAGGAAAAGAACCTAGAAGAATTAACTGATGCTGTGAGCATGTACAAGGAGTCCAAGTTATTGCCATTCTGGTACAACTACTTGGGCGGTTAGAAAATCCTTCACCAGTTGTAGTACAAGAAGCCTGAATGGAAAAAAGCAGCTCTTTTTAGCTTCTCTTTTTTGTGAAAGTACTTATGCTACAGTAACTAATTTTTAAATAAAATGTCTTTTTAAGATAGCATCTATAAGTTAATTATAGTAGATACTATACCGACTTTAGCTATATCGGCCAAAATTGTACGCGAATGTCTCTCTCCGTACTATCTCTTGTGAACAGTTATAATTCAAAATTTTAACCAATAAACCACAGCCCAAAATAACGACCCCATAGTAGATGTAAGAGAGGATAATTATGGTAACTAGAAAGCATAAGCCATGTACAATGGTGTGATGTTAGCTATCTGTAAGTCTTGCCATGTAGGATACAAGATAATGTGAAGGAGAGAGAGGGAGTATAGAGAATTGAATCGTCTCTCATATAACAGTTGACTATAACATAAGAAATAAGATACATGTGTCATGGAGAAACTGTCTATAGCGACATGTAAAAAGATAACACATTGTATGAGCTGTCTTTAGGATTAATTGTCTATAGATGACATGGAAGATTATAGACAACAGTTATTTATACCATTGTACATACCCTAATAATGCACAATTGACGGGCACTTTTACTGGATATAAGTTATAGGTCTTGTTCTTTTTTTAGTTTTGGTTTCTCCGAAAATCGAAATAAACAGAGTGACTTTTTTAAACGACTTTTTAAGTCTAATTGTATATGTTATTTATTATTATCTTAAAAAATACAAACAGGATCATTAATCGCAGCTAAAAGAGCCCAAGAAACATGACGGTATACAGCTATATGCAACACCTATGGCACCTACCATCTTGAGGTGCTTGCCCATTCCCTAACCGTTGTTTGCCCATTCCCTAGTTAGGAGAACGTACTTTTCAACCCCAAAGAGCTCTGTCACCTATAGCAAAGTACTTTGCAATCCCAAAGAGCTCTGTCACCTATAGCATTTTCCACACTACGGGCCTGTTTGATTCATAACTAGAAGTTGCCTAACCACAAGTTAGGTGTGCCACAGTTTTTAGGTAGCTATTTGGTTTACTGACGTAACTGTGGTATGCCACACTTTCTTAGCACCCAGCCCCACACGTCATAGACTCAGTTTCTTGCCAAACTTTGCCACAAGTGTGGCTTCGATTTTGTTAGCCACACTTTCTGTGGCAGCCATATATTGCCTAAGCTTAGGCATGATAAAATTAGGCACCAACCAAATAGGTCCTACATCTTGTAAATGATTGGCCCCGTCTTACTATTGCCTGTGCAAGGAAACTAGAAGAAAATATAGTTGCATTCCACTCTTGGACAAAGTTTCCCACAAAGAACTTAGTCCTTTCCCCAAAGTAGTCAGAGAGAGAGAGAGACTCTGAGAGATATTTTTAGGTGTCCCAACAAGAGTAATATGGTCCTAGCTCCACTGTAGCCTGCATGGGGTGGACAGATGGGCGCATTTCTTAAGGAAGTTTTACCGTGCAATGCAAGGTTCCTGACTCTGTTCAATTTAGTTGTGGTTAACGGTTTTTAACTTTTAAAAACCTTTAGTTAAAATAGCATTGTAACGGTTGTTACCTTTTAATTAAGACATTCAATTAAAACAAAATGAAGAAAAAAAAAGACAATTAACGTTATATCTCTACGAACAATACAAACAAAAAGAAAAAAGCTATGTTAAGAAGTCAACACATTCAAAACGGCTTCTGATCTCTGAAACATACACTACTATAGAAAAGCTCATCACAAACGGTTCGGAAACGTCATCGCAGATGATTTTTGAACCGTCTGTGTTTATTAGTCTGTAATACTCTAAGTGCATTACAGACGATTCCTAAATAGAACCGTTTATGATAACGATTATTATAGACGGTTCTTACTATGAATCATCTGTGATAGTATATTATCACAGACGGTTCTGAACTGTCTGTGATAAGATTCGACCAAACTCAAAAATAGGCCTCCTTCAGTTCATCAACATTATCTGATTACACTGTTTGTGCTAATTGTGCTATAAAATAGCGCAATCAGAGAATACAGATGAACCAAAGCATACCTATTTATGAGAACAAGATCATCTTAGCCATATCTATCCAAGCATCACATGCAAGAACAAAGGCATCAACAAATAATTTTCACATGCATCATATCCATCCAAGCATCAAGGAAGGGATGGAAGGGGATTGGATGGGGGTATGAACAAAGTACTGGCGCCGATGAAGGAGAGTAGGTGGCAGCGTCATCGTTGTGTCACGACGGTGACACTGTAGAAGACACTCTTACAACAAGAGTGCCTTTTACAGTGAACCATGGCGTCACAACCGGGCGCAGAGGAGCTCAGGGAGGCAGCCAACGCTTCGATCGGCGGCTTGAGGAAGCTAGCAGGCGGATTAGTTTGGAGTGTGTTTGGGAGAGGCGTGTGGGGAGCCATATATAAGGGTATTTTGGTAATGGAACCGAGAGGTCGCGGCGCTTCAATTTGAAAGTTTAAATAGAGGGGCGGCAAAATATTATAGACGGTTTTTTAAAACAAATTGTTTGTGATGAGGTAATATCACAGATGATTTTTAATACAAACTATCTATGAAATATCACACACGGTTTAAATAAAAACCGTCTGTGATATTTCTCTTAACAGATGGTTTGTATTAAAACCATTGTACTTAATACTGACTGTTTTAGTTAACCTTCTGTGATAAGATATCTAGTATAATTTATTTTATAGTAGTGATAAAAATCAAAAGCTAAAAACTATTTAAAATGAGCCTATGACAATTCTTTCTTTTTCTCTCTTTCCTAACTAGAAAATGTATGCTTGCAGCTATCAAGAGAACCAGAATGTTACGGGGGTGTTTGGTTGCCAGCCACAGTTTACCACGCCTAAAGTTAGGCAAGTTTGACCAACTTTGGGAGCTGTTTGGTTGCAGCCACAGTTGTGGCAAGATTCCCTTCCAGCAAATTAGGTCCCACGCGTCAATGACTCAAAAAAGTGTGGCAAGATTCCCTTAGGCTTGCTAAGGTGTGACAAAGAATTTGAGCACCTCAACTTAGACAAGTGTAGTAATTTTTATTGGCAAAGTGTGGCTAGCAACCAAACAACCCCGTAATGTCCCAATTCTTGGTTGGTATCTCTTGTCTCTATCTTCTACATCACCGTTCACAGAGTCCAACAGCTGCCCAGATGCCGATTTACCAGTCCTCAGATTTGACAAGTCGTGTGGCAGTTGTTAGCACATTTTTTTTAGCTCAGGGTGAACACATTGGAAGATATAGTAAATGTTTACCAGATTATATTTACTAGCACTTTGGCACTGCTTGTTTGTGCCAAATTTAGGGCAATGATGTATTTTTTCCCCTCCTCCCTTGTTTTGAACACCTTAACGAAAAAAATAGTCCACGAAGTTAAATAGCAAAAATATCATTTCATCCCTCTTAATTTCTAAAACAAAATATTACCTAATGCTTATTTTGTAGTTTTGCCCACCCGTACACATGAAAAAGACTAGATGCAGTGACATAGTATTACTTGTCACAATCAACACATGCTTCTTGAGCCTGCCCACAGTCTAGCTCATGGTCCTGGCACCATAGTGTACAACTGTGTCTGCAGTGTGGTACCACAAAAAAAAATCAGAGAAAACATGTTGATTAAACTGCTTGCAGCGTAAAGATAGGGCAGGTTTGAATGGGTTTATGAGTGGCTCATGCACTATCTGTAGTAACTAGCTTTTAAACAGTATAATTTTTTAAGACAGAGTTAATAGAAATATTATAGTAAAAAGTATACTGAGTTCTGCTGTACCAATCAAAATTATATACAACTATTTTTCTGTGTATACCACCTCTCACAAATAATCCGAATTCAAATATTTAAACCATAAACCATCAGTTAAAAAAACCCACCACTAGCCCTGTCTGGCTGTCACCATCGATCACAGGATTAATTAAGATGGGCATTATGCCATAATCAATCACCAGGACCAGACTATTCTTCTACTTAATCTGCACCTAATCAAATACATGAAGACTGCGTTAATCCACTCGTTTTAAATTTAGCTTCTGACTTTTAGCTTTTAATTCACTATTCTTTTATTTCGTTTTTCCTGGTTTTTTGTTTTTCAAGACTTTTTATCTTTTTTCCGTATTCCTTCGTATTATCCGTGATGGGCTAACCTATTTTTTTCTTCAAAATTTTAAATTTAATTATGCCAAATAAGTCATCATCAACTATAGTGAAAATAAGTTAGATACAGTGAAAAAAGACAAACCATCGCCAAATTGAGCACCACTTAAGAGGCTTTTACTTATGCCTTTTAGCTAAAAATAAATAGTACTTTAGAAGGAGAGCACGAGTGGTGGAAAATGGTGAGAGAGATGCGTACGCGTGACGTGAGTGAGAGAAGTAAGGTGCGTGATGTACCTGTACCCCTCTACCTTATTTCTGAAGTGAGACGATAGCGAGAGTAGTGGAGAAACCGTTTTAAGAAACCGAGTGTTTGTATTAGCTTTTGGTTTTTCTAAATAAAAATTAGAAGCAGAAGCAATACGAATATATATCCGATGTGTATATAATAAGTAGAAGCTCGTACTCCAGAAATATGAAATTATTTTCATATATATATATATATATATAAATGATTAGAAATGGCAGGAAAGGTACATACACATGAGTCACTGCCAAATGGTCTCTTCTCAAATTAATTTCCTATTGACATACACACACACTATTCGGTGGCTAAGCATAGAATAAGCGCGAGCCCCCTAGCAACACGACCCGAACCCAATCAGTCAATCGCAATCGCGCCACCTCCCTTTCAGTCAATCGCAATCGCGCCACCTCCCTTTCAGTCGGCGCCATGTACGGTTGGCAGTCATGTTATTGGTAGACCAGAAAAGTTACTTACGGTTACACATAAAGTTATCATCTATATGCAATGAGGTTACCATCCGCAGGGTAAAGTTATCATCCTTACGATAATGTTATTGTCTCCTGTATAACAAATTATCATATACAATACATAACGTTACTTACATGTATCACGTGCATTAACACCGCGCTCCTGGGTCCCATGTTACCCTTTTTCTAGGATTTAGTGGGGGTATGAAATCTGAACGGTTTTTAAGCCTACCTGGGAATCTCTCTTCATCTTTATAGTTGGTAACTTCGTAGTGTATGGTCGGTAACTTTTAGATCAATGACCTTTAACTTTTCTTATTTAGTGGTGGTAATTTCGTAGTGTATTGTCAATAACTTTTAGATCACTGAACAACAAGTTATTGTCTCCTGCACAACAAGTTATCATATACAATACACGAAATTACCTACAGTTATCATGTGCGTTAAAACTGTTCCCAGGTCCCATGTGCCGCTTTTTTCTGGGATTTAATGGGGTATGGAATCTGAACGGTTTTTAAGCCCACCTAGGAATCTCTCTTCGTCTTCCCCCGATTCAATCTCTCCCCGTATCTCCATCTCTCTTGCGAAAGCACCTCCCTAATCTGGTGACCTTGCCGCCTCATCGTCGGCTGCACATCCTAATCTGGTATCTTCTCTCGCCGCCTCATCGTCTTGATGTTGTTCCTATATTTTATACCTAATCCCCATTATCGCTAAAAATTTTGTGTTAGGAGAACAAATGAAGATGATGGGGAAGGCACCATCCAAGGCAAGCAAAATCACAATTGCGAATATCCAGAATGCTTTGGAGATCACTCTTGACCCTACCTAAGCAGAAACCGCCATTGTGAAATCCGTCAGAAATGCTCATAGCGCGAAGAGGAGGGATGATAGTTGCTCCAAATACAATGAGGTACGTGTAATATTGTAATACATGATTTTGTAAATCACTGGTGGATGTATAGTAAATTTCTAGTTTATAGTCGGTAACTTCGTAGTGTATGATCGGTAACTTTTAGATCAATAGTCTTTAACTTTTCTTATTTAGTAGGTGGTAACTTCGTAGTGTAGTGTCAGTAACTTTTAGATCACTGGATAATAACTTTTCTTATTTAGTAGAGGTTAATTATTGCTTGGCTTTGCACTAGGCCGTACTCAGATACAAGTTTTGACCAAGCCTTTTTGAACTCTGTGGGTGTTAGTGGATGCTTTATGATAGATAATATTTTATCCTTCAGCCCTTCGTGTTTATGGCAAAGTTTGTTCAGCTGCTCTTTGTTCTTCTTGAGAATGTGCCACCTGCATAGCCTACGTTGTGTGTTTACAAAAACTCTTGAAATGGTAGCTACCATAGTAGGGTCTTCATTTGCACATCCACATAACAGTAATTCAAGAGGAAGTTACAGTTGTACGTATCGGTGAGCATGCATATGGGGTCTTTACCACCCATGCATGTCTTGAACATTTCGAACAACCATTCGAAAGTATCCACCTTCTCGTCTCGCAGTAGAGCAATGCCAAAGATGGCATTTTGACTTAACGAACATCAATAGCGGCATGTTGTAGAGATTTGTGCGGTAAGTTGTATCGAACGTAACAACATTGCCAAAATCCGCGTAATCTACATGGCAGCTCGCGTGGCTCCAGTAGTAATTTTTGACAACGTTATTATCATCAACCTGGATATCATGGTAGAACTTTTCATTCTGCGACTTACACTCAAAGAAATTCATCAACTTGTTGATGTCGTCCGAGTTCTCGATCTGTTTGTTAGCAGCCTTCCTGTGTATCGAAAATAATATTATGAATGCATGGTAACCATCAATATTGGAGGTAGTAACTTCTTGTAATAAGGTTTAGCAACTACCAGTTTTCAAGATCATGTGTGGTAAAAGGAATGTTGTGCTGTCCTCCATGAAGTTCAGACAAAGCGTTCATGCTGCAATTATTGGGTACTTTGTTTATTTGCAACGTGTCGATGTACTACATAATCAACAGATCCTTGTTATTGTGTCCTGGCATGAAAGCGACCATGGATGGTGTTGCACATAGCACATGGTTGTGTTCTAGTACCACCTTCTCGATGACAAATGAGCTTTCCTTCTTCTTGCTCTTCAGCTTAATGAAGGCTTTGCACCCTGTTCTCTTTGTTGTTCTATCTCTTTTCCGTTCCTTTCCAGGCGTGTAGAACTTGTTTTTTCCCTCCCAGCTACAACATATCTCCCTGACTGTTATCCTCGTTTTGCTCTTTCTTACTTCAAAACTGACGTGCCTTGCATACTCATGATAGAAATTGTATGCGTCTTCATATGTATTGAATCATTGCAACAACTATGGTGTCATGCAAGCCGGCATGCTAGGGTCCTGAATGGTTTATAGCAAGGTGGACACATGATCTTATGGTAATGTACAAGTGGTAATGTCAGTAACTTATATATATTCGAATAGTAACTTCAGACTTACATGTGTGTATGACCTTGTCTGACCTAGAGTTACCATGTCATCGGTAGTAATAGACGATTGCAGTGTTATAACTGATGTATGCATTAATGGATCTCGCCTTGCCTATAGACTGTCGACTTTGCTATCGTGTGCCATGGTGGGAGTACTCACCGCAATTGGAGTCAGGTCGATCACTGTGGATGATGCTATTACCTCCTGAGTCTTCTCTCCTGACACCCCCTTCTTTATCCTCATACGACATCTCTTGTTGCTCAGTTACCATCGAAGCACTCGCGACTTCGTCCGTCGCCATTTCTCCTAAAGCCATTCGTCAGGTTAGTGGAAGTTACTCTATCTTTCTCTAGTGCGACCTTTCAAATTGGAAATCTGGATGAAACACAATGAGATGTAATCAGTAGTTCTAACTAAAAGAAATGCACCTCAATCAACCCACGATACGGAATCCCGAAATTATGGGTATAATAATCTAGATGAATAACAACGAAATTGCATCGTTGTATAGAGGATGGCAACTCCATTGGTAGTAGATTATAACTTATTATTATACTAGCGACAACTTTCTGTATATCAGAAGATACCTTTTTTCTGTTAGTGCCTTTTCTGCGCGAAAGCTATTCGATACTCCGTTGCTACTTGAACACCATCCGATTCTCCTATGCTACTCGAATACCGTCCAATGCTCTGAAGCCGCTCGAATGTCGTCCGATACACACACATACATATATACATATACACATACACACATACATATATATACATATATATACACACACACATACATACATACATACATACATACATACATACATACATACATACATACATACATACATACATACATACATACATACATACATACATACATACATACATACATACATACATACATACATACATACATACATACATACATACACACATACACACATACATACATACACACACACATATATACATACACACACACACACACACACATATATATAGACACACACACATACACACATATATATACATACACACATATAGATATATATACATATATACACACACACACACACATAGATACATATATATATACATATAGATATATCTATGTATGTTTGTATGTATACACACACATACATATCAAGTTACTATGTCGCGTTCACAGCTGGACAGATCAAGTTCAAACGGACCGCTACACACAACCTCACCACCGTGGAACATGAACAGTGTATCCATTCCTATGGAAAATACCATAGCAGTAAAGCATCATTCCACCTAAAAAACGTACATACAATATTGAAATTAACTTACTGATAATAGGGGAGCATCCGTACATCGCACACATGAAATACTGTATAGACAAACATATATAGCATTATTACCTACGTTATCAAATAGTGCATCAAAGGAATAACATAACAAAAAACCAACTGATACTGCAGATTAGTATTCTCCATACGGGATGAAGTAATATGCGAATGGGGGAGCACTACTGTTTGCAAGAGAGCGCTGCGAGGAATAACATAACAAAAAACCAACTGATACTGCAGATTAGTATTCTCCATACGGGATGAAGTAATATGCGAATGGGGGAGCACTACTGTTTGCAAGAGACCGCTGCGAGCAATGTAGGAGGTAGGGAGGGAATGCAGGGGTGAGGTTCGTTGTGCGCCCTCATGCGCTTAAATAATTGCACGGACAGAGGCAATAAATGACATCGACGAGTCGTAACGTGATGTAAAGTTGAAATTATCATAAAACGACGGATGACTGCACGGTGCATGCGCGGCAACATCTCCTCACTGTCCCGACGTGCCTTCCAACCGCACCAGTCATCTGACGCGCTCCCGGCTGCGCCAGCTTCGTCCAAGGGGTCATTTTTGCCAAAAAAAAAGTCATCGGGGCTATTTCTGCAAATACCTTCTCTCAAGGGGTTAGAAAAAATTTCTTCCAATTGCCTAGAAGTAATAAATAATTCATTCATTGTTGGGCCCAGTTTCTCCTTTTTTTCCCATGAGAAAGAAGAACCAGATAGCAGGTACATACCCTTGGCCATTGTACAGTACTTTCCGTATTTATACGTACGTATTGTACGTATGTGATAGAGATAGGGATATTTTCCCCCTTGATAAGATGGGTAGTTTGTTTATAGCTACCGCTTCAAATTAAATTTAAACCTTGTTTGAAACGCTGGAAATGTGTTTCCCGCAAATTCATGTGATTTGCCTTTATTTTGTTCAAGCTCAAGGAAACGCTGGAAATGTGTTTCCCGCAGATTTATGAGAAGGACTGTTACTGCACACTTGCCAATAGGTTCAATCAAGTCTAGCTAAACTAGTAGTTTGCGAGAGTCTAATTAAGTGAACGTTGACAACAATCATACCACCAAATATGTCACATGTTGATTTGACCACACCATCAATTTGCAGTAAACAGCCAGAGCATACCAATAAATCGCTAATCAGGATGAATAAGTACAAGTCAAAAAGGCCGTATCATGGGGGATCTATGAAATGAACAAGAGCCCACTAGATGACATGACTGAGAATAGAAGTGCTACCTTTTTCATCTCAACACGTTTCGATTCCATACCATTGGCTATCTATGGAGGAGCAGCCAGACGATCGATGTCAACCAGGCCATGGAAAAGGCAGTGTACATAGTAGAAAGAACTTTTTCCCCTCTCATTATTCTTACCTGTAATTATGGTGCATCAAATGTCGAGAAACATGTGTCATGTACACGTAAGTACGTGCATACATTGCATTACACGGGCAGTAAAAAAAGAGGTGCAGAAACTTACCAGAAGCATGCTGCACAGAGAAAAGATGGTTTAAAGTGCATAGAGAAAATGAGAGAGAGAGAGAGGAGAGGAGAGAGCACCGCTCGTGGGGTTAAAACCCCAAGAACTGCTTAGGGGAAGCAGCACAAGGGATAAGGCGCAGGAGCAGCAGCAGCAAGGAGAAGCAAGCAAGCAAAGCAAAGCAGGGCAACAAGTGAGGAGTGAGAAGTACACTTCTCTCTCTCCCTACTCTCCTGGTAGTAGGAGCGAAGTTGCAAGCACAAGCAGGTAGCTACAAGCGAGGAGCAGTAGTAGCAGTAGCATGCTCCTAGTCGCCCGCTCCGACGGCGGCGGTGGTCGGATCTGCCGTGGAGCGGCGGCCGGGTCCTCCGGAGTTGGGAGCGGTCGTTTTGGAGCTCGTGGCAGCGAGATCTGAGGTGCCGCGTTCTTCAATCGAGAAGGCTTCGCTGTTCCGGCGCGCTTCTTGGCAAAGGCGGCGCCTTTGCGCATTTCCGCCCCTTCCTGCCCCTGAAGACCGCAGCTCTCTGCAAACTTCGCGGTTCCCGGAGGTGAAGCTGGGGTCCTTGGATCGAGAGGTTCGCGCCGTGATGTAAAATTTCGAGTTTTTGGATCGAAAAGATTGCGCCTTTTGGGTCGGCTGGTCGCGCAGAGCGAGAGGTTTGGCCAGTTTGGGGGGAGGAGAAAGCGATTGTGCTGGGTTGCTTGCTTCAGACCACGAGCATGTTTGGAAGGGCTCGTGATTTGGTGTAGAAAGAAGGAGCCTATTCTTTCGTTTTCTCTTCCGTTCCGTGCACTCCTGTGTTGCGTTCTAGATCGGTTGTCGAGTTGGCCGAGTGGTAGTGGGAAGAATGAAGCTCTCACCGTCGTCCGGCGGCGGCCTCCCGGACCAGCCGGCGTCGCCGGAAGGTATATCATATCATCTTGGCATTTCAGTTGGCGGTTTGTACCGAATTTTTGCTCAATAATACTCCCCTCTTCCATTGGTAGTTTAAGTTCGTAGGATAAGTTAGCTAGGTTGTTTGCTTCTCTTGCTTTAAATTTCTCTGTATTTAAGTGATCCAAACCAATCCAATGTGGCAAGCTATCAATTTATTCTTCATTTGGGTGATTTTGCTTTTAACAACAGAACTATTCTGTTACTGTAATAATACACATGTTGTAGTTGTTTTGATTCTTTATAGTCTGCTCATTTACATGTCTACAAACCATTTTTTTAGACTCAACTAGGAGCTTTGTCAACAAACAAATTAGTGTGTGATATTTATTAGTGCAGATATTTCTTGGCAAAAATCATTTCCCCCCTTCGAAAGATGTAGGAGCTGTATTGTTTATGAGATGTAGAAATCATTTTATGAACTTGGATACATTTATAGGACGATTCGTAGAGCTACTGTTGTTAAATGAACTTTATGTTTGCTACGTCTAATGCTAAATTATTTTTCCTTTTCAGTAGCAGAAGAGCAGAAATGCCTAAATTCTGAGTTGTGGCACGCTTGTGCCGGGCCTCTTGTTTCGTTGCCTGCGGTTGGTAGTCGTGTGGTGTATTTTCCTCAAGGTCACAGTGAGCAGGTTATTCTTCTTCCTCTCACTACAGATTGTTACAGAGATTAGACTGGAATGTTTCAGAATTTCTCTAAGTATCAGTACTGTAAATATTGTGAATTTTCTGCTGTATTCCATATCTTCCAGCATTTCATCGTTAGATCCTAAATGATTCTGCAATAACTAAAGGTTTTTTGAGATGTTAATGAACTTACATAAATTTTCTACCATAGGTAGCTGCGTCAACAAATAAGGAAATGGAGTCCCAGATCCCCAACTATCCTAACCTTCCTCCACAGCTTATATGCCAACTACATAATGTGACCATGCACGTAAGTCTGGAGCTATACAGCGCATCTGTTTTGAAACAAAGTAATATCATTGCTACCCTTGTGCCTCATTAGCTTTGCTGTATTTCTTCCTTCAGGCTGATGCAGAGACAGATGAGGTCTATGCACAGATGACGCTACAGCCACTCAGCCCAGTAATACAGTATTTCCTACCTACTGCTTTGTATTTGAATACTTCTGTTTGTAGCTAAGAAGCTTATATTTTCTTTCTTGCCTTTCTTCGCAGCAAGAGCTCAAGGATCCATTTCTACCTGCTGAATTCGGCACTGCCAGCAAGCAACCAATGAATTATTTTTGCAAAACATTAACTGCAAGCGACACAAGTACACATGGTGGATTCTCTGTTCCCCGCCGGGCAGCGGAGAAAGTGTTTCCTCCGCTGGTATGGGTTGTTAATCAACGATTGTCTGCTGCATCTTTTGAACGAATATGTTTCTTCTTTAGATCAAGAGAACTAAACCAATTGTAGTTCTAAATGTTTCTTTGATAATTCTATAGGATTTCACTCAGCAGCCTCCAGCACAGGAGTTGATTGCAAAAGACCTTCATGGCAATGAGTGGAAATTCCGTCATATCTTTCGAGGTTAGTTATTTTCCAGCTAACTTTGTTGGTTCTTATTTTTGTGATTTTTTAGAAGCCTTGTATCATGCCTCATTTCATTCATCCTTTGTACCATGCAACTCATGTAAGTTTCACAAACCAGTATGCTGAAAAAGAACTTGAAATATCAAATTCTTGGTGCAGGCCAACCGAAACGGCATCTTCTGACGACGGGTTGGAGCATCTTTGTAAGTGCAAAGAGATTAGTTGCTGGAGACTCTGTCCTTTTTATCTGGTATATCTGCTATTTCAACTTTTTTAGAACAATCGCTCAATGCTCTCCTCCTTAACCTTATTGTTCCCAGCAGAGATATTTTCCGCTGATTGTATTGATGTATTCATGTATGTGTTTGGTTGATCAGGAATGACAACAGTCAGCTGCTTCTGGGAATTCGTCGGGCAAATAGGCCACAAACGGTCATGCCATCTTCAGTATTGTCTAGTGATAGCATGCATATTGGTCTGCTCGCTGCAGCTGCTCATGCTGCATCAACAAATAGCCGGTTTACCATTTTCTATAATCCAAGGTAGAACAGTTTCACATATATATATATCTGATCATTTTCCTCTCAAATACTCAACTTTTCCCATGTGTTTTGCAGAGCAAGCCCTTCAGAGTTTGTCATACCACTGGCTAAGTACGTAAAAACTGTGTACCATACCCGTATATCTGTGGGCATGCGTTTCCGGATGCTTTTCGAGACAGAAGAATCAAGTGTTAGGCGGTATGTCAAACTTGCATCAATCTCTTAATTTGTTGTGTAGACATGCTCTTTTCTTGTCTTGATTTCACTTGCCCCACAGTATAGAATGTAGATGAGTCATTTGATGCCTTTTCTATCAGGTTCTTTGTGTTGGTGCTTTGTATATAATCTATATATCTATCTGGTTTTCTCATCTGTCGTAACAAGCTGCATGTTTTCACTCTTACTACATGATATAAGTGGTCCAAATTGCTCAAGTGCTCTTACTTGCAGATACATGGGGACAATAACAGGAATAAATGATCTTGATCCTGTTCGTTGGCCGAACTCGCACTGGCGTTCTGTAAAGGTAGATATTGAAACAAACAAATATCTGTTTGTCTATAAAGTATAAACTTCTACATGCGCTTTCACACTTCTTTACCTGCATTCTAGTCTAGTTAACAGTTAGATGGTGTGTTTTAGACATTTTCTGGCTTGGCTATGTTGTGCTTGAAAAATAAGCATGCAATCTTTTTCTTGAACGATGCAGGTTGGGTGGGATGAGTCAACTGCTGGAGAGAGGCAGCCAAGGGTCTCTCTTTGGGAGATTGAACCTCTGACGACTTTCCCGATGTATCCATCTCATTTTCCTCTCAGACTAAAGCGTCCATGGCCAACAGGCTTGCCTTCCTTATATGGTACCAGTGATGATTGCATCCTTAGCCAATCCCTTCAAGCCATCGCAGTGAACAATGGTTGATCAATTCAGTTGTTAATGCATTGCTCTAATGGTTTTTGCAGGTGGAAAGGAGGATGACTTGACATCTTCTCTCATGTGGCTTCGAGATGGTGCAAGCCCAGGTTTCCAGTCATTGAAATTAGGCGGACTTGGTATGAGTCCTTGGATGCAGCCGCGTCTGGATAGTTCCCTACTCAGTCTGCAACCCGACATGTACCAGACAATAGCAGCAACAGCAGCTTTACAGAACACAACGAAGCAAGTATCACCTGCACTACTGCAGTTCCAGCAGCCTCAGAACATTGTTGGTAGATCCGCTCTTCTATCGAATCAGATTCTGCAGCAAGTACAGCCTCAGTTTCAGCAGATGTACCACCAAAACATCAATGAAAACACAATCCAAGGCCATACTCAGCCTGAGTACGTCCAGCAACAGCTTCAACACTGCCAATCATTTAATGAGCAAAAGCCACAGCTGCAACCACAGCAAGAATCACACCACCACCTGCAGTCACAGTGTGTGCAAACACCACAGCATCAACAAATGCAATTACAGAAGCACTTGCCCAACTTTCAGTCCATACCAACTGCATTGTCAGCTTTTTCTCAGCTTTCATCTGCCACTGAATCTCCACCTTCCGCATTGCAGACTGCTTCAGCACTCTCACAGCAGCAGAACTTTCCAGACACAAATATCAGCTTTCTCTCTCCATCAAATGTCTCGTCCATGCATAACACATTGAGACCATTCCCTTCAGAAGCAGCTTCAAACCTCCCAGGTGTGCCAAGAACCACCCCCGTACCTGTCTCTGACCCATGGTCATCTAAGCGAGTTGCAGTGGAGTCTGTTATTTCGTCGCAGATAGAACAGTTGGATTCGACGCATCCTAATATCCCTCAAAGCTCTGCATTAGCACCGTTGCCTGGAAGAGAGTGCTTGGTGGATCAAGATGGGAGCTCCGATCCTCAAAATCACCTGTTGTTTGGTGTTAATATAGACTCTCAGTCACTTTTGATGCAAGGTGGCATTCCAAGCCTTCAGAATGACAATGGTTCAAGCACAATTCCATTTTCCACCTCCAATTTCCTGAGCCCTTCTCAAAATGATTTCCCCTTGAATCAAGCACTAACTAGTTCAGGCTGCTTAGATGGATCAGGATATGTTCCATGTTTGGAGCGTTCTGATCAAGTAAATCGACTGCCTGCAACCTTTGTGAAGGTGAGTGAATTGACTTGTCCACTCGATGCACCATTAATCAACAAAGTTGCTTACTTTTCAATTCTTCTCCCTGAAGTACTTCGAATTGACAAAATTGTCATATAGGTTTACAAATCTGGAACCGTTGGAAGGTTGCTTGACATAACTAGATTTAGCAGCTATCATGAACTTCGTAGTGAGGTAGGGCGCCTATTTGGCCTTGAGGGCCAGTTGGAAGACCCTTTGAGATCAGGCTGGCAGCTTGTGTTTGTTGACCGAGAGGATGATGTCCTTCTAGTTGGTGATGATCCGTGGCAGTAAGTTTTAACAATCCTAATAAGTTCCTGTGCATCTGGCTTTACTGTATGTGTTCTTACATTTACGGGGCTTGTAATCTGCAGGGAATTTGTGAATAGTGTGTCCTGCATAAAGATACTTTCGCTGCAGGAGGTGCAGCAGATGGGCAGGCAGGGCATTGAGCTCCTGAGATCAGCTCCTGCAAGGAGGCTCGGCAACAGCTGTGACGACTACATGAGCAGGCAGGAATCAAGAAGCCTAAGCACTGGAATCGCGTCAGTGGGTTCAGTTGAGTTCTGAAGATAGGGAGCTCATAGCCCTCATCTTTAGGCTGGCCTGTTCTGTATGTTTCTGCAGCTCTTCCTAGTTTTGTGACCTGGAACCAAAGCACATAGATCAAGTGTAGCTCTAAGCTATCCTCTCTGGACAATTATGTCATGTGATATCGACTTTTAGTAGTAACCACTACATTTTGGTATACATGCCAACACTTTGTTTTGCGGAATACTAATGCCGATAATGTAGGGCCTCTAATTATTAGACTCTTATTGTGACGCAGTGTCACACGTGCTTATTTTAGTCATATTCTGTATATTGAAGATGTTTTGGTTCCATAATGTACTGTTGACGATAGCAATGGATGGCAGTAGACCGTTATGCAATGTTAAAACTTTCTACATTGTAAGCACGAGCCACGAGGGCATTGCATGAAATTATGCTCAAGAGGCTAGTGAGCAGAGAGCTAACCCTACATTGCTCCACCTGCAAACTTGAGTTGTACTTCCAATATTGATAAGCAGCTTATTCTATGAATGTTACTTCTCCCAAGTTAATGTTTTACTGTTACTGTCATGATGGTTAGCAGTGCTGTTTTCAGTAAAAAGCAGTTCGGTATGATCCTGGAAAGCTCCATAGATAGATCCAAGAGGGAACTCACCTGAACCTTTATACTTGTATAATTTGGCACTATTCGAGGACAATGACTTGCCAAGACATGGACCAGCCCTCCCATGTGCCTTTTGGGTCCCCATCTGACTGAACTTTCTGAGTGCCCACCCATTGAGCTAATGGCTGAAAAAGATGTCCTCCCTTTCCTGAGGTCAGTGGTGACTGGAGGTGAATGTGATGCCTCTCTCCCCATCGCATATCCACTTCCTCAGGTCCAAATGCCAATCCCTGTTCTGATCCGCAACGTTTCGACGTTGCGCCGTAGCGCCTTCTGGTCCTGACGACGTGTTACATTTGGTTTGGTTTGGGTTTGGTTGGTTGTGGATTGTGACAAGTTTGAAGTGGTTGGATGTGGAGTGCAATGGCACACGCACCGCCCACTCTTTTCAAAGATATGGGCATCTTCCTCTACGCCATCGATTTCTTTGGTGATTCCCCCATCTCTTTCAGATCTTTGGTTGGGACCAAAGCTGGATCCGGATCTTGTCATTTCCCAATCTTGACTGACTTTTCGCAGTGGGAAATCGAAACCTGGGGACGATATTGAAGGTGGAGTATTTCCTCACATTTTCTTTGTGCTCTTTCAGATGTCTATCGAGTAGTAAATGCGTCAAAAATGTCAGTTTCTCTCTACTTTCTCCCGAGCCACTAGGCTGATAATATCATCTCATGCAAGAGAATTCTCCTGCCGTTGTATTGGTTTAAGGAAACAGATCCTCTGACGTGCTTTTCTGTGGATATTGTGTGGTTGAACAGTGTTGTCGGCTTGAGATGCATATGGTAGTGTGGTTGAATGTTTTTGTCTGCTTGAGATTCAGAAGCCCCGTGCCTGCCTTTCTCTTCTGAATGAATGTTGAAGCACGAGTGGTACCATTCTGTCTTATCAATTTAAGCTTCGGGACCCTGAATTTCATAGACCAGAGAATCACCATATCTATTGAGGTATTTCACTTGCTGCTAATTTTGTAATTCTATTTGCTGTCTGTCACAGTCATATGTACATGAAGCATGAAGACCCTGCATGCTAATCTCCAACCACAACTTATTAGGCCAAGAGGTATCGCCCACTACAACAGTACATGATATCAATTATGTCACACATACTCCTGAATCTACACGTTTTTCTTTCCAGAAAGCATAGAGCCACTGAAAATTGGAATCAACTTCTACATCCATGCACTTACAAGCAAAAAATGCCACTGCCCACATAAGTCGGCGAATCTTTGGTGCGTCGTGCGTCTGCAAGCAATGCGGCTTCCTGGCATAGTAATGCTGGACGAATGTAGAAGAACAGCACACCGGCCAGATCTGCTGTGGAATTCAACAATTCAATACAGGCAAGTCAATCATTGTTAGGTACAATACAGTCGATTTCACAAGGCTCTGCTGTAGAAATCGAATATGGTGAGACGTTACCTCCGCCTGAAGCTACAAAAAAATGGCTTGGAGCTGCTTACGGACCCTGTCACTGAACATACCAAGGTACATACAGCTCTACTGTTCCTCATATCGTATATCGCATGCATTGTTACAAATTAGTAGAAAAGCCAAAAGACATTGGAACAACAATATTTCCTGACATTGTCATAGAGATCCTTAATAGCTATGATCTACCAGGTTGTTGTATTTTGGGATCCGAATCTGCTCGAGTCCGATCACTATTGGTCTTTCTGACCGTTTGAAGAGTTTGATCAAGAAGCAATGCGAATTGATTGGAGGTTGTGATTAGGATCATCTTTGTATCCGCAATAGACTTTGCACCGACCTACATTAGATGTGGTGTTCTAAGGTACGTGCGCTGATTGGAGTCAAACGTGGCTACTCGAAGCATCTTTCGACTACAACTTTTCACCGTTATCTTCTGAGACTCTTCGAGCGGGGTGCTGTATGTTACTGTCTCTGAAAAGGTTATTATTTCAGTTTTCGAATAGGTCTCTTTTCATTGTGTTAGACCATGTGGATAGGTCGTGACTATGGTAATGATGAATAATCGACATGGGTTGAATTGGAATTTACGTTTATGAACATTTCAGACGATGCACTTTTGTGAAAACTGAAAAGTGATGAAATATTCAGGTATTGCAGTCTGACCGCCATATCAAGGGTGGCCTGACCGGCCAGTGGTCTGGATGAATTGGTTCGTGCTTATGGATGAATCATGCTGTGTTATGTGTATGTGGACTGATGTTGGTTAAGTTGGAGAGAACTTATGCAGGAAAAATGTTATTTGGTCTTTGCATGTGCAGGTTGAGCATGGAGGCAATCATGGTCGATGACGAGGTGGACTGGGACTACGATGGGAGATCCGAGATTTAGACGGTCGAGGATGTCACGAGATGGTTATGCTCATGCTTCGGCACGTGAAGAAGACACTCGAACAAACTACAGACAAGGAAGTGTCCCAATGCCTGGTAAGATATGTTAAACTACCTAGTTATTGTTGGGTTGATCTCTAGGCTAACCACCTGAGAGTTTTTAGGGAGGCACGTCCTCCACCTCGCACGTCTTGATCGGAGACGGCAACCAACCCGTTTGGTTTCGGTCCCGGTCACCTAGCGCTATAAAATAAAGGGGTTTCGGCAGGGCTTTGGTTCGCGCGTCGTTCTAAGCCTCCAAAACCCACACAGACCCGATCTATTACGGGCGCTACGGTGAACGAAGGCCGGAGCCCTCTTCGTCCCCGTCGGCATCGACCACCGCTGCCCCGCGACATCGGCTCCACCGACGCCGACCACCGCAACTCCGGCCACCTTCCTTCGCTGCATCAACCGACCACTTTTCATGGCATCTCCGGCTTCGGGTACGTAACTCACGCTTCCGCTCTAATGCTTATCTAGGTGTTCATGCCTTTTGATCTAGGGTTAAGGTTTGCTGTTAATGCTAAGATTTAGATAAGTCTACATTTGGTATCAGAGCCTCCCCTAGGATCACATGAACCCTAATTGAACGCTAACCGAACTCGGGATCATGTTTAAGGGTCGGATCTAAAGTTTTTATGGCTCGGCTTAGAAATTAGAAGGAGGGGAATTTATGATTTTCTTTTGCAAACCCTAATGAAGAAACCCCAAAATAAAATTCCCCTCGAACCCTAAATCCCCAATTCGAACCGAATAAAATTTGAGAGCGGCGGAAAACTTACTTTTAGATCTCCGGTCTTCTCCGGTAATGGGCGCCGCCGTGGCCCCACTCGACGGTCGCGCGCGCAACCTCGGTCGCATGCGCGCGCCGGTGAGGAGGGCTGCGGGGGCCGCCGCCTTATGCCGCCGCCGTTGTCGCCGGTGTCGCGTGATGCCGCCGCTGTGCGGCGGCCGCCGCCGTGCCGCGCTGCCGCTCCGTGCGGGCACCGCCATCGCCGTGCGCTGCCGCTCCGCACAGGCGCCGCCACCTCGCGCGCCGCCGCCGCTGACGCCTCTCCCGCGCGAGCGCCCGAGTGCTGCCGCCGCATGGGGGCTCCGCATTTTTCGGGAGGAGAGGAGCAGGAATGATTAGGGTTAGGGTTTTCGGGGGTATTTTACCCGCAGCGGCGCGCGCCTCGGCCGTCCAATCCCATCCGACGGCCATCATTTCTCGGGCCGAGTGCTGCTGGGCTGGCCACGCGCGTGAACCGTCTGATCGCGATCTAACGGCTTGCGCGCGTGTGCTGTTGATGGGCCGCGCGCGCGTGTGAGTAAGGTGGGCCGAGCGGGATCTCGCCCGTGCGCTTTTGAGCCCATGCGCGGGATTTTTCGGGCCAAATTTTTTGGGCATGCGCGCCTGAGTTTTGGGCTACCGCGTGCCCGCTCGTGGAGTTAAGCCCGTGCGCGCAATTTCAGGCCATCCGCAGTATTTTTTGGCTGCGTAATTTTATGGGCTAAATGCATATGTTTTGGGCCGGTTTTCTTTTAGGGCCGGCTAAAGTGATAATTTTTCTTTTTTATAGTGCATTTTCTTATGATTTATGTCTACTTTTGTGCACTGTCCTTTATTATTCAGTGGCCCAAAATTTAATGTATATTATTATGTATAATCTCTGATTAAAATTGAACCAACGAGATATTTTAATTCTGAGATTTTATGATTAATTTTGGCATTATGTATACATATGGTTATATTCTGACCAACGTTGTTTATAATCATATGTCGCCATATTATTATGTTTTGTCTCTAATTAAAATTGAACCAACGGATATTTTAATTGGAGATTTTTATGTTTTTGGCATTATGTATGCATATGATTACATTCTAACCAGCGTTGTTTGTAATCATGTGTCGACATATAAAATTATTGAGTTCTTTTTCATTTTCTGCCCAACGGTGATATGAATTAGAACTGTAGTTTGCATGTTATTAATCAGACCAACGTAGGATTAATTACATGCAATATATATTTATGATATTTCTAATTTTTGCCCTGTATTATGAAATTCAGCACTTAATGCATCAAACGTTGCCGCCACAATTGATAACGTTGAGCAGCTCACGGGGAGAAAATTTTCCACGTGGAAAGAACGAATTCATGTTGTCCTTGGTGTTTTGGACCTTGACTATGCCTTAAGGGTAGCCGTTCCCATTCCTCCCACCGAATGTGAGGAGAATTATGATGAGAAAAAGAAAATTTATTAGTCTTATGCTGAAAAATGGGAGCGGTCTAACCGATTATCACTAATGATTATGAAGACCTCCATTTCAGTCGGGATTAGGGGAGCAATCCCCGATTCCGAAAATGCTAAGGAGTACTTGGCTTCAATATAGTAAAAAAATTTAAAAGCTCCACTAAAGTTTATGCCAGTACTTTGATTCAGAGGCTCTTAACCACTAAGTATGATGGGTCCAGTAGCATAAGAAAGCATATCATGATGATGACTGATATGGCAATACTCAAAAAAAAGGGGGAGCATGAGCGATTTGATCGCCATGTGTGTCCAGAAGAAAGAGAGAATAAGGACAGAAAAGAAAGATTATGCTCTTCAAATTGGTGGCCCTTTTCGTTAAGTTCCTTCAGGAAAATGGCATCGTTGCCCAGTATTCTATGCCAGGCGAACCTCAGGAGAATGGTGTAGCTGAAAGACGCAACCGTACACTTATGGATATGGTGCGGAGTATGCTTAGCCATTCTAGTTTACCAATTGGCTTGTGGATGGAAGCATTAAAGACAGCCGCACGTATTGTTAATCGGATTCCCAGTAAATCAGCACCTAAAGCACCTTATGAATTATGGACTGGGAGGAAACCGAGTATGAAATACGTACGAGTGTGGGGTTGTTGTACTGAAGCTAAGTTATTTAATCCACACATTGGAAAATTAGACCATAAGACAGTAAGTTGCCATTTTATTGGGTACCCCGAGAGATCCAAAGGGTATCATTTTTATTGTCCTGATAGGATAACTAAGTTTATAAAAACAAGACACACTGTGTTCTTAGAAAATAACGAGAACCTGGAGCCTAGGAAAATAGATCTTGAAGAGAAGCGGGTTTATGTTTTCACACCGCTCATCTCAGATATCTTTATTCCTGTGCCTCAGGCGGTTGCACCTCCAGTAGAGAATACTGTTGTTGCACCCACTGTTGAGGTCTCTGAAATTCCTGATGTTATGCCTAATGAAGAGCCTCAGCAGCCTCCTGAAATAACTAATGAACCTCTTAGAAGATCACAGCGGGAGAGAAGATCTACCATCCCAAATGATTATGTTGTCTATACAAATGAGGATGTTAATGATGTAGGGAAGGTAGATGATCCAACCTCTTATAAAGAGGCCATAATGAGTGAACATTCTTCTAAATGGCTTGGAGCCATGGAGGATGCACTAAAGTCTATGAGCACTAATGATGTATGAGACTTAGTAGAAAGTCCTGATGGAGTCAAAACAGTAGGCTGTAAATGGGTCTACAAAACCAAACATGACTCTAAGGGAAATATCGAAAGGTTCAAAGCAAGGCTCGTAGAAAAAGGCTTCTCCCAGAGAGAGGGGATTGACTATAATGACACCTTTTCTGCTGTCTCAACTAAGGATTCATTCAAAATTGTTATGGCACTTGTAGCTCATTATGATTTGGAGCTGCATCAGATGGATGTTAAGACGTCATTTTCTTAATGGCGACTTGCCAAAGAATGTTTACATGGCTCAACTGGAAGGTTTTGTCGTGGAAGGCAAGGAGCATATGGGATGTCGACTTAAGAAATCAATTTTATGGCTTAAATCAAGCATCGAGGCAGTGGTACCTCAAATTCGATAAGATAATGAGTTTTGGATTTAAGGAAAATGAAGTAGATAACTGCATATATGTTAAGTTCAAGAGGAGTAAATTCTCCATCTTATGTACTTTATGTGGATGATATCTTATTGGCCAGCAGCGATAAGGATATGCTGTTTGAGACCAAGAGATTTCTTTCATCTATTTTTGATATGAAGGATCTCGGTGATGCCTCTTATGCTCTTGGCATTGAAATTCACCGAGATAGGTCCAAAGGAACGTTAAGTTTATCTCAAAAGGCATACATTGACAGAGTACTGAAGAAATACAATATGCATAAGTGCTCTGGCTCGCCTGCTCCTATTGTTAAGGGCAATAAGTTTGGGACATTTCAATGTCCGAGGAACCAATATGAAACTGATCAGATAAAGTCGGTTCCTTATGCTTCAGCTGTCGGAAGCATTATGAATGCTCAAGTATGTACACGCCCTGATTTAGTTTTTGTAACCGGGATGCTTGGCAGATATCAGTCAAATCCAGGACCAGACCACTGGAAAGCCATTAAGAAAGTTTTGCGCTATATGCAAGCTACTGAGAATTACATGCTCACATATAAGTTTTCCGATAACCTTGAAGTTATTGGTTATTCAGATTCAGATTTTGCGAGATGTGTTGATACTAAGGAATCCACGTCAGGTTATACCTTCACACTCGCAGGAGGAGCTTTCTCGTGGAAAAGCTCCAAACAAACCCTTATGGCATCTTCAACGATGCAAGCTGAGTTTGTGGCATGTTATGAGGCTACGGGGCAGGCTGTATGGCTTAAGAACTTTATCCCGGAACTTAGAGTGGTAGACAGCATCTCTAAACCACTCACCTTATACTGCGATAACGAACCCGCAGTCTTTTATGCAAATAACAACAAGTCAAGTGGTGCTGCCAGACACATTGACATTAAGTATCATGTTGTGAAAGATAGAATCCAGGATCAAACCATAAGTATCAAGCATATTAGTATTAAGTTAATGCTTGCGGATCCGCTTACTAAAGGCTTACCACCCAATATCTTTCGTGATCATGTTGCCGGCATGGGTTTATTGGAAAGCCTCTGATTCTGGATAAAAGGACCTTAAAGCAAACCAACTCCCATTAAGTATAATGTATATCCATTTCAAGATAAGATAGTACACTATAGGTACTGGGGTTGTATGGCACTTCATTAGCCATGCAACACATTGCCTTGGTATGCTGTTTTATCAAGAATGGGCTTGATGTTAGCCTTACGATCAAAGGGGAGAATGTTGGGTTGATCTCTAGGCTAACCACCTGAGAGTTTTTAGGGAGGCACGTCCTCCACCTCGCACGTCTTGATCGGAGACGGCAACCAACCCGTTTGGTTTCGGTCCTGGTCACCTAGCGCTATAAAATAAAGGGCTTTGGTTCGCGCGTCGTTCTAAGCCTCCAAAACCCACACAGACCCGATCTATTACGGGCGCTACGGTGAACGAAGGCCGGAGCCCTCTTCGTCCCCGTCGGCATCGACCACCGCTGCCCCGCGACATCGGCTCCACCGACGCCGACCACCGCAACTCCGGCCACCTTCCTTCGCTGCATCAACCGACCACTTTTCATGGCATCTCCGGCTTCGGGTACGTAACTCACGCTTCCGCTCTAATGCTTATCTAGGTGTTCATGCCTTTTGATCTAGGGTTAAGGTTTGCTGTTAATGCTAAGATTTAGATAAGTCTACAGTTATTAATAGGTCCATAACTTCATGGGGTCTAAAATAACATGATTACCTTTTACAGCAAACATTAACTACTGAATCTTTTGAAGGCTCCTTTCAAGCAGTCAAGGAGAGGGATATACATCCACAACCCTGGGAAGCAAGAAGCACCCAGGTCACATGCGATTCCTAGGGGTTTATGTATCTTAGAGGTATGGATTCTCAAACGGCTTCGAGGCATATAGGAGTAGGAAAAGATCCAAGGCCGAGCGCAAGAAATGTATGAAATGGGACTTTGATGCAAAACTTGATAATATAACTGTCTCACTTTGAGAAGAGATAGATACATTGAGGGAAGAACTGAGAGAAGTCTGCAACTGGTCACAAGCCATCTCATTATTGCGGTCCCAGTCCCTCTCAACATCACAGTAGCTGTGTGTCCGTGCCACTTTCTGAACATAGCAACTCCCACTTAGCTATCAATGACATCCAAGTGATGTACATCTGTAGAATGCTACATAAATAGACCTGTTGCATGCCTTAGGTCATCGTATATTGTTATGTAGGAGGCCACGCCGTGCATCCTTAGAATTAGAGTTGTTGGTTCCATTCCTGTTGACACTGGGTGGGGGTTGGCGTATCCATACCTGCCAGGGATGTTGGTGCACGGTACTCAATTAGGGATCGATTTCACAAAGGTCTAGGTGGACAGGATTAATGACATTTTCATGACCGTCCCACTGGAGAGGCCCCTAAATGAAGAAATCATGACACTAGGGGATACTGTCCACACATTCATCCAATGGCCCAAGAGGGATATCACCTTGGACCCTTCCATGCTACAATCTCCACATGACCATACCTGTCAAACAAAACCCTCTATGACTCCACCCCAAGCTCCGCTTCACAAGTTCATCGCATCAGCTCCCGTGGAGACGACGCCGAAGATGTATCACAAGAGAGGTGCTAAGGCCCAACCAAAGATGACTAAGCCGCCTCTCGAATCCTAGAAGTACCAGCTTAGACCGTCGATGGTCCCTGAGTCACAATTACCTAGCCTTGAACTGGTTTGTAGGTCTTTGCATACCTGGTATATGCAGATGTCCAATAGGAAGCCAAATCACCATAAGAAACACGGAGGCGCATTTCCTCTATGACTTGGGCTACATCATCGTGACCTTTGAAGACTTATTTTTACTATTCAATCTCGATGAACTCGACACCTCACTTCTATGATGCTGGTCACTTTAAGTGCACTATATAATGAAGTTCTACATTCACGTAATATCGATAAATGTCATAACTCATTGCTTATGTATACGTCCATTATGCAATAAGTTCAGTGACGGTGAAAATCGGTGGGTTTCCTCGACCCACTCAACGCAAACACATCTTTCGTCGAAGAATACATAACAACGGGATTGCTTACTCACACTGACAAGGAGTACATTTTGGTATCCTACAAGGCTACAACCAGGGATAAGTGCTTCACTAGTTGCCATACAAGTTTCATTTATACTTTATACGCAACATAAACTTAGGATTAATCACTATGACAATACATATGACTAGGTCTCACTGGATTCTGATTATGATTGTACCGAAATAAAACAAAATAATATACCTTGATTCCCTACTTAGGAATAATCATGACTTCACCCGTGTGCAACAAACAATTGACAGGTAAACTCATTTCCTCCAATACATAACTTTATTGTAGTCTTCCCTTCATTTGCAATGACCGAGGCTAATATTTTGGAATTACGTAGGTCGTTCAGAGCTTACGTTGCCCAGGGAGGGAGACACAAGGAATCCAACACCACACTGCGACACAGGACACGATTTCTGGTATCCGTTACAACACAACAATCCTGCTATATCACACTTCATTATAATGTCTCTAGAACTGACAATACCTATATATGTAATTCTATTTTTTTTGCAGTGCCACTAACAGCTACAGGGCAACGCACGTGGATTCTACATTTGCCGCCATATGCAGGAAATCATGGACGCTAAGACCAATGATCTAGAGATTTGTCAACCTGCTAATAAATATTTTGTGACTATCAATTTATATATTTATATATTTATATATATGTATATATATATATATGTATATATAGTATAAACAACAGGGACACTTTGGTGCTCAGACTCTATGATTGAGACTTTCCATCCATAATTGATTTAGCATGCTAAACCAATGACTTCTTTTCCAATTTGATGCCTTTTTGAATTAGTGAATGTTAACGTATTTGCCTGATATATTACATTTGCACGCATCTAAAAGCAATCCAAAGGCAGAGAGGCATATATATATATATACATATATATATATATATAACACTGCTAGCGACAGCGCGTGGAATTCGATGAACGTACATTCAAGCTTGACAAACTCGTCGAAGTTCGAAGACAGCTCTCCGAATTCTTGATGGGAGAGGGCATAGCTAGCATTTCTTGAGGGTAGCCGAAAAACAGGAAATAATTTAGCTATTAAAATAGTTGTCATAGACAGTTTGTAACAAGAAACCGTTTGTGATATATGATATATTACAGACGGTTTTTGTATTAGCTGTCTGTGATATTTTGGATATCACAGATGGCTATGTTGAAGAATCGTCTGTGATATCTATTATATCACAGATGGCTTATAGCATTAGCCATCTACGATATCTGACATATCACAGACGGTTATATTTAAGAACCATCTCTGATATCTGATATATCACAGACAGTTTTATTGAAAAAATCATCTATATTGTAACTTATCACAGACGGTTTAAAAAACATCTGTGATAATTACCTGTTATCACAGACACATAAATTCAGACGGTTCGAAAACCGTCTGTGATGACGGTTTTGAACCGTCTGTAATGACTATTTTTGTAGTAGTGATTGGTCGGCACCGTATAAGGATTCTTAACTTTGAGACAAATTGCGTGTCCTGAAGCCTCAATGCAAGCATGCATGCCTTCCAATAGAAAAAATCGACTCCATCTAACACAAGTGGATTGGTAGAATACTTGTCTATTGACATGGCTCTAAGACTGATTAAGATCTATAAGAAAAGTTAACTGTGCTCTGATACCACTTGTAAAACCGGTATGGCAACAGAAGGAGGTAAATGGTGCCTTCAGAGTATGTTCAAAAGGATAAATAGATATAACCTATTCGTTTAAGCAGTATATGAGAAGTAGGAGTACATAGTCCAAGAGTACAGAACATATATATATATATATATATATATATATATATATATATATATATATATATATATATATATATATATATATATATATATATATATATATATATATATATATATATATATATATATATATATATATATATATATATATATATATATATATATATATATATATATATATATATATATAAGTATCAACCATATAATTATATATATGCTAAAACAGTTTTGTATTGAAGTAAAAATAAAAGCCTAGTCTTTCTTTCCAAAATGATAAGGACAATGCCTCTGCCGTGTTCATGCATTCCATGCCTTTTCTAGCTAGCACGGACGTACCCACCATTCGTTCAAAGGCATGCACACCATGCATGAATCCAATTCCGATTGTCTAATCTAATCTAACTACCATGTTTAAGTTTTTTGTTGCTTTCTGTGAATCTAATTAAAGCATTGCCAAGAATGACATGCACTGTTCGTTTTTGTTTCTCCGAGCTGTAGCTGCTAGCTAGAGCCTGTTCGATCGGTTGGCCTCCATCCATGGCCTTCCCAAGTGAAGCGTAGGTGGAATGTGGAAGAGATGTTCAAATTGGC
Source organism: Dendrocalamus latiflorus (assembly GCA_017311315.1). Taxonomy (NCBI): domain Eukaryota; kingdom Viridiplantae; phylum Streptophyta; class Magnoliopsida; order Poales; family Poaceae; genus Dendrocalamus; species Dendrocalamus latiflorus. The sequence goes on along the minus strand of CM029639.1, from coordinate 46,472,476 downwards.
CGCATCAAATGCGGCGAGTTTTTCCTTTTCTTTTTGCGCTAATTTGTCTCACTTTATTTTTTGTGCGAATAACAACCTAATAAACAAATGCAAACACACTTGATTTTTTTTATGTCAATAAAATTACGGTCTTGTGCCAAACATGCATGCCCTCCTTTTTCACATTCTTGGCCAGGAAAGAGGCAAGTGTACGACGTGCAACAGAAAGAGAAAGCAGCAGGCAAGATTTGTCTACATCATATTCTAACAAGACTTATGTGGCTGTATATATCTATATAATGTTGTTGTTGGTAATTTAAAGAAAATCAAAGAATGAAGAGGCCGGCCGGGGCTAGCTTTAGCAAAAGAGGAGAAGAATTGACGGAGCGAATCACGTCTATGATCTCTAGCGTATATATGGGATTGGAGGGAGGAAGATCCCCCCCCCCCCCCCCCTCGTCCGTGGATCTGATCAACTGTAAAGTGATGCCTGCTTTGTGGTGTGGTGTAAGTCATGGCCGGTTGCGAGCACTTTAGCTCTTCATGGTACATCATTTCTCCGGCCGGCCAAAAACGAGACACCACATGGAGAAAAGGGCATACAGAGTAAGCAAAGTACGTGCTACTAGTGGCAGTGTGGCCGGCGATCGATGGAGAGCTTTCCTGTACAGGAGCTAGCGGTGAGCTCATGTAAGAGCAACTCCAGCAGTAGCCCTCAAAACAGGGCCCCTACTTTTCATTTGAGGGCTCCCCCTACTTTTGAGGGCCCTGTTTTTTTGCATCTACTCCAACAGCACCCCTCAAATCTAAGCCCTCAAATTCATCCCACAACACACTGACACATGGGACCCACTCCTAAATCCGGTCGGAGGCGTCGGGCGGAGACGTCGGGCGGAGGCGACGGCGTCGGGCGGAGGCGACGGGCGACGGCGTCGGGCGGAGACGTCGGGCGGAGGCGTCGGGCGACGACGACGGGCGAGCGGAGGCGGCGGGCGAGCCGAGGAGCCGGGCGAGGCGACGGCGTCGGGCGGAGGCGTCGGGCGACGGCGTCGGGCGAGGCGTCAGATTTTGGGGGGAGGGGCGCGGGGGATTTTGGGGGAAGGAGGTGGCGGATTTTGGGGGGAGGAGCCGGGCGAGGTGACGACGTCGGGCGAGGCGTCGGTCGGAGGCGACGGAGAGTGGAGGCGACGGAGAGCGGAGGCGGGGGGCGAGCGAGCGGCGGAGGCGACGGGCCAGGCGGGGGGCGAGCGGGCGGCGGAGGCGGGGGATTCGGCGGGGGGGGGGGAATTTTGGGGGGAGGCGGGGGAAGTTTCACGAGCGGGAAGAAACCGTAGGATGAGAGCCAGGGGGAGGGTCCCTGGGAATGAGGGCTTGGAGACCTCATTTGAGATGCCTTCTATTTTTGAGAGCCAAGTAGGGGCCCTGCTGGAGTTCATTTTTTGCTCTGGCTCTCAAATATGAAGTTTGAGGACTCAAGTAGGAACCCTGCTGGAGTTGCTCTAAAGCCAGCTCGGCTAACTACCGCCAAAGCGGAGTACGAAAGATGTGCGTGCGTGCGTTCGTGTTACAGTTGGTAATTCAAGTGGATGACCATGATATGGCCCAGCGGGCTTGCGATATGGCCCAGTGGCCGTCGACGCGCGCACGGGCCGTGAGAAATGCCGACGCGCGCAACGAGCTATCTGCTGCGCTGCACGGAAGCACCTGGGCTGTGGGGGCGGCCAACCGGGCTGCTCCGGAAATTGGGAGTTCGTTCGCAAATTTGGGCGTTGCAAGGGCCGCCGAAATTGATATGGATCACAGCGATCTCACTGCACCATGACCTTTGGGCCTTGCCTGTCTTTGGGCCTGTTCTTTTTGACTGTGACTTTTATCTTTTGACTGTGACTTGTGGCTTTTGGACTATTCGTACGAGAGATTACAGAGTAACAGAAACTCACGTGTGATTTTTGCCGAGTCGGTACAGTATATACTACAATTTACTAGTAGACACTATCTTAAAAAGATACTTTGTTTAAAAGCTAGTTACTGTAGAAAAGTCGAAAAGCAGCTTTTTAGAAGCTGAAAAAACAGAGCCTTTGTTAGCTTTCTTGCGCGACGACTTTTTTTCTTTTTCTTTTTTGGCCAGGAGACTGGCAACGACTAGTCTACTACTACGGGATGAAAAAATGTTGCTAGTAAACGGTATGCGAGCTAGTTTGCTTCCGCACTTGCGATATGACGAACATATGATTGCGTAGTTCTACTAGCGTAGTGCTCATGTTGGTGTTTGGCATTTAGTTGCACCTATATGTACGATAGCAATCTCTCTCAGTTGATTTGTTATGTACTTATTTATTGAGTTGTTAATGTAAGTCAGAGGATTTTTCTATTGAAAATGATCAAAATGTCAACTTGCGGGCGATCGAGCAGATAAATGTCAACCTATCCGCTCAGTATGCTATGTTAAAGCTAAAAAGCATGGCTTGTGTGACCAGTCAAGCTTAAAAAAAACCTGGCATGAATGCAGTCTCATAAATTAATTTATTTAAGACTAGAAAATTGTAGGTCCAATACAACAACAGAGAGGAATGAATGATACCTTCAAATTTTTCTTAAGTATTCGCCGTGCTTTTACTCCAATAAATACAAAGCTATAAAGATCATGATAGAAACCAATACAAAAACTAGCACACTAAGAAACAAAAATTCCGGGAAAGTCGGATCTCAGGCGGTCAGACCGGCAGCTAGGAGTGGTCTAACCAGTCCCTAGCAATCAGACCACCAGCTAGATGCCAGTCTAACCGGGCCTTGGTGGCATGACAGGGAGGTCCGATATGACCAGCCTCCCTTATTGCGAAACAGGAAATTCAGTCCAAGCCAATGCAATTTTTTAGTGCAACTCAAAAAATACAAGTTCAAAAGAGATGAAATTTTGTACACCTTGTTTAAGATCTTAGAAACGTACTTCAACCAAGGATCATAAGAATCCATATCAAAGTTTAAATCTTTCTCAAAATCAAGTAAGATTGCACTAAAATCAGACAAAAACCGAAAACTTGAAATATGGCTTGCTCATGGATTAAAGATTGCCAAAATAACTCTAGATGTATTCTCACATGTCATAGTAAGTAAGAACACATAAGGAATAAAGACAAAAACATTCAGATCAAGAAATCACTCGGAGGGGTCAAATCCAAGCAAAACTAGGCAATTTCATGAATTTGTCAATCTTGATGCCTAGATGAATGGAGATTGATTTCCATGATGCATCTCTATGACTTACTCATCTTTGGCATCCAGCAAGATCAAGAAGGGGTAGAAAAGATCAAAACCAATCAAGTCAAGAGCAAATCAACCAAAATGCAATGGATTTATGAAAGATGAGCAAAGTTGATATGTTGCTACTTGAAGATTAAGGTTTTACAACCACTCCACCTAGAGAACAGAACAATACAACACTTACCCTTCTTAAACCCTAACTCTAAAATACTTAGCTTCAATAAGTAAAATTAGGATGGTTGGATGGTTAACTAGCAAGTCTCTATCTCAACCAGTTAAATAGACAATGTAACTAGCCCTACCAAACCCTAATAGATACTATCTACTTAGCACAAATAGGAAAAATCCATTACCCCACACAATACAAGTTTTACTCACACGCTACACTTATACACTCTTTACAAAGCACATAAGCCTGAATATTAAATCCTTATCTTTTGATCCAACTTGATCTTCTCAGCTTCTTCTTGAGCTAAACCATTTTTTCAAGCACCGTAGTTTTAATTCAAGGTTATTTTTAGTATTTTGGTCAACTTGCCAAAATACACTTTCTTGACCGGTCTTTATCTTTCTTTGCAAGCAATTGCCATGCTTGCCATGTGTAGGTGCACCACTAGTTTACTACGCGTCGGTAAGTCTCTCCCATTTTGATTCCACTGGACCACATCATACTTGGAACGACCAAGCTATATGGTGCAACCCATTGCTCGAAATTTCCTTCAATATTTCCTGTCTTTTTTGTGTCATGCTTGAGCTCAAATGACATCCTTGATCATTATGGGCCTCAGCTCCTCCATGAGCATAGCCCCAATCCTCGCCAATAACCATGATCAACTCTAAGCGACCCTGCACATCTAAAGACCAAGAAATAGTTTATGAGCACAAGTTCTTTACAACTTAACCCATGTTAGTTAAAATATACTTTATGCAACACATATGCACTGACCTAGATTAATCCATGACTCAATTTTCCAAAAACTAAAGAATTTTCCATCTGGGCCTCTCTACAAAATTGCAAACATCAAGTAATTCATTGTACTACCTCCGAGCAGTCTAACCGTTGTGGTCATCTCAATTTTAGCGGTCTGACCGGTGCCATACCGGCAGTTTGACTGGCAGCATGACAACAAAACGGATAAAAATCAAACTTTACAAAACTCAAATATACACTCTACAAACTTAGCAATGGTTCATCACAATACTATCCTGGACCTTGTCCTATAGTCCTTCAAAAATAAATAAGGACTAGGACTTATATTATGCCACAGTTCAAATTCCACTAACTCATTATATCATGTGTGTTTTTGGGAATGTTACAGGATTTGATTATATGCACTCTTGGTAGATGAGCCTCAAGGATGACTATGATAACCAAAACGCATCCATTCACACAAAATAATCCTTATGTAGGACTGAGAACAGCTACTAAAAGGGGGGAATAGGAGCCAACATAATTTAAGCCTTTTGCATATTTTTTAATTAAAAGAGAAGACCATGATTCTTGTACTCTAATAGCTATAAGGAGGTATGAAGAACAAAGCCTAACCACTCACAAAGAAACCTTCAAGAAAAATTGAGCCAAATAGATCAGGATATGTCTATGCTATAAGACCGGAGTGCAAAGGGTAGTATGACCGGTCTTGAGCGGTCCAACCGGCCTCAGGGGCGGTTCAACTTATTCCTCAGGTTAGAGCTGAAAATCAGCACAATTTTGAACACAAAAATCCATGTAAATTTTAATCTATAGTCCAAATCACTTGAAACTTCACACACATTTTTCCTAGAGTGTTAGGAACTTATTCCAATCAAAGATCAAGAAGATCATTGCCAAAACTCTATTTTTTATTTGAATGAAGATTGCACCAGGATGGAGCAAAACACACGAACTTGAACCAAGATTTGTTTATGGGTAGTTGATGGTTAAGACAACCTTAGATCTACTTCCACGTGTCCTAGCAAGCTTAATCACAGCAAGAACACAAGCCAAAAGCCCTTAACATCAAAACCCCCCAAAATCACCCTTTCTTGAATCAAAACAATTCAATCATAAGAATTTGCTATGGAAGTGTCTATATGGATGGGATCTGATCTCCAAAAGATATCTCCATCACTTACATATCATTGGCACAAAGCAAGATCAGGAGGAGAGAAGGAAACACCAAACCAAATCAAGATTTCAACACTTGAGCAAAGTGGAGAAAGACTTGGACGAAATTTTTTTGTCTATTGATACTTGGAGATGAATATTTACAGTCACTCCCTAGACAACCACAAAGCCGAAGGATGATAAAAAGATCAATACAAAAAGCCACAGCCCATTTTCCAAATGTTCTCTCCAAGAACCCTAATCTCCTCCACTTGCTTCCTAGAGAGCTAATCCTAACTCTCTCAACTCGCCTCCTTATATAGTGGAGACTTACAAAAACCCTAACTAGCCCTCTAGTTGGGTTTTATTCACTTACAAGGGTTAACCTGTTAAGCCAATATCATACCAAATTTTACACTCACACATGCACGCTTCTCAAAACGCACACAACTATTAACCAGATAGTGAATAAATACTTAGTCCACTTAATAGTTTCAGTACATCCTTGACCTAAACCACCTCTTTTATGCCTCCTCGTAGCATGGTTTGATCAAGTCTTAACTTTCTAGTTTGGGGCAAAAAGACCGTTTTTCTCCTCAAACCATCTTCACGAAGCTTCTGCTTCCTTTACCATGAAGTAGCCCTAAGCCTCACCTTCAACTCCATGTGGCCTCAACGGCTTGCCACCAAGCCTCTCACACTTTTGGATCCCACTGAATTGTCTTCACTTGTAAACAGGTCCAAATCACTTAGCACACCATATGCCTCTCCATCCACCATGACGGCACTTGGCTTCCTGACCATTCTAGACCTCAGCTGCTCCCTGAGCCTAGTCTCGGTCCGTCTTGCTGTTATCCATCATGTCTACCACCGATAGCTCCTACTTTTGTTCCTTGTCTTCCCAGCTTGTAACTACTCCACTAGCCTTAGTTATCTTCTGGTGACACCTTGATCGCTCTGGACCTCAACTCCCCTTAGCTCAGTCCCGATCCCTTCCGCCTTACCATGATCTAGCTCTGAAGTCCTATAACAAACAATAACAAGCAAACCATCACATAGTATTGTACAACCCAAAATCATCAATTGGCATAATTGATAAGCCAAGAATCCTTACATTGCATCAAAACATCTCCACATGCTTTGACACGTAGCCCGTAGTGCCAAATGACTAGATGTCACATCTTCATGCATTTAGACTTCCCCAAACCATCTCTGCATGCATCGGCCTTATCACTTGGCACACTACAGGCATCAACTTGCCTCTTCATGATCCTTATCTTCTCAATGCTTCTCACTCGAGCCATGTAGCCTCACCTGGACTTACACGACCGCTCGAACCTTAGCACCCCCGCCTAGTCCCAGTCCATTGCTGTTGACCGCTAGCATCCTTCAATCCACCTACACATCCAAGATCAAGCAACCATTCGAGTGTAGGTTCTATGCACTTGACTCATGTTGTCAAAGCAATGCAGCATGCAACACACTATGATAAAACACCAGCACCCATGCCATACACACTCAACCATGCTCCTGAACCCTACCTAGCCAGTCTAACCATGCCAGTCAATTATGGTCGAACCCTGGTAACAGGGGACCCAGTCAAACCGCGACACCCTTGCCGGCCTGGCCGCCCCAAAACCAACGGTCGGACCGTCCTCACAAGGACCGATCGGACCACTCACAATTTCTCTCACACACATGATGAACACCACTCTAGAATAAACATACTGTCAACTACGGGCTGGTACAACTGCTCGCCGATCGGACCACCGCCCATGGCCGGTCCGACCACACCAGCCTGACCGCCAATTGTGGCCCAATCAGACCGTACCCTAGGCAGACCGTTTAGCACTTGACAGCAAAAAACCAGAGATTACAATGGACATAAAAATAAACTCAAACTTCGACAACGTAGCACAACAAAATCAAATGCTCATCACACAGCATAGGGTAACCTCCACATGTTCTCACACCTTTTATTTCCTTTCTCTGATTCTTACATGGTAACAATCAAACTGCATTTCAGTGAAAATAACCAGTGCAATAAGCCAATAACTTGCAGATACACACATAATTAATCATCAGCTAGCCGTCTCCTTTTTTAACTTCTCCACTGGTACCACTCAACTCATGAATGAGTTCCATGTTTGTGAGGAACCATTCTCGGTTAGATGGTGGTGACTCTCAAATCCATCCTGATTAAAACCCTGCAGAGGCAAATCTCTTTTCACTGCAAGGCGTTCAAACCTAGTGAACTGGTTAAGGACATCTTTGATTGCCTTCACTGCATGTTGCCCTTCAAACAAGTAGTCTACGTCCGGTATCGACGGCATATTCGTCGATGGTGGCGGCTGAGGGGAGCTAGAGAAGCAGGGCACTTCCTCATAACCCTCAAGGTTCCGCGCCACGCCAGAGAGGCTGAAGGAGATGGAGTTGTCCACGAGGGGAGGCAATGGAGATGGTGATGTTCCATTGATGTAAGAAGCACTCTGAATTGCTGGCACTGCAACTGTTGCCCTGCTCTTGTAGAAAGCCCTACACAGGACCCAGTCCTCCTATCACATAACATATGCAAAAAAAAAAGTCAGCTAAAGTATGAATAGTGAAGCCTTGCAAGAGAAGATTCTGAAAGAATGGCAAACAATAATTTGCTGAATAATTGCATGATGGATCAGTGACTGAAAAGGATGCGTTATTTTGTAGATCGAGGGAGGAAAAAAAGATCTTTTATGAAGGACGAGGTGGGCATACATCTAGCTAGTAGAATGTATCTGAAAGAGACTTGCTAGAGCCTAGAGGATCTCATGCGTCTAGCTGGCACGAAAGTGACTGACAAGCAAACAAACACATTCGAGTACAAATGGAAGGCGAAATGCATGGGCATGAACTGGTGAAAATCATGCATGTTAAGTACACCCTTTGAATTCTTCGCAATTAACACATATCATGAGAAGGCTGGCTTGATCTAAAACCACATGCTTTTAGACACAAGATTACAAACTAACCTACTAGAGATCACTTGATTGTGATGGATATGGAAGACTAACTAGTTCAATTATTATTATTAGTGGTATCATTACCTTGAGAGGCAACTCCATCTGATGATGATGACCTTGCTCTTCCTTCCGGAACTCATGCATGACCCAATCAGTCTTCTTTCCCTTGGGAGCTCTTCCTCGGTAGAATACGAGTGTCTTGCGCATGCCAACAAGCAACCCTTTCCGCGTTATTTCTCTGTCTTTCCCGGTGGCCTTCCAGTAGCCTGATTCAGTTGCTCTGTTTGTCCGCTGACCAGTGGCGTACTTCCTGTCCTTGAGGCTGTAGAAATACCACTCTTTGCCACCAATACACGCAATTTCTAGACACAACATACACCAATAAAGCGATTGATAAGCGTAAATATTTCTCTAAAAAGTTCTATCACAAATAGCAGTTCTTAGACACATTACAATTTAGGGTGTTGATAAATATCACTCGGATGTTTTCTTCCTAACTATCATCCAGATTTGTGACCATTGGATTAGAGATCCAACGGCAATGAATTCTCCTCTCCCTCCTCCAAAAAAAATCTTCCCCTCCTCTAAAAAAATCTCCCCCTCCGAAAAAAAGAGGCTGTTGGATCTTTAATCCAACGGTCCTAAATCTGGATGTTTATTAGAAAGAAAACATCCGTACAATTTAATGTATTTTTCGTTTCTATTGGGCATGTACTTCTTATGTCAGTTGTATAATTCCGTAGACCTAACCGTATCTTGAACAAATTAACATCCATTATTTGGACAAGACAAGGAATTGAGGGAAGTACATACTACACAGGATTATAGGAAGCAATTATTGATCCTTGCCCAGTTTTCATTTTATTCTTTTCGCATGCTCTTGCAGACTTCAGTGCTTCTACTAATAGGCAAAGTGACGGCCTCCTTTTTTGTATGTATCTTATATTTCTCTTTAGGATCAGGCAAAATGGAAGAATATGGGCAGGAGCAGGGACCCATACGAGAGAAGAGGCCAAACAAACTCTCTTGGCAAAAAGGAATATCAGTCTGTTATGGTGACGAGAACGACGACAAACCAAAACGTAGGCAGACAAGACGTGTGAATTTTGTTGCCATTACAGATTTTTTTTTCTTTGTTACGATTAGATCCCCTCAAATACGAAAAGAACATAGACCATGAAGCTTCTTGTTGAATAATTGTTTCTTTGCAACAATTACTAGTCCATTGATTAGTTTAGATACTGTAAGAATACAGATGAGAAAACTAGCAGAGTTAATTAAACCACCTGGATCTCCAGTTTTTTCCCAGTAAATATATATGAATTTCGTCTAGTTGGATAAAAAATCCACATAATTACATCAAGTTTGATCAAATTATAGATTATGTTCAAGTTCTGAAGTTGAGGTCAACTTGACTGGAGTTATGTGCTTGAATAGGTCACCTCAACAACCGTCCTTGAAGTGCATCATGGGGAACTAATACTAGCTACTCGACTTGCATGGGCACCATCATGCTCTTGTGCACTTCAATCATATAATAGAGTAGAGGAGGCTATATATGTGGCATATGATCGAAGATCAAAATATATGCATCTTATACAACAAACTTATAAAAAATTTCTATGCACATGTGGATTAACAAAGCCATGAAGATTCCAGAATGCTTTGCTTCTCTAGAGCTAGAATCAATCGTAAACAAATGAACTACATGAATTATATCAGAACACCAATTTTCCCTTTACGTACCACGACTCACACACCACGTATATATATGCATGTTTACAAATTATTAACATACAAGGGCTTGTGTAGTTGTGTACCTGGAAGGTCCCAAGGCTCGCACTTGTTCAGATCGACGTCCACCAACGTAGGGCAACCGTAGACGCTCGCCGCGCCGCCGCCGCCGCTGAGTTTCTTTGACAGGTAATCAATCACGAGCTCGTCGTCTCGAGGATGAAATCTAAACCCGGGAGGCAGGCTTGCCTCCACCATGCTCAACGAACTCATGATGAGCACACTGCACACACGCACAGAGAAGAGAGAGAGAGAGATGGGGGGGGGGGGGGTGAGCCTAGTACTATAATATACCAAGAGAAAGGATCAAAGGGGTAGCAAAGGCATGTTTAGTACAAGCGAAGCTCAAAGTCAAAATTTTTATGTTCATGACTAACTATGGAGGAGATGAAGTGTTTATGTAGGGCAACATGCATCTAGGTACACATGACTTTGACTGCCAGACGACAGAAGTGGCATGCTTTTGCATTGGGGAGTTCCTTAGCCTGCAACTTCCCGCACTGATGCTGCCACTCACGTGAGAATTAATACTCAATTGTTCATGTAAGTAAGAATCAAGAGAACTTTTCATAGGCAACGCGCTGTTAATAGGAAGAGTATAAGTGAAGTAATGTGCTTTTGCGCGCGCGCGCACAGAGAGAGAGAGAGAGAGAGAGAGAGAGAGAGAGAGAGGGAGAGGGGAGGTAGTTACACATGCTTTTCTTCGCCAGAGAGCGGTTTAATTTGTTACACCTTTTTGTTGAGTTAGAGTGTGACTTGTAGTCTAGTTTTTTATGATTAAGATTGCTGCTTTATTTTAGAATAGGATTTCCACTTCATTGTGAATGAGTGCTAGAGAAGAATATATAAATTCATGGGGATGGCAACCAGCAACAAAATAAAGAAGACACTCATCAAAAGTTAGAGGTACATGAGAGAATTAGAGGCTAGATAATTCTTTACCACTAGATTCTTATATGGAGCAAGTATCCAAGGGTTCTAAAAGATTCAATAAGTTGTAAGAGAGTGACAATTCTTTGTATTCTTTTGAGGTTATGCTTAAGGGATTTCGGGCTGGTTGCGCCAAATCTTTTCTCTCTCATCGTGGTTGTTTCAGTGTTGTTATTTTGATTCTCTCTACGATATTTATCTTCTTCATTCTTGATACTATGCATGCTCATGCCATATCTCACAAACTCTAATCCGATCCACGGGATGCTAACAATAAAAAGGGGTATCAGAGTGTAAAAATCTTTTTAACGAAGCACAAAGGTTGCTGAAGAACTTCTCTACCTGAAGAATTAAATAAGAAGGTCAAGAATTTTGTTATGATGAACCATTGCTATTTTAAATGAGTGCAAATTTGGATTTTGTAAATTTACAGTTTTTTGAACAGGTTGCAAAGGAGGCAGTCAGACTAGCTAGAGGGGGCAATCAGACTGGCCCCTCCAGCAGTCTGACCAGCCACTACCAGTGGTCAGACCAACTGGAGGCAGCGGTCTAACCGACCAGGCACTACTGTTTCAGCTGGAATTTGCATTTTGAGAATTTTGTCGTGAGATATTTTGGTTTAACCTAGATCAATGCATATGTGTTGCATGATGTATGTTTTAGCTAATATGGAACAAGTTATAAAGAACTTGTGCCTAAAAATAATTTATTAGTCTTTGAATGTGCAGAGACATTTAGAGTCAACCATTATGATCGCAAGAATCAGGGCTACGCTGATGGAAGAGTTGAGGCCCAAAACAATCAAGAATGCCAACTAAGATGGCTGAGCTCAAGCATAGTACAAGAAAGGTGAGATATATTGAAGGAAAGTTCAAGCGACGTGTTGCACCATGTAGCTTGGTCGGTCCAAGTGAAGCATGATCTGGTGGAACTAAAATAAGAGAGACTTGCTAACACGTGGAAAGCTAGTGGTGTATCTATACAGGGCAAGCATGACGATTTCTTGTGAGGAAAGATGAAGATCGGGTTAAAAAAGTGTATTTTAGTAAGTTGACTAAAATACCAAAAACTACCTTAGATGAAGACTATGGTGCTTGAGTGGTACATGGAGAGCAATTTAAATCGAGGAGAAGCTAGGAAGATCAAGTTGGATCAAAGGCTAAGGATTTAGTAGATTCGGGTTTATGTCTTTGAAAATCGTGCATAAGTATAGTGTATGAGTAAAACCCATGATGTGTAGGGTTAACAGGTTCCCCTATATGTGTTAAGTGGATAGTATCTATTAAGGTTAGATGAGGTTGGTTGTCCTGTCTATTTAATGGGTTAGGATGGAGACTTGCTAGTTAACCATCCAACCTTTACTCGTTGAAATCAAGTGTTCTAGGGTTAGAGTATAAGAAGTGTGAGTACTTTAGTGTGCTTTTTATCCTCCAGGTAGTGTGGCTGTAAAACCTTCATCATCAAGTAGTAATATATCAACTTTGCTCATCTCTCATGGATCAATCTTGTTTTGGTTAAATTGCTTTTGATTTGGTTGGTTTTGATCTTCTCTCTTTCCTTTTTGATCTTGTTGGATGTCAAAAATGAGTAAGTAATAGAAATATATCTTAGAAATCAATCCACATCTATCTAATCATCAGGTTTAGTAAGTTCTTGAAGGTGCCCGATTTTTATATAATTTGGCCTCTCCGAGTGATTTCTTGATTTGAGTATTTTTGCCTTGATTCTTTTGATGTTCTTACTTACTGTAATATGTGAGAATATATCTAGAGTCATATTAGCTATCATTCACCCACGAACAAGTCATATTCACCTTTTTATTTTTACCATGTTTTAGTGTAACATTCCTTCAAATAGAAAAAAGTCACAATTTTGATAATGATTCTCTCGATCGTTGGTTGGAATAGATTCATGATATCCTAGAAAAAGTCCATACCAAATTTAAAGTTATTTAGATCAATGGATCAAAAGTTTCATGTATTCTTAGTTTTGAAATGGTGTTGTTTTTACTATTCATGTGCTAATTTTTACTATTCTGGTCTGACTGCTACTGTTCATCTGATCTGATCGCTACTATTCACCCAGTTTGACCGCTATTGTTCATCTGATCTGATCGCTACTATTCACCCAGTTTGACCGCTATTGTTCATCCGATCTGACCGCCTGTGGCATGTGAAGGATCGTTTTGTTCAGTTTCGTTTGGATCTTTTTGAGCAAATGATTTGTTTCTGAACTTCATAATTTCTCATATTTGTTAGGGCGAAGGATTAGCGAATACTTGAAGAAAAAATTTAAAGGTATCATTCACCCTGTTATCGTCCCTATACTAAACTACCCTTTAGCAGGATTGTACTATTGTATATCCTAGATGATTCTGCATAGATATGGAAGGTATCAAACATTCAAACCCTGATTCCGGAACTTTTAGACATTGTTCAAATCACGTGCCATAGAATGGAACAGTGTAAAAACCTGCAAGATGAACTGGTACCTCTGCTCCAAAGCACGCGTTACGTCTGACATAATAAGCAGTTTCTCGGGCTGATCATTCCAAGTTGAAATCGTTCAGAAGGACAACTAAGCCCTAACGAACAAGATCGAGTTGGACACATCGCTGAACAGCTCGCAGTCCTCGGCTAGTACTTCGTCCAACGCATGGTATTCTGTAAACGCGTCTGATACTCTTGACGACGCAAGCAGAACTCGTGGAGTCTGGACATGGCTTTGCACACATTACACAGTGTGCATGATCGGACGGCACAGAATGAGCGACGCACACAAAAAAACGCAAACCGTTCGATCAATTGCAAGATCACCTCTCCAAACATTTCTGAACAAATTATTCTATCATTTTTAACGATCCATATATTCAGTACACTATCTGTTGTAGGGGTGGCCCCCACCTAAGCCAGCTGGCCTGCTAAAAGGTTGTAAAACCTAAAATGGGACATGTGTAATGACATAAATACTCTTGCGTGGGGGTTCTTGAGTGTAAGGACATAATTGTAAAACACTCCCCATGTGAATATATATATGACTACCCTGGACATGGGGAAGGCCAAGCATTGTTCACCTGTCATCTCCACTTCCATACTCACATTCCACTGTTTGGTCTGTAACCACAACAGTTGGCGCCATCCGTGGGGAAGACTGAGCAAGCTCTAAGATCTGAAGAAGGATGGTATCAAAAAAAGCTTCATCATCGGCAGCAAAGAAGAAGAGGAGTATGACGGAGGCGCTCGTCAACGCCAGAGCTTCGGCATCGGTTGCGGGTGCGGACGGCAACGCCGGCGCTACGGCTCCCGACGTCAATGCTCGTGGCACGGCGGTCGGCCCCACCGCTGGCGCGGCGGTCGGCATTGGCAGTACCGATCGGGTTGTCGGGAGCAGTGATGCCGACGCTCGCGCTGGCACGGCCACTGCCCCTGCACCTGGCAACGTCGGTAACGTCGGCCTTGTCACCGACTCTAGAGCGCTCGAGCGTCTACTTCGGCTAGTCGCCAGCTCCATTGTTGTCACTTTGAAGGGTAGGGGATGGAGCGCTTGAGCGTCTACTTCAGCTAGACACCAGCTCCGCTGCCGCCACTTCAAAGGGTAGGGGACGGAGCGCTCGAGCGTCTACTTCGGCTAGTCACCAGCTCCGCTACCGCCACTTCGAAGGGTAGGGGACGGAGCGCTCGAGCGTCTACTTCGGCTAGTCGTCAGCTCCGCTGCCGCCACTTCGAAAGGTTGGGGACGGAGCGCTCGAGCGTCCACTTTGGCTAGACGCCAGCTCCGCTACCGTCACTTTGAAGGGTAGGGGATAAAGCGCTCGAGCGTCTACTACAGCTAGATGCCAGCTCCGCTGCCGCCACTTCGAAGGGTAGGGGACGGAGCGCTCGAGCGTCTACTTTGTCTAGTTGCCAGCTCCGCTGCCGCCACTTCTTAAGGTCGGGGACGGAGCGCTCGAGTGTCTACTTCGGCTACATGCCAGCTTCGAATGATCGGGGACAGAGCCCGCTCCGCACCCGAAGTCCTACGTGTCGGTCGGAGACAACCGCAATCGCAAAGAACGACAGGGACAAGTACTTTTAAACCAAAGTCTTTATTGCATTTATGAAAGAATGATTACAGAGACTCGGCGATTACAATCGCGAAGAAATAATGTCTACAAGTGCCTTCGAGCACTTAGGGTCGCTATTTGTCCGGCTCCACCTTGATATACTCTCGCATCGAGGTCTCACCCGACGAAGTTCGGGCCTCCCAGAAGTTCAGGGATTCTTCTGCCCACCCCCAATGCCAAAGACACCGTCAAGCCATGAGGTCTGAAACTAGTAACCGGCCCCTATCAAGCATCTGCCCGGAGCAAAACAGTATGCGTCATCAGAACACTTAAGCCATTCTCATTTCATTCATAAAAAAGGGGGCAGCCATATGGTGCCATTTTACAAAGAGAACGGATACATCACAATGCACGCCTACGCCCTAAGACTCCGGCGTCACATTGTGCGTCCGCGCCATGCTCCGGGACGGCGGCACCGTCTTCGTTGCGTCGCGGAACTTCGTCAAGCCACTTGCCAAAGTCCCCCTCGCCATGCAGAGTTTGTCACAGTGCTACCTTTGCCGCGGCCTCCCCAATGTAATCCTAGATTCTATCGTGGAAGGCCCGGACGGTGGGGCAGACGGCGCGCACGGCGCTTGACATCATCCCAACTCTGGCTGGCATCTCTAGTTGAGGGTCGGCCAGTTCGTCCACATGCGAGCACCCTCGGTGGTGGACCAGCGCGAAGGCGAGGCGCAAAGTCATGAAGGAGCAATGGTTGCCGAAGGACTTGGCGGCGTTGAGGGCGAGGCCGAAAGCTTCTTCGATTCGCCAAAGCTTCCGTGTCAGGTCCTCGGGACCGAAGGTCCAAGGTGGCACAACGACAAAGAGGTCCTTGAGGGCGCCTTCCAGAGTCTCCATGGCGTCCCATGTCACCACCGAGGCGTCGCCCAGAGTCCGGTCCTTCTCTCCAAGGGACATGGCGAGTTGGTCTCTTTCCTCCTCCAGCGCTATGATTTGCTGGAGCAAGCCATCGCGCTCTTCGGCAGCCACACGCTGTGCCTCCGCCGCGAGTGCCCGGGCATCGAAGATCGCCTTTGTGCCCTCCGTCTCCAGCAAACGGATGCACTCGTCTTTGGCAGCGTGGGCCTCTTCGGCAGCGTAGAGCCGGTCCTCTAGCGCCCCCCGCTCGTGGGCACGTGCCGCTTGCAGGGCTCGAGCGAGGGCAAGGGTCTGCACAGCGCAATCGTTAGGGAAGTCCCAAATGATGGTGTAAATCGTCAAAGTCAAGCACTTACCCTCATCTCCGAGGCCTCTAGCGCACCTTCCAGGAGCTCCGAGCCAGAGTTCGCGCAGTCCGCAACCCCTTGAAGAGCCCGCAGCATCTCCAGCCGAGGAATAAAGTCGGAGACAAATGGCCGCTGACCCTCCGCGTCGGCGACCTCGAGGGCGCCAGGTGTCGACGTCACGTTCGGGGCAGGAAGACCGGAGACTTCGCGACCGTCTCCATTGCTCGATCCTTGGCCGCCTCCGGGTGATCTTGTCTCAGCTGATGTTGACGACGGAATGAGCGAGCAAATCGGAGAAAGCGTCGCGAAGTTGCGGGGGGAGAAGGAATTGCGCCTACCTTCAACTTGGCCAGGTGAAGCACGTGGAGGTGTTCGTTCCGTCTCGATATCTTTTGCCCATCACATGATCTCTTTTTGCAGCAATGCACCGATAGCTATATTCCTGGCATCTTCCCAAGAAGAACATGAGACACTGTAGCAAATTTGACAAGGAAGACTGGCCTAAGATTCTGAAACGAATTCGATGGGCGCCGCATGGGAACAGTGTTAGTCCACCTAAATTATCTGTCCAATTCGCCAATGTGTTTAATTTGTGCTAGTGAGTCTGGCGTGTGCCAAGCCATGTATGCAGACCATGACAGATCGGACGACTGAAATATGTACGCGCAACCTGCTGCATCAGATTGGCTGGTGCCGGAGCAGCAATCTAGAACAAGAGATTCAGGTTAGGCTGGTGATGACATTGAGGGGTTCATTTCACAGTTTGGAGGGGGGCATCATGGTGTGGCCTTTGGATGACCTGGATTTGATTCTTCCGGGCAGGCACTGGCTCCCGGCATAATCCGTTGGGTCCCGCTCCACGTGTCATCTGCACCACCATAATGCCGCAGACGCACAAATTTTATCAAAACTTGTACATTTACAAAAGTACCTACATCATTTGTTGCAGCTAGTGTAATGGTACGTAAGTCAGATCGGTCCAATACCTGCTGATTTGAAGCCCTCAATGAGGAAGACCAAACTGAAAGTGCCTCTTTAGATATGATATGAATGTGATCGATGTATGGCGGTGATGTGGCAT
This sequence comes from Dendrocalamus latiflorus, assembly GCA_017311315.1. Lineage (NCBI taxonomy): Eukaryota > Viridiplantae > Streptophyta > Magnoliopsida > Poales > Poaceae > Dendrocalamus > Dendrocalamus latiflorus. The sequence continues at coordinate 46,455,039 of CM029639.1, read as the reverse complement.
CCTGTCAATAAATAGAGAGGGCAAATTAAAAAACACCACGCACGGTCCATTCATATTAACTTATAAAAGTTATTTTTATAGTAAATAGCTTTTCTGTAGCATCTAACTTCTAAACGGATGTCTTTTTAAGACAGAGTTTATTAATTGATTGTAGTACACACTGTAGTGATTTCATTTATATCGACTAAAATTGCACACGGATATCTTTTTCTCTACAAATTTCTCTACAAACTATTAATATTTATAAGCTAAAACTATAAACTAATATGAACATGGCTGTAACTATCAGGTCTTGAACTTATTTTCTATTAGGCTGACAAGGATCACTCCAGTTCTGAACTAAAATCATCCCTTACTCATTCTGGCCTTCCAACTGAAAAGGTTATGAGTTGATGCCACTAGGTCAAAGATGTATCAGGTATGGACCAATCAAACAAGTGTTTTCACACCAATATATGAAGATTTCCTCATCCACGGGACAGTTGCAAATTTAGGTTAGCGCACAAGTAGTCGCAGAATATACGCACTCCTTATACCAATGAAGCCTGCAAGTACAGTAGATACAGCACACCCCTGACTTGCAGCATCCGATAGTTGAGTGTTGCTGTCTTGAGCAAATGGCAATGTAATGCTAGTGGCACAGTGCTTCAAACAACGACTGTTACCTAAACAGGACATCGATATGCTTCTTAAATATGGGGGTGATCGGTTCGGCTGAAAAGCTCATGACTTATGGCTGAAAAAAGCACTGTAGCTGACAGAGGCTTATTTAGTATAATTAAATTTAAAAAATTTAAAAATATAAAAAATATATTAGCCCATTACGTATAATACAAACAAATACGGGGAAAAAAAGAACCGGCAAAAAAGCTCAACAAAAAACCAAAAATTCAGAAAAAGACGAAACTTATGAATAGTGACAAATAAGTCATGAGCACTGTAGCTGCAGCCATGTTGATCGTCTGCTTTACATGAAAAAAGATCTGCTGGAGAAAGTCAAGATGTACAACTTAATAAGAAAGGACAAACACAGCCCATTTCAGATCTATAAGGAACCTCAAGAGAAATCTATTGGCCTGAATAATGTTGAGGTCAGTTTCAGAGTTGCCAGATTGTATTTTCTCAACAGTGATATATATCAGGTAATATTTGTCAGGAATTTTGGTCGATCAACACGTCTGAGCTCACACACGACCACACACGAAGTTGAAAAACACAGAGCAAGAACACAAAAGTTTTGCATTGCTGGAAAACTGGGCAACTTTTTTCTGTTGTATTAGACTGTTATTTAAAGGAAATCATAGTCTAACTCTAATGGTTAAGCCACTCTTATTATGCGCTACCTCCTGCACGATCCCACAGATCCAGGCCATGTGGCACACCATGCTAACAAACTGGCAAAATCGCTCTTGTGTAAACTGGGCACGCGTCGACTGTTTACGACTGCTACAGTGATCTTTCAACCACAACAACTACGACTGCTACAGTATTCTTTCGACCATGACAACTATGATGCTACATTGATCTTTCAACCATGACCACTACGATTGCTGCAATGTATCTACGACTTACGACCATAACGCTACAATACTCTTACGAGTACGACTGACAACTATGGTCACTTCAACTGACTTTTTGACCACAGTAAGCGAGCTGGATTATTGAACATTCACCTCCCTAACCCTTGCTTCGTTCACTTGTGATCTCGACGACGCCAATCCTTGCCCGCTGGTCCTGGAACTTGACACGCCCGAACGGCTTCGTGAGAATGTCCGCGAGCTGCTCCTCTATGCGAGTATGCTCGAAGATGACTTTCCCTCAATCAACACACTCCCGGGTGAAGTGAAAGCGGGTGTTGATGTGCTTGCTCTGGTTGTGGAAGATGGTATTCTTGGTTAAAGCAATGGTGGACTTGTTGTCTGCCTTCAGCACCGGCATGCTGGGCTCCAAGCAAAGAAGTTCGCCTTGACATGCCACGGTCGTCGCGGCGATATACTCTACCTTGCAAGATGACAGTGCCACCACCCTCTACTTTTGTGACTACCAGGCGATGGGGTTGCCTCTAAGGAAGAAGAGCGCTCCAGTGGTGCTTCTACGATTGTCGATGTCACTGGCCAAGTCGCTATCACTGAATCCCAATAGCAGTGGCCGGCCGTCTTTCTTCCTCGCATAGCGGACTCCATGATTGCACGTTCCAGCGATGTAATGCAGTATGTGCTTGACCATGACCAAGTGGTCTTCGTGCGGTTTCTCTATGAATCGGCTTGTGTAGCTCACTGCATAGGCTATGTCCGGTCGTATATTCACCAAATACCAAAGATTGCCCATGATACTTGGTACTGAGTGGCGTTTACCGATGGATAGGAGCTTGACTTGCTTAGCTTCAGGTGAGCTTCCATCAGTACTTGACAACTGTTGTAGTCCTCCAAGCCGCTCTTCTCGAGCACCCTAAGCACATAGGCTAATTGGCACAAGGAGATGCCACTTAGCCCTTGGCTTATTTCGATGCCGAGGTAGTAGGATAGCAACCCAAGATTGCTCATCCAAAACATCTTCTTCATCTCAGCCTTGAACGCGCGAATGTCGACGACTTCAGTGCCGGTGATGACTAGGTCATTGACATACACTCTGATGATCAGCTGATGCCCTACATCTCTGCGTGTGTACACATCATGCTCTAGGTGCTTGGCGAAGTCCGTAGAGCACCTTTCGGAGTCGGAGTGCCTTGTGCTCACCGTTGTCGATGACAAAACCAGACGGTTGACACACATATACCTCCTCTGTCAGGTCGTCGTTGAGGAATGCAGACTTGATGTCCATGTGATAGACTTGCCACCCCTCGTGTGCCACCACAACAAGCAGCAATCAGACTAACTCCATGCGCGCCACGGGAGCGAACACTTCCTCGAAGTCGATATCGGCCCGCTGCACATAGCCCTCCGTGACCAACCGCACCTTATACTTGGTAATGGTGCCGTGTTCGTCGTGCTTCACCTTGTAGACCCACTTGAGCCCAATGAGTCGATGGCCTGAAGGGAGATCAACGAGTTCCCAAGTACCGTTATCCTCGATCAACTTCATCTCCTCGAGCACCGCCTTGTGCCAGCACTCGTGTTGCTCTACTTCACCAAAGGATTTTGGTTCGTCAGCTATGTTGACTAGCAACCCAGTGGAGTCGAGGTCACGTGATGCGAAACCACAGGATGAAACCGACTCGATGACATTGTCGATGGTACGGTACCGAAGCGGTGCATCATCGTGGTCGGCGTCGAGTACCTCTCCTGGGTTGGTTGGCGGTGAGGTGAACTCCACTGTGCTCGGCATCACTGCTTCCACCACTGGCATCGCTGTGTTGCCAGAACTCACACCGGCAGGGGTGTGTGGTGATCCCTGATCTCCATCCGCGCCAATGGTCCCCACCATCCCTGGTTCATACTCGACAGTATACTCCATGGTGAAATGTTCCTATCCGCTCACCATACCTTCCTCACCATGAGCACTCTAGTCCCACTGCGTTGTTTTGTTGAAGATGACATCATGGGTCACATGCACGCGCTGGGTGACAAGATCATACACGCGGTACGCCTTGGACCCGGACTCATACCCGACGAAGATCATCGGCGTGCTCAGATCATCCAGCTTCTTCAGGTGAGGCTTCGTGTTCTTAACATGAGCCACACAACCGAAGGTGTGGAGGAAGTGTACCATCGATCACTTGCCATGCCAAGCCTCGTACGGCATCATCCCATCGACGCTTCGTGTTGGCACACAGTTGAGGATGAAGACGGCGGTGGAGATAGCTTTGCCCCAAAAGCTATCGGGGAGCCCCTTTGCCTTCATCATGCTACGCACCATAGCGACCATCGTCTGGTTACGGCGCTCAATGACCCCGTTCTACTGCGGGGAATAAAGGGCTGTGAGCTGCCACTGCACACCGCGCTCAACGCAGTACCCCCAAATTCCACCGACGTGAATTCCTCGCCGCGGTTGGTTCGGAGCACCTTGAGCTTGCGCCCTGACTCCACCTTCACCATGCCTGAAAGTGCTTGATCGATGTTGGAGCTTGGTCCTTACTCACAAGGAGACTAAGCCACATGTAGTGGTTTAGATCGTCCACAAGTAGCAAGAAGTAGCTATTGCTGCTTGGCGTTGTTGGCGTAATCAGCCCACAGAGATCACCATGGATGAGGTCGAAAACATCCGATGTGTGGTCCTTTCCCTGCTCCAGGAAAGGAGCTCACTACTATTTACCGACAAGGCAGCCATCGTAGACTTGATCCACCAGATCAATCCGCAGTAGCCCTCGTACCATGTCATGCTGTGTGAGCTTGTGCAAAGCCTAAAAATTCAGATGACCATACCTTGCGTGCCACTGCCACACCACCTTCGAGCTCCTTGCCGATAGACATACCGTTTGCATGATCTTGAGTTGGAGTGGGTATAGTCAGCTAGGTGAGCGTCTAACTTTTTCCAGAAGATGCTCTTGCTCATCGCATATCCTTAGGATCCCACCGTCAATTAGCACTCGGTAGCCCGTCTCATCAAGCTGCCCAACGCTGATGAGGATGGTGGTGAGCCAGGGAATATAGTACACCCCTGTAAGGGTGCGATGTTCCCCAAATTTGCACGCAAAGAGAATTGTCTCACGCCCCTTGATGTTGACAACGGAGCCATCGTCGGACTTCATGGTGCCGACCACCTCGGAGCTCAACTCAGAGAAAACCTCGCACAACCTGGTCATGTGGTTGGTCGCACTGGTGTCGAGGTACTAAAGGCCGTCGTTGTGTGCCTTCTCCCGATCTAGCTATGCAAAGACCCTCGCCTTGACCAGTCGAAGGGGTTTGCATTGTGGTGATGAGGATGAGTGGTCAAAGCCATGGTCGAAGGAGCAGTCGACGCAGTGGTCGAAGCCACGGTCAAAGGAGCAATCGAAGCCGTGGTTGAAGCCATGGTCAAAGGAGAAGTCGAAGCTACCGTTAATGGTCGTAGAGACTGTGGCTTGTTGCGTCGAGGACTCGGGGATGGTGATGACCCTAGCCATCAGGAGGGTGGCCTCATCGTCATCCCCTTACGTTAGATGAGCCTCGGTGCGCTTCTGCCGGTTGCAGCAATCCTTGGCCCAATGCCCCATTTTGCCGCAGTTGCGGCACTTGTCCTTTGAGAGGTCGTGGCCGCCACCCCTTCCTGGCCTTTCCCTGCTCTCATCCATGTCGCCGCTATCGGACTGACATCACGACGGCTTGCATCACTGGTTGCTGGACTTGGAGCCGCCAGAGGATCCCTCCCCCTGCTATCGCTCCCTCATCCGCGCAAACCATTCCTCCTCAGTGAGGAGCAGCTTCCTGCTAGCACCAGCGATGGGAGCCGGGTCTAGTCGATCTTTTGCCACCTTGAGTCTCCCAGTCACCTCCTCCACCAAGAGCGTCGAGAGATCAAGCAGGGTTTCAATTGACAGAGCAATTTGGGAGAACCTGGAGGGGACGATACGTAGGTACTTCTCGACGACCTTGTACGGCGACTCCGGGTCACTAAGGATGCTAAGCTAGTTCACCAGCCTGGTGAGCTACAACGCGAAGTCATTGACAGACTGCCCATCGTGGAAAGCAATATTCTCAAACTCTTTGTGGAGCTTCTGAGCGTTGGCTTGCACACTCGATCAATGTTGATGTGCATGGTCTTCAGAGTATCCCACGCCTCCTTGCCGGTTGCCTTGACGACAAGCGTGGAGATCATCTTCGATGGAACCACGCACAGGATGGCCTCCAGTGCCATCCTATCCTCCTAGAATTCAGCCCCACCTGTATCGACGACATCCCAGAGCCCGCGCACCTGGAGCATGACCTTCATCATCAAGATCCAGTCACCATAGTTTGTCTTCGTGAGAGTCGGATACGCCGCTTATCCCTCAACCCCCTTCACAACCCTTTGTACCACTAGAGCACCACCGCTGTTATCGACACGGTCTTTGGGATGTGGCGATGAAGATTGGGAGCGCCGGGGCGTCACGGATTCACCTGGCTGCATCATGGATCAGTGTTCCCTGGCTCTGATATCAAATGTTAGAAACTTCGGCCGATCAACATGTCTAAGCTCACATACGACCACACACAAAGTTGAAAAACACAGAGTAAGAACACAAAAGTTTTGCACTGCTGAAAAACTAGGCAGCCTTTTCCTATTGTATTAAACTGCTATTTAAAGGAAATCTTAGTCTAACTCTGGTGGTTAAGCCACCCTTATTATGCGCCACCTCCTACACGATCCTATGGATCCAGGCTATGTCGCACACGTCGCTAACAAACCGGGAAAACCGCTCTTGTGTGGACTAAGCACTCGTCGAGTGTTTATGACTGCTACAGTGATCTTTCAACCACGACAACTACAACTGCTACGGTGATCTTTCAATCACGACCACAACGACTACTATAGTAATCTTTCGACCACGATCACTACGACTATTCAATAGAACAGAAGAAGAACTCAAGAGATTAAAGTTGAAAGCAATTGTACCCCAGAATTGTTTATGTGATGGTTTGGCTGATCGCCAACCACTATCTCAAGAGTGCGTTAATTTGAAGCTCTTTGTCAAATTTGTTTCTCATACTCGATACTGTGAATTTCAAGCAATGGTGGAAGCCAAATAATGCTTGTTCGAAAACTGATCGCACGTTACTCAGTCTTAAAAGTGAGGTGACGTCTCTTGGGGTTTTTTTTTTCAAAAGATCAAGTGGCAGATACTGAGGTCATCTGGTGATTTTTTTTTAGAAAAGGAAAAGGAAAACGTCAAGTCTAGTTTTAGTATATCCATTTCCTCCTCTTGACAGATAGATAAACTAGGTTCATTTTCTTTTTCCATCGAATGACATCAAGTAGACAAGCAACCGTGCAACAGCATATAATTCTGAAGTGAAATTAGTTAGCGCTCATCAGCACAGACGACCCTTAAGTGCGATCAATCGAGTAAACAGTGCGATTACAGCATGGCATGCACGAAGGATGCCAGAACAAGAGGACCTTTTTTCTTGATACCCAACCTAGCTACCTGTTTTTTAGAGTGACTCTGTTGCAGGAATTATTGGCATATATAGCAATATTGCGCCACATATTTACAGAAATAAACGTATACGCTGCGTATAGATAAAAATAGTGTTTTTGCCGTCCGGTGACCGAGCAGCGATGCGACACATGCTCCCTGCCGCCCCGCCACTGGACGGCAGGCAGCTTGCTGTCCCGAGGCCAGACAGCAGGCCCCCTGCCGTTCAGTGGCTAGACGGTAGGTAATTAAGCTGGCTTAATTACCTATCTTAATTTTTTGCATAATATTTGTTTGAATTTAAATATAGCAAATAAGCTCAAAAAATTATATAATTTTATGTGCAGTCTCCCAACACAATGTACTTCATCGTGTAATTTTTTTGACAATTTTATCCACTTTGAATATTGCTGAAAAATTCATAATATTGATATATTTGTAGGAGTTGTTATATATAGCAAACAAGCTCTAAAAATTACAAAAGTTTATGTGAAGCCTTCTGATATAATCATAGTAATTATATAATTTTTTTTAAAAAAAATTATATACTCCAAATTTACCATGTTAACATTGTTATATATGTTAAAAACTCTATGTTGCAGCAACCATGTCGATACCCGACAGGTACAGAATTGAAAAAGTTTGTGCTACGAAGCCACTGTGGTCCTGCAGTTGTGCTGATTACTAACCTGTGTCGGTTTCCTTAAAGTACGAAGCCAGTACTAAGTCAGCTTTTTTTATTAATACAAAGTAGGACACACACTTATTACGCCCCGCTCATTTCGGTTTGAACTTCTGGCTTTTGGCTTATTTTTCACTATTAATAAATTTCAACTTTTTCTGAATTTTTGACTTTTTGCCAGTTCTTTTTTCTCGTATTCGTTTGCGTTGTTCATGATGAGCTAACATTTTTCTATTTTTAAATTTTTTAAATTTAATTACGCCAAATAAGTCACATTCAGTTACAGTATAATTTCAGCCAGCTACATTGCAATTTCAGCCATAAGCTATTATTTTTCAGCTCAACCGAGCGGGGCCTTAAGACACTCTATGTACAAAAGTATGAAACATACGTTAGGACTAAAACAAAAAACCATTGGATAAATCCTACTAATCTAGTATCTCATAAAACACAGATACACACATTCTCGTTGAATGTACTGTATGTACAAGGTGAGACACATCCTCCGGACCGGGCGGGTGGGTTGCACGCACGGCAACCTCACCACTGAGCCATGCTCAGTCCTCAGTACTAAGTCTGCAAGTAATAATCCTGTTTGCCATATATCACACAAACACAGAAAGGAGGCGGGTGGGCCTTGTGGAAGCCCATGATCAAAAGCTTTCCTCAGCGAGCCTCATATATGTGAGTTTCTGCAGCGGGCTTCGGAGCTTAGCCCAACAAGGTTCTCGTTTTTTTTTTCTCAGCAAGAGTCTCTTCATCTCCTGGACCTCACATCACATACTAACACGATACGGGCAGCATACCCTTTAGAACACAGCACGTTTTTTTCAGTTTTTTTATAATAATTAGCTTTTAAATAGAGTGTCTTTTTAAGATAGGATTAACAAGTTAATTATAATATATATTATAATAATTTTATTTATATCGATCAAAATTATACGTGAGTCTCTGTTACATAAGTCATAGACATTAACTATAAATCAAAACAAAAAACAGACACTAAGTATGTATGCATTGCTGCTATGTCGAAGCGAGAGGAGGAATCGATCTTTAAGGAACGTGACATGACGAGACGTGCAGCAGGGCAGGGCATAACGTACGTAGGTCGTCGGACGGGGACGAGGACGTCCAGGGACGTTGTCCCGACATGAATGCGTACGTGGACGCGTCCCGTCGCTACGCCCGTTTCCAGATGCTGTATGTTCTGTCACAGAAGCAGGACTGCAGGAGCTTAGGGCCTGTTTGGATGGATCAGGACTAGTTGTTAGTTAGGACTAGTTGTTAGCTGACTAATAGTTAGCTGGCTAAAGATTAGTTCAGTCCTGTTTGGATCCAAGGACTAATAAGTACTACTATCTCAGTACAAAGTCTGTTATACCCCTATGCATGACGGTCTGGGAGGGTTGGCGTGGGTATCAGCGTCTTTTTTCCATCCTGTTGGTCCTTTAGCCCTCATTAGCTGAGTTTGTCCAACTAGTTGGCTAACAACTAGTTGGGGCTTTGGCTAAACTTTAGCCCACTCATTAGTCCTCCTGTTTAGATCCACAAAGACTAAAAATTAGCAACTAGTTGTTAGTCCATGGGATCCAAACAGGCCCTTAGTATGTCCGTCATACAAGCGGACCATCCTGATCGACCATCCAATTGTAACACTGCATGCTACTGTACTTCAATACGTCGAAACATCTCTCTCCTCTCACATTGTAGCGAATTAATTTGGACAGTGTACCATACATGGACACGTAACGTCTTGACCTTAGTTGCTACTCGATTAGACTGAAATAAGCTAGTTTATAGCTTATAGTTGAAATTATACTGTAATTAACTGAAATTATATTGTAGCTGATGGTGACTTATTTGATGTAACTAAATTTTAAAAAAAATTAAAATAGAAAAAACAAGTTAGCCTATCACGGATAATACAAATGAATACGGGAAAAAAGAACTGGCCAAAAAAGCTCAAGAAAAGCTAAAAAACCATAAAAAGACGAAATTTAAAAATAGTGAAAAATAAGCCAGAAGCCTAAGTCGAAATGAGCAGGATCGAGTGTGTACCATTATAAAGATAGAGTAGAAAATTGGTAATGTTGTAAGAAACCAGATCGATTGGGGCATATATTACATTGCTAGTACTTAGCCATTTCTTAAAGAAAATAACATTTGTTACTTAGCATCTTGGTGTCATATGGACCGAAGATCAGTATTATCCGTTCCTCATCGATTAATTTGTTTATTGCCAGAGGTTAACAACCTTTTAAAGTTTTAGGGGGAAAAACAAGGAAAAGGTGTTTGGTGATGTACACACACCTGCGGCAGGCATTAAAAACAAATAGTGATATACTGATATGTATCCTTTTTACGAAGAGGTAAGTCACCTAATAAATTCAAGCCGACGAGAAGAGCTACGTCTTCCAGTCTCAAGTTACAACATGCGGCATGCCTAGGAGCACGCAGAATACTCGTACCTGCGGCTCGTAACACACTAGCACTACTTCCTACTCCTGTAAATAAAGTGGTGTAGCTAGGAAATAGGAAAAGACAGCGCCTTTTTCATTCGTACTACATAAACGACACCCAAAAAAAGATCAAACCAACCAAAGAGGCCATTAGAGCAACTCCGGCAGGGCCTCTACTTGACCCCTCAAACCTCATATTTGAGAGCCAGAGCAAAAAACTGAACTCCAACAGGGCCCCTACTTGACTCTCAAAAATAGGAGGCCTCATTTGCCCTCATTCCTAGGGGCCCCCTACTCCGGCTCTCATTTTTCAGCTTTCTCGTTTTTTGTGGAACATTTGTGCTTTCAATTTAAATTCGGAACAAATTTGAATATTCGTATTTGAATATTCGTATTTGAATTCATATTTGAATTCGGAACAAATTTGAATTTAAATTTGAATGTTATGTGATGAACTTTGTGCTTTCAATTTAAATTCGGAACAAATTTGAATTTAAATTTGAATATCCGTATTTGAATTCGTATTTGAATTCGGAACAAATTTGAATTTAAATTTGAATGTTATGTGATGAACTTTGTGCTTTCAATTTAAATTCGAAACAAATTTGAATTTAAATTTGAATATTCGTATTTCAATTCGTATTTGAATTCAGAAAAAATTTGAATTTAAATTTGAATGTTATGTGATGAACTTTGTGCTTTCAATTTAAATTCGGAACAAATTTGAATTTAAATTTGAATATTCGTATTTCAATTGATATTTGTGCTTTCAATTTAAATTCAGAATAAATTTGAATTTAAATTTGAATATTTGTATTTGAATTCATATTTGAATTCGGAACAAATTTGAATGTTATGTGATGAACTTTGTGCTTTCAATTTAAATTCGGAACAAATTTGAATTTAAATTTGAATATTCGTATTTGAATTCATATATTTAAATAGTGTCCCTCATTGTGAAATCATAAATATTTTATTGTGTATTGTGCTTTTGTCCCATACATACGCATATAGTGTGTGAGGAAATAGAGGGAATTGAGAAGTAGGGGCCCTGTTTTGAGGGCTCCTGCTGGAGTGCAGCCCAGAAAACAGGGCCCTCAAAAATAGGGGGAGCCCTCAAATGAAAAGTAGGGGCCCTGTTTTGAGGGCTACTGCTGGAGTTGCTCTTATACGTCGGAGCTCGAAGGCGCAACTAGTCGGACTGCCTCTGCCTCCTCGACCGAGAATCAAAATGCTCAGGGTCTTTTTGCATCCTAGGAATTTTGTACCAAATAGCTCAATTAGTATAGGGTATAACAAAATTTTTACATTTTGCCAAAGTACTTAGTATATACACCTCAATTTTTTTTGCCAAAGTACTTAGTATATACACCTCTAATACACAAGTTATACATTAACCTGCTATCAGGAAGCTCTACCAGATATATCTTACCAAATGTGCTATCTCGTATCAAATTTGCTTCACTGAAACTGTTGGTATATTGTTGAAGGGATGCAATAGAGAAGGATTTGAGAGTACTTGGTAAGTCCATCTCTCCATCGGAAGGTACTCTATCCTTTCTAGTACGAACACTGGGATTGACAATGACTTTTTCAGTATGCAATGCCATAGGCTGTGGATGATGCAGTGGTTCCCACACAAAATTATCAGTTTTTTCATATCAATTATGTGCTCTTATTGTTTCATTGTAACCATCCTAGGAGCAGCTGCCATGTAAGTTTTTGTGTTAACTTTCGTATACTCAAACTTGCAATGCAGTAAAATGATACTTCTGCTTATTATTTAGTTTCAAGTCATTTACCTGTCGTCGATGAATCTAACTTCTGGTCCTCCCTTGAATTATAAACCACATTTGAAGCTGCTGCAAAATAATATTCAAATGTCAAAAATCAAGGCATAACAGGCAACTGCTATGCTAATGTCTGTTAAGATTTCCTATACTCAAACTTGCAAGACAGTAAATTATAACAAATATGTATATTTCTTTTTAGGTTCCCTTGAGCTATTTCTTCATTTTGTTATCTCTTTAGCTCTATCATCATATTTATGGCTAATTTAAGTTCCCTTGAGATTCTTTCTATAGAGATTATATGTTTACATATAACAAAAGTATTTATCCCAAATGATAAATTTCTAGAGAGATTTTCAGTAGTAGTTTGGCAAAATTTGAATATGAAACTTGAAAATTTGCTTCTAAGAAAATCCAACATGTAATAACGTCCTTGTGGTGTTGGAGTATATCTTAAGTTCGCACCCCATCAAAAAATTTCTAGCTCCGCCACTTTTTAGAATATTGTTGGTCGTAAAATTGAAATGGCAATTCTTTTCTTCTTTTTGAAATTTTGGTCTCTTGTGCTCTCACCTCACTTGCCAAATTGTATACTGTATACTACCTTGTATAGTCTCTTTTTTTTCGGAGATACTAGCCTCGTGTAGTCTGAAAGTTGTAGCTCTAAGAGAAGAAATGCAAGTACATCTGTGCATGTAGTTTTCTGGCAGGTTATGGGGTGTTGTTTTAAACTACAGCTAATGATTTTTTTTTGTTGTTGTGGGTGATAGTTTTTATCTGCATTTTTTTATACGGTAGCAGACGGCGGCGACGTTGACGTAGACGATGTACACGATTTTGAGCTCAGAAATCCATTTAAAAATGTGTTCCAATAAGATACTCCATTTCGATGTTTGCCTTTTCGGCTTTTGGAAAGAAAAAAAGGAATAGGCCTATGTATCATATATGTTGCAGGAACAGGACAAACTAGTGCAGTCTCTCCGTTCTTCCAAATCACAAATTAAAAGAAAAAAAAATCTATTTTGGCGTTTGAAGCGCATCCATAGGGCTCGACGGTACGTTCGACCCGCGACATATTCAGTTTGTTTAAGCGAGCATGCTCTCTCTCTCTCTCTAGTCTACCCTACTCTATAATTCACCAAAATTTTCTTTGCTAAATCCACCCCCTTTAACCACCCCCACAGTCATGCCTAATCTAAGTCTACCCAGATTTGTGTACCAAAGTAATCCAACTTCATACAAATGAATGGCCTAGATCTCTCCTCAAACCTTATTGTCTTACTCATTGAAGATCCTAAGACCAATATTATTTGGATCATGCATCATCATTGAACCGGTACCTAACCGACGCCCACCACGCCCTTGCGTCCCCCCTCCCCCTCCCGAACCGCCCTCCCCACCTATCCCACCGCCGCCTCCTCCCCTCCGCCTCCTCCCCCGTCGCCTCCTCCGCCGCCCCCTCCCCCGTCGCCTCCTCCTCCCCCACCCCTCCTCCGCCTCCTCCCCTCCCTCCTCCTCCGCCGCCGCCGGCCTCCCCCACCGAACCCGTGCGCCTCCTCCCCTCTGATTTCTCCGCTGCCTCCTCCCCCGCTCCTCCGCCGTCGCCGCCTCCTCCTCCTCCCCCACCCCTCTGCTCCGCCGCCGCTTCCTCCTCCCCCCCACCCCTCCGCTCCGCCGCTGCCTCCTCCTCCTCCCCACCCCGCGCCGCCGCCGCCGCCTCCTCCTCCTCCGCCGCCCTCCTCCGCCGCCTCCCCGCAGCGTGCGCCCCGGCCACGGCGCTCATCGCCGCGCGCCCGATCTCCGACTCCACGGCCGCGCTCACCATCGAGACCTCCGTGCCCTTCACCTCCCACATCGTCGACCCGCCGTCCTGCGACGTCACCACCACCCCCGCCGAGCTCCTCACCTTCTTCCGCGACATGTCCATGATGCGCGCCGCCGCCACTTACCCCTCCTCCTCCTGATGCCTTCCCTCCTTGCCGCCGCCTCCTCCGCCGAGCCCATGGCCGTCGACGACTCCGCCTCCAAGAAGGCCAAGCGCAATCTCAAGGCCGCCTCCAGCAGGAAGGAAAAGAAGGAGAAGAAGCGCAAGGCGAGGGAGCCGTCCCCTCCTGCGGCGTCCTCCTCAGACGAGGACAGGAGCAGCACGAGCTCCGAGGAGCCGGCCGCATCGGCGCCCGCCGCGAAGAAGGCAAAGAAGGAGAGTGATAAGAGGAAGGGGAAGGCTGTGGCTGATGAGGAGGACGACGATGGCGAGCTCACGGCCAGCGGCGACGAGGATCCCGCCGACCCGGATGCTCTCTGCAACTTCCGGATTTCGGAGGCGCTCAGGCAGAGCCTCAAGTCCAAGGGGATCAAGGCGCTGTTCCCCATCCAGGCCACCACCTTCGACCTCGTGCTCGACGGCAACGACTTGGTCGGCCGCGCACGCACTGGCCAGGTGAGAGTTCCTTTCGACTTGTGTGGCTCATTTGATAGTAAATTGTAGAGTAGGAACTGTACTTGTTCGACTTACTATCCTGCACGTTTGCTGTTAATAGCAAGCTTGCTGCACGACACGGCTACTGGTTTGACAGGAATTCCGTCTAATCTATAGCACTTGACCCAATTCGAGATACGGATTGCAACATTGTGTACTAATTACGCTGCTTGCACAATTTGAGTATGATCATCACCGCACATACGTGGGTTTAAAAGATATTTCTGTTTCTGTACATTCAGGCGCTGCTTGCAGAATTTAAACGTCTTCATAGTGATGGATTTTGGTGTGGTGACCCTGAATTCCTTATTTTCGACTATGGAGGACTGGCTATGAGGAATATAATTATTTATTTTATCGCATTTGTCTCTGGAAACTAGGTATGGCCTAATTAAATATGTTGTTTCTTATTTTTGGGAAAAACATTGGCTTTTGTTCTGCCCATATTGGAGTCATTAGTTAATGGGACACAAAAAACATCCAGAAGGACTGATCATGGCAGACCTCCAAGTGTTTTGGTTTTACTACCAACCAGAGAGCTAGCTAAGCAGGTAAGATTGTGCTACTTTCTGATTATCAAGAAAGAAAACCCTTTATATTTGTTTTGATCTTGCCAAAGTGAATATCAGGTGCACACTGAATTTGCGTTTTATGGTGCAACATTTGGGCTTTCTTCATGTTGTGTATATGGGGGTTCTGATTATCGCCATCAAGAAGTATCAATCAGAAGGGGGGTTGACATTATAGTTGGGACTCCTGGCCGTGTCAAGGTAATTATTTTCATTTGTTGATATTTCTGGTTGATTCGGCCCAAAATCTCATAATTTTATTCTAATGTTTGCTGCATGACTTTCTTGCCAAGGTAATTATTTTCATTTGTTGATATTTCTGGTTGATTCGGCCCAAAATCTCATAATTTTATTCTAATGTTTGCTGCATGACTTTCTTGCCCAGGATTTTATTGTAAAGGGAACTCTCAATTTGAAGTCTCTGAAATTCCGTGTCCTTGATGAAGCAGATGAGATGCTTAATATGGGCTTTGTTGACGATGTTGAGCTTATTCTTGGTATGCCCACATATTCTATTACAGATGTTCTTCAGTTTATGAGTCTCATGTAGTCATGATGATTGACTTTTTTCAATTAAGCCAATTGTTCTCTTTATGGCTGGTGTTATTGACCTTTTTCTGGGTCCGAACATATGGAATAATCAACATTTTGACAATGTCACTTGCAGTATTTCTCTATTTGATGTAAATTCTGATGTAACCGGATCCTTTATTATATAAACAGGCAAGGTTGAAGATGTTACCAAAGTACAGACACTACTGTTCAGTGCTACAATACCAGCTTGGGTGAAGAAGGTATGATTCACTTTGACACATAGCATTACTATCGTTGATAATTTTTTTCATAAACCATGTGAGCTGACAATGCAATGGTATGGGCTACTTTGGAATGATTGTAGCTCTCTTTGAAATTTCTGAAAGATAACAAGAAAACAGTTGATCTTACCCGTTTCAGTAAAAGTAACTGCATTTACACATGTATAATGTATTGTTTATTTTAATTATCGTAAAACGTTTCTTGCAGTGTGCAAGAAGTAATGCTTTTATGCCTTAATTGTTCCGACTAATTAGGCGTTTTACTGAATGTTTTTCGCAATTTCGTTTGAGAAGTATTTGTTGAATCTGGAAGTTATTTTTGTCAATTCCCATCATTATATGGAAATTTTTTCATGTAAATCTTTCCTTTTGCAAGGAGAATGTACAATGCTGTTTTTCAGATTCTTCAAAATAGCAGTTCTCTGGAGCTTACCATTGCAAGTTTCCATCTCTTGATGGAGTTGGGCAAGGTAAAATGTTGCTTATCCCTTTCTCATCTTTCTGGTACTTTTGTTCAACTTTAGATGACCCTTGTACCTTTGTCTATCATGGTACTTTTGACAGTGGGGAGATAGATTCCAACCTGCTATATTAGTGATTCATATCTTTAAGAGGGGGGAACCACTTAATAGTGCAATATTTTATTTTGTTCAGTAGCATGACTAAAATTTGCTCAATTACTCAAGGAATTTTTTTTTGGGGTTTAGGGGACCTTGGTGTGTAATGTGGATTGTGGAACATTGAAAAGCATTATGAGCAATTGAGCATCATGACAAAATAGTGTAAACGGGCGGTACACTGCCAAGCTGAATATGCTAATGTTACTAAACAAGACAGTTACATTTCCTTTTTAGGTTCAAGAGCCTTTTCTGTAATGATATCTTCAGAGGAAGGTTGGGGTTTCCCTATTCATAGAGAGGTAGATTTTTTTCTTTCTGATTTCATTGAAAAAGATGTCGAGAATTTTCCACACGCTTAATTTCACCCTCACTAAAACAAATATTCCTGTTTCTTTTACTTTCCCTGCAACAGTGGGGGCTTGTTCAAGTTACTGTTCTACATGTTAATTCATACTACATTCGACATATTGGTAGCATAAGAGTGATATTTCCGATGGCTGCTATAAGTTTGGCCCTAATATCTCTCTCACAGCCACGCGGTGTGTTAGTATTGGCCAAGCTCATGGCACCTCCAAACTTTGCATCATGGCACCTCCGTCCTGCAGTGCTCTTTGGGCATCTCCTATTTTCCATCACTAAATATTATGGGAAGACATATTGCTACTGAAATGCTGGTGATTCTTTTAAGATATAGACCAACAGCAAGTCGCCAATGATGGAAGCCTTCAGATTTGCTTAGTGAATTGCATTTTTTATGCTGGATTTTGATAGGTATCTTACATGATTACATCTATCCAATTTGAGAATAACTTCTTTGTGAATTCTAGGTGTACAAAATTCATGGCTTCAAACACTGGCAAGAAGCTTCTTCAGATCAATGTGAGCTCGGATACAGTGTGCCCTTGGTGCTTTGTTGGTATAAGGAACCTCGAGAAAGCTATGGAACAAACGGACAAGTTCGATTTTGAGGTTTCACTTCCTTAACTCATTATCTTGATCTAAGTTCAGAATTCTCATATGTATGGTGTGAGACTAGCGCGTGTCTTTGCTTTATAGGTCCGTTGGCATCCATTCTTTCTGAATCCTGACAAATGATATAGATGCATGTCACGTGAGTGTGAAACTCCCGACCCAGGTGCGACAGCTAAAAGATTTGATGGCATTGGAAATCGAAGCAAAAGTAACTGCAGTTTCATCAAATATCGTTGATCTGCCTGTTTTGTTGACGGTAAGTAAATAGTCCACAAACACCTATTTCATTACTGTGTTTCATATTTCTTTATGTGACAAAAATATTTGTTTTCTTTGTAGCCTCAAGTTTAAACAATGTGAGGATGGAGAAAGTCGTCGGTGGGTGAGTCCAATGATGTTGTCACCTCCTCAAAGGATCAGTCGTTATGTGATATTCATTATGTGACAAAAATATTTGGTTATACAATATATGAGACGTGAATCTTAATGAATCTGATTGTTTGTTTTATTTTTTACAAATTTTATCTTGTTTTGTATTTTATCGTAGCGTTAGCACAGGCACACTACTAGTAGTAGTAGTAGTACCTAGGAAATATGCCAATGGAGGGTAGATCACATGACAACATGGGCAGGATGCGTAATTAACCGGCCACCTTGAGAGATACTCCTACTTGATTAGTGTAGATCTACCATCAAGGGAGATCGAAGTTAACCAAGAACTGTGTTAAATTACTAGTTGATGGTAATGAGTAGCACACGGTTGATTTTTTTTTTTTTTGGTATGGCTGGCTGGCAATCCCAGAGGAGAGCCCACAAAACATTTGTCTATTTTACAAAAAAGATTTAAAAAGAAAAGAAAATGGTCGATGGATCTCTACAAAGCCATCTCATGGATGGCTGCAATGGACAGGATACCTGGTCTGGACACCTAAACGTTAGCCCGTTGTGAATGAAAAATCGGGTTTTATTGATCATATACCCTCTCCTTAGATAGAAATTCAGAATTTACCCTCCTGGCCCACGCGTCAGTGACTTATGATGACCCCACATGTTATTGAGGTGGAAGGATAAATCCTAAATTCCCCAACTAAGAGGAGGGTATATGATCAAATCCCCCGAAAAATCGGGAAGAGAAAGGATAGTTCTTCTTATCTTGGCAGAGAGGTATGCTTATAGTATGCTTATGCCACGTTATGCGCAAAACCCCATCATCATTCGGAGGGGTTGCGTACAATACGTGCATACATGCAATTTGTACGTAGTTTTGTACCGGTACAGAGTGAGAATCTAGGATGAAAAACAAGCATGCACGCATGCATGTAAATGCGGACAGCCTCTTCCTACCGGTACGGAGTGAGAATTTCAGAGTTTGGACTGCGGTTTGTTGATCAGGGGCCGGCCGGAGAGAACACCACTGGAGTACTGTTGCAGGGAGAAATTCTACTGTGTTACCATTGTACAGTCGGCTTTGTGTCACAAGCCAATCTAGGGTTGCCACATGGGCAAAGATTCACTGTAGCAGTATGGAAAATAGTATTTTTTTTATTTGTTTTTAATAGCTGCTACAGTATATATTATCACGTATCACAATTCTATTGACCAACTCAGTCTTATCACCCTTGCATATTTAGAAATTTTCGGTTGCAGGAGCATCTCGTTCGTTTACCGAACCAGTTTGGCATGGATGTGAGCACAAAAAACACTGCTGCTAGTCTAGATTCCTATGGCTAGGGTAGGTAGGGTGATGAGGCCTGCGAAAAAGCCTAGTCCGTTGCAGCAGCAGCAGCAGCTGGCCTACGCGTAACGAACCAGTCTGGTCAGCTGCATGTTCCTAGTCTGGCGACGCAGCGGGGGCCACGTCTCACATCCTTGTATCGTACGGCCCCGATTCACTCCGCTTCGCTAACACCCCCTGTACTGCTCCTGCCTCTCTCGGTTTTGACCGTCCGATCGGTGGGGCCCGGCCCAAAACTTGGTTTGGGGCCTTTTGCACGTACACCCTTCCTCACATCAACTACTTCAGTGGAGTGCTGACGTGAGGGCTTGCTAGTACCACTAGAGTAATACAACATTCATATAGGGTGTATTTGATTCGTGGATGGAGGTTGTATCGTATATCCTGACTAAGTGGATGCAGGCTGAGTGGAATCGTATTTCAGAAAAAGAAGATGTTTGGTGAGGTTGCATGAGCGGATGCAAAAAAACTGAGATGCTGTTTGGTTGCCTGTATGAGCGGATGTAGTCTACCAAACCTGAGAGACTGACATGTGGGACCGCATAAGATACACTGCATCCACCCATCCAGGATGGCCAGTGAAGCTCATTTTGAGCGTATCCACCCATCCAGGATGAGGGCGTATTTTTGCATCCGCTCATACAGGCTGCATCCACTCATACAGGCAACCAAACAGGCTCTTTCTCAGATTATACGGATCCACCCAGCCAGGACGAAGGAGATTCAGGCAACCAAACACACCCATACTGTAATGCTATGCTATTACGTAGAGGAGCAATTGGAGTGATACGGACGGATATCGTTTATTCTGTATTCTATTCTATTTTTTTGGAGTTGGAGTCGGATACGGATAATGCCGGATATCTATTTCTCCATTCCGTATCCGTTCCATAATCTTTCGGACGGTCGGTCAGACAAAAATTATCCACTTCTTTGCACAGGACATTGGACAGTATGGTATAATCAGAGTGAATATAGAGAGATTAATTATTAAAATGTTGAAGGAAGAACACTCAGTACTCCCGCCTATTTAGATGTGATAATTTGCCAATATGTTATCATATTCCTAGGTGAAATCACAATAGACCTCATCATATTATTTGATATACGGATATATACGGACAGATATCCCTTATCCCGTATCATATTTCATATTCTTTTCTCGGGGTCGGAGTCGAAAATGGATAGTGCTGGATACCTATCTACCCCTTCTGTATTCGTTCCGCAAGTCTTTAGTCGATCGGACGGACGAAAATTATCTGCTCTGTTTGTACTCCTACTGCTCTATCTTATATTTTCCAGTGCAAGAGGAACAGCATAAATTCAGTACGAAGATCACCAAGAACCTTGTGCTAATGTTCACTGGTAGCATGATTTACCAGTGATGCAACTAGTGTATGAGTCTAGGCAACAATTCCTTTCGAGCGAATCCCTTCGAGCGAAGTAAACTTTTTGAGTGCTCGAGCACAAAAGGTACGGTGACTTTTGAGGGGGATGTCAACAAAATTTCGCTAGCGCGCGCACACGCCGATTGCTCTCAACTAACGGGGGCAAAACGGGAAACTCGCTCGCTTCTCAACGAGGGGCAGCAGCGCCTCGCGGCCCGCGCCTGTCGGTGCTAATTCCAGCCGCCACGTGGCTCCCGGGAGCGCAACAGCGGGGCCGGTCACGTGGCTCGGGGCGCCGAGGGTACTCCCACCGTCGGATCATGCGGACGGCCGAGATGCTGTCCCGAGAAGAGGATAAGGCCCGCGGTGGAGTGGAGTGGAGTTAGGGTGTGTTTGGTTGCCTGTATCTCCTTCGTCCTGGATGAGTGGATCCGTATAATCTGAGAAAGAGCCTGTTTGGTTGCCTGTATGAGCGGATACAGCCTGTATGAGCGGATGCAAAAATACGCCCTCATCCTGGATGGGTGGATACGCTCAAAATGAGCTTCACTAGCCATCCTGGATGAGTGGATGCAGTGTATCTTATGCGGTCCCACGTGTCAGCCTCTCAGGTTTGGTAGACTGCATCCGCTCATACAGGCAACCAAACAGCATCTCAGTTTTTTTTGTATCCGCTCATGCAGCCTCACCAAACATCTTCTTTTTCTGAAATACGATTCCACTCAGCCTGCATCCACTCATCCAGGATATACGATGCAACCTCCATCCACGAACCAAACACACCCAGTAGTCGGAGCCTTAAAAAAACTGGAGCCTCGCGAGCATGGCGGGGTCAGCTTGGGTGTCTGCTATGCAATGCATGTATATCTCTAAATTTTTTAAAGATCATACAACATATCTTTGCTAACTATAGGTTTCAATTTGATAATATTTAAAGGAATTAGATACAAATTATGATAGTACTTATTTGGGCTTATGTCTGAGTTCCTTTTTACTTATGTCTTGTGACTTATGTCTTATGCTGCAGTAACTAGCTTTGAAACGGTGCATTTTTTTAAAGCGGGGTCAACAGGAATATTATGGTAAAAAGTAAACTGAGTTCAGCTATGCTAACCAAAATTACATACGACTATTTTTTCCTACATACTGCCTCTCGCGAACAGCCAGAATTCGAAAATTTAATCCGTAAACCACAGCTCAAAAGAACCCACCCTATAAGTTCATGCTTTTGGCTTTTTTTACAATGTAGCGGCTGAAAATACACTGTAACTGCTATTAGTTTTTTCAGCATAATTGATTTTAAAAAAAGAAAAAAAAAGGTATATCATCACAAACAATGCAAAGGAATAAGGAGAAAAAAATGAAAAAACCATAAAAATTAAAATTTAAAAAAATAGAAACAAAAAACCAGAAACAGAAGCTCATTGGAGTAGGACCTATATTTTATGCCCTCTGTTCAGATTTTATAGATAATCACACATCTTTTTCCTCTACCTATATGGTAATATGTGAATGGTATAAAAGTAATTGTTTTATTTAGGTCTTAAGAAATTCTTTAGTTTCTAACTAAAAAAAATGAAGTGCCGATCAGATTCTCTATCTGTTTGCATCTTTGCGACCATAACGATAAGTGCAATGATTCAAAACTAACATTGAGTATATTATATGAGGCATGTTACTTACAATTTTTGAAGTCATATGTGTTGTAAATATTGCGGTATAAGTATATTTCCATGTTTAATTCCAGCAAAAACAATCATATAAACAACATATTTACAGCATAATAAGAATGACATGAATTGCATATAAACATGAAACTCTATCTTGCCATTCATATTCATATTCATATATATATATATATATATATATATATATATATATATATATATATATATATATATATATATATATATATATATATATATATATATATATATATATATATATATATATATATATATATATTCAAAGAATATAACATCATTACTGCTGAAAATAATGCACAGAACAGTCCCAACAATAATAAAACAATTAAATCTAGCATATGACAAATTAATTGTTTTATTATTACTCTCAGAACAGAGTTGCGCAAAATCATAGATTTTGGCCTTCACATGCACATGTCATAACTCTCCATGATTGATCTAACAACTAGGAAATAAGAATTGAGCTCTAACAGAATGATTACCAATAGACACAAATAAAACAGAGATCAGATCTCTGTGCAATTTCTGTACTGCTAAATGATTACAAGCAATGAAATAGGTGACAGTGATATAAAGATGTTCAGATAATAAGCAGCAGACTGAATTAGATAGATTGCAGTAATACACAAGTTATAAAACAGGACTGAACCAAAAGGTTTACTGCACCAACAATGTAATCTGACCAGGATTAACAAATCACTGCACTACTCACAATTTCAATTGCAGGTAACCAGATCTAATAGACAAAGACTCAGATAGCTATAGTACAGCCAGCAGAAATCAAACCTAGAGCTCAAGTCTAACTCTGTTGCCTAGATCAAATCCAGTACATGACTAAGTTCATCACAGAGCATACAATTGTGTCCACATACATACACAGCAGCCCTCAAATACTTGAGCAAAATTGCAGATCAAGATTAACTGCTGTAAATTGCAAAAAAATCAGATATACTCACTGAGCAGACAATACTCCAAACTGTCCAGAAGGGCAAGGCACGATGAAATCGCTGTCCCAGAAAATCTATCAACCCACTGTCGCTAGCAGGTAGATGATTCACATAGATACAATGCCGCACTTCTTCTTTCAGCCGAAAACCAGAGAAGAGGCTGAGGTCCACAGATGCCGCACAAGATCACAAGAACACTCTCGCCGAGAGCATTCAAGACACAGCAGGGAGTCGGCGCCACCTCCTTCTTCCTCGGGTAGACCCCCAAGGTCCCGAGTTCCTCAAACCTAGATTAGGGTTCACACGGGAGACCAGAAGCAAGGCCTCAATCGAAGATGGCCCGAAGACCAAATCTCCGCCAACCGAAGAACAGAGAGGAGATCCACTCAAGAGAAGCAATCGGGATTGGAAGCGAATATCACTACCGTGGAGCCGAGCGACCCCTTTTGAAGAAGAGAGGAGAGCTCGCTGCGGGGTGGCGTGAGCGGCCGGCTCCGAGGAACTCGGGCCAGCCCACGCCTCCTCCGCCGCCCCTCCGCTCGTCATCTCCCCACGCAGCACCGAGAATCCCGGATCTGGGCGAAGGGGATCAAAACGGCCACACGGGAGACGCTCGGGAATGGCACAGGACGCAAAATCGGGGAGGAGACAAAGTCATCACCCTTATCTCTTTGCGCGGGTCACCAACTGGTGGGCCCCGCCTGCAGGTTTCCATCCCTCCTTTTATTCAATTGGGAAATTTCCAAAATGCCCCTCTACCATACTGATAAATCGCTTAACAACCATCTTTTATCCTATCTTTAAGCACCAATGATGCACACCTAACACAAATTTTTTAGCTCCGCCACTACCGCGAGCTGCTCAAGCTCAGCTCGCTCTAGGCACGATTCGAGCTTAGCTTGAGCTTGATCTCAAGTTCACAAGCTTCGATGAGCCAAGCTCTAATAGCTTGTCAGGACACGATTCAAGCTTGAATATTGCTTCATGTTAGCTTTTGCCGGGCTTACTTGAGCAAAGCTCGAATTTGAGCTTTTTTTATTGTTAAAAATTAATGTATATTGAATTGTTGAATGTTAATGAGCTTATTAGAGTCGAGCTCAAGCCCACTCGAGCTTAGAGCCCTGCTCCAACGAGTTTCTGGCTTCTTAATTTCTCTTTTTTGGTTTTTTGTCTTTTTTTCCTTTATTCATTTGCATTGATCGTGATGATATAACTATTTTTAAAATTTGTTTATTTTTTAAATTTAATTACGCTGAAAAAATTAACATCAGTTACAATGCATTTTCAATCGCTAATATAAAAAAATAAAAAAAAATCTAAACTTGTAAATCTAAATAAGTACTACCTAAATCGAGCTAAGCTTGAGCCAAAGCCCATACTTAGACCTACCACAAGCTTTTTACCGAGGTCGAGTTTAGGAGGGAGGCCTGCTTGAGCTTTACTTGTTTACAGGCCTATTCTAGTGGTAGCGGGGCGGGCGTCTCGTGCTGCGCGCGCGGTCAACGTGGGGAATGGCAAAGCGAGGTAGCGGATCAAATAAATTATTTAGGCCAAGATAAGATCAGAGAGCCGTTAGTTACCGCAGGCAGTAGAAAACCGCCACCTCGATCAAATTAAAAAAATAAAATGAATTCACAAGCAATCGCAGCCAACACTACTCCTACACGATAGAGTAAGAAAAGAAGAAAACAAAAACTGGACAAAAAGAAGAAACCCTAGCCTTTACATGAATGAAAGATGTGTGTAGCGTAGACGTGTAGCAGCAGCAGCAGCAGCAGTGGTCTAACGTATAAAAGGCCTTTCACCATCAGCAGGGTGGGGTCACGCCCAACGGCGGCACGGCGCGGGCACGAATGGTATCCTTCTCGTAGTTTGCAGCGCCCATCGTGCATGCGTCGCCATCGTCGTCCATCGTTTCCGGCCAAACGAGGCATTCATTCACGGATCACAATCTAGTCGCCATGTCAAAAGCCTGATGGGACTTGGACGTCTGTCTGTCGGTCAAGCGCTCAGCGGTCAAAGCTCAAGCTTTAGGGTGAAATGTAAATCGAGAAATACTCACTCCGTGAAAAAAAAAACATGCCTTTTTTTACATAACTTTTGAGCACTAATTTCAATTATAATATATTTGCAAAATCTAATAATATTATAATAATATATTCATGGCTAATATATATGTATGATTTTAATATATCCAGTCTAATTATTTAAAAAAGATATTATTAGCTACATTTCCAAAAGTTTAATTGCATGTATGAGTGTATACCCAACCGACTTCTTTTTGTGATGACGTGAGTAGGGTGACATTTCTTTAGGTGTGCTTAGAGAAAAACAGATATGTTGCAATTGTATGTAAGGGTGCTTCTATTCTGGCAAAACTGTCGGTTAGCATCCGAACGCATGGTGGGCCCTATACATTACGCATGTAAGGTGACAAAAGGGTATTGGGGCATTTTTGCGCGGATCCAGATTGGTACACTTCTTCCTCCTTCCTTTGTTCTTCTATCACTCCACTTCCGCTGTTGCCGATTCATCATCCTCTCTGGCAGCCTAGCTTGCCTCCCCTTCTTCATCGCTGCCCTCACTGCGCCCCTCCTTCCCCACACATGTCGCCTCCTTTTATAGGACCGGTATGACAACAGAGAGGAAGAGGTGAATGGTGCCTTCAGAATTTTTCCAAGTATTCACTAATGTCAGACCCAGATTTTACAATCCGGAATCTACTGTGTTTAGCTGCACTATTCTCTGGATCAGTAGATAGTGCACACAGTTACAGTTCTGATTATCAAAGTACATATCATGCGGAAACGTAAATATAATAGCAAACTTACACATGGGCCGATGAGGCCGAAATCATTAAATTGCAGCAGCGGAAGAACGAAGCACACAGGTGGGACCTTCAGGACATGCCCACAGGCAGCCAACTGGAGGTTCGCGGCCTAGTTCTCGACATCTTCATCTTCTTTGCCATCATGATCCAAAAGTATTGTTGAAGCGCAGTGATCTGATTCCTGCTCCTGAATTTGTCGCAAAAGCGAGCATGAGCACTCCGACCCCGTGCTCAGCGACCCAACACACAGAATGCAATATTTAACATGTATGGCTAACCAAAGGATGGCTTAGGTTTATTTTCTTTTTGCGAAGAGTGCTTTTGAATACAATTATATATAAATCCTTAAGACCTAGCATTTTGAACAAAAGCATAATGTTCAGAATATGCAATAATAATAGTGATCCAGATTCCATCCACCATTACATGGCATCTGCACCATATAGCAATTCTTCAGCATTATAGCTGCTTAACTTACCACTGGGACGACATCCAGGACAATTCCAAACTAGGGCCTTACACTGCCCTTCCACTTTTCCAACCCATCATAAAGCATTTTGAAATAGAACTATATCTGGTTAAGTTCCCATGTCCGCCCTTGACCGTGGGCACGGCTATTCGAATAGTTTTGACTCTGCAGAGTTTTGCACACTTTACCCACAAGAGATAAATCCACCCGTTGCCCCACATGATTCCTTAGCCATGTGGTTGAGTAGACTATCACAGGATTGTTACAATGCATAGTCCTACTGTGGTTACGCCCGCTAAGGTCTATCTTCCGTAGGATACGACCATCCCTCGGGAAGGGTCCCTCGTGAGCCATCACGGGCAAAGGCGGGGATGCGACCATCCATCCCTTTGCTCGTGGTCATACCTTCACGTAACCACCTTAGAGCCACACAAATTAGTAAACCCTGCCTACACTTTGCCAGCTTGCGGTTGTGCTTGTCATACACGGGGTGACATGACAAGATTCAGTCCTTAGGGTTATCTGGGCGGTCTGCCACTATCCCAACTCTGGTCCATCACTAACTCAATTTTGTGCTTCCATCGCACCACACTGTGCATTCACTGCACCACTCATACACATACACATTCACACCCTCGAACCAATCCGCCCAGATATTGAAGCAAGTTGGGGGTTTTTTCGAAACATAAAGTAATCATACCAACATATATCAGTCATTCCCGTCATGACTGCCCGAATCAATTTCTCATGAATAAAAGTGATGCTTGGGGCAATTTCTTGCCCCAGGTTCCTAATCAATGCTAAGCATGGCATACAATTACAGACTTAATTTCGAAATGTTACTATTATAGTTTTGCTAGGGCGACAAGGTTCACACACTGAATATTCCAAAGGAGAGGGTAATATTATTCAAGGTAAGCAATAGGTATGTATCTAAAATCTTAAATTAACATGTATTTTCATATAACATAACAGCATGCAATTTGTTAATTTAAAACAAAGTAATTTGCATGAAATGTAGGTTCAACATGATCAAAGTATTGACTCGCCTGGCGCGGTTTACCGCTGTCTTGAGCTCACACAAGGCTTTCTCTTGAGCTTCTGGTCTTTATCTTCACTTTGTTCTTGATTTTGCTCGATCTATTGATTCTTCGGGACTCCAATTTCTAGCTACGCGATAAGCGACTGAATCCAAATAAAGGCAAATAACTCAAAAGATCCAAATAAATCTGATTAATTCAAATGGCCGATTTAATTTACTTTATACACTTATTACGATTTGCGAATAGAAGGATGTTTCGGATTGGTGTGTTGCAAACACAGTGGCAGCTGGACCTGAGTGAGAGAATGAGTTACCTGAATGACTTTACCGTGAGGGAAAATTTTTAGGATAATAACAGATCAAAAGTGAGGAGTTATCTACAGGAATTATCTACTTTGGAAAAGTGGCCAAACGTCGCCGATTGGAGAAAGGCGAGGTTCGATCTTTTTATTACTAACTTCTATTATTATTAGATTCGCATTTATCAAGGGAGTTCCATGAGTCGGGTTATACCTATAGACTGGTGCAGGAGTTTAATGTATAAATTTTATCTTCAGGTAAGTTTTCCTTGCAACTCAGGTAAAGGCAAACTGGACTGATGGATGAGATCTGTACTTATTCTATAAATCTTTTAGCCAAAAGTATTATAACACTTGGATACCTTTATTAAGTTTTTGATTAAGTGTTTACTTTGTAATGTTTATTTATATTAGATAGGTCATTTTAATGCCCGATGCCCTAGTGCTATTATATTTTAGTATCTCTATATTAATATGGTCTTTTAGGGATGTAGGAATGATAGTCATACTTTAGATGGTTACTTTTGCACCCCTTTACTATTCAAACCTGCTACACATGATTACATTTTGTTACCTCTACTAAATTAAAACTACTACCTCAGATTTCGGGTTGGCAATATGTTAATGATAGGGTTTATATTTTCAATAAGGCCTAAGGTGTTTAAAAATTGAACTAACACATTTACTAATGGCGCATATATGCTATCCATATTTCTCTAACCACTTACTTACACATACTTATAGATGCTTATATATATATACATTTGCTTCGTAAGGCTCTACATTTTAGTTGTTACTAGTTTTAATATAAACGTATCTGTCTAACAAGGCTTGCTGTACAAAGTTGTATTTTAATATTTACTAACTAACAAAACCTACGGCTAAAATTTTATGTAATGGAGGCATGTCAAATATGGGCATAGATTTTAATTATAATTATTGGTAGTCTTTAAATTTGAACCTTTACCCAAAATAGATTTCTTTTACTTTAATTCAATTATGCTAACAATAGTAAATATCACTAAAATTCTAATGAGTTCTAAAATTCATGATTTCAGTTCCATTGGACAGATCTTGATTTTAGATGAATTTAGAAATTTGTCTCATCCAATTTGGAGTTAAAATGAAAAAGTTATGATTATTTGAAGTTCTCAGGTTTAATTAATTCCAGAAAATATAAAATATCTGACAGTGGGTCCTACATGTCAGTTTCTTTTTTTTTAATTCTTTTCCTTGCTGTGCCGCTGACAAGTGGGGCCAGGTACTGTTCAATGGGTCCATCTGTCAGCAGGGTCCGGTGCAGAGGTGTCACTGACCCGTGGGGCCCAGGGGTCAGCGGCTGTTCCGGCTGCACAGGCCGACAGGTGGGGCCCACCTGTCAGCGGGAATTTTAAAAGAAATCGCTCGACCGCAGGCGCGGAGCCGGGGGCTCGAACGCGCGCCGCGGGAGCGGGAGGGGGAAGAGAAGCGCGCTGGTAACCAAGTGGGCGGGGAGGCTTTGCCTACCCCATAAGGGTGGCTTACTCTTTTGAGTTAGCTCCGGGAGGCGGCCGGCAGAGGAAGAAGAAGGCGACGGTGCTGGCGGCGAGTGGTGGCCGGAGGGTTCCGGGTTGTTCGTGGAATATAATCCTGGCGCGACGGTGAGTCTTCTGGTGTAGTCGGCCGGGGTGGAGGAGCACGGTGGCGGGCCGGCGGCGTGTGACGGCGGAGGTTCGGGGAGGTGATCGACGCCGGCGTTGCTCCGGCGATGGGAGGTCCGGGGAAGGAGGGGGTTGGCTTCACCGCGCACCCATGAAGCTCTGGGAGCTTGGGGATTGCCCGGAGGTGGCCGGAATCGGCGGGGAGGGTGGCACCGGAGTTAGGGAAGAAGGAGTGGCCGACGGCGATTCGGGGCGCTACGGTTCCGTTGCGGCAAGGAAGAGGGAGGAGGGAGCAATGCGATGCGCTTGAAGCTTACAGGCGCGGCTTTTATAGCCGGGAAGAGGGGGCGCGTGGCGAGACGACGGTGGCCTCCGCTCTGCTCACGCCGACGAGGGGAGGTGAATCAAATCTCCCCGAGATTTTGTGTAAGAGAGAGAGCACAGGGGTGCTTTGAATTTGCCCGCGAGGTGAGAGAGAAAGGAAGAGATCAGCTGCGGCTAGCGCGAGGGAGAGCAGAGGCGAGGCGAAGCTGGCGCGTGGAGGAAGAAGAAGCCGGGGAAGAGGAGGGCAGGCGGGCGGGGCCACCAGCCAGAGAAAGAGGCGTGGGGCGAGGCGGGCCACCGGTCGGGGAAGAGCGGCTGGCGCGTGGGGGCCGCGAGGCAGCGAGGCGCGGGTCCACTGGCAGACGCGGCCGGGGCAACGCGAGCGACCGCGCGGCCACGCGGCAGCGGGAGGAGGGACGCGGTCGGGGGCGCGGGCCCGCGTGGCAGAGGTGGGGCGCGCAAGCGGCCTGGGCCGTGGATGGGCGCGGGCGGCGAGGTGTCGCGCATCGGGGCCATCCAGGTGGCGGCCCGAGAGTGTTTTCTTCTTTTTATTTTTAAGGATTTTTAGAAATGCCCAGATAATTGAATAAACCTCAGAAAAATATGAAACCAGTTCCAAAATTTTCAGAAAAATTCAAAGAGGCTCATGAGGACCTTCTGGACTTACCAAAATATTTTCAACTATGGTTGGCATTTAATTTATCTGATTTCCTTGCTATGTATAGTTGTATGCATATATATATATACTCATATATTTATATTTGCTATCATTTTTATTTTGTTTACCCCTTTACTATTTATTCCATTATTTTTAGAGGTGAGATTTCATGGTCAAACCAAATATTCTCCCTTACCTTTATGGATCATCTTTTCAGACTCTTAATTTAGATTTTATGTTTCCTTTATTTGGATATTCTTATGTGTAGCATTAATATTATTGAATTTGATTTTGGTCTTTATTGAATTTCTTTAACTTTTGAGAGCTCAATAAGAATTTAAAAATACCATGAAAACCCAAATTCAAATGAACAACGAATAAAATAACCCAAAAACTCCATAACTTATTATTTGTATTTTTCGGGATGTTACAACTAATCTTTCACTCCAGTAGCTATTGAACTATAAAGATTAAGATTGGAACCCAAAATCAAAGCAATCAGCTCACAAGTCGAAGAACAGAAATCAGCACCTGGGCGGTATAATCGACTACCACAGGGCGGTCTGACCAACGCCCTTGGCGGTCGGACCGGTAGCCCTTGGGCGATTTGAACGGTGGGAGTGGTGGTATAACTGTTTCCCTATTCCTAGAATAGAAAATCAACCCAAGTTATGACCACTTTGGGCAACTCCAAAAATCCATAACCAAATGAGATAAGATTTTACACACACTATTTTTGAGGTCTCATGAACGTATTTCATCCTATGATCGCTTGAATCTATGTCAAAATTTAGAGCTTTCCTAAGAAATAGCAAGGTTGCATAGAAAACAAGCAAAAACCAAAAACTCAGAGGACGACTTTCTCGTGGATGAAAGATGACCAAGACGACTCTAGATATACTTTCACATGTCACAGCAAGCATGAACTCATAAAGATTTAAGACAAAACCCTTGAATCAAGAAATCTCACGATGAAGTCAAATCCAAGCAAAGCTGGGCAATTTCAAGAACTTGTCAAATCTAATATCTAGATGGATGGGGATTGATCACCATGCGTTATCTCCATCACTTATACGTCCTTGGCGACTAGTAAGATCAAGAAGGAGAGAGAAGATATGAAAACTAATAAGAATAAGAGCAAATCAACCAAACCAAGAGGACTCCATGAAAGATGAACAAAGTTGATGTACTGCTACTTGAGAATATAGATTTTACAATCACTTCACCTAAAGGATATGAAGGCACACAACAACACTCACATTTCTTAGACCATAACCCTAGAACCCTTAGCTAGAATGATGCATGGATGGTTAACTAACAAGTTTCCATTTCAACCTAATGAATGCTATCCAATAGCATATATGGGGGAAACCTGATGACCCTACACAACACTGATTTTACTCAAATCATACACGTTTTGTAAAGTGCATGAGTCTGAATCTGTAAGTTTTCATACTTTGATCTCCTTGATCATCTCAGCTTCTCTTTGACCTAAACAACTTTCTCAAGCGTCACGATTTTGATCTAAGTTAGTTTCTGCTATTTGACCATCTTACCAAAATACCCTTTCTTGACCCGGTCTTCATATTCCTTGCAAGTAATTGTGATGCTTGCCACGTGTAAGTGCACCACTAGCTTAGCACGCGTCAATAAGTCTCTTCCATTTTAGTTTTATCGGACCGCGCCTCACTTAGACCGATCAAGTTACCGAGTTCAACCTATCGATTGAATATCTCCTTCAACATTTTTCATCTTTATTGTGTCATGCTTGAGCTCAGGCATCTTATTTGGCATCCTTGATCATTTTGGGTCTCAGGTCCTCTATGAGCATAGTCTTGATCCTTGCCATTGACCATGGTTGACTCCAAGCCTCCATACATATTCAAAGACAAAGAAATCATTTTTGAGCATAAGTTCTTCATAACTTGACCCATATTAGCTAAAATATGCATTGTGTAACATTAATGTACTGACCAGACACAATTCAAATCACCCTATGATCAAAATCCCCAAAAACTCAAATTTCAATCGACGCAAAAACTCCTGGCCGATTAGACCGCTGGCTCTAGCCGGCCTGACCGCTAACATCAGACGGATAGATCACTAAGCTGGTCGGTGTGACCGATAACACCAAAAATGATTATGAAAACTGACAAGTTTGCAAAATCCAAATCCTAGTTCCTTCAATTTGGCAATAGTTCATCGTAATAAAATTATGGACCTTCTCACACAGTCCTTTATTCTTCGTTGCTCCACGAGCTCCGTGCCTCCGCTCGCTACCCCACCCTCACCCCCACCACTAGCAACCAGTGGCGAGGTCACCGCCTCGTTGTGCCACCCCTCTTCCCCACTATCGTCGCCGTCATCCTGCATACCATAAGG
Source organism: Dendrocalamus latiflorus (assembly GCA_017311315.1). Classification (NCBI taxonomy): domain Eukaryota; kingdom Viridiplantae; phylum Streptophyta; class Magnoliopsida; order Poales; family Poaceae; genus Dendrocalamus; species Dendrocalamus latiflorus. The sequence continues at coordinate 46,422,200 of CM029639.1, read as the reverse complement.
GCATCTCTAATGGTCTGAGTCAGCTAGCTATATGCATGTACACATCAGCATATATCCTATGTGGAGGAAAGAGAGTATGCAAAAAAAATCGAGCCAGCTCTTTCTTAAGCACTAGTCTATAACGCAAAACGAGGCAGCCTCTATAAATGATAGTCCTTTTCTGTGTGTGCATGTAAATATCAAATAGCTATCCTTAGGGCATCTCCAATGGTTATAGCTAGCAACTAACTATAAGACTTCCACATCATCTATATAGTACACACTAAAGTTAGCATTCTAAAGAACTATCTATAAGGATAGCTATTTGATACTTACATGCACACACAGAATTTATGGAGGCTGCCTCGTTTGGCGCTATAGACTATCTCTAGAGCTGTAGAGAGCTGCGTTCTCTTTCTTCATTTAATATGGACTCTCTTGTAGAGAGCTGCTATAGACCCATTGGAGATGCTCTTATAGATAGTTCTTTAGAATGCTAGCTTTAGTATGTACTATATAAATGATGTGGAAGTTTTATAGTTAGTTGCTAGCTAGAACCATTGGAGATACCCTAATATTTCAGTCTTTCCCATGTCGTACCGTCTACCATCACCACCCACTGCACTCCTGTAATCCCGTAACAGGTGGCGCCACCGTCATCATCACCACCCACTGCTGGGCTAACACCTCTCCGTTCTTCTATTTCTCTATTCCCAGGGTCCGGATGAACCACTCACTTACCCCATAGACCGCCGGCGTGGTTGGTCGAGCGCAGACGAGGACATGGTATCGAGGGAGAAGCGGTGGCTCCGTTCCCACACACATCTCGTCCCGACAGGCGGCAGCCTCTACGCGGACGCGTGCGTTGCAATCAGTGTTTCCGTTGTAGGTAACATATGCATCCAAGATCATGCATGTACGCCTGGAGCCATGCACACAGTGCCGTGCCCCCTTCGTTGTCTGGCTCGTAATCAGCTAGGTTCTTGTCGCAGCGTGATCGAAGTGCACCGTTGCATTACCCTTTCCTTACCTACTGCAGCAGTATCAGCATGCCCTGGCATTTGTTAACGCAGCATTTGGCTCTGCCAAGGCAGGCGCAGACGAGCCACGCCAAAATTTCTGAAGCGGAGAGAGGTGGGGCTGTGCCACTGTACCAGCAGTGCCACTACCTACCTCCTAACAAAAATATTAACCACGGATTAATTCCTCATTTTGACCTGCAGAACACAGCGGAGCTGACCACGCGTCGGCCTGCCACTGGCTTGTTTGGTGTACCGGGCCCGCGTTGTCAGGAAATTTACCGTGCCCGCTTATATATACTGCCTTTACGACCTTTACCCCTGTCTCTTGTATTTCACACCTCCCTCCGTCCCACTAGCCAAGTACAGTACCAGCGTACCACCCTCACCGTCTCCACCTTTGATGCGCCTCGCCGCCTCCACCTCTGATGCGCCTCGCCGCCGGCCATGGCATCCGCCGTCGCCACTAACATGCCCGCGGCGGCCCCCGCAGCCGTGTCGTACGGCTGGCTCATCCCGCGCGTGTCGTTCGGCCGCGGACCGCGAGCCGTCATCGTCGTCCCGCCAACCGGAGCCCGCGGTCTCGAAGGACTTCATTGACTTCGAGTTCAGCCTGGGGGCATCGGCGACCATGCTCCCCGCCGACGAGCTGTTCGCCGATGGGAAGCTGCTCCCTCTCCGACCGCACCCCGCGGCGGCGCTGGAGACGGAGCGGGAGCGGCAGAACCCGCCGGCGGAGCTCCCGCCGACGCCGGAGCTGGTCAAGACCGTGCGGCCTGCGGTGGCCGAGGACCCGTACGTGTTCTCACCCAAGGCGCCGACGTGCTCGAGCCGGTGGAGAGAGCTGCTCCGGCTCAAGAAGGCCCAAACCCCGCAGAAACCGTCGGCATCGCCGTCTCCCGAGACAACCGCGGCGACTCCGTCAAGAGCCTCAAACTCATCGGCTGCCAGGTCCCTAAAGCTCCTCCTCCAACGGAACGGCGGCCGCGCGTCAGATGCCGCCTCGTCGGACCTCTCCGCGGTGCCGCTCCTCCACGACAGCTCCGACTCGGAGGCGTCCCTCTCCCTCGCCTCCTCCCGGTTCTCCCTCTCGTCGTCGTCGTCTTCCTCCGGTCACGAGCACGACGACCTCCCGCGCCACTCCCTCGACTCGGTCGACCCAACCCCAAGGCCCCGCATCCGCCTCGTCCGATCGCAACCGCAGCCCCACCCACCGGCCGCCGCACCTGCCCGCGCCGGCCACAGCCCCGCCCGGCGCCGTCTCACCACCCCGCCGCCGCCCCCCGTGGCCTCGGTGGACTCCCCGCGCATGAACGCCTCTGGCAAGATCGTGTTCCAGGGCCTGGAACGCAGGTCCAGCTCCCCTGTCGGCAGCGTCCACTCCGGCCTCTGGTCCCGCTCGCGCGTCATGGACCGGTCCTACTCCGCCGGCGTCCGCGCCACGCCGGTCGTGCTTAACGTACCCGTGTGCTCGCGGCCGGTGTTCGGGTTCTTCAAGGGCAAGAAAGACGCGCCGGCAAAGGAGGCAGCGGCTCGGCCGCGGTCGGCGCTTGGCCGGAAGACTACCCATGGTTGCAGAGATCTTGGCATTAGCAATTGACCTCGTCTGACTAATCTAGTAGTAGCAGCAGCAAGCTAGCGACCTTAATTAGCTAAGCTTTGCAAGAGAAAAAGGGAACCAAAAAAAAAAAGAACAGGTTGAGAAAATTACTGTAGTTTGGCCTTTTGAGTGAAGAGAGATCGTGAGGAGAAACACATTGGGAGGCTAGCTAGAATCATCATCTGATCTGATCCGTTAATTAACCCGTCCATTTTCCTCCGTCTCCTGTAAATTTTGCTTCTCCATATTTTTTTTTGCTGTCCTACCTCCTCATCTTTGTGCTCGCATCGTGTTCTAAGCACATTAATTTGATCTCAAGTTCTGAACTCCGATGATGAAGAGAGAAAGGGCAATACTTTTGTCTGTCCTTGTTGTCTTGCAGTGCCAATTGTTCACAGTAGTAATTACCTATTCTGGACGAAAAGTAGAAAAAGCTGATGGGCTAATCAATCATGGTGTCATGTGCTAGTAGTGTGTGATAAAAAGACAACCATGCATGCATAAATTGCAAAGCTCTAGGTATCGTACAGTTGAGAGCCCATGTGGCTAGCAAGCCGCTGTTAAATTACACTCCACTTTGCCTTTTCCACTGTCTGCAACTGTCTTTTTCACCCCTTTTCTTCCCTAACTGCAGCCACCAATGGCTCAGGCTCTCTCCATCTACCCATCCAGTGCTTACTCCTTCTAGATGGTGATCAGTTGGGCTTAAAAGCTCATGGCTTATGGCTGAAAACACTGTAGCTGGCTGAAAAAAATTTGTAGCTGACAGAGACTTATTTAGCATAATTAAATTTAAAAAATTTAAAAATATAAAAAATATGTTAACCCAATATGTATAATACAAACGAATACGGGAAAAAAAGAACCGGCAAACAAGCTCAACAAAAAGACAAAAGTTCAGAAAAAGACGAAATTTATAAATAGTGAAAAATAAACCAGAAACTCAAGCCAAACCGACCAGCCTTTTCTTTCAGTGCTTGTCTCTTTTGTTTTAACTATGCCCATTTGAGTTTTTGGCCAATCCGTCATCCAAAACGGTATAGAAGAAATCGCATCCTGTACCGGTCTCGATTCCGGCCAATCCAGGCAAATTCATGTGTTCTGTCCATTCTGGTACGATTGATGGAGTTGAGGATGGGAAAGGGGAAGAAGATAGATGGGGACGGCGATGGAGCCTTCTAGGCACAGGAGAAAGATTATAGTGGCCGGTGGCGTACCAGATGGTTGTGCATGACGACGGTTTGCCGAAGACGGTGAAGAAGATGTCAGCGCTCACGGATCTTGACAGTGTTGTAAATAATCTTGTTTTCTCAAGTTTGGAAGTGATCGAACTCAAAACGAGGAAGAAATCGAAAGTCGAAGATAAAAACAGAGTTTCCCAGGCGGAAGCGGTCAGACCGCTAGTAGAATTGTAATAAGAAGTCGAAATCGAAAAGGAGTCGGAGTCGGAGTTGTCTTCGTACCCGAGTTAAAGTTGTATAACCGGGTATAAAAGGGGGTGTAGTCCTGTAACTTAGTACCGAGCCATTGCAAGAAGTAAAGAAGAGAAAAAAGCCAAACTCTATGTCGCTGTTTCTTTTCGAGCAATTCCGCAGACGTGGTCGTAAGCTCTTACGACCATGGCAAAGCTACGGTGAATCTACGACCACGTTGAAGGAGCGTAGAACGTGGTCGTAAAGGGTTCGACCACACAGAGAAGGCTACGACCACGGTGAAATTGGTCGTAAGGAGTTGCGACTACGCCGAGAAGACCAGTACGTGGTCGGAAGCGACTCTGACCACGTTGAAGGAAGTGAACGTGGTCGAAAGGGTGTTCGACCATGGTGAACAGTGATCGCCAGCATCACTGCATGATCGTAGAGGATTTCGATCACGGTATTTCGAGCGGCTGAAGGAAGGGCAGCGAAGCAATAAAGAAGAGCGGTCGAAACTTCTACAGTAAGTTTACGACCACGAAGGAAAATCGATCGGTAGAGCGATTGAAGCGGTCGGAACTGGTCGTAAGCACTCAGACCCGGTCGTAAACAATTATAATTAGTCGTAAACGACTTTAACCAGTCGTAAAAGGTTCTAGGAGGTCGTAAGACTTTCCAACAGACAGAAGTGGCATGGCCAAAGGGGATTACCAGAGGTGGTACCGTGGTAGTACAGTGGCTGTTGAATTTGAGCAGCGCGAGCTCAAGCTAATTAATGGTGGCGCTGGAATACTACCGATTTAGGGTTGTTGCGTTGGCTTGGTAGTTTTACAGTTTAGTCTAGACATTTATTGATATTTATGTATATGGCCTTCCACTTTAAGGAATTCTTTCATTTTAGGCCCTGGTTTTGCTGTTTCAACGCTGTAAGATCCCATATGCATATATAAAATAAAATAAAATAATAATAAGACCGGAATGGTATGCCAAAATGTTTTGGTACAAACATTTTTGTTCTACACGCTAAACCAAAGTGACCACTGAAATGAAATTAATTTTGACTCGTGCCTGCCATTCCTAAAGGCTCTTTTCTCACGTTAGGGGCTTCGTATTAGATTCTGTTATGTCTTTTTATTGTGATTGATAATTTTTGGTCGAAAATAAATAGTTACGGCTTAAAGAAGTGGATTTTAGAAGGTGAAGACAAGTGGTGCAAAAAATAAGAAAGAGATGTGTGCACAAGACAGTAGTGAGTGAAATGGGGTATGCGATGTACCCATAACCTCCTGACTATACTTGGTGCGAGACGAGAACGAGGGGAGTAAAAAAGCTGCTTTAAGAAGATGAATAGTAGTATGTTCTTTGTGGCTACAGTTTATAACTTTTGGCTGCGGCTTGTGAATAATAGATAAATAGTGGCTGTTCGCGAGAGAATATGAAGAAAGAGACACTTGTATGCGATTTTTGTTAATATAGATGAAATCATTACAATGTGTACTACAATTGACTAATAGATTTCATCTTAAAAAGATATTCTGTTAAAATCTAGTTACTATAGAAAATTTAAAACTGAATCCGTAAAGAACAGACCCATATATTCATATTAGCTTCTAACTTCTTTAATACAAATTGCTCCTTAACCCCTGGTCACCTGTTTTATTACAATATAGGCCGTTTCTTTTTTTTTTTTTTTGAGTGCATGACCCTACTCGATAGTCCTCCAATCGACTGTGCTTCTCAACAGTAGGATTTGCCGCAAATAATTAGGTACACCGTTTTCCTTTTGCAGTGATACAGTTAAGCTGCAGCAGTTCTCGCGCGAATCCAGCCGATGCATCTAGCGCGAAAAGATCCCTGTGCCTCTGCCTCGTGGAGTGAGGATTTGACCGTAGTCCTGCACATACGGCCATGTTCATATCAGCGGTTTTTTTAACTGTGTTTCACGGTTTTTACCTAAAAATAAATATTAGTGTTTTTTTTAAAAAAGAGTATAAGCGATGGAGAAAATGTGTGCAGGGGAGGGGGATATGTCCATGAGAAGGGAGCAAAAGGAATATGAAAACTGTTTCAGCAAGTCGAGTATTCATATTGTTTTCTGATTTCTCCAAGTAGAATATAGAAGTAGAAGCCAATATAAATATACTCTAAAAAACAAGAAGGAAAGCTAGGTTGCAGCAATCAGGGGCGAAGACAAGGGGGGGCGGGCAGGGGCCTGACCCCCCCCCCAATGGTCCACCAAATGTATTAATAGGACCCCTTAATCACCTTTCATCACAGTCAATTAGTCAATTAGGCCCCTGCATTTCTAACACAAAATCATTGCTTAGTGACTTGAGAAATGATGGCTGGGAACCACTTCTTGAGGAGGTGAAAGCCTTTTGTGACAAGCACGAGATTGAGATTTCGGATTTAAATCGCAAGTAAGTTATTATCTTACCTTCAGTTTTTTTAATATGAGCACAAATACATATTTTTTTTATTCTTATGGTACATATCTAACTTGTTTAACTACATGTCGCAATTTGTAGGTGTGTGGATGTGACCAAATCTCGGAACAAAAATGATAATACCATCACTCTTCACCATTATAAAATAGATGTGTTTAATGTTGCGGTCGACCAACAATTGATTGAGTTAGAAGATCGATTCAGTTCTCAAGCAACAGAGCTTCTATCACTTTGTGCCTCACTAGATCCAAGAAAAGATGGCTTTGACATTTCAAAGATAAGTACTCTGGTGGAAAAGTACTATCCCGCTGGTTTTTCAAGTCAAGATCAAGCTCAATTGGAGTGTCAACTACCACATTTTCAACTTGATGTATGCAACCATCTAGAGCTAAGTACATTGCCATCACTTGCTGATCTAACAAAGGGACTAGTGAGATTAGGTAAAAATTCTATTTATCCAATGGTCGATAGATTGCTAAGATTAGTCATAACTCTTCCAGTATCAACAGCGACCACTGAGAGAGTCTTTTTAGTATGCTAGACGTATGCTACATTATTTTGCCATATGTGTTATGATTGAATTTATATGACAATATATATGCGTATGTTTAATTATATATGTGTATGTCTAATTTTGCCGACACACGGCGCCCAGGACCTATGACGCCGGCGCCTTGACGGGTCGGCCCCCCCTTTGTCTGGATCCTGGCTCCGCCCCTGGCAGCAATGGCGATTGATGTGTGAGGAGGAAGAATGAGACAAAAAGAAGAGCCTATAATTTGGGATTAGAATCCATGCTGAATAAACTGGTTGGCTGCGAGGGCTGAGGTCTATGCTGTGCAGGCATCTGCAGTACTCAACTGGCTTTCGGCTCTCTCTATTTCTTGTTTGCTTTGTCTTTAGTCGGGTTCTTTTGGGTTTAAAGTTGTCTTATGTTTGTAATATATAAAGTAACTAGTTTTTAAACGGTATATTTTTTCAAGACAGAGTCAATAGAAAAATTATAGTAAAAAATATACTGAGTTCATCTGTACTGGCTAAAATCGCATGCGACTATTTTTTTCTATGTACTGGCTCTCACGAACAGCCAAAATTCAAATATTTAAGCCATAAGGCATAAGCTATCAGCCCAAAAGAACCCACTTTTTGTCTTTCTTTCTTCTTTTTAGTTTATATCTTCTCTCTAGCAAATAAATAGAATGATTTCTCTGTCATCTTTTTAAAATAATTTATCGAAACAATTTTTTTAAAACAGTTTATTGGTCAATCAATATTTCGTTGTTCGCATAAGGCCTGTACTACGGGAAAAAAATCGGCCGCAGGAAAAAACGCAACACTGTCTGACAGATAGGATCGATGCGCGCGCCGGTGCGGTGCAAGTGCAAGGGAGCCATGGTGTGATGTGATGGCCTGGTGGGGATATTCTCGCGCGACCTCTTGCTACCGTGAGTTAATTCCTGCCCCACCCTCGGGAGGCAGCAGCGTTGCCCCTCTGCCATGTACTCGCTCGCTCCCCTGCGCAGCTGCTAATTTGGCGTGTTTCGTAGTTATGGTAGAGAGATTCGATCTAGATAAGACTGGGATGAAACGCCTCCCGATTTTTCTCCCGCTCCGTTTTGATTCGTCTGCAGATCTTTCTGATGAACTTGGCGAGTACAAAATATGGATGATCAGCAGCCGCAAATTGATCACACGAAGACACTTCTTTTTCTCCGTTGGAACGGGCGGAAATCCAACAGCGGCAGATTTGCTCACGAAGTTCATCTCACCGAGGAAGGCCAACGCTAGGATGGGCTTTAAGCCACACACGATGCATGGAAATTATTGGGCCAGCCGGCCCAACTGAGGGGAACGCATTAAAATTCGAGTTCCACGTTGTGGTTGTCGTGGGGGTGGTGGTGGTTGTGACCAGGCCGTAAGCCTGAGGCCGGCTCATGCATTAATGTGCGATGTCCAACCTTTACAATGTGGGTGAGTGGGTTAGGGCTAGGGTGGAAGATGATGTGGGTGAGTTATATAGGTGAGAGGAGAGGATTGAGCCATAAGATCTTAATCTAACAATGGGAAAAATTGATTGTGATTTATAAAAATTCAGGCAACTATGCTATAGTCTTGCTATAGGACCGAGATCGGCGACTAAAGGGTGTAAATAAGAGCCAAGTCGTTTAAAAGCTTTTCAAAATCTTCTCAAAAAGAAAGTCAAAACTCTTTACTCCAATAGTTATGAAAAGTTATGCAGATCAAAGATCAATCATATACAAAGAAAGATCAAAGAAAAACCGAGCAAAACGTGCCTTGACATGTCTCGGTGGTTTGACATCTGAGTAGGGGGCGGTCTAACTGCTAGCTAGATGGCAGTCTGACCTCTAGTTAGTTGGCGGTCAAACCTCTTGGTGGTCTGACCTCTAGCCATGAATAGAGCAGATTTTCAATACTATTTCAAATCTAAAAATCGATGAAATTTTTGATCCACAACTCTAAATAACTTAAAACTTGACAGGTAAACTCATTTTCTCTTGATCTATATATAGCTCTATTATAGTCTTCCCTTCGTTTGCAATGGCCGGGGCTAACTTTTTAGAATCACATCGATCATTCAGCGCTTACGTTGCCCAGGAAGGGAGACACAAGGAATCAACGTCACACTGCGACACAGGATGTGATTTCCAGTACTCGCTACAACACAACAATTTTATATCACACTTCGTAATAATGCCTCTAAAACTGATAATATCTATTTATGTAATTCTATTTTTGCAGTGCCACCAGCAGCTACAGAGCAACATATGTAGATTCTACATTTGTTGCCAGATGGAGGACATCATGGCTGCTAAGACGAATGATCTAGAGGTTTGTCAACTTGCCAATAATTATTTCATAATTGTATGTATGTATGTATGTATGTATGTGTTAGACCATGTGGCTAGGTTTAGGATATTTTGGTGATGAATAATTGACAATGGTTAATTTGTTATGATGAATAATTGGTGATTTCGTTTAGCGGTGTTATGCGAGTTGTGTTGCGTGTGTGCGGACTGATGTTGGCCAAGTTGAGACGAACTTGTGCCGGAAGAATGTTCTTTGGTCTTTGCATGTGCAGGTTGAGCATGGAGGCGATCATGGTCGGTGACGAGGTGGACCGGAACTAGGATGGGGAGATCTGAGGTTCAGACGGTCAAGGAGGTCACGAGATGATCGGGCTCATGCTTGGGGCACATGAAGATCGAAGGTGGATGATACGTGGAGAAGCTATGGGAGGTGCAGTCCTAGAGGCTTCGACACGTGACGTGTTAGAAAAGTTGTGAGAGTGAAAAACCTGTGTTAGGAAGGGTTTCGGGTCCCTTGAAAATTAGTGGGCCAAAAGTCTAGTTGAGGTAAAAAGGCCCAGGCCTAGTTGGAGTTGGATTAGGATTCGAAGTCCTAGTTGGAGTTGGATTAGGATTCGAAGTCCTAGTTGGAGTTGGATTAGGATTCGAAGTCCTAGTTGGAGTTGGATTAGGGTTCGAAGTCCTAGTTGGAGTTGGATTAGGGTTCTAAGTCCTAGTTGGAGTTGGATTAGGGTTCTAAGTCCTAGTTGGATTAGGATTTTAAGGCCTAGAAAAATATATATACGGCTTTTGGGGTGGCCAAACGTTTCCTTTGGCATGGCATATTTTTTATCACGAAGCGCACGACATTGTTCAGCCATCGGTCAGGCAAGCGATCTCATATTTTGCTTAGTTGCATAATTAGGGCTTAATTTATTTTCGTCACTATCTGTATCAGCGATCTTGTTTATTTTATATCTCAAGTTCTAGAGTTCCGATTAACGTAATTCCAGTTGGGTTAGTTCAATAACTGTCTCTAGTTTATTCTGAAAAAATTTGAGGTCAATCGGAGTTATGGTTTTTAATCGGGATCAGTTTTAGTGAGAGTATATTATTCTGTCCAGAATTATTAAATGAGGCTTAAATAGGTTTTGTGTTTAGGGGAGAGTCTTAAAATTTTTTTTTAGCTTCCGCAATCATTCACCCCCCCTCTGATTGCCTATCTTAGTGTGAATCGATCCTACAAGTGGTATCAGAGCAGGTTTTTTTTTCTAATTGATCTTAACCGGTGATTAGAAAACATGTCGACGGATAGGTATTCCACAAAACCTTGTGTTTTCGATGGTGTTGATTTTCAGTATTGGAAAGCGAAGATGGAGGCATATATTCAAGCTCAAGGCTTTGCAATATGGGAGATGGTCTACAAGCCTTATCAAGTGCCCGAGAACGATGATGTGACAGCGGCGAACATGGCACAAGTGGAGACAACTAGCAAGGCAAGGAACCTGATAATTCAAGGACTAGGAAGGAGTGATTTTGATCGTGTCGTGCATCTTAAATCCGCATATGAGGTATGGAAAGCATTGTGTGATTATCATGAGGGTTCATCTACTATTAAAGAGGTACGTCAAGACATGTACAAAAAGGATTACATGCGTTTTGAGATGAAACCTGGTGAATCAATAGATGATCTCTTTGCCCGCTTTAATAAAATTCTTAGTAACCTACGTGCTGTTAATGTTACTTATACTGATGCTGAAAATGCACGTCAATTACTTGGAGCATTAGATATGTCGGTATGGGAGATGAAGGTTACATCCATTAGAGAATCTACTGTCATGAGTACACTTACATTAGATGTACTTTATTCTAAATTGAAAACTCATGAATTAGATGTTTTTGCTAGAAAAAATAATGGTAATAAATCAATTGCTTTAGCTTCACAATCTAGCAAGTCTAATGGTGATAATTCTTCTACTAGCTATGCTTTGTCTTCTTTGTCTTCACTAACCGATGAACAGCTAGAGCAACTCCCGGAAGATGTTTTGGAACTCCTCTCTACACGCTTCACAAGAGCCTTACAGAATGTGAGATCAAGAAAGAGAGGAAATTTTGGTCCTCAAAGGTGCTATGAGTGTGGTGATCTCAATCATATTCGTCCTAAATGTCCAAAGTTTCTAGCAAAATTTGCAAGGGAAGAAAATGAGAAGGAAGAAGAGATGGAGAAAGAAAAAAGGAAGAATAAAAAGAATGGCTATATAAATCGCAAGGTGGTGCATCGTGTTCTTGCAGCTCTTGAGCAAATTAATTTGAGTGATGTGGACACGGACAGTGAGGATGATACTCCCAAAGGCAAGAAAGATTTAACTAGGTTGTGTCTAATGGCAAGTAGCAAAAGCTCCACCGACAATGATGATCTTGACAGCGACAACTACAATGAGGTAGAACCTTCTTATGATGAGTTAGCTAAAGCTGTTGCTAAACTTGGTACTTTGCTAGAAAAGAAAAATAAAAAGATTAAGAAATACGATACTTTGATTGAATCTCTAAATTCTGAAATTGCAAGACTTAGAGTTTTAATTCCTGATGATGAATCTTGTGAGTCCTGTCAAATTTTACATTCTGAGTTAGAGAATGCTAGGTCACTGAATGCTTTAAACATGGATCAACTTAGAGATATAACTACTAAATTTGATGAATTAAGATTGGCACATGACTCTTGTGATGAAAAATTGAAATGTGCTAATGATGAAATTGGAAAGCTCAAGTTTAGTTCTTCTTCATGTTTAGAATCAAGTATTTTAAATGCTCAATCTAAAGCTTGCTCTAAATGTGATTTGTTAGAAGCTAGACTTAGTTCATCTCAGGAAACAATTCAACAGATGCTTTATCATGAGATTTCTTTTCGCTCAAATTGTCCTAAGCTTAACACTGAAATAGAAGTTTTGACTAGACAACTTAATGATTTTACTGAAGAAGAAAGATTGGCTCAGTCTAGTGCTTCTAAAAATCTTGTGAATGAATCTAATAAATGCACAACTTGTCCCACTCTAGCTAAAGAGAATGAGTACCTAAAAAACACTTTAGAGAGATTTTCTTTTGGCAAGAAAAATTTGAATATGATTCTAGACAAGTCAAAAATAAGTGTGAAAAATCATGGTTTAGGATTTAATTTTGTTGAGCATGCCAAGAATAATCCTCCTAAGATTATTAAGTCTCTTGAACCTGGAAAAATTGAAGTGAAACTTGAACCAATTCAAACTGTGTTTAAATCAGCTGGCTTTGTGCAAAGTTCATCAAATAATAATGTAGGTGCTAGCTCATCATCTCAAAAGAATTCTGGTTATGTTAAATTTCATTGCACCTATTGTGGAAGAGATGGACATTTGAATGAATTTTGTTTTAGACGTGTCAAGAAAGAGAGAAAGGAAAGATTGAATGCTTTGAGACAAAAACATGCAATGTCTTTTGTTCCTAGAACTAATGTGAAAGCTATGTTTTTTGAGAACTTTCATGATGGCTTTAAATCTGCTTCACATGCTAGATTGAGATTTAATTCAAATGATTCACGTTCTTTTCGGCATTCTAATCATCCACATGCACGTGATTTTGGTTCTAGCTTTGTTGCTCCTGTTCGTCGTGTGTCACAGTACTGGATTCCTAAATCTTATTTTACTAACCTCAATACTGTGAGACCGATGTTTCCTGTCATGTAAGAACAGCTGACAAGGATGGAGAATATGAGCTAAATTGGGTTCCGGTTTTTTTTCATCATCGCTTGATTGGAACACTTGATGGTTCTTCACTCTTTTGATGGTTTGCAAGAGATTTCACTTTTTGAAAGACCATGTGCAAAAGGTGATGTTGTCTTACATCTTGTTAAATTCTCAAGTTGGTAATTTGCACATGAAATCGTTTGATTCTTCTCGTTTTCCTCATTTGTGAAGTGAGTTGGGCGCATTACATCTTATGGGATTATTCTGAGGGGGAGCTTATTGTTTAAAATTTTGGAAGCTTTGTTTATTATCCTTGTCAAATAACTCATCAAATCCAAGTCATTGAAATCAATTGAGTAGTAGAGCTCTCTTTATCATATCTATTCATATGTTGTGTAGCTTTGATCAAGACTGTTTATAATTAAATTGCTACATTTAAATTAAAAGTATGACATGGCGGAATACTTTGACTAGATTAATTATAGTTATTACTTTGCGATGTCCATCGAAAAGGATTAGCTTGATTGTGAGTCTTATTTTAACTCTTGGTTATGAGGCTCGATTGTTTAATGTTCCAATTCTTATGATCACTCAATTTGGCATGTTATTAAAAAAAAGAGTATATAAAGAAAAAATTGAAAAGATGTATGCTTCAAGCATGCCATGGTGAACAAAAAAAAAGGGCACAAAAGTGCGCAAAATAAAAAGAAGTATGCTTCAAGCATGCCACCATCAAAAAAGAAGAAGAAGAAGACAAGTATGTCATTATGAAAAGAAGTATGCTACAAGCATACCACATGCCTAAAAATTGAGTGTGGAGCAATAAGTTGTTACATGAGACTGCTAGCCCGTCTAGAGTTAAAATTTGCTTCACTTTTAGGTTTTGACTTTTCGTTGTGATATCTCATTGTGCTCTCTATAATTGGTTTGGTCATTGTTGAGATGCCTGTCATTGATATAAATTGCTTAATCATATTGAAAATTTGTTTTAACATTGCTATGTGATATATGGCTTAATATGATCTAGATAGCTCTACTCAAAAATATGTCTTGGTTGCTTTATTAAATAAATGCACAATGACTTGGATAATCTACAAAGCTTCTTGATTTTTACTTTCATTGCTCCGTCTTAGAATTATTTTTTCTTTAAATTTTCTTGATGATTACATTGCCAAAGGGGGAGAGATTTTGTGTGCTTTGCAAGAAATTAAAGAGAATTTGGGGAGAATAAAATTACATCTCTTGTGTTGAGGGGGAGAGATTTGAGACTTATGGTTTAAACTGTTTTTCGGCTTTAGTTCTTCACTTATATCTATTTGAAGCTAATTCATCATACAATTTTGTGGTGTTGTCAATGTATTCATCAAGGGGGAGATTGTTAGACCATGTGGCTAGGTTTAGGATATTTTGGTGATGAATAATTGACAATGGTTAATTTGTTATGATGAATAATTGGTGATTTCGTTTAGCGGTGTTATGCGAGTTGTGTTGCGTGTGTGCGGACTGATGTTGGCCAAGTTGAGACGAACTTGTGCCGGAAGAATGTTCTTTGGTCTTTGCATGTGCAGGTTGAGCATGGAGGCGATCATGGTCGGTGACGAGGTGGACCGGAACTAGGATGGGGAGATCTGAGGTTCAGACGGTCAAGGAGGTCACGAGATGATCGGGCTCATGCTTGGGGCGCATGAAGATCGAAGGTGGATGATACGTGGAGAAGCTACGGGAGGTGCAGTCCTAGAGGCTTCGACACGTGACGTGTTAGAAAAGTTGTGAGAGTGAAAAACCTGTGTTAGGAAGGGTTTCGGGTCCCTTGAAAATTAGTGGGCCAAAAGTCTAGTTGAGGTAAAAAGGCCCAGGCCTAGTTGGAGTTGGATTAGGATTCGAAGTCCTAGTTGGAGTTGGATTAGGATTCGAAGTCCTAGTTGGAGTTGGATTAGGGTTCGAAGTCCTAGTTGGAGTTGGATTAGGGTTCTAAGTCCTAGTTGGAGTTGGATTAGGGTTCTAAGTCCTAGTTGGATTAGGATTTTAAGGCCTAGTTGGAGTTGGGCTGTGTGTGTATATATATGCATGCGGTGGCATGGCAAGAGTTGTACCGAGCAGCCGTGGAAGAAAAATATATATACGGCTTTTGGGGTGGCCAAACGTTTCCTTTGGCATGGCATATTTTTGATCACGAAGCGCACGACATTGTTCAGCCATCGGTCAGGCAAGCGATCTCATATTTTGCTTAGTTGCATAATTAGGGCTTAATTTATTTTCGTCACTATCTGTATCAGCGATCTTGTTTATTTTATATCTCAAGTTCTAGAGTTCCGATTAACGTAATTCCAGTTGGGTTAGTTCAATAACTGTCTCTAGTTTATTCTGAAAAAATTTGAGGTCAATCGGAGTTATGGTTTTTAATCGGGATCAGTTTTAGTGAGAGTATATTATTCTGTCCAGAATTATTAAATGAGGCTTAAATAGGTTTTGTGTTTAGGGGAGAGTCTTAAAATTTTTTTTTAGCTTCCGCAATCATTCACCCCCCCTCTGATTGCCTATCTTAGTGTGAATCGATCCTACAGTATGTATGTATGTGTGTGTGTGTGTGTATGCTAACGACTTTAACACTCCTAATGATAGCGCGTGGAATTCGACGTAAGTACATTCGATCTTGACAAACTTGCCAATATTCGAGGAAACCTCTCCCAATTCTTGATAGCAAATGTCATAAATAAAACTGGAGAGTTCTATCCCAGCGATGAAAATTAGATGTTGAAACATTTGATACAATTGTAATCACTAAACTATGCTTAATCAAACAATTCATTGAAATGTACTTCATTTAGTTATTTAATTCATTTGTGAGATCTGTGTAAAGATTATCGTGTGCTATATATGTAATATGTTTGCTTATTTTTAGGGGGAATGACTAGCATTTCCTGAGTCTAATCAAAAAATAGAAAATAATATAGATATTCAAATAGCTATCACATATAGTTTGTAGCAATAAACCGTCTATGCTGTATGAATATCACAGATGGTTTTTGGTATTAGCTGTCTGTAATATGTAAGATATCACAGACGGCTATGTTTGAAAATCACCTATGATATATGACATATTATAGATGATTTATTGCATTAATCGTTTGTGATAAATAACATATCACTGACATCTATAATTAAGAACCGTTTGTGATACCTAATATATCATAGACGTTTTTTTGAAAAATTATCTGTGTTGTAATTATCACAGATAGTTTGAGAGCCATCTATGATAACCACCTATTATCACAGATATATAAATTCAGATTATTTGATACCTGTCTGTAATGACAGCTATGAATCAGTTATGATAACCTTTTTTTATCGTAGTGTATAATCCAAGTGTTTTGTGTTTTTGCTTAAGTGTTTTGGGCATTGGGGAAATTATCTGTTTCTGGTAGTCAGAGCAGAGCCATACGTTGTTTGGTTGGAAGGGGACCTGTGGTCGACGCATCCTTTCACTGGGGATTAATGCGACCAAGATTGGTGGGGGCGGCACTAATCGATGGATGAGCTCATCACTAGTACTATGCTCACAGTACTATTACTGATCAATGCATTTTTAGCAGATTAGACGTTGTTTACGACGGTATTTATAAAACTAATTATATACATAGTGTGTTTATATAAATAGCGTTTTTGGCGTCCGATGGACGGGCGGCAGCACGGTAAAGATGACACGTGGGCACCTGCCGCCCTGTCAGGCAGGTGCTTGCCCCCCGCCCATAAGACGGCAAGCGCCCGCCGTCGGCCCATGGGATGGCAGGTCGTTAAGCCGTCTAATTAGCCGGCTTAATCACTGCCTAAATTGGTAATTTATATTATATTTGTCCAAATTTTAAATATAGTAATTGAGGCTGAAAAATTACGAAATTTTATGTACAGACATTTGACACAGTGTACTTCATTGTGTATTTTTTACAATTTTATTCCCTCTGAATATTCCTCAAAAATTCGTACGATTTCGATATTTGTAGAAATTGTTACATATAGCAAACAAGCTCCAAAAAATATGAAATTTTATGCAGAACTTACCAACATAGTTGACCTAATTGTGTATTTTTGAGAATTTTGTGTGCTCTGAACTTTGCTATGTTAATTCGTGATAATTTAATTGTAATTAGCGATATGCGGCCCCTTGACATCCCTCCTCGCATATCGTGGTGGTGCTTCCCGAGGCATTGTGGTATGTTGTGTAATTTTTCATAATTTTTTAGGTATTTGCTAACTCTGAAAATTCTTAGAAAGATACATAATTAACCAGATGATTAAGTAGTTATGTGTCGCTCCAAAAACTTTTGAGGTAGCAAATTATCGTAAAAAATTACTAAATTAATTTTTTGCACCACTTTGCTATCTCTAAAAATTATTTGAGTGGCGTATAAGTAAATAGGTGATTAAGAACTAATGGTTGGTGGCTAATGGCTTGCCACCCGGTCACTGTGCAGCAGGCCTGATACTGCACAGTGGCCAGATGGTAGGCCATTAGCCTGTGACCATTAGTGCTTAATCACCCGTTTAATTATGCGCCACTTAAATAATTTTTAGAGGTAGCAAAGTAGTGCGAATAATTACGTAAAAATTACACAACGTAGCACACTGCATCAGGAAGCTTCACAAAATGTATAATTTTGCACAATTATTTGCTATGTCTAAAAATTCTTAGAGCAGTGCATAACTGCTTAATCATATTGTTAATTATACGTCATTTCAGAAATTTTTAGAGGTAACAAATGGTCTAAAAAATTACGAAAAAATTGTACAAGATACCACGATGCCTCAGAAAGCTCAATTGAAAATGTCGTAATTTTTTGTGCTTATTTTCTATATTTACAAATTCAAAAATTATAACATAAAATTACGAATTTAGGCAGGTAATTAAGTCGGCTAATTAGCTAGCTTAATCACCTGATGTTTTGTGGGCAGACGGTAGGCCACCTATCGTCTGCTGGTCAAGTGGCAGGCACCTGTCGTCTGCTCGCCGGACGGCAGGCGTCACGTGTCAACTGTTAGGTGCTATCATTTAGTGACCAGACGGTAGAAGTGTTATTTTTATCAATACCACTCGTATACGGTTATTTTTATAAATATATGTTGAAAAATTACTATATATATGTGACAAAAACTCTCGATCGATTGGCAGTAGTACGTACGTACACGTACACAATGGTACTAGTATTTCTTTTATTGCAGTTGGGGTTTTGTTCCGTACCTCCAAGGTTGGTTGAGAAATGGGTCCGTCCACGATGGCATTCATTGATGTTGGTTGCGATTGCTAGCTCCTCGCTGTGTAGTTATCTTTTTCTGAAAATAGAAAGACTCTTCTTTATATTATGGGAAATCCTATTTCTGTACGTGCATTCTTTGGTTCGTCAACATGTACATTTTAGGGAGCCGTCGAATCAGAAGCATGTCATCAGGAATTGTTCGTGCGCGCACGAGCAATGGAGCAACCAGTCATCCAGTTTCCATCGCGTAGCAGGTGAATTTTATTACACACGTATGTCCTAATATAAGACATCATGGTCTCAATTTTGGGCAGTGCACACTCATCCGAGCTGTCAGATCACATGGAGCAGGACCAGTGCATATGGAGCAGGACAGGATTAGCGCACATGGTGCAGGACATAGAGATGTGACTTGCTGCACATCTACACTAATTTAATTTTTAAATTTATTATGAATTTGCTTGCAAATTGTACTTATTTTGCTTCCATATTTATCCTAACTTGCTTTCAAATGGATACTAACTTGCTCCAAAATTCACACTAACCTTGTTCCCATATTTAAACTAAGTTGAATTTTTGTACAAAATTTACTTTAGATAAATCATGACTTCGATTTCAAATTTATGACCTTTCTTTAAAATTATACTTATTTTGCTTCCATGTGTATCTCAACTTGCTTTTAAATTTATATCAACTTACTCTGAAATTTATGTTGACTTTTGTTCCCAAATTTAAACTGATTTGGATTTTTGGACAAATTTTGTTTTTCGTAAATCATGACTTTATTTGTTTTGTTTCATATATATATATCCTAAGTTGCTTTCAAATTTATAACGACTTACTCCAGACAGATAGACCCAGAGTAATTGAGGGTGTGCATGATATCAATATAATCTATGTGCAACGAATGATGCATGTAATAATATATGGAATATCGCACATATCCTTAAATAGGAATTGAATGGCGCACATGTGTTTGTTTGGACCAAGGCATGCACGTGCGGAGTATAGTGTATTTCTTTATATTATGGATAAACTAGTAAGAAGGATCCAACTTCTACATTGAATATTCTAGAGGAATAATACTTGAGTCGATGGACATGCTGAATATTTACATCAATACTATATTTAGTGACGGCGGAAACTAGATTGATAATGATATTTTCATTTATACACAGGACCTGCCCCTAGGC
Organism: Dendrocalamus latiflorus; assembly: GCA_017311315.1. Lineage (NCBI taxonomy): Eukaryota > Viridiplantae > Streptophyta > Magnoliopsida > Poales > Poaceae > Dendrocalamus > Dendrocalamus latiflorus. The sequence continues at coordinate 46,402,772 of CM029639.1, read as the reverse complement.
AGAGTACACCAACATGCAAACCCACGCCAGAATATGGTTGGTGGGTTCGCTGTGCTTGGTTCAGATTGACCATGGACTGCCCGGGTCAGGCAGCCATAGGCTGCCATAAAGGTTCCTCTTCTCCACCTGTAGAGACGAAGTGGCCCAACGCGTCGTGCTCGAAGGCGACGACGGACTACTTGTTGCAACTAAATTTGACCAGTCCACCCCCGCATTGGCTGAAGCAGACCGTCATGAACTACTAGTCAATTTACTACGTTGCTTTAGCTGTCGAGTGTAATGTTAAACAAATTAAAGACATCCACATCTCGTTAATTACTCCATCAGTAGATGCTGTCGCATCGGTGTAGACCGGCCAGGTCGTCCTGTCTCACTGTGTGTCATTGCCATCGTTGGCGTATATACCCCGTTAGCCTCGTCGTCGGGTCAACCGCTGGCTCATCTATGTCGATCGATCTCGTCTATCTTAGCCATGCCATCCGCCTACCTCGGCTGCTAGGCAGGCCGTATAATAGCCCAGCTCCGGCCGGCGGGCCGGCGACTGTTGCCGCCGCCGCCCGATAGCAGCTAGCTCGCCGCCGTATGTCCCGGGGCTTACCAGCAACTAACGTAAGTACGGTTCTCTTCTTGATCGCCTCTACTTTGCTCTATTGTCTATCCTGTCTGTCTGTCTCTGTCTGTGTCCATATCCATAGCTCTAGATTAACGTAGATGCATGCATGCATATGCTTGCAAATATACCTAGATGCATGCTCGCTCCAAGGAAAAGTTATGTGATGCTAGCTTGAGCATGCCTTAAATGAAGCTGCCGATCGATGCATGGTGCGGTTTCTTTTTCTCTTTTTTTTCGGGTGGGGGGGGGGGGGGTTAACTTGTCCGCGCGTCGATTTATATTTGGATTTTTTTTGTTGTTTCTCAAGAACGAAGGGCTGCGCTCTGCAGCATATTATTTTGCAAGATCGACGCAGCTCGATCAGCTTGGTTCAGTTCCAGCTGCTTGCGGCTCGTGAGGATAGCTTACATTTTGACCGTATCATTTGATTCATTTTGTTCGGTTGATTCAAAAAGGTGAAAAATGTGAGTACTTTAATTTCAATTTTGTCCCTGCTTACTTTTCTTTTGGAGGGACTAGAAGATTTATTTGTGTTGTTGATTTTTTAGATGAGTTTGCTGGGTTTAATTTGCTTGTGTGAAAGTAAAAGGTCCATTCGGGAAGCACATGCTATCCTAAGCCCACTTTTGTTGCCCGTTAGAATTCGCTCCAAATACAAAGCCCATAATGGAGTTTAGCCCATTAGAGTTCTTGGCGACTCACCACGTGTCATCCATGATCCTTCTCCCTCCTCTCTATGAAAAGTTCTATTGTGCCCATGATATAAAGCCGATTGTGTCACAAGGCAACCGGATGTCGACACGAGGTATGCAAGAAATAAAAAATTATTTCTTACTGGTTTGCACTGTAGCAAATCAGAAATTTTTACGGGCTTCTACCGTAGCAAACAGTGAAAAAACACTTTTTTATTGATTTGCTACAGTGCAAAACAATAGAAAATAATTTTAAATTTTTTGCACACCACGTGTCGACATCCGATTGGTTCGTGACACAATCGACTTTGTATCACCGAGGCACAATAGAATTTCTCCCTCTTTATTTCTTGCATTTCTCAATGTTTCGAGGAAACTACATGCCGGATTCGCCCCATCACATGTTGCGCCGATCAAATAACTCACTGGCCTGTCTGTCTTTCCGCGCTGTTTCTTCCTTACCCTTTCCTTTTTAGAATCGAAGTGATCCAACAACACAAAACCCTAGCAAGGCCGCCCCTAGTCGGTCGTCGCTGCAAAGTAGGTAACGCGCGATGCCCGGGGCCGGAGAGGAGCACAACGGCGCCGCCGCGGGGTGGTTCATCCTCCGTACCCGCACCCTCCGCGCGTCGGCCTTCTTCATCCTCTGGGGAACCTCCGGCATCATCCTCGGCGCCGTCCCCAAACTCTCCACCAACGCCGACCACGTGCTACTGTGCTTCTCCTTCCTCGCGGTCGGCGTCGCGCTGCTCATCCTCACCGTCGCGGCTCCGCACCGCCCCATGGCGCCCAGGGTGGCGGATCTCCGCGAGGGCTAGCTCATGGCGGCTATGCATGCCCTAGCTAGAGGCTAGCTGAATCGCCATGAATCTCATCCATCCGTGCGCGTAACTGTGCTTAATTATGTCCTAGTTACCGTTCGTTTCTTCAGTTGTTGTGATAAAATATGCGGTTGGGGTCTTGGAACTTTAGGCGCGCTTGTGTATGTCTATATTGTTGTTACTACGTTTCACCGTACATGTATTACTTTGCTGTTGGGTTTGGACAAGTGTGCAACTAGATCCTTAATTATAGTAGGTTTACTGCCTTGTACTATATCTTAATTTGCTTGTGGTAATGAGTACATGATGTCAATTTGTTTGCCGTTGTTCTCAATTTGTTGGTTAATTTCTTTGCCAATTAGGCTTAGTTAATTTGTTTGGGGTTTATAGGCGAAATAAAGTATGATAAAACATTGGAATGGAGATTGCAGCTATCTGATGAGATCTGGTCTTACCAAACCTTATGGCATTCACACGAATTAGCTGCCCAAAGCAAACATCATGGAAGTCTTGTTAGTTGTTACCGTACGTCTGTATTTACGCATGCATGCATGTCTGTCCAGCGATGCCGGCATACTGCAAGATCAAGAGATCAGGGCAGCTGCATGATGAAAACCTCAAATGTATGTGAGTAAATGTCTTGCCCCTTATTTGTTGTTTTGCTTAATCTCTACTTTTAGCAAATATTTCTTGCTGCCCATGCATGCTTAGCATATGGATAGATAAATATATACCTGGCTATCTACGAGAGTGCACATAAGTTTGTGTTTGTTTTCTGATGATTGTTTTTGTTGCTCAAATTGTTAGTGCTTGTAGTACAATGTAGATGTTCAAAACATGCATGGGAAACAATCAGTGATGCACCCAGGATCAAACTTTAGAGTGGGGAGAGGGGGCCAGTGGGACTTGTTTATCGGTTTGCCGAATACCGAGTTGTCGACATGCTGCCTAGCGGAGTGCCTGGCTGCCTCCTTGCTGTGACCATGTGCCACATGCATGCCTGACACCCCCGCCCCCGGCCGATAACATGTTTTAGAATTGAAGATACTGCCAACATTGCTATGCTTGATATTCATGTTTCCATGTACATGTGTCACTAGAGATAGCCTGATCATTGTATTTCTGTAGCCAAGTTTCATATCTTGAATATACCAAGTTAAGCACAATGTCATGATAAATATCCTCTTGTTTCCAAGGATCTACTCATTGGAGATGAATTGATCTTTATAGCTCCTTTATCAAGTTTTCATAACACATGAAAATAGTGTTGTCCTAAAGATGCTAAGTCATTATCATGATTTAGAATTAATTAATAGAGCTCAATGGTCACATTATCAGTTTGTATGGCTGATTGGCTACACTAAGGACCAATTTATGATAGTGCAATTCAGGATGAAATGATTAAACATCATAGTTATATTATAGCAAAATGTGATCATTCATGTTTGAATGACGTCTGAGCATGTATTCATACATCTAGAAATCATAATCTTAGAATCACTATCACACATTCACTACGCATCATGCATTCATCCAAATTGTCACAGCACAAGCACAAACATACATGCTACATAGCCATTTAGCAAGATTGAGAGGGGGAGGAATCAAACTTACCCATGAGGAGAGCACCACCGCCGGGGTGGCTGAGGTGCTTGGCACCTCACCATCTCGATGATCGTGGTGGCGGAGCTGGAGCACAGCGGTTGACCTTGGCCACCACGCCACAATCGGCTCAGGAGCGTGGTGCTACACAACCATTCAATACAATTGAGAGGGGAGGAATCACACTTATCGGTGAGGAGAGCACCACCACCGGAGTGGCTGAGATGCCTGGCACCTCATCATCTCGACAATGGCGGTGGTGGAGCCGGGGCACAGCGATAGGCCTTGGGCCACCATGCTACAATTGGCTCAGGAGCATGGCCACGGCGAGGAGCCTGGAGAGCTCGGCATCACAGGCGCACAGGAGCGGCATGAGGGACCACCGAGCTCCATTGAACTGGTGTTGTCACTAGAGTAACCGGGGCAGAGGTGGCGGCGGTCAAGCGGCACAGGACCAGGTGGAGCCGACTGGTCAGAGAGCACTAGATCCAACGGCAGCGGTAGAGGGCTAGCCTACTCCTACCCCATGACACGCTTTTCGCTTGCTGTTGCGATGCCATGGCGCCTCATGGATGGTTTGGCTGGGGGTGCTATGGTACCTACGGGCCTAATGGCGGTAGGGGGCACTAGCCTTGTCTGCCCCCTATTTGGGTCCGCCCCTGGAAACAATCATGTGTGTTAGCGTACACACACGACACGAGAGCTTCTATATCCATGAGATGGCCAATAGTGTTCGCTGGCTCATTGTAGGGAGAATTTCACATGCATGTGGTTCATTTCTAGTTGCACAATTTTACACAACTCTTTTGGTAATTTGACAGGAGCATAAGAATGTCCAATAGTGAGTTGTCTGCTGGAAAATCTTGCAAAGCAATTGTGTGGTACATCATATGTAGAAGACGGTGGTGGAGGCTTTTGCAAAAATGCTCAATTACTATTGATATTTATAGATGAAGATATAAAAGTCTAAAGATTTTAGACGAGTTAATCCTATAGGGTTTGGATGCTAGCTGCCACTAGTGGAAAAGAAAGAACTATAACTGTTTGGTGTATCCCTCCTGCATGGAGCAATGATCCAGACACATGAGCAGGACTAGGAACAACACGGAGGTGACAGTAAAACCTAACTGGCTCGTAATATCTTTGTAGGTAGTATTTTGTCATGATGTAACCACGGAATAGCAAGTGTTCCATCTCCAACTGTGTTTATCTCTTCATATTTTATCTCCAGTGGTAAAAGTTGTTTAGCATTCATCTCTTCTTCATTAACCTGCACAAAGCAAGAAATCACACTAAAAGTAGAGAGTAAATTGTTAGTATAAAAAATAACCTTACTTTTTCTATCATCTAATTCTATCTTTTCTTTTTTATGTATACCTCTCACTTTTAATTTGGATGCTCTCAACCTCACATATGGTGGAATCACACAACTCACTGCTTTTATTACTCTCACTCAATTTGGCTATGTGACTTTCATTCTCACATATGTTTTGAAACACCCCATCTTCTATGGATCGTGGGCTAGCAATGGCACAATTACCATCAATCACGATCTCTTCATGTAGCAACGGGACATCACTAGATGACACCTTGACTAAAGGGAAAGTCCTATGCTTAGCCATCTTCTCATGTGACGCACTCGTGAAGGCATACGATCTGCTTCAGATGCATCTTGTTGGCCATCCTTGGTCATGCAGACCTGTCCTAACTTTAGCCATAACGCAGTAGTGGTGGTCTCGTTCGTAAATTCCTAGAGGATGCTACTAGAAAGATGAAGATAAATTTGAGAGGGAGTTTATGATCTCTCATTTACTTCTCTTCAATGGGCCATGCAACGGGCATCTTATCGATTCCTAATAACTCATCATCTGAATCGAGTTGGGGCAGAACGGCTCGCATCTTAACTTGCTAGAGAAAAATCTTATGTTGCGATCCAGCAGCGAAAGATCATACTTCATTAACGACACGACTAGTACACCCTAGATTGATCGGGTGAAGAACCAAACTCGATCTGATACCGCTTGTTATGAAACGAACGGTGAGATATGAAATAATGAAGAATAATCAAAAGCACGAGACAAAGATTTAACGTGGAAAATCTATGCAGAAAAAATCACAGATACATAATCGGTGAAATCATTATATGAGAGAGAGAGAGTTACAAAACGCTCTTACCGTATTACATGAGAAGAAGTCCCTTCTTCCCTTTTGCCACAGGATCTTTGCAGCGGCGTTCTCCGGTACCTCGGCGCTCGCGGGATGAGCATCTACCTGCCCATTTTGCTGCTGATCATTGGGATGAATGATCTGCCCGTTTGGGTGCTGATTGGGGTAGAGTTCGGAGTCTTCCAGATTGCCAAGGCTCACCATAGCAAATAATGCAATGTTCTTGGTAATTGATACCTGTTGCATGCATGGCAGCGTCCATAGCCATGATGCATTCATGCATGCATGCAGGTCTAGTTGGCAAAAAAAGTTCATGCTATATATTGTGTTGATCCATGCCATTTTTGTTGCGTTGTGTTTGTCGTTTGATCTGCCAAAAGCATCTGTAACGTGCATGCACGCCGGCCTCCCTGCCGTCGAAATACTGTGTTTCCCGATGTACCGCGCTCTGGCTCTAATCGGCGGCGGCCTTGAGCCGGAGCTAGCAGCCCATGCAAGGCGCTGTTGCCCACGAGCGTCTGCTCCTCCTCGCGCAATCCTCGTACGAGTCCACGCGCAGGACGGCGCCCGGGTCGATCGGCGATCCTCGCCGTCCGTGAGGGCGCCGCCCTCGAGGAGGACCCGCGCCAGATCGTACGTGAGCTGCAGCCGGCGCCGGCGCCGGCGCTGCTTCCCGTCCGCGTCCGATCGAGGAGTGGAGCTTCTTCCGCAGTCATATTATGTGATACTAGCATGGTGCCGGACTGATTGGCCCAGTGCAGGATGGACATGTCCAGTCCAGGCGATTGTATTTTGTACAAAGTTCAGCCAAGCAATTAACGTTTGTATTTGAAGATTAGGATCGATCACCAATCGATGCAACCCTACCAAACACTCCAAATGCAACAAAAACGCCACGTTTAGTTAGCGTGTGTGTACATACTAAAACAAATGAACAACGAGCCTAACAATGTTGGCGATAGAAGTACAAGTCTTGTTTATGGTTGAGCTAGCTCTAGCAGCTTGACCGTTGACCTCCCAATTGCAGAGTTTGTCCATTATAGTTTGACTCCCAGTCCATTATCGTCAGCAGCGCTATATGTTTTAAGTTAATTTCACCCCCTATATTTGTTCTCCACCCTGCCTGCCTCCTTGATGGAACAAATTAAAACAAATCGGCTAGCTTGCTACCTGTATTCATCATCCTTCTGAGCTCTTCACCTTCAATTCTCCTATGCCAAGTTCTGGTGTGATTGAGGAGCAGATGGAGGATATGGAAGTAGGACGAGGGCGCATCCCAGGCAGTGAAGAATGTATTTGGACGCCGAGGCCGATGGTAGACGAAGGAGCGGATGATCAGTTAAAGCCATCAAACGACGACGACGTTGAGGTAGGCAAGCACAACTACTGCTGCAGTTCTACGAGTTTCCTAGTGTTTACTGCATGTATTTCACTGAATTTTATCTGATTAATGATTTCTTCTTGTGAATAACTGAATACTAAGGCACAAATTAAGATTTACTAAGGCACAAATTAAGATTTCTGCCACGAACGGCTGCAGGGCTTTCAACGGGACGTGAAGCCGAATAAGAACGCCTCCGCGAAGATGGCGCTGGCCGTCGCCGCCACGGCCGCCGTCGAGCTGACCAACCTGTTCTTCCTCCACGGCGACACCGAGCAGCAACGGGACCGCCGCTGCACGGCCGGCCTCACGGCGCTCGGAGCGTTCACCGTGCTCTTCGCGTTCGCCGCCTTCCTCCTGTCGGCCACCGTCCTCCTTCTCCAGCCCAGCACGCAACACCACCTGACGATCACCCCTGCGGCGTGCAGCGGAGTCCTCTTGGCCGCTTCCATCGCTCTTTACGTCGCGTCCGTCGGCACGGTCTTCTCCCTGCTGCACGGCCTCTAGCTAGTATTACCCTCCGTAGCAGCAACTCACTTCTCATCTATTCAGCGCACCATTGATCCGATCCAATTTGTACAGTGACATCCTCTGCAATTCTGCATGCATATATATGTGACGTCCAAATGATTCTAGCTGTACTTGTTGAGAAACGGCAAGGCTACATGGATTTCTAGTAAATTCGAACTGAGGGTTTAGGGTACTGATCAAACTATTGCGAACAAAACTGAAAAAGCAAAGGAACGAGACAACAAAAGGCGCTGCGTGTTGGTTTTCGCATTTTCTTTCAAGAAAATAAAATGAAAAATTAGCTCTCGAGTTGGGTTCAGTCCATTGGTGTAGCCCACGGGCCAAAAGTTTACTTGCCGAATGCCACCAGATGCTACTCCTGTGGGATTCCGTGGTCCATATTGGACACCTAATCTTTTAGTTTATATATAGTGATCTCCATAATTGTATGATTGTAGGTTTTAGTTCTTTAGCTTTTAGGATCTTCTAGGTTAGATCTAGCGGGGTTTCTATTGCGTTCGGGTTCTTGAGGTAAAATGGAGAAGGAGAGAGGGGTACCAACCGTCCGGTGTAGAGGATGAAGAGCCGGCCATCGCGGTTCGTCGGTGAAGCTCTGCGCACGGGCAGCGACAGTCGGGGAAGAGGAGCAGCGTCTCCCTGGTGGCCGGCGTCTCCCGAGCGGCGGTGATCTCCTTGGCGGTGAGTCTTCCCGTCGCTAGAGCGCCCCCTCTTAGGTCGGGTCTAGGGTTTGTCGGTGGGTCTGGCGGCGGCACGGTGAACCTTTTTTTCTGTCTCGCCCCGGCCCCCACCTCTATTTATGTGGCGCTGGCGACAGGGGCCCACCAGCCTATTGGGCTGGGCGCCCCCGATCAGGGCGCGGTCAAGGGGAGAGGGGGCATTTGGCCGTTGGGCCAAATGCCCTAAGATCATTCTAACATTCTCTCCCTTGATCTCAATCTATACTTTATCTTTAATTACTTTTGCCTTTACACATTCCATCACAGATTAGTGCATAGAACATGTCTCATCATCACGGTCAATCGCCGATAGATTCAACAGCTACAATACACCTCTCTGTTCCGAAAAAGTTACTTTAATCTTTTGGGCCATCTTTTAGTCCAGGAATCATAGGCTTTCCCTTAAACCCATGCCGGCTATATGTTCTCTGAACACGTTGGGTGGTAAGCCTTTAGTAAGCGGATCCGCTAACATCTTTGCGGTACTTATATGCTCAAGACTTATAATTTGTTCCCGAACTTTATCTTTCACAACATAATACTTTATGTCAATGTGTTTGGCAGCACCACTTAACTTATTGTTGTGGGCATACATTACTGCGGGTTCATTATCGCAGTACAACTTAAGTGGTCTATTGATGTCGTCAACCACTTTTAAACCGGGTATGAACTTCTTTAGCCAGTTCACCTGCCCCGTAGCCTCATAACATGCTACAAACTCGGCATACATTGTGGACGATGTAGTGACGGTTTGCTTTGAGCTTTTCCACGATATAGCTCCTCCTGCGAGAGTGAACACATATCCGGATGTAGACTTTCTATCATCTCCCGCAAAATCAGAATCTGTATACCCCACTATATGGAGTAAATCTGATCTTCTGTATGTCATCATGAGGCCTTTTGTTCCTTGCAAATAACGCAAGACTTTTTTTATCAATTTCCAATGTTCTATTCCAGGATTGCTCTGGAATCTGCCAAGTAACCCGGTAACAAATGCTAAGTCAGGGCGTATGCATACTTGAGCATACTGTAAGCTTCCGACAGCTGAAGCATATGGAACCGCTTTCATTTGATCGATCTCATACTGGTTCCTGGGGCATTGAAAATCCCCATATCTGTCGCCCTTGACTATAGGTGCAGGTGAAGGACTACTTTTATGCATACCAAATTTCTTTAAGACTTTCTCTATGTATGCCTTTTGTGACAGTCCCAATATCCCCTTATTTCTATCCCGGTGAATTTCGATCCCTAGAACGAACGAAGCTTCACCAAGATCTTTCATATCAAAGTTTGAGGACAAAAACTTCTTTGTCTCCAGTAGCAGACTGACATCACTACTAACTAGTAGGATATCATCCACATACAGGATTAGGAAGATAAACTTCCCATTTTTAAACTTTGCATAAACACAGTTGTCCTCTACATTCTTTTTAAACCCAAATTTTTTTATTGTACTGTCAAACTTCAAGTACCACTGTCTTGAAGCTTGTTTTAACCCATATATTGATTTCTTTAGGCGGCATCCCATTCTTTCATTTCCTTCCACGACAAAACCTTTCGGTTGTGCCATGTAAACATTTTCCTCCGAATCCCCATTAAGAAATGCCGTCTTTACATCCATCTGATGTAACTCTAAATCATAATGTGCTACTAATGCCATTATGATTCTGAAGGAATCTTTACATGAGACTGGAGAAAAGGTCTCATTGTAATCAATCCCTTCTCTTTGCGTAAATCCTTTTGCCACAAGTCGCGCTTTGTATCTTTCTATATTCCCTTGGGAGTCAAGTTTTGTCTTGTAAACCCATTTACAGCCTATTGTTTTGGCTCCTTTAGGAATAATTTTCAAGTCCCAGACTTTATTAGTCTTCATGGACCTCATTTCCTCTTCCATGGCCTCAAGCCATTTTGAGGAATTTTCGCTTCTCATGGCTTCTTCAAATGAGGTGGGATCATCCTCCATTTGAAATTCCTCTGTATGATAAATCTGATAATCATTAGAAATAGCTGATCTTCTTACTCTTTGAGACCTCCTCGGGGCATCCTCATTTGGTACATCTTCTGTTTGAGACTGCTGTTGCTCCCCCTCATCTGTGACAATAGGTTCTATAGGATCCTGAAAAACAGGTTCCTCATTATCATTCATTGTTGCCACAGGAGGAACAATAACAGGTGCTGGCACCACAGTGTCTTGCACCGTCGGTGCAGCGACAGCAGGTAGTGTGAAGAATGACTCTTGAATCATCGGAGTGGGCGCATACACCCGCTTCTCTTCAAAATCAATCTCACGAGCTATCATACCTCCTCTCATCATTTCATCCTCTAAGAAGACAGCGTGTCTCGTTTCTACAAACTTTGTATATCTATCTGGACAGTAGAAACGAAACCCTTTTGACTTTTCAGGGTAGCCAATGAAATGGCAACTTACTGTTTTGGGATCAAGCTTCCCAAGGTTTGGGTTAAATACTTTAGCCTCAGCAGGACTCCCCCCACACGTAAGTGGTTTAGTGAAGGAACTCTTCCTGTCCACATCTCGTACGGTGTTTTGGGCACCGACTTACTAGGCACTCTGTTGAGAATATGAATGGCGGTTTTCAACGCCTCCATCCATAAACTCAATGGCAGTGTAGAGTAGCTCATCATGCTTCGCACCATATCCATCAGGGTACGGTTGCGTCTTTCAGCTACACCATTTTGCTGAGGTTCGCCCGGTGTAGAATACTGGGCCACTATTCCATTTTCCTGCAAAAACCTTGCAAAAGGTCCAGGAACTTGTCCATATGGGGTATGTCGACCGTAGTACTCCCCCCCACGATCAGATCGGACTATCTTAATCTTTAAATCGTGTTGGTTTTCAACTTCAGCCTTAAATATCTTGAATTTATCCAAGGCTTCATTTCTTTCTTTGATTGGATAAATATATCCAAAACGGGAGTAATCATCTGTGATTGTTATGAACGAGTCATAACCATCCACACTTTTCACAGGAAAATGACCACAAATGTCTGTGTGAACAATTTGTAGAATTCCTGTGCTTCTTTTGGTGTCTTTCTTAATTTTCTTTACATATTTTCCTTTAATGCATTCTCTGCATTGTTCTAAGTCTGAGAACTCTAATAGAGGAAGAATTTCATTCTTAACTAGTCTTTCTATTCTCCCCCTCGAAATATGGCCTAAACGACAGTGCCATAATTTCGACGATTCATTATGAGTTCTCTTTCGTTTTCTGTTTACATTTGTGGACGAGGATTCAATCACTTTCTCGCACGCGACTTTCCCATTATCGCATACGACATTCACATCATCACATAATGATAACAAATAAAGCTCATTCTGTAAGATGGCAAGACCCACACATTCTTTATTAAACATTATTTCACACTTGCCATTTCCAAAATTACAATCATAACCATCTTTGTCCAAATTTGAAACACTAATCAAATTTCTCTGTAAAGAAGGAACAAAAAGGACATCTCTGAGTAAAAGATTGGAGTCATTAGCTAACTCTAATGAAAGATCGCCAACGGCTTCAACTTCAGCTTGGACTCCATTTGCAACTTTAATGCATCTTTCGTTTCTTTGCGTAGTCCTCGTCGAACGGAATCCCTGTAAGGAATTAGCAACATGAACAGTTGCTCCTGAGTCAATCCACCAAGTGGATTTCGAATATTGCACATACAGGCATTCATTTATAAAGGTAATAATGTTCTCACCTTTCTTTGCCATTATCATCTTTAAATAATCAGGACAGTTCTTCTTGTAGTGTCCCGTCTTCTTGCAGTGAAGACACTGATCTTTGTCTACAGCAAATTTATTCTGTTGAGCCTGATGGACAGAGACTTTTCCCTTGTTCTTTGAGAAGGAGGTACTGTTGAAGTTCTTTTTCTTGTTATCCTTCACATAGTTGATGGATCCACCATGTGAGGATTTAATTCTTTTCTCCTCTTGCACACACATAGCTATGCACTTTTCCAAGTCCCATTTCTCGGGCTGCATATTGTAGTTGACAACAAATGTGTCAAACTCTTTGGGTAAGGAAGCAAAAACCAAATGAACAAATGTGTCAAATCCATTGGTTTAAGCTTGGATGCCAAGTTGCTCATCCTCAGTATGTGCTCTCTTATGCCACTGCCACCACCAGAGTACCTTTCTGTCACAAGCTGTTTAATCAGCTGTGTAGCATAAGTCTTTGAAGAGCCAGTGAACTGACTCTTTATTTTATCAAGGTACTCTGTGACAGTGTCACACTCTGCAATTGAGCCCACAATTGCAGGCTCAATTGTGTTCTTTATCACAGCCATACATTTCTTATTGGCTGTGGTCCATTTCTTATGATCAAGATCATAAGACATCTGTAAGGGAGCATGATCCCTCTGTCTTTTCTGCCAAGCAGTATCATCCTCATTTTGATCCCTCACTGGTGCCATAGGCTCAGTGGGACATGCTGTAGTGAGGACCCAGTCCACCTCAGCTAAGATAAACGCTAAGTCTATCTTTTTCTTCCACTCTCCATAATTATCTCCTTTGAGAGTGGGGATCTCTCTGATACAACCCATCAAGTTGTATCCGCCTGAAAATTAGTTCAAATAAAGTGAGAACGTAACAGCAAAATTATATGCCTTATTTCCAACGTTGGTCAAAAATACGACATACAATTAAATCAATTTTATCTATACATTAAATCTACATCACCGTTGGGCAGAAATAGAAATAATGCATAAAATCATCAATTAAAAATTATAATATCGTTATTATCAACGTTGGTCAGAAAATAACAATATCATAATTATCTGGGATTTATCTCTATTTTTCCAAAATTAAATTCTCCCGTTGGTTCGAATTTAATAATGAAAATCAATCAACATTAACTTTTGCAGCGGAAACTGTAATTATTCTAAAATAATTCAATATTCAGAAGCATTATACTGTACACATTTAATCTCTGGAAAATTAACACGTTGGTGCAAAATTTACGGAGATTTTGGATCAAATTTCATTGAAATTCATCAAAAAATACTTCTGAAAATCAATAAATATCAAAAAACAGGTTTACTGTTCATTCGGCCATTTCGGCCTGTTCGGCCCGGCCCACGGCCCACGGCGGCCTGCCCGCGCGCGGCCTCGGCGGTCTGCTCGGCCGTGGCCTCGGCGGCCTTCTCACGCGGCCCAGCCGGCCTTACGCGCGCGCGCGCCCGCGGCCGCATGCGCTGCCGCTCGCTCCCCCGCGCCGCAGCGATCTCAGCCGTTGGATGCGAATCCAACGGCTTCAATCCCGCGCGGCCGCGTCCTTTTGCGCCTCCGCGCAATCCTTTCAGCCGTCGGATTCGCATCCGACGGCTCTCGTTCCCCGCGGCCGAGCGCGCTCGTGCTCAACCTGGGCCTGGGCCGCGAATTCACTCGCCCGCCTGGGCCGAAATCCAGCCCGCGCGATCTCAGCCGCCCGATCGCATCCGACGGCTGCGCGGTGATTTCGCCCGATCAAAACCGGCGCGCGGCGGATTCCCCGTAACCCTAAATCATTCTGCCTCTCCCCTCTCTCTCTCCGCACCCGAGCGAGCGAAGCGACGGCGGCGGCTGCGACTTCGTCCACACCGCTGGAGAAGGGGAAGAAGACCGGCGCCGCCATGGGCCCTCTCGCCGGCTTGCGCGCTCCCCTGAGAGGGAGCGCGCCGCCGTCGAGCGGCTCCGTGTCGGCGCCCCTCCGAGCGCGCGCGCTCGGATCTGTCCCGCGCGTCGAGCGCCGGCGAGCCCAAGGCTCGGCCGATCTCCCGCACGCCAGCGACGATGACAGCCCGGTGACGACGGCCAGGTAAGCCCAGTTGTTTTCTTTTCTAGGGTTAGGGTTCGGGTTCGTCCTTCCCCTCTTTTCTTTCTTTTTCTTTTCCCCATCTAAGAGCTACGCCTTGTGGCTCTGATACCATTGTAGGTTTTAGTTCTTTAGCTTTTAGGATCTTCTAGGTTAGATCTAGCGGGGTTTCTATTGCGTTTGGGTTCTTGAGGTAAAACGGAGAAGGAGAGAGGGGTACCAACCGTCCAGTGTAGAGGATGAAGAGCCGGCCATCGCGGTTCGTCGGTGAAGCTCTGCGCACGGGCAGCGACGGTCGGGGAAGAGGAGCGGCGTCTCCCTGGTGGCTGGCGTCTCCCGAGCGGCGGTGATCTCCTTGGCGGTGAGTCTTCCCGTCGCTGGAGCGCCCCCTCTTAGATCGGGTCTAGGGTTTGGCGGCGGCACGGTGAACCTTTTTTTCTGTGCCGCCCCGGCCCCCACCTCTATTTATGTGGCGCTGGCGACAGGGGCCCACCAGCCTATTGGGCTGGGCGCCCCCGATCAGGGCGCGGTCAAGGGGAGAGGGGGGCATTTGGCCGTTGGGCCAAATGCCCTGAGATCATTCTAACAATGATGACTTTTGAGAAGAAAAATAATAAAGAAAGAAAGAGTTCCTCTAAATCAGTGTTAATTTTTTCTGTACTTTTTCTTGTGTGATTCTTCTTCTATCTACGAGGTAATCGATCGGACTGGACTTACCAGCAACGATTCATCAACACGTTATCAGCACGAATTGCTCTCATGGATCGAAAAGTAATCGTCAAAGCATGACACTCGCAAATCGAACCGATTTCTAGATTGCTTTATTCCGTACAATTTTGCATTCTAAATTGGTTTGTTTTCATGATGCAAATTTCCTCTAATCTCAGCGAGCTGATTTGTAGTCGCTAGTACAATAGCGATTGGACGATTAGAAAAACAAGGGATTGTTAATTGCATCATGGAAAGAGAGGAAAAAAGAAAAAACAGTAGGGGAGCCAAATCTGCCCGCACGCGACACTCTAAAGTGGCCCGCACACTGCACGTAGTCTCGCCGCTCGCACGCGGCCAAAATGCCGCGCTGCCTGCATGCTGCCACGCCCCGTGTGCACCGTCACGCTGCCCGCACGTGGCCGCACCTCCATGCTGTGACTCCACGCTGCCCGCACGCAACTGCATTGTCACGCCAAACGCCCCACCGGCCCGAAGTTGCACTGCTACGAGGAGCGCCGCCGTTGGCCCCTGCACAGACCCCGTCGAATACTGTGTCGCGCGCCAAATGCGCCACTGGCTTGAAGTCGTGCCGCCGTTGGACCTTGCATGGGCCACCGCAGCCGTTGGCCCCTGCACAGACCCCGTCGAATGCTGTGTCGCGCGCCAAATGCGCCACTGGCCTGAAGTCGTGCCGCCGTTGGACCCTGCATGGGCCACCGCCGCGTCGCACGCTGCCGCCGACCCGCTTGCCTCTCCCATGAGATGCACCGTTGTCACCCCACCGTCACTGGGCATGGCCACATGGGTAGCTAAAAAACCCTAGCCGCCACACCGAGCAAGCCGGCACAAGGGCAACTAGGCGAACACGCATATGGGCCTGGCCACGCACTAATGGGCCAGGCCGGGAGAAGTCGGGGCATTTTGCAAATAAGTCCTTGGAAAATTGGCAAAATATACATAAATTTTCTTGGGACTGAAATTAAGCGGATATGCCCTTGGAAATTGCAAGAAATCACCAAATATTCATATTTTGATGTAAAAGGACATCAAAAATTCAAATTTTTGAATCTTTTTAGCATTTGAAGCATGTTTTACACTATTCTTAGCATTTATATGCTTTACTGTATTTATTTATTGTTTTAATTGATCGTAATTGTTAAAATTACCTTTGATCAATGAAATTAACAGTAAAATCTTGGAAAAATTCATAAGAAATTATGGAACATTACGAGAGTCTTTTGTACCATTAGCCAATTTATTTCATGCATGTTTACCTGCAGTAAATTTATGTATTTCTTTCATGCACATTTGACTTGAGCTTCTGCCGTCAAGATTGTACTTAGAGCTAAGAAGCTCCACGCTGCTATTGGGGTTAGTGCATCAAAGGATGCCAAACCCACCACTGAGGAAAATGATTAGGCACTTGTAGACCCGTATACAGTCACGTGACAAACAGGCTATGTATTCCTATATGGAGGAACTGTAATTTTATGGAAATCATCTAAGCAAAGTCTTGTATCGACTTTGATGAATCACTCAAAAATCATAGTACTGTACGAAGCCGCATGAGAATGTGATTGGCTTCGGTAGATGATTAACCACATCAAGCAATTGTGTGGATTGAATACCGTTCAAGCTCCAACTATTATATATGAAGATAATGCAGCTTGTGCTGCACAAGTCCATATAGTTTACATGAAGAGTCATCTCGCAAAGCATATCAATCCCAAGTTCTTCTATGCTTATGAATTACAAAAGATGGATGGGATTAATATACTGAATAGTAAGTCATGTGAAAATCTTATAGGTTTATTTATTTAGTTACTTCTAGCATCTAACTTTGAAAGGTGTATTCATGGAATTAGAATGATAAGATTTAGAGAAGTGCATAACTCAGGGGGAATCTTCACGAACTTATCATTAGAACTTGATCGCAAAGATCGAGTACCCAAAGAATAGATTTTGAAGATTAAATGAAATTTGGTGGATCGTACTCTTTTTTCCTTGACGAGTTTTTAAAAAGTTTTTGGGCCAAGGTTTTTAATGAGTCAATTCGTGCAACGTAGCTATCATGTATTCTTTTTCCAATTTTTTCCATTGGGTTTTTGTGGAGTTTTGATGAGACATGAACATGTCGGAGGAGTGTTGGGAAATCTGGGCCTGGGCCTGCAGGCCTTGGCCCATGATTGGCACCCCATCCTTTAGTCTGTATATAAGGGTCCCAATGATTATATGATGACTTTTGAGGAGAAGAATAATAAAGAAAGAAAGAGTTTTCCATAATGGTGTCAATTTCTTCTATCTACGAGGTGATCGATCGGACTGAATTTGCCAATAATGGTTTCTCAACATGCCCAACGTATAAGTAAATAGAGACCGCCCCAAAGTAGGTGATTTGAAGAATTGTCCAAAGTATTCCCAACGTACAGAATTATTTTTTTCTTATTTTTTGGGGAACGACTGTAAAATTGTCTTTGAAAAACTTAACCGTCAACTTTTCCTTCCGATGCTTTTTACAACAAAAAAAAACTTTTCCTTCAAATGGATATTTTTTCCATTAATAATATTTCCAATTTGCTTTTGCTTTCCCCGGGAAGTTTAGACAATGTTTTGTAGAGAAAAAAAAAACATTCACTAGCTCCTTTCTAGACCCTAAAAAAGAGAAACGTATAGAAATGTTTGGTGGGATATCTACTACCACACTTTCTTATTCCACACTAGGTATTACTCAAAATAACTTCTGATATCTTGCTGAAAAAACACTGTAACAACTAAAAATATACGATAGTCGCTGTTACCTATTTTTGAGTAATTAAATTTAAAATATAAAAAATAAAAAAGTAATATTGTCATGAATAATATAAAAAATAAAGGAAAAATAAAAAAAGGAAATTAACAAACCGATATGTTCTAGAAGTGAGAAGCCTAAAATAGATGTCGTCAGGAGTGGTAGTACGTACTGCGCTGAGGACATTGTACGTGTTATAATTTAACTTCCTTCGTTTGGCAGGTTGCAAGAGAAAGAGACCGTCAAACCGGCCGGCCGCGCGCGCGCTAATTGTGCATGTGACAGAGGCCGAAAGGCGTCGTCAGCGTAGCATGGCGACATGGTGTCGGCTAGCGTGGATCGCAGCCGTGGGTGGCTGGCCTCGTGGCCACATCAAACGCCGTGCGTTGGTTGCTTCATCAATATCAACCACTAGTGTGTCGAAACATCTGTACTAGGGTGTCGAAACATCTGCGCGGTGCATGCATGCCACGGTACCGATCGAGTGAGCGAAACTACCAAACTAGCTGGAGTGGCACTACCTTACTCTCCTGCTACTTAGATTTTTTTTTTTTGCTTTTTTGTGGTTTTTGATTTCAATTTTTTTTGCTGCCAAAATAATTAGAGATATTTCTCTAGATGATTTTTTGAACATAAGATTGCTTACGCCGTTTATGTCGATAGTTTTATCGTCCATCTCTATCTCAAAAAATATAGGTAAAAACTATAAGCTATGATAGAAAAACATAACCTTAATCTTATCTCTAATCCGTATACACGTAACAACTAATCTGTACACGTATGAAAATCAAGATATCCTCATTCTCTTCGCGGAAGCTGCGTTGAGCAATAAACCAGGCGCCACTAGTCTTATAAAAATGGTCAGCACATACGCACGCTGCAGAGGCAGAGCGGAGCAAGCAAGAGATCCCTTGGTTAGGTTAAAATAAATTAATTTATAGTTAAAATTGTAATATAGCTGTCTAAAGTTACACTATAGCTGATAGTGACTTATTTAACATAACTAAATTTAAAAAATAAAAAAATAAAAAATTAGTCCATCACGAATAATACAAATGAATACGGAAAAAATACAAAATTTAAAAAATCAAAAAAATAATAAATTTTATAAATAATAAAAAATAAATCAGAAATCGAAAACTTAAATTAAAATAAACGGGACCTAGGCCATGGAGCAGGTCAAGCCGCTCCTCTTCGTCCTCCTCGCCACCGCCTCGGCCTGCATCAACGCTAGCGTCACGGTGCAGGACGGAGCGTCGTCGGCGGGGCCGCGGCCTGCGGCGGCGTTCTCCGCCTTCTTCGTCTGGGCCCTCGCCTCCGCAGCACTCGCCGTGTTCCGCTCCAACCGCCGCCCCGTCCCGACCGGCTGCCGCGTTTTACCTTAATTTTTTTGCAGCTTCTCTGGCTTTTTCTTTCGCGAAAAGTTCTACCTTTCCTATGCTTTAGAGCTCCATCGTCAAGAGTGATCTTGTGCAAAGCGACACAGAGCCCAGCTCCAGTTCCAGTATAATTGTTCCAGAGCTCCCCAGTTCGTTAATTCTACAAAGAAAAGGACGGCAGGTCGATCGATCGGATTACCAGTCAAGAGCCCAGCTCCAGTATAATTGTCGCGTGCCACTCGAGACCGATCGACTCAGGAGTCAGGACCCTCTCTTTCCAATACAGCCAGGTACACCAGTACACACTACTAGTACTAGCTAGTACTCGATCTCCCTCTCTCGATATGCTCGTATTAATTGCTGATGCGTAGTCGTGCATGGTACTGTATCGGCCGTCACGTAGCTTTATTTGTGTGTCCAATGGTTAGTTGTTTCGCTCGGTGCGTACGCTAGCTGCTACTTCAATTGGAGTATATAGCTTGAGGAGCTATAGCTAGCTTATGCATGACGGGATCGACTATTAGAGCAAGTACAATAGTATAGTTAACTAGTGGTTATAATATTTGTCCATTTCATCTATAGCCTTCAAAAAAATAGTTCATACAATAAGGTAGCTATTACAATAACTATTTGACCCCACGTGTAAGAGAGTGAAATGCATATTTTTACGTGCTATAGCTAGTTGTAATTTAGTAGCCAGTTTCCTTCTCTCTCTGCCACGTAAGATTTGGTTGATATTATATTTGCTATAGCCTGCTGACTAAGCCTTATTGTACCTGCTCTTAAAGACACAAGCTAGCTAGTGCAAGCGACGTTCTAATTCTAGTAGTATTTTCAAGACATTCGTATCAACCGGTACGTGGTGCCAGTATGCAGATCTGTTTCCAGGGCCGGTTTTGGGATTTTAGGGGTCCGGGGTGGAACTAGAAATAGGGGGTCTAGTATAAATATCTAAATATAAATCTACATACACACATATATATGTATCTAATTTTACCAACAAACACTTAAAATGTGTTATGTATTAAAGAAAAATTCATATCAAAGAGTTTATAGATATTACCTTAAAATTTTCTTCTAACATTTCTAGATGCGAAGTTCCGCATCTAGAAATGATTAAAAAATTCCTAATATGCAAACTACAAGAAGCAATGACAAAGTGATGTAGATGTGGACCTGCTGGTTTGGGAATTCCGTGGCTGATCACTCGCTCCGCTCGGCTCGCCTGTCGCGGCGGAGAGAGAGACGGCCACCCTCCACGGCTCAGCGCGGCGTGTGCGTGCCCTAGACGGCTAGACGGAATCACGGAAGAACTAAGAAGTCGGAAAGTCAGATTTCAGAAAGAAGACCGAAGACGAGAAGTTGGCCCGGACGGGAATTCGGAAGACGGATAGACTCATGGACGGATAGTATACATAGACGGATATACTATGTATACTATGTATATGAGGGATTGGGGGCCCCTGAATTTTGGGGGCCCGGTGCGGCCGCCCCGCTCGCCCCCCCCCCCCTCAGGGCCGGGCCTGATCTGTTTCATAATTAATCATGATCAGCTAGTGCTTCCTCGCTTTCAAAATATAAGACATGTAGTTTCCCCACTTTTGTTTCAAATTATAAAGTGTGCGTGTGGCTTTAATGACATTTTCTCTCTTTTCTCACATTTATCTTCCCTATCTATTCAACATTTATGAGTAAACACTCACATATACTATGTCCCTCTTATTCCCAAGACATTAAGAGTTAAGACCCTGAACATATTGGCTTCTAAAATCTGTTGTCTCTTTTTCCTCATCATGCTGTGTGTTGGGCTTAGTTGTTATCTTAGGCGTACTTCAATCAAGTCTAATACGCATCATAATGAGGAGGAAGAGATAGCAGCCATGAGCTACTTCATAGAACTTGACACACTATAATGTGTGATTTGCTTCATACCTTTTGAAATCTAAGTGTACAGTGCATTAGTGTTCCTCTTGTAATTGTTGAGAAATACCAACGTGAGCAGTATGACTACTTCCCAAAAGAATTTGTGTACAATTGGTTCTCCTTTTCTCATCTTGGCATATATTATTGCTACAAGATCCTATTGAAATGTTGTTTTAAAACAACTACTTCTTCGATTGGCATTCACTTATCTGTTATTTATCTGTATTTTGCTTGCTTGTTTTTAGAGAGCATGGCTAGTATTTCCTGATGCTAGTTAAAAAATATAATTTTTTTAGCTATACCGAGAACTATTACAGGCGGTTTCTAACACAAAACCGTCTGTGAAACATAGACCATCACAAATGATTTTTTGTATTAACTGTCTGTGATATGTTGGATATCACAGATAGTTTTTAAATAAAATCGTCTATGTTGTGACTTATCACCGACGGTTTGGGAGCCGTCTGTGATAACCATGTGTTATCACTGATGCAATAAATCAGATGATTTAGAAACCGACGGTTACAAACCGTCTGTGATGACCTTATCTGTGGTAGTGAGCATTTGTGTTGCAGTGACAAACAGATGGCAGTTGGTACACAAAATTGCGAAATTAGGGCATGTTTGGATCCCATGGGCTAACAACTAGTTGCTAATTTTTAGTCCTTATGGATCCAGACAGGAGGGCTAATGAGTGAGCTAAAGTTTAGCCAAAGCCCCAACTAGTTGTTAGCCAACTAGTTGGCCAAACCCAGCTAATGAGGGCTAAAGGACCAGCCGGATGGAAAAAAGACACCAATACCCACGCCAACCCTCCCAGACCGCCATGCATAGGGGTATAACAGACTTTGTACTGAGATAGTAGTACTTATTAGTTCTTGGATCCAAACAGGACTGGGCTAATCTTTAGCCAGCTAACTACTAGTCAGCTAACAACTAGTCCTAGTCCATCCAAACAGGCCCTTAGTTTTGTAAATTCCTGGACTTAATTTGCGTGCTTAGATTGCGTTATGTAATTCGTGGAAACCAGATAAGGTCGGTGAGCTTCAAGACATTGCAGCCACCAGTTGCCTTGTTCGGTCCCCACAATTTCTATTGGCTGCATACGCGCCATAATTCCTTAGTGGTCCATCCATAGTGGAGCCAGCTAAAGAGATCAACACAACGACGCTATCAAATTTGGAGATAGATTTCTGATTGTGATCTGATTCAGGTCGATCCATATTGTATATGGCGTGAAAATATCAAAAGATAAATAGGCTAGAAATTCACATAAAAAGACAAAACATCAAACCTTAATCTGGTGGAGCCTAACTAAATTAAACTATAGCAGCCATTAAATGTTATTATTTAAAGAAAAATATATAACCATCCATCTAGCGGATCCAAATTATAGCGGCTTAGATTAAAAAAAGAATCAATGCTAAATACAATAAAAATAATATAAATTAAGAATAAAAGGTAAAAGGAAATTAGCCATTTGATTTTCATACTAACTCCAAATTAAAATACTTACCTAGCTTAAATTCAGAATAAAAATAGATGAAAATTAGTAGTTGAATAAGTACATGAATTCTAACCTAAAATTGATATTCAAAATTAAATTAAAAAATACCAATAGAAATTCGTAACAAAAATAAAAGGAAATTCATATGTGATTTTCAATAGAACTCCAAATTAGAACCCTACATAGCTGAAATTCAGAATAAAAAATAGATGAAAATTAGCAACTGGAATTGTATCCAAATTCTAACCTAAAATTTATATTCAAAATTAAATATAACACTAAAAAATAATAGAAATTTAGAATAAAAATAAAAGAAAATTAGCAATGTGATTTTCATTAGAACTCCAAATTAAAACCCCTAAATAGTTAAAATTAGAAATAAAATTTAGATGAAAATTATTCATTGGACTTTTATACGGATTCTAACCTGAAACTTAAATTGAAAATCAATTAATAACAAAAAAATAACAGAAATTAGGAATAAAAAATAAAAATAGCAATTTAACTTTCATACGAACTCCAATTTAAAACCACTACCTAGCTGAAATTTAGAATAAATATTAGATAAAAATTAACAATTGGATTTGTATATGAACTCTAACATAAAATTGTAATTCAAAATTTAATAAAAATAAATTTACATTAAAAGAAAGGATCCTTGTCAAGTAAAATAAAAAAACATATATTCAAAATAAAAAATAGCAGATGATTTATCCAAATTATAACATGAAATAAAGTATGTAAGAAGAAGAATATAAAAATATGCAAATTTGAAATAAAAATAAAAGTATATTACTACTGTTTTAATTCCAAGCTAAGCAAAAAAAAATAGAAATTTTAGTTTTATTTAGAAATAAAATGCCATAAATATGCTAATTTGAGAAAAAAAAAGGTAAGCGATTTGATTTGCATATATATAAATTAGGAATTGAAATATATTTTATAATAATATTTGATGACACATGGTTTATAGTCACTAAGATAAAAGAGAATATGCTAAAAATTCTCACAAAAAAAATTCTAACCCTTTATTTGGTGGACCTCCACGGAGTGAATGGATTGAGAGGGTGATACATTAACATATATTCATTCAGCTATACCGCTATAAGCTATGCGATGTGTATTATAAACATGCATGGCTATAATGAAAGAAAAAGATGATATTGATATAAATGAAAAATGTTTTGTTTACTATTTTGCTATATAAGTATTTGGAGAAGAATGTTTTAGTTACATATGAAAAATATTGGGAAACATAGTGAATATTTTTATATTATAATATTAAAATGTCTCGAATAGAGTTCTCCAACAATATATTTTTCCAAAAAGCAAAATAACATATGTATTGTTGACTCATTTAAACATGCTTTAAAAAAAATGCCCACTCCCGTCCGTGGGCCACTTACTAGTTTTGTTAATTTGCCATGGCAACATGAAGCATTTATATGACTATGTGGTTGAGGTGGCGACACGACGTAATTTTATTATTTGGGTGTCTTCGTTCATACTAGTATGACTACACGTGTACCGCAGTCGTGATCAGTACTTAACATAGGAAATTAGGGAGATAGCCCCGTTCGTTGTTCCATTTGAACCGTTTTATATAAGTTCCTAGGTTTTTTTATGATTACACGGAAGACACACATGTACACAAACCATCATGCACGTATATATCATATGTATACACATGCGAGTGTGTAGTATACGTCTACTGAAATGCACTCGTATATATATAAAGAAGGATACCAGAATCCGAACATCATAGTGAAATCGTATACCTACAGCTATACCACCACACCAAATGGTCGTTCCCATATAAGGCCTAGCTAATCCTACTTTTCCCTGTGTCTAAAAAGGATACCTCCCAGATTTTATACCTTGTTTGGATTAATCGACGGTATATAGAAGATAAAGAAGTCCTTAGAGCAACTCTAAGAGATTAACCAAAAGAAATATCTAAATTTAATGATTTAGCTATTCTCTAAAATGAATCTCACCCAAAAAAACTAGACTACTCCAACAGGCTATCTAAACTGGGACTCTCCATATTCAAACCTGCCACGTCATCAGGACCTTTCGTCTTTTCGGATCCATCGCGAAGACCTCGTCGTCCGCTCGGTGCGTAGAAGAAGAACTAGAGGGCGCGCGGTGGGTCGCGTACGCGCAGGAATGGGGCGCAGCGCGCGGGAAGGAAACGCCGACCGCGCCAAGAGGCTGGATGGCGAGCGAGGCAGGCTATCCAAAAATAGAGAGCGAAGGAGGAGGGATGGAGAGCTACTAAATTTGAAGAGTCATTTACAGAGTCTATTGGAGACGTTTTTTTCTCTAATAATAGCCAAATTTACCTTTAGAAAACGATTTAGCTTTCCTCTTGAGTTGCTCTAGTTCTTTCCCTCGCTAGATTTTCATGTAGAAGATAAACAAGGAGACAGACAAATTAGTTGGGAAAAGCAGCAACACATGATGAGATTTGAAGGCGTGAAATCCCTTGTCTCGTAGTATGAATCCAAATCTACCCAATGCAGTAATCAGGAAAACACTAAATCTAAAAAAAAGTTAATATCATTGAACCATCCACACACTATTAAATATCATACTATAACTATTAAACCACATTTTATATATTAAAGCAGAGGTATAGAGTAGAAATATTGTAATAACTACACTTTGGTTCAGTGGCGAATCCAGAATGAAAAATAAGGGTAGGTTGAAAAATTCTACATTCTTATTCTAGATCGTAAGTTTTTGTAGAAATATTGGTTCTACACCTCGAATGGTTAAACTACTTTATAAGAAACATAGTTTTGTATTCTTGTGCAATCAAATTCATAACTTCATACATGAATAAAAGCAAAGTAAAAAAGAGAGATACAACGGAGGTACCTCGCTAATAGCAAGTGAATCCCAAAAACATGTAAATATGATTCCGGTATATAACAATCTGTACATCAAAATAAAAAAATTAGTAATACAATAGCAATTAGCAAAATGTACTTAATTACTTAAAGGATCATGAACATTTCAAATAAAAGAACCATACCACTAGCTTGAATCACGACTTTCACGAGGCAAATTCATTCTGCGGTTTTTCATGCCTTGGAAGGATTTTATGATTGCATCATCGTCAATGGATCTAAATATGTCTCGCTCGGTGTAGCACACCATCAAATCATTCAACCAATCATCCAACACTTTGTTGCGCAAATCTGCTTTGATAATATTCATTGCTGAAAATATTCTCTCAACAGATGCCGTTGCCACTGGAAGGATCAATATCAGCTCGATGAGGCGATACACCAATGGAAAAGTTCTATCTTTTTTTGTTTCAACCATCAATTGAGCAAGTTTGGAAATATCGGAACATCCATGAAATTCCTCACTTCTCCTAATATTTAGAATGAAGGTTTGAAGCTGATTTCTTAACAAGAATCGATCAGCCACCGTAAAATCATCAGCATAAATCTCAGCAAGTCGAATAAGCTTCTGAACATTAAATTTAGAGAATGAGTCGCTTGGATCAAGACAAGACATGCATACCAATAACTCCGATGAAACTTCATTGAAGCGATGATTCATCTCATTCATAGTTGCATCAAGAGCAGCATTGAAGATATCAACTTTGTAATAATGATATTGAGTCACTGTATGCTTGCGACGTACAGATTTGCCCATAACTCCAATGACATCATTCATATTTGGTACATCAATCCCATAAGTCTCACAAAAACTTTTGACTTGGTCGAACAATGGCTCCCACCCATTGTCCCTCATATCTTGCAAGCGTTCTTTGACATCCTGTATTAAGCCCATAGCTTCAACGATGTCTTGATGTTTCCTTTGTAAAACAAGTGATAGCTCATTTGTTATGCTCAACAATGTTATCAAAAAATGCATGATGAACACAAATTGAAAGGTTTCCATATTTTTCATCAAACCTGCTGCTTCACCATGACTTGTGTTTTGACAAGCATCTTCACTTATAAGTTCTAGCACATCCACAACTGCCTCCCACATTTGGTATATACGAAGCAAGGTTTTGAGATGTGATCCCCATCGAGTATCTACAGGTCTCGCTATGCCAGATTGCTGATGCAGCCCTGTCCCAGCAGATATCAAATCATTCTCCAACTTCTCTAACAAGATATCATGATGTTTTTTAATCAACACATCTTTTCTCTTGCAAGATGCACTAACAGCCGTAACTATCCACGGAACATAATTAAAGAAATCAGCAATAGCTCTGCTACAACTTGCAACCGTGACAACCACTAATTGTAACTGGTGGGCGAAACAATGGACATAGAATGCATTTGGATTCTCATCCCGAATAAGTTTTTGCAAGCCATTAAATTCTCCTCTCATATTTGAAGCCCCATCATAGCCTTGCCCACGAAGTCTAGAAATAGGTAAACCATGATGATCAAGCAAACTAACCAAAGCTTCCTTCAATGCCATAGATGTACAACTTGTAATATGCTTGATAGCAAGAAATCTTTCCATGACCTTTCCTTCATTGTTCACAAATCTGCATGCCACAATTTTTGCAAAGTTAAAACAATATTACAATACAACAATGTAAAAATTATATGACTAAAATAAAGATGTATAACATACCTCACAATCACCGCCATTTGCTCCTTTATTGATACATCTCGAGACTCATCAATAAGCACTGCGAAATGTTTATCTCCAATCTCACCCTTAATCACTTTGGTGACCTCTAGTGCGCAAGCTTTGGAAAGCTCTTTTTGAATATTTGCACAAGTCATAACTGCATGCCCGGGAGCTGTATCAAATGCATACTTCACTTCCTCCTTTTTATCCTTGTACCAATCCAATAGCTCTTTGAAATTACCTTTGTTGATGGAAGTAGAGGATTCATCATGTCCACGAAAAGCTTCACCTTGCGCTATGAGATATCTTGCACAATCTAAAGATGCAGTCAAACGAATTTTGTATGCAATTTCAGCTTCCTTAGAGTAAGTGCTCATTTTATTAGATACGCTTGACCGTTGATTCCGAAAGTCGTCACACTCACCCCTTGCGATGTTGTGGAAACTATTCGGACCACCAACATGTTTATTAAAAGCATCCATATATGTCTTCCAACGAGAGAACCCAACTTTTGTAAATACATCATTACCAAATGTGTTGGGTTGTGATGGTTTCTTGAAAAGAAAACAATAGAAACAAAATGCGGCATCCTTTTCGACACTATATTCTAACCAATCAAACTTGTTAAACCATGATTCTTGAAAGGATCTCCACACTTTGCCATCCAATGTCTTTGGAAAGACATGCCCAATTACTCGAGTTGGACCATTCATCAAATATGCCCTCCTCACTTCATCTCTAATTTCATTGGTAAAATCTTCTATTGGTTTGCGATGCGCCGGATCGGCAATAATTTCATCCGGATTAAATTCTAGTCGAGGCTTCTTTGGTAGAGTTGCGGTCTCATCAGTTGGGGCAGTACTAATTGAATTGCTTGTAAAATAATTACGTAAAGTTCGTTTCTCCATTATTGCAAACCTACAAATTAATTGCTAATTGAGTACATACAACAGTATAACAGTATTACGCAAAGTACTAATTGACTGCTAATTGACAGCTAATTAACAGTATATAACAATATACAATTGTTATATATACAACACAACAGTATAACAGTGTCCTTACAAATATCACAATCACTGAATCACTGAATGTCACTGTGTTACCACTTACCAGTCCGGCAGCTGCAAAGTGCCAAAGTGCGAACTGTCCAAGGGGACCAAGGCTGAAAAGGCTCCAAGCCAAATAAATAAACAGAGGCAGCAGCTCCAAGCCAAATAAAGGCAGCACCGCAGCAGGTCCAAGCCTCCAAGCCAAATAAATTCCCTTCAGAGTTCAGGCCTTCACGCAATCACGCTCACGGGCGGCTTCACAAATCACAGCCCCACAGTGCCACACAGCCCACACGCCTTCGCCATTTCTCGCCGGCTCGCCCCGCTTCTGCCGTCCTGCGCGCTGCGCCGCGGGCCCGCGGCGTCCCGTCTCCCCGCCGGCCCGCCTCCCGGCTGGCCGGCTCCCTGCCTCGGTGCCACTCGGCCGCTCGGCGCTCCCGCCTCCGCGCCTCCGCTGGCTGACGGTGCCGCGCGAGCCCGCCCCCGGCCGGCCGGCCCGGCTCTGGCCTCTGCGAGACTGCGCCTGCTCGGCTGCTCAGGTCGGCCAACGGCCGCGCCTCCGCTGCGCCTGCTCAGGTCAGCCGCTGCGACCCTTCCCCGGCGTCTCTCCTCCGGATCCGGCGACCGGCGTCCCTCCAGATCCAGATCTCGTCGGCACGCGGCACGGGTATTTGGGGAACGGCCGAACGGGAGCTTGGGAAGGGAATGTGCTCTTCCGGATTTGGGGAAATTTGGGGATTTTGGGCATGCAGCATGTACTGGGCGGTGGGCCACTACTTCGGCGGTTCGGGCGTTCGGCCTTGTTTCTTCAACACTTCAATTCTTCTCCGGGCTCCGACCGTGCTTATGCAGTTATGCTTAATTCAAATATGAATGTTTCTTCTTCGTCGCCGGTGATGGCCTGACCGCAGGACTGCTTGAGGGGGGGTGTTCGTGGTAACCATGGAGGGTAGGCTTCAGCCTGATGAAGCCTACCCCATGGATTCGCCCCTGCTTTGGTTCCAGTAGAGCATGTATAATAGCGTGATGTCAGTTATCTGTAAGTCCTGTCATTTAAAATATAAGATGATGTGGAGGAGGAAGAGTGAATAGAGAATTGAGTCGTCTCTCATACAGCAGTCGATTGCAACATGAGAAACAAAACATATTGTGTTATAAAGAACCTGTCTGGACACCAAGTCTCTCTGTCTTTGGATTGCTTTTAGATGCGTGCAAATGTAATGATATATAATATATCAGGCAAACCCATTAACATTCATTAATTAAAAAAACATTAATTTGGAAAAGAAGTTATTGATTTAGTATGTTGAATCAATCATGGATGGATAGTTTTGACCATGGATAGAAAGTCTCAATCATGGAGCCTTAGCACCATAGTGCTCCTGTTATTTATAATACACACACACACACACACACACACACATATATATACACATATACATATATATACATATATGTACGGATGTGCTATCCAGCGCGTGCGTGCATGCGGGATCGGCAATAACTTTCCTAACATTGCATGGTAAAAGTTTCCACCGGACAAAGCAGGAGTTATTAATTCATCGCGATTCGTGTGTAACCGAAGTTTCCCAATTTGGAAAACGTTATTAGCTTGTCCTCTTCAAGTTACATGTTGTGAAACATTAAGTTATTGCCACTGATTGTAGTCTAACAATTTTTTGCGGAAAGCTGGAAAGTTACTGGCATTTGTGAATAAAATCATTGTCATATACTTGTTGAGTTACTGCCAGCATTTAAACTTACTGTTGACAGTAACTGTATGTATTGGGAAGTAACTTCACTAATAAACACAAGTAACTTTCTGGCGCACAGAAAATGTACTAACAAAAAAGGTATCTTCCGATATACAGAAAGTTGTCACTCGAGTAATTAGAGTACTCGAAGAAGCGGCAAAGTGGTCGTAGCCGAAGGTGCAAGTGTTTACAATCGAAGTCTCGAGTACTCATAAGGTTTCGAGTTCGACTAACGAAGCCAGGTGGACAATCGAAGTTCGACTTCAAGCGAGAAGTCGAAGAGTATCGAACAGTGTTTGAGTAGCAGACGAGAATCGGACGGTGTTCGAGTAGCAACAGAGATCAGACGGCCTTCGAGTAGCAGCGGAGTATCGGACATCGTTTGAGCAGCTTCAGAGCATCATACAGCGTTCAAGTGGTGTTAAAGCATTAGGCGGTGTCCGAGAGGTATTGTAAAGGATTAGAGCATGGAGTGGTCGGAAATTCCGAGTACAAGGGCGGTCGGAGATCTTAGGGCACACATCGGTCAAAGGCTGTGGTGGTCGAAATCAACACGTGGTATCAAGAGAGATGAAGAGATGGAGAGAGATCGAATCGAGAGAAGACGAAGAGAGATTCTCGGATGGGCTTAAAAACTGTTCGGATTCTATATCACATTAAATCCCAAAAAAAAGCGGCGCACGGGACCCAGGAGCACGGTTTTAATGCACATCATAACTGTAAGTAATTTTACATATTGTATATGATAACTTGGTATGCAGGAAATAGTAACTTTACCGTGTGAATAATAACTTTATCTTACGGACGATAACTTAATTGTATATAGACGATAACTTTATGCGTAACCGCAAGCAACTTTCCGGTTTACTAATAAAACGATAACCAACCGTACGTGGGGCTGATTGAAAGGGTGGCGTGATTGTGATTTGCTGATTATGTTCGTGTCGCGTCGTTAGAAGGTGCGTGTTTATTCTACGCTTACCCACTGAATAGTTAGTACACACACACACATATACATATATATATATATATATATATATATATATATATATATATATATATATATATATATATATATATATATATATATATATATATATATATATATATATATATATATATATAGGAAAATACTTTTTACTCCCGGGTGTAATTATACTCACCTCTAATATACCACCTTAAATAAACTTGAAATACTCCTTTATCACTTTAGGTATACTCATATACTTAATTATAAGATACTCCAATGTAAACCATACGAAAAAATTGCAAGGGAGTCCATAATTTTTAGCGTATTTTATAAATACCTTCATATACGCACATAAAAAAGGAGTATGTCAAAAAAATGTACATACCACCTCTGAAAAATTGTTCATACCACCTATATGGTCTTAAATACTCGTATACTACATGTACATACCCTCCGTTATACCACCTACTTGTATGAGTTATGTTTAGTGTTATCTATAGATAACATAAATGATATTATATATAACAATTGTCTATATTATTATATATGCTTTTATAGGCTTATAATGTGAGGCGTCGTTTTTAAAAAATAGAAATTTATATTGTAGGACGGAGGGAGTATTTACAGCCATCCAACAAAATTAAGTTCTAGTAAATTGTGAGAAAACGATGTAATAACACAATTAATACGCATTGCTTTGACCCCACCCCCCACCGTCCGTTTGATAGCTCTGGGTTTGGGGGACAAGAAGTACAAAAAGCAGAGTTCACAGCCACCCTTTCCACTTAAGAAATGATGAAGTGAAAAAGGCCAGCGAATTTGCGTTGTGCAGATTGTGCACGGACCAAGTCGGGGTCTCGGGGAGAACGTCAAGTGGGCGATCCATGCGTGGACTTGTCCCAAGTCCGCCGCCCAAGGATAGAATGGTCGGCACGGAAGCCAGAAATTTCTACGGCTGCTCCATCGCTCGCATTGCCTAGGTGCGTCAGTCGATTGCGATCTCCGACAAATATGCCCAGCTCGTTTTAGTTTTAACTTTTGATTTCAGATTTATTTTTCACTATTTATAAATTTCATCTTTTTTTGATTTTTTCGTTTTTATCGTTTGCGTTGTCCGAGATAAGCTAATATATTTTCTATTTTTTAAATTTAATTATGTCAAATAAGCCACCTTCAGCTACAGTGGAATTCCAGCCACCTACAGTGCGTTTTCGACCATAAGCCACAGTTTTTCAGTCCAACCAAACAGGACGTAAGACCAAGGAGCGTAGGAGAGGAGCTCGTGGCCGAGCGGGAGACCACCGTGCAAGTGTGTTGCATAGGATGCATGTCATGCATCCTAAGGTGGAAGGTAAATTATAAACAAGAAAGAGAGAAGCTATGTGCTACATGAGATAGTGTTTGGACATAAAATTCAGGGCATGTTCTTTTATGGTTTTTGGCTTCAGTTTTTGGCTTTTCTACAGTAACTAGCTTTTAAACGGAGTGTCTTTTCAAGATGGGATCTACTACTTAATTGTAGTACATACTATACCGACTTCATTTATATCAGCAAAAGCCGCACGTGAATTTCAGTTACTCTGTAATCTCTCACACAAACAGCCAAAAGCCACAAGCCGTAACAAAAAGCCATAAGCTGCAGCCACAAAAGAACAGGCCCTCAATCATAAGATACAACCAAAAATTATATTGGGAAGAATAGTAATGTTTATAACATTGAGGTCATGTTTAATTCGGTTTTTACTAATGATTTTTACTTTTTAATTAAAATAATACTGTAGCTTTTGATTTTTGAAATCTAAAAACTAAAAATCCAAAGCTGTTTGGAAGGAGGCCTAAACTGACTCAACCTCCAACTTGCAAATGAGGGAGGGTGAAGTTTGAGAGAGGGAGAGAGAAGTGCCTGCGAAAGTGTGTGCAACTCATCATTTGACTGAGTCGTTATGTACAACCATCTACTGATCTACATCATCGTATATTATGACCAGGGAAAGCGCCCCCGGAAAGCCTTTCACCTTAGCTTCTTTGCGAAAAAACCTTTCGGATTTTGCGAAACCACATTCAGGTCCTCGGTTCTTGCAAAAAAGACCCCTACCCACATTTTTTCCAAAAACCCTCTCCACTTCTCCAAAATTACGTACATGTCCTTGCATTTCTATGAAGACCTTTCCTTTGCAGGATAGCATCCCATGATTTTCCAAAATTACGTGCAGGTCCTCATTTAATTATGTACAGATCCTTAGCATTCTCATGGAGTCCCTCTTTTTACTGGATAACACCCCGCAGTTTCCTGAAATTACGTACAGTTTCTTAATTTTTTACGGAAAAAACCTTCGGTTTTCTCGAAATTACGCACATGTTCTCGATTTTTTAAAAAACTTCCCCGCGAGTTGTCGTCTTTTTTACTTTAATCTGTATGGTAGCTAGCGCGACGTGCCGCCGCGCTTAGGCTGCTAGTGATCTTCATTTCACGCGTACTATGTTCCAGCAATGACGTGATACGACGTGCTGGCTGAGCTCGCCTAGCTATATAATAAGTACAGGTTCGTTCAGGTTTCCCAAAATTCTCCTGAGCTGCTGGCTAGCCATCTCGCGAGGTAATCAATACAGTACTACTCGCTTTGCTCCACTTGAGATCCCCACGCTTCAATTCCTCTATACAAAACTCGATCATTGCCTTTTGCTAATCTCTCTTTTATTTTCCATCCCATTCGTTATTGTACATGCTGTTATAGCAAGGAAGGCACGAGTCACGTACGTATACGATGGATCCTGCAGGTCCAGATGGGAAGATACGAGTCGCCGGCAAGTGGGACCGTGCTGGCGGCGGCGGCGGCGGCGGCCGGAGCCGAGTGTCCGGCGTCCTGCTCATGCTGTACGGAGCCAGCGGGATCCTCGCGGGCTCCCCCGCGCTCGCCATGAACCCCATGAACATGCACCTGGTCATGGGGTACTATTACGCCATGTGGCTGCTAGGCTGCGCTCTCCTCTTCGAGTGCCCGCGCTAGCTGAACAAGCCAGTGCATGCATTGCAGAGCGCCACAACGACATGCATGCCCAATCTCTGAATCTCGTATGTATAGCTCTAGCTCCATGGCCCAATCATCCATGTCTCCATCAAACTTATCAATACCGTACCGGTACCGACAGGTATATATCATTTCATTACCTCAAATAGTACAAAGCAGCCATACATTCTATATAGCCTTTCATGTTGGTCAATATTGGTCATATCGAACCGATATCGGTCAATACCAACCTCAATAACGGATAATACCTGTCGTACCTGTGGAATTGGCAATATGTCTATTGAACTTATTGAAGTTTATATTATATTTGATCCTATAACTATGTATTTAAAATAATATTACAACTAAAATTTGATGTGCATATAAGTAAACATATGTATACTTATAAATATATATTATCATATTAAAGTACAGAACGATACATCGGTATGATCCGGTACCAAAATATATCATGTCAAAAGTTAAACCATGTGGTATCGGTCTATTAAAATAATATACAGAATCTTTTAGACTGTGACTATGACTTGAATAAAAGTCAAAAGTTATGAGTGGATTTGAATCCAGCCTAACAAGGTACTGCACTGCACTGCAGGTCGATGGATCGACACTAGCTTTCACGAGTAGTAATTTACTGGTATGTTTTATTTATTGTTCCATTTTCGCGTGTCTGTGTCTCTGACTTTTGGCAACAAGTCATATACGGCCGATGCCACTCTCGTTGGCTTTTCTGTCTGCTCATATCGATCTGGGAAACCTGTAAATGGCACGTCACACATGCTCTAACAGTGTACGTCGTCTAGGTATCACGTACGTACCCACAACATCACGATCATACCATGGTCACAGGTCTAATACGCTATAGGCTTGTTCTTTTTAGTTACGGTTGGTTGTTTTTGACTGCGACGTGTAGCTTTTGGACTGTTTGTGTGAGAGATTACAGAGTAACAGAAACTCACGTGCAGTTTTTGCCGATATAAATGAAGTCAGTAAAGTATGTACTACAATTAACTAATAGACTCTATCTTGAAAAAATACTCCATTTAAAAATTAATTGCTGTAGAAAAGCCGAAAAACAGCTTTTAGAAGCTGAAAAGAAAAAAAGGCCTATGTTTAGGACGCAAGAATTTCACCGAAAATTGTTCATTTCCTACAGAATTGGGGTAAAAGAGATCCGGCCGTGTGGTAGTAGCGTTTACTTTGAACACTTTTCACACCTTTCATCAACACAAAGGCAAATCCGGGGAATTCAGAAAAGATACCATACTTTTTCTGAGGAATTGAAAAGACAGCAAGCCTTATTGGCCTTGTGACGTGGGTCGACCCACACGTACGTCAGTTTCAAATTCGTGTACAAAATGCACTACGGATCGAAGTTAACCCGAAGGTTTTGACAGGAACGATTAGTATGCATGGATGTCGACATCACACATGCACCAACTTCTTCTCCTTGCACTTCTTTTTTTGAGAGGATACTAGGGTACATGCGCATGATTTTGCCTACTTATAATTCGTTGAACGAGCAATGTTGAAAGCATCGAACTGCTCATATGTTCTTCGACAAAGGAAGAAAAAAAAGGTAGAGAAGAAGGTTTTGCCGGCTCCAGCTAACGTACTTTCTGCGTACCTAACATGAACCAACGACATGCTGAATTGCTGATCACACAATAAGGTGAACGGAAAAACAAGACAAAACTAACACATATAAGCAGACTTGCCATAATTATTTAAGCGAGGCCAATCAGTCCTGTTAGTATATATGTAAATTTAGCGCGCAGGGGCATATCAATAATCAATTGTCACAAATAGTTAATTTTATTTGTGTAAAATTATACTAATAAAATTAATTAGTTAGTACTAATTGATTAATGTCAT
Source organism: Dendrocalamus latiflorus (assembly GCA_017311315.1). NCBI lineage: Eukaryota > Viridiplantae > Streptophyta > Magnoliopsida > Poales > Poaceae > Dendrocalamus > Dendrocalamus latiflorus. Next base: position 46,366,845 of record CM029639.1, on the reverse strand, counting down.
CGATCGTCAGGAGGTAGATGTGCACATGTAGTACCTACTAGTTGAGACTTGAGACCGGTCACAATTCACAGATAAAGACAGGCATGCATTAGGATGCAAGAAAGCAAACGATCGATGACTTCTTTTTTTCGTCGAAATGGTCACGCAAACAAACAAATGACGGCCAAACTACTTGGTTGGGATCGACGATGAGGTCGATCGAACGATCGATACACGTACTCCTACCATTGATCTCGCATGCATGCAGAGGTAAACAGCGATGGTTCTAGGATTAAATTTTAGATGAGACGAAGTGAACGATAGATCAATAGTATTATCTTAAGTTACTCCGATACACAATACCAACACGATGATACAATATTTCTGAAAAATTAAGGATACATCGACACATTGAGTATATATGCGTTTAAAAATTAATAAAATGTAGAGAGGCTACCGGATCACCCTCATGAAAACTATTTATTCCTGGGAGTGCTTGAGTTAGTTAAGGAATAGCTATACATTGCATCCTTTTCTCTACTTTTGCAAATCTATGAACAAAATAAATTGTCAATTTCATCACATGTGTTGCTCTTGACAATATGAATGTCATATTGCGACATTGGCATAAGAAATTAAGAATAGAAACTGAGAAATAGCCCAATCGGCAAATCAAACGACCTGAAACGCTGCCTGGTGGCTGCTTCCTGTCTGTGTGCTGTGTGACTGACGTTGTGCCCTATGTCTTGCCATCCGGCTGCTGCTCAGTGTTAGACCATAAGCAATACATACAATCCCAAGTGAATAAGCCTCTCATGGATTGGGCCATGAATGGCTCCATAGCCTACGTAACCTTTTCTTCAACCTCCAGTCGTGCTCTATTGCTTCAATGCCTATATCAAGTGCTCACTTCCAGACACCACTCCCAACTCTATGCTGCTTCTATGGATGTTTTCGCTGATGGGGTACCTTGGACGGCCAGTCCAGCTCGCCCTATTGCTGGGCCTGAGACGAGGAGTTAAGGATCTCACTAGAATACAAGATATATACTACTCTTACCTAGGGTGTAAGATCCGACCGCCGAGTGAATATGAACAGATATTACTCATCTCGTATTGATCATATTTCATATTTTTTTTCTCAAAGTCGAACATGGATAATGACGGTATCTACTTCGAAAGCCTAGGTTCAGTTGATCGGATAATAATTACCTGCTCTGTTTTTACCCCTGCTCTATCTGGCAGCAGGTTACTCGTGCTGAATCGGCGTTAGTTGATAATCCAAGTGGGCGTAGTAAGAAGAGACATGCCGTGCGTCATTCATACACATCACACATGCATGCGTATGGTCATCAGGGGTTGTGCGTCTTGTTCACGGCCGCGAGACATAATTTGTCTTGTTCTCCCTGGAGTGCGTGGCGGTGGTCCGGGAAATATATAGGTACTCCGGCGGCCACTGCTACTGCTTTTGAATTTCGTGGCATGCATCACCTTTTCTGTTCTTCAATTCGTCCATAGTAGTACTAAGAGAACGATGCCCACTCTGCCCTCTCAGGGCATCTTCAACAGTAGCCACGACAGCTATCACTTGCATGCCACGTCATCTCTTATGTAAGAGAGAATCTAGGCATATAAACTAACACAAAATAGCAGGAAGTGTGAGAAGAAAGTTATGATTAAAATGAAAATATATACTTATAAGAATGAGTTTAGAGACAAACTATTAGAGATATTATCTTTAATGGTATTTTATAGGAATAAGATAAACTATTAGAGATATTAACTTTAATGTTGTCTCTAAGTAGGTTGAAGTTCACCTTGATCGTTATTCATTAATAAACGAGTGGCTTCATTCAGGAGGCGGGTAGGCAAGTTGCAGGTTCGAGGTTTCACCAAATCGATCGGGAGAGACCGGAACAGTGTTGCTCATGAGTAAGCTAATTTTGCTGTTAGAAGTTAGAACAGGTGAATGCGTGGTGTCTTTGGCGCAGCCACCTGATTTCATTAGAAGCTTTCTTCGCAAGGATATTTGTAATCATGAGTAATCCATAAAATCTCTCCCGTTTTACTCGCAAATTAAAAAAGAAAGAAACAACCTTAAACGACGGAATATTAATCATAGATGCCCACAAAATTCAAGTGCATCAAGGTGCGAGCACCTGCCGGCCGCGTTACAAAAATGCAGACAAGATGACAGGGTTAACTTTTGCAACCCCTCTCTGCCTCTCCCCACACTGTAGCGTGCGATATCATACAACAAAAGTAAACAAGCTAGCTAGCGCCATACTCTTTAATTTTTCCCTGATCGAAATTAATAAGTGGCATCCGACACTATTATAATTAGTCAATGACGTGGAGTCTATGTGTACGTAGAGGATGTCCAATCAACGATTGAAATGATTGTATATGGGAGTTGTCGCACCATTCGTTTCTGTATCATATTCTCGGTCAATCAACGCAAGAACGAGCTAATTTTTATACTCAGCGTGCGCGCGATCGATCGATGCAGCTAGCTGTTCTGCCCTCTCGACGTGGTCTGATTTGCTGAGGCAGCGATGAGCAAGCGTGAAAGATTCATTCAGCTTTCTGGTTGATTTACAAACCGAAGCTTCGCGGCAGCTCCCTGCGACGAACAGACTAACGCGAGAGCGAATGGAATGAACCTGGACGTTTAAGTTTCAGAAATGAACCTGGACGTGGATTCAGTTGGATACCGCCTCGCCCTCTCGCTGTCTCGATCGCCTCTCGGCTGCGGGCTCGACCCGCCGGTCTTCTCCCTCTCCCGCTTATAAAAATGGGTAATTGGGTTTGTAGCAATGTAGACACATAGCAAGGAAAAACTAGAGACGGTTAGAGCATCTCCAAGAGAGGTTCAATATTTTGTCCTCTAAAATCTCATATTAGAAGTCTTCCTAAAAAAATTGTCCTCTAAATCTTTCCCCTCCTTCAGCAGCTCCTCTAAACTTGGATCCCTAAAATTACCATCTAGGCACTGTATATTTGATGGTGATCCACCTCAATTTTGGAGTACCAAAATTATTGGACGTGTTTTTGAGTATCTGTTGGAGACTTATTTTTAGCTTTCATACCCAGTATTTGAAGATAGGGGGTGAGAAAGAGCATCTCTTGGAGATGCTCTTAGTTAAGGTCGCAAAGCAGTTTGACGAACAGTTTGTTTTCCGTAAAAATTTGTCATGGGTTAGTAACACATGTTGAAGAAGTATTTCTATACTTTTCTCTCTAACAAGAGTAACACTAAACTCAAAACATATAAAGAGATAAGTAACACATATTTATCATTCATCGAGATTTAAAAATTATACAAATCACTGTTGAGAAAAACGTAGAAACATCTTTTACACTTGTTTTGTTTGGTCTCCAACCGCAGTGCCCGTATGCCCGTCTAACAACTGCCAACACAAGGTTCATTGGCATTACGATCACCCTCCGCAGCTACTGCCGACTCCCTTTTCTGAGAGTACACAGAGAAAGGATATCTTTTTTTCATAGACTTCAGAGTAGGGCTGTGCAGATTAAAACCGAACCGAAAAAACCGTACCAAAAAACCGAACCGAACCAGTCAACTCGATTTGACCGGTATTCGGTATTCGGTTCGGTTTTTGAAAAATCAGCATTTCACTGGTTCGGTTTTTTCGGTAAAAATCAAAGAAAAACCGATTTTACCGATTAAACCGATCGGCCCAGCTCGGCGTCTCCGTCTCGGCCCACCAGCCGGCCTCGCGGTCACGCGACTCACGCCTTCAAGGCTCAACCCTAGCCGGCAGAGCCGCAGCCCGCAGACGCCACTCGCCTCCATCCGCCTCGGCCGCTGAGCTCCTCCTGCCCCATCGCCTCCGGCCGCCGCTTTCCTATCCCCCACCGCCCCCTCCCCTGGCCCTGCTCCCCCGCCCACCGCAGCCTCGGATGATCGGATCCCCATCCTCTGCCTCCGCCGTCGCGCCCCCCAACCCCCCCACCCCCATCCTCCGCCGTCGCGCCCCCCAACCCCCCCCCCCCCCCCCACCCCCGGCCGCCGCCGTCGCCCCCGCCCCCAAATCCTCCGCCGTCGAGCCCCCCACCCCCCAAGGCCCCACCCCAATCCTCCGCCGTCGCCCCCCCCCCCCCCCCCCCGCCAAATCCCGTCTCCGCCGTCCACAGGATCCTCCTCTCCGCCGACCATGGCTCCGCTTCTTCTTCACCCACGTCGGCGACCGCGTTGCTCCGATGAGCTCCCGTTGAGCCAGCTCCTCATTCTGCAATCTGCAAGGCTTTAGCTCCTCGTTTTGCCTTTTGGCTTTTTCCTATTTGTTTCCTTGTGCGTTATGCTCATGATAATTGGGTCTATTTTATATGCATTATGCAGGTTTTTGCTTCTAGAATAGAGAATTGGAGATGAGATTACATTGGTAAAATTGGTGATTGATGAGTTGTAGTTGTGCTTGTGCCAGCCAGAGCCAGTTTTCTGTTATGAGAACTACTGATTCTATGTGTTTACGTTAAAATTGGTGGGATGAATGTCTTGTAGGAAGGTGGAAAACTGTATTGTTATTTGTTACTCAAGGCTCTTTGGCAGCTTCATATGAAAAATACCGAATACTGATAGTATATGAGAAGTATATGTGATGTACTGATGCAGTGATGTTGTATTGTTGCTGATGCTAGTCTGCTATTGCCTGTTGCTGTCCGACTGTTATAATGCTATTGCTGTTGCTGTATTTCTGTATTTCTGATTTTAGAACGGAGAATTGGAGTCTTGGAGATGAGATTAACGTTTAGCAATTCGCGTAAACTTTGGTAAAATTGGTATTAACCGATACTGTACCGAAATAAAATGGTATTTACCGATACCACACCGTATTCTAGAAAATACCGTATTTCTCGAAATACTAAAACCGTATTTACCGATCAAACCGTATTTACCGAACCGTATAAACCAAAAAAACCGAACGGACAGTCCTACTTCAGAGTCTTATACAACATCAGCATATAGTTTTTTCAATCAACGCACGAACGTATTTATACTTTAATTAAATAAGACATAGCTTAATCGAATCTCACTTCCACCACCAGTCCACCACCAGGGCTGTGGCCCGTCCTTGCTAACGCAGACTCCTTTTCCAATGCGCACAAAACTTCTCCGATGAACACAAAACGGCTAGGAATGCACAAAAAAAAAGTCATTTTTACTAGCAGTAGGATTGTTGCTGTTCTGCAATGTTGTTGAGTTAATTCCCCCCTATAAAAACCCTCCACGCAGCGCCCCAAGGCTCACGCAAACGCTAGCATTGTTTTCGCAATCGATTCGCCTGCTGCCTGTCTGAATCGATCAGAGTCCCGCCCTGCCGTCAGTCGAGCATGAGTCCATCTGGACACGACCTTGGTAGCTTCCAGTTCTGGCTCCTGCTCATGATCCTGGCCGCCGCAGCCGTAGCCGCCACTCCCGTGGTCAGCTCCCTCGCCGTCTTCATCCCGCACCACCGCAACACATGAGCACCGGCGACGCCGATCGCGAAATCCAGGTACCCTCCGCGCCGCGACGAACTGCAGGATCGATGGGCGCATGGTACGTGGGGCGGCACCGACGGACGTGCGGCCGCGCTAAAGGGGAGCGGGCTGTTCGGCTGAGGGAGCCCAGCCGCGCGGACGCCAACCGTGGGACGCCAGCGGACCACCAGCCCCCCGCACTGTCCGCTTCACCCCAACAGAAAATTTATATATTGTAAGAGAGAACATAGGAGAATTTGCTTTGACGGTAACTGTTGGACTCCTAAGAGTAATTTAGGAATTTCCTATCTTGATAAAAAAAATGGAGGAGGTAGGCCCACCCGTCGGTAGGTCGTGTGGGGAGATAAGGTGCTGGAGATTGAGTCTCCAGTCCTAATCCCGTGCAGCGTTCAGCTTCTGCATGACTGGTTCTTGGGGGGCGACCGAGTTGTGCGATGACGGCGGCAGTGGAGGCACCACATGCGCGGGCGCCTCGGCGCCGGTCGTTGACTGTAGCCCCGCCAGTCGCCTCCTCGCCGCTCTATTTAAGCTGGCCTTCCTCTCCTCTTAGAAATCCTAGAAAAAAACAGTGAGCTCCCCATTTCGCAATCTCCTCTTCCTGTTGATTGTGTTCCGATTTGGGTCTTGGTGCTACGGCGCCGTGGTGTTTCACCGGCTCCAGTGGCAGTGTGGGCCGGATTTGATTTCATTGGCATATCCCGTGCAGTTCCCTTGTGTTCTATCTCTGGGATTTGGGGATTTTGCCCTTGAAGTCCAAATCCGGTCGGCTCTGGATCACATTGAGGAAGAGGAGTTTAGTTGCTTGTTCACGATTGCTCTTGGCCGGAGTGCTCGTCAAGTCTTGTGCGGCATCTTTCCCGACCTTTGACTTCATACTTCGGCTTGCCGAGGTGTGAAGGCTAGCATTGTATCTCCGATTGCCATTGTCTCCTTGCTCGGCACAGCGAGGTGTTTGGTTTTCTGGGACAGCGCAGCCTGCGTGCCTTGCCTTCTTCACTTGCTTCTCAGTGATTTTGAGCATCACCGGCACTGTGAGTTTGTCGGCTACTTGCTCTTTCCAATTTCGAGATATATTTCTGATATTTCTGTGGTATCTCTGATTGGAAATTGCAAAGAACTAGATTCATTTGCGTGATGAAATGATATATTCCTGAGATTATATATGAATGTGGGGTTAGATAGATCTTGGGCTTTCGGCTAGCTTTTCTATTGTGTAACTCTAATCATTGCATTTGCTATACTTTGCTTGGTGCTATCTCAGTTCAGTGGTCAGTTTTGGTTGTTCTTGCAGTAGCCGAACTCTGTTATAATCAATAGTGTTCATGTTAGATTGATTATATCATCCTTTATATTGTACAACATCATTGGATCATGATCTGATATTTTTCTTTAATAGCAAAGCTTGATTTAGGGCTTAAGATCTAATCTACAACTGTCATATATACTCAAGATTAATATTTGTCATGGCGAAGATTGCCAAGAATGAATCTTGTGCAGCTAGCCTTCTGAGAGCAATATATATCAATCAAAACCTTGATAACATGTTGAATTTAGTCATACATGTTATGTTGATATCAGCATTCAGTTAGAATAACATACATAGTTTACATGTGGATATACTGATCTTAAACTCATACATGATATGTATGTTGGGTATATGTTTCTATTTCAATGACTTAAAATGTTCATATGTTTATATATTGATTAAGTCATTTCTATGCCTTTTATATCATGCTTGTGTCTTTATTAAATATGCTGGATTTAAATATAAATATATGCTTATACCGCATTATTTACAATAGTAATTACGTAGCCAAGTTTTCTAAATATCTCTATTCTCTTTCTTCTTGCTATCAAAATAGATTGCATGCCCCCTATTTATATAGCATATGGCTTAAACAAATAATAAACTCTATTTGTAATTTGAACATATATTGGATTCTATCTTCAAGTTGAACACAGTTTTAACATGGACAATGAACTCCATTTAAACCCAAAGTCAAGATTATTTTCAACATTCTCTCTCTTAATCTTGACTCTATATACTCATAGTTTAGTCTCAATACATTATCTGAACTACCACCTACACCTCCATATGAAACGTTCTACATACGAACTAAATATAGTTACATGTAGAAACTCAACTCAACGGGTACAAACCCATCTGTATGCAAAGACTCTAACTCGTTGAGGCAGTTGGTCTCAACTACGATTTACCCAACTTATAATCGACACAGAACGGTGAACATATCTTCTCAACATTCTAGACTCAACTCTATGTATTCGAGTTAGGACGGTGAACATATCTTCTCAATGTCCCGAACTCAACGCTACGTACTCGAGTTAGGATGGCGAATATATCTCCTCAATGCTCTGAACTCAACTCTATTTACTTGACTCAAAACGGTGAATACATCTTCTCAACGTTCTAGACTCATCTCCACGTAATCAAGTTAGGATGGCGAAGTGGTTATGGCTCGGATTCGACTAGAGACCACATCGGAATTTTTTCTGAAATCCCTTAAGCTCTGATATTAATTGTTAGCTTTGCCCTAGGAGAAAATTTACACATTGCAAATAAATAGAGAGAACACGTGAGAATTTGCCCCGGGTGCAACTGTGTAGCCAAGTTTTCTGAATATCTCTATTCTCTTTCTTCTTACTATCAAAATAGATTACGTGTCTCTCTATTTATATAGCGTGGGGTTTATATAAATACTAAACTTTATCTCTAATTCAAACAATACTTTAATTTTAACTTAGACAACGAACTCGATTTAAACTTTAAATCAAGATTATTTTCAGCACACACCGCACGATCAGCAAAGAAACGCCGCCGGGCTGTGGAAGCGCCTTCCGCTGCTCGGGCGCTCCGCAGTGCCCGGCAGCGGGCATGGCACACGCATGTGCTACGATGGGGCTGTGCCTGGCAAGGCAGAGTATGTCGACGCCATGCTGTGGGATGCCGGCTGAGGACAGGCCTTGGGATTTGCCGCCGTGCCATGAAGACGCCATTCCTCTCAGGCGGGCTGCTCCTGTGCATTGTTCTGCAGTGCCCAGCAGAGCACGATGTAGGATCATCGATGGCAATCAGAGGGGTGGATAATTGCAGTGCCTAGCGAAAGCTTTTTTAAAAAAAAACACACATTAAAAAGCAACAAGAAAATATTGTTTTTACCCCAGGTTCTGTAGCAATACTATAGCAACATTATAGCATACTGTAGCTTTTACTGTAGCAACCGAATGGAAATCTGAGCATTGCTTTCAGCCAGCTGTTTGCTTTTTCTCTGACACTGCATGCTATGTCTCCTATACGCGAAAAGCAAAACCTCTTTCTTCACGTGATGCTAACTTGAAGCGTTGTCGTTCGCATGAAGATGTGGAGACAGTGACGTTACGCATGGAACAAAAAATGAAGAAGCAAACGCTGTTGTTTTTGTGCGCTGTAGCTGGTGTACGCACGAGACGCAGGCGACGAGGAGAAACGAGAGCGCCGCTTGTGCAGATTCCTTTTCTTCGGAAATAGATCAATTATTTCTGAGTCATGGTGACTACAAAGTGCCTTTCTGGCACCTCTAAACCCTAGCGTGAAATTAGTCTCTCCCAAAAGCCACAGGGATAGCCTCTAACCCCATCTCTATTTATAGTCTAGGACCAAAAACATGAGCTAAGTCTAAGCCCACGAGTTCTAATCCAATTCCAATAGCAAAGGGACCCGAAACCCTTCTTAACACGGATTTTCCAAAATTCCAATTTTTCTAACTCCAAAATTGTAATTTTTCTAACTTGTCACGTGTCGAAATTTCCAGGACCGTACCTCCTGTAGCTTCTCCACGCATCATCTACCTTTGATCTCCACGTGCTCCAGCGTGAGCCCGACCACCTCGTGACATCCTCGACCGCCTGGACTTCAGATTTCCCTCTCCTAGTCCCGGTCCTCCTCGTCACCGACCATGACCGTCTCCACGCCCAACATGCACATGCAAAGACCAAAGAACATTTTTTTCAGCACAAGTTCATCTCAACTTGACCAGCATCAGTCCACACACACACGACACAACTCGCATAACAACGCTAAACAAAATTACCAATTATTTATCATCACAAATTAACCATTGTCAATTATTCATTATCAAAATATCTTAGACCTAACCACATGGTCTAACACAGAAGGAAACCACCAGGCCACACGCTCACAAGCCGGGTACAGCGCCGGCCGATTTCGGATCGAAAAAGGATGGGCCGCACGTACGACGGATTGGAGCAGTGCCAACACTGTGCGGCCTCCGCGTGCCTGCCGGCGTTCCATGCGCTCACCCCCTGCCTTGTGTATCCTCATAGCACGCTCCTTTCGGGCTCGGTACCAGAAACGATGGTGCACCTATCCCATAAAGATACCAGAACCGCATGCTGCTGCCTGCCTGCTTATTTGGGGGGATGTCCTAATCCTAATATCGACGTACTAGTATACCACAATACTTTGGTGTAACGCCAAGGGTTGCCTGGATCGGTAGTCAGGCGAACTTTCGACCATTCTGGCCCTTGTTCACCGTAATTCCCGAAGTAGTCCGTGGCGCCAGGAAATATGGTTTTTGGTCCCCTCGTGCGCTCGGGTAGAGTATGACGCGCTTGGCACGCTTGTGCACCGCGCGTGGTTACTCGGCACGCGTGATTGCCTGGCATGGCCCTGGAATGCGTGAGGTGGACGGGCCCGCCATATCCGATGTTGTGCGCTTGGCGAGCGCGTCAAGAAGGTGGTGCGGTCCACGACCGCGCGAGGTCGCTAAGTGCCCCCACCGTGTGGCCCCCTACCCCCCGCGCGAGGATGTTGTGCGCTTGGCGAGCGCGTCAAGAAGGTGGTGCGGTCCACGACCGCGCGAGGTCGCTAAGTGCCCCCACCGTGTGGCCCCTTACCTCCCGCGCGAGGTCGCCAGCTGTCGCCTGTCGTGCGGCCTAGCCCCAAGATCCCTATCAATAATTAAAGGCAAGCATTTTCTTTTAGACACGAACGAGACGCTAAGAGAGGCAGAGAAGGGAGAAAAGAAAGCTGTAAAACCTCATGAAGTTTGAGTCGTTTTTGAGTTGGAATTTGAAGTTTGCACTGTTGCAAAAGTTGCAGATAGATTTGTGAGCATCAAGAGCGGGTATTTTTTATTAATATACGACTGTATTTTTAGCATTGTGATTAGCATTTAATTAGGTGGCCATTGCCCTTAGTTGACGTCAAAGAAACAGTCTTGTTAGTGTCTCTCTAAATTGTTACTATTCACGGTAATTATGTGAATGTCATTACTTATGCGTACATAATGTTGTTTGCATGAGAACAATATTTTTTTTGCATTTGGAAATGCTTACTATGCTTAGCATTTTATATGCTATTTTGCAGAAACTATTAGACGTGCAGATTTTGGAATAATTGTTGTGATTTGTGCAGATTTTAGTTAATAGCCAATTGTCACATTACCACAAAATTGAGTATCGTTGTTGTTGCCTGCTTACAAATACTATGCAGTACCATTATGAGTAATTTTTTTAATTTTAGGGTAGTATATTTATCATATGCTTAGTTATGCATAATCTAGCAACGATAAAAATAGTGCGAAATGGTGCAGTGTAACACAATGCTGCACATTCTGTAAAATTTTTAGGAGTACCTCATGGGTCATGCCAGAGGGGATCACAAACAAGTCTACATGATCGATGATGAAGCGTCCTGTACATATAACAAGCCGCAGCTCCTTCACAAGTCTTGCTCTCATGTGTATGCGACCTGCGTGACATGGGGGCAGACTCCGTAAGAATTTGTACAAAAAATATTTTGAACTTTATTTTCCATTTTCTTTTCTTACAAAAATGAAAATATTTCTGCAGTGTGGGGAGGCCCACCTCACGCGGCGCCGTGGCGCGCCAGGCCTCCTCGCTCGACATCCAACCGCGCCAGCCCACTCGCGCACCACGCGGCTGCGCCAGCCCGTCTCGCGCGGGATGAGGGCGCGCCACCACATCTCACACAGTCCTCGGCCACGCAAGGGGCAACAACCAGTATTTCGTGGCGCCAGGCGCCAGCAGCTACTTCAGAAATTACGACAAATAGGGGCCACATTGGCCGAAAATTCCAGTTAGGCACGTAAAGGTAATGTCATACCTCCCTACAAAAAAAAAAGGAAGCTAGCATGTGAACAGATAACTCGGCTTGTAGGTGGGCACCCAGCCGCCTAATCTACTAGGGTTAAGCTCCATACTTGACGCTGTTGTTCATCAATTTTAACAGTATATATGTGTGCTTCTTGAGTGGAAAAACATATATCTGCGCGCGGAGATATACACACTCTTTCTCTCTCTAGTAATCAACGTGACAAAAAGTCGATTTGCAACTCTAGCTTCGGGTCCATTCGGAGATCATACAGGCCGAAAGGCCGAGTCCAATTGGTTCGCAGGGCGATACTCTGTTGGGCCTCAGGAAGTTAGTCGTTCCATTAGCTTGTTTATGGGCCTCTTCGGTCCAACAGGGAAAATCCTTGTGTGGAATTAAATTTGGCAACTGGGATGCCCAGATAAAGTACGTCAGTTTCTCCGGAGAATAGATCATAACAGTTTTAGTGGAAACCTCTTGATTCTATCTCAAATAGTTTGAGGTTTGTGTAAGTTTTCTCGGCGAATGTTTGAAAGAAGAATAACCCTAAACACTTTAAGCTTTGGGGGTGCATCTAATCTACTATGAACTATTCGTCTAAATAATTAGCCTTGTTCAAAAAATTGATTGGCCGGCCAAAATTATCATATTGTCTCTTTTTTTCGTCTCTCCCTCCAAGGAATCGCCATACACACAAATACAATATGTTAACTGGTTATTATAGTTATCTTAAAAAAACACTCGCATGTCACCGGTTCAATTTTTATAAAATCATAATAGAAATTCACACTAATAACCTATCTAGGCCACGGATGGTACCCCTTCCAAATCAAAAACCCTTGATTACGTTTTGATATTTCATTGAATAGATTCTTATCAGGTCATAAAGCAGCTATTTACACAAAATGTTAATACATAATGTATTGAATTGGCCAACTATATGTTAATAAACCCAAAAGAAGTCATCACTTTCTCATTTTAGTGGGGGGCGATGCAGTGCACCAGTCTGCCTATCGGACGAGAGGACACGTAGTTGCGGCTGCAGTGCAATGTATCGCACGCATCAAGTAGTATTTCCGAGGTGTTTGGTTACCAGCCATAGTTTACCACGTCTAAGGTTGGGTAAATTTGATCAACTTTAAAAGCAGTTTGGTTGCAGTGGCAAGATTCCCTTCCAGCGAAATAGGTCCCACGCGTCAATGACTCAAAAAAGTGTGGTAAAATTCCCTTAGTCTTGCTAAGGTGTGGCAAAGAATTTGAGCACCTCAACTTAGGTAAATATGATAATTTTTATTAGCAAAATATGACTAGCAACCAAACAGGCCCTTCGGTAGCCTAGCAGCAATTTCTTTTTCCACAGAAAAATCTGGTAGCTTGACTGTTGAACGGAACAGGCGAACAAGTTTTTTTTAATCGGAAGCAACGACAAAACACCGGTCAGACTCACAAACCCCAAATCTGTCTCTCTCTCTCTCTCTCTCTCTCTCTCTCTCTCTCCGTATGATCTGAAGACTCTGAACTGTATTGCTTGCTAGAGGCGGGAAAGCAAGGCTGAGCAAGCCTAGCATGGCGTAGGTCCTGTCTTCTCCTGAGATCTTTTCGTCCCGCTCGTTTATCAATTTATTGTTCTCGTTTCCGCTTGATGTTTGGTTTTTGGTTTCTAATCTATTGTTTCTTAATTTCGTTTTTTCTGATTTTTTATTTTTTTAGGTTTTTGTTTTTTCATGATAGGTTAACATATTTTTTATTTTAAATTTTTTAATTTAATTATATTAAAAAAACCACCAACAAATATAGTGAAAAATAAATCAGCTACAGTGCAAAAAGAAGAAGAAGCAATAAGCCGATTTATTTTATCTGAACTGAGCAGGGCCAAATGCATCAACCTGAAGATCTTGGGCGTGCATCACATAACGTGTCTACGTTGGACCGTTCGTATTGTGTTTTACTTTTAGTTTCTGTTTAGAAAAGCCAAAATCCAATACAAACTCTTGTTTTTTGAAATAGCTTCTCCACTTTTCTCGGTACCATCTCGTTTGGAGGATACGATAGAGGTTACAGTTGCTTCACCCACTCCAATACTTTCGCTCTCGTCACGTATATACATTCTCACTTTTTGCACCACTCACATCTTTCTAAAAACCACTCCTTTCAATCATTACTATTTATTGTTAATTAAAAAGTATAAAACTATAATTAAAAACATCAATAAAAATCAATATAAATACCCTTGTAGCATATACTAGCAGCAGCAGCAGCATCTTGTCATCCGAGCAAGATCCGACGGGCTGTTGCCATGCAATGCATGCATGTAAACAAGCAAGCGCGCACTAGGCGCATGCTCTTGTGTGGCTCTGCTAATTTCATGCATGTGATGCCTATATTGATCACGCCTGCAGCCGAAAAGATCGAGTCGACACAGATTACGGCCATGTTCTTTTCAGCTTCTAAAAGCTGATTTTCGATTTTTCTACATTAACTAGCTTTTAAGCAGAATATTTTTTTAAGATAAGATCTACTAGTTAATTGTATTGTATACTTTACTGACTTCATTTATATCTGCAAAAACCGCACGTGGGTTTCTGTTACTCTGTAATCTCTCGTACAAACAACCTAAAAGTCACAAGCCGCAGCAAAAAAAAACAGGCCCTACTTCTGGTCAGAAATACATCAAACTAAACTTTGAAGGCTTAAGCGCCTGTTTTTTCTTCGACTTATAAATTATGTAAATCATTTATGACTTTTAGTTATTTATAAAAAAGAATATAAAGATACAAATAACGCATATATAATTTTAATCGGTATAAATAAAATTGTTATAGTATATGCTATAATTAACTTATAGACTCTGATTTAAAAAATACTCTGTTTAAAAATTAATTACTATAGAAAAATAACTTTAAAAAACTGAAATGAAGAGGCTCTAAGAGGCCCTAGGGACCACCACTGATTTCATTTACTCTTAAGAAGAGAATACATTCCCTGCATTACAGTTTTGTCCTGAGAACATAAACAAATGGTTTTGTTAAACATCATCCAGAAGTTTTTTTCCTAACATCATTCAGATTTAGGACTATTAGATTACAGATTCAATGGCCATGAATTCTCCCTCCTCCCTCTTAAATTCTACCCCCTCTCCCTTGGAAAAAATATCTCACTTCAAAAACAATGGACCCTTGATGTCTAATCTAAAGGTCATAAATTTAGATTATAGTTAAGAAGAAAACAACTGGGTGATGCCAACACGTGTTTGATAATTTTGCTGAGAGAACTCCACGCGTTGTTGGACGAAGTCCGAGCAGAAATTGAGCGGCGGAGGCAGTCCCCGACGAACCTTTGGATGATCTGCTCGACTGCCGTCGTCGGCCAGATTCACGAGACTTGAGCAACCTGTTGCTGTTGAAGGAGAAGGTGGCCTTGGTCCATTGTGGTAAAATCTTTCGGTAAGTATGATTTGAGGTTAGCTCCTTGCCTCGTGCTGCCTAATAATTTGCTGGAGGAGGCCGGAGGAAGAATCATGCGTGTTTGACAGCATCAAATTAAGCTCAAAAGATTTTCTCTGCTCATGGGCTGCAGTTGATGTTCCGGAAGTAAATTAGACTCGCTACTGTATCAAATTTCAGAAATAGGATAGCAAAAAAGTGTAATATTAATTACATGTTTGGAAGATTTTTAATGGCATAGATCGAGCTTGGTTTATATATGTTTTCGGTTTTGTTAATTACTTATCAGACGTCGAGGCCCTGATCAACTCGGCTTCGGCTTCTGGCTTATTTTTCACTATTCATAAGTTTCGTCTTTTTCTGAACTTTTGGCTTTTTGTTGAGCTTTTTTGCCGGTTCTTTTTTCCCGTATTTGTTTGTATTATACGTAATGGGCTAACATATTTTTTTTATTTTTAATTTTTTTAAATTTAATTATGCTAAATAAGCCTCTGTCAGCTACAGTGCTTTTTTCAGCCAGCTACAGTGTTTTCAGCCATAAGCCATGAGCTTTTCAGCCGAACCGATCACCACCTGAATTTTTTCTAAAAAAAATGTAGGCTGAATTCTCTTGCTGTTGGAGTGCCTATGCTTTAGCTAAAGCCTAGAATGTTGATTGGATGAACAAAAGTTTGACTTGTCTTCAAAAATTGAAACCAGAGACCTGGGCAAATTATTTTAGCGTAAACGGAAGGTTCTAATTCAAATTCATGTGTCTCCCTGGGCAAGGAAAGGATATGGGGTTTATTGGCATCTACTAGATTCAATAGTACTAATATCAATTAGTATTTAGTAATGTACTATGTCTACTGACAATTTAGTACATTTCAGAGAAATTAAGGTAGACATGTACAGTACAAAAGGCAGCGATATATGTGACTCTTGAAACGAGTTAGGGCCTGTTTAGATTGCTTAGAACTAATTATTAGTTCATTAGTTGATGGATTAAAAATTAGGTGACTAAATTTTAGGTGATTAAAAATTAGTCAAGTGCTGTTTGGATACATGGACTAAAAGGTGGTGGTTTTCATGGGCAAAGACACTTATACCCCTAGATCTATTAGTGTGTTGCATGTGGAGTTGTGGAGAAAGGATAGTGGGGGCATTCTCGTCTTTTGCTGTTTGGTACCACCTTTTAGTCCACAATTAGTCCACATTTGCCAACTAATGAACTAATAGCTAGTTGGGGATGAACTAAAAATTAGTCCAGATATTAGTTCACCTGTTTGGATAGACTAGACCTAAACTTTAGATGACTAAAAATTAGTCCAGGGATCCAAACAGGCCTTTAGGCACGCAGCATACATGTGCACCTCCGCTGAAAGAAAATCTTTTTAAATAAAACACGTAAAGTTAAACCTGATGTTTGAATTCCGATGGACTAAGGGTACAATCAACTCCACCAGCCACCCGAACAAAACTTGGTTCTCGTGCGCATGGATGCACTCGATCACATGTGTCCACAGTAATGTATAGTTCAGAGGGATAATTTACTTTTTTACAACATTGAGAAATCATCGTACATAACGAGTTGTTACTCCTGTGAAAAGAACAGCGTTTCGTAGTATTTCAGAGAGAGAGTGGAAGCATGTTTTCCTGTGGCAAATTTAACTAAGTTCTTTAATATATATCAGTGATTAAGTTATAGAATTTTTATTAATGCACTCTAAAATGAATTCTATCTTGTAGACTCCGACGATGACCATACGAAAAACCAGCGGCGGATCTAGCGGTGGGGCGGGGGCTCGAGCCCCCCTACTGCTACCGGACCCTTGGAGCCCCCCCTAAATATTTAGCTATAGATGTATAATATAGAAGGGGCTGAGGTCGAGCTGAAGGTACTTCAGCCCCTCCAAAAAATTTTCCTGGATCCGTCACTGCGAAAAACACTAGGAAAGTACATAGTAATGTTCATCAGCAGCCATGACAAATCGTCCGTGACAACCGTATTAAATTTTAACACAAACACTCTGGGAAAAGTAGTAGTAAGGCACACCAGAAATCAGGATGAATACCTTGTTTTTTTAATTCAGTTTGCTTTTTTATTTTTACTTTTTTTTGTTTTATATTGCTCATAGAGATAACAAAATATTTCTACCTTTAATCAAATAGTTTTTCAACAAATAAATCACACTACATGACTATTTTAGCTAAAAGACGAAAGTTGCAGCCGGATTGAACAAGCACGGACAACTTGAGGTGGGAAAACGAGAATACAGAGCCAGTACGTACGTAGCTAGGAGTCCTCTGCATCTGTTCCCTTGCGTTGTGGTGGATCCATGTTGAGGTGACATCTCCATACCTGCCCTCTCCCCTCGCATTAAATGCCCTCCTCATCCAAACCCAGCCGGCCATGTCGAACAGAGGGCAGGGACAGAGGGAGGGATGATATGACAGAGAAGGTGAAGTGACTACTGAGGCGATAGCTTTTTGTGTAATGTGGAAAGCGTAGCCATACATACATGATCTCTCTGACTCTGACCCACCAGGTTGATATCTGCGCTGCTGTGTTACACCGGCCCTGTCTCTCTTTCCCTTCTTCTCCTTATCTCCTCTCTTTACATAGCTTCTTCCCTCGGTATCAAAGCTCCAGCAGCAGGTCTCCTCCCTCTGGCTACACTAGCTAGAGTACGTCTCCTTTACAACTCTTCTTTTTCTTGGTAAGTTTTCTTGTCAATCTTGGTAAGTTTTCTTGTCAATCACCACCATGTGAGTGACTAAGTTGTTGCTCGATCGGCTTGCTAATTTGCATGCATGCTCCTAGTTTTATTTTGAGGAGCTACTCCCCTCCCTGTCTGGTAGTTCTTGTTGCTCACCAATTAATCTTGCACCGTGTGCTAATTGTACTTTACACTTGCGCATGTGTTGAATTCTTTGGACGCGGGTACATGCACGCACGTAGACATGCGTACCTACACATGCATCGAAGGCTCGATCTGCCGTTGCACCTACCATGACGTTCAATGAATGCTTGCCTTCTCACTTTGGAGATCAAGTGATGAACTCGCCCTCTCGAGTGGGTGATGAACAGTCCCACATGATTGGATTGATTGGCTTTTCTGTGTCTTTGTGTACCTATCTATCTTTGCACGCCCTCCCCCCTCTCGCTCTTACCAACCTACCGAAACCAACCACTGGTAAGTACTGCTATATGTCTGCACCAAGCAAGGAAACATGCCTTGATATCTGCTGCTGCTGCTTGTGCTAGCTAGGGTTCCATCCATGCCTGTGCAGGTTGCTTCAGAGTTTTTGCTATCCTTCAGCCTTCAGGAGAGCTTGCTTTGGGTTTGCCTTGTGCAGTTTTTTCCCCTTATGCATTTCTGCATGTCTCAGTTTGTGCCAGTTCTTGCGAGGCTGCCAAAGCTCAGCTCTTAAATTACTACTTGTAGGACTCCCCACAAACATAATTCACATGTCCACACACTACACTCGTAAAGACGAGTGAATATAGAGATACGGAGAGAAGTTTTTCTGATGCGAACTTAACTTGTGTCGCTTTTTCTTTATTTTCTCTTTTCTTATTTGATTTACTCTTCTTCTCAATAGATTACTTGGTATATATAGACAATCGAGCTGCACAGATTACTCACCCACCACTATTTTGACTCTGACAACGACTATCGGTCTATACCATCTTCTCAATAGATTACTTGGTATATATAGACAATCGAGCTGCACAGATTACTCACCCACTATTATTTTGACTCTGACAACGACTATCGGTCTATACCAAGCAGTTCGTCAACTAACTGAAGCACTGTGTCATTTCACGATCTCTTGTGCTGACGACTGTCACAGTAACTGATCGCACACGAGTGCTACAGTGACCATCCGCACACGAACGCATAAGTCAACCGGTCGTATATTTCTACTACAATACACTGCTGCTTCGACCATGGCGCCACAACCACGCATATTGTCGACTACGGTGCCACAACCACGCACACTATTGACCATGGCGCCACAACCGCGCACACTATTGACCATGGCGCCACGATCACGCACACTGTCGACCACAGCGTCTCAACTGCGCGCACTGTCGACTATAGTGCCATGACTATGTACACTGTCGACTGTGGCACCACGAGTATGCACACTGTCGACCACGGTGCCACAACCACGCAGATCGGTTGTATACGACATATAAGGGGACCAATTATAATGACCACATAAACATCAGTCGTAACGATCACAAAGTGATTAGTCGTAGCTAGGGCTGGATAACGAGCTGGCTCGGCTCGGTCTGGCTCGGTAGGATAACGAGCTGGCTCGTTATAACTAACGAGCTAAAAAGCCAGCTCGGCTCGGCTCGGCTCGACAAAAAGCTCGAGTTAGCTCGTTTGGCTCGTGAGCCAGGGCCAAAAAATATTTTCATCATATATTCATCCATGGAAGTTTGGCTCGTTAGGCTCGTTTGGCTCGTTTGGGTATAATAGAGTACAAATTAACACATGCATGGCTCGTTTGGGTACAATAGAGTACAAATTTACACATTAACACATGCAATAGAGTACAAATTAGGTCCATGGAAGCAGCATATGCATATCTAAATTCCTGGAAGCATGGCTCGTTTGGCTCGTGAGCGGCTCGCGAGCTGGCTCGAGTTGGCTCGTTATAGCTAACGAGCTAAAATCTTGGCTCGGCTCGGCTCGTTATCCTAACGAGCCGAGCCGAGCCGAGCCAGCCACGAGCCGAGCGAGCTAACGAGCTTCGAGTTTTTCGTCCAGCCCTAGTCGTAGCAATCACACTGGTCATAACACTAGTCATAACAATCCCACTCTCAAACCATTCGTACATAACCACTATCGTAACGATCACATAAATGATTAAGATTAATTCTAACACTTCCAACTGTAATTGTGCTAGGTAGGTGTCAGCTAACCTCCAAGCTGAAACCGTAGTTTCTGAGTTCTGAACCGTCCTACAAAAGCCATTGCTAGGATTGAAGCTAGGTGGTCAAGAACTGAAGAAACTGACGAACCCCATGAGCCATGACTAGTACAGTGCACACTTACACTTAGCTAGTACTGGCACACTACTAGCTATATCTAGTTCTTAGTTTCAATGGTTTGACCATTGGTCAAGGCATTGTACTAATGCCATGGCGCTGCTGCAGATCTGAGTTGACAAGCCAGCGACGAGGAAATCGGTCGGCCGGCGATGGACATGGGCGGCGGTGCGGCGGCGCGGCCGAGCAGGTACGAGTCGCAGAAGCGGCGGGACTGGCAGACGTTCGGGCAGTACCTCCGGAACCACCGGCCGCCGCTGGAGCTGGCGCGGTGCAGCGGCGCGCACGTGCTCGAGTTCCTGCGCTACCTCGACCAGTTCGGCAAGACAAAGGTGCACGCGAACGGGTGCCCCTTCTTCGGCCACCCCTCGCCGCCGGCGCCGTGCCCGTGCCCGCTCAAGCAGGCCTGGGGCAGCCTCGACGCGCTCGTCGGCCGCCTCCGCGCCGCCTTCGAGGAGCACGGCGGCCGCCCGGAGGCCAACCCCTTCGGCGCGCGCGCCGTCAGGTTCTACCTCCGCGAGGTCCGCGACAGCCAGGCCAAGGCGCGCGGCATCGCCTACGAAAAGAAGCGCCGAAGGCGCCACCCGACGACGCCGAAGCAGCAGGCTGCGGCCGCGCCCACGCCCGCGCTGACCGCGGCGGCGGAAACGCCGGACGTGCGGCACGTGCGCGAGCCGGCACACTTCTTGATCCCCCACGCGCACTTCTACCACGGCCACTTCTTGGCGCCGACCGCCGAGAGTGACCTAGCAGCAGCCACGGGCAGTATCGCCGGCGCCGGGGATGACATAGTGCTGGCGATGGCGGCCGCCGCCGAGGCGCACGCGGCCGGGTGCATGATGCCGCTCTCCGTGTTCTACTAGCTAGCTCGACCCAATGCTCCATGCCTAGCTAGCTCCATGTAGAAATTGAAGTTGGCCTTAGTATGCAGGTTTTGCTAATGGCGATGTCTCGTCTCGCCAATTTGATCGGTTTGGTTGTACGCGCACGTACTTGTTTGATGATGCACGAACTGTTCCGAGTAATCTTTTGGTAATTGGATTACTTTTGAGTCGGAGATTAATTTCGGTAGAGTGCATGGTTGTGTAAGCAAATGATAAAACGGCAGGGTTAAATTGTTGGCTTAATGGAACCAACAGCTAAGTGGTCTATGTTTTACTGCTCTCATGGCTAGCACGGTTTGTCTCAGAAGTTAGCTGTCTGTTTTAGTATAAATCAAATCCTCGTCTACTTTTGTAGTTGGCCAAGTTAAGAAAAGTTTAGAGAGGGAGGTGTTTTCGTGTTTTTAAAAGTGATTTACATAACTTTTAAAGCAGAATTAAATGATAGATAGTAATTACTTACTTATTCATATGCTTTGAGATTAATACCATTTTTATTAGAGTGAAAAGCATGATAACACTACTCTTTTAGTGAGCTTGCCAAATCAAATGCCAATTGCCAAGGTTAGGCACCATAAATATAATAGTCCACACAAATACGTACTTGGAGTAAAGGTGTTCTGTATTGTATGCCATTTGAATGATGACATTTCCAATTTTCGTTCTAACGCCCAGCAGGGTGTTTAGAAAAGGTTCTTTTTGTTCTTTTGAATTATTGGGATTTAATTTAGAGTTTGAACAATCCCCTATCAAACAAACCAACACATCCCACTGGTTCACCCACACATATTTTGTTTCTAGTAGGGGTGCAACAGAAGCAGATAAGGTTAAATATAGATAGTGTCAGATATAGATACGAATATAGATAATATGGGTCATATATATATATATATATATATATATATATATATATATATATATATATATATATATATATATATATATACACACACACACAGAGCGCCCGAATACCAATAGGATTTGACGCAGTAATGAATATTTTAACGAATATAATACAAAAACAGAGATAGATAGTATATAATGCGCATGTAACATTCATCACCAACCGTACGTGTCCAAAATGGAACAGCATTGTAGCCGCTAAGCTAAACACCACACCTACACAATGCCACCACTACAGTACTCACAACCACCTGCACTAAATATATAATATCCGATTGTAATAAAGAAAACATAAGGTGGGGGCAGCTGGCCCTGTCTAAAAGTCCAGTGGGCAGCATTTCTTAACTATCAACCCAGCCCAACCATCTCAACGTATCATCAATCAGTAGAAGTGCAATCCGAGCGAATACGAACATATTTTTCTTATCCCATATCTGATTCCATATTTTTTTCTCGAAATCAAAATTGGACACGGATAGTACCAAATACGAATATGAACATTCTTGGTCACGAATACGGAGCGAATACATGTTGCTTCGAATACGATTAGTTTCAATTACGAATATTTAGTCGGATAATACGCGAAAACAGAAACCACATATGTTACATACATAAGGATTAATCAACTGGACTGCATGTTCAAAATATAACTATATTATAGTTTAATAAGTAAATTTAACTACAACATATGATGGTAAGGACAAATTAAGCAAGTAGAAAGTAGTAACTACTAAGTACAAACTAGCAAGTAACTACTAAGTACTAACTACAAATAGCAACAAAGCTAACAAATGAGGCGGGGAGAGGTCCAGAGGTTCAAAAGAAGAAAAGACTAAAGACTAGAGACTAGAGACCACAGAAGTAGAGACTAGAGATCCAGACTAGCGTGGTCAAATCGACGTGGTCGGAACCGAAGTGGTCAAGACTTATGTAGTCGAGATCAACATGGTCGAACTAACGTAATTGATACAATGTGGTCAAAGATCGACGTGGTGGTCGGAGATTAGTGTGATCGAAGATTGACATGGTCGAAGATCGACGTGGTCGACATGGTTGAAATCTCTGTGGTCGAAACCAATATGATCGGAGATCTGTGTGGTTAAACCGGACAATGTGGTCGCACGGTGAATCCCAAGATCTTTCGTTAAATTCCTATGGGAAGGCTAGTCTATTTCGCACAATCACTGTGATCCGTGATGAGTCTGCGCTAATTACTGTACTGTCCTCAAATCATTGGAAAGTAGGCGCAGTACTCCCTGTCTAAAAAAGAGAGTATCTATAGGACTACTTGTTCCCCCCCCCCCCCTCGAATGAAAAGGATTTCTCCTGTATACATGAACAGAGGTTTCATTTTATTACAACAGAAATGTAGATGTCGCTAGGTCACCAGAAGGCAATAGCTGCGACATTTTAAACAGATGATATATTGCTGATTGCGTCACTAGAGAGCCTATTCGTACGATCAATTTCACCCTACATACGGCCCCACTCGGTTAGACTGAAAAGCTATGGTTTATAGCTGAAATTGTACTGTAATTAAATTTAAAAAAATAAAAAATAAAAAATATGCTAGCTCATCACGGTCAATACAAATAAATACGGAAAAAAGAACCGGCAAAAAAGCTAAAAATTCAGAAAAAATGAAATTTATAAATAGCAAAAAATAAGCCAGAAGTTAGAAGCTAAAGCCGAAACGAGCGGGACTACCCGATACCCTTCTCAAATTAGTGAACTGTACAAGTGATAGTCGCCCAGTTGAGAATGGAAGGCAGGCATATGCATGTACTGTTCAGGTTTCCCTTAATTTGGCAGTTCTGCAGCCTCTGCTCAACCAGTCAAACGCTGAGAGGACCTTCCCTAGGTTACATGCCAACGTTCATGATCCGAATCAAGAACGCCGGTTTGGGTCTAGTGGTCCAAGCTCGATTCCTCAGTTTTATTTTCCTATGGAAATGAAGAACGTATATATGACATGATCGGAGAGCGAAACTGTGAAGCCTAATTATCTCGAAGCACATCTTAAGGTCCGGCTCCACTTCACAAGTAGAGTTGTTTTTTTTGACTTCACAAGTGGAGTAAGGTGAAGCTACTTTTTTCAGCTCCTTGGGTGAAACTATTTTTGTCTCAGCGGGTTTTAAGGAACTTCTTGGGTGGTGCTATTTTGTTGTACCCTGTTTGGCACAAAACGGCTCCAAACAACTCCAGGAGCTGATGGTGGAGCTGTACCAAACGGGGCCTAAATTCCCATCCTACAAGTTGAAACTGGAACACTACGAGCAACCGTTGAGATTGCAATCGATACTGTAACACCGTTGTGGGTATTCTAGTCATGACCCTACGAAGGATATAATCAGATAGCACCATAGAAAAAAAGCTCTCTCGTTCATATATACTCTATCTGTAAACACCTCTTTTGAGGTATGATTCTACCGCGATTGCACATGGACGATCATGTCAATACAAAAACCGTACCAAGGAGAATAGCGAGTCAGAAGGAGTGAACGGCCCTTCCAAAATCTTTCTCAATCTTTCTCTAAGTATCGACATAACCTAGCACAAATATAAACCCTCAAGCACTCAAAGCCAAAAGCCAAGAACACTGGTTTGATCGTAGCAATAATCCGATTTGACCGCCGGCTGTACACCGGTTTGATCATCTGCCGGTTGGACCGCCTGAGGCGTCAGTCTGACTGCTCGCCGTAGAAACAGGCCAATCAACACTGCATCAGATCTAAGAAAAGATTCAAATCTCCAACCATTGATCTAAAAGTAGTAAAACTTGGTACAAACACTCAAAGATGTTAGGAATTTATTTCAATCATGGATCAAGAAGATTGATATCAAAGTTTTGATCTTTATTCAAAACAAGGAGAGTTGTCCTAAACGCGGGCAAAAGAGGAAAACATCGATTTGCTCTTACACGTGAGTCCCAGATAATTGAAATAATCTTAGATGAGTTCTCACATGTCATAGCAAGTTAGATCACAATACAAATTCAAGCCAAACCCTCATAAGAGCAAAATCACCAAATCACCTCTTTTAAGAGAAAATTGGGCAAATATAAGAACTTTCCCTATGAGGTGTCTAGGTGAATGAGAACTGATTTTCAAGAGATATCTCCACCTCTTACACGTCCTTGACACCAAGAAATATCAAGAAAAGAGAAATGCAAACAAGAAAATTAAGCAAAACAAAAGCACAAGAAAGGATGCATGGCACAACTCACTTTGATAAACTTTGGATGTTCATTGGACATGTTCTTTTGGGCCATAATTTATGGTTTATGGCTTTTGGTCCTAGTGCAAGTGCTTGTGCGAATAAATTGGAAGCCGGTAAACCAATTGTAAAAGACTATCCCGATAAGCTATTTCGAAACAGCGACAGAGAAGCAAACCCACTTGTTTGTTCGAGGAAAGTTATAAGTGATAAACCATAAGCTGAAATAAACTAAAAAGAATAGGCCCATTTCACTTGGAGGTGAATGTTTTACAGTCACTCCCTCTGGAGGACAGAGTTCTAAACCCAGAGCACGCACACATAAGGCTCCAACACAAGTAAACGCTAACCCTAACATCTCAAGTCATAGGTCCTATCTCTCTTCAACACAAAAGGCCTATATAGTGGAGGCTATCACCTCAGACCAAATCAAACATTTTCTTAATGGATCATACCACCTACAATTGGGCAAAACCCAGTAACCCACACATAAACGGGTTTTATATTATACACACTTGCAAATTTTTGAAAATGTGACTTCCAAAGACTTCACAAGCCCAAACCCACAAAGATGTAACTTAAACCACTTAGACTAACATCGCGATTTAACAAACCGCCACCCTACCTAGTATTGGACAAATTTCCAAATTGGAACTCACTGGTTTTACAATGATACGATGCCTAACGTCTTGTCGCCAAGATCGTAAACCTACGCTGAGGCATCACCACTTGAAATGCCTGAATCCTATGGCACACCGCATTACACCATAGCCCGTGATGCCCAACGTCTTGCCATAAAGATCGTACGCAGTGGCGAATCCAGGATGAGAATAGAGGGGGAGCTCTACTGTTAAAACTATAGCACAATATAAATATATCGAAACTATATCTACTAATCTTTTGCCATTGGAATATCAAATTCATATATAAATCTAAGAATAATTAAACGACAACTAGTTAATAACTGATTAAACAACTTGGCTAGTTGATAGAATAATAAAAAAATAAGATTTATATTCACTTACATTCATAGAATAGTGAACCAAACTGTGAAACCACTGTCGCCGGTCGGCCGTCGGCCCCCACAGCACGGATTCACGCGTCACTGGCTCAGTGGCTTTGCGCTGCGCAAATACCTCACCACGCCCACAGGAATTCCTCCGTCGCCCGTCGGTACTCGGTCAATCCTCATTCCTCAATCAAGTGAATCAACTCCTCAGCGAGACAGTGAGTCCTCAGTCCTCACCACATTCGCCATTTCGCCTCGTCCTCTCCGCTAGTCCGCTCTGTGCCTCCGTCTCTCCGACTCCGAGCCCGGCGATGCGTCCAAAGGCTCGCGCGCCGCCCGCCAGGCGCTAGCCCCACTCCGCCCGTCTGCCGCTCAACCTCGCCCGCGCGGCCGCGCGTGGCCAACCGCCTCCGCTGGCCGGCTGGCTCCTCCGCTCCGCCGCGTCGAGCCACCGACCGCCTCCGGCCTCCCCCTCCGTGCCGAGTCGCCGACCGCCTCCCGGCCCTCCCCCTCCGCCGCGCCGGCCGCCTCCCCTTCCCCGGCTCCCCCTCCGCTGCGCCGGCCGCCGGGTTGTGGGCGACGCCGCGACGGTGAGTGTCTACAGTCTTCTCTCTCTCTCTCTCCGACTAGATCTACTGTTCTTCAACCTGGGCGAGTGGGCGACCGAGTTCTTCATACGGCGACGCCGACGCCCGACGTTAAACAGTGGGAGGAGGGGGTCTTCTTCCACGGTGGAAGGAGGGGGTGCTCGAGCACCCATAAGCACCCACGGTGGATTCGCCACTGATCGTACGTCTATTCGGAGTAACATCGCCACTTGAAACATACAAGTCTAATTGACACACCACATACACATATTGCCTTTTCACGACCCTTATCTTTCTCCTGTGCTCTTTGCATGAGATGATGCTCCACTCGAACTTACACGACACTCCATGGCTACTAAACCTTGGTCTTGCTACTGGCCATAATCTATCATCAAAGCACCTGCACATCAAATGATAAAAAATCAATCCGAGTACAAATGACATGCACTTTACTCTAAATTAGCAAAACTATGCATGGATACACCATGACTCACACTTTCATGGAAACCTAGTGACTAACAATTGCATGGACTCTCGCCGTGACTAACACTATCAAAACTAACAACTCAGTACACCTCAACAGAGGCCGGTCTGACTGCGGCCACCAAGCCGGTCCAACCGCCACCTTTGGTTGGTTCAACCGTAACCACACAGTGGTCAGACCGCCTCTCTAGGTCAGTCTAACTAGTGCTAACCTGACAGCACACCAAAAGGTCAAAAAGACACAAAATCAAACTCAACCAAATGATAACACAGTAAGAATCAGATCAATTACTCGTCATCAACATAAAGCTGCTACCACATGGTCTTATAGAAACCAATCGGATCGTGATTGTGACGATCTGAATTAAAAGATAACAAGAACTCGATAACGAGTGTAGACAGTAACTCTTCAGGTATACACTTGATTAAAAAATAGGCTCCAAGATAACCACTGTTGTGAAATTTGGGAGATAGGTGATTGCATCAACAATAACTTGCTTTTTTAAACGGTACGAATTTTTAAAGCAGGATCAATAGAAAGATTGTAGTAAAAAATGTATTGAATTTAGGTGTACCGGCTAAAATGATATACGACTATTTTTTTATTCATACTGCTTTTACGAATAATCAGAATTTAAATATTTAAAACATAAGTCATAACCCATGAATCGAAAAGAATTCAAATATTTATGTCTCGAAACCGTTTGAAGAAGCCTACATTGTCTTTTCACGGGATTCAGCCATACATGTCGATCACCTGAAACGAGCTACTGATCTGATCTAGCGTGTCAAACATGCGAGGTGACATGAAAAGACATGAACGAGCGATTGCGAAGTTGCATTTGCTACAGCACACTGCGTTGCAGGTTCTCATGTCGCTGCAGGCTTGCAGCTCGCTGCAACAAACGGGGCGGTGCTGACGTGACCGGTCGCCCAGACCAGGGCGCGGCCGCCGGCGACCTGACAAGTGGCAGCCTTCCCGCGCCGTCGCCTCTGCTCTGGTATCGTGCTGCTCTGTCCGGCTACGCTTGCCGCCGAGCCATCCGACCCCACTGCAGATGTTCCCCGTTTGAGAGACTCACTCGGCGTCTAAACGAAGTGACTTTATAAATTATTATTTTCTAAATTGTTTATATAAATTATTTATAAGAGATATTATAGAGTCGTTTTGAATAAAGTGACTTTTAACACGAGTATTATTTAGTCATTTAATCTCTCTTGTAGTTAATTAAAAGGCACAATACTTTTGAATAAGGCATGAGAAGCCCTCTTTTATTCATAGGAATGAGAAAACTTTGGAAAAAGAAAAACATAGAAATAGAATAGGATTGTAGGTGCAAAATAGATGATGGGAAAACATAGGAAAAATACAAGAATGAGTGTTTGATTGGGTCGTAGGGAAAATATAGAAATTTGTATGGAGGAATTTTGGGGCGAATCAATGGTATACAAAATTTTTCGTTTACAGTGGGATGACATGTGGGGGTCATTGGATCATGGACCCAAGTCATGAGCACTTCGCCCTCTTTAATTTGAGGACAATAAGGGCCTGTTTGGCAGAGCTCCATTACTGAAAAAATGAATCTGGAGCAGCAGATCCACCAAAAACAGTTCCATCACTGAAAAAATGAATCTGGAGCAGCTCGAGTGGATTCTCCGCAAACGAATGAAAAAATGAGCCCCAACTGCTTGTTTGTTTTCCTGTGTTTTTCCCTTGGAATCAGAAGGAAAGGGAAAAAAATTCGTGCTTTTTCTCCAGGATCGTTTCCTTCATTTCAAACAAGTGGACACTACATAAATCCTCAGGAATCTCATTCCTTCGCTTTTACTCTGAAAATCCCTCAAATCAAAGAGCGCCGATGCACGTTTAGAAGGCAAGAATCCTCAACGTAACAAGGAAAATGCTTCAAATACAATACTTTTCTCTGCGACGCTGGTACGACGAAACTCACACGTGCACCGACGAATTCTCCATCCAAGCCTCGAAGCCCCAATCGTTTTTTTTAATTTGGTTTGGCTTATGTTCCTGTTACAATAACTAGTTTTTAAATATACGTCTTTTCAAAATAAAATTTACAAATAAGCTATAATAGACACTATATCAAATTTAACTATATCGACTAAAATTGCATGCAATTGTTTTCTTCTATTTACTGTCTTTCACGAACAGTCATAATTCAAAAACCATAAGCCAAAGTCACAGCTAAACGTGACCATCTTCTTCATCCACTCTCTTCTTTGCTGTCACAGCTATGAATTTTTTTCTTTTGCAGGCATCGTTTAGCTGAAAACACTACACTTCGTCGACGTGGCGCTGCAACTAGGGCTGCCGCCTAGCAGCTCGAGGACGAGCTACACGTCTAGGAGGGGTGTAATGTCATGGGCGTGAGCCTTGGGCCTAGTCGGTTCATTATTAGAAAATAAAGATTGGTTTCTATTTGAGTTAGAGATTAGTCTCCTTTTGTTAGAGATATAATTAGAGATATGATATTAGTTTATATATTTGTTAGAGATATAATTGGGATTAGATTCTATCTGTTAGGGAGAGCCATCTATATAAGAGGGCTACCGCATGCTATTGGAATCAATCAGAGAAATAACAAAGTCTTCCTCATCTATAGTCTCTCTCTTCTGTACGCCGACGCCATCCGGCCATTTTTTTGTGGTGTTTATCCCCTATGAACTAAGGTTCATAATAATTTCTCTCATATGAACTATGACAATTAAGGGATTACACACAAGAAGAAGATGGGCCGAACTCAAACACTAGTTTTTTCTTACGCCTTATTTGCATCTAATCTTTTTTTAGAAGAAGAATCAGATCTGTATAGGATATGAACTTCTAGACCTCATATAAACAGGTGCATCTCTCCACTGTATGTCTTGTTTCTCTTTGAGATTATGTTAACTAACACTACTACAAAAAGATTAATTCTAGACGCTTCATTATAGATGGTTAACTAAAATCGTTAGTATTAAATACAATCACAGACAATTTTGGTTTAGAAACCGTCCATATTGGTACCAGCGCTGAAAACTGTCTGTGAAGAGGTAATATTACAGACGGTTTGTTTTGAAAACCGTATGTGAAGTATTACCGACAATTATTAATAAGAACTGTATGTGATATTACTTCATCACAGACGGTTTGTATTAAAATCGTCTGTAATATTTTATCATCCGATTTTGCTACCCCTCTATTCAAACTGAAGCGATGTCGCAACCTCTCGGTTCCGCTACCTGGCCAAATGCCCTTAGATATGCCTCCCCACACGTCTCCCCAAATATTCCAAATCGATCCGCCTGCTGGCTCCCCCCAAACCGTCGATAGAAGCGTCGGTCACCTCCCCCGAGCTCCTCTGCCTTCAGTTGTGATACCATGGTTCACTGCACAAGGCAGTCCTGTCGTAAGAGTGTCTTGTGCAGTGTCAGCATCTTGATACAACGGTGATACTACCGTCTCCTCTCCTTCATCGGTGCCAGTACTTTGTTTACCCCCCCCCCCATCCGATCCCCTCCCCTCTTTTCCTTGATGCTTGTGGGTGCGTGTGAAAATTATTTGTTGATGCCTTAGTTCTTGCATACATATGATGATTGATGGATGACTAGGACGATCTTGTTCTTATAAATATGTCTGCTTTGTTTCGTCTGCACTCTCTAATTGCGCTGTTTTATAGCGCAAACAACACAATCACAGAATTTTAATGAATTGAATGAGGCCTATTTTTGACATCGAGAGAGGCTTATCACAAACGGTTTTTAACTAGAATCATCTGTAATAATAGATATCATAGACGGTTTCACTATAAAAAGAACTGTCTGTAATAATAGATATCTATGATGACCTTATGTCATTACTAACCCATAAACTCAGACGTTTTATGAAACCGTCTGTGATGACTTTTTTGAACCGCCTGTGATAACCTTTTCTATAGTAATGTAATACCTTTACTGGTTATACGAGTTCTTCAATGCCTTTACCCATCTTCCTCCTCGCAGCCAACTGTTGCTGCAGATGAGCACATAGAACGAGATGTGGCGGTCGTCTACGACGACAATAGCAGTGACAGATTGGTTGCAGCAGCGCCCAACTAGAGGACTGCAAGAGGAGAGGCTGAGAGGGTCTAAAGGAATGTCATGGCGGGCCTAGGCTTAGATTTCAGCGTGGAGCCCTGGACTACATTTTCTCATGTGCAATTTGCTAATATCTCAGGTGAGTCAGTCCAGCATCGTCTAGGCATCGCAAGCCAAAACGCCGTGTGTATAGCGGCGCCAGTGTAACAATTTAATTATGAGAAAACTACGGAACACACAATATATCATCCCTCCTCTCGCACGTGTTCCTTCTCACTCCTAGCCCCAACTCTGTCTCATGTGCTCCCTCTCGCTCTTGTCCATCACTCCCTCTCTCTCTCTCTCTCTCATTCATCCTCGCTCTCGCGCGATGGCAGATGGGGGGGTGCTGCCGCAATCGATGGGTTTACCGTGCCCCTGATGTAGAGGGAGGCTAGAGAGGCAGTGGTCTAGCAGTAAGCAGCGGCAGAGGACGGTGGGCGGCATTGGACGGAGGCATGGTGAGACGATGTACTGAGTATTATGCTGGGCGGAGTGAGGATGGCGTGGTCGTCGCCGACCACTAGTGGTGGAGGAGCGGGTGGAGGGATGCGGAGGAGGGGTGTAGAGCTAATACCAGGGGTGAAAAGTGGATACGAATTATCCGTATTATTCATTTACCGTATTCGATAGGATGCGAATATGGTATAGATTTTTCCGTTCGATTAACAATTTATATCCTATTCATATTTGAATTCGTATAAAAATATAGATGCGAATATGGTATGGACTTTTACCTTCCGAAATGTTATTGGGAGGTTCTTCCATGCTTTTCTTAATAGTTATTTGCATAATTTTTAAAGCGTGATAAATTATGGATAGATAATATTTGCCTCTTTATTTGCTTTGAAATTAATGCTACTTTTGTTAGAGAGAAAAATATATAAGCACTGCTTAATGTTATTTTATTCAGACTATCTGTATCAGTATTCGTATTCGACAAAGTAATATACATATTTTATTACGACACGACTAATTAGTTGGAGAATTTTTTTAATTGAATGTGAATTCGTGTTTCTTTACGTGAAGTAAATGAAGCAGAATAATTAAGCGTGATTGTAAGAGGATGAAATGTCATTAATGTCTTCATGCTACATAAGTTATGGAGATATCTGGATCCAACCAAATTGGATAGATATTCGATTCGAATTCGTATCCGACATTTGTATAGTCCATTCATATTCGACGTTGGTTCGATTCGTATTCGAATCTGAGAAAAAATATAGATACAAATATGATTTGAGCACAATTCAATTCATATTCGATCTGTTTTCAACCCCTAGCTGATTCTTGCGTCGAAGAAGAGAGTGAGGGGAGGGGGAGCGGCTAAAGAAGGTTGTACTGTGGGGGAAGCTTTCCGATGATATAACGTGATGTCTATGAATCTAGAATAATTTTCTGTGTTCTAAATAGTACTTGTGACTATTCGTGCAGTGTGTAGTTTTACTGCTTGCAGTTGCATTATTTGGCAAGATTTGTGTACCAACTATGACTCAACATGCGTGCCAATATACGGCCGTGACAAGGGAGTAGGTTGCAATATGGTTTTAGGCCACGTTGGATAGGACAAGATGTTAGAATATGTTCTTACTCGTTTGTGTGTTTGAAAAGCTAAAAATCAACACAAACATTTAATTTTTTAAAACAGCTTCTTTACTTCTCTCACTACAGTCTCACTCTAGAGATAAGGCAGAGAATCACGGGTACATTACTCACCTCACTATACTCGCTCCTGTCAAACACACGTATCTCTTATTTATTTTTTCCACCGTTTACCTCCTTCTCCTAAAAACTATATTTTAGTCATTATTATTTATTTTTAACCATAAGTTATAAACTATAACTAAAGTCATCAGCGAAAACGAACGCGGCTAAGATCTGTTCCAGCCGGCTTTTAAAGTCGGGAAATTTAACTATTTGCCACCCTTAAGAATGTCACCTATTCAAATGCCATCTTCTTCGTTGCAATCAATAATTTGCCACTCTTAAGATGTGGTTGACTAATTTTTTACCACTTTCGCGCCCACGAGGTGCCAAATCATGCCATGTCACTGCCATGTCAACGGAGGCGCAGGCGCGGCGAGGAGGCGCGCGCGGGCGCAGGCGGCGGCGCGGGGCGGGCGCAGGCGGGGAAGCGCGGGCGCAGGCGGCGGCGCGGGCGTATGCAGGCGGGGAGGCGCGGGCGGGCGCAGGCGGCCTCACTCGCCACGCCGGCGACCGCGACGTATGGCCGCTACTGCGCCGCCGGCGCCTTGGCCCGCCCCTCGCACCGGCGTCCCTCGCCTCCCCGCCGCGCCCGCCCCGCGCCGCCGCCTGCGCCCGCGCGCGTCTCCCCGCCTGCACACGCCCGCGCCCGCGCCTCCCCGCCGCCACACGCCCGCGCCGCCGCCTGCGCCCGTGCCTCCCCGCCTGCGCCCGCCCCGCGCCGCCGCCTGCGCCCGCGCGCGCCTCCCCGCCGCGCCTGCGCCTCCATTGACATGGCAGTGACATGGCATGATTTGGCGCCTCGTGGGCTTGAAAGTGGCAAAAAATTAGTCAACCACATCTTAGTGGCAAAGTGTTGATTACAACGAAGAAGATGACATTTGAATATGTGACATTCTTCAGGGTAGGGATGAAAACGGTCGGAAACGGTCGGAAAACTCCTCAACCGTTTTCTACTTCTACATTTGAATACGAAAACGAAAGCGATAGCGGTAAAGCCGGACACGAAAACGAACGCGAACTTACGGAATATCGAGAATTTCGAAAACGAACCAATTCGAACGGAATTATGTCAAACACGGTCGATATACGAAAATTCAATATGGAATACCGACCTGTAGGACCAAGTGCATAACAATTAACAAGTGATCAAGTACATAACTAGAGCGTATAGGTGCGTATGTATATATTCAAGTTATACCAAGTACATAACAATTATACCAATTCGATTCCTTATAGGTGCGTATGTATATATTCAAGTTATTTAAATAAATTCTTGCTTCTTGATACCGGTTTAAGATGAATCTAGTCATTGTAAATATTGATTACTAGTCTTTTTACTGTTTAAGATGAATCTAACTAAATGGGCTAAGACTACAATACCTTTATTCAATCTATACACGTACAAGTTTAATCGACATGCTTATGAAGATTCCAAATTTTTGGTAAATCTACCCTTTCCAGTTTCCACATTTCCTATTTTTCTTCATTATTTTCCTTATCTTTCTCTCTTTCTTTTTCTTCTTTCGTTTTTCTTCCTTCCCTTCTTTTCTTCCGCCCGATCCCCTTTTTCTGCTTCTACCGCCGACGCCTTCACTTCTTCCTCCCCCCGCCTCCTTATTCTCTCGGCGCCGCCTCTCTCCTCTTCCCGGACTCCCTCCAACCGGCGCTGCGCCTCAGCTTCTCCGACCGC
This sequence comes from Dendrocalamus latiflorus, assembly GCA_017311315.1. Taxonomy (NCBI): domain Eukaryota; kingdom Viridiplantae; phylum Streptophyta; class Magnoliopsida; order Poales; family Poaceae; genus Dendrocalamus; species Dendrocalamus latiflorus. Next base: position 46,332,150 of record CM029639.1, on the reverse strand, counting down.
GCCTTCTCGGCGCTTCCTCTCGGCTCGGCTCTCCCTCACGCGCCTCCTTCCCCTCTTGCGCCGCACCTCCGGCGCGCCTTCCCCTCGCGTCGCCGGCCCTAGCGGCGCCGCTCTGCGCCGCCCGCCGTCCCTGCCTTACCACTCGGCGGCTGAAGCGCGGCGCGGAGGTCCGACGCGGGTGGGGCGGCCGCGCCCTAGGCCCTAGCTGCCTGGCTGGCGGCGCTGGCGGGGCGGCGGAGCTGCCGGGGTGGGACGCGAGCGGCCGCCGGGATGGCACGCGGGCGGCCAGCGGGGCGGCGGGGAGTTCGGGGTGCGGGAGACTGCGGGTGCGGGGCGGCGGGGAGTTCGGGGTGCGGCCGTGCGGGGAGCAGACGGCCAGAGCCTAAACCGGCAGGGGCGCTGGGCTAGTGGGCCGCCACTGTGGGCGTGTGATCCGTGTGGCCGTGTGCGGGACTGCGGGTTGGGCTGTAACTAAGTGGGCCAAATTCGGTTTAAACCGTATTTACAATACGGTATATTCCGAATAAAATGTAGAAAAGTAGAAAACGGTCGGAAAACACCTAAACCGTTTCCGCTCCGTTTTCGAATTTGGTATTCCGTATTTCGAACCGAATTCGAATTTGTCCGAAAATACGAATTCGATCGGGTCAAATGTAGAAAACGATGCGGTTCGGTACGGGATATTTCCGTTCCGTTTTCATCCCTACTTCAGGGTGGCAAATAGTTAAATTTCCCTTTAAAGTCTGGTCCGCATGAGCTAGCCGACGTGGAAGCTACATAGACATGCACGAGGGTGTCCCGTACGGTATGTGGTGACGTGTCGCCTTCTGCGCCAGCACGCGTGCTGTCCCATCGTGGGTCCCACGGCCTTGTCGCGCGCCGCGAGCCCGTAATTCCCGGATCTTGGATACCACATCCACAGCCCGGGTTGACCCACGTAGGACTAGGTCCCGTTCATGCATGCTTTATATGCTCAAAAAAGTTACTACATGTTACGTGGTGATAAAGAGGCCACATTATTAGACTGAAATAAATAGGTTTATAAATAAAATTATATTATAGTGATTGAAATTATACTATAACTAATTATAGGTTATTTAGCGTAACTAAATTTAAAAATAGAAAAAACAGATTAGCTCATTACGGACAATACAAACGAATACGGGATAAGAATCAACAAAGAAGCTCAAAAAAAATCAAAAAACCAGAAAAAGACAAAATTTAAGAATAATAATAAATAAGTCCGAAGCCAGAAACACAAGCCGAAATAAGCGAAACCAAAAATTGCCAGTGTTTAGCTGACGACGAGGGAGTAAATGAACCCCTACCTACTATATATACTAGTATAGTGCCCGTGCTAACGCCACGGCGGCATTTTAGGGATGCACATGAAATCAACCAAATGAATTTTTGAATGGCCATACATGTTTTGTTCCCTGCTTTCAAAGCCAATTTTTGAATGGCCATACATGTTTTGTTTGGATAATTGGGTTGCTGCTGGCAACAAAGTCCATCCATGAATGAAAGCCAAACATATACATCAGATTATTTAGGTCAGTCACTACAAATAATTGAAGACATCCAAATGGCACATAATATAGCCACTTCATATAATATATAAGTTAACTACAGATATCAGTGCTTGGGAATTAATAAATTCATCCTGCAAGGCTGTAACATATGCACATAATACATGCATAATTTGTAGATCTATTGTTACACATTATACATACCTATTCGAACAGCATCAGAGCCCCTCATGATTTTGAGCTTCCGTCAGATAGAGGTAAAATAACTGCAAAGGAACAAATAAGGTTAGCACTTGCATCTTGATTTTGAGCCTCTCATATGACAACAAAGATTAAATATGCAGAATTTATTAAGATTTATTAAGAAATTTTCCTGCAAAGCAATTAAAAAGGAAAAACAGCTCAAAGTGAAAGAAAGCTACAATTTTGCTTAGTCAGATCTCCTCTTAGATGAACAGACAGAGAACGAGCAACATTCTTCACACCTGAGCAGTGAGTCACAATCCCAGATATTTTCAGAAGCAGCCCAATGTTGCATGCCTTCACTTGCCTAATGGTGAGCAGAGTCACCTTTGAGAATGCATTTATGTAAACCCCACTACAATGCCAAAACAAAATCAATTTTAGATAAACATCAGCAGAGCTTGATAATTGGACAGACAAATTATTGGACTGCATTTCCAGTTGTGGGAATATAATTAGCTAGCTCCAAGAATAATTAGGTAGCATAACAATAATCCAAAAAACGCAAGCTCGCAGGACATTTTATATTCCCTTGATTCACTGACGGAAATGTTCCAAACATGTTCTATCAAACCAGATTAAATGCTTAGATTCACAGGTAAAATGTAATCATAGGTAAACTTCGCTATTTATCTGAATTCTAAAATGTCAGCAATACAAGCTGAAAATTGGTGTTCATTCATAGACCTTGCACACTGAGATGGAAGTATGAAGAGGAAACTAACCAGCGCAACAATTATCCCGTAATTTAGATGTGAAACACATGATTTTAGAGGGGTTTACAAACATGTTTACCTAGGAGGATCATCGATCAGGCGACAGCTTCCTCGGCTCGTCAGGCGACAGCAGCTCCGCAAACTTTCCCTGCTCATCGATCAGACACACACCACCCATCCATTTGTCAGTGAAGTTCTAGCTCACCAACGCACTGGTCATCGGCGGCAGCTTAAGTTTTGACGGGGGTTCCGCGCTACTCACCGTCTCTGGGTCCAGCTCACCGGAGAACCTCGCGGCGGCGTCCGTGGTCTCCCACTGTCCGATCACCTCGTCGACGTCGAGCTTCTCCTTGCTGCGTGACGCTGTGATCTGGTGCTTGCGCTGAATTGCAAGCTGTCAGTGCGAGTGAGGAGCAGAGGGAGATGAAGTGAGGAGCAGAGGGAGATGAAGCGAGGGGCATAAGGGGCACTAACAGTTCACACCACCGCCGCTTGTACCTTGATGGCCTCGGCCACTCCCGTGCGCTCGAGGTCCCCCGCCGCGTCCGCCCCGCCGTGCGGCGTCCTCCCCGCCGAACCGTGCCGCCGCGCCGCGTCCACTGCGTGCGCGCCCCGCACCGCGTAGACGCGGGTCCGCCGCATCTCGTCCGCCCCGCCGCGCCGCATCCGCCCCACCGCGCCGCGTCCTCCCCGCCGCACCGCGTCCACCGCGTGCGCGCCCCGCACCGCGCGGAGGCGGGTCCGCCGAGTCCGTCTCGTCCGCGCCGCCGCGCCGCCTACGGCACGCCTTACCGCGTCTGGCGCGTCCGCGCCGCCCCGCGCCGCCACGCCGCGAGGAGCTCGTAGACGAAGCGACGTCCGCCGCGGGAAGATCGGAGATTGGAGCGGGGGCGGCATGGATGCGAAGGAGCTGAGGAGGAGGCGGCGACGGCAGCGTAGCGTGGGGAGGAGAAGGCGAGGGCGAAGCGGAGGAGCGGCGGCAGCACGGGGTGGGGAGGAGAAGGCGAGGGCGGAGCGGGGGGAGGAGGCGAGAGAAGCGAGGGCGGAGCGGATCTGGCGGCGAAGCAGCGGAAAAACCGAGGGGGCGCGGGGGTGGGGAGGAGCAGCGGAAAAATCGAGGGGGCGCGGGTGGGGAGGGGAGGAGGAGGCGGCGGCGCAGGGTGGGGTGGGGAGGAGGAGGAGGCGGTGGCGGCGCAGGGTGGGGGGAGGAGGAGGCGGCGGCGGAGCGGAGGGGTGGGGGGAGGAGGAGGCGGCGGCTGAGCGGGGGAGGAGAAGGAGCGGGGGAGACGGAGGCGGGGAGGAGGAGGCGGCGGCTGAGCGGGGGAGGAGGAGGAGCGGGGGAGACGGAGGCGGAGGATCAGAAAGGATCGCGAGTGGGGGGAGATCAGAGAGAGGAGAGCGGGACTGCGGAGGAGGCCCACGCGTAGACTGCAGATCCATTGAAGGATGACCGTCGGATATGGTTGAGTAAGGAGAGAGAATGGAGGAGAGTTAATCTGGTGCGCACGTTTTTAGGATGGTGTATTTCTGGGTGCATATTGTGGTGTGGATGTAGTTAAGGTCATGACTGTGGAGTAGGTAATTGTTGGGTGGATGTAGGATAATTTTAACTGATGGTTTATTAGTTTAGATAGATAGATTAGATACTGACGACGATGATTTTGGAAGGAACAGTGGCAGTGCAGATCGATCGATGACATGTCCATGGACCGACCGACCGACTGACTGTTCATCGATCGTCCATCCATCCATTGAGCTCCATCAAATATATCATATGTCGATCGATCACATGCATGCACCTAGAGGCGAAAAGTATATACAAATTATTTATATTATTTGATTATTATATTCGATAGTATATAAATATGGTATAAATTTTTCCATCCGATTAACAATTTTTATCTTATTCGTATTTGAATTCGCATAAAAAATAGATGCGAATATGGTATGAATTTTTATCATCCGAAATGTTATTTTATTCGGACTATCCGTATTCGTATTCAACAAAACAATATACATATTTTATTATAATATGATTAATTAGTTGGACAAATTTTCTTAATTGAACATGAATTCGTATTTCTTTAGGTGAAGTAAATGAATTACAATAATTAAGCGTGATTGTACGAGGATAAGATGTCATTAATGTTTTTATACTATAAAAGTTATGAGAATATCTAGATCTAACCCAATTAAGTAGATATCTTTTTGAATTTGTATACGATATTTATCCGATCCATATTTATATCCGTGTTTGTTCGATTCCTATTCAAATCTAAAAGAAATATAGATATAGATATAATTTTAACACTATCTAACCTGTATTCGATGTGTCTGCACGTATGGATCGGCATCAATTCATGCAGTCGTCCAAAGAGAAATAACGCACGTAGTACTATACATGCGCGCATGCATGCATGTGTCCATGTCTCGTTAATTAATCCGTACGTGTCTCATGGATTAATTATACCATGCACGTACCGATCCATCCATGAGTGTACGTCCGTAACTGCCCAGTATTTTCTTCGTTTCCCATATAAAATATATTGGAAAGATTCATGCATTCCAAACAAGTACTTATATAATCTCCTTTTGCTAACGTAACTATCATTTCGCCTTCGATGCGAGTTATTTTTACTTCGCACATTTTAGGGCCTGTTTGGCAGAGCTCCACCAGCTCCAGATTCACCAAAAATAGCTCCACTCCATGAATTTTTACCCAAACACTCCAGCTCCACGAAATCTGGATCCACCAAAATACTGGATCTAGCTCCAGATTCATGAAATCCATGGAGCACCTCAAGAGGTGCTCCACGAAAATTTGTTTCGTATCTACTCGTGAAGTTATGTGGTAATTACCCACCAATGCCACTGATATTACCACCTCTCATACCGGTTCGTTTCTCTGTTCAGGCTCATTTTCTCCCGTAGCCGCCTCCTGGATTCCCGTCGCCCCTGTTGAAAACTCCCGTCGCCGCCTCCTGCAGCTCGCGCCGGCCACCTCCGGAGCTCCGGCGGCCTACTCCGGCGAGCCGGTGATGGCCGGATCGGGTAGATCCGGCCCCCCTCCACCTCCCCCACCCCCTTTTTCTTCCGGCCGGCCCCCCTCCACCTCCCCCACTCCGCGGCAAATTTGGGGCCAGACGGCGGCGCCCGTCCCGGCCGCTCCTCCCCCTTCTCCCGGCGTCGCGGCTGGGGGCGCGGCCACCCTGGCCGGCGGCGCGGCTGGGGGCGTGGCCCCCATGGCCGGCGCTCCTCCCCCTTCGCCCGGCGTCGCGGTTGGGGGTCCGGCCCCCCTGGCCGGCGGCTCCGCTGGGGGTGCGGCCCCCCTGGCCGGCGGCTCGGCTGGGGGCGCAGCCACCCTGTCCTGTGATGAGGTATGAATTTGTCCTGTGACCAGCACGTATGTATTCCGTTATTTTCAGATTTGTCCTGTGATGAGGTATGAATTTATGTTTTGCTAGTGCTGTAAACTTGAAATTTTAGTTCTTCAAATTCTTGTATTAGCTCAAATTTGCGGCGCAGCATTCAGTTTAAGTAAGCAGACTGCGACGTCATTCTTTTGTCAAAAAGAGAACATACTTCTTCAAATTCTTGTATTAGCTCAAATTCAAGCGTTGGAATGTTACTATTCCTATTATAAAATCTATCAACCCCTCTGTAGAATGTGCAGTACTGAATTTCAATGATCTGATGCTTAGTTCATTATTTTTAGGAAAGAAAGCATACTTACTTTCATTGTAGAAATTCAGCGGTATATATCTCGTTTCATTATAAGCATTTTAATAGTCTGTACTTCATTGCTAAGCAATTATAAACATCATCGTTACCCAGCAATATATACTACTGCCTCCTATAGGGCAAGTGAGGGAGAAGGGATTATAAAAGCCTGAAAGGCTGAAAACATGATAATGAGGTCTGACAATAGAGATGCCCAATACTTGAAAGGCTTTCTTGTCCAGTTTCTTTATACTACTACTTGACTAAACTAATGCTGTGGGAGACAACTCGATGCAAGTTGGTTCTAATATTTTTGTGTTCTTTGTGTTTACTTTATTGGGCCCAAGAGTTATATTATATCTGGGATCAGGTTTGCAGGTTACAGTACTACCAAGACTCTGCTTAGTTGCCAATCACGTACTGTCATTTGTACCTCCGATTTTGACAATTTATCGCCTTAGGGCCAGTTTGTCCCTGCATCGCAAGCAAAGAGACGTGCTCCGTCGACCAACAAGAGGGCAAGGGATGATGATGAGGCAAGGGATGACGCGCAGCGGCTGGGGGCGCGGCCGCCCTGGCCGGCGCAGCGGCTGGAAGTCTATATCTGCACGATTCATGACTCTGTTTCTACATGTAGTCCTGATTATTCTTAATTTGTAAATTATCTGAATGATATGCAATATATACTCAGATTCTATGGAAAACTGATATGCAAAGTCTCTCTTTTGAGACTGCATGTGCTGTCTTCACTTTCCTTGTTATTTTTGTTGTGTCATGATACTCTGATCTTACATCTTTATGATTATTGGTGCTATTTGTTAAGATGTAGTATTGATGAACAGATCATGTTACAGACTGAATCGTTTGATTACTGATCTAGTTTTTGTTTGTATAGAAAAGATGATAATTTTCAGATTGTGTCGATTATATGAAGTCTTTTTAAATCAAAACTGGTGGATCTCATAGAATAAGCATTATTATGCATTTGTAGGAAGTTTGGCACCATCTATTGCTTGAACACCTTTCCGAAAAGAAATAGTCGAAGAGAACATCTGTTGAGTCACCAGTTTTGGCTGTAGAGCTTGATGTGGAGGAGATGGCAAATAATAATAAGATGTAGATAATTAGTGCTTTTGACGTTGTGCGGTGTAACATCTGAATTCGATGGATTTGGTTATTTGAAATTAGTTGCTTCGAGTAGAACCTCCATCTGAGTGTTATTGAATGTTTTCTTGTGGAGAAGTCAATAATCACCTTGAGAAATAACAATTCAGGTTGCTGAATTCTGATCTTTCCCAAGTTTTGAGCTATCCATTTGGTGCTGTCGTTGTGTATGTGTAACATCTGAATTTAAGAAGTTACATTGTATGGGGATTGATAGATTGGGTTGTCAATTAAGAAGAAAGGGAGAAACCACCAAGAAGCTGTCTCGATACGATGTTACAATGAAATCGCACAATATATATGATCTAGCGAATCATACTCATAAAAAAAATACGCCATTTTTTGTGAATAAATATGAACAAAACATGTGTGCTATATGAAAAAAGATATATATCATACAACCTCAAGGGCAAAACAGGCCATTCCCATCAAAAACTCAGTTTCGTGGATCTGGAGCTGCTGTGGAAGCCAAACAGTTTGTCCAGCTCCATGGTGGGATCCCAGATTCACGGTGGAGCTGCTCCACGGTGGATCTGGTGGATCTGGTGGATCTGGAGCTGGTGGAGCTCTGCCAAACAGGCCCTTAACTTGGACCGTTCGATCGTCAGCATGGTTAGAGGTGGCAGCCGGACTCCGGCAAAACGTGCTGTGCTCGGTCTGGTCCAGCACGGCGGCGGTGCAGGCCTCCGGCCGCACGCCTCCGGGTAGCCGCCCGGCCGCCTCCCGCCTCGCGAAGCTCAAGCTCGCGATCGCTCTCCTCGCCGCCGGACCTGCTCGCCGTTGGTGTGATAGGTATACATCGCGTGCCCTTCCTCTGTGCCTCCCGCCGTCTAACCGACGGCCGGTCTCGCGCCGCTCGCGGACTGTTCAATGCAATTCCCCACCGGGCGTCATGGCTGGGGGGTAAGAAGGGCGGTCGGCCGAGTGGAGACCTGCCAGTCGTGCGGAGATAGGTCGGCTGACGGCGCGCGTGCGGCCGGTCACTAGCGGGACGATGCTGCGGTGAGCGGTGTGCGGGTGAACTGTGAACGGTGTGCTTCTGAACAAGGGAGTTGCACAGTCGCTGCCTTTTGACGATAAAGCATTAGAGCCTAGTCCTGCTTCTTGAAAGTGTGGGACTGAGATGCGTGCAGCCGTGTTAGCAAGTAGTAATAAGCTTGTGCTGGCCTGCTGGGACCATTGTTCTTGGTGAAGTGATATGCGTTGTCTTGAATTGACAATAAACAAGTTATGTGGAATTTGGTACGAGAATCCTGCAAAACAGTTCATTTCTGATCTATGATCGTTTGCTATTACTTGAGATGACCATTGCAAAATAGCAGGTTTCATAGCTTCTTTTTTAAAAAATGACAAGCCACTAGCTCACTACCATTATTCTTTGCAAATATGCTATGAATGAATAATAAGTGTGCAAAGAAATTCATGTCTAGGCATTTATGTTGATGTGCATGAGAGAAATGTTCGAAAGTTGATATGTTAACGCTGAAATTTAATATACGTTTTGTCCAGGGCAGAGTTACCTGTAAGATATATTAGATGGCTCAAGCTGCAAGGTGAATCTGCGAATGCACAAAGAGATTAAGTTTCTGCTAAATGATCCACCTCACACTACTACAGAAAACCTAATATTAGACGCCAAATCACAGACGGTTTTGTGAAACTGTCTGTGATTTACACTACCACAGACGGTTTTAATTTGGAGGCCGTCTGTGGTGTTTGTGGCGGGAAAAAGGAGTATCACAGACGGTTCTTATCGCTGAACCGTCTGTGATACTAGAATATCACAGACGGTTTTTATTATAAAACCGTCTGTAATATTTCAGATTATCACAAACGATTTTTATTATAAAATCGTCTGTGATAATCTGAAATATCACAGACGGTTTTGTAATAAAAACCGTCTGTGATATTTCAGTATCACAGACGATTTTATAATAAAAACCGTCTGTTGGCATCTCTACTTGGAACCCTCGCTTGGAACCTTCGCTTCGTCGTATCCATCGGTGTCAGAGATACTTGTTAATGAGCCCACGTCATCCCAAAGCCTTGTAAAAGTGTAGGCGGAGAGGCCTGAAAAGAAGTGGCCCATCTATGAAGGCCCAAACGTGGATCTCTCGTTCACGAGCCCGGAAAGGCCCAACCTCGGCCCACAACGCACGACGAGAAAGAACAACCAAGCGGCGGAGGAAACAGAACGACGGCAGCGCTCGATGCCGTTCCCCGTCCGCCTCCCTCCGCGGATGGAAGTGTTGTTGTGTAATTTCGAGGATAAATACGCATCATGTGTCTTGTATTTGATGAATAGCTGTTAAAAATGTAGTCTTGGTGAACAAACGTAGTTTCAGGAGCGAATTCATTCTGATATTTGTGGTTTTCTGATCATAGTCTGACAAATTTGATCAAAATTTGGTTTCAGTTGTTTCCACCTTTATTGCCCGTGGAAATTCCATGGTTTATGTACTTACGTATGCTTGATTAAAGCCATAGCCTGTTAAGCATTTAAGAGTGTTTTTTAGTTATTGCCAGTTTGCCACAATGTGTGGTATCTTTAGTTTAAAATCTGATCCTTCCTAATGAATTACGCAGGCCGATCAAAGAATGTGTGGGAATCGCCACCAGGCTGTCTCATGTTCTCTTTCACATCGCAGATGGAGGATGTGCGGAAGCTGCCTCTTATGCAATATGTCGTTTGCCTTGCCATGACTGAAGCCATCAGAGAACTGTGTTGTGCTAAGGTGAAGATTTAGTGCAGTATCATCATTTTTCCTGTTTGTTATTCACATCCATTGATTGCATTATGATTATTTCCCTGAGGCCGACTACTTGGTTATTGCTTCATATACTATCTATGATAAAATGCAGGGACTGCCAGAACTTGATGTAAGGATAAAGTGGCCCAATGATCTCTATCTGAAAGGGCTAAAAGTTGGCGGTATTCTTTGTACCTCATCATATCAACCAAAAGTCTACAATATTTGTACTGGTAAGCATGCATTTTGAGTGCTGCTGATACTAAACATTGAAGATAAAACAATATCAGGTTAAGGCAGTTTTCAAGACATCTTTATGATAAACTTGAATTCCTTTTATTCTTTTCAGGCATTGGTTTAAATGTTGATAATGAGAAGCCTACAACATGTTTGAATGCTGCGCTTCAAGAAGTAAAGGCTAATTCACCCAAACTAAAACGCGAAGACATATTGGCGTCCTTCTTCAACAAATTTGAAGTTCTTTTTGAGATTTTCTCAAATCAAGGTAACTTCGGTCTAATTATTTCCCTCCTTTACTATAGTATTAGAGCAGAAAGCACAGTGGACCTGTGGTACTTGATATGTGTGCATATAGGGTTTTTTTGCTGCTCATAATTTTACCTTAGATAAATTTCCTTTGTCTTAGTGAGTGATGAATTCATGAATCCTTATTTCTTATATCTACAATAACTATGTTTGCAATTTAAGCTGGATTTTCCAACTTTTGGTGCTAAAATTGATACCATAATATTCTCGATTTTCCATTGCAGGATTTCAGGCTCTTGGGGAGCAATACTACAACTCATGGCTTCATAGGTATGGGGTATTATATCAATATTGGTTCGTTAGACCTCCATTACCAAATTTTGACTGGATTACAGTCTGTATCCGCTACCACCTGACTTTAATTGATAATCATATGGTACTTCTGTGCCAGAATAACCAAAGCAAGTTGTTGGAAGTAACTATGCTTTATCTTCTAAGAATCATGTTGCTTTTCATATGTTTTTGGTATTCGTCAGTTCATATGAAAGAGCTTTGCAATCTTCACTGTTATGCAGTGGCCAAAGAGTCATCGTACAAGATGTGCATGAAGGCCAGTCTGTAGACAGTGTGGTCACTATTCAGGTTAGCACAGAACTTACGATAATTGAGTAGATATTTCCACTTTTCTAACCACTCTAAACCTTTTCAGGGACTTACACCAACTGGGTATTTGTATGCTATTGACGAGGACGGCAAAAGCTATGAGTTGCACCCTGATGGCAACAGGTGCTGCCCATTTGTTGTCCATCGCTAATATTTTTTTCTCATATATCACCCTGATGCTTCTGTCGAGATGTCTTTGTCAAGAATGTAATGGTCTATCACATACCATTTTGGTCAAGAAATCTGACACAATTTCCTGCACTGCAGCTTTGATTTCTTCAGAGGATTGGTGAGGAGGAAGATGCAAGCATAGTACGTCAATGCCAGAGACAGGTTACTAAATAGTAGAACACATTGTACAAGGGGATGTAAGGTACTTAGGAAGTCCGTAATAACTTATAAATTGCATTAAATGATGCTTCAAACATCAGCACCATCACCTGCATTCCATTGTATGCTTAGAAACATAAGGAATGTTTTTTTAGGGAAAACACAAGGAATGTTCTTCAAAGAAACCGAAGTTATCTTGGAGTATAAACTCATTCTATACTGACAATATCAGAAACTGGTTCCACTTCCGGTTTGCAACTGCTATTTGGATTCTACGGACTATCAAGCAGGAGTCCAAGCCCGAAGGCTGAAACACTGGAATGAGTTGAAATGTCGAGTAGAATCTCGATGACCAAAAAAGAGCTACTTGAATGAACCGGGAAAAGGGCAGGAACTTCATGAAACGATTTCTGTTGCTATTTGTAACTCCGATGGAAATGATAACCGTATGGAGTTATTTGTATACTTGCATTTGCAGTATATTCCGCTGTAATATTCAGCTGAGTTTGTAAACTAATTGTAACCTTCAGTACAGCTTATGTGGAAGTTGAAATAAGAGTAAGATCTGAGCTTTCCAAACTGCTGAGCTAATCTTCATGATGGTGATCCCTTTCGGTTTCCTCTGGTCGAAAACAAGATTCAGGTATTTGAAAATCCATTAGCCTGGGATGTGGCTTCCCTGCTGCCTTCTCCCTGTTTCCATTGGTGTGCCTATGGTATGAACGGTGTGCCTAGACGCCTTGTGTCTCCGTGTAGACCTTCATTTTGATGGCCCACGCTGCATAGTTGGTCCTCTCGAAAGCATGGGGTACTGCGGTGAGACGGAGCCCTACCTGGCCACCGTCCGCTCCACGATCGGCAGCGCGGCTGGCAGCTCGCTGCCGCCGCCGCTGCCGCCTGAGTTGCCAACTTGCCATCCATCGACATGCTCTCACATCCCCAATGCTTTGATACCAGTTTGTTGGAATCAGCCCTTCCATCGGTTCAGAAAATACACTGAACTTTTGTTGGAATACATTTGTTGGAATCAGCCCGGCCGGTGGTGACGATCGCCGGGCTCAGCAGCCAGAACCACGGGCTCGTCCGCGTCGCCGACTAGCTCTTCGGCGCCAGCCCCGCCCTCTCCGACAACGTGCTCGCCATGGCGTTCAGGCTCGACAAGGCCACAGTGCAGAGGATCAAGGCAGTGGCAGAGCCCAGAATTATTTGGAGGCCGGACACACCACGGTGGCGCGCACCCTATGGCCTATGGCCCAGCGCCCATGCGCGGCGTGCCATTTCTTGCCACCCGCCCACAAGACGCAATGCGACGTCCGGCTCTCCGCTTCTCGCTGCGACGGTCGCGAGAAGTCCTCCCATGGCGTCTACCAACGGTGGGATGAACTGCAAGTCCTCCCATGGCATCGGCAATGGGATGAACTGGAAGTCTACGGCTCGTCGCCGGCGAGCCCAGGCTTACTGGGCGGTGGCTCCGCCCCTGGATCAAGGCCCGGTTTCGGAACAAGAATTAGCGTTGGCTGGGCCGTAATGGGCTCGAGTATGATTTCATCAGTAAATTGCATGCCTCGCAGGTGTGGTCCATATGCCATTTGTTTGATTTTCTTGTTAGTACGTTCATTCCTAAAGTCTTGACGATATATATAGGTATGATTGTTCTTTGCCGATCGAAAGTTATCGTCCATGCACGCATGAAGCTATCGAACTAAACAAGCAAACATTGTTTGTACCAACGTAGTATACATCAAACCCATGCATGCTTGAAACTTTTGCTCCGTTTAGAACTCAGGTTCTCAAAAGAATTTCGTGAGAACGGAATTCTTGCGTCCTAAACGAGGCCCCACTACTACAGAAGTAGACGCCAAATCACAGACGGTTTTGTGAAACCGTCTGTGATATACACTATTACAGACGATTTTAATTTGAAGGCCATCTGTAGTATTTGTGACGGGAAAAAGGAGTATCACAGACGGTTCTTACCTCTGAACCGTCTGTGATACTGGAATATCACAGACGGTTTTTTATTTTTTATTAAAAAGTCGTCTGTGATATTCCGGATTATCACAGACGGGTTTTATTATAAAACCGTCTGTGATATTGGAATATCACAGACGGTTTTTTATTAAAAACCGTCTGTGATATGTTTCCCGCCTTGCAATTCCCCAAAATTTCATAATTTCCCGCCTGAGTCCGAGTAGGATTCAGTTTTGACACACCTTCAGTAAAACGGGCATAACTTTTGCATACGGTGTCCGTTTTCGACGTTCTTATACTCGTTGGAAAGCTAACGACGAGCCCGATCCAAACAAATGACCCGCTTGCGCTAGTCGCCCTCTAAGACCCCGAAAATCGGCCATCTTTGAACCCAAACTTGCGTCGCAAGTTTTTGGTGTCTGTTTTTGCCCTTTTTCTTGGTCTTCTTTTAGGAATTTGGATTTTGCTTCAACTGCAAAGTTGTAGATCTCATCGAAACCTTTCAAATGAGTATATATAGGCTATATAAAACTTTGCTATTTTATCTTTTCATACTGGTTGTTTATATTGTATCGGTATATAAAATTTTGTGCTCTAATTCACAGACGGTTCTATATATAGAACCGTCTGTGATATTCATTCATCACAGACGGTTCTAGCCAATAGAACCGTCTGTGATAATCTGACCACTGGGCCCGTCAATCCTCCTCACCCCACGGATCGTAGCTCCGCCTCTCTTTTCCCGCGCCCAAAATTTCGAACTCCCGCCTCTCCCTCCCTCTCCCTCCCCTATAAATATTACCAAAACCCAGCCTCCTTGCTAGTTTCCTCCTCCTTGTTAGTTTCCTCCTCCTTGCTGTCCTTGTTCTCCTCCTCTTGTTGTTCTTCTCCTCCTTACTATCCTCCTCCTTGCTGTCTTCCTCCTTGCAGACGACGCACACATCAACGGGAGGCAAGACACCGCAGAAGCAACTAGCTCGTGCCAAGGCAGCGCTCAATCAACACCGACGATGGTGGGCGTCAAAGACATCCAGCTCGCGCGTTGCATCAGGGGCGAGAAGGCCTAGGCATAGAGGATCTTTGCTTTTCTCTGTTCTTGTTGTTGTTCTCCTCCTCTTTATTGTTTGTTGTTTGTCTGTCTATTCTTGTAATGGTAGACTCTAATCTTAAAATGTGTACTGTGTTTCATACTGTATTTGCTTGTTCTCATTTCAATTAATTGATTTGCGAAATGGATGTTTTATGTTTATGAAATGAATTGAGATGTGAGGATGTGTACATGTACATGTTGATCTGCTTGTTTCAGAGAGCATGGCTAGCATTTCCTGAGGCTAGCCAATAAACAGAAATAGATTTAGGGGTAGAAGAGAATAGCACAGACGGTTTTTAGTTAAAACCCATCTGTGATAGCTATAATCACAGACGGTTTTTAACTAAAAACCGTCTGTGATAGCTATAATCACAGATGGTTTTTAACTAAAAACCGTCTGTGATTATCAGCTATCACAGACGGTTTTTACTCAAAAATCGTCTATGATAGCTGATAATCACAGACGGTTCGAAAATCGTCTGTAATGACCTTCGATTATCACTGACCCATAAATACAGACGGTTCACAAAACCGTCTGTGATGACGTTTTCGAACCGTCTGTGATGACCTTTTCTGTAGTAGTGCCCTATAGTTATCAATTAGGAAAAGTTTGAATTATTTCCTCACTTAAAATAGTTTGGTTGAAAATCAAAACAAACTTTTTCACAAAAGTATGTGCGTCATTTACCAGTTTAACTTGACAATATCACACCACGCATGCATTCACTATCATATATGTAAATGTTAAAAACTGGTGAGACTAAAAGCATCTCTCCATTGTTTTGGGTCAACGAATTCCTAAGAGAACCTAAACAAAGGCGAAGGCAGGCAGACACGGTTCTTCGAAAGCTAGATCACTAAACACACGAACTAATATATGGACACCGGACAAGCACGTATTCATGTTACTCGATCCTAAGTCCTAACATGAGCATCGATCTAGTTGACCTGGGCCTTGAGCTGGTCGATGGTGTCCTTGTCCACCCCGAACGTCTTCATCAGCGCCTCGTCGGGCATCGACGGCTTCGAGCCGAACACGGCGTCCCTCACGACGACCAGCCCGGGGTTCTGGCTGCTGAACGCGGAGACCGCCACGGCCCCGTTGTCGCTGGCGAGCTGGAAGTGGACGAGCCCAGCGGGGAAGACGAAGACGTCGCCGGCGCGGAGGGTCTTGACGAAGAGCTTGTTGTCCGGGCTGGACGACACGAAGCCGACGACGAGCGAGCCCTGGAGGAGGTGGAGCACCTCGGTGGCGCGCGGGTGGATGTGCGGCGGGTTGATGCCGCGCGACGCGAAGGCGAGCCGCGCGAAGGAGATGCCGAGCGTGTTGAGCCCCGGGATCGCGTGGGCGTCGAGGAGCGTCATGCTGAAGCCGAGCTGGTTCCTCGTGCTGCCCGCCCGCAGCGCCTCGAAGAAGAAGTCGTCCGCCGTCGCCGACCTAGGGTTCTTGCACGGCAGCCCGAACCCGTTCACGATCACTGCAAGCAACAGTTAATTAATCCGATTAATATATTTGCATGATGCACTGCAGAACAACCGAACGATTTATCGTTGTATGTACTACAAATTAAGTAAGATTCACTGGATTGATTGCAGGGTATGTCATTCAGACGCCGTACGTACCATCTGATTCCGAGTCGGCGACGCAGAAGTCCTGAAGAGGGGTGGGGTCTCCGGCGCCGGAGGCTTGAACAACGACGGCGAGCGCGACGATGGCGGCGAGAAGAAGACGCTGAGCGGCCATGGCGATGTATGGGACAGGAAGGAAGAGGTAGAGCACTACGAAACTAGATTTGCACCGCACAATCTACCATTGCAGCTAGTACTTGGGTATATATAAGGCGAGTAGCCAGACGTGCTCGTAAGTCTTATGGACACTGGACAGACGCGGTTGGGCACACGACGCTACGTGCCGCGCGAACATGCATGTCAGATCAATACATCCTGATGAGTCCAGCGAGGAAACAATACAAAGAAACCATGCAAGTTCATCAAGATTCAAGACACATGAGAGCATCGTAATCAAATGCTGATCATGCAAGCTGTTAAATCCTGCATGTACAAGATAGAATAGAAGAGCTCACGTCCAAGTAGAACAAAGAGACAGAGGCCAACTGGAGGAACCAAATTAACAGGTTACTTATACTAAACAGCTGTGCGTGCTGACCAAAGGAATCCATACGGCGTCCTGTGCTAGAGACCAAGACATGGAGGTGGAGGAGTGCTGCAGAAGATCCGTGCTTTATCTAAACTGAAACACTTCGATTCATGTCTTCGTGTGCTCATGTGTTTTGCTTCCTTGATCTCTTTTTTTTTTCTTAATTAACTCTGATGAGTCTCTGAACTGGCTCCATGCTTCTGATGAGTCGTATGATATATTGATGGTTAATTCGGACGTTAAGACATCTCTGAGCGTAGCAGGATTATTTATTAATTGGCCGTGCATGTCAGTACACCAGATACGCTAACAGTACGTATCCGTATGCATGGCGTGTTGCGTGCCCGATGTCCATACGACGTCGATACGTCTACTCGCCTGTATATGTACCTGCCGGCTATATATACCCGAGCAATACAATTAGGTCTGCTAATGGGTTGTGTTGAAAAGGCTTATGTTTTAATTCGGGTTGGCTTTGAATGGGTGGGAATCGGTTGAGGTAGCTAACGGGTTGGGTTGGGTTTATAGTAAAAACGGATTGGTTGGTTTTGTGTGGATTCAAAAATTTTGAGTTCGAACGGATTCAACCTATGGATTTGCATGGATTCAACCCATGAAGCGACGGCAACGATGATGCGACTTGGAGCGGCTACGGCGGTGGTTTCGCATTACCGAAAATTTTCTAGGAATTTTTTTGTCTGTCTCTATTTTTACAGGTAAAATTAGTCAGATTTTAGGATCATTGGATAGAGATCTAACACACCATATTCACCCCCTAATCCTATAAAATAACCTAACCCTAACCTTTCCACCGCCGCCAGCCAAGTCCCCCGTGCCTCGCCCGTCGCCTTGCCCGAATCACCCCCTCGCCCGTACCGCCCTCACGCCGCCTCCCTCCACCTTACCTTCGACGCCGGCGAGCGCAACCGCATATCACCGCCCCTGCCCCGTCCTCCTATCCCCCGCTCCGTCCTCCCCTCCCCTCAAATCATCCTCCTCCGTCGCTATCCTTTTCCCTGTCGCCCCAACCGGTCTCCAGTACCCCCGCCCCATCGTTCTACCCTATTCGCCACCACCCACCGTCTCCTAATAGCCACTCCGATCCTTACCGCCACCGGCTTCCAGCGCCCCCGCCTCGTCAGTCTTCTCCGTCTTTGGCAGCTACCGCCACCACCCACCGCCTCCTAACAGCCACTCCAGTCCTCGCCCCCGCCGCCAACCATGCCCACCACCCTTCTCCTCAGCCACAGCCGAGGCGGTGCCACTGCCGCCCTGCCGCCTCCGCCTCCCACTGCCAGTCCGCCGCCCCAGCCTCTCTCTAAGCTTGGAGGGGTTTAGGTGAACCTGAGCCCTAATCCCACGAGTCGCTGGTGGTGAAGACGGTGACGTCGTTGGAGAGGTGGAAGTTGCCGGTGGAAAAGACGCACATGAATCTTTGCGCATATCCAAAAGTAAGAAATCCAACTGATTTCTCCTCAAAAATCATACGAATGTTGTATAGCACTTCCTTGTTTAGGATTTCTTGGGAGTTTCTAGCCTGTTAATTAATTAGGAGTTTTTTCCTGAGTTTTGAGCTTCCAAAACAAAGTAGATGTCCTTTATCTCATCATTGTTTATATTTATATAGATGTAAGTTAATGTATGCTTGATACGACAGTGTTAATTGGAATTATGGACATAAGTTTGTGGAAGATCTTGTGTTAAGTCAGTCAATCTTTTTTATTAGTGAAATAAATATGTACTTGTAATAGGTGATGAGCTGGTGAGATTACAATAGCTTAAGCCTTAATGCTCTTCTGTGATAAGTTTGTCCATCAATCCAGTTCTGGAGGGGAGAGGTGTAAGCAAGCAAAATATACAGGAACATGTCCAAATAAAAACAGAGCCGAATCTGGGCCGGGAATTGGAGATGGGCTGCAGCAGGGAAGTTGCAACTGGAAGAGGCCCGTAATTAATGCCAATTTTACTGCCCGCTTGATCATACAATCACATGCTTCTGTTGTAATACTATAGGAATTTTTAGATGGTACGAAGTACGAACAGCTGGCTAGTTTAACCATCTTAGGTCTCACAACTCACAGGTCCTGGATTTAATTCTCAACAATAATAATAGTGAAAAATCCATACAAATAATCCAACCAACCGGTAGTCGTTAACAATCGAAATCTGGTTGTTAGCATGAGAGAGAGGCTTGGCTGTAGAATTATTTTTATACGAGTTGTTCACAGCATTACATGCGAGCAAGTTCAGAACATGCATTGGGACCTAATGATAATAGTGGAAAATCCACGCA
This sequence comes from Dendrocalamus latiflorus, assembly GCA_017311315.1. NCBI lineage: Eukaryota > Viridiplantae > Streptophyta > Magnoliopsida > Poales > Poaceae > Dendrocalamus > Dendrocalamus latiflorus. The sequence continues at coordinate 46,313,037 of CM029639.1, read as the reverse complement.
AGTAATCCAACTAATAAGTGATTGGTAAGAATCGAACTCTGGTTGTGAGCAAGTTCAGAACAGAGCAAGTAATTAGGCAACCTCGAAGCTAGTACAATGCTTGTAGGTCTGGAGTTCATCGCATATTTGGGACTGTAGCATTTCCCCTTCAAATCTAGCCTCACCTCGCACGTAATTTCAATCTTAGCCTCCATTGAAGCGCTGTCTGTACTAGGTATATTCCTTTTCATCTCGCGTTTCCTCTCCATCTCCTCTTATTCCTGAAGAAGTATGGCTTATTTTTGGTTATTTGTTCAGGCACACTCAGGCCTGTTCTTTAAGTCAAAAATTGACAGCTTTTAGCTTTTACTACAGTATCTAATTTTTAAACAGAGTATTTTCTTAAGACAGGGTCTACAAGTTATACGATCTACACGTTAAAAGCCCAACATCTGTACCAGCCAAAATCGCAAGTGAGTTTCTGTCTCTCCGTAATCTGTACCGTAAACAGCCAAAATTCAAAAAATTTAGCCAAAAGCCATAAACCGCAGCCGAAAAGAACAGACCCTCAATTGTTGCTTATATGCTTAGAAGGATGCACATTTGCCCCTATGACGTATGGTAGGATGTAGATTTTCCACCAACTGATGCAATGAATCACCCTGTTGTTGCAGGCCAATTGATGATTTCCACTCTAGACAGGGGTAGTTTCAGTTCCAATGCATCATTTCTCCTGAAGTCCTGCCTCAGGTTAAGAGTCCCTTTTTTCATTCATTAGCTGTCCATTAAGTGACGGTATGTGCATGCCATGTGTTTGATGAAGTGCTTTGTTTCTAACTCTGATGATGACATACTATCGAAAATCATAGTGTCATTAGTTTGTGTTACTGTTAGAAGGCGACCTGTCTAAAATATGCCCTACACATATTGCTTCATTTTGTCAATTTGTTCCCGCAAGGTTTAATGGAGCCAAAACAAACAAGTTCAGACCCATTTAGTGTGGTTCATGAACCATGGAAACCAGTCAGATTTTCCACTCTGCTCCCATGTTTTCTTATGCACTGTGTTTCTAATCTCTGCTTGGTTGCCTGCTCTATCCAACCTATTACTTGGCTGGTTAGTTTCTTCTATCTTTTTTTTTGTTCAACCTTCTTCGGAAGCTGAAATAAACGGTACGATTTCTTTAAGCAATTCCTCAAAGTACCTTCTCTAAATGATTTTTCAAATCTAAAATCGTGTGCAAAGTCCACATCAGAGCCTCTATCGCCCACCATCATATCAAAAAATACGGACAAAAACTATTAGCCACAGCCAAAACGAATATACCCGTCGTTTCCTCATTCATAGCTTCAGAGAAGTGTTGCAAAGAATCAGAAGTAATTCAAAAAGGTTATGGTGAAGAACGTTGAAAATTGCTTCAGGAAAAGTTCCGGCTGAGCTCGAGCGCCGGTGCACCCTCTATCCCTGTCGTACAGTTCTGTTGGGATTTGCGCTGCGTTAGCCGCTGATTTTTCGTGCTAAAAAAAAGATGGCTAGTTAGCTCTGCGATTAACGTCACATTAAACCTCATGCAAGAAGCCAAAACGGTGGTGAACCTACCCTGCAGTTTTGTCTTGGTGCGGCTAGTGCAGACGCTTCTCCCACGCCATGACAAGAAGGCTACGAGGTCTCTTTCGAACTTTCAGCTGAGATTCTCAACGCCTATGCTTTCTGTTGCTTGGTCATTTACACGATGACTCAATGATTTTGAACCAATGAACCTTGTATTCAATTTGTGCATTCTTATTAGTTTTAAGGCCTCGCTCATTTCGGATTGAACTTCTGATTTCTGACTTCTTTTTCACTATTCCTAAATTTCGTCTTTTTCTGATTTTTTTTGAGTTTTTTACCGGTTCTTTTTTCATGTATTCGTTTGCATTACACGTGATGGGCTAACCCATTTTTTCTATTTTTAAAAATTTTAAATTTAATTATACCAAATAAGCCACATTTAGCTACATTGCAATTTCAGCCAGCTACAGTGAAATAAGCCATAAGCCACAGCCCAACCGATCACCATCCTAAATAGGTGTTAGTTTGTTCGACTTTCTAAAATAGGTGCCATAATTTGGGCCCAATTACTACATATTTCTTTTGGTTATACTACAATCACAAGAATCCATAGTTCTCGACATTATTTGACACATTTGTGTATTGTGTTCTTTTGCTTCCATGTATACAAGCGATGCAATTGTTAGAAATTAGGTCTGAGTGTGAGACATATTTCCTATAATTCCAAAGCTAACATGATTTAGTATCCTATTGCTAAGATAAGATGGAGTAAACCAATTTATAAGATGGAATTCTTGTCATTTCCTAAAAACTTGAGACACATGGTGTGAGAGGATTTTGGCTAAACACACGCGCACGTATTGTGTATTTTCATATGATAAATTACGTGACTTGCTACTTGGCAGACCAAATTCACCTTATATTTGATGAACCGTGCATCTCTCTTTCTGTTTAAATGGAATTCAAACCCTTAAATTTGAGGCTTTATTGCATATTAATGATAGAGAGTTACTAGTAGGCAAATGACTGGTTAATTGCATCAGTTACCAGTGGGTAAATGATTGATTAATTATGTTAGTTAATGTCTGTGTGTGTGTGTGTTTGAAGACGTCCAAAGCAGTGTGTCTCAAATCACTGTCTTTTCTATTTCTTTTTCTTTTTTCTATAAATATGTTTTGTTGTGTTACGTCGCTTGAACCTCGTAGACTTTTCCTCTCGGCGTGCATCGTGAAGGAGGCGAGCGGTATTTTTGAGCTGTTGCTGCTATGAAGACCTGCACGGAGGCAGCAATAAGGTTTCTAGACAGCGCACATTTGCACGGCCACTCGTTTCACTGCTCTATGTTTTGCACCACATCGAGCCTACACTGTTTACTATTTTTTAACATGACAAACTGTAAGTTATTCGTGTGATCTATCGACTTTGTTTAAATTATGTTACCGCATATATCTCAAGATATAATATTTTCTCTAGTGTTAGTATTAATTTATACGTCATTGATTATTTATAATATTATCTTCTAGTAAAATCTAAAATTAAAATTATTTTCAGTAGCAATGCCTCTAGTTGCGCGGGCTGAAGATTCCAAGCCCATACAGAGTGATTATTTGACAAATCAGGCGTCAGCATGCCATCTACAGTAGGCTAGAGCAGCGAAAATTGCTCTCCTCTCCGCCATGCCCATAGGCCTGGTTACTGTTCATGCATCCTAATCCAACCACTGCTAACCCAACCAGGGGACCGGATCCCTATGAACTGATTTTGGAATGGTCGGTCCAGATAGTGTGTAGGTGAACTCGAGATTATCCTATCTACCATGTTTACCAATGTCCATATACGCTTACATTTTCACTAGATCAGAAATGTAAGTATGCCATAGAGTTAATTATGCTGCTGCTGTTTCATAGTTGATAGATAAGATGAAATGTGTGCGCACATTAGTGAATCGAACCATCGTAACTGATTGCTGTGGCTATTGTACATTATTTGGTGTGAGATACTACAATACTCCTGAAGCATTGCTAGCACGATTGAGCTGCGCACACCCTCTCGTCCTGTTCATTTCTCCATTTCGTCTTTTCTGGTTGTTAGCTGAAAGGAAGTAGGAAGGGAACTGAATGGTGCTACCTTTTCAAACTGCCTTATGTGTCACTAATGTAATTCAAATTCATAACCAAGTTCAAACTGGTTGTACATTTTTTTGTATTGTATGCTATTATTTCTAACATTATTTCAAATTTGTTAAACTTTTTCGGCCATTTTCGTGCTCATTTCCACCACCAATCCTAGATCTAAAACATAGGGCCTGTTTGGTGCGTAGCCCCAAGTTGCCTAGCCGAATATTAGGCGTGCCGCACCTGTTTGGCCACCGTTTGGTTCTTGTCCAGAAACATGGCTCGCCAAAGAATGTTAGGCGCCTGTTATACTGCTTGCCGAAGAAAAATCGCCAAACGTGCGGCGGTCGTTTTGTTCGCCAAACAATTGGCGAGACGAGCGCTGCTGTCACCGCAAGCAGGGGAAAGGGCATGTTACGCGCGTACAGCACGCTCGTGACCGCCGAGGGAAAAAAGGGCGTGCTTTTATGGCGCGCAGTCGTTGGGGATGGCGCGCATCTTTCCCCTTTTCTCCTGTTCATCTGTGCAGTGGCCACCTCTTTTCTCCCGTTCATCTTTCCCCATTTCTCTTTTCTCCCGTCGCCTTCTCAGTTACCTCCATCTACCGGTCGATAGAACGCCACCACGTCGGGGGAGAGCGCAAAGGACTCAGGCGCTGTCTTCTCTACCAACGGCGGGTCTATTTTCCATGTCCCCCAGTCCCGCAAGAGGAAGGGAAAATTGGATGGTAGAGATTATGGATGGTGAACAACTTAGCTGATGGAAAATTGATCTTCTGATTTGTTAACTATAGATTTGTTAGAATACAAATGTAATCTTGAGCATAATGTTTAGTTTTCTGCTATTTGAGTTTTTAGTCAAGTCTACCATCAATTAGTATTGAATAAAAATCTGAACAAACACCCCAGATCAGCTGGCGGTACAGGGCAATTCGCCTAAAATCATCTTTGCCTGTGTTCCATCCATTCGCTCTCATCAGAGTATTGTTCACTCCCGAAACTTCCACCAGAGAGCGAGTGAGTTCAGAGAATGATCCATTGAGTGATTTGCCGATAGCCAAATCTAACAAGATTGTACCTAAAATAAAGTAAGACATTGTGATGTGTTATTTGACCAGTAGTTCTTTGTGATCAACACCTGGACAGGTTTTTTATTCATCTTTGAGCTCACCATGTGTACATTCAACTTCAAGATTCTGATCAGTTCTTTGGTGGTAACCATGTGCTTTGACATCATGACTCCAGGTGGTAACCTCACCACTTCTTAAAACGTGGTGACTATACTGAAGTTTGGCTATGAACCAAACAACTGCCACATATATTTAACGAACTTGTGGCAACTTGTGTGGCAGCAAACCAAACAGTTGCCACATTCATATTTGCCAAATCTAAAGTTAGGCATGGCAGCTAACCAAACACTTTATTCTTGCCGCAAAGTTGGCATGCCACTACTCTGGCATGTGCCTAATATTAGTTATGGCAAACTATGGTCACGAACCAAACAGGCCCTGTCTATTCAGAAATACCACCATTAAAATTTTGCAAACCGACTCATATCAACAAGTCCAAATTACTACACACACAAAGATCAATCAATTTGCCACCACATAGATAAAAAAACAAATCCACAATTTGTGTACATAGTACACACATCAAGCATTGTCTTCTACACCAAATTGCCACACAAAATTGGCCACATTTGGGAAAGAAATTGGAGGATGATGGGGGCAATAAATGTGCCTCACCTTGGGGCCACTAGGCAGAGCTGGCAAAGGACAAGGTGCAGGGAGGTCGAGGTCACCGAGGATACTTCTTCACTCGCCAGAACATCTACCTTCTCTGGCTGCCGTCATCCGCATCCTTCTTAGCTGCCTACTCATCACTTGGGAGCAGGGAGGGCGGGAGGGGCGGTGTAAGGAGAGGGCCGGGAGGGGAGCGAGCCAGGTCACCGAGAGGGGGGCGGTGCTGGGCGAGAGCCAGGGCAGCGCTGCAATGAATAGCAAGTGAGTCGACATGCGACCTAAGAGGTAGCCAACTAGGTAGGGTTTCTAAGTTTCAACTTTGCATTGCAATGGTCGATGGTGACCTTGTTTTCGCAAGCAGAGTAGCGATGGGCTACGACATTCTTTCTGTGAGTAGCGATGGAACGAGTGGGCTGGCTACGACGACGAGTGAATGACTGAAAATCTGAAGTCACCTGGGCTACTTAGGCTGGATCATGAGAATGCTATCTTGAGCTGTACTGAAATTACTTGGGCTATACACTTGGTATTTTTCACGTCTCGAGCTAAAGTCTACCCTACCATGAGCTTATTTTGCCCATAGTTTTCTTTAAATAAACAAATTTAACGGTTTCTCCGACGCTATTTTGAAGCGATTTATTGAGAAAGCATTTTTGAAATGGTTTATTGACATATAGTTGTTTACATAGGTGTTTATACTAGAATTATCCTGCTCGGTTAGGCTAAAAAACTGTGGCTTATGGTTGAAAATACATTGTAGCTGAAGGTGGCTTATTTGGCGTAATTAAATTTAAAAAAAATTAAAAATAGAAAAAAATATTTTAGCTCATCTCGGACAGCACAAACGAATACGAAAAAAAGAACTGGCAAAAAAACGAAAAAAATCAGAAAAAAATAAAATTTATGAATAATGAAAAATAAGTCAGAAGACAAAAGCTGAATCTAAAACCTAGGCTGCTGACGAAAATTGCCAACCGAGTCGATGAGCTCATCGTGTTGTGGTTTTGTTCTCAGGTACGGTAGGTATGACTAGGATAAGTGCAAGATGCGGTTGTTGGGAAGAAGCTCTCGAAAGCAAAGTACCATCCACTGATCCCCTATCTCGCTCTCGAGGGCTAAGTTTCAGCTGTAAAATGTATGGTCCCATCGGCGGCTAGATCTCTAGTTATGTTCAGTGTTCAACAAACCATGCTGGTGGTGATCATTTGGGTTTTTTTTTTGTAGCTTATAGCTGAAAAACATTGTAGCTGACTGAATAAACACTGTAGCTGACAGAGGCTTATTTAGCATAATTAAATTTAAAAAAAATTAAAAAATATGTTAGCCCATTACGTATAATACAAAAAAATACGGGAAAAAAGAACCGGCAAAAAAGCTTTAAAAAAGACAAAAGTTCAAAAAAGACGAAATTTTATGAATAGTGAAAAATAAGCCAGAAGCCAGAAACTGAAGCCGAAACAATCACAGCAAACACCAGCTCATTCGCATAAATATAATTTCAGAAATCTCGTAGGGAACCAAAATTTTAGTGAAAACCCGTAAAATATACTTTCCCCTGTGGAACCTATGTAGAATCAATTCATGCATTCTCAACCGGCATAGAATATTTATGCGTGGGCAGCCAACAAACTAGATGGTTTGCCGCGCATTGTTCGGCCATCGACATTGCTGACAACTATTTTGGAGGAAAGCATTTTTAGACCCTAACCATAGTTTAGGCGCAGGGAGCGTCATTTTTTTTATCACAAATTCACAACTAATCAAAATCAAATAGAGGTTAAGCTTTCCTCTAAATGATTTTGGCTTCTAACTTAAAGCTATTTGGAACATGTCGGTTTCTTCATTTTTGATTTTTTTCTTTCTCTCTCTTAAGCTATGATCGTTTTGGCTTCAGCTTTTAACTTCCGGCTTATTTTTTACTATTCATAAATTTCGTCTTTTTCTGAACTTTTAGCTTTTTATTGAGCTTTTTTCCCATATTTGTTTGTATTATATTTAATGGGCTAACATATTTTTTTACATTTTTTAATTTTTTAATTTTAATTATGCTAAATAAGCTTCTGTCAGCTACAGTGTTTTTTCAGCTAGCTACAGTGCTTTTCAGCCATAAGCCACAAAAAAGCCCAAATGATCACCACTTATTACTTTGCATTGACCGTGACAATATAATGGGTTTTCATTTTCAAAAACTTTCTCTTAATTGAATGGCTAAAAAAACTAATAGCTACTATAGCGCACTTTTAGCCAAAAAATAAATACCATAGCTTAAAAGCCATTCCAAGCAGCCACTTTAACGGACGCACATCGTTTCGGCTTCGGCTTCTGGCTTATTTTTCACTATTCCTAAAATTCGTCTTTTTCTGATTTTTTTGGGGATTTTTTGAGTTTTTTTACCGGTTCTTTTTTTCCCGTATTCGTTTGCATTTACACGTGATGGGCTAACCCATTTTTTCTATTTTTAAAATTTTTTAAATTTAATTATACCAAATAAGCCACCTTCAGCTACAGTGCTATTTCAGCCAGCTACAGTGAAATAAGCCATAAGCCACAGCCTAACCGATCACCACCTTTAGTGTCACCTGTTTCACTTTCACATCATTGGTCAATGGGGCTACTCAATCTAACAATATTACTGAGCTTAGTGCTACTATTTTCGGATGTGAACTTTAAGGCTCCATTTAAAATACAGATTTTTTAATTTTTATAAAAATTAAACTGTTTCTATGAATTATGACAAAATTACCTAGCATTCTACCATAGCACAAGCCAAAAAGAAAAAAAATTGCAAACGAGCATTCAATGGTACACTGCACACCCACGGACGCAGCGGTAAATTAGGAGCTTCTCACCACCCCAACAAAACGCCCACCTCCTGGGAAAGAAATTTCAAATTTCGAACCCGGTAACCTCACCCGCAGGCTCCCCTCACCCATCCCTTCCCGATAAAATTCCCGCCTGCCCCGGGCCACGCTCCCCACTTCCCACAAATCCTCCGCTTCCGCTTCTCCCCTCTCCTCTCTCTCCTCCAAAGCCTCGCTGGAACCCTAGCGGCGTCCTCCGCTGCCGCGATGAGGGAGATCCTGCACATCCAGGGCGGCCAATGCGGCAACCAGATCGGCGCCAAGTTCTGGGAGGTGATCTGCGACGAGCACGGCATCGACCACACCGGCAAGTACTCGGGCGACTCCGACCTCCAGCTCGAGCGCATCAACGTCTACTACAACGAGGCCGGCGGCGGCCGCTTCGTGCCCCGCGCCGTCCTCATGGACCTCGAGCCGGGCACCATGGACTCGGTGCGCTCGGGGCCCTACGGCCAGATCTTCCGTCCCGACAACTTCGTCTTCGGCCAGTCTGGCGCCGGCAACAACTGGGCCAAGGGACACTACACCGAGGGCGCCGAGCTCATTGACTCCGTTCTCGACGTTGTCCGCAAGGAGGCCGAGAACTGCGACTGCCTTCAAGGTATAACCTCCGACTGGATCTACCAGTTTCGTTGGAAATGGTGGGAGATTCGGTGTGGTTATTGGGCTGTGAGCGTTTAGATCTAGTAATGTTGCAATTTTAGGGTTCTTACCTTCGTAGATCTGGCCATTTTTTTGTGTAGATGGTTCACGCGATTCTGAATTTGTAGATCTGGGCGTTTCTGCATCCCATTTCCCCCCAATATTTTTGCGTTTATGGTTCATTGCGCATTCGACTTGTGCTGTTGTTGTGAGAAATTTTTGGGTTGGTGTTGATGGATTAATGTTTTCCGTGCGGTTCTAGCTGCTGATATCTAGTGAATAGGCGAGTGGATGTGGTAGTTGCCAACAGCTTTGTTGTATGTCCCGTGTAATTATAAGAAGACAGGATGGATCCGGGCCATTTGATTTGTCATTTCTGTGTCGTTTGGTAGATATGATTGGCTTGTTCTCGTGCTCAACTGCAAAAGTGTCACGCTGCTTTTTTTTTTCTGCATAGTAATTTTAGTTTAATCGTTTAGATGGATGATGTTTTGTTGGAGTTGTTAAAGCCATTTAACTTTTAGTGACGTTGCTTTATTACTTGATGAATAGTTGGAATTTATTGATTGCACTTCATAATGGTGAGCTAGGGGGCAACACTGGCTAGAATGGTAGAATCTATGGGTATGGTAATTTGGTGGTTACTGGGAGTAGTAGTTTAGATTTTGGCTTTGAACCGTGGCTTGTAGCCTTGAGGTTGGTTCTGTTGCATCCTCTGGTTGCAAAAATGATGTCTCCTATATATTACTGAGTAGATGTTGACTCTTTGCTGCTATACTGAATAAATTATTGTATTACATCAGTAGAGTAGTACACTCGATGTTGCTTTCTCAAGCACTGAGTGCTTATGATTCAGCTTAATGATTCATTGTGTTGCAATTTGCTATGCGTCTATCTGGTTGCCCTGAACTTTTTAAAACAAAACACAATCGTAGTTATTGGATTCCCTTCTTATTTATGCGCTGACTGAAAATTAGATCCAAATAACTTATGAATTTCATTGACTGCAGGATTTCAGGTCTGCCACTCTTTGGGAGGAGGAACTGGTTCTGGTATGGGTACCCTGCTCATCTCAAAGATCAGGGAGGAGTACCCAGATAGGATGATGTTGACCTTCTCAGTTTTCCCATCACCAAAGGTGTCTGACACTGTGGTTGAACCTTACAATGCTACACTCTCTGTTCATCAACTTGTTGAGAATGCTGATGAGTGCATGGTCCTTGACAACGAGGCTCTTTATGACATCTGCTTCCGCACTCTGAAGCTCGCTACACCCACTTGTAAGTGAAAACATACTGTAATTAGGCTACTGTGCTCAGTTCCCGTACTCTGCTCCCATTAGTTATTGATTATTGATTTCATATCTTGGTACACTATAGTGGTTTGTAGTGATCTCTGTGCAGATGCTGTGATGCCAAGTTTATCTCTTCTCAGGCAGTAATGAATTAGATGGTCCTTGTTTTCCATTTTGACATATTTTCTGCGGTCTAGCGCTACTTGATTCAATTGATGAATATGCCTGGTACATGCATTTTACTGCTTTTTTGATACTTTTTGCTTCTAGTTAATGAATGGTATAGTATCATGAAATGAATATGGACATTCTTCATGCTGTTCTATTTTGTTTCTTGCACTTGTTTTTCCATTAGATATGTATTCTGACTCAGCTTTGTTTCTTTCTTTTCCAGTTGGTGATCTGAACCATCTTATTTCTGCGACGATGAGTGGTGTTACTTGCTGCCTGCGCTTCCCAGGCCAGCTGAACTCTGACCTCCGGAAGCTTGCAGTCAACTTGATTCCTTTCCCTCGCCTCCATTTCTTCATGGTTGGCTTTGCACCACTGACCTCAAGGGGATCCCAGCAGTACCGTGCCCTCACTGTTCCTGAGCTGACCCAGCAAATGTGGGACGCCAAGAACATGATGTGTGCTGCTGACCCCAGGCACGGCCGCTACCTCACGGCCTCTGCTATGTTCCGTGGGAAGATGAGCACCAAGGAGGTGGATGAACAAATGCTGTACGTCCAGAACAAGAACTCATCCTACTTTGTGGAGTGGATCCCAAACAATGTGAAGTCGAGTGTGTGTGACATACCCCCCAACGGCCTGAAGATGGCGTCCACCTTCATCGGCAACTCCACCTCGATCCAGGAGATGTTCCGTCGCGTGAGCGAGCAGTTCACGGCCATGTTCAGGAGGAAGGCCTTTTTGCACTGGTACACCGGCGAGGGCATGGACGAGATGGAGTTCACCGAGGCCGAGAGCAACATGAACGACCTGGTGGCCGAGTACCAGCAGTACCAGGACGCCACGGCCGACGACGAGGAAGACGCGTACGATGACGAGGAGGAAGAGGAGGTTGCTGCCTAAGCCACCTGACCTTGTCCAGTCACCCGTCCGTCGTAGATGTGCCTTGTGTTACTACTATTCTACTGTCGATTTGGTGCTTGCGGTGCCGTTAGATCTCTAGGTGGTTTAATTGATGCTTCTAGATGCTCCTTGTTGCCTTTAGGAACCGCTTCTTGTTCTGTATGTTGATGGTGTGTTGACGCTGCGGATTACTACGACTAGATCCTGGAATTGTTTTTTGCTGGTTGCACCATGCATTGTGCTCGATGTTTTCTGCATCTCATTACTATGTAGTGTGGTTAGCTAACGGCTGTTCTTCAGAGGCAGCAATTCATACTGTTGCGTTTCTGAAGTTACATCTTTGAGTAAAGCTATGCATGTAACCGTGCGAGATCTTCTCGCTGTGACTTCTGCTGGTTTTCCCAGATGTAATCTGTTACATGTTCCAAGCACTGGTTACTTTCCGTAATGTTCGTATGGGAGCGTGGTATTGAGAGCGATGAAATATGTCATTATACTGCCCTAGATTTTTTTTTTCATATGCTCGTTAGCTCTACGTTTGAAATCTAGTTCGCTTGTGTCACTGGTTGTAGGACCGTCTCCACCGTGTAGTATGAACCGTAGCGCCATCCATCTCTGGCCTCTGGTGTGCACTCTGGATTTGGAATTTTTTTAGGATCTGCGACTTCGTTTGTTAGAGCAACTCCAGTAGTAGCCCTCAAAATAGGGTCCCTACTTTTTATTTGAGGGCTCTCCCTATTTTTGAGGGCTCTGTTTTTTGGGCTACACTCCAGCAGGAGCCCTCAAAACAGGACCCTCAAATTCATTCTTAGAGGGGATGACACATAGGACCCACCCTCATCCTCATCCTACTTTTGAGGGCCGAGGGGCAAAAAACTCACTCCAGCAGGGCCCCTACTTGAGCCCTCAAAAGTAGGGGCTCCCTCCAGACCCCCCAGGAATGAGGGCTCGAGGGGGAGAATTGAGGGCCCCTACTTTTGAGGGCTCAAGTAGGGACCCTGCTGGAGTGAGTTTTTTTGCCTCTTGGCCCTCAAAAGTAGGATGGTGGCTCAAGTAGGGGCCCTGCTGGAGTTGCTCTTAGGGTTTCAGGACTTACCACCCTATTGTCTCCGAATGGGGCGTTGGAGGCAAATTCTGAAGCGCCAACTCCATTTCTTGGATTTCAGGAGTTACCACCCCATTGTCTACATTGGATGGCAAATTTTGAAGTGCCGACCCCATTTGTTGGGATTTTAGGACTTACCACCCTATTCTATCTGTAACACGTGCAACGAGACAATGAACCGTATACTCTGAAATACCAACAGATGGAGGTTAACCAAAAAAAATTACGAGTGTTACTTGGTCGATTTCATTCTGGCGCAGCAAAGTCGTTGTAGTACAGCGGTGAGTATTTTGGCCTGTCACGTGGACGGCCCGGGTTTCATCCTCGGCAATGGCGAGATTCCATTTTTGCAGTTTTTTTCTTTTTTTTAATAGAAAAGGTCCATATTTGGTATATATACTTTTAAGTTGATCCCATTCACTCCTATACTATAAAGTCGGGTATTTAAACTCTACACTTGTAATACCAGATCAAACCTCCCTGGTGACATCTGACAGTGGTTTTGCGTTGACATGGCTTCTAGCTCAGCCCGTGGACCCAGGCGTTGGGTGAGCCACATGGGACCACCATGTCAATGAGATAAGAGAGAAGAGAGAGTTCAAATGGGTTAACCGCTGGGGCCCACTTGTTCGCAACCTAGAGCAGAGTAGTGGCTCAGAGCAAGTATAATAAGAGGCTGTTAGTAGGCTATATGCTGAGGTGGAGGAGAGAGAAGAGAGGTGGGCTGTAAGTTTACAGCCAGCTGAAGCACAAGAACCAAGAAACTTTGTGAGAGAAAGGGGTGGGTTATACAGCCTTCAGCTGGCTGTAAACTACTATATGAATGGGCTGATAAGTGGGCTGTAAGTGTCTATACAGCCAGCTGAAGGCTGTATTATTAGCCTTGCTCTCAGGCGTGGCTGCCGGTGGTAAATAGTAGAGGGGAACACGTGGGAGCAAGAGGGTGATGTGGGCGGTCTAGGGGATGTGTTTAGAGCAAGTTTAATAAGGTTGACTGTGCTAGCTACAAGGGAATCCATGTCAGCATAGTCCTATGTGGAGGAGAGAGCCAAGCCGGCTCCCATGCAAGAGTCAGGCTATAGCACAGGAAAAGAGGCGTTATCCATGCATGTACCAATAGAACTAACTGCTATACCCATGCATGTATTAAATTATCAATACACATGTATGTATTAAATGATTGAGAGCTCTTGTGGAGACAACTTATAGCCAGCTTATTGTATGAGTTAGCTGCATCATTATCTTTTGATGACATGGAAATGTATTGGAGGTAGCAGCTATCTATACTATTAAACTTGCTCTTACGGTGGTGGTGGATGGTTGGGAGTTGTCCGGGGGCGTGAACCATGGCGGTGGTGGTGGGCTAGCTTGCTAATGGCGAGGGAAGATGTGTACCGCGCTGAGCTAGAGGACAAAGGAAGCTGAGGGGGTAGTGAAGAAGCTCTCCAGTGAAGGAAAGGGAGGACAATGGTCAATGGGAGAGTCTGTGAGGTGCGAGGTGCAGCATTGCAACCACAACTCTTTGTCTTCTTCCTCGGTCAGCCAATCCTCAATTCACCCAGCACAATTTGTTCACCTCATGATGAATTGGATTTAAGAATACAGGGGGATCTTGTCCCCATATTTCTATTGGAACATGCATATGAAAGGTACGACTTCTCTTGTTGGTTGAAATTGAAATGTTACCTGGTAAAAAATGATACTTTTCTTGCTTGTCTAATTTCCTCATCAGAAATGTAAGGCTTGCCGATGTCCCCTAGTACATGTTAAGGTAAGCTCAAACTAATTGAACTAGCTTCACGAATTAAACCAAACATCTTAATTCCACTAGTGGTACCTCTTTTCTCCTCTGGGTAGGTAGACTCCAACCTTCACAGCACGCCAGATCTTCTCACAACATTCTTTGAGAAGATCACTACGTACGATGCCTCCAACGTCGTCTAGAAGACGACAACCTCTAAAAATAACAAATCAAGCCCTTGGCTTGACTCTCACCACATGCAACAAATGCACAACCTCAAGTGGATATGAAATCCATCTCTAAATGCAACACATATAATCTACAGCCTTTCTCCATCCTCACAAGATGCAACACATGCATAATTGAGAGGAGAACCTCACACTAGCTTAAGAGAATAAAATAGAGTCAAACAATCTTCTCTCCAACCGACCACAACAGGTATTTACATCCCACACAATAAAACTAGTCGTTGGGAACAAAATTAGGACAATCAGTAGTATGACCGTTGTAAGGCCAGTACTATCGCTCCCTCGTAACGGTCAGAAAACTAGATGTTACAGACTAGAATCGGCAGTACCGCCAACCATTGTTCGGTACTACCACTCGTGGTGGTACCGCTCCACATTGCGGAACTACCATTTTTAGGGGAGAACAAATCTCCCAAAAATGGTCTCTCTAGAAAGACATACCACAGATAAATCAGTCATACCACAACTCTGATCATATCACACCACATAAGTTAGTAGTACCGTAGGCTGGTCTGACCGCTTGTTAGATCAAGGAAGCCGACTAGAGGGTGCTGAATAGACGGTCTAAAAAATCTTATTCTAATTAATTATCAATTTCTATTTGGTTAAATCAAGCAAATAATGCGAAAACTTAACTAAAAAAGGTTTAGTACAAATAATGCCTAAAACAACCGAATTCACCTAAGTACACCAACAAGATAACCCTATGCCAGGGTTTGCAATTCTAGGATGGCAATCAACCAATTTAATTCTATGAATGTAAATTACTTGAATGTAAATTGAGCATAAGAAAACAAACCACAATTGACATGGTTGCTTTTTATCGTGGTGATTGGAGACTTGCTGGTCTCCCCTACTCCACGTTGAGGTTAGCACAAATAAATTGGACCTACTCCATGAATTAAGCTGAAACATCTCAATCCACTAGTGGTAGCTCTTTCTCGCTCTGGGTATGTGAGCTCCAACTTTCACAACTTTACTGGGTCTTCCCACAACTTTCTCCAAATATTCTATACAATTAAATCAAATGTTCCATTTATTTGTTGCGAATGTTCCGGTAATTCATATATGTTGTTCCATAGTTTTTTTTGGGAAAGTAGAAAGTTAGGAGAATGCTCCACACATTTGATTTCGTCTCATTGATGATGTTCTACGTATTAAGTTCTAAAGGGAATGACTATGTTCTAACGATTCATCGACGATGTTCCATGCATTAAAATTGTGTATTCTATACGTTTGATTTCAATGTTTCAATTGTTTGACGATGTTCCAATGGTAGGGCAAGTTGAATTGATCATGTGAAACACAAATCAAAGGCAACTAGTTGAACAAAATAAAAACAATAGATTAATAGTAGTAAAAAAATAAAACTGAGGAACAACAAGAAAACGAACTACAACATTAGACAAAAAAATGCAACTAAATGAAAAAAGAAACGAAGAAATGAAAAAAAAGAAGGCATTTAGTTATTTTTAGTACAAATAGTTATGCATGTGGAAACTATAGACCCTGTTATTTTGGGCCGCGACTTATGAATTTTGGCAATAGCTTATTAGTATAATAAATAGCGATTGTTGCAAGAAGTTAAAGCCAAAAACTGTCTAAAAAGTTGAAAATAATAGGGCGATAGTGATGCAAATGGTTCTTCAATTGTTGCAGCCTAAAAAAAAGTAAGAGGCCAACTAGTGCCCATATGTCCGATGGGAAGGTTCCTATCGGACGCTCCAGAGCAACATTGGTCCACAACTTTTGCAACATTCATAACTAATATGTGCAAAAAAAGTGCATAATAACAGTGGAATGCTAAGAAAAGTTTTTAAAAAGTATTACCTTCTCAGCAAAAAGAATTAAATGAGCCATGAATGTAGAACTTAGCTAAGTGCTAAAACAAAACCAAAAATTCAAGACAATAAATTTATGATCTTACAACATTTGGCTTCAGCTTCTGGCTTCAGCTTATTTTTGCACTATTCATAAATTTCGTCTTTTTTCTGAACTTTTGGCTTTTTTTTGAGTTTTTTTACTGGTTCTTTTTTTCCTCGTATTTGTTTACATTATACGTGATGGGCTAATATGTTTTTTCTATTTTTTAAATTTTTTAAATTTAATTATGGTAAATAAGCCTCTGTCAGCTACAATGCTTTTTTCAGCCAGCTACAGTGTTTTCAGCCATAAGTTATGAGGCTTTCAGCCGAACCATCACCACCAAAGTCTTAGGCGTTGGTTATGATGGGCTCAGCTTGCGATGCTTCGGGTCTTTAAAATAGTTTGTACGGAGTCATTTGGTTAAATAGAAGTTGCTAGAAGCGTTAGGATGCAACGAAGATATATAGACATATAACAAAGCATAAGGGCGATGAAAGGTGTTCGATACTTTTGATTGGCATCGAATGTATGTTTCGAAGCATTACCCGAACGTAATTAAGCTCCTGTTTTATATGGATGCGGTTTATGGTTAAAATTTTTAAATTTTAGCTATTTGCGACAGAGATTACTTGCTTGCGATTTTGGTTGATATAGATGTTAGACTTTTAACATGTACTATTAGTAACTTGTAAATCATATTTTGAGAAAATAATCTATTTAAAAGTTAGGTATTATAATAAAAATCAAAAGCTACTTTTAGAAGCGGTTAAGAATAGGCCTAACTCACTAACTCACGTGAGGTGATGGAGCCCATGGAAACCGAGCTCAGCCGCCGGACAACGCATCCCGAGGCTGCAGTCGGATTGCTAATTGGGCCGTGGGCTTAGGATGCTATGCGCCGCGCAAAGTATTTCTACATCCTCCTTTTTCCTTTTCTCTACGCGCTTCGTGGAGCGACGGTGGCGCTGCGCGTACACTTCCCGTCGGCGTCGTTTGAAACACGTACACCGTACACGCCAGACGGAGACGTATTTTAATTTCGCCGTCGACGCTGCTGCTGCACGAGTACCCTGGAATACCTACCCTGCCTGGGACACGTGCGCACTACTAAATACCAGCAGAATCAGCCGCTGGCTTTTGTTAACGAACAAATCGCCCCCGCCGTGGAAGATCGATCGAGCAGATCTTCTAGAAGATTCGCGGCGAATTGGCCAGAAAGCAACGCCTCTGACTATCCGTCTACTTTGGCACGCGCGTCTCACGTAGATCCATCGACTGTATACATACGTGATACGGCCAGGACATCGACACGACAGGGGAAAAAAAATCTTGCATCTTATACGGAGGATGCACCAGTACTGGAGTAACTGGCGACCGGCGACCGCACTCGCGTGGACGCAGGCAGCCATGGCCTTCCGTGACCGACCGTGCGCGTCCGTAGCCCGGCTCGTACGGTTGGCCTTTCTGGCCACGGTGGGGACCGCCCAGTGACACCGCGACCGTACGTGACACGGAGGGACGAGAGCTGGCCAGCTGGAGAGAGGGACTCGTGGGCCCCACCTGGAATATACATTGGTGCAGTGCTGAATGCCCTATGAACTTTTAAAATAATAATGGAGAAGTCGTTCTATGCGGCGCTTATCTTCTCTCTCCTTTTTTTTGGATGGTCTGAATTGTCCCAACATTTGCTACCCCGTTGGATTTTTTTCCTCATCAGTTCATAGGGATCTTTCCTATGATGCATCTGTGAAAGTTGTGTTTTAAAGATCATATTAATTTTGGAAATAATATATATTTGTGATAGGAGGAAGTAGCTCCAAGCTACCCTTTTGTCTAGCTAAGCTAGCTATATATATAGCATGGTCCAGCGATGTATGTGAGCGTGAAAATTGGCGTGTCCCTCCCGTGAAACCTGACAAGTATAGCAGCACTAAGCACCATCTTAACATGATTCGTTTTTTTTTAAGTCCCCATCTTAGGTCCTGTTTGGATCCCTTGACTAATTTTTAGTCACCTAAAGTTTAAGTCTAGTTCATTCAAATAAGTGAACTAAGGCCCTGTTTGGATCCCTCCATCTAAAGTTTAGTTACTAAAGTTTAGGTCTAAAGTCTCCAAACAGGTAGTCTAAAATTAGATCTAAACTTTAGCTAACCCCTAAAAAACACTTTAGACCATTAGACCACAAAACTGTGCTAAAGTGGTCTAAAGTTTCAGTTTATCCCGGTTCCCGCATGGAAAAGACGGATTTGCCCTCGCGAAAAATCATCCTCCCACGAAAAAAAAGACTCCACGGGCGGCAACTTCCTTCGCCTCCGCACAAAAAAAATCTCCACGGGCGGCAACTTCCTTACTTCCCCCGCCGATTCCCGCCGAACCCGCCGCCACCCAGCCATACCACCACCGCCCGGCCTTCGCACCGCCGCCCCCGCCGACCATCCCACCGCCCCGCCGACCATCGGGTGGCAACTTCCCCGCCAGGACTCCTGACGCCCCCGCCGAACCCACCGCGACCCAGCCATCCCACCGCCGCCCGGCCTTGGCACCGCCGCCCTCGCCGCGCATCCCACCACCACCGACCATCCCACCGCCGTGCCCTTCCCCGCCTTCCTCTCATGGATCCCGTCGACGATGCGTCCATGCGCCCCCAAGATCCCCTCCCCTATGATTTCTTCTCCCAAACCGATCCCGTGCCCTCCAGTGAAGAAGGCATGTTCGGTCTTGATCTGAACTCGTCCTCAGCTCTTGATTTCCCGCACATGGGGTCGTACCAAGAGATTCTTGAATCGGCGCCGGTTGAAGATGGAAGCAGTGGTGGCCGTGGCGCTCGTGGCGCCCGTGGCGTCAGAGGCAGCCGTGGCGGGTCTGGCGGGCGTGGAGGAACTGGAGCTGCTGCTGGCACAGGCGGCCGTGGTGGCCGTGGCGGCGTTGGTGGATCTGCCGCTAGCAGAGGCGGTCGTGGTGGCCGTGGCAGCGTTGCTGGGCGTGGCGGGCGTGCTGGAGCTGTGCCGCGGGCTTCTTCTTCTCCAATGCCGTTCCGCGCTCCTCGCACGGCTCGAGCACCTAACAATGGTGGGCGTGGAGGCTCTCGGTCTGAAGTCGCCACTACGCTACCATCCAGTGCAGCAGCTGCGGGTGGCAGCTCGTCAAGCCACCAAGGCCCTCTACAATATGAAGATCCTGTGGGTATGACCGAAGAAAATGACGCAATAGGCGGTGGCTTTGGAGGTGCAGGTATTGAAGAAGAGGATGAAACTCTTGGAAATAATTTTTCGGTGAGCACACCTTACTTGATCCAACTTCATATTCAAGGGTACAATCTTATAGTTGTTGACTCCCCTTGGAAGAATGGATGTGTTCTTCAGAAAATTAAATATGTTGATTGGAATTTTAGTTTGATTTGTCAGCTCATAAATACAAAAAAGTTCTTACCATCTGTAAACATGGTGATTTATATTAGATTTCAAGTAACTATTGGGTTATGAAGTAATGTGACTGTCACTGTCATTGAAGAACATTTGGAGGGGAAAATGAAACTATATGGTACAAAGATTTGAAGAGCTATGTTTGTCAGGCACAATCTCAAAATATTCTAACGCTTCTTGGCTTATCTCTTATCGTTTGGTGTGCTCATTAGTCATCAGTCATCTGTCACACAGGTTTGGTAGACAATGAACTAATTTATAATGGTAATGTTTTGTCAGTTTGGAAACAAGGTTTGGCTTTATTGGGAGGTCGAGGCAGTAGTATTCCATAATACCATAATCTTACTGCTACATGTGTGATGTCTCAGAACCCAAGCTGGTTTAAAACTTTCCCTTTCCCTAGTTTTGCAAGCTGCAATTACAAAGAAGCCGGGAGTAATAAAACGAAGAGAAATTAAGGAAAATGATGAGTTTGTAAATGATTTCACTTGATTTAAAATTGCTTCAGAAGTTTGCCCTTCTGATTATTTTGAGAAGAAATTTGTCATCCACCATGCTCTGAATGTTAGCATTTGCCATCTAGCCACGATTTGTAGTTAAGCTAAAGGTTGTCAACAACATCCAGTTTTTGTAACTAATTATACACTTACAGTTGACCAAATGCTATATCTCATCCCCCCCCCCCAAAAAAACAGAAGGTAAAGGATAAAGTATAGTTCCATATGCAAAAATTCCAGACAAATTTCAAATTCAATCTTAACTATCTAGATTTTTATTTCAGAATCCTGCATATGAAATCCACATCCTGAGCAAAATAGTTGTGTGATAGTATATAGTACACTAGCATGGTTCTGTTAGAACCACTAGCTTTTAAGGAATTATGAAATCTGTACTAAAACTACAGGCCAAAAGTTTACCATGAATGATCAAATATGATAAATTCACAGCATCATTTATCATCTTTTATTGCATGTGCCAAACAAAAGAAAAAATACAGTCGTTTTCATATCCTCTTGTTCTCATATGTGTACAAGCTCCTTTTTGTTCACTCAATCAAATGGTCAGTTATTTGCTACTTACATGAGTGCCATCACGACCAGCCAGTGGTGAATCATTCACACCAAGGCATATATATAGCCCTTTTCATGGTCAGCTCATTTGTGTGATATACTGATATAACCATTTGACTTCACTTTGCCAAACAACCTACTAGGTACTAAATCCTACAGTGTGGTTTAATCTCTAAAGAGATTCTGTACTTCAAACTTTCTGTAGTGTTAAGGTTTCAGGTTGCTGTTTCTTAAATGTTTCTTTGATCAGTAGTGTTAAGGTTTCAGGTTGCTGTTTCTTAAATGTTTCTTTGATCAGTTGCAATTATACTTATATAATCATTTTAGGTGGGTAATCGATTTGACAAGGCAAATTGGTCTGCTGAAAATACTTCTATTTTCTGCGACATTTGTCTTGAGGAAAAGAGGGCAGGCAATCATAGCAATGGATTCATTACTAACAGGGGTTATGTGAATATAGCTGAGAAGTACTACATTAGTACCCACCTAAAACACAGTAGGAAACAACTGAGAAACAGATGGGATCAATTGAAGGGGCTCTATCAGTTTTGGCTGTACCTCAACGGACACACTGGTTTGGGACGCAATGCTAATGGCTCAGTGATGGCTGATGATGATTTCTGGGATAGACACACAAAGGTAATAATAACACCGTTTTTATGTCAATTAGATGGTTGATCCATTTGACCGCAAAGTAATGTTGTCATTGGTTTACTTTATTTCAGAACAAACCCGACTGGCGGAGGCTGAGAACTGGACCTCCAGACAATCTTGCACACCTGGAGGAAATATTTGAATATGTCGCTGTTGATGGGTCTTCAGCATGTATGCCTGGTGAAATAATTGGAGATGGAAATGATGAGAGTGAGGAAGACCAAGAGGAAGATGGGATGGAAGACAGCCCAATGAGTGTTAGTACCAGGAAGAGATGCAGCAGCACTACTACTACTGCCATGAGTCCGACAAAAAAAAACAAAGAGTCCTATGGTGAAGGTGCTGAAAGGAATACTTGACAACTTCAAGGAAGAAAGTTCAGGCGAGAAAATGGCCAAATCAATGAAGAAAGCTCTCCAATTGGCAGTGGAAAGTGGGGCAGCAGAAGATAGTATTGAGTATTTCATGGCTACCACTTTGTTTGTGAAGGCTGAAAACCGCGAGGCATTCTTCAACTTCACCACAAAAGAAGCTAGGCTTATATGGTTGAAGAGGTGGTGCACCATGAAGAAGTTGTACTAGATGAACTAGGCTTATATGGACAGCACTAGTGCCTATCTTTATTTGCATGAACTTACTTTGCATGAACTTACTATAATCATGTTTGCTTATTATTATTGTTTGCTTGAACTCTGTTTATTGTCAGCGTGGTGTAATGTTTGCTTGAACTTTGTTTATTGACAGCAGTAGTGCCTCTCTTTATTACTGTAATCATGATCTAACATGTGGGGGGTGCCCTATTTGTAGACGAATTTTTCATCAAGTGATGATGAAGACAATGCACTTGAGGCGGCACAGGAGCATCGTAAGAGGAAACGACAATTTGCTGCCATTGCTTGCATTATTGGTACGTACTATCATGAAACTTACATGAACAAATCCAAGCAGAGGATTGTGGTTGAATCAGGCATTGATTGGGTTATGAGGACATTGAACCATTCTAGATCTTGTTACGACATGTTTAGGATGAGTAGGGAAATGTTTTACAGACTGCATGATTTGCTAGTTACATCATACGGCTTGAAGTCATCATGTAAGATGTCGTCGATGGAAGGTTTGGCCATGTTTTTATGGATGGTTGGTGCCCCTCAATCGGTTAGACAAGCAGACAATCGTTTTGGGAGGTCAATAGAGACGGTCAGTAGGAAATTTGATGAAGTATTGCAGTGTGTTTACAGGCTCTCAGCAGATGTTATCAAACCAAATGATCCAGAATTTAGAACAGTTCACCCTAGGTTGGAAGGACCTCGATTTCATCCTTTTTTTGATAATTGTATTGGAGCCATAGATGGGACACATATACCAGTTGTTGTGCCAGTGTCAAAGGTCGTTCAGCATACGGGTCGACATGGTTACACGTCCCAAAATGTGTTAGCCATTTGTGACTTCAATATGAGGTTCACCTTTGTTCTCGCGGGATGGCCGGGGTCAGTCCATGATATGAGAGTGTTCAATGATGCTACAAATAAATATGGTCACAAATTCCCACATCCTCCACTAGGTACCACCAATTATTCGTATGGAATGTCATTTGGTATCTCATATAATATTTATAGTTTTAAAATATTTGTGCTTGATTCTTTTAGGTAAATTTTACCTCGTTGACTCGGGCTACCCTAACCGACCGGGTTATCTTGCACCATACAAGGGGGTAAAATACCATCTGCCAGAGTTTAGACAAGGACCAAGACCTAGTGGACGAAATGAGGTATTCAATTTTCATCACTCATCTCTTCGCAATGTCATAGAGCGTTCTTTCGGTGTTTTGAAGATGAAATGGAGGATCTTGTTGGGCGTACCGTCATATCCGATGCCAAAGCAAAGCCAAATAATACTGTCATGCATGGCTCTCCATAATTTTATTCGTGAAAGTGCAATAGCAGACGCGGACTTTGATAGATGTGATCGAGATGAAAACTATATGCCAATGACTGAGGAACCTTCATCTGAGCCAAGGGGTGGCAATCGACATGGCGGTGGCGAGGATCATAACATGAATACCTTCCGTGATAACATCGCTAACGCGTTGTTTGCTAGGCGAGAGTGATGTACATAATGTTGTTATGCGCTGTCATTTTCTAAGAATGTACGTGAAAATTGCTGGCATGTGACGTTTATTAAAAAAAATCATCTGCTTCAATTGTTGTAACATTGTATTTGCTTTGACGTGAGGTATTGACGTACAAAGAAAAGCCTTTTTTCATACGTATAAGGCGGCAGAAATTATTCATACGTATAAGGCCTTATTTTCTTTTTCAGCCTTTGTATAAGGCGGCATCTTAGCTTTTGCCGACGATCAGCTCAAAATCTAGCGCAGGCCTCCTTCCGTCCTCACAAGTGAGCTGAAAGGACTTTGACCACGTGACGAATGACCACGTATGAATTTATTGAATCGGGATTAGTTCAACTGCTCAAAATTTCAGGGGTACAAAAGTCCATTTATTGAATTAGAACTAAACTTTAGTTCATGATCCAAACAGTCCTGTGGTCTAAAGTTTAGTGGCTAAAGTTTAGTTGTCTAAAGTTTAGTCCAAAACTTTAGACAACTAAACTTTAGACCATGGGATCCAAACAGGGCCTAATACCTGGACTAATTTTTAGTTCATCCTCAACTAGCTATTAGTTCATTAGTTGACAAATGTGGACTAAAAGGTGGTACCAAACAGCAAAAGACGAAAATACCCCCGCTACCCTTTCTCCACTACTCCACATGCAACACACTAACAAATATAGGGGTATAAATGTCTTTGCCCATGAAAGTCACCACCTTTTAGTCCATGTATCCAAACAACACTTGACTAATTTTTAGTCACCTAAAGTTTAGTCACTTAATTTTTAATCCACCAACTAGTGAACTAATAATTAGTTTTAGGCCCTGATCAATATGGCTTCAGCTTATTTTGGCACTATTCATAAATTTCGTCTTTTTCTGAACTTTTGGCTTTTTTTGAGTTTTTTTACCGGTTCTTTTTTTCCTCGTATTTGTTTACATTATACGTGATGGGCTAATATGTTTTTTCTATTTTTAAATTTTTTTAAATTTAATTATGGTAAATAAGCCTCTGTCAGCTACAGTGCTTTTTTCAGCCAGCTACAGTGTTTTCAGCCATAAGCCATGAGGCTTTCAGCCGAACCGATCACCACCTTGCGATTCAAACTGGCCCTTAATATACATGTTGTTTTGCTGCTCGCGCGCGTGGGCGCGCAGCGCAGGCCGCGCCGTCCCGACCACGTACGACGTCCCGCCCGCCGGCCCGCCGGTTTTGCTCCAGGTCACGGCGGGGCCCACCAACCGGCGACCTTTCTTGCTCGCGCGTGACTAATTACCTCGAACGGCGAGTCGATAATTAAGAGCATGGACGGTCGTGTGCGCAGCCACGTACGTACGTGTGCGACCGGCCTGTCCATTCGCGCTCCGGCACGTCGCGTGGACACAAGCACCACAGGACACGATAGGGCCGGCCGTACCAAGTAGCGACGTCAGTGACTGGAATTGCATTGAATGCCATACTGATTTATTTGACGTCCTTAAATCTAAAATCTTTTTAACAATATAAAAACATATTAGCCTATCACAGAAAATACAGATAAATACAAAACAGAACAGAAAAAAACTTAGAAAACTAAAAAAACAAATAAAATTTTAAAATAATAGAAAGTAAACTAGAATCTAGAAGCTCGAACCGTTGCTCCGTGCACGGCACGACGACTCAAGACTCACTACAGCCGTACGTCCGTGTTATCCACGCGCGCTCCCTCTCTCTCTCTCTGTGTCTTCCTGCTGAAACGCGACAGCTCCGCGCGCACAATAGTGCACTACGTCGCGAGTGACTCGGAAGCTGTCACTGTTTTGTTAGACTGCACGTCTGTACACGTGGACTTCAAGAACATTCGTCCATGCTGGGAACTCCATGTACCATGCAACCAGAACATTCGTCCAGCACAATGTAGAGTGCAAATAGCAAAGCTGCACTGATTCGCCGCGTTCGAGTGGACCGAGAAAATGGTACCGCTCCTGTCATTTCTTTTACAAATAATTTTACCTTAGAATTTAAGATGTAGTAGAGTTTATCTCCATGTGTTAATTTGAAGTTGTATCCAACTTAAAATCCTAATACGTATGCTATTAAGAGTTTATTAGCCTATATATTGAGAAGACTTATAGCCAGCTTTGTAAAAAAAAGTAAGAAAGAGGAAATAAGAGAATAGAGAAATTCAAAAAATTTCTCATGTTCTTTTAGTTTATTTGCGATATGCGCTTGATCAAAGTTTTAACGGTTTCTATTTTACTCGGTACTTTTTGATATATACACGTAACCAGGTAATCAATTTTTGAAAAGAATGTGACCGAACCTAGGAACTGACAAAGTGCCTAGTAGTACGTATTTAGAACAAAACTTTTGGTACAAAGTGCAAATAGATAGGATTTGGTAGATGGGGAGAGGAGGATACTTGGAGCAAGTACAATAGTATAGTCAATTAGTGGCTATAACACTTGTCTATTTTATCTATAGTCTTCAAAAAAATAGTTCATACAATAAGACAGCTATTACAATAACTATTTGGCCCCACGTGTAAGAGAGTGAAATGCATATTTTTACGTGCTATAACTAGCTGTAATTTAGTAGCCAGCTTCCTTCTCTCTCTTCCTTTCTCTCTCTGCCACGTAAGATTTTGTTGATAATATATTTGGTATAGTCTGCTGACTAAGCTTTATTGTACTGCTCTTATATAGCTTGAGGATGATTGTCATCTGTTTGGATGTGACGGAAGAAAATTCGAGTATTTTTTTAACCAAATAACACTCACATCCTCCTAGATAGCACCAAGCGCACAAGGCAGTGTAGCACCACTTTCAGCACGCACTGCTTCCCCCCTCGGATTTTTTAGCAAGTGGCTAGTGCTAGGGCTAGAAGATCGAGCCGGCCATTCTCTCCGTCTTGTCCTCGAAAGGTACACGCCTGTCAAGGCTGAATAAAACAAGGTTATCACAAATTCTAGTGCTAGTGCTAGAAGATCGAGCCGGTCATTTTCTCCGTCTTGTCCTCGAAAGGTACACGCCCGTCAAGCCTGATTAAGGTCCCACTTCAATCAATATTCTTTTTATCCTTTTGTTTTCCCTTATTTTTTTCATTGTGCATAACAATATAATATTTTAATTTTTTTTCTTTATTTTTTCTTAGAAAAATCTAACCACCGCTACGATGTAATTTCAAATATAAACCAAAAGCCATAGTCAGAATCTTAAGCCGTAATCCGGTTGGAGCTCCAAGTGGCTTAATTTGGCTTTCTAGCATTTGGCTTTCAGAAGTTAGAAGTCGGAATGAACGCGTCAGCTTTTTTTTTGTCTTTGTATTGTTCGTGGAGATATAACAATGTTTTTATTTTTTTCTCATTTTTCTTTATTTTTCTTCAATTAAATGACTTGGAAAAAGTTAACAGCTGCTACAGCGCAATTTCAGCCAAAAGACATCGGTCAGAAGCTAACAGCCGCAGCCGGCTGGACCACGCCCTAAACAAGGTTATCACAAATTCGCCGACATTCGTATTGGCTGCAGATGATGACTTTTGACTAAAAATAAAATAGTAGCGGATGAAAGAAGTGACTTTTAGAAAGAGAGCGTGAGCAGTAGGAAAAGTGGGGTATAGATACGTACACGAGACAGGGGCAAGAGGAGTGGAGTGTGTGATGCGCCTGTGACCCCTACCTTATCTTTTGAACGAGACAGAAACAAGAGGATTGAGGAAACCGCTTCAAAAACAAGAGTTTATATTGGTTTCTAACTTCTCTAAACAGGAACCGATACAACGCCCATACCATGCATGTTTGAAGATATCTACAAGATTTACAAGCAAGCTCAGTCTGGTCGAAGTTAAAGTAGTAGTAGTAGTCAGGGGTAGATTCAGCCTATGGTAGCTTGGACTTTAGCTCCGAGCATAAGATATTTGTCAATGCAAAGTCCAAGTTAGCTAGCGACGTAATCTTTTTTTAGCCCAGGTAATATTGGTCTTCAGCTCTCTACAATCTAAGGCGAAAAAAAAATCCTAGATCCATCATAGATAGTACTGTAGTTTGTGCTCGAATATTTTGTCCATGTCTATGCAATCTTCTAACCTTGTGGAGCACCGTATCGTATTCGTTTATCTTATCTTCCATGCCTTTCATATAAAAAAAAATGAAGAATCTCTCGTGCATCCCATCCGTACAACTGCATGTACGTGCAAATCGTGCGGTCCTCCTCGCGAAAACGACGCACGAGGGCACGACCTCTGGAGCCCGGCACCACCAAGGAACAATCTTTTCTACAGAAAGGGAAAGGTAAAGGAAAAGTAAATAATCAAGCACAATATTCTCTGAATTTTTTTTATTCATAGTAACAAATAAACCCTGAACCACAAAAGTAAGCAGGGCAGAGGGAAATTTACAGCTCTAGGAAGGACGTCGGAAGGAGCTGCGTCCACTCCTGGTCGCACTCCGAAGGAACGTCCAACTCTGGTCGCCGCCGGCGGTGGGCCCTCTGGCTGCCTGGCCTCGGCGTGTTCAACGCAAGTGGCCGCAGGAGGCGGCGGAGGCTTTATTCTATACGGTTTTTAAAAGTGGTTTTTAATTTTTGTTATAATATTTAATTTTCAACAGAATATTTTTTTAAAACGAGGTCTACAAGTTAATTGTAGTATATATTGAAAGCTCAACATCTATATAAAACAAAATCACAAGCGAGTATCTCTCTGTAATTTCTGTCGTAAACAGCCAAAATTTAAAAATTTTAGCCAAAAACTATAAGTCGCAGCTAAAAAGAACATACCCTCAATTTTTCACAAGCTGTGAAGAAAACCTGATCAAATTCAGTACCCTTCAGGCCTCTTCAGTTCTTCGTAACTCACGAGGTCTCATCCATTTGCACACATGAGCTATTGCCGTGAACAAGAATCAGTAAACTGAACAAGAATCAATTAAAGAAAGAACAGAGGTTCAACACCGGAAATACATGTGCCCCATTCAGAAACACATTGCTACTACATACCGACATCTCAATGCTCTTTAACTTGCACAGAACAGGCGCGCATCTCACACACATCTTTTGCACAAATAAACTTAGCATTAACCTACAAGTCATAGATATCATTAGTCTAAACTTAATCACTGGAAATGAATCTAATGGCCTTCTTCTTGGGTCCTTCAAGATCGCAGGGGTTGAAAGATCATCATGTTGATGTACACCTCGATCTCTCTCCATCCTACATGCATCTGTGTATGCGACCGCTACAGCTTAGTGCTCTGCAAATCAAGTTTTGAACCCCAAGTCATCTCTCTATCACATTCTATTTTATTTACAAGATTGGGCTCACCTTTCCTACATTGCTAATTACTTATTTATTGATTACCATTAATAAAAAAAAAGATCGGCAATATTCCAACACGCTTATACTAATCCTATTCTTTTCGAGTGAAAGGCGCATCGACCTATAAATTAGCAATGTGAACATACATCGCTGTCGGATTGGGGAGAAAAACTGGGCTACTCTTTTGACGAGAGCCGAGCCGCCAAATCTTGTTGCCGTGCAGCTTGGACGTGGAATCAAACAAATTAACGTCATGGTCGCCGCGCGTGGGGGGCATAGGGCGTCTCCAACAGCTGGCTATTTAGCTAGCTAGATCTGATGTGGCAAGGAAAAAGTAGGAGAGAGAGTAGTCACTAGCGACGAGCAAATAGCTGATCTATTTCACGTAGTCTAAGAACATGAGAGAGGAGCATGTGGGTCCAACAGTATAAAATAGTCTTTACTTTTGTCTCTCACCTCCACGTCAGCTGACTATATAGCTAGTACTAGCTATTACCATTGGAGATGCCCATATATGCGATCGAGATCCAGGCACTATATATGCCCTATGTAGAACGACGACCAAGCCAATTAATTAGCGCTGCAGGTGCTAGTAGCCACACATTACTCCATTGAATATATATGCAATTTCCCTGCTCAGTTAGACTTAACCTTCTGGCTTATTTTCCAGTATTCCTAAATTCTATTTTTTTTCTAGTTTTTTTGACTTTTTTTAGCTTTTTTGCCGGTTCTTTTTTCCAGTATTTATTTGCATTGTCCATGATAGGTTAACCTGTGTTTTTTCTATTTTTTATTTTTTTAAATTTAGTTATATCAAATAAGCCATCATCAGTTACAGTATAATTTCAGTCAGCTACAGTGCAATTTCAATCATAAGCTAGCTTATTTCAGCTCAATCGAGCGGCACGTAAATTACTTGCTAGTTTCATATGCCAGTGGGATAAGGAGATCAGGAGTGGAGGAATTGATCGATTAGGATACGTGTGCGCGCTCGCGCGCGCTCACACATATTGTTAGAAATAATCTTGACTTAGAGTTCAAGATGTGTAGAGTCTGTCTCCGTGTATAACTCAGATTGAAGTTGTGTCTAACTTGAAGTCCGAATACATATATGAGTAGGAGATTATTAGTCTATATATTGAGGAGACTTGTAGCCAATTTTGTAAGAAAAGCAAGAAAAAGGGGAACAAGTAAGAGAATAGAGAAATTCAGAAATTCTTCTGTGTTCTCTCCGTTTATTTGCGATATGTACGTTTTCTCCTGGATCAAAGTTTTTACAAATGGTATCAGAAGAATTTTTTTTTTCGGTGTGATCTCTCATCGAAACCTGACTTGAACTCCAGGTGCAGCCATCCCTCGGTTCGGCAATAAAAGGCGCAACAGTCCTTCGGATACAGAACGACAGTCTAAGGTGCAAAACATAGCAAGGTGTGTTGTCCGGAGGCAGCGAAGCAGAAGTCTACGGAAATACTAGTCTGGAGTTCTCGACGAACTGTTGTTTCCGCGTTGTGTTTGGTACTTACTAGCTCATACGTGTTACACAACTTATTTAGACATGGCAAGCCATATTTTGGCTGGCTTACATAGTTACATTGTCTTGCTGGCGAGATTAATTTTTGGCGAGATTGGGGTTAGGGACATCAAGAAGTGTGTCGTCATCCAAACTCAAGTAAGATAAAAAGGAACCAGAATATTAAAAATATGTGTCACCGTTCTGTGTCAAGTATGGGTTTAGTAAGTCGTAGTTGAGACTAACTCCCTCAATGTTTTAGAATCTTTGTATCTGGATGACCAGTACCAGTTGAGTTGAGCTCCTACATGTAGTTTGCATGTAGAACGCTTTATGTGGAGACGTGGCTGGTAGTTCATAATGCATTGGGACTAAAACTTGAGTATGTCAAGTCAAGATTAAAAGGGAGATTGTTAGAAATAATCTTGACTTCAAGTCCAAGACGTATTAGAGTCTGTCTCCATGTGTAACTTAAGTTGAAGTTGTGTCAAACTTAAAGTCCGAATACATATACTAGTAGAAGATTATTAGTCTATATATTGAGAAGGCTTGTAACCAGATTTGTAAGAAAAAAATAAACAAAAAAACAAAGAAAAAAGGGGAGCAAATAAGAGAACAGAGAAATTCAGAAATTTTTTTGTATTCTCTCTATTTTATTTGTAATGTGTGTGTTTTCTTTTGAATCAAAGTTTTAACGCATATATATCTGTGTGTGTGTGTGTGGGGATCTTGGATTAGGTCGGAGCAATATAATCTTCTTGACGTATAACATTATCGACGGTATATGCATTCCGAAACGTAAATGGCCACATGGGCGGATCCAGAAAAAGTAGCCGGAGTTACAAAACTATAATATCATCAGAGCTACGAGGTCCAACATTTTTTTAAGGTAACTCTCCTGCGTGCAATGAGTGTTTTCATGGGCTGGTGTCTAAGGTCGCGCAAACACGTTAACCCAACTATTATATTGTAGATCTGATAATTGGTTTCTTAATTTCTTTTTTTTGTTTTAACTATTTTTATTTTTTTATATTATCTACGAAGATATAATAATATTTTTATTTTTAATTAAATAACTTAGAAAAAAGTGAATAGAAAAAGTGAATAGCTGCTCTAATATAGGTGGTGATCGGTTCGGCTGAAAAGCTCATGGTTTATGGCTGAAAACACTGTAGCTGATAAAGCCTTATTTAGCATAATTAAATTTTAAAAAATATAAAAATATAAAAAAATATGTTAGCCCATTACGTATAATACAAACAAATACGGGAAAAAAGAACCGGCAAAAAAGCTCAACAAAAAGCCAAAAGTTCAGAAAAAGACGAAACTTATGAATAGTGAAAAATAAGTCAGAAGCCAGAAGCCGAAGCCGAGTTGATCAGGGCCATAATTTCAGTTAAAAGTTAAAATCAATAGTCGACAGTCAGAAATTGTAAAAAAAAACCGAATTTTTGCCTTTGTACATACGTCTGTACCAGCTCGTGCTCCAGCTCTCCACCTTTCTTTACTGCTACGCGCACGCATGCGCCCTGACAGACTCTCCTAGGAAAAATTCTATTGTGTAACCGTGACACAGCAGAGTTTGTGTAACTTACAAATGAGGAAGCGACACATGGCGTGAAGTACTGCAGCAACACTGTAGTCCGTATAAAAATATTTTAAAAATTGTTTCGGTACTGTAGCAACAAATTTAAAAATATTTTTTGTACGGACTATAGTGCTGCTATAGTACTTTATGCCACCTGCCATGTTCTTATTTGCTGATTACACAAACAAAACTGTGTAACGGTTACACTATAGAATTTTTCCTCTCCTGGACTACATTGTTGTTGTTTTCTCGTCTTCCTTTTTCTTACTGATCGAATTCGCGCAGGTGATTGGCCTCGAGATGATAGGATCGTGCTGTGCAGGGCGGACCGCTCTCCAATGCAAGTGGCTTAGTTTGAACTAATTCCTACCTGCTCTTATCATGGCACCGCCACAAGTATCCGAGTAGCACACAAGGGATAGCGGTGTGCCTCTCAAGCGATAGGGCGAACCGTCAGCATGAAATGGAATCAGCAGGTGTGCACACAGCAAATAAGATGGAATCAGCTACGTGCGAGGGAATTTTGGTCAAAAATAGCACTGTTGATCATAAGAATACCAGATCTAATTCCTAGAGCACTGCAATCCTATTTGTAGCCCCCTTTCCCACCGCATGATTCAGGGCTTGTTCTTTTCGGCTGCGACTGCGGCTTATGGCTGAAATTTTTGAATTTTGGCTGTTTACGGTACAGATTATGGAGAGAAAGATACCCACTTGCGATTTTGGCTGGTACAGATGTTGGGCTTTTAACGTGTAGATCGTTTAACTTGTAGACCACGTCTTGAGAAAAGACTCCGATTAAAAGTTAGGTACTGTAGCAAAAGTCAAAAGCCGCCAGCTTGTGAGGTAAAGAACAGACCCTCACACGTGTCAGGCTCCAGAAATCCCGCGGTGGGACAGGGGTTAAAAATAGAATTATGGTGTTTCGAATCCTAGATCTGGTTTTCTCTTGATCAACAGTGTTAATTTTGACCAGAATTTCATGCGAGGAAGGAGTGTTCGGTAACACGAATTACAAAAAAGAAATAAAAAGTGCACAAAAAAGTTGCGGCTTGTGCGCTTTTATTTAAGCACGGGGCAGCAGAGCAGAGCAGAGGAGAGCACACCATCCAGTACAGCCGCAAACTAACAAACGCCTTCACCCCTGTGCTCCTCCCTCCCCCGTAGCTAGCGCCATGACGCGCCTCCTCAGGCGGTTCTCCCGCGTCGCCGCGGCCGACGACGACCGCGCCGCCTACCCCTCCGCGGCGGCGTACCAGCAGCTCCGGCCGAAGAAGGCGCCGCCGGCCGCGCGGGTGCCGCAGGGCCACGTGCCAGTGTGCGTCGGCGAGGAGGGCGAGCCCGTGGAGCGCTTCGCCGTGCGCGCCGAGCTGCTGGGCAGCCCGGCCTTCGCCGCCCTCCTCCTCCGCGCCGCCCAGGAGTACGGGTACGGCCACCCGGGCGCGCTCCGCATCCCCTGCCCTGTCTCCGACTTCCGCCGCCTCCTCCTCAGCCTCTCCGACGAGCCCGCCGCCGACTGCTAGGCCCCCTCCCGGCCAGCCTCCCCTGCTCTTCTTGGCTCTTGCCACCGGACGACGCGCAGCTCATTTCCCATTTTACGGTTTTACCCCTTGCCCGAATGTACATACAGACTACAGAGACTGATGATGTGATGCAGAGCGGAGGGCAGGATGGCGATTTAGTACTAGCTTTGTGACTCTTTTTTTACCACTAGGTGAGCTGCCTGATGGCAAGAACTATGGGTGTTCTTTTTTTTCTACCCCTTCTAGTTCTAGGACTTGCAGTGTTAGTTTTTGTGTGTGCGAGAGAGTGTTTTGCTAGGGATTAATTCTGATATATTCGGTACTAACCATCCATGTGAATGTGATGTACTTCCTTGAGGGTGGTTTCATGTGATATTATGGAGGTAGTAGTTTTTTTACTACTAGTACATTGCTGTGTTTCTTTAATCCCTTTTGTTCTCCATCTGTTTGCCTTGATCTCTGAGATCTGGTAGTAGCGGTGTCTTTATCCTCCCCTAATTAGAACACATGAATTTTACATGAATTTTAATGGGATTTTGCATGAAGACGGTATAAAATATCTGAAATTCCTACCGAATTCCGAACATTATTGTCTTATATCGACTTCCTTTTATTGCATTGCACTTTGGTAAGTTAACATTGGTGCAAGCTGTGATGCCGAGCGATGTGGTCCCGGCAAAGATGGCGAGCCTACTGATTAAAGCAGAATCTGCTGAAGAAAGATGGACAGCGCGCGCTTCCATCTTCAGTCCGCACAGGCCCTCTGCAGCAACCGTACGCATGTATTTTTATTACATCAAGACAAACAAACTATATATTTGGAGCATTTATACAACCAATGTGGTGTACGAGCAAGAAGATGTTCATCTAACTTGAAAGATTCATCGAGATTAAAAGTTCAGAAAGAAAAAAATTGTAGCCTGCCTCTGAATTGCACTCTGAATGTCTGTCCGATCTGTCACAGATTGTTCATCAAAATTTGGTCGGTATATTCCACAATGCTCTGCCCGATCTGTCGCAGATTGTTCATCAAAATTTGGTCGGTATATTCAGCAATGCTCTTATCATACAGATAGGACGAAAGATTGTTCATTTTAGTAATTCACTGGGGTTTTCATTTCCATTCATAAAGGAACTAAGGGTCAGGCTTCCAGTGGATTAACATCTTGGCAAATTAGAGATATATATGGCTAGGATAGAAGCAAGCAAGCAGGAAGCATCCTGCAGAATTGCAGTCTTCTCTTGGTACGACACTTAACTGATCGTCAGGCTGTCATGAGAAACATAGTTTGGTTTGGCACAACCGAAAAAGGAGATGAGACAGCCAAGATTGATTAATTCACTGTTCATTTACTTGTACCCTCATCAAGCTAGGAAACATCAGCGATCAAGTTGAGCACCGAAATAAGATTGATGCATGCGCTGCCTCCATTTCTAACCTCTAAATTGAACATGCGGTAAAATAAGTAGGAACAGTTTGCGCAAATTGTTGGTGCGGAATTGGCAGTCGGTCCAATTCGCGAAAGAGTAGAGTTGTCTATTTTCCTCTAAGAAAACAAAAATACAAGAACAGTTGGTGATAACATGCTACACGCCAGGTATGTAATGTAGTTCAACAAGTTGACTTCTTCATCAGCCACAACATATCAAAGACATGATGTTTCAAATTTCTCTACGGAGGTTTCCCTGAAATTTCATAATTCACGTTTATTGCACCGCCATTGAAGAATATAAAATGTGTCGCTTCAAAAACTAAAAAAAGGAAGAGGCAATGTGGGATAATTCTTGGATTATGCAACCAGATGCAGCCCCCATGTGCAGAGATATTGACCAATACAGTTGACAACTAACTGCTCCTTAACTGTGACTTAGCTGAGAGGGAAGATTCAGTAGGGTTCCAGACTACTTGTGCTTAAAGCAACTAACCTTACATTATTAGTATCATAATGCTCTCCTCATAATCATTGTGACAGAACCAGTGTCAAACTGTTTCTGAATCTCATGCTCAAATAAAATAAGCATGCCATACATCATACATAAAGTAAGTAGATGTATATTTTTTCCAGGTCTGAACAGTTGAGAAAAGAATTGCAGATATTGGGGGCACTGAAGAACCACAAGCGGAGCCAAATATATGATATCATCAATGTCCTGCTCATAAGTGCTCTCTGATATACATAGCACACATGCCCGCAGACCAAAGACTGCACCGACTCATCTCTCTTCAAGTTGGCAATGTGGAAAAGTCTGCAATGTCACATGGTGAGCACTAGGAACTTTCTCCACAGCTCCAGCTCGCGATTGCACGAGTGCAGGTATGGAGGTATGGCAATGCAGAGTTGCAGGTAGAGATGGCAACGGGTAAATACTCATCGGGTATTGCCATTGATTCCATACTCGTACCCGCTAGGTGTAAATTTACCCGTCGGGTTACCCGTATCCGCACGCGGGTAGGAAAATTTACCCATACCCGTACCCGCGCGGGTATTACTACCCGACGGGTAACCCGTACCCGCAAGCATACCCGGTTCAACACATAAGAATATCATCAATTTAGACATTCATTAATCATACATGCCAAGCACAAAAGCGTCTAATGATCAAAATTAGTACATCACATAAACATACTTGACATGACCATATCAACATATGACAAACAAATAAACAATCAACAACAAATAGATAATAAAATTAACATTTGAGTGGGATGTCTAGTTGTCTAATGCGGGTATTCATTACTCGCGGGTAGGCGGGTATGGGTAGTATATACCCACACCCGCACCCGCCTACCCGGCGGGTAGAGGATTTCGCCTAATTGTCATCTCTTTATCGGATAAAATCCGTCGGATATTCAGGTATCGGGTACCTATTGCCATCTCTAGTTGCAGTTTGCAAAGATGGGGAACGACTGACAGGAAAATAGAAAGTGCTACCTGCATTGGTACCTGCGAGGAGAGTTACATAGCCGGACTTTTTGCACCAGGTCGTGTGCAGTGCAGTGCAGGTCACATTGAAGCCAAGGGCGTCCATCCGGTCACACATGGGGCATCAAGTGAAGCGCAGGGCACCACATGGCATGGTGCGTGCTACACCTGCATCTGTGTGCAAGCCTCCAGCCTCCGTGGATACAGGGGAAGACACGTTAGGGGGTAGCATCCATCTCCCTGTGTGGAGCAGGCAGCAGCAGCAGCTCGGTGCTCACTGTTCGAGATGCATGGCGTGCCCTGATGGAATTGAGATCCTCTGACGTTGCGTCGGGTCACTGACGCGTGGGCCCCACGCGACGCGGGGGCCACGCGCAGTGACCCAACGTCACTCTGACGTTATGTCAGAGGAACTCGTTCCGCCCTGATGGAGCAAGATCTTGCAGCTACAGTAGAGGCAAAGCGGCAGCTAGTAGGCAGATGTTTGGTGCAAGAGCTCATTTTGGCTTGAGCTTAAATTTTGTTTTTTCCCCTAAACTTTTAGCTTTTTTTGAGCTTTTTTGCTGGTTCTTTCTTTCCGTATTCGTTTGCGTTGTCCGTGATGAGCTAACATATTTATTTTTCTATTTTTAAATTTTTTTAAATGTACTTACGCCAAATAAGCCACCTTCAGATACAGTGTAATTTCAGCCAGCTACAATGCAATTTCAGCCATAAGCCACAACCTTTCAGCCCAACCGAGCGGGGCCAAGAAGTGGGAGTTATCTGAGTTCGGTGTGGCCGTAGACCTTTGGAGCTTACCATCCTCAGGTCCTAACTCTGAATGTGTACACAAGCACGTCGAGTTGTGCTTGGCTGATTGCTTACAGCATCGCAGCACGTAACAGTACACCAAGAGCATAGCCCAGTTTCAGTGCGCATCCTCATCTCCAGGAGACTTTAACTGGGACTGCCGCAAACCTAAGGGTGTGTAAATGTGTTTGGTTGTCTACATCTCCCTAGTCTGGCTCGTACATGGTTCTGGCTTAGCTGAGTGGATGCAAAGTAGACTTGTTTGGTTAGTTGTATCTACTGGGCTAGGCTGGTAGACAAACCGCCGGTTATCGTTTTTACCGGTGGAGATCGATAACTGAAAAAACCGGTCGGTATCAATTTTTAATT
Source organism: Dendrocalamus latiflorus (assembly GCA_017311315.1). NCBI lineage: Eukaryota > Viridiplantae > Streptophyta > Magnoliopsida > Poales > Poaceae > Dendrocalamus > Dendrocalamus latiflorus. The sequence goes on along the minus strand of CM029639.1, from coordinate 46,275,565 downwards.
TTCGAATTTTGGCCGATTTTTTTTCCGGTTTTTCCAGTTACCGGCTGGTTTTCTGGTTACCGGTTTCAAAACATCTCAAAATTAACATTTTGATTTTCAAATTGTAACTGACCGGTAACCGCCCGGTTACCGTTACCGGCCGCTGACTGGGATTTCTTCTGGTTCTGATTTTTGGAACTTGGTTGCCGCAAACCTAAGTGTGTTTGGTTGTCTGCATCTCGCTAGTCTGGTACGAGGCATCCAGGATAGCCCTGGCATGGCTAAGTGGATGCAAAATAGGTTTGCTTGGTTGTATATGTTGGGCTAGGCTTGTAGACAAGCACGTCATGTTGAGCTTGGCTGGTTGCTTGCTACATCGCATCACGTCACAACACACCAAGATCATAAATAGCTCGGTTTCAGTGTGCATCCTCGTCCCCAAGAAAAGCCTTAAGCCCTTAAATGGGACTGCAAAAAACCTAAGCCACTACCATCCACCAGACATTTCCTTGCGAACTGCACAGAAATTTTACTTCCTCATGGACGCATCCTCTGAATTTCTGATCCAGATGGATCGAAGGTCGTTAAAAAGCGCACTGTTATAACCGAAGCTCCACAAAATGGCGCGCAGCATTGAGAGCTTAGCACTGTCAGTGTCATTACGAAGCAATTAAAATTACGACAAGATGACTGAAAAACACAATACTAGATCCCACCTTTACAGAATTACCACCAGATTTTGTACAGAAAAAAAAGGATTGTCCAGCATGCAAAAGCCGGCCATTTGATCTCAGAACCTTTTGTTCGCACATTATCGCAGCACCTCAGCCATAGGGGGCAATAAAAAAGTACAAATCCCTCAGCTATATCATCAGGACTAGCTCCAGCAGAAACATGTACTCTTAACGAGAATCAGTGTTATCAATCTAGAGCAATGCTGGGTTGGATCTTCACCTCAGAATTGGCAGGCACATGCACCAAGTCGAATTTCACCTATTTTCTACCATATACAAAATTCAGACTTTTTATTCGCTGCGCACTGAGTCGTACTTCTCAGCAAGTGGAGGAGAGGCCATTATCTTGTTCATCAGATTCTTAAACCTCATGCTGTAGTCGCTGACACTGCAGATGGAAGTCAAGAGATAAAAAAACGTTAAAAAGACCTCAAAATAACTCAGGTATCGGATAGGAAAGCTATTTTGAAAACCAAGCATAAAAGCTATGGCTTACGGATTGGTTACAATGCAAGTAAACAGGCCTAACTTTGTGTTAAAAGAGTCAAGATATTAAGACGTGGCTGTTAGCAAGTAACAGAAAGGATGACAGCAGGCAGTAGTGGACTAGTAACTAGTAAGGCTGAATCAATCTTTACCTTATGTGTCTTAAAGCAGCAATTGCTCGAAGAGCACTACGAATCATGTCTTCATTGCGATCAACCTCCTGCTTCACTGCATCGCCCATGGGTTTGTGACTTACAGTTTTCTCAATAGGTTCAACTAATGAGTCCAAAACTGAAACAGCATAGTAACAGTATTAGAAAGGGCTTCCGCAACATATGAAACATCCCTTAAAGGTCCTTAATTATTCAAAACCTGCAAGAACTGCAGAAGGGCACTTGTCTGCTAGCTTTGAGAGAATTAGATGGCAAGACATTTTTACATCATAATGATCTGCAAAAAGCAGTACAGTAAGAACAACTGACAAGCAGTAACTTCAGTTAGTTTAAATTGAAAAAAACATTCAACAAGAATATGCTAATCATGGCATGGTAAAATTTTAGGCTTCAGAAAGGAAAAAACAACAAGAGAATTACAGAACCAACGAGAAAACGAGAGAAATACAGAGCAATGCTCAGTGATGTGGGCCTTGTTTAAAAAGAAAAGCCCAGAGACTAACCTATAAATATAATATCACATGGCAACAATAAAAGCCAAACATCACTGGTAACAGGTAAACTAGATAAACATGATTTATTTGCAGCGCATATAGGATCTGAAAGACTACAAAATGGTAACATCACTGGTAACGGTTGCAGAAGAATTGAGAGAGTGGTGATGGAGATTTTCAGCAAGTTTGGGTGGAGCTGTTGTTTTAGATTGAAGGATTAGGTCCTTGGTCTTTAGTTCCTTTGTTGGGTTTTTGTAATGCCGTTTGGTGAATTGTGGTCTGTGTTTTGTGGTGGTTACTGTTTGGCTGTAGTTATTCCTCGTGGAATGATAAAGGCCGGAATATTGCTATTCCGTTATCTAAAAAATACAATTAATGAGGCACATCTATGCAGTCCAGGACCATATCACTACACTGAATTAGAGCAAAGTGCAGTGATGAACTATATAATGTGTCAAGTTGTACTTACCACCTAAGCCAGATAGGAGGAGAGGGGCAATGAAGGATGACGGATTCACTTGATCAAGACAACTATCCAGCAATGTGTCCACACATTCAAAGGCAGCTTTCCTGAGCTCAAGCCCGTCATCTACAACATGCTTGAAAGACCCTAGATCAACTGTCCTGATCAATTCTTGCTGCAAAGGAACTCATTACTTCCAAGATGGATAAGAGATGGGAATTTACTGCAACATCTTGAAGTATAATGTATATTATATGTAGCTTCCCAGGTCAGAGCAAAATATGCAACCAAAAAGAAACAATACCTTCACAACAAGTAATGACAACTTCAACGCCTTACATACGTATATTATCCGCGTAAACCATAACATTGTCAGACCATATGGGAGTAGAAGTAATTTCTAGCAGCCACATAACTAAGCTCCAGGTGAGAAACAAAACGAGCCACCTAAATCACTCACAGCATGTGATTTTGCCAACTCAATACATGCTAGATCCAGAAAAAAAAAAGGTTATGCTCATATCTATCAGAAAGCAATGCCTTTCGATTCTAATCTCGCAAGCTGCAGTACAACACTGACAGCAAGCAAGCACCGATCTAACATCGCACTCCACTCCCAGACCGCTTCAGCATCTCCGGTTCCAGGGGTGAAGCGATCCGGAAGTGGAGCACGCGGCGCTCGTACATAAGTAACCCAAGCTTAATTAGAACAAAAACCCACACGAGCATTACGCAGCTAGTACTTCATGGTGATGGAAGACGAAACAGCAGCAGAACTATACGGCGATCGAATCTCTCTCGGGGAGACAGGGATGGCGACAGTATACCTTTCCTTCCCCTCGATCCGACCGGCTCGTCGGTGGTGAAGCGGAGGACACGGCCGACCGGAACGCCGGGCACCACTACCACCGCGAGCTTCGATCAGCAGAACCCCCGAACCCTACACCACGGCGACCTAAGGGCCGTGCGCGGAGCGGATGGGCGAGGAAAGTGCGGGCGGATCAGCGCTACGGTGGCGGCGCCATCGCGGGGAGAGGTGAACACTCGCCGGAGAGGTGGGGATGGGAGGCGGCCGCGGAGTTTAGGAGGGAAGCAGGAGAAATCCTACGCTAAAGCATTTTCATTATAAAAGTCCGCCACTTTGGTTCCTCCGATTAGCCCCAATTTACAACTTCTTCTGTGAAACTATTCACTTTATTATACCTATCAACTATCAAAACCAGAGTAAGGTCCTGTTTGGCACAGCTTCACCAACAGCTTCATGAGCTGTTGTGAGCTGTTTTTTGCCAAACACCCTTTTTGCAAATAGCTTCATGGGTGAAGCTCCTTTTTTTGTGCTCTCACAAAGGAATGGGGAGAGGTGAAGCTGAAAAAAGTAGCTTTTCACAGCTCTCTCCCTCTGGCCCGTAGTCCTAGGAACCCACTGCCCCTCTGGTTCACCACAATTACACGCATTTGCCACTAGTCCATTTGTTAAAGCATCGTGACTACGAAACATAAACAAGGCACTAATATTGCTTCCTAATGATTTTATTTTTTTATTTTAATTTTTTAATTCATACTCATTCAAATATATTATTTTTTAATTCATATGACCATATACAAACATACAACTCCAAATGTTAGAACAAGTCAGGTAGACAGGGGCATCTTGGACAATTGTCCTCTCTCAGCCATGCGTGAAGCTGTTGGTGAAGCTGTTTTGCCAAACAGTTTTCCAAAACAGATTTAGCTTCATCGGTGAAGCTGCTCGTGAAGCTGAAACAAAAAAAACAGCTTCACTAGTGAAGCTGAGCTGTGCCAAACGGGGCCTAAATTACTCTCTCACCATAAACCACCATATTTTTAGATGATATGGCATCCATGTGTACATATTTCACTGATGATTTTACCAAGTTAAGAGCCACGTCACCAGTTTTTGCCACATGATAGCCATATCACCTTTCTCTCTCTCCTACTCATCTCCTTTCACTACCGGCCTTCTTCGAGCCCTGCTCACTATCTGCTCTCTCTACCACTCTCTTGAAGCTGCCACTTGGGGCGCCGCCACCCTGTGCTATGGCCCCTTGGCTCCCATCCTTCGCCTCCTTGGGATGGTCTCCGGACTCTCGACTAGGATTTGGCTGCGTTGCCCCCTTGGCGTCGCTGCTCCTCCCTAGCTGCTCGAGGTCACCTTTGATTCAGTGCCACCGCTGGCTCACCATTGCTCTTTGAAGTTCCCTTAGCTTTGACAAGGTTTGGCTCACCGCCAGGGCCTCCCTTTCTTCCCTTCTCTAACTCCCTCTACCTCGTCACCATTGGCTCGTATCGCCTCAATCCGTGGCCCGCTGTGCTAACTTCGTCACCGTCATCGTCGAGAAGGCAAGATGCCAAGCATCTTAGCACCTCCGCACTCCTCACAGGTAAATCACCTCTAATTTTTCCTAAAATCTTGTTATGATGATGGTGTTGGTGCTTGTGCTCATGTTCATCGTGTGTACTGAAATGGTGATTACATGGTCATGTGATTTGGGACATAGTGCTATCTTGGGCGATTTGGCTTGCTTGTCGAGAATGCTAGATGAATACATGTTCATCGCCAAAGGTGTGCACACATCTAACCTTGGGCTCAGTGAAGGATGGATGTGCACCTCGACTACCTCGCTGCCAATGTCCTCGAAGCCAGCTATAGGTATATTTCCTCCTCGTCCTTGTAGCCGTCAGTGCCAGAGGACCCCGGGATCCAAGCGGTGCACGCACAAGGTGGGCGGTGGTGGGAGAAGGAGAGCTTGTGGTGGTGGAACAAGAGAGGAACATCAACAGTGGCAGGGTAGATGCCGATGTCACGAGGTGGACGCTAGGGCAGCGGCGACGCTTGGAGTAAGGTGGCGTGGGGGCCTGGGCACCAGTGGCATGTCGTGGTTGTCATGTGTCAAAAATCTAGTGACATGGTTATCGATGTGGCAAAATCATCAGTAAAACCTATACATGTGGATGCCACATCATCAATACCAGGGGCGGTTTAGGGCGAGGGGTGATTTGCTGTGGTTTCGATAGTCAAGAGGTGTAAAGTGAATGATTTCGTAGTTAAAGATATAAATCAGACTCAGAGTAATAAGTTAAAGGACCAAAAGTGGACTTCCTCCTTCCTTTTGTTATCTCTAGCATCCTCCTTTTTACACTTGCAAAAAATCTTGCGTGAAAAAACAAAACAAAAATATGTTTTTGTGGGCCGGGGAAGCTTAGCAGTCATGGGCCCAAACAAAAGAGCCCACGAGAGTTTTTTCCCAATATTTTATGAGTGTTTGTTTATATTTTTTATGGCAAAATTTGATATATGCCACTTAGAAAGTTGTCACTTCGAGATGTGCCATTCAGTTTCCTGAAATTCGAAATTTGCCACTCCAGTTTCTTGTTTCTTTGGAATATACTATTTTCTCTACTTTTCCCTATTTCCCATTATTTTCTCCACTTTTCCCATTTTTCTTCAATTAAATTTCTTGAAATGCCCATGCCCTTTCTCTGATTGGATCGAACCAAACCAGATGCAAGCCATTTAAGACCTCTGAACCAATCGAGCTCCTTGCCATTTTTCTTCAATTAAATATCTTTATCTGGTATGATTCTCTATTTTATGTAATGGTTATGGTTTATTAACCAAGATAAGGTTTACCAAATGTTTTCTATTTTTTCTCTAGAATGTATAGCCTATTTGTCTCTTTTTAATAGCATCTGATGGTTGTGATTTATGCTTATAATTAGAGTCCACCAAACTGCAGGCCAGATGTTTCTAATTTTTGTGAAGATTTCTAGCATGTATCTTTTTTATAGCTCTAAGAGGCCTATCATTAGGGGTGAGAAATAGATACGAATTATTTGTATGATTCGGTTACTATATTCGATAGGATACGAATACGTATAGATCTTTCCATCCGATTAACAATTTCTCACATATTCATATTCGCATTTGAATTCGTATAAAATATAGATACAAATATGGTATGAATTTTTACCATCCGAAATGTTATTTTATCCGGACTATCAGTATCCGTATTCATATTCAACGAAGTAATATACATATTTTATTGCAATACAACTAGTTAGTTAGACAAGTTTTTTATACATTCAACGTGAATTTGTGTTTCTTAGGTGAAGTAAATGAATTAGAATGATTAAGCGTGATTCTACGATAATAAAATATCATTAATATTTTCATACTTCATAAGTTATGATAACCGGATTCGACCAATTTGAGTAGATATTCGATTCAAATTTATATTCGTTACAATATTTGATTTGTATTCGTATTTGGGAATATTCAAAGTTGTATTCATATTTATTTATAAAATATGAATACTAATATAATAAGGACACTATTTGATTCGTATTCGATCTGTTTTCACCCTTACATATCATTGACTTTTAATATGTAATAGATGAGACAGCGCTTATGTCCTTGTTTGAAAAAGAAATCTCAAAAAGAAAAAAAAAGTGCAATTAACACAGAATAGCAAAAAGTCAACTTAGTACTGCATATATGGTTATACGTATATATAACTTCCTGAAGACCTGAATGTGCATATATACTAGTACTACTCAAAAGTCTTAGCATACAATCCCGTACATGACATCCCCGTGTGCGTGTATATGTACATGCGCAAGATCAAGATCTGCAGAAAAGCTACATGCATGATATACCCAATCTAGCTAGCTATCTAAGATGTGAGCCAGGAAGCAGACGAAATCGTCAGGTCGAGGTTTATGGCCGGCCGGTCCCGGTGGCCGCTCATCTCCTTCTCGTTGGTATTACTACTAACGTCAAATCGGCCACCAGCGCCGGCGGCAGCTACCGGCGGCCGAGTGGAACAGCCAAGCTGGCCGTGCCCTCCGTTGATCCTCGACACAGCCTGCAGCGCCGGGAGCTCGTAGCTGATGCTCGAGCCGTCGACGTCGCTCATCGATTCTTCACCGCCGGCGCCGGCGCTGCCGATCGACAGCGTCAGCTCGCAGCCGTCTACGGCCTGCAGCTTCCGCTGAGGTTTTCGGTGGCAGTGGCTTCCTGTACTAGATACCTGCAAGCACGTACGCATATACGGTATATATGTGATTAAGAAATGTACATGTACGTCCATAAATAACACATTTTTTTACAAGGAATACCGAATACGTACATAATTTTCCATAAAACACAATTGAATTTTTGTCACAACTCACAGCTAAACCAAACATGCATGCAGCTATATAGCTAAGCTAATAGTGTCGCAATTAATCTCTCCTAGAGGAAGAAGTGAACGTTTACCTTTTCTGCTGTAAGCACGTTGAAGCTGCTCCATGGAGCACGGATTGTACTCTGTCCTTGTTCCCAACATCCAAAGACTTTCCCCGACCTGATGCATCCATGCCCAAGATCGATCAGTGCATTCATTCACAAATCTATATATACATGCATACATGGATGGTAAGGATGATCATGATCAGTACTAACAGTAACATGATCATAATTAAACAGACAATAATTAACAAAATGTAAGGTACGTTCGTACGTAAATACTCACGTTTGGTGGTACGTGGAGTTGCTGCAGCTGAGCACGGCGATGCTGTTAGCTTTGTCCGGATCAGTACGCGTGCAAGCGGCGTCCAGTACATGATATTGATGGTCAGGATCAGCGCGAGCACGGCGATATTCCATTTGATGAGTGCTCACAGCCTCCTGTACTTTCGACCTACCTGTAATGTCAAGCGTCGAATTCCGGCCGGGGCTCATCGGACGGCTAAATCTGTTGCTGTTAGAGCTCCTGTACATCTGCTCGATCAAATTCGATCAACAACAAAAAAGAAAGAGAAATGTTGATGTCAATTATTTATCATGCATGAATCCTACTACGTGCGTGCCTCCGGTCTATACACACACCTTGGGACTGTAAATTTTCCTAATTGCTTATATGCTAATTATTATGAATATATTGTGATATATCAAAGTAATTTTGATGACATAATATATATGTGTGTATGTTACTATCATTTCCTTGTGACGACATCTATTTGAGAAAGATTTGTCTATAATTAATTAATCCACCGAAAACGAATATTTGAATCAAATATATACCAACATGTGATGCGAAAGTTCACCATCCATGCATATATAGTGTAATTAAGAATAATACATGAAATTAATATGTCAAGGACAAATATACACTCGTTTGCGTGAAGAATTTTTTTTTAACAAATATGTGCCTGAAGATGTAATGTACGTCTAGCCAGCTACCTGAAGATGGCTTTTAATATGAGATATACTGATTCCCTTCACGCCCATCAGCTGTAGAATTCGCTTCGGTGTGGCTTCTGTTCGATCAGAGGGAAATAAGCAATTAAGTTACTCAATATATACTACTATATATACTGTGTCTACATCATGAGCTACAGAATTGGAGAGATTGATGAATACTAGTGTAACTATTTCACATATTACAATTGTAATCTGGTGATATGAATTAAATTTCATGGCGCTACAGACTTAAAGTCAATATATATGTTATTTATTATTTTGGGGGTCTCTATTGCTGGCTATTGACATCACAACAGTATGCATGTGTTTTTCTCCTCGAATAAATAATCAAAACAAACAAGAACTCTAGCTACATGCATGTGTGGCCTCACAAACTCACAGGTCACCGGATCAAATTCCGAAACCCCACAGTGAAGATCCATAACAATAACCTACTTAACACATGTACTTAATTAGTGGTAATCGAACTCTGGTTGCGAGCCTTGAAAACTGAGGTGCCCTGCACGCACCTGTTGGATTTATCCAACAGTTGGAATTGCATATGTGGTTCTTCTCTAACGATGATAGATCTACGTACATTTTATGTTGTTTTGCTGCATGTACATCCAAATTAAACTCATGTTGTAGCTATATATTATACATGCACGTGCCTAGCTGACAGTTGAAAGCGAAATACATATATATAAGCTAGGCTGAGAATAAATTAGTTTATATTACTGCTAGTAGGTTAACCAATTTAACTTATCTGTTTGGCACAATAATGCAAATTTAAGTAGATGTATATACTATCTACCTAAATAAGTTAGCCTAGATAAAATACTCCATAACTAGATATTTGCGAGGATTAATTATCTCAGGTTTGGAAGATCCATCATGCATATGCATGAACTACTGCATATAGACATGGGATTGACTATAGCGCGGCTGGATGCATGCGCCTTAAGCTTAGAGCGCACCCGCAATCGTTGTTTCATTTTTCACTGAGTTTCCCATGCGGCTCCGCAATTTTACTTGATGAGGCCACTGATCTGCTTCTCGTCACCGAGTCTGTTGTTCATAACCGATAGTTTAACCATGTTGTTCAAAATTTTTTTTCTTCAATTAATTGCAACTAACAGATCAGGTAATTAAATCTTCATTTCTGGATTATATTGACTGATCAAAAGAAACAATAGCCTGGCAGATCCTCAATAAAACACAGAGAGTTTATATATATATTTTTTAATTTTGGTAAAATGCATCTCAATCAACTGATGCTATATATATATCAATATAAAGGAGAAAAAAAAAGATCGAATCCGATGCATATATACACGAATTTCACATGTTGTGGGATGCTTCTTTCCTTTTCTCCAATCAACTTTAACTTGCACCAACTCCTGCCTAACCTAGCTAGCTCTATGGGAGATCGATTCGTATCACAAGGGGGGAAAGAGGAACATAAGAAACCAACCATGCGTTAATGCATATGTACCCTAAATAATGCTACTTAATCAGCACTACTACCCAGGATAAATCAAATAGACCAGTAGCATGCATGGCTAGCTTAGTAATAAGTACGTAGTAGTAGTGGAGAGAGGGAGGGGGGGGGGGGGAGATCTATGAAGAGTACTAACCATCCTGTCCGCCGAGGCACTCGACGGCCTCGACGAAGCGGCGGTGCAGCTCCTCCGTCCACCGCATCCGCGGCAAGTCGGTCCGGTTGTACTGCCGGACTCCTTTCCCCTCGAACCCTCCTCCTCTGATCATCATACCTCCTGCAGCTTGATCTATCCCTAACCTGCTACCCTTCTCTTCTCCCTCCGGCGAAACAAGCAGTTGATGACTCAAGAACCAAAATGATGAGCACATATTCAGATATATTCTAATATAATATAAGCAGATACATATCGATGTCGTGTTGCCTACTTGCGATGACTTCGCTTATATACGGCCAAATAATTAATTAGTATATGTGTGTGTGAATTAAGTAAGAAGCGTAGCACCGATGGTGGCTCACTTTTCTGACCTAGTCTAGTCAAACATGCATGCATGCTAATCACTTTCTCCTGGCTGAAAAAGGTGTGCAAAAGGAGGAAATTAGGAACCCTAGTTTGAGAAAACCCGGTCGATCGGCCGGCTTTTGTTCATGCACGCGTGGATGACTCGTGCGACAGTGAAACACGTACTGCAGGTTCATCAAGACTTCAAGCACCGGCCGATTGCATGCACGGTATTTGTTGGAATTAGTGAAGCTAGCTTTAATATGAGAAGACACTTTAGCGATCTAACAGTATTTTGTTAATTGTTTGTTTACGCAGAAAACGGTGAGTTTAATTATATATACGTACGTACTCTGTTGTTGAAAAAAAAAGATTTAATGATCAATGATTCCTGCCTGGTTCAGTTAACTGTTTATACACGAACAATTTGTTAGCCATCTTTGTCATTCTGGGTTTGACGTACAAACTAAATCAAGAAAAATTCTTGTGCACAGTAATGTAGATTTTGGAAGTGGACACTGATTTAATTCGGTCTTATATGGATTGGACCATATGCAGTATCTCCCCAAGAAAGTAGGAAAGCAACAGGTACACACGTGGTACGTACTACTTGCAAGAATATTTAAAGGGAGGGATTATACTGGTTCTATTAAATTGAGTAGATGCAGTTTAATTTACAAACAGATAAAATAAAAATAGTTCTCCTTAAGATTAAAGGGGGTTTTCTTTCAACAGTTACTTACTCAACTTACTCCAGTTAAAACGTCATAAAAATCTACTTATGCTTTGTTACTGAAATCACCCAATTAGCACAGCTTCATTAATTGAAAGCACGGCGTATTCGAATACCATTGATTTCACTCTGCAGAGTTGCCCAACTTCACCCGCAAGATTTCTTAACTCTTGCTACAGAGTTAAGGAAACCAGGTCGTTTCACTGCTCGATTCTTTATATAGGCTCTACCCCATAGAATCACTCAAACATGGTTCACACACTAACCCTAAATTCTTCCACCCACTCTGAGTGATCTCTATCATTATTAGGTATGGTTTTACCGTTCCGCATACCTAACTCCCCATCATCAACACTCCTACCTTCTGTAGAGATTCAATCAAGTTAAGTAGCTACTAAACCAAAGTTGACAAGTCAACTCCTGTGGTTGAGCGATTTCTGTGCCTTTTACTCAGCATAAGGCTCTCGTCCTTATTTTTCATACGAGGCACCAACCACATTTTCAACTGTGCTCATGGCACTACCACCATCTACTCAAGCCTCCACCCTAGGGTAAGATTATGGACAAAGCTCATCTTGTGGCTTTCCATTGCACACCCTTACCTAGTATCAATTTTACAACTTCTAATGGCTAACAACCAAGTCTCTTAGTAGTACAAAATTTTGAGTGAGCTGATCTACAATTATTTATACAATAATTTAAATATTACTAAGGTTGTCAAGATGAATATGGCCTCAAATTAAACATGGCATTTATCAGTGGTAGGACTTAACTAATTAGCATGTCATTCTAAATATTTATTTTAATCAATTAACATTCCACAATTAACAATAATGGAAATATGATAATTAAATAATGTAAATTCATGGGATTCAACATGATCAAAAACTTGTAACTTGCCTTACTGCTCTGAAACTTCCACTAGCTCATAAACTTCATTGCCTGGTTCTAGACCTTGGACCATCACTTCGGAAAGATTGGAAGCTAGTGCAAACACATAAAATAATATAAGTCCACACTTGAATTTAATCAAGTTAGGAAAAAATAAACTAAATTAAAAAGGAGTAAAATGCAACAAAATTCAAATAGAGGGGTTTGAATTTATTTGAAATTTAATTTGGTGGAATGGAGGTCAAAAAGGGGTTTGCGGCGTTGAAACGATCGAAATGGTGTATTTTTGGATGAACAGTATTGGGTCGGCCCACCAGCACAGTGCGGCTCGGGCACGGTTTTCTCCCGCGCAGCCGATTGGGCCGACCGGCCTCGGCCCACGCCGTGTGCGCGCACCTACGCCCGATGGTACGAGCGCGACCCTGATGCTATGAGCGCTCGCGCTCGGATGAAACAGCAATGACAAGGGCAAATGGCTGAGACAGCCACGTCATGCCAAGGGGTTGTCTTCAACCTCCGGCTCCACTCCTCAGCGGAAAAATAGAGCACGGCAATGGCTTTTGATTACGCTTCAACAGTGCTCGCCGGCGGAAAAGGGAAGCATGACTAAGCTCCTGGAAGTACAGGGAATCCATTTTGGGGCTTTGGGTGGCGTGGAGATGAATAGTGGGGGCTGGCGATAGGAGAGAAGGTAATAGACTCCACGGTGGCTCAAAGGTACTCCGATGAGCTTTAGGCGAATTGACTTGTGATTTGACCATCTATTTGGCATAGGCTTTACGGTGGGGTGGTGGTTTGGATTGGGAAAAGCTCAGCGAAGCTATCCATTGGAGAGGCCTTTTGGTCGGCGGTAGCTTCAGTGGCCAGAGCTTTCGGCAAATGCTCACATCCAGACGAGCACGTCAGCGTGTTCAGGGAGCAAAGAAGACCATATCAGCGAAAGTAATCAAAAAATAATTGACGAGAAAACAAGATGGCAGTTGGAGCTCACCGGGCGCAGGGGAGGTCACCGACGGCGGTGCGGTGAGTGAGAGCTCAAATTGGTGGCTCAAGAGGCTAATTGGAAGCGGTGAGGAGTGTTTGGCAGTGGCAGGAAAGCTCTAAAGGCAGCGAGTGGCGGTGGCAACAGTGAGGCGGTTCAGGCGCTCTCACGCGCACAGGCGAGGAGATAAGGCAGGGCTCTGCGATGGAAGCAACGACTTAGGCGAGGTGGCATTGTGAGTTCTGCGGGAACTGGTGGGAGTTGACGCTACGAGTATGGCACGAAGCGCGTATTGGCCAGGAGCTGCAGCGAGCTGCGGCAGAGAGAGAGAGAGAGCAAACCAGGGGAGCGCGCGAAACGAGAGAAGGACAGGAGATGGGTGGCTGACTGGTGGGGCCGCGGTGTTAGGCTGGTGTGAACGGAGAGGAGCGGTGTGGCCACAAACTCGGGCGGCATCGGGGCGGTGCATGGATAGCCGGCATAGTGAGGCGGTGGAGGAAGCAGCGGCAGCGCAGGGAGGCGCCAACAGAAGAGGAAAACGGGGAGACCAAAAAAAGAGAAAGCGGTTTTCAATGAGAATTGTCAAATTAGGAAAGATTTGAAATTCAATATAGCCTTTCCCGACGGTTTTCGGCCGCCAGGAAAACCAGTTTCTGGTAGCCATGCAGGTCTGAATTGGACGTGGCCTTTATGAGAAATTCTGTCCCGGCAGACCGGGATAATTGATCAATATACGAAAACGTGCACGATTGGAGCGAAGCTAAAATGGCTGAGCAATATTGTCAATTGGAATTATGTACATTCTTAATTAATACGTGCGGACGTCGACCTCATCCATTTGAGGAGAGGAAAGATCAAATCAAGTGGCTGGCCGTGCATGCATATCTCCACCGAAAGAAATTGTCATTCCAATCAGTTTCGTGCAAGAATTCATTTAACCTGACAGCTGATCATCAATTGATCGATCTACATCGCGACTAGCTAACCTGATCGATGACTTGGCATGCAAACTACAATATCGACCGAAAATTCTTCATTTGAACGATTCAAAGGTGAGATATGTATCGAATGGTTCTTGAAGTTTTCTTCTCTCACATATGCTGTACGCATATCACCAGGACATATACTGCTTTGCAGGTTCATGCATGGGGCTTCGATCGATTTGTGGCTGATATAAGAACCTTGCAGGATGAAATGCTAACAAGATGCTAACAAAGTCAAGGTAGTAGTTGCTGATCACCTATCACACACTGTGTAGCAGCAATGACGACGTAAGTGTGTGCATATAGAAGGAAAGATGTGGAAGCTTGCATTTTGATTCTGTACGGAAGCTAATGAAAAAGTAGTACTTTTCTTGAACCATGTACATTAATGTCAAGGATGATGGCAATGAAGAAGTTACATATATCATACACTCCATCGATCCATATTTCACTAATTTGGTTGATTCAACTCTTTTGGCCGGACAGTACTTTCGATTAATACCATTAGTTCAAAAATATGTATAGGGCGATGGCAGAAAAAGTATATAGGGATGGCTAATATATGGTTACTAAACTTTTAGTTTGAAACAGCTTTAACACTTCACTGTTTTTCAGTCCCGACAACCCCTATTTGCAGGATGATTAGTGGACGATGTGAAAAAATGTATGTATACATCACATACACATGCCCCATGTTAAGCTACGCGAAAGTTTTTTTTTTCTCCTTGAAAGATGAAGTTTGAACATTTACAATAGTATAATATCAGCTATCTATATGCATTGCTATGTAGGATATAAGATAATGGATCTATTCTTTTTCAGCTTTTGGCTTTCCTACAGTAACTAACTTTTAAACGAAATATTTTTCAAGATGTGGTATATTAGTTAATTGTAGTACATACTATACCGACTTCATTTATATTGGTAAAAACCGCACGTGAGTTTCTGTTACTCTATAATCTTTTATATGAACAACCCAAAAATCACAAGTCACAGCCAAAAGGCATAAATCTTAATCAAAAAGAACAGACCCATTAGGAAGAGAGAGAGAGGGTGAGCATAGGGAATTGAGCTGTCTCTCATGTAACAGTCGACTGTAACACAAGAAACACAACATGTGTCATGAAAAAACTGTCTATAGTAATATATAAAAATAAATATATTACCTTTAGTTCAACTTTGAAGAGGGCACAACTTGATCAATTCAGCTTCGGCTTCTGGCTTCTGGCTTATTTTTTACTATTCATAAATTTCGTCTTTTTCTGAACTTTTGGCTTTTTGTTGAGCTTTTTTGCCGGTTCTTTTTTTCCCGTATTTGTTTGTATTATACGTAATGGGCTAACATATTTTTTATATTTTTAATTTTTTTAAATTTAATTACGCTAAATAAGCTTCTGTCAGGTACAGTGCTTTTTTCAGTTAACTACAGTGTTTTCAGTTATAAGCTATGAGCTTTTAAGCCGAACCGATCACCACCCACGAGGGCACGAAAGAACATGTATGCATGCTAAATAAGCACATGCTAGTACTAGAGTATAGATTAAATTGGTCAAGATACATACAGGGCATGGTCGAGAGATTTGCTAAATGACAGAGGGCTAGCTTAGCTAGGGCCTTGGATTAATTCGGCACGAGCCCATGACGGAGATCAGGCGCGCTGTACGTACGTACACACGCGGCGCGTAGTAAGCCGGCCGTACGCCATCTCGCGTGAGAGCTAAGCATCGTCGTCGTCGGCTTCTGCTGTGTATCATGTATGGCTCGTATACGCAAACGAAGGAGAGGTGTCCCAAAAAACGAAGCGTCGTCTTTTTCGGGCACAGCCTTATAAAAGTATGTACAGTTTTCCAAAATATCATGCGCTGAGCAGCGGGGGTAAAGTCACTATTGATCGCCGCGCGCGGTGTCCACGTCGCCTCCTGCGCGCGGCCGGCCGACGGGTGTCCCCCGGTTTTTGGTACGGCCGGGAGAGGCAAATCCCTCCACTTTTTTCGAAATTACGTAAAGATCCTTTTTCCTCGCGAACAGGTCCCTCCGCCTAGTTTTTTCCGAAAAAATTTTTGGATGGCGCCCCGCGGGTTTCCAAAATTACGTACAGGTCCTTATTTACTTACGTGCAGGTCCTTTCAGGTCCTCGGTTTTTTTCAAAAAAATCCTTTTATTTTTTCGAAATTACGCACGGGTCCTCGATTTTTTTATAAAACTCCCTGCGAATCGCCGTCTCTTTTGCTTCGGTCCACACGGTCACGGGTCCTCGATTTTTTTTATAAAACTCCCTGCGAATCGCCGTCTCTTTTGCTTCGGTCCACACGGTAGCTGGCGTGGCGTGGCGCCACGCCTACGTGGCTAGTTTTAATCATGAGAAGAAACTTTTTTGTACAGATAGAGCCGCCGTGATTCAGTTTTTAATAGTGGTGGAATCAGACCTCAGGCTACAGTTTACATAACTCGAGGTCTGACAATTAAAACCTATATAAAATACATGAAAAATCATAAAGAAACAGAATTAGTCTAAGAATCGATCTAAGAGCAGTTGGCATAGCCCAGGGCTTGAGTTTAGATTGATTCCGCCTTGGCTCCTAGAGTGAACCTTATTAATAAATCGTTGTATCTCTTATGTGTTTTCATACTTGATCTGATTGTTCTATCACGCTAGTACGGATAGAGCTACCGTGATTCAGCTCCTAGCAATGGTGGAACCAGACATCGGGTTATCTAGATTGTAACCCGGAGTCTGACAACTAAAGACTATATAAAATACATGAAAAATCATTAAAAAAAACAGAATTAGTCTAAGAATCGGTTTAAGAGTAATTGGCGTAGCTCGAGACTTGGATTTAAATTGATTCCGCCCTTGGCTCCTAGAGTGAACCTTATTAATAAATCGTTTGTATGTTTTTATACTTATCTGATTGTTCTATCACGCTAGTACTGCCGCTAGTGTACGTACGTGTCAACGTACGTACACACGTGGCGCGTAGCCGGCCGTACGCCGTCGTCTTCTGCCGTGTATGGCTCGTGTACGCAAACGAAGGAGAGGGTGTCCAAAAAACGAAGCAGTTTGTGTGGTTCCAAAATATTATGCGCTGAGCAGCGGAGGTAAAGTCACTATTGATCTCTGGTAATTTTAATCATAAGAAGAAACGTTTTTTTGTACGAATAGAGCCACCGTGATTCAGTTCCTAGCAGTGGTAAATTCAGATCTCGAGTTATTTAGACTGTAGCCCAAGGTCTAGCAACCACAGTCTATATAAAATACATGAAAAATCATTAAAAAAAATAGAATCAGTCTAAGAATCGTCCAAGAACAGTTAGTCTAACCTGGGGCTTGGGCTTAGATTGATTTCGCCCTTGGCTCCTAAAGTAAACCTTATTAATAAATTTTTATATATCTTATGTGTTTCTGTGCTTAATCTGATTGTTCTATGGCGCTAGTACTGCCGCTAGTTTCAACATTCTCCTTTGTCGCAAGCGATGGATGATGCACGAAGAAGACGGTGCCTACCTCTTAACACACTGGTGGACTTTTCATCGCCTTAACTGCCGTGTCGCTCTACACTACTATGCTAATTAAGTAGCTAGTAACTATCCGTCGTGTAGTTTCGGAGCTATCTAGCTTGCATTGGCGAGAAACACGTGGGTTAATTACTGTATGTGTTACTGTTGTTGCGTATTGGGATGGCGATGCCAACGGTCAGTCATAAATATGAGGTAGATATAAGATGTATTTAGTTCAAAGCAAACTTATGTCTTTGTTGATATGATGGGGAAATACATTAATTATATTGTGTTTCTGATGTATAGAAGTTTTTAAAAATTCCTAAAAAATTTAAGGATGTACGTTGGGGAGAGCATGTTCTATAGCCACGCAGAATTTTAAGATTAAACTCGATTGTATTCCAAAAAGATACAAGATTAGCAACCAGATAATAAACCAGTGAAAATTAGATCACCTTATGTACAAATTTTCCCCCATATCCACACATGAATTAGTCCATAGTTATGCTAGTGTGCATTTCCTCTCGACTAAATACGTATAGTCCCTGTGGCTTCTTACTTTGAATAGTCGGTCGATCGATCTTTTTGCTTTTTTGTGCACGTACTACGTACACTATGCAGTACTTACACAATTAAAGTTTAATTAGTTATATTATGTTAGAGCATGCATGAATGTACGCATGGCTACGTACTTATCAACGTTGCCCCACTCGGTAGTCCAAGGTTAGGGCCGAACCCCGACCCTAGCCGCCGTAAAAATCGCCGGAGAAGTCGTCGCTGGCGCTTAAGCATGGATTTCGAGGCGCACGTACGTACCTAGGGGCTAGAAATCTGATTAATTTTGTGGACAAACAATTAACCTAGCTTATTCTTACCAAATTCCTGTCTCAAACGGCACACTTTTCCAACTAATCAAAACATTTAAGCCAAAAGTAAAAAAAAACTACAATAACCACACTCTTAATTACCTTAATAACTATACTCTTCGCTCTCGTTGTCATAGACAAACATTGTCATACAGCAAAGAATGAGGCTTTCTTATCCCCTTGTGTTCTCATCCGTGTCCCTTCAATTAAACGGTTAGGAAACGGCTACGTGGTAAAAATAACAGCTCACATGATTTTTATTCTCACTCTTGTGATCTTGTTTTGATGTCTTTTATTACTGTTAATAAGTTCTATTTATATCTTTTAAAATAGTAATTAATTATATTAAAATATAATTAATTACTATTTTAAAAGATATAAATAAAACTTATTAACAGTAATAAAAAAACATCAAGACAAGATCACAAGAGTGAGAAGAAAAATCATATGAGCTATTATTTTTACCGCTGTTTCTCAGCCATTTGATTGAGGGGATATAGATGGGAACATAAGGAGGGGGACAGGAAGCCTCATTCTACAGCGAAGCATGTGGTTTTTCGCAAGTGAATTATTAACTCCATGGATAAGTACGGATGGTTGTGACAGCGTGGAAATTAAGGATCGCACAATCGATCGTTCACTTGGTTTTCACGAAATGCAGAGGACCGTGTTGCAGCTTGGACTTTTGTTCCTTGTCCCATTTCTTTCTTTTTTTCCTTCTATTGTCTCGTGCTTGAAATGGAAACTTCCCAACTGTCCTGTCGCGGAAAAATTCTACTATATCACCATTGCACGATCGACTTTGTGTCACAAGCTAATCTGGAGCTACCATGCGGGCAAAAGTTCACTGTAACAGTACGAAAAACAGTTTTATATTTGTTTTTAATAACTGCTACAGTGCATATTACCATGTGTCACAGTTTTATTGGTTTGTTACACCGACTTAGTTGTATCAACCTTACATATTAGAATTTTTCCCTGTTGCGTAAATTCGTCGCAGTGATGCGGACTGCCTCTCCCTGTCTCGCCACGCGGACGGGCCTAATAGGTCCAGTAAAAGCCCAGGCCAAGCTCGCGTCAAACAAAAACAAAAGGCCTTCTAGGCTCGGCCCATCCCAGCCCGTCTCACGATCCGATCCCTTCTTCCCCTCCGCTTTTCCCTCTTCGTCTCGTTTCGATTCAAATCCCACGGCCTTGCCCGGCCTTGGCTTCGCCGCCTCTCTCCAGACCAGGCTCCATTTCGCCCCGCCGCAACTCCCAAACCCTAGCTAGCACAAGCCATCGACTGCCCGCACGCGCGCGGTGGGCGTTCTCCTCGGCGGCGCCTTGGGCTGCTTCCGCGCCGACGACCCCTCCTGTGACCTCCGCGTAGGCGAACCCCTGCGATTCCCGATCCCCTGCGCCTCTCTATCTGTTCGGTTCGTTCTAGATGCCGATGGTGGTGATCTGCTTCTCTGGGCGCTTCCTTGGTCCAGGATCCACTCGTGCGCGAGGGCCGGCTCGGGCACGCCTTCCTGGACGACGGGACAAGTTGGTTTCATATCCCGTGCCATTTTTGCTGTGTCGATCGGATTTGGGGTATGGGCTAGGCTAATCACTTGATTTTGATTGTTTCGCCTGTGCTGCGTGTTGTTTCCAGAGCTTGGAGCGCGTGGAGGGCTGGAGGAGGACTGCAGGAATGGCGAAGGCGTGGACGAGGAGCTCAGGCTAGAGGTATCTGCAAATCATTCTTCTGTCCCTACGTTTGTTATAGTGTGCAATTGTATAATCATACTGTATCGTTGATGAGGAAAGGCAGAAATTGAATCTGATAAATGCATTCTAGGCTGATCTATTTGACATGTATATACTGCGAATATCGTCTGCCTGGATACTGTTTTCATTATGAATTTGGGTTTAGGCCTTTTCGGTGTGGTGTACTAGTATCACCCCCAATATTCCTTGATAAAGAGTGTCGTGCAATGTGTGAATAGGGATTAGGTGGCAGGTGATTATCATCTCTTGTATTGTGAATCATACGCCTAGATGACAAATTGGCAATGGTTGTGAAATTTTTCAAAACTGAAATTTAGACCTATTTAGTACTATAATGTAAATAGTACACAGCCCTGAAAACTTCCTCCTTTTTGCCATTTCTTACTTCCTTTTTGTAGAGATGTGTGTGACAACTGGTTGGATATACTACCTTTTAGTTTGAAGTCAAAGATTTAGCTCTTGTTTTAGGCCATGTTCCACTGAATGTGACAGAATTTTCGATGAGTATATTGGAAAGCTTACAGATGCTAACTTTGTCATATGTGTCTACATTCTATAAATTTCATTTTGAACTTTTAGGTGTCATCAAAGTATGGTGGGTTCTTTTGGGCTGTGACTTATGACTTTTGGTTTATGGTTTTAAAATTTTGGTTGTTCGCAAGAGATAGTATGCAGAGGAAAATAGTCGTATATAATTTTGGCTGGTATAGCTGAATTCGGTACAATATCTACTATAATCTTTCTATAGACTCCACTTTAAAAATGCACTGTTTGAAAGCTAGTTACTGTAGAAACCTAAGCCAAAGCCTAAGCATGAGTGGAAAAGAATCTACTATTAAGACACAAGCTGTTCAATGCATAACCCTCTTAAGTTCCCCCATTTTGGTACTTTTGGTCATATAGGTATATGAGATAGGTAGTTGAAAACGCTATGTTGATCGGTTCAGATTTTAATCTTCAGTATTTCAGTTAGGTTGGTTTGTACTGGTTGTGAGCTTGTGCTATAAATTTTTCCAGGCAATACCTTGAAAAGGTTCTGTGATGATCATTTTGTTGTGTGTTTCTTGTTTTCTTTGCATAGCCATTATTAAATGTTTAAATTTCAACCTTTGCAATTCAATCTGTATTTTGAAGCCTCATAAAATTATATTAAGATACATTACGTGGTGTTCAATCTCTCTGAAATGAATTTTTTGTGGTATTCCATTATCACCAGGCAAATTATCTCAAATCCTGTGGGCTGTGGCACTATATCAGAAACCCCACCAGAAATTCGGGAAGTATTAAGCCAAATCAGTTCTGAAGAAACCACTGAGGTAAGGAGCGTGTTTCTGCAATCTTGTCCTAAAATTCGCTGGCTGATGTCTTTCTTTCTTTCTTTTTTTACATACAGTGCAATGACACATCCAACAACGCAAAGGCGATTAAAGGGACAATGGTATCTGAAGATAACTTATCTGAAGGTAAAGAACTACCCTCAATCTTCATGAATGTGACGATCTTGTAAGCTAGTGTTATTACTATGGTTATAAAATCAATTCTTTGTTTCTCCCAAAACAGGTTCAAGTGTGATGAGCATGGTACTTTGAGGCATGAACAGAACATTGATGAAGGTGCTGAGCATCTTCTCGGAGCTGAATCAGTGCCTCGATCATCTTTACAGAATAAGTCTTCATGTCAACATCAGAAACCAGCAGCTTGATTCTAATGATTCATCTTACCCTACCCCACTGGTTCTCCGAGGTGACATGCAGACTCCAGGAACAATTTATACTGCATACAAGGGGAGTATGAGGTCTAGAAAGCGTGCGAGTACCAGCAGACAATTCATCTATCCTGTCCTGAGATCTATTGAGAACAGACTACAGTGGGCGGAACTAAGAGACGACTCTTCTCCTGTGCTGTCATCCAATCCTCCAAAAATTAGATACACAAGGGCAGGTTCTATCGAGAAACCTGAGCAGACTTTTCCAAGTTCAATGACTACAAAGACAGAGCTATCAAAATCTGCACCCATTTCATTTCATGCCGACAATGAAAAGCAATATGAAGGAGTGACATCTCCAGAGGAACCCAAGAATTAGGATAGCAAACAGCATCTATTAGATGGTGGAGAGCAATTGAAAAATGATTCAGACTACGGAAAGCATGGTGTTTCAAGCCTAAGATGTTGGCTTAAACCTTCATCTGCAGATGGTGAGAGTCAAAATGACATTGAGGGCAACGTGGGGAAGCAGCCATGCTACCAGAAAAGTGTTTTCACAGATGTGCCCATCTTTGTAGCTTCTGGTCTGAATTGGGACAATGACAATCCTACTCCAGTGTTGCCCAAGGCTTGTCAACTTCATTCCGCACTGTTGCTTTGAAACAAAATCGATTTTCAAAAAGATTTGAATTCTCATTTGACTTTGGTTTTCTTTGATTTCTAGCCAAAACCTACACCCAATCTCACCCTCCAAGCCTTAAGATCCTTGCTACATTGCTCCAACGGTGGATTTTTGTGCTGGCACTGTGCACCGTTCAAAAAATCTCGTCGCCGCCCAAGCTCTCTCACTCGCTTCCGTGCCTTCTCGCCATTGCCCAGTTGTTGCAGCCTGTCAGACACCGTACTATACATACTTCTCCCTGACACTGCCCCACCGCGCGTCAAGCGTCGCCGACCCCTCCCGCCACCGCCTCTACTCCCTTCTACCCCTTCTGCAGACAACCCCGATTCAACCGCCATTGACCGTTAAAATATCACGCTCTAGCTAGCAAGTTCATGGCCCTTAGCCCCTTAGCCACCGCGCCACACCTTCCCACGCCCTCTCGGCTATGCCACGTGTCGTCGCCATTACCCACCCCCTGTGCCGAGCTGCCCCCGACGCTCTATTTAAAGCCCCGAGCTCCCCCTAAGACGTGCATCAGTGCCCGGTGAGCCACCCAACACACCCAATCGACCCCTCAACCGGAGCATCATCGACGATCGCCGGAATTCACCAAGGGAAGCCCAAATCCAATTCCACACACTTAGTCGATTGCTTTTCAATTACCTTCGCTATAGCCTCCTTAAGCCTCCAGAAACCTCCCTGAGCCATCACCCTAGCTCCCCTAGCCTCCTTCCCTATGCCGAAGCCCATTGCTCGGCCATGGCGCCTCGTCGTGGACAGCCTAACTCCGGCCACCCCTGCTAAACTTTGTGGGTGGAATTGAAAAAGTGTCTGGCTGTAAAAAGCCTTGATTTGTATTGTCTTAGGTGTCGCTCCAGTGATAAGGTAGGTATTTATAACGCTGAAAGGTTACCATATGGTGCAAGAGCTATGTAACAGTGGATGGAATCTATGCTACAATTATCACTGCAATCTTTTTAGCCAAATATCATATTTTAGTTCAAACTGCTGGGTCTCAGAAAATTTTTATGTACCGTATCTTTAAAAGCAATTTATGGCAAATAAAACAACCCAAGCCTTCCCTTGGTAAGCCATGTATATTATCTATTTGCATCCTGTGTTGAAATTGTTGAAACTGCTACGTCGTAAGAAGATTGTTAAATCTAGTCCAGTCATTATGAGTTAATGGTGAAGTTTGATAATTAATGGCAATTGATTTGTGGACTAACATTTTCTATGAGTCGTATGAATAGATTAGCTTCCACAAATGGGGTTGACTTAGGATGACTTCATGTGTTAAAAATCATTAAATCAAGTGAAGACCCATCATGTGTTGATAGAGTTCAAGTGAAGGATGCATTATGGGTTGATGCATATCAAGACAATGACTCAAGGCAAATGTATGACTAGTTAGGGATAAAAATATGTTTCTAGTCCTTTACCAGTCTTGATGTTTGGATAGAAGACTGGATTGTTAGTATATGTTGTCATACTATCAAGAGAGATCATGTCTAGTAGCTTGAGTCTTATCATATGTTGACAGCTCAATCTCACTTGCTCTAGTTCTCCATTGCATGATGCTTATATTTGTGAATATGTTTTGTAAATAGTTGTGTCTCATGTGCTAAATCCTTATAACATAGGACTATACATTGCAAATGTATTTTGCATGCATTTGAAGTTCATGTTTCTTACTCCTAATGGTATGAGGCTTATGTTTACAAATGTATTTTGCAAATGGTTGAAGCTCATATATAATCCTTATGTGCATGATACTATAATTTGTCAATGTATTTTGCAAAATCTATTAAAATATATGCGCTTCTTAGGAAAATTAGAACTATCGTTGTGTATCTTGCGGTACTACCGTTGGGCAAAACTACCGGCGTTGTGATCATGGTAGTACCACATTCGTTGGTGGTCGGAAGATCAAAATGGTCGAACCAACATGGTCAAAGACCAGTGTGGTCAAATCAAGGTGGTCGGAGACCAGAGTGGTTAAACCAATGTGGTCGGAGATCTGTATGGTCGAACTAAGATGGTCGAAGACCTGTGTGGTTGAAGTCCAGAGTGGTCGAACCAACGTGGTCGAAGACCTGTGTGGTCGAAGATTAATGTGGTCAAGAACCAACGTGGTCGAACGAATGAGGTTGAAGATCGATGTGGTCGATGACTTGTGTGGTCGAAGATCGATGCGGTCGAACCAGCGTGGTCGAACCGACGTGGTCGAAATCTGTGTGGTCAAATCAACATGATCGAAACAACCTGGTCAAAGATCAACACAGTGGTCAGAGATTTGTGTGATCGAAGATTGACATGGCTGACGTGATCGAGAACTGCGTGGTTGAAACCAATGTGGTCGAAGATCGATGTGGCCGATGACCTATGTGGTCATACTATACAATGTGGTCGAGGACCAGTGTGGTCGACGATAGGTAGTTCTGACTTGTGTGAGCGGTCTGACCGATGAGCAGTACTACCGGATCTGTGTGAGCAATACTATCGAGTTACGAAGTGACGCTTGTGTAGCGGTACATTTTTTTCTAGAGAGATACCTTCGTGGGAGTCTTTTCCTCCCAGGTGAGAACGATAGTTTCGCGATAGTACTAGATTTTGTGTGGTGAAACTACCGGATTTGCTGAATAACGGCTAGTTTTCTAATCGTTGTGAGGGGAGCGATAATTCTAGCCTTATAACGGCGGTACTACCAGAATTCCTGATTTTTTTTAGGGGTTTTGCTTTCAATGGCTAGTTTTTGTCTGTGGGGTATGAATACTCGCTTGTTGTTGGTTGGGTAAGACCTTTGGCACTCTATTTCACTCTTTTAAGCTGGTGTGATGTTCTCCTCTCAATTATGTATGTGTTATACCTTGTGAGCAAAGAGAAGAGTTGTAGATTGCATGTGTTGCATCTAGAGATGGATTTAGTATCAACTTGAGCTTTTACATTTGTTGCACGTGGCGAGAGTCAAGCAAGGGGTTTGACTTATTATTCTTGGAGGTTGCTGACTCTTAGACGGTGTTGGAGGCGTCGTACGCAGTGATCTTCTCAAAGAAGGTTGTGAGAAGATTCGGTAAGTTGTGAAGGTTGGAGCTCACCTACCCAAGTAGAAAAGAGCTACCACTAGTGGATTAAAGTGGTTGTCTTAATTTGTGGAGCCGGTTCAATTCGTTTGGGCTTACCTCAATGTGGACTAGGGGAGACCAACAAGTCTCTGAACACCACAGTAAAAAGTAACTGTGTCATTGTGGTTTGTTTTCTTGTGCTCAATTTACATTCAAGCAATTTATATTCATAGAATTAAATTAATTATTTTTCATCTTAGGATTGCAAACATTGACATAAATTTAGGTTATTGTTGCACTTAGGTGAACCTAGTACATTTAGACTTTATTTGTGCTAAACTAAATTGAGGCAAGCTTCCGTATTATATACTTGATTTAGCCAAATGATTGTAAAAAAATATTTTTAAAACACCTATTCACCCCTCTCTAGTTGGTCTCTTCGATTTTACACTAGTGCATGAAGTTCACATTTGATTTTTCCCTAACTTCTAAACATTCTCTTATATTTGTTTTTGGTTCTTAATTTCTCTACTTTGCTCCGTACCTTTTTGTCTACTGATCTAGAATTTCTCCAGAATTCTAATATCTATGAACTGTTATGTATGGGTACTGTATGGCAACTTGTTGTTTTTGCTATGCCAGTTTATTTCAAAAGTTATCACTGATATTTATCTATATCATCAAATATGTGTACACAACTATTTTGCGTTTGCGACAATGCCCGAGTTACCTACTTCAGTGTATGGATTAGAATTATGAACTTAAGTGTAGATGAACCTATCTTCACCATTCAACACCTCTATCGAGATCTATGCCAATTTTTTTGTTTTCTTTTTCATTTTCAGAAATGGCTTGGTAGAGTGAAAAGATTGCGGTAAGTACATGTGGAGTCCACATCCTGTACTTATCCCTCACCCATCCTCTGATTTTTCTCTTGTTGCTCGTTCTCTCACTAACGTCTCTGTCTCCCTCACTCGTTCCAATGACCAAACAATATTTTATAGGAGAATGTATTTTAGCTGAAATGGTAGAGATGAGTTTTTTTGTAGTTTTATAGAATAATGCATTTAGGCTTGTATTTTTAAAAACTTGTTACAGATCATAATTAATCTAGCTGTTCATCGAGAACTTCCTTCACATGTTTCTATGTTGTCTTCCTCATTTAATGTTCATTGTATAATTTAGATCATATTTGATGATATGTATTACCTTATTTTAGAACATCGTTGCAACGAACATGCATTTTACTATTTCATTGATAAAAGAATTCGTGGGTGTTTCCGGATGTGTTCAGAATACAAAGGGTGTAAATTCATTAATATGTAGGGATTTATTTGTTCGAAATTTTATGCTTCATTCATTCAATTGAATTGAATAATAGGTTAAAAAAGTAAGCAAGATATTGTTGTAGCGAAATGTGTGCAAGATCGTATGCTAAAAGTAGATTATGACTACCCCAAAGAATAGATTATAACTACTCCAAAGAAAGACTTTATGGCATATATGTTACGTTTTGAACCGATATTTACAGGAATAGTCGTAGTTGTGCAAAATTGGTAGATATGGCACTTCTATCGTCCGGTGGCCGTGCGACAGCCTTAGGGGCGACACGTGGCCTCTCTCGCACGACCACTGTGTGGCAGCGCGAGGCATGCACGGCCATCGTATAGTAGAGGGCTGCCACATGGACACCGTGCATGAGGTGGGCTCATGCACGCCACCGTGCATGAGGTAATTAGGTAAGGTAATTAATCATAATTAATGATTTCATTTAAGTGCACTTATTGTTTGATTTTTTAGATATAGCAAATGAACTCTAAAATTTTGTGTAGAGCCTCCCAACATAGTGTACTTGATCATGTAATCTTTTTCGTAATTTTATCCATTTTGAAATTCACTACAGAATTCATTTAAGTAGACTCTTCCTAGGAAAATTTTAATGTAACAAATGAGCTCCAAAAATTATGAATTTTTTTAAGGTTCCTTGCATAGTTAATCTAATTATGTAATTTCTCCAAAGTTTTGCATGTTTAAAATTGTCTAAAAAATCAAGGGTTTAGGTCTTCGAAAATTGGATTTCTGTTTTTCAAAATTAGGGTTTCATGTTTTATGTGGCTTGGAATGTGCAAAATTTAGTATGACATGGCCACTTTATGTCGCCCTGTCGCTTCGGGCGGCCGTTTGAATTAGAGTTTCATGGTTCATTTTTTATTATATATTACGCAAGGAATAGACAGCT
Organism: Dendrocalamus latiflorus; assembly: GCA_017311315.1. Taxonomy (NCBI): domain Eukaryota; kingdom Viridiplantae; phylum Streptophyta; class Magnoliopsida; order Poales; family Poaceae; genus Dendrocalamus; species Dendrocalamus latiflorus. The sequence goes on along the minus strand of CM029639.1, from coordinate 46,247,608 downwards.
CCAAAACTATTACTTTGCGTGAGAAGAAGGAGAAAGGAGATTGCTGTAGCTTCTCCTTGTGCAACTGGCACAAGTGAGCTGCAGCCAAGCGCGCCATATCCTGAACGGCGTCAGAGCAGTGCATCTAAGAGTGTTCAGCCGGGAAAGTGTGGGATTGGAATTCCCTATCTTGCGCATACAAGAACACTTTCGTTGTCTGTGAGTCTCGGTCCAGGATCCGGGTCCTCCTGCCCTTAAAGATGGGCATATTGTGGTATCCTAGGTACTACATGAGCTGTCATAGGAGGCTAGCAAACTCCCCATCATCCTCTCCATGGGAGAAATGATCCCACGGACCTACGAACGATGTTCCGACCATCGCTACTTGGTTCGGAGCCAGATTTAGCAAACCACTGCGAGAGCTCGGTATTTATAGCCGAACAAAAAGGGAACCTGGTGTGTTGCCACCGAGAATTATAGACTCGTTGTCGACGCGCAGCACCACGGCCAAGGGAGATGGTATGCACAAGTGACATATGTGCGGACGTGGGAGGGGGTAACAGGGAATAACATGGATATGCCAACATATGTGCGTAGTAGCGAGGGGCCAAGGGGGCGGCATGGACGAGCCGACATATGTACGAAGGAGGGAGGGGTCAAGGGGGATAGCTATGAGGGGGCAACATATGTTCGGATGAGGGAGGTCAGGTAGTGCAAAAGGCGGCTACCGCACGGTGGCTGTGCGGCCTACGAATTAAATGAGCACCCCATGTCACTAATTATGATTAAATTAACATCTATTAGCATGGCAAATTCGGAGAGCATAAAATTCCCAAAAAAATACATAATTAGAACAACTATGTTGGGAGGCTCCACAAAAAACGTAATTTTTGGAGCTTATTTGTTATATGTAACCATTTCTATAAATAGCATAATTCAATAAATTTTGGAGTGAAATTTAAGATAGATAAAATTATGAAAACATTACACAACCAAGTATGTTGTGTTGGGAGGTTTCACACAAAATTTTATAATATTTAGAGCTCATTTGTTATATGTAAAAAATCAAACAAACAGTGCATTTAAATAAAATCACTAATTATGATTAATTACCCTACCTAATCACCTTATGCACGGTGGCCGTGCATGAACCCACCTCATGCACGGTGGCCGTGTGGTAGCCCTCTACTACACGGTGGCCGTGTGTGCCTCACGCTGCCACACAGTGGTCGTGTGGCAGAGGCCACATGTCACCCCTAGGTCTACTGCACAGCTAGCAGATGGTAGAAGTATCATATTTGCAAATCTCACGTAACTATGGCTATTCCTATAAATACCAGTTTAAAACGTGCCATATGTGCCATAAACTCCCAAAGAAAAACTAGACTTAGAAAAAGAAAAATTGAAAGTATTGCATATTTTGTAGTGTGTCAACAATTATTATGAGGTTATTGATCATTTTCATTACTATTATAAAAGAATAAGTTGGTGGTTGTATGTCTATTCTCCTCCAACCGATCTATTCTTTTAACTTCTTACTATTCTCCACTTTCCAACCGATTAGAGCAACTCTCTTCTATAGCAGGATTCTCTATACATTTAATGAGTTCCGCTGTAACATACGGGTACGTAACTAGTCAAATAAGAAGTATAAGAAGGTCATTTTACACAGAAGATGTATAATCTTTGCAAATACCTAATTTACCCCTGCATCCCTGTTAGCCCATTATACCTTAATCAAAATCATTTCGAGGTACATGGAACCAAACCATAGAATTGATTCAAACTTTTAGCCGAGGGGTGTATAGCACATCCATAAACACTGTTGTGCATATTGATTAAATCTGTCAAAGGTTTATTTATATTAACTTGAAAAAAATGAAACGGGGGTGGTATGCTATCGGTTTATCACCGTTGGTCGTTTATAAAACTGTAAATTGATAAATAGACCGCAAAACTAAGGACACAAGATATGTTAGAGCATATAGAGTCTGCTCTTTTTGGCTACGGCTTATATATTTTGGCTGCGGCTTATGGTTTTTGGGTTATTCGTGCAAAAGATTATAGAGTAACAAAAACTCATGTGCGATTTTTACAGATATAAATGAAGTTGGTACAGTATGTACTGTAGAAAAGCTAGTTACTGTAGAAAAGCTGAAAAATAGCTTTTAGAAGCTGAAAAGAATAGGGCCATAAAATGGCATAGACAAGACAATCGTAGTTTGTAATACATCTCTATATCATTTATAGACAGGATTAAAGACAGTATATACAATGTCTTATCTATATAGTTGTCCGTAACAATTAATGCGTTATCTATATAGTTATCTATATAATGATATAAACAGTAAAAAACCATCTGTTAAATAGTGTATAGTATCTTTTTCTCTTCTCCTCTCTCCTCTGTATCATTTAAATTTTTATATGTCATATATTTTACAGATAATTGAGATGTACTATTGTATATACACTTACATAATAGAATAGAATAAAGTGGAATAGGGTCGAGTAGAGCCGACTTCGCTGGGGTTGGCCAATCCGGACGCATTATCCTCTCCGCCTCATCCATCCATCCATCCATCCATGCCGGCCCCGAGAACATCACACGAGACCTGAACGCATCCATCCCTCGAGAATAGAGAATTCTTTCTTCCTGCTCTCTCCTCCCCCTCTTCTCCGCCTCACCCATTCCTCTCCTGCCAATCGCCGGAGATGGTGTCGCTGAGATGCACCACCACCGCCCACCACTCCCTGCTCGGCTCGCCGACCTGCCTGGCGCGCCCGCGCCGGAGGTGCCCCGCCGTGGTGCGCGCTGCCGTCGCCGTCGAGGCCGAGGCGCAGGCCAAGGTCTCCCTCATCCGGATTGGCACGCGCGGGAGGTGATCAAAATCGAACCTTTGTTATGCTTTGTTTGGTTGAGATGATGGGGAAATTTGTGGTTCGTTTGTGGTCAAGTTGGGAAAAAATCGAGTCTTTATGTGTTATTATCGGTTGGAATTGGGGGTGGCAATGCGGTGGACATGCCCGCAAGATACTGATTCTAGCTGTTTGTATGGGAATTTGGGGGTGGCATTGCGTTTGGGATGGGTGTCAGACATTTTGCACTGGGTGAATTCAGATGACTTTTGCACTCGGTGAAATTGTAACTTTAGATGCTATCTGTACGATTGCTAGTCAATGCGACAGGTCTTGTGTTTTAGTAAACTAGCTAAAGGCTTCACGTGGCTGTTTACAAGATTGTAGACTTGAGCTGCCTTTCCGCTTGTTTTGGCTTAGTGAGTTCTGGCTTTGACTTGGATCTTGTAGAAAGTACACATCATTTTGGCTTTTATGGTTGGGAAAAAATGCTGTAAGTATAAATCCACAAAGTTACGAAAGTGTTTGTATTACTTTTCTTTTCTGGCCTATAGTATCTTGCTGGAAATATGCAAGTCTATAATTCAAATTATTGGAAATTTAGGACAGTCCTCTTGCTCTTGCACAAGCTCATGAAACCCGAGATAAACTGAAGGCTGCACACTCGGAGTTAGCTGAGGATGGAGCTGTTGAGATTGTCATCATAAAAACCACAGGAGACATGATCTTGGACAAACCCCTGGCAGATATAGGAGGCAAGGGTTTATTCACCAAGGAGATAGATGATGCACTCTTGCAGGGAAGGATTGACATTGCGGTTCACTCGATGAAAGATGTTCCAACATATCTACCAGAAGGCACCATATTGCCCTGTAACCTCCCTCGAGAAGATGTCAGAGATGCATTCATATGCTTGACTGCAAAATCTCTTGCGGAACTTCCTGCTGGTAGTGTTGTTGGAAGTGCTTCCCTGCGGAGACAATCTCAGATTCTCTACAGGTATCCATCACTAAAAGTAAGTATGATGACTGCATTCATCACAGTACATATTTTTGCTTTTGTTTTCTTCCTAGTCTATCATGCTCAAAATACTCCATACTTCACCCGTATATTTGCTCGATGTTTTATGCCATGCAAATATCAGTTATATTTTTACTGCTAGATTTCCCATTCATTAATACTTCCTCATGCACTGTTAAACTCGTGTTTTTTTCCTATATAGAGAGATCTCTGAGCTCTTTCTTGGCAATGTAGAATACATGATTGTTTATGCTGTCAAAAGAAAATCCTTGTATAAGCACATGTATTGGAGATAGCTATTGTGAAGGGGTGGTTTTCCATGTCATAGATGTAAAAGTACGCCTAGCCAGGACTTGCAGTATTTCTTTCCTCATAAAGAGGACTGGTCCTATCCAAATGCAGACTATCCTCAGCCTTCTACTTAGTCATATGTACTGCTTATTAGTTTTACAAGCAACATTTGATTAGATATTCATCTTGATTAACCGTAGTGAATGCTTTTCAGGTTGTTAACTTCAGAGGAAATGTTCAGACAAGGTTAAGGAAACTCAAAGAAGGAGATGTCCATGCTACGTTGTTGGCACTGGCTGGACTAAAACGGTTAAATACGGTGGAAAATGCAACATCTGTACTGTCAGTGGAAGAAATGCTTCCAGCAGTTGCTCAAGGTGCTATCGGTATAGCTTGCAGAAGCAATGATGACAAAATGGTAGGTGATATAATGTTCTAAATATGATGGTATATTAAGAAACATAGAATCTGAATGTATAATGACATATCCAAATCTGGCTCCAGCTGCACTATCTTTTAGTAATTCAACTTTGCATGCTCCTCTGATATAGTGATAAATTGAGTGTCTATTTTTCTGGTCCTTGTTGGTAGCTGTAGTACACCATGTTATAACACACCACAGATGATTGTTTCCAAATCTGATAGCTCTGTCAGCCAACTCATCACACTTTTATTTGCCTACTGCAGCGTCCAATCATGTTGTTTGTTGCTCTTTTCCCTGACCATGTTGTGTGTTTTGGATTTTCCAAATATATTTAATTTCTGAAACTGCTGCTAGACTTACAGCGCGCTTTTAGAATGTTTCTGATGTCTGAGTGCATATTTCTGTTCTATTCAGCCATGTATATGACTGCCCTGTGCAACTATGCAGAGCAATCCAGGCGCATGCCTGAACTATTCTTTTATTTACACCCCTCTTGCTAAAGATGCTGAAACCTCTCTTTTTGACCTTTTTTCGTAGATGAATTATCTATCCTCGTTGAACCATGATGATACCAGATTAGCTGTTGCATGTGAAAGAGAATTCTTGGCGGTTCTTGATGGTAACTGCCGAACTCCAATTGCCGCATATGCTTATCGTGATAAGGATGGGAATTGTTCGTTCCGAGGGCTATTGGCTTCACCAGATGGATCTAAAGGTACCATTTTTCCAATGAAAATATATTATATGAAATAGATATATTTTATTATGGAATGACAATATTTTTTTGTGAATCTACTTACAGTATATGAGACATCAAGAAGTGGACCATATGCTTTTGATGACATGGTTGCGATGGGTAAAGATGCTGGCCACGAGCTGAAAGCAAAGGCTGGCCCCGACTTCTTTGATAGCTTGCAATGAAAAAAATCCATCACGGCCCAAGTTGAGTGTTGAGTTGTGGGTTATTTTGATTTTCTTTTCCTCCTAGTTCTGCTAGAGGCTTGTACCACGCATTGAGCTGTCTCATTCAAATTTGTATCCCTGGTTCTTTTAGCACTGTGGGTTAGAACTCAGAATGCGGATCCGCTGTTTGTAATCCCTCGTATTTCCATCCAATTCTGGAGGCTTCTGTGCTCAATTATGCTTTTTTAGAGATACAAGGCAAACGTATACAACCTACTCACACCATACACGCACACACGTGTGCGCAGCCTCCAAAATGTGTGCACGCTTTGTTTCACTGAACATGTGCACTCTCTAGAGGGTACTATTCAAATAAACAGTACCCTTGAGATAATGAGAACCCGGGATCGAGCCCCAGCAGTTACTATTCAAATAAATAGTACCTCTGATATAATGAGAGCCTGAGAACGAGCCTGGACGGATGAGCTACACACCAGCAGTCTCACCCAAGGTTTCAAAACCCAGAACTAGGGGAAATATCGCCGGATGGCCGGTAACTGAAAAAAAATCAAATTTCAAACATCAAAATTTGAATTTGAAACCAATAACCAGAAAAACTGGCCAGTTACCGCCCAAATAAATGAAGAAAAATCGCTAAAAACCGAAGAAACTACTAAAAACTGGTTTTTCAAATTTGAAATTGAAAATTCCTAACACATTCATAGCAAAAAAAACATAAAATCAAGTACGATAGGTGTATGCATCTTCCTAATCCATTCTATTAGTGTTAAATAATGTAAATATCATTAGAAAAACTAACTTCTACATTTAAAAATTGAAAATTCCTAATACATTCATAACAAAAAGTATAAAGTCAAGCACGGGAGGTACATGTATCTTCCTAATACATTTCATTAGTACTAAATAATGTAAACATCATTAGAAAAACTAACTTTTACATTTAAAATTTTAAATTTAAATTAAATAAAAAAATCATCAATTTCTATTCTACTAGTTGCCACCGGTAATCGGCCGGTTACCGCCGGGATTTCAAACTCTCACCAACCAAGCAAAGCTCGGCTCTCGTGCCCAATTATGTTGTAACAATGTAATTTGGAATAATTTTATAGATATTTTGTTGTTTTAAGAATAATTCAGTTCGGAATCTGTTGTTTGATTGTTTCTCTCATGAGTCCGGTGAAACCTACAATCTGTCAACTGGAGTTGAGGTTTTTTATGAATCTATCAATGGTAGGTGATGCTGTCGACGATATTCCATGGTAAGGGTGCCCTCTCCGCTTTTGATTGAGTTGTTTGCTGAAACACAGCACTCTAGTGAAATCTTTGTTTCTTTGACAGGTACCATATCTTAGAATTTTTCCAAAACATGTTAAGACACTCTAATTTCTCCACATCACATTAAGACACGACAAATAGAAAGTTCGCACTGGCACGTCATCACAACATTACAGGTATCAGATAGCCTGATAACAGGAAAGAACAAAGTTCCTAAAGCAGTAGTACATTTGAATTTGATGCAGAAACTTCTCTTTCTACAAGAGAACGACAGGTCGATCGTTCTTGCATGGTATCCAAGGCTGATCACCTTAAGCAGAGTACCTGGCCTCACAGGCTCACAGCTAGTGACTATTTCAAATGGGACATCTCAAGGTTCATTGGATGCAGTCTAATAGTAGATTGCTTGTTAGATTGGTTGATTGGTTGTTGGGATAGTTCACCTGCTGGAAACTAGAGACTGAATTGCTTTTTTTTTGTTTGATAATGCGGTCATATCATGTGAAATTACAGAATCACTATGTGATGATTCTTGGTCAGCTGTTCTGATTCTGCATGGCTGACATGTTAGCCAGCTCTTCAGCAGTCACTGGCCTGTGCATCTGCACGAACAGAAAGCTCTAGTTAGGACTGTGATGGAATTTCAATAGTTCTTTGAATGAATAATGTTGATGTCCTACTTTGTATTGCCATGCCTAACCATAGGAAAGGATCAAAGGAAGATTAATAAAACGAACAGACAACATGTTGATCAACTATAAGTGCAGCTCAGGTAGGTCCAGAATTAAATAAGAAAACAATATAGAATCAAATGATAATGTTTCTTTTGCAAAATGGTGAGCGTCGGACAGTCAAGAAGACTAACATATAATTGGTAAGTTAGCAAAATCGCCATTCATCAACAGAGTGGAACTTGAAATGTGGAATTACTGGTAATATCAAACTCACTGAGCAAGGATTATAGTAAAGTCAATTCATTCTATGGGCATCGATACTATTGACTTCACCAATAATTTGTATTATGTGCCTTACAACATGGTTCACATGAATCTACCAAATATTTGAAGATGGAAGCTAAATAGTACAGAAGCAAAACAACTCAACTGCTCAGAAAATGGATCAACAGATCTGGAAACAAATACTCACTGTGTTAGCAATGGTTAGCCAATGAAAGCACCGTGGGAGGGGATCCTCTGCTGATGGCATGGTATCATGATTCCAGTATGTTATGTTCTGGAATTCTGCACGGGATACAAAATTGCTAACCTCCCCATCCAAGCTCTGCATATCCTTTCCTCCACTCTTCTTCTCCAATACATAACCTACAGAGAATTTTGAAACCACCACAAACTCGATCAAAATACACAAAGATTGTATCCAACTCACATTTTCTAATGAAAAATCCGGAAAGGACAGACCGTGACCACCACTCACATCATATCATCACTATAGTCTAGATATACATTGCTATTATGCTATAGTTGCAAACTTGTGTTCCCAGAAAATTTTACATTTCTACCAGGAAGACATATCTCAGATAACAAAAGAGTAAAAGATCATGTCATCATTCAATGAACATTTTTTTAGTCAAAGAAAACCAACTTCATGTTCCCTGCGAAGGGCTTCTATTCTATTATAAGCACTACCCTGTTGAAATGAATTACACCTATCTAACAATATGCACACCGTAGGATCAAATTAAGTACACTTTCACAAATTATAACACACTAATTCAACTATAAAAAGATTCAGATTTCCACAGAAGCTTCAACTTGGAGCAGTACCGCACACTACAATTCCTCAAATCTACCAAAAAGAGTGCAATTTGGATAGAGGGAGGTGTGCAATTGCAAAGTTTTTGGTACCCCTCATACCATCAGGCAATACTTCGATGCACATTGCTATGAATCAATCGAAATTTCATATTTTCCACCCAAAGCTTCCATATAGATTATAATGTCACCGTCTCCACCAAACAATACCAGGCTTAGGGAACACAAGAAACTCACCTCGGTGGCCACCCGGCAGCGCGAGAGTGGCGCCCTGCAGCTTCCTCCCGCGGAAGAAGGCCTCCTCCACCCTCACACCGTCCACCTCCACACCTGCACGCACCCACCACTTCGTCAACCAAAACGGACAAAAAGAAGATCAGATCTGTGAGGCGAGGCGGCCGTCAAGAAACGCACGGACCTGTGTCCCTGGACTTGAAGTAGTCGGAGACGGCGGCGGCGCTGTTGTGCCTGATGCCACAGGGCAGGAGGTGCACCCCGCCGAGGTCGGTGGCCGCAGGGGAGAAGTCGACAGTGGCCGTGACGCCGGCCGCGGCCGCCGGAGGGGTCGCTTGCTCCATGGCTCGGGGTTTCAGCACAGCCGCCACGCCGCTCTGCGAGTGCGAGTGGTGCTCACTTGCTCTCTGATCAGCGTGCGCGGCACCGTAATGGGCCAATGAGGGAGCCCGTTTATGTGGCCCACGCTGGCGGAAGCGGCTCGGTCAGACCCGGCCAGATGGGCCGCTCGATATGGCTCAGACTCACATGGCCCAATTAGACCCGATATAATTGGTTTGAATAAGTTATTGCATTGTACCATATCGGATCATATGCTGACCCTTCAACCTAGCCATGACATGGAAAAGAGTCGAATCGGTCTAGGTTGGGCTCAGGCACGCTTAGCCCAATGGGCCACTGATGGCTCGTTGAGCACAGTGGCCCAGTCCGACGTTGCCCTGGTGCTGCCTCGCTCATAGCCGCCCCTGCCACCCGTAGCTCGGCTCGGCTCGCAGATGCCTCTATGTCATTCCACCCACACAAGAGGAGAAAGCTGAAGGCGATAATCAGTAAGGAGGGAGGCTAGAGAGAGGGAGACAAAGAGAGGAGGCAGTGGTCAACGTGAGTGGGGACGGAGGAGGCGGCGATAACGACAGGGACGGGAGTAAAGGAAGCTGATGGGGGGTGGGGCTATAAGGGAGGAGGCGGTGGTGGCAAAGCCGTAGGAGCTAGGAGGGAAAGGGGAAGGGGTAACTAGACTAGGGCCAAGGGGGCCACTAGCAATAAATTTACTACCAGTCACAAGTAAATTTATTGTTAATCGCAAGTAATTATACTGCCAGCACAAGTAATTTTAATGCCAGTCGTAAATATTTTTACTGCCAGCCACAAATAATTTTATTACCAATCATAAGTAATTTTACTACTAAGTAACCCGTCAGCACTTAGAATAGTACAGTAACACTAACAGAGGTAATTTTAATGCCAACCACAAGCAATTTTATTGCACTACTATAGGAGAGTTACTGCACTCTTCTAAGCAGACTTGGCCTCCTAGGAGGGTTGGGGGTAAATAGTGTGCCGTGCCGTGCTGGGCCAGGCCATGCCTCAGCAGGTACTACGCATGCCATGTGGGGCCAGGGCGCCATGCCAAGGTGCTGGCCTAAGCACAGCACGCCCAGTCGGGCGGGCTGACATGATCTGTTTACTGTTCGTGCTATGTCGTGCCTGGGTGAGGCCAACAGTACCATACATCAGGCCGACAGGGTTGGCCCGACCCATTTGGCCAGATCTGCAGCTGATGGGCTGGGACTAGGGATGGCAATGAGCCCACGCTCCCCGGTAACACATGGGGAAATTCTCCTGTTAGGGGACGAGGTACGAAGAGATTTTATCCCCGGAACCTTATACCCTCATCCCCGCTTTCCGCTATACCCCGATTACACCCATATACATGTAAATTGGTATATCTACATGTCTCAAATGTAGGTATGTTGTCTCTTGCTTACTATATTTGGAATAATGTATATAACTTAGTTAGCATTGTTCTACCATATTATATATCAATAAAATTATGTATTTTTCTATTTCTACATAACCATATGGTAAATTTATGAAATTATCTAAATATGATTCGAATTTAGGTTCTTATTGGGCCCTCATTCCCTGCTAATTCCCCCATGGGGATGAGGAGGAGAGAAAAGTCATCCCCGATAGCTAAATAGGGATTGAGGATGGGAGGGAATAGCTCCATTGCCATCCCTAGCTGGGACAGCTTGGTCGACATTTTTATTAGTTTTCAGTAATAAATTGTACTTGTCACTGACGCTAGACATGACAGCAGGCAAGGTAGAAGCATGAAGTTTTTGCCTCTGTATCAACTGAGCAGGGAGGTGGACCTAAGGGCATAGGCCAAGTAAGTCGATCCATACGATATTGACTTGACATGCTAGAGTAATATTGTATTTTTTTATCTATAGCATAGTACGGGCATTCAGTTAGTCTAAGGTAAGGATAACAGAAAGTTGCATTCGACAATGACGTAGGGCTCCATGAGTGTCACCCTTTGAGCTTGCCGGAGGCAAAAGGGGTTAAGGCGCATGAATTTTCAAGCACACTAATAATGAGAGAAAAAAATTTGAAATTAAAATGGTTGAGTGTATGTCTCCATCCTAATAATTCAATAAACACATATCACTTTTAGGCCTTGTCTGGGCTCCCATACAAGGCCTTAAGGGGACAAACAATTGGATAGATCAAGGGAATTTCGTGCACGTTGGAATGAAGAGCATATATATCTCAAACTCGGAAACGATATTTGGTATGCCACTAAATTGATTCTTTACTACTACAAGTGTTGGGATAAGAATAGGAGTAAGACTTTAACATGTATGCATGCACTGACCTGCCCATAATAAGCTTCATCTATGGCAAATCTCGTGTGTGTGTGTGTGTGTCACAACACGTACAATCATAGATCAATGGCGACGTAGCACCAGGACTGTCGTGCATGCACAGTGATGTCCTCAGCCACATCTTCCAGCACCAACTCGCTAGCTCAAACAACATCACTGACATGCTTTGTAATATCTCAAAATTTGGATGTTTGAAAATATGAAATTTTTTAAAAACTTTTTGATGCATTTTCACATTACTTGATTTTTTGGATTTTTGTTTGAGAATTTTGATTGGATTTCATGATTAACCAAATAAGCATATAAAAATAAGAATAATACCTAGGACTAAGAGCCATGTAATTGGAAAAAATCAAATGAAATTTTGAATGGAATTGCTGAGTTTTGATTGAATTTAAAATCTAAAAAGAAAGAGGAAAATCAAAAGAATATTAAAATTGCATTTGGATAATTGAGCCAAGAATTTACACTAAATTGAATTTGAGCTGTTGGAAAATTGGAGTTGGTTTTGTAGGCCAAAAATTCAAATCTGAATTCAAATACAAATTCAAAACCCAAAAAGAAAAATTCAAAATAAAAGGGCAAATTTCCAAACTTATATTGGGCCAGCCCCTTTCCCATTTCTTTCTTCCTCTCCTTTCTTTCTTTTCTTTCCGGCCTGACCCATCTCTGTTTCTCCCTTTCCTTCTCTCTCTCTACTATTGGCTGCACACCCTGACCCTGCCACACCTCTCACACTGCACGTGCCCATACCACGCCCTACATTGGCACCTCGTCACCATGCACAACAGCCGCATCGCCTCACATTGGTGCGCAGTCATCGTGCGCAACTACGCGCCACCCTGACCACCTATTTAACCAGCCCTGATTTGTCCCTTACCCCTTGCCTTGCTCGCCATCTCCTCACCTTAGTTCCTCTTCCCCACACCAAGAACTGAGCCAAGGAGCTCATCTTCCTCCTTTCCTATCACATACGTGTGTAGGATCAAGGATAACCGACTAAAGGAGGTGAATAGGGGATTCTAAAAAATTCTTGCCTACTAAAATTAATTACCACAAAATATGACTAAGCAAGATTTTAATGCAATATAAACCTACACAATTCTCGTATACCTAAGGCACTACAAGCACTAGTCTCTACAAATATATCTCTAGCACTAGTAAATACGACAATCTTAGCAATCACAAAGCTAGAAATATAAGTGTGGAATGTAGAGGTAAAGAAATAACCACAAGATGATTCGAGAAGTTTTTTCCGTGGTATAGAAGACTTGCCGGTCTTCACTAATTCACGTTGAGGAAAGCCCAAGCAATTTGGATTGGCTTCATGAATTAAGCATTAACTCCTTAATCCACTAGTGGTTGTTCTTCCTCCGCTTCAGAGATGGTGGATACCAAAACACTCACAAGTCGACGCCAGACCTCTTCACAATCTTCTTGAAGAGGTCACCTTGTAATCTTCCACCAAGCCGTCTATGTTCTAGTAAGTACCAAGAGTAATAAACTAAGGCTTCACTTGGTGGTGATCAAGTACCAAAGGATCAATCTAGATGAATGCACATGATGTTGGCTCAACTACCTCAAATGAATGGAATGAAAGCAATTGAGGTGTAGAGTGAATGCTCTATGCTCAAGGATATTTCAATATAGTGTCTAACTTTGTCCTTGAATTAGTGGGGGTATAAATACTTAAAAAACCGTGGGCAAGCGAAAGTACCGCCGTTCATCGGCCAGTACTACTACACCTGTTCTAACACAACAGTAACGGTTATTTCAGAACTTATGAACTACTGTTGAAAACCGGCGCGGTACTATCGTCGTTATAAGCAGGGTAGCTCCGATCTTAAGAAGTTCCAAAATTCCGGCACAATACTTTCGTTTGCTTCGAGGCCAAAAGTTGGTGCTCTCTAGAAAAACATACCGCTTGGACTTTCGGAGCTTCCAAGCTTCGGAAGTAGTGCTCAAGGGTGTACTACTGCTCTACAATAGTTCTATCGTTGAAATTTTGGTACTTCCATTTTACAGCGAGACAAAGTAATTCCAAGGGTGCTCTCCAAAAAAAAACGTACTACTCGTTTGGCAGAACTTCTGGAATGCGGAAGTACCGCCGTTTACACTTCGGTACTTCCAATATTCCGAATAGTGCACAGTTTGGCTATCAATTTTAATTTTAAATGCATGCAAGATCCTAAATTGATCCGGTGGCACAATACATGCTATCAAGTTATTAGCCATGATCCCTCTTAATAGTACGACATTTATTCTATAATCCGGTCTTCTGCCCTTTCTCCTAACCTGGTAAAAACAAAAGGGATTCTAGACTATTTATACCTTTGTCTTGAGCCACATTGATTTTTATGTTGACCCTTAGCATGCATCTCACATTAATCATTGGGACTAAACCTTTCAAACACTTAGTAAACATGTTAGTCCTATATTCACATAATGTCATTAATTACTAAGACCATTTTTAGGGGTCTAGATGCTTTCAATCTCCCCTTTTTGGTAATTGATGACAATACAAATATTATATGAGAAGAATAAAGTTTTGAATATACCACTTATTTGAAAAACGAGTTGTATATTCTTTTGTGACTTTGAAAAGGATAATTAATTTTTGCAATGAGCTCAATTTAGTTTGGAGAATTAATTGCTTATAAAGTCAATACAAGGAAAAACTCCCCCTAAATATATGCATATAGATGACAAGATGCATTGTAAGCACATTTTAAGATTTTTAAAAATATTAGCAGAGTTTCCTTTATTTGTTGAACTTAAGAGAATAGACAATTGTAATGTTGTAATTTATATAACAAAAGTCCACAAGTAGCAATTTTATAGAATAACCATGACTTCAAGTTCAGCATAACATAAACATAACATAGAGCATGTACATTAAGCATAAACATTCCAAAGCATGACCATAATCCATCCTCATAATGAAAAAGTGCACAAGTCCATTACATCACAAACTTAAATAGATATATATAGTAGCTAAGGTAGATAAGTGGCTTGGTTCTTCTCCATAACTTCTTCAACTTTTTTCTTCTTCTTCAACTCTTTCTCCCCCTTTGGTATCCAATAGCGAAAAAGGCTACTCCTGAGGTGCCTGAGGAGAAGGGCCATGACGGTGACGGCAGCCATAATGGACTAGAGAGGGAGGACGAGTGATCGCATGCTCAAGGGAGGACACTTAGTCCCTGAGAGAGTAAACAACAGCAATCAAAGAAGTGAGTTGTCCTTCCACCTTAGGACTACAGAGTACACCTAAGAGAGAGTAGCTTGTCCTTCTTCTTGTGGTGCAGCTGCAGGTTCTTCTTATTGTGAAGCTCGAGGACGGGGAGCTGGAGGAATGGGAGGTTCTGCTCGAGGCTTGTAAGCTTTGTAGACTCCGCCCAAGCCACCACGGAATTCAATCTTCCTAAGAATCAATGCCATGATGTATGGAGCATAATTTATCCTTTTGATCCTGTCATTCTTGGAAGAGGATATTTCCCAGATTATAAGATCAACCATATCAAATTTCTGACCTTGCATAACATAGTCAATTAGGTTCCATGCATGGCCTCTTATGGCATCATAATTCCCACTCTTGGGAAGAATGGTATGGTTAATTATCCGTTTCACCAAGCTGGGAATGGGAAGAAGGCCAACAAGCTTACCTGGGACAAATCTAGTACTTTGATCATAGTACTCAGACATGGCAAGAATCTCAAGTGCAAGTCTATCGTATACCTTCTCATGTGCACTTGACTTTGTCTTAGAGCTAGTTAAAACTCGTGTTTGTTGGAGTCCAAGTACTGACAGCTAGTCATCCAAGAAATATACTGAAAATTAGGAGAGATATGTAGAGTAGCATAAAACTACCTGATTATATATTCATTGTAGTCCGATTTGAGAACTAGAAGATGTTGTATTCCAGCCCTCTGAAACAGCCTATTATTCCCATTATATTTGTCAATTGAGTCCAAGTGCTCCCAATCAACATATTTGTGATATGCAAAGAGTCTACTTGAACCATATAGCTTCTCATATACAAACTCTTGAAACTTGGTGTGAAATCTTATATTGATAGAATTATTGGGGAGCAAAAACTAGCTCCTGTGATGCAAGCATGCATACTCTTCAGCTATGATTTTTTTTAGGTCTATTTGAGGCTCTTCTCGATCATTCATATTCTCATCTAACTGTTCAATAGGTGAACTCTCTTGCTGTTCTATTTCTGTCTCAGAATCAGAGGCTATTGCCTTGCCACTATCCTTTCCTGCCTTCTGTGCGGATTTTGAGGTAGTTGGGGCTGCAGGAGGACGCACTTGGGCTGCAAGAGAGTCTGCTCGAGACGAAGATTGACCAGGAGCCATAGGAGAGGAGTTCCTGACATACACTTTGCGGCCAACGTTCTTTGTCCTAGCATCTTCAAACAAAGGAAAATGATATCAAGGATAAGCTAGGAAACATCCTCAATAGGTTTGAAAAATAATGGAATGAAGTTTCTATTTTAATCAGAGAAATCGAAAGTTCCGATATGCAACAGGCGGTAGTACCGTGCATGTTGAGCGGTAGTTCCTCTTTCTCTTAATCGTTTCTAGGGTGAATTAAAGAATGAATTTTCTAGTGTTTTTCTTGGATTTTAATTTTAAGTGCATGCATGATCCTAAATTGATTCAATGGCACAATAACATACTATCAAGTTATTAGCCATAATCTCTCCAATAATATGGTATTTATCATATAATCCGGTCTTCCACCCTTTCATCTAAGAACGATAAAAATAAAAGGGATCCTAGACTACTTATACATTTGTCTTGAGCCACATTGATCTTCATGTTGACTCTTAGCATGCATATCACATTTATCATCGGGACTAAACCTTTCAAGCACTTAGTAAACATGTTAGTCCCATATTCACATAAAGTTATTAATTATCAAAACCATTTTTAGATGCCTAGATGCGTTCAATGTGGCTTCTTCAGCACCGTCCACCACCTTATCTAGCCTTTCTTTTTGAATCTGGTGTGCTCCATCAAAGCCTCATACGTCAAATGTGTTCCACACTTCTAGTTTTCTTTTCCCCTCACCCAATTTTGGGATTCCCCCACAGAATCCCGTCACATCATTGTCTTCCTCTATTTTGGCCAAAAACCATTACTGCCACCACCCTCCCCTCTCCGATGAGCCTCTCTCTATGAGCACCTCCACATCACCCTCTTCCTTCCTCAACCCTCAATTTGGGCTCTCCCTCGCCACAGGTCATCGACACTGCGAAGCCTACCGCGCCGCCTCGAGTCATCATCGTCAGACCACCACACCACCTCCCTGACCTCGCTGTCCACTCCGGTGAGATCCCCTTGCCCTCTAGATGTTCCCGTGGGCTTCTTTTCCTCACCGTACCAGTGCAAGGCTAGTTGCCGTGGTGGCTGCACCACTGCTACCACCATCACTATTGTAGATCACCGTTCACCATGCCGTCACCTCACCTAGGTGCGTTAGGGGTCCAGGTGACCCATTTTCGGGGTTGCCGACGGTTAGCATCATCTAGCTCGCCAACGCCGAGCTTGGCAACGCCAGCGGAGGCATAGCTTCTTTCGGTTGATTTTTAGAGCCATAGCAAAGAGAGCAATAAAGTGTCAGCCCCACCTACCAGCGACTTAGAGAAATAATAAATTTAGAAACTAAAACCCGAGGGGCCCACATGTCAGTGTCTATTGATTTTTTCAGGTAGAAAATAATTCAGAGAAATCAAAATATTTAAGAAAAATTCAAACAAAAATATAATGAAATATAATTTCATTATACATAAAAATAAGGATAAAATTAATTATGGAATTAGCATAAGGTTTTATGTAAATTGAAGATATTTAAAAATTAAATCTTAATTAGTTGCATGTTAATAAGGGTTAGTGAGTTAATTAATGGCTAAAAAAATTGGTGTAGGATTAAGCCATGTAAAAAATAATTATTATCTATATATTTCAAAAGTCATGATGGCCCCTTTGCAAATAATGATTAATTAAATTAAGGTAATTAATTTGCATAATATGTCACTAGTATTTATCTATAATTAGAGTCCACACCCTGGTGTCAAATATTTCAATTTTAATGTTTATTTGAGTTTATTCAAGTTCTTTTGAATTTATTCCAATACTTTTGAATTTATTTGGAGTCGATTGTTTTCACGTAATTAGAAACAGAGTCTCATAGAAGAAATAATTTGAGCAAGATCAGAGTCCAGATAAAGAAGAGGACCAAGACCTTAAACACGAACATGACCCAAAGTAATTGTGCAAGTCAAGTCATCACTTTGATCATATTGTACCTACATTCTGAATGCAAATTACTTTATTTAAAATTATAAAATTGCATCCCTTACTTTGATTAAAATTATATGGTCATTAGATTGTAGATAATGCCTTAATGCTACTCGCATTATTAAATTCCATTATTTGATTTTGGACATAATTCCTTTGTCGCCCTAGAATAAATAGTATACATACTAATTGATAAGTTTGTATCTAAGTATCATGTTTAACCTTGCTTAGATATTTGTGGGTATTAAGTTGCCCCAACATTATTTCAAACATGAAAACTTAGCTTTGGGCAGCCGTTGGATGAAAATAGCTAGTATGTTGAACTAGAAATGGTATTTTGGCAATCCAAAACTCTAAACTTGCTTCATACCTGGACAGATGGTAAGTCAAGCAGGTGCGGATAGAGCAAGAGAGCTTGATATGTGGCAGAACAGCCCAGGTAGTCTTAAATACTGAATCATGTGATGACCTCTCAAGGTAAAACAGTGCAACCACAATTCTATAATGCGTACGACCTGGCCAATTAATATGCATTAACCAGCGCTGATTGCGCCATCCGGTGGAACACAGGCAAGAAAGCCGGATAGAAGCATTGATTGACGTGCAGCGCAAGAGGGGGCTTTCGGAGCGGGTAAATATAACCTTATAGCAGTGGAAACCTTAGCGGGTGTAGCCACATTAGGAAGGTGCATTATAAAGGCCTTGTAAATGTAATGACCATATGAGCCTTACGCCAAAGGTAGCATGGTAGTGGAATAAGTTGGACATCTCTTGTGGGTAAAGTGTACGACATCTGTGGAGTGAAAACTATCCGTGCCCACGATCATAGGTGGGCGTGGGAACTTACATGAGTTAGTGTCTATTTTATAAAAGAATCTTTGTGGTTGAGATAAAAAAAACACGACGGTTGGATAGAATCCTAAGTTTGTTTTCTCCTAGGTGGATAGAACCCACTTAATATAATGGGTTCCATTAGTAACAAAAATATCATATGGTGGGTGAAATCATGCTCTATAACATGTGGATAGAATATGCACTACTATTATTATTTCATACTCTTATACTCTTTAAAAATGTGGTTTAGTTAAAATGATAAGTCTCGGCCTATCTACTTATTGTATTTCAAATGTGGTTTTCTGCAAATAAACTAACCTTAAGCTTCCCTTGTTTGGCCTTACATATATTATGATTGCATTTTGTGTAGTGTTTTGCTGAGTAACTTCGTCCTCACTATTGCTAAATTATTATTATTTTGTAAGAATGAGAAAGAAAAGCCATGTAGTTGCCTAAGGCATTAATAAGACTGGAAGATAAAAAAGCTAAGAACTAGATTGTGAGCCCTAGTTGATTGTCTGTGGGTATATCCTGAGGGTCCCATATGTGTGCTGTTTCCGTTTCCACTATTGCTCTTTAAAAGTTTTGACCTGATCGGTCCGTGTGTAAGTCTAGCATCGTTAGGTCTATTTATGTATTGTCAACAATTGTAGCATTATTTTTGCTTTTGTGATATATGTATTTGATGTTCGGTAATAAATCTGTGTACACTATCTATTAATCTAGAAAATAGTGTGATGAAAACACAAAAGGTTTCGGATGACAAATCCAGAGTTTGATATGCTCGCCGTCGGCGCCGTACGTGCCACGTGGCATGTGGCCGAGAAGCAAGACATGGGCTACTTCCATGACCTCTGCAACAGGAAGAGCCACCACATCGTGATCCCCGGCCCCGCTATCAACAAGGACTCTTTGTCGGCTCGTCGAGGGCAGCACGACAAATTACAAGGTGAGGGTGAGGGTTTCACCGTTTTGGTCTATGTCCTGTCGAGTGTCGACGAGGATAGAGAAGGTGGATGCGGGCAACAGCGGATCCAGGCCCAAGGCTACCTGGGCTTCAGCCCTGGGCGTAAGATCAAAAGTCTATTATAAAATTTTAAAAAATACTTTATATGTAGTGAATGCCACCTATAATGTATTGTCCAACTCGAGGTGTTGCCCCTACCTGACTCCGCCCCTGGACACGGGCAAGCTACACCGTGACCTGTACAAGGAAGGTCGTCTTGTCGTCTGACCCGGCCGCCGGCGGTGAGTGCACCGCCGTGATCGTCCACCGGGGGAGCAGGCACATCTCCTTCGCGAAGGCCGGCGACGAGCAGGAGCATGCCGGACGGGGATTTCGTGTACAAGGACTGCGTGCAGTGGCGAATCTAGAATGAAAAATAAGGGTGGGCTAAAAAAATATACATTCTTCTATAAGATCATAAGCTTTTCCTTGAATTGTTGGTCCAACACCTCGAATGACAAAACTAATTTGTAAGAAACATAGTTTTATATTCTTGTGCAATTAAATTCATAATTTCATATATTGCTAATCAAAAGTACAACACTATTTCTAATAAATTGCTAATAAAGTAGTCAACTAATTGAGAAATGAGACAATGAGATTGGGTTGCAAACTTACAAATTGGTTCGTGCGTTCGGCCGTATGAAAGAAAGAATCCGGGAATAGTATTCGGCGTACTCGCCAATAGCAGCAGCCAGCAGCAACTTCTTCACACACGCCTTCAGGCTTCAGCGGTTCAGCACTTCAGTCTTCAGCCCGTCACGCACAGACGCACTCACGCCTTCGCTTCCGCACTTCGAGTCTTAGACCCCCGTCCCCAGTCCCCAGCGTAGCCGCAGCCCACAGAGCATCCGCCGACTCCGCCCTCGCCCAGTTGCCATCAGTTCGCGATGGCACGACCGCGCGACCCCGCCTCCGGGCAGCTCCGGCCTCCCCGCCCCCGGCTCAGCCGCTCAGCGTCTCCCCTTCTCAGTCCGCGGCTCCAGATCTCGTCTCGGCGCTTCCGGCTCCGGTCTCCCCGCCTTGGCGCCTCCGGCTCCGGCCTCAGCGCCTCCAAATCTCGTCGTCGTTGGCACCTCCCTGCGGCCCCGCCTCTAGATTTCGGATTTGGGGAATTTTCGGACACGGAACAGGCCATACCATGTGGATCGGTGGGGATGTGGGCAGTGGGCCAGTGGGCGGACCATGGACGTGAAATGGGCCTGGCTTCGGTGCTTCTTCGGCCTTGCTTCATTAGCTCTTCTTGTTTGCAATTTCAGTTCTTGTTCTTCACTTCAACAGTGTGATGAAGCTGGCGCCGGGGTCGGGAAGCCAGGAGCCCTGCCTAGGGGGGTCTCGGTCAACCGGTGGAGAGTAGGCTTCAGCCTGATGAAGCCTACCCGGTGGATTCGCCCCTGACTGCGTGCATCACCACGGGCGGTTCTACACCGTGACCAACCACGGGCTGGTTGTCCCGCACGGCGCCCCGGCGCTGTCCGACGAGCAGTACCTGGTGTCGGCGCCGTGGGGCGACCTGCTGCTGGTGCAGAAGGTGTGCTCGTACGACCGGGCCGGGACCCAACGACGAGGCGTTCTGGCGCAACAGGAGGGACCTGATCAGGGTGGACACGGTGGACGTTGAAGGGAGGAGGCTGGTGGAGACGGGCAGCGAGCCTGCACGGCCACGCGCTGCTCCTGTCGTGGCACAGCGACGCCGTCTGCGTCCCTGGTGGCGCCTTGCCGGGGCTCAGGGCGAACTGCGTGTGCGTCGCCGTGCCGAGTGGGAGGGTCTGGGAGCGGTTCGGTGCCGGCGTGTACGACCTGGACGAGGGCACCATCCAGCCGCTTGATCCGTCGATCGAGTTCATTGAGGAGACTGGTCACCATCCTCCCATCGGGATCACACCATCACCCTACGTCTGACGACGACGACAAAATTGTTACTACCATGTAGTTCTCTGCAAAATCCGTATAGTAGCAGTAGTAAAAGATAAGTCCAAATATGAATCATATGATATGGGTTTGAGCCAGATGTTAATTTTTCAGCTGGTATATAAGAACCGGATTTGCAGTGGGTATTTGCTTTTCTAGAGAATGTCCAGTGCAGTTCAAGAACATGTTTCTTGTAAACCTAGCTAGGTGCATGGTGTACACGAACATGTTTGGAAAATATAGATACGAAAATAAGTTCATAGACCTCGTTGTCATATGTATTGTCAGTCTGTTGTTGTTGCAAAGAAACAGTCCGAACGTTGCATTGCACTGCCATTGATCAACTATTTCTAATCTACCTATGCTTGTATCCATGAAGAGTCAATATCTCCTATATATGTACGTACATTTATCATATCAGCATCAACATTAACCATATAGCTGCATGCTGCATAGTTGCTCTCCAACTCGCAAAGCTCCATAGCAGTTTAACTGATAATCGGTCAGATGCTTTGTTCTCATTTACCCACATCAAGGAATTGTATGTCTCCGACTTCTTTGAAGAGCGCTGTATATTGTCCACTTTAAATTCCAGCTCTCGTCTCAGTGTGCATCAAGCTCTCCTACGTGGCTATCAATGAACGAAATTATGAAACCTCTGCATTTGCTGCAACCTGCCAGCAAACCTTGATTTCAGGTACACCTGTGAGAGGTAAATTTGTCCAGCTATCTGTCAGAGGCGATGGCTTCTTCTATTCTCCTGATGACGGTGCTAAGACTGTATCCACTTCCAAGTGCTTTGACGGCAGCTCTATGCGCTTTCTTGTGCCACTTCAGAAGGTTGTAAGATTGCATGACTGACCAACGAGCTCGGTTTGCCATCTGATAAGCAATTGAGAAATACTTATTGACTACATAGGCTTAATTGGAAGTAGATAAGAAATAACAAAAGGGTAATATGGACCTGCGCAACAGAAAGTGGGGGGTTCAATAGAATACACAAACTCCTGAACAAATTCTCATCATTTTCTCCCCCTTCTGCCTCTCCATAAACGAGTGCTTCCGCAGCGATCCCAGCGAATAGAATCATACAGTATCTGCAATTCAGCTCTTGCTCAGAAAAAGAAGAAATGATGTCCAAGAACTCAAGTGCCAACATTCAAACATAATAACTAGTTTATCCACCTGTCAAATGCTGTACTTGATAGACGGCCCTCAGCAAGTTCTTTCTCCATCTTTTCATCCCAGAACTGAGTCCCTGCCTGCAGAGGTACGAAATGACAATCTTCAGATCTCTGTGCATATCTCTATGAAAGGTATATCTCAGATCCTTCAGAAAGAAAAACTTATTAAAATGAGCCGCAAGCTGTACAATTCAAGGTAAGAAAG
Source organism: Dendrocalamus latiflorus (assembly GCA_017311315.1). Taxonomy (NCBI): domain Eukaryota; kingdom Viridiplantae; phylum Streptophyta; class Magnoliopsida; order Poales; family Poaceae; genus Dendrocalamus; species Dendrocalamus latiflorus. The sequence goes on along the minus strand of CM029639.1, from coordinate 46,224,710 downwards.
TCTAATAAACGCGAAATGTGAAGTTCAATCTCATAGCAGAATATCAAAATATTGCAAGGATCATATCAAGCATTTCTGGACTAAATTATAGAAGGAAGCACATGATCCGTCATAATATTTCTCATGAATACTCACTCTCATTTTTAATTATCCGAGAGATAGAAAACGATACACAGATGGAATAGTTATAATAAACCATAACGATATCACCTCAAAAAAGTAAACCATAATCATTGCTGAGTCATTACAACTTATTAGAATCTTAACAATTCAATGCAGCTGATACGAATCTTAACAATTCACTACAGCTGATACACCTCACTAAACTAGTATTTAGAATCCTCACTAAACTAGTACTTCTAAAATTGGAGCCAAATCCTACTTGATAACAAAATACTTGTGATTTCTTTATTAATACGGCATGCAGCAACATAAGCAGATTGAACTCTGTTACATCACTTGCTAGCAATAACTGTAGAACCATTGTAAGTAAATTTTGAGGCAAAATTTGAAAAGGCACGGTGAAGTTTTCAAGTGACAGAAATTACACTGTTTCACCAGATAATGGACATGAGAAAACAAAAGGCACAACAGACATATTATATAATCACAACATGAAAATTAATATCTGTACCTGGCCTTGAATGCCCATTCGCAATGCCACAAATGGATCCAAAATGACTCCTCGTATGGGGCAACCCATTAGATAAGCTATACACAAGTTCAATGGAAGTAAGATATGTTAGGATAACACAGTAGAGTCTCAGAAGTCATATGTTACACAAATTACAGAATGGAAAAGTAGGAAGTAAAAGCAACCATCCTAAAAATTGCAGCAATTACAAGAACTTGAGCCAGTAAAAAAGTGGGAGAAATTGAAGGAAGCAATACCAGTAAGAAGATGGCCTGCTTCATGTACAAGGATTCGGCGCTTGTACGGAGGCCAGAAACAAGAGATTTGAGCAAGACAAGTACCACCAAGAAAAATCGCATCTGCTGTCGCTAACGCCAATATGGCAGCCAAGTTAGGTCGTATGTCAATTCCTTGAGTTAGTAGATAAGATACGCCTCCAAGAAATGCAACCAGAACATAAGGAGAATTTCCTGAGAGACCCCACTTCTTTGGTGCAAGCTTTGCAGCTGACAAAAGTAATACATAAAGAAGATGAGAGTTATAGAAGAAAGAAAAGTCCCTTGAAATTGCTCTATCAGTCTGTTGCAACTATGCATTGCTAAGGAGTACTGGCATAAGACTGATAGGGAAACTAAGTACAAACCAACTGAAATCTTAGAATAAGGAACAATACAGACAGAAGAAAGGGGATATTGCCTTAAATCTCACCTTCCAAGCTGGTCATCTCCTTCAAAACTGTTGGTGTCACTTCTCTTGGTCCTTCCAGAACTGCAGCAAAAGAAATGCATATACACTGGTCAGCGGGTATAAATATCAATCTGAAAGCCAGTTTGAATGAAACCAAATTATCAGTACGTCGCTATGAACATCAATTCATAAACTGTAAGCCGAGTTCAAATCTTGAGGGCATTTCTTCGATGTGACTCAATCGGTACACAGAAATCATCACTTGCTAATGATTTTGCATCCCCAATTCCTACACTCCCATCCCCAGCAGTTCCCACTGTACAGATAGGTACCTACTCCATGCAAGCTAGATTTTACCAAGAACCCTAAAGACAACATCGACTCATGCAACATCTAACAAACCGAACTCCACACAAAGCTCTGCTCAAATTTCGAAGGCAAATTCCATACGAAGACACTCACGGGACCCAATTCACACATAAAAATAGGAGGGAAATGGAAGAAATATCGGAATTTACCGATGTTCTTGCACTTGCCGAAGTTGGCAAGGATCCCGCGGTCGGAGAGGAACTGGTACGTCCGGCCGACGAGCCTCATGTCGTCGGCGTCGATGCAGGCGTCCAGCACCTCCCAGTCCCGCCCCGGCGGCACGGGAAGCACCACCTGCGTAGCCGCCTTCGCTGCATCCGGAGGAGGCTCCACGGTCTGCAGGAAGCGGAGCGCGCGGGAGAGGTCCTTGCTCCTGACGGCGTCCTCGAACTCGCGCCACTCCTTGAGGGAGCCCGCGCGGAGGCACGGCACGGGGCGCGGGGGCCTGCAAGGGGAGGGGAAGAAGCGCCTGGAGGTGGGGCCGCGAGCGGAGATGGCCGCGGTGGAGGCGACCGGCGGGGAGCAAGAGGCGGTGGTCGCCATTGGTGCGGTCGCGGGGTGGAGCAGCAGCCGAGGAGGCGTTGTGTTGTGTGCTCTGCTCTCGTCCACTGCCGATCAGCCGTTAGTTTTACTGGGCCGAGTTTTGGGCTTCTGGCTGTTCGGCCCGTCCAGCCCGATCTAGTGTTTTTGGTAGGGCCCAGCCCATGGTGCCCCTGAGGTTGCCAGGTGTCGGGACGGCCTGCTCCCCGGACGTCAACCGTGTTTACGTCCGGGGTTTCTCGCGGTATCTGGCCTCTTTCAAGGATCAAAACGCCGCGAAAAAATCCGAGAAAATCGAGGGTACGCGGAACAGGGTGGTCGTGCGAATTTTCAGGCATGACAGCAGAGGCCGGGAGAAAATGAAAAAGGAGAAATTTTAGACGAGTAGGAGCATGCATGCACTGGTGACCAGCAATTTTTTAAATAGATGTTCAAATTTTAGAGTTAAGTTACTCGAATACGTCGATATCGTAGCGCACTGTTCCTCCTAAACACCGATACAACGATACATGTATGTATATATAATAAAAATATATAAATTACAGAAATTAATGATTTCTTATAAGGAAACGGACGACATAAGGCGAGCATAATTATATGAATTAAACAACAAATTATAGAGATAAATAAGAGTTATATATCTTATTGGTGTTGCCTTTTTTTTTTTGCTATTTCTCCATCAGTAAGAACTGTCCATCTAAGAGGAAATTGTATACTCCTTCTATAGAGCAAAACAGACCAAAAAAGAAAATAAGTAGAGTAGGGTGGAGCACACTTAGATCTGAAGAGAGGACGATGATAATAAGTTGTAGATGCTACTCATTTCCCAATGCCACGCTCCCTCCTGGCTACCGCGCTGCTCGCTTCCTGTTGCCCGCTCCCTACCTCCGTGTTCGATGTGCCACTATCCACTTGTCCACGACACCTCTCTGCTCACCCGTGCTGCCACACGCTCACCTTACACCATGCGCGCCTCACGCATGATTGTCGTCACATCATGGCACCACGTCCGCGTCCGCCGGTCATCACTCGCCTCTAGTCTGCACCTCCGCCCCACTCGCCACTCGAAGGTTGAAGCCACCTCCCACACAAACAGCCATATGATGAGAAATAGAACAAATATTAGGATTTTGTTTATATCTTTACCTCTTTGGACGTGAGGAGGGTTGAGGTGAAAAGAAAAATGGGTCTAATGTATTATATGGGTTGCGCGTGAGATACGAGGAGTGCAGACTGAATTTGTTTGCAGGTATAAAATATAGTTTAAACACAATTAATAGTATATATATCTAATATACCTATTATATATCTGGTATTTTATAAAAAAAATTAGATGTTCAGCTGAACACCTATGATCCATGTTAGATCCGTCCATGTGACCAGTGGTGGGCACGTACACTGGCACCGTACCGGCGATGGCCGCCGGCGTTGAATACGATGGACCAGGAGCTGAGCTAGCTGCAGATCGATCGAGCACCTTCGTCCTCTGAGACTGCATTGCTAGCTAGCTTGCTTCGCCAGAACAGTACATCGTGCATGCACACCGCTGCTACCAGTGTAATAAAGTTCATCATCATCGGTTGCTCTTCGTGACAATGTGTGCAATTTTAACACGAGATATTGCATGCAGAGCTCTGGCGCGAGCAAGACGGGAGTATACGTACTACATGCAGCAGGACATCCAATTGACGGTGATGGGACAGTTTAGTTCAGAGACAAAGCAAAAGCATATTCAGTTTTCATACATGTTTAGATATTACAGGCAAGCATCGATCATGGTGAGGTGCCACCTTTCGAAAAAACAAGATAATATCAACGTAATTACATCAGAGCGTTATGCCAAGTTGGAGCAAGAAATAATTGCAGGTACCATGCTTCCTTTTTAGAAGTCAGAATCTGAAAGGAGAAAAAGACGACGCGGATCTTGATGGCTGGTGCAACATTTGACAAAATCAGCCACAACTCGATTTAAATGCTATAACAATTGACACGAATTTTGGGATATAGATAGGCTACACTAGCATAAATTAAAAATTTCTACCGCATAAACTATAAAGCCATACAAGTAAGAGATTATAAATTGTTACCACTACACACGTAGTGCAGTACAAGTAGAATTGAAGCAACTGATTCAATACATCGTGCGTCGGTGTAGTGGAAATAGTTGATTGTCCTCTAGTCAACCGTCCCATTCTCATGATCATCCCGATCAACACCACAGTCGCAGCAGTGTCTCTACCGAAATCCATACGTCTAGGGATGGAAATGTCGTGTGTCAATGTGTTAGCACCAGTGTGCATGGCAGGGGTTTTGAGAGATGGCGGCTAGGGTTTCAATGGGTGTGTCTTGGGATACCTCCCCTCAGCCCCAAGTCTCTCTTAATATATAGCCTCAAATCGGATCCTTATCCGATACAATTAGAGACCGTATCCAACTTGGAAAGCTTTTGACTGAATTCTTATCTAATGCGAGTAGAGATTCTATCCAACTCGGAGAGCCTCCGACCGGATCCTTATTCAATACGAGGAAAGATCGTATCACATTCAGAGTCTATCATCTGGACTCTTATCATTCCAACCCGTTAAGTATATGACACTATATGTTCGAAAACTCCTTGTCAATCCATAAGTTGATAGCGGTCCATAGCAGGACATAGTGACTCCAAAATATGTATATAGATCATATCGAACGAACCTATATAGTTTTTATGCACTGATCGCTTTGCCTCATGATACCAGATTGAACTTAAAGCAAGAAGCATGCCATTCTCTGATAGCTCGATCCTTTCACCTGAACTTGTAGTTGATTCCTCATTTTATAATTAACTTCTCAACCACATTCAGCATGGTCATGCACTGTTTTAATCCAACCATGTCAAGGGGCCTAGAGATATCTCTTTCGTAATATAGGATGGGCAAATTCCAACATGTGTCCACGTTATTGATTTGATATTTTTATATCTATGATCCATGAAATATGATCATCAATTAATACATGTGCTGATCTATAAATTATAATTGTCCAACATATGATTTAAGATCAGTGATAATTTAGAATAACATCAAAACATAAATAAAGAATTTCACAAACAAATTGCATACTTGTTAATCAATACAAAAGATATTTATTCAAGAGATAAAATAACATATTATATAAAACATCATAAACATAGAAGTGATACAATCATCTCCATAATTGCCCCTAGGGCATATCACTAACAATGAACTTGAGAAGAAAATAGCAGCCTGCTACATGACCACCTTGTCACTCACCGATGGCAACTCACCGCTGGCTAGCCTCCAGTAGTGTTAGGAAATGGATGACAAGACTGTGCCCGACGGTGGTGGATCATGGTTGGACACCATGGCGCTCATGGAGGCTGCATGCGAAGGCGATCGTTATTCAGTGTTGGAGGAGCCTATTTAGCCATGCGTGGAGAGAGAGAATATGTGGCATAGGAGGCCGTGTGCTTGTGCAAGGGAGAGAGGCCCAATCAGTTATAGCTCACTGGAGAACTCGACGGGAGTTTGGCTGGAATTCATCATAGCGGGGTGAGATATAGGCATGTTCATATTGGTTGCAGTTAATGACTTTTGGTTGCAACTAATGGTTTTTTAGCTGAAAATAAATAGTACTGTCTTTTAGAAAGAGGGCGCAAGCGGTGAAGAAAGTGAGTTTTACAAGAGTGGGATGAGTGAGATATGTGATACGTACGTAACTCTTGTCTTATCTCCGGAGCGAGAGGGGTGAAAAAGACACTTTAAGAAGCTAGGTATTAAATTGGCTTTTGACTTCTTTAAATATAAGTTAATATGAATATCTAATAAAGATGTGTGTATGAATGATAATGGGAATGCATGGGATAGGCAGCTGCTGCGGATAAGGTTAGGAATGGCGGGGAATAAGTGGCCTTGGTGCAATGTAGAGTGGGCTGTCCGATTTTTCTCCATCGCACTGGATTCACAGTAGCATTATCGTCGGCACTATGTTAGCAATGTGATACATTTGTATTCAGTGAAAAGAAAAGTTTACGATGACTGGAGAGATTGTACAAAAGAGTTGTCGCTAGGCGTGTAAATCTAGGAGCGACACGTGGCCCCGCAAGCTTTAGGTGGTGCCCATTTGGGCTTTTTGGATGGCTTAGAGCAAGGCTAATAATACAGCCTTCAGCTGGCTGTATGGACACTTACAGCTCACTTATCAGCCCATTCATATAGTAGTTTACAGCCAGCTGAAGGCTGTATGACTCACCACTTTCTCTCACAAAGTTTCTTGGTTCTTGTGTTTCAGCTGGCTGTAAACTTATAGCCCAAATCTCTTCTCTCTCCTCCTCTCTCTCCTCCACCTCAGCATACAGCCCACTAACAGCCTCTTAGAGCAGGTACAATAAGGTTTAGTCAGCAGGCTATAGCAAATATAATATCAATAAAATCTTACGTGGCAGAGAGAGAAAGGAAGAGAGAGAAGGAAGCTGGCTACTAAATTACAGCTAGCTATAGCACGTAAAAATATGCATTTCACTCTCTTACACGTGGGGTCAAATAGTTATTGTAATAGCTACCTTATTGTATGAACTATTTTTTTGAAGGCTATAGATGAAATGGACAAGTGTTATAGCCACTAGTTGACTATACTATTGTACTTGCTCTTATTATACTTGCTCTGAGCAAGGCTAATAATACAGCCTTCAACTGGCTGTATGGACACTTACAACCCACTTATCAGCCTATTCATATAGTAGTTTACAGCCAACTGAAGGCTGTATGACCACCCCTTTCTCTCACAAAGTTTCTTGGTTCTTGTGCTTCAGCTGGCTGTAAACTTACAGCCCACCTCTCTTCTCTCTCCTCCACCTCAGCATACAGCCTACTAACAGCCTCTTATTATACTTGCTCTTATGGCTGAAAAGCACTGTAGCTGGCTGAAAAAACACTGTAGCTGACAGAGACTTATTTAACATAATTAAATTTAAAAAAATTTAAAAATATAAAAAATATGTTAGCCCATTACGTATAATACAAACAAATACGGGAAAAAAGAACAGGAAAAAAAGCTCAACAAAAAACAAAAGTTCAGAAAAAGACGAAATTTATAAATAGTAAAAAATAAGTTAGAAGCCAGAAACTGAAGCCTAATTGAGCACATGCTAGCAGTTCATGCGGCCACGCAAGCCCATAAATTGCACATCTTACATGCACTAGTTGAACGAGATCGGTAGTACGCCTTCCTAAATTTTGGTAGCATTGTCTTGATTTAGCAATATTCAATCTGCTACCAAATTCTAGAAAGACTATTTTCCTTACTTTCGTACGCGCTTCCTCCACTCTGTTTGTTGTGACGTTTCCGATTTTTTACTGCCTTCTAAACCTAATTTTGACCATTATTTTTTAATATAAATTTATATTAAGATATAGTATTAAAATTATAAAATTATAAAAATATTTTTAACGTTAAGTCTAATGAATAATTTTTATATAGCCATTATTTATAGTTTTAAATCTAGTGCTAGTCAAACATTACAAACGCATTCTACCACGTAAGTAAGAAGATCGAATAGTTTGTCTCGGTAGGGCTGAAAAATAGTGACTTATGACTAAAATTACATGGTAGTTAGCTGAAATTACACTATAGCTACCTTGGCTTATTTGACGTAATTAAATTTTAAAATAGAAAAAATATATTAACTCATCACGGACAAAGCAAAAAGTTTAGAAAAACAAAATTTATGAATAGTAAAAAATAAGTCAGAAGCTAGAAGTTTAATCCGAAATAAGCGGGACGTGAGTCTGATAAAATTTGGTGGGATAAATTTGACGTCCAAAGCAGGCATGCTCCGCGAGCGGTCTCTCTCGATAGCAAGAGCGAAAAACAACAGGATCCGATTCGGTACGGCCATAACACTGGAAACAAGATTGCGCCAAAACCATGGTCCATCCAGGAAGAAGCAGCAGCAGCAGCATTTCCACGCCTCAACAGCCTTCTAGAAGCTTCTCCGCCCGCCCTCCGTTCCAAAGCCATCGAATCCACGCCGTCCGTCCAAAACCCGCGGGCGCCGCACCCCCCCTTACCCCCGCTCCAAGCACACCCACAAAATACTCCCCCTAAACCCTCTTCTCCCACTGCCTACTAGGGCCCGCCTCGCTCGACCCCACACGTCAGAGAACCGCCACAACGAGATCCCCCCGAATATTCCCCTCCCAACGCGAGCCCCGCCGGTCTCTCTATAAACCAGAGCGCCCTCTGCTGCGTCTTTTCACTCCAATCTCGCACCCAAATCGACGCCGATTCGATCCAGTTTTCCACGGTGAGTTCATCCTCCGATCGCTTCGTTTTCCTTGGATCCGTGGTCGCCTCCTCGCGAGCTGTCGTGTGACCTTCGCGGCGTCGGATTTGGTGCAGGGAGCAGGGAGGAATGGCGACCAAGAGGAGCGTCGGCACCCTGGGGGAGGCGCATCTCAGGGGGAAGAAGGTGTTCCTGCGCGCCGACCTCAACGTACCGCTCGACGACAGCCAGAAGATCACCGACGACACCCGCATCCGCGCCTCCGTGCCCACCATCAAGTTCCTCCTCGAGAAGGGCGCCAGGGTCATCCTGGCCAGCCATCTGGTGAGCACCCACGCTTCTTGATCTGCGCCATACTGCGTTGGCCATAAAGTTAATCTTGGATTTGTTTACCGGCATGGATGCTTGTTTGGAGGATTGGACGCGGTTGAGTGCTTCTTGTCTGATCATGGCGCGAAAGTTTGTAGTAACTTTAGAATTTAGATCAGTGGCTATAAAAAGGTAGGCACTTTTGTTAGGGTTGTAGTGATTATTACAGCTGTGGCTACAGATTTGGTATTTGTTATTTCGAAGGATTTGAACATGAGGCAAAGGTTTTCTGTTTTTGTTGTCAGAATTATAATTAATTTCATATATGTAGTTCTGTAATTTAAGTCAGAATCGCAACTCTTTATCTCAGTCAGTACCTGCCTGTGATTAGTTTACTGTTCGGTGAGGGTTACATTGAGGTGGAGTTAATTTTCCCCTCTACTTTCCAGATTTACTGCCACTCTATGTGGACCAATTACTGCACACTGTGATAGTGACAATTGGTGATAAGAGTCAATTTTGTGCAGATGTGGTCCTTATCGTTAGATCAGTTGTTACAGTTTTATAGCCAATTAGTAATGTTTGAACGTAAACCATGCTGAATGTTTATTTAACACGTAGTGGCATGAGAAGTAGTTGTATACTTGTATCACAATTCAATTGGGAGGAGATTGGAATGCAAGGGTGCCTCTCCAACCTGCCCTGCAGTTTCTTTCTTTTTTACTTAATCGACTTGGTTATTTGTTTTCCTTTTTTGTTTGATCGGTGCCCAAAATGAACTTCTTCAATTGCGGTTGTTGGACCAATTTATATGTTTAATGCCGTGTTCTGATTTTTGTGGTTGTGAACTATTCCGGTTGGGGTAATATGCTGTTTCATAAATAGTATACCTTTCAAAATCTGGTTGTGAACCATTATGGTTCAGGTAATCTGCTTGTGAACCTTTTGGCAAGATCCGTCAAGGCTTCTAGTGTTATTCTATTTTTTGTACATTTAGTAAGATAGGTAGAAGAAATTTAAAATTTGTCGGCATCAAAGGTTGGCCTTTTATGTTTATGGATTATAATAATAAGTAGACTATCTATCCCATGACAAATACCTGGGGTGGTTGTCTTCTTTGGTGTTGCTTCCAGCTAATGCAAGTTTCTTAGTCTATAACTGATCATTAAATGGTGGTTAAAAAAGTTGTACCCTTTTGTGTGCTACATATGTTGGCTATGTTCTTTGAGCAGGAGCGGTTACAAAGACCTATCAAGCTGTTTCTGCTTCTACATTTCACATGCTACATACAGAGCATGTTTCTTTAATGTTGTCCTCTGTTGTAAACAGCATTTGATTGCTTGGACTTGGATATCATGATGAATAGTATCAGTACATCAGATGGATAGGTTATCTGGTTCCTGATAACAAAAGAAAAATGACAACAGATCTTGCACCATGTTAATTTCCAGCAGGTTATTAAACTATTCAGACTAAAACAGTTTTATTATAAGATAGGTAATTGTGTTGCTTTAATTGATTTCGTATGGATGACATGATATCTACTTTAGGCTTTAACCTTTGGATTAGTAGTCCATTGTTTAAATCAATCCAGACTTGTATTCTCTGTAAAAAATTATGTTACTTGTGTTGCTTGCTTTGATCACAAACACAATGAATAATTTCTGTTAAATGTACTAAGTTCGATTGTTGCTTTTCCTTATTTTAACTTTTCTAATGTAATTCACTTTCGTAATTTCCAGGGCCGCCCAAAAGGTGTCACCCCCAAGTACAGCTTGAAGCCTCTTGTTCCACGCTTGTCTGAGCTCCTTGGAGTCGATGTATGCCATGGGATGAGCTCATGATTACTTTTGTTGTCTTTGAACTAGCTTAAGAGCAACTATTATATTCCTACATCTGTTTCTGTGCATAAATAGGTTGTGATGGCCAATGACTGCATTGGTGAGGAAGTAGAGAAATTGGCTGCTGCTTTGCGAGATGGCGGTGTTCTACTCCTAGAGAATGTCAGATTCTACAAGGAGGAAGAAAAGAATGATCCTGAGTTTGCTAAGAAGCTTGCATCTGTTGCTGACCTTTATGTAAATGATGCTTTTGGCACAGCACACAGAGCTCATGCTTCAACAGAGGGGGTGACCAAGTTTTTGAAGCCTGCTGTTGCTGGCTTCCTCATGCAGAAGGTATTGCTGAAATGACATCTCAGTCATGCTCATTATTTGCTTAAATATATTTTCCTGTGATACTCAGGCCTACTGCTGCTATTAGTAGGAATAGTTTCAATATACATTATTTGCCTCAAATCAATTCTATGCTCATATCAAAAGAAGCAATACCTTAGAAGCTGCGAATGCTCAATCTACCATAGGAGATTTTTGGATGAAATCTATCATAGGAGATGATACAGAGATTTAAAGAACATAAGTTTGTAAGTACATGGATCCTTTGCATTTTAACTATCTGTTTATTTTGCAACCTTCAAAAGATACGCTGAATAGATTTTTCGAAAAGCTTTAGTTTTTCAGAACAAAAGTATGGTTCAACTAATAATTTGAATTATCCCAGGAACTTGACTACCTAGTCGGAGCTGTTGCCAACCCAAAGAAGCCATTTGCTGCCATTGTTGGTGGATCAAAGGTCTCAACTAAGATTGGGGTGATTGAGTCTCTGCTGGAGAAGGTTGATATCCTCATCCTTGGTGGTGGTATGATCTTCACATTTTACAAAGCCCAGGGATATGCTGTTGGAAAATCTCTTGTGGAGGAAGACAAACTTGAACTTGCAACTTCACTTCTTGAAAAGGCGAAGGCAAAGGGTGTTTCTCTCTTGCTTCCCACTGATGTTGTCATAGCTGACAAGTTTGCGGCAGATGCTGATAGCAAGGTTTGTTCATTTACACGATTTATACCTTGGATTGTCCTTACGAAAGAATGTTATATTCCAAAATTAGTTACAAATGCTGTTTGGAATTCATCCTGCAACTAATATTGTGCACGAAAGTAGGAAAACTAGTTGTTTCCAAAAAACAGGAACTGTTGACTTGAATTCATTCCCAAGCAATCAAGCATCATACAAGATTATGAAAGCTTAATGTATTCTGCCATGCATGGCACTTCAGCCTCCATTGATAATATCCACTTGAAATTGGTCACATATTTAACAATGCCAGATAAGAACAGTTGTCACAGTGAATAGCAAAATTGCATGTTAATTCACAAACTAGATGGACGTGGAGTAATTTCATCTTGCAGATATTGAATTATATGGCAACACCAACACATTTATCTTCAGCTGTCTTGTGATGCTCACTCTTAACATCATTTACAGATTGTTCCTGCCACTTCTATCCCCGATGATTGGATGGGTCTCGATGTTGGCCCAGATGCCATCAAGACTTTCAGCGAACTATTGGACATCACCAAGACTATTATTTGGAATGGACCTATGGGAGTCTTCGAGTTTGAGAAGTTTGCAGCAGGCACTGATGTTAGTATACTCTTACATCACATCCATTAATCTGTCTCTTTTGATTTTTTTGGTTGCTAAGTACAACCGTCTTTCCTCAGGCAATTGCCAAGAAGTTGGCTGAGCTTACTGCAAATGGTGTCACGACCATTATTGGTGGTGGTGACTCCGTTGCTGCTGTTGAGAAGGCTGGGCTGGCCGACAAGATGAGCCACATTTCTACTGGCGGTGGTGCGAGCTTGGAGTTGTTGGAAGGCAAGACTCTCCCAGGTGTTCTTGCCCTCGATGATGCATAAGCTGCTGTCGCTAATTCAGCTGGCCTGTCAGCCTGCATGCCATTTTGTTTCAGACCTTGGTGTAACGTTTTAATGTTATGGTTCAATGAACTTGTGATAGGCTTATCACCAAGTTTTGCTAGCTAAGTCGTGAATAAGTTTTTCACTTCCTCGCTGTAAGTGAAATAATTTGAACTTATTCCCATGGATGTGTATGCTATTTTGTGTTACAAATTGCATCCCTCTGGTTTTCCTGGTTTGTTCCATGTTGATATTTTTGCTAGATAAGTTTTTGACTTGTCTCTGTATATGAGTGAAGCGCTTGGATAGCTATCTTCCATGGATGTGTCTTCAGTACTTGTGCTATGCGTGATCCGTCTCAGCTTTGAATCATGCAGTTTTGATATCCTTCTTATCTTGGCTATGTTCTTTTCAGCTTTTAAAAGATGTTTTTCGGTTTTTCTACAGTAACTAGCTTTTAAACGGAGTATTTTTTAAAAATAGGGTCTACTAGTTAATTGTAGTACATACTTTACCGACTTTATTTATATCGCCAAAAACCGCACGTGAGTTTCTGTTACTCTGTAATCTCTCGTATAAATAGCCTAAAAATTATAAGTCGTAGTCAAAAATCACAAGTCACAACTAAAAAAAATATGGACTGCCTACACACAACTACACAATTTGGTCTGATGAACTATTCTCTACAATTGTTGGAATGCTCGTCTCAAATGACACTTGTGACATACCACCATGATTTACAGGAATTTGAGTATCATAATGCCACAAAAACTGCAAAACACCATTGCGCTCGTCTCTGTTGCTGCATAAAGCTATTCAGGTTATTTTTACAGTCTTCAGTGATGAATTAGTACGTCCAGGGTTTAAAATTCCGGCGGATTATTGTTTCTACGGTAGAGATCGGTAACCGAAAAAACTAACCGATGTCAATTTTTTATTTTCAAATTTTGATCGGTTTATTCCAGTTTTTTTGGTTACCGGTCGGTTTTTCCAGTTACCGGCTTCAAAACATTCTCAAAATTTAAGTTTTGATTTTTCAAATTATGACCGGTTTTTTACCCGTTTCTCTGGTAATCGGCCGGTTACTATTACTGGCCACTGGCCGGGATTTCTCCCAATTCTAGGTTTTGGGACCTTGAGTACTTCTCCCAATTCCAGGTTTTGGGACCTTGAGTACGACTATTATCTCCTTATACCTCCATTATTTTAGAAGCCTAAGACTGAGAGGCAACCATTGCCCGTTGTGATCAAATCATCAACCTTTATTTGTAATCTTTTAACATTTCTCTTTCCGAACCATTTCTTAGCAGGTTTCCTTGGATGTATATTTTGAAAACATAAAGACTCCATCGACAATCCACATAAGAAAAACCTGACCCTTTCGCATTTTCAGTTTTTCCAAATCACATAAAGACTTTAGTGTGAATTTTCCTGTTATTAAATTTCCACTTGCAAAGTGATGCACTCTCATTGAGTTTTAGTTTACTTTTGTAGGATTATCGATGGCAATCAGAGGGGGTGAATGATTACATTGCACAATAGATTTTTTTACTTGTTATACAACAGCAAGCGCTCACACAAAAAACAATATATATGTAAAAATAACGAGTGCTCCTTGGTGCCCGGACACCATATTCTAAAATAGGTATGTATCATGTGCGAAAATTTTTAAAATTTCTTGGATGTCTAGTTTAACTAGTTCAAGTTTGAACTAAATTTTGAATTGTAGTTCTCTTTTTTTATGATAGTTTGATTGTAGGTATATGCTATATATATATATATATATCAGTAAAGTATGTGATCTAAATTTATTCAAAACTTTGAATTTGAGTATTTTTTTTTCAAACTTATACATTTCATTTGAATTGTTATATATGACTATATACCCTAAAACTGATATTTTTAAAAAACAATATACCCGAATTAGATGGAATTAATGCATTTGAAATCATGGTGCCCTATTTCAGTGTCTATATATATATATTCTCAGAGTTACTGTAGCAACAGATAGAAACAAAAAATTGAAAACCTAATGAACCTAGCTGTGAGATCAACCAGCACAGCCAACGAAGAATCATGCATGCATGCTATCGCCGAATGATTACCCAAGAAAAACCGATTGCTCACCTCGTCTCATCACCTACTATGGCCACAATCTGATCACCAAAGTCTTGGCAACAACCAGACCAACGAAAAAGAAAATCATGTCATGCAAAAACAAAAATGTGACTAGACTCACCTCACTAATCATACCTCTAGCCGGGCCGTAGTCACCATGCATGCAGCCATCTCAAACACAGCAAATACTAAAATCTATGCACAAGCTCTCAGCCAAAGAAAAATCACACGGCAAACCTTTTATTGAACTACTCAAAGCCTTAGCAATCCCAAAAGACACAGGAGTCACCAGAAAAGATCACGGGATGCATGCAGCCGCACCATCCAAAAGCTACCCTAATTCTTTATTCAGCCAATCTCCCTCCCTCAAAGTCACGGCCAACCCATACATATGTTGCATATCTCCATATAAGACCAGCCGCCACACACCCCTAATACAATACGATTAACCCTAATACAACTCATCTAACTAGACCTTTTAACTCAACCAGTCTTTTGGCTCAATACTTTTTAAGGGACCCGAAATCCTTTTTAACATGAGTTTTCTAAAATTCTAACTTTCAACTCATCACGTGTCGAAGCCTGTAGGCCCGCACCTCCCGTAGCTTCTCCATGCACTATCTACCTTTGATTTTCACGTGCTCCAGCGTGAGCCCGACTACCTTGTGACATCCTCGACTGCCTGGACCTTAGATTTCCTCCTCTTAATCTCGGTCTTCCTCGTCACCGACTATGACCGTCTCCACGTCCAACCTGCACATGCAAAGACCAAAACACGTTTTTCTGGCACAAGTTTTCTTCAACTTGACAAATATTAGTCCACGCACACACGCCACACACCTCAAATAACAAAACTAAGCAATGTTGTCAATTATTCATCATCATAAAAATTCTAGACCTAGCCACATGATCTAACAACTTTTGATATTTTTATTTAATACTTGTGTATATAAATTCCTCCTGCATGACCTCCTTTAGATTGATATTACTATTTTCCTCATATTCGGCATTTGAAAAGACATGCCTTTAAGACATCATTTTCAAACCCTATGCCCCACCAAAATCTAACTTTGCCATCTTCCTATATTTCAGTCAACTTAGATGCTTTAATCCACTTTCTGAATGCACACGCACAAATAGTTGGAGTTGCCTAACCTGTAAACAAATTAGGAAATATTTGGATGAAATAATTCGCATAAAGCACAAAGTAATAAAGGTTACTAGGGATAAATTAACCAACAAAAAAATGGTGGACATTATATTCTTTTTCAGATAACTAGGCGACTAAAATATTTCAAGTCCACAACTAACATGATTTAGAATTTTAGATGGTCAACATGAACCACAAATGAATCAAGATAAAAAGCTAGTTTTCAGATTGAGCTCAGAATGCATTATGATTAGCCTGGTCTCTTCCATGGAATGTGCGTGTTATTGTGACTGAACAGGGAGCCTAAATGAGTAGCATGATGTGTGTCGCTGCTAAGCACAACCATCAGAATCTTGTTATATGTTTTATTAGTGAATGCAGTCTATGAGTTGCATGGCCTTTTGGAGGCAAGGAATCTAATTGCACATCATCATATTTGGTTAATTTGTACCTTATTGTAGTTTTGTCCTGCAGCATGCTGTTTTTATACTACTATTTACCGACATCTCAATTAGCAAATACTTGCTTCGGCTGGAACCTGGTTCCATTATCTAAAAAAAAGCAAATACTTGCTTTAACTTTGGGAGTGGCCTGTCTTTTTTCCCATATTTGTTTCTTGTGTGAAAATTCCTGTTTTATTATTTGACTGTATGAACATTGATTCTGAGTGTTAGGTGTGGCATCATTATTGTGTTGACTGTTTTTTGTACTCATAGTCACACCAACCAAATTGGTGCGTTCTGCTATAGTTTGTCAGTACAGTATATCTATATCAGAGATGTTATAGATTGCTGGCTTTATTTTTCTTCTTGAGATTCTTACATTGCAATTTTCACAGTACAGCCAAAATTGAGGCATGTTAAACAATAAATTAATTCCAATTGTATTAACTTTAGGCACATGGTTTTTTTTTGGAGAAGCTGACAGTTTACACAACAGTACTGCAATCTAGTGTTGAATAGGAAAGAAATTAAATGTTGGAGAGCCATCAGGTGTGTTCTAGCTGAAATCTTTGATGCATTAATAAGTACATACAAATTTGGGAAACCATCCAGGAAATTCGACTATCCAATTCTAGAATGGTAGCAAAGTTAGGCAGAACTTTACCAGATTTGCTGTGCAAAGTGATTTCATTAGGATGTGAAATAAACAGAACTGAAGCATGTGTGGGACAAATGACAATTGGTTTGTTTTACTTCCGTTTTGCTAAGAACGCGCTTTCTTTTATGGGATAAGCAAGAGGGAAGCCTGATGCGACTGAAATTGATTATACAACCTTAAGAAACCGAAATTGATTATACGTCCTTAATTCATAATATATATTAATGAAATGAAGCAGGAAAAGGTTACGAGAATTTTCATGACAGAACTTGAGCAAAACATACCGAAGTAATTTAAGTAAACATCCCCAGTTCGGGTAAATGAGGAGACATATTGAAACCTCTTAAAGAAAAGAGAAACATCATAATGAAAGAATATCTACTAAACAGAAGAAAAGGGTTGGATAAACAATAGTAGATTAGCAGATATACCTTTCATGCATATTTGCGTAGACGATTCTCCTTCAGATATTTTGGTGGTGGTGAGAGAGTGAAGCTGCAACATGATCTGATGGAACCAAATTCCATGCACGCTCACTAAACCTTACAAGAACAATGGAAGTTCTACTTCTACCGACCAAACACCTCTAGTATCAACATTCATCGAGAGCCAACAACTTCTTCGCACATCGATACGTCAAAGTCTTGAAAACCTTACAAGAACAATGATAATTGCACAACACAATACTAAGGCAAAGATTCGGTCCATGTTCGACTATCAGATCATGCTGGCAGCTTCAATCTCTCACACCAGCAAAATTCTCCGGCGTGTTCTTGCAGGAATTGGTGATAGGCAGAGCAGGGAGGGGGAGAGAAGTGGTTATTGGCATACACATATCTACCTATATGTCTCATGATAGCAGTGGGAGGTGAAGAAGAGAGCAAAACGATAGCACGAGGGTGTGTGTGCGCGCGCGCATGGTGGTTGTTGCAAGCATGGTCCCTCTCTTGCCGCTCACACCTCGTGACACTGCCGTTTTGACCTCACCACCACTGCCTCTACTGCATGCCGTTTTGACCTCACCAACACTGCCTCTGCTGTATGTATGTACGTTTGCGTGTTTTATGTGCACTGTCCTTGCTTCCTCAGGATGTTGACAGGCAGCCCAGTACTGAATCTGCATTATCAAGTTCAGACAATTAACCATGTTGCTATGGTGATGATGCTGATCGATTACTGATAGAAGAAAAGCCTGAAATGATGGTGTTCTTGATGCAAGTGTAAGGTTTTGAGGTGTCCAAATGCACTGGAAAGTTATCGGTGTTGATGATCAAACAATAGAAGCTGAAGTACAGACAAGTATGTTGAACAGACTAAATATTCAGAGAATTCTCAATGCAAGGAGATATTCATTCATGTGATATTATTCATTTGATGAATTCGTGGTGCAACTTATGTAAGCATTCACCGTATGCACATTGTGATCACCATGGGTGAGAATTAGCCAAGAAACTTTGTAGTATCACGACAAGCGTCAGCTTCTTCATTGTTTTACGCTAGATGGCATTGGGGTCACTTGACCCCAACCCTCATATGCTGGATCCGTCCCATGTTAATAACAGGAGAGATATTTGTTAATAACTGAAACAAGCTGTGCATGGAATCAATCATCTGGTTTTGGTGGGCAATAATTTCAGTGTACTGGATTAACTGGCTGACAATGATGGCTTAACTACCTAATTGGAGCAGGTAAAATGATGGTCGCTAATCACTAGCTCACTACGTACATTTTAGATAGAACCGGTCGATTTCAGCAAGCTGGCCACTGGAAGTTCAATTTTCGACAAGGAACAGTCCATTTCCAGCATCCGAAACCCTGATGCTTTCAAAACATTAGCATCACACGCATTGTTACTGCGAGATCTTGATCGGCTACATTGTTCGCTCTTGTTTCGTCTCAATATCCCAAATGCATATGTGTTAGTGTTGTACAAATAAAGCAGATCCCATCATTCCTAGTCCTGCCAGATACAAGGAGACCGAAAAAATATAATCCATTCACAGATGCAGATACTATATATGTTCCAAGGATTTGCACCACGTGAAATGTTCAGCCACGGTAAAAGTAATCCAGGAGCAGTGGAGAAACAGAGACCATCATATCAGCTTGGATTCACGTCCAAGGTGAATCTAGCCTCTGCTCATGTCTGTCTGAGCCGTCCGACTGTCTGAACCTGGCAAAAAAGACGACATTCGCATGCTTTTGCGTGCATACGACAAGAGAATTGAAAGCGGAGGAAACCATGTAAACACAGTATGTTTGTTTACACACATATGAACTGGAGGGCAGTGAGGCTCAGAGCAGCGAGCTGCAGGCTGCAGCGCCTTGATGCATGAATGCTGCCAGAGTCAACACTTCTCTGCAAGATCGATCCGGTCTTGCCAACTACCATCTTGCAAATTTGTCTGTACGACGGTATGGCCGGATCAGCAGAGCTGTCGATCTGCCGGTGATCTCTCACTCTCAACTGGCTGGAGTGAGTGTCGTCTTGTACCAACGTGTGTGTGCATATTCAGGAGCCATGCATCGTCTTTCACATAGACCGGAGACCATGTGGATGCTCAAAACCACAAGTAAAAAAGAATGGAAAGAATATGTGGTTGTCCTTTGTGGATTTATTGGTTCACATTTCTGAAGGAGAGAGTATTTTTATGTGTTCATGGTCATGGAAATGGGCAAAAATTCAGTCCATGTGATGTGGGCAAAGAACAAGTTGGACTGTTTCCAACGCTGTAAAAACTAAAAATAAACATCAGATAGCCACCGGGTTAAAGTACAATCACCAGGAATTAATGGACCACAGATGGATTGGGTTCTCTCTGCGTATGTCTGTCTCTCTCTCTGGAAGCATTCTTTGCTACTTACTTATTTCAGTCTTCAGAGGAGACAGTGAGTTTTTTTTAAGAGTCCCTAATGGGACGGCCTCTTATATTGATCTAAAGAAATTTAGTACAAGTTCTTCCTAACAGGAGACTGAACCCAACAAAATAAAGAAAAAGGTTGAATCGTGTTTGGGCTGGGCCGGGCCGGGCCTAGAGCCCTAGATAGAGCCGCTGAAAAACCCGAATGCTGAACGAAAGCAGCCCATGATGTATACATGCAAGTGAAAAGCAGGATACAGAAAAAGTGCACTGAAAAACAGATGCATCAAACTCTTTCACCACCAATGGCACGGTATCTTCTCCCTTCCACCACCACCACCGCCGCCGCCTCTTCCCTCCCCAAGAATGCCAAGAGCTCGCCGGCGCGGATCCTTGACCTCCGCGCGCTCGCATCCAAGTCCAGGAAGGCCCATCCTATCATGGCGGTGGCGTCGGAGCAGCCCACCGCGTCCATCAAGTACCCCAAGGTGGCCGCCCCCACCACCGGCCCGATTCCCGCCCCCGACCTCCTCGGCGTCATCCAGGCCGCCGCCAAGGCCGGGTCCGAGGTGTGTTTTGAGCTTCTTTTGTTGTTAGCTCTCCCTTCTGGGGTTGGTTTCGGTGGATGATTGGAGGTTGTGATGGGGGTATGCTTCGCAGGTTGATTGGTTTGCTTAGAATTTGATGGTAATTTCGGTGAAATTCAGAAATAAGAAATGCTAGTCGTTTAGTTGAATTGGCATTTGCTGGGTTAATGTGCTATGATGCGAAGAACTGCTAGTTCCATAAATTCGGGGTCTTTTGACTAGTTAGAGAAGCTAAGCTGGTCCTTTTGCTCTAAAAATTGAATTAACGTAGTGGTGTAATCGAGAATATAACGATTACGGCAGTTCATAGTGTTATAAATTAGCTCAAATCCTTTTTTTTCCTTTGAAAGGAGGAAGTATGGAGTTTGATGCTCTTAAGGAAGTTCCTCACATCCTTCTCGCCCTACTTTTGGTGAACCACTTCTCAAGGCAATTTTCCTTGTCTTCCGTTCATTATAGGTTGTAATGGAAGCTGTTAATAAGCCACGCAATATCCACTATAAGGGAGTTGCAGACTTGGTGACAGAGTAAGAAATGCTTCTCGCTTATCTTGTTGCATCCATATCTGTTGTTAATTTCATTGTTATAAGATTGTGGGTGTAATTCTCTAAATGTGTAGTTACTTTGAAACTACAAGTGTTGCTACTAGCTAAAGTCATCTTTTTATAAGCACCATCTAGTATAAACAACATTAGCATTTGAGTTTAGAGTGTTCTCTACTTTTGTTCAGCACAGACAAGTTGAGTGAGTCAGTCATTCTGGAAGTTGTGAGGAAGAACTTCAAAGACCACCTCATACTTGGGGAGGAAGGTGGCCTTATTGGAGATTCCTTGTCAGAGTATCTCTGGTGCATTGATCCTTTAGGTTTGTTCCTCCATTCCTACTTATAATCTGATGAATAATTATTCCTGTAGTAAGGTCAATTTGGTTTTTAGCCATTGGTTGTAATACTGGATGATTCCTGTAGTCTTTTAGATGCTTCCATTCATGAGTACCCTTCACTGATTTGGAAGGTGTCAGGGAAATGGATGGATATAATGTATTCATAAATCTGAAATCATATTTGGGTCATATAGATGTTTTGAAGGGTTTTACCTGAAGTTTATCTGAGTTTTTGTTACCGATTTACTGTAGTAGAAACTTTAGTATCTAGTTTTGAGGCATTATCATTTTATTCTTGGAGCCATTTTGACCTGACAAGTTGGAAAATATCCTTTAAATCTCATAGAAATTTTAGGTCATCTTAGTGTTCTTCTTCATCGGGGGTCTAATATAGTGAAATTCTTCCCTTTAGATGGAACAACCAACTTTGCACATGGTTACCCCAGCTTTTCTGTATCCATTGGAGTTCTTTTCCGTGGAAAGCCTGCTGCTGCCACTGTGGTATGTGTATGCGTATATTATTCTCAAACCGTATGATCTGTTGAACACTGGGCGCAAAATATTGGGTCATCGTAGTATATAAATGGTTTCTCTATGCATTATTCACATTTTATTACCATCTCATTTAGGTCGAATTTTGTGGTGGGCCCATGTGCTGGAGCACTCGTACAATTTCTGCTTCTTCTGGTAGGATCTTTGATCAACAATCAGCATACTACTTTATTCTAGAACAGTACAACAGTTTTTAATGTTTTTGTTGTTCCTTGAACAGGTGGAGGTGCTTATTGTAATGGGCAAAAGATTCATGTCAGTCAGACAGACAAGGTAGCCTATTTTCTCTTATACAAGGAACACTATGTGCACATGTCCGTGTGCCTGCTATGGCAATCTCAGTGCTCATATGCTCCATGTATCTGTTCGTTTAAGTATTTCTGGGTGCAATCAGAATTCATGTAATATAAATAGTTCATGCCAACATGTTGACTTTATAAGCTATTATCTCTAATTGATTCTCTAGGTGGAACAATCTCTTCTGGTAACTGGGTTTGGATATGAACATGATGATGCATGGCTGACCAACATAAATTTGTTCAAGGAATTTACTGACATTAGCAGGGTAAGTGAATGTTCACCTGATTATTGCGCACCTAATTTTCTCCCATTGTTGTTTCTTTTATCCTTCTTTTGTAAAATATACTTTTTTCAGGGAGTGCGAAGGCTAGGCTCCGCAGCTGCTGACATGTCCCATGTTGGCCTAGGTATTACAGAAGGCTACTGGGAATATCGGCTTAAGCCATGGGACATGGCTGCTGGCGTTCTGGTAATCTTTTTTGCCCCATGGGAATGTCCACAATTAATAATTGGGATCAGATTTGATATATAATCATCAAGTTTCGTATAAATAGGGATTGTCTTATTTGCTCATTTTCAAATCTTACCACATTTTCATTCAGATAATCCCTTTTCTTGTTTATGAGGGCTCTTATATTTTCCAAGTTCTGACATTTTGGGTTGCCACCAAGCAGTTTCGAACTGGTTTTTGAATGCTCTTGATGGCATTTTCTGTAATCAATTATTGAGTTTGCATAAAAAAGAAAAAAAACATTTCAAATTGATGCATATATTCTGAAATGTATTTATCTAGTGTAGTCTTGATTTCAGTTAGATCTACTGCTGCTCGAGTGCTCGTTAATCCTGAGTAGGATGGCTTCTCTTTTTTTCCTGATCTAAGCAACTCTTATCGTGTGGAGTTTTCCAGTGTAATTACTTGACGCATTTGCTCATTTTTTTCAACAGTTAGTTGAAGAAGCTGGTGGGGTGGTGTCACGCATGGATGGTGGAAAGTTTACAGTATTTGATCGTTCTGTTCTTGTTTCCAATGGTGTTGTTCATGCACAGGTTTGTTCTTTAAAAAGTAGTTTTTCTCTCGATGTTAAAATCTAAACAGGAACCCCCTAATGTTGAGGGAAAAAAAAGAGTACTAATCTCTCAAGCATTCTAAGGCATCAACAAAGAGTCGATTATGTGAACTTAGAATCCAAATCAAAAGATTCGTCACACTAGGTGATCTACAGGCTTAGGGTGTGTGTGTGTTGTTTGGTGTATGCTGTATGCATTACCTAGACTAATGATAATTGTGTGGGATTTTTTTTTTGAGAAATTTATGGGGTTGATGATTCCTGTTACTGAATTGCAGCTTTTGGATCGGATTGGCCCTGCTACTGAAGATCTTAAGAAGAAAGGAATTAATTTCTCCTTGTGGTTTAAGCCCGACAAGTACCCTACCGACTTTTGACTTGCACCGCCCTTCAGCTATTTTCTTCTCTGTCATCCAAAAAAAAAAAAGGATATCTTAGACTGACAACACATTTTGAAGTCGTCTGGCTCAGGCGTCTGGGATATTAAGGTCAAACTTAAAAGAAAAAAAAAGAATAGAGCTTCATACTTGCACATGGGACATATACCCTTTTACATTTTCTTTAACCAAATGTTTCAAAAATAGAGGTCTGCAAAGAGCGTTGCATGTATGGTTTCTGTTTGTTGTATTTGTCAAAACTCAAAAACAATTACCGCCAACTATGTCAGTCGTGGATATAGCAAGATTGCTCAAGACCAAGAATTTGCCATTACTCATGGAGAACCTGGTGGCATGTTGATGTTACCATCATGTGAAAACTGTGGAATTTTGAGCATTGTCATTTCTCCATGTAAACAGCCTTGAAATCCTGGGTTCTTGGGGAGAAATGTGCCGTCACGATGCCCCTTCATTTTCCTTTCATACAGCTGATTTCTTCTTCTAAGCTACAGTGATCTGCTACTACACTTTGAGATATCATATCATGCGTAAAGCCTGTAGCTAGAGACGGCCAGCAAATGCATAAAATTACCATTTACCGGGCTCTAGAAATTGGGCATATTAACATGTGTAGCAGAAACTTATAATTAGGCGATTACTACAGAAAAGGTGCGGATATTAGTTTGTTCACACACAGATCACTGCCAATGCAAGTATGCAACTCAGCACAATAACCAGATTTAAATTTGCCTTATGGATAAGAGAGCCTGAGTGATAGGTCTTAAAGTTGATCCGAATTTGTACCGTATCCGTGTAGAACACTTCATCGTCTCATACTAGATGTGGTATAAAAGGTGTTTGGGCCATACACAGGTTGTATCAGACGTGGTATCAATCTGTAGCAACCGACTCCGATTTGATTTTCTCTTTGTGTGGGGCTCTTTTCCCTTGTCCTAAATATATGTACCCTGGTAATCAATAGAAAGAGATGTGCTCAAGAGCAAGCGTTCTATTGTAATCTCTCCTCATTATAGTGTTTTGCCTTTAAGCGTCTGTGTTTTTTTTCTACAAGGGTTTTCACGTAAAATTCGTGTCTCTTGTCTTTATTTTCTGTTCGTTATTTGTAACAAGTGGTATTGGAACTCCGAGTTCTAGATTCAAGCCGCTACAGTAGATCGCTATAGTAGTTGTTACAGTACCAAACAGTGATTGCTCAATGCAATCGGAAATTTTTTTCCCTATTTTGTGTTTTGTTTTTGTTCTATTTTTTTAGATTAAACGATTAAAAGACAGAAAAATTGAGAAAAAGCTTCCGCTGTGAGTTACAAACGTTCACACCCCCTCTGATTGTCATCAACGATCCTACAACACTGGGTTGATTGTGGACAGTGTCACCCATGGTATCGACATGGTGCGCGACGAGCTGCTGCAGCTTCTCCATTGGTTCCATAGTGCATCCAAGCGTGTCGTGGCCCTGACATCATGCAGGACACTCCTGGAGATGACCATGTCGACGCATACACCGAGGCTGCCATGCCCTGCAGCTCAAGTAGGAGGCTTTGCAGGGCCACGTGCACGTGCCCCCAATAGCGCTTGACCAGCCTGGAGGGTCAGGGTGGCCCATATGGCTACCCTCGAGCACCACCACCCCCGTCATCTGGCCAAGCCGGAGGGTCAGGGTGGGCACGTGCGTATGCACCGGCACTGCTGTCGTTCCTGGACCCCTACCAGGCAGCGTAAGGGCAGCACACGTTATACCCTAACTTGTTCGGGTAGGGTAGGTACGACAGTTGGGCGCACGCCATGGCCCACGTAGAAGGTACGTTTCATCTTTTCAGGCTTGTTCGTGTTGATACATTTCACGAATAAGCAATATCTTTCCTGCAGGTATCGCAGCCCAGCCAAGAATTTAGCTATCTCTGCACAAGGATCCCCCGATGGATGTGAGCGATTTCTTTGCGAACAACCCGATAGTGGTCAGGGAGCATGTGAGCCTGCACCCGTCGAGGTTCTTTTCGAGTAGCAGCTCAACGGTGCCCCAGTACCCATGTAGGCATAGGTGGGGTCGACCGCTGAGGCCTTGGGAGTATGGTCAACAGGGCTCCTGACCACCTCACCCTGTCGAGGCGCCGACACCCCACGCTGAGGAAGGCCAAATAGGCCCGTACTGGCAGGCACTGACCGGGGTAGGACGTGGCGACGACGGAGGAGATGCCGCGGGTGGTGTGGCAGGTAGCGCATAGGGGCCTTTCCGTACTTGCATTTGTTGTGTACATATTTTACTTCGTAATTACTATGGCATGATTGTATATGAATTCCCTCATATATGGCAATATCGGTTACCTTCGTAATTACGAATCATTGCGATATCAATCGTCCTCACAAAACTCTTCAGAAATTTGTCGCACTACAACAACATACGACAATCATAAAATGTTATTGCGAGTCTAACATATTTCGTACCCTTAAGAATTTACGAAAATCACGAACGGACTAACCGACATTGTTTACCCTTTTTTAAAAAAACAACCTACAAACAATTTATTACCTATAAAAATTATTATTTACTCCCCCCACAAATATTTTCATTGGATTAATAAATTATTATTATTATTATTTTAAATCGTCTAAACCGTTGGATGTCTTGGACTAATCACTCAACCTGGTTGAGCGACTAGGCCTTAATTGCTCCACGGATAGGCGACTTGTGCTAGTCACCCAACCGTTGGGCGACTTGGCCCTAATTGCTCCACGGTTGGCGACTTGGGCTAGTCGCCCAACTGTTGGGCGACTTGGCCACATTTCATCCAACGGTTGGGTGACTAACTCTAGTCGTCCAACCGTGGAGCAACAGATAGTTATTATTGTAAAAAAACAAATATATTATTGTAATTTAAAATAAAAAATAAATTATTTAAAAAATCGGCAGTTTGCACTGTCCATATCCCCGAGTCAGTGTGCTTCTAGCAAAGGATATCCTGGCTATTAGCCTGCCCTATGGGCTATCTGCAAAATAACTCGAATTGCCATGGCCCCAAAGAGTTGGCATGGGTAATCCTTGATGGTGGCTCGCTCGACACGCACGGGACAAAAGTGTGATCTTAGAGCAACTCCAGCAGTAGCCTTCAAAACAGGGCCCCTACTTTTCATTTGAGGGCTCCCCCTATTTTTGAGGGCCCTGTTTTCTGGGCTGCACTCCAGCAGGAGCCCTCAAAACAGGGCCCCTACTTCTCAATTCCCTCTATTTCCTCGCACACTATATGCATATGTATGAGACAAAAGCACAATACACAATAAAATATTTATGATTTCACAATGAGGGACAATATTTAAATATATGAATTCAAATACGAATATTCAAAATTAAATTCAAATTCGTTCCGAATTTAAATTGAAAGCACAAAGTTCATCACATAACATTCAAAATTGTTCTGAATTCAAATATGAATTCAAATACGAATATTCAAATTTAAATTCAAATTTATTCTGAATTTAAATTGAAAGCACAAATATGAATTCAAATGCAAATATTCAAATTTAAATTCAAATTTGATCTGAATTCAAATATGAATATTCAAATACGAATTGAAATACGAATATTCAAATTTAAATTCAAATTTGTTCCGAATTTAAATTGAAAGCACAAAGTTCATCACATAACATTCAAATTTAAATTCAAATTTGTTCCGAATTCAAATACGAATATTCAAATTTGTTCTGAATTTAAATTGAAAGCACAAAGTTCATCACATTACATTCAAATTTAAATTCAAATTTGTTTCGAATTCAAATACGAATATTCAAATACGAATTCAAATACGAATATTCAAATTTGTTCCGAATTTAAATTGAAAGCACAAATGTTCCACAAAAAATGAGAAAGCTGAAAAATGAGAGCCGGAGTAGGGGCCCCCTAGGAATGAGGGCTTGGAGGCCTCATTTGAGAGGCCTCATATTTTTGAGAGCCAAGTAGGGGCCCTGTTGGAGTTCAGTTTTTTGCTCTGGCTCTCAAATATGAGGTTTGAGGGCTCAAGTAGGGGCCCTGCTGGAGTTGCTCTTACATTTTCATCCCTAACTAAGTCGACGCTTGCAAATCTATGACGGTTTGTTTCGCCTTTGTATCCTCTTGCCTTCATTCTCCCTTCTTTCTTGGCCTCGTCTCGTGGACGGAGCCACTCTCTTTCCAATGGGTGAGGATCGGGCTAGCAGCTTGGGTGGGTTCGATCCCAAATTCCGCCGGTGGTCCGTTCTCCTTTAGAAAAGTGCATGCTCACACTCACATATTTGTTTCTCACCTTTGTAATTTCAAACATGTGTAAATAGGCACACTCACATATGTATGCGTGTGTGTCTATGACCATGTCCATGGCTGTACTCTCTCACAAAATGTTGAGAGTTCATGAGATGCCTAGTAATGCAAAGTGCAAACCCATTCCATGGCACCTGATATCGGTGGAGCTTACTAATTAGCCATTTTATTTTACCTTGGCTAAAAAAAAGGCTCCTCTAAATCATGAAAATGCGGAGGGCAAAATTGCAAACCCTAGAGGTAAGTGTACCTACAGGCCCACAAGGGCCCAGAGCCCACTTCGCAACTTGCAAGCGCACCACCAACTTTCCTCCATTTCTTCCTCTATTTTTTGCAACGAATTTTTTTCTGCAAAAAATAGAGAATAGGAGACACCAAACCAAGGAGGAGGAACCCCGAGAGCGGAAGCGGCAGCCGATCGATTCCTCCGTCCGTCCTCCCATTATGGCCATGGCCTCCTCCAGATTGCTGTGGGCTTCGCGTGCCGCCTCCTACCTCAGGATCTCCACCTTCCCTAGGGCCTTCTCCACCGGTATCTTCTCTCCTCTTCATGGCCACCTTCTTGTTTGCGCATGTATCTTGTGTGTTCCGTGCTACGTGTCCCGGGATCACATGCCCCTGGTGTCGGAATGGCGTGCTCTTGCTGTCTGTTCCTCGCAAAGATCGGAGTTTGGGAGGACGGCTCTTGTAGTCGTCAGGTGACAGATATGTTTGGGTTAATGGTCTCTTTGGTGGTGAAGGTTTCGTCTTTTCTAGTAAGGAATCTTGTCTCCGTTTCTGCTCTTGGATGATTTGATGGTTACCGCGCATGTGTGAAAAGTTCAACATTTCTGCCGTTTCGATGTGTATTGTGCTGCTTTTTTTAGTAGATTGATTTGTTGGCTTTAGATTAGCCTTACGTTGATGTTGATGATGAAGGCACCGGTCTAAAATTCTCGTTGTGGTGTTTATCTGATGCATTTGAAATTTTGAATGTTCCTCATTGTTAAAGCAAAAACCATGCCGTGCCAAGCTGATGTCTCTGTACAGTTTCAGACTGATATATATGTAGTACTTCAGAATTCAGATATTTTCATTAAATTTCAGGAATAGGCCTGTAAATCCATTAGGAGTAAAACGGTTACTTAATACCAACCTACAACGGACAGTTTTTTCAACGCCACGATTTTCTGCTTATGAATAAAGAGTCGTGTTGTTAAAATGGTGCATGTGAGGTAGAGATGCAAAAGAAATGAACTCAGGGAAAAGCTCCTTATAGTACATTTTGTGCAAAAAAATTGGTTATCTATACACTGGTTTTAGGAAAGAAAAATAGATGGTGAATGCCCCAGCTTCTATAAGCCATTTCTATCAGCCACTACTTTGCGATTTCGTATGTTGTAATGCACTTTGTATTTTATTATGCCACAATTTCTTAAGTCGCATAGTGGTCTGAATGTTGTAGTGCTTTTCATTATACCGTCATGTACTCTTTTTCTTACATAATGCACTCAGCAAAAAGTCAAAAGCTATATGCCAATACGAACGTCCCAGCTTTTATAAGCCGCTTCTATCAGCCACTTTTATTTAGCAATCACTATTATTCATCAGTCACAACCAAAACCCAATATGAACGGGCCTTATGTCTAAGTGGTGACAGGGAAAAACATCGTTACGGTACTTAGTTGCAAGGGTCACCAGTTGGTGTGCTAATGTAATTTTTATGTGCACATTGTTGATGCATTGCTGCTTCAGTGTTTAACACATCTCATGCTATGCGTTGTTTTGCATTTTTTTCAGTGCTGAAGGATCTGAAGTATGCTGACACTCATGAGTGGGTGAAGGTTGAGGGTGACTCAGCAACTGTTGGGATTACTGACCATGCTCAGGTTGATACCTTCGTGCATTCTATCACTGTGAACAAATTTAGGTTTAGACCTTCCAGATGTTCGGTTATTCATGGCTTCACTGGGTACCTATTCTGATACGCATCATGCATGCAGTCTATTGCTTAAACATTTTCTTAGGATATTGTTTAGTCATTTTGACTTCCAATATATATTATCATGTTCAGCATATAGAGCCAGGGCTTTGCAATGCTTAATTTAATAGTGTGTTGTTTTTTGCTTCTAGGACCATCTGGGTGATGTTGTGTATGTCGAGTTGCCAGAAGTTGGCAGCAGTGTATCCCAGGGAAAGAACTTTGGCGCTGTTGAAAGTGTGAAGGCAACGAGCGATATCAATTCGCCAGTTTCTGGAGAAGTCGTTGAAGTGAATGATGAACTAAGTGAGAAACCTGGATTGGTAAGTTTTAACACGTAATAGCCTAGCACACAATTGAAATAGGCTTTTGTGAGTAGATTAAATTCTAGTTGAACCTGTATGTTGGGTTTTTTTTTTGGCATAGGTCAATGCAAGTCCATATGAGAGTGGGTGGATTATCAAGGTCAAGATCAATGATTCTGGTGAGCTAAAGTCGCTGATGGATGACGAGAAGTACTCAAAATTCTGCGAGGAAGAAGGCAAGCATTGAACAAATACTAGTGGCTTCTGAACAGCAAGAATCTGCGTTTCAATCCTTGTCGACGCTTTCTGGTGTGCCATTGAGCACTTACCTCTGCCACCTGTCGTCTTAAGTTAGCAAGGATGAACGTATGGGATAAATTAGGTTTTGGTATTTGCCTCTTCTACAAGGGCTTGCAAGATTCGAACCCGTAAATGACATGAGTTTCTTTATTTCTCTGTAGTATTGCCGTGATTTCATCTTTAATTATAGCTCTGTCTGCTCCCTTAATATTTGAATTGCGTGGTCCTGGTCTCTGCCGTATATTGGTATTTAGCAGTGCACGAATAGCTTAATAGGGGATGTATTAGGATGAAGTGATACTTAAACAGACAAGAATTTTGCATGTTGGGATCCCTTTCATTGTGGGAGAGTGCTGGCACTAGATAACCCAGAACTCTGGTGCCCAGTTCTTGGTTCTTGCGATATCAAACAAGGAAACCAATATATCCTGTACAACCTTAACCGCTAGGTATGTATATTCAGATCTGCAAAATGATCTATAGCTGCAGTATATTGATCTAGACACCTACCAAGATCGCATCACATCCTCCTATCAAAGAATATATATCGCCAACATAGAATTGAAGTATACAAACCGTGGATGTGCAATATTTCTATAGCAAATCCAGCATGAAAAGAACAACATATGGTGGCACTTACCGGTTATCGCACGAAGCCAGCTTCTCATCATAGAAAAACTGCAAGCGGTTTTCTCATTGTCAGGATCTCTCAGCAAAGGCCAGCAACAGAACTAGCATCAGTGGTAAATACAGTGATCCTGAACAACTAGGCCCTCCTTTTTGGGAGCTTAGATACAGAAACCTAGAAGACGAAAAAAAAAGTGGTGCTGGTAGTCTGGTACATCAGTTTCGTCAGCAAAACACAGAAGGCCCCAAGCTGCAGGTCATAATGAAGCAAAACTTGTGTCACGCTTTGATGTTCCACCTGTGTGCTGATCGTGGACCACTACTGATTCCCTCGTAATATTGTGTTGGCAATTTTCCTTTGTTCCACTCTTTGACAAACTTCTCAAACAAATCACGAGCAGACTCTGAAGAAAGATCAGAGAAATATTTGCCTTTTGTTTCCTTCTTCCAGGTTGCAAACTCATTGTTCTTTGAGAAGTAGTCATCTTTGGATATTTCTTTGAAACCCTGTTGCAATGGAAAAAATGAGGAGCATGGAAAACTCAAGGAGAACGGCAAAAAAGCAAGGAGACCGTGGTTAAGACTTGTCAATCACTTCTGTCTTGGCAACTCACAATATATAAAAAAACCACTTCTGTCTTGGCAACTCACAATATATAAAAAAACCACTTCTGTCTTGGCAACTCACAATATATAAAAAAACCACTTCTGTCTTGGCGAGGACATATGTACCCAGCTGGTGCATTCTGTATGTTCTGTGTATGTATGTATGTATGTATGTATGTAGTTTAACGCTCACACAAGCGCATGCACATGAGTAAAGCTTATCAGTATTACATCCCGGAACCTCGATCGCTTGTAATTAACCAAGCATTGCATTGCATGGACGCATGCCTGTAGACATGCACTAGTTACTACCAACAAATTGGACTACTAGCTTAATTAATTAGGTGCACACAACATAAGTATCTGGATGGCTTAGATACACGCATATATCACTTATCCAGATTAACAAACCCACACAACTGAGCCCTCTTAGTTCCAAATTCAGTAGTCCTCATGCGTCTTCCACTGTGAATCTGTGATCTTCTCCCACCGGTATCAATCATGCATGCATGCACTGCACCCATACATGGCAAATCTCTGCAGATAAAAAAGGAAATTTCGTATGATCAACACAGAACGTAACTACTAAGCAAACCCTGTTGTTAATTGCCGTGTGTGTAAGCAAGCACATGATGTACATATATACACACCTGAGTGAACAGATGTGCAGCTAGTGCATGCATGTGTACGTCGACGTTCGATCTTACCACAGCTTCAGGCCGTGGCCGCCGGCTTGGAGGCTACTGCAGGCCGGGTCATGCAGGTTGGGCTGCGTCGGCTGCAGCCGGAAGCCGCCGACGGCGGCGTCGCCGTGCAGCTGCGGCGACGTCAGCTGCAGCGCCGTGCTCGAGGACTCCTCCCCGTAGTACGTCGCCGAGGGATGACCGAAGGCCGCGGCGGCCGGCGTCAGCATGGACAGAACTGGCGCCATCTCCGCTAGCTTCACGTCGGCGCCCACCGCCTGCTGATTCTCGTTGATCTGAAAGAAGAGTGCAACATTTGATACAATTAATTGATCAAGCACACACCTGCATATACGATCGATCGATGCACACGTGGTGTGCTTGAGGAACATAATTATTCTAAGCACACTACTCTACTTAATTGCGTACCATGCGGCACAGGAAGCTGTTCTGGTCTTCCAAGATGTGCTCCTGTTGATTAGTCGTTACCAGAACATCAATCGGTGAGTGGATGACAAATTAATCAGTTACACAGCGCATCGTTTGTTCTTGATGAAAGAATGATCTATGTGTTTACCTTGCGACGTAAGTTGTCGAGCTGCTGGTTCAGGAGCTGATGCTGCAAACAGATGCATCATGCATGCATTGATCAGGCAACTGGCATCGCAAGAATTGATGCACCCAGGGAAATCATTTTCGGCCGAAATTATGTATTTTGGTTTTCTCGGCTTATCCCAAAAAGCACAATTCAGCTAAAAATTTGGCCATTTCAAAATTTTCCGGCCCATCAACCATCCAGGCCATCCCTTGATGTACTGGCTCGTCCTGTCCGCTCCATCCCTCTCTCGATCCCAGCCCTCTCGATCTTGATCCTGAATTCCCGATCTCTCTCTCTATCCCAAATTGTATTTTTGAATTTTTTTGATCAATTTTTTTTTCTAAAAAACCAAAATTTTCGAATCTTCCAAATTTCGAATTTCTCGGGGGGGGGGGGGTCCGAAATTTTTTCTTAACCAAAATATTTTCCCTCGATGTAGCTAACCAAATCTTCGCATGAGAAATTTGATTCTGAAGAATATTTACAGAATAGCATGCAGTACTTACCTTTCTTGCCCGGACTTTGGTGACGGAGAACTCGAGCTGCTGCTCGAGGTCGTTGATCTCCGCCAGGGTGAGGAAGGAGAGGTCGCCGCCGGTGTACCTCCTGATTCCAGTCTCAAGCTTGTCCATCTCGTTCCTCATCTGTGTCATCTCCACAAATATTTGCTGCATATACAAAAAAAATCCAATTCAACAGATTAGTAGCTACTAAATACCACTCTAACGTAGGGTTTCATTAGTTAAAAGTATATGTTGATGAATAATTTTTGTGTGTATGTGTTTACCTGATCGTGGTTTATCTCCTCGAAGTGACTGCTGGTGACGGTTTGGTACTGCTCAACGAGCTCCCTCAAGCTACATCATCAAATATTTAAACAAGTATGTTGATTAATAATTTTAGTTAATTAGCAATCTCACGAATGTACATCTACTTAATTATGAGCTATACTCTATGACTAAAAATTCATGCAAAAAGGGAGCTAGTTGTTGACGAATCTCAGATATATTACTTGAGGAATTAATTTGTTGTGAGCATTTTATTGATGCTACATATTATATGAACAGAACACTTTAATTCAAGGCTTGATCTGTTGGAGAGCTACACCAATTTCCAGTAATTTGCAATTTGCATTAAGTCAGTAGCTTGTACTATAACCAGGGTGTTAACATTTATGCTCACATATGTATAGCCTTGCACTGCTCAGATATACTACAAAATTTTAGGAGTATGGTATGTTAATTAATAATGATCCTGCTACTTTTCCAAATCTCCCTTTTGATTTTAGTTGTTCACGGAATATAAGCAGCTACCACGTCTGCCTGTACTTGTCAACATCGATCCGAATAATGAGTTTGAATGATTTGGTGACAGATTCACTGATTCATACATAAAAACTTGATCCACAGACCTAGAAATTAAATCCTCAAAGGCTAGATGACAAGCATATTAAGAGAGTGTATCATCTTCGGTCTTCACTGAACTGATTGCATATTTGAGGAGCCATATAAAATATAAAAAAAATCAGAGTGCACATTCTTCTGACATATTAAACGTGCACGTAATTGAATTAATTGATCTGTCAAATAATTTTTGAAGGGGAAATTTACCTAGGAATCATCAGAACCAAGGGGAAAAAAGAGGGACTGCCTAGCTAGCTAGCGGCTACTTGGAAAATTAGGATCATGTGGATCTTGCTATGTAACTATGTTTAATTAATTAGTAACACCAATCAATAGCTCCCCAATTCGCACATAAAAATAATCTATAACACATAAGTATGTTATGATAAATTTGAGTAGTGAAAAAGGGCATACGAATCATATATGCTTCAGTACGTATTATATGTGTATGACTTTGATGTCGATTTAATTTGATAACAAATTATTGATTTTCAAGCAAAGAAATCAAGGGAAACTACAGATATGTATACACACTGCAAAAGTTAAAATGAAGAAGGTGGAGAGAACATGAGCCAAATAAAAAGTATATGCACGAGCCAAATAAAAAGTATGTGCTTAATATCATGCATATATAAGATGAAGTATAAGTGAAACATAACTTATATGCACAGATCGAATGATCATAAACTTGAGCAAAGAAAGCAAGGGGGGAAACTACATGGGTAGTGACATAGTCTCTGCGAAACCTAAAACAAGGTAGAAACTATATAAAAAAAACTAAAGAAAAAACTTATTTTTTTTATGTTTGAGAAATTAACAAGAAACCGATCGATCGATCAATCATGATTCATGTGGACACAGATAAGGAATAGCTAGCTGATGGATGAACAAGCTAGCTAGGCATACAGACCTGCAAGTAGGGCTGCAGTACTCGAACATCTTGCCGGTGCTGGAGAAGATGACGACGCCGACGCGCGCATCGCACAACACGGCTAGCTCGTTGGCCTTCTTCAGCAGTCCTCCCCGGCGCTTGGAGAAGGTGACCTGCCGGTTCGTCGCGTTCTCGATCCTCTTGATCTCGATCTTCCCACGGCCCATGGCTACGATCGATCCAACGTCTCGAAGAGGAATTAAGCTCGCCTTTCCTTTCTCCTGCAGGAGGAACAACAAGGGGTTAGCATTAACTAATGGATTGGTATAATTTGATGTAATTAACATGTGTCATGAGCTCAAATTGGATCTAGTCACATAAAGAAATTGCTCCAACTAATAAAGGACACAATAAGAAGCAGAAATTTTCTTGCAGAGATATAGTTCTCTTTGTGAAGAATGATGAACTAAAAAAAAAAGGCCCCATTTTTCTTGTATTAATCACGAAGATGGAGGTAGCTGGAGAGAGAGAGAGGACACGAGTAGTAGTGGTGCTATGTACAATACCTTGTGAAGTGCTTGCTTCAAAGGCTAAGGCAGGAGGTGCAGAAGGAGAGACATATATAGGAGTAAGGTGTAGTGCTAGGTCTCTACACTCTCCTCCTCAAGTAAATACTCAGCAGTAACACTTCATCAATTATTTAACTGTAATTATTGCCACCTTTTAATTTGTTTAGATTTATTACCCCTGTAATAACTGTTTTCAGGACATGTAGAAGCAAGGTTACACTCAAGCCAGTGGGTCAAAGCATGCAACAGATCTCCACACATGAGCATGACCAGTGCATGCGTATCAGCGTATGCATGCATATCTATGCACATATGTTGCATGCAATGATGCACCCCTGCACATATGCACGAGCCTTGTGACGCAAACACGCTGCAGATCACACACACACACACACACACACACAAAGTTCAGAGGCTGCAACAGTAGTGCAATGCGTAGATAGCTAGCTACCTCACGGCAAGCTCATGAGAGTGCTGCACAATTGATTAATTGGCTTCTTGTTGCATGCACTGTGCAGTAGAGATGATGATATGTCATGAATGCATGCGAGTGCGAGGAGGGCGTAGCTAGCAACTGTCTGCATGCCCTCACAAGGCACCATGGATAATAACGTTGAGCTCGGTGTGTGTGTGTGTCTGCAGTGTGCATGTATGTGGACTTGTAACCACCCTCTGACCGTGTGGCCCCGCGCGGTTTCCTCCTCCTTGCCGATCTTGGCAGGTTCTTGGCCATGGGGGGCGAGCCAGAGATAGACACTTGCTGCTTATGGCAACCGAGCCAAGAAACCCTAGCTTGCTAGAGAGAGAGAGAGAGAGAGCAATGCTGCATATTGATCACAATGGTCTGC
Source organism: Dendrocalamus latiflorus (assembly GCA_017311315.1). Classification (NCBI taxonomy): domain Eukaryota; kingdom Viridiplantae; phylum Streptophyta; class Magnoliopsida; order Poales; family Poaceae; genus Dendrocalamus; species Dendrocalamus latiflorus. The sequence goes on along the minus strand of CM029639.1, from coordinate 46,188,058 downwards.
TTGCCTAGCTTGATGGGGACTGCCACCTTGTTCCACATGGGGTGGTGGCCTGCCTGCTCTCCAGTTTGGGAAGGAGGAAATAAATAAAATTTGGCATAGATTTTCTCTGGATCAATTTGATATCCATGATGGCTTGGCTAGGGTTCATATATATCCATATGTCAAGTTCGGTTTCACGTTTCTCTTTTACTCTCATTATAATAGCATTTGATATTTACAGGAGGTTTATAAAACTGCATTGTTTGATGGCTAGGTTTTCATCTCTCTTTTAGCTAGAGTGATTTTAATTTCAGTTTCCTTTCTTTAGATCTGAACTAAATCCTAAAAAAAATTACCCGATCCAAACATGTAAAAATCCTTTCGTTGGTTAACAAAGTCTTGAGAAGAAAGTGAATATGCTAACTTTTATACACACACACTTCTGGGAGTACGTACTCCTACTTTTATATACTATTTAAATGATGTTATTATATCTCTTTATACTTTTGAGTATACTATAATAATGATTATATATATATATATATATATATATATATATATATATATATATATATATATATATATATATATATATATAGACACACACACACACACATACATACATACATACATACATACATACATACATACATACATACAAGTATGGGATCATTTTCATACACACACATATAGGACGCTGAAATGGGCCGGGGCACCATGGTGTCTAGGCACCATGATTTCAAATACGCGAATTTAATCCAAATTCGGGTATATTGTTTAAAAATATCAGTTTTAGGGTATATACCCACCTATAACAATTCAAATAAAACATATACCTTTGAAAAAAATATATTCGAATTCAAAGTTTTGAATGAATTTAGATCACATGCTTTGCTGATATATATATATATATATAATTAATACATACCTACAATCAAACTATCAATAAACAAAGGCAACTGCAGTTCAAATTTCAGTTCAAACTTATTTGAACTAGTTAGTAAACTAGTTAAACTTGACATCCAAAAAATTGCAAGTTTTTCGTATATGATACATAGGGGAAATATTTATTCTAGACCATGGTGCCCCTGTTATTTATACTATACATATATATACATATACATATATATAGTGATTCTATGCTTTACAAGAGTAACACTAATCTCAAAGCAAATAAAGATGTAAGTAATATCTATCTATCATTCATCATGCTTTAAAAATTATGCAAATCACTATTGAAAAAAGCATGAAAGCACCTCCCATATGAATATACACATACACACTAATCAGTGGCTATGCATTGATAAGTGCGCCCCCTAACCGACCCAACTGGCCAACCGCTCTACCATTCTACCCCATACTCAGTTACTAACGTTTGTTAATTATGGGTAAAGTTACTATGTATGTACATTAAGTTATCATCTGTAATTCATAAAATTACTGTCGTGGAGATGAGTTCCTGGAACTGAATATATATGACCAAGGTAAGGGTGTCTCATGAATAATTACCACTAGGACATCATGTCACAATTAGTAATGCTAAAATAAAATTTGGAAAATATTAATGCATGTGCATAAATGCCTGTTCATGTTCATGTCAAAATGTTTGCAGTGCCATTCTTAGCACATAAATATGGCATATGCACGTAGCAAATATGTGAGCATGCACAAAAGAACTTGGGCTCAGAACTGTGTTAACATGCTAGTTAATTTTTAGAAAAAAATCTTACATTAACCAAAAGTAAATGTTAATAACTGAGCATTCTTACCCACATATGATTGGCGCGCCTGCTCATCGATCGTTGCTCATCTAAACAAATTTGATTTATATATTTCATATGTACACTGTCCGCATCTGTACATACAGTAGATGGTTTCCATTTATGCAGTGATAGAGAAAAGAAACGGCCTCTTCACATGTACTGATCCATATGCATGAACTGACCAGACTGGAGTACTTCAACAAACTCTCACTTTCTTCTGCCGACGAAAGCCTCAAGTAAAGATTCTTTTTCTGATCTACTGAAGGTTAATTTTTAGTCCTAATTTGACTCTGAAGCAGGAAGACTGAATTTAAGATCGTGTGATCACTCAATTAATTGTTCAGATCAAGACATGTATAAATTTTAAAAAGAAAAGTACTACCTATTTTCTAGTGGCCGATAAATGGGTTAAACGACCGCAACAAACCCAGATAACATAGGAGAAGTAGTACACAAATGGCAGTTTTTATTTTCTGAAGGCCAATGGCAGGATTTGAGCCTTTAATTGAGTACTTAACAGACATTTCTGATAAACTTGATGATGAGAAGAGGGGCTTCTGTTCAGGTTTGGCTGAAATGTGAATACCATTGGATGTCATCAAGCAGTTGCCATGTACTTGTGTGAGATCAAAGAGCACCAGAAATGGGAAAAAGTGATGGTGAGGAGGTTTAGTAAGAAAGCTTATGCCGTACATGTATCCGAGTTGCAACCACAACTCTACAGCAATGACAATTATTGATGTGCCAACTGCCAAGTAATCAAGAAAGATGGGCTAATATTTGCATCTGAGATATTTATGTCATGAGGAAGTAAACATATTGTTTTTGGTACAAATTTGATAGTTGTTACAAATAAAGTCTAACTAGTAGATCCAACAATTCAAGAGAACCTCACAAACATCAGCTTGTCTGTTAGGTACAGATTAAGCTATGAGGACGTACTTCGCCGGTTCCCTACATTAGGCTCTCTTGGACCTGCCCATTTTGATTCAGACTTGCTATTAGGCTGATGTCAAATTGATAGCTACAGCCTGACACATGCAGCAGTATATGATACACTATTCTGCTCACAAATTCAAGATAAAAACTAAGGATATGTCTCAAACAGTTCAAAAGCCACAAGCCGCAACTAAAAGATATAAGTTTCAACCAAAAAGAATAGGCCCAAAGAAAGCAACCATCAACCTGTTTTCCATGCTTCGACAGTAACCTTGATGCTTACATTACAGCAAGCACCCTGTGTTTTGGTGACTGCCAAATCGGGAAGGCAAGATTCTTGTAAAGCAGGCAGCATGATGACTGATAAATGAGGCAAACAAGCAGAGGCATGACATGCACCTCCACCGCTCTACTCATACAGGGGCCTCCATAGGCCAGCATTAGGAATATTGCGTTAGAAACTAGAAAGAAAAGGTACGGCTACTACATCAGTTGCAAATCATCTACCAAATCACAATCTCTTTTCTACTGCTGCATAGCAGCGTCGAAACTACCATTAGGAAATCCTAAGACCTAATCAGAAGTTCCCATTTCTGCCAGCAATCATAGGCATAATTTAACAAAAGCATGAGTTTAGAGGCCCTAAGTTCAGGATCATGTTATAACTTCACTATCATCATCACTTAGCTACTTTCAGGCAGAGACTGCTGCTGCTCTTCAGGGGGCTCTTCCTGTTGCCCTTGAGGCTGCTGCCACACATATGTCATCGGGTGACCCTGCTGACCACCGTACATCATTCCTGCTCCGGCCACCTGTTGCGCTGGCACATAGTAATATGGGTATGTATCAGCTGGCGCCCCCATAGCAGGTGGCAAGCCAACCCTCGGAAGCCCAAGTCCCTCTTCTTTCATTTCATCCCTAGGAACTATGTCCACCAAGAAGTCATAGATGTCAGTCCTAGTGATGGCAGCTGCGATGTCATTCTTCTGCAAGGTCCGGCGCTTGTTCTCCTCGGTGTGCATCCATGACCTCAATGTCAGCTCTAATATGAATACCTCGCATGCTTTCGCAAAGACAACAGGAGCTTCTGCCGAGATCATTCGGACATCCTCATCAGCCTTCATTATCTTCTTTATCCTTGCAAGTGGCAAGCTGTGGTTCTTGAAGTCAGTTGTCTGCCCAATCTCATCCATTTGGCTAGCCCAGAACTCACGGAGTTGCTGCTGTTGCTGTTGCTGCAGTTGTTGGTGAAATTGCTGAGCTTGTTGGTAGACCAGCTGGTGCTGAGCACTGAGTTGAGCTGGATTAGTGGGGAATGGTGCTGTTGGCTGTGAGCCAGGAGGGACGACAGCAGGAGCTCCAGGTACCATGGCTGGTGGCGGATAGGCAGCAACAGCAGGAGGATATGCTTGTGACCCACCAGTAGCAACACCCATCACAGGCTGAGGTTGTGAGGATGGTTCCATGTCAGATCTTGTTCGTCCAAAATCAATGACCTTCGTTGCACTGGGGAAAACAATCAAATGTATTAATCAATTGATTATTCATCTATATTAACCAGAAAGATTATGGCAGGTTATAAAAGTGTAATTTTTTAAGATATATTGTAGATGAATGGGAATGACTTTGTATATGAACAAAGCTCCACACTTTTAACTTTTACCATTGTAGAGTGAATTTTAAACTTGAGTGCAGGAAATAACATGATTAAAGGAACAAAAGCAACATGATTGCAATATTTTATCTTTAGCACAGCTCATGAGCAACTAGAATGCCACACTCTTGCCAACAACATTTTTAGCACAGCTCATGAGCTCAAAATTTCATCTTGATAGGTTGATTGCAATATTCCAAACAGAAAGGGACTTTCATTAAATACGGAATAAAATGCATGATTACCCAGAATAAGTGAAATTAAAAGGAAAAGTATCATCAGAAAACAAATAGTATTGGGAAATTTTTTTAAAAAAGGCAAGGTAAATAGAAATTACGGCCTTCTATCAAACATGTCCCTATGATGTGTGATGGTAAGGCAAAAATACCATTCATACTCCCACTATCAATAATATGAAAGTGGGTATTTGCACAACCTGACACCCTGCCAATATTGGTCAAATAGGTTATAAAGTATGGACAAATGCACAAGTATCTAATTTCTGAACTGCTATTAGAAACCAAGTTACATGGATCAGCATGAATCATACAGAGAGTTCAGAGCCTCTATCATGAATCTTAATTCATAGGGGGTAAACACCGTCGAGAGGATGGCCAAGCGGCATCGGTGCAGAGGGAGAGAGGAGACTATAGATAAGAATGACTTTGTTATTTCTTTGATTGGTTTCAATAGCATATGGCAGCCTCCTTATATAAATGGGCTCCCCCTAACTGATAGAATCTAATCTCAATCATATCTCTAACAAATATCAAAACTAATATCATATCTCTAATAAAAAGAAATTAATCTCTAACTTGCTACTTCCTAATGATGAAACAGCTAGGCCCAAGGCCCATGCCCATGACATTACACCCCTCCCGGACATGCAGCTCGTCCTTGAGCTACTAGGTGGTGGCCATGGTTGCAGTTCCTCGTCGACGAAGTGTAGTGCTTTCAGCTAATCGACACCTGCAAAAGAAGAATTTTTTCTTTTTTTCTTTTTTTGTTTTTTATTGGACGTGGTCGAAACCATCAAGTGGTCGAAACGACAAACGTAGTCCGAAGCTTCAACGTGGTCGAAACCCAACAAGTTTTCGGCTCCAGCGGCTTGATTTCGACGACTCGTCAATCGGAGCGACGACCCCACAAGCGGCGGGGATCTGCTTCGGGGTCGGGCGGAGCCACACGGTCCAGAGCAGCGGCGGCCGAAGAGCCCCACGGCAGCTACGGCAGGTGTAGAGCACTGATGACAACCAGCTCCAGATTAGATCGGGAGGCGGCGGCGCAGAGGGAGAGAGGAGACTATAAATGAGAATGACTTTGTTATTTGTTTGCTTGGTTCTAATAGCATGTGGCAGCCCCCTTATATAGATGGGCTCCCCCTAACAGATATAATCTAATATCATATCTTTAACAAAAGGAATCTAATCTCTTACTCGCTACTTCCTAATAATGAACCGGCTAGGCCTAAGGCCCACGCTCATGACAACCTCAGATCATCCATGTACAACATACACCACATGTCTCAGGTTTTCCAGTGCGAGCTCTAGTAATTGGTCCCATAGGTTCACCCACAAAAAGAACATAGCCCTACACCTTGAGTTAGGAGTCTCCCAAAATGGTGGTATTGCTGGCTATGTGATCCTCCTAAATTAGTAAGGCAGTGTCATCTATTTACATTAACCAGAAGGGACTTTGAATCAAGTCTATATCACACCCAGATGCCAGCATGTGTAAGGCTAAGGTCATGTCCAAGTGGAGTGGCGTGTAAAAGAAGACTATTTTTTATCTTCCCATGCAACAGCTTACGTATACGAACTTTAATTATGGAAAGGACAAAGTTTGTTTAATTAGACCGACTACATCATTAACTCTATCATAGATAACCAAGATGCTAAGTGATTTAAGCTGTCGTTTTACTCTCTCTTTTCACCATCAGTTACTAAAAATAAAGGCTTAGTGTTTTCTCCAAGTTAAGGCAGACTGCAACTACCTTAATAGGATTTCTTAAAGAATATGGCGATTGGGTAGTTTCAGGTGATTCACGCATTTGGCACAACTCATGAGCAAAGGAAGCTCGGATGTGCCATGTCACCACGACATTCAGACACAGAGCTGGGCATAATTCGATAACTTCCAAAAATCAGAATCAGCAAATGCATGGGACCAAAAAACAATGTTTGTGACACCTTGGCATAATTAATGCTTAGGAATCAGGAAGGGGATGCAACACGTTCCGCAACCAACACTAGTTTGTCAAAGATTGAGCTTTATCAGAACTAATACCAACCAAGCAGATTGCACAAGCGTACATTTATCCATTTCGCGATCTTACTGAACTAGCACTGAAGAGAAACACCATAACAAAAGCGTATACTTTGAATTTCTTAGTTCTTATTTCACATGGACATAAATCACACAGCCTGTTTAAGAAACTGTGCATGCCACTCATTACAAGATCTTTTTAGTTATGCTATATCATCTTCCTAATTGATGAACTAATGCTTCGACCTTGGGAATGAAATTAGTATAATCGATCTCACTCTAGTCTCAAAGCAGAACTAGATTAATTAATTGCGCATCGCTGAGGTACATGCACTGGAGCAGCGCCAAAGCGTGGCCACGGCGATGGTTACTGACGAGTTGACCCGCTACTCTTCCAAGAAAACGCGGAATTTTCTGAGGAACACCACTATTTTTAGAAGTCAAACCATCTTGAAATCACACTAAACCTACCGATTCAGTAAGCACGAAGCTAGCCCACATGCGCAAACTAAAAGAGAATAAAAGCAGCAGATTTTCGATTAATCTAAGCACCGCATGCATGAGAGAAATTGGACGGAATCATTCACGGACTATGCCAACCAAGATTTGGGGGGGAAAGTGGAACAAGGGCACTTACCAAAGAAACACCCTGATCTCCAGTACAGGAGCAGCAGGAAGGGGACGAGAGCAGCTGCGGAGACGGCGAATAGTAGGGCGGTGGAGGATCCCCTGCTCCTCCGGAGGATTCTCGCAAGCCCTCGGCGGAGGAGGCAGGCGCACGGGGTCGCCCTCGGTCAGCACGAAGAGAAGAGTCAGAGAGAGAGAGGAGACTGCAGGGGTTTTAGTGGGCCGAATGGGCCTAAAGCTCAATAGAGAAGGTTTGCTTTGTGTGTTGGATCGGCCCATGAGGCTGCTGCCTCGCTCCAGAATTCAGCGGCGGAGTAGTTCATTATGTCTGTGTGGCCGTAGGCCTAAGCTTACATTATTTTGAGTTCTCAGCTTCTTCCAAAACCGAAATAACCGAGACAGTTTTTATTGAAGCAAATTTGAAAAATTCAAATTAAATGAGACGGAATTTTTGAAATAAAGTTTAAAAATAACTTTTAAAGTCTAAAATTATATGTACCATTCGTATTGTTGTCTCTGCGTTGCTTTCTCGAAAAACGCAACCAAAAAAAGAATATAACCTATACTTCGTGTTTCGGCTGGGCCTTAACATTAATATGAGCTACTTGTTTGTTGCACACGCTTCCGCAGTGCTATGATCTCTCTCTCTCTCTCTCCCAGGATTTTTTAAAAAAAAAGGAAAACCATGGATGTTAATATGAGCTATGATGTGTCTTCGCGTGGAGTTCTGCTGATTCATGAAGCTGAGTTTTTGTTGATATCTCAGTTTTTAGAGGTCAGAGCCCTCTACTGTTCTCGCTCTTGTAATGCTGTAGCTGACAAGTTGGCTATTTTTGGAGCTAATTTGGGAGTCATGGTGTGGCCGCACAGCGATTGCAGCGAGGCCGGCCCTGCTTTAGAGCTCCATACATATATCCCTGGTATGGATCCGACAATTTTGACTGGGTGCACATGGCACGTATGCTGTCGCACGTCGAATTCAGGATTCCATTGGTCACAGGTGGTGGCTTGGGGCAGGCACGGGCATCTTCTTCTTCCTTCCGGGCGTCGTTGGTTGCGTAGATTGGCAGTCGCAGTGGAGCGGAGGGTGGTGGTGGCAGCTGATGAGACTACTCTACTGGAGAGGTGATGAGACATCGACACTCCTATCGAACAAGATGAGATGCATGTTTGGTCATGATCATAGTAGCTTCACGCAACTTCATTTGCGAGTGTCGCACGACATCACTCGATCACTCGCTCGCCTCCGTCCTTCCCATATTTACAACCATCTCAATTTCCCTTTCCGGATCTTGGTGAAAGAACCCAAGAAAGAAGTGAAAAAAAAGGCAAAAGGAGCACATCTAATCTAGTGTACGTAACTGCCCTCTAATGGCTGCTGAGGCCGCTCGGAGCAGAGGCGGCGGCGGAGGGGGCGAGCACGAAGCGGGAGGAGAAGGTGTAGCTGTAGTAGAGCTGGGCCGCCTCGGAGTCGTCGTCGTCCGGCGCGGCGCCGAAGCCGCTGCCGTCGAAGTTGCGCGCGTAGCTCAGCGGGTCGTACTGGAACCCGCGCAGCGTCGTCGAAGACGCCGGCCGGGGCCGGGCCGCCGCGCACAGCGCCTGCCGCCGCAGCCGCCGCACCAGCCACCCGAGCCCGCACCCGCAGCCGCAGCACCGGCGGGCGACCGCCGACGGGGGACCGACGCCGCGCCGGCAGGGCGGGGTGGGCGGGGCGCCGGCGCTGCCTTCTGCCATTCTTGCCTTGCGGCGGCTTCCCTTTTCCTTTTTCTTGGTGCGGCCTGGGTGGGGGTGTGCCTGTGTAGGGTACCACCAGTTTGTGGAGGCTTGTGGGAGTGCGCGTGGCTTATTTTCTTGGTAGGTGGGGAGTGATTTATAGGGAGTCGAACGGCTGTTACTTGTCACCTCACGCCAGTTTTACAAAACCGTTTCTGCAATTTACGTATATCGATTCTGTCATGAAATTTATGTATGTTACCACTGCTTAACTAACCGAATACCTGTGCTTTATGAAATATTATCATACTCACTGCTATGTTAAGTTAACATTGGCAGAATTGGTCTTGTCGGCCCAAGGGCACAGACCCTTAGCTCTGCTTCTGCGCTCAGCCACGCCACTCCTTCACACATTTGGTTTTACCATACGTTTGGTAGAGCTTCGTTGTTTTCTTAGTTTGATAATTTTTATGAAAATGGAATTTTTTTGTTGGTAGATTATTTTTTTGTGAGATCATGTAGAGGTCGTCCTTATAATGTGTGATGAGTATTTGACTTTGATGTGCAAATTTTATCAAAATTTGAGTTTAGTTTTGAAGCTTTCTAGTTTTCAGAGTTGCTGTCAAGTTTTAATTGGTCTAATTGGCCTAGCAATAGCAGTTTGACCGGCCCTGAGCATTTCTTCAGACTTTATGAAGAGTGATCTGACCGGCGGTTATAGAGCAACTAGACCAACCATATACCTTTTGGAAATTAGATATCAAACACTTGTGTATATATGTCTGGGGATGTGTTTGTACTAGGTGTTACTCAATTTGGAGTTCTGAACTGAAACTATATATAGTTGAACCAAAATTCTAGAGATGGTATTTTCTGGTGCTCTTAAGCAGTCAGACTGCCCTATAGTCGGCGGTCAGACCGATGACGGTCTCACCAGTGTTGGGCCAGTGGTCAGATCGATCCCCTATTGCCAGGGCTGAGGTTGAGAGAAGTTGGGTGGTCTAACCGGAGCTGGAGTTTCAGAGTGATATGCCGGTTGAGTTGAGTTGGTTTGAGTTGTACACGGTATGGGTGCCGTTGGATGGTTGCGTTGAGTTGCATGGTGCATGATTTGACTAACGTGAGTCAAGTGCATGGAACTTGTACTCAGAATCAGATGCTTGGTCATTGGTTGTGCAAACGAGTTGGAGAATGGTGGTTGTCAACGACAATGGACTGAAACTAGGAAGGAGAGCTGAGGTCCGTACGGTCGAATAAGTCTTGGTGAGGCTGCGTGGCTCAAGCAGGAAGCACAAAAAAGACGATGATCACGATGAGGTGAGTTGGTGCATGTGGTACGTCAAGTAACGAGGCCGATGCATGTAGAAATGGTTTGGAGGAGTCCGAATGCATGAAGACATGACTACTAGTCATTAGGCACAATGAACCGTGTCAAAGCATGAATAGATGTTTTGATGGATTGGATTAACGTTTTGGGCTATCGAGGCCCTTTGGATGAGCTGTTTTGAAAAGAGTGTATGTGTGTGTAAAACACGATATGGTATTGGATTAACGAGTTAGCTCATGTAAGTGTATAAAACCCAATTAGATGTGCTAAATAGGCTTTCTTGTGATCCTCTATATATATAAGGAGGTAGGGTGTTGGTTTAGGTGCTAAGTCTTTTGGAGAAGCCTTGGAGAATAGGGCTAGGGCTTTCTAGAGAAAAACTTTGTATGTGTGCTCCATGGAGGGTAAGCTCTGTCCTTCAAGAATGGAGTGGTTTTAAACATTCATCTTCACGTGAAATAAATATCTAAATTTCGTCAAAGTGAGTTTTATCATGGATTTCTATTTGTGATTTTGATTTGCTTGATTTTCTTGTTTATATTTCCTCTCTTCTTGATCTTGCTAGTTTCTAAGGATGTGAGAATAATAGAAGAACCTTCTAGATACTAGATCTTACCAATCTAGGCAAAGCTATAGCAAGTTCTTGGTGTTTGCCTCGGCTTACCCAATTTTTATGTAATCTACCTTGTTTTGGGTAAATGTCAAAACTTTGTCGAGTGGCTTGTCGATCCATTGATGAAATAGATTCAAAGTGAGTCGAACGGCTGTTACTTGTCACCTCACGCCAGTTTTACAAAACCGTTTCTGCAATTTACGTATATCGATTCTGTCATGAAATTTATGTATGTTATCACTGCTTAACTAACCGAATATCCGTGCTTTATGAAATATTATCATACTATCACTGCTATATTAAGTTAACATTGGCAGAATTGGTCTTGTCGGCCTAGGGGCACAGACCCTTAGCTCTGCCTCTGCGCTCGGCCACGTCACTCCTTCACACATTTGACTTTACCATACGTTTGGTAGAGCTTCGTTGTTTTCTTAGTTGGATAATTTTTAAGAAAATGGAATTTGTTTGTTGGTAGATTATTTTTTTATGAGATCATGCGGAAGTTGTCCTCATAATGTGTGATGAGTATTTGACCTTGATGTGCAAGTTTTATCGAAGTTTGAGCTTAGTTTTGAAGCTTTCTAATTTTCAAAGTTGCTGTCAAGTTTTAATCGGTCTAATTGGTCTAGCAATGGCAGTTTGACCGGCCCTAAGCATTTCTTCAGACTTTATGACGAGCGGTCTGACTGGCGGTTATAGAGCAGCTAGACCAACCATATACCTTTTGTAAATTGGATATCAAACACTTGTGTATGTATGTCTAGGGATGTGTTTGCACTAGATGTTACTCAATTTGGAGTTCTGAACTGAAACTATATATAGTTGAACCAAAATTCTAAAGAGGGTATTTTTTTGGTGCTCTTAAGCGGTCAGACCGCCCTATAGTCGGCGGTCAGACCGATGACGGTCTCACCAGTGTTGGGCCAGCAGTCAGATCAATCCCCTATTGCCAGGACTAAGGTTGAGAGAAGTTGGGCAGTCTAACCGGAGTTGGAGTTTCAGAGTGAGATTTGGGTTGAGTTGAGTTGGTTTGAGTTGTACACAGTATGAGTGCCATTGGATGGTTGCGTTGAGTTGCATGGTGCATGATTTGGCTAACGTGAGTCAAGTGCATGGAACTTGTACTCAGAATCAGATTGCTTGGTCTTTGATTGTGCAAACAGGTTGGAGAATGGTGGTTGTCAATGACAATGGACCGAAACTAGGAAGGAGGCCTGAGGTCCGTGCGGTCGAATAAGTCTTGGTGAGGCTGCGTGACTCAACTAGGAAGCACAGAAGAGACGATGATCATGATGAGGTGAGTTGGTGCATGTGCTACGTCAAGTAACGAGGCCGATGCACGTAGAAATGGTTTGGAGGAGTCCGAATGTATGAAAACGTGATTACTAGTCATTAGGCACAATGAACTGTGTCAAAGCATGCATAGATGTTTTGATGGATTGGATTAACATTTTGGGCTATCAGAGCCCTTTGGATGAGCTACTTTGAAAAGAGTGTATGTGTGTGTAAAACACGATATGGTATTGGATTAACGAGTTAGCTCATGTAAGTGTATAAAACCCAATTAGATGTGCTAATTAGGCTTTCTTGTGATCCTCTATATATGAGGAGGTCGGGTGTTGGTTTAGGTGCTAAGTCTTTTGGAAAAGCCTTGGAGAATAGGGCTAGGGCTTTCTAGAGAAAAACTTTGTATGTGTGCTCCATGGAGGGTAAGCTCTGTCCTTCAAGAATGGAGTGGTTTTAAACATTCATCTTCACGTGAAATAAATATCTAAATTTCGTCAAAGAGAGTTTTATCATGGATTTCTCTTTGTGATTTGATTTGCTTGATTTTTTTTGTTTATATTTCCTCTCTTTTTGATCTTGCTAGTTTCTAAGGATGTGAGAATAATAGAAGAACCTTCTAGATACTAGATCTTACCAATCTAGGCAAAGCTATAGCAAGTTCTTGGTGTTTGCCTCGGCTTACCCAATTTTTATGTAATCTACCTTGTTTTGGGTAAATGTCAAAACTTTGTCGAGTGGCTTGTCGATCCATTGATGACATAGATTCATAGGACCTTAAGAAAGCTATGTTTTAGGTTTCAAGTTGTTTGGTTAAGCATATTAGAAGTTAGACTATTTTGAATTCTTAGCGTGGCTTGTTTTTCTATTCTAGATCGGTGAGCAGTCAGACCGCATAGGCCTGGTCAGACCAGTGTGTTGCCTATGGCTAGACTGGTCAGTTGGTGCTTTGGTTCTTTTACTGCTTCTTTTGTTCCCTTGACTTGTTGGCTTCTGTTTGGTGCTTATTTTCACTGTGCATATAATTTTATTAGCTTCTCATAGATAATTGAGTGAAGAGGTCAAAGGGGTTGATTTTGTTAAAGTTGAAAAATGGGGGAAATCATTCACTCCCTGAACTTCACCATCGGCACTACAATTTTTATTAGAAATTTTCTAGGAAGGTGAAAGAGAGAGTTGGGAAGGACGACGTACCATCATTGCTAATAAGGTACTTTTTAAGTAGTAAAAACAATATCTATGGGCAGACCCACAATTGAAGTGAATCACCCACGAATTGAGGTTGACCAATGTATCTCCTAAAAATTTGGCTGGGTTTTCGATAACCTGCAATAACTAGTACTACCTGTCTGCATTTACTGCCCTGATCAATATGGCTTCAGCTTCTGGCTTTAGCTTATTTTTGCACTATTCATAAATTTCGTCTTTTTCTGAACTTTTGGCTTTTTTTTTTGAGTTTTTTACCGGTTCTTTTTTTCCTCGTATTTGTTTACATTATACGTGATGGGCTAATATGTTTTTTCTATTTTTAAATTTTTTAAATTTAATTATGGTAAATAAGTCTCTGTCAGCTATATTGCTTTTTTCAGCCAACTACAGTATTTTCAGCCGTAAACCATGAGGCTTTCAGCCGAACCGATCACCACCTATGTTTTCCGCCCTTTGTGCCTTTCAGCACTGCATATCCGGCCTAGACAATGGTTTCTACCAGCGGGAGGCCGATGGGCTGTTGGTTCGTTCCTCACTTTGCCTCGGGGGGGGGGGGGGGGGGGGGTAGTTTGTTACCGTTTGATTCGATGTCACAGCAGTAACTTTTGCCAAACTTTTGAGTGCGCCTTGTTCAGCATCGGCCTGGAGCCTCGAGGGAACAAAACAAGTGGTACGTACTCCACGACAGCGTCGCAGCCACGCGGGATGGACGTCATGGGATGTTGGGATCCAATCTATCAGCAGCTGTCCCTCCCTGCCAAGCGCCCTGACAAAGTGCCGACTAGAATTGAACTATTTTACATGAGTTTTGTTAAACATTATTCGGATATTAGATATTTTCATTTTAACTATCATTCAGATTTATAATTGTTAGATTAGAGATTCAATGGTCATAAATTCTCCTCTCTTCTATTGAATTCTACCCTCTACCCCATGAAAAAAATCTCCCTCCTTTAAAAACAAGGAACCCCTTATATCTAATTCAAGAGTCATAATTTTAGATGATAGTTAAGAAAAAAACATCTAAGTGATATCTAGACACTTCTATTTTATATAAAATCTTTGTAAAATTCCTACGTTCCAAACGGACTTTAACCGTGTGGAATCAAAGGAAAGACGTCCGCGCAGCACAGTCAATGTCGTCATCCTTCGATGCATGCTGCGCCTTCTTAGAGCAACTCCAGCAGTAGCCCTCAAAACAGGGCCCCTACTTTTTATTTGAGGGCTCCCCCTACTTTTGAGGGCCCTGTTTTCTGGGCTGCACTCCAGCAGGAGCCCTCAAAACAGAGCCCCTACTTCTCAATTCCCTCTATTTCCTCACACACTATATGTATATGTATGGGACAAAAGCACAATACACAATAAAATATTTATGATTTCACAATGAGGGACAATATTTAAATATATGAATTCAAATACGAATATTCAAATTTAAATTCAAATTTATTCCGAATTTAAATTGAAAGCACAAAGTTCATCACATAACATTAAAATTTGTTCCGAATTCAAATATGAATTCAAATACGAATATTCAAATACGAATTCAAATACGAATATTCAAATTTAAATTCAAATTTATTCCGAATTTAAATTGAAAGCACAAATATGAATTCAAATACGAATATTCAAATTTAAATTCAAATTTGTTTCGAATTTAAATTGAAAGCACAAAGTTCATCACATAACATTCAAATTTAAATTCAAATTTGTTCCGAATTCAAATACGAATATTCAAATTTAAATTCAAATTTATTCCGAATTTAAATTGAAAGCACAAAGTTCATCACATAACATTCAAATTTGTTCTGAATTCAAATACGAATATTCAAATACGAAATATTCAAATTTAAATTCAAATTTGTTCCGAATTTAAATTGAAAGCACAAAGTTCATCACATAACATTCAAATTTAAATTCAAATTTGTTCCGAATTCAAATATGAATTCAAATACGAATATTCAAATTTAAATTCAAATTTATTCCGAATTTAAATATGAATTCAAATACGAATATTCAAATTTAAATTCAAATTTGTTCCGAATTTAAATTGAAAGCACAAATGTTCCACAAAAAACGAGGAAAGCTGAAAAATGAGAGCCGGAGTAGGGGGCCCCTAGGAATGAGGGGTGGGAGGGTGATTTGAGGGCCTCCTCAAATTTGAGGGCTCTAGTAGGGGCTCTGCTGGAGCTCGTTTTTTGGCTCAAGCCCTCAAATTTGAATTTTGAAGGCTCAAGTAAGGGCTCTGCTGGAGTTGCTCTTAGTCTCTGTGACTTCTTGTGCGATCCAAGTACCAACTATCCAAGGCAGATGATATATTCTTCTAAAAAAAGTGCAGATGATATATCATCTAACTGCGGCGCATGACATAGGTGATGCATCCATCGAGGCAGTGTAGGTTCAGGCCATTGCTCACTACCCAGAAGTGTAGTTTGACTGACAGGTGATGCGATTTGATTCGAGAACTAACAAGTTTAATTTTCAGTAGCAATACCAAACACATTCACCTCGGTCGAAATTCTGCCTCTCTTTTTGTAACGCCCTAGGTTCAAACCGGCTTAGACCTAATCACATTCTGGATAGGCCACGCACACGTAGTTACCCGCTTACACTTTCGTCTTCCTGTTTTGCGCAAAACGGGAGGACAAAAGTGTAAGCGGGTTGCTACGTGTATGTGTGACCTATCTAGAATGTAATTAGATCTAAACCGGTTTGAACCCCAGGGCGTTACACTTTTATTCCCCTTGTGAACAGGATGTGCAAGTCGTTTTTACAACAGGAAAAACTTGTGTGGGATCATGAGCTCACGGTCTACAAGGAAAGCGCAAGCTCCAAAGAAACCATTTCAATACTAAACAACTTGCCGGATGCAGACAGGACGCGTGCATGTGAGTATGTGACCGGATGGACAAGTGATGGAAGGGCCTACGTCTACATGCTTGCTCTTAAGATGCTTTGTCAGATTAGTCCCGCTGAGAATACTGAACTGGGTCGGATTGAGCTAGAAAAACCGAAAAGGCATTGCTTAGAGCGAACGGCTCCATGATTAACTAAAAAAAGTTACAAAAGCTCCGGCACTTTTAACCCGTCCTGCAAGGCATCCGACAAGATTGCCGTGGAGCCCATCATCTCCAGTACGCTGATGAGTCACTATCACATTCTGATGAGGGAACATTTTTTTTTAGAATCATATATTTGCTTTGGATGCTTGGTAGGCTGTTCTTAAGATCAAGTTCACGTGTCTGCACAGTTTGGTGCGTGCTAATCGTTGATTGGAGCCACACAAGCTAGCTGCTAGCTAATGGCTAAAACCCAGAATCCCATCAATTCAGCAAGCTTACAAGAGTTCTTTGTGTTAAAAGTGATAGAGATAATCAGACGGAGCTAAACACCACAATTTGGGCCAGGACCAAGAGATTTGTCTATTACGATTCAACTTGATCGTTGATACTATGTCTTGTTATTATGGTACGCTGAATTCAGCCTTGGTGACCCTGAAGTTCTAACATGGTAGCATGGCTATGCTCAGAATATAACTTGATTTTTAGGTTCTGTTCAAGATCGTAACTGCCCTAATCATGCGTCTGCGTGCTAAAATCTTGCTTAAGGCTGCGAAACTCTGAAAAGAACCACAGGTCTCCGGCCCACGTCAGTTTCTTCTGTTAAACTATTACAAGATGGGGTATCAAATTCCTGCCTCACCGCGGACGTTGTTTGCTCGGTTGGTGGAGGCAGCCAGTGGGCGCCCTGCCCGCCCGGCTACGAGCCATGGCGCCGTATATGTTCGATAGGCACTGTTCATGTGAAACACGAATAGTGCTCTCTTTGTATACGTATGTATATGAGTGCGTTCAATGATTAAAACACATGGTCGTGTTTCTGGAGATTTTAGATCTCTCTATGGCCGTGCTTCTGGAGATTTTAGGGCCCTGATCAACTCGGCTTTTGGTTTCTGGTTTATTTTTCACTATTCATAAGTTTCGTCTTTTTCTGAACTTTTGACTTTTTGTTGAGCTTTTTTGCCGGTTCTTTTTTTCCCGTATTTGTTTGTATTATACGTAATGGGCTAACATATTTTTTTATTTTTAAATTTTTTTAAATTTAATTATGCTAAATAAACCTCTGTCAGCTACAGTGCTTTTTTCAGCCAGCTACAGTGTTTTCAGCCATAAGCCACGAGCTTTTCAGCCGAACCGATCACCACCCTAGATCTCCCTCTAGTCTCAAACGTGTATATTAAACGTACCCACATAGATATATGCGAGTGTGGGTGTGATATTAAGTACGTGTGTATACGAGTACATTTTTGTTGTACTCGTGATCTCAAAAAAAAAAAAAATCCTGCCTCACCATGCTGCGAGGCTCAAACATATGATGCCAAATTGGATCGCCAACAAATGAGGAGCCCCATTTCATTTCAGACGACTCATAAGCAACAAACCTGCGCATTTACATCCTCTGGCCTCGAAAAATGGTTAACAATTCTTCATTAAGGCTATTCTTAGAGGTTAGAACTCCTATATAAGAAAGCTTCTCTCTTTGTTTTTGGTTAAGAATTCATGTATAGCAAAAGTGCATTTTAAAATACACCAAATGCAGAAAGGTCCGTTAATATATTTAGATTGTACAGAAAAGCAAAATGGATATGAACAGAAGCAGGGGGGCATTGCTGTATGATCATCGAGGGGGTCTATCACAGTTGAAACACGCGCAGGGCACAAAATAACCAAATAGGCAAATATATACAAATGGATAGCCCCTGTAGCTCAGCTGCTCAGGTTGTCCGTGCAAGCGCGTTGCTTGTTTATGTCGAATCCTTGGGGAGGGAATCTGAAATTCGGCAAAACACCGATGAACCTTCATAAATGACCATCAGCAAAAACCTTAGTAGTTCACAGCATGAAAAGTCCCCAAAAATTCAAAACCAGAAAATTTGTGATTTTTGCTGCATTTTTGAGTGAAAATCTGAAACTTTCCCTTTTGGGAAAGTCCTGCTGTTTTCCGCTTTCCCTTTTCGGCTAACTGCCACCTCTTCTCGCTGGCGCCCTCTCCTTTCCCGCCTCCCCCTCCTCTCTGGCGCCCGCCCCCTTCTCTTCTCCTGCTGGCGCCCGCCTCCTCCCCGCTTTCCCTCGCGCGTGCGCAGCACCCGTGCCCGAGCTCGTCGCTCCCGCACGGCCGCACCGCCTGCGCCTCCCTCGGATCCTCCCTCCGCGCCCCGACGTCAGCCGGCAGAGCTTCTGCGCCACGTGGCGCTGCCCGCCTGCGCCCGACCCCACTTGCCAGAGGCCGCCTCCTCCCTCGCCTGCGCGCGGACGCGCCTCCGCCATGCCCGCCGCTCGCCTGCTCCCATCTCCTGTCGCATCGCCTTTAAGCCACCGCAGGGCCTGGCGTCACCCCCCCCTGCGCGGAGAGACTCCCCAACCACTCCCCTGTCCACTCCCTTGACCCCGGCGCCATTGCCGCTTTCCCCCTCCCTCGGATTCCCTCGCTCCGCCCGGGGCATAAAAGCCCCATCCCCTGCCCCCTTGCTTCCCTTGCTCCTCAAGCCTCCCCGATACCCCCATTCGCTCCTCACTACTCCCATGCACCTCCCCAAGCTACCGATTGATTCCCCGTCGCCTCAGTCGCCGCCGCCATCGCCCCCTACGCCGGTGACACCGCAGAGTGGATCTCCCTCCTCCTCCCTCCATTTCCCGATTAATTCCACCCAGAGCTTCTCCATGACTTCCTAACCTCTTTGGTACCCTTGTTTGGCCAGGTGGAGCCCTGTGGAGCGCCGCCGCCGAAGCTCACCGCCGCCCCTACCGTGCGCCCGTGGCCAGCCCTCCTCGAAGCTCCCCAGCCCACGCCGCCACCGCCAGTGTAATCCCCTAGCTCCCCTCTCCGTGAAACCGCCGCCAATCGGCCCCTCTCGCCGCCGGCGACCTCCCTCTTCGCCAAAAAGCCGAACTTCCCCCTTCCCACTCCTGCCTTCCCCATTAGCCCCCTCACCTCCCAAGCTCCAAAAATGGGATCCCCTCGTCAAGCCGCACTCGCCGGTGCCCTTGGTCGCCGCCGCCGACCCTCCATGCGCCCGGACCACCGTCGCAGCCGTGACCCGGTCCCGGTGGCGCTGTAGCGGACGGAGGAGGAAGACGACCTACGTGGCCCCTCCTCCGTCGCCCGATCGCTCCCGTTGCCGTCTAATTTGGATCGTCGGATGGCCGCCCTCCTCGACCGTCGGATCTTCATAAAACCCCCTCTTCGCCTCCGTCCGATCCCTCCCTTACCGCTTCGCCCCCTCCGTTGTATCCCCACCGTCCGATCTCCGGCCACCCCAATCCGGTCCGCCCGTTCCCCGCCATCTCGTCCGCCCGCCCGAGCCACGCGCCAGCCATCTGAGCCGCATGGGCGCGCGCTAGCTGGGCCGCCTCCCCTTGGCCCGCTCGTCTCCCGCGCAATCGCGCGCGCGCTGGGCCGCGCCGGCCTCCCGGCCGCGCGGGCCGTTCCCCGGGCCAGGCCGCACTGTAGCTATGGGGCCGGCCCGACACTGTTCATTTAATTTTCCAGTGATTTTCCAATTTCCAAAATCCCAGAAAATCCAAATAAATCCTAGAAAATCACAGAAAATCCCAAAAATTCCCAAATTTCACCACTTTGCTCCAAATAATATTCCAGACCCATTGGTGACCTCCATTTCCACAAATTCCTCCCAGATAAATTCCTAAAATTCCTCATTTGGAGATTTATGCATTTTACTCCTTTTTAAATAGTTTATTTTCCCTCGCTTGATTAGTCTCAAGCCGGATTTATTTATTTTGTATGTTTACGCTAGTTTCGAAGACCCCGGAAGTTCAAGTGCAGTTTCAGGAGCCAGGAGGTTCTTCGTTCGAGCTAGCCGAGTTCGTCCCGGTTTACGGCAAGTCCCAAATCCTTTGATCATATTGTATCCCATAATATTTAAATATGTTAATACATTATTTGCATTGAGCTAGTTCTGAAATGTTAGTTCAAAATAAAATAAAATGTTTAGAATGACATGTTATGTAGTTAATCCTACCACCGTTAAATGCCCCGTTAAATTTGTTGCCATGCCTTTGTAACCCTAGAATTAATTATCTGTTATTCTAGATAAATTGTAAGTTATTATTATCATGCAAAGTCTTACACTGTTAAGGTTGTGGCTGCGGGCCAATAGAATTTGGAAAACCCGACTCTAGGGCAGGGTAGTATGGGATGCCGTGCCCTAGGGCGGAGTATGTCGACGTGTAAGATAGGGTAAGGGGGGCTGTGGTGCGCCGCGAGACGGTTTTCGCCCGCCTCTTACCCTGGGTTGCAGGTTGCGGACCTGGCCGGGGTTGCGGACTCCGGGGGAAAAATATAAGGACTAGACCCTTACGCTGAGCAATTGACATAGTGACCGCTCAACCACAGGAGTTGACTTGTCAACACTGGTTTAGTAGCTGCTCAACCCGATTGAAACTCTACAGGTGTTGTGGAGAAGGTGTTTGGGTAACAAAGGTTAGGCAGGCCGTGATTGGGTGCCTAACAACGGTAGAGTTCACTCGAAGCGGCACCGTTTTTCTCTTGTGTGTGTGTGCGTGTGTGTGTGCGAGCCAGACCCGAGTGAATTCTACCGGGTAGAGCCTATATAAAGAGTTGAGCAGTGAAACGACCTGGCTTTCTTAACTCTGTCGCGGGAGTTAAGGGATCGTGTGGGTAAAGCTGAGCAAACTCTGCAGAGTCTAATAAATGGTATTCGAATACGCCGTGCTCCCGGTTATTGGAGCTGTGTCACTTGGGTGATTCCAGCCGCGAAGCTTAAGTAGTTTTGTACATACTTTAACTTGATTAGTTGGTTAATGAACTCTTCGTGAAAACCCCTGAGTTCTTGAGAAGTAGTTTTGGGTCCATTTTGAAAAATGATTGCAAAATAAAACTGCATCCACTCAAAATTAATAAACCAAGTATACTCCCTTCCTTTGTTGATCCATGCAAGTAGTAAGTTAGGGTTTCCCTTGTGATTTGCTGAGTACGGGGTCGGAGTACTCAGGCTTGCTATGCCACAGATACCAGAAGGAAAAGAAGACAATTCAAGATTTCGTGTTGGAAAGGTCTCCCCGTCGAAGACCCGAGGCTTTAGGTCTTGGCCGCGCTCAAGCGGATCTTGGAGTTTTTGTAATGTAAGTATACTTTGGGCTTGCACGCCCCGCTTTTGAAAATGGATGTTAATCCGTATGTAAAATATATGCTGGACTTTTGTTGTAAGCATGCAATGGTATACTCTTGCGCGACGTTCCATAACTGTTCATGCGTGAATAGTTGCGGAATGCCGTGTCCGTACGCGCCCCTGGAAACGGGGGCGTTACAAGAAGTGGTATCAGAGCAGGCTCTTGACCGTAGGTTGAGACCTAAGGCAAATTAGGAAGCGATTTTATCGCAAAACTTAATTTAAAGCCATAAAAAGGATTTACGAAAAATATAAGTATTATTGCTGTCTTTTCCCTCTCTTGTTGCTACCTTATCTATCTTAGTTTACTCCTGCTTAAGTTTTACTTTCGCAAAATGTTTACTGCTTTGCTCGTCTAGCTTCAAAATTTCGTTTCTCGGCAGCTGGAGGAGTAGCCGTCGTTCGCTAGACTAGACTGACCCTGAGTAGTAGTGGTGCTTTTGTAATGTAAAGCAGGTGAAATCATGAACCCTAAGAGGTTTGTGTGCCACTTGCATATTGTAAATATATGTTCATTATCCTTGTATATTGTTTGCTTAATTATCAGTAATCCCTCTCAGTTCAAAGCTTTCTCCTGTCCCCTTTTCGCTCTCGTTCTTACCTTTTTCATCCTATACTTACCTTAAAAATTCAATGTCTTACTTATCTACTCCTGTTCTCCAAAGCCGCTGCAAAGCTGATCTCAAATTCCCAATTGGCAGATGGATCCAACACAGCAGAGTGGTCAGACCAACAGGCAGGGTGCACCTGCCACAGATCAAGCCCAGATGTCAGAAAAGCCAAGAGAATCACTATCACAGTTTATTGTCAAGGTGACACCCGAAGAGTCAGTGACAGCGTCAAGCGCAACTACATTGAAGTTTATAGCCTTCCTGCAAACTCAACCCCCGATATTCCCTTCAACAACAGGGTCACCGAATGCAGATGACTGGTTACAAGATATTGAGAGAAGAATGAATACTATCCAGTGTACAAATAAGGAGAAGGTTATCTTTGCCACCTATCAGTTGTCCGAGCCCGCAATTACTTGGTGGAATGCTATCGAGTGGATGCACCCAAATAAGGAAGACATTACCTGGGAAGACTTTGTGAAGAGATTTCGCCAAGCCTGCATTCCTCCTGAAGTTATCGCAGGAAAATATCAGGATTTTCTCGATCTTCAACAAGGAGAGAACTCCATCACAGCATATCTACAGCAGTTCCATCAGTTATCCCAGTATGCTCAAGAAGAGATTGATACTGAAGCCGGAAGGATGGAGTGCTTTATGAAAGGCCTACGACCTAGTATGAGACAACGCCTTCAGTCCATGAAGTTTTCTAGCCTATTAAGCCTAGTTGATCGAGCTCTCCAATTAGAAGAAAGACCAGGTTACGTGAAAGTTATGAAACGAAAGCAGCCTTCGCCTCCTTCACCAACGGCTTGTTTTCACTGTGAACGGGATGGACATTACCGCTGCCAATGCCCACTGAAGTCCTTACCTACAGAAGAAGCTAGAAAGCAAGCAAAGAGGCAGACATCAACATCACGTCCGCCACCGATGGAAGATGAAGAATCCTACCCTGAGAAGACCCAGTCTGAACAGTCTCAGCAGTATGCCACTCCCTCACCACTCGCCATCAAGTGCCTCACCTGCGGTGGCAAGCATCTTACTAGCAGCTGTCCACGAAGGACAGACGCATGCTTCCATTGTGGAGAGAATGGACACTACAAGCATCAATGTCCCAGGAGGAGTCTGTCATCAGAAGCAGCTAAACTCCAAGCCCAAAACCAGCATACAGTCAAGAAAATATGAGCTAGGCAGAACAAGAAATGAGATGATGTACTTTTGGTTATCCTTTTGTAAGCTAGAACTAAATGGATGTCTGTAAATTACTTTAACTAAGGCTTGTGGCAAGACTATGAAAATGTATGAAAACCATCTGTGTAAAATGTAATGGATGAGAAGTTCATGTTACAATGAAGTTGATCTTAACGGACCCAGACATATATGTGGCCCTGGTACTGCATAATCCAGCTAAGTGTGAACCTGTAGCATATACCCAATGATGATATGCAGGTACAAGTGAGAAGGAGTCAAAGTCAATCCAGCAGAGGTTAAAGCAGATTTACTGCAGCCAGATATGCAAGGGCTAGATGCCATTTGGGCATGAACTGACTAGCCAATAATAAAGGCAAGGTAGTTTGTGAGATCAAAACAGTATCATTGGTAACCTTTGAAGGTCAGAAAGTGGGAAAAAAAAACGAACGACGAGAAGTATTGAAGGATGCAAGAAAGCGCATGATCAACATGCTAGCAGTCACACCAGATCAAGTGCAAGAATACCCTGATGTATTTCCAGAGTAATTGCCAGGCAGATCCCCTGACAGACAAGTAGAAGTTGTTATAGAATTGATTCCAGGCACAAAACCAGTTGCCAAAGTATCAGTACAGAATGTCAGTCAGTGAATTAAAAGAGCTCAAGAGACAGATAGATGAACTGCAAGAGAAAGAGTTTATTCGACCAAGTGTTTCGCCTTGGTCAGCCTCAGCCTTGTTTGTGAAAAAGAAGAATGGCGAACTGAGAATGTGCGTGGATTACAGAGGTTGGAATGATGTCACCATCAAGAACAAGTATCCCCTCCCAAGAATTGATGATCTGTTCGATCAACTTAGAGGAGCCAAAGTGTTCTCCAAGATCGACTTGCGCTCGGGTTACCATCAGCTCAAGATCCGAGAGCAAGATCGAGAGAAAACAGCCTTCATCACCAGATATGGATTATTGGAGTTCACGGTCGTTTCACTTGGTTTAACCAATGCGCCAGCCTATTTCATGAACCTTATGAATCTGGTGCATATGGACCAACTGGACCGATCCGTGATAGTCTCCGTTGATGATATTTTGATATACTCCAAAAGCGAAGAAGAGCACAAGGAACATTTGTATATGGCATTAACCAGATTAAGAGAACATCAGCTGTATGCCAAGCTCGACAACTGCAGTTTTTGGCTAAAGGAAGTTGCTTTCTTTGGTCATATCATATCAGCATATGGAGTCAAGGTTGATCCAGAAAAGATCGCCGCAGTCATGGAATGGAAACAACCCAAGACAGTGACAGAAGTGAAGAGCTTTCTTGGATTGGCGGGTTATTATCGCCAATTCATAGAAGGATTCTCAAGAATATCTCGTCCACTCACTCAGTTATTGAAGAAAGACAAGCCATTCACGTGGACAGATGCTTGAAAAGAGAGTTTTCAGTTGTTAAAGACCAAGTTGACAACAACACCAGTGCTGATTTTACCCAATCCAGAGAAGGAGTTTCAAATTTATTGTGATGCCTCAAAGCAAGGTTTGGGTTGTGTGCTTATGCAAGACGGAAAGGTTGTTGCCTATGCATCAAGACAGTTGAAGCCACATGAGGAGAATTATCCCACACATGACTTGGAACTAGCAGCTGTGGTGCATGCCCTCAAAATTTGGCGGCACTACCTGCTAGGAAATCGTTGTGAAATATTCTCAGATCACAAGAGCTTGAAGTACCTGTTCATACAGCCAGAGTTGAAAATGAGACAACGAAGATGGCTGGAGTTGATTAAAGACTATAATGTTGAACTTCAGTATCACCCGGGCAAAGCAAATGTAATTGCCGATGCCCTTAGCCACAAAATTTATCCAAGCAAAGTCAGTCGATCAGAGTACCCACCAGAGTTACAGAGAGATATATTACAGCTGAACATGGTGATCACAGAACAGGATGAAGAAACAACATTAGAAATTCAACCGTTATTACCAGGTCAGATTAAAGCAGCACAAGATGAAGATGGAGAGATTCAAAAACTGAAAAAGGATATTCAAGGAGAAGAGTCAGCAAAGTACGCAATAGATGAGCATGGAATCCTCACTTTCCGTGGTCACTATTGTATACCAAGCAAGAAGGAGTTAAGAGAGTTGATTCTATCCGAAACCCATTCATCTCAATTTTCAATTCATCCAGGAGGCCCAAAGATGTATCAGGATTTGAAGAAGAGGTATTGGTGGAACCAAATGAAGAAAGAAGTGGCAGAGTATGTAGCTAAATGTGATGTCTGTCAACAGATCAAGATAGACCACCAAAAACCATCGGGATTGTTGCAGCCTTTGCCAATTCCCGAATGGAAATGGGATAGCATTGGCATGGACTTCATCACTGGACTTCCCAAGACTCGTGAGGGATATGATGCTATTTGGGTCATTGTTGATAGATTGACCAAGGTGGCTCATTTCCTCCCGATCAAGCAAACTTATGGGAAGGATAAACTTGCCGAGTTGTACTTGACCAGAATAGTGACACTCCATGGAGTTCCGAAGAAGATTGCGTCAGCTAGAGGAGCACAGTTTACGTCCAGGTTCTGGGAGAAATTACATGAAGCTATAGACACTAATTTGAACTTCAGTTCAGCGTATCACTCTCAGACAGATGTACAGACAGAGAAAACCCGCCAGATTGTAGAAGATATGATAAGAGCTTGTGCAATCGTATATGGTGCAGCATGGAACACCTGCCTACCGTTTGCTCAGTTCTCACATAATAACAGCTACCAAGCCAACGTCCAAATGGCACCGTTTGAAGCACTTTATGGCAGAAAATGCAGAACCCCTCTGAATTGGACAGAAACAGGAGAACGACCACTTATTGGTCCCCAGATTACTCAAGATGCAGAAGCACATCTCAGAATCATCAGGGACAGACTCAAGATGGCCCAAGACCGACAGAAGAACTATGCAGATAACTGCAGGAAAGACTTGAGTTTCGAAGTTGGAGACTATGTCTACATCAAAGTCACCCCATTCAAAATAGTCAAGAGATTTCAAGTCAAAGGCAAATTAGCACCAAGATATGTGGGACCGTTTCAGATAATTGGAAGAGTTGGGGAAGTAGCTTATCAAGTGCAGCTTCCGCCCAACTTATCTAGAATTCACAACGTGTTCCACGTATCCCAGCTTCGGAAGTGTCTACGTCAGCCAACAGATGAAGTATCATTGTCAGATATTGAATTGCAAGATGACTGCACATATGCTGAAGAACCACTACAAATACTTGAAACGACAGAGAGGCAACTCAGAAACAAGAACGTCAAGTTTTGCAGAGTACAGTGGAAGAATCATACACCTGAAGAGTCAACTTGGGAACGAGAGTCAGATTTGCAGCGAGATTTCCCCAACTTACTCCCTGGACCAAGTTAATCTCGGGGTCGAGATTCTTTTAGGGGGGTAGGTTGAAAAGTCCCCAAAAATTCAAAACCAGAAAATTTGTGATTTTTGCTGCATTTTTGAGTGAAAATCTGAAACTTTCCCTTTTGGGAAAGTCCTGCTGTTTTCCGCTTTCCCTTTTCGGCTAACTGCCACCTCTTCTCGCTGGCGCCCTCTCCTTTCCCGCCTCCCCCTCCTCTCTGGCGCCCGCCCCCTTCTCTTCTCCTGCTGGCGCCCGCCTCCTCCCCGCTTTCCCTCGCGCGTGCGCAGCACCCGTGCCCGAGCTCGTCGCTCCCGCACGGCCGCACCGCCTGCGCCTCCCTCGGATCCTCCCTCCGCGCCCCGACGTCAGCCGGCAGAGCTTCTGCGCCACGTGGCGCTGCCCGCCTGCGCCCGACCCCACTTGCCAGAGGCCGCCTCCTCCCTCGCCTGCGCGCGGACGCGCCTCCGCCATGCCCGCCGCTCGCCTGCTCCCATCTCCTGTCGCATCGCCTTTAAGCCACCGCAGGGCCTGGCGTCACCCCCCCCTGCGCGGAGAGACTCCCCAACCACTCCCCTGTCCACTCCCTTGACCCCGGCGCCATTGCCGCTTTCCCCCTCCCTCGGATTCCCTCGCTCCGCCCGGGGCATAAAAGCCCCATCCCCTGCCCCCTTGCTTCCCTTGCTCCTCAAGCCTCCCCGATACCCCCATTCGCTCCTCACTACTCCCATGCACCTCCCCAAGCTACCGATTGATTCCCCGTCGCCTCAGTCGCCGCCGCCATCGCCCCCTACGCCGGTGACACCGCAGAGTGGATCTCCCTCCTCCTCCCTCCATTTCCCGATTAATTCCACCCAGAGCTTCTCCATGACTTCCTAACCTCTTTGGTACCCTTGTTTGGCCAGGTGGAGCCCTGTGGAGCGCCGCCGCCGAAGCTCACCGCCGCCCCTACCGTGCGCCCGTGGCCAGCCCTCCTCGAAGCTCCCCAGCCCACGCCGCCACCGCCAGTGTAATCCCCTAGCTCCCCTCTCCGTGAAACCGCCGCCAATCGGCCCCTCTCGCCGCCGGCGACCTCCCTCTTCGCCAAAAAGCCGAACTTCCCCCTTCCCACTCCTGCCTTCCCCATTAGCCCCCTCACCTCCCAAGCTCCAAAAATGGGATCCCCTCGTCAAGCCGCACTCGCCGGTGCCCTTGGTCGCCGCCGCCGACCCTCCATGCGCCCGGACCACCGTCGCAGCCGTGACCCGGTCCCGGTGGCGCTGTAGCGGACGGAGGAGGAAGACGACCTACGTGGCCCCTCCTCCGTCGCCCGATCGCTCCCGTTGCCGTCTAATTTGGATCGTCGGATGGCCGCCCTCCTCGACCGTCGGATCTTCATAAAACCCCCTCTTCGCCTCCGTCCGATCCCTCCCTTACCGCTTCGCCCCCTCCGTTGTATCCCCACCGTCCGATCTCCGGCCACCCCAATCCGGTCCGCCCGTTCCCCGCCATCTCGTCCGCCCGCCCGAGCCACGCGCCAGCCATCTGAGCCGCATGGGCGCGCGCTAGCTGGGCCGCCTCCCCTTGGCCCGCTCGTCTCCCGCGCAATCGCGCGCGCGCTGGGCCGCGCCGGCCTCCCGGCCGCGCGGGCCGTTCCCCGGGCCAGGCCGCACTGTAGCTATGGGGCCGGCCCGACACTGTTCATTTAATTTTCCAGTGATTTTCCAATTTCCAAAATCCCAGAAAATCCAAATAAATCCTAGAAAATCACAGAAAATCCCAAAAATTCCCAAATTTCACCACTTTGCTCCAAATAATATTCCAGACCCATTGGTGACCTCCATTTCCACAAATTCCTCCCAGATAAATTCCTAAAATTCCTCATTTGGAGATTTATGCATTTTACTCCTTTTTAAATAGTTTATTTTCCCTCGCTTGATTAGTCTCAAGCCGGATTTATTTATTTTGTATGTTTACGCTAGTTTCGAAGACCCCGGAAGTTCAAGTGCAGTTTCAGGAGCCAGGAGGTTCTTCGTTCGAGCTAGCCGAGTTCGTCCCGGTTTACGGCAAGTCCCAAATCCTTTGATCATATTGTATCCCATAATATTTAAATATGTTAATACATTATTTGCATTGAGCTAGTTCTGAAATGTTAGTTCAAAATAAAATAAAATGTTTAGAATGACATGTTATGTAGTTAATCCTACCACCGTTAAATGCCCCGTTAAATTTGTTGCCATGCCTTTGTAACCCTAGAATTAATTATCTGTTATTCTAGATAAATTGTAAGTTATTATTATCATGCAAAGTCTTACACTGTTAAGGTTGTGGCTGCGGGCCAATAGAATTTGGAAAACCCGACTCTAGGGCAGGGTAGTATGGGATGCCGTGCCCTAGGGCGGAGTATGTCGACGTGTAAGATAGGGTAAGGGGGGCTGTGGTGCGCCGCGAGACGGTTTTCGCCCGCCTCTTACCCTGGGTTGCAGGTTGCGGACCTGGCCGGGGTTGCGGACTCCGGGGGAAAAATATAAGGACTAGACCCTTACGCTGAGCAATTGACATAGTGACCGCTCAACCACAGGAGTTGACTTGTCAACACTGGTTTAGTAGCTGCTCAACCCGATTGAAACTCTACAGGTGTTGTGGAGAAGGTGTTTGGGTAACAAAGGTTAGGCAGGCCGTGATTGGGTGCCTAACAACGGTAGAGTTCACTCGAAGCGGCACCGTTTTTCTCTTGTGTGTGTGTGCGTGTGTGTGTGCGAGCCAGACCCGAGTGAATTCTACCGGGTAGAGCCTATATAAAGAGTTGAGCAGTGAAACGACCTGGCTTTCTTAACTCTGTCGCGGGAGTTAAGGGATCGTGTGGGTAAAGCTGAGCAAACTCTGCAGAGTCTAATAAATGGTATTCGAATACGCCGTGCTCCCGGTTATTGGAGCTGTGTCACTTGGGTGATTCCAGCCGCGAAGCTTAAGTAGTTTTGTACATACTTTAACTTGATTAGTTGGTTAATGAACTCTTCGTGAAAACCCCTGAGTTCTTGAGAAGTAGTTTTGGGTCCATTTTGAAAAATGATTGCAAAATAAAACTGCATCCACTCAAAATTAATAAACCAAGTATACTCCCTTCCTTTGTTGATCCATGCAAGTAGTAAGTTAGGGTTTCCCTTGTGATTTGCTGAGTACGGGGTCGGAGTACTCAGGCTTGCTATGCCACAGATACCAGAAGGAAAAGAAGACAATTCAAGATTTCGTGTTGGAAAGGTCTCCCCGTCGAAGACCCGAGGCTTTAGGTCTTGGCCGCGCTCAAGCGGATCTTGGAGTTTTTGTAATGTAAGTATACTTTGGGCTTGCACGCCCCGCTTTTGAAAATGGATGTTAATCCGTATGTAAAATATATGCTGGACTTTTGTTGTAAGCATGCAATGGTATACTCTTGCGCGACGTTCCATAACTGTTCATGCGTGAATAGTTGCGGAATGCCGTGTCCGTACGCGCCCCTGGAAACGGGGGCGTTACACAGCATAACAGGACTTTTTACATGAATAACATATAACATATTGACAGGCTTTTTCAAATATAATGTACATAAACAAGTGTTGGTTAAATACAAACAAAGGAGGAAAAAAGTCACAAGAATACCGATAACAAAACTTATAAGGGATAATTCATGCTATACCACTCGAAAGAATGATGTAGCCTGAAATACCACTCTAAAAAACGACTTTCAGCACATACCACTTTGTGAACCATGTTGAGAATATTCTTAGTTCATTTGTGTTGAATAATTGGCAATTGTGTCAAATTGAAATTTGAATTTGCGAAAGTTTGTAAGTTCTCATTCTTGCTATCAAGGGGCAGCGGTCTGACCGGTCTGCAGAAACGGTCTGACCGATCTGCAGAAATAGTCTGACCGTCCATGAGCGGCGGTCTGATCGCGAGTCCGATGTGATCGGTCTTTGGGGGCTGTCAAACCACCACTACGGTATGACCGGTTTTTAGTTGGAGGTAGCAATTTTTCAAAGAGGTGCTGTGTGAGAGAATTGGGAGTGGTCCAACCAACCAACAAGTGGTGGCCCGACTGGAGCTGGCTGAGCCATCAGGCTAGCATGGGTGCCACAATCTAACTGGCTCCCCTGTTACCAGGGTTTGACTAATTTGATTGATGTGGTCTAACTGGCCGGTCAAGGGCGATCAAACCAGCTGTATAAAAAAATATACGACGGGTTTTCAATATTTGCGGGAAATAATTATGGATTGAGTTTTGGAGTCCCATATCATTGCATTCATGATGCATGAAGCATATTTTGACTAATATAGGTCAAGTTGTGAAGAACTTGTACTTGAAAAAGATTTTTTGGTCTTTGATGAGCATAGAGCTTGAAGGCAATATGGTCGACAGTGTGGATCGGAATTAGGCCTAGGATGAGCTGAGGTACGGTCAAGGAAGCCGGGCGGGATAGTTGGGTTTAAGTAAGAAACGAAAAAGAAAAAGGGTGTTGAAGAGAAGGTTCGAACAATGGTGCATCGAATACTATAGCCAGTGTAAGTGAGACGTGATTGGGGGAACCGACACGAAGAGACTTACTGATGCGTGAGCCATTGGTGAACCTACACATTACAAGCATTAGAATTGTTTGCAAAGAAGGAGATGACTATAGACTAGGCTCGGAGAAGAGTTGAGATACACAGTCAAAGTGGGTGTGTTTTGGCAGGGAAGCCAAAATACACAAAACCGCGACACTTGGAGGGAGTTTGTTGAGCAGTTTAGGTCAAGGAGCCGCTGAGAAGGCCAAGTGGATGAAAGCTTGCTCATTAGTGGGTTTGGGTTTATGTGCTTTAAGAAACATGCATAAGCCTTGCGTTGTGTAAAACCCGATGTGTGGGAGGTTAATTGATTTCCTCGGCTGTGCTAATGGATTGTATCCATTAGGGTTAAATGTGGGCTAGTTGCTCCATTTATATGACTAGAGGGTTGGAGGCATGTTGCAAGGCTAAGGGGGAAAGCAAGCAAGGCTAACAAACCATTCATTCTTTGGAGTTTGAGAGAGAGGTTACTTGAGAAGGAAAGTTTTTGGGTAAATGCTCTTGGGGGAGAGAGAGCTCTGCCCTCCATAGTGAAGTGGTTATAAAACCTTTATATACAAGTTACAATATATCAATCTTGTTCATCCTACATGGTGTGTTCTTGATCTTATTAGCTTTGCATTTATTTTGGTTGGTGTTTTGCTATCTCTCTTTCCCTCTTGATCTTGTTGGTTCCAAGGACGTGTAAGTGATGGAGATGCCTTATAAGGATCATATGCTACCATCTAAGGACTAGTTGTAGCAAGATCTTAGAGGTTACCCGGTTTGATTCGATTTGGAGCCCTTTTAGTGATATCTTGATCTTAGAATTTTGGTCTCGAATCTTTGGGTACTTATGTTTATTGTGACATGTGAAAACCCATCTAGAGTCACTTTGGCCATCCTTTAACCCACAAGCAAGTTATATCTCAAGTTCTTAAGTTTTACTTGGTTTTGGTACAACCAACGTTCACCTAGATGCTAGGCGATAGGCGAATGGTGGATAGTTGTCTAGCGCCTAGGGCGCCTAGGTGGCTAAACAGAATTGAATGTTTATTATATTTATTTTATGTTGAACTATTTTGGGGGTGTGTGTGTATGGTTACTGACCAAATAGCATATGAGGGGACTAGCTACAGAGAACCAACAACAGGAGAGAGAGAGTGCTTGTGAATGAAATGAGTGGATCTCGCCCTCCATACCCCTCTTGGGGGCTTATATACATGAGTGAGATTGGATTGGAAATTCCTATCCTACCTCCTTACTAATTACAGAAGGTAGAGATACATTGGTACATTTCTTTATACACATGTCCATATACTATTGGGCTAGTTGCAAGGCCCCGCCAAAGGGCCATGCCTACAACAATACTCCCTCAATAGCAAGCGCGAAGGTCCCGATGGGCGAGCTGACGTTAACAATTGGCCCAAACTGGCCCCGCCCCCCGTCCCTTGGCAGTAAGCATGCAGGTACCGATGGGCGAGCTAATGCAACTGGTAGCTCCCAATCCCCGGGGGTGTGGACGCTATAAACCTCCCAGAGCAGGATTGTTTGACTGATCTTGACACAGTTGTGACATCTCTCGGCAGAAGCCGAGCCGGCGCGCGTAGGTCGTGTCCCAGCCTCGAGCCTCGTAGACGCGGGCGGTGAAGTCCTGCGCCAAAAGCACGAGTGCCCCGTCGGGTTGGTGCCTCTGACGCAGTCGGAGAAGGCCTTACGACTACGTCTATGACCACAAGGTGGTCAGGTAGAGCTCACGACCGCAAGGTGGTCAAACGGAGTCTACGAACATGAGGTGGTTGGACGGAGTGTACAAGCACGAGGTAGTCGTACATCGACAAGGTGTCGACGAAGTCAGTGGCGAGACGAATCTACGACGCGCGTGGTCCATCCCGCACCTTTAGGACTCGGCGTCGACGAAGGCGACAGCGCGCGTGGCCCGTCCCGCACCCTCCGGACACATGGTCGACGAAGGCGGCTGCGAGACGAAGACTTACTGGCGCGTGCGACCCGTCCCCCACCCTTTAAACTAGGCGTCAACGAAGGCAGCGGTGAGACGAAGCTGCGGCGCGCGCGGTCCGTCCCGCACCCTTCAGACTCATCGTCAACGAAGGCAACAGTGTGTGCTGCCTGTCCCGCACCCTTCGGACTCATTGTCGACGAAGGCGACAGTGCGCGCGGCGAGACGAAACTAACGCGCGCGGTTCGTTCCCCGCCCTTCGGACTCAGGGTCGACGAAGTTGGCGGCGAGACAAAGCTGACGCGTGCACTGAACGAAGTCCTGACTGTGAGGTGGTCGGACGAAGCATTCATGACCACGATGTGGTCGAACGAAATCATGATCGCGGGGCGGTCGGACAAGGTCACGATCGTGGGACGGTGGTCGAACAAAACATCAACTACCACGAGCTGGTCGAACGAAATCTCGATTGCGAGACAGTCGGACAAGGCGTCTACGGCCGTGAGGCGGTCGGACGAAATCACGACCGCAGGGCGGTCGGACAATGTCACCTTTGTGGGGCGGTCGAACAAAGTTTACGATCGTAAGGCGGTCGGATGGAGTCGACAACCAAGGCGTGGTCGGACGGAGTCTACGACCACGACGTTGTCGGACGAAGGGTCAACCGCGAGGCGGTCGGACGAAGCGTCCACGACCACGATGTGGTCGGATAAAATCACGACCGCGGGGCGGTCGGACAAAATGTCAACGACCATGATGTGGTCAAACAAAGTCTCGACAGCGAGATGGCAGAGACACACTCCTTCCTTCACAGCCTTCGGACTTGGAGTCGACAAAGTTGGTGGCGAGATGACAACTCGTGCGTGTGCGGTCTGTCCCTAACCCTTCAGACTAGGGGTCGACGAAGGCGGTGATGAGACGAAGCTACGGCATGTGCGGCTCATCTCCACCCTTTAGACTATGCGTGGACGAAGGCAGCGGTGAGACGAAGCTGCAACGCGCGCGCGACCCGTCCCCACCCTTTAGACTTGACGTTGACGAAGTCGACGGTGAGACGAAACTAGCGCATGGTCCATACCCCCACTTTTGGACCTGTGGTCGACAAAGGCGGTGGCGAAATGAAGTTACAGCGCGCGTGGCCCGTCCCCACCCTTTGGACTAGGCGTCGATGAGACGAAGCTGCAGTGCGCGCAGTTCACCCTTCAGACTTGATGTCGACGAAGTCGGCGGCGAGACGACGACTCATGCGCGCATGGTCCGACTTGGGTCAATGAAGGCGGCGGCGAGACGAAGATCTGAGACGCATGTTCCATCTCGCAACCTTCAGACTCGAGGTCGATGAAGGCGGCTGGGAGACGAAGCTTTGAGGCGTGTGTTCCGTCCCATGCCCTTCGGACTCGAGACCGACGAAGACTTTTATGGAGTGGTATGTGATGAAAGTCATTTTTTGGAGTGATATTCCAGGCTACGCTATTCTTTCAACTGGTATATCATGAATTATCCCAACTTATAATTGCAAGTGGTGACCCTAGCTGAATTATTTCGAGTAACCAAAAATTACAAGATCAGTTAAAGGAGGCTTAGTGCTTGCAGTCTGCATTACTCAGAAATCAAAGGTGAAGTTCTATGCCTGACTACAGTGATATCAGCCTTTCGCATGCAATTACATTTTTCTAAAACAAGAACATGTGTAATAGATGGACGAAAGTGGTGTCAGATAATCTCATTTCGCTATTGGTTTCACACTGATCGATCAACTTGGTAGATAATCATGATCTATAAAGTGCATTTTTGCAATAATGCAATCCAACTGCTTTCTATCTGTCATATAATGACGAGAAAACATCATTCAAGTTCCCATCCAATTCCTAGCAGCTGTTAGGGGCACACGACTAACAATTTGCAGGTATACTACGGAGTACAGATTAGCTAATAGGAATGGAGTAGGCCCACTTGTTCTGCAACTACCCAACAAAGAAAGCAATTCTGGATGCACTATTCTACATAAATTGTAAACTGAATAGTATGCTAGTTAGGGACTAGACACAAATGTACAAGCCATACATTTGTGGGATAAAGGGATGCATTG
Organism: Dendrocalamus latiflorus; assembly: GCA_017311315.1. Lineage (NCBI taxonomy): Eukaryota > Viridiplantae > Streptophyta > Magnoliopsida > Poales > Poaceae > Dendrocalamus > Dendrocalamus latiflorus. The sequence goes on along the minus strand of CM029639.1, from coordinate 46,152,700 downwards.
GAACGACCATATCAGAAAACAGTATTGAAGTACTATGAGATCCTAACCATCCTAACAAGTGTTTCAATAAGATAAAACAATTAGAAATGTACATATCAATTACTGACAAAGATCTGAAGTAGCAAAATAGAATAGAAAAATGGGCTTAGAGTGAAATAGGTACCTTCAGCAAACAAAAACATACATACACATCAGACAACTTACAAAATACAACATCCCGTATGGTCCCTGAAAAGGTAAATTAGCCAGTATAATTAGCAATTGCAATTCATGTTCAAACCAATTCATTGTGCGGAAGTCACTTTTAAGTTTTAGTATAGTCAGAAAATGTAGTTTGATGTTTAAACTTTAAAGTATGCTTGTATTTACGAACATATGTTAAGTCAGAATCACTTTTGTGAGGAAAGGACATGTATAGAAATTTTAGCACTGTTCGTTGGCTACTCAGATAGCCAAGTTTTGAATGGTTAATAAAACCCGATTTATAAACCCAAATCACAAGTTAAGTTAAACAAACAGAAGCATACTTCTTCGGATCTTGATAGTGTCTTAAAGCCTCCAGGAATTTGTTCCAAAACGGGCCAGTTTCCTGAAGGTTAACATTGTCTGGTCCCCCAAGATAAGCTTGAACAATGAATTCATGACTCCTTTCCCTGAAAGGAGGAACATAGAATGTGCCAGTTTGTCATTTATGCACTAAGATGAAAAGGTATTGTTTTTAATCTGTTTAGACCAACCTTCCTTCATATTGCGACAACCATCCCAAGTAAGCTGCGCCAAAGTACATTGATGCAAAAGGATTGTAGAGATCATCCACAGAGCTAACTGTGTATGCCCTATAGCCACAATCTCTGCATACTCGAAGGCAAACTGCAAGTGAGGACAATCTCATGGAATTTGTTATAGACTAATAATAAATTTGACCTGGAGCAGTGGCAATGTAGCTTCCGACAGCCTAAGTAGCCACTGCTCCTAATGCAGTCAGTTCCCAAATTAATCTTCTACTCTAGAATATGACTGCCTGACTTCTGAAGTAGTAGAAAGTAGTAGATCAAAAGAATTCTCATATTAGATGTCATACTTAGATCATGATATACATATGTATGAAACACAGAAACAGTATTCAAAACTGTAGTTCGGCTGTCCTGGACTGTGCATAACTCTGTAAGGACAACATAATTAGTAAAAGCAAAGAGTTTCTGGTTTGTTAGGGTGAACAGTACGTTCAAAGTGCTAAGGTCCTTCTCAGATTCCACAATTAGATCACCAAAATTGTTTAGATAAAATGTACAGCTTCATGGCTAGTGAAAGCAGAACGGTAAACACAATACCACGCTTACCTGTAAAGCCATGCAGCAGTAGGGTAGTCTATTCCCATCAATCCTGTCCGAGAACATACTCCATGGACAAAGCGCATACTGCACACCTCTGCAAGAGCAGCTAGAGCTTCCTGTACAGATATAAATCAGAATAGAGGATTCAACAAATGTTTACAATGCATGGGCTCATATAACTGATTATGGGAAATTTTAAACATATATTTATTGTTATGGGACAGACACAGACACCTATATAGGTCAATAACACTGGAATTTCAATTAAAACTACTTTTATTCACCAGTTTAACCAGGACATATATGCTAACACAATTCGTGGACATTTACATAATTTCTAAATATTCACAAAAAAAGAGAAATAAAGGAAATGTTATGAATACTAAGTGAATGGCAAATGCGCTGGTTCATACAATGATGTTGCATGAATTGAGAACCGAAATATGGAGAGCATAGTATGTGATGGTTACTCATGTCCGACTACCAAGTGTAGACCTTCCAAATGTAATACCATGCAACAAAACACAGCTTTAAGGGCTAAATGATTCTACAGTATATACAGAGAAGGCCCAATTGATGAGTAGATGCAAGAGGCAACATCTTTAAGCAAATTTGATACCTAATATCATTAGACAATGTGATGTTATCCTGTTGACTGGAATAACATGCACCAAATTTCAACCCAAAACTTACCGGCTTTACTCCTCTTGAGCTCAAATGGCGTGATATGATTATTTCAGCAACAGCCTGAGATCAAACTCACAATCACATAAGTCTGTGATGAAGGGAAACTAAAAGTTGGTGGCCAAGTTCACCATTGCATGAAACCCTCAAGATACTTTACTGATGAGATGATATGGTGATTGTATCAAATAAGGCGTGAGGTGATGGCACTTAAGTAACAAATGCTCCTCTGAAAAATATTTGGAAATGGCACTTCGTATTGCGTGATAGGAGAGAGTATATGGCAACACAGTAGTCACAACTGTACTGCAATATGAGCTATGTGAAACCATACAGTAGTTTGTTAAATGGAACCCACATGAGCGGTTCTTTTGATGAAATCAAAGTCACACTCGTATCAGCAAAAAAATATGCGGAAGTTTAAGTGTAGCTTCACGCACAAACATATGTTCGTCAAACTTTTAGCATGAAAAATAAGGGAGCCCACCTAGTGGAAATGTGAAGTAACTACACAGTTGTCAATTGTTCAAAATCAACCTTACCTTCACCTCAACTCTAGAAAGATAGGGCCTCTTCTTGGCATCATGGGAAAATCGGACATTTCCACGCCTCTCACCAGATTTTGTCCACTCCTTAATCACGTCAGGCTGACTCCACATTTCATCCATATCCGCCTCTGATACCTTGGAATCCCAATATATCAGCTGTGCTCCTGACCCAAAGATGATAACAAAATGTCAGCTTGAATGTTATAAGAAGCTCCAGAACATTTCACTTTTCTGGAATCAAGAATCGATATCAACAAAGTAAAATGTAACCTGTGCTTGAGGAATTTGCCAGGAGATTAGGAGTCAACTCATTGCAACTTTCTGATTGTCTGCCAACAAAATAGTGAGAAACAGTTCGTTAACAAGGAGTAGCTTCTCCGCAAAAACATAACTTTTAGATTTTAATTCACTGAATAGTCTCTACACTTCTAACCCTAATGGATATTTGATGGGTTATAAGGAGTTTTCAAGACCAAACTTGAAGTTCTGCATATATTAGAGAGGTCTGCTCAATGATACAGTCATCAAGAAACATCCATTTCTGAAACATATATAAAAACTGCTTATGCTTAGTTCATTAGCTTGACTCTTGACATGCCAGGTGAACAGGAATGATTAATCAAGAAAGTAACCAAAAATAGTGATGCCCAGTGTAGGTAATAATAGTAGGGTGATACATGGCAACTCTTTGGGCCCAATTTTTAGGGGTTCAAACTTGAGATCGAAGTTGGTATAAACTTAAATCCTGTCAAACAAGTCAAGTGTTGGCTTATGGACCAGATTTTTTAAGAAGCTCAAACCATCTTCCCCCAACTTAAGGGCTTAATAGGCCTACAAATAAGCTCAAAACCTTTAAACAGGACCACAAGTGCCAAGAGAAACAGTTAAAGCAAATTACTGCACAATATAAGAATGTTAGAGGTTGAATATGAAAAGAAATTGTTAAGGATGAAACCTCATAGACAACAAGTTCTCTTTCACATAAAGATAACGTTGGAAAATGGGGGCAGTTGATTTGTGAGTAGCCTTCTTTTTGCCTCCCTTGTAAGCTCTAACAACAAATTCTTCAGTTCTCTCTCTGAAGCATTTTGTCAAATAATTGGAGTTGGCAGCAGAAAGATAAAATATGATAATGCCAATTAAAGCTAATGCCTAATGGTAAAACATAGTCTGACAAACAAAAATACATACTTTTCATCACATGAGAAAAGCCATTTTGCGTAGGCAGCACCATAGTAGACATTTACAAAAGGCCAGTAGAGCAAATTAATATTGTCTTCAAGTTCAATGTCATAACTCTTGTAACCCAATTCCCTTAGTAAAAGTGAAGAAAACAAGAAGTTCAGTATAAGAACATAGAAGCGAAAGACGGTTACTAAAATTAAGTTAACCAGTAGTTAAAAAAATTTAAGTTAACCAGAGTTGATGAGTACCTGCCTAGCCATTGAGCAACTTCAGCTGTCACCTGCATCATGCCAACCTTGGTCTCTTTAGTTTTGCGATCGTAGTAATCTACAAAGAGTCTCCTTCCACTTGCAATTTCCGCAAGAGCACCTATCATATACTGCACATGAGTAAAGGTCATGCTTAGCAAAGTCCACCAGGATAGCAGCCGATAACGATATGGCTGAATTCTATCACCGCTGTGTTTCACAGTCACAGCATTTCTTAAGCATTTATCTCCAGAGAAGCACCACAGTCAATGCATTATGAAACATAAGTTAGCATACAAGTGTACTCCAGCAATGACTTTAATGATTACAGATACAGGTGCAAATAATGGTAAAACATGAGCAGTAGAACCAATACCGGGTCTAGCTGAGACTTGAAGTGTCTGTGAACAGTAATTACAGCCACTGCCTGAAAGAATCGGTTAATGTATGTAAGAATTAGTTTAAAGCCACAATTGGGCAAACAACAAACGGAATTTTGAATAAAAAAAAATCCCCACTTTGTGATTGATTTCCATAGCTCAGCAAAATCATTTCAATCTGCATTGTAGTAACAAACTTCTGACTGATAATTTAGTCACTTTGTTAAATATAGCAAGAAACCAATATAGTTGGTCACTTAGCTCACAGCACTGATTGCTTTGTATCTTGGTTGAACTTCAGTAAAGAAATTTGCTAGCCACTACTAATAGTCTGCTATGAATGCCACTACAGCATAGGAGATATGGAAATGATTATTCAAATGGATCAACCAAATAACTGATAAATGGGATGTGTTGGACATGCAGAAATACTTGGAAAAATAGATATAGTGATTTACGTGAACAGATTTCAGTTTGATTTCAACTAATACAGGTCATTCCACAACTCGACCTGCGGGGGGTAAGACGGCCCCCGAGCATTTCAGCTTAAGAGAAAATCCTCTCACGCAGATCGAGAAAACCCCCGAACCCCTGCTCCACCCTTACACAGGGGCACCGTTGCCTGGGTGAGAACGACCAACGACCGGGCCGGGCCTTGACCCATGATTTGGTGTGGTAGCAGGCGAGGGGATTTTTTTACCCCCGGACCTGAAATTCGCCCTGAGGGATTCGAACCCAGGACCTGGAGGTGCTACTGAGGCGCTCTAACCACTGGGCTAGAGACCCGTTCGCCATTCCACAACTATAACATGGTTTACAGAATTCAGCTGATCACTCACCATCATTTCAGTTTGCGTGAGATACGCCTCCCCATCAGGATCCCGTGACAGGTGAACTTTCTGTCCCTTCACTTCCCCGGCATCGATCCACTCTTTACTTACTTGAGGATCTGCCCACATTAATCGCATATCCGATGGATCCAAGCAGTCATCCCAATATTTGAAGCTTACAGGCATTTTGTCCTAATCAATAGTTGCTTCTGTCGACCCACACTGAAAACGATAAACAAGTGAAAATTAGGTGCCGTAAGGTGGTTTCTTAAAATAAAAGTAAGTCCAACGCCACAATCTTCATTATGCTCTGGACTTACATAGAGTGTGACAGTTATGACATGACAGGAGACCAGCAAATACTTTGGAATGGATACTTTCAAAAAAAAAAGATCACATAATACTAGGAAAGAATATTCAATGATTGCACGATAAATCATAATAGATGTGAAGGGCACCCAAGTGTCTGTAAACCAAACCATGCATTCACTTCCAGATCAAAACTCTACCTTCCCTCTGTATGCATCATATTGCATCGTCCAATGAACACAACATACTAAGTGTAACCTGAAACTAATCACTGATAACGAACATAAATACAGTAAACAAACACACAAAAGTTACAGATACCTTCAGTGCTCACCACAACCAGACCAACTAAAGAGCCAACACACACTCAAATTGGGCGATTCACGTCAAAACAAATAGCTCCGGGGCACTGTACTGTTCCCCTGAAATTTATGAAACATGTACAAAAAATTTCATATGGCCATCAAATTGGCCCCAAAAAAAACTACCTCCACATGCACGTAGATAGCCGTTCACGACCACTGTTTTCCACCGCGATGTATCTTAAAAATCACAATGCACGCACAATCTACAACAATATAATCACTAAATATGTACCACAGACCCGGATCCACCACCGAGGCACGAAGCAATTAATCGCACACAAAATCCGAAACTATGAGAACAACACAAATGGAATGGCCACCCAACCCAACGGCAGCATCGCGTGATTGTACCAGGCACGGCATAGCTGCTCGTACGCCACGGCCACGGTGAGATCACCAGAACAGCAACCACATGTTGGCATCATCACGATCCACCACGCCACCATACAAGACGAACAAGCCAAGCCTCGCGCGCAATCTAACCGGAAACTCACACGACGAAAATAATCGGCAAAGAAGATCACTAGCCAGCCGGTTCGAACGCCTCGCTCCCACGCTCGATCACCGAAGAGAACTGGGGACGGGGAAAAAACAGTTGCGGCGGGATCACAAATGGATCTCACCGGGGGGTCGGGGCGCGCGGGATGGGGAGGCGATTCGGGAGATTTCGCCTCCAATCCCTTCCGATCCGACGGGGATTTGGGGGCAAATGGGGTGGCGGCGGCGGGTTGGTGGAATGGGGAATTGGAGAGAGAGGCGCGTAAAGTGGAAGAGGGGTGTCCGAAGTGGAGAGGAGGGTGGCAAACTGGCAGTGCGATGCGACGCAAGCGCCACATTTTAAACGCGGGGGACACGTGTCAGGTGGTTAGGGCGTGGTACTGGTGGGTTTCTGATTTGCTTCGCGGTTGGGGGGATCGCATCCATCCTCTCTTGTGCCCCAAGCAACGGTGTTGGGTCATTTCATCCCGTTCGACCGATTTTTTCTGAACAAAAAAATAAATTAAATATAGATAATACAAGAAATAATAAATTAAACATAAGATATACAAAACTCTTTATTTTTTCTTTATTACTTTCTTCTCAAAAAGATACATATTATAATAATTGGGACCCTTATTTATAGACGAAGTAAAGATATGTCTACAAATGGGCTAGGCTTACAGGCATAGGTCCAGGTTTTTCAACACTCTCCCTTGGACACTCATTGACACGTTCATGCCTCGTCAAAACTCCATAAAAACCCAGTAGAAAAAATTTGGAGAAAGAGTACATGATACATGTTATGTTTTTGTTGCACGAATTACCTTATTGAAAATCTTGGCCGAGAAACTTCCAGAAAACTCGTCAAGGAAAAAAGTACAATCCACCCAATTTCATTTAATCTACATGATTTATTTTTTGGGTACTCGATCTCCGTGATCAAGTTTTAACAGTGAGTTCGAGAAGAATCTCCCCCTAAATTCTACACTTCTCTAAGTCTCATCATTCCAATTTCACGCATACATCTTTCAAAGTTAGATGTTAAAAGTGACTTAGTGAATAAATTTGCAAGATTTTCACATGACTTAATATGCAGTATCTTAATTTCATCCATCATTTGTAACTTATGAGTATAAAGGAATTTGAGGTTGATATGCTTTGTAAGATGACTCTTCACGTAATCCATTTGCACTTATGCAACATAAGTTGCATTATCTTCATAGATAATCGTAGAACTTACACGATATTCAATCCACATGACTGTTGGATGTGGTGAATCATTCGTCAGCTAAGCACATTCTTATGCGATTTCATACAGTGCTATGATTTCCAAGTGATTCGTCGAAGTCGATACAAGACTCAACTTAGACGATTTGCATGAAATTACAGTTCCACCACATAGAAATATATAGCCTGTTTGTGACCTAATTGTATGTGGGATGACAAGTATCGTGCATCTACAAAGCCAGTCATACTTATATCTTAGTTCTTTCTGTAGAATAGTCCAAGGTCTTTTTTCCTTGGACTATTCAAAGATAATAGTTTGGTTTCTATTACCTTCTTTTAATCCTTTTAATCTGATCTTTTCTTATATTCAGTGAGTGATGCAGGCTTTGGATCAAGATCGATGATTGTGGTAATTTTTCTTTGCAAAATAAATATCAACATTGGCTGTTATTCTATTCATAGATTTTTCTGTGTGCACATAGTTTATAACTATTTTATTATGGGTTGATTCTTCTAGTGTTTCTACTTGCTCACCACTCCTTCCAGTTGCGGGGGCAATTTCCTTTAGTTTTTCAGCTCCGATGTGTGCGCACACATCCATGCTATTTTCTCTCTCCATAGAAATGTTCAAATCCGATATGCCCTTCCTTGAAGGTGTTATACTGTTGCCAGGTCTCAATCGACCCCTCTTCTGGTTTTGGGGAGCTTTAGTGATTACCTGTGTCAAGTCTTTCTTATTCTTTTTCACCAGACGTCCCCGGTTACTTAGGATTCGAGGGGTCGGAGTTCTTATCCTTTTGTTCTAAAGCCTTTGGACGGGATTAGGGATATCTTCAACTTTTTTGGGTATTTTAACCCTTTCTGGTGCATTGTTTATAGGCACATACGATTTGGTCATGGTCTTTAAATCACTAAAGTGGTCGGACAGTTGATTTTCTAATGCTTACAAATCAATGATCTTCTGGACTGCTCTATTTGCAAATCAATGATATTCTAGACTTCTCTATTTGCTTTACTAGTGCACGGGTCATGCGCATTGATTCCTGTGGCTTGCCACGTAATTTCTCGATATTTTCATCAATGGGTTGATTTCCTCCCTCTAATATCGGGAAACTATCCTCATCAAATATACTATCAGCGAAATTGGTTGTATGCTAATCTCCTATCATGGGGTTTAAATACCTGATTATGGATGTTGTCTTATAACCAACGCATATCCCAGACTTTCGAAGAGGCCCATTACAGTAAGCTGTGGTGAAAGTATAGGTACATAAACTCTGCAACCAAACCTACGAAGATGAGAAATTTTTTGTACTAACCTTTACGCTAGTTGTATTGGTGAATAGATGTTATATGCCGATGCTCTAAAATTGATGAGAGTTGCTGCATGTAGGACTTTATGTCCCCAACATGTAGTTGGTAAATTACAATTCCGCAAAAGCGGTCAGGCAATACATTTAATTCTTTTAATTAATGCCTCTGCTAGTCCATTCTGGTTGTGGATATGCGGTACAAAATGCTCAACTTTAATTCCCATTGCCACATAATAATCATGAAACACCTTTAAAGTAAATTCTTCGACGTTGTCTATTCTGATAAACTTTATATGATGATCAGGGAAATTATTTTTAATTTGAATTATCTACAAGATTAGCTGCAAAAGCATGGTTTTTCGTAGACAATAAACATACATGCAACCATTTCGAGGAAGCATTGATGAGCACCATAAAATATTTAAATGGCCATAATAGTGGCTGTATAGGACCACAATATCTCCTTCGATGAGCTCTAGGAATGCAGGGACTTCATCCTTCACTTTCGGAGTAGAAAGTCTAGTAATTAATTTTTTGGTGGCACACAAAATCTTCTTGATTTGGGAAATTCTTTACATTGATATTATGTCCCTATGAATTGTTAATTACATTTCTCATCTTAAGACCTATGTGGCCTAATCTATGATATCAGAGATAGAAGAGTTCAGAGCTGTTAAATATTATTTTCAGGGTAGGACAGGTTGCAGGTGCCTCAATATTAGTGTAGTATAGCCTAGTCTCAAATAAATGAAGTCTTTCTAATACCCTTTTTTCATTTTATTCACGCTTTGTAATGAGCAGATATTTCTTGCCATACTCTTCGTCAGTTTCAATGTGAAAACCGTTAGTTCGAATATACTTGAAACTATGAGAGTTCTAGTCAATTCTGGATACAATAAGACTTCTTGAATGACCAAAATTGTACCTATTAGATGTATAATTGTGGCTATTCCTAATCCTATTATACAAGCATTGCTACCAGCGATTGTTATAAGGTTGTCAGCATTCTTGCCAATTGACTAAAAGAATTTTTATCTCTCTCAAGATGGTATTCGTTGTGCCGCTGTCAGCTAAGCACACTTCATAGGGCACCACACGCGTTCTAATATAAAATACTTTATTAATATGCATTAGGAGACAATTAACGTATAAATAAAATACTTCAAATATCAGAACATATCATGCCATTATTAACTGATTAAATGAATTAAATAATTAATATCATCTAACCATCATGAAAAAATAAATTGTTTGAACAAAATCCAACTTATTCCTTCCACACATAAAATGAATAACAATTGAAGTTTAAATACATTCTGTGCATTAGACTGAATCTGCTAAGAAACTAGAGACTTTAGCTGCTATCTTCTCAGGGGTGAGATGTTGTTCCTAAGAAATCATGGCGGTGGTAGTTGCAATGTCAAGTGGGGGTGCTGCTGCAGGAGTGGAGTCAACCTCCATTGGTGCAGGCAACTGCTTAGAATTATCCCCCTCAACAAAAGCAAAGTGGGTTTCATGCTGCTCTTTGCCACCATTCTTCTTTTTGGCCTGGAAGGCATCGACGACATGTTGCGTCTCTTTACAGATTCGCGACTAGTGCCCCCACTTACCACACTTGTAGTAGATTTGGTCTTGCTGGCCATAGGGCTTATCATCCCGCTTTGATTTACTGGCCTTATTCTCCTGTGGAGCATTTGACTTGCTTTTCTGGGCTACGGTTTTGCCCTTCCTTCCCCTTTTCTTCATTATAGGCTTTTGCACCTTGTAACTCCTAGCGTTGGCCTCACAGCCAATGGAGCTCCCAAGTGGTTGTGCGACAAAGTTCTTGTAGAGAACTTCATCCCAAGCCTCTGCAACCTATATAATATCAGTCAATTCAGCATATTTCTTGTAGTGTCTTGACGATAGTTACGCGTAGACTGCACTACATTGAGGTGGAAGGTGGAGAGAGTCTTCTCAATCTTCTGCTCATTTGTGACCTACCTGCCACAGAGTTGAAGATTGGTGCAAATTATGTGCAGAACAGAATTGTACTCTCCGACTGTTTTAAAGTCAGCATATCTCACAATTTCATTTTCCTCATTTCTCTTTTAAACAAATACCCACTTATGCCCTACGCCGTAAATGGGGAGGCATGCAACTTATAGGCCTAAACACCTCTCTTTTATTTAGAGATAATAATTCAATTTCTATTGCCTTCTTCCAATCCTCCCAATTTGGTCTTTTCTTACATTCAGCGAGCGATGCAGGCTCTGGATCAAGATCGATGATTGTGGTAATTTTTTCTTTGCAAAAACAAATATCAACATTGGTCGTTGTTCTATTCATATATTCTCCCATGTGCACATAGTTTATGGCTATTTTATCATGGGTTGATTCTTCTAGTGTTTCTACTTGCTCACCGTTCCTTCCTATTGCAGGGGCAAGTCCATTTAGTTTTTCAGCTCCGATGTGTGCGCACACATCCATGCTGATTTCTTCCTCCATGGGAATGTTCAGATCCGGTATGACCTTTTCTCAAGGTATCATACTGCTGCTAGGTCTCAACTGGCTCCCCTTTGATTCTAGGAAACTTCAGGATTGGCTGTGTCAAGTCTTTCTTAACCTTTTTCACCATGCGTCCTTTGTTACTTGGGATTCGAGATGCTAGAGTTCTCGTTCTTTTATTCTGAGGCATCTAGATGGGATTAGGGATACCTGTAGCTTTCTTTGGTATTTCAACTCTCTCCAGTACATTGCGTGCAAGCACAGGTGACTTGGTCACGCTCTATAAATCACTAAAGTGATCCAGCAGTTGGTTTGTAATGCTTGCAAGTCAATAATCTTCTGAACTTCTCTATTTGCTTCACTAGTGCGTGAGTCATGTGCATTGATTCCCGTGGCTTGCCACCTAATTTTCCGATATTTTTCATCAAGAGTTGACTTTCTCCCCTAATGTCATGAAACTATCCTCATCAAATATACTATCAACGAAATGGGCAGCATGCAAATCTCCTGTCATGGGGTCCAAATACCTGATTATGGATGCTGTCTAATAACCAACGTATATCCCAGACTTTCGGAGACGGCCCATTGTTGTACGTTGTGGAGGGGGTATAGGTATATAAACCTTGCATCCAAACCTCCAAAGATGAGAAATTTTCAATGCTGACCCTTGCGCTATTTGTATTGATGAATAGATGTTATATGCTGATGGTCTAAAGTTGATGAGAGTTGCTACATGCAGGATGACATGTCCCCAACATATAGTTGGTAGATTACAATTCTGCAAAAGCGGTCAGGCAATAAATTTAATTATCTTAATTAATGCCTCTGCTAGTCCATTCTGGGTGTGGACATGCGGTACAGAATGCTCAACTTTAATTTCCATTGCCATGCAGTAATCATTAAATGTTTTTGAAGTAAATTCTCCGATGTTGTTCATTCTGATGGACTTTATAAAATGATCAGAGAAATTATTTTTAATTTGAATTATTTCCGAGATCACCTTTGCGAAAGCATGATTTCTTATAGATAACAAACATACGTTATTTTAGCTGGAAGATGGTAAAACTGAAGCATGCAAAAACACAGTATTGCAAACTATGCACTTTAATGCTCGTAATTTGACAAGCGTTACAAAATAATATGGTCTAAATTTGGTTCAGCCATTTTGACAAGCGTTACTATCAAATCATCAATGCCTACCAATTTTAGAAAACGTGCATAATCCAATTTCCACTACATGATTCACCTTTCCATTTCTATAAATAGGCTCGCCAACCACAATCACGTCAGCCATGCTTCATAACTGTAAGCAAGTATGCTGACCCCTTGCGTCTACCTGAAAAAGGCAATCACGATGAGTGAGCTTGTCGTAAAGTTTGCAATGAAATGTTAGTCTACCCGACTAATGGAAATGAGAGTGTAATGTTGACCCAGCCATGCTATTTTTAAGAATAATGTCGACCAACATCTGCAGCAGGCCGATTACAGCTTAATAATCTTCATAAAAACACATGGGGACATGCATGTTTGCTTCCGGTTTTTCAGCAAACACGCACTTCATTTTGCAAATTCATACACGATTCTCACTTGTTGTCATGTGCAAGCATGGAGAATTCTCCGTGCGTAGTTTGCTGAACCACGGTAAAATATTATGTGTTAACTGGTTATTTCTTTGTCTCTTCATTCTGCACTTGTATTTCTAGCATATTGTGATTATTGTGATTGTCATATTTATATGTGTTAGAGATATACTTATAGAGACTTGTGCTTGTAGAGCCTTAGATATATTAGCATTGTGTAGGTTTGAATTGCTTTAAAATCTTGCTAGACTATAATTTGTGGTAATTGTTTTTAGAAGGAAAGAATTTTTTTGAACCTCCTATTCTCCCCCTCTAGTCGGTTATCCTTGATCCTACACACGGACGACGGCCAATGCGATGGATGGGGAGGCCGCAAGCACTTCGCAGAGGTTGTGTGCGGTGCCGCGGACGTTGAATTTCTAATGATGGTGGTTGCGGCGGCGGAGGTCATGCCATCGTTCGACGCCGTCTCAGATGCGGGGCCGGAGGCGCTGATTGACGACCACTCCGCCATGGCCCTTCGCACCAGACTGGGGGTGTGTGGCAGCGTAGATTTACACCCGGACATGCTTCTTGACGAAGAGGAGGGAACCAACCTAGATGCTGGGGTGAGAGTAACGGGGTTCGCCAGCATGCCCACGGAGGAGAGTTTTTTGCTATCATGGTATCCTCTAAGTTGGGTTTCGATGAAATGGTATCTACGTCGTGAGCTTCTCTAAAATAGTACTCTTGTACTTAAGACTTCTCTCAAATAGTATTCTCAGGGATTTTAACTCAAATAATTTGATTTTCGAATTTGTACTCCCCCAATTGACTGAACTGCCCCTGCTCATTTTGCATCACCCACATCCCGTAACTGCAACAAACATGGTCAATTCCCCAATTCGGATTATACCAATTTACTCTCATCTACTAAACCAATTCTATTTGATTTGCAGGGCAGAATTCCCCGATTAGAAATACCAATATGATACATTTTCAACTAAATCCATCTTTCCCAAACCACTGGATCGCCCGTTCGTATATCCAACCTTTCTTTGCTACAAGAAAATAGCCAATTCCAACCCCAAATTCAATCCAAACGGAACAATACAAATCAACTCCCAGAGAAAAAAAATCAAAACTTACTGGTTAATTGGAGGTGGTGTCTTCCTCCGCCCATGGCGCAGTCAATCTACTGGACATGCTTGCTGTCAGTTTCTTGCCGCCGCCTGCTTTTTTGTGCGCTGGTTACGGCGAAGGGAGCGCCACAGCGAGGACCCCCGCACAGCTTTGCATGGACGTTCGCCACCACGCGGCCTGCCTGTTGAGCTGTTGTTGGCGCTGTCGCCCTTTTGTTTTGTTCCTTCTGCGCCACGAGGACAAAGAGAGAAAGCGAACCAGGAGATGACGACGGCGATGCATTCAATTTGGTTGTATTGATCTGAGCCTGCAAATGTGGAAGAAACAAACCATCGTGTCCCCCCTTGCCTAGCGGAGTTTTTTGATCTGAGCCTGCAAATGTGGAAGAAACAAACCATCGTGTCCCCCCTTGCCTAGCGGAGATTAGGGTTAAACAAAATGAGCACGGCAGTTCAGTCAATTGGGGGAGTACAAATTCGAAAATCAAATTATTTGAGTTAAAATCCTTGAGAATACTATTTGAGAGAAGTCTTAAGTACAAGAGTACTATTTTAGAGAAACCCACGACGTAGATACCATTTCGTCGAAATCCAACTTAGAGGGTACCATAATAGCAAAAAACTCCACGGAGGAGGGGGACGGGGACCACATCGATGAGGCACTGAGGAGGGGCATGAATACAAGCGCAAAAAAGGACCAGGGGTGCACTTCGGGCTGGGCGACGATCGAACCCCACGCAGAGTAGGAAGGGGGGAGGGGTTTGTTGGGATACGGTAGACTGCACTAGCGTAGATTAAAATTGTATATCACGTAAACTAGGAAGCTATACGAGTAAGATATTACAGATCATTACCACTAGATACGTTGTGCAGCAGAAGTAGAGTTGAAGCGACTGATTCAACGAAGAGCACGACGGAGTAGTGAAGTAGTCGATCGTCTTTTCTGGTTCATAAGTCGGTAGTGATCCCTAGCAGCACATTACGACTCCCTAACACACATAAAGATAATATCGGACGAGCCTATACAGTGCTTATGTACCGATCCATTTGCCTCATGATACCAGATCGAACTTAAGGTAAGAAATATACCATCCTATAATTGTTCGATCCTTCACTCGAACTGCAGTGGATTACTTAGTTGTGATTGGCTCCTCAATCACATTCGGTATAGCCGTGCACTTTCTTAATCCAACCATATCGAGAGGTCTAGATATATCTCTTTCATTATATAGGAGGGGCAAGTTCTTAGTCACTCACATTCCTTCACATGTTTAATTGTAAACTCGAAAGCTACATTATGACTACCTAATTACAAAATAGTATTTGATAACCTCTAAGTAAACTATTACATATGTAAAAAAAAACTTTGACGGTGTCAGGCCTACCGTAAGAAACATCACTGTCGCATCGGGTGAGTGCCGGTATAGCAAGCTGTTGACGCTCGTTTACTTACATTTTGCTTGCTCTATTCGCAACATGCAATAACTTCCGCGGAGCATGTACTGAAACAGGCTATCGAATTTCATATATGGTATACCCAAAACAAGATTTGGACGCAAAAGTTAAGACGCCGGAATCAGACGGACAGGCCAGGTCCGGGTTGGGCGCGGTTCGATACATGAGACCTCAAAACCAGATCTTTACCCATGCACTCAACCCACCAACAGCCTAAGCAAAGCAAACACAAGATACACGAATTTTTTGTACGGATAATCCATTTTTATTCGAAATTACAGAAATATACCCGCGGGAATTTTTTTTTACAAAAATAGGCTCCAGTCGCTCAATGGTTGGGCGACTGGAGCCTTTCGCCCAACCCAGCAGCGATAACTAGAAAATCTCCCAACCGTTGGGTGATTAATTGCAGTCGCCCCACCGTTGGACGACTTTCCTCCAGTCACCCTCCCATTGGGCGACTTTCATGCAGTCACCCAACCATTGGACGACTGCACTCAGGCCTTCGCCAAAAATAGTGAAAATTGGTGGAGCTGTTCTTTATACATCCAAAAGTCTCCAGAAAAAAATTTGAGTAATTTCGACCACGGGATCAAAAGCTATAACAGTTTCAATTGAGGCCGAAACGAATTCGAGTCCGTTTCCGACACACATTCAGTAAAACGGGCATAACTTTTGCATACGGTGTCCGTTTTCGACGTTCTTGTACTCGTTGGAAAGCTAACGAAAAAATGACCGCTTGCGCCAGTCGCATTCCAAGACCCCGAAAATCGGCCATCTTTGGATCTAAAACTGCGTCGCAAGATTTTGATTTCTGTTTTTGCCTTTTCTCTTGGTCTTACCTTTGGGATTTGGATTTTACTTCAACTGAAAAGTTGTAGATCTCATCGAAACCTTACAAATGAGTATATATAAGCCATATAAAACTTTGCTATTTTAGCTTTTGAGACTAGTTGTCTATATTGTATCGGTATATAAAACTTGTGATAGAGAGTATTACAGACGATTTGTATGTAGAACCGTATGTGATAATCTCCATCGATCCTCCTCAACCCAATCCTAGCCAAAAGACACGAATTCTCAGTAACATCAAAATATCGCTTACCATCGTATGTACCGATCGTTCTACGGTCAATCGTTCTTAAAAAAATTTCAAAAATTTTTACACACCTACAACATATAATGAACATAAACTTTTATTGCAACTCCAGCAAATTTTGTACCAGTTTAAAAGTACAAAATTGAAAAAATTTAAAACATTCACAGGGACCTGAGTGCAGTTGCTCAACCATTGGGCGACTGCATGAAAGTCGCCCAACCTTTGGGCGACTGCATGAAAGTCGCCCAACGGTGGGGCGACTGCAATTAATCGCCCAACGGTTGGGAGATTTTCCAGTTGTCGCTGCTGGGTTGGGCGAAAGGCTCCAATCGCCCAATCATTGGGCGACTGGAGCCTATTTTTGTAAAAAATTTTCTCGCGGGTATATTTCTGTAATTTCAAATAAAAAATGGATTATTCGTACAAAAATTTTTGCCAAGTATGCACTCTTTGGATGGTAGTAGATATTTAAAACAGGAGGAAGACATGCGTATCACCTAGCGTTTCAAATTAAAATGGGTCTAAGTTAAATTTGGCCAACCATTCTATAATCAGCCGTTAGCCATTCCCTTTAATTACAATTAAAACAAGGTCATTATCCACATCATCCAGCTCATGCTTGCTATCAAACCATTAATGCCTGGCAATTCTGCAGATCACACATATTCAATTCCATTTACATCATTCACCTTTCCAGTCATGTAAATAGGCATGCAAGGAATGCACTATTTGGATGGTAGTAGATATTTAAAACAGGAAGAAGACATGTACATGCGTATATATCACCTAGCGTTTCAAATTAAAAAAGGTCCAAGTTAAATTTGGCCAACCATTCTATCACTAGTAGTGTGCCCGTGCTAACGCTACGGTAAAATACAAAACAAGATAAACTTTATAAAAAATAAAACGAACAATCAGATTCATTAAGATTCACGTCTCATATATTGTATAACCAAATATTTCAGCCATATGACCATAATCTACATTCTTTTCAGTTAAGATAAGACAAATCAGAATTCAAAGAGGTAAAAATTAAGTGAAAACAATATTTGCTTATTTAGATAAAGACAAAAACATAAATAGAGGAATGTTCATCAGGCTATATAATGTGTTTACACTGTTAACAGACTGATACAGATGTACACACAATTTTATGGGGGATAGCATTACTGGTGAATTCTTGATTTCCTGCAGAAACTCAGAAAGTGCTGCATCTACTTGCTGCCTTATCTCATGACTGGAATCACTCAGCATATTAAATAAACCTGCAGGGGGCAGCAAACACAAGGTTGTTGAACTGTCAATACAAGTAATACACTGAGGGAAAAGAGAGGCATTACCATCGAGAAAATCAGGAAGGAAGCCAAGCATGTCAATATCAGGTACACTGTCTAACACTGTTATCCACCCCACCAAAAATTGTCTTACATATGGATTCAACACGTTCATGCGCTCTCTCAAGAGCGGTATAAATTCTTCTATGCTAAAGAGCAACATTAAGATAAAAGCGGCAATCAGAAGTCAACACTAAGATTAAGATAAAGAAAACACTGATATAAAAAAAGCAAAAGATATACATCATACCTGAACTGGTCACTCTCAGTTACAATATCATGGTTGATAAATAATTTATTTTATCAGTGGTAATTAAGAAGAAAATAAGACACATGTTATAGGATGCACAGTACAGTCCAGACGACCATACCTTGACAAGCCGGTCAAGAAGATGAGCTGCGCTCTGCATATTAGCATCGGCGTCTGCAGACAATTTGCATAATGCATCGAAAAACAAGATAAAATTTGTAAAAAATAAAACGAACAATCAGATTCATTAAGAATTTGCATAGCGCTTCACAAGCATAGTAGCGCACTCTGCTATCTTGGTCTAGGAAGGAATTAAGCACAGGAGGCACAATTTGCTGGAAGCATAGAGCAAAGGAGCTACCTTTCTATAGAGTGAACCATCAGAATACTAACTACCCTACAGCAACATATTTACCCAGCAGACAAGCACTAAAAGGGGAAAAGATATGTAAGCAGCAGAATAAAGTTTATACTATGTGTAAAAGCATTTATATATCAAATAATTTAATGATACAATTTGACACAACTACGCAATACCATGTGACAATTTTGTTATCACATCCAAGATTCAACCCCATTAATTAGTGTACAAATATTTGGTAGAACCGTAGAATCATGTAACAACACTCAACAATCTTTCTTCCAAATCCAAGATATCAACTCCAAAAGCTGGCAGTAATATCCCTGACCCTCTATAAGATCCTACAAGTCACAATATGAAAAAAAATACAAAATTCAGGCAGACAAGTTTAAAGGCATATAGACCTACAATTTCATTCTAAAACCCAAAAAACATATTTCACCAGATACAGAATAACACTACGTAAAATTAAATTGGAACAAACTAAATGCAATTTAATATTTAAATGTTCAGACTGGCAATTGGCAGACCTCGAGATGCTGAGCAGCCTCACTGGTGAGTCCGACGGTAACTGCCGCAAGACCAATCAATCCGCCCTGCTAACAACAAAGGGACACAGAACTCAACAAATCTGATCTCAACCAACACCAAAGACAAGAAGCATAGCGATCTCAGCCAACCTTCCGGTGGTTCGCCTGTGGAGCACAATGATGAGCATTTTTCATGTGCTGTTAAGTTAAAGCAGTATCACATTATCCCTAATATTTGACAGCCACACTTTTAGCTGGCGCAAGCAAAGTATGGAGCTAGCAAGCAGTCATGAACAATACAGTAGTAGTTCCTAACATAAGTTCCTTAGGGCAAAGTTGGCTTTCCAACTGAACTTATTGAATAACACTTGGAAGTAGGAACATACAACACATTCTAATTATAACACATGATCATGGTCCTGGATTCCTCGTAGTTAATATATGCTATATCACAACCTAAACTGCATACCTTCACAAATAATCAGTCAAACACAAGAGATGCTTTGTCACATCAATGACACTTTTTCAAACTGCATCTACAGAAATTTCCATCGATGGCATCATCAGACTCAAGGGTAATATCATGAGTCATTGCCGTCGAAGTTATGTCATGATAGCGGTTTCAGGGAGCGTGACTGGCGTGTACAATGCTCACTAACCTTAGCTTATGTTGTTAGGGTTAACATGTTAGGTATGATAACTCTTAAATTGATATTTTTTAGGTGTAAAACTGAACTGAAGGTATTCTATTATTCGCTAAACTTATCTGCCAAAAGGTACAACTGACTCAAAATAGCAGCTTGGTTTTTATGGATAGACACCCTAACTACCATGGTATTCTCCATCAGACTTGGTAATTGGTATAACATTATCCAACATAATTATAATAGTAAAAGGTCAGCAAAATTCGCATAGTTCAACAGCAGGTAAGTGTATTCGTGTACGTGGCTAGGGCTAGTGCATCTATTATCACCTGAACAGAAATCCCTCAGTCGCGGGCCTTGAGCTCGGCAAGGCGGCGGGAGAGGTCGTCCTCGTCGACCTTCTCCTTATCCTTGGCAGCGGGGATGGCGTGTGCCGCAGCCTGCGGCAGCCTAACAAAGACTTCGAGGCCGTAGTCGTCGGCGACCTGCTGCATGAGGCTGTTGACCTCGGTCTCGGGTGTGGAGAGCGAGGTGGATCCCGCCATAGCGCCCTCCATGAACTCGGCCTGGACCTCCATGTTGACGAACTGGCGCTCGAACTGGTCCATGGTCTCGGACATCTTCTGCAGGTTGCCGGTGGCGAGCGCCGAGTCGAGCGATTTGGTGATGCTCTGCATGGACTTCCCGATGACCTGCATCTTGGCCTGGGTGTCCAGGCGCGCGACGACGGCGTCGAGGCAGGAGGCGAGGCGGAGGTAGTTCATGTGCTCGGTGCGCTTGCGGATGGCGTTCTCAGATGCGCGCGCCATCCACGTTGCCCTTCTCGATCGCCTTCTTCACCTTGAGCTTCTGCTCCTTCTCCTTCTCGCACTTGCGCGCCTGCCGCTGCAGCGACGTGGAGGTGAACTTGAGGTCGAAGATCTGGTTCATCAGCTTCTCCGGGCTCCCCATCGCCGCCGCGAGCTCGCTAGGGTTCGGTCCGATCTGAGAACCGGCTAGGGTTTCGAGAGATTGGGAGGCGGATCGGATTGAGGAATTGGAGGATGGGGAGGCGACGGCGGAGCGGAGGGGTGGGGGAGGAGGAGGCAGCGGAGGAGTGGGGGAGGAGGCGGCGGTGGAGCGGAGGGGTGGGGGAGTAGGAGGCGGCGGCGCGGGGTGGGGAGGAGGAGGTGGCGGCGGTGCGAGGTGGGGGGAGGAGGAGGAGGCGGCGGAGTGGAGGAGCGGGGCAGGCGGCGGAAGAGGAGGAGGGAGGGGAGGAGGCGGCGGCGCGGGGTGGGGAGGAGGAGGCGGCGGTGGAACGGGGCAGGCGGCGGCGGATGAGGAGGGAGGGGAGGAGGCGGCGGAGAAATCAGAGGGGAGGAGGCGCACGGGTTCGGTGGGGGAGGCAGGCGGCGGCGGAGAATGAGGGAGGGGAGGAGGCGGCGGAGAAATTAGAGGGGAGGCGCACGGGTTCACCAGGGGGAGGCAAGCGCACGGGTTCACCAGGGGGAGGGGGATGATGTGCATGATCCGGATGATTTTGGCCTTAGGATCTTCAATGAGTAAGAGAAGAAGCCTTGAGAAGAAATCCAGGTCATCCATTTGTATGAAGTTGGATTACTTTGGTACACAAATCTGGGTGGACTTAGATTAGGCATGACTGTGGGGGTGGATTTAGTAAAGAAAATTTTGGTGTATTATAGAGTAGGGTAGATCAGCCGTTAGCGATTCTCTTTAATTACAATTAAAACAAGGTCATTATCCACATCATCGAGCTCATGCTTGCTATCAAACCGTTAATGCCTGCCAATTCTACAGAACACACATATTCAATTCCATTTACATCGTTCACCTTTCCAGTCCTATAAATAGGCATGCAAGGAGACTAACCCTTGCTATCCCACACCTCAAAACAATCGACCCCAAGTTTTAGCCATGGCTGGCAAGAGTACCGCCACCTTTGTGCCTTTCTTGATCATATTGGCACTCCTCCTCGTGTCTTGTGGTAAGTTCAGAAATTAACACATGTCGCTAACAATTACATACATAGATGGATTTAGGGTAAATTAGTCGCTCCATATCCTTCTGCATCGTCATCATATTTGCAAGGTCACACATCTCTACCATGTTATTTGAATATAAAATCATACTCAATAGGACTATTGAATATAAATCAACAATTAGCATAGTACTTAAATTGTAATTTTTTAACTATTGTTCTCAAATATCGGTTGCATGATACTCAATTAGCATAGTACACAGGCATCACATCTTAACCTCTTTGATTGAAAATAGATGCGGATAAAGACGATTGTAAGCCGTTCCCCGCAAAAGACCCGGTCTGCAACAGCGTTGTTGCCTGCGTTCGACAGTGCGTAGCCGCCGGCAACCTAAGCGCATTCTGCGAGGCGGACAAATGCTATTGCCTGCCTTGTGATCCATAGCAACCGCACGCTGGCCGTTCTGCAAATTAAGCGGCTTCCCTGAGAGCAGAACCCAGGGTTGAAAGCATAATCTGTTGTTGCCAATGTGATTTTAGCAATTATTGAAATAAAATTCCAGATTTGTTTCTGAAAAATAAAGCATGTTTCTAGCATATATTAAATGACAGGGATTCCAGGCCGTTCTTGAATCACGGTTTTCGTGATCGAATGACGAAATAGATATACGAACTGTATAGGATCATTCGCTGGGATGGGATAAGTGATTGTTTTATGGGATTCCCATGGGATCGTAGAATCAACTAAGGATGCAATAGGTATTTGTGATTGATCAGCTGCCAGTATGAAAGAAGACTTTCTATCTGCATTCAGAATTACCGCACAATCAGTTTGTTGGTTCAACCCAAAATTAATCTTCTTCTTTCTTGAATGGAATTTTTTTTATTTGCAAAAGAATTGGTAAAAAAAAGCTCCGATCTTCCATTGAGAATCATTGATACAGCTCGCCATTTCTTCGCACCGACAACGCCATCAAGAACCACTGGAACTCCACCCTCAAGAGGAAATATTCCTCCTCTGCTCCTGTGGCGTATGCTGGCGCCGCCGATGACGCGGCCGCTGAAGCGGACCAGCAGCGATGGCCACCCCGGCCTCTGCTTCAGTCCCGGCAACCCGTCCGGCTCCGACCTCAGCGACTCCAGCCACCACAGTCTCCCCTCCGTCATGCCGTCTGCCACCTCGCCGCCGCCGCACCAGCAGCAGCACGTCTACCGCCCCGTGGCGCGGAACGGCGGGGTCGTCGTGCTCCTGACGCTGTCGGTGCCGTCGTCTCCGCCGCAGCCTCCTCCCCCGGCGATGTCCCTCTCGCTCTCGCTCTCCCTGGCCGGCCTGGATCAGTCTGATCCATCTCCGTTCGAGGCCACCCCGGCTACAGCCGGCTCCAGTGTCTCAGATGCCGCCGCAGCCACCCATGCCGTCTCAGATGATGCAGGAGATGATCCGGATCGGCGCGGGGAGACGGCGTTGATCGGCGTGGGGCGAAGGAGTCCAGACTTCGGGGGAGGAAAAAAAAAAGAGCTGACCGGCGGGGGGTTTTCGCGAAATTGCATAAGTGAGTTGGTGTTTCCACCTTTAAGAATCTGGGCCATACGGAGCAGATCGGATGGCTCTGGAGAAGCTTTAGCATATTAGCACTGAATAGCTTGTTAGCACTAGATACGTTCCCATATATCATCCTTGGTGCCTGGGCATCTATATTAACAGTCATCCGATTGCGCTTTACAGTTAGTGACAAATTAGCGTGCATTTAATCTATTAATTCAACCCGTTACGTATATACAGCAAGTCAATCCACGACGTATGGATGGAAAAGAAAACCTTCTATGTATATTTGCCTGGTTGCTCTTTCTAAATCTGGGACATGTGAGTATATACCCATAATAATAAAGATAGTACGTTGCATGGCCTTCACAGCGTAGCATCCGGGTTTCCTTTCACAACTCATGTGAGTATATACCCATAATCATGTATACCTTACGTCCAGAACTACATATATGGAATGTTATATATTCTGTTCTTACCATTCCTAATGAAATCGTTGACACAATCTGTGCACATACCCAATTCACAAACCATGGCAATATTGTAGGGATTTACTCGTTAATTAATGGTTTAAAGAATTAATAATGCATTCAATCAGAAATCACATATGTGAATATATGCACCTAAATAAGCCAGTAGTGCACATCATGCAGGTGGAAATAGGAGCCACTTACTAGTTCGTATGTAATCATGCACACTATATAGAAAATGAAGAGTTTGGAAGCTCACAAACATGCATACGTAATTTTTGAATTTAGTGACATGCAACGATTTTGAGTAGTATGAGGTAACGAGTATAAGCAACTTAGGTATGCATGTCACTACATAATAAACCAGATTGCAAGACAGAAAAATATGTAACATGGAAACAACAAAATTTCCTTCACGGCTTTCACGGAGGAGCACACAACAAAATTTCCTTAATGGCCTTCACGGAGTAGCACGTAACACATATCTTCTGGTGCAATAATGAAGCAAAAGATAAGGAGTATTCCCTTTCTATATCAATACCATATAGCGGGTTTACCTGTTAATTCTCGTATTAACTACAAACACACACATCTTAAAGCAATCTAAAGGTCTATAGACTAGGTGTCCAGACACCTAGGTGCCCCTGTTATTTATACTATATATATATATATATATATATATATATATATATCACATACTCAATGGGACTATTGAATATAAATCAACAATTAGCATAGTACTTAAATTGTAATTTTTTAACTATTGCTCTCAAATATCGCCACACAAGACCTTGTTGATACGGTGGTCTATGTTTACCCAATGATCATAATGATAACCTATAGATATTCTCCTAGTTTGAGCTCTACTGCTCACCACATTAATCGCCTGCACTTCAAGGATAATAACAATAACATGACAACACGTATGGCTCAAAAGGAGATAAAGACAGTACTGATCGAAGGCAAAATCGCAAGATTAAAGCTACAACAAGATCAGGACAGCAAGTAATCAGGTTGCCAACAACTCGTATACTAGCATAATATTCCTAAATTATCATCATAATCTCAAATAGACCATGAACCATCATCGAGCAATCATTAATCCTACAAATTATCATGCAATTTTCTCCCAGAATGGCTCACAATCACACAATAATAATAAGAACTGAAGGCAACTCACGAGGTGACAGCGCTGAAGCCATCCAGAAAGCAGCAAGACTACGTACGCTAAAGTCGACGCTATCACAGAAAACAGAAAACCTATCATCGTCGTTTGCATCATGTCGTGATTCTCGGAGATACAAAGCCGCCAACATGAATCGGTAAGCACCATGATTGTGAGGTTAAGGCTGCCAACATGAATCGGTAAGCACCATGGTCATGCGGGTAAGGATCGAAGAACGGTGCACAAGACTAAGAA
The DNA here is from genome assembly GCA_017311315.1 of Dendrocalamus latiflorus. Classification (NCBI taxonomy): domain Eukaryota; kingdom Viridiplantae; phylum Streptophyta; class Magnoliopsida; order Poales; family Poaceae; genus Dendrocalamus; species Dendrocalamus latiflorus. The sequence goes on along the minus strand of CM029639.1, from coordinate 46,127,525 downwards.
CCGAGCACGACCATAGAAATTAAGAGCACGTACGGCTTTACTGGAGTAGTAGTTTCTTAATCTGTATGGGATATATAGATTGGTGGTCATTGCTGGATTGTTAATCTTACATGTATTATCGATCATGTTGATTTTTTTATGCAGTTTCTGATTATGGCATAAGAAATAACCTAATGGGGATCTGAGTAATGTTGACCCATCGTGGGAAAACTCACTAGCACTAGTATTCAACATGGGACAGTTGTTCAATTTCTCAGAGGGAGAGAGAGAGAGATGGCATAGAAAAATATAAATTTATTTGATATTAAAGAACAATTTTCACAAAAAAAAAATCAATCTATGCCATGACGTGCAACACTAGAGGTCTGTCACGTATAACCTGCCGGAGTGAGCTGCATGGCTCAAGTCGATCGAGGTGGTTGAAAAGGGGAGTGGCAAAGCTGCCTTTTCACAGGAATTTAACTGAAATCGAAAAAAGAAAAACGAAATGGCTATGCATGCATGGTCATGACTCATGAGCTCGCTCCTGCATGCAGCACCGGTTTGACGTCTGTCGTTGCACGGATTGCAAGGCTGCAGTGTAGAGCTGGAAGTTGGCCGTGCCGTGGCCTTGCTGTGGCCTTGCTGTGCCAACATAGTCTAGGTTCATCATACTTCGGGCCGCTTTATGTTGTACCAGCTCGGTTCAGTCATCCCGTCGTGCTGGCCCGTCTCAGCTCCAGCTAGGCCCGAGCACAACTCAAAGCCTACTGTGCCGGCGTTCGTGCCATGCTAGCCCAACCCAGTCCGAAGTAACTATATACGACGAAGGCGGCGGTGACGATGGTGGTGGGGCCACCATATTCTTTTCTCTCGTACCCGCCTCGTTAAAACTAGTTAAAATTGAATTAGTTGCATAAAAACATGAGCACACAATTAAAAAGGCACTCGGTGAAGGAAGCTATGCTAGAATTAGAAACGTATGTAGTAGTAATTTGCTTACACAAAATTAAATCACAATAGGGTGAGCTATGTTGTAAAAATTATAAATATATGCTAGAATATGTTGATTTGTTTGATTTTCTTTTCCAGCAATCCAACCCTACTAGTTTTACACGAAGAATCATGAGAGCGTGAGCTTGCGACCTAGGGTTCGGTGGTGGTGACCTAGGGGGCAATGTTGAAAATACTTATTATTTTTGTATGATGATGTTTATTAAGAAAGAACAACAAAAGACGCCTTATATCACAATTCATAAGTGCAAAAATGAAAAACAACAAAAGATACCTCATATCACAAGTGCAAAAATGAACTTAGCCCCTAACTCATAGCATATCTCAACCACTTTTTCAGCCATTGGATTCAAATCTAACCATCCTAATCTTTCTCCTAATCTCATATATATACATCACACATTCACACCTCCAAAACCTAACTCAATCTTCGAATGTGGCATTCTAGGGACTGCTCCATACAGATGTATATGTCACAGCGGATGTGTAGCATGGTTTCTGAGGGCTAGAATAGAAGAAATCAAAATGGATAAGGACCTATTTGTAGATTTTAGAAAATTCGAAGGGTTAAATCGAAAAATGCCAAATCCCTTCACCGCCGAGTCCCCGGTTCATTTCTTCCTTCCTCCTCGGCCGCCTCCCTCTCCTCCCCTGGCCACCTCCTCTGACACCTCGGCTCCCTCCCTTCCTCCGCCAGCTGCCTCCCCTGACCCCCGTCGGCCGTCTCCCTCTCCTCCGCTAGCCGCCTCCCTCCCCTCCCCCGGCCGCCTCCCTCGACCCCCCTGGCCATCTCCCTCTCCTTCTCCGGCTGCCTCCCCGACCCCCCGGTCGCCTCCCTCTCCTCCCCCAACCCCCTGCCATCTTCTCCACGGTCGCTGCCAGTGAGGCGGGCGCTTGGAAGGCTGAGGCTAACGGCCGCGCGAGCCGTGGGAGGTGAAGGCGGCAGGAGGAGGAGTCTGAGGTATGGCTCTGTCTGCCCATGGAGTCTCTGGCTGCAGAGCAAGAGAAGGTGCCGGCACCGATGCTAGCGGAGGCAGCGCCGCGACCCCCTCCGTCGACGCGCTCGCAGGCGGTGCGGGGATGCGGAGCGGGACAAGCTTCCAGCTGCCGCCCCCAGCTCCGATTGCCCCGCTCCTCCTCTTGTGGCCATTATCCGCTCGTCCGGGCTTTGTATACTCCAGTCCATCCCCTTTACTCCCTTTCTCTGCTCTGTAATGGCTTGTGGTTGTAGGGATGACCGTGAAAGTAGTGCCTATGGGATGGCGACGAGAAGCGGGAGGCGAGGCCGAGGTGGCCACCGGCACGGGTGTGCTCGCTGTGCCGCCCGTGCCCACTGTGCTCCCCGTGCCAGGCCGGCCCCAGCACAGCATAATTCACTGGGCTGTGCCGTGCCGCCTGATGTCTGGCTTTCTAGGTCCAGCCTAGCTCACCGTTCGTGCCGTATCAGTACGGCCCGCCACGTGGCATGTTTGTACCATGCTTGGGCCGTGCTGGGCTAGCTAGGCCTCAGGCTAGCTAAAAAAACATGGCTGTCTCCCACATCTAGTGTAGTGCTGCATCTCTTGGCATAATCGGTTGACTGCGTTAATGCATAATCGGTTGACTGCGTTAATTATGAGATCATTCACGGTGCCTTTCGATCGCTCGATTTGGAGCACCACCATCCATAGCTAGTGTCTAGGGAGTGAAGTTTTTCTAGACCTAGGTTCAGCTACACCACCTTGCAGCCGTTGGATTCCCAACATGATCTTTGAGTGTCGTGCACTGTCAATTGAAGCCTCGTTATCTCACTGTGAACGCTTATGAGGCATATGGACTAGCCTCATTTGGACTTAGCCAAGCTTCACTTGGACTGAGCTTTTTCTAGCCAGCCCACAGCCGGAAACCGATTTTTACATGTCACACGCAAACGTTTTTTGTGTATTGTTGCCACCCTCCAAAACTTGTTTACCTTGCCAATACCGGATCAGTAAGTTCAAAATTTATGAAAAAGGTTGTAATTTATAAAAGACGTGAATATTTAGTTTTGTTTTTTGTTCGATTAAATTTCTGTTGCAAAATATTTAGTATTTTTAAAAGGAAAAAGTGCAGTCATGTAGTACTGTTTTCTCACTAATATGTTTAATTCCATTGACATTTATTTGTGTATAGGGGTTTTACGGAGTTTCATGATGTTTCATTTTCATAAAAGTTTAATGAAGGTTTTAGGTTTTCAAATTTGAAGTTTCAAGGTAAGGAAAATACTATCCTATAATAGTTCGATCCTTCACTCGAACTGCAGTGGATTACTTAGTTGTGATTGGCTCCTCAATCACATTCGGTATAGCCGTGCACTTTCTTAATCCAACCATATCGAAAGGTCTAGATATATCTCTTTTACTATATAGGAGGGGCAAGTTCTTAGTCGCTCACATTCCTTTGCATGTTTAATTGTAAATCCAAAAGCCACCTTTATGACTACCCAATTATGAAATAGTATTTGATAACCCCTAAGTACACTATTACAGAATTTTTTGTACGGATAATCTATTTTTTATTCGAAATTACAGAAATATACCCGCGAATTTTTTTTTTACAAAAATAGGCTCCAGTCGCCCAATGGTTGGGCGACTGGAGCCTTTCGCCCAACCCAGCAGCGACAACTGGAAAATCGCCCAACCGTTGGGCGATTAATTGCAGTCGCCCTACCGTTGGGCGACATTCATCCAGTCGCCCTCCCATTGGGCGACTGTATAAAAGTCGCCCAATGGTTGGGCGATTGCACTCAGACCCCCGAGAGAAAAAAGAGAGGAAAGAGTCCATCTTTACCGAAATTTGGAAAGTGCATCAAACCTTCGCCAAAAATAGTGAAAATTGGTGGAGCTGTTCTTCATACATCCAACAGCCTCTAGAAAATAATTTGAGCAATTTCGGCCATGGGATCAAAAGTTATAGCAGTTTTAGTCTGTTTCCGACACACCTTCAGTAAAACGGGCATAACTTTTGCATACAGTGTCCGTTTTCGACGTTCTTGTACTCGTTGGAAAGCTAACGACAAGCCCGATCCAATAAAAATGACCCGCTTACGCCAGTCGCCCTCCAAGACCTCGAAAATCGGTCATCTTTGGATCTAAACCTGCGTCGCAAGTTTTTGGTTTCTGTTTTTGCCCTTTTTCTTGGTCTTTCTTTCGGAATTTGGATTTTGCTTCAACTGAAAAGTTGTAGATCTCGTCGAAATCTTTCAAATGAGTATATATAAACCATATAGAACTTTGCTATTTTATGTTTTCAGACTATTTATTTATATTGCATCGGTATATAAAACGATCGGTACATACGGTTTTGTCGGCCCCTGAGTGCAATCGCCCAACTATTGGGCGACTGCATGAAAGTCGCCCAATGGGAGGGCGACTGGATGCAGTCGCCCAATAGGAGAGCGACAGGAACTCTGTCAGCCCCTGGTTGGGCGATAGGCTCCAGTCGCCCTCCCATTGGGCGACTTGAGCCTATTTTTGTAAAAAAAAATTCCACAGGTATATTTATGTAATTTTGAATAAAAAATAGATTATTCGTACCAAAAATTCCACTATTACGTATGTAAAAAACTTTGAGGGTGTCAGGTCTACCGTAAGAAACATCACTGTCGCATTGGGTGAGTGCCGGTATAGCAAGCTGTTGACGCTCGTTTACTTACATTTTGCTTGCTCTATTCGCAACATGCGATAACTTCCGCGGAGCATGTACTGAAACAGGCTATCGAATTTCATATATGGTATACCCAAATCGAGATTTGGACGCAAAAGTTAAGACGCCGGAATCAGACGGACAGGCCAGGTCCGGGTTGGGCGCGGTTCGACACATGAGACCTCAAAACCAGATCTTTACCCATGCACTCAACCCACCAACAGCCTAAGCAAAGCAAACACAAGATACACATATGGTTTTGCCAAGTATGCACTCTTTGGATGGTAGTAGATATTTAAAACAGGAAGAAGACATGCGTATAGTATCACCTAGCGTTTCAAATTAAAATGGGTCTAAGTTAAATTTGGCCAACCATTCTATCACCAGCCGCTAGCCATTCCCTTTAATTACAATTAAAACAAGGTCATTATCCACATCATCCAGCTCATGCTTGATATCAAACCATTAATGCCTGCCAATTCTGCAGATCACACATATTCAATTCCATTTACATCGTTCACCTTTCCAGTCATATAAATAGGCATGCAAGGAATGCACTCTTTGGATGGTAGTAGATATTTAAAGACATGCGTATAGTATCACCTAGCGTTTCAAATTAAAAAGGGAAAATTGAATATATAGGACCCAGTTGAGAGTGTTTTGATAAAATAGGACCAAATTTATTGTCCTTGTAAATATAGAACTGAGTTGAGCACTTTCTTGCAAATATAGGATTTTCCCATTTTAATTCCATTTTCATTTTCCAGCCCTTTTTCTCTACGCGAAATGACTGGATTGCCCTTATCTTTTGCCCCAAAACCATCAAGTTCCGATCCGAGGGAGCGGCGGCGCGAGAGCAGGCGAGGGAGTGGCGGCGTGGCGCTCGCGGCCAGGCGGCGCTCGCGGGCCAGGCGAGGGAGCGGCGGCGCAAGAGCAGGCGAGGGAGCGGCGGCGCGGGAGTAGGCGAGGGAGCGACGGCGCGGGAGCAGGCGAGGGAGCGGCGGCGCGGCGCTCGCGGGCCAGGCGAGGGAGCGGCGGCGCGGCCTGTAGCACTCGCGAGGGCGCGGCAGGGAGCGGCCGGCGGCGGTGTAGCGCCAGGGAGCGGCTGGCGGCGGTGCATCCCTCCTTCCTTTCTCTGGCCAGGGAGGAATCGGCGGATGGAACGGGTCTGGGATCCCTCTGTCTGATGGTCATAAGGGGTAAAAGATAAGGGGCAAAAGCGTCATTTTGCGTAGAGAAAAAGGGCTGGAAAAATGAAAATGGAATTAAAATGGGAAAAATCCTATATTTACAAGAAGGTGCTTAACTCAATCCTATATTTACAAGGACAATAAACTTGGTCCTATTTTATCAAAGCACTCTCAACTAGGTCCTATATATATTCAATTTTCCCAATTAAAAAAGGTCCAAGTTAAATTTGGCCAACCATTCTATCATCAGCCGTTAGCCATTCTCTTTAATTACAATTAAAACAAGGTCATTATCCACATCATCCAGCTCATGCTTGCTATCAAACCGTTAATGCCTGCCAATTCTATTCAATTCCATTTACGTCGTTCACCTTTCCAGTCCTATAAATAGGCATGCAAGGAGACTAACCCTTGCTATCCCACAACTCAAAGCAATCAACCCCAAGTTTTAGCCATGGCTGGCAAGATTACGGCCGCCACCTTTGTGCCTTTCTTGATCATACTGGCACTGCTCCTCGTGTCTTGTGGTAAGTTCAGAAATTAACACATGTCGTTAACAATTACATACATAGATGGATTTAGGGTAAATTAGCCGCTCCATATCCTTCTGCATCGTCATCACATTTTAACCTCTTTGATTGAAAATAGATGCGGATAAAGACGATTGTAAGCCGTTCCCCGCAAACGACCCGGTCTGCAACAGCTCTGAAGCCTGCGTTCGACAGTGCGTAGCCGCCGGCAACCGAAGCGCATTCTGCGAGGCGGACAAATGCTATTGCCTGCCTTGTGATCCATAGCAACCGCATGCTGGCCGTTCTGCAAATTAAGCCGCTTCCATGAGAGCAGAACCCAGGGTTGAAAGCATAATTAATTTGTTGTTGCCAATGTGATTTTAGCAATTACTGAAATAAAATTCCGGATTTGTTTCTGAAAAATAAAGCATGTTTCTAGCATATATTAAATGACACGTGCAAAAATAAAATAATTGCAAGATCACACATCTCTACCATGTCATTTGAATATATATATATATATATATATATATATATATATATATATATATATATATATATATATATATATATATATATATATATCATACTCAATGGGACTATTGAATATAAATCAACAATTAGCATAGTACTTAAATTGTAATTTTTTTAACTATTGCTCTCAAATATCAGCACACAAGACCTTGTTGATACGGTGGTCTATGTTTACCCAATGATCATAATGATAGCCTATAGATATTCTCCTAGTTTGAGCTCTACTGCTCACCATATTAATCGAATGCACTTCAAGGATAATAACAATAACATGACAACACGTATGGCTCAAAAGGAGATAAAGACAGTACTAATTGAAGGCAAAATCGCAAGATTAAAGCTACAACAAGATCAGGACAGCAAGTAATCAGGTTGCCAACAACTAGTATACTAGCATAATATTCCTAAATTATCATCACAATCTCAAATAGATCATGAATCCTCATCGAGCAATCGTTAATCCTACAAATTATCATGCAATTGTCTCCCAAAATGGCTCACAATCACACAATAACAATAAGAACCGAAGGCAACTCACGAGGTAACAGCACTGAAGCCGTCCAGAAGGCAGCAAGACTAGGTACGCTAAAATCGACGCTATCACAGAAAATAGAAAACCTATCGTCGCCGTTTGCACCATGGTGTGATTCTCGGAAATACAAAGCCTCCAGCATAGAACAGTAAGCATCATGATCGTGAGATCTAGGATTGAAAAACGTTGCACAAGACTAAGAACCGAGCACCACCACGGAAATTAATAGCACGCACGGCTTTACTGGAGTAGTAGTTTCTTAGGCCCTGTTTGGCACAGCTTCACCAACAGCTTCATGAGCTGTTGTAAGCTGTTTTTTGCCAAACACCCTTTTTGCAAACAGCTTCATGGGTGAAGCTCGTTTTTTTATGCTCTCACAAAGGAATGGGGAGAGGTGAAGCTGAAAAAAGTAGCTTTTCACAGCTCCCTCCCTCAGGCCCGCAGTCCTAGGAACCCACTGCCCCTCTGGTTCACCAAAATTACACGCATTTGCCACTAGTCCATCCCGTTCACCTCTCCCGTTCACGAAACATAAACAAGGCACTAATATTGCTTCCTAATGATTTTATTTTTTTTATTTTTTCTTTTAATGTTTTAATTCATACTCATTCAAATATATTATTTTTTAATTCATATGACCATATACAAACATACAACTCCAAATGTTAGAACAAATCAGGTAGACAGGGACATCTTGGACAATTGCCCTCTCTCAGCCATGCATGAAGCTGTTGGTGAAGCTGTTTTGCCAAACAGTTTTCCAAAACAGATTTAGCTTCATCGGTGAAGCTGCTCGTGAAGCTGAAACAAAAAAACAGCTTCACTAGTGAAGCTGAGCTGTGCCAAATGGGGCCTTAATCTGTATGGGATATATAGGTTGGTGGTCATTGCTGGATTGTTAATCTTACATGTATCATCGATCATATTGATTTTTTTATGCAGTTTATGGCATAAGAAATAGCCTAATGGGGATCTGAATAATGTTGACCCATCGTGGTAAAACTCACTAGCACTAGTATTCAACATGGGACAGTTGTTCAATTTCTCAGAGGGAGAGAGAGAGATGGCATAGGAAAATATAAATTTATTTGATATTAAAGAACAATTTTCACAGAAAAATCAATCTATGCCATGACGTGCAACACTAGAGGTCTGTCACGTATAACCTGCCGGTGTGAGCTGCATGGCTCAAGTCGATCGAGGTAGTTGAAAAGAGGAGTGGCAAAGCTGCCTTTTCACAGGAATTTAACTGAAATCGATAAATGAAAAAAGAAATGGCTATGCATGCATGGTCTTGAGCTATTGAGCTCGCTCCTGCATGCAGCACCGGTTTGACGTCTGTCGATGCACGGATTGCAAGGCTGCGCAGTGTAGAGCTGGAAGTTGGCCGTGTGGTGGCCGTGCTGTGCCAGCATAGTTTGGACTCACCGTACTTTGGGCCGCTTTATGTTGTGCCAGCTTGACCCAGCCATTCCGCCGTGCTAGCCCGTCTCAGCTCTGGCTAGGCCCAAGCGTAGCCCAAAGCCTATTATGCCGACGTTCGTGCCGTGCTAGCCTAAACCCAGTTCGAAATAACTATATACGACGAAGGCGGCGGCGGCCGCCATATTCCTTTCTCTTGTACCCGCCTCGTTAAAACTAGTTAAAATTGAATTAGTTGCATAAAAACATGGGCACGTAATTAAAAAGGCACTCGATGAAGGAAGCTATGTTAGAATTAGAAGCGTATGTAGTAGTAATTTGCTTACACAAAATTAAATCACAATAGGATGAGCTATGTTGTAAAAATTATAAATATATGCTAGAATATGTTAATTTGTTTGATTTTCTTCTTCAGCAATCCAACCCTACTAGTTTTACGCGAAGAAACATGAGAGCTGCGAGCATGCGACCTAGGGTTCGGTGGTGGTGACCTAAGGGGGGCAATGTTGAAAATACTTATTATTTTTGTATGATGATGTTTATTAAGTAAGAACAACAAAAGACGCCTTATATCACAATTCATAAGTGCATAAATGAAAAACAACAAAAGACACCTCATATCACAAGTGCAAAAATGAACTTGGCCTAACTCATAGCATATCTCAGCCACTTTTTCAGCCATTGGATTAAAATCCAACCATCCTAATCTTTCTCCTCATCTCATATATATACATCACACATTCACACCTCCAAAACCTAACTCAATCTTCGAATTTGGCATTCTAGGGACTGCTCCGTACAGATATATATGTCACAGTGGATGTGTAGCATGGTTTCTGAGGGCTAGAATAGAAGAAATCAAAATGGATGAGGACCTATTTGTAGATTTTAGAAAATATAAAGGGTTAAATCGAAAAATGCTAAATCCCCATTCCATAAAATCCCTTCGCCGCCGAGTCGCCAGTTCATTTCTTCCTTCCTCCCCGGCCGCCTCCCTCTCCTCCCTTGGCCACCTCCTCCGACACCTCGGCTCCCTCCCTTTCTCCGCCGGCTGCCTCCCCTGACCCTCGCCGGCCGTCTCCCTCTCCTCCGTTGGCCGCCTCCCTCCCCCGGCCGCCTCCCTCGACCCCCACGGCCATCTCCCTCTCCTTCTCCGGCTGCCTCCCCGACCCCCCGGTCGCCTCCCTCTCCTCCCCCACCCCCTGCCATCTTCTCCACGGTCGCCGCCGTGAGGCGGGCGCTTGGAAGGCTGAGGCTAACAGCCGCGCGAGCCGTGGGAAGCGAAGGCGGCAAGAGGGGAGGCTGAGGTATGGCTTTGTCTGCCCATGGAGTCTCTAGCTGCGGAGCAAGAGAAGGTGTCGGCACCGATGCTAGCGGAGGCAGCGCTGCGACCCCCACCCCCTCCGTCGACGCGCTCGTGGGCGGTGCGGGGATGCGGAGCGGGACAAGCTTCCGGCTGCCGCCCTCGGCTCCGGTTGCCCCGCTCCTCCTCTTGTGGCCATCATCCGCTCATCCGGGCTCTATATACTCCAGTCCATCCCCTTTACTCTCTCTCTGCTCTATAATGGCTTGTGGTTGTGGGGATGACCATGAGAGTAGTGCCTATGTGATGGCGACGAGAAGCGGGAGGCGAGGCCGAGGCCGAGGTGGCCACCAGCACGGGTGTGCCCACTGTGCTCCCCGTGCCAAGCTGGCCCCAGCACAGCATGATTCACTGGGCTGTGCCGTGCCGCCTGATGTCTGGCTTTCTAGGTTCGGCCTAGCCCACCGTTCGTGCTGTATCAGTACGACCAGCTGGGCTGTGCCGTGCCGCCTGATGTCTGGCTTTCTAGGTTCAGCCTAGCCCACCGTTCGTGCCGTATCAGTACGGCCAGCCACGTGGCATATTTGTACCATGCTTGGGCCGTGCCGGGCTAGCCAGGCCTCAGGCTAGCCTTAAGAAACATGGCCTATCTCCCACATCTAGTGTAGTGCTGCATCTCTTGGAATAATCTGTTGACTGCGTTTATTATGAGATCATTCACGGTGCCTTTCGATCTCTAGGGAGTGAAGTTTTTCTAGACCTAGGTTCAGCTACACCACCTTGCAGCCGTTGGATTCCCAACGTGATCTTTGAGTGTCGTGCACTGTGAACGCTTATGAGGCATATGGATCAGTAAGTTCAAAATTTATGGAAAAGGTTGTAATTTATAAAAAGATGTGGATATTTAGTTTTGTTTTTTGTTCGATTAAATTTCTGTTGCAAAATATTTAATATTTTTAAAAGGAAAAAGTGCAGTCATGTAGTACTGTTTTCTCACTAATATGTTTAATTCCATTGACATTTATTTGTGTATAGGAGTTTTACGGAGTTTCATGAGGTTTCATTTTCATAAAAGTTTAATGAAGGTTTTAGGTTTTCAAATTTGAAGTTTCAAATAGGTTTTAGTGCATTTTATAAAAAATTTAGCATGTTTCAAGAGTTTTGAAGAAGTTTCGAGTGGGTTTCAAGAGGTTTCAGAAGGTTTCATCAATGTTTTGCAAGTTTCATAAAGAGAACCGGATTGAACATAAATGGAAAGCAAATTTCACCAAATTTCACGGAGTTACAAAAAATGCCAGCAAGTTTCTCATAGTTTCAGCGACCACCATGGTTGTGAAAGCTTGCTCAATGTTGCGCTTGTGGCCATCACACCACGCTTGCCCACTGTGGCCTCGCCCGCTCACTCACAGCCACCATGCTCACTCGCTATGTCCATGCCCAACGCCACTACACCCGCTCGCGGAGGAGCTTGCCCATGGCCATGGATCTCGCTAGCTAGCCCACCACCCACAGCAACTGCGCTTGCTCGCCACTGCACTGGTTCGGGCGTAGCCACCACATTTGCTTGCCGCCCGCATCAGAGGCAGTGCTCGCTCACCATCACCACACTAGGGGCAAAATTGACCGATGAAATCGTGGGGAATCAAAAGCAGGGGAGTTTAGGGTTCATATTAGGGGCATTTGAGGATTTTCTCACCCCACATAGATGTAATCGAGGATTTGTCCTCAATGTGTTACTGACAAGTGGGTCTTAGGACCACATGTCAGAGACATATGGAGGGATAAATCCTCAACTGCATCTATTCACAGTGGCAAATCCTCAGTTATCCCTTCATATTATAGCCACCGGTGGTGAGAGTCGTCACTGTTTGAAGAGAAAGCGCCAGCAAGATAGGTGGGAACGCCTGATGCCGTCCGATGCATTTTGCATCCGACGGTCTCCACTGTCCCGTCGGAAACGGATCTCACGCTCAGGAAGCAGAAAGTGATGTCAAAATGTGTTGGCATACAATTTCGTTGACTCCCCTGTGCACTCGCTGATCGTTTCGGCTTCGGCTTCTGGCTTATTTTTCACTATTCTTAAATTTCGTCTTTCTCTGATTTTTTTTGGATTTTTTAAGTTTTTTTACCGGTTCTTTTTTCCTGTATTCATTTGCATTACACGTGATGGGCTACCCTATTTTTTTTATTTTTTATTTTTTTAAATTTAATTATACCAAATAAGCCACCTTCAGTTACAGTGAATTTCAGCCAGCTACAGTGAAATAAACCATAAGCCACAACCCAACCGATCACCACCAAATAATTGTAAGTGTGATCTGTTGACTCTTGATTACAACTGTTTGCTGTTTTCTTTCTTTGCAACCGAGTTCTGGATCTGATCGCCCAAATGGCCCTTTGTCAGCGCCAAGCACTGATGCCTTGAGAACCCTCTGCTAACCAAGGAAGGCTGCAAATTTGAGGGTCATTTCCTTTTCAGTATTGGCTTGGAATAAGATGTACTATGTCGAACACAAGCAAAAAATGGACTCGGATCCATGACTTGTTTGTACCAGCCTACCAGGAGATGAAAAGTTATTCCGTAGCGTTCCAAGCATTTGGTGGAATTGTGGAGTGAATGAATCAACTATATCGGTGACTTGATTCGTTGCGTCTAGGGATGGGAAATGATAATAGATAATCTGTTTTATCCGATATTTATATCCGAGAAAACACGAACGTGTTAAGCAAAATCCATATTCGAAAATGTCCGTATTCATATTCAAGAATATTCATATCTGTATTTGAGAATATTCGTATTCACATTCATATTCGAGAATATTCGTATTCGTATTCAAGACTATTCAATTCGTATTCGATCCGTTTCCTATGCCTATCATCGGTAACCAGTCAAAAAATGGTAAAAAAAAACAACAAAATCGCTAGGAATTTATTCTACCGAGATTTGTTATAGAAGTTGTAGGAGGATATTCGTATTCGACCGAATAAAGTACACATTCGATTCAAATTCGTATCCATTATAACATTCAATTTATATTTGTATTCGAGAATATTTGAATTTGTATCCGTATTTGTTTTAAAATATGGATTCGTATTTAAGACTATTCGATTGTATCCGATCCATTTCCATCCCTAATTGCGTCTAATGTGCCAGTCTGTATTATTTTCTCCATGTTTGATTCATGTGAGGAAAGTTCTATTTTGAGCCCTTGAAAAAAAAGAGAAAAAGGATGCACATGTTTATGTTTAGAGAATTACAATGGAACAGTATACCGTCGCATATCCCAACCGATGGTATAGGAAACGAACTAGTCCGACTAGGCGCGTTCCTCGCCAACCTCCCTGAAACACACAGTGACTTAGTAACCTTCTCTTGCGCGGCTGCCCTGGCTTGCTGTGCGTCGCCCTAGTGACCTCCTCATGCACGGCCACCCCGACGACCTCCTCTTGCATGGGCACCCCTGCCTGCTACACATTGCCCCGGCGAACTGATGGCCATCACCTTGGCCTCTTGCGTGTTGCCTCGGCAACCTCCTCCTGCGTGGCCATCCCAGTTAGTTCCTCTCACATGGGCACTTAAGCAACCTCCTCCAACGTCATCAGTGGCGGACCCAGGATTTGAATCCAGGGTATGCCTAACTAAAAAATTATTATCCAATGTTGGTATAATCTAATACAAAAATTCGGTAAACGGTTCGGTAAAAAATATAATATATCTAAAAGATCTCATAATACCTTAAATTCAACAAATAAGTTCGAAATTTGCATAACTGATAATATAAATTGTTCAAATGTAATATAAGGTCTTACATAAATAGAAGATTGCAACACTAGTAGAATATAAGGTCTTACATAAATCTCATAATACCATTTAGCATGTAAAATATTTAGTCTAACAATGCAAGATTATAGCCCAAATTAATGTAGACCGCAGCTAAAATCTAAAATCTAAATTATTAGTCTAAAATCTAAAGTCTAAATTACTAAATTGATAAAAAAGTAGAGAAAAGTTACATTGGTGACCCGGCTCCTTTTCTTTTATAATCGGCAGCACTCAGCCATGAGCCATCTTCAGACTTCAGCTGCTGGCGCCTGGCACTGATTCCTCATTTCCTCATTTCCTCGCCTCGAGTACTGATTCCTCGCCGCAGCTCCCTCGCCGCAGGCCCGCAGCTCCCTCTCTCGGCCTCTCCCTAGTCCCTCCCTCGCCGGCCGCCGCAGCTCCCTCTCTCGGCCTCTCCCTAGTCCCTCCCTCGCTGGCCGCCGCAGCTCCCTCAGCGCCAGGCGCCAGCCGAGGCCCGACCGCCCAAGAGCCCGCCAACGGCCGACTCCCTCAGCGGCAGCGCCACGCCAGCCGACTCCTCCCGCCGGGCGCCGCCTCGCCTCGTTGGCTCGCTCGGAGTGCGCCCCGCCCGCTCCGACTCCTCCCTCCCGCCGCCGGGCGCCGCCACGCTGGGTCACCCCGCTCCGACTCCTCCGGTCCTCCCTCCCGCCGCCGGGTCACCGCGCCGCCGCCAGTCGCCCGATGCCCCGCAGCCCCGATGCCCATATCCTCTCTCCTGGCTCTGGATCCACTCGCCCGATGCCCCGAGTGGATGTGTTGGTTTGCTTGCGGAGAGTTTTGGGTTAAGGCACGGGTGTTTTTGGGCCAAGTTGCACTGTTGCAGGGTAGTCCTGGGCCTATATGGACTACCTGCTGGGCCCGCCCCTGAACGTCATCTTGGAGAGCAGTTTCAAGTTTCAAACCATAGGTTCTAAGTTTTGGCTACAAGTTTCATGCAAATTTCAGTGAGGTTTCAATATGTGTCTAGTCAAAAATTCAATGAGTTTATAAGGTTTCAGCATGCTCCATCTGAAGTTTCGGTGGGTTTCATCAAGGTTTCAACATGTTTCATCAGAGTTTTCAATAGGTTTCATCAAGGTTTAAGATTTTTTTCAAGAAAAAACCTCCCATCCCAAATACAAGTTTCAATGGGATAACTGGATTGAAGTTTTAGCTTTATATGTTTCAACAATTTTCATCGTAGTTTCATATTTAAGTCCACGTTTCATGTGAGTTTTAAGTGGTTTCAGGTTCTGACAATGCAAGCTTAATACAATTTCCAGGTTTAAAGTTCAAGTTTTTCCATAATATAAGGGCATGTTTGTTTCAGCTGTAGATTCTGAGAAGTAGCTGGTGAGTATCCAGCTAGTCAGAATCTGGAGAAGCTGGATAACCCCAGCTTCTGGTTACTAGTTCATTTTCTGGATTCTGTAGCTTCTGGCTACTTAGAATTTGGATGAAAATCTAGACTGTTTGGGGGAGCTGCAGATTCTGGGAGTAGCTGCAGCTGCCAGAAGCTGAAACAAACAGGCCCTAAGTTTCATGAGGTTTTGTATTCCAAAATGCAAGTTCCAACATGTTCCCGTGGTTTCAGGAGAAAAAAGCAAAAAAACCTGCCATTTATATGCAAAATAGAAAAAAAAAATAAGAATAAAATTTCAAGAAAACAGAACAAAATTTCTATAAATTTCAAAGGTTCAGACAGATGCAATGGATTGGGACCAGGGACGGCAGCGTCACCCAAACTAACCTAGGGTTCATGGTGATTCATGTCGATCCGACAGCATGAGAGACCGTCTTGCTCCTGCTAGCTTGGGCCATGCGCCACGAGCGCCACTACAAGCCACCACCGTGCTCTCATAGCTAGCGTCAACTGTCCTCTCACAACTAGCGTCGATGCAAGCCACCGCCAGCCCACTGCATCATACGCCTTAAGCTGCTGCAAGCCACCACCGGCTACGCACCACAACCACCACCGGTCACTCATCCTGAGATCTACTCACTGGATCAGGCTGGAGAATAAAAGCACCATGAATGCGCACACACACAGAGAGAGAGATACAAGGGGATGTAGATAGATCATGGACTAGTGGGAGGGGATTACCCAGTGGCGGAACCAGGATTTGGTTACGCCCTAGACTCAGTGGTGGAATAAACTAAACTATCTGAGCTAAACCATAAAAATGTTACCCGGGCTGGACTGAATTTACCGAGGCTGTACACTAGATATTTTTCCACATCCCGGGCTGAAGCCTACCTTGCCCGGGGTGTGGTTCCGCCCCTGGGATTTCCAAAGGGCAATGGATCTTGGCCGGGTTCTTTTGGACTTAAATTTAGCTTATACTTGTACTACCTACAGTAACTAGATTTTAAACGATGTATTTTTTCAAGGCGGAGTCAATAGGAAAATTATAATAAAAAGTGTACTGAGTTCAGCTGTACCGGCTAAAATCGCATATGACTATTTTTTTTCTATGTACCGTCTTTTACGAACAGCTAAAATATAAATATTTAAGCCATAACCTATCAACCCAAAAAACTATCCAAGGTTGATCACACGGATGCACCTGTTTGCGGCTAGTTGTCGGACGTGGGCTTGCTATCCCATTAAAAACAAAAACACGCCCGACGCTACAGCATTTTCTAGATTTTCTCTTATTTTTAGCTGTAAAATGGTAGAACTTTCTTTTTAAGCATGCCAAAACAAGATATGCTCATAGTATTACCAGGAGGAATGCACTTTTTTACAACCGAAAAGATAGATCCAGCTCACGGTTACTAGCAAATCATTAACGCCCACCAATTTTACAAAGCATGCTTATCCAATCTCAGTTACACTTACACCACCCCTAAAAAAATTCACTTGCACCGTTTACGTTTCCAGTCCTATAAGTAGCCATGTGGACTAACCCGTGCCATGCTACACCTCAAAGCCGCCAATTAATCCCCAGGTTTTAGCCATGGCTTGCAAGATTATCGCCACCTTTGTGGTCGCACTCCTCGTCGTGTCTTGCGGTGAGTACAGAGATACTACTTGTCGCTAATTAACAGCTACTCCGTATAAATTAATCAGCTTTAGGTTAAATTGATCCATATATATACTCCTGCAGAGGCAGCAGCCAAGAAATGCGACACTCTACCCTGCCCACTGCCCGACATCTGCAACAGCAGGGACGCCTGCATCGCCTGGTGCATAAACGAGGGGTACGCCACGGGGGTCTGCTACGGCGACGCTGACCGCGCTTGCATCTGCGAAAGGCCGTGCGCGGACGAGGCGAGCGAGCCGCCGGCGCCGATGGAGCCGACCGGGGCATGAAGATTGAAGAGCGCTGGACGGACGCCGGCCAGGCATGCATGGACCGTGGAAAGTTTAGGGTTTTGGTTCGAGCTTAGTTTCTTGATTTGTAGGGAAATAAGTTCGTGCTGATTCGGAGATTTTGGCCCTAATTCATCTTTCAATTTGGAAATATCTATCGTTCGTTTTTATTTTTTTCTTGCTACGGGTTTATCGTTTAAATTCAGATACCCTGTAATTCAGGTACTAAATTTTGCTAGTTAGCTAGGTGGATCGATTAATTGGTAGAGCGAGTGCTAAGAATTAACAATATGTATTCTTGGTAAAGCCAAAATTTGTATGTCTTTGCATATATAGTTAAGCATAACCTTTATGGAGATTTAGGAATTCATAAACATCGATACTACTTCACACTATCGCGCGCGCATAAACCACTACTACAGAAAGCCTAATAGTAGACGCCTCATCACAGACGGTTTTGTGAAACCGTCTCTGATGAGCACTATTACAGACGGTTGTAATTTGGAGGCCGTCTGTGATATTTGTGGCGGGAAAATGGATTATCACAGACGGTTATTACCAATGAACCGTCTGTGATACTTTTGTATCACATACGGTCTGTATAAAAAACCGTCTGTGATAATCCACAGACGGTTTTTAGTTAAAAACCGTCTGTGATAATGGCTAAGGCATTTATTGCGCTGCTCAAACCGCATCTGTCTTCATTTCGATCCAGATCTAGCCACTGCTGCGCACTTTTTCACTCGGGAGGAAGCTAGGCGATTTCAGGCCAGTTAATTTAGTGGGAAGAGGCAGAGATTGAGCTTTGAAGATTCAGACTTTCCTGGTTATTCTAGATATGGTTAGTAATGAAATTTATTTTTTCTTTAATTGCATTACAATTTAGGTCTAAGTAATCCATGAGTGGTTATTGAAGATGATTAATTTGCAAAATTGTTGGTCATATAATAGTTGTTGTGTTTATAATATGAATTGAGCTAGCAAATTAAGTCTCAATATAATAAATGTGGCCGGTATATATGTAGTTATAATTAGTTAATCTAGATTTTAATACTAAGTTGTTATATATGTACGTAACGTAGGACCGAAGATGGATGTATGCCGCGAGCTGTGTGAGTGAAGAGTACATTAATGGCGTTTCTGCTTTTATAAGAGCTGCCGAGGAGGATATGTTGAATAAGTGGGTGGAATATATGTGTTGTCCATGCACTGACTGCGAGAATTTGAAGATGTTTAAGAACCGAGGGCAAATTGAATCGCACTTGATTCGGAGGGGTTTCAAAAAGGATTATACGTGTTGGACCAGTCATGGCGAAGTGAATGATCATATGCCGCCGGATGACATCACCGGTGAAGTGAATGATATGCCCCCGGATGACATCGCCGGTGAACTGAATGACATGCCGCCGGCTGATGTCGATTGTGGCTCGGATTCGGATAGGTTGCACGATGATAATCTGGATCAGATGCTTCGCGATGTAGAAGAGAACTATGATGAGAGAGAGTATGTTAAATTCCATGGCTTGATGGAGGACTCAGAGAAACCCTTGTACACGGGCTGCAAGTACACGAGGTTGTCGGCCGTGCTTGAACTGTTGAAATTGAAGGCAAGCAACGGTTGGTCCGACAAGAGTTTCACGGCGCTGCTAGGTCTTTTAGCGGACATGCTTCCGGAGGGAAATGAGTTGCCTAAAACCACGTATAAAGCCAAGAAGGTTCTTTGTCCGTTGGGAATGGAAGTAGAAAGAATACATGCATGCCCGAACGACTGTATCCTCTACCGTAAAGAGTATGCAAACATGCATGTATGTCCGGTGTGCAACGCATCCCGATACAAACGTAACAATCAATCAGATGATGGCGAGGGAACAGAGGCGAAGAAAGGACCTCCTGCTAAGGTGACATGGTATTTTCCTATAATTCCCCGTTTGAAAAAGTTTTTTGCAAATCCAAAGGAGACAAAACTGCTGCGTTGGCACTCGGAGGAGCGCAAGAATGATGGAATGATAAGACACCTTGCTGATTCCGCGCAGTGGAGAAACATCGATAGGAGTTTTGCAAAGTTCGGTGCAGAACCAAGGAATATAAGGTTTGGACTGAGTACAGATGGAATGAATCCTTTCAGTAGCATGAGCAGCCGACATAGCACATGGCCCGTGACTCTCTGCATCTATAACCTTCCTCATTGGTTGTGTATGAAGCGAAAGTACATTTTGCTGTCGATACTTATCCAAGGGCCAAAACAACATGGGAATGATATCGATGTGTTCCTAGCACCGTTGGTGGAAGATCTAAAAGTACTTTGGAACGAAGGGGTACAGGTATGGGATGCATACAAACGAGAGAACTTCACTCTGCGCTCCTTATTGTTCTACACCATAAATGATTATCCTGCCCTTGGTAACCTATCGGGCCATAGTACAAAAGGTGTCAAAGCTTGTACTCACTGTTTAGATGGCACCGAGAGTGTGTGGCTGAGACACTCACGCAAAACAGTCTACATGCGTCACCGCCGGTTCCTTCGGAGGGCTCACCCATACCGCAAGATGAAGAAACAATTTGACAGAGAGAAGAAAGATGGTTCAGCTCCAAGGCATTTAAGGGGACACGAGGTTTATGATATGGTTAAGGATTTAGATGTTGTCCTCGGAAAGGGACGTAAATTGAGGGCTCATGAGAAGAACACTTGGAAGAAGAGATCAATATTTTGGGACTTATCTTATTGGGAGTACCTAGATGTTCGGCACTGCATCGACGTCATGCACGTAGAAAAGAATGTGTGCGACAGCTTGATTGGTCTCTTACTGAACATCTGTGATAAAACAAAGGACGGTGTCAACGCACGGCTTGACTTGGCTGACATGGACATCAGGCCGGAGTTAGCACCGACAAGCACTGATAATGGACGAACGTACCTTCCCCCTGCGTGTTACACTCTGTCCAAGGCTGAGAAAACAGAACTGTGCCAGTGCTTGCATGGTGTCAAAGTTCCGTCTGGTTACTCCGGCAACGTGAAGAAACTTGTTTCGATGCAAGATTTGAAGTTAAATGGCATGAAGTCTCATGATTGTCATGTGCTGATGACACAGATGTTCCCTATTGCAATTAGAAATATTTTGCCGATCAAAGTCCGAGAGACAATCATGAGGCTATGTTATTTCTTTAACACAATTGCTCAGAAGGTCATCGATCCCGAAGGACTAGATGCTCTGCAGGACGAGGTGGTGATGACTCTATGTCACCTTGAAATGTATTTCCCTCCTTCGTTTTTCGATATCATGGTCCATCTCATTGTTCACGTTGTGTGGGAGATAAAAATGTGCGGGCCCGTATTCCTACGTAGCATGTACCCATTTGAGAGGTTCATGGGAATTCTCAAGTCATACGTACGGAATCGTTCTCGGCCGGAGGGCAGCATCGTCGAAGGTTATGCAAGCGAAGAGGTCATTGAGTTTTGTGTCGATTATATGGCTCAGATTCAACCGATAGGTGTCCCTCAATCTCGTTATGAGGGGAGGCTGAAGGGTCTCGGAACTATCGGAAGGAAAACAATCACTCCAGATATGGACACGTATACTCAAGCCCATTTCATGGTGTTGCAACACATGACTGAAGTGGCGCCTTATGTGGACCAGCACAAGGGTGTGCTTCGGCAACAGAATCCGGAGCGGCCGGATGTTTGGATCATGAAGCAACACAACCGTCGGTTCAACCAATGGTTGAAGGAGCAAATCGCTAGGAGCTCGCCGAGTGAGACGCTGACATGGTTGGCAAAAGGGCCGACATTTACAGTTGTGACATGACAAGGATATGACATAAATGGGTACACATTCTATACGCAGTCTCAGGATGTCAAGAGCACTAACCAGAACAGCGGTGTCCGCATAGATGCATTCAGTACCGATGGGTCAAGAAACTCATACTATGGCTTCATAGAAGAGATTTGGGAGCTCGACTATGTGGTTTTCAAGATCCCCTTATTTCGCTGCCGTTGGGTGCATCTCCCACAGGTGAAGGTTGACAAGTACAGTGTCACGACCGTGGACCTCCAACGTGTCGGGTACAAAGACGAACCATTCGTACTCGCCAATCAAGTTGTTCAAGTTTTCTATGTAACCGACCCGGCAAATAAGAAACACCATGTAGTTCTTCATGGAAAAAGGAGAATTGTCGGAGTGGAGAATGTAGTGGACGAGGAGGAATACAATCAATTTGACGAGTTACCTCCTTTTGGAAATGGCATAAGGGTCGACGATGAACAACGTGGCGAAACTAGTTACGTACGCATTGATCATGATGAAGGGCTAATTTTTAAAGGAAATAAGCAAGTACAATAAGAATGTATATGTGAAAATGTGTGACAATTTCGAGATGTATATGTGAAAATGTGTGATGTAGTCAATTTTGAGATGTATATGTCAAAATGTGTGATGTAGTCAATTTTGAGATGTATATGTGAAAATATGTGATGTAGTCAATTTTGAGATGTATATGTGAAAATGTGTGATGTAGTCAATTTTGAGATGTATATGTGAAAATGTATATGTGTGATGTATTTGAGAATGACAAAATGTATTGGTATTTATATATATGTGATGTATATGTGTGATGTATTTGAGAATGACAAAATGTATCAAGAAATACACTGTGTGAATGCAGCTGGTTGGTGTTGTATATGAATGCAGCTGTTTGGTGGTTGATATGAATGCAGCTGTGTAGTTATTGGTGTTGTCTTAATTGCAACAGCCGGCAAAGGCTTATCACAGACGGTTCTTCAGTTAGATGAATCATCGCTACTGGCGTACGTGATCTAGAGACCAGAGATGAAGAGAAGGAGTGGGAAGAAGCAGATGGATAGTCGCTCACCGAAGAAGTCGGCTATGTCGGCTGCTCACCGAAGAATCTGGAATGTCTTTTTTTTGCACTTTTGTAATAAAATTGCCTTGAATTTTGCGGGAAAAAGAAGGACTTGATACATTGGTACATTGGTAAGATAGGCACATCACCCCCTCTCTATGTCCATATCACCCCCTCCCTTCTCCCCCTCCCCTCTACTCCTCTCTTGTCTTGCAATTCAATATGATCACTTTCTCATCTTATCTTAATAGACTCACAAAATGAGCAACACGTCACCCGCGCATTCTTCAACATCATCGCTGGAGGCGTCCGCTCCAACATCAAGACGCCAAGGAAGAGGGCTATCAAAGAAGCCTGAGGGCCGACAGACCATCACAGCGGTGAATGCATCTGGGGTCCCTATCCTTCCTCAAAAAGCAGTAAACGCATTCCGAACCATGGTCGGAGTAGTTGCACGAGAACGAATTGAGATCACATACAATTCGTGGAAGAACGTGCCTGACACTCGGAAACGTGAGCTGTGGACCGAAATTTTGGTATCGTTCGAGTTCCCAGAAGAATACCTGGACGCTGTGCAACAACAAACCTACAAAGCGGCGTGCAAAGCATGGAAGAACTTCAAGAGTACGCTTGTCAGGAAATACGTGGAGGCGGACGAAACGCCTGTTCATAAATACCCATTCCTGGAACCACAATGGGAAGAGTTCAAGGCGATGAAAACGACCGAAGATTTCAAAAGTACTGGTGCCATCTCCATTACAAGACCAGTCGGTTCCACCACCGGATACTACACCGGTGCTATCTCCACGGGCCCTATTCTCGCCAGAGCAACTTGCACCGCTGCTACCTTCAAAGTCGACTTCCGTGAAGTCGACCTATAGCCGAGGCAGCAAGGCCAGCAAGGGCAAAGCAAAGAAAACCAATGATGATATTCCGTACTACCCTTTGGCCCGTAAATTCGTGCTTGGCGAGCCGTTGCTCGAGCAAAAAGACCTCCAAAAGCTACCACATAGTTGCATGCAATTGCACACGTGGTATATGCAGCAGTCCAATAAGCTAGAGGGAGAACGGACTTCAAGTATCACTGTCAAATTCACCGAGGAAGATTTACACCATAATCTTCAAGAGTGTATGTTCGTGGTCGCCTTTGAGAATTTATTTGATCTGTTCACGCTCAACGCTCTTGATGTCTCAATCATTCGATGCTGGACGCTGTAAGTGTGTACAATCACAGTCTCCGTTAATGTCATACCGATAAATGCCATATCTAATTTTTTGCTTTCGTGTGTATATATATAGACACATGCTGATTAAAGCTAGATTATCCAACTCATCAGCTGGTTTCTTGGACCCACAATTGGTCGCCAAGGATACCATCGACCAGGAGACACCCCTCGTCGAGAGGTACATTGCATCAGGACTGCTGGGTTGCCGCAATAAGGACTATGTACTTATGCTCTTCAATCAGAACTTTCATTGGATTTTAATAGTAATTGTACCAAAATGGAACAAGGTATATTACCTTGATTCCCTAAGTAAGAATAAAATGGACTTCACAGTTGTCAGCCAAGTAATCGATAGGTAAGCACATATTCCCCATACATATCTACATTGTACTCTTTCTTTCCTTCCGAATGATTAAGGTTAACTTTTTCGAATCACGTAGGGCGTTCGCCTCCTACATTGAAATGGGAGGTGACTCGAAGCGCGGGGCCAAAGGCCTGCTAACACATGTTCAAGATTTTAAGGTATTCGCTATTTCACATTAATTAATCCTATGCAACAGTTGGTACTAATGCCTCTTGAACTAACACATTCCATTTTTTGCAGTGCCACCAGCAGCCGGGCAACACATGTGGATACTACGTTTGCCAACATATGGAACTACTCCTTGATTCCTCGAGGCTCACCAATCGCAAGGTTTGTCACTCTTCCCATAATTACTTCATACTTATCACGTTACATATATATGCACATTGATATTCCTATCGACAGGCTGTGTCCATCCCGTCAACTGCATTGAAACAGTCTGATTTTGGAGGGATTCAAGGAGAGTTGGCGTACTTTTTGCTGACTCAAGTCATAAAGCCAGGAGGACGGTTCCACTGCGCACCATGATTTCTTATTGGTCTTACCACTAAGTGTAAATGCAGTGTAGATCTTTTGTAACTGTGCATTTGTTAATGGATATTTCATTTCAATTCAATTAATCGATTTGCGAAATGGATGCATGCTTTATGTTTGTGAAATGAAGTGACATGTCAATTGGATGTTTTATGTCTGTGAAATGTATCTGAAAGCAAATGAGATGTGTGAATTGTATGTTTTTTGTCTGTGATTATCTGCTTGTTTCAGAGGGCATGGCTAGCATTCCTCAGGCTAGCCAATAAGAGAAATATATGTATGGGTCGAAGGGAATATCACAGACGGTTTTTACTCAAAAACCGTCTGTGATAATCAGTATCACAGACGGTTTTGAACTAAAAACCGTCTGTGATAGCCCATAATCACAGATGGTTCGAAAACCGTCTGTGATGACCTTCGATTATCACTGACCCATAAATACAGACGGCTCACAAAACCGTCTGTGATGACATTTTCGAACCGTCTGTGATGACCTTTTCTGTAGTAGTGAACGATCGTGCTGTTGGATCGGCAACCACGCCAACGTACGGCGGAGCATGGACGTCCTCAGCCGACACAGTAGCAGCTGCAAAGCGTGATTATGCAAAGGACACTACTACCAAATGCTGGCAAAAATTATAGCCTTTGGCAACTATGTTCGAATTTATCCCTGGCCTCAGTAATTCTTGGTGTGTACCAAGGGCGTGTGTGTGTGCACGTAGCATGTGTGTGTTTGCATGCTCCTATATAGGAAAGACGAGCAACACCAGCAACACCCTCTGCTCCTATATGCGAAGGACAACTTTTGCCTAGGCCTCGCCTCGTGACATGCTCGCCGCGTACTTGCTGGAAGACAAGCACTGAAAACACAATCGTCGAGACAATAGCGCAACACGCAAATACTTTACTCTCTTTCTTCTCTTTTATTTCTTTGCTGTTTCTTCTTACATTGCTCCTTGCTATGATACATGACCGCATGGCCCTTTTAAAGGCTGTTCCCTAGACCGACTCGATTTTACCCTCTACTTGGACACAACTCGTACACCACAACGTAGACACCAAAGCCTCCTCATATATGCGGACTTCGCTTCAGACTCTAATACGAACTCAACTTCTACGTATACGGCAACAACGACTACTCGTATACATGTACAATGGACTCATAAGGACTAAACAAGATTATACTCTAACAATCACCTCCTTAATCTTATTTCTCTATCTTGATTATGTCGATCTTCTCTCTTACTTCCGCTTCTTCCTTTTACCTGCACTCCCGTGCGCCTGAGCCATCACCGCCCTACCTCTTGTGCTTGCTCCATCCCGAGCCTTGCACAATCCGACGCTTGCCGCGTCTTGCACCTGGACTAATCCGGTCATTCCTTGCACGCCTGCCTGAGTTGGAGCACCTGCTCCCACAACCACCTTGTCTTCGCCGTTACCTGAGCCTCCTGCTCTTCTTTCTTGAACCAAGTCTGCCTGCTTTCCCACGTATATCTTAGCTGAGACTGCATCGCCCCTAACTCCTGTCTCCAACACTTCCTATGCTCCCTCTGCAAAACCACAAAGACTGCACTAACCTGTACTCCAAGTCTTCCTCTTAGACCTTGTGCACTTTTTCCATCGCCTTGACTTCCTGTGTTAGTTGCACCTGCATGTGCACCACATGCGCCTCCGGAGCCGCTGCTCCCTTCATGCGCGCCTGTATGTGCGTGGTCATGTGGTTTGCTGCCATCTGTGTGCGTGGAGTCTATAAACATGCCCTTCTCCCCGTGGCTACTAACGTGATGTTGCATGCATGCCTCGTGTACCAGCTGCACGTGACGCTCCTAGGTCCCGCCATCTTGGCCTTTTGCATGCGCACCTATATGCCCTACTTGGCTGCCCCTAGCTACACCTACTGAGTCTTGCCCCTGGGTCCTGCCACCTCCTGACACCTCCAAGCTGCTCTTTAGACAAATCGATTCACAAGTTTTCAAAGAAATATTGTACAAGCAATTTAGAGATCTTTTCACCTTCATCAACAAATCTTTGTTCTTATCGTACACACGCAAGAACTCATCCTGCAGCACCACCCTGCACTTTCTTTCTGTCATCTGCCCAAGACTAAGTATGTTATTGCACAGACTTGGCATATAGTAAATCTCTGTCAACAACTTCTTATTTCCATTCTTGCATTGCAACATCATCGTTTCTTTGCTTTTTATCTCCACCGTGGAGCCGTTGCCAAACTTAACCTTACCCTAAATCTTCTCGTCGAGCTCATGAAATATGCAGCAATCTCCCGTCATGGTGTTGCTTGCTCCATTGTCCAAGTACCACTGATCCCTCTGATCGTGGCTGCCTTCCTTTGTGTGTAGTTTTTGAACTACATTCTCCTCATTCAGTATCACCATGACTGTTGCATTTTCAACATATAAGGAGAGAAGTAGTTCTGGTTCGTCATCATCTTCTTCGTCTTGAGCGAGGTTCGCCTCCCTGTTCTTCTTCTTGCTTTGACAATGCGACACATAGTGTCCGTATTCGTTACAGTTGAAACACTTTATGCGGCTGTGGCATTCTAACGCGTAGTGCCCATATTCGCCACATTCAAAGCACTTAACATGTGACTTATCACAGGATCTGTCACCACCGCCTTGCCCAGCCTTGTCTCCATGGCCACCTCTGCCACCTCAACCACTCTGGCCACCTCGACCACGCCACCTCCCACGGTTGTTTGATGAGCCACATCCGTCTCTCGAATCTCCCTTTACTAGCAACACCTGCTCGTTATGAGTCTGGGATCTCTGCTCATTATGCAACTGAAACCCCTTCAGTAACTCCTCATGCGCTTTGAGGGAGGCGGTATCTTCTATCTTCTTCTTGTCTAGATCGGAGGAGTACATAAGGGTGGTGACAACAGGTATGTACTTCTCCGAAAGCACGCGCAGGTACTTCTTCACCACCACAGATTCCTCCATCTTATCGTCAAGAGAGTTAATTTGATTGTACAACGAAATCAGCTTGCCGGCGAACTTATCCACCGACTGGGTCTATCCCATCTTCAGATTCTCAAACTCGCTCCGCAAATTCTGAAGTTGCACCTCCTTTACACGATCAATGCCCTCGTGCATCGTCTGCAGCGTCTCCCACGCCTCCCATGTCATCTCCTTGCCGATGAGCTGATGCATCATCGCATCTGGCACCGCCTGGTAGATGATGGCCAAAGCCGCCTGATCCACCTTGTTGTCCACCTTCTTGTCCTTACCCTTCGGATCGACTGAACCCCAGCACCCTGAGCGTGCATGTTCGCCTTCATCTTCATTGCCCACACGGGGTAATTATCGGTCTTCAAAAGAGGGTATGGAGAGAGATTAGCCCACTCTGGGCACTCGAAGTAAACACTTCTCCCATGTTCTTCAGGTACCATCAAGATCAACAGACTCTGATATCACTTGTTGCAATTTTCTCCAAATCCCTCGCTGTGACCCGAACGTGTTGCTGCTCCTGTACACGAAAGACGAGCAACACCAGCAGCACCTTTGCTCCTGTATGCAAAGGACAACTCCTACCCAGGCCTTGCCTCATGACGTGCTCGCCACGTACCTGCTAGAAGACAAGCACCAAAAACACAATCGCCAAGATAATAGCGCAACACGCAAATACTTTGCTCTCTTTCTTCTCTTTTATTTCTTTGTTGTTTCTTCTTACATTGCTCCTTGCTACGATACATGACTATATGGCCCTTTTAAAGGCTGCTCTCTAGATCGACTCAATTTCATCCTCTACTCGGACACGACTCGTATACCACCATGTAGACACCAAAGCTTCCTCGTATACGCAGACTTCACTTCAGACTCTAATACGGACTCGACTTCTATGTATATAGCAACAACGATTACTTGTATACGTATACAACGGACTCATAAGGACTAAACAAGATTACACTCTAACACATTGCAATTGAAAAAAAAAGAAATAAAAAAGGCGTGAACATCAGGATACCTGTGGCTGTGTGGTAGGGACGCAGGAGAGGCCTCTCAAAGTCAAGGAAGCAACTCGGCAAGCAGAGTTGACGACCAGACTTTAACTGGCAGCCCTCAAGGACTACATGGCCTTGTTCGAAGGCCCACTGCCTCCTGAATCGGTCACGGCGCTCTCGGCGCTGTTCAAGATCAACGACGACACCGCCAAGTTGGACCATGCTCTTATCGAGCTCGGTGGCCAGGGAATGGGTGATCTTTTGGATGTTGCAGCTCCTATTGTGGGGGAAGTGGCCTAGGACCTGGGAAAGTCCATTGAGCAACAGGACGCGCGACTTCTTTTTGCTTCTGCATGTCCTTGTGGTGGTTGTCATTGCAAGTCAGATCGTTGCCCTTGTTGTTCTTGCAGCTCTCAAGCAGCTCTGGTTATCGCCATCGTTGTCCTTTTGCCCAATGGTACCTAGTGTGACAAAACAACAAGAAGACCTGCGGCGTGGTAAAGATCGCTTCCAGTCATCCGGTCGGCGTTGCTGCCGGCCGAGTTGAGGAGAGAGAGGGGAAGCGTTGGCAGGAGCGAAGCGCAAACTATACCGGGCGCGTGACTTTGTGTTCATATTGGATTACGGCAGTTTGCTTTTGGTTGTAACGGATGGTTTTTGATTAAAAAATAGTAATAGCTAAAGAAAATAACTTTTAGAAGTAGAGGATGAGCGAGGGAAAAAAGTGTGAGAGAGGTGTGTACATGAGACGAGAGTAAGAGGAATAGGGTAGTGATACGTCTGTGATCCGCTGTCTTATCTTCAGAGTGAGACGGGAACAAGAGCAATGAAGAAGTTGTTTTAGAAAGTCGAGTGTTCATATTATATTATGGTTTCTTTGAGCAGAAGCCAAAATCCAAACTCAATATGAACATGTTAATATGGACTTGGGCTTTTGGGCCACCCTTTTGCATTTAACCTCTTTGTTTGATCCGTTAGTATCTTAACTCTGTTTTTTTTGCGCCGGTCTTAAGCAGCAACTCCTCTATTTAAAACTTCACCAAATGACAAATAGCATACTCTTGACACTAGGCACAGCAGAGGTAAAAACTTGCCAATTACCAAATCGTACTTAGGTGCTATACAAGGCTAAACATTTTCATAGTGACATTCTAGCAGCACTAACTGCCTAGCCTGCCATCAAAATCTAAATATATCAACTATATGTCATATGTGAATTACTGTTGCACGTGGAATATCTGTGCTACTCCCGTCCATACATGTCGCTCTCACCAATCACCTAAAAAACAACAAAACAAGGGTGAGTCCGAAGACTTAACAAGCACACGATAAAATAGTGGGGTTAGCACAGTAATCAAGTAAATCACATATTTATGAACTGTAACCCAGAATCTCTGGATTACCTTCCTGTCTCCTATTCATTTCCTGCAAATGTAATGCGATGCCATGCCATGCCTTTGTATGCAGCTTATACCGGTATAGCGGAGTGTTCACTCATCGATGAACCACTCAATCCTCGTCCTCTTTTATACGGGAATCCAAACTCCACTCTCGGAGAGTACATACCGAAGTAGATCTCGTTGTCTGTAAATGAGTGCAATGCGTGATGCAACATGTTCTCAATGTTGGCATTTAATCATAAGCAATACTCATCACAGTATGATTAGCACAAAATCATACATACTGTAGAACATGACATGGAAGACACAAAATACCAATCATTCACCATAATCCACTATTCTACCATGCATTTGCCCGGTTATTCCTGTGGATGATCTGTGGAGGAGCGCCGAACCAAAACCTCCACCTGTAAGCATCATCCAAAAAACCTCCACCTGTAAGCATCATCCAAACTCTCAAATCAACATTACAATTCACACAAGCATACACATAGTATCGACTCTACGTGTATAGACAACTGACAATGTTCCTACGTGCAAACCCTGATACCAACAACCTCTCTCTCATCGGACACCTCTCCGATGCCCCGGTGCCCAAACGACCATAATTTTAGGAATCACATCGTCTATTCTTGCGAATAAATCTTATTTACATGTACTTAATCTTTTTCTCATTTTTTTCTTTTTCTCCTCTTCTCTTCTCTTTTCTTCTTCTTCTTCTTCTTCTTCTTCTTCTTCTTCTTCTTTTTTCTTTCTTTTCTTACTCGGCCGGCTCCCCTCATTCTTTTCTCCATCTCTTCTCGCGATCTGGATCATGACTTCCCTTGTCGTGCCATCGACGCTTGGCGTAGTTCGCTGCTTTGGCTCCTCTGCTCACCTCTCTAGTTCCCCACGCTGCCGCCTTTGACCACCTTGGCCCTCTCCCGGCTGTCGCCCTGGCTGCAGTGTTGCCTCTGGCTGCTTGCGCCATTGGCTTGGTCTCCCCACTCGCTGCCTACCAGACTATCGACGCCCAACGACATGGCCCGCCCGGTCTACTCGTCGTCCCTCAAGCCCTGCTAGTCTGGTCGTCTACACCTCCAGCAGCCGCCTCCACTCCTAGCGTATTCATCGGTCTCCGAATCTATGGCCTACGACCTGGATCTGGCTCCTCACCCGGATGCATTTTCTCGCGCCTCCTTCTCATTGCCATTTCCTTTCTATGTTGAGTTTGTGTTACTATTTCAATTTGATTTGGTTTTTAGCTCAAGAAGGGAATGGGCATGGAGGTGAGCTGCCTTGGCTAGTCATGACGGAGCTCGAAGCCGCCTGCACGCTGGGGTGTGTGTGGTGGCTGTTGGGTGCGGCTACTAAGCCAATGGTAGTGCACCGCCGCCGGTCCTCACCTACGATAACCTCCCTCCCCTCTACTCTTTTCCCTTCTGCGCATATACTCGGTGGTGGCTAAATGGTGCCCTAGTGATGCTATGTCATTTGATTGATTACGTGTTGACTCTAAGTGGTGCCCTAGTGATGCTATGTCATTCGGTTGATTGCGTGTTGACTATGGACTATGAATGGTTTACTTTTGAGAATTTGATGCTATTACTGAAAATGGATGGTGGGCTACCTTTGTCAGTTGATTGTCGAGTTGCTTTTGCTTTGGGAAGGAATGAAAGCTTGTTTTTGGCGGTCACTTTCATGGTCAGCTATGTGCCAACTGGCCGTGGCCGCCTCCTACGACTTGATGTCCTGTGGCCTGACTTGTTACTCCTGTTGGCTTGCCTTGGTTCCTCCATGCGAGGGTTGATGTTCGCAGCTATGGGTTTTGGACTAGGGATGGGAGGAGGAAGGAAAAGAGAAGTTGGCTTGCTGGTGCTTCTCCTTTCTCTCTTTTTCTATGTGGCTGGTTTTGTGGCTTCACTCTGTTGCTGTGTCGTGCCCTCTCGAAGTGTTGTGCTATCTTTACTGTACCATGTGGGTTGCTGTTGATATTTTGGTGACTAAATGGAGTTTTGCTTGTCTTGCTTGCCTTGCTGGCTTCGGCCTTTATCACCATGTTGTGTTGTGTAGTCCAGAAGCCCCTTGCTGTCCTTACTGTTGTTGTGTGGACTACATGTGGATGTTTTGGTTGGTTGGTTGATTTCCATGGTCTTTGGTAATACTCCAGGTTTGTTTAACGCCGAGTGATGACCCTATGGTTGTGAGAGGTGCCGACTGGCTCCTGGACGGTCAAGTATCTCTCTGAACGCACTACCCTACCCGAAAATAACCTCTAGGGCTTTGATGACAATTTCTTTCTCTTTCTCTAATTTGCTTAATTCATTCTTCGCTTTCCTTTTCATTCTTTCCCACGGGTATTATAATATATTAAATTAAATCATTTCTATACAAATTCCAATGAACAATACCAAAATAACTAAAATTTAGAATATAAATTAAATGAAATTATTTCCATACAAATTCGAATGAATATACATAAATAACTAAAACTCCCTATACTGATTAGGCACTCCAAGGAAATTTCCACATTATTGGATTTCAATCTGGTGAACGTGAGTTGTAACTACTTGGATTAAAGGAAAGAGTGCATGTTAAGCACAATATGAAATACAAAATAAAAGGTTACGAAAATTAGCAATTTTATTTCCATATAAATTCCAAGGTAAAATATCTGAATACCTGACTTTCAGAATAAAAACTAACAGTTGGATTTGTATATGAATTTCAACCTAAAACCGTAATTCGGAATTTAGAACTTTTGTTCTTTTAGTACATCATGTATGACGGTGAGATGCTTTTCTTTATTGACTGTCATCACCTAATTTTTGTGTTAGTCAGGAGAAAAAGGGAAATAGCTAACCATTGATTTCGTAATTAGAATATGTAGAGGAACCAAATTAGGTTAAAAAAATACTATGCCAACTATCAGTATTGACTTGGTGTATATCATTTCGTTAATTAGGGAGCACTTGCTATTCTTTGTAGAACTTGGACGTGTTCTCAATAATTGGAAGTAAGTTAATATCAAAATTAGATTAAGTTAACATCGAAATTAGATTGTACTTTCTACTCTCAATAACTTTTACATCAAATACTATTTTCAGTTTTTAACTCCGATTGATTCGTCAACAACTTCTGAAATAAACGAGCAACAAGAAAAGAAGCTCGCAGTTCATAATATTCAGGTACTGGATCAACATCCAGTGTTAAATACCTCCGTTGCAAACTGCTAGTGTTATAATATGATATTTACAAGCACGTGTCAAAAATATATCATTATTGATTGACAAAAGAGACGCCATTTTCATTTCTCTCACGTATAAATGATACAACAAAAGGGGTAAAAAAAATCACTCTACAGTTATCTGCAACACAGTGGTGAGCCTAGGTTTTCTATATCTCCTCAACAACAGCGAGGAACATACTACACTAACAGAAGAGAATGCCATGCAAGCGCCGGCCAGCCACGGTGGCATTTGCAGGCCGGTGAAGGGGAAGAGTGCGCCGGCAGCCACAGGGATGGCGACGATGTTGTATGCCATGGCGAAGAAGTAGTTCCACCGGATTCGGCTGAATGTCTTCCTTGAGAGGTCGATTGCTGTGATGACGTCTTCAAGGTTGTTCCGCACCAGCACGTAATCTGCCGCCTCGATGGCGATGTCCGTGCCTGCACCGATGGCCATCCCTACATCGGCTGCTGCAAGGGCTGGGGAGTCATTGATGCCGTCTCCAACCATTGCAACGACGCTCCCATCCTTTTGGAGGGAGCGAATGACGTCGGCTTTTCCGGCGGGCATAACCTCAGCTCTCACATCTTCAATGCCAACCTGCAGAAGCACAATAATCTCAAGACAAGGTTGTATGAAAGGATCAAACGCAGATGCTAGTACTAAAAGTCTAAAACATGATAATTCCTAACGACCTCCTTTGCAACTGCTTGTGCAGTCCTCCAATTGTCCCCTGTGACCATAACTGGAAAAACACCCATCTTTTTTAGGCCTTCTACAACTACAGCAGCTTCCCTTTTCAAGGGATCTGTTATCCCCATTAAGCCAATGAAGTCGCCATCATATGCTACAAGAATGCCTGTCTTTGCGTTCAGTTCCAGGTCTACCAAGAAACTTTCAGCTTCTTCAGGAATGTTTACTCCACCTTCAGTTACCAAAGTACGGTTGCCCACCTACATAAACATTTAAGCACCAAATAATCAGATTTACGCAAGCATAGCAACCTATAAATCAAACCCTATCCTTCAGTTATTTAAGAGACAGTCGAGGATAGCTGACTCACCAAAATTTTCTTCCGATTGATGAAACACTGAACCCCTTTGCCAGGCAAGGCAGAAAAATCTGCGACTTCCAGGAGCCACTGAGAAAATATCTCTTCTTTTCTTTTCTTAATGTCATCTTTTGATGATGGGAGTTCGCCAAAGAAATGGAAATGAAATGCATAATCCAAGATAGCTTTTGCAAGTGGATGTTCACTGCTTGCCTAATTACAGGAAAAGAACAGAATAAGATTGCCATGTAACCCATGTTTGAACTTTGCTGCGGATAAGCATAAAAGGTACTCTTAATGCCCTAGGAAAATATTTGGCTTACCTCTGCAGATGCTACCAAAGTGAGGAAGTCTCCAAGATCCATTCCTGAGAATATCTTTGTTGTTGTTACAGTAGCCTTTCCTTGTGTCAGCGTCCCAGTTTTATCAAAGATAACATATTTTACATTCTGAGCCCTCTCCAACGCATCTCCACCCTTTACAAGTACCCCATGATTAGCCCCAACTCCAGTGGCTACCATAACAGCAGTGGGTGTTGCCAGACCAAGAGCACATGGACAGGCAATCACCACAACAGAGATGGAGAACATGAGGGAGAAAACAAAGCAATTGCTAGTTTCAGCAACCCACGAATTTGGATATGCTCCCAACCATCCACATACAAACCTAGAAAAGTCAATAATGCATGATTGAGAA
The DNA here is from genome assembly GCA_017311315.1 of Dendrocalamus latiflorus. Taxonomy (NCBI): domain Eukaryota; kingdom Viridiplantae; phylum Streptophyta; class Magnoliopsida; order Poales; family Poaceae; genus Dendrocalamus; species Dendrocalamus latiflorus. The sequence goes on along the minus strand of CM029639.1, from coordinate 46,092,942 downwards.
ACTTGAACACTGGTACCCATAGTCCTGACCTCAAACAGGTGTATGAAACTTACCACGCAAAGAATGTCAGGAAGGACAAGGTGATGACAATAGGAACAAAAATGCTAGCCACCTAAAAAGAACACACATAGTGTCAGCATTCACAACAAGTAATGGCAGTCGTAGGGATGTATAGTGTCAGCATTCACAACAACTAATGGCAATTGTGGGGATGTATAAAAAGCAAAAGGCCACTGCATGCGAAAAAGGATGTATAAATCCCCAAGATAACTTCACTGACTCCAACTAATACAAAAATTGTATTAAAAAAATCATACCAGATAACAAGCTGCTTTCTACTATTTCACAAAAAAATCAACCAGGTCATGCCAGGTAACAGGGAATGCAAACTTATGTATGAAATCTGCCACAAGTAATGTACCTTCCTCTACAAGACACTTAAATTACAAATAAGCACATAAGGTCAATATTGTTTAACTAGTACATCAGTTCAGAAGTATAATTAATTTGCCCAAAACAATGCTTTACATATTTAAGATAGGAACAGAGATAATTTTCATAACTCGGAAAATTTACAAATAGACAAATGTACTCACATAATCAGCAAACTTCTGAATAGGGGCTTTAGACATCTGGGCAGTCTCAACCAGAGAAATTATCTGGCTCAAAACTGTCCCTGATCCTACTTTAGTCGCTTGTATATGAAGGATGCCATGTAAGTTTATTGTGCCTCCAATTACTACACTGGATACTTCCTTGGAGATAGCCATAGATTCACCAGTTACCATACTTTCATCAACATGGCTTGCACCCCAAATGACAACACCATCAGCAGGAACCTTTGAACCAGGCAGCACTTTTATGACATCACCAGGTTGGATTAAGGATGCATCAATCTCCTTCTCGCCAGCATATTTTCCTTCTGAATTCAAGGGCAGTGCTAAGAATTGATGTGTGCAACTACAGAGATAATACCTTAAGAGCATGTGTGCAAGGGTGCAATTCTAAGTAATCGATTAAGGAAAAAAACACAAAGATACTATATGAAAATAACTTGGATATGAGCTCTCTAAAACTGCTAATCATTATTGCTGTACGCATGCTAAGCATTGTACAGTACGAATCAGATACCTTTGTCTTTCAGAAGCAAAAGGGCTGTAGCAGGGACAAGCTCTACAAGCTTCTTTATAGCATCTGATGTCTTTCCTTTAGCAAGCACCTCCAGATACTTCCCAAACAGCACAAATGTAATTATCATTGCGCTTGTCTCAAAATATATCGGAGGATGAAATCCAGTGAATGCCCCATAAAGAAGCGCACAAACAGAGTATGCATATGATGCAGTGGTGCCAAGAACAACTAATACATCCATATTTGTAGAGCCATGTCTCAGGGCCCTATAAGCTGCAACATAGAATCGGTTGCCAACAACAAACTGTACTATGCTCACCAGTATCCACTTCAGCAAATCTCCTATACGAAATGGCCCACAGTGCATGAGTAGGAATGAACTAATGAAAGGTATGCGAGGGCATACCATGCGCATAAAAAATACAGGAATCTGTTGCAAGGAAACCAGTGGAGAGAGTCAGTATGCAGGTAACACAACAACATTCATATTAAATTGTATTTTACTCCCTTTAGTTCACAAAAACATGTCGTTTTGGAATACGTACAGTCAAACTTTTGAAACTTTAGCTATCGATATCTTTTTAGATATTTAGATTGGATACATGAAAATCATATGTGTGGATTCGTCTCGAGAAGTACTTTCATAATATTATAATTTTATTAGATTTCATAAATATATTACAATAGAAATTAGAGGTCAAAGCTGTGTTTTGGGGACTATGTCGATATCCAACGACATGTTTTTGTGAACTGGCGAAAGTATATTAGTAAGAATATGGCATGACAGCAGTTGTCTAAGGGCATGCTGACACGTCAGATGGGTCTGCTATTTATATATACAGTGACAACTATGACAAGAGTATGACTATTAGCAGAAAATATACGCTGAATTAAAAATAAGATGAAAACCATAAACCTCTACAATAGCAGGGGAAAACAAACTTACACTTAGGAATAAGCTAGAGCGAAGAAGATGGAGCATTTTGGAGGCCTCTTGTGCATCATTTGAAGCACTCCGTATGTATGGATTTTGTACATGGGCTTTCAGTCTGCCATTGCTTTCCATCTCAATGGTATCCACAATTGATCTCAGACCAACAACCTCTGGATCAAATACAATTTCAACTTCTGCATGTGCAAATTTTACATCAAACTGCTGCAAGCCTTCTGTTTTCTTCAGGATATCATGCAATACATCTATATCTCTCTCGGTATGCAGTCCTGTCAGACCTAACAAAACCTTGTCTTGCTCACTACTTTGTAACAGTGCAGCTTCAAAACCAGCATCCTCGATAGCCTGCACAATTTCATCTTTGCTAATGGCAGTCGGATCATACTCGACTTCCCCTAATGAGGTCGCTAGTGCAACAACTGCTCTTTTAACACCTGGCAACTTCTTTAAGATCCCCTCAACTGAGTTCACACAGGCAGCACAAGTCATTCCCCCTATCCTAAATTGGCCTGACAAAGTCTTCTGCGGCTTCGGCTGAGAAACAGAATAGTCTGGAAGGATTTCCGCTTCGAATCCAGCATCTTCTATTGCTTCTACGATGTCTTCTTCCTGCATGCAACAAGCTTTCAACATAGAACTAAAAGACTGAATACATCTTAATTGAACAGTCCCTGTCAGGACCATTTCCGAGACTTAAAGTAAAAGCAAATTAGTTGAGAAGAAAATGTTGCAGACTGGCAACATAGAAAATGACATCTAATTTCTGTGGAGATTGTTTGCAATTGCAAGTTATAGTACTGCTACTTCGTAGGATTGCTCTTGAACCGGTTAAATTTTAGCTACTTTAACTGGGGCTGCAACTTCGCACCTTTACAATTGGTACTACGAACATATCCCCATTTTTTTTTGTTTAAGCGTGGTTGTAATCCCCATGATCATCAAACCCACTAGAATTGCCTCCAAACAGAGGAAAGTATGATGAAACCCGAATACAACAACAGCAGCTGAGGGGGAAAAAATCATCACTTCGCTACGCATCCTACAAATTCAATTCACACCACAAATCGTTTCGGATTGTTGCATCGGAACCGTCAGATTTGAACAAGAACAAACAAGCAAAAATCAAGCAGCTCCTATAGCACTAATTTGCCACCAAAGATAAGCAGCTCGCCAATTAAGAGTCGTTTCATTTCCCATCCTAACTACCTTAACCGACGAACCGCAGCTAAATTTCCCGCCTTGAGCTCCGCAATTCAGCAGCGCATCGCCAATACTACGCCAAAATCCACCCAATTCCGCAGCTACAGCGCTCCTAGAATTCGCCGCGAGGACGCGACAACCACATCTCCTGTGCGCGCGAGGCGAGGCAAGGGGGCAGGGGAGGGATCACGGAGGCAACCCACGGACCTTGGCGAGCGCGGGGTCGAAGACGACGTGGGCGCGGCTCTGCAGCAGCGACACGGCGGCACGCCGCACGCCGCGGCGGGCGGATACGGCGGCCTCGACGGCGCCGGTGCAGGCGGAGCACGTCATGCCGGTGACCCGCACCTGAACCCGCCGCACGCCCGCCTCCTCCTCCCCCGGCCCCGCCGCCTCCTCGTCGTAGGAGCCCAGCAGCGCCACCTCCTCCATCTCGTCGTCAATACCGCCGGCGACAGCCGTCAGCTGGAGGGCCATGGCCGTCAGAGACGGACGAGGAGGCAATGTTCAGGAGGGGAATGGGAAGAGCCAGGAGCCGCGGGGAGGGGCCGGCTGTAATAAATAATAACGGAACGGAGAGAGGCGAGGGGGCGATTTGAGATTGCGCGCGGAGTTCGAGGGGGTTTCCGCATATACGCCACTGTTTTGTTCGTTTGGTAGGTAGGCGGCATCCGGGGGTGTCAAGCTGGCCGTTTACTTTTAACGACTTGTTGATCGGAGCGGGTGCTAATAACTCCATGGTTTTACTTGGTCTTGGCTTGACTCCGCCGTTGGTTTTACTACGTCATTTGAGCCAGCCTCGTTTGTTTACGTTTAAAGAGTATTGCTATACAACATTTGATTATTTTTTAGGATAAAAATAATTAAATTGATCTAGAACGTTAGATCTTTATCTAACGGATCTACCCATACAAACCTCCCTCCAAAAAAATGACCCCCTCAAAAAAAATGATCTAGGGCGTTGGATCTCCATCTAACGGCTCAAAATCTGACTGTTTTTTTCCTAAAAAATAGTCAAATGCTGTATAGACACTCCCTACATTTAATTATGTTTTGTCTTGCCTACTTTTAGTGCTTTCATCATTTTTCTGATTCTAGGGAAGACATACACCACTCCATGAACACACATACACCAAACTCGAATACATACCCAAGCACACGCTTAGAAATACGGAGAGGCTGGAGACCACGATCTGCAAATGTTACTTTTGTCTCCACGCACAAAACATACTTTCGTCATTGGCCATGCTTCCATCTGTCTGGATGCAAATGTTACTTTTGTCTGGGACGACGGAGGAGGAGGCTTCGAGAACTCGATCTTGATATTTCCAAAGCTTGCGCAGAGGTGGACCTAACGGTGGGTTAAGTGGGGCCGGCGCAGACTCTACTGTCGGCGTCACCGTGGGTTTGCAAGAGATGGACAAACAAATATTGTATAAATATTTTTGAATCAGAAAATATTGTATAACGCTTTGACGATAATAGAATCAGAAAACGCTTCTAAGCCATGAAGAAACATAGAGTGACATTGCCTCGTACTCGTATTATTGAATGCTAATACTTTAGTGATATGTTACATTCTTTTTTCAATGCATATAACTATTTGCAAATCATAATTTATGATTGCATAACTAACTATACTAATTTTGATGTACTAGTAGCTATTTACATATATTTATGGGCTTGTAACACCTCCAGCTTAATAAAAGCCTAGAATGTCACCCATCACTACTACCACTATCAAATTTAACCAATAATTACACATTACCAATAACAAAGCTTCAAGAATAATCATACAACATAATTATAAACAAAAATTTCAGCTACACGGTAATCCACAAATTAAACTTAGGATGAACTAAATAATTACTAAGATAAATCAATTATAAAACTAAACCAATGAACACATCAAGTAGCAATATTATGAACCAAAAAGAGCTAAAGCAAACAATATATTAACTAATATTCGTATCGATAGTACTTAATTATTTATGACAATAAGTAATAGATCACTAGGTGGAGTGAAGAGCTCTAAAAGTGCAAGATCATATGTTCTATTTTCACCCATATATGTAAAGTAAGGGTGAGTCAACGACCCAGCAAGTACACAATAGAATAATAAATGAGGCAACAACATAGTTATCATTTCATGTCCATTCACCATTTACTCAATTTCACATATCCATTCTCATGTCTCAATATCTTATCTATCTTTTTCATTAATATAATGCACATGTCTCAATTTATTTTTTGCTTATCCTGGTATAGCAGAGTGTCACATCCGACGGTGTCCATTCAAGCTCGCCCTTTTCATGCGGGGACTTCAAGCCCATCATTTTTTATACGGAGACTATATGCCTATCCTTTACATATAGGGACCTCACCTCACTCCCTTAGGTCATATCTTTCTATCATGAATGCTCAACCTTCTCTTCCCTTCTCCCTCCTGACCTTTGCTCTGAAGCTGCTCTGACCAGTCACTCCCTTCCTTCTCTTCTGGTACCAGATAAGAAAGATAGCAACATGCAGCAGCTACAGTAATGACATGCACATGCAGTAATAGTGGCAATGACATGCACATGCAGTAGCAACGCAAGCAAATTATCTAGTCACCGCATTGCTACCACATGCACGTGTACTAACCGGGCGATGGCGATGGCGTTGGCTTTCATGTTGTAACAGCCTAATTATTTATTTCAAAATTTTTAGTGGAATTTTTTTAAATTTTAAATAAAAATCTGTGTTATTTAGTAGCCTTAATTTTGAATTTTGATTTGCCTTGTCTTTCTGTTTTAAAAGTGCCATTCTTTTGAAAAGTAATTTAAGTAAAAACATAAAAATATAATTAAATAAAGAATATTTTGAATTTCTATAAAAGTCATATTTCAAATTAATTAGTTGAACTTATTTGGCTTTTATCTAGATTTTCTCTATTTTTTGGAGCTTAAAATCTGTTTTTATAATTAAAAAGTATTTTCAGTATAAAAATTAAAGACCAAACTAAGTTATCAATATTTTTCCCAAGTCACTGGCCACCGCCATATCCGCCACCTTGCCACCGGGAATCACCTCCCTTATCCCTTCCTTCCTTCTTCCAGTCATCACGTGTCTTAATCTCTTTTCCCATATTCCCTTCTTTTCCCATGCGCCCTTCCTTACTTCCTCTCTCTTTCCTTCCGCCAGCCGTGAATTACGGTGAGAAATTCCTGGAGACATGCTCCCCCTCCGCTGCTATAAAACCCTTCCCGAGCACCCTCTAGCTCCCCACCGGCCCTCCTAGCCTCATATCCCTACCCCGCAAGCCTATCGCTCTGGCGTCGTTCCACACTCTCTTCGAGTGTTGGCGGAACTCCGATGAGCCCCTCCGGTCGAGTCAAGCAGAGCCAATCCTCGTCGATGCCACGATGAGCTTAACCACACCATCACAATCACCGCCCCCCCCCCCCCCCCCCCCTTTCGCCAAGCTCGAGAGCCACCTGAGTCTGAGCTACCGCCGCCGCTCCTTTACGTTGCCCACCACCTCTGACTGCCGCTGAGCCTCGCAACAGGGTAAGACGGACTCGCTAACACCTCCTCTCTCTCTCTCTCGTCCACTCCTTACTGACCACTGCCGAGCATCAGTGCACTAGCAATCGCCATCCCCATGTGCCACCGCGCCGGTGAAGCCACTCACGACCGTAGCTACTTCACCACCAACCATGTTATTCCAACCATGTTATTCCAACTGGTGCCGCTTCAACCACCAACCACATTGTTCCAACCATTGCTGCTTCGACTACCGACCACGTTGTTCCAACTGTTGTTGCTTCAACCACTGACCACGTTATTTCAATCGCTGCCGCTTTGACCACCGACCACTCTCTACAAACTTCGATCACCGACCACTCTTTATAGCCTTCGACCACCAACCACACACTGTAGCTTACGCCCACCGATTATGCACTGTAGCTACGAGCACTTTTCCTTCACAAAAACAATTCCAAAAAATTCTTTTATTTAATTTATTTAGAATTCAAACTTTCAGGAGCCCGTTCTCCTTTATCCTAACTTTGATTGAGCCCGTTCAAGTTTCTAAATTCATAAAAAATTTCAATCTGTCTATTTATACTCTTCTTTTTAATATTTAGAGTTTATTTGAATTTATTTGGATTTTATTTGAGTTTGGTGGGTTATTTTCACGTGTAGACTACGATGATTCAGAAGAGTTCTTGTCGTAGGGGTGGCCCCCACCTAAACCCAGCAGGCCTGGTAGGAGATTATAAGGCCCAGAATAGGCCATGTGTAATGCCAGATGTAAGGGTATAACTGTAAAAGCACTCCTCATGTGTATATATATATGAGAGTAAGCCATGGGGAGGACCCAGGCCATTACACTTATCCTCATCACTCTCCACTACCATCTCTCTCTGTTTGGTCTGTAGCCACAACAGTTGGCGCCGTCCGTGGGGAGGACAGGACAAGCCTGAAGACCGAAGAAGAAGGATGGCACCGAAAAAAGCTTCTTCAGCGGCGGCGAAGGGAAAGAAGGCGGCCGGGCCGGAGCGTCGTATGAGTACCAGGGCTTCGGCATCGGCAGCGGCGGACGCGGGTGGCGACGCAGGCGCGGTGGCCGAAGACGCCGACGTTCGCGCGGTGACGACCAACCTCGTCACCGGCACCGCGACGACCAACCTCGCCACCGGCAACGCGACGATCGCCCCCGTCACCGGCACTGCGACGACCCGCCCCGTCACCGGCGTTGCGGGGACGGACCCCGCGGCCGGCCCCGCGGTCGAAAACTTCGACGCGGGTGCGGCGACAACCGACCCCACCGACGCAACGACAGCCGACCTCGCCGCCCCCACTGCAACCCTCGCCGGCGACGCGGACCGGGCGGTCCGAGGTAGCCACGACGGAGCGACCGGCAGCTCGGGACCTCGCGACGCGGTCGTCCCCGTGCCGATCCGCCCGTCGGGAGTACCGGCGACCCCGCCTGCACCGGCGATGGAAAGTGCCCTGCTGGCGGCTCTCAACGCGTTCCAGCGGGAGCTAGGGGACCTTCGCGGAGCCGTCAGAGATATACAAGAGGCTCGGAGTCAGCAGGTCGCGCCAGTAATCGCGTCCGAGCCCACGCCGGAGAGGGCGGACAGTCGCGAAGCCCCCACGTCTAGCCGCGTGCCGCTGCGGCGCGTGGATCCGGAGTCCCCGCTTTCGGCGGGGCTGCAGCAGGCGGCATGGCCCGAAGACTTCAAGTTTCCTAGCGCCATCGACTCGTACAAAGACGACACGGACCCCCGGGAGTTCGTGCGCGTATACGAAACCGCGATCGAAGCCACGGGCGGAGACGACACCACGAAGGCAAAGGGACTCCCCCTCGCGCTACAAGGAGTGGCGCTCTCTTGGTTTTTTACCATAGAGCCGGGCTCCATCTACGCGTGGGAGCAGCTCCGCGTCCGCCTTCACAACAACTTCCAAGGAAACTACGTCGACCGGGTCGACGCGGATCAGCTCTTTGCCGTGAAGCAAAAACCCTCGGAGAAGCTCCGGGACTACTTCAAACGCTTCGCCAAGATTCGATGTCAAGTGAAAGACGTCAACGAGACCACCATCGTCAATGCAGCCATACAGGGCCTTCATCCGGACCCGATGGCCGAGTACAATGCGCGAAAGCCAATCAAGACAGTGGCGAAGCTCTTCGACAAGATGGAAGAATATGCCAGGGCGGAGGAAGACGCGCGGCGAAGGCAAGGAGACGACTCCGACACCAACCAGGCCAGAGCCTCGGCAAAAGCCGAAGATCCGCCGAAGGGCGGTTCTTCGAAGGGAAAGCGTAAGCAGGAGTCGTCCAGGGACGCGCCCGACTGCAGGGACAACTCGCATAAGGAGTCGTCCGATCAGCCCAAGTGCGGCCAGCAGAGGTCGAGGCGAAACCGGTACGTCCTCGACATCGAAGGCGGGTCCGACGAGGGCGCTCCAGCGGGCCGAGGCGGCCGGGGGCGCCGTGGCTGGGGGCGCGGCCGTGGCAGGGGCCGCGACGATAAGGGTCGTGGAGATTACGACGACCAGCATCAGGGACTGTGGTGCGTAGTCCACGGCCGCGGCAATCATGATACCCGCGCCTGCACCTCCATCGCGGCGTTACGCGACAGCGTCGCCAGGGACAGGAACCCGGAGGCGCGCCCGCCTGCGGTGGCCCACGTCCAATTCCCGTACGAGGCCCCCATGCAGGTACAGGCGCAAGGGATGCAACCCCAGGAAGGCACCCTACGGATCCAAGCTCACGTACAGCAGCCTCGGGAGGGCCTCCTGTCGTTGCAGGCCTCGGAAGCAACCTACCGCAGGGTCATTAATGTCATATCCGGAGGCTCTACGCTGGAATTCGCCTCGGCACGGCAGCAAAAGGCCTATGCGCGAAGACTACATCACGTGGCGGCATACCCAGCGCAAGCACCGCCGGATTGGGCGCAGCACGAAGTTGCATTCACACCCGACGACGCCCAGGGTGTGGATTTCCCTCATCAGGACCCCCTGGTCATCCGGGTCACTATCGCGGGATGCGACGTGGGGCGTGCCTTGGTGGACGGCGGTAGCTCCGCGAACGTACTGTTTGCGGCGGCCTTCGACCAGATGGGGATCCCTCGAAGCCGCCTAGGGCCCTCGGGAATCCCACTGCAGGGCTTCGGGGGACAGCCCCTGCGGGCGCTGGGCCAAATTAGTCTTCAAGTCTCCTTCGGCCGAGATGACAATGTGCGGACCGAAGATGCCACCTTCGACGTGGTCGACCTTCCGTACCCCTATAATGCCATCTTAGGGCGCCCAATCCTCAACTCCTTCGGCGCGGTACCGCATCATGGCTATCTATGCATGAAGGTCCCGGGTCCCCGGACCATCATCACCGTCCGAGGCGACCAGGATATGGCCCGGCGCATCGAACCAGGTACCAGGTGCTCGCACCGCGAAGTCCAACGGCGCTCCTAGAGCTGGCGTCACCGCGCGGAGGTCCGTGGGGCCATTCACAGGCGCCTTGGCGGGCCCTGCAGATGTCTAGCGACTAGAGGCTGCGGCCGCACCAAGGGCAAACGGTTAGTATATCCACCCTTTGTACTTGCTCACCCACACAAACGGGGATGTAATGAAGATCGCCGTTTGTCGCTAAATCTCTCTTTCTCACACGCAAGTACGTGGTGAAGGCGTGCGCAGGCTTAGCCAACGCGCGCGTTCCCGCAGCACAAAACAAAGTCGCACGTTCGCGTGTGCACTCGCCGTAGCCAAAAGGTGACGGGCCTGAGTATAAACAAAGACGCACGTCCGCGTGTGCACTCTCCGTAGCCAGGGGTACGGGACTAAGTATAAATCGAAGTCGCACGTTCGCGTGTGCACTCGCCGTAGCCAAAAGGTGACGGGACTGAGTATAAACAAAGACGCACGTCCGCGTGTGCACTCGCCGTAGCCAGGGGTACGGGACTGAGTATAAATTGAAGTCGCACGTTCGCGTGTGCACTCGCCGTAGCCAAAAGGTGACGGGCCTGAGTATAAACAAAGGCGCACGTCCGCGTGTGCACTCGTCGTAGCCAGGGGTACGAGACTGAGTATAAATCGAAGTCGCACGTTCGCGTGTGCACTCGCCGTAGCCAGGGGTACAGGACTGAGTATAAATCGAAGTCGCACGTTCGCGTGTGCACTCGCCGTAGCCAAAAGGTGACGGGCCTGAGTATAAACAAAGACGCACGTCCGCGTGTGCACTCGCCGTAGCCAGGGGTACGGGACTGAGTATAAATCGAAGTCGTACGTTCGCGTGTGCACTCGCCGTAGCCAAAGGTGACGGGCCTGAGTATAAACCAAGACGCATGCGCGCACCAGTCTACGGACTTTAAATAAGACGTAGCGTTGAGCCTAGCTCCGCACGCACCAGTCTACGGACTTTAAATAAGACGTAGCGTTGAGCCTAGCTCCGCGCGCACCAGTCTACGGACTTTAAATAAGACGTAGCGTTGAGCCTAGCTCCGCGTGCACCAGTCTACGGACTTTAAATAAGACGTAGCGTTGAGCCTAGCTCCGCGCGCACCAGTCTACGGACTTTAAATAAGACGTAGCGTTGAGCCTAGCTCCGCGCGCACCAGTCTACGGACTTTAAATAAGACGTAGCGTTGAGCCTAGCTCCGCGCGCACCAGTCTACGGACTTTAAATAAGACGTAGCGTCGAGGTCCGCCTCCGCACGCGCGAGTCTCCCGACTATAAAGAAGATGTAGCGTCGAAGTCCGCTTCCGCACGCACCAGTCCACGGACTTTAAATAAGACGTAGCGTCGAGGTCCGCCTCTGCATGCGCGAGTCTCCGGACTATAAAGAAGACGTAGCGTCGAAGCCCGCTTCCGCACGCACCAGTCCACGGACTTTAAATAAGACGTAGCGTCGAGGTCCGCCTCCGCACGCGCGAGTCTCCGGACTATAAAGAAGACGTAGCGTCGAAGCCCGCTTCCGCACGCACCAGTCCACGGACTTTAAATAAGACGTAGCGTCGAGGTCCGCCTCCGCACGCGCGAGTCTCCGGACTATAAAGAAGACGTAGCGTCGAAGTCCGCTTCCGCACGCACCAGTCCACGGACTTTAAATAAGACGTAGCGTCGAGGTCCGCCTCCGCACGCGCGAGTCTCCGGACTGTAAAGAAGACGTAGCGTCGAAGTCCGCTTCCGCACGCACTAGTCCACGGACTCTAAATAAGACGTAGCGTCGAGGTCCGCCTCCGCACGCGCGAGTCTCTGGACTATAAAGCAAGGCAAACCGCGGAGGTCCGCCTCCGCATACGTCAGTCTACGGACTGTCCGCTCTAAGGAACCCTGGCGCAGCTACTTCGCCAACGGTGGCATCAACACACAACGCATATCCTAAAATGCCAGGAAGTTTGCATACCGGAAAAACCACATGTACAAAGGTCCGGCAACATCCCGGCCGCTCTAAGCCGCTACCCCGCGGGTTCGTCCTTAACACGCGCTAAAGCTGGGGCCTCACTCGAAGAAGGCCGGCTCGCCCAAAAGTCAAGCGACTCTTCGGCCCTTCGCCAGCGTTGAAGGCGTCGCCGGGTTGAAAGGTCAGCCGTGCGAAGCCGGTCCCAGCAAGGAAGCTGCCCGGGATATAGGCGAAAGTCAGAATGCAGGCAGCAAGTGTGTACTTTATTCGCAAAGACAAGGAACAGTACAACGCACGCCTACACCTAGGCACCACGGCGTCAGATCTGCGGGTTCCCGGCGCCTTCGGAGGGCCCAGCGCCGCCATCGTCGCGTCGAGGGACCCCGTCCAGAAATTGGTCGAGGCTCCCCGTCCCGTAGAGCGACTTCCGGAGCTCGATCCGTACAGCCTCCGCCCCAACGTGACCCCAGATCCGGTCGAAGAAGGGCCCGAGGGCACGGAGAGCGGCGCGGACGGCGCCGGACATTACTCCGGCCCCGCCAGGTATCTCCAGCTGGGGGTCATCCAGCCCGGTGACGTGCGTACAGCCGCGGTGCTGGAGGAGCGCGCACACCAAGCAGGCCGAAGTGTACGCGCAGTGGGTGCCAAAGGACGTCGCGGCGCTGCGCGCGACGTTGGCGGCATCCCCGACCCAGCGGAGGGTCCGAGACAACTCCTCCGGGCCAAAGCCGCGCTCTGGCACCTCGGTTACCATCCATTGAAGATGGCTCTCCAGCGCTTGCATGGCGTCCCACGCAACCACCGAGGCGTCGCCCAGTGTCCGGTTGCGCTCCGCTAGAGTCAAGGCAAGCTCGACTTTTTCCTTCTATAGCGCGGCGACCTGCTCCAGGAGCCCGTCCCGCTCCGCCGCGAACTTTTGACTTGGGCGCCAGCCTCCGCTGCCACCCGTTCGAAGGGTAGGGGACGGAGCGCGCGCGTCTACTTCGACTAGGCGCCAGCTTCGCTGCCACCCGTTCGAGGGGTGGGAGACGGAGCGCGCGCGTCTACTTCGACTAGGCGCCAGCTTCGCTGCCACCCGTTCAACGGGTAGGGGACGGAGCGCGCACGTCTACTTCGACTAGGCGCCAGCTTCGCTGCCACCCGTTCGCAGGGTAGGGGACGGAGCGCGCGCGTCTACTTCGACTAGGCGCCAGCTTCGCTGCCACCCGTTCGCAGGGTAGGGGACGGAGCGCGCGCGTCAACTTCGACTTGGGCGCCAGCCTCCGCTGCCACCCGTTCGACGGGTAGCGGACGGAGCGCGCGCGTCTACTTCGACTTGGGCGCCAGCCTCCGCTGCCACCCGTTCGAAGGGTAGGGGACGGAGCGCGCGCGTCTACTTCGACTAGGCGCCAGCTTCGCTGCCACCCGTGCGACGGGTAGGGGACGGAGCGCGCGCGTCTACTTCGACTAGGCGCCAGCTTCGCTGCCACCCGTTCGGCGGGTAGGCGACGGAGCGCGCGCGTCTACTTCGACTAGGCGCCAGCTTCGCTGCCACCCGTTCGATGGGTAGGGGACGGAGCGCGCGCGTCTACTTGGACGGAGTGCGCGCGTCTACTTCGACTCGGCGGCAGCTTCGCTGCCACCCGTTCGAGGGGTGGGGGACGGAGCGCGCGAGTCCACTTCGGCGGGGCGCAGCAAAGACGGGGGTCTTGTCCTGCGAAATCTACCTCATTTTCCTTAACAGGCCACCTACAGCGCATCAACATACAAGGTAATGCCGGCGGGCTCCCTCAGGAACACCGACTGTAGGTAGGCCTATTAAGAAAAACAGGGCAGACCTCGCTGTCGCCTATGGAAGCGCAGTGCGGGATCAGGAAGCGCGGCTGGCTGTCGATAACCGGCGCTGATCAAGCTCCCAGGAAAAATAGACCTCCTTCTGTGCATCAACATTCCCCAAGCCGCTCAGCGTCACCCAGGAATGTTGATGCACGGCAGGGGCCCATTTTAGGGGAACAGCTTCTATCACAATATACGAAGGAGCAACGCCTCACCAGCGCCATATATATACCCCAGTCAGCAGGGGAGCCAACCGGCGGAAGGCCAATCGGCAGAAGTCCAACTGCCGGAAGTCCGCCGCCATATTAATGATCACGACGCCTCAACGCCCGCACCGCGCCAAGCACGCTGCACCACGTGGACGCCCGGAAGTCCGAGCGTCGCAGCAGCGTGCACGCCTGCTTCGGCTACAGCGCAGCTCTGGAAGTTTGGAAAAGTTCACAGGCCGCGGGGACGGAGGGGGCCAAAGGACTCGGCAACATGGCTTCGGCCTTGTGAAGCCCTTTACCATGAGAGGCTCCTGTCGTAGGGGTGGCCCCCACCTAAACCTAGCAGGCCTGGTAGGAGATTATAAGGCCCAGAATAGGCCATGTGTAATGACATAACTACCCCCAGAGGGGATAGCCAGATGTAAGGGTATAACTGTAAAAGCACTCCTCATGTGTGTATATATATGAGAGTAAGCCATGGGGAGGACCCAGGCCATTACACTTATCCTCATCACTCTCCACTACCATCTCTCTCTGTTTGGTCTGTAGCCACAACAGTTCTACTTCAAGGATTTACATCAATTCATGAAACAAGGCAAGTTACACACCTTGACCATGTTAATATAAGTTTTCAAATAAAATTATATTTATTTAAATTATTCTGCATGCATATTTTTTATTCAACGTATTTCAATTCAGTTTTAAACTTAGTTATTGCCTACTTGTTAAATCCTCCATGATATTAATTCCCAGATACCTTGTCACCCTAGAATAAAACTTTAGTTAGCACACTAGTATGACTAGAGATTTTTTGTAGCAAATGCTTAGACATGCATAGATATAACTCTAGGTTTGTGATACCTTTTCACATAAATGATAAGTTTTTAAAATGTATTCTTGACTTCGGTGAGTTAAGAAAGTATATGAAATATTCTAAAATGAAATATAAAACTTGGTTTAAACATAGACAAGTGATTAGGTGGTGGGTGCTTGCTAGCATACGTTGTTGTTCAGTGACACAATAGTGATGCCAGGCATAAGGAGTACGTAGGATGTACCTAAGTCAATTAAGGACCGGTATGTAAGTTACTGCTACAAAACCCTATCGTGCTACCACAAGTTGGTATGAGATAGTCCTAATTGACTAATTTATGGATCCCAATCTGAATCTCGCTACAGGTTGAATGTGAGTATGGTGTAGGCCATGAGAAGTCTCACACGGCACAAGAGGGGCCCCGATCTGGTGGATTCCTTATTGGAGTGAATTCTTAGTGGAGGCGTGGCCAGATTGATGGTTTTCCATTGTAAAGGTCTTATCATAATCTCTCTGCTGCACACCTAAGGAAGTGTTCTAATCGAGTGGCAATATGAGATGATCATGTCTTATGGGTAAAGTTGTACCACCTCTACAGAGTATATCATCTATCCTAGATAGCCGTATCCACGATCATAGGCAAATTGAGTAAAGTTTTTCATGGATTAGACTTCGCTTTTTAAAATGGTTTATGAAAGGCTTATGGATGGATGAAATCTATAAGAGATCCTTTGGAAAAAATGGTCTAGGTGGAATGATCGTGGTTAGGTTAGTGTGAGGGATGGACCTACATTAACGGTATTAATTTTATTTACAATACTATTTTTACTTACTATATTAAATTCAACATTTTCGTACTTATTTACTGTATTTCTTTAAATGCTGCTTTACGCTCAAATAACCTTATATGTCTTTTTTTATTGCCTTTATCATTATATTGCATTCTTTTGTGTGACTTGTGGAGTACAAGTTTGTACTCACCCTTGCTATCTCGTCTCATAGGAGGACATCTTTGACTATGGTGAAGGCTTAGACAAGTAGGGCACGCTTTACTATCGTTTGCCTATGGGCAGGCTCAGTGGTCTTCTTCTACTTCGTTGTTTTTCTTCCACTGCAATTATTTAAATTTTGGCCTATGAGCCATGGATGTAAACTTTAGCTATAAGACCGTACTATTTTAATTAATAAAGTTTGTCATTACGCTTGGTATATATATCCCTGTTACTACTGTGTGCACTAGCTGATCTTGGACTAATGTGATTTATACAGACGATCCACGAGTTGTTGCTCCAGGGTCCGACACATGTGCGCTGGCGTGTGCTGGCGCGTGCAGCGTTCGGCCATGCGCCTGAGGAGGCCACGTGCTAACGCGTGGGCATGTTGACCAACTGGCGCATGAAGGCCAGGTGTTGGCGTAGAAAGTGACCAGTAGGTGGGCTTGTGGCTTCACGCGTGGGCACGCGTGGCAGTGACACGTGGCGCGCACTGGTGAAGGTGTTGTGTAAGCAGTAAAAAAAATTAATGGTGATAGATGGCGATGTTGAAATGCGGAGAGATCTGCTGCGGTGCCAGAAAAATAAAAGGAAAAGGTTGTTAGGGTTTTCTGGATTTGGGTTCTCCTCTTCCTCACATCTCTTTTTATTCCAACATGAGATCGACTTGGTCTCCAACTCCTCCTGTAAGACTTGTTCCAAGTAACGACTCACCTCTAAATTCCAACCATCCTGATTTTCCGTATCCCCTTTTCGCTAATTGTACATAGGTCCTTGAGAGGGATATTTTTAGAATATTACAAATATATGGTTCTATTTTATTCGGTTTGTTTATCTCATGTTAACAATGTCTTATTAGCACCATCTAAATTTTAGTTCTAAATCTGTCGCTGAGGATGCATGAACTTTAATAAAAGAGTGGCATAGGCATGAGGCTAATGATGGCAATTAGCTGTACATTATGGACAGCAAGACATGAAACACGCACTGCAATGGACTGCAAATTAAGCCTGGTTTAGAGCATCTTCAAGAGATACTCTATATGGCTCTTAATATTTAAATTTTAGAGTTGAAGGGTAATAAGTAGCTCCAACAGATTCCCAAATAGACTCTCAAAAATAGAACACACCCAAAAAATGGGCTCTCGCTCTCTACTTATAGAGGATGATCTAGGCTCCCAATACTGTTTTTCTGGTTTAGGGTATCTGTTGGAGGGAATGATTATTTTGGGACCTTATATCGTGGTAAAGATCTGTAAAAAGAGATTTAGGATGTGAATTTATTGGGCATCTCTTGGAGATGCTCTTATATATACATACATGACTGTATTTTTCTCTAGACAAATTGGCTCTTTCGAGAATCCAACTGTGAGGGTGAGCAAAATGCCATATGGCAGCATCTTCGTACATGGTAGCACTGAACCGCCCAGCTTTGGCTTGGAAAGTAAAAGGTGAAGTTCATGAGTGGATGCTACGTTTTCCATTAATTTGAAAGGAGTTGGTGCCTGACAATTTGAATAGCATGGGTGGATTTTTTAGACTAGTTTTGTTTTTTGCCTTATAATTTTTAAATTTTGTCGGTTTATGAGAGACAACATGCAGAGAAAAATAATTGTATTGATTTTAGTCGATATAGTTAAACTCGGTATAGTGTCTACTACAATCTACTTGTAGACTTTGACATAAAAAACACATGATTTAAAAGCTAGTTACTATAGTAGAAAATGATAAGCCAAAATAAAAAAAACCTAGCCTATGTTTTTCGCAAAGTGGTACATTGGCTCATACATTTTCCTCAAAGAAGTGATCAATAATAAGATCCCACAACTTGTTATCAAATCATAGTTTGATTTGCAGCAAGACATCACCAAATCCATAAGACAATAGTAACTAGTTAAGCATCGCACATACTACCAACAACAAACATTTTATGTGCTCGAAAAGTATGCAACCATGCATGCCGAACAAACTACTATACATGCATTGTTCTAGACTAGTAGTACAGTAGTTTTGTCATTAGCAGGGGTATAATGAGAAATTAGTTTGTTTTCGACACCCCACACCGTATCCATACGGCTGCTGCCTATCCTTAGAGAAAAATGCAAATATACCCCTGAAAATCGGTAAAATAAACAGACTATCCTCGTAGTGGGGATATGTGCCACCAAATAGTACTTGCACGGGGCCAACCAAACCCCGACTACCTTATGAGGTGTATATACAATTTTCCCTAGAAAATTAGAAAGTTGGACCGGATGCAAATGTTGCAGGATCTTCCAACATGGAAGAAAGCTTAAGGGCATGTTTGATTAGCATGATTATAAAAACGTAGGAATAGAAAAACACAGGATTTTGAATACTTTGGTATGTTAATTTTACAGAAAATAAAACCATAGGAATTACATAAAAGATGTGTTTGGATGCCTCACAGGAAACATACAGAAAATTTGATATTAAATGTTAATTGATTAGAGAGAAGGTGCATTAAAACTCTCAAAGGAATCACTAATATGAGGTTAGATCTCATGCTAGAATTCCTCAAAAATTATAGAAACTTTTCTTATCATATATAATTCCTTTGAAGCAACAATCACAGAAACTTTTTCTTTTGGATTGAATTCCTTAATTTTTCCTTCGAAATTCCTTTGAATCAGGTAAGCCCTCGACGAGACACTGAGGCAGGCGTGGCTTACAAGGGAAAAAGATTGCGATTGACCCCTAGCACACAACACAGACACTTCAACAAATTGTGCTCCCCGAACTGTCCATACATATGATATTTTAGCTATTTTTTTTCAAATGTAACGCTCAGATACTCATTTTTGTAAATCTAACCCTCTTATTGTGCTCGGCAACTACATACCGAGCTAGCCAGCTGAGCCACCGTTCCTCAGTAGGTCTTTGACCTGCCAAGCTATTGTAGTGCAGTAGATGATACATGCCGTCTGTCTCAGCTATTAATCTTAAAAGAGGGATTAAATTTGTGAAGATGGATATCTAAAGACCAAGTTTTTATAAAAAAAAATTATAGTGCCATATTTATAAATAGTTCTGCTTCGTGCTCCTTACCGTTGGCTCCTACCTACGTGCCGGTGCCAAGGCCCAAGCCAAAGCCAAGAACATGCACATACTAGGAACAAATATTTTCTGTGGAATCATATCGTTGGGATTTGGGAACAATGATAGGTTTTTATTTGGGCTGTGTCTGCCCACCATGAGTGAGCGAGTCGTGCAATGTTGCACCCTTCAATATTGCTGCTTAGTTTGCAGCGCTGCGTGCCTTGATCCGAACGCTAATTTGACATGTCTTCCACTACTGGCCTGTAGCGATCAAGATTTGCTTGCAGCTAAGCTATGAGCATAGCTGAAGAAAATGCGTGCTGATTTGGAGCCCTCCGTCCATGCATCTCCGGGTCTTCTAGGGTGTGTTTGGTTCGTGGAATCAAAGTTGTATCGTATATCCTGAATGAGTGGATGCAGGCTGAGTGGAATCGTATTTCAGAAAAAGAAGGTGTTTGGTTGCCTGTATGAGCGGATGCAAAAAAACTGGAGATGCTGTTTGGTTGCCTGTATGAGCGGATGCAGTCTACCAAACCTGAGAGGCTGACACGTGGGACCGCATAAGATACACTGCATCAACCCATCCAGGATGGCCAGTGAAGCTCATTTTGAGCGTATCCACCCATCCAGGATGAGGGCGTATTTTTGCATCCGCTCATACAAGCTGTATCCGCTCATACAGGCAACCAAACAGGCTCTTTCTCAGATTATACGGATCCACCCAACCAGGACGAAGGAGATTCAGGCAACCAAACACACCCCTAGAGTGCGGATGGGTACATCAGCCATCTAAAGTTCCGCCTAGTAGTCCTTGGCTGTCAGACCTAGCCAAACGAAAGGGTTTTTTAGAAAACATAAGGATCTATACACAATTTCAGAAAAGGGAAAGGCTTTTTTGTGCAAAATTGATGAGCTGGCTGCGTGCCCGGCCGGGAACTCCCGAGCATTAATATAGGGAGCATATATCGAATTGGTGTTCATGAATGATATATATTTCGGGGTTTAAGACTAGTTTTAATTTGTGCACGAGGCCAGCATGCGATGGCGATGTTTTCCTGTGTGACTTGATGATGATCCGGCCGGTAGATGTCGTCGTCATGACGCGTGCACTAATTAACTTGACATTTACACGATCCTACGTGTGCAGGCAGACGAATGTTTCGTGTCCGGCAGTATACATACATATATGTATACGTGTATATATAGAGAGCAAAAATAAATAGTTTCGATGAAAATTTTTAACTAAAATTTATTGAAGTATCTTAAAATTAGTATTTAAATATATCAAAAATGATAAAAAGATATAACATATTTATTTAAATAACATATTAGAAATAGGAGTTCATATCCCCGGGAGACATATATATATAGCTATCTTATAATCAGCAGGTAAAATTAGCTGGTGAACAAGTTTATGCTTCACGCTGACTACTTCCTCTGGTCTTATTAAAATGACATTTCTGATTTTTTTTACGGTCTATGAGATGGGACTTCGACCGTTACTTTTTTATATAATTTTGTCTTATCATATATTAATAAAATTGTAAATTTATAAACGTATTTTTAACAATAAATATAACGATATAGTTTTTATGCAGTGAACTCAGATAGTGGTCAGCCTTTAGAAAGAGTGACTGCATAGATTATAGAATGTGAGATAAAAATGTATACGGATTAGGGCATCTGTAGTGTATGAAAACAGGGGGTTTTAAGCCACCTTAAGGTCAACCTTATACATTACAGGGGTGACCTTAAGCAGGCCATAAGCAAAAAAAAGCTTAAAGCTGGTCCTCAAGCTAAAGACCTAGCCACAAGCATTAAAATACATTTTTTCTTTATCTGCCAAGTGGGACCGTCTTAAGGCCCCTTGGGTTATATACACTATGGAGTCGACCTTAGGTGGTGTTTGGATTGGGGATTTGGTGGGATGGGATAGCTCCATCCCAGGTATATGGGATGGGATAATCCCACTTTTTTTTGTTTGGATGAAGGGATAGAATGGGATCTAGTGATCCCACCTCTTGTTTGGATGGAGGAATGGAGTGGGATAGCTGCATATACTCACCGGAGAGGAAGCCGGCAGTGGAGAGAACGGCGGGGAGGACGCGCCGGGGCGGAGGCCGGAGAGGATGACCGGAGCACGGCGACGACGACGGCGACCCGAGCAGACCCGAAGCGGAGACCCGAGCAGACCCGGGAGATGGGGGAGCGGCGCGGGGAGACGGGGGAGCGACGCGGGAGATGGGGGAGCGGCGCGGGGAGATGGGGGAGCGGCGCGGGCGATGGGGGCGATGGGGGAGATGGGGGAGCGGCAGGGCGGCGCGGGCGATGGGGGGCGGCGCGGGCGATGGGGGAGCAGCGCTTGCGATGGGGGAGATGGGGGAGCGGCAGGCGGCGCGAGCGATGGGGGGAGCGGCGCGGGCGACGGGGGAGATGGGGGAGCGGCAGCGAGTGCGGGCGATGGAGGACGCGCCGGTTGGCTCGCGATGGGGAAGATGGGTTGGCTCGGTTCGCTCGTTTTTGAGGTACCAGCTCAACCCAGATTTCAACAGAATATTCTCTTTTGGGTCCAACCCATCCCACCAAGTCCCCAATCCAAACACCACCAAAAATGGGTTGGTCCCCTCCCATCCCAGGATATACCCCAAACCAAACACTACCTTAAGGTTTAAATGGAACCCACCTTAAGGTTCCTTGGGTTATATACACTACAGATACCCTTAGGGCATCTCCAATGGGTCTATAGCAGCTATCTACAAGAGAGTCCATGTCATCAACTGTCCTACGTGGAAGATATTAAATGAAGAAAGAGAACGCAGCTCTCTACAGCTCTAGAGATAGTCTATAGCGCCAAACGAGGCAGCCTTCATAAATTCTGTGTGTGCATGTAAGCATCAAATAGCTATCCTTATAGATAGTTCTTTAAAATGCTAACTTTAGTGTGTACTATATAGATGATGTGGAAGTCTTATAGTTAGTTGCTAGCTATAACCATTGGAGATGCCCTAAGCAGCAGAGCAAGTAAGGCCAGGCAGGCGGCCACAGGATCCATGCATCGGTTGCTGCACGGCACCTACGTTGCAATCTGCTCTTCCCCAAAAGAAAAACTAAGCTAGGGACAGCGCATAAATGGAGGAGGAAGAGATGGGCTCGTCTCAAACTCTCCATCCTTTCCACGGCCGCGACAAAGCCGACGAGGCCGCCGAGCCATTTGACGCTTGCTCCAGTTCTCTGCATGCAGTGTCCAAAATCAATCTCTTCTTTCTGCTGCGCGCCTACGTTTTTGCAAAACTTAAGCCATCGATATTTGTTTCGATGAATATTTACATTGAACATGTGAAAATAGTACATACGTATTTGAGAAAAGTACCTTCATAGCATTATAATTTTGTTAGATTTTATTAATATATTATAATACAAATTAGTGATGAAAATTGTTGCCTTTAAGACCATGCCAATGTCAAAAATGTAGTCCTTTGTGACCGCAGGAAGTAGCTCATTTGCTACTACGCTACTAGCATGCTAGCGTGGAATGGCTGGAAAGTGTAGACTAAAACCTCACAAGCACATCATCGTATATGAACCTTCAGAATTTGCATCATTTCAGAATTCTTACAATAATGCTTGCTCCTCTGTGATGTACACATGATACATAAACAAGTTTATCTGTAGCAGATGGCTTCCGATCTTGTGATGATGAAACAATTGTGGCCTAGCTAGGGGCTACTAGGGTAAGAGGGCTACATCCTAAGTTGGCTTTCAACTGAACAGATTCAGAGTGAGTTGGTTCAAAAAGGAATACAACACGCATCTAAAATTTGACTATATACAGACTAGGGAGACAGAGAAGTTAAGTGGTGGGCATGCAGAAAGGGGCATAGAACAAAGTGGATGCCAATCACAATGTCCTACAATGAGATTTGTTTAGAAAAAGAAAAGGGAAACATTGCTTACATATCAAGCTACAATTTTTTGTTCAGCACAAACACAAGTCATCTTTGCATCCGCTCCATTGAAAAACCACCACTTGTTTACTAAGCCAACCTAGTTACGAAATCAGGCAGTAAAACATTTGAAGTTCGTTTAACCTTTCTTTGCGCCATAAAATAATTTAGACATTATCAAACTAGACTTTAACTTGTACATCATACTCACTCATGTCACAATGAGAGTACATGTTCCCTGACACCTTAGTGGACATTTCCCTAGCAGCCTCATCACATTTTGATTCGCATGTACATTGAGCCAAAGGCCATAATCAAAGGCAGGCATGTTGTTGTCTTAAGATGGCAAGCATTCTGATTGTCCTAAGTGATTTTGGTACTAATGGTGGAAAGCAACAGGTGGAATAGCATGAGAGCAGGGGGAAAACACAGATGGTCTACCTGATTCAGAAATTCATCCAGCCTTCTAGTGTTATAGGCGTGGGCCTTGGGCCCAGCCGGGTTATTATTAAGAATTAGAGATTGGTTTCTATTTGAATTAGAGATTGGTTTCCTTGTATTAGAGATATAGTTAGAGATATGATTGGAGTTAGATTACATCTGTTAGGGGGAGCCATCTATATAAGAGGGCTATCGCATGCTATTGGAAGCAAGCAGAGTAATAACAAAGTCTTTCTCGTCTATAGTCTCTTCTCTCTCCCTACGCCGACTCCATCCGGCCATCTTCTTGGTGGTGTTTACCCGTTATGAACTAAGATTCATAACAACTTGGTATCAGAGCCGTCGATCCCTTCCCACGACTTCTGCTACCATGGTTTCTGCGACTCCCAGCTCAGATTCTAGGGACGACGCCTCCTCCGTGAGAGCCATGTTCAAAGCAATTCGAGAGCAGATGGCTGGGATCATGCAGCAGTATGCCGAGATGAACTCCCAACTTGCAGATTTGACGCGGCAAAGCATTGCAACCAACGTCAGGATTGCGGCACTTGAATCCAGGGGGAGTTTAGCTGCCGGCTACGCCCCACCGGCCGCATCAGCTCCAAGCCAGGGGGATTCCACCATCGCAGCATCTTCTCCACCCCCCATCACCCCAGACCCAGCTCCGTCACTCTGCACGTCCGAATCCAAGTCCTCAAAAGCCGTCGAAGCCGTCTGCTCGGTGAAGTCGTCGAAGCCGACCGTCGACCCGCATGGGCCACCTCGCCAGATCCGCCGTCGCCCGGGTCATGGTCGTCCAAGCCGTCGCCCGAACCGCCATCTGACCTGGCCAGATCGGCGCCTCCCAGTGCCGATTCGTCGCCGCCGCCGGGCTGCTGCTCCGCCGGCCATTGCCGTCGTCGTCACGGTCCTCGGGTCGCCGGTCGCCATTACCGCCACTGCTTGGGTTGCCGTTGCCCGAGCCGCTGCAGCCGCCGCCGGGCCCGCCTCCGCCCGAGCCCCCGCCAGTGCCTGGGCCGTCGCCGCTTCCCGCGCCGCCGTTTCCGTGGCCGCGCTTCGAGTCGATGAGATTTGGATCTGCCCGGGCCGCTCCGTCCGCTCGGCCCGTCGCCTCCCGGGCCGCCGTCACCCGGGCCACCTCCGCCGTAGTCAGCCGCTCCGCAGGTCGCCCGATCCGCCTCTGCTTCCGCCACCCGGATCGGGTCCGCACCGGCCGCCGCTCAGCCGCCCACTCCGCCTCTGCATCCACCGCCCGGATCCGGTCCGCACCGGCCGCCGCTCTTCTCCGCCGCCGACCGCCGCCCGGAACCACCGCCACCCGGAACCGCTGCCGCCACTGCGCCTTCAGTCAACGCTCCCGACCGATGCGGTCATGGGGTGTCGGTCGGTTTTAAAACCGACCGGTTAGATAAAGGCAAAAAATAAATAAATAAAAATCAAAAATTCAAAAAATTCAAAAAAAAGGACTTATTTTGCAGGCATTATATTCCCGAAGGCGTTACACTTCGTCTAGCCTTGTTCCGCGTGGATCTGGCCGTCCGTCTCCATCCGCTGCAGCACCCTACCACCGTTCATCCTCTACATCGGCGTCGAAGGTCTTCCATTGGCCGCCGTCTAGCAGCTCGAGGACGAGCTGCATGTCCGGGAGGGGTGTAGTGTTATAGGCGTGGGCCTTGGGCCCAGTCGGGTTATTATTAAGAATTAGAGATTGGTATCTATTTGAATTAGAGATTGGTTTCCTTGTATTAGAGATATGATTGGAGTTAGATTACATCTGTTAGAGGGAGCCATCTATATAAGAGAGCTACTGCATGCTATTGGAAGCAAGCAGAGTAATAACAAAGTCTTTCTCGTCTATAGTCTCCTCTCTCTCCCTACGCCGACTCTATCCGGCCATCTTCTTGGTGGTATTTACCCGTTATGAACTAAGATTCATAACGTCTAGCCAGCCGTATGATGCTTCCTAAAAAATGTCGGTCATTTCTATCACCTCTCCGAAGGTGGCTCCCTGTATGGAGGAAATTCAGGCATCAACATATAACTAAGGAAATTATAGCAGCAGTATCAATGTAGAGTATCACTGCATCTGATAGGGAGATTAGACAAGAACCAAACATCAGAACTGGATGACAAGATATGTCTTGAAAATTTCCAAAAAGGAAGAAATTTTTTTTTCTAACATCAGGATTTGCATAGTGCTAACCAACCTTTGACCAGCAGTATATGACGTCCATCAGGTAGGGTCTACAAGTTGATTCAATGTATTCCTCCACATTTACATCCAATTTGCATTCTCGTTGTACCTAAAACAAGAATGACAAATCAGAGATCTCAATCAAGTACAGGGAGATAGCAAAATAGAAATGATACAAGTATGCACCTCAGCTATTTTTCTTGCAGCCTCCTGTAGTTGCATCGTTGGCTTAGAAAGCTCACTACTCAGGCGTATTTGCTCACTTGACTTATCACAAGGTATAAAGCAACTAGCAAGGGAAGCAACTTGATGATGATCAAGATCATTAAATGTACCTGGTCAGAGAAATTATAGTAATGCAATGTTTAATATAAAGTTACACAGAAAATGAACACACGGAATCATACGAAACAGGTACCATTAAACATAAGTTCAGTGATAAGCAGCTCATCCCCTGTGTCTATTAAACAGGCAGCACGTCCCTTTTAACTGGAGAA
This sequence comes from Dendrocalamus latiflorus, assembly GCA_017311315.1. Lineage (NCBI taxonomy): Eukaryota > Viridiplantae > Streptophyta > Magnoliopsida > Poales > Poaceae > Dendrocalamus > Dendrocalamus latiflorus. The sequence goes on along the minus strand of CM029639.1, from coordinate 46,066,812 downwards.
CACCATCCACGTCAATATGACCAAACATCTTCAGAGCGCGAGACTGATTCTTAAGTTCATCCCTAAATTTTTGTAGCTGAATGGATGAGAAAATAAGAACACATTTAGCTGTTTGAAATGGACCAAGTATTCAAAGATTCAACCAATCTGTGAATCCCGCATCTTTGACTTTAGTTGCTGCTCACTTTGATCAGACTAAGACACAAAAAAATAGCACAAAAAAGTTCTTCAAGTTTATGAACCAAGTCGACTAATTCAGGTTCTTGGATGCACATGTCCTATTAATTATATCAGAATATCAAAATGAATACATCAGAACTTCAAGAAGATTGCTTTACAATGCCACAGAATTTATTTTAAGATGCTCTGAGAAACCGGACCAACTCAATATGAGTGGAAGAATTGCCAACAGAGGGTAGAGCAAGAGCGGCCATCAAGAGTACGCGACTATGTCAGGCTAGAAATAAGCGGCTGAAGATCATGTCAGTATTTCGGCAGTACCATTAGTTTTCTCTGCCTATGTATCATGCATGGGCAATGTATTTAGGAAAGAACACGCTATAAAAGCCCTATTGTATATGCTTGGGGTTATGTTAAACTACTCAAGGCACCTAAAATGCCAATACGAGAAGGGCCAGTATCACAAGTATGGAATACAGATCATCTGGAGTGCTGTGCTCATGTACAATTAAATCCTGATGTGATATATTTCAAAATTTTAATTTTCTGGAATTTTCAGTCTCTGTAAATGAAGTAGTACCTGCAGTGCAAAGTGCAAACATCACAAAGATTGAAAGTGACTTTATGTAAGAAGAATTTTTGTACCGTACTTTGATTGGATGTAGCTTTGGAAGCCCTTGGGGGTAGCGCTTTCCTAGTTCTTGCACTGCAAAAAGAATATTTTGTCTTGCTTCAGGTGGTCGTAGATCAGGAGGAATGTTGATTCTAACGCTGCTTAGACCAGTGGTGGCGTGGACTCCCGGGGGCGCGGTGGTCCTTTTGGGCGTGGCCGTGGGCAGGCTGGAGTGGAGGCGCCCGGTGGAGGGAGTTTCCGAGCGGCCGGAAGCGGGGGTCAGAGGTTGCCTTCGGGAGGTTTTGGGTACCGTGGCAGTAGGGCTGTAAACGAGCCGAGCTCGAGCAAGCTTGGCCTTCCAGGCTCGAGCTCGGTAGAAGCTCGAGCCGAGCTCGAGTTGGGGTCCGAGCTTGAACCTGAGCCCCAGCTCGGCTCGGCCTAAGCTCGAGTAGGCTCGAACTCGGCTCGTTGAAGCTCGATAACAATTAAAATAATTTATTATACACTATTTTTCAATAATAAGAAAATTTTAAACTCGAGCTCGGCTCTAGTAAGCTCGAACAGTCAAAATAATTCAAATACACATTAATTTTCAATAATAAGACAAGCTCGAGCTCGAGTTCGGCTCGAGTAAGCTCGGTAAGAATTAATATGTATTACTATTTAAGCTCGAATCGAGGCTCGCGAACTATTCGAGCTCGGCTCGGTGAAGCTTGTGAGCTCGAGATCAAGCTCGAGTTCGGCTCGTTTAAAGTTCGAACCGAGCTCGAATCGAGCCTAGAACGAGCCGAAATCGAGTAGCTCGCGAGCTTCGAGCTTTTTTTACAGCCCTACGTGGCAGGGGCTAGGTGCGGAATAGTTTTGCTGGAGGTTCTGGGGTCGGCAGAGGTTCTGGGTGGAGCGCTGGTGGGCCGCGCGGTGGCAGTGGCAGCAGGTTTGGGCGCGGTGTGGAGTGGCCGGGCTGGCAGCCGGAGGCTAATGCTGTTCAGGTTGCTGGGGGCTCGACTGGAGTGGTTGCCGGTTCCAGGAAGGAGTCTAATTCAGCTAGTGGCAAGGCCAGTGGAGATTTTCTGCAGGGAGGTGTGACTGATGTGCAGATGGAGGAAGTGCAGGGAGGTTTAGAAGAGGAGGGGGATTCTGTTGACAGGAGCTAAATGCTCGAGGTGCTTGAAGAAGGGGCATGTGGCGGCGGGATGCTCGGCGGAGGTTTACTGTGTCATCTGTGATAATCATGATCATGTGAACCATAGATGCCCGTTGCTCAAAATGCCAAGGCCAGTGGCTCATGCGGTTGGTTATGCGGTGCATGGTTTGGGTTTTTTTCCATATTCAACACCCGCCTTTACCAAGAGGGAAAAAGGATTCAAAGATGGCGTTGATCTCTATCTCATGTGGAAAGCTTTCTGAGGAGCAAGTTTGTGCTGCAGAGGATTGTGCCAGGAAAGTGGAAATGGACTTTGGTCAAGCGGGGGAATAATGCTTTTATCACCCAGTTTCCCTCAAAATCAGAATTGCAGAGGTTGATTGCTTTTGGGGGGCGGATGTTAGGGAGGATGGTATCTCTACAGGTGTTAGGTTGATCTTTGAGGAGTGGCATGAGAAGGAGGAAGGTTTTTTACTTCCTAAGGTGTGGGTTAGAGTTTTTGGTTTAAGAAAAGCTTTGAGAGAGTTTCTTAATCTTTGGGCGATTGGATCTATGCTGGGTTCAACGCAGACGGTGGACATGGAGGCAACCAGGAAGAATGTTTATGGAAGGATTTTTGTAGCCGTCCTCAATCCGAAGTTAATTACTGCTCACTTAGATGTAGTCATAGGAGACCATTATTTTGAGCTGGATTTTGAGGTAGAAAAAAGAGGTTTTGATGAAAATGGTGAAGAAGTGGAAGTGGACTGGAGTGGAGGGGACAATGATGGTTTTGGTAATGAGGAGGAGGGAATGGAGGAGGATGACTTGTTGGGGGAGGAGTTGGATGGTGCTAGAGAGCACAAGCGCTTGAAGGGAGTTGGTGGGGAAAATTGTGGGGCGCCTTCTAAGGAGGATAGGGTGGGCAGTAAAACTCTCAAGGAGAAGGTTCAGAGAATGAGTGAGGATGAGTTTAGAGCTTTTCTAAAAGAAAAAGCGGAGGAAATTTTGGATGAGTCGGTTAACAAAGTGCTAGATGGAGTGGCAGATAAGGTGGTGACTAAAGAGGAGGAGTGTTTGGGCAGCGGTGGACGTGAGGGGGTGGAGTTTGAAGGAGGTTTGGAGCAGGAGGAGGGTTTGGACAGCAAAGCGGCAAGGCCGGGCGAGGCTGTTTCTGGGTCTTTGCTTGAAGGAAAAGCGGTGGCAACTGCGGTGGTTAAAGAGGCGGTGTTTTCTCCGTCGAGGGCTAGTCCGCGTTTGGCCGGTGTGGCCGATGAGCACACCTTGCAGTGGGCAGAACGGAGGGCGGTCAGGCACAACTTGGAGCAAACGGAAGGTAACGTTTCGGTTAATTCCTTTTGTTCTTCTCCTGTTTTTTCTGCTGTTAGGAAACTTGGGGAGTTGGGGGTTATGGCTAGTAATAGTAATGTTGATTTGTTTTCAGCAGTTAATAAGTGGTTTTGTTTAGATAGGTCCAATGGTGTGGATAGCCTAGATTTGTGTAGTGAAGGTTCATTGGCTTATGATAGTGAAGCAGAGAATTTAGAGGTTTTAGAAAGTGAGGTAGTAAAGCAGTTGTGTGGTGATTTGGTGGAGGAGGTTTTTGATGAGGATAGTTATCACCTAAGTTGTGATGCAAAGAATGGTAATAAGAAACACATGCAAATCCAACGCTAAGTTCGTTTGGTAAAAGGATTTGTGAGAAAAGAAAGTGTAAAATATCAAAACGGACTTCATTATGAAAGGGATTTTTTGGAATAGCAGAGGTCTTAAGGACTTGGCTAAATCAAGATTTTTATACGATACTTCTAGAGAGCAGAGTTTAGACTTTATTGCTCTTTTGGAAACCGGAAAGAAAGACTTCTCGCAATCGATGCTTAATAGGTTGTGCGGGGGAAGGAACTTTCTTTGGCATTGGTCCTCGCCGCATGGTAGATCGGCAGGTATTCTGTTGGGAGTTAATTTAGATAATTTTGAGATTGGCAGTATTGCGGAGGGTGATTTTTATGTGAAATTCCATCTCAAAAATCCTACCGATGGCTTTCAATGGATTTTGGTGGCTGTTTATGGGGCAACGCAACCAGAATTCAAGGATTCTTTTCTTACTGAGTTGGTCCAAGCCTGTAGTAAGGATTCGTTGCCGATGTTGATTGGTGGGGATTTTAATATCATCCGAAACCCGAGTGAAAAAAATAATGATAAGTTTGATGAAAAATGGCCTTTCCTCTTTAATGTGATCATAGATAGCTTAAACCTAAGGGAAATTGTTTTGTCTGGAAGAAATTTTACTTGGGCTAATTCCTTGCAAGAACCAACTTTTGAGAGGTTGGATAGGATATTAGTTAGCACAGAGTGGGAACAAAAGCACCCACTCTCCACGGTGAAAGCTTTGTGTAGAGTTTTCTCGGATCATACTCCTCTCTTGCTTAGCACAGGAGATGGGAATAATTGTAAAGGTAATGTGTTGTTCAGGTTTGAACTCGGTTGGTTCTTACGTGAAGGTTTTTTTGATCTAGTCTCTAAGGTCTGGAAGGAAGAAGAGAAGGGGGGGTTCGTCTTTGCAAAGGTGGCAGAATAAAATAAGAAGATTGAGGCAATTCTTAAAAGGGTGGGATAAGAATGAGAAGGGGGCTTATAAGAAGGAAAAACAGGAGTTGGTAAGAATAGTGGACAAGCTTGATAAAAAAGCGGAAACACAAATTCTGAGCCAACATGAGGTGGACCTAAAGCAAAGTTTGAAAGAAAGACTAGCGCAATTGCTTTGGGAAGAGGAGATTAAATGGTTCCAGAGGGCTAAGACAGCGGAGCTCCTGCAGGGAGACAACAATACAAAGTACTTCCATATCGTAGCAAATGGTAAAAGAAGAAAAACTAGATTTTTGCGGCTAGAACAAGAAGAAGGGGTGATTGAAGGGGATGATAATATGGAGAATTATGTTACAAAGTACTATAAAAAGCTCTTTGGTCCGGAAAGGAGAAGTAATTTGGCTCTTGATGAAACTTTTAAAGATGATGTCCCGCAAGTGTCGGAAACAGAGAACTCAATTCTAACGGATGTGTTCTCTGAAAAAGAAGTTAGAGATGCTATTTTTCAAATGAAACACAATAAAGCTCCGGGTCCTGATGGGTTTCCGGCCGAATTCTTTCAAGTTTTTTGGAGTCTAATAAAGGATGACCTAATGGCCATGTTTAAAGATTTCCACGAGAATAAGATATCCATGTATAGCCTAAATTTTGGGATCATAACTCTTCTTCCAAAGCAAAAAGAGGCTAAGCAAATTCAACAGTATAGACCAATTTGTATGCTTAACGTCAGCTTTAAGATATTTACAAAAGTTTTGGCTAATAGAATAACCGTGGTGGCTACCAAGGTGATTAGACCTTCTCAAACGGCTTTTATTCCAGGAAGGAATATTATGGAAGGTGCTGTTGTTTTACATGAAACGTTACATGAGTTAAACAAGAAAAAGTTGGGTGGGGTAATTCTCAAACTAGACTTTGAGAAAGCTTACGATAAAGTGAGTTGGTCTTTTTTGCAACAGGTGCTGAGATTAAAAGGGTTTTCGGCTTTGTGGTGTGATTGGATCGAAACAATAGTTAGTGGAGGTAGTGTGGGGGTTAAGGTGAATGATAATATAGGCCATTACTTTCAGACTAGAAAAGGTTTGAGGCAAGGGGACCCTCTTTCGCCAATCCTTTTTAATCTAGTAGCTGATATGTTGGCAATTCTAGTAGAACAGGCTAAAGGCAGTAGGCAGTTTAGGGGACTAGTTCCTCATTTGGTAGACGACGGGTTGTCTATTCTCCAGTATGCGGATGATACTATTCTTTTTATGGAAAATGATTTAGAAGAGGCAAAGAACCTAAAGTTAGTGCTAAGCACTTTCGAGGAGTTGTCGGGCCTCAAAATTAATTTTCATAAAAGTGAGGTTTTCTGCTTTGGGGACGCTAAGCTTAAAAGCGCGGAGCTTGTTGAACTTTTTGGTTGCAAGGAAGGGTCTTTACTGTTTAAATACTTAGGTCTCCCTATGCATCACCGAAAATTGCTGAGTAAGGATTGGAGGGATATGGAAGAAAGGTTTCAGAGAAAGCTTAATAGCTGGAAAAGTAAATTATTATCGGTAGGTGGCAGACTTGTTTTAATCAATTCGATTTTATCAAGTCTCCCGTTGTTTATGATGTCCTTTTTTAAGATTCCTAAAGGAATTCTTAAGAAACTGGATTACTATCGGTCCAGATTTTTTTGGCAAAATGATGGGAATCAAAAGAAATATAGATTGGCCAAATGGGGTATTCTTAGTCAACCAAAATGTGTGGGGGGGGGGGGGGGCTGGGTATCTTAAATCTCGAAATTCAGAATCGTTGTCTCTTAAGCAAATGGTTGTTTAAGTTGTGGAATGAGGATGGCCTTTGGCAGAGTGTGCTAAAGAAAAAATATTGCAAAGATAAGACATTGTCTCAAGCAGTTAAACAACCAGGGGACTCTCATTTTTGGAGTGGACTTATGGAGGTTAAAGCTCTTTTTTTTTAGCAAGAAGTAGCTTTAAGGTTAACAATGGTCATCAATCGAGATTTTGGGAAGACATCTGGATAGGGGGGGGAAGCGCTAATGATGAAATTTCCGGAGTTATATAGAATTGTTAGGAAAAAGAATATGACGTTTGCGTAAGTTTTAAGTACAACACCGCTAAATGTTTCTTTTAGGAGAGCATTAGTTGGTGACAAGTTAGCTGCGTGGCTTAATTTAGTGCGCGTGATTGGTTGGGTTTCACTAAATAAGCAAGAAGATGTTCTAGTTTGGAACTTGCATAAGAACGGGTCTTTCTCTATTCGTTCCTTTTACAGAGATCTTATGGGAAGAGAAAGTATTCCAGTAAAGAACTTGTTCTGGAAAGCAAAGATTTCTCTTAAAGTGAAAGTTTTTCTTTGGTATTTAAAGGAGTTATATTAACAAAAGATAATCTTGCAAAAAGAAAGTGGCAAGGAAGTATCAAATGTTGTTTTGTTCCTCTAATGAGAGCATTCAGCATCTCTTTTTTGATTGCCATGTGGCTCAGGCTATTTGGAATGTGGTAGTCATTAGTTTTGGTATTCAACCACCTACCAGTGTTGAGATGTTATTTGGTTCTTGGCTTAGAAGTTTTTCTTTGAAGCTTCGAAATCAGATTCTAGTTGGTTTAGCGGCTCTATGTTGGGCTTTGTGATTGAATAGAAGTGATTCCATTTTCAAAAAGACCAATACTCACTCTTTCTTGCAAGTCATTTTCAGGGGGACTTACTGGATCAGGTGCTGGTCGCATCTGTCTAAAGAGGAAGAGAGAAGTGCGTTCGTGAACGGATGCAGAGGTCTTGAGAGAGTGGTGATGGAGATTTTCAGCAAGTTTGGGTGGAGCGGTTGTTTTAGATTAAAGGATTAGGTCCTTGGTCTTTTGTATTGTGCTTAAGGATTGTTGTTTTGCCGTTTGGTGAAGTGTGGACTGAGTTTTTTGTTTGGATCTGTGTGGCTGTAGTCATTCTTCGTGGAATGATCAAGGCCGGAATATTGTTATTCCGTTATCTAAAAAAAAGCTACTAAAGGCAATGGTACAGGAACCTGCAAGACTCAACATTAATCAGAAGTAAATTTTGGGCGATCCTTAAATGACTATCATCTACTGATAGGCTATCGAACTAAAGCTATACCACCACAATAAAACCCTTTGTCCATGAGCTTCAACTCACCACATGCATTTCACCCTTCTCCCCTGGGCGAGGTGGGCATGGCTTTGAACGTGATCCATTCTCGCTCGAACTAGAAGAGCAGTGAAGCAAGGTATCCACTATATAGTTATTACTGCGAGATGCACTTAATGCAGGAGGGAGAGTACCAGATGCTGGAGGTTTCTTCACCACATTTACAGCCACACCCCATCCCCAGTCTGTTGAATCATCCCTCACCTTAACCTGCCACGATGCAAATTTCTGAGTGCAAAGGAATTTGTACAAATTTTACAAAGCCTATATCATAAGTCATAACAAAGCAACAGTTCATCAAAGAAATAAAATTGTGAACTAGATAAAGTGTTCCTACTCTTTCTCATCGGCCAAATACAATGGTGATGAGTAATAAACATATCCAACTCATCTGGCCTCAAGCAGGAAAAGAACCTATGAAAAATGGAGATACATACCAGCCTTCCAGGAACCAGATATAACAAAGCTCTCTGGTCTAATCCTCTCAGACATGATTTTCTTTTCAAGTTCAGATATATCAAGCCCCAATTTGTGATATTCAGCAAGATCAGTCTGTACAGGGAAAAGTGCTAGACTGTTAGTCAAGCAGTTGCACAATAATGTGTATGACAACTAAAATAGCAGACCTCTCCAGAAGAGTCAAGCAAGGTAGTTTCATTTTCCAACCTTGTCATCTTCTGAACCATTTCTGGCAATGCCTGAAAAGCGAGGGTAGCTAACCTTTAACATTGCAAAGTATATATATGTCAGGGGAGGCATCTACAAGAGGTCCTGAAAGAAACCTTCTCATATTGAAACTGATGGAATGAATTCCTGATCGCATGCTCAGCGGTAAATTGGCCCTCCGCACGACTCATAAATTCAGAATAGTGTAATAGCTCAGCCGGAAAGTACTGACAAGAGGTGCTGGTTTACCTAACTCCATGTCCTTGATAACACTCATTTCCATCTGCAGAGTTCGCTTATGTTAAGACCAATGGCCAAAAGTCAAACTAAAAGATGTGAGCACACAGCAAAAGCTTAAAGTGCATCGAAGATAGCGCACACACAAAAATTAAATTTGCATAAAAACCACTACAAGCTAACAAAAGCTTACAGTTACAGTGCATCTAAGATAGCGTACATGCACAAAATAAATTTGCATAAGAACCACTACAAGCTAAGTAAATCTTGATATGACAAGCAAATTCAAGGATGAGTATGGAACAAAACCAAAGTCTTGGAGGACAGCTTCAACAGCACAAAATGAATCTTAGCACAACTACTACACAGAAGTCGGAACAGGTCAAGCATCTTTCAAATGTAAAGGTTCAATGCAGTTTCAAAACATGTCTTGGCTCATGCTGACTTCAGTTAAGTCATAAATGTCGTTTGTATACATTGAAAATGATAAAAATAAATAAAGATTAAACCTGATAATAGCACAATCAGAACCACGACTACAAGTAAAATAGCAACCATTTGCCTTACAAAAATAAAGCAGTTATCAGTTGTCACATTTGATTTTGCCAACTGACCCCCCCCCCCCCCCCCCAAAAAAAACTGCAGAATCAGGATGCATTGGACCAAACTATTGTATTTTTTTCAAAGGTAATAGGTATCTCATGTTGTCAAGAATAGCATGTTGACTTGACAACAAAAGAGAAAATAAACCCCCTGGCATCTACGAAATGAATATGAAATTATAGTAAGAAGGGCTTGTATGTTATATTCCTCCTACTAGCTCTTCTTTATGCATGACTTGCACTTCATATATAAATTAAGATTTACCTGTATGTATTCTCCAGAACCAATATAGCGGTTAGTATCACCATCCCATTTTTTGACAGATGTGAAGACAACTGTTTTTGCAGGCATATTCAGGCCCATGGCAAACTGAGGAGAAAAAAAAAATCAAGATCATGTGTTGATCAAATGCTGCTACTAAAGAATCGAAGGTGCATAGCAGAAAGTGCAAAACATTAGTTCTAACTTTCCCTAGTTCAAAACTAACGTGTCCGGCCTCAGGATGATGTGGTTACTCTTGCTCGAACAAACAAGACGGGGCGCCGCCGCCTGCCAGCGGAAGGAGGAGGTGAGCCTGGGACTAATGTTGCTTAGATGGGCCGTGTTCAATGGGTCAGCCCAAGGCCCGATATTGTAGGCTATACAACAAGGCACGATTGCTTAGATGGGCCGTGTTCAATGGGTCAGCCCAAGGCCCGATATTGTAGGCTATACAACACGGCACGAAGACTGACAAACTGAGCTAGCACGGCACGAAGCCGTGGGCCATGCCTAGGCTATCGTCTTGGCCCACCTTGCCAGCATGGCACGAACATTGTTGTGCTCAGCATGGAGGTAAAGTACGTCAATAGCACAACATGAAGATAACCCCGAATAAAATACTAGGCACAAAGGTACAAATCTAGTCCTAAACAACATACGTTGTTCATACATGCATATCCCTTGTATAGTCCAAATAGCTAATAGAGTTGATCTCTAAGAGGCCAATACCATCATTGCTAGACAATGGGCTGGTGTTTCAGGTGTGAGATATGAACAATTCAAAAGGAAGGATCATGCTCACCAGTGCATGGTTGGTTACCCTTCTCTTTCGACATCGATGAGAATTTTGGGTTTTAAATCTGATTCCACAAAGTGTAGTGGACCATATTGTAACATAAGACCATATATGACATTGTGAGATAATATATTATAATCAGAAGAACCAATTCTTTCGGTAAGTCCTACCACCTCAACTACCATCTTAATTTGGAAAGTTGGATAGGAAAAATATGTGAGAGACCAGGTGGTCGTGACTCCATGTGAATGATGAGTAATTGACAAAGGTTTAGGATAGTCGAGTTTGGTTTGAGTGGTTCGGAGTCGAGCCGTTGCGTGGCGCAATCGGGCTCGGTCGGACTTTGGTCAAACTTGGTCATTTGGGCTTAGGATGTATATTCTAATGTTTCGACAGGTTTGGACTTCGTCTGTGGTAAGTGTGATGGTATTTACGCTTTCATGTGTCGAGCGGTGCTATTTGACGTGTTTTCTTATCTGTGTGACTGCAGGACATCGGGTGGAGTCGTGGCGAGACACGTGGACCGGACTAGGCGCAGGTGGCGCTGAGGTCAGAACGGTCGGGATGTGTCGAAGACGACGTAGACTCGAGGTGGTTGCGAGGCGTGCGAGGCAAGGAGCGCGGAAGCTTCCCGGAAGGTGCAGGAGGGGCGAATCGGGAAATTCGCGAGGCTGCACAAGCGGGAGCGGGCGCCGTTGGATTTAGCAGGCGTAACGGGGCGGAGACCCATTAGCCAAGGCTATAAATAGGATTGAGGGGCTGCATGCCCACTTGAGCATTTTGGAGGGAATTAGGGTTAGCTCTAGTCAAAAGAGGCTTTAGGAGGTGGTTTTCCTTTAGTCTTTAGTGGTTGGAGAGGCAGAGTGTGCTCCCTGTGTTGTCCCCTACGATGTGTTCTTGAGTGGTGATAGAACAGAGTGTTGTCTTCTTCTCCAAGCATTCATGGTTGAGGTTTGAGAGGTTGGAGAGGATTTGAGAGTCATGTAATCATTCCTGGTGCTAATGTACATGCGTATCGTGACTCCCAGTATTTCTTCTTGATTCAAGAAATGAGAATCTGAAGTTTGCCTTCTTCTCTGTTCGTAGCTCCTGTTCTTCATTTCTTGATTTTGTGAGATTTGAGTTCTTGCTTACTGGGATTGGCCAAAATGGGTTGCTCTGTGATGGGTTAGTGATCTTAGACCATTTGGTCAGCTTGAATCCCAGAGACAGAGCTTTAATTCCAGTTTTGCATTTTGAGGACCTCTGTTCATGTTCTTACCATTCTAGGGTTTAGTACTGTTCTTGATTCCCTTGAGAAGTTGGCTTGTTTTTTTTGATCTGAGAGGTCCATTTGATATTGCTAGCATACCTGCAAAACCTCATGAGCAATGGACTTATGATCATGGAGTAATTTGAGTTTGTGCTCTCTTCTCTGAAGTTTCAGTCATTTCTAGAGTATTGAGATAGATTTCGATTTTCTTTGCAAGATGGCTTGAAATTGGATCCTGAGAGACCATAGGGCTATTGCTAATATTCTCTTAAAGTTTCATAACCTGAGAATCAAAGATATGTGAGAAACTTGAATTTTGGTATGGCCTCTGTTGTCATTCAGGTTTTCATGTTTCTAGGGTTTATTGCAAATTGGGATTTCCTTCTTAAGTGGGCTTGATATTTGGCATACAGATTCCAGTAGCTATTAACTAGCTATTTGCAAATTTTCATTGCCCACTACTACAAAAGGCCTAATAGTAGACGCCAAATCACAGACGGTTTTGTGAAACCGTCTGTGATTTACACTATTACAGACGGTTTTAATTTGGAGGCCGTCTGTGGTATTTGTGGCGGGAAAAAGGAGTATCACAGACAGTTCTTACCGCTGAACCGTCTGTGATATTATAATATCACAGACGGTTTTATAATAAAAACCGTCTGTGATATTCCAGATTATCACAGACGGTTTTATAACAAAAACCGTCTGTGATATTCCAATATCACAGACGGTTTTTGTTATAAAACCGTCTGTGATAATCTGGAATATCACAGACGGTTTTTATTATAAAACCGTCTGTGATATTATAGTATCACAGACGGTTTTATAATAAAAACCGTCTGTGATACGTTTCCCGCCTTGCAATCCCTCAAAATTTCATATTTTCCCGCTTAAGTCCGAGTATGGTTCAGTTTTGAGACACTTTCAGTAAAACGGGCATAACTTTTGCATACGGTGTCCGTTTTCGACGTTCTTATACTCGTTGGAAAGCTAACGACGAGCCCGATCCAAAAAAAACGACCCGCTTGCGCCCGTCGCCCTCCAAGACCCCGAAAATCGGCCATCTTTGGACCTAAACCTGCGTCGCAAGTTTTTTGTTTCTGTTTTTGCCCTTTTTCTTGGTCTTATTTTCGGAATTTGGATTTTTCTTTAACTGCAAAGTTGTAGATCTCGTTGAAACCTTTCAAATGAGTATATATAAGTCATATAGAACATTGCTATTTTATCTTTTCATACTAGTTGTTTGTATTACATCGGTATATAAAATTGTGTGCTCTAATTCACAGACGGTTCTATATGTAGAACCGTCTGTGATATTCATTCATCACAGACGGTTCTATATGTAGAACCGTCTATAATAATCTGACAGCTGGGCCAGTCGATCCTGCACCTCACCCCACGGATCGTAGCTCTACCTCTCTGTCTCGGCGCCAAAAAATTTCGAACTCCTGCCTCTCCCTCCCTCTCCCTCCCCTATAAATATAATCCAAACTCAGCCTCTTTGCTGGTCTATTCTTCCTTGTTGTCCTCTTCCTTGCTGTTCTCCTCCTCCTTGCTGTTCTCCTCCTCCTTGCTGTCCTCCTCCTTGCTGTCCACATCCATGCAGACGACGCACAAGTCTACGGCGATGATAGTGGACGTCAAAGACATCCAGCTCATGCGTTGCATCAGGGGCGAGAAGGATGGTGGGCGTCAAAGGCATAGAGGATCTTTGCTTGTTGTGTAACCTGCTCGTTGTTCTTGTTGTTCTTGTTGTGTAATATGCTCGTTGTTCTTATTGTGTAATCTGCTCGTTGTTTTGGAATATTGTAATGGTAGGCTCTAATATTAATAAAAATGGATGTTTTATGTTTGTGAAATGAATTGAGATATGAATTGGATATATACATGTACATATTGATCTGCTTGTTTCAAAGGGTATGTCTAGCATTTCCCGAGGCTAGCCAATAAACAGAAATATGTTTAGGAGTAGAAGGCAATATCACAGACGGTTTTTAGTTAAAAACCGTCTGTGATTTATACATATCACACACGGTTCTTAACTAAAAACCGTCTGTGATAATTATATATCACAGACGGTTTTTAACTAAAAACCGTCTGTGATAACTATATATCACAGACGGTTTTTAACTAAAAACCGTCTGTGATTATAACTATCACAGACGGTTTTTGTTATAAAACCGTCTGTGATATTTGCATCACAGACGGTTTGAAAACCGTCTGTGATGACCTCGTATTATCACTGACCCATAATTTCAGACGGTTCACAAAACCGTCTGTGATGACGTTTTTGAACCGTCTGTGATGACCTTTTCTGTAGTAGTGGCCAAAGAATCAAAGATGAAGGAGTATTTCGAGATTTGTTGAAGCTCTCTGTAATTTTCAGGTTTCTTGGTCATAATCTGAATTTCTAAGGTTTCAGTTGGATTCTTTGTAGTTTGTCTCCTCAGATGTGCTTAATTTAGTCCCTTGAAGTTTTGCCTTAAAGGGCTTTTGAAGCATTTCTTCCCTTCTCTTGTTTTTGGCAAATTTTCTGAAAATCAGCATTCTTCAGTTCGGCCAATCTCCAGCAGCGCATCCATTCTCTGAAATTAATGTAGCTACAGTACCGAATGCTTGAAAGATGCTTTAGTTGTCTTTCTTTTTATTTTTAGTGCTGTCTTTGACTATTTTGCATGCAGAGCAAACAACAGTATTTTCAGCTGAAATTTTTACTGGTTAATCTCTGATTTATGCTGAATTTTTTGGTGTCGCATGCGTTCCAAAATTCAGAGAAATTAATTTTAAGTTTTCTGTGAGTTGCGTTGTTTTGCATCTGGTGAGAAATCAGTGTTCGATTTCTCGGGGGCGTTTTTAAGCGAGCGACATTCACCCCCCTCTGTCGCCATTTCGGTCCTTCAATATGATTATGACTGACCAGTGCCAAATAATTTGGCCTAAACTATGACGAAAACACAAGCAACAATTTTTTACCTCTTCCTGCTTATTACTAGCCACCACTTCTAGTTCTTCAATTTGCTAGCGTGCCATTGAGATTTCTTGATCCTTCTCAGAGTTCATTTGTTGTATAATGCTAGATATGCACGGGAAATATGTACCAGATCCTCTTGTTCGCCCTGATGGTTTTTCAACTTTAGTGTGGACAGTCTCAGAATTAGATTCATGTGGACCAAGCTTATGTTTAGGAACCATGTGCTCCATTTCCTGATACTGTACAGCGAGAATTGTTAGCCTCTCTACAACACTGAATACTTATATAACAATATTGGCAATATTTTTTCATTGTCTCATACCTTCTCCTAAAAAAAGCAAAGATTGTGCTTCTAAATGCAGGACCAACTCAGCTATATGCTCTTTGTATTGCTTTATCTATACACATGAAAAGAAGGCATTAGAAGATTATTTGAAAACACAGAACTCAAATAGTGGTGTTTAATAATTCAACATATACCTCCTCATCTTTACATTTTTGCTTCCATTTTTGAGACCTTCAATCTTCCTTCTAGCATCTTGATGTGCAATAATCTCAGCTTGCAATCCCCTACCATAAAAATACAATTGACTGAATGATTGCACAATGACATCTGATGCGAGTCTCATAAGAAAAATCAGATGAAAAGAATTCTCACTTTTCTAGTTGACATTCCCCTGCGAAAGGGTCTCTAGCCTAGCGGTTAGAGCGCCTCAGTAGCACCCCCAGGTCCTGGGTTCGAATCCCTTAGGGCGAATTTCAGGTCTGGGGGTAAAAAAAATCCCCTCACCTGCTACCACACCAAAACATGGGTCAAGACCCGGCCTGGTCGTTGGTCGTTCTCACCCAGGCAACGGTGCCCCTGTGTAAGGGTGGAGCAGGGGTTCGGGGGTTTTCTAGATCTGCGTGAGAGGATCTTCTCTTAAGCAAAATGCCCAGGGGGTCATCTAACCCCCCGCAAGTCTAGTTTTTTTTAGTTGACATCCCCCTGAACAGAATTTCCCAGTGGCATCAATTTTGAGGTGTTTTCTATAAAGAGCATCTCTTCAACAACTTGAAACTTAGCTTCAAATTGTGCATATTTGGTAGCTCCTTACTTCCTCTTTAAGGTTGCATACCTTTCATGTGAGAACTAAGAATTTGCAATACAACATAAGCATTGACATATATATATATATATATATATATATATATATATATATATATATATATATATATATATATATATATATATATATATATATGACAAGTATTTCGTGCACCATGGTGCCTAGCACCTAAATCAATATCCGTTGATGCGCTTTGAGTTTCGTGATGTTTAACATGTGTATCTTCATATACTCGTAAAAAGTGTACTTGAGATATCAAACTCTTAAAAAATAAATTCAAATTTACTTTAACTAGTAATTTTACTGTCAGTCGCTGAGTCATAAGTATTTTTACTGTTAGTCGTGAGTAATTTTACCACTAAATCAATATTTACACTTAGAAGAGTACAATAACCGTAATACAAATAATTTTACTGCACTACTATAGAAAAATTATTGTACTCTTCTGAGCAGATCTAATCTGCTGATAGGGTTAAAGGTAAATGGCGCCACATAGTGTCGAGGCGAAGAAGATCTCAGTGGCAGCACCCTAAAGTGGAATCAGTCACGGCGGGCCTAGCCTAGGTTGAATGTGGGTCTCCCCATTACCCAACACTGATCAATCCTCGTGCTGCTCCTGAATCTCAATCCCTCTCTCTCTCTCTCTCTCACACACACACAGAGCAATGCATGAAGCTCTATTGAGTAGGGTCGCAGCAGCTGCAAGAACAACCATGGAGCCTTGCATGGTAACCGTTACATTTTTGCCCTTTGCTCAGCAATTTCTGCTGGCTAGCTAGCTAGCTATGCAGTCGTTCTCGACTCCAAAATTGCCCCTTTCTTTTCATCTTTTGTTTCAGAGTTTCTAATCTCAACCAACTCCCATCAAAAGTTCTTCAAAAAGAAAAGTCCCATCAAAAGACACAGAGAAGACTAAGAACTCACTCATTTTGGCTTAAGCTTCTGATTTCTAATTTATTTTTTACTGTTTATAAATTTTGTTTTTCTGTCCTTTTGTTTTTTTAGCTTTTTTCGGTTCTTTTTTGTATTCGTTTGTATTTTCCATGATTAGCTAACCTGTTCTTTTTAAATTTTTAAAATTTAATTACAACAAATAAGCCACCATTATCTATAGTATAATTTCAGTCAGTTACAGTACAATTTCAGTTATAAATCATTTTTTTAACCTAAATAAGCGGACTGTAAACCTGGCTATGTACAAAGTACATACATGAGCATGCCTAGATAAACGTGAATTGATTAAACTTACCTGTGATATCTTTCAATTCCCTGGTACGTATAATCTCCAAAGTATGCGTAGTACACGAAGAATTAACCCAAGACCGTGCGCATGGAATCCAAGATTTCACGGCGTTGCAAGTTGCAAGAATTTAGGGGGTGATCGGTTCGGCTGAAAAGCTCGTGGCTTATGGCTGAAAACACTGTAGCTGACTGAAAAAAGCACTGTAACTGGCAAAGGCTTATTTAGCATAATTAAATTTAAAAAAATTTAAAAATAAAAAAATATGTTAGCCCATTACGTATAATACAAACAAATACGGGGAAAAAAAGAACCGGCAAAAAAGCTCAACAAAAAGCCAAAAATTCAGAAAAAGACAAAACTTATGAATAATGTCAAATAAGCCTCCAGTACTGTAGCAAAACCACAATGTTCGCAGCCTTAATTTCCTCTAGAATTCAGTCCATCCTTCGCGAAAGGTGCCGAGCTATCTGGCTGCTATATGATATCGCAACGTGGATATGCAGTATTGCGTACGTTAAATATCTGTTTGTGCCCGGCCGGATCCAAACTCTGCACAGTTCAATCATCGCAGTGCTGTCTGTCAGGCTCGCAGCTAGCTAGTGTACGTCGTCCAGGATTTCTGAAATGCCTGCCTGTGTATGTATAGCGCGCGTACGTACGTACGTTTAGGCCGGATCGATGGAACCACCGCCCAGCGGTACGACGCCGAGGGGATCCAACAAGACGAAATATCAGACAAGGAGGGATCGAGCTATCTGGGGATTCATGCATGTACAAGCCTTAAAGGCTCCGCTCGATTGAACTGAAAAATAGTAATTTATAGTTAAAATTATACTATAGTTGGTTAAAATTACTCTATAACTAAAGATGATTTATTTGACGTAATTAAATTTAAAAAATTAAAAATAAGAAAAATATGTTAGCTCAATACAGACAATACAAAAGATTACAGAATAACAGAAACTCACGTGCGGTTTTTGCTAATATAAATAAAGTCGGTACAATATGTACTACAATTAACTAGCAGACCTTATCTTAAAAAGATATTCTGTTTAAAAGCTAGTTACTGTAGAAAAATCAAAAGACAGATTTTAGAAGCTGAAAAGAACAGAGCCATACTTCACATGTTTTCTTACTATTGCATGGATATCTTTAACAGACGAGTATATAGACAATTAAGAAACAAAGCATTATAGGGGTTATTTTCATGGCCTATTCTTTTCTGCTTTTGAAACCAGCTTTTAGCTTTAGCTACAGTACCCGTCTTTCAAACGAAGTATTTTTTTTTAAAACAGGGTCTACAAGTTATTTATATTACACGTTAAAAGCCCAACATCTGTACCATCTAAAATTGCAAACGAGTATCTATCTCTCCATAATCTCCATCATAAACAACTAGAATTCAAAAATTTTAGCCAAAAACCATAAGCCAGAGCCATAAAGAACAGACCCTTAATATCTTCTGTAGATAACATAGAAGGGCTTTACTAACGGTTGATGTCTACACTGTTGTACATGTTGCACGTTAACTCGCAATATGCTGGGATCCCAATTTCCATTCACCGTTGATGCCTGCCTGCCTACCGCATCTGCATGGCAGTGCTAGCTGGACAGACCATGGTCAAACAAAGTGCAAGCATGTATGTGCAAAAGATATCAAGAAAATAGTTTACAACTAGTATATATTTTTCTTCTATTTATTATTTATTTATATACAAGTATATAAGTATGAATACTCTTATATATGAATACTAAACACTATCCCTAGTGAAAGATCTTGTAACACTGTGGAACGAAGGGGTACAGGTATAGGATGCAGACAAATGAGAGAATTTCATTCTGCACGACATATTGTTCTGCACCATCAATGGTTTTTCTACATTTGGTAACCTATCGGGGTTGTGTACAAAAGGAGCCAAAGCCTATCCACATTGCTTAGACTATAGCCAGGGCCGGCCTTAAGGGGGGGCGAGCGGGGCGGCCGCCCCGGCCCCCAAAATTCAGGGGCCCCCATATACATATACAGATATACTATGTAGAGTATACATATTACATATACTATCCGCCGACTTCTCGTCTTCTCCGCAGCCCAGCGCCTGGAGCATCTACGGTCTGCCGCCGCGTCGCGCTCGCGCACTCGTGTCTCGAGGGTCCGGAGGCCGCGAGGGCGAGCACGGAGTGGACCGTGGCGGGAGCCATGGCCTTGCGTCGACGGCCGCCAGCAAGAACGAGTTAGGCACCAGCGCCAGAGACGAGGAGTCGCCGAGGCCAACGACGATCGTCAGTTCGTCACATGCAGGTGCAGTGCAGCCCCCAGGATTTTGGTCTTTTGGAGTATATGATTCAACATATGAGGAGTATATGTATATGGGGATATGTTGAATCCCAAAATCATCATATGTTGAATAGATTGAAACGAACACGCCTCATGATCCCCTCCTTCCTCTCACGCACGGCCACCGCCCTCGAGATCGGAATCGGCGCCTCCCCGCCCCCCACCGCCTGCGTCCGCCATGGCGCCGTCTCTACTCGGGGTCAGTTCGCCCTCTTTCTCTCTGGCTCGCAGGCTGCTTTCTCCTCTTCCTGCTCTTGCCTTCGCCTGCCCGGAGGCCGGCACATGCGTAGATGGGGCCATTCCCCTCCCGTGCGAGCGAGGTGTTCGACGATATGCCGCCGTCGGCCCAGTGGTTGGTTTGCTGTGTGCGCCATCCCCGGAGGCTTGTCCTGGCAGGCTATATGACCGCATTAGCAGTGAGTATTTTCAGAATTTTACGTGCTACAATATATTGTCTATTTTTTCCTTAGTTAACTGATGGAGTTAATTATTTTAGGTGATGACAGCTCTATCGGCTTCCCTAGGCTGGCTTGCACCTAATCTGGTAAGTCATTCTAAGGATTGCTGGAAGCTCACCTATAGTGCACATCTTTTTAATATGTCAAGAAGAAAACAAGTTTTTTTGTTTTTTTGTTTTAATGTGTCAAACCTCTGCAAATATAAGTACATTTTGTGAGTGCTGCTTGGACAAACACAATCATATGACACCAGCATGGTTGTTAGTTTCTGCATGGCAAATAAAAAGAACAATTTATAGGGATTTAATGAAATTATGCTGTGCGTCTTGAAATTCCATGAATTAGTACAGGCACCTATTTTTTATTGGATGATAAAGTGGTGTACAACTATAATCTTTATCCTGCTTGTTTATAGTTATATATATGTGTGTGTAGATTTGTAGTTAAATATTTATACTAGGGCCCCTATTTCTAGTTTCGCCCCGGACCCCTAAAATCCCAGGACCGGCCCTGACTATAGCAAGTGTGTGTGGTTGAACAACTCGCGTAAAACTGTGTACATGCGTCACCGTAGATTCTTTCCAAGATATCACCTATACCACAAGATGAAGAAATAATTTGATAGAAAAAACAAGATGACTCAGCACTAAGGCCTTTTAGCGGGGAAGAGGTATATGATATGATCAAAGATATTGATATTGTGGTTGAAAAGGGACGTAAGTTGAGGACCCATTAGAACAATATGTAGAAGATGAGGTCAGTATTTTCGAACTTGCCTTATTGGGAGCACTTAGAAGTTCACAATTGTATCGATGTCATGCACGTAGCGAAGAATGCATGTGATAGCTTGATTGGTCTCTTATTGAACATTCGTGACAAAACAAAGAACAGGCTTGTGCATGAAAAATTTGAAATTAATTGGCATGAAGTCTCATGACTGTCTTGTACTAATGACATAATTGTTTTCTATTGCAATTAGAAGTATTTTGTCGAAAAATGTCATCAATCCCGATGGGCTAGATGCTCTGCAGCTCGAGGTAGTGATGACTCTATGTCATCCTGAGATATATATTTTTTTCATTATTTTTTGATATCATGGTCCATCTCATTGTCCACCTTGTGAAAGAGATAAAGATATGTGACTCTGTATTTCTATGTCATATGTACCCGTAAGAGATGTGCATGTGAATTCTTAAGTCCTATGTATGCAATTGATCTCAGCCAGAGGATAGTATCATCGAAGGTTATACAACTGAAGAAGTCATTGAGTTCTGCATCGATTACATGGCTCAAGTCGAACTGATAGGTGTGTCTCTATCTCGTCACAAGAGGAGGCTAGAGGGTATCAGGACCATCGGAAGGAAATCCATAACTATCGATCTCGATACATACACTCAAGCCCATTTCACGGTCTTGTAACATATGACCGAAGTGTCCCTATATATTGAAGAGAACAAGGACATGCTACACCAGGAGAATCCAGGTTGGATGGAGGTTTGGATCATGAGGCAGTACAATCGTCGGTTCAACGAATGGTTGAGGGTGCGATTTACCGGGAGGTCGTTAAGTGAAATGCTACAATAGTTGGCAACAGGGCCAAAATTTTACAATTGTGACATGATAATGATACAATATTAATGGATACACATTTTATACAATAGATTAGGATAGAAAGCACAGTCCATAACTCAAATGTCTGCATAGATGTATTTTGTGAGCGATTCAGTGCCGCTGCCCCCAAGCTCCTAATATGGGCTTGTAGAGGAGATTTGGGGGTCCGGTTATGTAATTTTGAAGATCCATCTCTTTCGGTGCCGTTGGGTCCAACTCCCACAGGGTGTAAAGGTCGATAAGTATGACATCACTACTGTAGACCTCAAACATGTAAGATACAAAATGAACCATTAGTACTCGCGAGGTAAGTTGTTCAAGTTTTTTATGTAACCGACTTGGCAAATAAGAAGCGTCACGTAGTTCTTCATGGAAAAAGAATGATTATCGGAGTTGAAAATGTTATGGATGAGAAAAAGTATAATCAATTTGACGAGTTGCCTCCATTCGGAGACGGTATCAGGCTCAAGGAAGAACCAAGGGATGAAGCAAGTTATATACGTGTCGATCATTGTGAAGAGTTTTATTTAAAAGAAAAATAGCCAAGTGGAATAATCCCACATAGTGAACACCTATTTGGAAATTATTCCAATGTAATTAGTTGTATCTACTTGCTTATTTTCAGAGGGCATGGCTAACATTTTATGAGGCTAGCTAGCCAAAAAACCTGATATATTGTAACTATCATAGACGGTTTAGTGGTATAAACCTTCTATGATATATGTATCACAGACGGTTCCATAATAGAATCGTCTGTGATATGTATAATATCACAGACAGATTCATAATAGAACCGTCTGCGATAAGATACAATATCATAGACGGTTCAATAACAGAACCGTTTGTGATATGCTACACATCACAAACGGTTATTTAATAGAAACGTCTAAGATAGTTCTTCTACAAGTATGGCCCTGCTAGGTTTTGCGCTCTTACTCCTCACTCGCGTACCCCTCAGTCTCCTACGGTGCACATATATGGGAATATACGCTATGCACTCGCCCTTACAGTGTGCTCACCGTGCACTCAAACTAAAAAAGTCACGAAAATTCTGAAAAAAATTTTAGATGTACTTCATGGTTTACTCCACCTATATATACAATTTTAAATTCAAATTATTTCTATGTTAAGAGTACCAAAAACAAAGATAAATTTGGCAAATTTAAACTCTTAACATTTGTCAAATTTTTTTCTTTTTTGTTACTCTTAACATAGAATGAATTTGAACTTAAAATTTTATATATAGATAGAGCAAGTTTAGAAGTACATGTAAAAAATTTTCAGAATTTTTAAAGATATTTTTTAGTTTGAGTGCTCTACAAGGGTGAGTGCATAGCATATGACTTATAGTTTATGTCCTTACCACGAGAGATTATGTGAATAAACCATGTACCGATAAATGGTCTCAAAAAGACTATTTGATACAAAATAACAATAAAAAAGTCTTTCTATTCACTTAAGAAAAATCGTAAGCTGAAAAGGACTCATCAACATGACTAATTAAAGAAGGGATGGAAAGGGTTAATAAAGCTGTCCTTGCCTGCTCAGGGAGATGACAGACATCCAGGTGATATGGGAGTAGCGTTGGCCACTTCTTTCTCATCCCCTCCCCTTGTCTAGACCGGGGAACACACACAGTGGCCCATTGCAAGGTGCAAGCACAATGGCATTAAACAAAACAACACAATTCCACGAGGCACTTCTTTTAACTAGCAACACAGTAGAAGAGTTTGGACTGGAGCTGGAGGGTGTGCATCACAGTTGAAGAGTTGTAATCGGTTACGATAGCAAAAATAAAAAGCTAGAATTTAATTAAATAACATTGGTAAATGATAAACATGATATTATTTAACCGGATATTTGGTAAGCAAGTTAGTACCCTAACCGATCCAGCCTATTAATCATCATTGACACCAACTGGCCTAAATTTTATCCAAATCATAATCTAACTCTAAAGTCCAGCCAGTCACCACCAATCCTCCCCGCTTATGTTGAACTTACGTATGAATTTATCGGTTTTTTAACTTATGTATGAATTTTATGGTTTTCAAACTTATGTATGAATTTGTCACTTATGTTGAATTTGTGTTGTGTTGGTTATCGTACTTAAGTAATCTAGATAAATTTAATGCTAGTTAAAGGTTTAAGTGATGGTGGTATGATTCAGTGTATATTTCTTTATGTATGCACATATTGTCCATCTATATTATCCATTTTCAATCCGAAACCGTCATGTATCTGTACTGATATGGTACTGTATTCGAATACTCTAAATTCGTATTTATATCCGTTTTTCCCATATCCGATTCTAAAACCGAAAGAGAAATATAAGTTGGAATACGTTATGAACAATATTTGTCCCAATTCGATTGCACCTCTACTAGCACACAGTGTGACGCACATAATGCATGAACATATATTACTAATAACGTATGATATAGGGCATGACGTTATATATAGCTACGGAAGTGTATGCAAGTAAACCCCTGTTACATCAATCACAAAATTGCTAGCCACCCCGTGGGGAGCCTGCCTGCAAATGTGGGCCCCACATACCTGTGGCTGCAAGGCCTGTAACAGGGGAGCTGCTCTCCCTTTCTCAGTCTCGTCAAAACACCGCCTTGAAGTGGCCCTAGGATCACACTATGGCCCCGTCTCACAAAGCAACCAACGAACACACACCTGATCAATCTCTCTACATGGCTAATCATATTTCATAGGACTATATAACACACATAAACAATATATAAGCTACTACCACCACTGCAACTAGTGTTACCAGCTTGCTAGTGATAATTAACAGCATGACACATATATAGGGGTGAGGGAAATGGCAAACAAAAGAATGCTTAGGACAGAGGGGATCTGTGGGGGGCACCCTTCCTCCTGTTGCTCAGTGACAGAACAATCTGGGGGAAGAACCCTCCCCCTTTCTTCCTCTTCACCACCTCCCCCGCCGTCTCGCCATCCTGCTGCCACGGCACACCACCGTTGTTGTCACCATCACCAGCATTGTCGCTGGACCTGCCGCTGTCGCCGCAGTAGGAGCGGCGGCATAGCGGGTCCTCAAGGATCGAGTTTGGGGTGATCTGGCCCGCGTCGACTACGTCGACACGGAGGTTCTCCAAGCGCGGGAAGACGAGCTCGTCGCCGGCGCGGTGCTGCAGGATGTTGGAGAGGTCCCCTCCCTGCATCATCACATGGTCCACCTGCATGCGCGCACACACATGGAACTTCAGCGTGTAATGTAACGTGCCAGGGTTTGTGCATGACACGACGCACTTTGGTTTGTACGTGACGAGTCTTGGTCAGCGACCGAGCACCTTGCAAGAGAGGCAGCAGAAATGGAAGGGCTCTTGGAGGATCCTGCCACATGTCAAGCAGACGTTGCCGGAGCCCTTGAAGGGCCTGGACTGAGGCCTCGGCTTCAGGAAGATCACCTTGGCGCTGTTGATCGTGTAGGCCTGATCGATACATCAGGTCAAAACACACGCACACAGATCGAAGTAAGTATCATCAATCTAAGTACAATACTGATACTACTTCGTTTCTTCAAGTAGGTATAACACTCACCTGGACATAGGAGCAGTCGATGAGCTTCTCGAGGTCACCCAGGCGAACGACGTCATTGTACACGTACCGTCGCACCTAATTAGGAAAAAAAATCACCGGAATCATCAGACCAAGTGAGTGCTTTAGGGCGCGTTTGGTTGGCGGATGAGCTGATGCAGGCTGTATGCGCGTGGCTAGACTGAGGAGTGAAGCTCTTCAGCTGCGTTCCTCCTCAGCCTAACTTCAGTTGTTTTTTTATATTCGCTCTTGCAGGCTCTCTCCTCTCCGCAGCCAATTAAACACCATCCCTCTGCATACGTGGGTGCGAACCACCCCGTATGCAGCAACCAAACGCGCCCTTAAGAGTCGTGCTGAGCATGGCTACGCAGAGCTGAAATTCCTGGGTTCTAAAGGCTGGTGCTGGTACTCTCCCCCATTGGGCAACAATGGAGGACCATGCTTTGACCGGGCGGTGGTAGTAGTAGTACTCGTCATGATCCTATATGGGAGGCCCCAACCCCAAAGGTCAAGTGCAATGACCAAAATGCCCCTCCTGTGTACTGTCCTCCATGGCAAAAGTCCAAGGCAGGAATGGAGGGTACAAAGGTGAAAACCAACCAGGGGTGAGTGGTAAAAAATAGTTGGGGAAGAAGCTTTTGGTCACTAGCACTTCACTGTGGCTTGAATGAACAGTATCAAGGCCCCCTTGGACGCTTGCACAAAAGGGAGGAACAATACTGAGGCTTTCTTTCGTAAGAAGACAAGGGGTTCATTTACCATGAACACATATGGTAAATCTGCTTTCCCTGGCTGTAACAATCCTAGGATGCCCCATTTTTACCACCACTGCCTGCTCTGCAGAGGGGAAGGAGAAGAGCAGGGATATGTTTCTATGCATTGGCGAAACAGTTTGGATAAGCAGGCCTTTAATGGAAGTTGCCTAAAACCATGAGGTGATTATGGATAATCTTCTCAAGCAAACTATGTAATTGAAGATGCAACTTCACATGGAAAGGTAGAAAAATCTTGGAAAAGGGTAAATTTACCATCAAGATCACTTTTGGGTCACAGCTTTTTTGTGTGTGACATTGCAGTAACTTGGCAAGAACACAAGTAGGGGGAAGCATGAATGCCCATTTCTAGTGTTATAAGGCCAAGAGGCAGTAACTCTCACAACTTTTACCCCTACACCCTCGCATCGGAGTTACTCACACCAACAAAGAGTACTGACCAAATTAGTTGCAGGAAAAAGAAAGAGAAGGGAACTGGCAGGACGAGGACAAGCAAATTGAAGCAGAAAAGAAAGGGAGAAAAGGAATTGCTTTCATGCAAGAGAATTTCTACCTTTCTTCACCCATAAAAGTTACCTATGCAATTAGTTACAATTACCTCCCAAAGAATTCAACTACTATAAATTAATTAGGTAGAACCCTCTGTTTACATAGTATGGAATTGTTGCTTTGTGCAAGTTAGGTGATCCTAATTCAAAGCCTAGAAAAGTGGCATAACCAAAACTCACAAGACGACAATGGTGAGGACCCAAGCAAGTACAAGGAAAGATTAGCATAGAATTCCAAAAGAGAGGAGGCGCTCTTGCATAATTCAAGGAGGACCATGCATCAATTCAAAACTAAGCCAAATCCAAGAAAGAAAGGAACAGCACTTTAAAAGACAACACAGGACAAAACAGAAGCAAGATTCACCACCCCTGCCCTCTTGGCCCATCTCTCTACCTAGTTAATTAATCCATCAAATCCCTCCTCCTAAACCCAAACCAAAAAGGCTAATTGATAGATAAGCTACACCTCCACAAAAACTGCTCCTTCTCTTTGCCTGCTAAACCAAGCAGATCAACAAGAATAACTGCAAGCCACATGAGAATCAAAAGGAAATACAAATTGGAGCTATCCTACACCAAACCATGCAAGGAAAAGGAAGCATGCAAAGGTACCGAGGGGATCATCTCCATGGCAGACTGCACAAGAGCAAGAATTGCACATGTACCATGCAAGAAACCAAGAAAAGGAATTTAAGCTGGGTTTCAAAAAAGAAAAGGAATTAAACAAGCAAATTAAGAAGTAAACAGAGGGTGAGACAGATGCACATGCAGATGCAGATATGTACGTAGCTAGGAGATCAAGGAGGAAGAATTCGGTTGGCTGTTCACCTGGAGGAGGGGGTGGTGGCGGTGCGCGGGGGCGCAGTGAGGGCAGATGCTAGTGCAGCAGCCGAGGCAGAAGATGTTCTTCTCGTTCTTCTTGCGGCTCTCGTGCGCCGGGCAACCCACGAAGAAGCTCTCCTCAACGAGGCCCCCAACCCACCCCGGTCTCATCCCCATCTCCCTCTTCTCTCTAGATCTCACTCTCACTCTTCAAGCCTCCCTCTCTCTCCTCTCTCTCTTGTCAATTCTCTTCTTGGTTTGATCTCTCTTTGTTTCTTGGCAGGCAATTCTGTCTGTCTCCTCCCCCCCCCCCCCCTCTCTCTCTCTCTCTCGAGCTTAGTGGTGCTGTATGAGGAGGGCGTACAAATAGACGTGGGTTGTCGTGTAGCTGTGGAGGAGAGAGAGAGGGGGCAACGAATCCATTGGGGAGCTATTTATAGTGAGAGAGAGATGATACGATGCGAAGAGTATACTCGACTCGTTGAGGCTTTGGGTGTCATGGTGGTATGGTGTAAGTGTTGGGGGTTGGTTGGGTTTGGGTGGGTGTGTTCTTGTTTCGACATGGCAAGGGGCTCCATCTCCGTGGCATGCAATGCAAATCCCTAATCGGACGATTTGGATGTGGGTCAAGGGGGTTTATTGTGAATCATGTGCAGTAGAGGGTGTTTTTTGCATTTATTTTTGCAGCTTTTGGGTGCTGGTAGTGGTTTGACGTGAATGGGATCAGTGGTGCTATGAAATTGGCGTCTCTCTCTCTCTCTCTTCATTGTCGCGCCAAATTTTTATGTTACCACAGCGTCGTAGCTTAAAAACAAAATTGCGGCATGAGGACTTTTATCTGGTCAATACTTTCCTATGAATCCATCTTCTCTTGTGGGTCTAGAAATGCAATCCAATGAAGTAGAGGGATCCACGTGTGTGGAGAACAGAAATAGGGACACAAAACGGGAACAGAGAAGCCATTTCGGAAAGATAGATCCATGATTTAAAGAAAATCTTTTCTCTTTAATAACAAATTGGTTGGAACGCCATGATGACCGGTTAAAATCAAGAGACGATGATGTGCAATGACAATCATTTATATTGTTTCGTTAGCTCTGACTAGGTAAACTGGTCGAGAGACATAACAATTTTCCACGTGATTAACGTAGGAGTAGTTATTGACATATCTGGTGACTTACAACGGTTAGCCAAGGGACACAATAGTTGGCCAAAGATCGTGACAGTTCAAGACTCAACGAAGACACATGCGTGTAGACAAAAGATGCTTTTAGCGGTATTAACTACCACTCCGTAGATAAGTATAAATGGGGTGACATACATGCCCCAAAACACGTCGAATTCATCAATGGCAAAGCTAGAAAAACTTCAATGAGTGTGCACATTACACACATAAGGCTAAAGCTAACTCGGTATATTCATAACATTGTATGTCCAATACAAGTAAGAATTGAGCATGATGTTCCGATGAGCTCTCTAATCTATGCACTTGGCCAGGCGCTACATGTCGCCTGCTCGAAATTATCGATGCTCAGTGGTCTTGGTCTCCATTCGGCTTGTACTCAAATCAATGCCTCGATGGCAAATTGAGAAACAGCAAGGAGGCCTTAGGGCAATGGCGGAACTATAAAACTTTCAATGGGGTGCATACTTGACACGGATAATTTTATAGTCTTGTACAATAATTTCATAACATCATAAATCCAACACATTGGTTCGAAATTTGCCAAAAGAACGATACAAATAGTTCGTAATTAAGTCAATCAACAATCGAGGAGGACTTACAAATCCTGAGGGCCGAGACTGCCGCCGCCAGTGCGCAGCACGTTGCGCTACTATAGTGTGGCTGTGCCTTTGCCCGTCTGCGCCGCCTGCCGCTTGGACGCCTGTTCCTCTCGCCAGTCGCCGCCGCCGATGGGGAATCGAGAGGAGAGAGTGGGGGATTAGGCAATTAGGGACTTAGGGTTGGGGAGCCAAAGAGAGGAGAAGTGTAGGGAGTGGTTTGTTCAGATGAAGAGTGGGCGGTGGGTCTGAGTACGAGCAGGTCTTTTGATGTGTTGTGATTTTCATGAGGAGATACCAATATACCAGAGATATGGTCTATGAAGAAAGAGTTGATTCTTTGATGGTTTTCAAATTTTGGGGTGCCCCTACATACCCGTCACCCACCTAGTTCCGCCCTTGGAATCCATTCTTATAACATTCCACAGCAATAAAGTCTCTGTTTGTTTGTGCTCTCTCGTTTTATTTTCCCGTAAGTTCTATAGAGAATCTTAGGTCTTGATCATCGACATGACATGGTCAAAATGTGTTGCATGTGGTACACTACATATGCATACAATGCAAAAAAAAAAAACCTCCGCTACCTAGGATCATCTCCAAAGTAAACAATTTTCACAAATTTAAAACATTTCTGTAGTACTTTCTATATTTCTCTTGTAAAAAATTAGATTCACACATAGCACCTCAATTCCAAAATAACCTCCTACTATAATTTTCTCTTTTTTTAGGAATCGAAGTATATTTTCCCGTTCCAATCCAATACTTAGGTGAGTTGGGTCACTTTTTTCTTCTTGTCAGTAGATCAAGGACATCTTATAGAAGAAAGGCAGAGAAGGAATAGGCTCCCAAGTCCAAGCCCTCCCATGAGGCCAAAAAAAAGAAGGCAAAATTAGTCCACCGATCTGTACTTGAAATTTTGTTTGTTCATGACAACTTAGGCCCCGTTTGGCACAGCTTCACCATCAGTTCCTGGAGCTGTTTGGAGCCGTTTTGTACCAAACGGGGTACAACAAAATAGCTCCACCTAAGGAGTTCCTTAAAACCCGCTGAGACAAAAATAGCTCCACCTAAAGAGCTGAAAAAAGTAACTTCACCCTGATCCACTTGTGAAGTAAAAAAAAACAGCTCCACTTGTGAAGTGGAACCGTGCCAAACGGGGCCTTAATCAATCCATTGTTTGCATCTCCAAGAATCAATTCCTTGGTGTTTCCCCACTGAAAAAAAGAGGAGAAAACTGCTTTTTATTGTTACTTTCCCACGGTAGTAGTACTGTCCTCTGCTTTTTTTCCTTCTTGTTTTACATGGCCTTTGGCTTCCCCATCTATCACTCTCTCCTCTCTCTCTCTCATCCTCTTAATCATTACTATTATAAAAAAATGAGTTGATGATTGTATATCCCTTCTCCGCCAACCACCATATTCTCCACTTTTCAACGGATCAGAGTAGTCATATTCTATAGCATAATTCTCTATATATCCAATAAATTTCGTTGCAACGCACGAGTAGGTGACTAGTAATAATAGTACACGCCGTGAAACCGGTATGAGTGTGTGACGCTGCCATTTGCAAATTGGAAGGTTAGTTTTTGCCCAATGGGTTGTCCCAGGGAGGCCGCAGCCGGGTGAGCAGAGCAGAAAGCATGGAGAAGCGCAGCACAGGTGGAGAGAACGGGTGATCACATGAGCAAAGGGGGGAAGAAAGCAGGGAACCGCAGCAAATTACCTGTACTTGTGTTTCGCAATTGCTTAGCACAAAGCTTGCAGCGTATCATTAACCATTCATGAATCTTTTGCCATGCTCGGGAAGACGGCTGATCTGAAGCGGCTCTGCCATTCACCTATCCGAGAAAGGAGAGGCTGTGAGATGAGATGAGATGAGATGAGATCCCAATAAATGATGAGCCCATGCATGCAACAAGGCAGAAGCTGGCTGTTGCTTTGCTGCTACTCTTGTTTTTTCAGATCAGGAGGTTGTTGCTAGTGCTTGCTGTGGTAATTGGTAAAGGTACGATAGCTGTTGTCCTATTTGGAGCACAAGATTACTACAGTGATTTCGATAGAAAACCCCACGTCCAGTATGAGTTACATCACAAATATCCCTTCAGAATCCTGGCGATATTCCCATGTTCCAAGTGGATCTTCGTTTATAAACTTCAGAGTCACCAGAGTTACTGTGCTTTTGTCTTTTGCCTGTCTTTGGAATTTGCCTACTTCAGAGTGATGGAGTTTCACGGTAGCACACGTACCTATGGCTTTTGCCTCCCTCCCATTTTAGCCTAATTCAGATACATGCTAGTTCAAAAGAAATTTAAGCAGAAGGGTGTGCATGCGCACAAATCAAACTTCATGGCACCAGTTTTTTATCGAACACGCAGGAGAGCTGCGTATCTTTATATTAAGAGAGAAAAAGGAGAAACTCCCGTACAAACAACCTCCTTCCCTCCCTTAGGAAAAAAGGAAAGGTTGCCAAAAGAACTTAAAAGAAAAGAAAAAAAAACAAAAACACACACTTAACTAAGCAACACAACGACCCGACCTGAACAAATCACTCACACAAGATCCACATGCATGCGTTTGGCCCATCTATCATATCAGCCAGTGTTTGTGAAAATTCACGACACGGAGGCCACTTTTACGGAAAACAGAGCTCAAAATTAGGCATGCATATGGAATTGTGGATTCATTTTTGTGGAATCCCCATGCGAAGGCCCTGGCTTGAGCAGTTCGTAGCTGCCTGATCTGACAATGCAGTGAGGTAAGTTGAAACAAGTGATCATTGGATTGGAAATGGAAACGTACTTACATAGTTGTAAGCAACACGGCAACATGGATTTAGGCTCACGTTCCTGGTCCTTACCTGCCTCTTTATATATGCTTGCTGGTACGTGATTGCTTCGTCAGTATATTGTTTCTTATATGAACTAAGGAACTGTTTATATTGACTTTTGTTTTTAGAAGTAGAATGTAATACGGACGTATCAGCTTTTCTAAGCTGGTTCTATCAATCACTATTATTTATCAACCACTATTTTACGTTTTCACATATTATAACGTATTTTGCATTTTATTATATCATAATTCCGTAAGATGCATAGTGGTTTGAATATTGTAGTATTTTTCATTATGCCGTCTTTCTTATATAATGCATTACTATTAATCAACTGCAATTAAAAGCCATCAATAAAAACCAATATAAATAGACCCTTGCTCTCCTTTGCCGCTAGAGAAAAGCTATCAGCTGTCCTGCCCGTTTGGGGCAAAATAAAATTATTGTGCTTTCATCCTTCACTCCTTAATTTGCTATCTTCTCAACTCTGATTAGACATGGCTGCCAGGTAAGTCCTGATTAAATTGGTGAAAGGAACCAAATCATGGAAATTAAAAAAATGCACCACTCAAATTAAAATAAACCATTGTAGCAGAGAGATAGAGATGAACCAATAAAATGGTTTTTTCTGGTTTAATTGAGTTAAGCTTGGAAGAGACACAGTGGAAATGTAGAATTAATTCCAATGCATGTTAATTTGTTGCCCTAGCTTGTGAAAGATCGATCGTGCTAAGAGCAACTCCAATGATGCCGTTAGCGCTCTCTACAAGTTTTCACGTAGGTGGGAGGAACAGGAGAGAGAACAAAACTGTCGCTACAGGTAGCAACTATTGTTAGCACGTTTTTCAACACAAAACGGGCCCCATGCATGCACTTTCTTCGTTCTTCAATACAAAAAAATACTGATATGTGGACCCTATATTGATTTAGAAATTTATGCTATAGATAGATTATTAAACTAGTGTGCTATACTACTCTCTGTATCCTATATGGATAATACTATAGAGAGCATGCTATCTATATCATTGGAGTTGCTCTAAGCTAGCGGGGATGGTCTACATGCTCAATTGGGTTGGTACGTATACTTGAAATTGAGAAGGAAATTTATTGTAACCAGGAAAAGGGACGAATCGAAGAACGTGCATGTTGCCTTTGCCGTACTCTAGTCTATTTCTTGGGATGGAGGGCCCCACGGCCGATCGATCCATGATGCATACTGGCCATAGTTTTGCGTGTTCAGTGGGCTGAATTTTTATGGTTTAAGACTAAATTTTTATTATAGTTAGTTAAATTTATACTGTAGTTGATGGTGGTTTATTGGTATAATTAAATTTAAAAAATTTAAAAATAGAAAAAATGGGTTAGTCCAACATGTATAATGCAAACGAATACCGAAAAAAGAACCGGCAAAAAAGCTCAAAAAAATCTAAAAAGTCAGAAAAACAAAATTTAAAAATAGTGAAAAATAAACCAAAAATCAGAAATCTAAGTCCAAACGAGCGGGCTTGTCTACCTAGTATATACGGCACACCTTTCTTATAAATCAAGTACTCCTAAGTCCAATTCCAGAACTAAACTGTAGATAGAATGAACTTGCAAGAGTGAACCAAACAATTCCAAAACAGTTACTCGCAACCAGCCTCACATCTCAACCAAGGGTTCAGCTTCATAGGCAAACAAATTGTAACAATGATTAAGAACAAGTAACTGACTCGGCGTATGGTTTCATCCTCCCAGTGAATGAAAACCGTCGTACTCTTCATCTGCATGTGATGGTACTCAAAGAATATGGAACAAAAATGAGAAATTGAATACCTAAAAATAGGAATTATAGAATGCCCCGTCAAATCCATCACACCATGACATCCCAAACTCTGCCTCATTGTGCCCATCTGCAGTTAAAAGTGTTGAGAAGCCGTCGCTGGTCAGTTCAGTTCAATCAATTCCTCCTATATAAAAGAGATATCAAACACAGGTAATATAAATAATAGATTGAATACACAAATAGATATGGGAGAATTCATATCTTTTTTTATTGCTTTCTTCTTTACAAGTATCCCTTTACAATGAGTGAGACCTCCTATTTATAGACTAAGTGGAGGAGTGTCCACTAATAGGCCAAGCTTGTAGGCTTAGGCCCAGGTTTTCTAATACTCCCCCTTGGGCACTCATCTAACACGTTCATGCCTCATCAAAACCCCATAAAAATCTAGTGGAAAAAATTTAGAGAAAGAGTACAGATACTTGTTATGTTGTGTTGCACGAATTGCCTCACTAAAAACCTTTGCCGAGAAACTTTAGGAAAACTCGTCAAGGAAAAAAGAGTACAATCCACCCAATTTCATTTAATCCACAGGATTTATTCTTTGGGCACTCGACATTCGTGTTCAAGTTTTAATGGTAAGTTTGAGAAGAATCTCCCCTGAATTCTGCACTTCCCTAAGTCTCAATACGATGTTCGAGAGCCGTTGTTGAAAGAGGAAGTGTTAAGAACTAATGAGTTGTTGAAAGCACACGAAGAAGAAAGAGTCATGACTGGGTGCTCCCTCATGACTGACGCATGGACGGATTAAAAGAGGAGAAGCATCATGAACTTATGTGTTCATTGCAATTTAGGGACAAGTTTTATATGATCAAAGGAGACGTCGAAAAATGCGCACACAAGTGAGTATATCTTTGAGTATGTGGATAGATGCATTGACACTATTGGTCCTCAAAATGTGGTTCAAATAGTAACAGACAATGCTTCAAATAACATGGGAGCAAAGGAATTAATGAAGGCTAAAAAGCCAAATATCTTTTAGAGCTCATGTGCAACTCACACCATCAACCTTATGCTACAAGGAATTGGCAATATGCCAAAGTACAAGAAGATGTTTGAACAAGCAAAAGCATTGACAATTTTTATCTACTCACACTACAAGACCTTGGCATTGATGAGAAAACACACAAAGAGAAGAGATATAATAAGGCTGGGGGTGACTAGATTTGCTTCGGTCCTTCTTACATTGCAAAGTTTAATTGAAAAGAAAACCGAACTAAGAGCGATGGCACTTAATAAGGAATGGAAAGAATCTGCCCACACTAAAAAAAGCAAAGGCGCCACGGCAACCGCAACACTCATTAGTAGACCATTTTGGAATGGTGTGAACAATGCTTTAAAGGTATAATAGTGCTGTCATTATGTTATGTATTTGATTTTCTCAATTTGCTAACATGTTATGTTACATTACTTGAAGGTTTTTGAGCTGTTAGTGAAGGTTCTTCGCATGGTTGATGAGGATGGTCTATCTATGGCCTTTCTTTATGGAGAAATTTTAGAGGCAAAGAAGCAAATCAAAGAGACCTTAAATAATTTGGAGAGCAATTACAACTTAATCATTAATGCTATTGATGGAAAGATGAAGGGAAGACTTGATTTTCTATTGCATTTGACAGCATATTTATTAAACCCATATTATAGCTATCGTGATCGATCTATTTTTTGGAACAAGATATTATGGATGGGTTTATTGAATGTGTTGAAATATTTTATCATGGTGATGATGATGCAATGGATCATGTACTCAATGTTGACTTTGATATATTCAAGGATAAAAAGAGACATTTGGGAAAACACTCGCCCGACTTGGATGTCAAAAAAGAGATCTTATTCCCTGTAAAGTAAACTTGTTCTTAATTAAACACATTTAATAAATTTACATTTCATCAGCTATTAATAACTCATCTTTCATTCTTACTATTATGTAGCTAATTGGTGGTCAAAATATGGATGTCATGTTCCCCACTTGCACAGATTAGCCATAAGAATCCTCTCTTTGACCTCAAGTTCATCGGAATGTGAAAGAAATTGGAGCACTTTTGATATGATAACTTTCTACTCTTGCTATTAAAAAAATTACATGTTTCAACTCAAGTAGTAAAGAAAGTATACCACTAAACTTCACTATGTAACTTGTAGGTACATACAAAGAAAAGAAATAAACTAGATGCTCACTGTCTCAGTAATATAGTTTATGTTCAATTCAATACGAAATTATTGAACAAAAAAGAAAAGAGTAACATGAAGAACATTGATATCCTTCTAGCTTCACATGCTAGAAATGCTCAAGGGTGGATGATTGAATGCGGGGATGATGATGTTGATCCCGAAATAGGTCTTTCATGGAATCTAATTGATGAGGCGATGGGAGCTAATGAAACCAAGCAACCTCGTAGAAGCACTAGAGTGCGAGAGCTTCATAAAGATGATTTCGATTCCGAATCCGAAGAAGAGGAGATCAATGAGTATCTTGAAAATGTTGAATTTGAATCCGATCAAGATGAAGTGGTGCCAACCAAAGATTATGGACAAGAGGATGAAGATTGACTCATTTCATCATCACATATTCACATTATCATGCTTGCTACCTGAATTATGTTGCTTGTTTGTAACTTGTGAGAAGAACTATGTTTATGTGTGTTTAGTTGCGTGTATTTGAGATTTGAGAACAATGTTTATGCGTGTTTTGTTATGAACTTCATAATTCATTACGTATGTCTTATTATATTGCTATCATTTCTTTTATTATTTTCAATTTACAAGTTTGAAGCACAAATGCACAATAGTTATTCAATACCAAAAAACTCACACATTGCTTAATGTGCAGGTTTTACAATTATACATCAAGCATTTACATCAATAGATAGAGAGCTATCATTGTTGCTCAAGGTAACAATTTTCTTTATTTAAACATCAAATACATATATATAATTGCTTATCTTTGTCTGCTGTCCTCATTTTTTATTTAACCGTCTAGGCTCTGCCTAGACCCCCTAGGTGCTAGGCCCCACCTTGCCGCCCGCCTAGCGCCTTCTTGAACATTGATTATAGCTTATGGCTTTGGCTTATGCTACCGTTTTTAAAAGGTGCATTTTTTCATGGCGGGGTCTATAGGTAGATTTAGTACAAATTATACCGAGTTCAGTTATATCGGCCAAAAATCGTCTGTGACTATTTTTCTCTGCGCACTGCCTCTCACGAACAGTCTAGCATTCAAAAATTTCAGCCATAAGTTATAGCCCAAAAGAACTCACCCAACATTAGCTAGCAGTTGTCTCCTCGCAATGCAGGAACCAAGGAGAGCAAGTTGCAGGAAATCTTTGAGGTCTCACTTGCTATGCAAATGTATGATTTTTTGTAGGAAAGAAGGTTGTACATTATTTCACATAAAATTTCTGCCTTTTTTGTGTTAGAAACCAAAACTGGAGTACTACTACTCCCTTCAGTCACAAATACATATCGTTTTACCTATCGACACGGTTCCTAAACGCAACTTTAATCACTAATTTATATTATAATATATTTACAAATCTAATAAAATTATAATAGTTTGAAAGTATTTTTTTGAATATATATATATATATGATTTTCATATACTAATCTAAATATATAAAAATATTGATAATTAAAGTTTTAAGAGATTGACTGTACTTATCCTAAAACAAAAGACTGGTGGGAGTACCAGGTTGGAAGAAATAGGTCCCGGTTAAACCGGCGAGTTGACCAATGCATACACGACGCCATCAGCCGGCAATGCTTTGCTTAATTAAGATCTTCCCGAATTCCGAGGCGATCCCATCTCAACACAGCATTTGGAACGGCGGGGCCTGTCGGTGGGAGGAGAGACAAGCTAAACAGCTGCAAATAATCCCTTTATTTGCCTCATCTTCTGCATGCTACGGACACCCGCATATCGAGCATTATTTTCTTTTTAGCATATAAATTATGACTTCTCTCCAATAAATAAATAAAATAGTTTTTTCATCATCTTTTCGAAACAGTTTATCAGAATAGCCTTTTAAAATATTTTATCAACTTATTGATATTTAATTCGTTCTTACAAACACCTGTGCTAGTACTAAAAGCCATCAGTCTAACCTAAAAGAACAGGCCTTTAATCAACAGCCGTGCATGGCCATGGAGCTAGCCTTTGCAAATTGCAATACCCATCCAGATCCTAGTGTTTGGTCTTGGGTCTTGCATGGTGTTTTATTTGGATAACATGGGAAATCTTGCTGAAGAACATTTGGCCCCGCTCGGTTGGGCTGGAAAGCTGTGGCTTATGGCTGAAATTGCACTGTAGCGGTTGAAATTTCACTGTAGTTGAAGGTAGCTTATTTGGTGTAATTAAATTTAAAAAAATAAAAAATAGAAAAAATATGCTAGCTCATCACGGACAACGTAAACGAATACGGGAAAAAAAGAACCGGCAAAAACCTCAAAAAAGGCAAAAGCTCAGAAAAAGATAAAATTTATGAATAGTTAAAATAAGCCAGAAGCTGAAGCCGAAACGAGCAGGGCCAGACTGCTAGTACTACAATCTGTTCTATAGTTATCTAACTAAACGCAACAAGGTATCACCCCCGAAGGTTAGCCATCGGGACCAGTGGCAGAGCTAGTAGGGTGCCCAGTATGCTTGGACACACCAAAAAATAAAAAGAAAAGTTTAGAGGATCAACAATGCATAAGGGCATCTGTAGTGTATATAACCCAAGGGGCCTTAAGGTGGGTCCCATCTAAACCTTAAGGCTGACTCCATAGTGTATATAACCCAAGGGGTCTTAAGACGGTCCCACTTGGCAGATAAAGAGAAATTATATTTTAATGCTTGTGGCCAGATCTTTAGCTTGAGGACCAGCGTTAAGCCTTTTTTGCTTATAGCCTGCTTAAGATCACCCCTGTAATGTATAAGGTTGACCTTAAGGTGGCTTAAGACCCTCTATTTTCATACACTACAGATGCCCTAAGTGTATTCTTGGAAGCCAACAATGAACGACCCCACTCAAGCATTGACGATGCGGTCCCCCCCCATGCGGCCTAGCCCACTCACCACTCACTAGCCCAAGGTGCCCAAGTCCCCATTCCCTAACCGACCAACCCTAAGTCTCCTGACTTCTACTTATTCTCCACCACGAAGTGACGCCCTAGTGATGGTAGTCACCAACGGCCACCGGAGGAGCATGCCACGCGGGGCGGGAGAAGGAAGCGGCGCCGTCACCAGCGCGGCAGGAGAGGAGCTGGCCACTAGCCAGCCGAGGCGCCGAGTGGTGGGCGCGATGCAGGAGCAGCTGGCGACCGAGCTGAGTGGCCAAGAGGAGCGGCAGGAGCGGTGTGGGAGGCCGGGAGCAACTGGTGGCCGAGCCGAGCGGGCGCCAAGAGGAGCAGTGGGCACAGCGCAGGAGCTAGGAGCAACTAGCAGCTGAACCAAGTGACCAAGGGGAGCGGCGGGTGCGGCGCGGGAGGCCAGGAGCAGCCACAATTTGGAGATTTCACAGTAATAATGTAAGATTCTAATTCCCATTTGGGATTTACGGAATATTGTGATCGGGGAGTGGAAAAAAATGCTGTGAGGTTTGCACCCGTATTATAAATTTTCGAGCTCCGTTATTGATGGGACAGTCTCTCTTAGATGTGTTATGCACTCTCTCGAGGCCCGAGTGCTTGTGACACTCTGGAACTAAGCAGATTCTGGTAGTGTTTTACAATCAGCTTATCAGATTGATGTGGTCTCTCGTGCTATTGGCAGGAGGACCACTGAAGATAGGTTGGCAAATTAAAAATCGAGTTAAGCTCAGGCTGATGGATTGGCCTAAACTAGCCGTGAACAGGCAATTAAGCTTGGGTTTAATTAAGCAGGTGCAAGTACTAATTAACCTTCTCTTGTCCTCGAGGGAATGCTTGGCACAGTATGGCATAGTAGCAATTAGCACAGTACAGATGGCTAGCTACCAGCAGCTGTGTCCGTACGCTCATCGAGCGTCGCTTTGACCTTGCTTGGCTTATCCCATGTGCCCGTGTCACTCACGGACAGGCACGCATGCAAGCGCTAAAAAAGAAAAATGTGCTCATTTGGGTTTTTTGGGTGGTTTATGGCTGAAAAGCATTGTAACTGGCTGAAAAAATATTGTAACTGACAGAGGCTTATTTAGCATAATTAAATTTAAAAAATATAAAAAATATGTTAGCCCATTACGTATAATACAAACAAATACTGGAAAAAAAGAATCGGCAAAAAAGTTCAACAAAAAACCAAAAATTCAGAAAAAAACAAAATTTATAAATAGTGAAAAATAAGCTGAAAACTAGAAGATGAAGCCGAAACGAGCGGAAACAACAGGAAATGAAAAGAAAATAAAAATAAGCTGCATAAGCTTGGGGTGTGTCACTGCCACTAGTACTCGTTTTTTTTCTTTTTCTGCGAGGAACCACTGGTACTATTAAGGCTGAACTCGTACACAGGATTCCCAAAGGTCTATGGCACTCAGGAGTCAGGGCCTGATCATCTGCATCAAATCATTACTAAATCACAGATACTCCTATGTCTTGATTATAAACATAAGCACGAGTTTTTTTTCCTGGATCTACTATCAAATTTGCTTCGAGAGGATTGCGGAAATCGGAGGATCACGTCCTTTTTACAATTCCAAGTGACAGATTATCATTATAGTGGGGAAAAAAAATGAATCCGTATCACTAGTGATCGTTTTGGCCTCAGTTTTTAGCTTCCGACTTATCTTTCACTATTCATAAATTTCGTCTTTTTCTAAACCTTTGTCTTTTTGTTGAGTTTTTTTGTCGGTTCTTTTTTTCGCGTATTTGTTTGTATTATACGTAATGGGCTAACATATTTTTTATATTTTAAAATTTTTTAAATTTAATTATGCTAAATAAGCTTCTGTTAGCTACAATATTTTTTCAGTCAGCTACTATGCTTTTCAGCCATAAGCCGCAAAAAATAAGCCCAAAAGATCACTAAGAGGGCGAAACACGCGCACCGAACGAAAAGGTTGATTAATATGTGCATTCTGAGTGCTTTGCTCTGCTGCAGTAATCACCGGGATTTTGCCCAAATGGGCTTGCAGGCAACCAGAGCATACATACAGATATTGCTAGTTTTTCTTTTTGAACTCAACAAATATTGTTAGTTGGCATAATTCAGGATCGTCCTGTATTACAACGAACTCCTCCACATCCTAACGTCACGTAAAAATTCTGAGTTCCAAACTGGGCCAGATATATTGGTTTTTGCAGCTAGTTTTTGGCTGCGATTGATGAATAGCAGTGGCTGATATAATAAGTGATCGATAGAAGCGGCTGATAAATAGTAGTGCATTATGCAAGAAAGGCGGTGTGACGAAAGGCACTACAACATTTAGATCGCCGTGCGACTTATGGAATTATGATATAATGAAATACAAAATACGTTATAATATATGAAAGCGAAAAGTAATGGATGATAAATAATAGTGAACGATAGAAATAACTTATAAAAATTGAGGTGTCTATATTGACTTCTGTGAACAGGCCAAGTGATGACGACTAGTTCATGAGTTTGGACCAGAAGCCCCAAACTGAGGGGCCGTGGGATTCTATGGTACCACCGGGGCTAAACCTCCATCTCTTAAGGCCCCATGTAGGGTTTTGACATGTTGCAATTTACAGATCTCAAAGTAATCTAATCAAAAGTATCCTTTACTTCCCTACACAACACACTCTCATCCTCTCTCGACTTCGCTATTTGCACTAGTGGCTTGGTGGTGGGAGTGAGGGTATTTGTTATTCGTTAACGATATATTTCAAGCACTCTTATGTCTAGTCTCCTCCAAACCTAAGACACATACTAGAAGTAGGCCGTAACTAGTTTTTAATATTGTGTTGGTTAGATCTTAAACTCGAAACCTCTTGGCTCATATACCATATTGGATTTTATATATCAACCAATTCATCAAAAAATTTAAGCTGATAAGGAAGGGTGGACAATATACTTCAACAGTTTCAACCCACCTGGATTTGATCCCTAGGATTAGCGCATGGTGTGCCTTATTTAACTAGAGTATACACACGTGTATGTCCAGTGAAGAAACACCCATGCTCTGTGAGGCCATGGAGTCCCCTGTAATCTTTTAGCTATGTGGTTCCGATATGGTGCTAGGTATCCTACCCTGTTCGGATAATCGGAGTCAACGAGATAGTACTTGCCTGCAGGAGGAAACACCATCAAAGATAAATATTTGTTATTACTCGTCGTGATGCATGGAATACTTGAGAATTGTTGGAACATATTACCTTTCAGTAGATGTAGGAATCGGTCGCCGTATTTGGCCATTGTCTCTAGCAGCACACGTTTGTCGTGCACTGATCTGGGTCATCTAGCACAAACAAATATGAACGGACAAAACAAGTCACAAATAGCGAGCACGTTCTGACTTGTATACCCATGCCTGTTGAAATGCCATGCCTTCTTGGCCTTTGGAATGGTGACTCATACGTGAGTGCCATCAATTGCTCATATGTAGTTAACGAAATATGGACAAAACCTTGGATGTTGGAGCCTCAGATGCAAGGTCTGATACATAGGATCAGATGGTACAATGACATCACTTGCAAGGCTATACATGTACTCCAAGACCTGGTTGAACTTTCAACAAACCGTTCCAGTGGCATGCTCAAAGTAGTTCACAGCTTGTCATTGCGATTGTGGCGCCCCCACCGTCCACAAAAACAAGGCAAGTGTTTCTTTTAAACAGGCTTCTAATGACGACCGTAGGCCATAGTTTACCACTAGAGTATCATGTAATGCATTGAACACACTCGGTTGCATTCTGAACATGGTGTAGCACCTCTGAGGATCTGCAAGTTGCAACTGCACCCATTGCCATCCGATCATTATCAAAACTCTTAGGGGTGGCCTTGCCTGCGAGCTTGCATTGCGGCGATAGCCAGGAAGACGATGCGCTCATCACTAGACTCATCGCCCCAATCCCTTCTGCCCCAGCCATCACTGCGCATCATCCCAACCAAAACAACAGATAATTAGTACTCCCCATTGCACAACAAAATGTCTGATATCTCATCACATAGCTTACGATAGGACGTCAACACAACACTAATAGCAGCAGATCGAACAACTATATGCCAGACCTCAATGCAATGCCAAAAGCGATAGATCACAGAGCTCCTTGCCGCTCCCAGACATCAGCTCAGCATAGGCACAACAATGTTTGGGAATCATCACTGTGGCAACCTAGAACACAAATCAGTACCAACATCATAATGCACTGAACATTGTAATGGCAGGACAACACAATGCATAGAATATACTCAAATGACCAAGATAGCATAGCAAGTAATAGCAATCGACAAGTTTGACAATGAACTGGCACATCTATGAACTGAACTAATAATGTCTTGCTCACAGTGACCTAATCGATAACACATAGCTAGTAATATGACAGAACAAATAAGTTCATGGAACAAACAATTTCCTATGACTCAGAACAGCTGGATACAGATCAACACTCAGCAATCGAAGTAGAATAGAGATAATTGCATGCACCAGGTGCATGCAAATTGGGATAGCCAAATTGAACAAAAAGTTCAAGGGTTGTTCTTCATCCTCTTCTATGTCAGCCAAGTCCACCGAAGTCAGCCCTCGGTCGTGTCCATGGACAAGAAGCTGGTGCAAATGTTTGTCTTGAGGAACAGCTATGATGTGTAGTAGTACTTCATGGTTTCTTCGCCAGCCCCTGACTCCTTTACCATCTTCATCAATCTCATGAATTCCTCCCTTGTGAAGTCCCACATTGGTGAGGTGGCGCTCACACCCGACAGCTGGCTAGTAGGCATGTGAGTCCACTCGTAGATGTCCATGAGACACTAGGGGAGTACTGCGTAGGGAATCGCTCGTACCTTCGTGTGTGCAGGGTGGTCATAGGGAAGAGTTCATCGCAACCTTTGTGGCCGATCTACGGGTGAACTCGAATGGTCGATGACTCCCGACGGGCGGATGAGGCGTGGATGACAGTGCTGGCCGTGGCCAGAGGTCATGCCCACCGGAGCGCTAGCCGCCAGAGCAGATCCACAATCAGGATCGGGCCCAGCTATGCACGATGTCTGATTTGTGAAAGGAGGAGCGCCATGCCCGTACGGACGGGGAGGGGGACGAGAGGCCGGCGCGGATGGGGGTGGCCCAAGATGCTATAGTGTGTAATACAATCAACTTATAAACTCCGCCTTGAAAAGACACTCCGTTTGAAAGTTAGTTACTGTAAAAAAAATCTAAAAACAGCTTTTAGAAACTAAAAAGAAGAGACTCACTAGACCACTACTGCACAGTAATAGGAGTATGTAGCAGTATATACTACATATAGATATCTCTCCCCTCACCTGCACAACGGAAGATCATTGTGGCCCAGCCCCGGATCTATCGATTAGTCAGATGAAATCATTCGTGTAATGTGTGCGTGCGCCCACAGCCTCACCTGGCGCCCTGTTTCTCGCTTTAAGATGTGGCCC
The DNA here is from genome assembly GCA_017311315.1 of Dendrocalamus latiflorus. Taxonomy (NCBI): domain Eukaryota; kingdom Viridiplantae; phylum Streptophyta; class Magnoliopsida; order Poales; family Poaceae; genus Dendrocalamus; species Dendrocalamus latiflorus. The sequence continues at coordinate 46,022,963 of CM029639.1, read as the reverse complement.
TCCTGGGGCTCTCATCTTCTCCGCGCTCCGTTGGGTCGCATCCCGCGGACGGTCGGACACTGTTGTTCAGGCAACCGTTAGATCTGTTGTCGCTGTACTTGCGAGAATCCAGATCTGTGCCAGGAGCACCATCGCCAAATCATAGGGACACGCCGCTGACACTGTCGTGCCGACAAGTAGAATCTATGGATGTGCCATTCTTTTTGTTGCACAAGATCGTAGATAGAAACAAAGGCAAAAATATACCGAAGCTAAAGTATGGTGTACCAGTGTCTCCTTTTTTCGACAGGTGCTTTCCATTGTATTTTCGGACAACATGAGCGCTGCACCACGTATGTGAGGTAGCCGTTGGATGTACGTAGAGAGGGACAAAAACTTATGGGCCCAATTCTCACCGTGACGACCTCATTTTTTAGGCCGTCAAATTTCCCCGCAACCATACAGGAATTTCAGCGGCCCAGTGAAAAAGAGTGTATCTCAAGCCTACTTAGGGCCTGTTTGGCAACGGCTGCGGCTTATGGCTTTTGACTGAAATTTTTGAATTTTGGCTGTTTACGGTACAGATTACGGAGAGACAGATACTCACTAGCGATTTTTGCTGGTACAGATGTTGAGCTTTTAACGTGTAGATCGTTTAACTTGTAGACCTCATCTTGAGAAAATACTCCGTTTAAAAGTTAGGTACTGTAGCAAAAGCCAAAAGCCGCCGGCTTCGGAGGAAAAGAACAGGCCCTTAAACTTCAATCATAGAAGGCAGATATTTTATTACAAGAGAGTACGACTTAGTAGCTGAGTTTTACATTGTTAAGAGTGCCTAAGCCCACAATTTATGATACAAGACAAAAGATTTTCTAAACCACATGCACACTTGGGCGTAGTTGAGATCTAGAACTGGTAGTTATCAACTTCTAGAGTCATCGAAGTCTCTCTTAAAAGGTTCCTCGGTATCCTCTCAAGCTCCTTCTGATAATGTTTAAGCAAGTATGAGTACAACCGTACTCAGCAAGCCACATGAGTATATCTACTTAGGATGTGTTTGGTTGGAGGGATGGGATGGGATGTGATGGTTCCTTTGACCAAGCATATCTCTGTGTTTGGTTGGAGGGATGTGGTGGAATGGAATGGTCCAAAGTGGGATGAGCCTGTGCAAATTTAGAGAATATTCTTCTTAGATGCTGGACCATGTGGTTCCACTTTTTTTTTGTGGAACTATCTCATCCCATCCCCATCCCATTCCACCTCATCCCTCCAACCAAACACACCCTTAACTACTTGCCAGGAGTTTAATAGAATAAGGTATGGAGGTTCTATTATTATGGATATAAATGCATGTTTGTTTACAAATATTTTTAGACTTCAAATACAAATATTATTTTATTAAGATAAAAGGGGATTTAACAACTGTACTCATCATTTTGAAACCATCCAAAACTTACTTATACCTTGTTGTTAGAATCACCCATAAAATACATCTCCATTGACCAGAGGTATGACATATATGAATACTATATATTATACTCTGCAAAGTTGCGCAGCTTTACCACAAGGTACATCAAATTCAATATGTCATGAAATAGACACGCAACATGATAGTATGCGACTGAGCTGAGGTGTCAGCTGCAGTGGCACATCATGGCTGGAGTTAAGGAAGGGGTGGTAGTGAGTGTAGAGTAGTGCAGAAAGAGGGCGAGGGAGTCACAGGACTCAACTAAATAGGCGGCGAAGGTAGTGGAGCTAGGGATGGCGCTGAGGCCAATTCAACGCGTGTCTAGGGTAGTGCGAACGGCTGCACGGTGTTCACGCTATAGTGGTGGAGCTAGCGAGTATGTTGGTGGCAAGAGAGGCGTTGCCTCTCATTGGCACGACGCAGGAGGTGGCACGACTAAGCAGGGTCACTGCGGTGTGTGTCGAGTAGTTGGCGGTGTGCACTGGCGGTGCTGGCAATAGACAAGCGAGGTGGCACGTGCAAGCGCGAACAACATCATGGCACGCGGCAGCGAGAAGAGGGCGGTGGCAGAGTGGCTTGAGTGCGCCTCCGAGCTTGGAGGCGCATTTCCAAAAGAGAAAGCGGTTTAGTCTTAAGGACTTTCTGAATTTGGCAAAAACTCCCAAATTCAAGCAAAATCCAAATAAATTCATTTTTTTTGGAATTTTAGGGCCGTTTCAGCTTCACTAATTTCAAATAGGGTAATCGGCCGCTAAATTGAATATGAAAATTCTATATTGTACTAATAATAGAAATAGGCAAGGAGGATATTAGCAACTATAGTTGCTATTGTCCTACACTATTTTTAAAAGGGGAAGGCATTAATATTAATGTACAATACCGAGATGGAATATTGGAATTACTTCCAAATTTGATGACTCAGGCAACAACTTAATTCAAATTTTTGGGGGGGGGGGATCCATTGCGGCTGCACACAAAGTACATTTCACGGGGCCCACTTGTCAGCATGAGTATCAAATTCTTTTCGTACAAACTTAATTGGCATGTAATATTTGTTTTCTACCTCCAATTTTGCATGCTAGAGCATCTCCAACAGTATGAGCTAGTTACTAGCTCTAAGACAACTTCTCCAATAGTACTAACTTTTAGCACATAGCTCATAACATAAATAGCCTCACATGACACTCTCACATAATCTTGGAATGTGTGTATGAGACTAGCTCTTGATCAAGAGCTAGCTTTTCTCTCTCTTCTATTAAAATATGAAATAATATGCTTAGAGCTAGCTCATAAGGCCAGTCTCAGTGGGGGTTTCATGAAGTTTCATGGGCATTAAATACACTGACATGGCACTGTATTGATGAAGAGAGAGAGATGATAAAAGTTTCATGGGAGTAGAGAGAGTTTCATGGGGATGAAACTCTTCTGCACTGTTTCCAAAATATGGATGTGTTGGAAACTGGGACATGAAACCTCCACTGAGACTGACCTAAGTCACTATTGGAGATGCTCTAAAAGCATCAATAGGTGTGCATATTACACACGCAAGTCTCCCTGATCAACTCGGCTTCGGGTTCTGGCTTCTAGCTTATTTTTCACTATTCATAAGTTTCGTCTTTTTCTGAACTTCTGGCTTTTTGTTGAGCTTTTTTGCCGGTTCTTTTTTCCCCGTATTTGTTTGTATTATACGTAATGGGCTAACATATTTTTTATATTTTTAATTTTTTTTAAAATTTAATTATGCTAAATAAGCTTCTGTCAGTTACAGTGCTTTTTTCAACCAGCTACAGTGTTTTCAGCCATAAGCTATGAGCTTTTCAGCCGAACCGATCACCACCTAAAGCTAACATAGTAGATTCATAATATTGTAAGCCCAATACAAGTAAGAATTGGGCATGATGTTCCGATAAGCGCTCTAATCTGGCCAGACGCTACACATCACTCACACGAAATTACTGATGCTCAGTGGTCTTGGTCTCTAGTTGGCTCGTACTCAAATCATTGCCTCGATGGCAAATTAGGAAATAGCAAGGAGGCCTTAGAGCAATGGCGGAACTATAAAACTTTCAATGGCGTGCATACTTGACATGTACAGTTTTATGGTCATGTACAATGGTTTCATAACAGTTCGAAATTTGCTAAAAGTACGATACAAATAGTTCAGAATTAAATCAATCAATAAATAGGAGAGGACTTACAAATCCCGAGAGCCGACGCCGCCGCTGCCGCCGCCGGTGCGTGCCACACTGTGCTGCTACAGTGCGCCTATGCCTCTGCCCGTCTGCCATACCGCACACCCGCGTCGCCTGCCACTTGGATGCTTGTTCCTCTCCGTAGCCACTGCCGCCGACAGGAATCAGGAGGAGAGTGGGCGATTAGGCCTAGGGTGGTGATTATTTGGGGTTTTTTTGTGGTTTATAGCTGAAAAGTACTATGTTGGTTGAAAAAAACACTGAAGCTAACAGAGACTTATTTAGCATAATTAAATTTAAAAAATATTAAAAAATATGTTAGCCCATTACGTATAATACAAACAAATACAGGAACAAAAAGGCAAAAAAGCTCAACAAAAAAGCCAAAAGTTCAGAAAAGACGAAATCTATGAATAGTGAAAAATAAACCAGAAACTAAAAACTAAAGCCAAAACGATCATCACCTTAAAGTTGGGGAGTCAGAGACAAGATAAGTGTTGGGAGTGGTTTGTTTCAGACGAAGAGTGAGCATTGGGCCTGAGCACAAGCGGGTCTTTGATGTGTTGTGATTTTCATGAGATATGATTCTTTGACCAGCGATAACCAGCAGTAACAACACCTGCAATAACATCTTCCCCCCAATGATTGATGTGTTGCAATACCTCCTCCTGAAACCTGCGGAATCTCACGATGAAACACACACAACCTCCTATTGTCCATCCTGCTCTGAATGGATGGTCTCATCATCCATCTCTTCTCCTCATCTTTCCCTACACCCCACTCCATGTCAGCTGTACCACATGCAACCTAACCTACCAACAAAACCGGCATGTACATCGTACAGTGTACACCTCTCTCCCCAAGCAAAAATAATGCCCCGTTCTAAATAATAATAGCTTCTGTTTTTTAGCTTTTAAAAATTAAAATTTGTTTAGAACGTGTTAGTTTATTAAGTCGGCTTTTTTTCGTTTTCACTTTTTTTTCTTTATATTATCCGTAGAGATATAAGAGTGTTTTTTATTTTTCTTATTTCTTATTTATTTTTAATTAAATACATCAGAAAAAACTAACAGCTACTACAGTAATATTTTAGCCAAAAATTACAGCCAAAAGCCCAAAAATTACAGCTAAAAGCCAGATCACTTTGGAACAGGACCAAAATATAGATGGATGATGATAAGATGGTGATGTGCTGAATGCCTGAAAGCCATCATGCGTCCAGTTAAAACAAACGAGCTCTGAAACTGGTTTTAGGATCAATTTGCCCCCAGTGATCTGATCCGTGGCTATAAAGTGAGCCCGGCCGTGCCAAAGAAGGAGCAGGTCCCTGCAGGCTTTTCCATGGGCATTGTTAAGCGAGATGAGATATCATCAGGAATTCAGGACCACCGCAATCCACAAGGGAGGAAGACTAGGAGATAGATGAAGATGGAAGAAGAAATTATTGGGCGCCCTGGATCATGCACGTCAGCTCGATACTGGTGCTTGTTCTTGGAGCAGTCCATAACCATGTCTCCCCTGCCCCCACGCACCTGGCCACCACCTATACTGCACTCCCTAATTGATTGCCTTGCATCAAACAAAACATGCGGTGCTGGTAGTAGTACCCACAATCACAAGGAAGATCCTACGTTCTCCTTTAATTTCACCCCCCGCAGAAACTGGAAATCTGGTTAAATACATACACTGACCAGTTGGCCGTGTGTTCGATTCTTGTGAGATTCCTGCGTTCCGAACAATACGTTGTTTCTGTAATATTTTCCTAAGGTATTTATTTTTATCATATTGATAAAATATTTTTACACGAATTTTCAAGGTTAGTAGTAGGGGAGGTGGGATGAACTGATGAATCGATGTGTGTTACTGCCAGTCAGTGATGCAGAGGAAAAGGCCCAATGATGGAGATTGGGAAAGGTTTTATCTTTGAGAGGTGGAGATTGGGAAAGCTGGGGAGAAAGGGAGGGGAGCAATGGGCTTTGGATGGCCCCCCACCCCACCTTCTTTCCCGAGCTTGAGTTGACGCTGCAGGAGAAAGGGAGGCAGCCCCCCATCTCCCAGAGCCTCCAGAATTCAGATTTCAGAAACCCCACCTCTCATTTTGACCATTGGTCTCTCTCTCTCTCTCTCTCTCTCTCTCTCTCTCTCTCTCTCTCTCTCTCTCTGTGCACTAATGGAGTGATGGAGCGTTGCCTACATGGGTGCCGCTCTCTACATACACGAGCGTTGCTCAAGTCTTCATAGAGTAGTCTGTTTGGGGGAAAAAATTACAGAAGAAATACTCTGCATGAGAGTTGCAGCGGGCTAGAGCACAGGCTCCGAATGGTGAACCCTCTCCAGTACTTGGCGTTAGAGGAGGCCATGCTGAGCCTGTCATATTACCATGATTATCCCACTGATCTTGATCCACTACAAGTGGCTACATTCTAGTACTCCATCCACCACCGTCCGCCATGAAAAAAAGATTGTTTTTGAGTAAATTCTACGTAACATCAGGTTTTGGAGCAAAGATTTCCCAAACCCCAGGTTTTACAGCTTTTCAAGCAACCACGTGTTCTTGAGCAAAAAGGTTTCGAAAAACATAGGTTTCCGTATCCCGTTCCATCCAAATAGGGTATGCACCTGTTGGCCAGAACTACGAGCAGGGCTCACCCCGCGAGCCCTGAAAAAGGCTTCCCTGTCCCCGCGATTCCTGTCCCCCTGCGTATTCCCGCCATCTCCACCGTTCTTTGGTGATCCAATGGTTCATTTTTTTCTGTATTTTATATTTTCACCATTTACTCATTTTCACCTGAAATTTAAAAATAAAAATAGATTAATCCATCATAAATAATAAAAAAATACAGAAAAAATTTTCTGTATTTTTTATTATTTATGATGGATTAATCTATTTTTATTTTTAAATTTCAGGTGAAAATAGGTAAATGGTGAAAATATAAAATACAGAAAAAATGTGAACCGTTGGATCACCAATGAACGATCGAGATGGCGGGAATACGCAGGGGGACAGGGAGCGCGGGGACAGGGAAGCTTTGTTCGCGAGCCCTACCCCATCCTCCTTTTTGGGCCCACCTCCGCCATTTTGATCACTGCCGTCGCCTTTCGTCAAAGCACCGACCTACGATCACCAAATGCCGACCAACAGCCGTGGTTGGCATGTGGGCTGAAATTCCGTAAATGGGGCTAACTGGTTGGTCCTACTCGTTAGTCTGATTGACAGATAGATCTCATCTGTTATATCCCGTTGGATGGAACAAAATATAAGGATTGTTCTTTTTGGCTGCAGCTTATGACTTTTGGGCTATTCGTGTGAGAGATTATAGAGTAACAGAAACTCACATGCAGTTTTTGCCAATATAAATGAAGTCGGTATAGTATGTACTATAATTAACTAGTAGATCTCATCTTAAAAAGACACTTCATTTAAAAGTTAATTACCGTAGAAAAATCAAAAGCTGAAAAAGAACAGAGGCATAAAAAACATAGGTTTTTTTCTAAACCTTTTGCCCAAGAAATATGTTTCCTCGAAAAAATTGTACAACTTAGGGTTTTGTTAACCTTTTGCCTCAACACATGAGGTTTTTGAAAATTACTTGCTATTTTTTATGGTTTCAAGAGCCTTGTGTTCTTTCAATGTGTCAGCATGTGGGGCCATTGTAATCTTTACGATAGTGCTATAATCTTGCATTGCCCATGGGCAGCGCTGGAATAGTTGTATTTAGTGATTACATAGCTAGGTTTCCTCAAAAACATCCTTAATATGTTGTTAGTGAGCATATCTAGTGCTAAAGGCTATTTCAGTGTTAAGGTGCTAATGGCGACGTGGACCGTCCGATTTAGATTGCGTGACTCAATGGAGGTGGGTGGGAACTCCATCCCATTTAAACACTTTTGCAGAAAACCCTGTACTTTGCACTTAAGTGAAAACGCTACGATATACAACAACAATGATGGACTTGATGGTTTTTTGTTAAAAGCGTTAGGGTTTTCTGTAAAAACGTTCAAGTGGGATAGGGTTTCCACCCACCTCCATCCAAACCACACAATCTAGATCGAACGGTTCACATCGCCATTAGCACCGTAGCACTGAAATAGCCATTAACATTAGATATGCTCCCGGTTAACAACACCGTCCTTTTTCCATCAATCCGTAGAGAAGCATGCCGCGAGAGGGGGAGGGGGAGGCGAGAGAGAAATGCTTCAATGTTTTGGGCCCCAATATACATGAAGTTATGCCCAGCTAACAGTTGGTCCAACGAATTCATCATCTCCGTACGGCCCACCAAAGCAAGAAAGATTTATTTCATGTATAGAACCAAGTTCATCAACTGCCCAACTTTGACAAAAGAAACCCTGCAACCAGAATGAAAGCACAGTGGACCAATTACAAGATGCAGGCCACAGCGTCTGCAGCATGTACCAAAACGATTCACAGCTTCATTCTTTATCCAAAGTGAAATTTCGCGATCCCTTAACGATAAGCAGACTGCTAGGTTCATGATCCAGAATATGGGGAAGCGCCAAGGAACGATTCCAGTGCTGCCAGATGATGTCTTAAGAAACTGTATACAGACTCTGTGCTCACAGCGGCTATCCGAGCAACCATGCCAGTTCCCTGCAGCCACAAAAAATAGATGTTTTCGTGTGTTTTGTGAGCCTGTGCAGATTAGCTATGTTTGTAGTGCTGCAAGAAGCTGGAGGCTGGAGCAGCAACTAACCGTGCGACCAAATGGACTGCAAGAGGCAATGAGTGGAGGCCTCTGGGGATGTAGGGGCTGTGATTGTGTAGCGTAGCGGCCTCCACCAGATGTGGGAGGGCGCAATTGTACAGACATCATTTTCTTTACTTCATCTTGCATCTGATCTTGTATGTGCTTCAACTTTGGCCTGCAGAAAAACAAAGTATGTCATAATAAAAAATATAGTTCAAATTCAGGCAGCCAGGCTTCCACTAGGCACATGGCAATATAAAATCAAACATGAAGTCCTGATTCCCTACAAATTCGTTAGTTCCCAAAAAAATCTGATAGATCCTAGACTAGCTCCTGGACTTTACTAATTACCAAAGATAACACATTGGTTGATTATGCTACTGAGAACTAGCAAGTTTACGTTTCTTCTGAAGAGATATTAGTACATGCCATATTTGCTTGAAATATGAATGGACTTCACTGCACTGCACACAGCAGCGAATCGGTAGATCAAAGCTCACACAGTAACAATTGCCCATATGTCTGGGAAACCCAGTAGAAAAAGGAAACAAAAGGTAATAGGACAAAACATAGTCCGTTATACTGTTAAACATTCTTTAGAACATAATGCTAATTGGAAAATAAATACTGTTCCCTAGACTGAACACATTCAAGTTTAATACTTCATTAAACCAAAGTAAGGAGAGAGCCAGCTGTCCTCAATTTCATATCCACAAAGGTCAAAAATATTTATGTGGAAGGCAAAATGTAAGTGTTTGATGACCTTACCCCAGTAATACAACCATTGCGACCACGTTGTATTCTTGCATCCGCTCAGCAATACTATCATTTGAGCCTTGTTCCAGCAGAACCTGCTCAGGATTTTTTTTAAATAAGATGACAAAATGTGAATGCCCCATTTGGAATGCTGGAACTTTTCAATTCCTATAGAAAATGAAATGTTTCCTGTAAAATAAGCAATTATTTGAATGGAGATGAATTGACATAATCAGGCACATCCTAGGAGAAGGGCATGACTTTTTACCGAGTCAATAAAGAGGGGCTGGTCTCCTTCCAAAATAATATGATTGACGCTCTTGTAGAAGTTGAAGTCCCATTTTTCTCCACTCTCATAACGACCACTTGTAAACCAATCTACAATGACCAAGTTTGAAATGGCAGAGACTTGAAACACTTGTTTCTGGTAGTATCGAGCAGTTGAGAAGCAGGTTACAGGATCTGGAATAATTGCAAGGAGTGCATCATTTCCAACTCTTGCCTACTGCATGTAACAAATGATCATTATGGAGTTTTTTGAGGTTTGAAACTGAAGCACCCAATTAATAAATTGAGGTCGTAAGATGTATCAATTTCCTTTGAAGAAGCATTACCTCTAGTACTTGCTCAGAACATTTTGAACCCACAGCCTTGTACACCTACGCAAGTACAAGTCAATCAGGAAACTAGCTATCAGTTATCACAGTTGACATTTCGGTGATGGAGCTTGTTATTACATTTACTGAGACATGACAGTAAATCAGTAAAAGGATATCCTAAAGCAAGAAATGCTGGAGGATCCAAAACTGGCTAACATCAGTGCAAAAAAGTCAGAGCAAGAGAACGTGTTATTTATTTTTTTTTAAAAAGTTCCACAATAAAAAGACCCCATTTGAGTTTTATCGAGCGTCACCAACCTTTGGATCTAGCTCCCACAGTGGAGAAAAGCTGGAGCTTTCAAGAGTATTTGGATGCATGTCCTAGTTGCTCATGTCGAACAGTGTGATCACCATTTTTTGCACCATAATTAAAGGAAAATATTGTCCAAGTAGTACCTGCGGGCGGCAGTTATCCTAATGCAACTTGCTTGGAGTCGGAGGACTTAAAAGGGTAATCAAACTTCTAAAAGAGTCAGTTTCTGGGTTATCATATACTCCAGAGCAAGGGGTTGCAGTTGCAGTCATGGTAACTCTAGCTCCAAGCAAGAAGCTTGAAGGGCAATAGGTGGGTTAGATGAGTCAAACAAGGCCAAAAAAGAACATCGTACTAATTCTAATTGAATAGTTTCCTACTCAGAGAAAGAAGAGCTAGACACTACTCCTAGTCTCCTACATTGGACAAACTCGTAAGAAGCACCTTACAAAACTGGTACTATGATGTATCTGGTATCTACCAAATCTTGAGTGGAAACTTAATTGAGCAATCAAAAGTAATTTGCAGCACAAACACGATAAAAATCAGAGTATTAATACCTTTCCACATGCTAATTCCATCAACCGAACAGGGTGAAACCAAAAAATGAAAGAAAAAGAAAAGAGCGAAAAGCATAGTAGAACGGAAGAGCCGACCTTGGTGGAGGCCTGTGTCGTCATGGCCGCCGTGCACCCGTCGCCGACGCTCACCGTGCAGGAAATCCTATCCCCCTGCAACGCAACGAAGAAGAATTCACGCCCGCCTCTCAAGAACCAACCAACCCTGGCTTCCCGCCTGGCTGAGACAGAGAGGGGACACGGAAGGCTCACGGAGACGATGCCGCCGCCGTAGGTGAGGACGTAGAGCCAGACGGCGCCGGAGGAGGCGGGCCCCACCTGCGAGCGAGGGCGAGATCAGCTGGCGGGCTGGCTTGCAACAACCAATCTAATCCTCTCCGCGGAGGGCGCGAGCGATCGAGCGAGAGATGTATGTAATGTACTTTGGTGGGGACGATGAGCTTGAGCGGGTACTTGGCGAAGCACCGGGTGACCGCCGACCTCCCCCTCACCTTCTCCACCCGCACCACGCCCGTCGCCGCCTCCGCCTCCGCCTCCGCCATCGCCGGCCTCTGTCGTTCGCGTACCGGCGTACGTCCGTGTTGACCGAGACGTAACCACTAGAGTAGCTCGGCCCACCACGTCATGCGATGGCCGGGCCGAGCCGCACAAAATCAACGCTTGGGCCGTTTCCGCGTTGTACCCAGGCACAGCGTGCGTTTAAACAGCGGGCTCCATTGACCCCTTCCGTCAAACCGCTTAAAACGTTGTTCCAATAACTCGCTTTTCATTATTATTATAAAAGAATGAGTTGATGGTCGTACGTCCATTCTCCTCCAACCACTTTATTCCCTTAATTTCTCACCATTCTCCATTTTCGAACCAATAAGAGCAACTCTCTTCTATAGCACGATTCTTTATACATTTAATGAGTTTCGTTACAACGCACAGGTACATAACTAGTAAATAATAACAAAAAATATTCTATTTATTTGTTTGCAAGAAGTTATAAGGGCATCTCCAATGGTTCTAGTTAGCAACTAAGAGCAAGTACAACAATGGTCTTATAGCCAAGCTAGTCAGCATTTTTGCTGATGTGGAGGAGAGAAGAGAGGAGAGAGAGGAGAGCTTGGCTCTCATGCAAGCAACAAGCTGCACACGGGAGCCTATGCAGTGGTGGGTCCAGATAATAAATGTATGTGAGGAGGAGTAGGAAAGAGAATGTGAGACATGGTATCACATAATAATAAAAAAATCTTTTGTAGACAAATAGAAGACAGATTATTGTATAACTTGGCTCTTATAACTTGGCTTATAGCCAAACACTTGGCTCTATTATTGGACTTGCTCTAACTAGAAGACTTCCACATCATTTATATAGTACACACTAAAAGCTAGCATTCTAAAGAACTAACTATAAAGATAGCTATTTGATGCTTACATGCACACGTAGAAAAGGACTATCATTTATAGAGGCTGTCTCGTTTTGCGTTATAGACTAGTGCTTAGCTGGCTCGGTTTTTTTTGCATACTCTTTTTCCTCCACATAGGATATATGCTGATATGTACATATATATATAGCTAGCTGACTCAGACCATTGAAGATGCTCTAAACAGAAAAGAACTTTGTTTGAGGAAAGTTTCGCTCCTTTGACCACGGTTTTACTGACTCTTCATGGTGCAAGTTGACACCTAATTAAGGATCCTTCGACCTCTGAGAGAGACTCCTAGAAACAGCATAAACAACTCCGACACAGAGATACGTATGATGATGGAATTGTGGAAAACATCGCTGCCGCACAAGTATGACTTGAATTTTCAACCGCATGCTTTGGACTCGTCGGATACGTGCCCTTACTTTTGGAGCATGCGTGACCTATTCAATTTGTGGGAGCGTGTATGATAAAGAAAAATGAAGGAAACTTTGTTAATATTGTATATAGGTGCTGGGTAAACTAAGGATGAGTTGCTGAAGATATGTTTAGGTCTAGTTAATTTTGACATTTATAAAAAAAGAAAGGATGGAGGGTAAAAGATCGACCTAAGGTCTTTTGATGGGGTTGAAGGATTCATAACTCTCGCAAGTGGAGCAAATGCCTACTGGAAGTTGGAACCCCAAGAAAGGCTCTCTTCTTTTTTTGAACAAAACAAAAGGGATCAAGTGATACACACCTGGCAAAGCGACTTAGTACGGAAGTGATTTAGACTTGGCGAAGTTATTCTGGAGCAATACACTGGTAGAAAAGACCTTCTAAGCAGGGAACATATCCTATGTATACAGGTGGGTTCATGTACTCATACACTCGACACATGTCGAAGATGGATGTGCAGGGTTTTCGCAAAAAATCGCCTGCCACGCAAGTTATCTTCGCAAATCAGCCCCTGAGCCACTCTCATTCCCCCTTCTCACTTCAGACGAGCCTGTCTCTGCCTCTCGTCGCCCGCCCCCAGCCCTTTACTCCCTGGAGCTGCCTTCACCCCGCCTTCTCCTCCCACGAGCAGCTGCCCCTCTTTGCCCTCCTCTCTCCAGACGCGCCCACCTCTGCCCCTCGTTGCCCGCGCCCCGCCCCTGCCCCTCTACTCCTTGGAGCTGCCTTTGCCCTCGCCCCTCTCCTCCCTCGAGTAGCCGCCCGGCTCGGGGGAGGAGGGGGCGGAGGCGGGAGGCAGCTCAGGAGAGGAGAGGGGCGGAGACAGGTGGCTGCTCGGGGGGAGGAGAGGGGTGGGGCGGGTAGGGTATAAGATCGAGGAGTCTTAGAGTGAATAGGAGGTCTTAAAAAAATCTTTCATCAAATTATTTTCTTTTCTATTTGGCTAAACCAACTATATAATACGAAAGCTTAACTCAAAAAGGTTTGGCACAAATAACGTCTAAAATAATTATGTTCAGCTATGCGCACCAACAATTCTAAGACTATGTCCAGATTTGCAATCTTAGGAAGATAGGCAATCAATTTAATTCTATGAATGAAAATTACTTAAATGTAAATCGAGCACAAGAGAACAAACCATATTTGGCACGGTTGCTTTTTACAATGGTGTTCGGAGACTTACAGGTCTCTCATAGTCCACGTTGAGGTAAGCCCAAACGAATTGGACTGGCTCCACGAATTAAGCCTTCCACCTCAAATCCACTAGTGGTAGCTCTTTCCCGTTCCGGGTAGGTAAGCTCCAACCTTCACAATTTGTTGGGTCTTCTCACAACCTTCTTTGAAAAGATCACCATGCACGATGCTTCCAATGCCGCCTAAGAGTCGTCAACCTCTAAAAGTAATAAGTTAAGCCCCTCATTTGACTCTTACCACGTGCAACGAATGCACAAGCTCGAGTGGATCCTCAATCCACATCTAGATGCAACACATGTAATCTAGAGTCTTCCTCCTTGCTCACAAGATGCAACACATGCACAATTGAGGGGATGACCTCACACTAGCTCAAAAGAATGTCAAGGGATGTAGCCTACCCTCCTCCAACTGGCCACAAGGAGACATATATACCCATACCATGAAAACTAGCTGTTGGAAGCAAAACCCTGAAAAATAGGATTTCTAGAAGTACCATTAGCTTGTAATCAGTAGTTCTACTCCCCTCTGCAACTACCAAAAAATAGTCATTGCAGGCAAATTCGGTAGTTTTGACGTGCAAAGTCCGGTACTACTGACAATCAAAAGTACCACAGTACTTGTGTGAAACTATCGATTTCCTGGGGGGCGAGAAGACTCCACGAAGGTTTCTCTCTAGAAAAAACGTACCGCTACATAAACCTGTTGTTCCGCCAATCGGAAGTACTGCTCACACAGAGTTGGTAGTACCGCTCGCTGGTCAAATGCTCACACAAAGCCAAAACTTCCGATCATCGACTACCTGGTCCTCGACCACATCGGATGGTTTGACCACTCAGATCTCTGACCATGTCAATCTCCAACCACGTTGTTTGGTTCGACCACACAGGTCTCCGACTACGCTGGTCTCCGACCATGTTGTTCGGATCAACCATATAGGTCTCTGACTACGCTGGTTTCCGACCACGTTGGTTTCGACCACTCAGGTCTCGACCAAGTCAACCATGTCAATCTTCAATCACACAAATCTCTGACCACTATGTCAATTTTCGACCATGTTGTATCAATCACGTCTGTTCGACCACATAGGTCTCGACCACATCGAATTCGACCACGCTGGTTTCAATCACATAGATCTTGACCACGTCTGATCCGACCATCTTGGTTCGACCATGCTGGTCTTTGATCACATATATCTTGACCACGTAGGTTCTGCCTCGTCTTGGTTCGACCACGTTGATCTTCGATCACACATATCTCGACCACGTCGATTCGACCATGCTAGTTTTGATAACACAGATCTCGACCATGTCAGTTTTGACCACACTGGTTTGATCACTCTGGTTCGACCACGTCGATCTTTGACTACGCAAGTCATCGACCACGTCGATCTTTGACCACATTGATCTTCGATCACTCAGTTCTTTGACTAGTTTGGTTTCGACCAAGTCGGTTCTGACCACTCTGGTCTCAGTTACACATATCTCAACCACGCTGGTTCGACCACTATGGTTTGACCACATCGACCTTCGACCACACAGGTCATCAACCACGTCGATCTTTGACCCCATTGATCTTTGAACACTCAGGTCTTTGACCACTTTGGTTTCGACTAAGTCGGTTCTAACCACTCTGGTCCTCGACCACGTAGGTCTTCGACAACCAGCAAATGCAGCAATAAGGACGACAAGAAGATAAGAAGATGTAGCAATTATCAAACTTGCTACAATTGTTGGGAAAATGGACACTTTAGGAAGGATTACCCCAAAGATATCATCCCTAAGCCATTCGCTCTATAATGAACATTATTTGCTCAGAAAAGATAATATGGTAATGTGTTTGTTAGGGATGTTAGTTCACAAAAATATATTGCTAGCGCCATTTGGGTATCCAAATATATTGTGACTAACCTTCATGGACCCAACCAAGTTTTAGGAACTAAAATATGCTTAAATGCTTAATAGGTACTTGAAGAGGTATTGCAGGCTTGGCTTATTCATGAAGAGGTGAATTTCACCATGGGTAAAATGGAAACCAAGTTTGAGGATAATCTTGCCATATCAGGAATCAATACCATCTCAATAACAAGTACTTATATTGTAATACTTAGTCTCTAGTTTTGTGTAGGTTGTTTTACGTGAAAAATCTTTTAAAAGGGGATGTTCTTAATCTTGTTCTAAAAGTTAATTATTGCAAATCTTAAGAAAGATGCAAGTGTCACATTAAGGGAGAGTGATAAATCAAATTCATGCATGTCACATCCCTAAGTGTGCCCAAATAAATTAAGTGTTAGTATTGATTTTAAAAAAAATTGAGCCATTTAGCCAAAAAGTCAAAATTTTGAAATTATTAATATATCTTTGAAAAATTAGTTGAAAAATGTATACAAATACATTTCAAAGGTTTTTCAAATATTTTGGTTTTAGAAAAATTTATTTTCAGTAAATTTGAGTTTCTAACCCAAAACTAGCAATATAGTATCTTGTTTTGACTTTAAACTAAAAAATTAGCCAAAATCAATTCTAAAAGAAGTTTGAAAAGGTGTTCAATACCAAAAACTTAGAGTTGGCTGTTTCAAGCATTATTGGTATTCAAAAGTTTTTCAAAAAACCAACCAGTAGAAAGTTATTTGGTTTTAAAACTCATCCAAAATCTTGAATTGACCTAAGTGGTCATAATCTAGCACTTAAGTTAGCTTTACCATTTGATCTAAAATTATTAACATACATTGGCTCATAAGGGTATTTACAACTCATACATGAAATTGAAATGCTTAATATACTCTCAAATGCTCATTGTTACAGTCTTGAAGATTTTATTGAAAATGAGCTTGTTTTTAAAAAATAAAAGTTTAGTTTGTTATAATCTATATTCAAAAGGATTTTAATCTTGACATATAGTTGAAAATGCTCCATAAGTGATGTATGTTTCTTTGTGGAAAACTTTGGAGTAAGATACAACATTATATCCAACCTCTCCTCTGAAATCCATCTTTTGGCATGCTCCTAGAAAAATCAGAACTACTGGTAGTCATTCTGCGGTATTTTCGCTTTTCAGAATTACCGGCAGTGAAACTACGGTGCTTTCGAATTTTCTGAAAATAGTTGATTTGATTCAAAATTTGTTGATATCCATTTCTCTCAGTCATACCCTTTGCTCCTCAAAGTCAAGTTGATCATTTTTATCTTTGCTAGCTACCCTCAAGTATTTATTGACTTCATATGCCATTTTGATCCTCGTTTAATGACTTTATCATGAAATGGTATTCTCTCTAAAAGTGGTAGCCCTCTTAATCTCTTGGACCTTAGCTTGAGATTCACTCGTATCTCTTACAAGTGGAAAATAAGTGGTATCCTCAAATCTTTCAAGTGACACCTTTCAAGTGATATCTTCCTACAAGTCGTATCCCCTACAAGTATCATCAAGTGAAAATCGTAGAGGTCGAAGTACCAAGTTTGACCTTGTAGAATATGATTTGATCATATAAGTGGCATCAAGTCTTTACAAACGGAATCAATCACACTTGGTGTCATGTATGCTCTCAAGTGATATCAAGTCTTTACAAACGGATGTAATCATACTTGATATTATTCAAAGCTCATAAGCAGTATCAAGTTTCTACAATTGAAATTAATTACACTTGGTATTAATTATTTTTACAATTGATATCATTTATGATTACAAGTGATATTTCATAAATGGTATCTAATGTCATTACAAGTGGTACAAATGTCAAAGTGGTGTATGTTTTTTATGGAAAAGATAAAAGAACCACAAAATATAAAAAGTACCTAGAATGGACAAAAGACTTATAAGAGGTACCTATTATGGATAAAAGGTTTATAAGTGTTGATCCTTGATTCTTGCTGCTAGATGACATGAGGAGAACAAGGTTAAACAAAAGGAAAGAGATATGAAAGGACAAGACAAATAAGAAGAGAAGAATCCTTTGTGTCAAAGGAAAACAATAAAATGCCAAGTAGAACTTTTGTGTAATGGGAAGTTTTTCTTTGTGAAAAACCTATCTAGTATTTTGGGCTTACTTAAACAAAAAGGTAAAGTATTAATATTGGAAAAACTTATTTTACCTATTTGTCAAAAATATTTTATAAATCTTGTAAATGAATATGTTTCATTCTTTTTTTGTCTCCTTTGGTGTTCATGCTAAAAAATTCAGAGTTTTACAAGTCTTTTGGGCAGATTTATGATTTTTATATCTTTCAGTGTGCTTATAATCTAAGACATAATAATGAATCTTAATCCCCTATTGTTAATATATACTGACAAATTTTCTCAGATTTATTGGACTTTTGTAAGTCATGCTTCAGCTAGCCTTTAAAGCCCAATTGGAGTGTCAAAATATGAAACTTAAAATTAGAGTGTGCTTTAAATGCTACAATTGGTATCAAATATCAAAAGAGGGAAAATCTCAATGTAAAACGTCAAAAACCTTCAAGGATCTATCAAGAGTAAGATTATTTGAATGTGTTGCAAGTACCTTCTTTAAAAGTTCCTAGATATTCTCTCTTGGTCATATGCATTTATTTTCATACATTTTATGATCACATTAAGTTGAATTAACTGGTATTAAGCTTTATTTTGGCTTAACCCTCTTCCTTACCTTTTGATATATTTTGGTGATCAATACCAAAAGAGAGAGAATCGTGTATAATAGCAGTGATAAAATGAGAGGGGAAGAATTATGCTATATAGATTGATAAAATGAAAGGGAAAGAATTGAATTATGCTATATAGTATAAAATGCCAAAAAGGAAAATAGTAAAAATGCCCAAAAGGGGGAGAATGGGAGAATAGCATTGATTAAATTTGCCAATAATAATAATTTGTTATCACATGTTCATTTTTATCTAAATATTATTATTGTTAATGGATTTGTCATTCATCAAAACCAATTTAATGGAGCTTAAACTTACAGTGGGCAGCTGCTTGGGGCCTTGGGGAGGAGAGGGGCGGGGAACGAGGGGCAGAGGCGGGTACGTCTGGAGAGAGGTGGGCAGCTCGAGGGCGAAGAGGGGCGAAGGCAGGTAGCTGCTTGGGGAGGAGAGGGGTGGGACGGCTCCGGGGAGGAGAGGGGTGGGACGGCTCCAGGGAGTAGAGGGGCTGAGATGGGTGACTGCTCAGGGGAGGAGAGGGGCGATGGTGGAGGTGGCTTTGGGGAGTAGAGGGGTAGGGCGGGAGATGAGGGCCGGAGGCAGGCGCATTTGGAGAGAGGAGGGCGAAGAGGGGCGGAGGTGGGCGGCTGCTTAAGGGAGGAGAGGGGCTGGGGCGTAGGCGACTCCGTGGAGTAGAGGGGTGGGGGCGGGCAATGAGGGGCGAAGGCAAGCTCGTCTGGAGAGAGGAGGGGAAATGGGGGTGGCTCGTGGGCTGATTTGTGAAGATAACTTGCGTGGCAGGCGTTTTTTGTGGAAAACCTCATACGTCCATCTGGGATGTTCGATGAAGATTGAACAACCGACATGTATCGAGTGAATGAGTGTATGGATCGCCTGTGTGCATAGGATACGTTTTCTTCTAAGCCTAAGGGTGGCAACCTCATAAAGGCGAAAGCACTAGAAAAATTCCCTGTAAACCATTGACTTGGGGACGAGATAGACTAAGCAAAACTTATGTGGTGCTTAAAGGGCACGCTCTTTTTTACTTCGACATATGCTTTATGGATGTGGCTTATGATTTTTGAGCTATTCGTGAGAGAGTACAGAGTAATAAAAGTTCACGTACGATTTTGACCAATATAAATGAATTTGTTATAGTATGTATTACAATCAGCTTGGAGACCCCGTCTAAAAAAGACGTTCCATTTGAAAGCTAATTACTATAAAAAAATCAAAATTTTGTTTTTAGAAACTGAAAAGAAGAGCTTCATAGTTTCAAAACCCGTTCTCACAATCCAAGCACGACCTTAGTGATTGTAGCATAAGCCACTTATAGGTCAATAAAATTTACTTTCAAAATGTTATTTGAAATCTATAGGTCAGTAAAATTTAGTTTCAAGATGTTATTTGAAATCTATAGTAACTAATTTGATCAGTCAAATTTTTTGCCTGTAAATTAGAAAACTGAAAGGAAATCCTCACCACTTGGAAACGCACCGAGTCCGACGCAGATGTAGCCTTAGCAACCACGGTATTTCTTCTTCCTCGGATGCCGTAAGACCAGAGAAGTCGGGTAGCTGCTAGTTAGGCATCTAGTGCAATTCCCTGTAAGATCAGGCATCCTCCACACCAATCAAGGGTTGAAAGGTCAACATCTTTTGTCGGCCCCAGTCCACACCAAATCCTAACCAAACCCTATCCTTTCTTCATCCTTTATTCTTTGTATTATCCTTTACTGACATGTGGTGAAATAGTGATACTGATACGTAGTATATACACTAATGCCAAAGCCAATAGGTCATTTTCTTGGGCTGAGAAAGCTGTTCTTTCTCTGTAGCATTCGAAGCTACCAAAACCTAGTGTTATGTAGTAATATACCCCACCTGATAGTGCTATAGTAACATTTTAATGATATTTTAGAATCTATTACGACTACAGAATATTCCAGACTCGGCTCATTTTAGCTTCTGACTTTTAATCACTATTCCTTTATTTCGTCTTTTCCAAGCTTTTTGGCCTTTTGGGCTTTTTGTCTTTTCTTTTTTTCTCGTATTTCTTCGCATTGTTCATGATGGGCTAACCTGTTTTTTGTATTTTTAATTTTTTTAAAATTTAATTATGCCAAATAAGTCACCATCAGTTGTAGTGAAACATAAGTCAGCTATAGTAAAAAAATCATAAGCCATCACCAAACTGAGCACCACCTAAATATGCGATATAGAATAAGCCAACATGACTAATGTTTCGCAGTAATGACGTCAGCTTACACGTCACCGCTGCCAACTACGCTGCTCTTTTCAGCTGCCTTCGAGCAGAGCCGAGCCGGACTCTTGACGGCTCGCTGGCTGGCTGGCCGGAGCCATGCTTATTCTCTCTTCCTAGAATTTTTTAAATAATCTATTTTTTATTACGAATTACAGTAATATACCTATTTTTTATTTTACACTAATAACTCTCTGTTGCTCCACCGTTGAACGACTTAGTCTAGTTATCGAACCGTTGGGCACCAAGTTGAGCGACTTAGCTCTTAGTTGCCTAACTGTTTGGCGACTAGGGCCTTTATCCCACGCGCACGTGCCCGGCCGAGTGCCATTTCACCATTTTGCCGTAGCTGAATGGAGAGAAGAGAAGAGAGGAGTGGAGACGAGAGAAGAGAGGAAAGGAGAGGGAGAAGAGGGGAGAGACAGGAGGGAAGAGAGGAGAGGTCAGCGAATCGTCGTTGGTGAGTCTCTTGTACTTCATTGTAGATTTACTTTTCAAACTATGGTAGGTTAGAAACTAAAATCATTAGACGTGTAGCCCTGTTAGGATTCCTTCTAGACTTACTATTGAAACTAAGGTAGGTTAGCAACTAAAATTATTGAGAAAATTGATTATATGTCACTGAATAGCATCCATTTCTACAAAATACCACTGAATAGCACTCTCTCTATTATATGCCATCGAATTACACCAAAATTTAATTATATGCCACTACCATTGGTGCACCGTTAGTGAAGGCCGTTATCTTCTTAAAAAAAGGCCAATGTTCCCCTACAAAAAGACCAAAGAGAAAATTTATTTAAAATAGCAAAAAATTTCGAAAAAATATGAAAATTCACAGGGGAGTTTATCAATATGTCAATGAGCTATAAAAAATATTTCAAGGCACTGTTCAAAGAAAATTATCAGATTTATAATTTAAATGCTAATAAAGGCAACTATTTACAAATAGAGACTAAATGAGGTCTAAAAATTCTGAAATAATTCTCACATGCTCCTAAGATATCACATATCTCCCTAAAATTATTATTTTGCATGTTTATACAGTGAATTTATTCCGGTTTATAAAATATCTTAAATAGGCTGATTTTGGAGTTGAATTCGAAAAATGGATCAAATGAAAGGGCCAGTTCATGAAATTTTATATTTGAGTTATACAATAGCCCAATAATTTACCAAAAAAATTTAGTATTTTTAGCTAAGCAAATTTGCACTATATTTATTTTTTATCACAGGGGTAGATTTTGAATTGAGGGCAAAATCATCTTTGTCCGGGGGCAATCGAACCCTAACTGATGGCAATGGCATATAATTGAATTTTCTTGCAGTTGAATGCATATAATAGAAATAATATTTTTCAGTGGTATTTTGTAGAAGAGAACGCTATTTAGTGGCATGGAATCAATTTTCTCAAAATTATTAGATGTGTAGTTGTGTCTCATATGTCTTAACTTGTTAATAGTTATTAATAGTGTAGCCGTAGAGTGCTATCCATTTTCCCTGTTTAGTGATACATTGCCCTTGTCATATGATGGGCTTGCTAATTTTTTGTTTGTGCACATCGAGCGAATGGAGCAGGAGGCCGGTGAGTACGAGGTGTCGTGTCACCTCGAGGAGTGGGTGGCTAGAGAAGTAGGTGTACGCCCTTGAGGACTACGTGCAGGAGGGTGCACCGTACGACCCCAGCATGTACGACGAGTACCTACGCTAGTACGTTCTACAGACACGCACCAGGCTGGTGCATGTCGTGGACCCTTCCCCCTGATCACATACCAGCACGGATCAACGCGTACCCTCTACACCTCAAGCATAACTTGCACATCTCGGTATGTACTCTTATGTTTCAAAATATCTAAGTACGGTTACAACAATTACAAGTTTGATACTTTCATACATTCCTTGCAGACGGACATTGCCGCCAAGATTGTGAGGAACACCAAGTTGATCATGGACAAGGTCGGCCATAGTTTGAAGGTGACACGCGATGAGCTGCTGCAGCCTCTCCATCGGGCCTACAGTGGGGCGAGGCTTACCGTGACCCTGATGTCATGTAGGACGCTCCTGGAAGTGGCCACATCAATGCATACGTCAAGGCCTGCACATCTTGCGCTCAGTTAGGAGGCTCCTAAGGGCAACGTGCACATGCTGCGGTAGCGCTTGACTAGCCTAGATGGTCTGAGTGGGCATGTGCCTACCCCCGCAACCACCACCGTTGTCGATTCTGGACTCCTACCCGCCAGTGTCAAGGCAGTATTCCTTGTTCCCTGAGCTGTTCGGGCAAGGCGGGTACGGTGGGTATGACACTTGGATGGGTGCCATGGCCCTCATCGAAGGTACGTTTCGTCTCTTGAGATTTGTTCATGTGGATATATTACATAAATAAACGATATTTACCCTACAAGTTTTGTGTCCCAGCGAGAAGTTGAGCTATTCCCGCATGAGGACCCCCAGAGGACGTGTCCAACTTCTTCACAGATGACCCAGGGAGGTTAGGTGAGCACCGCAGCACGCACCCATCGACGTCTTTCCGGGTCATAGCTCAACGATGCCCCAATAGCTACGCAGGCACCGGTGGAGTCGACCCCCAAGGCCTTGGGAGCACGGGTCAGCAGGCCTCCTGAGCGCCTCACCTTGTCGGGGTGCTGACACCCCGTGCTAAGGAAGGCCAAGCAGAGTCATACAGGTAGGCACCGACCGAGGGTGGGACATGGTGACGACAAAGGAGGTGCTGCAGGTAGTGTAGCGGGCGACGAGTAGGGGGCCTTCGTTGTGCTTTTTGTACTTGCATTCGTTGTGTACGAATTCCCTCGTGCATTGTAATATAACTTACATTCCTACTTATGAATTATTGCTATATCAATCGTTTTCACAATTTTTTTAGAAATGTATCGCACTACAACAATATACGAAGATCACAAAATATTATTGCGAGTCTAACAAATTTCGTACCCTTGAGATCAACCTACCTAGTCTGCTTATTTATTTCCCAAAAAAAAATAACAACCTGCAAACAAAATTTGCTAAATGAATAACTTACAAAAATTGTCATTTATTCCTCTACAATTATTTCCATCGAATTAGTAAGTTATTATTATTATTTTAAATCATCCAACCGGTATACGACTTACCTTCATGTCGCTCCACCGTTGAGCGACTAGGGCTAGTTGCTCAACCATGGACGACTTGGACACTTAGCGTCCAACGGTTAGACAACTAGCCCAAGTCGCTCAACGGTGGAGCGACAGATGGTTATTAGTGTAAAAAAGCATGTATATTACTATAATTCGTAATAAAAATAGATTGTTTAAAAGAATTCTCTCTTTGTACTACCTCATTGTTCTCTGTACCTCATTTTTATCTGTATTAACGTACACACAAAATTACAACATATTTTTGATACGATCGGTGGATGAAAAAAAAAACATGACCACCTGCGTGCGCACATAAGAGGTGTTCTATATTGTCAACTCAAAAATATAAATGCATTCGTACATGAAATAATACTAGATATTAAGGTAGTCACGGTCGTGTTGAACGAACTGAAATCGATCACCAACCAAATAGTCCAGTCCCATTTAGGGACTGTTTGGTTGGTGCCTAAGTTTATCATGCCTAAGCTTAGGCAATATGTGACTGTCACAGAAAGTGTGGCTAACAAAATCGAAGCCACACTTGTGGCAAAGTTTGGCAAGAAACTGAGTCTATGACGTGTGGGGCCGGGTGCTAAGAAAGTGTGGCATACCACAGTTGCGTCAGTAAACCAAACAGCTACCTAAAAACTATGGCACATCTAATTTGTGGCTAGGTAACTTCTGATCATGAACCAAACAGACCTTTAACCTTCAACTTGTCAGAGCCGTGCAAACTCAAGCAGACAAATAAATAAAGTGGAAGATGGAGATGGAACCTCTTGCTTAATTTAAAGCCTGACATTTTTTTGCCAGTACACCAAATCTGTTCTGACGAATGCAATATGACAACTCTGTCCCCCAAGCTAGCCATATCTTTTATTTTTTACACAAACATGTTTGGAGAACCAGGTGCTTCTATGATATCACAAAGAAAAATGTATAAATCTTGTAGTATCATCTGATCAATAATCAGTAACCAATCGTGTGTGTGTTTTCTTTTCTAGGTGAGCTAATACTTTCCACATTATTATCACTTGTGGTTAATTATTTATACAACATATATTACTGACCCAAAAGTGATCCAATCATTTCTAATCTTTAGTTGGTAGAGTAATTGTCTTGAGTGTAAGGCTGTGTTCACACAAATGTCACTGTATATATACTTTTTTGAGTAAAGTCCATTACCGGTCCTTAAACTTTTTATGCTGTGTCATCTCGGTCCATAGACTTTCAAAGTATGTCATCCCGGTCCATGGACTTTCAAAGTGTGCCATTGCTGTGGTAACAACCATGGACCGGGATGACACAGCATAAAAAGTTTAAGAACCGGGATGACACAGCCAAGACCCGTAACGGGCTAATTTTGAGACCCAAAGAGTGTTTAGGCACCGGGATGACACACTTTAAAAGTCTATGGACCGGGATGACACAGCATAAAAAGTTTAAGGACCGGTAATGGATTTTACTCTACTTTTTTAAATTTAGTCCCACCACACCGTTTTTTACAAATCTAACTATCGAACTCAACAGATACCTACCGAATTAGAGGAGTTCGATAGTTACCTACTGAGCTAAGGTAACTCGACAGGCACCTATCGAGCTCCTCTAGCTCGGCATGACTAGTCGAGCCATCCAAACACGGTAGCAAGTGACCGCCACATGTATTAGCACTAATCATATACTAACTTAATTAGCAACGGGCTGCTGCCATACTGGGGTGGCTCAACATATTTGTACTAACTTAATTACACAACTATAGCTAGCTTGATAGATTCATGAAGGGTATTAGATTTGTAAAACTAGATGTTTGAAATCAAATTTGAAAAAAAGTTAGTAAAAAAAATTGGCTTCGCTACAAGCTAGCCTGAATTAACACGATTCCGGAGACCGGTCATGTAAACACATGTCTAACTAGCTAGTAAGGCAAAATAGGCTTCAAAGGGCACGTGTTGATGGCCAACAGCACATCGATCGCAGATTCAGTTCGCATACGCCAGATCGCCATCGGCTTTGGGCCTGAAGAAGGAGACGGTGAGATGACATGAGACGACTTGGACTTTTGGTCGAAGCTTCGCCTGGCGGGCTGGCTGGTTGATTCTGTTTGACTGTCCGTACGGCTATAAATGAGCTGAGTTTAAGTTAATTTAATCTTTTAAGCTTAATTTCGATAAAAACTTGAGCTGAGCTTGAATGACTCTGAATTAGGGTCTTAGTCTAGACCCAGGCTCGAGGTCGATGTTCGATTTAGTCTAAACTCGACCTCGACTCAAATTAACTTGATAATACTTAAAACGAAAAACTCGAGCTTGGCTAGAATAAACTCGATAACAATAAAAAAACAATTCGATATACACTAATTTTTAATAATAGAAAAATATGAACTTAGTTCAAGTAAACCCGGTAAAAGTTAGTATGTATCAATATTTAAGCCTGAATCGAGTCCTAACGAGCTATTCAAGCTCGACTCGTTGAAGTTCACGAGCTTAGAATCAAGATCGAGCTCGACTCGTTTAGAGTTGTAACCGAGTTCGAATCAAACCTAGAGCAACATCAGTTCGAGTAGCTCGCGAGTTTAAAGTTTTTTTTATAGCCCTACTGCTTGTGCCTACTATCTTAGGTCCCGCTATAACTGGCATAAGTTTAATTTTTGACTGTGGTTTATGGCTAAAATTACACTATAGCGGCTATTAACTTTTCTGAAGAAAATTAAAGAAAAAAATATAAAACTGTTATATCGTCGCAGACAATATAAATAAGGGGAAAAAAGAAAAATAAAAGGCTAGAAAAAGCAAAAAAAACAAAATAAACTAAAATTAGAAGCCAACGTGTTCTAAATGGCTTCTGATTTAAATAAACTAAAAGTCAAAATAAGATAGAAGTTAAAACTATCTAGATGATAAAAATTTAAACAAACCGAAAACCAAAAGACAAAATAAGCCGAAGGCCATGGATGCTTGGGGAAGCCGATCTAGGACGGCGATCAGATAATTGCAGTCTAGCATTTCAAACTCATCTTCTAGCCCTTCGCTTGCTTGCAGAAATTGCTGCTCTTGACGCGTCGCGTTTGTGATATACACGACGAAGCTTTCCGCACTCGAGTAGCAGAGATTGACCAGCCCGTTTAGTTAGGCTGAAAAAAAAATTAAAATTGAAATTATATTATAGTAGGTTAAAATTATACTGTACCTAATGGTGGCTTATTTCACATAATTAAATTTACAAAATTAGAAAATAGAAAAACTAGGTTAGCATATCACAGATAATGTAAAAGAATACGGGGAAAAAGAACCGACAAAGCTCAAAAAAACCAAAAAAAATCAAAAAAGACAAAATTTAAAAATAGTTAAAAATAAATAAGAAATCAAAAGTTCAAATCAAATAAACAGGACCTGAATCCTATCATCAACCCAGTCTCTCATACTTGAGGAGATGGCCAGTGTGGGACATCTAAAGGCAAGCCGCACCCCCGAAGTAGCGATTCTTTCTCCAAGATGATTCGATGCTCCACTTTGTCGATCGTCTACTCTATTACTAAGCAGATCATGCATCTACCTCTTTCCTGGCTGCTTCAAGATGATATTTCAAGTAGACGTATGCCTCCACGTTCTCTGGCCACTTATGAGGACATCTCGAGCGACCATCCTAAGGTGTCGCTCGGTTAGATTGAAATGCATTGGTTTATGGCTGAAATCGTACTGTAGCTAGCTAAAATTATACTGTAACTGATAGTGGCTTATTTGGCGTAACTAAAGTTAAAAAATTTAAAAATAGAAAAGATATCTTAGCCCATCACAGAT
Organism: Dendrocalamus latiflorus; assembly: GCA_017311315.1. Lineage (NCBI taxonomy): Eukaryota > Viridiplantae > Streptophyta > Magnoliopsida > Poales > Poaceae > Dendrocalamus > Dendrocalamus latiflorus. The sequence continues at coordinate 45,995,528 of CM029639.1, read as the reverse complement.
AACATAAATGAATACGAGAAAAAAACAGGTAAAAAGTTCAAAAATAGCTAAAAGATTAGAAAAGATAAAATTTATAAATAGTGAAAAATAAGTTAGGAACCAAAAGTTCAAACCGAAATGTCCAAACCGAAATGAGCAGGTCTAATAAGGATCTTATGCAAACCATTAAAGCTTTGCCTGGCGATCTCTATCCAAAGGTGTATAAAGAAGGCGAGAGCGTTGTTGTTGAGCGCAGCCAGTACGGAGGAAGAAGAGGATTGTGCCATTGGGAGAGCTACGAAGGTGACTGGGTTTTCTCGTATGTAGGGAAGAGAGAAGAAGGAAGTTAAGATATTTACCGAGAATAATTACTTTTCTTTAAATATTTAGGTTATCGTGTGGAGGCAAAAAAAAGTTACATTAGGGGTTGGAAATGGAAGATTGTGTTTTGTACAATGCATTGAAAACGGTCAAGGAAGAATTTAAGAAGTGATGTGACATGACTAGTTTGGCTCCTACAAGCCGATGTCAGTAATTTACGTTGTGATGAGTAAACAGAGAAGCATTTTCATGTTAAGGGGCAATGCTATATGATGGGTTGTTTTGTTTGTGTGTATAGGTTAACTAGCTGCATAAGCGCGGCGCACGTCGCGCTAGCTACCGTATGGACCAAAGTAAAAGAGACGATAATTCGCAGGGAGTTTCATAGGAAAAAATCGAGGACACAAGCGTAATTTCGGAAAAAATAAAGGACTTTTTTGTAAAAAATCGAGGACCTGTAAGGACCTGTACGTAAGTAAACAAGGACCTATACGTAATTTCGGGAACCCGCGGGGCGCTATCTAGGTTTTTTTTTTAAAAATAAAACTTGCAGGGACCTTTTCGCGAGGAAAAAGGACCTATACGTAATTTTCGCAAAACCGGAGGAAAGCGCCCCGGCCGTACGGGAAACCCCCCGCCACGCGCCGGCCGGACGCGCGGGCGGGGGCGACGTGGGCGCGCGAGGGGGCAGAGAGTCCCCCGCTAATATAGGTTCTGGGGATTTGGCAAATAGGAACGTTACGACGATAGGAGATTCGCTCCCTTTATTTTGGTTTAAGTTTTTGTTCTCTAGTTTATTCTTTACTATTCATAAAATTCATTTTTTCTGGTTTTTTCTAGCTTTTTTTATCAGTTCTTTTTTCCCGTATTTATTTGTGTTGTCCGTGATAAACTAACATATTTTTTCTATTTTAAATTTTTTTAAATGTACTTACGTCAAATAAATCACCTTCAACTACAGTGTAATTTCAGCCAGCTACAGTGTAATTTCAGTCATAAATTATAACTTTTCAGCTCAACCGAGCGGGGCCATAGACGTAAAAGCATAAGGCGTGCCGTGGAGTTTAGTAGACACCAAGGACGTGAGGAAAAGGCCAGAGAGACTTTTTGGAGAAGGTAAATACCAGTACAGGAGGGAGTGCAGTGACCGAATTTTTTGTATTTTAGCCCTTTTTTTGAAAAATATTCACATTTAGACCCTTGGTAGTTTTAATTCCGTTTTTGGACCCAGAGCTCGGAGCCGTGACCCACGGCTCCGAGGTCCCAGGCCCGCACCAGCTTGGCGGCCTGCGTGGCGCCGACGTGGCAGGACCTCGGAGCCGTGTATAGCGGCGCCGAGCTCGGAGCCGTGAATCGTGGCGCCGAGCTCGGCGCCGTGGGCCGTGGCGCCGAGGTCGGAGCCGTGGATCTTGGCGCCGAGCGGGTGGCTTTTCCTGTCCCACGGCAGCGAGCACGGTTCATTTGCACGCCCCCCCCCCCCCGCCGCCGCCCCTCCACTGCCGCACGCGTCCCCTCCCCGGCCGTGTCCCCGCCGCCTCCACTGCCGCACGCGTCCCAGCCGCGGCCGTCGCCTACTCTCCCCGGCCTCCCCGCCGCCGCTCCCTGGTGCCGCCGCTGCCCTCTGGTGCCGCTTCCCCGGCCTCCCGCCCTCTGGTGGTCGCCGCCTCACCGCCGCGGCCGTCGCCTCCCCTCCCCGCCGGCGTCCCCGCCGCGGCCGTCGCCTCCCTGCCGCCTCTCCTTGGTGCCGCCGCTGCCCTCTGGTGCCGCCTCCCCGGCCTCCCGCCTCCCGCCCTCTGGTGGCCGCCGCCTCCCCGGCCTCCCGCCTCCCACGTCGCCGCCGCTCCCTGGAGCCGCCGCCGCCCTCTGGTGCCGCCGCCTCCCGCGTCCCCGGCCTCCATCCAAGGTACATTCACACAGAGAAATATATGCTAACCCTAATTTGATTCATGGATGTGTGCATACTGCTACTGCGAAGTGTGATTCATGGATGTGTGTATACTGCGATGTGCCTTAGATCTGGGTGACCTCTTCCTGATGCATGATCACGTTGTTCCGAATTCATATGCTAAATGCCTGCTATCTTGTACAGATCATATATGATAAGGGGGAAATAACTGAGTAATTGTGTTGCAAATCGTTCGATCGACTAGCTAGCTGAATACAAGAGCCAAGGTAGCTTTTATTAGGAGCGTGCTGTTGTTTGTTAATTGCTTAGGTCAGACAAAGGAAAATTAGAATCAACTCGAAGAACTTAATTGGCTTGATATTTTAGCTGCAATTAGGGGCTCGTTCTCCTTGTCCATGGTATCGTGGACAGTGATTGCATGATTTTCGCTGCCTCGCTTCCCCGCCGGCCGCCTCCCCTCCCCGCCCGCCTCCAAGTCCGCCTCCCCGCCGGCCGCGTCCCCTCCTACCCGCCTATGCATCTCATTATCCCAATAACAATTTAAAGCATATGTTTTTACATTTAATAGAGAACTTCTAAAGTTTGGGATCTGTTTGGTTGCATCATTACCATTCTAGTATCCAATTTCGATTAAAGGTATTAAGTTTGGTTTTTCTGTATGAACTAGATGGACAACCTAGTCACCCTATATCATGGAGGCAGTGTGACAACTGATGATTATGGAAATGTTCGATTTGTTGAAATGCAAAGGGTGCCTCTGATATTCAGTGATCGGCCGTCGTTTAGTGAGTTGGTTGCTAGGGCCCGGGAGGAGCTACATTGTCATGCAAACGAGGAGAGCATCACAGTTGAGGGGTTACTTCACTTCGGTTCGAAAGACACAATTCTAAGGCGGTTGATCTTGATTGGTTGTGAGGATCAGTGGGACAAATATGTCAGATTGGTTATGAGGAATGAGTTCCAATGTTTGGACCTTGTTGTGCGGAAGGTGTCCATTGATCCCACCCCTCACGGTTATTCACCAGAACTAGGTGATCAGGCACCCTTTGACCCTCTGTTACCGGACCTTGCGGTGGATGTGGAAGAAGTGCCTGAGGTGCCCGATGCTCTATCTGCCCCGAACGAGGTTCACATTTCTCAACCAGTTCGAGTCGAATGTCGGACTGATGATGTCGTGGCGGCCCCTCAGGATCATCCCAGTAAGTGGCGAGCAACACTTTAACCTTTTCCCGTTATTCCATTCTTTTGTCTCAATCTCATCGTTTTCATGCTTATGATGCAGGAGACATTCCTGATAATGTGGTTGTTCCTCCCGTTGCTCCATCTGGCAACGTTGAAGAAGTCTGTAGGGACTCCAACAGTGTGGATGTTCAAATTGTGGATGATCTGGTGACTTACGAGATCGCAAGGGCCGTTGATTCTGAAGATGACCGCCCTTTTGGAGAGCTGTCCGAAAGTGATATTGAGCTGATCAGGCGTTATTGCCCTGGCCGGGATCCATCAGTTCATGAATTCAACGATCTTAGGCATTCTCACGGGGCTTATGCAGAAGGAAGGGATGACGAGTTGCTAGATGCTCCTGAGGCCGGGTCAAGCATGACAATTGAGAAGGGCATGGTGTTTGAGGACTTGTCTGCATTGAAAAGGTGGCTGCAGGAGTATTCAGTGATTCGTAAAAGGCCATTCAAGGTGAGACATTCTTATGTGGAGCGGAGGTACACAGTTGTGTGCGAGAAGGAAACATGTGAATGGAGGGTTTGTGCTTGGAAACAGAAGGACACGGGAAAGTTCAAGATCACAAGAATCGTTGGCCCACACACTTGTGCCGAAGCAGAGCTCAAACAGAAGCATCGGCAGTTGACCTCTACCATTATTGCCAAGTCATTGTGTCACATAGTAAAGGGAGAACCCAATATGAAGGTGAAGACACTTGCTGGGATTGTTAAGGAGAAATTTGGATACGACATAAGGTATGGCAAAGCATGGAGGGCAAAGCAACGCATCTGGAAGATGATATATGGGGACTGGGAAGATGGGTACTTGCAGTTGCCAGTACTCTTCAATGCAATCAAAGCGGTTAATCCAGGCATGCATTATGAGTACGTCCCGAAACCAAACGAATGGACTCAAGATGGGATGCAGATATGCTTCCGTGCTTTCTGGTGCTTTGCTCAGTCCATCGAGGCCTTTCGGCATTGTCGTCCCGTCTTCTCCATCGACGGTACGTTTCTTCTTGGCAAGTACCAGGGCACACTTCTGATAGCCATTTCCTGTGACGCAGACAACGCGTTGGTTCCTTTGGCGTTTGCTTTGGTTGAGAGGGAGAACAAAGACAGCTGGGGATGGTTCTTGCGGCTCATTCGGAGGCACGTGGTCGGCCCTGATAGGGAGGTTGGTGTCATATCTGATAGACACCAGGGCATACTTGCTGCCGTACAGGAGCAGATACCGGGGTATTCAGCTTTGCACCACCGTTGGTGCACTCGGCATCTTGCCGAGAATCTACTCCGTAAGGATGGTACGAAGGACAACTTTCCTCTGTTCGAGGAGGTCGCTCGAATGCTTGAGGTGAAGTTCTTCCTGGAGAAGTTGGAGCATCTTAATACTGCCACAAACGCAGAAGGTAGACAGTGGTTGACAGGATTGATGAGAGATGTGAACAAATGGTCAAGGGCTCATGACGATGGTGGATGGAGGTACGAGTTTCAGACAAGCAACATGACCGAATCCTTCAATAGTTTGCTTAGGGGTATACGTGCTATGCCCGTCAATGCTATCGTATCCTTCACCTTTTACAAGCTTGTTGCCTGGTTCAACGAAATACACACACATGCAATGGCGCTACAGAGTAAACAAGAGAGATGGGCGCCAAAACCGAAGCGCCACCTTGAAAAGGCAAAGGCGAGGGCTGAGGCACATGAGGTACATTGTTTTGACAACGCCATGGGCACTTATAGGGTTATAGAAAGGGGTGGTACAACGACCGATGGAGAGCTCCGGCCGACGAGGAGGCATAAGGTTGTCCTTATTGATTTCTCATGTACATGTGGTAAACCGAGGCAGTACCACTTTCCATGTTCTCATTATGTGGCAGCAGCAAGGCATCGCAACTTTGACTACGAGCGCAAGATACCTCAGGAGTTCAGTGTTGACAAGCTTGTGCTTACGTGGTCTCCCCGTTTCGAGCCTTACCGGGATGAGGGAGAGTGGCCACCGTACACCGGGCCCAAATACATTGCGGATCCAGGTAGCCGTTGGAACAAACGTGGAACCAGGAAGAGGACGAGACACAAGATGGTTATGGATCAGCTTCCAGGAAGAACGAGATGAGGGAGAGCAAGCCCCTTTCTTACTGACCCCGAGCAGAACCAATGTAGCAGATGTGGTAGACTTGGCCACAATTCACGCACATGCCATTGGCCACTTAGTCAGGTGGGAATGCTTGTTATTCGTTATGTGTCGTAGTTCGTCTAGTTGTTTTCCATATGTAATTTGCTATGTTTCTTGTTTAATTTCTTGTTCTTTCCATATTTTATGCATGTTTAATTTTTTGTTTACTTCTATGTTGGACTGACAAATTCAATTTTTTTGTAGGATGGCGCAATTCCACCTGCTAGACCCGTACTACGAGGAGAGCCACCGAGGACGGCTCATCGCGGAGGGGAGGGTATTGCCTTCATCACTTCTTGTACAATTAATTATTTATGTTGATGCATTAACTAAAAAAATGGTGTATTCTATACAGGAGCTGCCCATCCTTCGTCCTCGAACCCATGACGGGTTCCTGGACATGCGGTACGACGAGCGGTACACTCCCTTCCTGGAGAGGGCTGGCCTAGACGCCATCTCTTACCAGGTTCGCCGTGGGTTGCCCACCTTCAACCCCCCCGCCATCACTGCACTGGTTGACAGGTATTCTCCTAAACCATTGCTCCACTTGCATGTTCATTGTGTATCGGCTATGTATTCCTCTTTTTTGTATCATGTAGGTGGAGGCCGGAGACTCACAGCTTCCACCTCCCTTTCGGGGAGATGACTATTACGCTCGAGGACACTCAGAGGATACTTGGTGTCGCCATTCACGGCCGTCCAGTTATCGGACCGTGCGTGCCTGCTGGATGGAGAGCCCGAGTAGAGGCCTTCCTCGGGAGAGAGCTTCCTCCTGAGGCAGTCCATCGCTCTTCTGGAGGTAGGGGTGGATATGGAGCCAACTCGTCGTCTTATCGTGCTTTTTGTAAAATTGACATAGTTTGATTTAATTTCATTCTACATATAATTGCAGAGCATGGATCCTGCACTTGTTTGCCTGCGTTCTCTTCCCCGACGGAACGGGGGACAGCGCGTCCTGGATGTACATCCACTGCCTCACTGACTGGGACACGGCAGGGCAGTACAGCTGGGCTTCAGGGGTGTTGGCGTTCCTTTACCGCCACCTCTGCGGGGCGTGTCGTCAAAGTTCGGCGAACTCGTCAGTAGGTGGTTGCCTCTACCTCCTCCAGCTGTGGATGTGGTCTCGTCTACCAGTTGGTCGTCCCACGGTTTTGCCGCCTCATCCATGGTTCGCAGAGGTTCCTCTTCGTCGACGTCCGACATTTGCATATCTTTGGGACCAGGTCTCAGTTCCGTACGCCAGGACGAAGCGGGCGTACCTAGAGTACACAAACGAGCTAGATGCGCTCACAGCCTCCAGTGTAGGTTAATTACATGTGGTATCGTGATTTTCATTTGTTAGTCCTGTACCTTACAAGTAAATTGTTGCTATGCAGGTTAAGTGGGAGCCGTATGCCGAGCAAGAGGTGGTGGCCATTCAGTTCAGCGCACTGTGCAGCATAGACGAGGTCCTCTACAGGATGAGGTGCCCTCTCATCTGTTTCTATGCTGTTGAGTATCACCTGCCACATAGAGTTGCACGCCAGTTTGGTATGAGGCAGCTGTGGCCAGTAGCGTCGTTCTCCACGTCTGTGGCCTTGCACAAGTAAGTGCCATGCAATTTCAATTCTAACATTGGATTCCAATTGCACGGAGTTTCTACTAATGTTAACTTTTGGTTTACGTGACATGCAGATTTGATCGTCAGCGACAGAAGAAGGTCACAGACTTCGAGCAGCACCACCACGTGTACATTGAGGAGTGGGGACACTCCCAGGACCACGTGGACGACAACAACGAGCCGCACAGCAACGAGAACTTCCGTCGGTACCAAGTTTGGTACCAGCGTGCGACGCGGTCTAAGCTTAAGGGCCAATGGACTCAGGATGACTACGCCGACATTGCGTCCTCCGACGACGATGACACGCCCTACGACCAGTCGACTCGCCTTGGGACGCAGGTGGAGATAGCACCAGTCCTGGATCGTGTGGTAATGTTCAATCTCATTGCTTATTTTCCAATAGACATAAATACCACTACATACAGCAAATTATCCATTCTTTTGCTTGTTTGCAGGGCAAAACCCTGAAGCAGTCCGTACAGGACATAGAGCGTATGTCCATGACAGTCGACGACGTCAGGATGCGTAGCTTCCTAGAGGTAAGCTTCGACAAAGCCACTCACAAAATTAGTACCTAATATCTTCGTATCTTGTTGGTTAACAAAATGTTGGATGACAGAGGCTAGCAGGTCGGCTACGTCGTGCGGCTAGTCGTTGTGGTTGCAGCACAGGCGCGGCGAGGGACGTAGACGTGCCTTCGACACGACTTGCAGACCCAACGCTGCGAGGGTCGTACACGGGACAGAGCTCGTCCCCCACGAGGAGCGCCACCTTCCCGTCCCAGGGAGGTGAGGACGACGACGAGGACGAGGTGGAGCAGACTTACGAGGAGATAGGCCCGTCTCAGCTCGTAGACGCTCCTTCGACACAGCCTTCACAGCCTCCACCACGCAGACGCCGCCGCAATCCTAGCCGTTACACTCCAGGCACCGACGCCCTTGGTAAGGGTAAGGGTAAGGCTAGGAGGCAGTGATACATATGTGTAGGCTTGTGGTTGGCCTTAAAAGTCGTTGTATATATGTTGTAATGAGCTAGGAGGCACTTGGTAAGTGGTTGGACTGAGATGTGTTTGTAATGAGCTAGTTGTTGTATATATGTGTTTATGTTATATTCATTGTGCTTTTGTAATTTTTGTGAGGTTTTTCAAGTGCTTTTGTAATTTTTGTGAGGTTTTTCAAGTGCTTGATGGTTTGATGTTCAAAGATGGTTTGCAGTATAAAAGGGTTGCTCTAAGTTTTTTTATTTACGACGGCATACAACCAACCAACACACCAACGAACACAACAACTAAAATACAACACAACCGTACATAAAACATTACCAAAATAGCTTGACGACAACATAGCATAAAATATTACGAAAATACATCAACAAATACATCAACTACCTCCTCGTTACCTAAACAGTCATACCGCCACAGCATCAATACATCAACAAATACATGAACTAAAATATGACACAGCCATAACCCTCGTTACCTAAATGCCAAACGAGCCTCGTGGTACCCACATGGAGAATTGCTGAGGGGGCCGCCTCGGACGTGGCTGGCCGTCGTGGTAGTGGCATGCACATATGCAGCTCGGGTTCGCGCAGCAACATGTGGGATCATAAGAGCTTCCTATATTCACGACCTCCTCGTTGCCCCTCTCGCGTTGCATCTGTTCGCGGAGGTCGTTGTTCTCCTCAGTGAGATTCTCCATTCGGTACTCCAAGTCCCATATTCGAGCCCATAATGTATCCACATAACGATCAACATACCGTTCATGAGAAGGGTCGATCCAGCGGGAGAAGTCGCATTTGGCCATCTGCACAAAAAAGGACGGTAAACTTCGAGGGTCCATAAGCAATAAAAAATGTAATATTACTAATTTGTACCCCGGAGCGTGAGCATCGGAAGAAACGTCGTCCGCCATCGTTCGGGGAATCCAAGATCTGGACGACCGCGTACTCATTGTGTCTGCATTTCGGCCACGGTGGTTGAGCACGCCGGCTTGGTATCAATCGGTACTGCGGACCGAACATATCCCTCGTTTCTAAGGGAATGTCGTCCTTCGGTGACCCAAATCCCACTGGCCCCTCGGCTTCAGACATGGTATGATTCACAATGTCATGGGACCCCAACCCTGCTACTTATAGCAAAACGGGGCAGCTTAATGCAGTGACCACCAAAAAAAGAGGTTTTTGCTCAGGGACATGACAACACGCCCCAGCTTTGTTCAGGGACATGACACAAGAGGTCAGCTTTTGCTCAGTGAGATGACAAAAGAGGGCAGCTTTGCTCAGTGATATGACAAAAGAGTTCAGATTTTGCTCAAGTGACATGACAAAACGAGGCAGCATATGCCAGCTTTGCGCAGTGACGGAGTAGGCCTTTAGCCTGTACACATATAGGGCGTAGGTCTTTAGCCTTTACAGGAGTAGGCCTGTAGGCCTGTACACATATAGGGGCGTAGGTCTTTAGCCTTCTAGGCTTTGAATGGTTCAATCTCTGAAAAGGCTACGAACTATGAATTTATTACGAGACTATAGTCTCTGAAAAGCCTACATAGGGCCATTTATTGCTACACTGGAATCCAGGAAAAGCGAAAATATCCTCTCCATGGACTATGCCCACTGCACCAGATAACCTGCCTACATAAAGGCCTCCCTCCTATGTCTTCCATACCACATCTCCTCCTCAAGGCATCACAATACTACTACACAACAATGTCTTCCTGGAGGTCCAACCCATTTGGAGTGCCGGAGTGGCATGAGCGCCCGAAGTGCCATTGCGGCTTTAGGACGATGTTGGGAGTCTGGACTGATCGAGTACAACGAGCCAAATACGGCCGTAGGTTCTTCAAATGTCCTGACCTGGATGACGACTTCGTGGTAACGACCACAACTAAATCATTTGTTTCTCGTTATCTTTTTTCAACTTGATCGATGACATCTACCACGCCACACATAGGCTTGCAGGTTCATCGAATGGGTGGATCGGGTGTCGCCGGCATGGCCAAATAACCGGGCAGTGGAGGTGGAAAACAAAGCACAATACTTTGTCAAGATGACTCAGGCTCGCGAGGTGGAACGACAGATGCGGCTTGACCAAGAGCGCCGCGTGAGGGTGGACCAAATCCGTCTGAAGGGCAAGGAGGATGAGCTGCAAAGGAGGCGGGAGCAGTTAAGTCTGCGTGAAGCTGCCATCAAGCGTCAGGAGGAGGAGCTTCAAGCTCGGGAGGCAGCTCTCAAGACCAAGAGTGACAGGAAGAAGGATGCAGCGGAGCCATCTTCAGGGCGTGACAAAAAGGGGAAACAACCACGCTACACCCAGTAGACAAAATGTAATAGACCCAGCAAGTTATTTTCCCTAAGGCATGCATGTTAGGACTAGTGGTGGAATTCTGAACATTAGAAGTACAGAGTTGCACACATGCCACATGCCTGCCATGTCAAAATATCACTCACCTTCGAAATATCACTTACCACTATATGCATCGATATTTCTACGCTCAATCCTTCGGCAAAAAAATTTAGCATAATTTGGTTTGCATGTCCAACTTGCAATGAACATAAACTTTTATTACGACTTCATCAGATTCGTTCCCATATTACAACTACAAAATTACCAAACCTTGCAAAAACCACAGGAATTGCAAACCCTTAAAACATATCAAACCTTAAAAGTCACTTACCATTTTATATATCGACCGTTCTACGCACAATCGTTCCTAAAAAAATTACCATATTTTTTTATGCATCTACAACAAGCCAATCAACATAAACTTGTTTTACAATTTTTTCAGATTGTTTTGTAATTCACAACTACAAAATTAACAAAACTTATAATCATTACAGTTCCTGCAACTAGTAACAAAATTAACAAAATACAACTAGTAATTCTTTTTGCGACAACGTAAAGCCTGATCGGTGCAAACCCTAGACGCCGAGTGTCTGCAGATGTGGCAGGGAGCTCGGCGCCACATGGCAGGCAGCTCGGCGCCACGATCTACGGCTCCCAGCTCGGCGCCACGACCCACGGCTCCGAGCTCGGAGCCACGATCCACGGCGCCGAGGTGCTGCCACGTCAGCGCCACGCAGGCCACCAGGCTGGAGTGGGCCCGCGACCTCGGAGCCATGGACCACGGCGCCGAGACGTGTTACCTCGGCGCCGTGGGTCACGGCTCCGACCCCCTGGGTCCAAAAACGGAATTAAAACTACCAGGGGTCTAAATGTGAATATTTTTCAAAAAAAGGGCTAAAATACAAAAATTTCGGGTGCAGTGACCAGCACAGACAAGTGCGATGACGAGTGCATGCATGGTGAACTCGGACGCAATGGGAGCGACCAGCAGCTGTGCGACCAGTGAAATGGTACGCGCTACGCGCGACCAGCCGCGAGCGAGGCGGGCATCCGGATGTGCATGCAGCAGATATTTGGGTTCTAAATTTGTAGCGTCTTCTCTATGGGTTCTTGCCATTTTAAATTTTGATAAATCTCTTACTGTTAGATCATGTGATTTGATCGTAAATTTAGTAGTGATGAATAATTGATATTTGGGTTGTATTGAAATTTGTTGATGTATACGATATTATTGTTAGAATTTTCAGGACATCATTTTGACCTCAGCTGGCTTCGATCATGGTAAGTTCACCACTGCATGTTTCGACCATATCAAGCTTCGACCATGGCATTTCGACCACGTCAGGCTTCGACCACGATATTTCGATCACGGCAGAACGATCACGACAAGTAATCGGTAGGCTTTGACCTAAATAGTGAATCGATTGTGAGCTACAGTGAATCGGTCTTAGCTACACTAACCGATCGATAGTCGTAGACTTTACTAGTGGTATTCGATAGTTGTAGACTTCACAATCTTTGTCATAGTCGTAGAATTTGTGGACTGTTGTCATAGCCATAGGCTTGGTTTTGCTACCAGCTACCGTAGGCTTCATGATTGGTATTGTAGACTTCGAGTGCTTATTACTACTTTAATTCTTGTGATCTTTGAGTACATCGAGTACTCGTGTTGGGTTAGTGGTTGACTGATCTGTACATGGCATTCGGTGATCAGTGGTCGATGCTACAGTACCAGATAGGTACTCGGTAGCGGTTGTTGGTGATACAGTACAAGTCGGTACTCGGTACGCGGTACCCGATGGTTCTGTGGTTGGTAGCGATGCTTGTGATTCTCGAGTGTTCTGAGCGGAGCGATGGTTTTTCCTGAGTATTTGAGTTTGCAAGTACTCGATGAGCTAGCGACCAGACTTTGCATGAAGGGCATAACCTGTTGTAATAAGCGATTTGAAGTTGATGATTTCTAAAGAGCGTGGAAATTTTGATCATGGACGACCTGGTTGGTGTTTATGTTGGTTTGGATCTTGTCTATGAATAGACGAGGATGTGTTATACGTGTGCGTGCTGATGACAGTCAAGTTAGGAAGAACTTGTGCCGGAAAAACGTTTCTTTAGTCTTTGATGTGCAGGTTAGCGTGGAGACGATCATGGTCGGTGACGAGAAGGATCAGGACTAGGATAGGGAAGTCTGAGGTCCAGACGATCGAGGATGTCATGCGAGGTGATCAGGTTCACACTGGGGCACGTAGAGATCAAAGGTGGTGATTCGTGGAAAAGGTATGAGCGGTGTGGTCTGGGAGGCTTCAACACGGAAGTTGATCAAACATGATGAAGATACATGAGGTATTGTCCTGGAGATTTCATCATGTAGTGTGTTAGGAGTTGCGGATGGAGTTCATGACTGAAAAGATTGGGAGTTTGAATAACACCCGTGTTCGGAAGGGTTCGGGCCCCATGGTTTTCAGTAGAGATAAGGTTTTGAGTTCATGTTTGAGGTAGACATAGTTTGTAATATTAGCCTATAAAACTAGGGAGAGGCTATGGGTTAATGTACAAGTTTTTAGAGAATTCTTAGAAGGTTTTGGCTTTAGTTCTTTGCTATGGCTTTTAGGGGTGCTTGTGAAGGTAATTTGCAAATTCATGAAATTCCAGCAATAAAGATAGTCTTGAATCAATCTAGTCCTTGATTTGCTTGAATGCGCTGGTGATTTGGATCTTCTGACCATGTTTAAAAGTGATCGAGTAGAGCGGTTGTTCAAGCGGTCGTATACTGGGTATTTGATCAGGCAATTTATCCTCGAGCGGTCGAAGGCGTCATCGATTGTCAAGAGATTCCAAAAAGCGGCGACAATCATTCACCCTCCCTCTGATTGTAGTATTTGATTCTATAAGTGGTATCAGAGTAGGCAGCGATGGAATCAGAGAGGTATGTGCATCATCCCCCATGCTAGATGGTACTAATTTTGCTTTTTCGAAGTGTCGTATGCGAACTTACATTGAGGCTCAAGGTAATGATGTCTTGTGTTTCCTTGTCGAATACTTTGTTTTGTATTTTCTTGTCTTTTTTGTCCTCTTTTTCAGAAGATTAGTTCGAGCAGCTCCCTAAAGAGGACTTGATCTTAACCTCCTCACGAACATACAAGGCTCTCAACAATATGAGAATAAGAAAGCGAGGTGGAGCTCTAGGTCTAATCAGGTACTTTGAGTGTGGCGAGCCAGGCCACATTATGATAGATTGCCCTAGGCTCAAAGGGAAAGTGGTCAAGGAAGACTGGAATTATCGTCGTCGATCATCCAACACTAACACTAAAAGTGGAAATTTTCGTCGCAAGATTGCTGAAAAAGATTTATCAGCTATCGAGCACCTTGATCTGAATGATGGTGATTTTGAGAGCTGTGACGATGTCAACCATGACGAGGATGATGTTAAAAGCAAAAAGAAGATCAGTGATGATTTTATGGGCATGTGTTTCATATGATCAGCTTGAAGATGGTTTGATTGTGCTTGCTATTGAATTGAAAAGGACTAAAAAAATTTAAAAGAAAACAATTTTGTTATTGAAAGCTTGAATTCTGAGATTAATAAACTTAGAGCATCTATTCCTAAAGATGATTCTTGTGAAGCTTGTCAAGTCTTATATGCTGAGTTAGAAACTGCTAGATCAGTTAGTGCAACAAATCTGGTTCAACTAAGAAGTATAACTGCTAAACATAATTTGGTACATGATTCTTGTGGAGAAAAACTTAAATTTTCTAATGATGAAATTGATAAGCTTAAGTCTAATTCTTCTAGAGCATGTTCTAAGTGTGATTTACTACAAGCTAGATTTGACTCGTCTCAGGAATTAATTCAACAAATGTTGTATCATAAAACTCTTTCTTGCTCCAACTGCCCTAAGCTTAACACTAAAATGGAAGTATTAATTAGACAACTTAATGATTTTAATAAAACTAAGAGATTGGTTCAGTATAATGCTTCTAAAGATCTTGCTAATGAATTTGTTAAGTGTGCATCTTGATCCTTACTGGATAAGGAAAATCAGTACCTTAAGAACACTTCAGAAAGGTTTTCTTTTGGAAAGAAGACTTTGAATATGATCTTAGACAAGTTGAAAACTAGTGTGAAAAATCATGGTCTAGGATTCAATTTTTATTGCATGCTAAGAAACATCCTCCTAAAGTTATCAAGTTACTCGAACCAGAAAAGTTTGAAGTAGAGTCTGAACAAAAACAAATTGTCTTTATATCTGCTGTTATTGCAAAAGAATTCTCTACAAAATTGAGTGCTGTGATGGCTAATACAACCACTCATCAAATTAATTATCAGTGCACTCATTGTGGTAAAGATGATCATTTAGTTCAATTCTGCTTTAGAAAAGTAAAGAAAGAGAAGAAAGACAACATGAGGAAGAGTTTTTGACCAGCTGCTTTCTATAGTTGAACAAACAAGGCTGGACCAGACATTCGACCAGCTATTTCTCGTGATTGAACCAGCATGGTCAAACAAGATTTTCAACCAACTATTTTTCGCAGTCGGACCATCTTCTCAAGAGACTTTCGATCAGTAATCTTTGCTCGTTTAGACCAGTCGGGAGTCAGACCAATTTTACTCATGCAGCTATATCATTCTTAACCAGCTTTTACCAGTAGATTAGACCAGCCGACGGTTAGACCAGCTTGGCTGAGGAGATCAGACCACCTCGTGGTCAAACCAGAGTCTCATCGATTGACTGGTCGAAATATGTCAAATGCTAATGCTTCAGTTAAACCTTTATCAGTGCATGTTTTTTCTCCTGTTCATCGAGTATCTTAGTACTGGATACCTGAATTCTTATTGTCTAACCCCAGTACTAAGATATCGACGATTGTTCATGCTCTATAGACTTGTCGCAAGAGGAAAGAGAACATATGGTTCATTAACTCCGATTGTGCTCGCCACATGACCGAAGACTCATGATGGTTCTTCTCCCTCACTTGTGCCCCCGGTGATGAGATGATCACTTTTGGGGACGCCTCTCAAGGACGAATTCTTGCTAAAGGCACCGTGTGCGTCAATGACAAGTTCAACTTAAAAGACGTCGCTCTCGTCAATAAGTTGAACTATAACTTGCTTTCAGTTTCATAGTTAGTAGACGACAATCTTGAGGTGAACTTTAAAAGGCATTCATGCTATATTTTGGATTCATCTGGTGATCTTGCATGCAAAATTAGTCGAGTTGGTTACTTGTTTAAGGGTGACTTTTTGTATTGAGCTTCTTCTGATCTTAGTTGTCTTATTTCTTCGGACTCTAAAGATTTGCTCTTCTGGCATTGTAGATTAGATCATGTTGGTTTTGATCATCTTGCTCAGCTTAGTAGCAGTAATATGATTAGAGGTTTTTTAAGTCTTAAGATTGAAAAATCAATGGATCTAATTTGTTCACCCTATTGACATGGTAAGATGGTCTCATCATCTCATCCTCCACTCACTTTTGTTATGACTGATTCTCCAGGTCAATTGTTGCATATAGACACAGTAGGTCTTGCAAGGATTCAGTCGGTTGAAGGTAAATGGTATGTTCTTGTTATTGTTGACGATTACTCTATATACTCTTGGGTGTATTTTATGGCCTCTAAGAACGAAGCTTTCGGTCACTTTCAAGAGCTAGCTCTTAGACTTGCTAATGAACTCCCAGGAGCACTTAGAGCAATTAGAAGTGATAATGGAATTGAATTCAAGAATACATTATTTGCTTCTTTTGTGCTAAAAAGGGTTTAGACCATCAATTTTCATTTGCTCGAGTGTCTCAATAGAATGGTGTGGTCGAACGTAAGAATAGAATTTTGGTCGAGATGGCTAGAGCAATGTTAGATGAACATGCTACTCCTAGAAAGTATTGGGCTGAACCTGTTTCAACTGCTTTATATATTTCGAATAGAGTATTATTGCGAGCTAAACTGTATAAGACTTCCTATGAGCTTTGGTCAGGTCATTCTCCTAATATTTCTCACTTAAGAGTGTTTGGGTGTAGATGCTTCAGACTTAAACATGGCAATCTTGATAAATTTGAATCTAGATCCTTGGATGGCATCTTTCTTGGTTATATAATTCACATTCAAGGTTGCCTTTCTTTGATTTGGAAGTTGATGAATGGGAGCCAGCTGCAAGGAAAAAGTTAGTTGGCTAAGGGGAAAGCATAGCAGAGGTTGGTTATTGAATTGAAAGAGGTTGTTTCCATGTGCACCTGAGTTGGCCTGCAAATTATCAAACAGATGATCAGAATCTGGAAAGGATTGATGGAAAGAAGAACACAACACATTATCTTTGGTATCCTCCTTATTCATGGCCAATTATGATCTTGGTAAAGAATAGCTGACAAGGTCATTGAAGCTCTCAGATCTATCGGATGAAATAGAAACTACTAGCACTGAAACATGAGGAAAATATGCATCGATGGAACTGATATCATTTGGCATTTCTCTCTTAAAATATCCTGGAATCAATTTTCCGATGAATTCATTGGTGGACAAATCATTGAACAAAGCTGATTTGATTTCTTCCCACCAACTATCAAAATCAATAATTGTGGAATCAGAGCAAGGAAAATAAGGTGGCAAGTTATCAGCTGACAAACTATCGGCTTGATGAAATACAAGATCTGCTGTGTGCACCTCCAGAAGGTCACAGAGTTGAATTCTTTGAGCCAGAAAGAGATTGGGATGTCCGCCAAATCCCAATTGGTTTGAAAAGAGTGTTGAATGATAGAACTCTATGGATGGCTTATATATGTGACCTCTAGTGTCCAGTCTTATTATCGGCACGCAAAGAAGAGGCAGATTTTCCATAGTTCAGTGGCTTTGCTTGAGACGTCATTTCTATCACCAAAAATTCTGAACCAAGGGGGCCACTTGTATCTTGCATCAGTGTAACAATACAAGAAGAGCCGATTGCATGGTAAATTTGTAGTAGAGAGTTCAAAGAAGAATTTTAGGTACTCCTTGAGCACTAGAAGTTTCTGTTTGCTGGAGAAGTTTCCTTTGGCTTGAACGAGAAAATCTCCAAGGGAGTCCCAACTTTTGAGTACTTCTAGATTCTCCCACCAGGTGAAGTCAATGATTTCGACATCTTTCCCTGATGTTGAAATGCTGATTGAACATTGCATAGAGCCAGACTTGTACTATCCACAAGGGCCCTCCAATTGTGCAACTTTATAATCACCAAGTCTAGTAGTAAGTCAGCTAGTAATAAAGTTCATCATGATGTACAAGGCTCCTAACACAGTTTTCCCAAGAGTAATGTGGTGCCCTTGAGCGATCTCGTTGGCCAATTTCTCATAGGTGTGGGTAGCTCCTAAAGACGATCCAGAGAAGATTAATATGGCAAGCCACATATTGAGAAAGGTGACATCTTCTTCATCAAATACTGCTTTTTCTTTCTGATTGAATCTCTTCATATAGCTTTTCCACCTTCGCCTTTCTTTAAGAAGTGAAGATTGATTTTTGGAGGAAGGTCAAAGGCTAAAATAATTGAACCATGTAGATGGAAGCATCATATTTGTGCCATGTCAAGCAAAGTTGGACCGATTGGACCAATGGGAAATAGAAAAGCATTCGAGGAACTTGACCAAAACTAACAAGCTTCTATCAATAGGGATTTATTTGCTTCTAGAGTGACAAGAGAAATTTCAAGTGCTTTGGCTATGCTAGCTTGAATCCAAACGTCTCTTTTCTGCTAGGCAACTCTGGTGAACCACTCTTGCCTCTCTTTCAAAGCTTTCACGCAAAGATTTAAAATTGCTTTACCATCCTTCTAAATTGAATATGGTTGAATCGAGAGGAATATAGGAGAGTACTATTGGAGATAATGTGCAATGGTTCCAAGTTTCCTCAAGGACCAAAAAAATTGGTCAGGATATTCAGAGATTGGCTGGAATACCTGAGGAGCATCCATGATAGATCTTGTAGGTGACAAGGAGCTCGGAGAAGAAGAAGTTACCCAAAGAGCAAACCCCTAATGGGTGGCTGTGATGGCGAGAAGGGGAAAAGGCAAAATGGTGAGACTGTTCTTATTTATAAGTAGTGTGGTTGTTTTGCCTTTGAAAATCCTCGAAGGTTGTGTTTGAGATTAAGAGTGTTGTTTGTTGTCGTTTGTGAAAACAAGACAATAAAAATCAGCTATGTCAAAGACAGAGGTACTTCTTGAAACTTTTGTAAAGGTTTCACGTTCACAAAAATGGGGGCATGTGTTGTCGCCAGATTTTGGTAGGCAAAATATTCAGCTAAAATACATAACATTGAGAGTGGTTGGAGCGATTTAGACAAAATTAAAATTGGAAAGATAGAATTGGCCACGACTAGAAGAATCTAGAGCAAGCCAATTATAGAAAGTCTGAAGCAAGTTGGAAACACCAGTGAGGTTTGGAATTTGAAGACTTGAAGACGGATAAGGACTCTATCAAAAGAAAAGGTTGGGCCAACACGAAGGGAGAGACTTAAGCACAATTCAAGATTGAGTCAGCAGCTTTAGGCTATAAATACCTTGTACCGGTTGGTGAGAAAACACACACGTATCAAAAACCCTTATTTGCATCTACTTTTCTATGTACCCTAGGAGTAGTCCGTAGCTAGTAGAATCTTACCTTTGTGATTCGATTTTGGTCAATATTGCTTCGTATCGACATATTGATCAATTTGTGAGTTACAACTATCCCATATTTTGATATTTGTTGCTGTTCATTATTGCTTCGTATCGATGTTTCGTCCAGAATCGACTTTCACTCAGATTTATTGTTGACTTTGCCAATTTGCTGGAAAATTGATTGGCACGTCTCTAGGAAGCACCCTTCAAAGGGACACGATGCTATTGCCAGAAATTATTTAACGGCAACAATTCCTTCGAAGCAATCCTACAAATCAAACATCTCTAATAGGAATTTTTCATTTGGATTGAATTTCTCCAGTTTTCCTTTTGATTCATAGTGGAAACCTCTGCTCAATGTGGCTTATAAGCCATGGCTTTTGGTTTTTTTGGGCACTGTAATGGTTGAAAATACATTATAACAACTATTAGCTTTTTTAATAATTAAATTTAAAAAATAAAATATATTATATCATGACAGACTATGTAAAAGAATAAGGAAAAAAGCAAAAAAAACTAAAAATTTAAAAAAAACTAAAATAGATGAATTTAAGAAGGCAGAAGACCGACCATAATATCGTTTAGAGAGGAGAGGGTTTTCGTTCACGCGCGCTCGTGCTTAATTGTGCAGCTGTCTGGTACGGCCGCAGTACAGTGACACTACTGTACACGTTCCGGCTGTGGTTGTGAAAACGCTCGCGCCAGCCAGGTCGTCGGCCGCGGCGAGCCCGACAGGCCGGCACCTCCCCCTCCCCGCGCGCGGCAACGACAGCGACACCGCTCACCGGAGGCGCTACCCGAAAAAACCGCACTCTTTTCCTTTTGAGAAAAAAGAACAGCGAGAAAGATAAGAAGCTAACGACGCCATCGCCACAGCTCACCGGCGCGGGCCCCACGAACGCCACCGACCGGTCCACCGGTGGGCCGCCACCTCGTGCGCGCGACGCTTCCCGGAACCCTCGCGGGGTCAGCCACCTTCCAGAAGGCCACGCTGCTGCACTGCACCCATCCCGCCAGTCCGCTCCCCATCCGACGGTCGGTAGCCAGCTTCTCCCCACCCCCTCGTTTGACTCGTCGCCGGCCTCCTATAAGTAGCCACCCTCCCCGTCTAGCTCAAGAACTCGGGTGGCTGCTGCTGCTAGTGCCTAGCTAGCTAGCCATGGGTGACACGGGCGCGAACATGGCCCAGTGGGCCGGGCTCTACGGTAATGGCGGCGCGGTGGAGGGCGGCGGCGTGGCGGCAGCTGCGACGGTGTCGAGCCCGACGTCCGGGGGTTCGGGGGGCAGCCCGACCCGCCCGGCTGCCCAGAAGCCCGGGATCGAAGGGGGCCGGATCGGCAAGCCCGCGCGGCGCCGGTCCCGCGCGTCCCGCCGCGCGCCCGTCACGCTGCTCAACACCGACACCGCCAACTTCCGCGCCATGGTGCAGCAGTTCACCGGCATCCCCTCCAATCCCTACGGCCACGCCGGCGGCCCCAGCCCAGTGATCAGCTTCGGCGCCGGCGGCGACTACGGCAGCGCCATGCCCGTGCGCCCCTCGCCGACCTCGGCCGTCATGTCGTTCGACCACCTCCACCACCGCCCCGCCGTCACGTCGTCTCTGCAGAGCCAGCTCTTCCGGCCGCAGCAGCAGTACGCCGACGTCGGTTACGGCGGCGGCGACATGTTCTTGCACGGGTTCGAGTCGTCGGCGGAGGACAGGCTGCTGATGCAGAGCATACAGGCGGCGCAGATGCTGCCCAGGCCGGCTTCCACTAACACTAATGGCTACAACTTTGGTTGATCAATTAGTCACCTGATTAAGGTAAGAGCCAAGCGTACGTCAAGGTCAATTAGAGAAAGCCATTAGTTCATGTTGTCTAAATCAAATTAGAAGCAAGCACGCTTGCTCTCCTTTGTGATCATGATGATCACGATGATGATGTTAATTTAAGCTCTTTTTTTTGTTATTTTTGTTGGCCTTGGAGGAAGACCAGGGGCTAATTAAACTTTTAAGACAGTAATTAGTACGTGGTAGTTACACTTCTCTAGAAGTTTAACTAGCTAGTTGTGAAATGAAAGGGATGTACATAGTTTTAGTTTTGGGGTCTCAGTTTGGCGCAACATGATAGCGAGGAGTCCTTCCAGATTGCCTTGTTTCGGAAGCGAAGTCTGAGACCGCTGCTGCCATCTACTAATCAAGTCGCCGAGCTAATTAATCACAAGTTATTTTTCTCAAATAAATGTGCTTTTCTTGTGGCCTGCCTCTCCATTTGCTTCGATCATCTATCTGTTCTCTCGTATAAATATGACTATATTTAACTTTACAGTAATACAAGTCCCCCATGATATGTATAGCTAAAAACAGCATCAAATAGTCTTTAGCCACTGAGCAACCGCACGCATCTAGCTCTATTGTGATCTAAATCGGTTCATATCGGTTTCTATTTCTGATTTCTAAGTTGAAAAATCAGGAGATAATATAAATACCACATACTTTTCGATGTGGCTTTCTTACTCTTCTCGCACTTGTCTCGCTCTGGCGATAAGATAGGAGGTCAAGGACATATCCACCCCCACTCCTGTCTCGCGCACGTATTTCCCCTACACTTTCCTTACCACTCACCTCCTTATTCCAAAAACTACATTTTTCAGTCACTACTACTTATTTTCAACCAAAAATCATCTGTTGTAGCCAATATTAACAGGCCCATATGGCCTCCTCGATTGATTGATTTGATCTGGGGAAAATACATGGACCACAGGTGACCTCTCCCCTTCCTCTTCCATGACGATATGATGATTAGGGATGTTAACAGATCGAATACGAATCAAATAGTCCGAATACGAATACCAGATAAAATAGATAATAAAGATATAATTGATACTCTTTAAATCTCATTATATCAAATACGAATTGAATGGTTCGAATACAGACATCGGATAAAATAAATAATCAGATCTAATCAGTGATGATGCGAAGTCAAAGTCATAATTGTTGTGCGCTGCCTTCTCCAAACTAAGATTTTGAAAAAGTCTAACACAACCACGGTTAGCTTAATGAAAAACTGGGTTTGCTAGGAGTTAATTAATAATGGCCTCCCTTTTTGTCTCTTTCTAGGCACCTGCACCTCTTTGTAATTTTTTTTCTTACTCTGATCGATCGATCGATTCATGGTGTGTTTTAAGGTCAAGCATTCACACGTACGGGGGTAGAGTAGTAATATGTCTCTTTCTTACTATTATTATAAAGAGAAGATAATTAGTGTACATCGTATGTGCTGAGTACTTTATCAGCTGGAGTCTGACGTGTCGTGGAAGCTCCAGAACACGTGTGCTTTTTGGCTAGCTTCCCTGGCTGAATGGAAAGAGATGGATGCTGCGGTATCTTACAACATGTTTCATCGCAGAACTACTTGTCTCCCCCAAACTATATTTATATCGGCTACGATCGGTAGTTTTTACTTAAAAATAAATAGTGATAATTAAAAAAAGTGATTTTTAGAAGATAAGAATGAACGGTGAGGAAAATAAGAAAGATACGTGTGCAAAATAGGAGCAAAAGGAGTAGTATATATGATGTGTTTGCGATCTTCTATATTATCTCTGAAACGGGACAAAAACAAGAAGAGTGAAAAAAACCACTTCGAAAAATTGAATGTTTATATTAACTTTTAATTTTTCTGAATAGAAGTTAAAAACAAAAATTAATATGAGTCGGCCCTTAGCTAGTCGCAGTGGCGAAACTAGACCTTGGGCTATCTGAACTATAGCCGATGCCTGACAACCAAGCCCATATAAAATTCATAAAAAATCTTTAAAAAATCAGTTTAACTAGCTAGTTGTGAAATGAAAGGGATGTACATAGTTTTAGTTTTGGGGGTCCCGGTTTGGCGCAACTTGATAGATTGCCATTTACTAATCAAGTCGCCGAGCTAATTAATCACAAGTTATTTTTTCTCAAATAAATGTGCTTTTCTTGTGGCCTGCCTCTCCATTTGCTTCGATCATCTATCTGTTCTCTCGTATAAATATGACTATATTTGACTTTACAGTAATACAAGTCCCCCATGATATGTATAGCTAAAAACAGCATCAAATAGTCTTTAGCCACTGAGCAACCGCATGCATCTAGCTCTATTGTGATCTAAGTCGGTTCATATGGGTTTCTATTTCTGATTTCTAAGTAGAAAAATCAGAAGATAATATAAATACCATATTTTTCGATGTGGCTTTCTCACTCCTCTCGCTCACGTCTCGCTCTGGCGATAAGGTAGGAGGTCAAGGGACGCATCCGCCTCCACTCCTGTCTCGCACACGTATCTCTCCTGCACTTTCCTTACCACTTACCTCTAGAAGTTTATATGATGTGTATATGATGTGTTTGTGATCTTCTACATTATCTCTGAAACGGGACAAAAACGAGAAGAATGAAAAAATCACTTCGAAAAACTGAATGTTTATATTAACTTTTAATTTTTCTGAATAGAAGTTAAAAACAAAAATCAATATGAGTCGGCCCTTAGCTAGGCGCAGTGGCGAAATTAGACCTTGGGCTATCTGGACTATAGCCCGATGCCTGACAACCAAGCTCATATAAAATTCATAAAAAATTGAGTTAGCCTAAAAACAGCTGGCCAGCCCGTTTACATTGAGAGGGAGATGATCCGTGTATATCGATTGATCCTTATTTGTGCAACTGTACAAAACATACAACAAGGCTATACAAGGCAGTTGACTCGTCTTAATTAGTAGTTTAGTACTACATGGTGTTGTACTCAAGCTGGGTAGTGCATTGTTGTGGCTTGATGGGCTAGCTACGCTGTGTAATCTAGTTAGGGAAATATTTGAGCTTCAATAAGAATTTGTGGTCACGGCTATATAAAAGTATACTTTGAACTAATTACTATACCCAAAACCAAAAGCATGATAATACAAGTGCTTTTCATAATTAAGAGACTGCAATGCCGGACAGTTACCGGTCTAGCTACTTGAAAAGACTTACCTCCTTGTACAAAACTGTCTTCTTAGAGAAGCAAGTGGAATTGGGTTTTAGGTACCGCTCGATTGGGTTGAAATAAGTTGACTTATGATTGAAATTGTATTGTGATTGACTAAAATTACATTGTAACTGATAGTGGCTTATTTGACGGAACTAAATTTTAAAAATAAAAAACAGGTCAGCCCATGATAGACAATGCAAATGAATACGAGAAAAAAAGAACTGGCAAAAAAGCTAAAAAACAAAATAAGCTAGAAGTCAAAAACTGCATTGAATACGGGAAAAAAAGAACTGGCAAAAAAGCTAAAAAAACAAAATAAGCCAGAAGTCAAAAACTCAAGTCGAAATGAACGGGGCCTCCAATAGTGGGGTAACTCGAGTTTTTTGTTTTGTGTACCTTCAGCTTTAACGGTCAACCTTTTTCTACGTAGAAGCTGCTAAAGGTCGGGTGTCAAGCTTCTTGAGAAGCTAAGGCCTCGTTCCTTCCGGCTTTTTTAGTGGCTTCTAACCTTCGGCTGTTGGATTTTGGCTGAAATTACATTGTAATAGCTGTTAGCTTTTATGAGTCATTCAATTAAAGGAAAATAAAGAAAATGAGAAAAAATGAAAACATTTTTATATCTCCAAAGACAACGCAAATGAAAAAGGAAAAGAAGAAAAGTTCAACAAAACTAAAATTAAGAAGCCAAGACATTTATTCCAACTTTTAAAAGGTAGAAGTTAGAAACTAAAACCGAAATGAATGGGGCCTAAACCCATTCAGATAGGCAGTTTCAAGTTGAGCCGTTGAAGCTAGAACTCCCCAAACATATGCTTCCATTTTTATTGACAAGTCAAAGAAAATGGTTGGGTTCTTTTGGGCTGAGTTATTTTCGACTTTCAGCCGGCTTATGTTTGTACTGTCTACAGTAACTAGCTTTTAAACGGTGTATTTTTTCAAAGCGAGGTCAACAGGAAGATTGTAGTAAGAAGTGTACTTAGTCTAGCTGTATTGGCCAAAATCACATGCGACTATGTTCTGTGCATACTACCTCTCGTGAGCAACCATAATTCAAATATTTAAGCCATAAGCCCCAAAAGAACCCACCCTTAGGCTGTGGTTTCTGGCATTTGGCTTAAAATTTTGAATTATGGCTGTTCGTGAGAAAGAGTACGAAGAAATAGACACTTATGTTCGGTTTAGCTGATATAGATGAAGTCGATACAATATCTACTATAATCGACTTATAGATCCTGTCTTGAAAAAACACACCATTTAAAAGCTAGTTAATGTAGTATATGATAAGAACCATAAGCAATGAGTCGAAAAGAACCCAGCCAGTATGGGGGTCACATACATTGAGATGATAATATGATCAATCAAATCACCATTGCTGCTAACTAGTGTTAGAAGAAGAACACTGGAAGGTACCTCACTGCATTGTACTAGCAGACAATCATCAAAATCAAATGGCCATAATGTCATCTTGCGGAGGAATTTCGATGGGTTGGTCCATTTACATAAGCCCAGCCCGCACAAATCAGTTTCTTTGCACGCCCAGGCCTATGGTGACCGGATCGGTCTCAGAAAGAACCTTTTGCAGCCCAGCCCATTTTAGCCAGAGAAAGAAAGAAGGATGATACAGCCACTCTCTAGCCTAATTCTTTTCAACTTATGACTTATGACTTTCTCAAAATAAATAATCAAGACGATTTCTTTACCGTCATTTTGAAATGGCTTATTAGGATAGCTTTTTGAAACAGCTTATCGGCATTCAGTTAGTTTGCACAAACGCTCACGTTAAGATTAAAAGCCATCAGCCGTAGCCATAAGCCATCCACTGGCAATAGAAAAGAACAGCTCCTACTCTCATAACTCTACTGAGTTGAAATATTCATACAAGTACCTATATTTTGCAGAGAGGACCTTGAACAAATCAAATATTACATTGAAGCCCTTGAACACACTACTACTGGTGACTTTACCGAAGAAGTTGTTGGAGAAGATAGTCACTGCCATGGCACTAGATTTGGCCAGAGGCAGGTGTTACCTTGCAGTTCGCCATGCAACCGCTGCTCGAGGGAGGCGTTGGCTTGAAGCTCGCCATGCAATGGCCGCCAGAGGGAGGAGTAGGCTAAGAGCCCACCATGTAACCACCGGCAATGTGAGGGCGCCATCTCTAGAAGGGCCTCAGTCACGGAGGTTGGGGCAAGCCATGTAGGGGTAGAACCGCATTGATGGAAACACACAACCGCAGAAGAAACCAACATGGACTTGTGATGAGGGGATTAGATGTGGGGATGGCAAATAACTTCCAGATCTAGAGAAGGGGGAAGAGGGAGACACTTGGGAAGCAGTTGCATCCGAGGAACTCAACTATGATAGCAGAGTTGGCCTAGACCTTAGAGAAAATTCACACATGATACTCATGGACACATGCTATCACAAGTGGGAGATGATGAACAAAGAACACACAAGTTTGCGAGATCGCAATAGCCTAGTGCCCTTCTCTTCTCTTTTCTGTTCACTTATTCTCTTCTTCATCTCAATCTTAAGGTTAGTATTTATAGTACATGCATAGAACTATCTATAGAATGACTTAAATGAGGGAAGCCAAACAAAGGAAACAAACTAACCAATTTTTATCTGATGCCAATTGTATCAGGATCCTAGCACCCTATTACTTGGCAAGTCTATATTACTTTCCAACAAGCAGCACCCAACGCTCTAGGTAAAGGCGATTGACGCCAGGGTACGAAAACACCACTAGGGGAACTACATTATTTGAAGGGGAGGAACCCCTTGAGTTACCGAGCTGGTGGAAGAAGGTAGAACCAGGAAGAAGCAATAGCCATCGAAGGAGGACGGTGGCAAGGTCACGAGCTCCAACTGCTTGACATAGGGGAGTGCAATCACCAGGAGATGCAGTCGGTGGCAAACTGGGCCAGCAATCCCATCGATGCACCTCCAAGCTCATCCATCGAGAGGCAAGAACCTTTGCCTCCAAAAAAGCCACCATGAGGTAGATGAGTGAGAGAACCGATAAAGCCATGGCTGGAGGCACCGGATCTGGTTTCACTGGATCTAAGGAAGCTGACACCAAAGGCGAAGGATGATAGACCAAGGAAAGGAGCTCCTAATCTGTATAGAAAAGAGGGAAAAACTATCTACACCTAATTTGTATGGGGTTGAACCCCTTTCCTCTCAACTGGCGAGTTGCCGACAGGAGCAAAACAGGGGAGGGGCCATACTATGTGGGAGGAAGAGTTTGTTTGGGGAGAGGAGAGGGGTGACCGGCAGAGAACGAGAGAGGTAGCAATTGGTATTATTTTAATTGTCATTTTGAATATTGACATAATCTTCAGTACACCAACTTGACTATTATTTTTCAATTATATATTATAATCCCTATCTCTACGACTTAAAAATATAAGTTGATGGTCATCAGTCTGTTCTCTCTTCCCCTCTCCATAGCTATTTGATCTGGTTGTGTGATAGGATATGGGCCATCCATCCATGCCCCTCCCCTCCTCTCTCTCTCACGATCATTTGCGCACCATGCTGGAAAACCTCACATCAATGGGTGGGTCTCTCCTTTAATTAGAAACCGTCTTGCACACTCACCATATCCCCTGTTTGCAGCAACCGTCACCACCACCTCTTGCCTCTCGCTCTGTAAATCCCATCAAGATGTCCTCTCGATCCCAACCGCCTTCGTCTTCATGCCGCCACCCCCAACTCCTTCATCCTCACCCTGTCGCACTGCCACCCCCTGTCTTCTCTGTCCTCGCCCCGCCGTGCCGCCACTATCCCTCTCCTCCATCCCCACCCCATCAAGCCTCCTCCTCTTCTCTGCCCCCACCCCGGCCCGCTCTTCTACTCCGCTTCGCTCAGCTTTGCTCCCTTCTTCGCTGCCGCTTCCATCAACGGGATCTGGTTGGACCCATCCAAATCTAGCCATATATGGTCATCGCTAATGTTCACCACCATCCTAGCTTCTTGTGCCTCCACCATCACCATTGCCCCTGTTGGCCACCACTTATGGCTAGTGGCACCCTCACCACCTTCATGCATCACCCCATCTTCCCCGCTTGATGCCTTTCTTGTGAAACTCCCATAGCCCACGACACACGGGGATGCGATGCTGAGCCCAATGGGGGCAGGTTGGTGGAGCTGGTAGCGCCCGAGGAGGGCAGGCGACGCGTGGCACTACAGTGGGAGGAAGCGATGCTGCAGCACTATAACATCCCAAATTTTGGCTTTATGCAAAAATTAATTATTTTAAAGCATTTAGTTTTATTTGATTTTTTTGTGTAATCCTAGACGTTAATCTCTAATTTCAATTTTAATTCAATTCCAAATTCAAATTCACAATTCAATTCAAATTAATCTCTAGAAAAAAAATACTAATTCCATTTTTCCCTAGGCCAAGCCTATTTTCTTTTATCCTTAGGCTAAGCCAATTTTCCTGTCTTAGCTGGCCCTTTTCTTTTTTTTCCTATCCTTTTCTTTTTCATCCTTTCTTCTTTCCCTACCTCTTTGCCTTGCTACCAAGCACCAGCTCCAGGCCACCCAAGCCCAAGAGCCATGGCCTTGTTGGCTGATTCAAGCACTTTCTCACTAAAGAAATTTCATGAATGGAAAACACCCACAATCATTGCAAGGAATCAACTCCTTTCCATTTCATAACCATTAAATTGACCATTTTTAGTTTCTAGGTGTTCAAAGTTAAAAACCAGTGTTGATTCAATTCGGACAAGTTCATCTCTTTTCTCTCTCTCTCTCTTGCCCTATAAAATGAAACATCGTGACCCTGTTCAACCATTCCACAGAATCCCAAACCTCCCTTGTTGCCCGTGCCTTGGTTTTCTTTGATCGAGCCACTGTTTGCACCATTGTGCCTAACCACCTCCGGTCGTCGCCGCAATCTTTCTCTCCAGTGAGATTTTTCAAGTTTTCTTCATGCCATCTTGTGTTCTAGCATCCAAGTAACCCATCCTCCAAGTTAATTTAATTTTGATGCAGCTAATCATCCGGAATCGAGTTTTCCCCAAAATCGGTCGAATCTGCTTCTTACCATAGATTCATCATATATGGGGAGTCGTTCTTCAATTCCTCGTACCTGTAGCATCACCTCCATCCCCTCTACCTTTCCCTCAAACCATTTCGGCCAATGAGTTTCCATGGAGCTCTACCGCCATGCTGCCTTCTTCATTGTTGTTGGCCACCATTGCCCCGCCAACTTTGACTCCCTCCGGCCAAGTGAACCGTACAGGAGCATTACAGGAACCCACGCCATGCTCATGCTCGTGTAAATTCCCGTCAACCATCACTGGAGCACCACCACCCTGTCTGCTCACACCGTGGCCGCTGCCCGTGCCACCACCTCCCATTGCCTCTCTATGGCCCCACCAAACCACCATCGGCCGACTTCCCCGCACCTCCCCTAGCAAGCACCACCGTCCTCTAGAGCCATCGCCCCTCCTCTGTGTCCTCTCTCTATTGTCTGGTCTCTCTCACTTAGTAAATGACAAGTCAGGCGCACTTGTTAGCTTTGATTTTTAATTTTCAGCCAAAGGAATATTCCTCTAGAATATTCTTTTTTCCATCTCATTTTCAGCATTTTCTTTTCCGTCAAATATTCCAAGAGCCCATTCTCTACCGTCTGAACTCCAAATCAAGCTATTCAAATTTCTAAATTTATCTAAATTCATAATCTACCTCCCAATACATATATTTATAATTTTTTATCTTATTTGAATTTATTTTGTTTTGGCCACTTTTCACATGTAGACTATGACATTTCCAAGGAATATGATTTCGCCGTCGATCATCATCACTAGTGCGCATAGCAATGCAAGTTACAATGTTGATCATGTTGAATCTAGTATTTTAAATAATTTATATTATATTTTAAACTATTATGCATGCGCATTTTTATTCAAGTATAGTTTAAATTTTGGATAATACCTAATTCCTTGTTTATGGCCAAAATTAATATTGATCACACAATACCTTATCATCGTAGATAAAACTCTAATTAGTACACTAGTATTGACTAGAAAAATCTTATAGAAAAGCTTAGACATGCATAGAGATGAATCTAGGCTTGGCTACTTTTTCACATGAAATGATGAGTTTTAGAATATATCCTTGATATTGGAGTGTTAAGGAGGTTTATGAAATATTTAGAAAAATAAAATAAATACATGATTTAAACTTAGGCAAATGGTTAGGTGATGGGTGCTTGGTGGCACAAGGTGGGTATGTGAAAAGTCTACCTAAGTCAATTAAAGACCGGTTTGTGAGCTACTGCTATAAAGCCAATTCGTACTACCACAAGTTTGGTATGTGATAGATCTGGCTAACTAATTTACAAGTCCTAACCTTGGTTTTGCTACAGACTGAATGTGGGTGTGGCAGGGCCACTCTTAACTCACACGGTGCAAGAGGGGGGCCCCAACTTAGTGAATTCTATATTGTGATGAAACCCTAGCGGGATGCGGCCAAGTTGAAGATTGTGCATTATAAAGATTTTGTGATAATCACTTAGTTGCATACCTTTGAAAATGTGGTGTAACCTTAGCGAGATGCGGCCAAGTTGATTATCTCTTGTGAGCAAAGTTGTACAACCTCTACAGTGTATAAACTATCCAAGATAGCCGTGCCCACGGTCATAGAAAAGCCGAGTAAAGTTTTTCACGGGTTAGATTTTATTTTTTAAAAACTTGGTTAAATGTAAAATGAGGAGATCTTTTAGAAAATATGGTCTGGGTTGAAGACCCGTGAATAGGTTAGTGCTAGGTCGGACATATACTAACGGTATTATTTTGATTAAAATGCAGTTTTATTTACTTATTGTATTAAATTCTGCAATTTACATCTACTTATTGTATTTAAATGCCAAATTGGCTCTACACACAAATAACTATATTATGCCTTCCTTGATATCACCCTTGCATGCATTTACTCTATTATTGGTGTAACTTATGGTGTGTTAGTACTCACCCTTGCTTAAATATATTATGCCTTTCTTGATATCACCCTTGCATGCATTTACTCTGTTATTGGTGTAACTTGAGGAGTCCATTAGTACTAACCCTTGCTTAATTACTGTTGCTCACAAGAGGACTACTTTGACTTCAGTTAGGACCGTGATGAGTAGGCCACATTCCATAGTTGTTTGCTTATGGGTGGACTAGATGAGCTTCTTCACATCGATTTTATCTTTCGCTATTACTTATATATTTGGCCTATGGGCCCTGGAATGTAAAATTTGGCCATAAGGCCCATAATCATTTATTTAATAATATTTTTCATCACATATGATATGTATCTTTGTTATCACTATATGCATTAGCTTTTCTAGACTAATACGATTTACACAGAGAATCTAGAGGTGTTATTTCTGGGTTCAAAACACACCGGGTGCAGCTGGGCTAGGTGGAGATCGAGTGGCTACATGTTCTTAGCGTGGGGTGGGCGAGTTCCGCCAAGCACTTCATTTCAATGCCATCCATGGCGATGATGGGAAGTTGGTCAACATGTTCATGCCCATCGTGCTCATCATCGATAACGCCTAGCGCCATGCCATCGAGGCCTCCTGCACCTTCCACGTCACGCTCATCGATGCAAGCGATTGCCCCATCACCATCCTTGGCGAGTAAGACACCAATCCCCTTCTAATTTCTTTCTCATATTGTTGTTTATTTGCTGAGCCTTTTCGTATGTCATATGCATACAATTGTATGCTTAGTTAGGATTACTGAATTGCTTCTTCAATAAAAATATAATTACTGAATTACATGAGTGGGTTGTAGGATCAGTGCCGGTTCATTTTGGTTGCTTCTCATGGATTTGTGCGATGCCTTTGGACTTGGACCCCAAAGATAGAAATTTTGCCATTTAGGTTGGAATTGTGGGGCTATGTTGTGCTTAATCAGGTTCATAGGTGGTTTCTTCAACATGAAACATATAAGGATTTAGAGTGTATGTGTAGTTCCCACATTTCATGAGCTATAATAGAGCTTGTTCCACTCGGGCACGCGCTTGAGATCATTTATGAACTTATAGAGTTGTAGTGTTAGTAAAAATTATGCTTTACCAAGAACCTGATCAATGATAGGACACCTCATGATAGAGAGGCAATTGTGGTGGTAGGCAATTTTTACCCTCGAATGGTTAGGGTCAAAATAATTTTGATGATAGGAAGTTTCCTCTTTTGTCAAATGGGCTACAATATGGAGAACATTTGCCATACTATTTGTATGCACTGGTCATTATAAGCTAATTTGTGGTATGTATACTCCAATAAATATACCCTCGATCGTATTAAATTAAATCCTAGATCATTTCATTTTGTTGTTCTTTTTCCGTGTTCTCTGAGTATTTTGGTTTATCCACACACAACTGATGTGTGATACTATGCCGTTATTTATATACATCGAATGTTTGAAAAGGGGAATGAAATGTCCATGTATAGGTGTAGTTACCACACGAGTAAAGTGACATAATGACATCAACCTATACACCTTCGTGTTTTCATAATCGCAAGTAATGACAAGACACATGTACTTGATGTGGATGTCATAGCTGGGTGTTAACAGAAATGGTTTTATGTTGTTGAAAATAAGCCTAAGCTAGAGTAAGGTTTTTCTTAACTATATTAAGTTTTCTTCCTACTGTAACACTTTTTTCTTCTTGTTTTTACAGCATTGAGATCTACAAGCATAATAAAGAAGAAAGAAGTGCATGGACTTGGGGAACAATTGCATGTGGACTGCCGTATGTAGAGGAGCCAATTACAAATGCTAATGATTGGTTGATTGGTGGGGACTTGGAGGTTATAGAACCAATCAAGTATAATGATGGTCTCGATCAGTATCATTTGTCTCCAACACAGCTACATGAAGAGTTTGCTAGGTGCAATGCTAATGCAATTTTTGTTTTTCACCTCACAACCCTGTGCACAATGGGTGTGCTTTGCTCATGATTGATATACGTAGATGCCTTCTTGAGATGGGTTACAAAAACCCTATTCTCCTTTTGCCTCTTTGTTGGAGAATGAAGCAACATAAGAATGTATTCATCTATAACAATTCTATCATCTCATCCTCTCGATTTATGTTTTTCCAACTCCTATATGGTAATAGCTGTCCCAAAATGGAGGTTAATTGAGGTCCAGGAGAAGAAGAATTATGCCTTGTTTCATGATTAAAGCATTGATCGGATGATATCACTATAGTGCACATTAGGATGTAAAAATGTTTGATTCTTGCACTATTGTGACATTCTTATTGATACCATTCATCATGTTAGATAAGTTAATTGACTTGATATAGATAATTGATTCAGCATGTTAGATAAGTTGATTCACCATATTAGCTTCCCTGGTATATTTCAAGAGAAGTAATTGCCTTGTGTATATATGTTTAGGATAGTGTCATATGGGAATAAAATTCTCTATTCCTATGGAAACAATAGTGTCCTTCAATCAACGAAAAACATAAACTACCAAATACATGTTGTACATATATATTTTGCTTGATATGTGTGAGAGAAATTTGATGTTTATTTTACTATTTTGGGATCACATTTGATGACATATATCATTCTCTTTTGGATGCTATCCATCACACTCGCCGCTGACTACCATGGCTGGACAGACTACCTCGCCCACTACCTCGCCAACACCTCCTCCTTTTGGATGTCGCACCCAACACACTTCCTGCGATCGCCCTGATGGAGGACTCCCAAATCCCACACCTTTCTCATCTCCTCCACATCTTTGCCTTTGTCTCTTGGACGAATGGAGCCCTTGAGGAGCCAAATGTCTTGCCACACCATCACAGGGGTCGCTAGAGTTGAGGTAAGCTCCAGGGAGGAGGCTTTAGTCCATAGATCGGTTGCGCCACCATGTCCCTAGCAAGGCCTCGGCTAGCCCTTCTTGGATTTGTTTCGGCATCGCCTACATCTTTGGTGGTAGAGGAGCAATGGTTGAGGTGGTCCCCGCCTGTGCAGATGTGGCGGAGCGAGAGTGCGAGCAGTTGCGGTGCAGGGAGGTGGCTGGCATGACGACGACAGATTTTGCCGCCGTTTGCTGCTACTTCCTGTGTGTCGCGTCAAGCTCATTGTCCTCACCATGATGTGCGTGCTCGCAACGCTATGCCGTCGTGCCATCCACGAGCGCCGATGACACGGGCACTTGTTACCAAGCAGAAGGAGAAAAGCACGGCACGACAGAGGAGGAGCACCACGCGGTGGGGAGTAGGAGAGGAGCCGCGCCATCGCATACACATAATCGCTGATTAGGATGTATATTTATTATTAGATGTGCGGCCGAATGGCTATCACTTGCCTTCTTTTGGAACCTTTACAAAAAAAATAGTATTTTTTTAAAATTCCACCCATGTCGTAAACATGAAATATGTAATTGTAAATTGGCACTCCATTGTCACATTTAAATAGTTGCAAAATAACGTCACCTGACAATGAAAGGCTACAAACACGTGTCAGTTTGGATGCGGACGTGCACGTCATAAAACTCCTGACCACTAATTGTCATCACAATATGTTGGAGGAAAACAACAAAAATACATTAGTCATGATTCATTATCAATGTATTTTCGTAAATAATGAATGCGGCAGTACAATCTTCGCTCGGCCAACCTAGATTTTTAATCAAAGTTTGAAAGATTTAACTGTGCGTTCTCCGAAAACAACACACACACATTTTTAATCAAAGTTTGAAAGATTTAACAGCTCGGTTGGGCTGAAAAGCTGTGGCTTATGGCTGAAATTGCACTGTAGCGGCTGAAATTTTACTGCAGCTAAAGGTGGCTTATTTAGCGTAATTAAATTTAAAAAAATTTAAAATAGAAAAAATATGTTAGCTCATTACTAACAACGCGGATGAATACGGGAAAAAAAGAACCGGCAAAAAAGCTTAAAAAGTTAAAAATTTAGAAAAAGACGAAATTTATAAATAGTGAAAAATAAGCCAAAAGCTGAAACTGAAATGAGTGGTAGGCACCTGTTGTCTCATCGTAAACCGCGTCCCTGCCCGTTTCAAAAAAACAAGCCCCCTTGTGCCTTTACCGATGAGGACTTTTAGCCTCGCTCATTTTAGTTAAAATTTTTGGTACTTTTGTTTTTCTAGCCTTTTAGTTTTTTGAATTTTTTGCTGGTTCGTTTTCCGTATTCGTTTGCGTTGTTTGTGATAGGTTAATCTGTTTTTTAAATTTAGTTACACCAAATAAATTATTATTAGTTATAATGTAATTTCAGTCAGTTATAGTGTAATTTTAGCCCAACCAAGCGACACCTTAATCGGGCCCACCGGTGAATGTCACGAATCCGGGCCCACTTGACAGAGACACAGAGCGAGGCCCAAAAAGGCAAAAACCACATCATGCACCTCCCATGTGTTCCGTGCCCTCGTCTTCTTTCCCTTCCATCCCTCCGCTTCCACCCCCACTCATGGCCGACGCGAAGGCCGAGGCGGCGAAGCCGCAGTCCTCGCAGGAGGAGGAGGAGGACTGGAAGGAGGCCGAGGGGGACGTGGAGGTGGACAGGGCCGCGAGCAATGGAGGCGGGGAGGAGGGGAGGGACAGGCCGATCCGGGTCTACGCCGACGGCATCTACGACCTCTTCCACTTCGGCCACGCGCGGTCGCTCGAGCAGGCCAAGAAGCTGTGAGAAATCCCTCTGCCCCCTCAGCCCTCCTCCTTGGTTCGTCCCCGATTAATTGCTTCGATCTGTCCCCGGCGTTGGTGTTGGGATTTTAGATACCGTTTCTTGCACGGCGTACTCAAAGGCTGTTCCTTTTGGGGTGATTGCGTTGAGAATGGCACGTGATTAGTTGGTTCAGTGTGCTGTATGTAGTGTGAGATTGCGCGAGAAATTTCTTTTAGGCGGTTTTGTTGTAAATTCATCGATAATAGCAGTTCAGGAATGGCCCTCTCGTGAGTATCTATCATGTGCGATGCCCATTTCTGTGGGTCATTCCGGTGAGTAGGTTGAAAAAGCGCCTTCTTATTGTGGATTGGTGGGTTGTTTGATGCGTAATATTGCTGCAGATGTCCCGTTTTGGGTAATTGGATCGATGGTTTGGTGCAAAATGAGGCCCTTTTCGTGCTTCTATTATGCGCGGGACATAGTTTATCATTCTCGGTATGATTGTATGTTTTACCTAACGTGATATGACTCCGGATGGCTTTGCTTGTTTGCCGTTTAATGGATCATTCAGTGGGAGAGCACCTATTTCATAGATTCCTCCAAATAATGCAGTGTAATTTGGCGTTGTTTGTCCATTTCGCTCTTGCATGTACAGTAATCCTGCTCTGTTGGCATGGACTGGTGGAATGATTGAGTTTAGTGGCTGGAAGCTTGGGGCTACTATACAATTGCTCTCAGATACAAGTTGCCACCTTTCCTTGTGTGAGACTGAGCATCTTCCAATTCTTCGAATTGGCAATGAAATGGAAGTTGGTTTTGGGTGTTCTGTTCAGCTATTAATCCTTCCTGATGTAGTGAAATAATTCTGTTCTCAGGGATTGTGTTTGTCCATCCAAATTAGTCTTCGATTTTAGATGCATTTTGTGTTTCTTAGATCTATCACAGTGGTCATTTTGTGTTAGAGGATAGTTATTTTTAACTAATGGGAAGTAATGTATGTCATCAATTCTTTCTCTTTCTGCAGAAATACCCTGGTCTACACAAATTGCTATGTCACATTTATGTAGCTTCTGGGCACTTGGAACCATTTTCCTCAAAATTCTGGTTTGTACACTATGGAATGTTAGTATACTTGTGGCATGCAGTCAAATAAAATCATTTTGGTTTTTTTTATGAGTGAGGTGTCTAACTTGTCTGTGGCACCTTTTGTAAGGAACTTTGCACTTGTAGTTATGCTCTGTTTCTTAAGTACGTAGCTTTGTTTGGATCTTTAAAGGTCATCCTGCAATGATCTTGTCAAGCACTGTGTTTCTAATCTGACTATATACCTAGAGCCAGTTCTTTCCCATTTATGCCATATATTGAGTGCATTTAGCTTTTGGCTGGTATTAACTTTGTTAATATTGTCTCTAAGCACTCTACAGAAAGGAACTTACTGGTGCCGCTATTGTAATGCAAGAAGATTTTCTTGGACTGAACTGAGTGCCTTCAAACCTGTAGGTTTCCTAACACATATCTTCTTGTTGGATGCTGCAACGATGAGTTGACACATAAATTCAAAGGGAGAACTGTTATGACAGAGGATGAGCGATATGAATCACTTCGTCATTGCAAGTAATCATTTCATGCTTTATGCTATTCAATAAGCCACCAATATTATATCTTTTTTACATAACTTTTTAACTATGATAATATTATATATAATCTTCTATATTACCAGGTGGGTTGATGAAGTCATTCCTGATGCTCCATGGGTGGTAACAACAGAGTTCTTGGATAAGCATAACATTGATTTTGTTGCACATGATTCTCTGCCGTAAGCATTCTATCTAAAAGGACCTTGATGTTTTCGTAACACAGTAAATATCCCTAATGTACTGCCTGTGATAATACATATGCCCCAGTATTCTTATTGCAATGTTTTTTTCCCTTGTTTTGACACAAAATGATGGATCTGAAATTCAAATCTCTTTAATTCATCTATACCCTATCTTTCTTATTTGAATCTACACACTACACAGGTATGCTGATGCTAGTGGAGCTGGTAAAGATGTCTATGACTTTGTGAGTCTTAAGTTCCAAATTGAGCTATTCAAGTGTAACCTCAATTAAAATTGTCTGTACAGTAACAGTATAAATTGGTCTGGAGTTTTCTGACAGTCGCTAATAGCATCTTGTTTTTTCAGGTCAAAAAACTTGGTAAATTTAAAGAGACCAAGCGCACAGATGGGATATCAACGTCAGATATTATAATGAGGATCATTAAAGATTATAATGAATATGTTATGCGGAATCTGGCCAGGGGGTACACTAGAAAGGATCTTGGTGTCAGTTATGTGAAGGCATGTGATATTAACCTGATGCTTTAACCACAATTTTTAACTTTTAGGAAGTCCCTATTGTTGAGTATGTTCTTTTGGACTGTGGCTTATGGTTTTTAGCTGCGATAGTCTAATGAATAGTGATTATTGAGAGAAGTCAAAAGCTGTTGAAAAGCCAAAAAGAACAGAGCCGTTAAATAGTACTACAGTAGCATTGTTTTTTGGCCTGTCCAACTGACCTTTGTACATCTTATCAGGAGAAACGACTGAGAGTTAACATGGGATTGAAAACCCTGCGTGACAAAGTGAAGCAGCACCAAGAAAAAGTAGGGGAGAAGGTACTTGTATTCACCATCATCTTAATTTATGTTGATGTAGAATTTTAACAATTGATTAACTGATTGCCAGAGCTTCTCTCCATCTCCATCACTGGGTGGTTGATGCAGGGACGCATATCTCGTGTTCCATTACCTTTTCCCGATGAATCGACATAATTCTAAATGTGATATATATGTCATTTGAACATATCATCTTTTCTAGATGCATTTGTAGATTAAATGGCACTTCTATAAAATTATGCTGTGGTATCAAATATTTGCACAAATGAAATCAGGTTCAATCAATGGGCTTTTCTTGCGAGCTAACAAAATTGTTACAAGTAGCTTTAGTCATGTTCTATCATTCCATGCCATGTGTATTCTCGACTTTACAATGATGACAATGCCACATGCCCATTACTTTAGTTTGACATGTACTAAACACACACTTTCTCATTTGTCTAGTTCCATTGATCTTTTGGTGGTCAAGACTTAAAAGAGTATAAAATCTCATACATAGGTTGTATACTTTGTTTATCCAGTATACCTCTGTAAAATCAAAACATTATACTACCCTTTCTCCTACTTCCACAGTCCATGTTTATTTGATAGTATGAGCCAATAAACTTAGCCCTATGAAGTTTACCTGTTTATATGTCCTGAAAAAAGTATATGTATATTTCCAGTGGAGTACAGTGGCAAAACTCCAGGAAGAGTGGGTGGATAACGCAGATCGCTGGGTTGCTGGTTTTCTAGAGAAATTTGAGGAAGGTTGCCATTCAATGGTTAGTTACCTTTGCCTGTTAGTAGAATCTGCTTCTCCATATCCTAATAGGAATTCCTTGCTCATCTATGCCTACGTTTACGGTTTAAATAATTCCTCCATCCTCAGGGAACTGCCATCAAGGAAAGAATCCAAGAAAGGCTCAAGGCACAATCCAGGGACTTCAGCCTCCTACAATACGACAGCGACGAAGCTGATGATGAGGATGATGAAGATAACAAAGAATAGCGCCTCTATAGATATACGCCAAGTATAATATGTACATGCACTGCATGTTACAGCCATCATCAGTGCTACACCATGTGTCTCTTGGATGGTGAAATTTACTGAGGTAGATCTGCGTGCTATGTTTGCAGCTGTACTTGATGTTTGTTTGTCTAGGCAACGTACGCTTGTAAAAGTTGTATTGGAAAACCTGAACTCAACACAAGATTCTCTAATGAAGTCTCTGAAATCGTTTAATCGCTTCGCATGCTTTTCCAGTTCTGTGTTGCTGCTGTGGCCATTGTTATTTGGTTATTTGAACTCGTACGCCTTGAGTTTTCTTGTATAATATACCGGTGCTCTACACGAAAACAAAGTCTTTTAAGGGTCTGTTCTTTTTAAGGGTCTGTTTTTTTTTACTGCGGCTTGTGGCTTTGGCTGCGGTTTGTGGCTTTTAGGCTGTTTGTACGAGAGATTACAGAGTAACAGAAACTCACGTACGGTTTTTGTTGATATAAATGAAGTCAGTAAAGTATATACTACAATTAACTAGTAGACTCTATCTAAAAAAATACTATGTTTAAAAGCTAGTTATTGTAAAAAAGCTGAAAAGCAGCTTTTAGAAGCCGAAAAGAGCCGGGCCTAAGTTACGGTTCTTGTTACTCAAAGCAGGAGGTCTAAGATGTTGGGAGACTTTGGAAGGTGGAAGAAATTAAAAGTTGGAATCGAGGATAGCTTTGGATTATTCCATCGTGCTCTGCTCGTAAAGCTAGCTAGTTCCTGGTTGCGAAGACGTCGATGAGGTTGTACGCGGCGGAGCAGCCACAACCTGCAGGCGGGAGGAGCCGGAGCTGAGGACGAGGACGTGTATGCCCGTGCTCTCCCATCTCCCACGTACACGTGCCGCATGCAGCCATGCCGGTGTTGGACCATGTCGGTCGCCACGCCAGGTGCAGGGAGAGCGTACGTGGAGTCGTGCTCAGGGGGTTCGGTGGGACGGTGAGGCGCGCCCCAACAGCCTAGCTCGCCGGTGAACCCCCGCAGCCTATTGCTTCTTTGCCCGCGCCGTCACCCGTCGAGCAGCTCCGGAGTCCGGCTGCCCTTCCTTCCCCGCGACGAGGCCATCTCCAGTGGTGGCTACCGCGGGAATGGCATAGGACTGCCGGCACGCACCTCCACGTCCCCGACGGTGGTGGTTAGCTCCGGGCGGCCGCCCGCTCGGCCAGTGGCCGTGGCGTCCGCAGAGGGGGTCAGGTACGAGTCCGTACTGCACGCACAATGGCACCGTCCAATCGAGCTTCTGCGGTTCAGATCGAAGCTTGAAAGCCGCGGTTGGATTTTTACACGATAGATCCTCGCTTTGCTCCGCATTTCTGTTTAAGCTCTCCTGTGGATGGACCGCCCAGAAAATGCGCGATCCAGAGCTGAGTTACTTATTACCGTCTGATCGAGCTTCCACGGCTCAGATCGAAGATTTAACTATAGCGATGGATTTTGACACTATAGACCATCTCTTTACCCGTATTTCTATTTACGATCTCCCGCGGATGGACCGCGAAGAAAATGCGAGATCCAAAGATGGATTCACCATTGCCATTGGATCGACTTCTGCAGTGCAGATCAACGCGGGGAAGGTGTCGGAAGGATTTTTTTCATAAAGAGCCCTCAGTTACTTTGTATCGTTATTTAGCCTCCCTGGACTGACTTGCAAATAAAATCGAGATAAAAAAACGAAACTTTTTCAACCGTTAGATCAATCTTGTGCGGTTCAGATGGAAAGTTGAAACACAGGAACACCGTAGGCGAAGACCAGGACCTCGCATGCCAGATAGAGCTAGGCTCGTAAGGTCCCTTTCGCAAGGTGCACGCTGTTAGCGAGACACTCGCCACACCGACACCATCATCATCGTTAGCTCCAGGGAGGACGCCCAAGCCTAAGCCCGACGACGACATCAAAAGGGTCCCCCTCCATGACGCGGATGTTTTGCGGTAAGTCTCCATTAGCGGGGGCCTTCCTTCGGAGACCGAGCAGGAACTCCTCCGAGTCCTTCGCGCCAACACGGACATCATCGCATGGTCGCTGGTCGACATCACAGGGGTGGACCGCTCCATCATTAAGCACCACCTAGCGGTGCGACCCGACGCTAAGCCGATAAAACAAAAGTTACGACGCATGTCCCTCGAGTGTCAGTAGGTTGCCAAGCTGCTCGAGGCCGGCGTCATCCACGAAGTGAAACATCCGAAATGGCTCGCCAACCTAGTACTAGTCAAGAAGGCAAGCGGGGCTTGGCACATATGCGTCGATTTCACCAACCTCAATAAGGCGTGCCCAAAGACAACTATCCTCTTCCGCAAATCGACTGGTTGGTGGACGCCACGGCTAGATGTGAGTTAATGAGCTTTCTAGACGCGTACTCTGGCTACCACCAAATTCACATGGCAAGGGAGGACGAGACAAAGACAAGTTTTATCATTTCAGGAGGCACATACTACTTCATCTGTATGCCCTTCGGTCTCAAAAATATGGGAGCTACATTCATCCGCCTGGTCGCCATTACCCTCACCAACCAACTTGGGAGGAACGTCGAAGCCTACGTAAACGACGTGGTAGTTAAAAGCACCCGAGCTAGGTCCCATGGCCAAGACCTCCAAGAAACCTTCGACAACCTCCGACGGGTTGGCATTAAGCTAAATCCGAACAAGTGCACCTTTGGAATGCAAGCGGGCAAGCTGCTCGAATTTTTGGTGTCTGGACGAGGAATACATGCGAATTCGAAAAAGTTGACGCAATCCTCTCCATGGAGCCGCCCAAGACCACAAGGAAAGTCCAGAGGCTCACAGGCCGACTAGCCACCCTCAACCGTTTCTTATCCAGATCGGCCGAGCGAGGTCTCCCGTTCTTCAAAACGCTCTGAGGCTATGATGGATTCCACTGGACCAACAATTTCACGGTGGCTTTCAACGAGCTCAAGAAGCATCTAGCTAGCCTTCCAACTTTAGTCTCCCCAATACCAGAGGCTCTGCTGTTGCTCTATCTAGCTGCCATCCCAGTAGCAGTAAGCGCGGTCCTCATCACGGAGGAGGGGTCCATCCAGATTTCAGTGTACTTCGTCCCTGAGGCCCTACACCGAATTGGAGAAGTTGGCCTACACACTTCTGATGGTCTCGTGAAAGCTTTGCCATTACTTCCTGGCTTATGACATCACGGTGCCCTCGTCGTTCCCTCTGGCTAAAATGTTGCAGAGCAGGGAGTCAACAGGTCGTATCGAAAAATGGGTGGCCGAACTCACGGCTTTCTCCCTAACCTTCGCTCCTTGCACGGCGATTAAATCTCAGATCCTTGTTGACTGCGTTGCGGAGTGGACCTCACCGACCCAGCCACAGATGCAACCACCTGCTGAGCCAGTCTAGAGTCTCCACACCGACGGAGCTTACAGTGCCTCCAGAGCAGGCGTGGGAGCAGTTGTCACCACACCAGAGGGACGTTGCCTCTTGTACTCCGCTCGCCTGGACTTCCCGGTGACAAACAACACGACCGAATACGAGGCCCTGCTCTTTGGCCTCGCCAAGCTCAAGACTCTAGGTGCGCGAAGGATGTTTGTGCACACTGACTCCCGTCTGC
Source organism: Dendrocalamus latiflorus (assembly GCA_017311315.1). Lineage (NCBI taxonomy): Eukaryota > Viridiplantae > Streptophyta > Magnoliopsida > Poales > Poaceae > Dendrocalamus > Dendrocalamus latiflorus. The sequence continues at coordinate 45,952,490 of CM029639.1, read as the reverse complement.
GTCGAGGCATGTTGACAAATCTTACCAGGCTAAAGACCCAAAGCTCGCCAAGTACCCAGTGGCTATCAGAGCAAGAGTGTGCAACTTCTTGGGTATCACTGTCAAGGCTGTTCCGCATGAGGACAATGAGAAATGATACAATTATCTCTGTGATTATCTCTAGCCAAGAAGATTGTCCTAAGTTTTTTTCCTCGGTGGCTTGCTAGTTTTTATTTTCAGCTCAAAACGAATAGAACGGTTGGGTTGGATGGAAGAGCAGTCGGAGGATTCGGCAGTTTTCTGGATTGGCTGATTGCCTGCGGTCTGTGTATTCATTAGGGATGGCAATCGGGCGCGGCGGGTACGGGTAGTGCTCGCCCATACCCGTACCCGCGACCTCAATTTTCGCCCACGGGCATACCCGTACCCGCCCGCGGGTAAAAAACCCCGCCCATACCCGTCGCCCGCGGGTACCCGTCGCCCACGGGCATACCCGTTTACCCGCGAACTGAGTACATCACATATTCACATTTAAACATCACCTATACATCACAAAGTCACATATTCAACAACTACAATGGAAGCACTGATAGCAGGTCCGAAACAACTAATGGAAGCACTGATAGCAGGTCCGAAACAACTGATAGTAGGTCCAAAGCTTACATACATTCCACACATTCCAACAAATTCTCCAGACATATACATACTGACATACATTTATCAACGCAGTGAGAATTCAAAACAAAATCAAGGATCGGCCCAGACATACACATACATTACTGACATACATTTATCAACGCAGAAATCAACCTGGCAGTCTCCCTCGCCGCTTCTCTGGGCAAAATTGATGTCTGTATGCACCCAGGCCGGCGCACGTCGTCGGCACGGCCGTTGCAACCCCTGAAACACGTCAAGGATCCGCGATGAGAGCGATGAGGAAGAAAGGAGGGAGGACCGGAGGAGGCTCACCTGAGGGGCGGCGACGGAGCAAGGAGCGGCGGCGGCGGAGCGAGGAGCGGCGGCGGCGGAGCGAGGGGCGGCGACGGAGGGCGGCCGGATCTGGAACGAGGGGGAGGGGAGGGGCGGCGGCAGAGCGAGGGGGAGGGGGAGGGGCGGCGACGGAGCGACGGGCGACCGGATCTGGAACAAGGGGCGGCGAATCTGGAACAAGGGGCGGCGGCGGAGCGAGGGGGAGGGGGAGGGGCGGCGGCGGAGCGACGGGCGACCGGATCTGGAACAAGGGGCGACGGCGGAGCGAGGGGGAGGGGCGGCGGCGGCGGAGCGAGGGGGAGGGGGATCTGGAACGAGGGGCGGCGGCGGAGCGACGGGCGACCGGATCTGGAACAAGGGGCGACGGCGGAGCGAGGGGGAGGGGGATCTGGAACGAGGGGCGGCGGCGGAGCGACGGGCGACCGGATCTGGAACAAGGGGCGACGGCGGAGCGAGGGGGAGGGGGAGGGGCGACGGCGGAGCGAGGGGGAGGGGGAGGGGCGGCGGCGGAGCGAGGGGGACGGGGAGGGGAGACTTCGAGAGGAGGCGGAGCCTTTGGAGCGAGTGCGCGAGACGGCCAGTGGGTCACGGGATTTGGAGCAGCGGGTCAGGGAATAGGGACTTAGGGTTTACTGTTTTGGAGGCCCACATGTCAGTACATTTTTCACGGGTAAACGGGCGAAACGGGTACGGGTAGAGCTAACCCATACCCGTACCCGTTTACCCGATGGGTAAAGATTTTCCCCCATTTTCTTACCCATGGGTAAAGAATGTATCCCATACCCGACCCTATTAGGGTATTTACCCACGGGTACACGGGTAAATGGGCACAATTGCCATCCCTAGTATTCATCCCTTTCTAATGTTCGTTGTTGTAATAATACAAGAATTATCCAACCTTAGTATAGGACCATTAAACCAAATATAGTCGCGGGTACAAACAAAGTGACGCGATTGGCGATAATGTTAATATGAGAAAAATGTGGACAATGTTAAAACTCTGAACGGTGGTAGATCTGTGGAGGTGATAGCGTTAATGTATCTATGAGCATTTTTGAATTACCCCTTTTCTCCCTTTGTTGAAGTAACTCACTAGCAATGTGCCTCATATAGTCGTATACTTTTTTGTGCTAGACGTATAAAGATGTGATATCATTTTTGGTAACTCCTAGCTCTCGGCTATACTTAAAATTTTGTGACAAATACTTGAGAGACCATGTGGTGGTGATCTCATGTGTATGATGAGTAATTGACATCAGTTTATGAGAGTCGAGTTTGGTTTGAGTGGTTCGAAGTCGAATCGTTGCATGGTGCGACGGGTTCGGTCGGACTTGGTCATTCCTGGTCAAACGGGTTAAGATGCATATTTTGATATTTTGACAGGTTTGGACTTCAGTGTGTGTAAGTATGGTGTGTTTATACCATTTACGCTTTCATGTATCGAGCGGTGCTATTTGATGTGTTTTTTTGTCTGTGTGGCTGCAGGACATCGGGCGGAGTCATGGCGAGACACGGTGGACCGGACTAGGCGCAGGTGGCGCTGAGGTCAGAACGGTCGAGGATGTGTCGAAGACGACGTGGACTCGAGGTGGTTGCGAGGCGTGCGAGACAAGGAGCGCGGAAGCTTCCCGGAAGGTGCAGGAGGGGCGAAACGGGAATTTCGCAAAGCTGCACAAGCGGGAGCGGGCTCCGTTTGATTTAGCGGGCGTAACGGGGAGAAGACCCGTTAGCCGTGGGCCATAAATAGGTTGGAGGGGCTGCATGCCCACAAAAACACTTCAATGGATTTTGGAGGGAATTAGGGTTAGGTCTAGTCAAAAGAGGCTTTAGAGGTTGGTTTTCTCTTTTGCTTTTTAGTTGGTAAGGCTCTTTAGTGATTAAGAGCAGGGAGAGGGTAGAGGTTCTGTGTCCTCTTCGATGGTTTCCATGTGAGCTCTCTGTGTTGGTGTTCATCCCCTCTCAAGCATGTATGAGTTGTGTTCTTGAGTTGGAGAGGGAGAGGATTGAGTGGAGAGTCTTGTAATCATCTTTTTGTTTGAATGTTCATGCGTATGGGGACGTAGCTCTCTGTAATCCTTGTGATTGAAATGAAAAATCTGAAGTTTTTCCATGTTCATTCTGTTCTTGCTTCGATGGCTCCTATGTGTGATTCTTGAGTTTTTGTGTTTGGAGTTCTTGCTTGCTGAGGAGTACCAAAATGGGTTGCTATGACATAGGAGATGCCCAAAAACCATTGGCTAGTTGATCCTATGAGCAAAACCCAGTTTAATATCAGATTTGGGCTCTATGTTTCCTCTGTTCATGTATTTCCTCTTCTAGGGTTTTGATGCAATCTTGATTCCCTTTGAGAAATGGAATGAAATTTGATCTGGATTATCCCATGGCTATTGCTAACATATCCTCAAAGTTTCATGGCCAAAGGATCAAGGGTTGGAGAGTAATTTGAGTTTTTGTGCCTCTCTCTGAAAAGGTTCAGTTTTGGGCAAATTCTGAATTTCTTGTTTTTGTGTTGATTTCTCTGCAATCCAATGGTCCTAAGACTATTTGGAACATGTTCTTGAGCTTGTGATATGAGGAGAATAGGTTTATAGCATCAATCCTTTTGGTTGAAGTGGATTTCAGTTTTTGTCAATAGTTAAGTCCCAACTCTGTTTATCTCCTCTCTGCCGAAAGCATGTCTTGGGATCTTTCAGGATTATTCAGCCTGTAACCTAAAGCTCTCGGCATCATCCTTTTATTTAGGGAGAAATGTTTCTTTTGGGCGCAGCAGTTTCATTTGTCTTCTCTCGGCTAGAAGGGAAGATCTAATTATCTTGCTTCTTGCTTATTTTTGGCTCTGCTCATGTGCAGTTTTCAGTGGCTTTCGGCAATATCTTTTTGGGTATTTTCGGCCAGCAGGTTTTCATTCGGCTGATGCTTGTACTCTCTTGGTTTAGTACTAAATATACTAGAACAGCTAGCAGCCGCTGATTGCAGTTTACTTCTTCTGTTGTTTTTGGTAAGGAGGCGTTTAGCTTTAGCCAAATAGCAGCCGGTCTCAGGAGTACAGAGAACAAGCTATCAAATTCCAAGTCTTTTTCTCTTGCAGCGTGTTCACTCCTTTTAGTGCCTTTTCTTTTTATTTTTTTGCTGATCTTTGATCATTTTGCATGCAGATCAAACGACATTATTTTCAACTGAATTTTTTATTGGTTAATCTCTGATTTATGCTGAATTTTTTATTATCACATGCGTTCCAGATTTCAGCAAAATTAATTTTAATTTTCTGTGAGTTGCTTTGTTTTGCATCTTTTTGAAAAACCAGTGTTCAATTTCTCGGGGGCGATTTTGAAGCGAGCGACATTCACCCCTCTCTGTCGCCATTTCGGTCCTACAATACTCTTACTCTGCTATCATCTAATCAAATTCATCGCAAAAGTTAGTACCACGTAGAGGTGCTCAATTTAGGGATGATGAAACTACTTTTAGTGCATGCGTGAAAGTCTTCGCCAGCCTTTTACCGATTTGCAACCGTCCTTGTAACAGTGATTTTTTACTTAGGTTTATGCAATCTTACCTCAATATTATAGTTGAGCACAAAATATGGCACAAACGAGCGAAATACCATTCCATTTTTCGTCCCACCGTTTTGATTCATATATGATGAACAAAAAAACGCATAAAAACCACTCAATAATAATACAATCTAGAACTTACAATACGCTTACAAGGAATGCTTTTAGATCTCGCGCACACATGAAAAAACAACTTTTTTTCATATGATTTGCGTAAACATTTGCTCTGCTCATTGATAATGCAAATTTTCCATACTAAAACTAAAACAAGGTAGAATTGCCGCAACAAAGTTGGGGTTCAAGTCCACTTTATCCTGGTTATATATATATATATATATATATATATATATATATATATATATATATATATATATATATATATATATATATATATATATATATATATATATATATATATATATATATATATATATATATAACACATATATATATATAAGAGTATATTATTTTTTTAGATGTATCTAGCTAAGCGTAAATGTTCAAATAAATAAATTAGTAAAAAGCAACAAAAAAACTGTCGATCTTTGCCACTCAATCGGCCCCAAGTATACAGGCCTTGTAATGTTGGATACACATATGAAGGGCCAATAATGCCATCATACTTGACTTTGCGCAGCGCCCTAGGCACAACTCCTCCTCAAAGCCTCCTTTCCTCCTCGAAGCCTAAGGCCAGTCTCAGTGGTGGGTTTCATTTCCTAGTTTCCAAGACTGCCATGTCAGCTTTGCAGACTTGGATTGAGAAATGAAACTGGATCTCTCAGTGGGGGGTTTCATTTCACTGTTTCATAGACAAGCTGCAGCAATTAATGTATGCATGATGTTGTGATCCTATGTGCCATGTAAACTATGTAGCCGTTTGAAAATATATCTAAACTAAACATAGTCACTTTGGTAACTACAATATATCTCATGTCGACAAATAATCATGGTCAAATAAAATATATTAATTAATCCAATATTCATGAGTACATTCGCATATATATGAATGCACAGCAGATCCTCGGGAGCGCCTGAGAACGAAACGACCCGGTCTCAGTGGGGGTTTCACTGGGTTTCATCGTGTTGGTAACCGGGACGGATGGGTTTCATCCTGATGAAACTCTGTTGCTCTCTCTCCTCATAAATTTCTTGCCAACTCAGCAAATTTGCTGATGTGTCACTGCATTAAATGAGAATGAAACTCTTTTGAAACCCCCATTGAGACTGGCCTAAGAATATCTTTTTAGAGAGAGAGAAAGCCTAGGAAGACATCTTAAACTTTGCCGAATTTTGTTTATGTTCTCCCTCCTACTCTTATATGTCTGTTTCAAACAACTTATGGTTTTAAAAATTGATTTTTAAACAAATTATCTTTTTAAGGTGGTTTTCATAAATTATTTTAGAAGTGACTGTAGGAACCGTTTTGAACAGAATGGTTTCTCAATGCGAGTGTCCCATACTCCTTCAATTCTCACAATTTACCAAAAGCCACAATACTTTTAAACAATATCTTAAATCAAACTCAGAGTACGAATTTTGGTCAAATTGTAGCACACATGTCATTGCCATTCTCTATCTCCAATCTATTTTCCATATGCGTTCTCAAAGCAAAAAAAAAAACTAGACCACAACCTACCTGACTCTGAGCAAGGCAAACCTTTAGGGCAGTCCCAATGGGGAATTAATTGTGGTTTCTATCTCTATTAAATGACTTGCCAACTAAGTAAAATGTTGACATGGCAGTCTAATTAACGAGGAAAGAGAGGAAGAATAGAGGAAACCGTTTCTTCTGAAGGAAACGACGTCTCCGCTTGAACCGAGGCACGAAGAAACGACGATTTTGGTGTTGGGAGGAAACCGGCCGTTTCTATCGCGTGCGCTCGCCCGCACCGCCGCTGCGCGCGCTCGCCAGCCGCCGCTTGCACTCGCCCGCGCCGCCGCTACGCGCGCTCGCCGGCCGCCGCGAGTGCTCGCCCGCCGCCGCTACGTGCGCTCGCAGGCCGCCACCGCGCTCGCCCGCGCCGCCGCGAAAGCTCGCTGGCCGCCGCGAGTGCTCGCCCGCGCTCGCCTCGGGAGCTTGCCTGCGCCGCCGCGGGAGCTTGCCTGCGCTGCCGCGGGAGCTCGCCTGCGCCGCCGCGCTGGCTCGCGCTGCCGCGCGCGGGAGCTCGCACGCGCCGCCGCTCTCGCCCGAGCCGCGCTCGCTCGCCCGCGCCGTGCTCGAAGCTGCTCTCCTGCAAAGAGGTTGGGCTCCACGACGACGACGAGTGCAAGCAGCCGAGCATGCAGCCCTCCATGGCGAGGTGGAGGCCGATTGTGAGGCTCCTCCATGCTATTCGTCCGCACAGGCTCCTCCATGGTGAGCATGAGCGCACACCTGGTGCTCAGGAGGAAGACGACGGAGTTGGGAGAGAGAAAGAAAGAAAAAGTCACATTTATTAAGACAAGAAACTTGCACTGTGTGAGATAGTTTTTATGGATGATTTCTTGCTGATGTGGTCGCTATGGAAACCGTGCGTAGTTTCAACCATTGGGACCGCCCTTACACATAAGCTTGCTTTATTATTTTATGTGCTCACCAAAAATCAGTTCAAATGACGTGGGCTTTATGAACATTGAAAATTCCAAAATCTGCACAGCTCAAAAGCACTCGTATATAATTTAAGGCGACGCAGAAGAGCCACTCCGAACAGGTGGCCCGATGGTCGTCGGCTTCCTCGCGCACCCGCCCGGCTTCCAGATGGCGATGGCGACGGCGACGCGACGGGCGGTGGCGCTCGGCGCGCGCCACATCCTCGCCGCCGCCTCCTCTCCCTACTCCCGCGTCATCCCCCGCCGCCACGTACGCCCCCTCCCCTCATCTGCCCTCCTCCTCGCACCTTCGTATCCCCCGCCCTCCCCTCGGCACGGGAGTATCACTGTGTTGTGCTCGGTTGTGGTTTTCGTTTCGGTTTTGGGCAGACGAGCATGGACGCGGGCGCGGCGGTGGAGAAGATCCGGGCGGCGGGGCTGCTCAGGACGGGCGGCCTCATCGGCGGCAAGTGGGTCGACGCCTACGACGGCAAGACCATCGAGGTATCCCTCCCTCCGTCTCACGTCTCAGGCATGTGGTTGCTCTCTCTCATGTGGCGGCTTGACGGGAGTTTCCAACTTGGGGACGAAACTCATTGTAGTGCGTTTGCGATGCTTGTGGATTGGCGCGGTGCAGGGAGCGTTGCACTTGAGGGGAATCGGGGCTTATATTGTGCTCCGTGTGGTATGGGATGTATGGGAGTTCGAGTTTTGGGGCGAAAATTTTCCGAGTTCGTCCTGTTGGACTGTGGTTACTTTGGTTAGTGGATTTATTAGTCGTGTGTGTGAACGTACTGCGTGTCTGCCCATTGGGGCATTCCGTCGAGCACTTTGTAGGCGATGGTGTGAGACTCTTTGGAGGAGTGTGTTAAACAAACTCTGCGCTAGGTAGCAACATGTTTTGATCTCTGGTGAGCTTTTGCGCCGCACGCTAGGCGACTTTGATGGGGGGGGGGGGACACATAAGTTGGGTTGTTGCACCGAGTGTTGCCAGGTTGAAGAACCACTGTCACGCGTTAAGATGGGAAAGCTCTACGAGGATCACTGATGCTAAAAACAACACCATTACACCTACGTGCGACATCTGTGGGCTCTGAATATGGTGCTCGGCTTGTTGACCCCTTCCTGGGGCATTGGTGCCACTCAAATTTGCTTTCGCCTGATAAGGGTTGGAGCTGTGGGAGTTTATCTGAATTCTTTAGTAGGACTGTATTAGCCACTGTAATAGTCATGAAAATAGTGTTGAAACTTAGCTGGTCTTGCGCATTTTGAGTTTGATGCTTAGGCCATTTCGATCAATTGTACTGTACAGTATAGAAAATCAATGACATTCTGCTACTGGAATAACTTTATTCACTGATGTATATCTCTCCTTTACATCGATGTTAATTGTCGATAATTATAACACCGTTTTTTCTTGTAGGTGCAAAATCCCGCAACTGGCGAGGTCCTTGCAAATGTGGCCTGTATGGGTAGCAGAGAAACATCCGATGCAATAGCTTCCGCTCACAGTACATTCTATTGTATGTGGAACATATTAGTGCATCCAATTTTTATGCTTTAATACTGGGACCAAATGATGTTTCATAAGTGTCACGGTCAAACTGTTTTAATAGGTCCAGATTCTTAATATCTGTTAATTAAATTGCTTCAATGTTCGAAGAAGATAATGTTAGGACTAAATGTTATGAATTGAGTGAACATCTGGTTGTTTCACTTCTGGTTTCTACTGTGCTTAAGACAAGCCTGGTTTGTAAGCAAATAAAGTGTGCTAGTTGTCTCATGTGACCTATGTCTCCAGTCTCCCCTAATATCTTGTTGTATATCAGAAAATACATTCTATTTTGCTTAGATGTTCTACTGCTCTATAATACCCTTACTAATGGCATGTTTGGTCTCAAGAATAAGTCTTTATAAGCAAACCATAAGCTCATAACTGCTACAGTGTCTCCATACAAGGTGAATATCTAATGCAGGCTCTTCTTTTGATGCAAAGCTTTTCAAAACCTTTTAGTTTTGCCCTGGAAAGTTCTCTAAAAATTTCGGAAGGTGGGGAGTGGGGACGAGAATGTCCTATGATATATCCAAATTTTAAGTTGTAACAACTAGTACAAAAAACAAAAAAAATATATACTTCAAGAAAAATGAAGATACAATAACGATAAAGTCAGAGCAACTTTCTCGTTTTTGTTTCTCCTTATCTGGGTCAAATTTGGTTATATTTTTCCAGTGCCCGGTAGGACAATCGTCTCAACCTCCTCATAACAGAAATAGAAGGTCTGCATGAAATTGGGTGTGTGCAATTGGATGTGTTACTTTACTTCTTGTTGGTTGCATTCACTACTTCTAGTTATTCTTTTTGTATGTTCTTATACTTTCCTTTTTGTAGCTTGGAGCAAACTCACTGCAAGTGAAAGGAGCAAGGCACTAAGAAAATGGTAGTTTCTATGAAAACAAATTTTATGTAAAATAGGGCTTTCAAGATTTAATGATAACATGGAATTCTGTAGTATTACTTGGATATTTCTTCTCACTATGTATATTCCACAAAGGTATGATCTAATTATTTCACACAAGGAAGAACTTGCACTTCTCATGACACTGGAACAGGGGAAGCCTTTGAAAGAAGCCCTTGGTGAGGTACTTGCTAGAATCATGCACTGATATTAGTTAGTTGGAGTTTGTGATTCTAAAGTGTTGGTGGAGCCTGATTGGTTGCTAATCACCTATTCAGGTTAATTATGGTGCAAGTTTTATAGAATATTTTGCTGAGGAAGCAAAGCGTATATATGGTGATATTATTCCCCCAACTCTATCAGATCGCAGATTATTGGTTCTGAAGCAGGTAATATGCGATTCCTTTTGCCTTTATTACTTCTGTGCTAATAAATAAACCCCCATGGCTTCATTAGCTTGATTTATATTCTTTTACTTCAGTTCATTATCAGTTTGTCTTGAGCCCTTGGTTGGTTGCTAGCTGTTACATATAGAATACTAGTATAGTGCAACTTGCCTACTTTCCAAGCTTCCTGTAGCTTATACATTGGTAGCTTCCTGTTTGCCTACAAAGTAGCTTCCTGTAGCTACTTTGTCATAATAAGCATAAGAAAAAAGAATTAAGTTAGTACTAACAGACATGAATATTTGCACCTAGCCAATTGTTCAGTCTGGACTTGTGATGTCATTTTTCTAGAAGATTTTTGCCTGTATAAAGTATGGATACGCATGATTTTCTTTGTTTGCAAGTATCCCTTCAAATATTCTTTTGGGGTAACAGCTTGCAACAAGGAAAAACAGGGTTTCTGTGGTGACCCGTGTCATTACCTAGGGGCAATAACACCAGTCAACGGATTATTATTCGTTTGTTCGGTAAAACATCATTCCAATGAATAATAAGCCTACCAGAATAGTTGCAACAGAATAATAATTATAGACTATGTACTTTATTATTACAACTCCAAACCACGTAGTACTTCGGGTCTTGGTCACATAATAGCTTGATAATATTACAATAGTAACTGTTCTGCACCATTAATTATATAGGGCACTTCAAATAAAAGAAAAGCATATATCTTAGTACCCATCCGACCCAGGACGACATACTAAATGTCGTTTAATACTCCTAGCTACCGAATATGGTCTTCACCTTGTCGAACTCCCAGTCAGTGTCAACCTCGTACCCTTGGGTGCCTTCATTTTCCACCCCACCCTCGTCAATCCCCAAGTACAATCTAGTTGAATATAGCTCTGAAAAAGAGAGATTTAATAGTAAGAGTGAGTACGAAGTACTCAGCAAGTTTTTAATAATGATCACATTTATCCTCATTTTTCTTAAGTTCTTACTTGATCTTTCATTTGAAATCTATTTTATTAGTTTGAAGTGTTTGCAAATATTTAGTGTCCAAAATTGTTCTAACAATCATTTCAGAGGAGAGAAAGCCCCCGGTTAGTTCCCGTGGACTCTTATCTAAGAGAATGACATGAATTTATGATTTATTAAAGTATTGCGCAGACTTGTATCACTTTACCCATAGCTATTCTGAATTCTTATAGACAGTGGGCCTTTCACATTTCCTTAGATGTGATCCTAAATTTAGAATACATAGTGTTTTTCAGCCTTCATTACTATATCTCCATCCAACTATAAAATAGCCGTTGGTTGAGTGGGTCTGAATACTCGACACTATAAAATGGATTAGAAAATGTGGGCCCTCATAGTTTCATTCCCATATGACTTTTCAAGAAATATGAATATTGTTGGCTGATAAATAGTAGGATTTACACATCTTAGTTTAGCAAGCGCATACATGGGAGGATTTAGTGTAGTACAATTGTCACTTTCATTTCATTAAGCAAAACAATATGGTTTCCGAATTAGGTATTCACATTCCGTAAATGGACTACTAGTCCAATTTAGCAGTTCATTTTCTTGACCTGGTGTACTGAACATGTGGTTTTTTTTTTACCATGAGGGAATTAACACATCATATATCTTAATATTTCACCTTTTTTTTGCAGCCTGTTGGGGTTGTTGGAGCTATTACACCATGGAATTTTCCTTTAGCAATGATAACCCGAAAGGTCTCAGGCAATATCATACACTTTTTCATTGGTTAAACTGTTCAAAAGAAGAAGAAAAAACAGCTAAGGTAGTACATTTACTCATACTTGGTTTTGGCCAGGTTGGACCAGCATTGGCGTGTGGTTGCACAGTAGTTGTCAAGCCATCAGAATTCACTCCTCTGACAGCATTAGCTGCAGCAGACCTTGCTCTTCAAGCTGGAATACCGGCTGTAATTTTCTCAACTTCTCTACAATTCCAATCTTGAGTTTTTATGCAGTTTCCATATTAATGAGTGCATTTGTCAGAAGTCATGTTACAAAAGGGAATACTGCATTATAAGACTAAGTCTATAACAACTTTTACAAAGAGTTGGAGCGAAACAGGTTGGTGGCTATTCGTGTTATGTGCTCAATTACCTACTGAGTCTGAATGCTCTAGCATTGTCACCAAGGGCCAGTTTGGTGCTGTGCTACGGAATTTAAATAGTTCAGAGAACCATTACTAGATCTAGTAAGCTTGTTCTGTTTTAGCTCTAAAATGGATGTTGTCAAGTGGTTATGTAGTGCAGAAAAATAGAATCTGCAGCTGATAAGCCACTGCAATGCCAAACTAAGCCTAAAACCACAACTCCACCAGACATCCTCTCTTGTTTTGAGAATGAAATCATTATGCCAAATTTGATGGAAGGTAGTGACAACTTCAATCTTGCAAGAGTTACAGCTGGAACAAAATCAAATTTTGGGGTACATTGGAGCAAATCTTACTTCCTGTCTTTTACTTGCAACTCCAGAAGCTTTTTCTCCATTAACGATTAACCGAACATTTTTGCTCATTCAATGTTTTCTCTTGCCATCGTTTAACTATGCTTCTATTCATGATAGCTATTTTGAGCATAAACTTTTGTTCAGGGTGCACTAAATGTTGTAATGGGTAATGCTCCCGAGATAGGTGATGCACTACTGCAGAGTACACAGGTTTGATTTCCTCCTGTTTTCTATTGCATCCGCAACAATTCTTTCTTCCATTGTTAATTGATCACACAGGAATAGCTTAATTGACATTATAATTATTTGCTTTATTAGGTCAGAAAGATTACATTCACAGGATCAACAGCTGTTGGCAAGAAATTGATGGCCGGATCTGCCAATACTGTGAAAAAGGTATGTCCTGAGAAGCTTCTTAAGGAACACCTCACTTCAATGAGCATTTGAGAGTCCTGAGGTTTGGACAATATCAAATACTGTGAACTTTAAAGTTTCTTGTGCAATGCTTGCAACTTTCTGCTCTTAGAACACATTTTGTTGCCCCACATTGCTGTATTGGTTTCCTCTAATGAAAAATTGCTACAACTACCCTTGTGTTAGATGAGAAATGTTAAGGGGTCTATGCAGTTAGAATACCTGCTTCATGATAGCCTTTTGTTCTTTTTGATGTGTTGGACATTGAGTCCTAAAGTGTTTAAGCAGCCTAAATGCCTAATTACCTCTTGCATGCTAGTAAAATCATTAGTTTTAGTGGAATCTTGGAACATAATATGCTCCATTTTGTCAGTTGGCAAGATCTTTGCCCTATGCAATGAACTGTATATTTTTTAACAAGGCATGTTTGAAAAGCCTTCTTTATTCTATCATTTGAGCCTGCTAACTTCTGATGTTTGTATTAACAAGAATAATTATTTTCTAGGTTTCTTTGGAACTTGGTGGGAATGCACCTTGCATTGTTTTCGATGATGCAGACATTGATGTTGCTGTTAAGGGCAGTGTAAGTAAAAGTAACTTATTCCCACTTCTACAACTATCATCCTTGTTATTCTTTGTTTTTTCCTCTAACATACATGGGTACATATCCTGTGAAAATGACCTAAATGTTGCAAATGCATGGAAATCATGTTGCGAGTTTCCAAAAATTCTCAGAAAATTACTGGATGTAGGAGAGGACATGTTCTATATCCACACAAAATTCCAAGATTAAACTCAATTGCATCTATGATATACACAAAAAATACAAATACTTAGTGAAGTAGAAAATGTCGTGTTTTCTAACACTGTACACTTTAGGTCAGTGAATGTGCATTTTTAGATTTTTAGTCTTTTGACTTCGCTTTTCTCTGAGCTGCTAGTGAAGAACATAATACATTAATACGGGATACAACATAGTCATATACATTTCCCTTATCCTTATGTTCTGTGTCCCGTCATGTATTGTACCAGAAATTCAGTGATGGGTCTCTTTTAAGGGTCAGTTTCTAGGTGACGCTCCTGCTTGCCTGATATATTGGCTAGTGTGTATGGTAGTGTTATGACCAGCATCCCATACACGCGCAGGCCGCGCGTGCAGGGAGGAATCCCAGCCGGGCATTAGAAAACCCTAGGCCATATCTTCATTAGGATATTTTCCTTTTTCTTCCCGTAACAGATTAGGATTTGGATTGCTTTGAGAATAGGATTTGGATTGCTTGTAAAGGGGGGATAAATACTCTCCAACCAGGATGAAAATAAACAAGCAAGGCAAATATCTTGCCTGGCCTCAAGGATCTCTTGCCTCTTGCCTTCCGCCGCTTCCGCCTGTTCATCACGGCGCCTCTGCGTCGTCGTCGTTCTAGGGTTCAAGCTCTTGCCCTCTGCCCTTACGCCTTGCGCAGCCGGGGTAGGATCTCGGAACCTAGCTATCTGGTATCAGAGCTGCCAGGCGACATCGCCGCTGAAGGAGACATCAAGCAGCGGAAGGAAACATCGCCGCCGTGCAGGCCGTACGACACTGGCGTCCGTACCTATGGGGACGCCGCTTCCTCATCCGCACCGACCACTTCAGCCTCAAGTTTCTGCTGGACCAGCGCCTCTCGACAATTCCGCATCACCAGTGGATTAGCAAGCTGTTCGGCTTCGATTTCACAGTGGAATATCGTCCCGGGCGCCTCAACACGGTGGCAGACGCCCTCTCACGCCGCGACTCAGACTCAGCCGCACTCCATACTATCTCGGGGCCCTCCTTCCACCTCTTCGACGAGATCCGAGCCGCGACGGCCACCGACGAGGAGGCGCACGGGCTCCGCCAGCAGCTCCAGGACGGCGCCATTGGGGAGCCATGGCGCACGGCCGACGGGCTCCTGCTCTACGGCTCGCGCATATTCGTGCCAGCACAGCACGACTTGCGCAACCAGGTGCTCTCTCTGGCTCATGCAGCCAGCCACGAAGGCATCCAGAAGACACTCCAACGAATGAGGGCGGATTTCTACATTCCCGGCGACAGGGCACTTGTGCGGGACTACGTACGCTCCTGCCTCACTTGCCAGCGCAACAAGACGGAGACCCTGCAGCCGGCTGGCCTATTGCAGCCCCTCGACGTCCCATCCCTAGTGTGGGCTGACATCTCGATGGACTTCGTCGAGGGTTTGCCGAAGGTACACGGGAAGTCCGTGATCCTCACCGTCGTCGACCGCTTCTCCAAGTACGCTCACTTCATCGCGCTCGGCCACCCATACTCCGCCACTTCCGTCGCCAGGGCCTTCTTCGATGAGATCGTCCGCCTCCACGGTTTTCCCACCTCCATCGTCAGTGATCGCGACCCGGTCTTCACCGGCCACATGTGGCGCGACCTCTTCAAGATGGCGGGCGTCAAACTTCGTATGAGCACGGCCTTTCACCCTCAGACAGACGGCCAGTCCGAGGTCGTCAACAAGGTCATCGCCATGTACCTACGCTGTGTCACGGGTGATCGGCCTCGCGCATGGGTCGACTGGTTGCCGTGGGCGGAGTATTGCTACAATACTTCGTTCCACACCACGCTGCGCACCACTCCATTCCAGGTGGTCTACGGTCGCCCTCCTCCGCCGCTGCTGCCGTACACGGCCGGAGCCGCCAGGACTGACACGGTGGACGCTCTCCTGCGCAACCGTGATGACTTTCTTGCGGCGGTTCGCGAATGCCTCCTCCAAGCACAGCAGTATGCCAAGCGCTACTACGACGCCCACCACCGCGGTTTGGAGTTTGCGGTGGGCGACTGGGTGTGGTTGCGTCTGCTACACCGACCGGCACAAACATTGGAACCCCGGCCCAAGGGAAAGCTCGGACCGCGTTACGCAGGGCCGTTCCAAGTCATGGAGCGGATCGGGCAGGTGGCCTACCGTCTCCAACTTCCGGAGGGCGCCAGGCTCCATGATGTCTTCCATGTGGGGCTGCTTAAGCCTTTCCACGGCGACCCTCCGTCGACACCGCCTCCAGTGCCACCTACGCACAACGGCGGGCTGCTGCCCACCCCGGAGCGCGTCCTGCGCGCCCAGCTTCGCCGCGGTGTCTGGTACGTCTTGGTGCAATGGCGTGGGATGTCCACCGACGACGCCACCTGGGAGCAGCTGCCGCACTTTCAGGAGAACTACTCCGACGTTCAGCTCGAGGACGAGCTGTTTGCGGAGGCAGGGAGAGATGTTATGACCGGCATCCCATACACGCGCAGGCCGCGCGCGCAGGGAGGAATCCCAGCCGGGCATTAGAAAACCCTAGGCCATATCTTCATTAGGATATTTTCCTTTTTCTTCCCGTAACAGATTAGGATTTGGATTGCTTTGAGAATAGGATTTGGATTGCTTGTAAAGGGGGGATAAATACTCACCAACCAGGATGAAAATAAACAAGCAAGGCAAATATCTTGCCTGGCCTCAAGGATCTCTTGCCTCTTGCCTTCCGCCGCTTCCGCCTGTTCATCACGGCGCCTCTGCGCCGTCGTCGTTCTAGGGTTCAAGCTCTTGCCCTCTGCCCTTACGCCTTGCGCAGCCGGGGTAGGATCTCGGAACCTAGCAGGTAGACCCCTTGATGATATCAACTCCATCTATACCTGGCCTTTATGGCTGACTTCCACTGAGCTCCAGCCTGATAACCAAATCCAGTTCTCATGTCATAAGATGTCCCATGTTACGCACAGCACTCCTGTGCTGTCCAGAGTAGACGGAATTGTTCATGATTTATTGTCAACTACATGGAGAAGCAAGTGACAATGCTGATCCAAGTGCCAATGTTCAAGCGTCCTAATTTTCAGAGGTCTATCTATACAAATGCTGAAATTACTATTTAGCTCTGTCTACACCTCATTGCATGAAAGAAGCGTTTTTTTTTTTGAAGCAAGGAGGATACAGTCCAAGGGCTTCAATTATTGGAACAAAAAAGAACAGTACAGTGTTCAGATCCTAAACAAAACAGCCTGGCAAGGCACAGCCTGCCTGAGACAATAAGAAAGCTAAAGCCATTACAAGGAACAGATGCATTCTGGTTTTAGAGGACAATATAACAGAAAACATTTCCTTTTTTTCCTTGAAAAAGGCTGAATGAAGTTATTTCTTAAGTAATGCATATGTTTCACTTCATAGCTCATTTGCTTACAGATCTTGTTGAAGTGGGTAAATTGCATCTTTTTGCACTATAATAATATCCATATTCATGAACTCCATTTGTGTTTAGCTTGCTGCAAAGTTTCGTAACAGTGGACAGACTTGTGTATGTGCAAACAGGATATTGGTGCAAGAAGGTAATTTGATCATTTATGTCATGAAGATGTTATTGGGGGCTGTTCCGTTACAAAGTTGCTAGTTGCATGTGTAGGTATCTACGAAAAATTTGCAAGTGCATTTGTCAAGGCTGTTCAGAGTTTGCAGGTGGGTAATGGGCTTGAAGAGAGTACATCACAGGTACAGGCTTCTTTCATTATCACCATGATAAATATTGAACCATAACATTTCCTGCTTCATGTTTCTCATGTTAGTTGCTGACAGTCTTACAAAATAATGTTTATGAGCTGTTTAAGAATAAATAATATTACAGTTTCTGATTAAAAAAATATTGTTACATACTTATCATTCACCTTGTTGCTGCATGGTCATGGGCCAATCGTTGGGATTTGCTCTGTTATCCTTTTTGTTTCCCGTCTATGTTATTTCTTTGAGAATCCATCTAACCTCACCTAAGGAATTTCAATTCCTCTCATATGTAGGGTCCTCTGATCAATGAAGCTGCTGTGCAAAAGGTGCATACTATGCAGATTTGCAATAATTTTGGCATGTTGCCACCCCCCCCCCCCCCCCCCCCTTCTCTCAAATGCAAGCAGTTCCTTACATGGTTTGTCTGTTGGCCTGTTTTCCTCTAGGTAGAAAAGTTTGTAAATGATGCCACTTCAAAGGTAATCTCGAAGCATCATAAGGATATGCTTTTCCTTCCTTTGAAATTAGAGGGCAGGGTTTGAAAAACCGGAACTGGACTGATTCCTGCCCTGGCCCCCGCTGGTTCACTTTCCAACTACATGTAAAGTATCACTCTGATCCTTTTTTAGGGAGCAAACATCATGCTTGGTGGTAAAAGGCACAGCCTCAGGATGACATTCTATGAGCCAACTGTAGTAGGGAATGTCAGCAATGAGATGCTTCTTTTCAGGTTGAGTTTAAAATTGTACCTTGATACCCTCCAACTTGAGTAATTGAAATCCTACTTTGTTTTAGTGCATAGTTTTTACTTTCATGTGAAGAATGCTCCACATTGAGCAAATCTTTGACATCCATTTTCAAGTTTCTAACAGTTCATTTGGCTTCAGGGAAGAAGTCTTCGGTCCAGTTGCACCACTTGTGCCATTCAAAACTGAGGAAGAAGCAATCCATATGGCCAATGATACCAGTGCAGGTACACTAACAAGCTCCAGTGCACTGATAACTATTTCAACCTTTTTTTCTTGAGTTATATGATAAGCCCTTCAATAAAATTGCAGTGTAGCATATTATACAGGGTATGCTCAAGTGAGAAAACGTTAGTAGAGCACGATACAACATAGCAGCATAGGTATATTTCTAGATACAGGAAAATGTAATATGTGATATAGGTTTTTTTTTCTTGTTAGCGTATCTATATAAAAAACCAGCGGTAGTAAATCCTACTTCAATGATGCCCAGTCTGACCTTAACGATATTTGTCTGAATACTGAAATATTTTGTAAACTATGCACACTGCTAACCTGCAGAAATTGTGGATCATTGTCTGCATCTGTCCTTATAACTTTGCATCGTTGACCTTTTTCCTTGTTATGCTTCATCTCTCAAGTATTACCCCATTATGCTTGATGTGCAGGCTTAGCTGCATATATATTCACAAAGAGCATACCTCGTTCATGGCGTGTTTCTGAAGCTCTTGAATATGGCTTAGTTGGTGTGAATGAGGGACTGATTTCAACAGAGGTGAGAAGTACCATATGTATTAATATTGTTTTGCTCTTTTTTTCAGGTAGCACCATTTGGTGGAGTTAAACAGTCTGGTCTAGGGCGTGAAGGATCAAAATACGGCGCCGACGAATACTTGGAGGTTGGTACATACAAAATCTCTCTGTTGTTACCGCTGCTCCGATTCTTGAGTCTTGACACCCATTGCTCGATTGCAATTTCAGCTTAAGTACATCTGCATGGGCAACTTGAGTTGAGACTATTGAAAGTGGCCTGGTTAAAAGCACCTGACTGATGATGATGCATGGAGAAACCGGAGGCAGGTGTGCCGATAAGCGTGGAGTTCCGTAGCTGTAACATCGAACGACGAGGCCACACTTGCTGTTGGACGAAGAACAGGTTAGAGGCTAGGAATAAAGCGTAGAACAAGCCACGGAACCCGAATAAAAAGGTCCCAATGAGTTGTAAATGATGTGAACCATAAAGCACGGCCTCATCTCCGCACTTTGGTATAATTAATCATCATCACGCTGCTTATCAAATAGTGCCTCCAAAGACGTTCATGCTACAAAATAAAGGCCCCAAAAGGGTCGATGAATTATATGTGGGATTTGACGCATAAAAATCAGTCATTATGCCTGGTGCCTGGACAACAGATAGATAGATAGATACTGGAGGAGTAACATGGTAGCCATGCCTATCTTTGAATCAACCTGGTATATTGAATCTTACCGTAGTCACCAGATTCATTATACCCTGTTTCTCGTACCGGATCGATCCATTCCGAGTCGATTCGCGGTACAAGATGTACCTGTTTGTTTCACAGTTTGGGTGCTGCAAACTGACTATACCGTGATTCTGGCAACTATGGTCCTTGCTTGCTACTCCTACTCAAGAGATCTCATACTGGTACTACTTACTAGCTAGTAGCATTTTTGTTTGGGTCAATGCCATAGTACTGGACTAGCAGTAGCAACTGGAAAGCAGAGGAAGATCTCACTGACATCCTGTCTTCCTCTTGCAGAGGAGCTAGACTAGGGGCCTGTTTTTCACCTCAAAAGCTAACGGCTTTTGGTTTTTGCTATAATACCTAACTTTCAAACGGAGTATTTTCTTAAGATGGTGTCTACAAGTTAAACGATCTACACGTTAAAAGCTCAATATCTGTACCAGCCAAAATCGCAAGTGAGTATCTGTCTCTTCATAATTTGTACCGTAAATAGTTAAAATTTAAAAATTTCAACTAAAAAGCATAAGTCGCAGTTGAAAAGAACATGCCCTAGACAGGCCAGCGCAGCAACTGGGCCACCACAGCAAGCAAACCGTATGGTACGTACGCTGCTGCGTTTTACTAGTGGCATTAGAGCAAGTTTAATAGTATAGATAGCTGCTACCTCCAATACATTTCCATGTCATCAAAAGGTAAGATGCAGCCAACTCATACAATAAGCTGGCTATAAGTTGTCTCTACAAGAGCTCTCAATCATTTAATACATACATAGGTATTGGTCATTTAATACATGCATGGGTATAGCAGTTAGTTCTATTGGTACATGCATGGATAACGCCTCTTTTCCTGTGCTATAGCCTGACTCTTGCATGGGAGCCGGCTTGGCTATCTCTCTCCTTTTCTCTCCCCTCCACATAGGACTATGCTGACATGGATTCCCTTATAGCTAGCACAGTCAGCCTTATTAAACTTGCTCTTAGAAGCGGGAAAGAATAAGCGAAGCTTCCTCTCTCATCAATGGCTCCTTTTTTCTTTTAAGTAGGGAGTATCTCTCTCCTCTCTTTCCCCTCCTCCAAAGGCTGCTTGTCTCTTGCCCAGGGGACCCACCGGCAGAGCAGACCAGAATCCAAGGCAAGCCAGGCTCGGTGCTTGCTTTTGATGCACCCCAAGATGATTTGCCTCGGAAATTGTGTGCCCACATACAGTAGATACACCAAACTGAGCATGAGACACAGCCTTTGGAATTTGCTCCTGCTCCCGTACGGTTCAAGAAGAAGCTTCCTTGAAATCTCTGCATCGCATGCATCTCTCTCAACATTTCTCATGTACCGATAAAGAGCACCGGAGTTCCTGTCGCTTTCCTTTACCAAAGACCGGATAAGGAAGCAAAAGCTAGTCAATTTATGCCCATCTAGAACGCTTAATTTTTCTTGATTTTCATAGAAATTGAACTGATTGATATGAAATTCCTGTGAAATTGGATCATGCATTCCAAACGGGGCAAGGAATTCCAGGGTTTTCATATGAATCAATTCAATTCCCGCCCGAGTCAAGAAATGACCTAAACTGACTAGCTTTTTGCTTCTCTCTCACCTACGGCCTTTCGTAGGAGGAAAGCAATAGAGGTACAGAGTGAGAAGATTCCTGAGTTGTTACATGGACATAGGTGCGCTACTTCATTTGTGAGAAGTACAAGGGCATGACTGGCTGATGGTAGCTAGCTGGTAGCAATATCGATCATATAGTATGATACTGTCGCATGCGATGGACATGGAATAATGCGCGTTGTGCGGCTCTCTTCTCTGGGGAAAAGGGGCGTAAAAGACGGGAGATGCTCCCTGTCTGCCTCATTCAACGAAAGGCCGGACGGTACCTGTGCTTCTTCTGTGGTGTTCTTTTACTCGTGGTTCTCGTACCTTTGCGTGTCAATTTGTGCCGTATTCTGATTGTGCACTGCATTGTATTTCCCCCTTTTTCTGATAGTGCACTGCATTATATATATATATATATATATATATATATATATATATATATATATATATATGAAAAATACTTTTTACTCCCGGGTGTAATTACACCTATCTCTAATATACCACCTATATACTAATTATAAGACCACACGAAAAACTTGCAAGTGAGTCCATAGTTTTTAGCGTATTTTGTAAATACCTTTATATACGTACATAAAAAGGAGTATGTTAAAAAAATGTACATACCACCTCTGAAAAATTGTTCATACCACCTATATAGTCTTAAATACTCGTATACTACATGTACATACTTCTCGTTACGCGAGATATTCCTTACATTGTGAGGTACGACATAGGGTGTAATTACACCCGAGAGTAGAAAAGAGACTTCCTATATATATATATATATATATATATATATATATATATATATATATATATATATATATATATATATATATATATATATATATATATATATATATATATATATTGCAATGTGCTATGCAGAAAAGGCATACACCAAGTCATGTTAGCCTTGCTACATACTCATATGGTACCATACTACATACTCATACTATACCATATTCAGTTATTTGGAACGAATTGTGTTTCACAAGAAACACATCAATTCTTGTTTGCCCGCAAGAATTAATAATTTCTTGTACAAGGCACGCACTTAACCCTTTTGTAATGCATACAGGCTTGGTGTACATCAGCATATATAGGGCATGTTCTTTTTTGCTGAAACTTATGACTTTTAGCTGCGGCTTGTGGCTTTTAGGCTGTTCGTGTAAGAGATTACAGAGTAACAAAAACTCATGTACGATTTTTACTAATATAAATGAAGTTGGTATAGTATGTACTACAATTAACCAGTCGACTCTATCTTAAAAAATACTCTGTTTAAAAGATAGTTACTGTAAAAAACCGAAAAGTAGCTTTTAGAAGCTGAAAATAATAGGCCCATACATATGCAGCACTGCATGTTGCATTTCTCGTTTGATGCATTGCTCCGCAAGTGCACGTTCGCTAGATAATAGCCAGCTGCAGTATATATGCCTGAATATAATCTGGATTGTCTTAATGATTACTTCACTGATCAGATGTGTGCTGAGTAAAATGGACATGTAGTGTATACAAGTAGTTGATTGGAGGGCCCCTAACTTGAACAATGAACTATCGTAATAACTACCTGATTGGAAAAGAGAACATGTAGGGGCTAGCATGCAAGGGAACATAGGCCCTGTTTGGATCAGTTTCAGATTCTTAAAAACCAGCTATTACTTCTAGTTTTTAAAAACTGGTTTCTAAGTAAAAACTGATGGGGTGTTTGGATCCCCTAGTTTTTAAAAGCTGGTTTCATTTATGATTGGTGCTAATAGACTATTATACCCTTACATTTATTACTCTTGAACAGCACATTAAACAACCATGCGTGGTCTTTAATGAGGGTAAATGGGTATTTGTGCCAAAAAACTGGCAAAAGCTGGGTATCAACAGCTTCTTGGTTTTTAAGAATCTGGGTAGGTAGATTTTAAAAATTACCCCAAAAACTGGTCTGTTTGGATCCCACCCAGTTTCCAAAAGTCAGATTCTTAAAATCTGGGTGGATCCAAACATGCCCATACAGAACGGCATATACGAAACTATGAGATAGTTGTATCTTGTATGATCATTTGGACAAGTCCCTTGGAAGCTGTGTAGATTCAACAGCCTCGAGAGCTGTGCATATATATTTCAGCATATATTATACTAGTAATGCTTTGCTTCTTTTGAGTGAAGGTTTCAAGATATTGAACAACGCTCCTTGAACACCCCAGCTAGCTACTACAGGTATATATATCATCCGCAGGAATGGGGCTTCCCTATCCCCATCTCCCTATTCCCCTCCCTATCCCCTCAATCTAAACCATCCATTCCTCATCCAATGGCTACTTTTTTATTTATATTTTCACCATTTCTCATCCATCATAAATAATAAACAAAATACAGAAAAAATTAAATTTATTTTTTCTATATTTTTTATTATAATTTTATTTTTCCTGTAAAAAATTATAACAAAAAAATACAAGAAAAAAATAAATTTAAATTTTTTTCTGTATTTTGTTTATTATTTATGATGGATGAGAAATGGTGCAAATATAAATAAAAAGTAGCCTTTGGATGAGGAATGGATGGTTTAGATTGAGGGGATAGGGAGGGGAATAGGGAGATGGGGATAGGGAAGCCCCATTCCATCCGCAGACCGTAGGTTTCGGGAGGCTCATATATTTTGTATAGTTACTACATGTAGTTAAGCAAAGAGAATCCAAAGAACAGACTGCCAGACGATCGATCCAAACTTTCAGAACTTTTCTTTTCTGTTTTATTTTTCGTATTATATTTATTTTTTACTAGCTTTTTAATTACCACATCAGCTTTATGGTTGTCACCACGTGTTTCACCATGTCACTCTCCGTTACGGTCAACGTTGGCAGAGACGATATACTCGTTCAAACCGCAGAAGAATCAATGTCGTTTTAGACATTGACATAGTCTGTAAAACACAGCTTTAACAACTAATTTGTATTGTAATAGATATATAAAATCTAATAAATTTATATTTTTATTAAAGTTCTTTTCGAGATAAATCTATACATATTATTATCATATGTTCAATCTAAATATTAAAAAGACATCAATGAACAAAGTTTTGATTCACGTAACCCAAAATAATGTTCTTTTATGACCGGAGGGAGCGGCTAAGTCATTCTCAAGATTATCAACGAGCTAGGTCAATGAATAAAATTCAAGAAATTCATTTGCAACAAAATCCATGTATACATTACAGATTTAAAATACTTGGGGGGGGGGGGGGATCACTCCCAAGTTTACTAAATCGTAGAGCTAGTTTACACGCATATGTTAACCTTACGAGCACCTATATATAGTCACCCTCTATGGGTTTATATGCATGGTTCTAGTCCTCATCAGGAATCCTACGCCGAAAAAATAAGAATCCTAATCCTATTAAAATTTATCTAGAACTGCTTATAGCACATATTTCTAAATCCTAAAAGACTCAGATACAAGTCACCACATTCAACACAGTGGTTGCCAATGGCTAGCTAATGGCATGTAAGGACTCTGTACTAGGGCCATGGATGGCGACTAAGAAAGGGGTAGAATTAAGATGTTCTCACGGACTGTCCCATGAAAAATAGTGCTTTCGAGCTATCAATAACATTGAGCGGATCGATCGATCGATCCCAAGCTGCAGGGACCCTAGCTAGCTATAGCAGCATCGCCATTCTGCGTGTTGTTGTCATGAATCGAATTCGAAATACACATCGCTTGCGTGCTGTACGAGCGCACACTCCCTTTGATTTTCCCTTTCCTCCCTTCTCTTTCGTCTTTCCCTCTCTTTAAATGCTGTAGAATCATCATAACGATTAGGCCCACTTGACGGGTCATCGAATGCAAAACTATCTTGTTAACAGTGTTTACTTGATTCCTTATAATCACAGTACTAATATACATTGTGCAGATTGCTTTAATTTGCTTTTGCTTTTGATCAGGAGTACTTTAGCAATTCACATTTGAAAGTTGAAGCTTGATTAGCGCTAGTTATGAACAAGATATAGTTTGGTACTAGCATGTATTCATAATCCGTCGGAATGAAGAGCATTGCTTTTATCGACCTGTTACAAATTAAGATGGGCACCACGAGAATACTAATTATCTGCATGAGAGGATGTTGCAGCAATTTTTCTACATTATTTGCGTGAGAGATGTTGCATGTTGTCATTAAAATATGGGTATTGCTAAACATCATCCGGATGTTTTCTTTCTAACTATCATCCAGATTTGTGGCTATTGGATTAGAGATCTAACGGTCACAAATTCTCCCCGCCCCCTCCAAAAAAAAAATCTCCCCCCTCCAAAAAAAAATCTCCCCCCCTCCAAAAAAAGAGGCCGTTGGATCTCTAATCTAACGGTCCGAAATTTGGATGATTGCTAGAAAGAAAACATCCGGAGCCAGTGGAGAAGCTTCGAGAAAAACACGGCTTAGGAAGAAGGGCTACTTTAGTGTTATATTAGTAGCATTCAAGTGATAAACCAAACAGTTCAGCAATTTTTCAACCGGGGGGGGATGGCACCCTTGGAGCATAGAGAAGCTTCGCCCCTGCATATAGCACCATTCTACGTATATATGGCCCCATTTTACATACAAGGGCGCCGGCATCCATACATATTATCGCATGTAAGCTAGCTAGCATTGAAGCTAGATGCTAGATATACACATCACCAGGGCTTTTCTAGCTTCATGCATGCATATATACTTGCTATCTTACAATTTGGAGGGAAGAGTTGCGAGTCCATCTCATTTGCATCAAAAAATGGCACACTATAATTCATGAATTCAGTATATCAACATGTTTTCAAACCCAACCAATAATAAGAATTAATAGGTAGTACAATACGAGTATCAGAAAGTTCCATTAACATGTTCTTGGATCGATATACATGCCTCAGATCAATGAAAGTTTGTTTCCTCACCATGTAAGAATACCAAATTAAGTTACACATTTACAACCCATCTAGAGAACGCAATTACATAGAACATGCTCAAAATAGAAAATCTTAGACTTTGGGCATCATCAAACATGTGATGCACCACCATAAGATCATCCAGATCAATGACACCGGCCTTGTTGCTATTATTTCCCCATTAATTCCATGCACTTTAAGCTATACTTATTTAGCCACATGCACCAGTTAAACAAAGCACTAGTTAATTAATTACCTGATCTTAAATGATTGATTTACCCGTAGGACAAGTTCTTCGTCTGAGCTCCGATCACCGACGGGCTGCCCATCCTCTCGCCTCCTATCTGAGGTCGCCGCGGCGACGGCCTCTCGAGCTTCGAACCCGGGCCGTCGAAGCCCTTGCTCCCCATCGAGTCGCCGGACATGAGGGGCTTCGCCTCGTATACGTCGGCGATGGAGTCCATGACGTCGATGCCGCTGTCCATCATCGGCGGCGCCATCTGGAGATGGTCGCTCTTGGCCTGATCGCCGTCGTCGCCCCACATCATCGGGCTCTTTCCGGCGGCGGCGTAAGGGCTCGTCCTCTTCTTCCCCATTGACCCAATGCTGTTCTCGTTGCAAGCGAAGAAGCTCTCCATTGGCCTCTCCATCTGCTGCTGCAGGTCTAGGTGACCACCGCCGTACATGTGCAGGTCTTGCAGGGAAGGGAAGCCCATGGAAGGTCCAACGTCCTTGATTGAGCACACGTCGAGGACTGCCTGGTTGCCTAGGGATTTGTACCCCGCCGGGCATGCCGAGACGTCGCCGGAGGCGAGGGTTTGATATGCTTTCTCCAGGATGGACTGCATGTACTTCCCCTGGGCTTCAATCCTCATCTGAAGGTGCTTTTGTACCTGCATGTTGCCATGTAGCTTTTTTAAAGGGTGCGAGGCAGACGCACACTATACACACATGTGCACGTCTCCTACACACGCTGAAATTTTTTGTGAAGCCCTAACACCTCATAGAGTTGTACCCCATTCGGGTGAGGTGCACCGGGCGCATGAGTGAGTTAGTGGTAGTACATGGGCACAACATGTGAATTAGGCCCTAGCTAGCTAGTGCCTGGCTAGTAGTAGTGATAAGTAAGCTTCCTAAGAATGTAGCAAGCTTCCTAAGAAGTTAGTAAGCTTCCTAAGAATGTAGTAAGCTTCCTAAGAATGTTCATGCATGATTGTGTAAAGTTGATGAGCAGCATGCATGGGAGAAGGGCACACAAAAAGTGGAGTTAAGTAAACTTCCTAATGCCTTTAAAAGGAGAAATTAAACTTCATGAGAATTTTATGATCTTCTGCATGCTTTCTCGTGGTTACCTCTAGTTGCTCATGTAGCCTTCTTTGGACCTCCATTTGCATTCTGATGGCCTCGTTCACGTGCACGTTGCGGCTGGAAGATTCACAAAAATGGGGAAGGAAAAGTAAAAGGAGGTCAGGACTCTGCACTTGCATGTCCAAGAAAAGCTCAATTAGCATGAGTGCACACAAAGGAATTGATTCTACTTCATAGCTAGTACTATACTTCATTTGCGAAATTAACCTACTCATTCATGCTTCTTCCCATTATGCCTGAAGAAGAGGCAGCGTTTCTTTGCATCTCCATTGCCGCAGCTGCGAAAAATTTCAGGAATGTTGATTCTGTAGTTTAATTACGTACGGAAGTGATGAACAAGAAGGCATATACACAACTTGCGGAATGAAGACGCAAAGTTGATCTTCAGAATTGAAATTACAATAGTATGCGTGAAAGGGCCAGGGAAATAAATCTGTAGTTTCGTTATCGATTTGATTGATCTCTTCGTATAGCTCTTACCATCCTTAATCGAGTGATCGTTGAACTCCTTGTGCGGTTGCTTCCCTAACCTGAATTTCTGTGCATAGAAAAAAAAAGCCAACATGAGAGAGAGAGAGAAAGATCAGCAACAAAGTTAAACCTAACCCTAATTAGAGGGTGCAACATAGCATACACACCTGAAGGTGGCTCTTGAGGTGGTAGAGAGTAAGCCCCTTGACTCCCATGACCCTCATGATGGTTTTTGGAGTCGCCTCTGCAAGAATTAACACAACCCAAACAAGTTAATTATCACCATATGGCCGAATTAATCACTAGGATTATATATATGACACGAAGAGCTAGCCCATCAAGAACATGCATATGGATGCAGACGTACTGTCTGGGCCGCCGAGCTGCGTGACGGCGTCGACGAAGCGCTCGTGGAGCTCGACGGTCCACCGGAGGCGGGGCTTGGGGTCGGTGGTGAGGACGAGGCCCGAGTCGCCCTGCACGCACATAGGCCTATCATTTGAGCTCACGGCAGTAGTGGTGGCCTTCTTGGAAGGGAACATTCTATTCTCCCTCTCCTCTGGTCTTCTCTCTCTAGATCTACCGAATTAATTCTCTCTTTCCTCTCAGCCGGTGTGCGTGCTGTATGATTGCAGATGAGAGATTCAAGAACAAGGAATAGGGTTCGCCCCGGCGCCGCGCGCGCGCAGAACGAGGAGTACTTGGCCTGCTTGTGGTGGTGTAGTACTGCCTGCCTGGCCTTGCTGATCTCTAGTAGCTAGCTAGTTTTGATATGTTCTCTCTCTCTCTCTCTCGCTTGCTAGGGGGTGGCTTTGCTTATTCTCTCTCTCTCTCCCTCTCGCTTGCTAGGGGGTGGCTTTGCTTATTCTCTCTCTCTCTCTCTCTAGGAGTCTTCTCCTACAAAGCCCATGGGAATGGGTGATCGATATTCTATCCTGGCAGAAAAAAGCCTCCAGCTCGAAGCCTCTCCTCCCACCTTCGCCAAAAGATTGCCCCCGGGGGGGGGGGGGGGGGCTCCTTCGATTTTTGAAGTGTGTGTTTTTTATATTCTTGGACGATGATTTTGATTTGTGCTACGTCTCCCTATATTATTAAGAGGAAATGAATATAAGTTGGTAGAACCATTTTATTGTCGCAAAAAAAAAAACAGAACCACTGCATTGGATCTGGTATGATCGACGCCACAATACGTATTGGATCTTATACGTGATACTAGTCACCTACTCGTACGTTGCAATGAAATTTATTAGATATATAGATAATCATGCTATGAAAGATGACTGCTCTGATCAGTTGAAAAGTGGAGAGTAATGAGAAGTTGAGAATGAGACGGTTAGAGAAAAAGGGATATATAACTACCAACTCATTCTTTTATAATAGTAATGATATAGAACATGCCATGAGAAGAGTGATTCACGTATGCAACACTCGACACTGCTCATAGCTGCGTACCTAGTGGAGTAAAAAAAATGCTGCCCCGTACCTAATACCTATGCTACTGATATTAGAGGAATAGTGGACAAAAACATGTTTTTTTTAGTTGTTTAGTTTTGACACACATATAGATTGCACTTACTTGATTCCGAGTACGAAACATAATTGGTTACACCACACGAGCTAATAATTATGCAAGACGTTGCCTCCTCTACTCTTTGCATTGTGTTTCTTCTTTCCAGATTAGGAGTTGTGATATCATTTTTTTAGAGGAAGGAGGTTTAATAGTTAGTGAGAGCACCATTAGCCTCTGTTCAATTACTGTACGTCGGCACTGAACAGATCATGCATGATTTTGTACGTCTTCGCATGCCCCACATCGTTGGATCAGCACTCTGCCTTTTTATATTTTCCCCCCTGGCACTACAAACAAACAATTTATCCACCTTTAATTTGTACTTAGTTTGCGCATTCTTCGGTTTCTTTTTGACCAACGAGCAACAGAGCCGTAGTAAGCTGATAAAAACAAATGCAATTCGCGTACTAATAATCACTACTCTACAAGATCTAGTGAATTACTACTAGGGCTGTAAACGAACCGAACTCGAGCGAGTTTGATCTAGCAAGCTCGAGCTCAGTAGAAACTCGAGTCGAGCTCGAGCGAGCCTGAGATTAACATCGAGCTTTAAGCTAGGCTCGAGCTCGGCTCGGACAAAACTCGAGCCGAGCTCGAGCTTCGCATGTGTAGGCTCGGTGAGGGAGTACCTGCAGGAGGTGGCTGCGGTGGCGCCGGGGGACGGTCGGACTGCACCTTCACCACGCGGTGGCCGAGCTGCAGGGACGGCCGGACGGGTGGCGCTGGCGGGGGAGAGGAGGGGCGCCGGGGGGAGGAGGGGCGGCGGCGGGGGGGGGGGGGGGAGAGGAGGGGCGGCGGCGGGCCGGGTTGAGGAAGGGCGGCGGCGGGGGGCGAGGAAGGGGATCGGGGGGGGGGGGGCGGCGGGGGAGAGGAAGGGGACGGGGGGTGGGAGAGGTGGGGCGCCGGCGGGGGGGGGTGAGGAGGAGAGGAGGGGCGCCGGTGGGGGGAGGAGGGGCGGCGGCGGGGGGCGAGGAGGGGCGGCGGGGGTAGGGGCGAGGAGGGGGGACGGGGGGTGGCGCCGCGGCGGCGGGGGAGAGGAGGGAGGGGGACGGGGGGAGGGGCTCAGGGGCGAGGAGGGGGACGGGGAGGCGGCGGCGGGGGAGAGGAAGGGGACGGCCGGCGGGAGAGGGGGTCGGCGGCGGAGGCCGGGGGGCGAGGAGGGGCGGCGGCGGGGGAGAGGAGGGACCGAGGGAGGCGACGAGGGGGACGGGGGTGGGGGGCGGCCGGCGGCGGGGGCGACGAGGGGCGGCGGGGGCGGGGCCGCGGGTGGGGGCAGGCGGGGGCCCGCGGGTGGCGGCGGGAGGCCTGGGGGCTGGGGGACTGGGGTCTGGGGGTGTGATTTTGAGAGGAGAGGCGGGAGGGAGGGGTGGGGCCGGGGGGAATTGGGGAGGGGTAAAAAATCCTAAGCTCGCGAGCTATTCGAGCTCGGCTCGTTAAAGCTCGCGAGCTTAGGTTGAAGCTCGAATTCGGTTCGTTTGGAGCTCGAGCCAAGCTCGAATCGAGTCTAGAGCGAGCCAAACTCGAACAGCTCGCGAGCCTCGAGCTTTTTTTACAGCCCTAATTACCACTACTACGAACATGTAATAATAGGGTAGCTAGTTACCTTAGTTATAACTAATATAATATTCTTTTGTACTTCACGTTTTAAATCCATACCACCTATAGATTTAAAATTATCTAGATTAGCTATATAAAATTATATCATTAGATTTATTGTTAAAAAAAATACTTTTATACTATTATAGTTTTAATAGTACATCTTAATATGAAGTTATAAAAAGTAGCACTCAAAGTCATATCACGGAGAAATTTTCGGAGGTGGTATGTACATTTTTTCTATATACTCCTTTTTATGTGCGTATATGAAGGTATCTACAAAAAACACTAAAAACTATGGACTCCCTTAAAATCTTTTCGTGTAGTTCACATTGGAATATTTTATAATTAGTATACGAGTATACCTAAAGTGATAAAGGGGTATTTCAAGTTTGTTTAGGTGGTATATTAGAGGTGGGTGTAATTACACTGGGAGTAAAATGTTTTTTCATATATATATATATATATATTCCAATCTATGTTTTGTTTTAAGACAAGCGCAGTCAACTAGAAGAGTGCCACTGCTCTTCGGGGGAAAAAGTAGTCATGTGCATATGAAGTGACACTATATCATGTGTAAATGATTGCTCGTAGATTTTGTGGGAATTAGGCCATTCTCAGTGGAGAGTTTCATGGCGTTGTTTGTAAGACTGCCACATCATGTAGAATGAAATGAAATATGGATGAAACATCCATCCTCAATGCATAGTTTCATTCTTTTGTTTCATAAACATTTAATTTCATGACTCAGACTTCTTCTCTCTCTTCTTAAAAATATTGCTATATTATCAAAAATGCATATATGACAATCTATTAAATGCAGATGAAACTCCCACTGAGACTAGCCTTAGAGCAAGTTTAATAAAGCTGACTGTGCTAGCTATAAGGGAATCCATGTCAGCATAGTCCTATGTGGAGGAGAGAGAAAAGGAGAGAGAGAGCCAAGTCGGCTCCCATGCAAGAGTCAGGCTATAGCACAGGAAAAGAGGCGTTATCCATGCATGTACCAATAGAACTAACTGCTATACCCATGCATGTATTAAATGACCAATACCCATGTATGTATTAAATGATTGAGAGCTCTTGTAGAGACAACTTATAGCCAGCTTATTGTATGAGTTGGCTGCATCTTACCTTTTGATGACATGGAAATGTATTGGAGGTAGCAGCTATCTATACTATTAAACTTGCTCTAAATTAATGGATGCAATCGCATTGAGCGCCGGGCACTGGTAGCTGGACAAGTAGACACCACGATCGATATACCCAAAAAAAAAAGATGTAATCAAAGCCTCCATGTCCTCCATTGGAGCCACTCATGCCATTGGTGCCCGTGTGGGGCACTTAGGAGTCATGCATCTTTAGTTCGTTCTTTCTCTTCTTTACATTGCTGACCAAGACTGGTGGTGTCAGATGACCGGTCCCATGCATTGATCTGATTTCAGAGAAATGACCCAAGAATGTAATCTTGGAGCACGAAACTAAATATATGGTGGGGTTTTTAGGCTACAGCTTTAGCTTTTGAATTTTGTCTGTTTACAAAAAAATATAAAGAGAGATACAGTCGTATATGATTTTGTCCAGTATAAATGAAGGCATATTATATACTACAATTGACTAATAAACCTCATCTTGAAAAAATCGCACTATTTGAAAGCAAGTTCCCATTTTGGCGAGAGGGAGGTTGAGAATCACCTGGGCTACGGTAGTTGATTCTTTTTTTATGCCTTAGGAACTCCCCACAGTTTTCTAAAATTGGGATTTTTCTTTTTTTCCAATTTTTTCAACTGAAATTTTGGCTGCCATTGTCTCAACAGTCATGGAGGAAATTCGATGATATACGATGATAGATAAAAAAAAGACGACTCAACAAATTAATGAAAAATAGACACTACTACAGAAAGCCTAATACTAGACGGCCAATCACAGACAAAACCGTCTGTGATTGACACTAACACAGACGGTTTTAATTTGGACACCATCTGTGTTAGTGGTCGAGTATCACAGACGGTCCTTACCGATGAACCGTCTGTGATACTTTAGTATCACAGACGGTTTTTTATTAAAAACCATCTGTGTTGTGTAAATCTTCACAGACGGTTTTTGACAAGAATCGTCTGTGATGTCCCTTTGTCTGTCATATTCTGTTCATGATCAGAGGTTAATATACAAGTACACATTGCTTCTAATAACTTAACTTCAGAACTACTGAGACAAGAGATCACAAATTAAAGGCAAATTTATTAATTTCAATTAGAGGCAAATTTATTACAAAAGTCGCACAGGTAAAGAGTTTCCCAGATTGTAATCTTTTGGGCTTCGTACGCTTCTTCTTCGACTTTGGGACTTGGAGGATCAGCCGCTGACTTCTCGAACGCCGTTAAGATTGTCCTTGTCCTCAGCACTTCCTCCTCAGCCTGGGCAAAGAATCAGTAGCATAGCCCATAATGTCGTAGAGGATAGCATGAAAAGATTCCTCAGAATCTGCCGTTTCTGCTTGATTGGCAAGGCTATCCATCAGTCTCTCCAATGCGTGTAGAGCTTCTTCCGCTTTGCGCACATTGTGGAGAGAACCAGGGTAAGAGCTGTTTCCCTTTCTTGAGCGGCAGCGAGACGCCTCCGTCGACGGCGGATGATCAGGTCGAGCTGACGGATGCAAGAAAGTCGGAGAAGGAGAGCAGGGCGTGTGCGGAGAAGCTGCTCCAGATGCAAATTGCTGGCCGCCTGTGTAAGGTTCCGGCCGAACAATTCTTGATGAACAGATGAGAGGAAGGAGATGATCACAAGAATAGTAGAAGCCATATTGTACGTACGTAGAAAAGACCTGGATTAGGCACGCATATTTAACCTTTAGCACAGACGGTTCGTATACCCAAACATTAATGATATAGACGCTTCGTATAACGATCGAGAGACGTTAATTAGACGATCGAAACACGAAACGTTATGACGTAAAGCTTATGACAGACGGTTTTTTTTATAGAAAACCGTCTGTGATAAGATTTATCACAGACGGTTTTTAAACTTAGAACCGTCTGTGATATCAATATCACAGACGGTTCTACGTGTAGAACCATCTGTAATAAGCCTCCCTATAAATACCCTCTGGCTAGGGTTTTCCCCGTATGGTGCAGTTATATTCTACATCTAAATCCCGATCTGTCTCGTCGCCGCTGCCTCCCCGAGCCCTCGCCGGCCGCCTCCCCGAGCCCTCATCGGTCGCCTCCCCGAGCCCTCGCCGGCCGCCTCCCCGACGCATAAGCAGTAAGGTACCCTTGTCTGACCTTTATGTATTACTGCTGTTTGCTTTGGCCACAAAACTGTACTATATGGTATTGTTGAACTATTGTATTATATTGCTTATGGACTGTATGGTATTGTTGAAATATATGGTATAATGGTGGATTGTTCATACTGTTGGTATTATAATGGTGAAATGTATGGTATACTATTGTATTATATCACTTTAGGTGTTGTTACTCCAATAATGATTTTTACACAAGTGTGTTTAGCCTACATGTGGAGTAATCCAAACACTTGCCATAATTCTTTGCCACACTTTTGTGGCAGTGAACCAAACAATAGCCACAAAGTTTTTGCCACACCTTAGTTATCAACCAAACACCTTTTTTGCCACAAATTTGACTAGCCACAAGTGTGGCAAATTCAATGAACCTGATACACTAGTTTGTGTCATTTGCTTCATAGAACTTTGTTTAGAGACCTTGTAGTAATAATATATGCCACATAGACCTTCAAAGGGCATGAAGCAAGTAACACATTCTAGTGTATCCGGTTCAATGAACCCGATACACTAGTTTGTGTCATTTGCTTCATAGAACTTTGTTTAGAGACCTTGTAGTAATAATATATGCCACATAAACCTTCAAAGGGCATGAAGCAAGTAACACATTCTAGTGTATCCGGTTCAATGAACCCGATACACTAGTTTGTGTCATTTGCTTCATAGAACTTTGTTTACAGACCTTGTAGTAATAATATATGCCACATAGACCTTCAAAGGGCATGAAGCAAGTAACACATTCTAGTGTATCCGGTTCAATGAACCTGATACACTAGTTTGTGTCATTTGCTTTATAGAACTTTGTTTAGAGACCTTGTAGTAATAACATCATCGCTTGATCTGCTTGTTTCAGAGGGCATGGCTAGTATTACCTGAGGCTAGCCAATAAACAGGAATAGTTTTAGGGGTAGGAAAGAATATCACAGACGATTTTTAACTAAAAACCGTCTGTGATATCTGATAATCACAGACGGTTTTTAACTAAAAACCGTCTGTGATTATCAGATATCACAGACGGTTTGAAACCGTCTGTGATAACCTTCGATTATCACTGACCCATAAATTCAGACGGTTCATAAAACCGTCTGTGATGACGTTTTTGAACCGTCTGTGATGACCTTTTCTGTAGTAGTGAGATTCTATAATCTTGAAGTGAAGATTTGAGGTCCGCATATCCGTAAAGGAAAGGCAAAGGAAAATGGACGAAGATTTGAGTTGATACACTGTTCAGTGTTTGACACTTTTTTTTTAAAAAAAAGTAGGGTTGCGTAAGTGGGAATCGAACTTACAAACTCGCGCTCATTCTTTTATAATTCAACTATATATGAGCGCCTAGTTTGAAGCCTTGAACAAGCATGGGTGCACATCAATCTATATATATGGGCATTGCTGTATGCCTTCATCATGCAGCAAGCAAGCTACTTAATTTATAACTTCTCATTATTTTGCCTCATTAATCTTATCCATATGTATGGCTGTGTTTATATATAGCAAAAGCAAAACTCTAAGATCAGCCTCTGTCTGCTTATATAAACGGTATTCCCTTCGTCCAAATTTATAGGGTGTATTTTTTAATGGTCTTATCCATAAATATAACGTGTATTTTATATTGCAATGTAAAATTAATGTGATATTCTCTTTATACCTCTAATAAGTATGCATCTTTATTTGCTATTCTCTACATGCATGCATTGAATATAATGCTTAGATATAATAATTAGAGGTAATCTAGCCATTTTCACTATCTCTTTGGTTTATGTGCCAAGAGAAAATGAGCCCTATAAACTTGGATCAAGAGAGTATAAATAAATTGACTGATGGCGTTTTCGTATACATGTTTGGGTTTTCTTATAAAATTTCCATTAGATGTTGATATGCTTCAGAGAATCAAAAGAGCACCGGTTCTTCTTCATGCAATCTCACTCTTCTTTAGCAGAGTAGAAGATTGTCCCACATATGCATGCATGCCTACGTCATCACTAAAGCATTCACCGACGACACCTCCAACTCCAAAATCCAAACTAAAATGTGAAGTTTGTGGAAGGTCAAAATTAGGGTTTAGCTTCAAGCTTCCAGCAGGGGTCCCATTGAGGAAGGAAAAGTAGACAGGATGAATAAGAACATTGTAAAGCTCCCGTGACTTGCCTCCCCGCCATTTTCTTTATCTGCAAGGGAATATATGCTTCCTTCTTTGACAATTAAGCAAAGATTCTTCTCAAACATTCCCCAAATGTTGTCTTATACTATTGTAACTCTAGCGGCTTTCCTTAAGCAATACGGAATCCATATAAAACAAGAAGTATGGGAGCCACAAACCAGGACAGAAATTTCGGCGGTAACCAGGTATACCGGTGACTACCTGAAGAAAAATCTAACTAAAAGTTTTAAATTTAAGCTTGAATTTTGAGTTCTAGGTAAATGATCGTTATTATTTATATATTTGTGTGTAAGCTCATGAAAGTATTAGCATTTAACTAATGAAGACAAATTGTACTAGTGAAGTTTAAATTTATTGGTCTTTTTTTCTTTTGCCTTCTAAAAAAATAGAAATAAATAGAGCGGTTTTTGAAGTGGATTCTCCAAATAGCTTCGCGGACCTAAAACCGTGTACATCATCCACATCGACGTTTTCACCGTCCACTGCATCTTGAAAAGTGCAGCTGAATAACATCAGTTGCAGCCAAAAGAACAGGACCACTTTTGGTTTTTGATTTCTTGCTTCTCCAAAAGTCAAAATAAATGGGTGGCTTTTTAAAACGAATTCTCCAAACGACCTTTTAAGCCCAAAACCGCACGTGCTATCCGCATCAGTGTCTCCATCGTCCGCTGGCATCTCGAAATGCACAGACAAAAGTTATAAGCTTGAGCCAAAAGCCGTAGCCCAAAAAACATGACCATATTAAGTATCAATTTTGCTATTGCACAGGCGACTGAAATTTTTTTACCTTTCAGTCACTTGAAATTGCACTCTCAATCAACTAAAATTGCAGCCCAAAAAAAA
This sequence comes from Dendrocalamus latiflorus, assembly GCA_017311315.1. Taxonomy (NCBI): domain Eukaryota; kingdom Viridiplantae; phylum Streptophyta; class Magnoliopsida; order Poales; family Poaceae; genus Dendrocalamus; species Dendrocalamus latiflorus. Next base: position 45,915,103 of record CM029639.1, on the reverse strand, counting down.
CAACTGCAACTTTAGGTGATTCAGAGTGCAACTTCAGGTGACCTGAAATTGCACTCTCAATCAACTAAAATTGCAGCCCCCCTCCAAAAAAACATCTGCAACTTTAGGTGATTCAGAGTGCAACTTCAGGTGACTGAAAGATAAAAAAATTTCAGTCGCCTGTGCAATAGTCACTCCCATTAAGTATTAATATTGGCCATCAGAGTTCCTATAAGTTTAGCTGAAAAAAATCATGTTAATTACTAGCTGCATTTGGTCATCGTTGATATTTATCCATATCACCCATTCACCCTAGGGAAATGCAAAACCGCATATGCATGGATGTACATGCACTATCCATGCCACACATTTTGCTTTGGATTGGTGCACTGGGAGGTGGAAATACAGCCCCAAAAAATCGTGATATGTCAAATATGTGTTTGTCTCTCCTCTCCTCCCTCTCTACCAATTCCTCTCTTCTCCATTCAAGATCCAAGAAAATTTCCAAGATGAAAAGCTTCAAGAAATTGAACGAACCAATATTCTGTCGGATTTCGGATTCAAAAACTGCACGAACCAACAAGAAGATAAATCTCCCTTTACATTTTCAGTTTAAAGAAATTGTACGAACATTTCATCTTCTAGATTTGTAAGGAACTTTTTTTTGCACGATTCAGAACAATAATCAAGAAGATTCATCGCCCTTCACACATTTCGGATTCAAGAAATTGCACGAACCGAAAATTTCAGCTTCAAGATTTTGCAGGAACCAACAACTTCCACGCTGCCGCCCGTTGCCTCGCCCGTCCGAGCTGGAGGAGAATTGTGGAACATGGTGGCCGGAGGCCGGGAGCTAGGAGGGGACAGATTTGGCCGGCAATAGTGCACATCGGGGGCGAGCCCGAGGCAGCGGTGGCGGTGGACATCAGGGTAGCGGCGGTGCATCACATGGTTAGCGCCGTCAGCCACCAGATGTCAATGGTGAACCAGCCAGAGCTGTGGAAGACGAGGCGAGCCCGTCAACACCGCCGCCTTGCTCGCGGGGTGTGACCGGTTTTGGGCCGGTGCTTACTCGTCGGGCGCTCCCGGATCTGGACCGGGGCGGCCGGATGCGGCGAGGGCATCTTTGGGATCAGCGAGCGGCGACGTTCTTCCGGTTTGCCCTCGCCGGCGTCCGTGGGGGGAGAGAGAGGAGAGCAAGACGGAGAGACGAGCGACGAGAGAGATGGACCATATTATAGAATACGTATAGACAAGTGTATTCGATCCCCTCCCGAGTGCTTGCACGAATCTTGGAACACATCAACAGTAGGGTTGTGCATGGACATCCATGCATATGTGGGAAAGCCTCATTCATTCACCCTACCTTGATTTTCGTCTTGCATGTATTTAAACTTCGTAGAGTCTAGTTTTTATCGTTAAAATTTAACTGAAAGAAAACATCCTTGTATATCAACATCATCGTTTAAAATGCATGCAACTTTCTCATGATCACTCGCTGCATTCTTTTCTGCATGGAAGTGGAAGAATAAAGACTATATTCGGAAGAACAACGCAATATAATAGCAGGCTTATTTGAGCATATACTCAATTTTAGTTGATGTCTTCTTTGTTCTCAGAAAAAGTTAGTGGCCAACAGTCCTTATCTCGTAGCCAAAATAACCTTGTTTTGTCTTTATCATGGATGCCGAACGAAAAGACAGCACTCTCATATCAAAGTCAACTAATCTATTTTAACACATGCATGAAATTCCAATGACGTTTCCAACAAATTTCAGTCCATTTATATATATGCTGCTTAAGCGGTTGCGGTTCCATGGGAAGATGTTATGAGAATCTGAGCTATGCAAACTAACAGAAATCTTCAGGTAGTTTTGAAGAATAGCAGCCTTGGCTTAGCAAGGGCCAATTAATTGAAAAGAAAAACAGAGATGCAATCCGGCTTCTACTTTACCGATGAATTGCCATAAAACTTTATCGGTGAACTAATCCCTTCAACCTCTTCCAACTATTCGATTAATTAACAATCACTACTAGAAAACGGATCATCCCTCACGGGCTTTAATTTTCCTGACGGGCCCGCATGGACCGTGAGGTTAATTCATTTTTTGTGACGGGCTCACTTATCACCGTCGCAAAAATTCATTTTCCTGACGGGCCCGCATAGACCGTGAGGTTAATTCAATTTTTGTGTCAGACTTCTCCGGCCCGTGAGGTTAATTCCAGCCAACCCTAGCTAAAATTTCCCCATCCCCTCGCCGTCCAGCCCGCTCGATATTTTCGCAGCCGCCCGCCTCCTCCGCCCATCGCCCCTCGCCCGCCTGCCCGCCTCCTCCGCTCGCCCGCCTCCTCCACCCCATCCGCTCGCCCGCCTGCCCGCCTCCTCCACCCCATCAGCTCGTCCGCCTGCCCGCCTCCTCCGCTCGCCCGCCTCCTCCACCCCATCCCCTCGCCCACCTCCGCGGTTTGAGCCACCGCCACCTCCCGGCCGCGGCGCTCACGGCGCCGCCTCCCGACCGCCGCGCTCGCGCCGCCTTCGGACGCCGCCGCCGCCCCAGGCCTCCGACCGGATCCCGCCGCTCCCGTGGGCGCCCGCATCAGATCCGACCTCCCCATCGCTAGATCCCTGCCGCTCGCGCCGGATCCGGTCTCGCTCCGCCCGCATCTGGCCGCCTCCGTGCCGGGCCGCCGCTCTCCTCCACTGGGTAATTGGCGCTCTCCTCCGCATCTTCTCTGTGCCGCGTCTCCTCCGGTGCCGCTCTACTGGACTCGGAGGAGGTGGACGTGGTGCCGGCGGCGGACCGGGAGCGGGGTATCATGCCGGAGGAGTTCCGCCTCGTCAAGATCCACATGTCCCTCCGTGAGCTCCTGCACCATCCCCATGTTTGCCGAGCAGTCCGTGGGCGTGCTCAAGGCGCTGGGCGAGGCCGTGAAGCCGGCGCTGCCGGTTCTGCAGAGCGCCGGCGAGCAGGCCCTGAAGCTGGCCTCGCCGGTGGTCTCCGACGCCTCCAAGCAAGCCACGGAGGCCCTCCAGGAGACATGGACTCCTTTTTTGCTTATGGTGTTGAAATATGAGCACAACATAGATACATACATGCACCTGGCCTCTTCTTAAAAATTAGAAGTTATTTGTTTCTCTTATGAATCGAGATGGATCAAATTAATTACCAATGTCTAGAATTTGGAGCTTCGTTAATTGAGGATTAGCTTAAGCTACTTTAACCCACGACTGCTTTTCACCTGGTCATAAGTAAGGGCATGCATAGATTAGCTTTTCACCTGCTTTTCATTTCTCTGACTGGAATCTTTTTATTTCTGTCTGATGGACTATTTTTGGTATACTTTTTTCTGTCTGATGGATTAGCTTAGGCTAGCAATGTTGATCTGTGCTTGCGAACAGGCTGTTTCTATGAGTGTTAAATCAGGTTGCTCAAGAGGTGATAACTTTGGTTAGGACAGTACGGGTATATGGAACAGAAAAGCAGGAGTTTAAAAGGCAATCTCTGCTTCTTTTCTCTCTTGTTGCCATAAAGATAACGCTTTGCACATGTCATAATTCCTTGTACTTTGATAGGTATGCAAAGTGGTTGGATAAGCTGTATGATGTAAGCTTTCGGCAGACAATGGCTTATGGAGGCTGGAGCTTGAGCTTGAACTATCTGTAAGCTTTGTGTAGGTCATTGCAGTTTTGATTGGAGGAATATCTATCATGTCCGGGAAGTTAACTGCTGAGCAACTGACAAAATTTATACTGTATGCTGAGTGGTTGATTTTGTCTACATGGTGGATTGGAGACAATTGGTCCTCCCTGATGCAGTCTGTTGGAGCAAGTGAAAAAGTCTTCCGTTTGATGGATCTCCTGCCTAGCAGGCAACTTACCTCTAAAGGCAAGAAAATAGAATGCATGTCGATGTTACAAGCTACTGTATTAATCTGATGTTTGGTTTAGAATTTCTGTCTACTTGTATGTTTTAATGTGGGGCTGTAAAACTGTTTGGTGATCTAAAGCATTTCATCTTTTGCAGGCCTCAGATTACAGAAGTTGGTGGGGAGGCCTCAGATTACAGAAGTTAGTGAATTGTTCAGTTTATGTGATTGTGCTATGTCAGTTATTCCATCTGTTAGTACATGTGGGTTTGTGATATTTGTTAGGCAAAAGTAGCTACTAAGGACAACGAGTTGTTTAGCTAATATTTTGTTGATAATATTGTACTGATCCATATATTACATAAATTTACAATTAAATCTGTATTTTATGAGGATATATTGGCAATATATGAATTTGTTGATATACATGAGTCCAATGTTTAGATGTATTTGTTAATTGTGTTGCAATTATCATATAAAGTGCATGAAAATGTTACTTGTTTTACTATTTTTTTTGGCATTTGTGCCAATTTTCCTCACGGTTAGTACCATCAGGTTAAATCAATTTTCCTCACGGTCGGTTAGCGCCCGTCAGGTTAAATCAATTTTCCTCACGGTCGGTTAGCGCCCGTCAGGTTAATTTCAATTTTCCTCACGGTCGGTTAGCGCCCGTCAGGTTAATGTCAATTTTTCTCACGGGCGGTTAACCGACCGTCAGGTTTCATTTCCCTGACGGGTAAAACCGTGAGGTTAAATTTTCCTGACGGGCAACCGTCAGCCAAATTTGAATTTTCCTTGCCAGCTAGCCCTGACGGGATTTTCCTGACGGGAAACCGTGAGGGATTATTAACCTGACGGTTTTTTGTATTTTGCTGACGGTTTTTAACCGTGAGGGATGATCTGTTTTCTAGTAGTGAATATATATTCCAAAGTACTCATAAAAATAGAGTATTGCTAGAGCCTCCAAAACATATATACAGAATACATGATGACTTGGAATTCAAGTCAATATACTAGAGATATGGAAGAAACCATATTGGATATACATCTAATTCTATTCTACTTATAATAGTCTTGCCGTACTAACAGTGGCGGATCCAGGAAATTTTTTTGGAGGGGCTGAAATACCTTCAGTTCGACCTCAGCCCCTTCTACATTATACATCCATGGCTAAAAATTTAGGGGGGGGCTCCAAGGGTCCGGTAGCGATAGGGGAGGCTCGAGCCCCCCCCCCCCCCCGCCCCACCGCTGGATCCGCCGCTGCGTACTAAGACATGTACTCTAATATTTCTCCATAGTCATAGTCTTCGCAAATGCTGAGGCTAGAGAAAATTAAGCCAACAAGCAGGGGCGGAGCCAAGAATTAGATATAGGGGGGACAATATAGACAACAAGTAGAGTGGAACCAATGAACCATGCTGGATTTACCGATCCAATAGTCACATATCAGAGTAATATGTTTCGCAAATTACAATGCAAAGAAAATTACATCTCTATTAACTTAAACTTAGCTCTACAACTAAAACAGGGGCTAAGCCGATTAAAACAGGGTCTCTAGATGTGATGTGAGAGCAACTACTGAAGTGTATACTTATGGTTTTTGTTTACATTTTTTGATACCACAGTGAACGGTAAAGATATTGACGTGGACGGCTCATATATTTTTAGACTCGAGAAGTCATTTAAAAAAACTGCTTTAAAAACACTCTATTTATTTTGATTTTTGAAGAAATCAAAAAACAAATCCACGAGAATATGTCCATTGTATTGCCGTAGAAATTCGGCCAAAATATTTTCTTGGTTTTTAATTAAAGGTTCCTAGCATTATGTACTCCACCAGCTAGTAGTGCTTGAGTGATCTTCAATCACACCTATGACTAGCTACAACAGCTTCTAGTCAACTCACCAGCCTGCATTAATCATCCTAAGATTAAGAACACAAACATGTATATCCTACAGATCACGGTACGCACCACCTTGTAACCCGCATTTACAAAAATCAGTAGATACAAAGCTAAAACAAGAAACAAAACAAAAAGGATTTGGGCTGCATATGACTGGGCTTTAAACATACTTTACATTTGGGCTAAATTGGGAGGGACCAAACCACCAATTAAACACATGTAATTAACTACATAATGGAGGATTAGTAAAAAGTTGGGGGGTGCCGGGCCCCCTCCAGCCCCCCTTGTCTCCGCCACTGCCAACAAGTATGCTCAAGTTAGAGTAGAAACCGATGTGAAGCGCCATGCAAAGCCATAGATGAAGTTTCTGCCGTCAATGAAGAAGCTGTGGGAGCTAGGTCATCGTAGTCGACGTCATCGAGAATATATATATATATATATATATATATATATATATATATATATATATATATATATATATATATATATTATACACACACTTTAACACTGCTAGCGACAGCGCGTGGAATTCTTGATGTGGAGGTCATACACAAGAATGGAGAATTTCACACCAGCAGTGATGATTAGATGTTCAAACATTTGATATAATTGTAATCACTCAATTGTGCTTAATCAAACAACTCATCTAGTTGTATTTCCTTCAGTTGCTTAATTCATTTCTGAGATTTTTTGTAATGATTGTCGTGTGCTATATTGTACTATATGTGTGTTTTGTTTGCTTGTTTTCTGAGGGCCTGGCTAGCATTCGTAAGGCTAGCTGAAAAACAAAAAATAATTTAGCTATTAAAATAGATATCACAGACGGTTTATAACAACAAACCATCTGTGATATGTGATATATCATAGACGGTCACATATCACAGACGATTTTTGGTATTAGCCGTTCGTAATATTTCAGATATCACAGACGGTTATGATTAAGAACCCGTCTGTGATATCTGATACCGTCCGTGATATATCATATTTCACATACGGTTTGAGAACCGTCTATGATAACCACCTGTTATCACAGACACATAAATTCAGACAATTCAGGAACTGTCTGTGATGACGGTTTTGAACCTTCTGTGATGACCCTTTATGTAGCAGTATTCTCTTAGTCCGTGAGATAACTATAGCAGGTCAAGCCAGCTCTTGAGCCAGCATAAGAGGGAGGACCGCAACAGGCCACTGTATCTATTTGATGATTTTGAAGCATGTCACCTAGCAGTAGCCCTCGACGCTTGTTCATCTCGCATGATTGGCCAAAAGATGTGCACTACATCCATCGCACAACCACACCCAGCTAGGCAGCAATCGGTAGCCGGAGATTGGGAGAAATTGGCGCCACCGGCAACCCTCGCTTACCATCTCATCGTGGCGTCGCCAGGTCCCTATTGTCTCACGCCCTCACCAGTTGAAGGAAACTTAGATCCACCCGATCAATATGTATTTTGCTCTAAATTTCTCTCAATTATTCCAATTTGTGAGTTAGGATTTCAATATGATGATTGTTGATTGATTTTTGTCGAATGGTAGGGTTAAGCTTTAGTGTTTCAATTTTGATTTTTGGAATACCAACTTAGCTCGTTGCAAATTGGAGGCTAAATTATAGTATTTAACCCCAATGTCAAGTAAACCACTAGATGTATTTTTCTATTATATTATTTTTAAACTATTAAACATACAAATATCTAACTAACTTTTCAATTAATTGGTGATAATTTCATGAATGATATATGTACTTATTTACTATGTAGAGAAATAAGAATTGACAAAGATTACTAATGATGTTATGGTTTGTCGTTTTATGAACTTAGAATGTAAATACTAAAAGATAATGCATTAACTTACGTTTGAACATTCTATTGTTTTTTTATTAAAATTTTTAAGTAGTTTCATTCTCTTTCAACAAAGGCCATTGAGATCGAATAATGTATTTTTACCAAAGCCGATCAACTTTTGTCTGTGGTTTCACCCTTAGTTTCTTTAGTTTGCTGCAACTAATCAATATTATTATCAGTTTTTTTATTTTGGTAAGTATTTCGATTACTATTTCTTTATCATTATATGCTATCATCGGTTACATTGAAATATTGATGATAAAATTTACCGAACGCATTACTATTTATCACAATATTGTTTGAAAATTATGTTTGTTGTTATATATATGGTAAAATGGTGAACTCCAGTTATTTTAATTCTAGTTTCGCTCTACAAAGAAGATGGCGGCAACAAGACGTAGATGGCGACTGACAGCACGACGAGGACGACCCAGAGGGCGTAGATGAGTACGCATGAACAGCACAACATGCATGCATACTCGTGAGTATGGCCCCGTTTGGCACAGCTCAGCTTCACTAGTGAAGCTGTTTTTTTTAGATTCAGCTTCACGAGCAGCTTCACCGGTGAAGCTAAAGCTGTTTTAGAAAACTGTTTGGCAAAACAGCTTCACCAACAGCTTCATGCATGGCTGAGAGAGGTCAATTGTCCAAGATGCCCCTGTCTACCTAACTTGTTCTAACATGTGGAGTTGTATATTTGTATATGGTCATATGAATTAAAAAATAATATATTTGAATGAGTATGAATTAAAAAATTAAAATAAAAAAAAATTAAAATACGTGAACGGGAGAGAGCGGTGCGTACGCGAAAGAAAAAAGTGAACGGGATTTTTGTGAACTGAGCGGTGCGTACGCCTGAGGGAGAGAGTGGCAAATACGTGTAAATTTTTGTGAACTAGAGGGGCATTCGCTTCCTTGGAATATGGGTCTGAGGGAGAGAGCTGTGAAAAGCTACTTTTTTCAGCTTCACCTCTCCCTATTCCTTTGTGAGAGCACAAAAAAAGGAGCTTCATGGGTGAAGCTATTTGCAAAAAGGGTGTTTGGCAAAAAACAGCTCACAACAGCTCATGAAGCTGTTGGTGAAGCTGTGCCAAACAGGGCCTATATATATGCACGCACACACGTATTCTGCATGTGTGATACATGTATGCATGGACATGCATGTGCACGGTGCATGCAGTGTCTTCAGCTCGAGCAGAAGGTTGGTGAGGGAGACGGCTTCTTCGGCGGCAAACACGGGCAATCGGCTAGCAGCGGCAAGCAAACCGATGTGGAGTACGTAGGGCTTGGTCTTTTCGACTGAAGCTAGTGATTTTTGATTTTTGTTATAGTACCTAATTTTTAAATGGGGTATTTTCTCAAGACAGAACCTACAAGTTAATTGTAGTACATGTTAAAAGCCCAATATATATATCAACCAAAATTGCAAGTGAGTATCTCTCTCTTTATAATCTCTGTCGCAAACAGCTAAAATTCAAAAATTTCAGCCAAAAGCCATAAGCCGCAGCATAGAATAGTTGGGATAATTGTTCAATATATTACTTCTAGTTGATCTACTAGAGATATAGAAGAAACTATATCGAATACAAACCTGATTCTATTATGTCACTAATAGTCTTGCCATACAAACATGTATTCTAACAAATCTTCTAACATTTTTCCGACCTAAATTCCTGTTGTTGGGGGAGAGTCCCTGCGCCATCTTGGGCCCATGACCATCTCGGAGCGACAGCACTCATTGAAGGGTTTACCCCGAGCCAAGCTCTCAAGTCAGCATCGGTAAGGTTTGCAACGCCAACTTTGGCGAGGCTCGCGAGACCAACCACGGGGAGGTTGGGGCTGGCTCCCTAGTGAGATACGTATGACCAATCACGAAGGGGCCTAGGCCCTAGGGCCAACTCTAGATTGACCCCGGAGTCCTGGACGTGGCGAGGTCCACATGGAACAAATGACGTGAATGCCCCTAGGAGTAAGCTGGGCTTCTAGGGTAAATTTGTAACTTCACTCGTCTGTCTCTTTGCCCTGTAAATAAGACCCCTTGTAATAGGAGAGGAGAGATCATTTTGTAACCCTAGATACTAATATTGAATATATTTGGGTCATTTTCGTGCTTCTCCTTGAGTCTCTTCATATCCTCGGCGTCTCCCCATCCGACTGAGAGTACTTATAAGTTTATTGTCCGAATTCGTACCGATGACAGTTGACATCATCTATAAGAACTTAAGCGAGAAGCCATACCATATAGGAAGAGGAAGGCACGAGAAGTCACTGAGCGGGCCTTGGCCATCATCTGGCCGCTTGCAACCAAGCCTGGTAACGAAGCCAACAAAATGGGACCCGTTGCCACCAAACAGCCTTTCCTCGACCGAGCAGAGGCCACGCGTATCTCCTGTACTCCCGCTGCCACCAAACATCCTTCACTGTGACCAAAGAGGCAAAGCCAAGTGCGCGGGTCCCTCAAGACTCCTCATGTCCTGGTGAGCTCTCCGTTTCGTGTCCTTCCACACAGGTCCCAGTGCAGCCACCGACAGCATCCATCACAAACACGTCGCCTCGACACATCCAAGCGTAAGCGCAAACCAGTTCGAGAAACGCAAGAACAGCATGGTGCTGCCATGGGAGAGCGGACGAGCCAAAGCCCACTTGTCCCTGCGCGTCGAGAGAGCACAGATGGCCTCGCCGCCAGCGCAGTGGCCCATCCAGACCCTACCATACACGAGGGCTCCGCGGAGACGTGGACCTGCGCCATCTTCTGGCCGTCCACGCCACCGGACTGCGCCGCCTCCAGGCCTGACGCGCCATTCCAGCCGGCCCCAGCGCCAAGGTCCCCGAGACACCTCCGCGCTGAGTCCTCGGGACTCCCCCTGCTCCTTGGGCCGTCGCCTCCCGCCGAGCTCCCACCTTCCCCAAATCCTCAAGCTCCTCCAGCTCTCTAGGCGGCTCGATACTTGGCTCCTACGCGGGCGCTCCACGGGTGACCCCCGAGCTCGCCTCTGAGCTCACCCGGACTCCTGACGGGGCCACCTCTGCCCTGCCTGTAGAAACCAAAAATTGATTTCGGCTTGAAAAACGACGCCCGAGACCAAGCGCGACTTCAGATCGAACAGCAGCGGGGCGCGAGTCGCGACAGCCTCTTCGTCGTCAGCACCCGAGGAGCCGTCTTCGCTGAACACGGACGAGGATAGCACTCTATTCTGTGTTTCCTCCCGCCTGAAAGTGGAGACTTTGTGTGAAGCACAATCACAGCACGCATACGATGGAAGAAGATGAAGTCCGCATGTATTGCAACTCCATAACCTTTTATGATTTCAACAACTATTTATACATCACACTAGACGTCAGTTACGCCCAGTCAGTTGTCCAGCCGCAGCAGTGAAACATCGCGTTGCCTAACCCTTCGTGGAAACTCTGCAGCGTTTCTGCAACCCACGCGTACATACGTATGAACAGTAACTGTATACATAAACAGTACCATGCAGTGAAACAGTGCGACTCTGCACGGGATTAAGTCCATCACTGCCAACCGTTCAACCACACCCCACTCCGCCGTCTTCGACTAGACCCGACTCCTCTATCGCCGACTAATCTGTAGGAGAGCTAGTGTTGGAACTAATCTTGCTGATGGTAGTGGTCATGTTGAGTACTCATGTGTTTAAAAACTGTGTAGTCGTGTGTTGAATACTTTGAGTACTGTATAGTTATGTGTCGAGTACTCGTATGTTTGAGTACTGTATAGTCGTGTGTCGATTATATTACTTGTGTGTTTGAGGATGTGTAGAAGTCGGAGACTCTCGAGTACTGTACCAGACGGACACTCTGGACTTGGAGACTCCGGAGTATTGTAGAAGTCGGAGACCTTGGAGTCGGAAAGCATTCGGAGACCCTGGAGTCGTAGATACAGTGAACCAGTCGTAGTTACAGTGAACCGATCGTAAGATACAGTGAATTGGTCGGTAGTCGTAAGCTACAGTCAGTATTCGGAGCTACAGTAACTATTCGGTAATTGGAGCTATAGTACCTGGTCGGTACTCAGAAGACCTGTGTGGTCAAAGACCGATAATATCGGCTCTGTGTGAGCGGTGTGACTGAAGTTTCGGCGAGGCGACATGGTCGAAGTATTCGTAAGTTGAGTAGCAGCCATGGTCAAAGAGCCGTGGTCAAGACGCTGTGGTCAAATAGTTGTGGTCAAGGCACTATGATCGTAAGTCGTGGCTGGGCATCCGAGCAATGGTTGTAACTTGAGTCAATGAGTTGGCCAAGTCGTGCGGATCGTGGAGAAGATCCCAGACAGTAGCATGAGAATAGGTCATAGTTGTTAGCTAGTGGACTTAGTGGATGCGTGGAGTACAGGCATGTGTGCGCGAGGCTTATTTAAGCCATGTACTTCTTGTTAAGCAATTTGAGAAGCGAGTGAATAACAGAGAAATAAGAAAAGATGAGCGTTGCCACAAAAGAAGTCTCTCCTATGTTTAGTTGTTCTCCCTACTCGTGAGTGTGTGTCGTTATAAGGAAGAAAGCATGTGTGCATTTTCTCCTAGAGAGTAGTGATCAGAGCTGATGAGTTTAAGCTCCACAATTTTAATAGTGCAAATCCCTTTTTTACTTGACTAACAAGATAATTTCTAAGGGTTTTTTCATAGGGCATGATTAGCACTTCCTGAGACTAGCCGAAAAATAGGGGTATTTTTGTACTATCATAGACGGTTCCATAATAGAATTGTCTGTGATATAAACCACATCACAGACGGTTCCATAATAGAACCATCTACGATGTTGGTATCACAGACAATGCCAACATCGCAGATGGTTCTATTATGGAACCGTCTGTGATGTGGTTTATATAACAGATGGTTATATTATGAAACCGTCTGTGATAATACAAAAATGCCCCCTATTTTTTGGCTAGCTTCAGGAAGTGCTAGCCATACCCTATGAAAAAGCAAGTATATACAATCACTGATGTAGTAATAAAGACAACACCTCTACATCTCTTGAAATACTAGCATGTAGTTAATTGGTATCCCTCTTATAACTTGTTGAGTATAGTTGTACTTATACTTGCTAAACCATTAATAGAAGAGCCTTGGGAAGAAAATGAAGAACCCTTCGTGGAAGACTTCAAGGGCTCCTTTGGAGTATATAATCTCTGATTTTCGGTCTCGTCCTTGCTCAAGCATGCCTATGGTTTTCCTTTTGTGATGTAATATAATTGGGCTTAGATGCTCACTGTGTAAAACCTGGTTGTTATGCTATAATTCTATATAATAAAGTTTGGATCTTATGAATAAACTTGTGTTAGTATGATGCACACATGTTTACAGTACTTCGTAGTTGAACATCCTGGACTGTTGTGGGATTTCTAACGGTCTAGAAATAGGGGTGTTACAATGGTCATCGAAGACCTCTTAATTGGCCTCACCAATTTGTGCACGCCGGTGAGATTTGCTTGTTGCTTCACATCGTTCCAAGAAAGGAGATATGAGGTGGGGGAGCGGAGGGGATGACTTGGCCGGCCACCCCCAAACATTAGGAGTTAATTCCCTATCCAAGGGAAAAATGGTCTTTGCACAGCCCAGTGACATGTTGAATGACGAAAATTGATCGAAAATGGTGAATAAGGGTAAGGTTTGAAAAGAAGGAAGAGCGTTCATTTTGCAGTGACATTTTAGGGATCTGAAAAATTTTGCAGCGACATAAATTTTTTTTCTATATAGTTCAACTCCACTTAGGTGAGTTATTTTTATGGATTTGGTAGGATTTGATCATGTACATATTTAGTACATGATCAGCGTAACATGAAACTATTAGGACATATACAATAGTGTGATGTCGGCTGTTTGTAAGTTTTACCGTGTGGGATTTTGCTAACATATGAAGGAGAGACGGAGGAGAGAGAGAACTATTGTCTCTTGATGAAGAGATAACCCAAGTCCATGAAACAAGAATATATAGGTAACATAAAACACTATTGTATAAATTATTGTCTATACAAACACCTTTTTATGCAAAAATTAAAAGATTGTAACATTCTATAGACACAACTTAAGAGATGACCCAATGTAGAAGTTGTCTTCTCTAGATGACATGTGGTGATATATGGATAGCGGTCGTCTCTACAATTATACAAGTTCAGACAAAAGGTACTGCATGCTCGTTACTACTAGCTTCATATATTCGATAGATATCAAAAGCCATGTGCAAAAAGCAAGTTGTACCATAATTAAATAATATACTCTAAGTAAAGTTAATATGTAACCTCTAGCCCAGATTAATTGATTAAACTAAAAAAATCATATCCACTAGACATAAGTTAGCTTACATTTCAAGCACGCATTCGGAGATGCTCCCTAGCTAGGACCACACTTTCCTTTATTGTTAATTTGGGCGGTTCTCTCTCCTTTAGGGTATTCAGAGTGTATGAAAATAGGGGGTCATAAGCCACCTTAAGGTCAACCTTATACATTACAAGATTGACCTTAAGCAGCCATAAGCAAAAAAGGCTTAAGGCCGGTCCTCAAGCTAAAATACAATTTTCTTTTAATCATGTTGTTCTCTCTCCCCCCACCAGCCAACTACCAACATTAAAATACAATTTTTTTACTGCCAAGTGGGACCCTGTTACAGCCGAGTGGTGGCCTCAAACATAATGAGTCGGTCTTAACAATTAGGTGGGACCACCTTAAAGCCCATTACGATATATACACTCCTGATGTCCTTACTAGCATTCGATCATCATGCAAATCCTAAGTACTGATCCAAGATTCTAAGTAGGTGCTGTACAGTTAGCTAGGAAGCAAACCAAATCAGAGAGGCAAGCAAATTAAATTTCTTGTTTCATCTTTCCATGATGGTCTAGCAGGGTTAGTTACTATTAGAGCTAGATGTTTTGGTAAGATTTGGTGACATGCATGGAAATTGTCTTTATTTGTGTGCGTTTTTTTGAAGAAAAAAAGGCCCAGCAAAGAGTATTTATATGCAAGCCGTCTTTATATTTTGTTCACCTTTGATAAAACCAAATTTTAGATTTTCGCTAATTATGGTGCATCCATAGTTACACTCAGCTAGTAGTGCAACTATTGGTTGCAATTAATCATATCTACATATATATAGATATCAATAATATATATATATATATATATACCTTTTAAATTATATTGACCAGGTAACCTACTAGCTACATACCGAAAGTGCGTATACATATATAGAGCTTCTATGTCTGTTATTTAGCAAAACAATACTGCAAATTAATCAGTACATTAGCATAAAAAGTTCATCTTTGTCATGAAATGATTAAAAGGCCATATCACAAATTAAAATATCGTAGTCTTCCAACCTTAGATGTACCGTTCCCAACTTTTACTTTATAATCATAGTGTAGCCTATTCAATCTCTCCCCAATTAAGCTACATTCTATATATGCCAAGGTTAACGTGTGAACATACTTGAGTTGTTGTCGCTGCCTCCCGATACACTAGTACTGAAAGAACACACATTCGATCGGAGCTATTTCTAAAGGAAATCTATGGAGGTGTCGACTGATAACCTTCCATTTCTGTTACTTTTTTTTTTGTCTTCTTTGAACAAGGACGACGACTACTCAGGGGCGGAGCCTAATGGGCCGGAGGGGGTTCCCAGGAACCCGAGTCTAAAAAAATTAGTTATTATTAGTAAGCATTCACCCTTTGTGCACCCCCTTGACCCAATATGGTGTACCCCTAGCCAACAAAATTTGTTCAGCTTTGTCCAGCCCATTCTCCCACCGTCACGCGTGGCCCGCTGCGGCACGGAAAGTAATCGAAGGGTCGAGCACTCGAGCAGTTTCACGGTGTTGGCGTCTTGGCGACGATCCAACTTCTTCTCAAATCTTAATTCTCATCTTGTTCTGTTGTTCATCGCTGGAGCCTGGAGACTGGACTCTGGAGTGCTGCCGTGAGCCTGGAGATTGCGGGCGCCTGCGTGAGCCTGGAGACTGCGAGACTCATTTCCGCCGATTGAGACAAAAAGGAGTAAAGGACAGCGGAAGTAGGCCACCGATCGGAGTGGCAGAAGAAGGATTCAAGGTGTGTAAATATACATGCATGTTTTTTTGTCTTAGTTAATTAAATTAAATCACTTATTTATATGTTTAAAGAAATAACTCTTAAATTAGAATGATAACTTATATATTATTTGATTATAATCTTATTGTTGGTGTTCTTTTCTTGATTGTGGCTTTAGGATTGATGTTTTGAATTGAAATGCTAAGTTGCCATATAGTATCGTTCTATCAATGAAGTATTGGTATAAAAAGCTATCTACAAATGTTATTATTTAGTATTATTTTGCTTGAAAATTCTATATGCCTATATAGATATGGTGAAGTGGTGCACCCCCCTCCGTTTTGCTCTAGCTCCGCCACTGCGACTACTATGTGGACAATTTACGATTCATGAGGGTCCCTTCGCAGTTATATTTTGTAGTTTAGACAAAGCGCAGTTCATACCAGTCGTCTTTGCCTCTTATGTGCAACAAGGTGGTGTTTATTTAGGCTTAAAAGCGCAAGCTTATGACTTTTTGGTACTGTAACGACTGAAAATGCATTATAACCGCTGGTAATTTTTAGCGTAATTAAATTTTAAAAAATAAAGAATTATATCATCGTGGTTAATATAAAGAAATAAGATAAAAAAGAAAAGACAAAAAAGCTAAAAAAATTTTAAAAAAATACAAGCAAAAACTAAATTAAAAAGTTCGTTCCGGTCAAGAGGCGTTGTTATCCCCCTTTTGTACTTTTCAGTTTTCACCAGGCTAAGCTACACGGCCGGCCTGCGACTGGCTGTGAGCTTACAAGAGTGTCCATTCATGTCGGACTGACCAGTTGATGTAACTTACTAATTGGCATGCTCGGTCACAGCCTCAAACCACGGTCCTTCCTAAGGTGTATCTGACCTTGCACTTTGTGCATGCTTTATTTGACTCTAGGTTTAAATTTTTTTTATCTAGCTTTAAAGTTCCTTGGTTACAATTTAGCACATGCATATGCGTAAAAAAACATGAAGGGAAAAGTTTTCCTAGAAGAACTTATGCAAGATTTTGCAGTGGTATTAATGGGCCAAATTTACCTCAGATGTTTCGACTCCTTAGTTTCGATCGGCCCATCACCAACGCCCGGCCCAGACATTGCTTTGCTGGCACCTATCCCGGCCGTCCAGAAGGATTTTCTGTCGAGTTTGATTGATACTTTTACGGACAAACTTGAGTAGAGAAGAGCGTAAGCCATTGCAATCTCACAAGATCATCACCTAATATAAGTATATATAATTACTTCTGTAACCCATATCTGCTGCAAATTAAATAGCCTGTCAATTGCTGTTGGTTCTGAATAAATAACATTTGAAGGCGCCACAACAAGTATGTTTACACTTCTATCTCCCCCATGAACCTTCACTTCTAGACTTCTGGTATGTGTTGCTTACACGTACGGATAGAGAACTAGAGATAGACTCCTCCATGGTGGTGAGGGCATGCATGGCAGTACTGGTCGCGTAGCACTGACAGCCTAGCTAGTATGCATCTCATATGCACATACGTACGTACGGATTAATTGTTAGCTCATCATTCGATCTATTATCTATGGAATCTATCTGTTTTGTAACAGTACGACGACGTGCTGTCCAATGTCCATACGACCATGTGTTTCTACTTTCTACCCCTATATATACACCAAATTAAGCAACTCAACGCAAGATTGCACGGTGCAGTTGCAAACCTAGTTTTCATATACAGTGAGTTCTGCATTCCTGTGTATCTCCATGGCGTCGTCTCAGCGTCTTCTGCTTGCAGCCATCGTCGCGCTCGCCGTCATATCTCATGCTTCCGCCGCAGACGCCAGCCCTCCTCAGGACTTCTGCGTCGCCGACTTGGAATCAGATGGTACGTACGTATGGGTCTGACTGACATACCCTGCAATTAATCCAGCGATCCCGGGGCTCAACACGCTCGGCATCTCCTTGGTGCGGCTCGGCTTCGCGTCGCGCTGCCTCAACCCGCCGCGCACATCCACCCGCGCGCCACCGAGGTGCTCCACGTCCTCCAGGGCTCGCTCGTCGTCGGCTTCGTGTCGTCCAGCCCGGACAACAAGCTCTTCATCAAGACCCTCCGCTCCGGCGACGTCTTCGTCTTCCCCGCTGGGCTCGTCCACTTCCAGCTCGCCGGCGAGAGCGGGGTCTTGGCGATCTCCGCGTTCAGCAGCCAGAACCCCGGGCTGGTCGCCGTGGGGGACGCCGCGTTCGGCTCGAAGCCGTCGATTCCCGACGAGGCGCTGATGAAGACGTTCGGGGTGGACAAGGACACCGTCGACCAGCTCAAGGCCCACTTCAACTAGATCGAGCCATGTACTTCCATGTTCAAGCTAGTGTAACATGCAAGAATGTCTATATAGCTAGGAGTACTGTCTTAGTGTGTTTAATTGGTGAGCCTGTGAAGAACCGAGTCGCTGCGTGTGAGCCATGTATTTGGTCCTTCTGATAATAACAAATCAGTAAATGCGTCTAGAGATGTACATGCTCCACTTTCTTCCTAGTTTCATGATAAAAAAGGAGAATATTTACAAATAGACAAAATGTAAATAAGAGAACTCTCAATATCCATCCTTCAATCACATAACCCACTTTTTACCTTGAAGCAGTCACTATTCGCCACACCAAATGTCTTAGCATCAAACCCTGAATCTTCAAGGAGTACAACAAGTAAACAACATAGGTGAAGGCAGATGCCAACTTGAATGATTTTCAGATGTGTTGCAAGTCAGCAAAGTAAAATTATCGAACAATAGGCGAGATTCTTAATGGTTTCTGTACATCTATAATCAATGGATCCTTTTATTCATCTAGGCAATGAACAGTTATTTAGATAGCAGCTAATTGACTTCGTGCGGTCCAAGAACCCAAAAGATTACATGTTTACTTCTTATCCTTTTTGTTTATCTATAACATAATGTCCATTACAGTACACGGTATCAGCATACATTAACCCACCATACAAAATATTCAACTTGCAGGTCTCTAATTCTGAATTTGAGACAAGCGATAGCCAAGCAAAAAGTTCTATTCAGCTGACCATCCACAAAAGCTCGAATCTTATCTGAAGCAAATAGTTCACCAACAGTAAAATTCAAGTCCATTCTATAAAGCACAACTACCCTGGTTATAACCTTTTTAGGATTTCACAAAATAACAGATGATTAAAATCAGAATTTCAATAAGACCAACTAAGTTGTCATGATCTTGATTGACACCTGGTCTCTAACAGATGATTATCTGTGTGAACAGATCTTGATTTGGGAGAAATTGACACCTGGGTCAAGCTCGTTTATGAGAAGACTCCATCGCTTGAGGTGGAGGCTCCTTGTATTCTGGTGGGTGTATCCACCGAAGAGAGAGAAAAATGCCTAAAGGTAATCGGAGAATTGATTTCGTCTTTAGGACTGTGTAGTCATAAAAGATGACAAAATAGTATTCTTCTTTCTGGTAGAATGTACGCATGAATAACTGTCAAGACGACCAAGGGGTCGAACTGATGGTTATCAAATGGGAGACAAAGAAAGCCAAGGGTCCTCCAACCAAGAGACGTCAGCTAACAAAAACCGCTGACAAGAAAAGGGGAGCACAAGTACTGCTGTCCCTGTCAAGCAATTCTTTGCGGATGTAGGTATCACAAGATCAAGATACCCTTCTATTACGATACTGAAACCCACTCAGTAGGCGCTTCTCGAGGCTATATCAAATAACTTGAAAAGGAAAATTGGAAAGGTTTTGTATCCTTTGTGAAGGAGACTGCTACAACAGCAGAACCTATGATCGAGAAGCAGACCACCCTTCAGGTGGTCGAAACGAGTTTCGACTACCAGGAGGGACAAGAGGGACAAGGAGTAGTAACTCTTGCTCAAGACTTTTGACCTAATGTGGTTGAAGATGTTCTCATTCGACTAGACATGGTCAAAGAGAAGAAATCGAAGAAACTAATCTCCAAAAAAGTTTCTTATATATTCAAGATAAAGGGTGTGAATGCAAGGTATGAAAAACATAAGCTTAAACATAGTATTTTACCTCTGTCTTCTTTAATACCAACTTACTTTTCATGATTGTAGCTCGGCTCCTTCACTGCTCAAGGATGCTTCTACTAAGAAGCCCCCTGTGGCTTTACCCGCGTTTGAAGATGCGAAGGAGAAGGTGGTCGAAAATACGACCATCACAACACCATCACAACAAACGAGGTTGTTGCCGAAGCTGCAAAGACTACGACCATGAAAGTGGTTGTAGCAACGGAAATTGAAGTGGTTAAAGTCGGGGTAGAAATACTTGGTCAAAAAATTGGAAGCCCTTCTGATCGCTACAACAAGGAGGAAAACATCGAGGATGCTCCACTTTGCTCTCAAGAAGGTACAACCGGAGAAGGATAAGAAAAAGAACAACCTAACTTCTTCTCGGCATTCTTTAATCCTGTGTTTGTAGTGGGATCTTCTGCTGATCGAGTTCTAAGCCGAGTTCCACACCCAAAAGATCTTCTCAACAAGGGGAATATTTTCAATGATGAACATCTCGAAAAGATGTGGTGGAACAATGTTGATGAGCTCAATCAACTCGAAGACTCCGAGTGAGTACTTGCGAAGTTTGTTCATGGGAGCATGAACGTACATATCAAATACTTAGACATTCTTACTTGGTCTCTATAATTTTTACTTTTCATCCAAATAATACTAAGCAATATCATAATCAATAAATAAGTTAGTCTCATGATTGCATTTATCATTAATCACATTCAAATGAGATTATGCAATATCATAATTAACAAACAAGTTAGTATCATAATAGTATTTGTCATTATCACCAAAACCAACTTAATGAAGCTTGAATTTACAGGGAACGAGCAGTGGAGAAAATGAGGGAGAGATGTATGTGTTAGATGGGAGCAAAAGGAATGGAATGCATGATGTGCCCGTGTCGCTCTGGCTTATCCCCAGAGCGAGACGGGAACGAGAGGAGTGGGAAGCAGCTTCGAAAAGCTAAGTATTTATATTGTTTTTGGTTTATATAAACATAAGCTAGAAATAGAATACAATGGGGTTATGGGTTTTTTTCTATCAATGGGCGCTTTCTCTTCACCACCCATAAGGTTCATAATTACCCCTTACTACAGGGCGTTTCCACTATGATCGAAAATCCTGTATTTTTCATATCCATACTATCGAGTCCTTAGGTTTCTAAAATAGTGTAGTGGAAAAAGAAGTGCTTCGAATTATTGCTATTTGACTCGGACTTGTTCTGAAAAAGTCGAGGTATTTCGAATTATTTGTTGACACGAACAAAATAAGGGAAAACCTCTGGAAGAATTTTCATATTAATCTTGGACATATAAGAATTCTAAATTAAATCTCTTTAGAAATAAGATCTTTTGTCTTGAATAGGGCCCATGACTGGAGGAAGTATTTCGTTTGTCAGTTGGTACCTGAATGCAACCAAAAACCGAAAGGAGACGCGTCTATTCGGTCAGATTAGGATGAACTCTTGTTGCCTACAGTGCAAAACATGAAACTACCAGGTTAATAGTAGTAGTTGATTAATCAATTGCCAAGTGAAAGCACGTGCGTGCTTTGTCCACATGGATCCATCCAGCAACTAGATTCCAAAGAGCTATTTCATCTTATTATGCCACTGATCTGACCAATCAAACTGGATCATGTTGTCTACATATTTATCCTGTAAAAAATCACATGTAATAGGGCTAATTCAAGAACAGTGATAGATCTAGTGGTATACTACAATCAACCTTAACCGTATTCAGGGTTGTTACCGAGCCAAACTCGAGCGAGCACATCTAGGCTTGGATGAGGCTCAAATTAAACTACCCTGTTCGGGTTTGAGATGGATCGATCGAAGCTCGAACTATCTTAAGTTTTAACTCGGTTGAGCTGGATAATGGTTCAAGCTTAAATTTTAGTTCAGCTCAAGTCGAGTTCGAATAGCTCATTGAAATTTAGGCCTTTTACCACCCAGTGCGCAAACGCAGCGATAAGACGTAGTGCCACGAGGTTTAGTTCAGTTTGCCCATGCACGTTTGGAAGAATCCAATGCGAAATCCACAGGGGACATTTGGATCTTGTGATCCTTGTCTTGCCGCTTTATTTTCTTTTCTTATCTCTCTCTCTCTTGTTCTTTTTCTTTGGGCTTTCCGTCCTGTTGCAATTGATGAGAAAAAAAAACTGGGCTTGTTGTTATTATGGGACAGTAGCAGGTGGCCCAATTATGCGCATGCCTGTGTTGGCTCCTTCTCCGGTCATGATATAAGGCGAGTTGTTCTCCTATGCTTCATGACTTTATAGTTTATGATGTAATAATTAATTTTTAAATAATATGTTTTTTTAAGACGAGGTCAACAAGAAGATTATAGTAAAAAAGTATGCTGAGTTCAGTGTACTGACTAAAATCACATGCGACTACTTTCCTCTGCGTACTGTCTCTCACGAACAGCCAAAATTCAAAATGTTAAACCATAAATAATAAACCACAGTCCAAAAAAACCTAAATTCTATCGACGGCTAGAGGTCCAATACAAAGTGTTGTGGCTTTTGACCAAAATGATACTGTGGCGATGGTTAATTTTTTTGTGAGGTATTCAATTAAATAAAAATAAATAGAAAAAAGTAAAAAATATTATTGTATCTCCACAGATAGTGCAAAGGAAAAAGGAAAAAGACATCTTAAAAAAACTATCGTATTTTAAATAGTTTTTAGCTTTTTAAAGACAGAAACTAGAAGCCATCACTATTTAATACGGGGCTATATAATTGCTCCGACGACAACTCGTCGGTTGCCGGTTAATGTACTCACGGCCCCCATTTCTCTTGGCTTCTTCCTCACTTCCATTACTCCCCCCCCCCCCCCCCCCCCCTCCCCCACCCACCTAATTTACCTGCCTATTTCTGTTGTTTCAGTTTGATGCCTGTGAATTTCCCAGCAATTTCCTGGCAGAATCATGTGAGTTTCCAGTAAAATTAGACTATACTTTTATTAAAAGAATAACTAAACTATGATGAATTCCTCGGACTCAAGACATGCTTCACACACTCCACGGTCCGCACACACCAACGCAAGACCACCCACCTACGATGGCCAGCTACGGCGTGTATGAACGCCCAAAAAAAACCTGCAAGTCATTCTGCTATGCCGAGTTGCAAACTACTGTGGTATGAACCTGAATATATGCACTTTATCCTGTGTCTTTTGTGTGTGTACGTGCACATAGATTTATTCAAGTGATAAGGTTAAGAAACTACTTAAGCTTAAGTCAACCAATTAAGGGCATGTTCTTTTTGGCTGCGACTTATAGCTTTTGGTTGAAATTTTTGAATTTTTGCTATTTACGGTACAGATTACGGAGAGATCGATACTCACTTGAGATTTTGGCTGGTACAGTTGTTGGGTTTTTAACGTGTACTACGTTTAATTTGTAGAGCCCATCTTAATAAAATACTCCGTTTGAAAGTTAGGTACTATAATGGCTACGAAAAATCGGCTGACTTGTTGCCTGCCGAACAGACCCTAAGACATCCCAGCATAGTCTTTTGAGACGCTGCACGCTTCTCCGGTTCTCCCCTCCCCATTTTTCTTCCTGCAACGTCGTTAGTCGGAATGCCACATTGACTTCTGCATAAACTTCATGAAAAAAAAGGCAGGGAGATCGACGACAAGATCTGGTAATCGCGCTCGTGAATAAAATGGGGGCCTAGCCGGAGTCACAGTCACCTCCATGTCGCATCGTTCATACCATCATCCGCTCTTTCTTTCCATCAATCAAAAGGAGAAGAAAAAAAACGTAGTTGGAAAGGAGAAATAAAGGAGGGAGGAAAACGACCTCTGACCTCCATTGTTTATGCAGAAAAAGATGCAGCATCTCAACCATAAAACAAAATCTTTAAGTGCCCCGCTAACACTAACAGCTAGCTAGCAAGCTTAACACCAATTAGCTCACTGGACATGTTTAGTTTAGAGAGAGAGAGAGAGCGCATGTGGACTACAGTGAAATGAAGTGCTACCTGCTTTCCTTCCACTGACAAGTAACAATTAATTGGCCTGTTCTTTTCGATCGAAGCTAGCGGTTTTTGATTTTTGCTATAGCATCTAACTTTCAAATAGGGTATTTTTTCAAGATGGGGTCTACAAGTTATTTGTAGTACACGTTAAAAGCCTAACATCTGTATTAATCAAAATCGCAAGCGAGTATCTATCTCTCTGTAATCTCTGTTGTAAACAGCTAAAATTCAAAAATTTCAGCCAAAACTCATAAGCCGCAGCCGAACCAAACAGGCCTATCAATAACAAGTGCATCTAGGCCCTCCATAGGTTGGGCAATTGCCGCCATCCTCCTTCGGAAGAAGACTATTGGATGCTTGACGCGCAGCCTTAAGGTAGGAATGGAGGAATTCCACGCAATTCTGAAAGAACGATTCTATTTGATACAAAATTTCTATGAAACTCCTTGCTTTGGCATTTGGTTTTGCATGAAAATCATGCATGTCCAACTAGCTCTTGACAGTCAATTTACAAATCGGATGTTTGTTTTACTGGACAACAGTGGAAGCAAATCATTCGCTAATGTACGGGAAAGTAGGAAAAAAATCCTGCTATTAACAGTAGAGCATTAGCTAGGTATAATCTGAAGCAAAGGAGTTCAATCACACAGCTCCCAAGGGTGCAATTGCTGGAGTATTTTGTGGCTGTTCTTCACTAGTTATTCTAAGAGAAGAAAAGGACGAGTTGTTGAAGTTTCAAAACTCCTAAGCAAGTGGGGTGATAGACTGCAGAAGATATCCTATGGTATGTCGGCAATAGACTATCCACCAAATGTTGCTCTTCACACTACATTGATTGATAAATGGGTTATGCGTCGTTTTCTGGGGCCAAATGACGATTAATCGTTTTCTGAATGTGATAGGATAAGCCTTTTATGTTGTGAGCTTGGGATGTTTGGCATCAAAGAAAATAGACCTGTCCACACGAGCGCTGCAAAAAACAATTACATAAAGATACCCTCTTTGGATCCTTTGGAGAAAAGGGCTAACATTTGACTTCATCTAGATTCTAGACACTAAATTGATTGATAAATGGGTTATGCATCGTTTCCTGGGGCCAAATGACGATTAATCGTTTTCTGAATGTGATAGTATAAGCCTTTTACGTTGTGAGCTTGGGATGTTTTGCATAAAAGAAATAGACCTGTCCACACAAGCGTTGCACATAACAATTACATAAAAATACCCTCTCTGATCCTTTGGACAAAAAGGGTTAACATTTGACTTCATCTAGCTTTGTCATATCATTTTCTTCTTCGTTCTTTTTTGTATAATGTTTTATAGGGGTATTTGGTTTGGTGGCCATCTGTGCTGGTGCCTTCATCTACTTCATATCCCTCCAGTTTTTGGGCTACGATTGATACCTTTTAGCTACAGCTAATAGATTTAGTTTGCTCTTTTCAAGACGGTAGCGGACGATGAAAACGTCAACATAGACGGTGCATATGGTTTTGAACTCAGAAAACCGTTTGAAGAATCTGCTTTTAAAATCTCTCCCTTTTATTTTGACTTTCGAAGGAACCTAAAGTTCAAATGAACAAAACATTGTCTTCCCTGCAACTCACATTATGTCACTGTTGTCACTCGTTTTGCACTCGTCGCTGCTAAAACCTAACTTGCTCATCTCGGGTCCACACCGTAAACCTAACTCGATCTTTAGGGTCTTTGTTAGTCATCCTCCATCATCGCTCATTGGCAAACCTATAGTTGGTGACATAGTCAACCTATTGTCGACTAACCTTTGGCTCTGTTTTTTGAACTACGGCTGATGGTTTTTTGCTACGGCTGATGAGTTTTGTCTGTATTTTTTGATACGGTAGCGGACAACAGAGATGTCAACATACACGTTGCACAAAATTTTGTGCTCAGAAAAGCTATTTGAAGAATCCAATCAAAAAACCATTTTATTTAGTTTCAAAGAAACCAAAAGATGAAACGAACATAACATTTTTTTGCATCAAATGAGAAGACACGTCCTACAGTGCACGTATTTCAAGGCACGATCAACACAGTGGCGTACACTAGGATCCTTTACAAAGGGTGCCCCATGATAGAGCTATAAATGAGCCGAGCTCGAGCAAGCCTGATCTTTTAGACTCGAGCTCGAGTTGAGGCTCGAGTCGAGCTCGAGTTGATATCCGAGTCTAGACCTGAGCTCGATCTTGGTTTGGCTTAAGCTCAAGTAGGCTCAACCTCAGCTCGTTAAAGCTCGATAATAATTAAAATAATTTATTGTGCATTAAGTTTTAACAATAAAAAAAGTTCGAGTTCGAACTCGGCTCGGATAAGCTCAATAACAGCCAAAATAATTCAAATATACACTAATTTTCAACAATAAGAAAAGTTTGAGTTCAAATTCGATTCAGGTAAGCTTGGTAAAAGTTAATATGTATCACTATTTAAGCTCGAATCGAGACTCGCGAACTATTCGAACTTAGAACGGTGAAGCTCATGAGCTTAAGATCAAGCTCGAGTTTGGCTCGTTTAAAGTTCGAGCCGAGCTTGAATCGAGCGTAGAACAAGCCGAGTTCGAGTAACTCGTGAGATTCAAGCTTTTTCTTACAGCCATACGCCATAATAGTTTTTCACTGTTTCACATAAAATTGATCAATTTTTTTTGTGTAATTTGAATTTACTTGGGGGGGGGGCTCCTCTAGAGTGACCTCTACAACTCCTTTTTTTTAAAGATTGCAAAAAAAAAAACTCAAAATGCGCACCGGGGGTTTGGGGTGCGCGAGGAAAGCAAAGCCATTAATACTCTACGGGGAAAAGAATGAGAAAAGGGAACCCCAAATAAAAAAGACTTGCCTTTTTCTATTCCAATTCTCTCCCCCCATCTCTTCTTCTCCACAGTCGACACTGTTCATCTCCTCTCCCCATCTCTTCGATCCCCAAATCCCAAATTGACCAACCAAATCCCTACGCCACATGGAGTGGACGGCCCCGAAGCCCACCTCCCCTTGCTCGCCTCCCCTCCTCTGGGACTGGGGCGACGCCGACGTGCCTGGCTCCTCCGGCGAGGCGGCGGGGAGGCGCGGGAAGGAGAAGCGGGCCAAGGGGGAGGAGGGCGGCGGCGGCGGAGGGGAGGTGAGGTGCCAGGTAGAGGGATGCGGGGTGGAACTGGGCTCCGCGAAGGAGTACCACCGGAAGCACCGCGTCTGCGAGGCCCACACCAAGTGCCCCCGCGTCGTCGTCGCTGGCCTGGAGCGCCGCTTCTGTCAGCAGTGCAGCCGGTGGGTGTGCTTGAGGCGCCAAGATTGGTCGCTGGAGTCGTGTTCTTGCCTCTGGTTGCTCGCCGGAGCTGTACTTTTTTCTTGCCTTCGATTGCTCTAGCTGTTCTCCGCAAAGCTGCTAGCTCGCGCCTTTCTGCGGTTGCTTTGCGCGAGTTTGCGTCCTTCTTTCTTGGAATTCTGGAAGCGCAGAGCTGCAACTAGCTTGTGTCTTTCCGCGATTACTTTGTGCAAATTTCTGCCCTTTCTTAGACCAGGATGCATCTAGCTATGCTATAATTGCGTGATTAGTTAGTTGATTAACCCGTGCAAGCTTGTGTTTTTATGTGCTTCTCGTTAGTGGTCTGTGAAAAAGTTTGGTGCTTTAGTTTTGTGGCTACCTTGTGCGAGTACGGCATGTAAGACTGCGCGAGTGATTGGTTTTTCGTACGGTCTTGTTTCCCGATTTGGGAAGCAAAGATGCCTTTTTTTCCACGATTAGTACTGTGTACTTGTGGAGAATCGTACTGCATGGATAAATGGCTGTGCAATGCGTGTTTCCAGTTTTGGTGTGGCTCTTGTCCTGTGTATGACTATTTTTGGGATAATTTTCTGTTTTGCTGTGACTACTGTGATTCAATTACTGTGTGGAGGCTTCCCTTCTATGTACACTTTTAGATGGTAATTAACCTACACAAGTAGCGTGTGTGTTTTGCTGATTGCTTGGGTTTTTGGTGATCAAGGTTCCATGCTCTGTCGGAGTTTGACCAGAAGAAGAGGAGCTGCAGGAGGCGACTGTCTGATCACAATGCTCGTCGACGGAAGCCGCAGCCGGATGTGTTTTCCTTTGCGTCGGCAAGGCTGCCATCATCATTGTTATTTGGTAATTTATTCGCATCTTAAGTGGGTAATTATGAAATATTTACATTTCCTTGCTCGATACATGGCGTGAGATTACTGTTCTTTATGCTTGGTTGTAAGCTTTGATAATATCATGATTAGTCAGTCATTGTATCAGATGTTGGAACGTCAGTTATATTCTTGTGTACCTTCTTACCTCTTTTATCAAATTAAATATTTTTCTTCACCCTAAATTTAAATGCCATTGCCCATTGCAGATGATAGCCAACAAATAAGTTTTGTCTGGAACAAAGCTCAACTTAGCCATGTAAGGCCTTTCGCATGTTCTCCATGGGACAGCCCATCTGACTTCAAGTTCCCCCATGTGAAGGAAATAAGAGAAATATCAACTAAAGTTGGGGCAACCAATGGACAAGTTCATTTGGATAAATCTCATCTATCCAATGCTATGCCAACACTGAGTCATGACATAGATGAGCTGTTACCAATGAAAGGTATGGTTTCCCAAACATTTTGTAGCTACTGAGAAAATGTATACATCAAGGAAGAAGCTGGATATCTGCTTTCTTAGGTGCTTCAGCACATTTATTTACAACAAAGTGTTAAATCTTTGATATATTTCAAATTTATAGTGTTCCAGATGCCAAACTCTGGGTTCTCTGTTTTGGAAAGTTGGAACCTTATAGCATTGTTGAAAAATGTTATTTCAGTTTTCCCCCCCAAAAACAGTGAGGAAGATTTTGTTTAGCCTTCAGTCATCTGTTAATTCTTGGACATATAGTGATCTTATTGTTACAGGCTTACTTTGAAGTCCTTTTGTTCGCAGATCTTTATAGTTTCCCAACGGGATTTAGCTTATCCTTACTAGAATTTTAGGTGGAACCAAGGACTCCTTGCCATGACTCTTTTCATATTGGCCTTTTAGATGTTAAATGTGGGAATGCACGATTCTTATCTCTAGAAATGTGTGTGTGTGTGTGGGGGGGGGGGGGGGGTTATATACATTTGCAGTAGAGCTATCACAAGGAAAAACTATTCTAGTTTAGGCTGTTAGATGTATTTGTTGGTCTTGAATCCCAACATATAATGGCATTAGGTTTAAGAATTAGGAAAAATAGAATGCTACTGTGCTATATCATTGTAGGTAATGAAATGGAGTGTTGAGAAAAAAAACAAGGAGGTTTGCGCAAGATTCTATCTGACAAAATTTGTGTTTTTTGGAGTTGTGATGCCTTAGTGATTTGATTGAAGTTCTAGATCAATATTGACATATAGAGTCCATTTTTCCCTAATCCTGACATATAAACTTCAGTCTGCTATACTTTGATAGTTTGATATACATAAGAGTTTTCTCAAAATTTCCTCCTTATGACATGGCTAAGAACTAGTATGAATATTACATTGGAACAACTTTCACCTAATTGGACGTCTTGCTTGGGTTTTTGGTATGGCTGGTATTATATGGATCCATCAGTAGGTAACAGTCCTGAGCATCTGAAGCAGCAATGCTAATTCCTAAATTACCACAAAGTTTGATTCAACAATTGTATATAATCATCGCACATTTGAAGCTACATTCAATAGTGATCTTGTCGCTAGACAGCTATGTAATGCACATTGTGTGATATGAGATAGCTGTAGATCTTTTGGACTGAAAAGTGGCTCCCATTTGGCAAAATGAATGCGTTGCTACACTTACAATAATATGCAGAAGTCAGCTTAGGAACTCCTAAATTTCACCTTGGGATGTCTGTTCTCCAAGGTCCTGAATACTTGAGGACTAGTTGGTAGTTACGTATCTTCTTGTTGCGCAATATCTGTTCAATTGTAATGCTGGTTTTCTTGAAATATATCTCAAATGTGTATGAGCCACATAATTTCCATTTGCCATTCCAGAGATCTCTGCTACCAATATTTGGATGTTCTTCAGTGTCCAGACTTCGATGAGAGAATCACATGCTTTGATTGATTGATTCTGCAGGTCTGGACGCATCGTTAACTGCTTCAAAATTAGATGGAGCACCGGATCTTCAGCGTGCTCTCTCTCTTCTGTCAGCTAGTGCGTGTGGATTACCTGATCCTGTACAGCAAGCATCTTGTCTTATCCAATTCACCGGTGCCAGCCAAAACAGCCGGGACCTTCCTTTATCACATGGAGGGAACTTTGCTTCAGCATCATGTGCTGAAGGACAGCCTATAGCACCACCGGCTCAGCTCGTTCGTTTTACCATGGATGCCAGCAGCAATGGTTATGAGTCCTTCTTCGGTGTAAACCAGATAAATTAAGGCGTGAACCGTACAAGCCTCTTGTTGATTTGGATCACTAGCCACTAAGGTAGCCTGAGCTTATGCTAGAATTGCTTCTGTCAACTGCTGGAGTGCAAAGTCTCACTGTTTACCTACATGTTTATTGGTCATACCTGAACTAAGATGAACTGAGCGAAGGCCAGCTTGTGTTGAGTATGCGATGTGCAGTTCCATCCTGTGGTTGAGCCTTTTTTCTGTTCTTTTTCTGATGTGCCTATTTCCAAACTGTGTGTGACATTGTTATTTTCCATTGTACAACCCTACTGTCAACTGTTCGCTTTGAAGCCATTGTTGACAAATCTAGACATGATTTTGTTTGCGTAAGTAATCTTGTTTTAATGGTGACAGGATTAGAATGTGTTGAAGTATAAGTGAATTGCACGTTTTTCCTCATCAGCTTAAGTTTTTGAGTGAACTAGTTGATACATATAACTAAATATGGTATTAGAGCTGATGTAATTAAAATAAAAATAATTGTAGCCTATTTCTATTCCTCTTCTTAGATCTAAGAGAGCTTCCACATGAGTGTTGAAGTATAAGTAAATTATCCGTTTTTTCATCGGTTTAAGTTTTTATATGAACTGATTAATACATGCAACTCAATAGAATGTTACAACTCATGCATTAAATTTTTTTTCTTCCTGAAACAACCACTAGGGCAGCAAAGAACTAGATTTTTTAATGGTTATGATCCGATAACAATTTGATAATTCTTGTGCAAATAACACCAATTTGTCATGTTGTGCAGGGAGAAGAAAACAACCTAATTTGACTTATCCTCATTTGAATCTTGTTTGTTTTCTAGAACGTGCACCCACATATATCAGCGAACAATTTAATAATATAATTCCAAGTAAAAAACGATCGTCTCCTCAAAGCAAACAAATCAAACAGCTACTTGGGGCTAGATGCAGAACCGAGTCACCATCACGGTTGTCTTGATATAAATCTGCCTGATTCAGATGAGTTTGTGGCTGAAAATTCTCTTCGGTGAAAGCAGCCAGACATGCCATTTGGCCCTTGATGTAGGGATGACCCCATCTGAGCCCAGCAGGCCTGTTAGAGGAATATAAGGTCTAAAATGGAACATGTATAATGACATGAGTGCCCCTGAGGGGAATATTTGGATGTAAGGGTATAATTGTAAAAGCACTCCCCATATGGATATATATACAGCACAGACTATTGGGAGAAACTCTAAGCCATTACTCACCTAACTCTCTACTACCATACTCTCTCTCTGTTTGGTCTGTAACCACAACAGCCCTATTCTTTTAAATTATGGTTAATGGCTCTTTTATTTGTGTTTTTTCATAGAACAACGGATGGCAAAACAGCTGATGCAAATAGTACATATGGTTTTAGATTCGAGAAACCATTAAGAGAAGAAGCCACTTGAAAAGGTTGCCAAGCCAAAAGCCACAAAAAAAAAACAAAAAGAACAAAGCCATTATACAATTCAACATGTTGCGATTTCCAAATAGAAACCACCAGCCCAATTGCTTATATGTTAAAATCTCCAAGAGAATCATACACTGCACACAAATATGGACCAAGTGCATGTGCTTTGACTATGCAACAGATAATGATAATCCAAAGGCAAACTATAACCAAGCAAGAATCATATCAATCTGGGGTGCAAACAATGGCAGTACAGTCTCCAAGCAACAAGCACAGCAAAAATCGACAAAATGTACGTCAACACCGAAGAAGGGTACGCAAATGCAAAGCAAAAACTTGTGAGTACAAGAGCAAGCAGATGTCATTAACATAGGAAAGCTCCATCAGATCTTGTTAACACACAAGACAACATCTATATTTCAGAAGATATTACTTGAGCTGTGCAACTTAACACAAGATAGAATGCAACAACACAGAAGCTCAAAGCCTAGGGACTTCTGCAGAGGCACACAGACCCCACGCACTGATAACAATGAATACATTGAGATTGCCTCTTTCTTCATTCTTCCCTGCTTTCTCCTCTAATCCCCTTTTGATCATTTACCCTTCTCTAATTTCAGTCGGTGGTCATGGGCTCAGAAATGCAGCAACGGAAGCGTGCTTTACGGACGTTGCTCATGATCTCCATCTCGGCACTCTCAAGCATGCAGACGATCTCGGTAAATGGTGGGCGTACTTCAGGATTCGCATCCCAACAACGAGTCATGATGTGGCTTAGAGCGGGTAGGCAATCTTGTGGGATTACCGGACGAGCATCCTTATTTACAACAGCAAAAGCTGCCTGAACAGCTGTCATGTTTGTGAAAGGAAGCATGCCAGTTATAAGCTCCCACAAGACAATTCCAAAGCTATAGACATCAACTTTATGATCATAAGGCCTGTGCTGGATCATTTCCCTGCAAACAAAAAAGATCAACCACTAGCTCATCAACTATATGCACAGTGTAACGCTGAAGTGTTGTTGAGAAAAATCGCAATTACACAAGCAACTTGCTATTAGTGTGTCAATGGTAAACCAAACACTTATCACCCATTTCTCCATGCAAGCAAAGACAATTTAATCCATGCAAGCAAAAAGGTGACATCATCTGTTAGTTATGTTACTGGTAGTTTGGTATAGTCACCCTAACCCTCTGTAGAGAAAATAGTTGCCAACTTAGCAATATTTCAGTTTGAACTAGGATGAAGCCATACTTTGTACAGCCAAAAGATTGGACCTGTGGTGCAATATACCTACTTCATTAATAACTGTAACTTATAAGGATAGTCTATCCACTATGCCATGTGTAACCTTGTAAGCTCAATCCCACTGACGTTGTTCAATTTATTCGGGGATGGAACAGAAGGCTGTTAGTCAGATGAATAATCAGGATGGCACTGCATAGTTGATAGTTATATTTTAGTAAAATTCAACTGATTCAGGGAAAATGCTATGTAGCATGTATAGTTGAGTTCTAAGAAATCTTGGTACATACAATTAGAGTGTCCAAATATATTGTGAAAAATTTTAAATCTCTGCTCAGAATTTGTAAGTGGCACTCTCTGCGGTAACATATTATGACAAACAGTACAACGTTCTATGGTGAACTCATGAGCCAATACAAGAGTTGGCATATGCAAATAAATTAAATGCTAAACACCATGTATACGAAGATGCAAAGAAATATCTACATAGGCAAACAGTCGGGAAGGTAACTTACGGTGCCATCCAGCGGTAGGTTCCTGTCTCTGGTGTCATCCCCTCAGTTTTCACTTCAATACGAGCAACTCCAAAGTCAGCAATCTTAATGGATCTGTCTGCTGCAATTAGTAGATTATCTGACTTCAGATCCCTGTGGATAAATCCCAAGGCATGCACATAGGCCATTCCCCGGGCTACATCCAACGCCTGTTTCACAGCCAACCTCAAAGGCACCGACTTGTTCTGCCTTCTTGCCAGGAACTGCCGGACTGAGCCACCTTTTGCATACTCAGTAATAATGCACCACACCATCGACTTCCTGCATGCCCCTATAAACCTTACAATGTTTGGGTGCCTCAGTCTAGATAACATCATAACTTCTTGCACAAATTGTTGTTCCAACAATTGTGCTCTCTCTGGGTCATTCTCAGGCTTCTCCAGCAGCTTAATGGCGACATCTTCTCCATTGTATGTTCCCTGGTACAGCTTCCCAAAGGCCCCTTGGGCAAAAGGAACCCCCATATCCAACCTCCCCAAATCAATGGCCCACTCCTCGTAATTACGTAGTATCTCCGTTGGATGATTCGGGTCCATCAAAACCTGAGCCAATGCATCCTCATTTAGCGTG
Source organism: Dendrocalamus latiflorus (assembly GCA_017311315.1). Taxonomy (NCBI): domain Eukaryota; kingdom Viridiplantae; phylum Streptophyta; class Magnoliopsida; order Poales; family Poaceae; genus Dendrocalamus; species Dendrocalamus latiflorus. Next base: position 45,881,254 of record CM029639.1, on the reverse strand, counting down.
TGAGCAGCCACACGGTTGGGGCGGAAGACGCTATTGCCAACCGAATAGCTTGCGGTTGGGGCATCACGGAGGCCTGGGTGCTTAAGTATGACCGTGCGGGACTCGTTGGAGCCCACACTGCTGTTGTCCACTGACATGGCTATGGAACCGCCGGCGCAGTTGGCCAGGTTGAAGCTGTCGGCACCGTCCACAGACATGAGGGAGCCCTCCCCAATCTTATGGTAATAGGGCGTGTTGTAGAAGCCATTGATCTCATTGTCTTGCATTCCCTTGCCGACACCTCCAATCATACCGTGAAACCTTGGCCCCTCAGCCATGTCAAAAGATTCAATGCTAATATTTGAGCTGCTGCAGATTGTCCATCCTCACCTCACGCAAGAAATGCCCTCTTCTGCGCTCCCTCTAGCTCGACAACTACAACAAGCCGAACTTTATGAAATGAGCTATCAAACATATCGTACAACATACAATTCTAGCTTGAAAATACAGTCATTACGAGATAATTGGTTTTTTAGGACTCTAAACGTTGGGCTTCGCATATTTAGGACTCCAAACGTTGGCTTCGTAAAATTAGTACTCTAAACGTTGACACTTTGATTTCTATGGTATTATAGCTTATTTATCATTTCTTAATCTCTTTTCTTAATACTTAGCATCTAAAATGACTAAAATGCCCTCTTCCCTTAATAACAACAGCAAAATTTGTGAAAGCCAATTCTGAAACATGCTTGAATGGCTGTCCAGGGCAAGCGCTATGCATTACTCAGGTAGATCATCATAGGTGGTACTGTATTCATTCTCATATTCGTGCACCTCTGTGGCCCTCTGTGGCCCTTGCTGTTTGTCATTGCCATGGATGTGTTAAACAGGATTCTCCTTTTAGCCGCTCAAGCTCAGATCTTAATGCCAACATAATCCTTGCCGAGGCAATGTTCTTTGTATGCGGATGATGTAATGTTGTTCATCTCTCCACAGGCCCAAGACCTCATTGCCATTCGTCAGATTTTGTCATTATTTGGAGCAGCCTCAGGACTCAGACCGAACATGCTCAAGTCATCCATAATGCCAATCTACTGCATGCAGGATGAGTTTTGGAGTGCCCAGCAATATTTCGGATGTAATTCTGGAAACTTTCCCATCAGATACCTGGGAATGCCGCTGTCAATCGAAAAGCTTCAGAGGCGAGATATACAGCCAAATTAAAAAGCCAAACTTCTCTCAACAGCAGGGAGGCTCATCGTTGTCAAATCTGTCCTGTCGTCCATGGTAATTTACCCCTCCTCCAGGTACGTGATTAAGGGAAGAGGGTATAAGAGTCATTTTAGATGCTAAGTATTAAGAAAAAAGATTAAAAAATGATAAATAAGCTATAATACCATAGAAATCAAAGTGTCAATGTTTAGAGTACTAATTTTGCGAAGCCAACGTTTGGAGTCCTAAATATGCGAAGCCCAACGTTTAGAGTCCTAAAAAACCAATTATCTCCAGTCATTACTTCTTTCTAGGACCAAGAAACCAAAATTTTCCATAAAAGACAGACACAGCTTTCCTACTAAAAATGGGAACTTGACTCATTTTGCGCAAATCAGAGCTATACCACACCCAAGATTTTAAGCCTTTCCTCCTAGAAACATAAAAGCTTCTCCAAACCCTCCCCAACTCCATCGATCCTCCCTGCAAAATTCCGCAATCAGGCGCAACAACCCAGCAAATTGTGACGCGAAAACCGACTATTTACCAACCAATCGCCCAAAAACCAACAGTAACCAAACAAAGCCGCGCCGCCCCCCGAGCTGGGCGATTTGGGAGCGAATCGGGCGTCAGCCGAGGCGAGACTCACCTCGGCAGGAAGCCGATCGGAGCGCGCGGGCAGACGCCGAGGCGGAGCCGCGAGCCGCGTGGGGGACGAGCCCGAGGCGAAAGGGCGGAGAAGAATTCCGAATTTGCGTGTGGGCTTGCTGTTTCTTGGTGTTCTTTCGCTTTTTGGAGACTGGAACAGAGACGACGACTCGAGCGTGGGAAACAGAGGAGAGGAAGTCGTTAGTGTGGTTCTTTTTCTCGCTCTTCCCATTTTACCCTCCAAACTTCCGCAGTTTCTCACGTTGGCCTTTCCTTTTCTCCTCCTCTGTTCTTCAAGGCAAATATATGGGTTTGATTCATTCCATCATGGAATGGCATATCAATTATACTGAGAAAGTGCATACCTAGCTACCATTAGAGAGAAGAAAAATATGAAAGTAGTTCTAAGAAAATTGAAGATTCCTGTGAGAAAGAAGCTACCACTACTCAGATCCAAACACAGATATTGGGAAAAAAAACTGTGGCACACGACTATCTCTCTCTTCGTAATATTTTTCGTGAATAACTAAGATTCAAAAGCTATAAGTCACAACTTAAAAGAACCCACCCTGATGATATACATACAAAAGCAATTAGTGAGGTTAGATTAATTTGAAGTTGAAAAACGTATTGAAAACAAACTCTAATAATAGTTGATTGTAAAATAAATAGGAATCATCTTGAAAAGACACTCTAATTAATATCTAGTTGCAGATGAAATAGTATTGGCTGCACAGATATGCAGGCTATTCAGCCAGCCCGTTATCTTCAGGTAAACACGACGGTAAAGTCACGTTTAACGAGAAAGTTTTATATTTAGGGGGTAAGGTGAAGGTGATGGAGTGAGCAAAGTTCGGAAAGAAGAAAAGAAAAAGCTAGGTGAGGACCTGCACGAGAGGAGCATGTAGAGACAACCCAAATGAAGTGTTTGCTAGGACACAAATGTTCGTAGGCTGCACTAATCCTTCACGTGTTCACTCGTCGTCCTCCTGGACGACTCGACCTCACAAATGTCATGTTTAAACCTGCCTTTTACCAGACCATTCGTCCAAGAAGCACAAGTTTTTATTCCGGGTGCCGCGGATTCAAGCGGCAGCCGATGGTTGAGAGGAGCTGCCTGCCTGCGTGTCTCTCTCTCTCTCTCTCTCTCTTGTGTCCCCTAGTCAGCAAAAGCGTTCAATCGGCCTTTTCACAAGACCCAAGGGCAGTATCACGGCCCTATTTATGCCGAGTGTGACGACACGTGTCATCGTCACCTTAGATAATGGTATCAGCATGTAATTATTATGTAATTAAATAGAATAAATTCTTGTTTTATCGACAGTAAGCAACATCAGAGAATTGCAACGGAATAATAGGTAGAGTGGTATAATATTATTATAGTACTATTGCCACGCAGAACTCGATTCTTTAATAGAGCCTAACAAGTTTTACGTGAATATTATAACACTTTGAGATAGGAGTGATACCAACTAATAATTATACCAATGCGGAGACTAGGAGGCAACGACATACTAATATACTCAGGTTCACCTAAACTGCTACCGGCAGCCACCTATTCATCCCAACATCTATACAGGGCATCCGTCTCGTACGCGTCGTACTCTAGGTCCACTACATTCCATTCAACATGGTAGTTGTCCCCTGTGTAGATTTTGTCAGAACCAAGTAAATCCTCAAGTTGACTTACCTCTAAACAAGAAAGGTTAATAACAAGGGTAAGTACAAAAATACTCATAATCATTGATAGCACACATGCAATTTTCATGCCAATAATTCATCACCTCAACAATCTTATCTCATTTGTCATCATTTCGAAAGTAAGTTTTTGTATAGTAAAAAGTTACAATTTAAGTTTATAAATCTAATAATCACTTGTATTCAAAGATAAGGTCACCGATAGTTCATGTATCCTCCAGTCCAGGAGACAGGCGTGAATCATGTTTACCTTGCGAAGGTTGGTATCACTTTACCCATAGTTACTCTGACTATAATTCAATTGATTTCTTTGCATTTCCTTAGATATGATGTCCAAATTAGAGTACAGAGATGTTTTCCCTATTTTCTTATACTATACATCCACCCGGCTAGTATATCCCTAGCCGTTATGCCAGGTCGGTCTCGTCTTCACCTGACACTCCACCATGCTAGTTATAGGCGTATGGGTTTTGCCATCCCTTGTCTTATCCAACCTCACAATCATATACTCCTTACCCATGTATAGTGTATAGTAACTAATAAGGTAATTGAGCTCTACCCGTACGATAAATATGGCTCATTACACAAGTAACAGTTGGTTTATCCTTATATCTTATCCATATATAGAGGGCCCCACACTTGTCACTATCTTTCCTTTCCCAAGCACCCTCCACCCACCTATTAGAGCAAGTACAATAGTATAGCCAACTAGTGGCTATAACACTTGTCCATTTCATCTATAGACTTCAAAAAAATAGTTCATACAATAAGGTAGCTATTACAATAACTATTTAGCCCCACGTGTAAGAGAGTGAAATGCATATTTTTACGTGCTATAGCTAGCTGTAATTTAGTAGCCAGCTTTCTTCTCTCTCTTCCTTTCTCTCTCTGCCACGTAAGATTTTGTTGATATTATATTTGCTATAGCCTGCTGACTAAGCCTTATTGTACTTGCTCTTATTTATCTGTAGGACAGTGATTGCTCTAACTACCTACCTTATCATATTCATCATCCTTAACGTTGAACACATATTTCTTCCAAACTTCTTTTTATGCAGGGAATGATATTAATCTAGCATAAAAATATTTTTTATACAAAATTACACTAATTAAAATGATCAAATACATGCTTGCCTAGGATTTGGCAATAGGTCCTAGTCTCAGGTGCGCCCAGGTGAAGTCTTTCCTCCGAACCCAGTTCTTCTCCTACATTTATTGCGTACACTCCATTTTAATTTATGGGAACATATAATATGCTACGTTGGGGTGGCTTAGTGACAAATCTTTCATCGATTAAAACTAATTACCGCATTTAAATCTGGATTTTTGAATGTACTCGTTGTTTGTTATTATTTACTAATGTTAGAGAATATATATATATATATATATATATATATATATATATATATATATATATATATATATATATATATATATATATATTGATTGGTCTAGCGATTCAGGGTGGTCAATAATTAATTTTCCTCTAGCAAGATACAATCTACTTACACACACACAAACACATATATGTATGTATGTATACCTCACATGTCCTTATACTATATACATGCATACATAACTTTATATCCTTCCCTGGCCAGCCCAACGGGCCTGAGCCCACAGCTGGCTATTAAGCCCCCATCTTTCTAGGCCCATCGTCGGCCATTAAACTTCATTTTATGCAGGAAATGATATTCAGGACCTAGATAACTTCTATCCCTCGTGCCAAACAAAGGATCGAATCATAGAAAATGAAAAGTAAGTGCTCAAATACCAGCACACCTTATAAATTATAATCCCCACCATATAACATTAATCGATAAGTCCGAGAATCGGATAACTTCTTTTTAGGGTTTAGTGCCTGATGGATTGGTCAAATCCTAACATTAATCGATAAGTCCGAGAATCGGATAGAATGATACAATCGATCTTGTATAAGTCAAGGAAATGAAACTGTATGTACGGGACTACCATACAGCAGGTTCTATACTACTTGCTTAGTGGTTACTGTAAATGAGCCGAGCTCGAGCGAGTTCACTGCCTCAAGCTTGAGTTTGTTAGAGAATCGAACCGAACTCGAACTGAGCCTCAGAATCACCCGAGCCTAGAGTTAGGCTCAAGCTTGGCTTATTTATCTTTCGAGCCGATCTCGAGTCGAACTTGAGACGAGCGAAACACGAGCAATTCACGAGTCTTTAGCTTTTTATCTACCATAAGCTTAGCCAACTGCAGTCTATCTTGTTCTTAGGCTTAAACCATTGTCTTATTTATAAGCCCGGTGTGATTTGGACAATACAATTGATAAAAAAATTGAAATACAGGTGTATACACTTTAAAGAGTCATGCTTAGCAATAATGAACGAGCCTACTCGAGCTTTTCGAGCTCAAGCTCGATAAGCTTGCGAGCTTCAGCTCAAGCTTGAGCTTGGCTCGTTTATAATTCGAGCCGAGCTCAAGTCGAGTCTAAGACGAACCGAACTCGAGTAGCTCACGAGTCTCGAGCTTTTTTTACAGCCTAGTGGCTACGCAAGAGACCACACACATTGCAATGTTTCGTAAGGTAGAACCATACCTTAAACCTATCCCTTCTAAAAGTGTAAATCCTGAAAAAGAGGTTGCTTAGTGTTTCTTTACTCAATTAATTCGCGGAAGATAAATTTTCACTGATTTTTGGACTGTATAACAGATGGGGAGTAGAGAAAATATTTCGTTTGCATCCAACGCTTAAATTGTTGCTATGTACTGATTGAAATAGAAGTTTACATTTTATTCCTGTAGCTCTCCGAATTATATGCAACTCTCGTTAATTAAACCAATTAGGGCAATGGAATCAGCGGCACACAAAGGACTATTGCTGATAGTTTGGCTTATCTCATTCTCTACTATAAAAAGATTATTTTCACCCCAACAAACGGCAGCTGCCTCTCCACAAGATTAAGGCAGTTTTTTAAAGTACAGGTGTTCATTGTTGCCTGCGCGAAAATTTATCTTCTGCGAATTAATTGAGCAAAGAAACAGTAAGCAACACTAGTGAAGCTGAGCTGAGCCAAACAATTTTCTAAAACAGCTTTAGCTTCACCGGTGAAGCTGCTCGTGAAGCTGAATCTAAAAAAACAGCTTCACTAGTGAAGCTGAGCTGTGCCAAACAAGGCCTAAGGTTTAAGGTACAGTCCTACCTTACGAAGCATGTAATGTATGTCCTCTTGCTCCAGAGGCGGACCCATAATGGGACATGGGGGTACAGTTGTACCCCCAAAATTTTTTGTAAAAAATCAACTATATATAATATATATTTCATATATATAGGAAAAAAAACTAGAAATGAAGGTAATGTAGCAAATTCAGCCCACTAGCCAATGGCCCAATTGGCATTTCCTGATTTCCTAACCTAACTCCTGCTGCCTGGCTGCTTCTCACGAGTCACGCCGCCTCCTGCCTTGCTCTCACGCCGCCTCCTCTCCATTTCTCTTGCACAGCCGCTGCGCCACAGCTCACAGCGCGCCGCCGCGCCCGGCGCCCCTCCTCGTCTCCGGCGACGCGGCGACCGGCGGCGGCGTGGCGCCCGCTCCTGCCTTGCTCTCACGCCGCCTCCTCTCCATCTCTCTTGCACAGCCGCCGCGCCCCAGCTCACAGCGCGCAGCCGCGCCCGGCGCCCCTCCTTGTCTCCGGCGACGCGGCGAACGGCGAACGGCTACCGGCGGCGGCGCGGCGCCCGCTCCTGCCTTGCTCTCACGCCGCCTCCTCTCCATCTCTCTTGCACAGCCGCCGCGCCCCAGCTCACAGCGCGCAGCCGCGCCCGACTCCCCTCCTCGTCTCCGGCGACGCGGCGACCGGCGAACGGCTACCGGCGGCGGCGCGGCGCCGGGCGCCCACACTGGCACACCCAATGGCCAGCTTCAACGGCGGCAGCTCCTCCCCTATTCCATCTTCAACGGCGGCATCTAGGTCATCTAGGTCAGTTTTGCATTGATGTTGTTTCATGTACTCTGTTCAGTGTTCACTAGAAATTAAGTCAATCAAACTTATATTGGAAATTGCATTTATTGCTTATGTGTGATTGTTTATTTGGTTAACTATATGAGATATATATATATTATGTGTATCAAAATTCTCTATCTTATATATATACTCTGTAGATTCTTAACTTCGTACCCCCATCCCAAAAATCCTGGGTCCGCCACTGTCTTGCTCAGCTACTAAGCAAGTAGTACACAACCCGTGTTATGGTAGTCCCGTACATCCAATTTCGTTCGTTCTTTGACTTACACAAGCCCAGTTGTATCATTCTATCCGATTCTTGGACTCAACGATTAATGTTAGGATTTATACAATTATTGAGCAGTTTTCTGTAATCAGCTCAAATATTTCATGAACTGTGGTGTTAATTATTTCAATGCCATGATGTGGTGATTCTTAACTGAACATGGTTTGCCTTGATAAAAGAGATGATGCAGGGTTTGTGAAAATGTGGTAAACCTATATTTGGTAGCGTCTGAATGCCAGAATTTTATATTTATTTTCAAAACTGTCATTTCATGAGGATCTGTGTGAAGCCTTTTTGATCCAGTGTTTGAAATAGAAATTATTACTATGAAGTGTGAAGAACTATTATTTCATATTCAAAGAGCCTTCAAATGTAGCCATGTAGGTCAATAGCAATTTCTCACATAATGGTTGTGATCAAAATGGCTGAAAAGCCCGTGGCTTATGGCTGAAAACACTGTAGCTGGCTGAAAAAAGCACTGTAGCTGACAGAGGCTTATTTACCATAATTAAATTTAAAAAAATTTAAAAATAGAAAAAACATGTTAGCCCATTACGTATAATACAAACAAATACGAGGAAAAAAAGAACCGGTAAAAAAACTCAAAAAAAAGCCAAAAGTTCAGAAAAAGACGAAATTTATGAATAGTGCAAAAATAAGCTGAAGCCAAAAGCTCAAGCCATTTTGATCACAACCAATATGTACCGAGATTTAGCACCAATGCTTTGGTGGCAAATAGACTTCACCAATTCAATTTGGCTTTCGTACGGTACTGCCTTGTTTATATTTCGACATTGTTGTTAGATAGTTTGCTTGAAGACCTGCTATTAGCAGAAAGGATGGTTATGTCTGCTTAGATAAATGTGCAATTCTGAATCATACCTTCTACTGTCACCTGGTGTTTTGTACTCCCCTTGATTCCAAATGTAAGTCGCTTTGGACATTAACACAGTCTCTTAAGATGACACGTTGACCATTAATTTCTATAAAAATATGATGTTTCAAATAAAAATAATTATACATTGCGAAAGTATATTTCATTATGGATCTAGTAATACCAATTTTGTATTGTCAATCTTGATAATTTTTTTTATACTGATGGTCAAATTTAAAAATATTTGACCGGCACAGATTCTAACACGACCTACATTTGGAATCGGAGGGAGTATTGGTTTTGTCCTGGCATCTTTTGATGCTACCTTACTGTCTCCATGCTCTGTTTGTCCTACAAGTCTGCGAGATGGAAACAAATAAGGAGCCCAAGAGAAGCCAAAACGATGCATTGGAACTGGCCAACAAGTTACATGAGAACGCTGAGCACATCCATACCATACTAAAAAGAAGCAGTTTTGCTATTGCACAGGTGACTGAAATTTTTTTATATTTCAGTCAGTTGAAATTGCACTCTCAATGAACTAAAATTACAGCCCCTCTCCAAAAAAACAGCTGTAACTTTAGGTGATTCAGAGTGCAACTTCAGGTGACCTGAAATTGCACTCTCAATCAACTAAAATTGTAGCCCCCTCCAAAAAAAAATATGTGCAACTTCAGATGATTCAAAGTGTAACTTTAGGTGACTGAAAGATGAAAAAAATTCAGTCGCCTGTGCAATAGTCTATCCCAAAAGAAGAGGCAGACGAAGACGCTGGCCAGAACCATGCTCTTGCCGGTTCAATCTCACCTGATGACATGGAGACAACTCGCCGAAGAGACGACAAGCTGGTCAAATCGCTAGGCGGGCTTGTGAGTTATTTGGATCAGTTCACTGATCTGATAAAGGAAAATGGGTTTGAGAATGTTGTCGGTATGAACTGATTTATGGTGGGCATGTTTCCTTTGAAGGGTTAAATCACGCTGCCTAATCCTTCATCTTTGACCTCCTCGGCTCCTCCATCTCCTCCATCTTTGTAAATATAAGGGCACTGTATGATGAATCTGAAAACTGATGTAGGTTTGTAGCAGACATTGCTACGTGCATCGGCATCACTATTTCTCACCTTGGTATACTCTGTACCATTGGGGAGTTGAGATGCGTTACGTCTGCGGTTCTGGGGGTTTTGCATATGTTTCGACTCCACCCCTGAATCCCAGATGGTGCGATCAGATGCGTTACATCTGGAAGTTAATATTTGTGTGATAATCATGATCTCCATCGCATTACATTTGCGTCGGAGAGAACGTATCATGATTCACGAATCACGAGTGTGATGTCTGAGTTCATCGGAATCACATTGTTGCGCTGGTACTAATTGAGCGGTTCTGTGAGAATGGAGGGGGATCCACACAAGGTGGTGGTTAATTTACCTTGGCCTGGCTCAAAATTAACCATCCATGCATCAACCTGTTCGTCCTCCCTAGCAGAAACCGCAGCAACAAACATGGCAGCTCGGCCTCGGCGCCTATTCTTGGCCCCTCGGCGGCGCCACCCCTGACCTCACTGTTCCAACTCCCTCCTGATCCCCTCAGCGAGCAGGGTCAGTATGAGCTCAGATCGCCTGCACGCAATGAAAAGAATATGCACTGGAAGGAGAGATTTTGCCGCAGCAACAACCACTGCGATTTTCCTGTTTTCATTTATAGTCAAAACAACAGATAACAGACTACATGGCCATCAGGCCTCAACGCCCGTGCTTCACGGCATGCTCTGCAGCTGAACGTGAGATCGTGCCTTGCGCCACAGGCGGGAGAAGAAACTAACTGTGTGTGGACTAATTCACACATACATGGAAGAACCGAAGTAAACTCAAATGAAAAACGACGCGCCCAGTCAGCTCAACTGACAGACCAAGCGACCGACTACAGTGTGGTCAAAGAAAGAACTGAATAACAAAAGTAGCAATGCCTGGTTTATTTGACAATCTCCCCCTAATACCAGCGTTGCTTACTTGAGTTTTATGACGCCGATTCGTTCGCGCAGCTCCTGGAATTTGGTCCTTCCCAGTGGCTTCGTCAGTACATCTCCCAGTTGATCTTGCGTGCTCACGAACTCCAGACTGATTGCCCCGTCTTCAACACAGCCCCTGATATAATGAAATTTTGTGTCGATATGCTTACTCCGATCATGCAGAACAGGATTTTTGCTGAGTGCGATTGCAGACATATTGTCCATCTTCAGTAGAGGTGGTGGCGCCTGATCCCCAAAGATGTCACCGAGTAGACGCTGGAGCCAGACTGCCTGACACGCCGCTGCAGCTCCTGCGATATACTCTGCCTCACAGGACGATAATGCCACCACACGCTGCTTCTGTGACTGCCACGAGACAGGATTTCCACCAAGAAAGAAAACCATCCCGGTTGTGCTCTTGCGATCATCCACATCCCCTGCCATATCACTATCGCTATAGCCAATCATCTTGAGCTCGGTGTCATTTCTGGAGTACACCAGCCCGTAATCAACCGTGCCAGCAACATACCGAAGCAAGTGCTTCATAGCAGCCATATGCTCCTGCTTCGGTTCTTCCATGAAGCGGCTCAAGTATCCAACAGAGAATGCTATATCTGGCCGAGTATGCACAAGATACCGCAAGCTCCCAATGAGACTTCGGTATACTGTTGAGTCCACTCCAGGCGAGGAACTTTGCTTCGATAGCTTCAGCCGAGTCTCCATTGGGGTCATGCAGGGGTTGCAGCTTCCCATCCCTGCTTTGTCCAGTAGCTTTAAGGCATATGCACTCTGGCACAGCTCTATGCCCCTCTTTCCCTGTCTCACCTCTATACCAAGATAATAAGACAGAGTTCCCAGATCACTCATCCTGAAGAGTGTCTTCATCTCCAGTTTGAAGGCACTGATTTCCTTGGCAGACTCCCCCGTGATGACAAGGTCATCCACATAAACTCCAACCACCAACCGTGATTGCTGGACTCCGCGTGTGTACAGGCCATGCTCGCACTTGCTTCTGATGAACCCGAGCCCATTCAAGGTTGCATCCAGCTTTGCATTCCATGCCCGCGGAGCCTGTCTCAGTCCATAAAGCGCTTTATGGAGCTTGAGTACCTTCTGTTCATGACCTGCAGCAGTGAATCCGGGGGGTTGCGCCACGTATACCTCCTCATCTAGATCGCCATTGAGGAAAGCGGACTTCACGTCCATGTGGTGAACTGTCCAGCCACGGCTTGCTGCCACGGCCAGCACCACACGTACTGTTTCCATCCTTGCGACCGGCGCAAACACTTCCTCAAAGTCAATGCCCGGCCGTTGTACATATCCCTTGGCGACGAGTCTAGCCTTGTGCTTCACAACTTCACCACGCTCATCACGCTTGAGCTTAAAGACCCACTTCAAGCCGATGGCGCGGTGTCCTGGTGGAAGATCAACCAAAGACCATGTCTTGTTTTCTTCAATGGACGCCATCTCTTCAAGCATTGCTATGCACCACTCCTTGATCTGCTTGGCTTCCTCAACAGTTGCTGGTTCATCTCCAATTGCCACCAGCAGTTCCTCGGCCAGCTCCCGCTCAACCAGGCCCAGAGGTGACGCAGAGCCAAGCACATTGTCGATGGAGCGAAAACGGAGTGGCGCGTCATCATGATCAGCATCCAGGTCGAGTTCACCCGAGGGTGGTGAGGTGAACTCAATCCCAGCTTCGGTCGACGCCGGTGGTGTGCGGGACTCAAACCCGCACGTGGGCATCGTCTCGCTGACGGGCGTTGCCGGTGTTGACGTGGGCGAAGCTGGTACCATCACTTCTGGAGCCTTGGTGCTGCTGTGCCCCGTGACATACTCCACAATGAAAGGCTCGACGTCGTCATCCGGCCCGGCTCCCTTGTCAGCGCCCCAGTCCCAGGGACGACCTTCCTCGAACACGGCATCCCGTGAGACATACACCCGCTTTGTGGCTGGATTGTAGAAGCGGTAAGCTTTTGACCCTTGCTCATAGCCCACAAACACCATAGGTGTGCTGCGGTCTTCAAGCTTGGTGAGATGCCTTCCAGCCGCCTTCACATGAGCCACACAACCGAACGTTCGGAGAAAGTGTACTGGAGGTTTGTAACCGTGCCATACCTCAAATGGTGTCTTCCCTTCAACACTTTGAGTGGGAGCTCTGTTCAAAATGAACACAGCCGTTGTCACTGCCTCCCCCCAGAACCAGCCTGGTAACGACATAGCTTTCATCATGCTTCTAGCCATTCCCATCACCGTCTGATTGCGCCTCTCAACCACACCATTTTGTTGTGGCGTGTATGGAGCTGTGAGATGCCTTTGAACGCCATGCTCTGCACAATAGTCGCTGAATGCACGAGCTGTGAATTCCCCCCCACGATCGGTACGCAGGGTGCCAAGCTTCCGACCCGCCTGCGCTTCAGCTCCAGCTTGAAAACGCTTGATTGCTTCTCCTGCTTGATCCTTGGAGCTGAGCAGAATAATCCACATGAAACGGCTCAGGTCATCAACAAGGAGGAGGAACAATTTATTCCCGCTTGGTGTTGGTGGAGTCACGGGCCCGCAAATGTCGCCATGAACCAGCTCAAGCTTGTGCTCTGCCCTGTACTTTGCCTCGCTAGGGAACGCCAGACGCCGCTGTTTCCCGGCAAGACAACTGTCACATACTTGGTCAACTTGCTCGATTGTCGGTAGCCCTCGTACCATCTGCCCTTGAGCCAGCTTCCGTAACCCTCTGAAGTTGAGATGCCCATATCTCGCATGCCAACGCCATGCCATGCTCGTGCCCTGCGCCACCAAACACACTGGCTTCCCGACGTTCAGCGGCAGGACATAGAGACGGTTGGCCGAACGTTGCACCTTGGCCAGCAGCTGCCTATCCGGATCCCAAATCTTCAGCACTCCTCCCTTGATTGAGATCTGGTACCCATCTTCGTCGAGTTGGCCCAGACTCACTATGTTTGCAGTGAGTTTTGGGATGTGATAGACTCCATTGAGGGCCCGGTGCTCTCCATTCCGGCACGTGAAGAGCACTGTGCCGCAGCCCTCGATCCCGGCCACCGATCCATCTCCGAAACGGACAGAGCCCCGGATGGCCGTGTCGAGCTTGGTGAAGGCCGACCGCTCCCCGGTCATGTGGTTGGTGGCGCCCGTATCGAGGATCCATCGAGCCCGGTCTCCTTCCTTCTTGTCTCCGAGATTGACGAAGAGACGATCTTCCTCCAGATGAAAAGATGTGGATGCTTCCGAAGGCACCGGATTTGTGGGTGGTGGCGAGGGATCTGTCGCCGATTTGTTGGTGGTGGGCGGAGCTGACGAAGAAATCGCCACTGGCTTTGGTTCTTCAGACACCGCTGTGGGAATGGGGAAAGTGACGTTCACTGTAGCCTCGGCCAGCAATAAAGCGGTCTCCTTGTCCTCTTCCGTCTGGGCTGTATGGGCCTGATCATCCCTTTTCTTCTTGCGGCATTCACGAGCCCAGTGACCCGTTTTGCCACAATACCGACACTGGTCGCCGGCGATGGAGTTCCCGGAGGAGCTGCTTCCTCCGCCTGTCTTCGACGGTTTGAAACCACCTCTGCTCCCTCCATCCTTGCCTCGACCACGGCCGTGGCTCTTCTTGTAGCTAGAAGCCGTTCCCTTGCCTCGCTCATGAGATCCTTCCTTGGAGAACTGCAGCCGTGAAGACACCCGCTCGATCAACTCCTCCTCCGTGAGGTTTAATCTCGCCAGAGATGCCCCGCCGCCGCTGAGGTTGTGGCGCTCCTCCGCCGCCTTGAGCCTCCCAATGAGCTCTTCCACGGAGAGCTCACTGAGATCGAGCAATGTCTCGATTGACAGTGCGATTTGCTCGAATCTCGGTGGAAGCGCCTGGAGGAACTTCCGGATCACCTCCTCGTCCGAGCGATCCTCTCCAAGAACTGCGAGCTGGTGCGCAATTCCGTTGATGCGGATGCCGAATTCGTCCACGGTCTCCCCGTCGCGGAACTTGAGGGCATCAAATTCCCGACGAAGGGTGTTCGCCCTCGCCTTGCGCACACGCTCGACGCCGACGTGCATTGTCCGGATGGAATCCCACGCAGCCTTGGCGGTGGCTTTGCTCGCGACCGTCCCGATCATCTCCACTGGGACAGCCTTCGCGATCGCCTCGAGCGCCATCCGGTCTTCGACGAAGTCGGTGGTGCCGACGCTCACGGCCATCCACAAGCCCTGTGCCTGTAGCATGACTCGCATAAGCGCCGCCCAATCATAATAGTTTGTCTTCGTCAGGGTTGGGAAGCCGCCGCCGCTGCTGATCTCCTTCGTGACTCGGTGGATCACCAGTCCCCGCTCGGTGCTGCCGCCGCCCCTAACACCGCTCCCCGATGGCGGTGTGGACTCCTCCCGAGTCCGCCGTGGTGGCGATGACGAGCGTCGACGCGGCATGGTCGTCCACTCCCAGGTGCGGTAGCTCTGATACCAATTGTTCCGACTCCCTCCTGATCCCCTCAGCGAGCAGGGTCAGTATGAGCTCAGATCGCCTGCACGCAATGAAAAGAATATGCACTGGAAGGAGAGATTTTGCCGCAGCAACAACCACTGCGATTTTCCTGTTTTCATTTATAGTCAAAACAACAGATAACAGACTACATGGCCATCAGGCCTCAACGCCCGTGCTTCACGGCATGCTCTGCAGCTGAACGTGAGATCGTGCCTTGCGCCACAGGCGGGAGAAGAAACTAACTGTGTGTGGACTAATTCACACATACATGGAAGAACCGAAGTAAACTCAAATGAAAAACGACGCGCCCAGTCAGCTCAACTGACAGACCAAGCGACCGACTACAGTGTGGTCAAAGAAAGAACTGAATAACAAAAGTAGCAATGCCTGGTTTATTTGACACTCACCGCATTCCTTTTCTCCCCACCACCTCCTCCCTTCCCCTCCCTTTCTTTAGCCATGCACATGCAAAACTCGTAGCCTAGCCTTCTCTCGCGACACGTACGTGCTACGCGCGGTCACCGCCGCCGCCGCGCACGCGCAATCCCGTCCCCGCCGTCGAACGAACGACTCCCGCGAGCGCACGCGTCGCCGTCCCGGCCCCATGGTGCGGTCGTGGCCGCCCGGCCACCTCCGCCTCGCTGTTGTTGTCGTCGTCGTCATTGTTGTCGGTCTTTGTCCCGCGGCGCCTACCGCCGCTGACGAGGGGGGCAGGACGGAGGCCGACGTGCTGATCGCGTTCCGCGACACGCTGCGTGGGTCGGACGGTGCGCCGCCGGGGCCTCTGCGGACGTGGGGCACGCCGGGCCCGTGCCGCGGCAACATCTCGTCGTGGTACGGCGTGTCGTGCCACGGCAACGGCAGCGTGCAGGGGCTGCAGCTGGAGCGCCTCGGCCTGGCCGGCGCGGCGCCGGACCTGGGCGCGCTCGCTGTGCTCCCGGGCCTGCGCGCTCTCAGCATCTCCGACAACGCGCTCACCGGCGCGTTCCCGAACGTGTCTGCGCTCGCCGTCCTCAAGATGCTGTACCTGTCCCGGAACCGGATGTCCGGCGTGATCCCGGATGGCACGTTCGGGCCCATGCGCGGGCTCCGGAAGCTGCACCTCGCCGGCAACGAATTCTCCGGGCCGATACCCAGCTCCATCACGTCGCCGCGGCTGCTGGAGCTGTCGCTCGCGCACAACCTCTTCGACGGCCCGCTCCCGGACTTCTCGCAGCCGGAGCTGAGGTTCGTCGACGTCTCCCACAACAACCTCTCCGGCCCCATCCCCGCAGGCCTCAGCCGCTTCAATGCCACCATGTTCGCAGGTACGCGATCGATCACAATATACATATATGCATTCGTGTCCCTTAGTTTGTAGCAATCGTTTGATCCATCATGCATGCAACTAAATCCTAGCGTAATTAGCCTCACATAAATTCGAGTATGTCGGATCAGAATGCCCAAATCTGCAGAGAAATGGAATGTGGACGCACACAAGACAAGATACAGAGTATCGGCAAACACACGCAAGAGAGTTTTCTTCAGAACACACTTGTTTCTTAGTTCTGAATGTTTTCTGGATACGCTACAGTACATGCGAAAATCTGGGAGTACCAAAACCGAATGCAATGCTTCAGAGAGCTAACTAACACCCGAGAAGTTTGCAACAACTAAACCACTACTTTGGTCCACGATCCTAATATAGCCCGGATCACAGACTTACAACTCAAATATAACAAAAAACAAATCACAATGTAATCTGGCCGAACCATAGTCCTGACGACTATTCGGCTGACAACATGGTGCAGACCCGTAGTAAACAGACTGGAAGCAAGTTGAAGACAGACCCAGACTGAAACACAGTGCAGACTCCTTATTCGACAGACTGAAAACAGACTTTGACTTAACATGAGTGAAACAAGATTAGCACTCACATTCACCCCCCTAATCTTGTTTCCCTTTAGCTGTATCCACCATGCCTAACTTTTCCCTCATCTCAAGGAATTTAACACGTCCAAGAGACTTAGTTAAAATGTCGGCCAATTGTTCTTCTGTCCTCACATGTTCTACTTCAACTTTCTCACTCTCAACACATTCACGAATGAAATGGTACCTTGTATCGATGTGTTTGCTCCTGTCGTGGTGCACGGGATTCTTGCACAACGAAATGGCCAACTTGTTATCAACCAGCAGTTTGAACTTCTTTTGCTCTTGATTCAACAAATCACTCAACAGCCGTGCAATCCATATGCCTTGGCAAGCTGCCGTTGTCGCTGCAATATACTCGGCTTCGCATGAAGACAAGGCTACCACCTTTTGCTTCTGTGACATCCAAGCAATCAAATTTGAACCGAGGTAGAACACAGCCCCGGTGGTACTCCTCCGGTCATCAATATCTCCGGCAAGATCGCTATCACTATACCCAATTAACTCCATACTACTGCTGTTTCCTCTTCCATAGAAGCACCCCAAATTGAGTGTTCCACTAATATATCTGAGGATTCTCTTCACAGCAGTCATATGTTCAACTGTTGGACTTTCCATGAACCGACTAACTATCCCAACCGAATATGCAATGTCGGGTCGGGTATTGACCAAATATCTCAAGCTTCCAATGATGCTCCTGTACAGTGTTGGATTGACTGGAGGGCTCTTGCTCTCTTTACTCAATTTGTGTCTCTCTTCCATTGGAGTAACACATGGATTACACTTCTCCATCCCTGCGGTCCGCAGCAATTTTTCTTCATATGTGGACTGATACAATGCAATACCTTCACTTGTTTGCTTCACTTGGATCCCCAAATAATAGCTGAGTAAACCTAGATCACTCATGCTAAATAGCTGCTGCATTTGGGCTTTAAAATCAATGATTTTAGCATTGCTTGATCCGGTTATAATTAAGTCATCCACATATACTCCAACTAACAAAACCGAGGAATCTGTTACCTTCTTATACACAGCATGCTCCATTGGACAGCGTTTGAATCCAAGTTTTGTCAAACTCGAATCCAATTTGATGTTCCAAGCTCTTGGTGCTTGACGAAGTCCATACAAAGCCTTCTTCAATCTCAATACTTTGTGCTCTTGGCCTTTTATCTCAAAACCCGGGAGTTGTGTCACAAATACTTCTTCAACCAGCTCGCCATTCAAAAATGCTGACTTCACGTCCATGTGATGGACTTCCCAACCTTGTTGTGCTGCCAAGCTCACAAGTAATCTCACGGTTTCCATTCTTGCAACCGGCGCAAAGACCTCATCAAAGTCCACTCCATGACGCTGGACATACCCCTTCGCAACCAAACGCGCTTTGTACTTGACAATTGCACCCGAAGGGTCCTTTTTAACTTTAAACACCCACTTCAAACCTATGGGCTTTTGATTCCCTGGTTGCTCCACAAGCTTCCAAGTTTCATTGTCTTCAATGGACTTTAATTCATCTTCCATAGCTTGCCTCCAACATTTTTCCTTCACTGCCTCCTCAAAATTGGTCGGTTCTTCTGCTGACAGCATGCAAAATTCCAATTGTTCAGACTGCAGCTCAATTGGATTAGTTACATCATATACCTCTTGTAGTGATCGAAAACGACGAGGTCCTTCACTTGATGATCCACTTGGCGCTGCTGAAACATCTGAACTGCTCTGTGATGAATTCAGTTGTGTTGGAGACGGGCTGCTGAACTGCATTGGACTGCCATCACCATTGCTGCTATCTACCTCATTATTTCCACCCAAATTATGATTTTCTGCATTCTCAGAGGTAACATTCATGTCTGGAAGCTGCTGCTCTTGACTCTCCACCTCTCCTGCATCATCTTCAAACCCATAATGAATTTTAAAAGACTCTGGACAGCAGTTCTGCAATCCATCACTAGCAGTCAACTCCTCCCAATTCCATGAGCTTTCTTCATCAAATGCAATGTCCCTACTCACATGCACCTTGTGGTTCTTGGGATCATAAACCCGATATGCCTTGGAACCTTGCTCATAGCCAATAAACACCATTGGAGCACTTCGATCTTGCAATTTTCTGAGATGTGGAGCTGCTGTCCTCACATGAGCAATACACCCAAAAGTGCGCAAGTGATTAACATTGGGCTTCCTCTTGTACAAAGCTTCATAGGGAGTCTTTCCCACAACACTCTTGGTCAATGCTCTATTCAACAAATACACTGCAGTGGCTGCTGCTTCTCCCCAAAACCTTCCCGGCATTTGCTTACTCTTCAATAGACTTCTAGTCATTGCAACAACGGTTTGATTCCGTCGTTCTGCCACTCCGTTTTGCTGAGGTGTATAAGGCGCCGTGAGGTACCGTTTCAGCCCCAATTCATCACAAAAGTTATGGAATACTTTTGATGTGAATTCGCCTCCCCGGTCTGTCCTGAGCGCCTTGACTTTCAGCCCGGTTTCTAACTCTGCTTTGGCCCTCACTGATTTGAATGCAGCAAGAGCTTCATCCTTTGATCTAATGAGCACAATCCACATGAACCTAGTGCAATCATCCACAATCAAAAGGAAATACCTCTTGCCTGATGGTGTAGCCGGTGTAATGGGTCCACATAAGTCTCCATGGAGTAGTTCCAAAGGATTTTGTGCCCTGTACATTGCTGCAGTTGGAAATGGCAACCGGTGTTGCTTCCCGGCTAGACATGCTTCACAAAGCTGCTCAATGTGATCAATCTCCGGCAATCCTTCAACCATCTGCTGCCGTGACATATCCCTCAATGCTCTGAAATTCAGGTGGCCGAATCTTGCATGCCAAAGCCACTCTTTCTCCTTGTGAACAGCCATCAGACAAACCGGTTTTGCCGGCTGGAGCTTCAACAGGTACAGTCTATTGCTTGATCTTTTGACCTTTACTAATAGCTGTCTTTCTTGGTCATAAATCCTCAGCACCCCATCTTCAATTTCTGTTTTGCACCCATTCTCATCCAGCTGCCCCAGACTCAATATATTACTCTTCAATTGTGGGATGTAGTATACCTCAGTCAGAGCTTTATGTTCCATATTCTTGCGCTGAAACAAAGCTGTTCCACGTCCATGAATCTCAGCTACAGAACCATCTCCAAACCTCACCGAGCCAGCCACTGTTGTGTCCAAATCCGTAAAAACGTCACGGTTTCCGGACATATGGTTACTAGCTCCTGAATCTAGATACCAAGTGAGACTCTTTGGGCCAACTTCATCCCCAAGGTTAGGGAGTACCTTCTCTTCATTAAGGAGTACAGTGGCTGCAGCTGGAAGGTTTGTGATCGGCTCATTTGCTTGGATCATCAGTAGTGATGGCTCCTCATCATTCTTCTCAACAAAGTGTGCCTTCACTTCCTTCTTCTTTGACTTGCACTCAGAGGAATAATGTCCATAGTTTTGGCAATTATAGCATCTCACCTTCGTCTTGTCAAACTTGAACTCCTTTTCGCTATCGCGCTCGCCGTCGCCGCGACTGCGTCCGCGCCCTCGCCCGCGGTCTCTGCCATGGCCACGACCGTGTCCTCTGAAGCCACTGCCAGAAGCTTCACCTCCCTTCTTCTCCTCCTTGGCTTTCCACTGAGCCCTTGTGAGGAGAACGTGTTCTTCATCTTCATTTTCAGCACTACGCAGTCTCTCTTCGTGAGCCTTCAATCTCCCAATCAGTTCTTCCACAGTCATGTTCTTCAAATCTGCAAATTGTTCAATAGAGCTAACAATCTGCAGAAATTTGTTAGGGAGAGATCGCAACATCCTCTTGACGACATATGATTCTGCAATATTCTCGCCAAGTTCTCGGATTTTGTTGACAACCGTCCCAACTTTGAAGGCATAATCTTCAACAGTTTCATTTGGCTTCATCTTGAGACCATCGAGCTCTTCCTTGAGTGACTGCACCCTTGCCTCTTGCACACGTGCAGCACCTAGAAACATG
This sequence comes from Dendrocalamus latiflorus, assembly GCA_017311315.1. Classification (NCBI taxonomy): domain Eukaryota; kingdom Viridiplantae; phylum Streptophyta; class Magnoliopsida; order Poales; family Poaceae; genus Dendrocalamus; species Dendrocalamus latiflorus. The sequence goes on along the minus strand of CM029639.1, from coordinate 45,860,211 downwards.
GTTTTCAGGGCTATCCATACCTCCTGTGCATTCTTCTTTTCCGCCACAAGGAAGAGCACATCTTCTGGAATTGCGCTGAAAATGGCTGCTCGTGCTATCTTGTTTTTCTTGGCGTCGACCGGCTCCTTCGGATCTTCGGGAACTACCGCGTCCCAGAGATCATGCGCCTCCATCACCGCCTGCATCTTGATGGACCACGCCGAGAAATTGGATCGGGTCAGCACGGGGTATGACAGCCCGCCTGAACTTTCTTTCCCGGAGCCTGCCATGGTGGTCGCCGGCATATACTTGGGCATTCACCGGTTCTTCTCCTTCACCGGTCCTCGCTCTGATACCAAATGTCGGATCAGAATGCCCAAATCTGCAGAGAAATGGAATGTGGACGCACACAAGACAAGATACAGAGTATCGGCAAACACACGCAAGAGAGTTTTCTTCAGAACACACTTGTTTCTTAGTTCTGAATGTTTTCTGGATACGCTACAGTACATGCGAAAATCTGGGAGTACCAAAACCGAATGCAATGCTTCAGAGAGCTAACTAACACCCGAGAAGTTTGCAACAACTAAACCACTACTTTGGTCCACGATCCTAATATAGCCCGGATCACAGACTTACAACTCAAATATAACAAAAAACAAATCACAATGTAATCTGGCCGAACCATAGTCCTGACGACTATTCGGCTGACAACATGGTGCAGACCCGTAGTAAACAGACTGGAAGCAAGTTGAAGACAGACCCAGACTGAAACACAGTGCAGACTCCTTATTCGACAGACTGAAAACAGACTTTGACTTAACATGAGTGAAACAAGATTAGCACTCACAGAGTATATATTACGTTCTTGATCATCAACTGATTTGCAAAAAATGTGCTTTGATCTGCAGGTAACAAGTACCTCTGCGGCAAACCACTCGACGTCGCGTGCGACACGTTGTCCTCACCCTCCGGCATGTCGACCCTCAAGACCATCGCCATCCTGCTCATAATCGTCGGTGTGCTCCTCGGCGCCGCGGGCGTCCTCGGCTGCAAGCGCGCCGCAACCGAGACGCTCGGCAGCGGCGACCAGACGCCCTCCAACCCGAAGCTCCACACTAAGCCGGCCGTCAACATCGACCAGGGAGCCTCCAGGACCGGCGCCGGAGCGGCGAAGCGCGGTCCGCGCCGCGACGAGCATGGGCGGCTGGTGTTCATCCAGGAGAGCCGCGTGCGATTCGAGATCGAGGACCTGCTCCGGGCGTCGGCCGAGGTGCTGGGCAGCGGCAACTTCGGGTCGTCGTACAAGGCGACGCTCTGCGACGGGCCGTCGGTGGTGGTGAAGCGGTTCAAGGACATGAACGGCGTCGGCCGGGAGGACTTCTCGGAGCACATGCGCCGCCTCGGCCGCCTCGCCCACCCCAACCTCCTCCCCGTCGTCGCCTACCTCTACAAGAAGGAGGAGAAGCTCCTCATCACCGACTACATGCTCAACGGCAGCCTCGCTCGTCTCCTCCACGGTAAACAACAAGAAAAAACCAAGACTTTTACAAAAATATAAATCATACCATGGTCGATCGATGAACACGTAGACGGTAGACATTGAGACTGAAATTTGTTTCGGTACGTGATAGGTAATCGTGGATCGATCTTCGATTGGGGGAAGAGGCTGAGGATCATCAAGGGGGCGGCGCGGGGGCTGGCGCACCTGTACGACGAGCTGCCGATGCTGACGGTGCCGCACGGGCACCTCAAGTCGTCGAACGTGCTGCTCGACGGCGCGCTCGAGCCGGTGCTCACCGACTACGCTCTGGTGCCGGTGCTGACGGCGCAGCACGCGGCGCAGGTGATGGTGGCGTACAAGGCGCCCGAGTGCGTCGCGGCGCAGGGGAAGCCGTCTAAGAAGAGCGACGTGTGGAGCCTCGGGATCCTCGTCCTCGAGGTGCTCACCGGCAAGTTCCCGGAGACCTACCTCCGTCAGGGCCGGCAGGGAACCACCGACCTCGCCGGGTGGGTCAACTCGGTCGTCACGGAGGAGCGCACCGGCGAGGTGTTCGACAAGGACATGGCGGGGCCCAGCAACGGCGCCACCGAGGGCGAGATGCTGAAGCTGCTCCAGGTCGGCCTGGGCTGCTGCGAGGCCGACGTCGACCGGAGGTGGGACCTCAAGACGGCCGTCGCGCGCATCGAGGAGATCATGGAGCCGGAGCCCGCCGGCGGCGACGCCAACTCTTCGTCGTTGACGAGCGACGGCCAGCCGCGGTCCTAATTATGCACCCACCCCACGCAATGATCAAACAGCTCACACTGATCTGCAGCGTCTTGGATGCATACACACGCACGTATACGATCTCACGCGCGTACGTACAGCAACTGAGACGAGTATTGCACGCACGCACGCACGCATGCATGCGTGTGTGTGTGTACGCAGTACGTGTATGCATGACTCGCATGCATGGGTGGAATGGTTTGAGAGCTATGAATTGAATACTTCGGAGACCAAATTTCGAACGTGTAAATTGATACTGGGGTTTGTGATACGAATTCAGGCCAAATTTCGAACGTGTAAATTGATTTAGCTTAACCTGTCGGAGAAAATCTGAGAAAAGGGATGCGGCTATGCTAGTGTGTAAGAGAGTACATTGATTTGTTTTTGTCTTCTTTTCTTTCGTTTTTCGTACATACAATGTCGGTTACTTGTTATGTTGAAATTTTGTTGCTAGTGTGTATGTAGGAGTTCATTGTGCCAACTTGATAGTATAGAATCTGCTCTTGTTCCAGTGCAGATTTCATGCATTTGCATTAGATACTCGACAATGGAGTGATCATTCAAGTGCTTGCCGAATAAATGAGAAAACATGTTTATTGTCTCTGGTTAATTGGGCCAAATCTTCAGCTCTTGGGCTGAAAGATCATGGGTCGACTTAAGTCACGGAGAGATAGGCCTTTATTCCATTTCCACACGTCTTTTGAGCGTGTTTTCCTTTCCCTATTAGATTGGGTTAATCCTCCTGGTAATTTGTCAGGAGTGATCACTAACTGCTGCAGCTGCCCTAATTAGCTAGACTTCCTAATATTTTCGAAGGATTATCATCTCAGAAGAAGATGAAGAAGAAGGAACTCCCAATGCATTAATGTATGGTCAGTTGTATCCATATGCATATGAAATGAAGGTAAACAGAAATTTTCACGGGCAAATTACTTCCGACTTGTTCATATTGGCTTTTGATTTTAACTTATAAATAGTAATATCTTATAAAAAAGATTGTAGAGAGATACCTACGTGCGATTTTGGCCGATATAAATAAAGTCACTAAGTTAGGTATTGTAGAAAAGACATTTACTATAGAAAAACAGTTTTTAGAAACCAATATAAATAGGCCAAACATCCCCTCGTAAAAAGAATTTTCTTAACATTTTTTGTAACTTTTGTTGACATGAGAACTCAACATTTTTTTTAATTTCAATACACTTGTTATATATATCACCCACACGGAGCCACGGTCGGTTGGTGCTCCACTGAACCATTTCTGTTCTACTGTACATGCAAACCACAGTTTGTGCAGTCACCTGCAGCCAGTCCAGCAATAAGCTGGAAATTCTCTCAACTCTCAACGAGTTGATGACCAACTGAGCTAGCAGATCAACATTTATGTCACAGCAGAAATCGCGTCAAATAAAGTGCAACATTGTTGGGTGTCGCCACTTTGCTAAAATCAACGCACAAAAAAGAGACAATATGCCTATGTTGACACATTCCAAGATATCATCTGTCATTTGATATGGCCCCGCTCGTTTCAGTTTCAGCTTCTGATTTCTGGTTTATTTTTCACTATTCATAAATTTCGTCTTTTTCTGAACTTTTGGCTTTTTTAAACTTTTTTGCCGGTTTTGTTCCTGTATTCGTTTGCGTTGTCCGTGATGAGCTAGCATGTTTTTTCTATTTTTAAATTTTTTTAAATTTAATTACGCCAAATAAGACACCTTCAGTTACAGTAAAATTTCAGCCACTACAGTGCAATTTCAGCCATATACCACAACTTTTCAGCCCGACCGAGCGGGCCGCGGCACAGTCTGGTTGCGATGCCTGCCAGCTCGCTGACTAAGTGAGAATTGTGAAGCCAGCTCACTAAAGAGAGTTTACACATTACGCATTGAGGGAGGTACACTTAATTTTTCCAAAAATAAATGCACATTTAGCTTTCTGAATTATCTGATATGCAAATCTAATTAGTATATTTGCATTGAGGGAGGCACACTTAAATTTTCCGAAAATAAATACACATTTAGCTTTCTGAATTATCTAATATGCAAATCTAATTATGGAACGACATGTTATCTACAGAAAAGTCACAGGTGCGTTGTGCCAGGACCAGTGTGTATCACCTACACTGGACGTAGTAAAGATTGTCTGTAGTGCTACAAATTCACAAGAATTTTGTAAAAATTGTAATACCCTTGAGCCAAACTTTATGGAAGGATCCTACGTTCCAAACGTAGCACCAGCACCGTGCCCATGGCCTTTTCCACGTGGAGGGCGGCCCGGGCGGCGCCGAGGTGTGCATGGTCACCGACGTAGCTGCCGTCGGAGTCTCGTCGGTTTTGGGTGGCGCAGAGGCGAAATGGTGGCGTTTAGCGGCACAGCACCGGCCGCGTGGGCCACGAAAGAGCACAACGCTGTTAGAGACATTTTGTATAGCTGTGCAATTGCCTTATATTAGCTTCTCTATTTGAGGTGATTTGTGCCTTCCTAATCTTGGCTCATCCGGTTGTATATAAATATAGATAGTCACCCCCTTGATTGGGTGTGGTGTTGCCTATTCCTTGTATTATTTACATGGTATCAGAGCGATCCCTCCTTCCACTGCCTCTTCTTCCCATTTGTTCGATACCACCGCTCCACTGCCGGCCACCGTGTGCTCTCCTTGCGGCGTTGGCATGTCAGTTGACACCTCCGCAACATCGTTCGCTACCTCAGCGGCCACTGCACCTGCAACCATCTCTACCTCGGGTGGCGGCCTCCCACCTGAACATGCCGCGCCGATCGCCATCAGCCCCTTCGCGACGATCGCCATCAAGTCCCATGTTCCTGTGACTCTGGAACTCAAGAACCCAAACTACAACAAGTGGTCGTCGTTCTTTCGCTCGATGTGCGACAAGTTCGGCCTCAAGTCGCACATTGATGGCTCCCTCCCCGCGCGTCCGAATGATCCCGCCTGGGAGCAGGCGGACTGCTGCGTCCACAGCTGGCTATTCGGCTCCGTCGCGATGACCAGCCTTCCAGGAAGCTCCCTAGCCAAGCCCAACTCCGCCAAAGTGAGCCCCCAACCCCACTGACCGTGTAATCACCGCCGATTCGGCTCGTTCAGCTCCGGTGACCTCCTTCGCCGTCGGGAAGACGATTTCTCCCCTTTTGCCTCCCACCTTCCCCTTTGATCTCCTCGCCTCCCAAATCCCCAAAATGAGATCCCCTTGTCAAGCTCTACCCGGTGGAACCCTCCCTGACCACCGGAGGCCCTTGCCGTCGCCCGAGAACAGAGGCACCGCCCCTCTGCCTCTCTGTCGCGCGCGCACGACGAGAGGAGGAAGACGATCGACGTGGCCTCATCATCGCCGTCCTCTCCAACCGTTGCGGTTTAAAGATGGCCGTCGGATGGCAACTCTCCCTTGCCTTCCGATCTCCTTAAACCCACCTCTTCACAGCCACCCGATCCAGCCCTCTCCGCCGCTGTCCGATCCCTCCCCGCAGTTCATTCCACCCGCTCGATCTCCCCGCATCGCCGCCGTCCGCTCTCACCGCGTGGCAGTCATCGGCTGGGGCGAGGCGCGCGCGTGTTGGGCCGAGGCCGTGCAGCCCACCCCAGGCGCGCAGGCCGCACTGTGGCTTTGGGCCGGCCCGACACTGTTCACCCGAATTTCCAAAGATTTATCTTTTCCCAAAAATCCAGAAAAATCCAAATAAATCCTAGAAAATCACAAAAATTCTCAAAAATTCTCACATTTCACCACTTTATTCCCTTGGATAGCCTTGAACCCATTTTTGACCTCCATTTTCCCAAATTCATCCCAGAAAAATTCCAAAAATTCCCTATTTGGATATTTATGCATTTTACTCCTTTTTCATATATTATTTTTCCTCGCTTGATTAGGCTCAAGCCGGACTTATGTTATTTTTGTATGTTTGCGCTAATTTTGGAGATTCTGGAGGCTTTGGTGCAGGGCCAAGATCCAGGAGTTGCTACGTTCGAGATCGTTCAGATTCACGGCAAGTCGCAAAACCTTGATCATATTGTATCCCATGTTGTTTAATTATGTTATTATACTACTTGCATTATTGTTAGTTGTGAAATGCTAGTTTACGTAAAATAAAATGTTTAGAATGACATGCTATGTAGATAAAACCTACCACCGATAAACGCCATGATAACTTGTAGCCCCGCCTTTGTTAACCCTAGATTTACTCTAAGTGTAATATAACTACCTGTAGGTTATTTACATTCACACAAAATCTTTACACTACTAAGGTTGTGGCCGTGGGCCAGAAGATTTGAAAACTCAGAGTTAGGATAGGGTGGTATGGGACACCGTACCCTAGGGTGGCAGTGCAAGCGTGCACAGTTTAGGGTAAGGGTGTTGTGGGAAACCTTGTGAAAATGTAAGGACTAGACTCTTACGCTGAGCAAATGACATAACCGGCCGCTCAACCACAGGTGTTGACTTGTCAACCCTGGTTTAGTACCTGCTCAACTTAAGTGAAGCCCTGCATTGGGAGTCGGTGCGGATCACCGATCCGAACTAAGACAATGATAGGTCCCCACAACTCGGGCCCGGTGTTCCGTGGTGGCCAACGGATACCCGAGGGTGTGCGGATTCCGAACCTATCGAGTGGAGTGTATACCAAGAGTTGAGCAGCGAAAAGACCTGGTTCCTTAACTCAGTCATGAGGGTTAAGGTTGCGTGTGGGTAAAGTTGAGCAACTCTGCAGAGTCAATCAAATGATATTCGAATACGCCGTGCTCCTGGTTAATGAAGCTGTGTCACTTGGGTGATTCCAGCTGCGAAGCTTAAGTAATATTTACAATGTTTTAATTGGACTAGTTGGTTAATTATCTTTTCATGAAACCCCCCCTTTAATCTTAAGGAGTAGTTGTCAGCTTTGAATTTCTAAAAATGTTTGTAAATAAAACTACATCCACCCAAAGTTAATAAACCAAGTATACTTCCTTCCTTTGTTGATCCGTGCAAGTAGTTAAGTTAGGGTTTTCCGTTGTGACTTGCTGAGCTGGTTAGCTCACGGCTTGCTAAACCCCTTCAGAAGATCAAGACGCTGGTGAAAGTCTCCCCGTTGAGGAAGCCCCTGAGGAGCCTTTTTTCGACAAGGATCCGTGGTTTTAGGTCTCCGCCACGCTCGAGCTATCCTTGGAGTTTTTGTTATGTAATATACTTTGGGCTTGCACGCCCCGCTGCAATAAAACTGGGTTGTTAAACCATATCTTGTAATATAAGTTGGACTTTTGTTGTAAGCATGTGATGGTACACTCTTGCGCGACGTTCCATAACTGTTCATGCGTGAATAGTTGCGGAATGCCATGTCCGCAGGCGCCCCTGGAAACGGGGGCGTTACACGCAGCTCAAGCCAAATCAAAACTTTCAAGACCAACCTACTTGTAAACTAAGCAAGTCAATACTTTGATCATATTGAACCTATATTTGTTATGCAAATTATATTTATTAAATTATCAAATCACATGCTTTATTTATTATGCAAACGTATTTTCACTTAAGGTTATAGATACATGCATATTCAACATTGAATTAATATTACATCATTTTTTGAACACTTGAATCATAAAATCCTTATCATCCTAGCAACTTAATCGTAACCATATTACTTATAGTTATATTTAAACATCATGCTTAGTCAGGGGCGTACGGCGTTCAACACTCCCGTGCAATTCTTTTTCCCGGTAAACTATGTGCAATTTAAAACTGTCGTCGACTTGTCTAGTCAAAACAATCTACTTGTTCTTTTTATTCGCTCAAGGTACGTGCTAATTGCTGAACATAATCTAATAGCATGCCCAATTGGCTCAACTATAAATACCAATACATACGAACTCTCAACCACCAGTCTCAAACAGCTAATTAAAAACCGAAAGCAAGCCCGCCTGCGTCAATCTTTCTAGTTTGGTGAAGACGAACATGGTTGGCTCAGGTGAGTTCAGGCGCGTCTTCGCGTCGTTCGACCACGACGGCGATGGCAAGATCTCCACCGAGCTGCGGCACTGCATGAAGGCCGCGCTCGGCGAGGACATGTCGGCCGAGGAATTGCAGGCGCTGATGGCGTCGGCGGACACCGACGGCGACGGGCTACTTGACGAAGAGGAGTTCATAAGGCTGGTGCAAAAAATGGAGGCGGATCAGGGGGAAGAAGACAAGTGCAAGTGGCTACGGGAGGCGTTCGGGATGTACGAGATGGAAGGGAGAGGATGCATCACCCCGTTGAGCCTGAAGCTGATGCTGAGCAAGCTAGGCTTGCACCTGGACATTGGAGAGTGCCAGTTCATGATCTGCAGGTTCGATCTGAATGGAGATGGGGTGCTCACCTTCGACGAGTTCAAGACTATGATGATGGGATGAGTTGCCGGCCGGCCGCCGTTGTTGTTTCTAGCTAAACTAGCCTTATGCTTGTTCATTGTGAATTGTGATTGAATCATTCCAACGGGGTGATACCTCGTTGTACTTTTATGTATATTTGAGACTATCAGTATGGTGTTTGAACTATTTATATTATAATTTGTGTAGGTTTCCAACTTAATCCTTGAATTTAAGACTTATCATATTATTTAGTACATGTATACCAAATTACGGTGCAAATTTTACAATTATTTACCGAATTGGCAAATGGTTTTACCGAATTGCATATGAAAATTTTGGTGCGGTATACCTTTTGGTAAAATCCTGAGTCCGCCACTGTGCTTAGTCTTGCTTAAATACTGAGACATTAAATTATCTATAATCATCTTTCAATTATAAAACTAAAATTTACAGTCATTAGAGAGAAATAGCGTGTGACATTCTGTCCCTCGAATTCCAAATATAAACCGTTTTAGCCCTATGAGTGTCGATATCTCATCAATAAATGAGGTATATCCTAGAAGGCCGCAGCCCCTCTCTCTTTTCCAACATATTTAAGAGAGGGATCACTAAAGTATAGGGATGAATAGAAAACGTTAAATGTCATTTTCTCTCGCTCCTTAAGGGCGTCTCCAACAGCTGGCTATTTAGTTAGCTAGATCTGGTGTGGCAAGGAAAAAGTAGGAGAGAGAGTAGTCACTAGCGACGAGCAAATAGCTGATCTATTTCACGTAGTCCAAGAACATGAGAGAGGAGCATGTGGGTCCAACAGTATAAAATAGTCTTTGCTTTTGTCTCTCACCTCCACGTCAGCTGACTATATAGCTAGTACTAGCTATTACCATTGCGGACGCCCTAATTTGTGTGTCCAAGCTTAATAATCCGAGCTTGAACTATTCGATGAAGTTGGCCGCTTGACGTGCATGCTCTAGCTGCAGTCCTCCTGACCTGGGTTGCACTCGGTGATTCACTAGCCCTAACTAGTGTAGCCCAATAGGAAATAGCCCACAGTCCATAGGAAAAATTCAACCCACACATGAACCCCAGGTGACCAAGATCCCAAGGCATCAGCGCATCGCCTAGTCCCCCCCCGGATTCTCTGACGTAACGTCAGGTGACGTTGGGTCACTGACGTGTGGGCCCACGAGCCGTGGGGCCCACACGTCAGTGACCCAACGTCACCTGACGTTACGTCAGAGAATATGCACCGCCTAGTCCCCTGCCCTCCTCATTCCCCGACTCCATCGCCTCTCCTTCCTCCCCAATCCCTAGCAGATCATTCCCATCACCGCGAGCCCGCGACGACGCCAACCTTCCTCTTCCGCCCAGATCTAAGTAGGAATGAGTTATGCCCTCTTCTCTTCTTGTGTTAATATGGTGAGCCGAAGCTTTCTGTTCCCCAAATGCATGTAAATCTTGTCTTTCAGGGTTCTTTTGTTGATGCGCTGACTGATGAATCATATTGCGTGGTTGATGGCGTTTTCTGATCCGTGTTGAATCCCGATTGCATGTTGTTTTGTTGCGTCTTGATCCCCCTCCTTCCCAGGTAGCCCAGTCCTACAATAGTTGTACGGGAGTTTTCTAGAGGAGCAAAGCGAAATAGAGACATCAACTTTTAGAAAAGAAAAAAGAAGCTTAGAAACGATGAACAATGAGAGGTTAGATGATAAGGGCAGTCCCAACCCAGAAACTATGAGATAGTTTCTATAGATGCCATGTCAGCAAGACTGCTCAAAGAAATCATCTCTCCCAACGCCACTAGTTTCTTCTGATCATCCTCATTAAATCTTCTGATGCATCTTCTCTCTCCTTCCTCCTCTCTCTCTCCACAGAGTGTACTGTACAGGGGCAATGGCTCTGGATATTTTCCATCCCCATCCCCATCTCCCAACGCCACTAGTCTGATTCTTCCTCTCTTTCCCATCCCCATCCTCTTCTCTCTCCACAGGCCTGGGCGGACGGCGCGCGCGGCCTGCGCTGCGTGGGTGGAGGCGAGGCGGGAGCGGAGCTCGCGGACGAGCGGCTCGACACCGGGGATCCCCGATGGGCAGGACAGCGCCGGGCCCGACCTCCTCCACCCGCCACGCCCCCGCGCCCGACACCGCCGCCCACTCCCCCGCAGCCACCCCCGCCACCGCGTGCCTCCGTCGCGCCGTCTGGGTCTACGGCGGCACGGCCTGGGCGGACGCGAGCGGCCTGGGCGACGGCGGCGCGGCCTGTGCGGACGGCAAGCGGCCTGGGCGACGGCGGCGCAGCCTGCGCGGACGCGAGCGGCCTGGGGGACGACGGCGCATCCTGCGCGGACGCGGGCGGCCTGGGGGACGACGGCGCATCCTGCGCGGACGCGGGCGGCCTGGGGGACGACGGCGCATCCTGCGCGGACGCGGGCGGCCTGGGCGACGGCGGCGCGGCCTGGGCGGACGCTGGCCGCGTCTACGGGCTTCGCGCGGCGAGCGGAGGCAGCGAGGGCGTTGATGGCACGACGGAGGAAGAAACTACCTGTTTCTCCCCATCGCGAAATCCGTGGTTTCCTCGTGCGTTGGTTTACGCGCCGACTTCGTTTCTCATATGAGAAACAGTTGCTTGTGTTTTTCTCCTCTTTCCTTATTAAATAAGATGCCACATCGGATTTTTTGCCTATGTGGCAGGGTATTTAATGCTATGGAAACTATCCTAGTTGGAGGGTTGTGACTGCCCTAAATAAACTATATGAGAGGTTCGGTGAGATTGGCGTGGGGAGTGCTGTGTGCGGCGTGGGGCGAGAGGAAGCGGACAAAGCCGCCAGCTCGGCCAAGTGCGTCACCTGACTCGGATGCCCCTCCTGTCCCGTCCCAACACAAACTCCCACCTCCCTAGTCCGCCCCGGCCCCAGATCGTATGCGCCCACCACCACAGTACACCCACCCTGACACCTATGCTTCCACCACCCGCAATGCCAGGGAAGCTATGGGCACAATTTTTTTAGTTTTGATTTATAGCTTATAGTTAGTTTATATGTACGATTTATGACTTTTAAGGTATTTATGAGAGAGTATGAAATAAAAGAAACTCGTGTGCGGCTTTGATTGATATAAATGAAGTTGCTACAGTGTGTACTATAATCAATTTGTAGACCTCGTGTTAGGAAGATACTTTATTTGAGAACTAGTTACTGTAGAAAAGACAAAAAGAAACTTTTAGAAGCTGAAAAGATAGGCTTGGCTCGCAAAACGTGTGAGCGCGGCATTGTGTTCCATTCCAAGTAGTCACAGACAATCAAAAAGCTGCTGACGTGGACTTGTTTTTGTGTGGCTAGCGGCCATACAACAGCTCATCGCCTCCCTCCCCTGCCTCCCAATCCAACTGACACGAATACCCCACGCTATAGACCCCACCTATCAGTGATTGGGGGTAGAAAATCCAGTGGGCGCAGGCGAAGCTCCACGTGTTGGCCTCTACGTACCTAGAGGTTGGTGCGGATTCAAATCAGCTCCCAATTTACTCAAGTTGGCGCATTGTCCAAAATGTCCCTTGCCGTAGCTGGAGCTGACTCCTCTGGGGACTGACCCCATCGAGAGGAAATGGGGTCTGATCCGGATGCCCGACACATGTCACTCCGCACGAATCTCGGCGCCGCGCCGTCTCCTCCATTTCTCCGCGCGAGCGCCGTCTCCTCCACGTCTCGCGAGCTCCGCCACTCCCTTCCCCTCCTCCGCCGCCACCGCGCCCACCGGCGACCTGTTCGTAGACCTGCTCGACGCCAACTTCAACAAACCAACCACGAAGCCGCCGGCGAAGGGGCTCACGGAGAACACCTCCCCGACGTTCGTCTCCTCGGGGGGATCCCTGCCTCGACTTCTTCTTCCACGTTGTCCCCGGCACCCCCGCCGCGTCCGTCTCCTCCCTTCTCTCCTCTGCCTGGGCCGCCGAGCCGAACACTGCGCTCCGCCTCGCCTGCAACCTACGCGGCGTGTGCGGCACCGGCAAGTCCGACCGCGAGGGCTTCTACGCCGCCGCGCTCTGGATGCACGCGCCACCCCGCCACGCTCGCCCTCAACGCGCGCCCCGTCACCGAGTTCGGCTACCTCAAGGACCTCCCCGAGCTCCTCCACCGCATCGTCCACGGCGGCGTCTCCACGAGGACGCCGGGGAAGAAGGACCGCCTCGCCGCCGAAGGAGGCTTCATGGTTCGAGGTCGATTCTACTCAAGCAAGCCGTGCCGCGTGGGGAAGGGGAACCGCCGCGTCAGCACGAGTGAGGCGCGCGTCGCCGCCAGCCTGGAGAGCGACCGGAAGATCTCGGCCAAGGCTGCCGTGGAGCGCAGGAAGAGGCGCGCGGAGGCTGCGGAGGAGGAGACGGCGCGGCGCTCGGCGACGGCGGCGGAGGAGGGGAAGGGAGTGGCGGAGCTCGCGAGACGTGGAGGAGACGGCGCTCGCGCGGAGAAATGGAGGAGACGGCGCGGCGCCGAGATTCGTGCGGAGTGACACGTGTCGAGCATCCGGATCAGACCCCATTTCCTCTCGATGGGGTCAGTCCCCAGAGGAGTCGGCTCCGCCGTAGCTAGTGTAGGGTGTGCTTGCCGCCTTTTTCCCGGTGGTTTTCAGGTAGAAGGCGTTGTCTCATCCTTCTCACGTGTGTGATGTCCGGTTCTTCCCACGGACCTTGCCTTTTGGTTTGGTTCCCAGCAAGGCATAGCGATTAGATGTGGATAAAATGCCTGTGTTCCAGGAATGCCCTTGGTATCTTCTCACCTTCCACCTGCTTTCCCTTTCCTTCATCATCATGTGTGGTGTATGTGTCACCACTCAAGTCGCATGAAGTTACGTGAAAGAAAATTCTTAGCGTCTGTTTTTTTTTTTGCTATGTCTTATTAATATAACTAGTAAGATGGTCTGTGTACTTACACATGTATCATTTTAAACCATCTTAAATTGGTTTGGCTATACATATATGATTGTGTTTTTTTGAATAACAAAGACACATGGATGGGAAAGAACTACACGTAGAAAACATATGGTTGTAAAACACACGATATAATTCAAATTTTAGATTTTTTTAACATTTTTCAATTTGATTTAATGTTAATGATTGTAACATTTTTTCCATTTGTGATATATTAATATTATTGGTATAATAGAGAAAATAGAATATTATATATTATAATATAGAATATAGATTATATTGTAGAAGAAAAGGTTGTCGATCATTTATAGCTAAATGTTGTTGATACTCAAGCCATCCTTGTTGTCTTTTATAAACTATACTTATTAAATGTATTAATTTTTCAAATATGTATGACTTATTATTTATAAATTTTTAATCAGTATCTCCAATAGTATAAACAATAGTCGTATCCATCACCACCAACCACTCTAACTGGAGGGCCAATAGTAGACTCTGTAAATCATAAAACAATGGCCCACATGCGTCATACTTACACTATCTATGTTACTATGTTTCTTGTGCCAATTTGGATTATCTCTTCCGCTCTTTTTCCTTCATATCATCAAAAATCCTATGTGATAAAGCTTAAAGATAGCTAATAGCACACTATTGGATATGCCCTTAAAATTATATCCATATTCTTCTACTTTCGTTTGAAACAATATGCACTATTTTTAAGATGGGCACTTGAAAACCTGAAACATACACATATTCACCGAAAATATTTCTGTAACATTGTTGCCATTTATCGATGATCAACAGATTATCTTTTTTGTTTTTTGTTTGACAACAATTACAGCACTGCACCTTGTGAATATATGTCTATTTGGTGAGCATCGTTCGGGTCGTCTAATATTAATTACACAAAGTTTGCATGCATGCAAGATCGAGTTTGATTCTATGTAACATTGATCGATGGCCCGGCTTGTAACGCCCCCGTTTCCAGGGGCGCGTACGGACACGGCATTCCGCAACTATTCACGCATGAACAGTTATGGAGTGTCGCGCAAGAGTATACCATTGCATACTTACAACAAAAGTCCAGCATATATTTCACATACTGATTAACATCCATTTTTCCACAGCGGGGTGTGTAAGCCCAAGATATAATTACATTACAGAAGCTCCAAGATCCGCTTGAGCGCGGCCAAGACCTAAAGCCACGGGTCCTCGTCGAAGAAGAGACCTTCCGGGACTTCCTCAACGGGGAGGCAAACACCTTCGTCTTGATCCTCTAAAGAAAGGCAAAAGCAAACCGTGAGCCAAACAACCGGCTCAGCAAGTCCCAAAGGGACTCTATCTTACTACATGCACGGATCATCAAAGGAAGGGAGTATACTTGGTTTATTACTTTGAGTGGATGCAGTTTTATTTGCAAACATTTTGATAAAAAGGACCCAAAACTACTTCTCAAGAACTCAGGGGTTTTCACAAAGATTTAATTAACCAACTAAGTCAAGTTAAAGCACGTACAAAACTACTTAAGCTTCGCGGCTGGAATCACCCAAGTGACACAGCTCCATTAACCGGGAGCACGGCGTATTCGAATACCATTTATTTGACTCTGCAGAGTTTGCTCAGCTTTACCCACACGATTCCTTAACTCCCGCGACAGAGTTAAGGAAGCCAGGTCGTTTCACTGCTCAACTATTTATATAGACTCTACCCGGTAGAATTCACTCGGGTCTGGCTCAAGAGAAAGAGGGAAGAGAGAGAAATAAAAACCAATGTCTGCTTCGAGTGAACTCTACCGTTGTTAGGCACCCACAACACGGCTTGCCTAACCTCACTGCTTAACCTCCTCCTCCGCCACACCTGTAGAGTTTCAATCGAATTGAGCAGCTACTAGACCAGTGTTGACAAGTCAACTCCTGTGGTTGAGCAATCACTGTGACATTTGCTCAGCGTAAGGGTTTCAGTCCTTACATTTTCACATGGTCTGCAACCTCACTAGGCCCGCGACCCAACCTAGGGTAAGCGGTGGGCGAAAACCGTCTCGCGGCGCACCACAACCCCACTTACCCTAACTTCGATCCTAGGGTAAGAGATGGGCGAAAACCGTCTCGCGGCGCACCTTACCCTACCTTGTGCACGACGGCACTCTCCGCTCTAAGATACGGTGTCCCATACCACCCTACCTTAGAGTCGGGTTTGCAATTTCTATTGGCTCGCAGCCACAACCTTATCAGTATAAAGACTTTGCATGATAATAATAACTTACAGTTATCTAGATTAACAGATAATTATTTCTAGGGTTTCAATGGCATGGCTACGAATTAAACATGGCATTTATCGGTGGTAGGTTTAACTATATCACATGTCATTCTAAACATTTTATTTTATTTTTGAATTAACATTTCAGAATTAGCTCAATGCAAATAGCATAATAATATAAGTAAATAACATGGGTTGCAACATGATCAAAGGATTTGGAACTTGCCGGCAATTTGGACGAACTCGGCTAGCTTGAACGTAAAAGCTCCTGGATCCTGCGACTGCACTTGATCTTCCGGGATCTTCGACACTAGCGCAAACACATAAAATAAATAAGTCCAGCTTGAGACTAATCAAGCGAGGGAAAATAAACTAATTAAAAAGGAGTAAAATGCATAAATCTCCAAATGGGGATTTTAGGAATTTATCTGGGATGAATCTGTGGAAGTGGAGGCCAAAAATGAGTCCGGGACATTATTTGGAGCAAAGTGGTAAAATTTGGGAATTTTTGGGATTTTCTGTGATTTTCTAGGATTTATTTGGATTTTCTGGAATATTGGAAATTGATAAATCCGGAAATAAATCGGTGAACAGTGAACGACCGCCCCATAGCTACAGTGCGGCCCGGCCGGAGATTCAAACGCCCGGCCGGCAGCCCATGCGCGCGCGCGAGCGCGCGGCGCGGCGAGGCAGGCCGTGGGCTCGGCCCAGTCCAGCGCGCGCCCACGCGGCTGGGATGGCCAACGCGTGGCGGGGCGGACGGCAGCGGAGCGGCGGGCGCGGGCGGCTCGGATCAAGACGTGGAGGGCATCGAACGGCTGCGATGCAACGGGGCGGGCGAAGCGGTACGGGAGATCCGACGGGCGAGGGAAGACGGGATTAAGAAGATCGGATGGCGGTGGTTCAGCGACATCCAAGGGCCGACGTTAGATGGCACGGAGAGGAGAGGACCGCCGAGATAGAGCCACGTCGGTCATCTTCTACCTCTCGCCGTGCGCGCGCGACAGAGAGGCAGAGGAGCGGCGCCTCCGCTCTCCGGCGACGGCAGGGCACTCCAGCGGCAGTGGAGGGATCAGCGGCTAGCCCTCAACGTGGGAAATCCATTTTGGGGTCTTGGAGGGTGGGGAAATCAACGGAGAGAGTGGGAGGGAGAAGGGGATGGTTCGGCCATTTGGCGGCGAGGGAGGTTGCCGGCGGCGAGGGAGCTCAATCGGAGGCGATTACACGGAAAGGGGTTCAAGGAGCTCACGATGGCGGTGGCGGTGGGAGCTGGGGAGCTGCGGAGAGAGCTGGCCACGGAGAGGGTGGTTCGGCCGGTGGGGTGCTTCGGTGATGGAGCTCCACAGGAACTCTCCTGGCCAGGGACATTCACCAAAAGGATTAGCACATAGAAGTGATGCTCAGGGTCGAAGGAATCGGAAAATGGGGTGGAGAGGAGAAGATCCGCTTTACGGGGTTGCCGGCGCAGGGGACGACGGCGGCGGGGCCTGGGGCAGCGAGGCTTCGATTGGTAACTCGGGGAGGTAGCTGGGAGGAGTGGGAAGCGAATGGAGGTGTTGGGGAGGCGTGAAGAGCAAAAGAGAGGGAGGGAGCGGTGAGGCGGCATTTATACCCGAGCGGGGGAGGAGAATCCTTCGGGGAGAAGGAACGGGCGGGGCTCCGGGGTCAACAGGGGTAGGTAGGGCGTCTCCTCCGCGGGATGGAGCAATGACCGGGGTGACGCCGGCTCTACAGAGGGAGTTATGGCGAGGCGACGGGAGAGGAGAGCAGGTGAGCGGCAGCAGGGCGGGGGCGCGTCCGCGCGCGGAGGAAGGGGGCGCGGAGACTGGCAAGTGGGGTCGGGGCAGAGAAGAGGCGACGCGTGGCGCGGAAGCTCTGCCGCTTCAGACCGGGTGACGACGGGGCGCGCCGGAGAATCCGAGGGAGGCGCAGGCGGTCTGGGCGCGGGCGCAGGGTGCGCGCAAGGGAGGGAGGAAGCGGGGAGAGGAGCGGTGCCTGCGGGGAGAAAACGGGGAGGCGCGAGGGGTGGGGAGAGGCGGAAGGGGAGGCGGCGCCAACGAAGGAGGGGAGCGGAGGGAGGCGCTGGGCGAGGGAGAAGGCGGGGTCGGGGCGGCGCCAGCGCAAGCGCGAGAGAGGGAGGCACCGGGAGAAGAGAGGAGGCGGAAACCAGGGAGGGCGCCAGCGGGAGGGGAAGGCGTCCAGCCGGAAAAGGAAGACGGGAACGGGGAAAACTTTCCCAAAAAGGAAAGTTTTCGAAATTCACTCAAAAATCCAGCAAAAAGCACAGAAATTTTTGGTTTGAAATTTTGGGGCTTTTCACGGCTGCTTTCATATGTCGATTTCATCGCAAGAGTTCCAACTACACATGCATGCATGTATACCACGTTATAAATTAACTTCATGTGCACTTTCATATTCCTAGAAAAATCATTGTGATTTGATAAAGGGTCCACCAAATAAAGGATAAGATGTTTTCATTTTTTTTAAAAGAATTTCTAGCAATCAGCGTGATTTATCGTCTAGCATACATGATACAACAGCTAGATTACTTACAATTGGTGAGAGCAGAGGTTTTCCATTTATTTTTATGCCTAATGAACATGATACAGCTAGATTACTTACAATTGGTGAGAGCAGAGGTTTTCCAGGTATGCTTGGTTCCATAGATTGCATGCATTGGACCTGGAAAAATTGCCCTGTTCAATGGCAGGGTATGTATGTAGGGCACAAAAAGGATCCTACAATTATACTAGAAGCGGTTGCTTCTAAAGATCTTTGGATTTGGCATGCTTTCTTTGGGATGTCAGGCTCGCACAATGATATCAATGTTCTCCAAAGATCTCCTATTTTTGCAATGCTTGCTGAAGGTGAAGGTCCACAGGTTAATTATAGCATTAATGGAAACAATTATACAATGGGTTATTATCTCGCAGATGGCATATATCCATCTTGGGCCACTTTCGTGAAGACCATACCAGAACCACAAGGTAACAAGAAGCAATATTTTGCTAAGGCACAAGAAGCATGTAGGAAAGATGTTGAACGAGCATTTGGGGTTCTACAAGCTCGCTTTGCTATTGTTCGAGGGCCAGCTCGTTTGTGGGATGAGGACACGCTTGGAGAAATCATGAAAGCTTGTATCATTGTGCACAACATGATTGTTGAGGATGAGGGGGGCGACGAAGATGATTTCAATTACGACGACGTGGGAGAAAAGGTGAAAATATCCCACGATGGTACACCTGAACTCGATGCTTTTATTCAAAATTACAAGAACATCAAGGACAAGGAAACACACACACAACTTCAAGCCGACCTTATTGAGCACTTGTGGCAAAATTATCCAGATTTATACAATAATATTATTAATGATTGATTTCATTTGTGCCGACGCATTAAATTCTGAACCGAGCAAACACTGTTGATCTTACGGCAAAGTAATGAATGTGGACAGAAGTTCAGAGACTGAATTCACAAAATTGTATTTTTGGATGTCTCTCGAATACAACTAAATATCTTTGGAATACCTCAAAGACTACTCCTGAATGCTAATTGCTCTAGCGACTGCACGTTATTTGCACACATGCATGCCTAGTGCGCAGACTGCGGCACTTCCTGCATGTTAACTGAAACCAAATAAACTGATGACGCTCCTTTAGAAGACCCTCCTGCAGACTTTATTCCCTCCTGCAGACTTTACTCCAATAGCTCACAACTAGAATTAAGTCCTACAGTCTAAACTCTCCGAACCTGCAGAAATGGAACGAAATGAATCTATGCATACGTCCCGTACGCATACGAAATGGAACGAAATGAATCTATGCATACGAAATGGAACGAAATGAATCTAAACTCTCCGAACCTGCAGAAATGAATCTTTCTGGTCCTGAAGCTTAAAGGCAAAAGAATTGGCAACAACAGGAGGATAAATGGTACTCCTGCCATCTCCAACCTCTGATGGCACCACTAAAGATATTTCGCTGAGCAATGAAACAATGCAGGTAAGCATTGCATTTGAGCAAAAAGGAAAAAATAACACAAGGGTTTTACCTGTGGCTATCAAAGTGAATGGCGTGTCTAATTATTTAGGCGTCTTGCAAGTATGTCATTCTTGAGCCCTTCATAGTATTGCTGCTGTTTATTGCACATGATACTTGTGTCGACATTCATAATTCTCTCTTCTTCCAGGTTCCTTTGGAATTCAAATTGGTCCCTTTGCAACTCAAATTTTTCTTTCTCAAGTCTGATCCTTTTTTCCTGTAATGCGAAGGCTTTCTTGCACCGCTCCTCTTTCTTCAACTCCTTCTCCGCATTGGCTTCTTTCTTTTTTGCCAAAAGATAATCCAATGCTTCGATGCTAGAATGTTGCCGTAATTTCTGCTTCGCCTTCTTCTGCCCTGCAAGTCTCTGAAGTGCACTATTCGAATGTTGACTCTCATCAACAGTACCAGGGGCAGCAAAGGAGGAGCCGATGCAGGACTTGAATTGGCTAAAACCTTCTGCTTTTTACTGATTGTCTTTTGGGTTTCCATCTGCTTGCGCCTATCTGCCCACTTAGGCTGGTCTTTTAATTTTTTCCAGCAATGCATGTATGAAAAATGCCTATGCTGCTTGTCTTCATGAATGAACATTTTCAACGCATCTGCTTGCTACATAGTGGACAAAAATGAATGTATGAGATGCATCCAAATCATATACAATTGGAAAGGGAAAGGTGTGTCGTCAAACCTTGTCATCGATAGACAATCCACTTTGATTTCTGGCCTCGATCTTGGAAAGACAACCAGCAAAGATGTTAACATCGTGTTGTATACCAGACCAACGGTTCATTAGAGAGCCTTGCGAGCGATCAGATATGAATTCCTTGTGGGCATGGAAATATGCATGTATCCTTTTCCAATATGTGGTACGTGATTGGTCAACACCTTTCACTGGATCCAAACTCACGTTTAGCCACGCTGACACAAGTAGTTCGTCCTCATCAATTGTGAAATTTTTTGTTCTTTTCTGATTTCCTTTCCCTATTGCTTGAACCTCATCTTGTGCTACTACTTCCTGAGCAGGAGGTGGATTTTCAGACTAACCAGCAAGACCAAAGCCTTGTGTAATCAGGTCAGTGAAATATCCCCTTGAATCCATGGCACCTGTGATAGCAAATAACAAAGAATATTGAATTCATAAATTATTAATGCTCATTGTTTGGTAATATGTATAACAAAAATCATCATTTCAGGACTTGCTGTAACAATTAGACACTATAAGTAAGATTTGCAAAACTTGCAATGACAATCAAAATAAAAGTAGGAGTTCAGGACTTCACAGAAACTAACACACTGGAAGTAAGAGTTAATGAGTTCCCAGGAACTAACACACTGAATTCCAGAACATAAAATTTCTCTGACCATGGACATCTATGACCATGAACATCTCTGTCCATCTTCAGCACACTGGAAGCCAGGACATAAAATTCTAGAACATCTCTGAACATGAACATCTCTGGCCGTAAGATGCACACTGAATTAAAATGTAATTTCCTAACATGACTCATTCAACAATATTTCGCTGCTGCACAGTTCATAGCTAAAGATGGCTTATACTTTTTCAAGTCTCTATCTCCCTGTTCTGTGACCTGCTTGCTTCCTACTTCCTAGTCTCTATCAGGAAGAAATTCAAAAACGGGAAAAAATACCAACACCTGGGAAGGGGAAGGGGAAGGGAACCTCACCAGATAACTCGTCCACGACCTCGACCTCCGCTGCATCTGGGAAGGGGACCTGCGCCGGCTGGCCAGCATCTGGCCTGAGGACTTGCTGCGACTGGCCACCGAAGCCGGTGGGACGAAACACCCGACGGCGCATCAACCCGACCCCTCCGTTCTCCATCCAATCCAAATCCACCAAGTCCTCGCAACCACCGGAATCCTGGATTCCTTCGGCCATGGAAGCGCCGGCAAATTGGACCATCGGATAAGAGGACCGAGCTGCCGGGTTGCCATACCCCCTACGCACAGCCGCCGGAACACGGGGACGCGGCGGCAGGGACATGGCCGCGACTGCTTCCAGGGGGAGCGGACGGAAGGGGGCCTGGAAGGGGGGAGAAGTTGTCGCGGGCGCAGCGTGGGATCGCGTTCGCGAGCAGGAAGGGGGCGCGGGCGCAGCGCGCGGGAACGGGGCCAGCGCGCGGGAAGAGGATGGATGGCGAGCGGCGGAGGCATACCAAGAATAGAGAGCGAACGTCGTGGGATACAGGGCTACTAAATTTAGAGAGCTATTTACCTAGTCTATTGGAGATGGTTCTTTTCTAATACTAGCTATATTAACCTTTACAAAATGATTTGGCTCATCTCTTGGAGATGCTCTTAGTTCTCCAAATTAAGGGCCATATGTTTTTTGATTATTTCTAGATTTTTTTCTTTTATTCTTAGAAGCTGATTGACCAGCTTGATTGCGTGGGCAGTGAATATTGCCTAATTTGAAATATACATAAATATTACCAATTAGTGGTTAGTCCGACTGGCATTATACTCGTAATTTGATCCTTGGTATCCACAAAGGCTTTTTTAGAGGTGATATCTGCCATGTTGAGGAGTAAAAGGGGTATCGCAAATTTTCCCTCACAAATCTGATTGCAATAAAAGAACGTTTCAAGCCAAACCCAATTTGATAGTGCAATCTAGGTGCCACATATGAAATCAAAATGCTGGTCCCATGATAGGTATCATGGCGAAGCAATAATTCAAAACATTCCGTGTCACAAACTTTTGGTTTGCATGTACATACAATTTATATTTTATAACATGCATATATTGTATATGTTTATGTTATCATATTTTTACATGTGTTTAGACTTGTATTTGTATGATGTAAATAAAGTCGGTACCATTTAACATACACATGATCTAATCTAATCTTATTAACTACATTAGATTAATCTACAATTGTAACCCCACCATCTTAGGTCTCATTCCAAACAGCTTATGGCTTTCAGAACCGAAAGCTGTTTGGAACGGTTTGGCTTCTGAATGTGTTTTTTTATTTTATTTTCTTTTGTTTTCCCTTTTTCTTTTGTATTATTAATGAAGATACTGTGGTGTTTTATTTTTTCTTTCTATTTTTCTTTATTTGTCATTGAATATATTAGAAAAAAACTAACAACCGCTATAGTCTATTTCTACTGAAAGCCAAAAACCTACAACACTTTGAAACATATGGATCAATAGCAAAAAGGCCAGTTTGAGTTGATTGGGAAGTGCAAACATAATGGCCGGCGGCCTGGAGAAGAGGATGCGTGCAATTGAGAGATTTGATGATCTGCCCTATCTTTCTTTGCCACTTGATAAAATGCCTCGTGATGTCTCACTGATATGCGGGGCTAGAATCCGTATGTCAGTGAGACATCACTTACTATTTCAATGAAAAATATGGTAAATCATCGATTCATCCACGTGCAATTTGGTCAGAGTTCAAGCACAAGTAGAATAGGTAGCTCCTTTTTTTGTGCGTCTCTTTTTGTCTGGGATTTATCGTTTTTTCCTTTGTCCATGCCTTTCTCTTTTTTGTTTATTGTTTCTATGGCGTGTACGTCCGTGCCTTTTCGTGTCTTTCTTTTTCTCGTTTTTTTTTCGTTGGCACGCACGTCCATGCTTTTTTCCTTGTCTTTCTTTTTCTTATTTCTTTTTTTGTTGGCACGCATATCCGTGCTTTTTTTTTTCTACCGGTGCTTGGTCTGATGGTCTCTAGTGGGCTATTAAGGATTTCCTTTTCCCCTACCATCTAGATGCTTTTTTTTCTTTCTAGAATGTATAGCCTATTATCTCTTTTTAATAGCATCTATTGGCTGTGATTTATTCTTATAATTAGGATCCACCAAACCGAAAGGTCGGATGTTTTTTATTTTTTGTGCAATTTTTAGTATATTTATCTTTTTTTTTCTTAGTAGCTCTAAAAGGTTGTCATCGACTTTTAATATGTAATAGATAAATAGTCATTATTGAAGGAAGCCAAAGCCAAAAATCAAATGCAAAGCTGAAAAAGATCGAGGTGAAGAAGATTTCACCTCCATCTTGGATTTCTTCTATCATATCATATAATGTCCACTCAATCGGATAACAACAATTTATATTGATTATATTACAGCACAAGCCAGGTCGGTGCTAATCCCACGAGCTCGTCACCGAGAGCAAGCATTGTAGTGTGAGATGCCTGCAATATTTGTTACGTTTATTTTTTCTGTGCTAGAATGATGCGTGTGCCTCTCGTGTTCCTCTCCTATCTAACCGCTGTGGAAGCGTGATACCGCTAATTCTGGGAAAATTTATTTATTTGTCACCCTTACGATTCGGGTAACAACAGATTTGTCACTCGGGTCTATTGTTAGTGACTCATATGGTCTCACATATAAGTGACAGAGTTTCGATGTCAATTTTAAGTGGCAAAAAATTGAATCTCCCATTCTGGGTTTAGTGAGGGCAACTGTGCGGAAGTGGCCGGTACCGCCGGCCAATCAACGATACGGCGTCGGCGGCGATGCAGAATGGCAAAGTTGTAGATGTAGAGGAAAATCGTGTCCAAGAGACGGGACAATCTGCTTTCCGCCCACCTTTCTTCCTCTTCTTGCCTTAGTTTTTGATCAGCAGAAAAGGTGCTTCTGGTTTACCGGGGCATCTCTAGAAGCATCGGACGCCGACGCCACGCACCGGAGCACCAGACTCTCCGCAGCTTGCCGCAGAACGCGCCCGCAGCGCAGCGCCGGATCGATCGAGGGAGGCACGGCGAGGAGGGGGACAGAGAGAGAGAGATCAAGGAGCGGCCGGGGGCGACATGAAGAAGTGCGCGTCGGAGCTGGAGCTGGAGGCCTTCATCCGCGACACCGCCGAGCAGAAGCTCGGGGGCCACGCCGGCCTGCACGCGCCGTTCGGCGCGTTCTCCGCCGCCGACCTCTCCGGCTTCGGCTTCGCCTACTCGGTGAGTGGCAGACTTGCAGAGGACGAAGTTGGCGTGTAGTTAAGCAGTGCTATATACATGCCCGCATGGGTAAATCAAGTGTGAGGGCATGTCTGAATTTTTTGTTGATTGCTGATTTGCACCATGTACCACTAGAACTGCATCTCTTTGTGATTTGTGAATGAGAATTTTCATTGTTACATCTCTTGCTTGCTAGGTTCTACCAATTTTCTGTAGCATGTACTACTTCTTTTGTGTGTCTTGTTTCTGCCTGATCTTTTTTGTTCTCAACATGCTTGACAATTTCAAGAATTTAAATACCCTGGTACAAGTGGATGCTAAATTCTAAGCGCGGAGAGAGAGAGAGAGAGAGAGTCATCTTTTGGTGGGTTAGCATAAGGACTAAACATTCTCATGATAAGGTTAGGACATCATCTGGTAAAGTACCCTATTCTGGAATCTGCATAACTCATCACTCATCAGTACGCAATCTCCAACGGCATGTGGCAGCTGAAGCTCAAGGTTGCTTATACTAACTAGAAGACGAAACAGAGAAGTACTGCTGTACCTAACATTGCTATAGACCATCACGTGCATGAATCATAATTGATGGCTCGATTAAGTTTGCTTTTTTTTTTACTGAAGTTTGCTTTTATTTTGTCGGCCGGAGCAGAACACCCTCGACGGAAGCGTTCTCAATCACGAATGGCTCCAGTCCCAGAACCTCAGCGCACAGCATCCCGCAGTCTCCACGACAATCGAATCGCAATCATCAATCTGCGGTATCGCCTCGCATACTTCTTCCTCTTCCACAATTCAATTTCATCAGTTCATAGTAATGCAGTTACAAGAAGATTTCAGTGCCGTGTGGCTGTGTTTAATACTGGACTGCACACTGAACCGCATGTGATTTATATTTTCAGCAGATGGAGGTTTGAGCAGTGACCCATCGAACAAATAGCAGTGTTGTTTCATCCAAACTGGACTTGATTATAAGACATATAATGTTCGGTTCTTTTGCAGTTCTTGCTCACGCTCTATTCAATCTTTGGCAGCATCAGCAAGTCCCACATCAGCGACCAATCTAAATACGAAAGAGAGCCAGGCACTGGGAGGCTCAAGTGGTTCAGATTCTGACAGCGAATCGCAGTTAGACGAGGGTGGTCCGTGCGAGCAAAGCACAAACACAATGGACGTGAAGAGAATGAGACGGTACGGTATACCAAGAACATGGACAATTTTGCTAAGCCTTTTGTTCTTTACTGCCTGAATCCTATAATCGTATTCGCAACTAGAACATGAACAGCTTTTTGCAGTAAGTGTTGAACAAAGTTTTAGTTTGAGTCAAGGTTTCAAATAGCCGGCTACAGCCACCGCTATAGCCGGATTTAGCCTTTGGGAAGGCTAAGGGCTAAGAGAATTCAATTTTGGCGCTAAACAGTGTTTGCCGCTATTAACCGGATTTAGCCCGCTAAATCCGCTAAATGGACTGCTATTTAGCCCGCTAAGGAGGAAAAAAACCTGAAGTGGGCCGAATTATGGACTGTAATCTATTGAACTTATGTGTTTGTTTGATAATGTCCTGAAGGAATGCACTATGCCTCACTATTTGCTGCTATGAATGTTTTTGTATGCTAAAATATCCTTGATTATATGCTTGTATGTGCATAAAACATTGAATTCTGAGTTTTTTACATATACTTTTATTAATCCGCTAAATGAGGCTATTTGAGGCTATAGCCCGATATAGCCTTTGTAACCTCTGCGGAACCCATCCGCTAAATGTCTTAGCCAGCTATTTGAAAACTTGGTTTGAGTACACAAAAAGAGCCTACAGAAGACACAATCCCTAACACGCTCGTTTCAAATTACAGGATGGTGTCCAACCGGGAGTCCGCTCGACGATCGAGGAAGAGAAAGCAAGCTCATTTAGCGGAGCTCGAGTCGCAGGTAAATGATACAACGCATACTTCACATTCGTATTGAGTTTTCTTAATGTTAGTGAACATAGTAGTATCCGTAGATGCCAATTACTACCGCAATTCGGACCGAAAATCCCAACACAATTGCCACAGTCCCTTGAGTTTATTCTGACTCATGTCCTTGTAATCAGGTTGATAATCTCCAAGGCGAGAATGCATCACTCTTCAAGCAATTGACAGACGCCAACCAGCAATTCACAACCGCGGTCACCGACAACAGAATCCTCAAATCAGATGTGGAGGCCCTCAGAGTCAAGGTGATCAGCTCACTTCTCATGAAAAGAATCACCGATGATCATCACATAATAACCATGCCGTGCATGGCGATTCCATTCCAATTATCTGAAACCGTTCCGTACTTCCAGGTGAAGCTGGCGGAGGACATGGTGGCGCGGGGCGCGCTGTCGTGCGGAGTCGGCCACCAGGGGCTGTCTCCGGTGCTGAACGCCCGGCAGGCGAGCCGCGTCTCGGACGTGCTCGCCGTGCTGGACTTCCCCGGCGACGACGCGTGCTTCACGGGGCTGTCCCCGACGGAGCAGGTCCAGAGCTCGCCGATGCAGAGCATGGCCAGCCTCGAGAGCCTGGATAACCGGATGCCCGGCGAGGTGGTCGACGTCTGGGGGTGGGACTCCCACTCCAACGGCGCCATGTCCAAGTGAAGTGAGACGCTAGCTGCTGCTGCTGCTGCTTTATACATGGCGTTATTACGAGCGTATCTATATCCGTCTGTATGAGTTGTCGTCGTTGTGTTAGCTGATGAAACCGTCGATAAAGTGAACGGACTTTGAGTTCTTCGCTGCTCGTGTCAGTGTCTTGCCTAGTTCTGTAATCCAACTGACTAGATATATATGCTAAGAGGCTCAACTCCGAAGCATTAATTAATGTTGTGGCATTTGGAACTCTTCTAATATGATGATTGCAGTAGGTGTTCTGATGGGTTTTGCTGATTTCTGATTCATCTGACAACCAGGGGCGGATTCATTGGTGAGTTCCTGGAGAGTTCAGGTAAGTGACCAAAGTTATCTGATAGCCTCGGGTTAACTGAACTGAATACTTCGTTTCTGAACTGTTCATACCAGTAGCTGTGAACAAACTAGTTCGATTGATGGAGGAGCATCTCTGGATTATAATCCCTCCAAGTAATTGTGATTTGTGAATGATAATTAAGTTTAATTAGTTAATTTACAGCTACACCTCCTTGACACATCATACAATTGCCTAGTAGCAGGTTTAGTTTTGGGTCGGCTCTTCGTCCCTTCCCGCCATTTCTCTCTCCCGTTCCCTGTCTTCCATCTCCACCACCAGCTCGTCGTAGGCCGCGGAGGCCATGCCGCCGGCCTCCGCCATTGCGGCCAGCGCCGCGGCCAGCCCAATGCAGATCTTCTTCTTCCCTTCCTCCTCGTTCTGCTCCACCTCGCTGCCCCGCCGCCTCGCGGCCGTCGCGATGGCGGCTGCCTCGGCCGCGACGGCCTCCACGGCCTTGGTCGCCGCCTCCACGTCCACGGCCTCGACCGCGCGGGCCCAGGCGACGAGCAGGCGCGGCATGTCCTCGCCGTCCTTGACGCAGCTCCGGGCCCAGCCCCACAGCGCGGCCGCGTACGCGCGCTGCGACTCGGCCCAGGCCTCCAGCGCCGCGCGACAGCTGCGGAGCTCCGCACCGAGCGCGCCCGCGGCCGTGGCCGCGCGCGTCGGCCCCGGAGGCGGTGGCGGGCCCCTGATACCCCCCTCCTCGCCTGCAGCCGGCAGGGCAGCGGCGGCCGCCGCCGACGAGAGGAGCGCTCTCGCCTCGTCCGCCGTGCGCTTCATCACCCGGTGCGCATCGGTGATCACTCTCCACATTCTTGCCAACCTAAACAACACAAAGAAACAATGCAAAAGTAAAACACCGTAGTTTCCATTGTCAATGTCAAAAATTACAGTAAGCTTGCAATATTACCCTCGGATGAGCTGCATGAGCTGCGGCAGGAGCTCGTCGTCGCGGACGGCGGCGATCCTCTTCGACACGGCGTCGACGGAGGTGAGGGAGATGTTCAGCTTGGTCCGGAGGTCCCTGATGGCGGCTCTCGTCCTCTCGATGGCGAAGGGCTCGGCGCCGTTGGCGTCCTGGCTCCTCAGCAGCGCGCACTTCTTCTCGTAGGACAGCCGGACTTTCTCCCCTGCCTTTGACGTCAGGAAATATTTTCAGTTCACATATATCGTTGCACAGATTGATCTGACGAGTACATCAAGGAGAGGTGAATTGTACCCTGACTTCCTCATATAGCCTCTTCTCCCACTCGTAGAGCCTGTTAAGGCTTTCCTTGTGGCTTTTGAAGAGCTCGAATGGCTCCTGCGGGACCTCGGCGCCGCCTTGGTCGTCGCCGTCGTCACTCGGAGCGGAAGGTTGAACTGTCTACAAGATAGCAATGATCAATGCAACGGTTCCACATGTCCTAACTCCCTACTGATTACTGAAGAAGAAGAGCATTTGCATGACAGGAATATAATGATTCTTCAGATAAGAGACTTGCAATAGCATATACCTTTCTTTTGGTAGGGGACTACCTCCAGCAACGCGGAGACCTCATTGGCAGTGTCCACGATCTTCTTGAAATGGCCATGGATGTCCTTCATGGCCTCCGCCATGCTCGTCGGCGGCCTGTCGACGTACACCGTGAAGCCAGGGGTGCTCTGCTGCTCGATCTCAGCACTTGCCAGCACCCTGAGCTCATTGTTCACACCCACCACCTTCTCTTCCTCCCTTTGCTCCACCTCCGGTGCTGCCTCTGCCTGCTCAGCCTTCTCCTTTTCTTCTTTTGCTTCGGCTTCTCGATCACCGTGGTCGTCGCTTACTTCTTCCAGCTCCGGTATCTGCTCTTCTTCGTGATCAGTTTTCACCCCTTCAACGCCATAATTCATATACCGATGATGATCAGGTAGCGAAGAGAAAGGGTCCAAGAAGAAGTCCCATCTCGGTGGCTGCGGCGAAACCGGCATGTTATTCGCTGAATCATACGGTGAAGGATGGAAGAACTGAGGATCCACACCGAAGAATCCATCCACCGTGACGGTCTCGGCATCTCCAGGCTCCCATTGCTCCATCTGAGACACTGGAGCCCCTCCTGGCCTCAGGCAGCTGATGACAAGAACCTTGTCAGGTGAGCCCGGGTGATGCTTGCATGAGGATTCCAGGAAGTAGAGGTTCTCGTCCTCGGCAAAGTAGTAGAAGAGCGCGAGCGAGACGCGTCGGAGTGACCGGACGTAGGCGACATGAGAGGAGGCCAGAAGGTTCCTCTGCGCGATCGCCTTCTTGACGAAGCTCTTCCTGTCGTGGCAGGTCTTGACGGCCTCCTCCTCGTCGAGCTTAGACGAGGAGCAGCCCATCTCAGCCAATTCTCTTGAATTGGAACAACACGATATCGAAACTCAGTATATATATATATGCAGGTTTTTTCGTATAAATTGTAGGAGGAGCGGTGCTGCTTCTTTCGTATGTGATGCATATGAATGAGGTATCGAGGTAAGAGAGTTGAGATGCTTTGGTTGTGTTGAGTCTCTGCAAGAAAAGAACATTTCTTGGGCGAGGTAACTGAGAGTGCTTGCTTATCATGGGCTCTTTCGTGACTTTGCAAGATGAACAATGGCAGTTGTATCAGATTCTGAACTTCTTTGATAAGGTAGGGAAACTGAACTCGAGTTTGCAAGGAATCTTGCTCAGGGAAGAAATGGAAACAAGTACAACTTAGGGAATCCCATGTAGTCATGTTACACTACAGGTGATGTCTAATTGTCTACTGCCTTCACACTACTTCTTTCCTTAGATGCCTTGTGCAATAGTTTGCAGATAATAAGAGGGGGGAAAATAGGTAAGGCGTTGAATGGTTCGTCTGAACTAAATAATTTGCGATGGGTGAACCGTGAACTTACTGCAAGTTAGAACGTTCAAATTATCAAGGAGGAAGAGAAATCCAATCTCCTTGTTTCAAAAAAAGAAAGAAAAATCCTATTTTGATTTGATTTTGATAAAGATCAAAGTTTTCTGAACTAAATGCTTCAGCATAAAGCAAAATTAATTTTTTTATTTTGTATTATTTGCCACAGAAGAAGATCGAATGTGACCTAGAAAGTTTGAATACTAATGCTACATTTGTTGTCGCACTTTTATCGGCCCTCTCTTTTAGGATGAGAAAAGTGGGGAGGCAACTACTCTAGCTCATGTCTACGCGAAGTATTTTTTTCTAAATGTACAAAAGGTGATTCCTCCAACATAAGAAAAGGTTTGTCATATAATTTTCAATATCTTTGTTCGAGAATTTTTTTCATCAGATAATTGTCGTAAAAAGATATCTCAGTAAACATGATTAGAGCAACTCCAAGAGATAGGCTAAAACATCCCTTAAAACAAATTTTGGTGATTAGTGAAAAAAAACCCCCTCCAAAAGATCCCCAAAACCACCACTAAAAATTTTAACACCCCCAATATCTCACCCCACCGGAGCCAAATTTGGCCTCACCCCACGCGTCCCCAATCACCGTTGCTGCGCGCGAGTAGGCGATTCCGCGCCCAATTTTTTTCCTTCGCGTTGCGTGAGACCTACCTGAGGCTGGGAGTGGATTTCCTTGTCTCTAATTTTCATGTGGGCTTGAATAAACTCATGAATATCAGCACTATGCTCATGTGAAACTGCGACGGGTTCACCCGTCCAATCAAAATTCAAATCATTTTGTTCATCTCGCTCGTCTTCTACTATCATATTATGCATGATGACACAAGCATTCATCATATCATTGAGCGTATGCACAACCATACTGTACAAAATTTAAAACTAGCAGAAAATCTATTATACAAAACACTAGCAAATAAAATAAATTTTAGGCTCCAACTAGCTAGCTAGTTCACATACACGTGGAGATTATAGTAAGAGCAGTGGCGTTCGTTGAGATTACCGTGATAAAATAAATGGAGGAGCAGGTTGGTTGAAATGGGCAGCGCTACGAAGAACGAACAGGGGCGGCGCTTGGTGGTGAACAGGCTCGGCAGCTGGGCCGATTTATAACTAATATGGCCCATAAGCCCATGTAGCAGATTTAAAATATTTAGGGGATCAATTTTGGGGATGACTGTTGGAGCAAAGGAGTTATATTTATCCCTAACTTTTTGGCATGTCCCCTAAAATGAGATTATAGGGGATCAAATTTAGCCCATCTTTTGGAGCTGCTCTTACATGAAGCTGGACATTTTTTTTAAAAAAAAGGCTGGACACCGAATGTTGAGGCTTGGATCAGTGCAACTGAGGAACGTTGTTCAATCTGGTCCCATCTATTTTATCGCAGAATCTATAATAGACGGGAGTATTGGGGAATAAAATAGGATTTCAATGCCAGCAAGTTGACACCATGCCAACATTCCAGTTCTGGATGATTTCTACATATTCCTTTTTTTAGTGAAAGTCAACAGCTTTAGAGGGTGTTGGTATTGACTTCTGTTTAGAGAAGCCAAAAGTTAGTACCTGTTTGGTAGAGCTCCAGATTCTTATTTTTCAGCTTCTGCTCTGGATTCTCTGAGAATCCACTTCTCTGAGAATCTGGAGCTGCCACTGAAAAGCGTTTGGCTAGTAGGTTAGCTCCAGATTCATAAAAGGGGGGATTTGATGAAAATAGACCATGTTACCCCTAGTTTTCACACAATTATCTTTTTGCTTGTTTTTTTGTTTATTTCGGATACATGATTAAAAGAAAATGAATATGATTAAAATAGATAAATAATGATACTTTTTATGATATGATAAATACACGAAAATACCTTTTAATTTCTAAACACTCGCAGTTTCCAGAACATATGCAAACCATCACCAATTCCAGAACAGTAGATTGCTTGGATTTTTGTTAACATGGCCATCCTTGCTAAGATTGATTTACAATTAACTATTGATCTAACACCGCAGATTATAGCAAACTTGCGAGCAACAAACTTAGCCTCTGTGGAATTTCTAAGTTTTCCCATTTTTCAGATTTCGTCATTATCTTTACTTTTGCAAGGTGAGCAATATTCCTGTGGTCCAGTGAAAGGTGTGCCAAGAATGGTGCGAGCCAAATACAAAGTTATCTAAACCTTTGACTATTTTTCTGTATGAACGAAACTGATATTGAGTTTGTGACTAATATTATTTTTCACAAGGCATTTCCATACTCAAGTCAATGGAAACAAAGGAATTACTGTGACATTGGATGACATACTCAAGTGAATGGAAACAAAGGAATTACCGTGACATTGGAATTACCACAACTTAAAACATTGAATTCATGCCCCCTCCACTTTTATCCGGGCTTGGGACCGGCATCGGCAGTGTTAGGCATCCCCCACCCCCACACATACCCCAAAAATAAAGAACATAGGCACTACAATCTTGTATATCAAACATAGGGAACCATAAACTGCAGGAATGCCAAAAGGAGTGGCTCAAAGTATATTTTTCTAACATTGACCTTGAGAAAGCAATCATGTATATTTTTCTCTTCTATATACCATATGGATCTTAGAGAGAGAGAGTAAAACTCAATCTGAAATCTTGAATACTTCACATGGAAACTTTCTAGAAATTCAAAAGCATACTGTAATCTAACAAATTCAAAGGTCAAGTACTCTGCGAAGTCAGCCAAAACATATTGGTTTTGCAAGTTGTCATGTTTTTAACTGGAATTTTATTCCCTTTTTCCATTGCAACAAGTCCAACAAGTCCTCAACAGAAAGCAGCTAGCACAATCATTTGTTATTATCATTTTATTCTCAACAGAAAGCAGCAAATCATTGAGAGCAGCTAGCTTCGTAAGAGAATGAGCATGGGAGAATTGGTTCCCAAATTTGATAGGTGAATCATGTGCAAAAACTAGACAGGCATGTCCAAATCAATTGAGAGCGTGCTAAACTTGAAGCAATCCAATTGCCAAACAACTTGCCAAGTAGCTCACAGTAGATTCTCATTTTTCACTGCCATTCAAATTTATGCCAAGCCAAACATGGTTGCTAAAATACAAAACATTCCATTACTTCACTGCCATGAACCTCTGTCTGTATGTATGGATGCAAAATACAAAACATTCCATTACTTCACTGCCATGAACCTCTGTACAAGCAAAATACAAAACATTCCATTTGTTTAGAGTAGGATCAAGTGCTTCATGTCACCGGCTCTGCTAATCCTCATGTCATATCATTAGATCGATAAAAAGAACAAGAATCACCTGTACTGATCAACTAGGGTTAATGTTTTACATCACAAGGAGTTGAGAAGTGCAGTAAAGAGTAAAGAAGGATCACCTATACTGCAGAGGCGGCAGCGGCGGAGGTCTGGTGGGAGGCGACGGTGCTGAGGGGCGGAGGAGGGCGGCACCGGGAGAGGGGAAGGGGAGAGGGGAAGGAGGCGGGCGGCGGCGCGAGAGGGGAAGGGGAGAGGGGAAGGAGGAGGCGGCGGCGTTCCTGAGGGGCGGAGGGAGGCGCGCGGGCGTGAGAGGGGAAGGGGAGAGGGGAAGGCGGCGGGCGCGAGAGGGATGCAGGGAGGCGGCCGGGTGACGGGGTGCGGGGGGGGGTTTGGTTTTTATATGGTGGTATTTTGCGGGTAAATACTACGAACTTCAATGGGTTATTGTATTTAGGGTGTGTTGGCTCCCCACGAGAATCCACCTCAACCCAGCTTCTCCTGAACAGTTCATTTTGGAACCTGCTCCTCGTGAGAAGCTGAATCTGGTCATTTTGGGAAGCGGGTTGTTTGGCACAGCTCCACCTGATTCAACAGAGAAGTTGGGAGCATGAGCTGTACCAAACAGGCCCTTAATATAAACATAGTTTGAAGTGGTTTTTTCACTCCTCTCACTCCGAAAATAAGTTGGGAGGTCACGGTTGCATCACGCACCCTACTTCTCTCGCTCTCATCTTGTACACACATATCTTTCCTTATTTTTTCTATCGCTCACCGTCTCCTTCTAAAAATCAATTCTTCCAGCAACTACTATTTATTTTCAACCAAAAGACATCGACCACGATTAAAAAACATCAGTCACAACTTAAAGATATCAATCGTAGACAATACGAACACCCCTTGTTACTTCTCGACTGAAATACAGTCCTCCTGGAAAGGGAAGGGTTAGAAACCGTATACGTGTTTGATATTGCAACAATTAGTATTAAGGAATAATTGGAGAGAAGTACAAGATAATAATATGGTAGAGTATTGTATTAGAAGGGGTGACAGCTAAAAG
Organism: Dendrocalamus latiflorus; assembly: GCA_017311315.1. Taxonomy (NCBI): domain Eukaryota; kingdom Viridiplantae; phylum Streptophyta; class Magnoliopsida; order Poales; family Poaceae; genus Dendrocalamus; species Dendrocalamus latiflorus. The sequence goes on along the minus strand of CM029639.1, from coordinate 45,825,299 downwards.
GGGTCGATCAAGAATTGAATGTGTTGTTAGAGGTCGAAGCAGAAAAATTGTAGCGGTGAGAAGAGATAGAAGACACACAGCTCGGTGGGGCAACTGGCATTTGAGGGAATATAAATTCAAGTTAGGTCGTGCCCATGGTGTATCGGTGTGTGAGCAAGATACTCTAATGCTATGTAAACTAATAAAATAATTTGTTGCACACATAATTAAAATATTGCTTTGAAAAATAAATAGAGGTATATATGTATACATATATTTTGAAAAGAGTAACTAATGGAGGAATAATAGAGGCATATAACTACATGATCTATACATGACGGAGAGCGTTTACGTTTCTAAGAACCCAATAACTTAGTATGCTAAATGATTTTCTTCCACCAAAGGTCGAACTTTAATTACATTTCTCAAGTTGTATTTTCTTTCAAGACTCTATTATTATTTCTCATGTTTACGATGTCTTATAATCCTAAATAGCCTACATATATATAAATATATTATCAAATATCTAAATTATATCATGTAATACTATAAACTTTAAAATAAATTTAGCCGCGCAAATGCGTAGCCACCCTGTTAGTTTGAACTTTAAGAAAGTGTTTGGATGAGCATTTTTTAAAGAATTTTCAGGGTTTACTTAAAATTTGACATGTGGTGACATGGTACGAAAACCGGTTTCCACCAAGAGGAAGCTTATGCATTTTCGTTATTTTTTCCCAAAGCTTTAGTGCCTGTTTGGTAGAACTCCACCACTGAAAAAATGAATCTGAAGCAGCAGATCCACCAAAAACAGGTCCACCGTGAATCTGGGATCCCACCATGGAGCTAGACAAAACTGTTTGGCTTGCACAGCAGCTCCAAATCCACGAAACTGAGTTTTTGGTGAGAATGACCTGTTTTGCCCATGAGTTTTATGGTGGTATGGGATGGGGTGTGTAACCAGTGGCAAAAGGTGGATAATTACCACCCAACTCCACGAGTAGGTACGAAACCAGGTTTCGTGGAGCACCCCTTGAGGTGCTCCATGGATTTCATGAATTCTGAGCTAGATTCAGTATTTTGGTGGATCCAAATTTCGTGGAGCTGAAGCGTTTGGGTAAAAATTCGTGGAGTGGAGCTGTTTTTGGTGGATCTAGAGTTGGTAGAGTTCTGCCAAACAGGCCCTTATGTGTATTTTTCAAAGAATGCTCCAACTATTGAAACAGTAAGCGAACAATTACCTACTTATTCTAAATTACTAGTTCCATTTTTCACCGTTGGATCTGCCAAGCCTATCAACCTCTCGCCACCTCGTAGGCTCGCCCGCATCATCCTTTCCTCGCTCATCCTTTCGTCACCATGCCCGCGGTCAGCGGCGGCCCTACTACAACCTGAACTCAACCCCAACAATCTCCAATCAAGATCCAACGACGAGAAAAAGAACATGATTTTCTTAATTAACATCTACCTTTCTTCGTTAGCGAGTACCTGATGTATATCAAATCTGATATCACGATAAAAACCGAATTAGTCAGTTTAAAACACATGAATTTTATATAAAATAGTTCAACTAATGCATGGATAAAATAATTCTAGTGTTCTAAATCGAGCCGGAGAAAGTTAGGCAATTTCTAGCTCCTTACGCCACTAACAAAATTCAAAGCTTTGGGCTCACTCTAAAGAGCTTAAATTTCTGACTTATGACTTTGGTTATTGTCTTTTGGCTGAAATTGTATTGTATTAGCTATTAGCTATTTTTGAGTCATTCAATTAAAAATTAAATAAATAAAAAAATAGAAAAAATGTTATGTTATCACGAACAATACAAATGAATAAAGAGAAAAAAATACAAAAGGCCAAAAAAATTAAAAGAAGCTAAAATTAGAAGCCGGCGCTTTCCAAGTAGTTTTTGGTTTAAATAAGCCGAAAGTCAAAAAAATCAGAAGCTAAAGTCGCTTGAAGCAGGGCCTTCGGCCTCATCCGTACCCGCACGCTTTACTCTCACACGACCTGGTCCGACTGCTGCTGCTGCCCAACCTGAGCTTGCGAAGCCTCCGCCTCGACTACGCGAGGCTTGAGGATGTCCACAGCGTCGAGAAGAAGTCCACGTGGCACGGGGATCAGCAGCAGTAGCTCCACGGCCTCCTTCTTCTCCACCTCCACCCACATCGCGCGCCACGGCCTCGAGTGGCATTTTTCTCGCCGTCGGTGACACCAGTGAAGGTGCCTGGAGGGGTCGGTCTAGTATAGTGCGGGCTTCTTGGTGTAGGGGTCAAAGCAGACAATGAGGTGGAGAGGCTGAAGGGGTGCAGCTCTCCGCTCTGCGTGTACTTTTGCTGCAGCCTGATGATGTAGCGCGTGATGTACTCGACGGTGATAGAGTCCTTGATGGTGAGGTGGTGGCTCTGGCACTCGACGCGCCCCCGGTTGATGATCACGCATTCTTCCGCCTTGAGCCCCATGCAGGCCATCATGATGTTGGTGTTCAGATTGGCAATCTTGTGCACGGACCTGGAAATTTGGGGAATTTCCGGTGAGAATCGTGAGATCCGACCAGCGGGCTGTGTGATGGGAGGGGTGTGGAAGGGATTGTTTACCTGGAGTCCTGGACCTTAGTGGTGGACTTCTTCTCCACACCGAGGACGATGGTGTCGATGCCGTGGATGTCGACGGCAACGTTGCCTTGCGGACAGCATGGAGGGTGGCAACGGCGAGGAGGAAGCGGACATCGAGGCGAGAGAGGATGGTGGCGATGGCAATGACGGAGAGCACATAGTCCATCGCCGGTGGGGAGAGGGGCTCGATCGGATGAGGCGGGGAGGTAGAGAGTGGTGTTGGTGGGGAGATGGATGGGTGATGGTGGGATGGGAGATGGATAGGTGATAAGAAGATGGATAGGTAGATTTAAGATTAGTGATGTATATATGATATAATTCTAGAAGGGGACTTGAACAGTGAATTTTAGAGCCGATTTCATAGAGTTCCCTTCCCCTAAACCAACTGCTGCAGGACAGGTGTGCATACCAGAAGCGTCGTCCAATCAGAACACGATGAGAAATTTCGATATTTGACACTGAATACGTGCGCCTCTCAACTTTTAACCCCCAATTCGCACGCCTTTGGAAATTTAACCCTGTCACTGCGAATTCTTTTGATTCGAGGGATTCTCCTCATTTTCTCTCCTTTTCTATTTTCTTTAATGTATTATGCAATCTGAAATGACTAAAATACCCTTGCAGTGTCAAATACCGAAATCTCATCCTGGTCGAAAGTGGAGCGATCGCGCTGCCCGTCCGCAAACGGAGGCACCTGGCCGGCACAGAACCGAAGTGTACGCCAGAGAACCGAAGTTTCAGTGTTTCTGAAACGTTGCTAGAACTACTCTCTTCAAAAGGAAGCCTCACACTGGCGTATCAACAGAGGTTTGCTTTCTTTTCAGACGTAATACTGCGCGTGTTCTCGTGCACAAGGTAAGTTATTTGCATCAATACAGAGATCTAAATTACGTATTGGTACTTGAGTAAGCAAAATGGACTGGGCAGAGGTGTCGTCAGATCCCTGATGCAGACAACTATCTTGATTTCTGAATCACAAAGCTAACTATCCTCGAAATTTTGATAATACTTATGCATATGCATAACGTTAGCTCAAATTTTGTATTTTGGCATTGGCATAACACTAGCAAAGCAGAAGGCAACTAAACATTAGAAGCCAAACAACACAACAGTACAGCCTTTCAGCTTTTCTTGACATCACAAGATAACAGACGCTTGCACTAAGAAGACATAATTAAAGACTACAAGTTCATATAGCAAAAAAGGTGCCATCCAGGTGTACATGTTTGCCAGGGAATTTAGAACACTACAAAAGCCATAAAATTGTTGTAGGATTATTCAAACAGCACTCCTTTTTCCCTTCCTTGGTGTGAGCTTCTTCTTCTCAGCTTGTCGCTTTGCTGGAGACTTTTGTGTCCTAGTAGGTGTGCCCACAGTACTACTAGCCCCTTCTCCAGTTTGACTGAATACATAGGAAAAATAGAATGGTTGAGACGATGAAGAAAGTATATACATGCTGAATCAAGCAATTGCATTTGCCTGAGAAAAATCAAGTGAAGGTTCAGCCTAAAAAATGTACAGATTCAATAGTTAGACTAACTATTCAGTGCTGAATCAAGTAAATAAATTTACCTTCTTGTCAAAGGTCTAGGACTCCTATTGATTTCATTTGTCCCTGCTAGTTCATCCATGGTTAATTGCATTTGCCTGAGAAAAATCAAGTGAAGGTTCAGCCTAAAAAATGTACAGATTCAATAGTTAAACTAACTATTCAGTTTATGGAATTTGACCCTCTTGTCACAGGCCCAGGACTAGCGTTGATTTGAGTTGTCCCTTGAAGTTCTTGCATGGTCGATTGGAATTGGCTAAAAAAATAGAGTACAAGGTTTAGTTTTTGTAAAAAGCATGTGTGCAGATGCTACTTTTGATCAAAAAGATGAAGCAAAAGTCTTTTGCTTTAACCTTCTTGTCACAGGCCCAGGACTGATGTTGCTTGAACTTTCCTGAGCAACAACCTTCTGCCTTTTAGATGGGCTAGCATTTGCATCACCTTTGTTAGAACCAACTGGCCTTCCTGCCTTTCCTTTCTTGGCTCGATTTTTTCTACAAATGTAAAGATGGTAAACTGAATTAAGAAACAAGCAAGAATTTGGTTCAATAAAAAAGCATACAGATTTACCTCTTCTTCGTTCCATTGAGAGGGCACTTTGAGGATGTCGTCCTATGGCCAAGACCCAAGCAATTTTGACACTTCACCTGCCACATGCCTTTGCCCCTAGGCTTGTTTCCCTTGTCCTCAAGGCAGCTAGGATGTCTGAGTTTCCTTTGTCTTCCTACCTTTCTCTTAGTGAGAGGTGGCAACACCTTGAATCCAGGATCCACATGTACCCATTGAGACTTATCAGTTAGTGGTTTAATCACACCACCATAGGCTAGCCTAAAATGGTATACTGAGTAGTAAGGGTGCAAGTACTCTTCCATCTTTGGATTTCTACATGTGGTTATGAGTGCCAAAGCATGTGGACATGGTTTCCCTGAGACTTGCCACTCCCTGCAGCTGCATATGTGGTTTTTAATATTCACCACATGTCTTATGATCTTGTGTGAAGCAGTTACCTCTGTCACCTCTGCTTCATCCCTTCCACCTTCTTTGACATTCAAGTGGCCCAACTGCCTACTCATTGCATTTAGTTGGCGTACAACAATTGGGAGCATAACATGTCCTTCAAATTTCTCACCTATTCTTCTCCTTCTTGCATACAGTTCCATGAACTTGGACCTAAGAGTGTCAGCAAGGTCAGCTATGGGAAGGTCCTTAATGTCTTTCACCCAGTTGTTCCAAACCTCTGCCACATTATTGGTGATATGATCACACTTTATCGCCTCTGAAAATTGGCTCCTCATCCACTTCAACTTGTGATTGGTTTTCAACCATGGCTCAACCTTTTTATTTGTTGCATACATCTTGTTCATTAGGTACTCATGGTATTCTGGTTGGAAAGTCCTAGCTGCTGGATACATTCTCCCAAATGCAGGCCCTTGAAACCTCTTGCTAAAATTTTTCATCAGATGGAAAAAACACTCTCTATGCTCTGCCCAAGGGTACACCTTCTTCACTGCATTCTCCAGACCCTTGCAAGCATCTGAACTTATAGCTAAGTGAGGTGGATTCCCAATTGCCTTTTGCAGCTGCTGCATAAACCAAGTCCAATTATCAGTAGTCTCACCATCAAAAAATCCAAATGCAACTGGAAACATCCAATTGTGCCCATCTAGTGCTGTAGCTGAAGGTAGGTGGCCATTCCATCTACCATTTAGAGCTGTGGAGTCAATACTCAGAAAGGGCCTACAACCAGTTAGGAAACCATCAATGCTTGGTTTCAAACAACAAAAGAATCTATGAAAATATACACCATCTTCCTGATTTATGACATCTATCTCCACAACACTTCCTGGCATTCTGAGCTCAATTTCTGCCTTGAAGTTGAACAAATATCCAAAACTTTCTTCCCATGTACCAAATATGTGTTCTGCTGCCTTCTGCCTACCAAGATGCACAGTTGAATACCCAATTTTCACTTGGTACTTCTCCTCTAACTCACGTTGTATTTTCTTTGCACCCATGTTTGGATCCTTCTTTAGAAGAGGGATTGCCTTCTCTGCTACCCAATGGTATGTTGCCATCTTGGTCCTCACTCTTCCAGTAGATGCACAAAAATGCTTTTCTTTATTCAGTGTAACCTGTAAAATTGAAACAAACATGTTAGTAACACATAATACATGCATGTGGAGTAATAGTAAAGAATACATTAAGTTAGCATGGTGCCTCCGGAAAGTGTTAGTACCCTGACTTGTTGCTGATCACGCATCAACCTTGCTACAATAGACCATGGGCAACCCTCAGCTTTGCAGTACCCTCTGAACAATTCTTTACAAGATTTCTGTGTTCCAAGTTCAAATTGTTCCTTTATACCATGCTGCCTCACTGCTGCCCTGAATTCATCCATACTAGCATATATGCTCCCAACTTTCATAGGAGGGTCTTCTTTGTCATAAAACACAGAATCCTCACCAGGTACATGATCAGCAACCAACAAATCTGCACCTTGAAGGTCTTCAGGCTCAAGATTAGTTTCATTCTCCTTTTCAGCAGCTATCCTAGTTTGCTCAGCTCTCTCATCCTCTAATCTAAGACCAACAAACTCATACATTGTATCCTCATCCATCGCAGGGAGTGGTGCACCAATCTGCTCTTCTGTAAGAGGAATTATCTCTAGACTGTCCCAATCAATTACCTGAGAAACAACTGCCTCATTGCTCCAATCTCCTGGTATTGTGGCATTATCATCGCCCACATTGCTCACGGCTGCCTCTGTAACAGCCGAGGTAGAAAGCACTTCTGTTGGTTTCTCCTCAACATCAACAAACAAAAACAACTTCTTTTCATCTTTCCTTTTAGAAAATGCAACTGACAGATCTGTATCATTCACCAATTTCCGTTCTCCACCACCACTCATATCAAATTCAGATATTACAGGCTGCTGGCCGCTTCCCCAGTTCACCTTACCTGCCAAGTCCCTTTCTAGCATCTCTAAAGTATAGCATCTATAATCCACAACCCATTCATCATATTTCCGTGGCACATCAACAGAGCAACCATCATTGAACTTAGCTGTGAACTGAGAAAACTGAACACACAACCTAAATGCGCCATCCGGATCGACTCTACCGTACCAACAAAAAAAATAGAAGAGACACAAAATAAGCTTGTGCCCCAAAATCAGTAGAAATTGCAAAACAGAGAAGATAAGGATTGGGGCCTTACCTTGCAGGGACCGGATGGTCCGACCGAGACCGACCAGGAGACCGAGACCGAGACCGAGACCTGCTGGGCACCATGTCGACGTCGGAGTCGGAATGGATCTGGACGGAGGTCGGCGTGCGGACGAGGCACGCGGGCTCGTCAGGCGGGAGGCGGAGGAGGATCTCGCCGGCGAGGTTGTGGGCGCGCGCCGGGGACGGAGGAGCCGGAGAGGATGGTGGGATCGGCGCCGGGGACGGCGGGGCGCACGCCCGGGGCGGAGGAGAGCTCCGACGAGAGGCGGCGCAGCTCGAGGGAGAGGGGTAGTGTCACCGCGCGGCGGCGCAGGCGGGCGAGGATCTAGGGTTTCGGTCGCGGGTGAGTGAACTCGGGGGCCGGCGACCAGGATAGAGCTTTCGGTCGACCAGGATGAGTGCTTTCGGTCGACCAGGATGAGATTTCGGTATTTGACACTGCAAGGGCATTTTAGTCATTTCAGATTGCATAATACATTAAAGAAAATAGAAAAGGAGAGAAAATGAGGAGAATCCCTCGAATTAAAAAAATTCGCAGTGACAGGGTTAAATTTCCAAAGGCGTGCGAATTGGGGGTTAAAAATTGAGAGGCGCACGTATTCAGTGTCAAATATCGAAATTTCTCGAACACGATGGGGAAAAACGAAACAACAAAACAAAATACGCGACGACATCTATTTAAGGCAAAACCCACCTCACCTGCGTGGCCCTCCTCCTAATCGCTCCCTCCCCGACCGGACCGTGACCCCGCGAGCGATCCGACGCCGACGACCCCCTCGCCGCCGCCGGCCATGGCGTACGGCGACCGCGTCACCACCTTCGAGGACTCCGAGAAGGAGAGCGAGTACGGCTACGTCCGCAAGGTCCGCTCCTCCTCATCCCCCTCCCCCTCCCGCTGCTCGCATTGCTGCTTCCTTGTAGATCCCAACTGCTCGTCTCGCGTGATCTCTGATCCGCTCAAACTGCGCGCCGCTCCGCTTTTGCCTGCTACCTGTGATGTGCTCGGATCGAGCCGAATTATCGCGAGATTCGTTTAACCGGGAGGTTTCGCTTGGGATTTGGGTGGCGGCGCTGATTGCTTTTGTGGATCTCTCATGCGCAATTGGTGTTCTGAAGGAGGCCTTCGGATCCAGTCCGCATTGGTGGGAAGTGCGCTTAGTGGAGTAGGTTTGCAGATTTGTGTGGTTGGGCAGCTGTACTTGAGATTTGCGTTGTATTTTGATCGCTAGTCTGCATCACACTGTCGTTTGATCTGAGGTGAGTTTCGGATTGTTATGATTGGAAGGATTCAGATGGGTTTTGACTATTTACGCGCTTGTGAATTGTGAGGCTTCTCGGTTGGCATTCAATGAGTGGGAGATGTGCATAAATTTGCAGCTTTGGTGGAATTTAGATGGGTTTATGATGCCACAGTGCACTTGCTCGTACTTAGGTCTTGACTTCTAGATCACTAGATCCTACCACGGAACTCGCCACTTCGCTATCTGTCTGGCTGAAGATTTAGCTGCCATCTTCTGCTAATGTTCTGCAGTGCAGTTATATGTATAACAGCCCTACTTTCTTTTGTGATTGGCATGTTGAACCCTTAACTTTGTTCATAACCCGTTGAATAACCTTAGTGCTGGAACTCTGGGTTGTTGCAGGTCTCTGGACCTGTGGTTGTAGCTGATGGAATGGGAGGTGCTGCCATGTATGAGCTTGTTCGTGTTGGTTACGATAACCTCATTGGGGAAATTATTCGTCTCGAGGGTGATTCGGCAACGATTCAAGGTATGTAACAGGGCACTTTTTTTTTATCTTATATGGTATACACTTTTGAGGTTTAATGCTGATTTTTTGCTAGTTGAACAAAATATAGTTGTAACACCCCAGCCCAATACTGAGCCTGGAATGCTACTACCATCAACTTTCACTCCAAATTTAAAACTGCTATTACAAGATTTCAGCAACACCTTTCCTCAATGTACAACTTGCAAAGATAATCTATATAGTATCAAATGTTTACACTATGAGAGTTTACACTATAAGAGATTCACGCTAAGAATGAAATTAAACAACATAGATATAAGCTTGGAACCTCGTGCCCAAGGATGCTCAGGATCATGTGCTCGAGAGCATTACCTAACATAGACAACTAGCATCAATATAACGATAAACAACCACCTTAGATCTTCAACGGCCATAAAGGCATTACCTGCACAAGACTAAATTCTATCATTAAGGATCATTATTAATACTAACTATCTAAGCATACCATTAAGTCTAAAAATGACAACTATGGTATATGAATTATTGTTTGCATATAAAACGGATGTGATATTCCCGTCCCATGCATGTCGCCTTCAATATTCACCTAAAAACAACAACGAAGCAAAGATGAGTTCAAAGACTCAACAGATACATAATAAAACGATAAACATTAATAAAGCAATAGGCATAACTTAATCATGTCATCCGTGTATCACTATGTAACATAACCATGCCATTATTCATAACTCTCTTTTCATCTTTTTTTTCATTAATGCAATACAATGTCATGTCCATATGCACCTTTTAAGCTCATTCCGGTATAGCTGAGGGAATACCCGTTGATGTACACCCTCTATCTCCATCTTGTGTAGGTGCCTACTAAGTAGGTCTTTCTTAAGAGCGCTCTGGACTAGTCATATAACTTTCTCACCGACCTGGCTCATGCACTTGTGACTAGTTATATGATTTACTCATCGACTTAGCTCATATGCACTTATCATGAAGTGAATGGAAGTGATGCAATATTTTCCAATAATCATTTACCATATACCAACGTTACTAAGTAACCATTGATATCATGCACTCATCATCATATCACATAATATTTAACAAGAATCAAGTAAATATAGCATGACAAGAATAAACCACTGTCTACTATTCTACTATGGACTTGCCTTAACCATAAAGAAGGACGTGATGACCAGCGATCAACCACCGAAACGAAGCATTAGAACCTGATAACAAATATGGTACAACACCTCAGTACACACATCCATAGCATGCAAATAAGATCACGTGCTTCTACGTTTAAACACGCCTCTTTTCCCTTCTCCCCGACTTACTGATAAAGTGATAATTGTTGTCTTGGTATTCAAACAAGCATAACCCACAACCTAGGAACCCAAACATATTAAACAATATATGTTATTGAATCCACACAGCATTTACTGTTTTTTCTTATTTATGCAAATTTCTTGATAAGGTCGTCTAAGTCTTCGTTTTCAATCCCGAAGGTCAGTCTGAAACAATTCTGGACAGCAGACTTCATAATTTCATAACTTTTTCTACAACACAAAACATAGCAAAGGCCACAACTTATGGAATATAAAAACAATTATCTACATCTTTTTAGTTATGCCCACAATTTAATTCGGCCATCAACTGTGGCTCCCAAGGCCATCAACACAACTACTACCAATGATGATGGTTTCTGGACAGCAGCCTTCCCTGAAGCATAACCTTCAAACCACTTAAACTAAATTCGGTTTTCTAAGACGCTACGGAGAGCTTAGACCAAGCTCTACAACTCTCATACGAACCCAAAGCCCTGATTCGGGCATCTACTAGTTTTAATCTGTAAATTACCGTGCACTGTCCAACTACGACGACTCACTGGACAGAGAGCTTACATATTTCATAACTTTTAATCTATCCAACCAAATTAAGTGTTTAAGTACTCTATGAAAAGCTTACAAAATTATCTACAACTATCTAGTAGGTAAAATTCTCTGACTAACCACGTAAAGTGTCCAAAATGGCACTACTAGTCACTGTCACGAAAATAATCTAATAACAACGATTTCAGCACTTCTAACCACGATATCTCACATCTAACGCCACTAAACTAATATCTAAAAGAAATCTACAGCATTAGAAGATGAGGAGTGAGGATTTTGGTCATTACCCTATATGCTAACATCAAAGACGATGGTGAAAACGGCGACGCCTTTCTTCCTCCTCTCCTTCTCTTCCTCTCTTTCTCTGTCCAGTTGCTCCCTTCTCTTCTGATCTGCTTCAGCCAGAAAAGCACAGCACTGCCCCTGGTCTTCATCTTCTCTTCTGCTTTCTCTGCCCTTCCATCTCTTCTTCTCTGCCTTGCTGCTCCCTTCTCTCTAGCAGTACACAGCAGCATGCAGCTGTAGCATCTGCGTACAGGGAGGAAGCAGCAGCAGTAGCACGTAGCAGCCCTCGGCCAAACAGCCAGCCAGCAGTGCAACAACTGCATGGTGCGGCGGCATCATTCTTGGCCAGGCACACGTGTAGAAAGGCGGCGGCTGCTGCTTGCGACGAGTGCGTCGAGCGCAGGGAAAAGAATAGAGGCACTTAGAGGGGGACGTGAGGGAACAAATAGGGAAACCAAATAGAGACCTTAGGCTAGGGTTTTACACTAATAGCCCACTTTGGTTCGGACTCTTAACTCAAATTAGGACTCGAGCAAGCTCACACTTGGCCCATTAGGCCTAAAATGCTCAAGTTAAAAATTTTTATTTCATTAATTCACATGCCATATTTTGGGATATTACAATAGTAGCATATCAACATCACAAATGTTGTTACTTGTGTATTACAGTTTACGAGGAAACTGCTGGACTGATGGTTAACGACCCTGTGTTGAGAACAAGAAAGGTGTATTTTCACGATCTACTGAACTTATTTGTCAAGTGTCCTTTTTTTGCTCTTTCTAACACAGAATAGCTATGCCCATACAGCCCCTTTCTGTTGAGTTGGGACCTGGTATTCTTGGGAACATTTTTGATGGAATCCAGGTAAGATGAACATGATAGAATCATTTTTTTAATTGTTTGCTCTACGCACTTCTTATCTGTTGTCACGACCTCTTTCCTATCACATTTGCAGCGCCCTCTAAAAACTATTGCTATTAAATCTGGAGATGTGTACATTCCTCGTGGTGTTTCAGTTCCTGCCCTTGACAAAGATGCATTGTGGGAATTTCAGCCAAATAAGCTGGGTAATGTGTTTAATACTGTAATTGTGCAAATAAGGGACATCCTGTTAATCATTTTCTAGTTTTGTGTGCTGCGCAAGGCCCTCTAAAACATATCTTTTTATCATTTGCTTCAGGTGTTGGAGATGTCCTCACAGGTGGAGATTTATATGCTGTAAGTTCTTATGATGTTGAATTTCGTTTTATGGTTATTATTACTGTGCAGAAGTCTAGCAGCTTATCTGCAGATGGCCATTATTAACCCGTGTGCACATGCTAATGTATGCTGACTATATGTCAGACTGTCTTTGAGAACACTTTGATGCAACACCATGTTGCCCTTCCACCTGGTTCTATGGGGAAAGTAAGTTACATCGCGCCAGCGGGTCAATACAGCCTGCAGGTTAGTGGATGCTATCACTATATCCCAAGACCTATTGATTTGCATATACTATTACTTTTCTTCACTTTATCTGAAACCCTCTATTGCTATGTATGCAGGATACAGTGCTTGAGTTGGAATTTCAGGGCATCAAAAAACAATTTACTATGCTTCAGGTAAAAAGTTATTTCTTTTCAAAGATAGAACTCTCTCAAGATTAAAGCATTAGTTTAATTATGTTGAACTTATTGGACCTGCAGACATGGCCTGTGCGTTCACCAAGGCCTGTTTCGTCAAAGCTTGCTGCGGACACACCTCTTCTTACAGGACAGGTTTTGTAGAACTTGTCTTGAGCCTCACTTTCCATAATAAAATGTGTTCTTTTGCTTTATCAAGGTTTCTGTGTTGAGATCACAGAACATTCTCAATTGTTGTTTTTCCCTTCTTTTCCTACTCCATTAAACCCTTATTTACTTTGAAATGGTTCCAGCGTGTACTTGATGCTTTGTTCCCCTCAGTTCTTGGAGGAACATGTGCTATTCCTGGAGCTTTTGGTTGTGGGAAAACTGTCATTAGTCAGGCACTTTCCAAGGTGATCATTATATTTCCAATTCCTTACTGATCCTGTTGTCGCAACTGCGGCAAATACGCCTTTTATTGTCTTGACAGTTGACAACATCTTTGTACTGAGTTGAATAACCCTCTGCAGTACTCCAATTCCGAAACTGTGGTTTATGTGGGATGTGGTGAAAGAGGAAATGAGATGGCTGAGGTTCTCATGGACTTCCCCCAATTGACAATGACATTGCCTGATGGACGTGAAGAGTCGGTCATGAAGAGAACAACACTGGTGGCTAACACATCCAACATGCCTGTTGCTGCTCGCGAAGCCTCCATTTATACAGGTAATGGTGTAGTGCCCTGATTGCCTTGACATTTACATTAGGTCATAATAGGCACATATATCAATACTGTGTAGCCTACTTTGTTTTTGAGCTGACATATGGTAGTTCAGTAGGAAATGTGTTAATCTCATAAACATGACGTTATGGTGACGTGACCAATTATGCACACTGGTACTTGAATTTTCATCTGTTCTTAGAATTTTCACACTGCATAGTGCTGACTGAAAGTATGGCATTGAAATTAGTACCGTTTTGCCAAAGAAAGGCAGGAAAAGCAATGTATGGATTTAGTCCTGAGATTTGTACATGTATATTATTGTTGAAACCTAGGATAAAGTATTGACAATATAGGCATCTCACTCCCAGGCTCCTAGCTCTATCTGTCATTGTTGCTCTACACGTTTCTTTTCCTCTCAGTGTTCATTTGCATGATTTGGTTATCTCTCAATTCTCAAGTAGCGCTTTTAATACATATTTTACAAATCACAATTGATGCTTTCTTTGTCAACAAAATCTTATATGATATACTTCCCCCCAGGAATTACAATAGCTGAATATTTCCGTGACATGGGCTACAACGTCAGTATGATGGCTGACTCCACCTCTCGATGGGCTGAGGCATTGCGTGAGATCTCTGGGCGTTTGGTATGTTGCTCTTCTTCTATTCTACTTGCCAAGGGTTGTGCGTACATGATTTTTTTCATTGAAGTTTTGTTTCTATCTCATTGTATTTTCACTTGCTGCTGTGATAGCCTGTTGACACCATGGTATCTTATTTATAGTATCATTATTTAGCCATTTACTGCAATTGACCCATGTATGGTTAAAATTACTCTAAAACTTTTAGTAACATCGCTACAAATGTAAAGGATATGATGTGAATTGGTGAAGCAAGCTTACATAGTGATACCAAATTAAAAGATGAGAATGATTCTGATCTTTTCTTTTTTTGTTGTTGAGAGCACCATGTGGTGCTGGGCAGGTGCTTCCAAGCTCGAGACCCTCCTCTCTGGGTCACCAGCTTCTTAGCTCCCCTTTTTTCTGGGTAGTCCTTGCCTCCTTGGTCAGACCTTTTCTTTTTTTGTGTGGCGAGTCTTTTTTCCTCTGGGGGTTGGTTGGTTGTGGGTGTGCGTTTGTGTTCGGGTTCGGCTTTTTGCCTAACTCTTTGTACTTGTGTTTTTTTCCTACCTTAATGAAATGACACGCAGCTCTCCTGCGTTGTTCGAGAAAAAAAAGAGAATGATTCTGATGGCCTAAGACATCCTTTGGAAATACTTAATTAGGACTGTGACTTTTCTTTCATTTGTGTTTATTATTTTTTATTCCCTGTTTATGTTACTATGTAACTAATAGCACACTTGTTATGCTTCAGGCTGAAATGCCTGCAGATAGTGGTTACCCAGCATATTTGGCTGCAAGATTGGCGTCCTTTTATGAACGTGCTGGTAAGGTGAAATGTCTAGGAAGCCCAGATCGGACTGGCAGTGTGACAATTGTTGGGGCTGTCTCTCCTCCTGGTGGTGATTTTTCAGATCCCGTTACCTCTGCGACCCTTAGTATTGTTCAGGTAAGGATGCCTCTAAATTACTTGTGTTGTTTAGTCCAACATGATTAATAGGGTTTATTGTTTCGGTAATGTTAAAACATGTTTTGTTTCGGCTTGCAGGTCTTCTGGGGATTAGATAAGAAGCTTGCTCAAAGGAAGCATTTTCCATCTGTGAATTGGCTCATTTCCTATTCAAAATACTCCAAGGTTATTTCCTAACTTAAACTTGCTTAAGCTGTTTATAGATAACAACTCTTTAGAAAGTTTCAAGGTAAAATATGGAGCACAAGAGAACAAAGGTCAAAGAAGTTGCGATGCAGAACATTCTATTATTCAGCAATTGGGTTATTTTGAACAATAACAGCAGGTTTCAGGGTTGTAATAATGCATTGATTTTTTGAAGTTATTGCTGAAGATGAAGCAAATTGTTAGTTACGTGATGAGTGGGCATGGGTGTTATATCACCTTTGTTGCATTTCTGTTGCGCTCATCTTATTTACCATAATTCTCATATGTTTCTTAAATGTCCTTTATTCTCTGTAATATCTTAACGCTCTCCCTTGTATTCGTGTTCACTCTCCATGATACTAGTATTGATTTTTTTTAAGAACATCAGGGGAGCACCCTACTGAGTAAATTTATAAGATAACGAGTAAACTTTCATTGATGTTATATGACCTTACAATTTTCTGCCTTCCAGGCCCTTGAGTCCTTCTACGAAAAGTTCGATCCAGATTTCATTGATATTAGAACAAAAGCACGTGAGGTGTTGCAGAGGGAGGATGATCTAAATGAAATTGTGCAGGTATTATTTTGTGCCTTTTGTCGTTTGCCTGGAATTCCATGTTGTTTAAACCTTATTATCTTTTAGTAAGTTAACTTATGTTCAGGTGGCTTTCTATCACTTGTAGATGTAATGCCTCTTATTAGTCTGCAGTGTGCTAATGTCTAACATTCTATGAGATGTGTTTACACATAGGGTGAGTTCTTTTCAGCTACGGCTTATGACTTATGATTGCAGCTTATTGTTTTTTGTCCTAACGCAAGCACTTGTGTGATCGAATCGAATGTTGATAAGCCGTTTCGAAAAGACTGTCCCGATAAACCGCTTCGAAACAGCAGCGGAGAAACCGTCCTCTTTGTTTGTTCGAGAGAAGTCATAAGTCATAAATTGAAAAGAACTGGTCTATACTTTCGTGTCTAAGTCTTAAGATAGTTGCTGAGTGTGAGTATCTCGGTATTTTATTGACTTATAGGCCCTACTAATCATTTTGAAAACAACAATAGACTTTATTTCAGTATACTATTGCAATTTTCAGAAACTTGGTTGGCATAAGTATGATTGTGCCCTTTTATGATCCATTGCAAGATCTTGATTATTAACTCTACTCCATTTCCAGCTTGTTGGTAAAGATGCGCTGGCAGAAACTGACAAGATTACACTGGAGACAGCGAAACTTCTGAGAGAAGATTATTTGGCACAAAATGCATTTACCCCGTGAGTGCTAGCCTAGTTAGTTTGACACCTTCTACTGCCCTTTGTTACCCATATTAGTTCTGACCATGCAACTTCTGCTGCCCAAAACAGATACGATAAGTTTTGCCCATTCTACAAATCTGTTTGGATGATGCGCAACATTATCCATTTCAACACACTGGCAAACCAGGTAAGCTCTCTTTACTCATTGTGCCAGCAATTCCATGGTTTTTAAGTGATGTTTTTCTGTAATTGAAACATTGTAACATTGTAGAAAAATCGAAACATTGAAACTCATTGTACTCGTCATGATATATTCACGCCAAAGTAATAGAAAAACGATTTGTTTTTTTTCTTAATTTGTATGTTCGTATCATTTGTAGGCGGTGGAGCGGGCAGCTGGTGCTGATGGACAAAAGATAACATACAGCGTCATAAAGCATCGCATGGGCGATCTATTCTATCGCTTAGTGTAAGTGTTTCTACTCTATTTTTAACACTTGTTGTCGATTACAACATTACTAACGATTTTTTTCCCGCATATTACAGATCTCAAAAATTCGAGGATCCCGCGGAAGGCGAGGACGTTTTAGTCGCGAAATTTAAGAAACTGTACGACGACCTTACCACTGGGTTCCGCAACCTAGAAGACGAAGCACGGTGAATTGTTGTAGATTCTGTGTAAACAATAAGGATCACCAAGTGTTTTATGAAACATGGAAGCGATGTATTTGCTTCCGAGATTGTAGGTTGAGATTATGTACGAGAGTTTTTCTGCACCGATCCGCGCCGTCGTTTTGTCGCATCACTCTGTTTTGGTCTCGAGTGCTCGATGGGCACGTCATTTCTTTTGATGTATCATTTATTTATTTTACTGTAATAAGCGATGGGCATGTTTATTATCGCTGTCCATCTGTTTAATAGTTGAATGAGTACGATGTCCATCTATTTAAAGTTTAAACATCAATTGTTATCGTTGTTTATTTGTTGACAAGCCATGTTGCTTAGGTTTTAGGCATATGGCTGTGGCGATTAATTATGTACCGGGGATGTAACAGGTTATCTAGCCTCTCTTTTGTACGACAGAAACTTCTGGGCCAAAGTAGGAGTGAATCAGGCCCTGCTCGATTGGGCTGAAAAGCTGATTAAAATTACACTATATCGGTTAAAATTTTACTATAGCTAAAGGTGGTTTATTTGGCATAATTAAATTTAAAAAATTAAAAATAGAAAAAAATATGCTAGCTCATCACGGACAATGCAAACAAATATGAGAAAAAAGAATCGGCAAAAAAGCTCAAAAAAGAAGCCAAAAGTCCAGAAAAAGATAAAATTTATGAATAGTGAAAAATAAACCTGAAGCTGAAGCCAAAACGAGCGGGACAGCTAGATGCATTTGTAGATGCCACTGCGTCTGCAACGCCTTTTTGGCTCCACTCCAAACATCTCCCGGTTTCTTAGTTTTGTCTCTTTTTTTAGCTTTTTTCTTTTTTTGTATTATTTGTGGTGATATAACTATTTTTATTTTTTAATTTAATTACTTAAAAAAGTTAACATTCGTTATAGTGCATAAAAAAAACTAGAAGCTACGACTTAAGCCAGTTAAAGCAGGCCCATCTTAACTTTAACAATTTTATATGAAAATTGCACTACTTGTAATTTGTTTTACAAAATTTCTATGGAATTTCTGCGTTTGAAACAGGACTAAGACGTCAAATTTTGTAGCATAACCATTATGCCAAACCTGCACCATTCAACAGCTTTAAGAAGTCCATGCAACACAAAGAATTTGCGTTCCCTTATCTTGGATTACAATTTCATATAATAGTCAGATTTTAGGGCTTCCTTTGGTTCATGGCCAGTTTACCCTAACTAAACTTAGACAAAGTATGGCATGCCACAAAAAAGTGGCCAACAAGTTAGGTAATAATTTGAGTCTATGACATATGGTCCTCACGGGGCTAAGAAATTATGGCAAACCACAATTATGGTAATGAACCAGATAACTATTTAAAAAACTGTAGCATGACTAATATTGGGTGCCCAAACAAGACAGTGTTTAATTTCTACTAGCTAGTTTGTTGTCATTCGGTGAAATCATCCCCGGTATGCCTAATCATTGGACATATTCAATACTATGTACATGGACATATTCGGGTTTCCACAAGAATTCCAAAGCTTTGACATCTGAGGTAATGATGCATAATGTCCACCTCACATCAAACATATATTAGCTATTTTTTTTAGTTAAGATCCCTTTTGGAAGTGCGTAGAGTTAGCTTGCTTATCCATCGTTGCCTCAATTGTCTGTACCTACGTTCCTTCCGGTTTGGTTGGATGCTTGTTTTGTACTATGTGACAACCAAAAATTACCTTTGTCTTGTTATTCTGTTTGCCAAACCGAACACCTGCAAATTAGTACAGTGTATGTTCAGACTTCTTTTTCCGAGAAGTGTATGCTTAGACTTAGGGGTGTATGTTTAGACTTGGGTTGTTCAGATTGGATTCTGTTCTTGGCTTAGACTTGGGGTGTTCGGATTGGATTTTGTTTCTGGTTTATGTTTGAAGAAGGCAGAAGTCAATATAAACATCTGATTTATCGAAGTGGCTTCTTCACTCCTCTCGCTCCAACGATAATACAAGGGTCACGGGCGCATCACGCACCTCACTCATCTCGCTCCCATTTCACGCACGCATCTCTCCATCATTTTTTCACCACTTGCTCCATTTTCTAAAAGTCATTTCTTTCAACTACTGCTATTTATTTTTAATCAAAAGACATCAGATATAACCAAAAGGTATCAATCGTAATTAGTATGAACACCTCTTATACTAATGAGGATGTGAGTGTTATCGTGGCAATTTACCCGATTACCCATTGATTCCAGCATATACGGAGAAGGGACCATCCAATTCATGTGTTCACGTCGTACCGTGATTCATCTTCCACGGCATTGACGGCAAGACATACCCGTGAAGTTGAAACAATCCAAAAGAGAGGTCAAGAAGCGCGTTGATTCGTCTTTCACGGCATTGATTAATCTTCCACGGCATTGACGGCAAGACATACCCTAAAGTTGAAACAATCCAAACAACTTTAACTTCTAATTTATTTTAGAGATTGAGTTATTTAAACTAGAAATCATTTTAAAATTGGAATACGTTGGTTTCTAATTCTGTCTTATTTTAGTTTTTTTTTGTGTTTTTTCGACTTTTTTGTCTTTCCTTTTCTCTTTATTTCTTTGCATTGTATGTAACAATATAATGGGTTTTTTCAAAAAATTTCAATTTTTCTTATCTTTCTTAGAAAAACTAACAGCTGTTATAGTATAATTTCAGCCGTAATACAGTTTTTAATCAATATAGAACAAACTAATGCTGAGTCAGAAGCTGAAGCCGTAAGCCGGTTAGAGCACCACCTTTATGGCCACGCCGAGTGATTCAACTATCAAATACTTCCAGGGCAAGAACAAACAGCCTAACATATTTGCAGTCTGTAGAACATAATTTGCGTCTAGAAAACATTATCTAGCATTGGAGATTCATAAAATAAAAGGCTCTTAAAGCTAATGCAGCTATCCTTTTTTAGCGTAGTATAACCCTATTCATTTGTATCATTAACCAGTACTCCCGAGACACCAGATCTCTCTATGCTGCACTGTTGTGCGGACAAATGATAAAACGTGCCCATCGAAATCTGTCGATGTTTTTTAGTGTAGTGTTGCTGTCTTGTTTTGAATGCAGAAATTTCATAGCAAATAGTGAAATATTCATAGGAATCACGAAAAATTTCCTCATCCTAAACAGGCCTGCAAGTTAGAGACGAATTTTCTTCCTACTACCAGTCAGATAATTTTTAGTGACAATTTGCAACCGTGAAAGTTCTACCGCTCGTTGCTTAAATTGTAGGTGCTTTTGGAATTTCGGAAGAAATATGCAAAACACCGTATCGCTTTCTTGTTCGCTCATAGCATGCAAAGTTTTTCTTTGGTTGACTCTTGACACCAATCTCCTCTCCACTTTTCCTCTGCTTTCCGGCTTTGGGCACGGTTTCTTAGGTTATGAATTATAACTTTCAGGTACGACTTATTAATTTAATAAATACTAATTGTTAAAAAATCAAAACTAAAAATCTATATTAATATAAAGACGCCAGTTTGATTAAACCATTTGTCACATAACCACGTTAATACCCTCCTCTCCTGATCGTTAGATCAATATAATCCAATGACTGACATTGTAAGTTGATCCTGCCATCTGAATATCTACACTGTTTATTCAGTTCATCCGACGTCCACGATTGCAAGTTGGTCATGCCAATCTCACCGCACGCAGCGCCCACCCACCCCTTGGCAATCATGCCCCGCATCACTCTCACAATCCATTAGCGCCGTCCCTCACGCCCGCAATATATCCATCGGCGGCGCCCCAATGCTCCCTCGCTCCCGCGACACCCCCTACTCTGCCCCCCTCATGCTCTGCCCCCGTGCCGCCGCATCACGCCCGTAATCCACAGGCGCCGCCCCTCACGCCCGTAATATATCCATCGGTGCCGCTCCAATGCTCCCTGCTCCCGCGACACCCCTACTCCGCACCACCCCTATGCTCTACCGCTCTGCCCTCACACCGCCGCATCACGTTCGGAATCCATTTGGCGTCGCCCTTACACCTGTAATATATCCATCGGCGCCGCCCCAATGCTCCTCCACTCCCGCGGTGCCCCCTACTCTGCCCCACCCCCATGCTCCACCGCTCAGCCCCCGCGCCACCGCTCCTCCCCTTCACCGTTCCGGCCCCTCCGCTCTCGCTTCGCCCCATGCTCCGCCCTATGCTCTGCCCCTCTGCTCCCGCGCCGCCGCTTCAGTCCTCTCCGCTCCCGCTCCACCCCATGCTCCACCTCCTGCACCGCCGCACTCCGCGCTCCTTCCCACTCGGCTCCCATTGCCATTGTCGAAATCTTCGACTGCTGTCATTGTTGAAATCTTTGACCACAACTGGTGTCGAAATCTTTGACCGCTGCCGGTATCGAAATCTTCGACTACTTTCGTTGTTGAAATCTTCGACCGCAATGGTGTCAAAATCTTCGATGGCTATCGTTATCGAAATATTCGACTACACCCTCCAGCTCGACGCCGCCTGTGACCCACTATGCGGGCACAACATATCCATGCCTCGACAAACACAAGATTTGTGATGTCCTTCCCTATCTTCCTAAATTTAGTTGATTATGGAGATAAGCTTGACCACGTACTTCGACCACAGCACTTCGGCCACAATGCCTCGACCCTGGGACTTTGACCACGGCGCGTCGACCACGGGACTTTCACCACGACGCCTCGACCATAACATTCCGACCATGGCGCTTTGACCACAGGACTTCGACCATATGGTCCTTCGACTACGGCTCTTTGACCATGGGACTTCGACCACGGCGCCTCGACCACGCCGATTTGACCAGGGCACGTCGATCATAGTCCTTCGACCACGGCTCTTACCGCATCTCCGGTCGTACCACTCACACAACGCCGATACTACCGATCTTCGACCACGTACATCTTTCGAGCAGCGATCAGGTACTGTAACTTATGACTACTGATCTATTACTATTATCGACCAAGGACTATCAACTGGTTCACTGTAGCTACGACCACACACACATATCTGACCAAGTCTATGACGACACACAGACCTGACCAAGTTGAGTTCTTACGACTTCGAGTCCTTCGACCACAGCGCCTCGACCGCGGTACTTCGACCACGGGACTTCTACCATGGTTCCTCGACCATGGCACTTCGACCACTGCTCTTCGACCATGGCACCTTGACCACGAGACTTCGACCACAGCGCCTCGACCATGGTGCTTCAACCACAGAGCCTCGACCATAGTGCCTGGACCACGGTACCTTGACCACGAGACTTCCACCATGACGCCTCGACCACGGGACGTCGACCACGTCACTTTAACCATAGCTCTTCGACCATGGGACTTCGACCGCAGCGCGACGACCACGAGTCTTCGACTACGGCGCCTTGACCACGGTGACTCGACCACGGTGCTTCGACCATGGAGCCTCGACCACAGTGTCTCGACCACATTGCTTCGACTACGGCACGTCGACCACGACACCTTGACACGGTGACTCGACCACACGACTTCCACCATAGCGCCTCCACCACAGGACTTGAACCGCGGTGCCTCCACCACGGGACTTTCACTATGGGACTTCGACCACGGCGCTTTGATCGCGTCTCTAACCACGGCTTCTCAACTATGCCACTTCAACCGCAACTCCGACCATGGCACTTCAATCGCCACTTTGATCGCTTCTCCGATCATGGCTTCTCGACCACGGCACTTTGATCGCAACTCCAACCACGGCACTTTGACCGCCCCTCCGACCACAGCTTCTCGACCACACCTCTTCGACTGCGTTTCCAACCATGGCACTTCGACCGCATCTCTGACCATGGCACTTCGATCGCATCTTTGATCGTGGCACTTTAACCGCTTCTCCGACCATGGCTTCTCAACCACGCCTTATTGACTAGAACACTTCGACTGCTTCACCAACCATGGCACTTCGACCGCTTCTCCGACCACGGCACTTCGACCGCTTCTGCAACCACGACACTTCGACCATGGACCTCAATCATGGATCTTCGACCATGGCGTTGTTGGAACTGAACTCATTAGCTCCGATCGCTACTAGCCGGGAGAAAACACACACATGCTTTTTTTTCCTTAGAATGACGCACGCGACTGCGACTCATTGAGTCATCCATTACTCGGACGCCCAGTGACGACTTACGACCACTACGCCTCGACCATGACTTCTCAACCACGACACTTTGACTGCCACTCCGACCATGGCTTCTCAACCATACCACTTCGATCGCCCCTTCAACCGCGGCACTTCGACCGTAACTCCGACAATGGCACTTCGATCGCAACTCCGACCATGACATTTTGATCGCAACTCCGACCATGACATTTTAATCGCCACTCCGACCGCAGCCTCTTGACCACGCCATTTTGATCGTCTCTCTGACCTCGGCTTCTCGACCATGGTACTTTAACCGCGTCTTCGACCACAGCTTCTCGACCACGACACTTCGACCGCCACTCCAACCACGGCTTACCCACCATGGCACTTCGACCGCTTCTCTGACCATGGCTTCTCGACTATGGTTCTTCGATCACTTCTCCGACCACGGCTTCTCGACCATGGCAGAATGACCACGGAAGAATGTCCATGGCAGAATGACCGCTCGGTATTATTGCTTATGACTAATGACCATAGCTCTTACCGCAACTCCGGTCGTACCACTCACACAAAGCCGATACTATTAGGTCAACCATGTAGGTCTTCTGAGCACCAACCAGATACTGTATCTTACGACTACTGATCAGTTACTGTAGCTTACGACTACTAACCAGTTATTGTAGCTACGACTATCGAATCGGTGATAGGAAGCAGATCTCGGCAAGTCTCGATACATTTAGTATGACCTTTCTATTCCGTACCCTTTTCAATAAGATTATTTCCATTTAGCCGGCATGGAAAGTAAATCTCGGCATGGAAAGCAAATCTTGGCATGGGAAGCAAACCTCAGCTTGTTTCTATATGGAACATTTAGCATTTAGCATGTCTTGTTTCCATACAAAACAGCCGGCTTGGAATGGAATGTTTAGTAACGTAATGAATGGTGAGATTATATAATGGAATGTTCCTATATGAAATGTTAATTTTCTTATGTTTCCATACACTAAACATTTAATATTGTTTGTTAATTTCCTTATAGTGCCTTTACCTACATAAGGACGGAATGTTAGTATTGTTTCGCATGACTCAGCCATTACTTGGACGTCCAGCGACGACTTACAACCACTGCGCCTCGACCATGGTTGCTCGACTATGGTGCCTCGCCACTTCACTTCGATCACGACTGCTCGACTACCACTTCGACCACTACTTCTGGACCACGGCACTTCGACCGCAACTCCGACCACAGCCTTCGACCGCTTCTCCGGTAGCACCGCTTACACAGAGCGGTACTACCGGTCTTCGAGCACCTACTAGGTACTGTAGCGTACGAGTACCGAGCGTCTACTGTAGCTTACGAGTACCGACTGCGACTACTACGATCGGTTCACTGTTTACACTATTGGTTTACTGTAGGTACAACTCCTATGCAGCTCGACGCACGACTGCACCTGGTTCACCGTAGCTATGATTGGCTTACTGATTTCGAGGTATTCGACTACACAGTACTCGAACACACGAGTACTCGATACATGATTACACAGTAATTTAACTACGACGCTTCGACTATGGCTTCGACCACCACGCTTCGACCACGGCACTTCAACCACAGCTTCTACCACAGCACTTCAACTCCAACTGGATAGGCGTCCGCGTGGGGGCCAAATCGAGAATTTCACGGGAGTGGCAAAATGGGAATTTCTAAACCTCCGGTCTAGCATACCTATCCTATTCATTTAAGAACGTGATAAAATTTCTTATTGTCTATCATAAGGTATGTATGGCCACATGACTCATAAGAAATTTAGTCATGAGACATGAATCAATATTTATATTTCATTTCTAAATATATAATTAATATTTTTAACGTGGATTTCACATCTGACTTAGGGCCTGTTTGGGACTACTCTGCTCCAGTTTTTCCAGCTCTGCTCCACCAACTCCACCATGGAGCAGCTCCACTGTGGAGTTCCTGGAGCAGGTGGTCCTGTTTGGTATGCAGCTAGCTCCAGCTCCAGGAATGTGAGGTTTCCCTGAGAAAGGTCCAATGTGCCCCTGAATGATGTTTGGTATATATTTTGATGTCTGCGGAGCATATTTAACTGAATTTTTTGTTGCTAATTGAAATATGATGTAAAATATTATAATCGCAATTAATTTATTCGAGAAAACCAAAAAAACAAATATTTACTCAAGAGCATAATTCACTGCATTAATTGGAGCATAGAGAATTCAAGCAAGTCCTAACAAAATGATATCCCAATGAGTTTTTGATGATTCGACTGATAATTCACAAAAGCAGACAAAATATAACATGGAGATAACACTTTGGCTTCCATTATACCAAGAAAACTATCTCAGACGCACATCTGTTCTGAATGTTTTAGGTCGAATTATGAGGATGGTATCTGGCACATCAATCACAACAGCACATTAGAACACATCGTATTAATCCACACAAATTCCAAAATCACATGGTATTAATCCACACAAAAAAAATGTTTACACAGTCAAATCAAGGCCCTCAAAACAGAAACTTTGTATAAATTCCCAGACTAGACAATTACATAGCACATGCATCCTACAACAAGTCAACAACACATGCTCAATCTAATTCTAATCAAACCAAAATGGATGCAGCTACGAGCAGTAAAACGGATGCAGGCGCCAAGGACAAACGAGCGCTCCTCCATGCCGAGCTGGGCACCACCACTGGCCTCTGCCCCTGGGCGATCGGCGGCTGCCGTGGGATCAACCGACGATTCCGGCGGCATTGGTGTTGCAGAATTGTGAAAAGTTTTGAGCGCATTAGTAAGTAAAATTCAGATAAAATATTTTTGCAACTGTGGTGTGATACGAGCATGGAAGGCAAGATCCTTACGCAGAGGGGGCAGTGCCGGAGCAAATGCAATAGGTCCTGCAAGTTAGTTGTTCGGTGTTCTATTCAGTAATCTACATTAGTATGAAATGCTGGGATTTGCGTTACTGTATCTGCAAGTTTCCACAATGGAACAGATGGTTTTTAATTAGTTGCTAGCAAACCTTACTTGGCTGATCAAAGATAGGTTAATGCAGTAATAAGTAATTATGTTTGGTGCAGTAAAAATTAAGTCTGCACAAGCCAACCTCTGCATTGCAGCGGGAGGAGGAGCGGCCGTCGTAGAGGAGGCCGGGCGGGAGGAGGCCGGGTGGGACGGCGGTGGATCTGGGGAGGGGCGGCGGGGGAGGGACGACGGGGCGGCGGCGGATCTGGTGTGGGGCGACGGGGCGGCGGGGGATCTGGGGAGGGGGGAGGGGGCGGGGGGAGGGGCGACGGGCCGGCGGGGTAGGGGGCGGCGGCGGATCTGGGGCGGCGTGGGTGGGGGCGGCGCGGGTGGGGGGCGGAGAAGACGCGGCGCGGGTGGGGGCGGAGGAGGGGCGGCGCGGGTGGGGGGGGGCGGAGGAGAGGCGGCGCGGGTGGGGGCGGAGTCGCGCGGGTGGGTGGAGGAGAAGAATCGCGCGGGTGGGGAAGAAAAGAAATCGAACCGGTACGAGGAGAGGAATTGTGTAATGGCAGTGGTGGGTAATTTTTCATCAACTCCAAGAGGAGTTTGAAAATCTTTGTTTGTGGAGTACCCCTTGAGAAGCTCCATAAAAAACGTGGAGTTGGCCTCTAACTCCACCTTTTTCTTGGAGCGGAGTTTTTGGAGTTAGACCTATTTGGTTAGCGAAGTTCGGAGCGGAGCTGAAAAATTTGGAGCGGAGTAGTCCCAAACAGGCCCTTACTAGTTAACTAAAAAGTCGAGAAGAGTCGGAGCTTTAGGCCCTGTTTAGCAGAGCTCTAGCTCTAAGAAATCTGTAGATTTCCTAGAGCTGGTCATCTGTAGCTCTAGGAAATTCTGGATCTAGAGTTGCAGGCATGTTAAGTGCATTTACATGACTCATTTCATTTATATTATATATTAAATAAAAATATTTAAATCACTTTAATTTAGTCAACAAACTACAAATTCAGCATAGATCTTGAGCTAGAGCTGTGCCACTGTCGTCAGGGCGGAAAGGGAAACCTCCGAAGTGAATGAAAACCGGGGAGGTCTTAATGTAAACCCAAACCCCCTTAATTAACACCACTCCGCCGTTAATTAATCCCTTAGTTTAAATCTCTCCCTCTCCCCTTCCCTTCCACCTCCCACCTCCGCCACCGCCTCGGCCCTCGAGCGAGCCCTAATCCGATCTCGCTGGCGTCTGGCCCCAGATCCCCGCCCCCTCGCCGCCACCCGCGTCGCCCCGGGACGAGACGCACCTCGCTCGGTTCGCCGCTCTTCGTGATCCACTCTGGTGTAAGTTTCGTCGCCCCGTTCCGAGCTCAGTCCGAGGCCTCCTGTTCAGTTCCTAGCTTTGGGGCGGGATGCTCCGGGGATAAGCCCGTACCAGTGCGGTCTGACGCTTCCTCGTGCTGTTTTAGTTGCGGAGTTTCGATTTTTGCGTGATTTTTTGAGGTGGTTCGGGCGTGGCGCGCTTGATTTGGCGCGGGATGGTGTGTTTTCGGAGGTAGTGATTGGGTTCGGATTGGGAATGCGGTGGGAATTGCCGTGGGGATCGGGGGATTTGGTTACGCGTTGATTTTTGGGATCCGCCGTTTGGACTCTTCCACTGCCTTTGGTGGACATGATTTGATTTGGGTAGGGGGATCACCTACTGTTATTGTTGTTCTAATCGATTTGACGGTTAAATGATTTGGGAATATGTACTTGGAGCTACCGAAGTCTTGTTGAACTGGCACTGTGACTTGTTAGTTACATGCGAAGCAAGTAGGCGCACTGGAGTAGTGACAAAAGTAAGAGAAGTAGCAGATGTCATGCAACAATGTGTAGATAAGTAGAGGAGGATTTCGTTGTAGCGTAACATCTCGCCGAATTACCTTACAGTACACGACAGATGGCGTGAATAGGAGCTTACCTGATTGTTGCTTAAATTCAATGATATATGAACGTGATTCATGGATTAATGCTGTGGATACCTTTCATTGCAGAAAGGCGGCAGTGCTATTCACGAGGTTGATACCTGGCATGTAGTTTTTGGCCTTTTGAAGTGTAGGCAGAAGGTATGATGCCGAGATTTTGGTTGTGATTTGGTGATGGCAAGGAGATGAAAGTATCACAGAGGTGGCAGCGGAGCAGCAAGGACATGACAGCCATGCCACCTCTGCGCCACCGAGGCACTGCTAAGAAGCCCATGTGGGTAATTGTGCTATTGTCGTTGGTCTGTGTTGCGTTGATTGGGGCCTATGTGTACCCTCCACGGCGCTACTCTGCATGCTACTTCTTTGCTTCAAGTGTCTGTACTCCATTCAAGGATTGGCTCCCTGCTGTGGCCCGATGGGAGCGGACTGATGAAGAGATTGTTTCATCTGTAGTTTTTAGGGATCTCCTTTCAATGCCTATGCCTGTGTCAAAGAATCCAAAGATTGCTTTTATGTTCTTGACACCAGGTTCATTGCCCTTTGAGAAATTGTGGGAGAAATTTTTACAGGTTTGGTGCTGATACACCCATCATCTGCTCCTTTTTTTTTACATGTGAAGTTTATATTATGTCTGCTTAGCAACATCATATAGTTATAAATAGTTAATATAAATTTAAAGAATTGAATTGCTTGAACTTCTGTACACAGGGCCATGAGGGGCGATATTCCATTTATATCCATGCATCGCGTGAAAAACCTGTACATTCTAGTTCTTTGTTTGTGGGCCAAGAAATTCGCAGTGATAAGGTACTAACTTCCACCCCCATGTTGTATACTTTTCTTGCTTTATCTTAACTCATGTGCATAATCAGGTGATCGAATCAGTAAGAAAAATCATTATATATTTGCAGTTTATGTGATTGTTGAGAAAGGAGAAAACCATGTGTCCATGTCATTGCTTGTGTTTGCAATGCATTCTTGATTAATACAAAACAGTAATAGATCACGCAGCAGACAGAACCTTGTACTAGGGTCTAGGGTTGCCATTGGGTTGGGCATGGATAACGTGTAATGTAGCTAAAACAGCCACACAGGTGACAGATGTAATGATTGTAAAATACTATAAGGCCATACTGGTGACAATCTGCCATACTGGTGACAATCTCTCTAGATTAAATTTTATGAGATATCAACGGATTGTCAATTTAGCTGGAGAATCATCATGTAAACCATAAGAATGGAAGCTAACCAGATAGTTAGGTCAAAAACGAGTCAAGATAACTATGGATAGAATAATTTGAACTGTTCAGAGGTATTAAAAAAAGAGAAGCATTATGTTACTCATCTTATTAAGTACCCAGGTCTCGTAGTCTGACGGTTTGACCACAAACCATAATATGACTTGTATAGAATAAAGATTTCTGATGTTTGTACCAGTGGGAGTTCATCTCTCATGCTTTATGGAGCTACTAGTATTAAGATGAACTAAAATATAACAGATGGTATTGTGAGATTATGGGGAAGATTGGATGCTGTAACATGAGAGGCATATTGAGAAAGAAGAAAATAGTGTGCAGAGGAAAAATGGGTAGGAATATAAATGAGCTATTGGTAGAATTCATGAAAGTTGAGATAGGTAGATCTAAAAGCAACTGGATTAGCTTTCAAGGGCTAAGACTGGATTAGCTTTCAAGGGCTAAGTGACATTATTTTTGCTGCCATGCATACAACCCAAGCTTTTTGTCTGGCTTTAACTTTCTATATTTTAGGATATATAGTGTTGTTTCTTCTAAGAAGACCTTAGTACCCCTTTGCAGCAAAAGTGTTATGACTCATCTTCTAAAATTTCACATAAATCCTGTCATTTCTTTTACATCCAACATAACATACTATTAATTTGTGCGACATGGTTGTTTTTGTAGACTAAAACACTGTAATGTCTTTGTAATGAAGGTAGTATGGGGGAGGATTTCAATGGTTGATGCAGAGAAGAGGCTGTTAGCAAATGCATTGGAAGATGTTGATAATCAATTTTTCGTCTTGCTTTCCGACAGGTTTGAATGATTCTGCTTGCAAAAGAGTTCCTTCTTTTTTATTTTTTCAGTATATTAACATCCTTTTTTTTGTATGACAGTTGTGTTCCACTACATACGTTTGATTATATATATAATTATCTGATGGGAACAAATGTTAGCTTCGTTGATTGGTAAGCACACTGCAACCCATTGGATTTCTATGAGAACAGGAAAAATACAAAAGATAAAAAAGCAGGAAAGAACTAATGTCAGAGCACGTAGTTCTGTTTAAAACATATTTTCCCATATATTGAGGACAATACCTCTACTTTAATTTCACTTGGTATCCTATTTACATAGGAACTGGGAATATGGTAATTAAGCATAATTTCATCATGCTCATTTTATTTCACGAACATTTTTTTGCTGGTATTTTTAATTTTTTACATCAAAGGAATGCACATATGGCATCACAAGGATACTCTAGAAAACATAGCTTTGTCTTTGAATTAAAAGAATAGAAGAAGGAGCTATGATACTGCCCAGTTTTGTATAACCTCATTGACCGTGTCTGTGAGTGAAAAATGTTCATACGTGTCTCTATGATTTTTGCCCATGCTTTCAGCTTCCTGGATCCTGGTCCACATGGAAGCGGAAGGTATTCTGTGGAAATGCTTCCTGAAATAGAACAGAGGGACTTCAGGAAAGGTGCCCAGGTACATGTTTTGCTGCGTTAGTTCATCATTTTACAGAATGTTTGCTGCTTCAAAGTCCATTCATGGATAGGCACTTCATATATTCATATATTCTTTAACTGGTGGATAAGAGTCAACGCTTTGTCCCCCAAGGAAGTGAAGCAAGGCTTGAATTCGTTGGTTACTTTAGGGGCTTGGATGTTGTGGAAGCATCGTAACGACTGTGTCTTCAATGGAGCTAACCCGAACATCCAGCTTGTGATTAGAACCTTCCTTGAGGAGGCTCATCTCTGGTCCCTTGCTGGCGCTAAGGGTTTAGCGCATTTAGAAGTGGTCGCTAGGTAGATGGCTTGTTTCTTTCAGGCTGGGTCTTGTAGTTTTTCTATTTCGGGTGTGTTTGTAACTTGTTTTCTTTTTGGGTGTGAGTGTGGTGGGTGGCTTTGGTGTTTGTTTTGTTTCTTTTGTATCCCCCTTCTTTTCTTCTTAATGCAATGATACGCAGCTCTCCTGCGTATTCGAGAAAAAAATATATATTCATAATCTCTCTCCTGTCATATAAGTCAACATGTTCAGGAACCAAGATATGGCAGTTTGTATTGATGTCTGATGATCGCTTACATTTTTTCGTGCTTTGCTGAGCAAGTTTTTGTTCTTGCTGTAGTGGTTTGCTATTACACGAAGGCACGCTTTACTGATTCTGGCAGACAACCTTCACTACAACAAGTTCAAGCTATATTGCAAGGTATGTTTTCCCCCTTCAGTGATTGTTTTTGGTTGAAACTAGATGGTAGTTATGGCATTGTTCATTACATGCGTATAGTGATAACTAGGTTTTGTAAGTTGGCTGCAAAATAACTTGATATCAATTCTCCTAAAAGAATAACTTTATAACAAAGCTGGAGTGTTAGTTTAGATCTAAAGTCTAGAACTCCTGTTGTGAAACTTCAGGAGAGATAGTAATTCAGAGATGATAAAAATTGGGAAAGGACTTCTGCCGCTTATTTCTGATTTCTTCAGCCAATAAGCCACAGGGAGATTAAAGGCGGGTTAATAGATAGGCTTTTATTTCCTTGCAAACAAATATTCACAGACCTTCGGAGAGTTGCCTTTTATTTCCTCTACTAGTGTGACCAGGGATCGAAAAACTAGCTGTTACCGGGAGGGAAAAAGCCGGTCAGAATTTTTCAAATGTAAATTTGAATTTATGACTGCATAATGCACTTCCTAAGTTGGTTTAGGCATTTGTTGTGCCAAATTACCTATTGTATGAAGTAATACGCATCAATTATTGTTCTCCCATGTTTTCTATGTCTTTTTCCGGTTTTCCTAGCATTTTTGCTGTTTTTTCACCGGTTTTGACTAGTTACCAGAATAGTTACTAGTTTCAAACTGACATTCAAATTTTGAATCACGAAATTTATCCTGTTTTTTTCCCGGGATTTCCGGTAAGGTAACCTGCCGCCGGCCGGGAATACCCCCAGTTTCAGGTTTTGTATCCCTGGGTGTGACTATAATAGATAGGCTTGAATGCTTGATATACGACTGATAGAGATGTACGACTGATAGAGCTGTGTGTATTACATCGGGTGCAAATAACCATATTGACATATTGCCAGCATTGCTCCCATGCTATATAAATTGCTTTTTTTCCTGAACCAATGATCATGAGTTTCACCTTGTTAGAATAATATGTTCTTTTCGGAAGTTTGTTTTAGATAAGCAATGTCTTTGTTTTTGTGATTTGCAGCCAGCAAAGGGACGCAACTGTATTGCTGATGAGCATTATTTGCCAACCCTCTTCAATGTCAGTAAATACTCTTTTGAATTGATATCTAGGTTTCTTTTTTTTTTTGACCCCTTGCTTTTTTTTTCATATACGTTCATTTTGATATTCAGATGATAGATCCTGGTGGAATCTCTAATTGGTCAGTGACACATGTTGATTGGTCCGAGGGAAAATGGCATCCAAGGTCATATAGAGCAGCGGATGTTACCTATGAACTCTTGAAGAACATAACGGTATGCTTATATATGCGGAAAAACATGTTTTTGCCACCTAACAAGTCATATATGTGTTCCACGCTGACTCATGTACTTCGCTGTTGTGCAGTCTGTCAATGAGAACTTCCACATCACAAGTGATGATAAGGTAACGTTAACAATTCCTCCTTATCATCCAAGTGCAATATAGCAAATTTACTATAACTAGGATTTGGTGATGATTACTGTGGTCTCAGTACTTGTCTTTGCACACCTAAAGATATTTTGTTTTTGAATGTTTGCATGCATGCACTCGAGGAATCTAACTAAAACTTGCTATGCATGTGACTACTATTTATGGATGGTACGTTAAGATACTTGGTCCGTACCATTAGCTGGCGTTCTGGAAAATATTCCACTAAAATAGTTTAACAAAGTTTCAAGTTGCAAATATGTGGAATGTTTGACGTGTTCCTTTATCTCTGTTGCAGAAAGTTGTGACAATGACCCCATGTATGTGGAATGGAACAAAGAGACCGTGCTACCTTTTCGCTAGAAAGTTTTACCCAGAAGCTCTCAACAACATACTGAAGCTATTCTCCAGTTACACATCTGCTTGAGTTCTACATGATTCTTTACCTTTGGCCTAGGATTCCCCTACGATTTTTTTTTTCTGTTTTATGTAAATTGTGAAATTGATACTTAGCTGCTTAACACAGATCCAGGGCCAGAGACACGTCGTTGCTGCAGCAATGGCGATGTCTTGTAATTCTGAGTCCGTAGGTAGGGCTGAGGTGCTATTTATTTAGTATTGACACTACCCTCCTTGTAATTCGCCCTGCCTGCTGTATGTTTCTATTAGCTCTTCACCTTCTTTCCTTCTCTCTCTCGATCTTTTCCTTTCTAGTTTCCTAGCTCCCATCTCTTGAGGAACAGGGGTTTTGTCGAGTTGAAATGTTATTGTATGATCCATTCTTTTGTAGACACGAAGAGATTATGAATTGAGCACCACCATATAGTTTAACCTGCTCTTCAGTTTCATCAACATATTTTGCGTTCGTGAGTGTTGTTCCGGTAAAAAAAACATGATTTTTCTTTTCTAAACCAAATTTGAGCGATTCATCATGCTCATTTGGGCTTTTTTTATAGCTTATGGTTTATTTTTTATTGGTTGGTAGCTGGTTTATCTTTTAATGTAGTTGCTGGTCATTTTTTGACGTAATTAAATTTTAAAAATAAAAATAGAAAAAATAGTTTAATCTATCATCGATAATGCAAAGACTAGAAAAAGAAAAGATAAAAAAGTAAAAAAAACCAAAAAGACGAAAATAAAAGGATAACGAACTGTGCCTAAGTAGTTCAGAAATTAGTTTTCAATGGAAAAGGTTTTATTGTATTGAATAATGTTTTCATGTTCCCGCGTCTGGGTTCTCATCCATGTCCCCTCAATCAAACTAGTCGGCAACGGCCACATAGCAAAGATGGACAGTTTTTTATTATGCATTTATTTGTGAGCTCAGGCACATGATCTTGTTTTGTTCTTTCGATCCTTGTGCATCGATTCGATTGAGCTCTGGTGTTGTGTCACTTTGTCACCGAAGTTGTTCATCTTTGCCGTGTGGCCGTTGTCGAGTGGTTTGACTGAGAGGACCTATGGGTGTGATCATTTGGGCTTCAGCTTCTGGTTTCCGGCTTATTTTTTACTATTCATAAATTTCGTCTTTTTCTGAACTTTTGGCTTTTTATTGAGCTTTTTTGCCGGTTTTTTTCCCGTATGTGTTTGTATTATACGTAATGGGCTAACATGTTTTTTATATTTTAAAATTTTTTAAATTTAATTGTGTTAAATAAGCCTATGTCAGTTATAATGTTTTTTCAGCCAGCTACAGTGCTTTTCAGTCATAAGTCACTAAAAAAAACCCAAATAATCATCACCATAGATAGGAACACAGGCACGGAAATAGAGAAGCCTTATTCTACCGGATCGGTTGCGCACTTTCCTTTTCCGCGCACGTCAATGGAGGATGACCTGACGCCGCGTGCGATTAGCTGGCCGCGCGCGAGTCCGACCGATGACGCACGCTTGCCGAGGAAAAAAATCACACCTCGCCGTGCGTTGCTCGCCGCGCGCGCGACATGATCGGCACGACGACCGAGAGAAGACCCAGCGGACGTCGATGGACCGAGGGAGATCGCTGTGACCGAGCGAAGATCGCGCGCGTGGTGGACGAGTGGCGACGCGCAATTGATTTACACGCCGCGCGGCAGTGGCGGACCCAGGATTTTTAAGATGGGGGTACGAAGTTAAGAATCTACGGAGTATATATATAAGATAGAGAATTTTGATACACATAATATGTATATCTCATATAGTTAATCAAATAAACCTTGTGTGCAGGGGCGGCACGGCCGTCGGGAGCGCCGCCGCCGTTCAAGCTGGAATAGGGGAGGAGCTGCCGCCGCCGCATGGGCCGCCTGGCCGTGGGGACTTCTTCGCCGTCGACGCCGTGTCGGCCATTGGGTGTGGGTGCCCGGCGCCGCGCCGCCGCCGGCAGCCGGTCGCCGCGTCGCCGGAGACGAGGAGGCCAGGGGCGTGCTGTAAGCTGTGGCAGTTGTGCAAGAGAGATGGAGAGGAGGCAGGCACGGAGCAAGGCAGGAGGCGGCGTGGGAGGCAGCCAGGCAGAGGCAGGAGCCCGCCGGTCGCCGCGTCGCCGGAGCCGAGGAGGCCAGGGGGTGCAGAGATGGAGAGGAGGCGGCGTGGGAGGCAGTCAGGCAGAGGCAGGAGCCAGGAGGCTAGGGTTAGGTTAGAAAATGCCAATTGGGCCTTTTGGCTAGTGGGCTGAATTTGCTAAATTACCTGCACTTCTAGTTAGTTATATATATATATATATATATATATATATATATATATATATATATATATATATATATATATATATATATATATATATATATATATATATATATATATATATATATATATATATATATATATATATATATATATATATATATATATATGAAATATATATTATATATAGTTGATTTTTTGCAAAAAAATTTGGGGGTACAACTGTACCCCCATGTCCCATGGTGCGTCCGCCCCTGCCGCGCGGCACCGCCCGACAGTGAGTTCGGTCGGTGAATTTTAGTGTTCTATAACTAAATTTTTACTATAGTAAATTAAAATTATATTATAACTAATAATATTTTATTTAACATAATTAGATCAAAAAATAAAAAATGATTAGTCTATCATATATAATACAAATAAATTTAAAAAAAGAACGAGTAAAAAAGCTAAAAAATTAAAAAGATAAAATTTAAAAATAGTAAAAAATAAGTCCGGGTCTGGGGAGACACGCCGGACCGCGAGAAGAAAAGCAAGCGCGTGACGTGGAGTTGATGACCCCAGCGTGAAGACTTCCACAGGAGACAGGACGGAGGAATTTGGTTGATGACCCCTGGTCACGTGGTGGTTGATTAGATGGGATTTTTTGGATTGTGTTTTTATAAATTATGATTTAAATATTTAAATTATGGTTATTCGTGAAAGGTAGTACGTAAAGGATAATAGTTACATATAATTTTGGCCGGTATAGCTGAATCAATACATTTTTTACTATAATTTTCTTGTTGACCCGTCTTGAAAAACACACCGTTTAAAAATTAGTTATTGTAGCATAAACCATAAGCCACAAGTTATAAGTGAAAAAGAACCCAGCCGATATCACTTGCTCAAATTGATGACGCCCGGTGCTGCCGCGCGTGAAGAGGACGAACGACCAAGTAGCCGCACCGTGCGAGACGAGGAATCCGGAAGTCTACCGTGCGTTGCTAGCTCTGACACTAATATTGGATTTTCTCTACATTCTAGATTAATTTTGTGAAGGCTTTTCGATAAGGCTTTCTGATTTATCTTCTATTTCTTTATTTTTCTGTGATGCCACTCACAATTTCATTACGAGTCTAAAGGGTAAGGATCCATCTATAGACTCAACTTTTAGGTATTACAAAGCGATCCACCTATTTTTTCGATACACCGTGAGACTCTTAAACTATGTCACCAACCACGATCAGACATGACAGTTTAATAAGTCTAAAATATATTTGTCCTTATCACATATTTGTGAGTCATGAGCCATGATCAGATTGTTTACGAGATCAATTCCAATATGACCATATGGGTCAACAGTCTGCAGAGGCAATCCTACAAAACATACTTAGCTATTCTGTTCTGTGAAGTACCCAACTTAAACATATACATGTGTATTAAATTTCTGTAGACTTGATCTTAATAAATATATATATATCAAATTCCAGCATGGCCGTCCTCGGCACCTCGAGTTAAATTCCGCATCTCAATAAATATGTCTACATTTTATTGACGGTTAAGGTCTGTTCAAAACGGTTTTTGCTGATGTGTTTTGGCTATGGTTGTTGGTTGAAATGTGCACTGTAGCGACTATTAGCTTTTGACAAAGACATTCAATTAAAGGAAAATAAAGAAATAAAATAGAAAAAATAACAAAAACCGATATATCTCTACGGATAATACAAATGAAATGAAGTAAAAAGGACAAAAAAAGAGAAAAAAGCCATGTTAAATAATCTGAATTATATATAATATAAATTATATATATAATTTAAATGTAGTTATTTTGAAAAAGTTAATAGCTGTTATACGGTGTATTTTTTTATCTGCTATAGTAAAAAAAAAAAAGAAACCACGACTTATAGCAAGCAGGCCCATCGGCCCACACAAGGCCCATCGCTCCATCGCTCGAGCCTCTCATCTTCCTCGCCTCCCCACCGAAGGACCAAACAAACCCTAGAATCGAACGCGAGAGAGAGAGAGAGAGAGGGAGGGAGAAGTCCAAGGTCTCCCCCATGGCGCTGCGTGCCCTCTACAACGAGATCCGCGGGATGAAGGTGCGTGACGTGCCGGGCTACCTCAAGCCGCGCCTCACCTGGGAGAACGTCAAGAAGAGCACCGACCAGGCCGTCGACCGCTACATCGAGAAGTACATCGAGACGGGCTCCCCCGAGCCGCTCTTCCACATCTGCTTCGGCGGCATGGCATTCTCCTACCTGGTCGCCCTGCCCTGGGAGCGCCGCCACCTCGAGGAGCTCGAGAAGCACGGCGGCCACCACTAGATCCGGATCCGCCCCGCGGAGGTGAGGCTTCTTGGGCTCCCCCCTTATCTTCTTATCTCCTGATCCGATCCGGCGGCGCGATGCGATGCTGTTCGGGGGTTCAAATCGCGCCTGCGTTAGGCTAGATGCGACATGTTACTGGCGGAGACTGGGGATTTGTCCGATGGACAGGATGTAGATTCAAAGATTGTGGCTATACAGGTGGTCGGAATGGTATCCCATTTTCCCGGGTCGCGATGGAATGATCGGTTTTCTGGGGTAATTGGTTATTTCGTCATCTGTTTGGTTAGTTTTCGGTGGCATTAGATTGGTTTTGGACCTGACATGATGGTACTTTATTATTATTTTTTGCTGTGATGACTGATGATATTAGATACTGGAATTAGTGTTGCTGTATCACGACTTGAAGTATGTGGAAATGATAAATTTATTCGTTGACTTATGTCAGGATATGGTTTGATTTTACCGGTATAATGTATAACCCCCTTCTTTTCAGCTTAGGGCCTGTTCGGCAGGCTGAAAGCCGGCCGGACGGCTTTTCGCAGCCGCTACAGTACCTAACTTTTAAACGAAGTATTTTTTCAAAACGATGCTATAAGTTAAACGTAGTACACGTTAAAAGCTCAACATCTGTACTAGCAAAAATCGCAAGTGAGTATCAATCTCTCCATAATCTGTACCGTAAACAGCCAAAATTTAAAAATTTCAGCCAAAAGCCATAAGCCGCAGCCAAAAAGAACACCCCCTATAGCTTCCCTCCAAACAAATAAATGGGATGACTTCTTCGTTGGCTTTTCGAAGTGGCTTATTGGGACAACATTATCAAAGCGGCTTATTGGCATTCGGTTTGTTGGTACAAGCGCTGGCGCTAGTGCCAAAAACCATCAGCCGTAGCCGAAAAGAACCCACTTTATAAGTGATACAAACTTTTAAGGAGACCGCTTAGAAATTTTGAGCTATCTTATGCTTTCTTCTTTTTGAAACGCATAGGGGTGAAAAGTTGTTGGTTGATTAATTTAAACTCGATGTTCAAATGAAGCGTTTGTCGGATCCAGTGTGTAATTAGTTAGTAGCTCATTATTCATCTTCCATTGTTTATCCATAGGTTGGAATTACAGGGAGTATCTATCATGAAGTCAATGCATAGGTCATCTTTTGTGCATGTCCATTTTGTGTAATTGTGGAGTAAACCTATTTGAGAAGATATGTCTGTCTACCCCATCATATGACATGAGGATCTTCATACTTGGATCTACCCCTATTCATATTGGCTTCTAAAGTTGCTTTTTCTACAATAAATGGTTTTTATACAATACTTAGCTTGTCTTTTCAAGACGGGTCTATTAGTCGATTGTAATATGTATTGCAGTAATTTCATTTATATCGGCCAAACTCGCACGCGAGTATCTCTCTTTACAAACTTCTCTACAGGCTGTTACTATTTATGAGGTAAAGCCAAAAGCCAATATGAACGGGGGCCTCTCCAGAAAATAATCTCAATACATTATAGTTGGACAATGGCAGCATTCCATGTAATCTGTCCAAATAGTGGTGTAAGTTCACTTAATTCTATTCACCTTCATCATTGTTAGTAGGTTAGGTTAATGATTATCAGATGTTCTGTTGAATAAAATATTTTGGAATTGGCATACTGATTTAATGTTTTGTTGAATTTCAAATGTATGTATGGCTTCAGTTCATCCCGAAGGCCTTTGCAGAATTTGTCACTTTGACAAATACATGCATTGACATGTGATATTTGTTTGTTCCCTGTGGAAGTGACAAAATTCTTATGACTTAAAATGTAGTCAGAGTAGTTTTGAACCGAAGAGCTTGCAGAGCAAAGAGGCCAATGTGTGGAAGCTTAGGGTAGAACCATGATGGTGTGATAGAGCCTTGCTTGAGTAAATTATATACGAAACCAAAATGATGCTTCCATTCTGTATGCTAAGACCTTTGTCCTTTTGGAGAGTACTAATGAATAATAATATTATTATGCATAGTTATCAAGGTGATAAGGTGAGGCACCAAACCACCGCCTGGACACCTAGGCGTGTAAGGTGTGTGGCGAGGCGACGTCATAGGAAGCAGAATAAAGCAGTAATAAAGGAGCAAATAGGCAAAGGAAATGAGATAAGGAAAAAAGTATCAACTAGGCCACCTAGCCCACAAAGCTCAACATCCGAACCCACCTCCCACCAATTCACCCATGCTTTGTGTGCCCTAAAGAGCCAGCTGCCAATCACCAGACGACTAGCAGCCGCCAGAACAGGGGAAAGCCAGCAGCACACCAGCCATTGCCGCCAGACCTTGACCTCGCTGCTCGCTGGCCACCACCACCGGAGATGGCGACGTCTACGGGGAACCAAGATAGTAGCAGCGACTAAGATCTACAACCAGATTCGGTGGCAACGGGCCAAGCTCCATTGGCAGCAATGTGGCTCCACGACAGCAAATTGGCGGTGACGGCGAAGGGCTGGTCCCGGAGTTAGATATGCCGCCCCTGACCTCAGGATCGATGCTCCACCACCTTTTATAACCTTTTTCCTGGCTTCTTCCGCCCTCTCTCATAAGCCTAGGCAGCAGCCCCAGAGCACCTCGACGCCTAATCGACGATTAGGTGTTGCCTTAATAATCATGTTCTTATGTATTGATGTCAACGACAAGAATGGCAAGGGATGGCTAAACTTGACGGAGTAATGGATATCTTGGCTAAGCTTGATGTATATGTAATGGCTAAACTTGATGTAGGAGTAATGGATATGTAATGTAATGAATCAATCACATGGTTTGCTGCTTTGTTGAACTGTAAAGAGATGCATTCTGGAGTATTGATTTTAAGAAATTGTACGGTTATTTGGCAAGAGATGACATCTGCACCCTTTCTATGTGTGATGTCTTCGCCCCTTGCAAGTTCGGTATTTGAATTCTGATGATCTAAAGGTTGTCATACAAGGCCCGTTGCCCAAGTGAAAGTTGATCCCTGACTCTGTTTTCCTCTGTGCTTTATTTCAGGACTGGGAGCTTATCTGGGGTTGATTAAGGCTGATGGCTTTTCCAATTTTCTTCTACCGATGAGCTACCCGGAGTTGATGTTCATTTGATGGTTTATTTTGTACGGGAAGGCAGCAAGAAACTGTCCAGTTTATCGTTATGTTCCTATGCATCTTGTCATAAGCAACTTCAAACTGGGAAGTGCATGCATGCATTGTGATCAAAACTTTTTTCAGTTAATTGAGTACAAGTGCCTCGTGATATACTCCAGTAACGTTTTTGACATCCCTCATTCTCTTGTGTGTTTATTTGCTGCCACATCCATCTTGGCGTGCTTTTCTTTACTGCTTCGTGGCCCTTTTGTTCTCGTTATTATTACAGATTGAAATTATGGGAGAAGGATATTGTATTTTATTTTACATTGGCCCCGCTCGGCTAGGCTGAAAAGTTGTGGCTTATGGTTGAGATTGCACTGTAGCGGTTGAAATTTTATTGTAGCTGCGGGTGACTTATTTAGCGTAATTAAATTTAAAAAAATTTAAAATAAAAAAATATGTTAGCTCATTACGGACAATACGAATGAATACAGAAAAAAAGAACCGGCAAAAAAGCTCAAAAAGTACCAAAAGTTTAGAAAAAAATGAAATTTATAAATAGTGAAAAATAAGTCAGAAGCTGAATCTGAAATGAGCGGGGCAAAATATTATCGAAGGATATTATTATTTTTTTTTTTTTACAAACGATGGATTGGCAAATGGCAATGAACTGGCATGACCTGAAGAACAATATGCGGTACGCTACAGCGCACGGATACCGTTTGATCAAATCTTGATGGACCAAGTCCAACCGATGGAAAGACCAGGTAGCAGCTAGCATGAACCTTACACTTGATCCCTGGAAACCAAGGTTCTGAACGCTTGCGGCATTTTCCATATTCCTTTCCAACCCTAAGCTAGAACTGATTTGTTTTTGCTCGATCATCCTTATCTGGCTTGCTAAATTTCTGGTTGTGCTGATTCTTGCTAACTCCTTTATCTCGATAGCTACCAAATTCCTCTCTAGAATAGTTTCCATAACTTTTGCTCCTCCATGGATTGGATTGTTCAATTCTCCTCGCCATCCATATAGCTTCAATCATATTCCTAGGTCTATGGCACTGTAAATGATTCTGAATATAATCTTGCAGGCCAGTCACAAAACTGCAAACAAAATATTCATCAGGAAGCGGTGGGTTATCTCTCCATACCAGACAAATGATTTCCTCAAATTGGTCCACATAGGACTTCACTGATCTGGTTTGTTTCGACCAATGAAACATCCTTACATTATCATAAACCGATGATTCAGCAATCTATCACCCACCATCCTGCAGAACTGATGCCAAGGAAGAATGGCAGAGCTACAACCTGTTCTTCTCCACCAATAGTTAGCTCTACCCTTCAAATATTTTATTGCATATTAGTTGGTCCTCTGCCCAAAGGGGTTCTAGTAACATCAAAATATTTTTCAGCCTTTGCAATCCAACCATCAGGGTCTTCACCATCAAACTCAAGAAAATTTAGTTTGGGTGACTTAAGTATGGCTTGAGCTCTATTGTTTTCTTGATAAAATGGCTATCCACTGCTCTGCCCAGGCTCCAAGGACTCATCCAGAGATGGTGAACTCTGAGGATGAGCTGTGACAGCAGTAGCCCACTGCACTAGTCCATGAGGTGCCATCCTAGGGTTCAAATTACTGCTATATAAATTGCTATAGTGATGATCTGATCTGAGCATGTAATGAGGCAGACCAGGGGGGGTTCTCTACTCCTTTCCCGTTCCTTCCCCCAAAATGGCTAGTGACACACAGGAATTACGCACAAAAGAGACTGATGGTGGACTAGCTCCAGTGGCAACAATATTTTCAGCTACAGCTTCACTAATTACAGCCATAGAAGGTGCATAAGAGCGTTCGTAGTTACATTGAAAGCCTGATTGCCGATTGGAGACTTCTGGGTTGGGATGTGCGTTCATGAAGTTGGACATCATACCTACCAACTTGCCCATCTGGGCCTGCATCATCTTATGAGATTCTTCTTGATTCCTCTTCAGATTGGCTATTATCTTCTTCACTTCCTCCATTTCTGCCGCCATAACATATGAAGCTTCTTCTCCAGCAGGGGTAAGTAAAGCAGGCTTCACCATTCCGATTTGGGCAAATCTGACCTGGGATTTTACAAAGTGAGCAACACACCCACCCAACCTATTAGATTTGCTCAAACCTTCACTGATTCCCCTCAAGGATTCACCAGCTTGTGTGATTTCAGGATTTTACAGGAAAATAGCAATGCTGCTTCCAAACCCTTACCAACACAAGTCCTAGATCCCAGTGGCGGATCTAGAATTTCAATTATGGGGGTACGG
Organism: Dendrocalamus latiflorus; assembly: GCA_017311315.1. Taxonomy (NCBI): domain Eukaryota; kingdom Viridiplantae; phylum Streptophyta; class Magnoliopsida; order Poales; family Poaceae; genus Dendrocalamus; species Dendrocalamus latiflorus. The sequence continues at coordinate 45,781,697 of CM029639.1, read as the reverse complement.
ATCAAAATGATATAGTTCATCGACATTGATACTGACATAATTTGATCACTAAATGATGATAAAATAGTTGCGATTATATATAGATGGAAGTATGGAACAAGTTACATGTTTCCATTACAAGTTTCCAACTAAATCTTATAAATTATAGTATGATAGAAACTAAAGCTTCACACGCCGTTCCGCCATGGCTTGAAAGCGTTTAATGATATCTTCATCGCTTACACGTCGGAAAAAGTCACGCTCAATAAATGTGACCAAACAATCATTTAAGTATTGATCACCCATCTTATTCCGAAGCTTGGTCTTCACATAGTTCATTGCTGAAAATACTCTCTCAACACTTGCAGTAGCCACAGGAAGGATGAGGACCAATTTCAACAACAAATAAACAAGTTTAAAGCGATCGTGCTTCTTTGTCTCAACAAGTGGCGTAGGAACTAGGAGGGCCGGAGGGATCATCGGCGCAGAGATCGTAGGAAGCAGGAGCACCCCGGTCGTCAGTATGACAGTACGGCGACGAGGTCACGAGGGTTTCCGAGTTCCGATGGGGCTGAGGAAGGAAGCTGAGGGGATCGATTTCTCGTCGTTTCGTCTTCGGCAAATTTCCTATACATGTCCGTGCAGTTTAGATTTTAGAATTGGGCTGTTGTTGGGCCTAGAAAGGAACGAAGGTAGAGTGCTGGTGCTGTTGTATGGGCTGAGCAGACTAGCAATTGTATTTAACAATGTATTATACATATACAAGGTATTAAAAGGTATATATACTTGGCATTTTTCCAGAAATAAATTTTGGGGGTACAGCTGTACCCCCATGCACCTACTGTGCATCCGCCCCTGCTAGATCCACCTCTCGGCCAACAACCGGCAGGCTCTAATACCGGAATGCCAGAACCGAGAATGCAAGGGATCTGAATTCGAGAGCAAAATGAGATCAAGCGAGAAAATCAGAGAAGACCAGAAAAGACTAAGCTATGCTAGATATTGCGGCTAGGGTTTTATCATATCATTCAATGGTCTGCTCAATAGGGTTTTACAAGCATTTATACCGGCTGCTAACATTAGCAAATGTCTTAAGACCACTGACGAGAAATATTGCCGACGAAGTGCATAGTTAACAAGCAATTAGAGAGAGTAATTCGTTTTTGGCCATTGGGTGCACATTGGACGATCCAGGATAATAGCCCGGCTGCACGATCCTCATACCACTTGAATATCTCATCTCAGTCGTCCAGTGTGTACCTCTCCCGTTCAATTCCCCAATCGGATAGAAGCTTGGTCTTGACACGGACGAGGACAGCGAGGCAGCAGTGGTTACTGGTTAGGGTTCGCCGCATTTGCTTCGCTCATGTGGAACTGGGGCCGCGAGGGGCGAAGCGCGTGCGGCTCAGCTTCAAACTTGAAACCTTCTCTACCACTTTTCTCGAAATTTGGTCAAAAATAAACCCCTGTAGCACATAAATACCAAATCTAGCCCCTGAAACACCGTAATTCCGTTTCTAACCCCCTCCGGACCGCATGTTTAATTTGACGACAATACGTGGCAATCGTGCGGTCGCCGACCGCACGATTGCACTGTTCATGCAAGCTGGCGTGCCATAACTAGCTCCAAAAAAATTTGAAAATAACTTGCACTACCAATGCATGCATGGCTGTCACACACATTAACGGAAGGTAATCATTCCATGCGAGCTACCATGGAAGCATCTTAATTTGATATCAAGCTGAGTTACTCGCATGAACAGTGTAGTCGTGCAGTTGTTGCCAAATTAAACGTGCAGTTGGAAAGGGGCTAGAAACGGAATTATGGTGCTCCGGAAGTTAAATTTAGTATTTATGTGCTACATAGGTCTATTTTTGACCAAAGTTCACTTTTCTCCTGGTGGAGTCTTTTTTTCCTATTCTTTTTTTTTTTTTGAGAAGATCCTGGTGGAGTCAAGTACAGGCGACTGCGAGTGGCAAGGCCCACTACTGCCACATGGGCTTCTCATGCCATATGACGAAGCCCAACTCAGGGCAGCCACGTCCACGTGTCGCTCGTTATGGCTGTAAGTGCAAGTCTCAAAAGAAAGCAAAAAAATAAATCCTGGAAAGTACTTGTAATTCAGTATTCTGTATCTCTGGCAGCCTAGCACGTAGGAGCAGTTCCAATTGGAAAACTGTATCTGTAGGCTTTACGTGCTAGTCCTTGTTGATACAAACAATACAACACAGCACATGCTGTTGTACCAAGTGCCCAACAGAACCAGTTGCCAGGAAAGAGAGACTGTCTAGTATAGATCATGCACATGGTAAAGTGGGCAAAGCAAAGATTGATTTGAGCTACTAGTTATACAATGGGTTTACATCATCAAGAACCATTACAATAAAATTTTAGACAACAACCAGATTGAAAAGTTCAATTCTAATATCCGCCGATATAGGGCGGTATCCACAGCCTTCCTTACTGTGCTCACCAGCCGTATTTTGCGTGTGTCTCTGCTTTCGTAAGGAAGCCCTTGGCACGCCTCTCAGCAAGCTCCATCTCCTTTTGCCTCATGTCATAAAATAGAGAACCGATCTGATGCTTTCTTTTGTGCAGCTTGGAGGGCTTTCCCTTCGCTGAAGGGGCGGGCTGTAACATAAAAATCTTGGGTCAGGACAATATCTATATTGCATTATTGATTGTATAGAAATTTGAAGTTACGTCCAGAAAGAAATATCGGATGAACATTCATAAACAGAAATCCTTTTAAGTGTTGATGTTCATTCAGTAAAAGTAGCCTACTCTGAATAACGTACAAAACAGATGTTTGGTTAACCAACAAAAGCAACAAGGCATCATGACATATAAATACATTATCTTCGATATGACTTTTATCATGCCGAAACTAGAAAGTTGGTTCCCCTATCCAATAGTAACTATTATTTGAATCTGCATTAATAGCCACATTATTCCAAAAGAATAACGAAACAGACAAACAGTCACCACCAAGGGAATGCTGGATGTTCAAAAACATGCTTCTCATCGAGGCACCATGAGATCCTTCAATGCACCTGGGATATTAATCCTACATGTACATATGTCAATCAATATCTTCCTTCACAAGTAGATCTCTCTTTGGTAGGATCATTTATTACTGAGACCATATTTTCATACTTGCCATCCATCTGCTTTATACTAGAACTTTAGTTCGTGAAGATATAACACAAGACCATGTTTACATCCTATCATGATACATTCATTCATATAATCATATTAGAAGAAGCATAATATATGCTCACTGACATGATAACCTATGCTCACTGACCTAATACAATAAAATCAAAACCAAGACTTCATTGTCTTTTGAACTGTATGAACAGGTCCAGTAATGGAGTGATTATCAACAACATCAAGCAGTGCCTCCACTCATCATTGTCTTACTTTTATTCATGTTTACCGTCGAAGTAATGTGGCAGATCACATTTTAGCTAAAACAGCTGAACACTATGTAAATTTGGTCCGGTTGCATAGAACTGGCGCTAATTCAGTTTATTCTATGCGATACGATTTTCTTAACAGCGCTGCCCATTTCATTAAAAAAACTGTATTTCCCTATAACCTAAACCAAGGTTGTCTTGGTGCATCATCAGTCTCATCTTGTATCAACAATACCGTTAAGAGGGTACAATAATCAAAAGCACTATATCTAAAATCACTTAAACAAGTTTATTGCAACAGCTAATTACTCCCTCTAGTCACAATTTTTGTTACTTCAGAAAGCTGCAGTCTGAGTTTTATATCTTTGAACACTAATATGTTTTAAATAATCTTTCAATAATTTTTTACTGGACGGAGCAATATTTTTTTAATCTTAAGCATATGTGCAAATAACATGAGCCCATGAACGGAGATATTTGCCTGAACCATAATTTTTGAGTGGCATAAACTTTTCCAGAGATTAAAGCAGTGTTCAACTAGGCGCTAGTCGGGCGGCAGACCGGCGCCTAGCGCCTAATCGCCGCCTAGGCGGAAAGAAATGGCTAGGCGGACAAGGCGGGAAGGTGGCGCCTAGCGCCTAGGCGGCCGCCTAGGGGATCAATGGATTAAAGAAATATGAATTGTATGAATTAAACTGTTCACTTCATAAAAGCATAATATATAGTCATTTGCTCCAGTGAAGTCTCAAGTCTGACGACCACACCCTTGGAAACATAACTAAACATAATTGCAGCCTTAGAGAGGTTATCAGTAGTCACTTGTCAAATATATTACTTGCTTGCCTGATGATATGACGTACAAATTTCAAATTAAAAAGAACCACACCGTGACATGCTTCTACCTATTTCCAAGAATCATGGCCTATGGACTGGCATCAGAACCTAAATTGCATGGAGCATGCTGCATACATACTGTTGTATCACTTAACCAAGGAGCCAATTATCAAACACTGACTGACCAGTAGTGGCAATGGCTATAAGGTTAAGGTGCTTGATGAGAGAGTAAGGGCCCGTTCAAATTGGCTTCTGGTTTCTACTTAGAGAAGTCAAAAACTTTTGTTGCACTGTTCTTACATAATGCATTACTATTCATCAGCCACTACTTATTCATCAGTCGCTTCTATCAACCACTACTATTTATTAGCCACAGCCAAAAGCTATCAGCAAAAACCAATACAAACAGACCCTAAACTATCTAGCAATCTCATCATACTATCTACTGTATTTGATACTTGGCTAGTAAAACATTTCAAGCATAATAGCGATGTAACAAGAGCAAAACAGATGTCAAATCAAGTTATCATGCAACAATGGATCTGTACCTGGTAACTAGGACCAAAGGCCATCCCTGTGAGTTTGGACTTGTCCTCCCTCGGCCGGTTCTTCATCAGCTCTGCCTGGTTCACCTCCAAAATCTCCGTCGGCATATCATTCCTGCCTCTCTTCCCTCCAATCCTACCCATCTCCGGTGGTAGTACCGATTCTTGCATTGGTGGCGCTGTCATTGCTGCTGCCTCGTGTCCATACCCACTAGTATAATCCCCTCCATATGGCACCGCTGCTGAATGCCCGTACCCGCCACCATGCTCTCCTCCATATGTGTTACCATTCCCACCACCTTGCTCTCCTCCATATGCTGCATACTGTGCTCCAGTCCCATAATTCACATTGCCACTCGGATCCCAACCATAACTTGCACCGTAATTAGCATAGTAGTTTGGATCCCATGCACAGCTTCCATATCCATTACTGCTCCCAACTCCAGCATTATAGCCCTGCTGTTGTTGCAGTCCAGCTCCAGCATCAAAACCCTGCTGCTCTTGCTGTTCATCCTGCTCCTCCGGCGCAGGCATGTCCTCCTCTTCGCCACTCTCGTCAGAATCGTCCTCATCGGCAGAGCCAGTATTGGGCCTTTCTGGCTCCCCTGCGTTGACAGCCGAGCTCGAAGGGCCAGCAGCTCCAAGATTTGACCTAACAGGCGCGGCGGTGTCTATGGCCGACCTCCTGGCGCCGGCGGCGCCGGAGCCGAGCCCGAGAGAATGCTTGGGCGGCGGGAGGAACGAAGACACCGGCCCCGAGCCAGCAGACAAGGGCGGGCGCGCCTCGCTGGCGCTGGGGCGGCGCTTATCGGCGTCTTCCTCCTCGTCGGAGCTGTCGCCAGTGGGCTGGCGGATCGGCTGTGGGCGGAACTGGACGACGCGCTTAGGGTTTCCGGACGAAGCGTTGGAGGCGGCGGAGGAGGACTTTGGCGGCGGGATGGCGGAGAAAATTGGGGCGGATTTGGGCGCCGGAATGGAGGAGAAGAGAGGGGCGGACTTGGGCTGTGGGAGAGAGGAAAAGATGCTGCCGGAGGGGGCGGGGGACTTCGCGCTGGCCTCGCCGCGGCGGCTGGCGGCGGGAGCGGGGGCAGGTAGGGTTTCGTCCGCGTCGTCGTCGGAAGAGGCGTAGCTGGCGAGGAGCGAGTCCATGGCGGCTGACGGTCTCGCCCCCGGCCTGCGGGGAAAGGGGGGGGGGGGGGGGGGGAGAAGACGGCGTCGGCGTGGGGTTTGCTTCGATTCGAGTTCGAGATCGAGCCCGATTCGTCGGCGGTGGCTGGACGCGGTCGGTGGCGGAGGCGGTCGTCAGGTGGGTGCGGAAGTGGGAGTTCTCGTGGGATTGGGCCTCTTACTTTCGATCCGCCATGTGCTAGGCTTTTACGCCTTTTCTTTTTAATTTTTAAAAACTATTTTTTGATTTTTATATGATAACTTGTTTTCAAACAATATGCTCTTTTAAGATGCAATCTATAAATTGATTATAGTATATATTATAATGACTTTATTTGTATCGGTTAAAATCATGTGAGCATACTCTTTCTTACATATAGTCTAAAAACCACAAGCCGTAGTTATGAACTATAAACAAAAAAATAGACCATTTTACTGTAAGGCCGGTTTCGATGACAAGATTCTAAACCTTGTCGAGCTGTTTCGGTGCCGTTATGTTATTGCATGAGAGCAAGTATTATAAGAGGCTGTAAGCTGACTGTATGCTGAGGTGGAGGAGAGAGAAGAGAGGTGGGCTGTAAGCTTACAGCCAGCTGAAGCACAAGAACCAAGAAACTTTGTGAGAGGGAGGGGTAGGTCATACAGTCTTCAGCTGGCTGTAACTACTATATGAGTAGGCTGATAAGTGAGCTGTAAGTATTCATACAGCTAGCTGAAGGCTGTATTATAAGACTTGCTCTGACTCGGTTCCTGATTTTGTAACCTCTCTCGTGGTCGGCGATTTAGCTGCACCTGCGATTAAATGGAAACCAAGTCTTTCCACCAAAAAAGAAATAGTGTTTGGGTGTCTTTAGGATTCATCCTCTTCTTCACAAATGGACAAAAGCAGAATATGTTGGATGGGTTTTTTTTTAGCTGATGGCTTATAGTTTATGGTTTAAATATTTGAATTCTGGCTGTTCGCGAGAAATAATACATAGAGAAAAATAATCGTATGCGATTTTATCTAGTTTACCTGAACTCAGTACACTTTTTACTATAATTTTCTTATTGATCCTGTCTTAAAAAACACATCGTTTAAAAACTAGTTAATGTAGACAATACAAACATAAACTAACTTTAAAAAAAAACCGGTCGTTACGTCACATATGTGCAAGTCCTATGCCCATGTAAATTTTGAGGAGTTTTTTAGAACAATATGCGGAAGATGATGGGAGACGAGGCGAAGATCGAGTAGATGGCGATCCGCACGACCGCGCCGCCAGGCGTGGCTCAACATGTGCTGGCGGAGCTCCGGCGAGGGGCGTGGCTCAACACGGGTTTGTCTATCTCGCATTTTCTACTCCAAACCCAGCTACCCCGTCGGCTTTTAATGGGTGAGTTAATGAGCTCCTCGTAACTCTTTCCCAAACCCACCATATAGCCCAATCCTTGATGTCCTTCATCCAAACATAGGTACCTTCTCTGTCCATAAATATAGATTATCATGAGTTTCATACGATCAAATTTTTCAAATTTAACCATTTTTATATATTAAAGAATATAGATTGACTATATAAAAATAATATTATTAGATTTGTCTTACAAAATTCTTTTATTGCTAGCATATTGTGATAATAAATCATAGTCAAAATCTTATATTCAAGACCATAAAAAGCCAAAAACAATCTATATTTGTGGACAGAGCAGGTATAAATTTATCCCACCCCTCGTATCTAGAGATGGCAATTTTCCCATGGAGACAGGCTCGTGAGGAATTTTCTTATCAAGGGCAGAGGTTGGGGTCGATCTCTCCCACGAGGGAATGAGGGCATGCCCTGCTACGCTAACGAGGCAGCGGGACGGGGTTGCTCTCTCCCGTGGGGATGCGATAAAATAAAAACAATGTATAATATATTGTAGTTTTTTAATGTAAGAGATTGCATTCTTTTCTTGTATATTTAGACTAAAATTCAAATCTATAAGAAAAACTAATAACTAAATAATTATAAAGTCATATTATTATTATTAAATATTTTAGCCTTTTTAAAAAATAATTTGGACGGGGCGATCTACCCGTGTTTAGCCTAACGGGGACAGGGGGAGGGGGCTAGCGGGATCAAGGCAGGGCCGCGGGGCTCCCATGGGACCCCTGACCTCATTGCCACTCCTACTCATATCCTTGTCCCACTACTCGGATCTCTTGATCCAAACACCCCCTAAAAGTTCCAGCAAGTCAAGGGATTGTCAATACGTGCAAGGTGCGATGCGTGGGCGGATGTACCAGCTGGTGTGAATCTGGGTGTCATTGTGAAGCAACTCGAGAGCAAGAAAGGGCCTTGCCATGTAGGCTCCTGGTGTGCGTGCCGCGTGTTGCATGGTGCAGCTTGCCTGTTCTACTAGACTACTATGTGACCCTATGGGTGGATTCTTTTCGGCTACGGCTGATGACTTTTGTTCCTAACATGAGCCTTTGTGCGAATGAACCGGATGTTGATAAGTCGTTTCGAAAAGACTGTTCCAATAAACCACTTCGAAAAGGCAATAAAGAAGTCATCCCGTTTATTTGTTTGGAAAATGTCATAAGCCATAGTTAGAAAAAAAATGGCTATGTTTACTCATTTGCTGACGTTCCTCAGCCTTATGTTTGTCCATCTATTCCATCCTCTTTTCTTTTTCTGAAAATTCCCATCCATTCCATCTTGCTGGCTGCTTGCTCTTGCACTGAAGACCGTCTTCTTCATCACAGTATTGACTTTATACTCGTAGGTCCAGAAACAGTATCATAACTCTATAACCTTTCATGGATAAGGAAGGATTAGTACTAATCTATATTCTACCGTTGGAAACACGAGATCACATTCAGACCAATTTTTACTACACCTCTAGTAGTATAAAATACGAAGTCCGCCCTCACTTTTGGGGAGGACAGTGGCCGGGCACTAACTCAAAGGTGATCGCCTTTTTAAAATTTAGACTAAAATTTAAATCTATAAGAAAAAAATAATAACTAAATAATTATAAAGTCATATTATTATTAAATATTTTAGCCTTTTTAAAAAATAATTTGGACGAGGCGATCTACCCGTGTTTAGCCTAACGGGGACAGGGGGAGGGGGCTAGCGGGATCAAGGCAGGGCCGCGGGGCTCCCACGGGACCCCTGACCTCATTGCCACTCCTACTCGTATCCTTGTCCCACTCCTCGGATCTCTTGATCCAAACGCCCCCTAAAAGTTCCAGCAAGTCAAGGGATTATCAATACGTGCAAGGTGCGATGCGTGGGCAGATGTACCGGCTGGTGTGAATCCGGGTCTCATTGCGAAGCAGCTCGAGAGCAAGAAAGGGCCTTGCCATGCAAGCGCCCGATGCGCGTGCCGCACGTTGCATGGTGCGGCTTGCCTGTTCTATTAGACTACTATGTGACCTTATGGGTGGATTCTTTTCGGCTACGGCTGATGACTTTTGTTCCTAACGTGAGCCTTTGTGCAAATGAACTGAATGTTGATAAGTCGTTTCGAAAACTGTTTCAATAAATCACTTCAAAAAGACAGTGAAGAAGTCATCCCGTTTATTTGTTTAGAGAATATCATAAGTCATAGTTAGAAAAAAAAATGGCTATGTTTACTCTTCATTTGCTGACGTTCCTCAGCCTTATGTTTGTCCATCTATTCCATCCTCTTTTCTTTTTTTTTCTTTTTCTGAAAATTCCCATCCATTCCATTTTGCTGGCTGCTGCTGCTTGTAGCTCGTAGTACCGCTTGCTCTTGCACTGGAGACCGTCTTCTTCGTCACAGTATTGACTTTATACTCGTAGGTCCAGAAGTAGTATCATAATTCTATAACCCTTCATCGATAAGGAAGGACTAGTACTTGGGACTGTTCTTTTTGGTTCGGGCTTGTGGCTTTTGGCTGAATTTTTTTAATTTTAGCTGTTTACGGTACAGATTACAGAGAGACAGATACTCACTTGTGATTTTGGCTGGTACAGATATTGGACTTTTAACATGTAGATCGTTTAATTTGTAAACTTCGTCTTGAGAAAATAACCTATTTAAAAATTAGGTACTGTAGTAAAATCCAAAAGCCAATCAATTTTACCGTTGGAAACACGAGATCACATTCAGACCAATTTTTACTACACTCCGTTTAGTATAAAGGACGAAGTCCGCCCTCACTTTTGGGGAGGACAGTGGCCGGGCACTAACTCAAAGGTGATCGCGATGATAGATCGAAGAAGGTGAAGGGCAGCAGCCACTCCTTTATCAATTCAACCCTTGACATTCAAGCTAACTACTAACAATGCAGCCGATGGGTGGTTTCAAAAGATTAACGTCGACAGGTACCAATCGCGACTCGCGAGACAAGATACCGACGAACACCAACACGCAAAAGCAAAGACCATCCATCATCACCGAACAAGAATAAGGAATAGATTCATATAGCGTTCTAAATTTTGCTTAAAAGTTTATATAGCATTTCGATATATGAAAACAGACATTTAACCTCCTGAATTTTATAATCCGATTCAAATAACAATCTGATCCGATTTTACATGGTGTATTACTTGTGTGGCAAGATGAGTGAGTGATTTTACTACATAAGATGACACATTAGCTATTTGGATCAATGATATATGGGCTCACAAAGACTTTATTGACTCTATATGTTATTTATCTAAATTTAGTCAATGTGTCATCCTATATGGTAAAATCGTCGACTCGTCATACCATGCGATCAATACATCGGTCAGAATATTATTTGAATTAGATTGCAAAGTTTAAAAGGTCAAATGCTCGATTTTATAGTTTAAGATGCTGGATAGATTTTTAAACAAAATTCAAGCCGTTATGTAGGCTTTTCCGAAAACATAATTATGGAGGCATCTCGCGTTGCCGCCCACAAGAGCAGCATTCTAGACCACATAAGTCTAATCAAATCACCTTTAATTAATTAGTTGACAATAAAAAAAAGGCACCTTACAATACTCCCATCCATTGGGCTTCATCTTGGCCTTCCTAACCACAAGATTTTTAGGCTCGATGGTGACTAAATTAAGGCGGATAAAAACAAACAAACGTTGCCCACATGTTACATTCTACTGCTAATCTCAGCTTCGGTTCATTGTTCATCTGGGCGATGGGCCCGGGCCGGGTAGGGCTCAGGGGCACTCGGCCCAGCCCTCCTCGGCGGCGCGCTCGCGCCTTGCCGCGCGCGCCATCCACGACGCAACCGTCACCACCAGCCTCGCCGGCACGTGCGCGCTAGCCTCCAGCCGACGGAGCAGCGCGGTCTCCCCGCCGGCGGCGGCGACCTCCGACCAGAGCGCGGCGGCCATCGCGACGCGGAGCGAGACACGCGCGGCGGCGACGCCCCGGCCCAGCGCCCGGAGCGCGCTCGCGGCCGCGGCCGCCCGCCGGCGGGCCACCCCCGGCGCGAAGCCCATCCGCTTGGCCCACCCCTCGAGGACCAGCTCCGCGCGCGCCCGCCGCTTACGTCCACTGGCCACCGCCGCCGGCGCGGCCGCAGAGTCGGCGGTCGACACGCAGGAGCTCGACGCCGACGACCCGGACCGAGCATCTTCGTCCAGGCGGCGGCGGAGGTGCCTGGAGGCGAGGAAGTTGGCGCCGTGCACCTTGGCGTCGCAGGAAAGGCAGAGGAACGCCGAGTCGGCAGCGCAGTGCACGGCGGCGGCGCCCCCACAGAGCTCGCATCCCGTAGCACCCTTCTTGGCCGCCATTTCTCCCTCCCGACCTCTTCCTCCTCGTCCTCTGGAGCCTTATCGTACTGCAAGAACTCAGCTACGGCGACGAGTGGATCACTTGACGGGACTAGCACACGGCGCGCGGCTATAAAAAGCAAGTCTTTGGAGGGGCGCGAGACGTGTTTCGGGGAAACCGGCGGCGACCGCAAGTCGCGCGCGTTTTGGAGAGCACGCACGCGTTTGAAGGGGAGAGGCGGAGGACGCGGTCGTCTTGTTGGAAGCCGTGGCCGCGGGCAGACGCGGCGGCGACCGGGATTTCGAGCGGAGTCGGCACTCACTCCGTATGGACGGTATTTAAAGAGAAACCCCCCAGTTCTAGAAGCAAAAGCTCGTATAAATGCCTTAGTTTCTACAAACTGTTTTTATTTTATCAATTACTACTATTCGTCATTCACTACTTTTCGTTTTATATATTATAACGTATTTTGTATTTTATTATATCACAATTCCTAAGCTTAATAGTAGTCCAAATGTTATAGTGTTTTTCGTTGCACCGTTTTTCTTACATAATACACTACTATTCATCAATTATTACTATTTATCAGACGCTACTATTCATTAGCCACAGCCAAAAGCCATCAGCAAAAGCCAATATAAACAGACTCTTACTAGACTTTTCTCCCCCTTCGTTGGAAAAGTGGCGGTTTATAGTTTTTAGGCTATTCGTAAGAAAGTATGGAATAACAGAAACTCGTGTACAATTTTGACCGATATAAATGAAGTTGATATAATGTGTATTACAATCGATTTGTATATTTTATTTTTAAAAATAATTTATTTAAAAATTAGTTACTATAGAAAAAAATTAAAAAAATAGTTTTTAGTAGTTGAAAAGAGGAGATGCACAATGTGGAGCGTGCGGTCTTGGGTTTGTATGGATCATGCTTCGGTTGGTTGGTTGAACTCAGTTTTTGTTTAAGAGAGAGATCTCATGTTTGTGGCCTCTATTTGTGACAGTAAAATCACCGCGTAGTGTACGATATTTATCGGAAAAAGAGGTAGTTCTGTGAAGTAGCTACGTTAACTCTTCAGAATGTCTTTCTTTTTTTAAAAAAGAAATGGAACTCTTCAGAATGTCAGTGGTATGATGTTTTTTTTTGCGATACATGTGGTCGGGTAATAATCTACTCAACATTACAGTTGAAAACCCGTGTGATATGTAATCGGTAATGTTTGACACTCTTTTAAATTATAGTAAGACTCTCCTTGGAATGAAGGAAAACTTATGAATTTTAGAGGATCAGAATCCTATAGAAAAAATTCCTATGAAGACCTTTGGAACAAAGGACTGAACTCATGAATTCCTTTGAAATTCCTATGGAATGGGCTACTCCATAAGAATTTTGCAGAAAATTTCCACGAGGTTATACTTCATGTTTCCTTTCCTTTGTCTCTTCCAATCCTGTGGTTTTTCCTATGTTGCATCTAAACATCTCTTTGGAAATTTTCCTTAGCTCTAGATTTCTATAGGATTTGAGATGGCATGATATTTTAATTCTTACGTTTTTCTATTCCTGCGTTTTATAATTTCTTCTGCTACCGTGTTTTTCAATCTCTACGTTTGATTGAAAGAGACCCCAGGTTACCAGGCATTCACGTAGACAATGGACACGATCTAAGCTCTAGAAATCGAAGCTTGTACCCATACATGACATGACAATTTTCCGAGTTTCTCTAGCCTATCCAGGGGCTGTTCTTTTTTCTGAAGCTTTTTTGACTTTTGCTACATTACCTAACTTTTAAACAGAGTATTTTTTAAAGACAGGGTCTATAAGTTAAACGATGTATATGTTAAAAACCAATATCTGTACCATCCAAAATCGTAAGTAAATATCTCTCTCCGTAATTTGTACCGTAAACAACTAAAATTCAAAAAATTTAAATAAAAATCATAAATTACAGTTGTTGCCAAATAGACCCTAGTCCCTTTTCCAATTAGAAAAACAATTGCCATTTGCGACTAAACAGGCCAATCAAGGTGTACTTTTCACAGGACACTTGGAGTATTCGATGGCCTCTCGGAGCGATCTTGTGGAATATATTATTGCTTCGATAAGCGGCCACGGTTAAACGATGGAAAAAACTGTGCTACTTAGCTTGTGTGGCGTAATCAAATGGGAGGAGAGAGGCAACGTGAGCCGTTGGTTGGGGACGGCAGCCACTCGTAGAACATCCCTGTCCACAAAACCTAGCTTGTCCCACTCGAAGAGCCCAGAATTTTAATATTCCTTCACCTGTTTCTGGAAGGCTAGCTCACCGTTTCTTACAGTTCCTAGCTGGCTCTCCCCTCTGGACACAGGCTTTGGATTGGACTCTGCTTTGTTCGTTTGGTCTGATGGATACCTTTTGGCTATCGTAATGAATAATAGAGGTGTCGATACGAATGATATATATAATTTTAGACTTAGGTTCTACTTAGTTGGACTAAAAAATAGTGGCTTATGGATAAAATTGTACTGTAGCTGACTGAAATTACACTATAGTTGAAGGTGGCTTATTTGGCGTAATTAAATTTAAAAATAGAAAAAATATGTTAGCTCATCACGGACAACGTAAACGAATACAGAAAAAAGAACCGGAAAAAAAGCACAAAAAAGTCGAAAGTTCAAAAAAAAACAAAATTTATAAATAATGAAAAATAAGCCAGAAGCTCAAACCGAAATGAGCGGAGCCTTAAACTATTTAAAGAATCTGTTTAAAAAATCGTTATGTTTATTTTAACTTTTAAAAAAGCCAAAAGAAAAAGTCTTACATTATTATCTCGCTTGAATGGGGTCATGAGTGATGGAATCTCCCTTGAATTATTGCTTATGATATGAGCGATGGGGGTTATCTACTTTCGCATCATTCTTCTTGATCTGTCTAATTTCTCTTTTTATCATGCTTTTCATGGGCAAAATCTTGATCAGTTGATTTTTTTTGGATCTTGATCTCTTTCCTTTCTAGAGAGGTCTGTGGGTTGAGACATGCAGGATAGACCTAACTCGGCTGCTCTGAGATCCAGCTTAAATGAAAGAAACTTACGATATCTTACGGGCAATTTTAACCGGTGAGCTAGGGCCGGCCCTAAGTATGACATTCACAGCACTCTTCGTTAGAAGATCTTAGGTGCCACTCAGTTGAGCTAAAATAAGTTAGTTTATAGTTGAAATTATATTATAGCTAACTGAAATTATAATGTAACTGATGATAGCTTATTTGATATAACTAAAATTAAAAATTTTAAAAATAAAAAATAAGTTAGCATATCTCGGACAATACAAATGAATACAGAAAATAGAAACAAAAAAGCTCAAAAAAAGCAAAAAACAAACAAAAAAAACGAAATTTAGAGATAATAAAAAATAAACCAGAAGTAAAAAGTTCAAGCCGAAATGAGCGGGACCTTAGGTGCCGCTCAGTTGGGCTGAAATAAGTTGGCTTATGGCTGAAATTGCACTGTAGCTGACTGAAATTACACTGTAACTGATGGTGACTTATTTGGCGCAACTAAATTTTAAAAAATTTAAAATAGAAAAAACAGGTTAGCCCATCACGGATAATGCAAACAAATACAGGAAAAAAGAATCAGCAAAAAAGCTCAAAAAACTAAAAAGCCAGAAAAAGATGAAATTTAAAAATAGTAAAAAATAAAACAGAAGCTAGAAGTTCAAGCTAAAATGAATGGAGACTTATGCCCCACTAATTTCGGCTTGAGCTTTTAGCTTATGGCTTATTTTTCACTATTCCTAATTTTCGTCCATTTCTGACTTTTTAGCTTTTTATCGGTTCTTTTTTTCGTATTTATTTGCATTGTCCGTGATGGGTTAATATGTTTTTTCTAGTTTTAAATTTAGTTACGCCAAATACGCCACCATCAGTTACGATATAATTTCAACTATATATAATATAATTTTAATCATAAATCAGTTTATTTCGGCCTAATCGGCGACACATTATGCATGCTACGGTGTCGTGCCTTTGTAAATCTTCTTTTCGGTAGTTAATTACATCATGGCAAAGGAAGGGCACCATAAATATCTAATTGAACTTTTTGAGGGAGCGAGAGGTGACACCATGCCAGGATTGTGACCAGGCAATTAAGGGCTGTTTGGTTGCCTGCATGTGCTCATGCAGCTGCATGAGCGTGATCAGGCTGAGGAGGGAAGCTCCTCAGTCACGTTTCTCCTTAGCCTGACTCCAGTTGATTTTTTGCATCCACTCGTGCAGGCTCTCTCCTCCATGCAGACAACCAAAAACCATCTCCCTGAATGCGCTGGTGCGAGCCACCCCTATGCAGGCATATGAGGTAGGCTCCGTGCGTCGCTCATTAATTTTTAGAGTGCCGTGGCTTTTTATTTTTAAATTTTGGTTAAAATAATACTATACTAATAATTTTTTTTTCTGATACATCCAATTAAAAAGAAATAAATAAAAAATAAAACACAGTTATATGTAGTTATACCTCCATAAATAATAAAAAATAAAAAACATGTTAATAAACTAATGTATTTTAAATAATTTTTATTTTATAAAGATCAGAAAACCATCGCTATTTGAGATGGGCCTAAGTCCTTGATTCACATGGACTTGTGGACTGCAATCTCGAGCTAATCACCATTAGGCAGTAGGCTACCCTGTCGTTTGTTTAAAGCGGAGACAGTTACATGTCACATCTAGGCCTCGTGGCGTGTCGATTGATCATAGTCATAGGGCTTTGGAGAGAAACAGATACCAAACGTGGTTCCGTCCGCGACTGTATGCAAATGGCTTAGCAACACACGAATTCGCTGCAAATTAAGAGGTAACGATCGATCGAGATCAAATCAATCTTAGAACATTATATTATGCTAGATAATTAGGCCACACCGGTTGGCCCCCATTTAATTTGGTAAACTTTTAGAAGCAAGGAGCGAGCGATAAAAAATAAGGAAGAGATATACACATGTGATAAAGGTGAGAGGAGTGGGGTGAGTGATGCACCTGTGACTCTTACTTTATTTCTAGAGTGAAACGATAGTAAGAGGAGTAGAGAAGCTGTTTCAAGAAACTGAACGTTTATACTGGATTTTGGCTTTTCTAAGTAGAAGACAAAAGCAGACAAAGGGGTGGCAATGGGGTCGGGGGTTCCGAAGGAGGCTCCACATCCCCGCTCCGATCCTCGCTAACCCTGCCTTTGTTAGTCTTACCGGGGGATCCCCCACATGGCGGCCACACCCACACGTGGATCCTTATGGGGATTAAAAAAATATAGTAAATTATTTTAAAATAATAACAATATGACTTTGTGAGAGGTATACCGTCCACTGCGCCGCCACACTTGCATCGTGTGGCCACCTGCGCCGATGCATCACCCCGCCTGTCCGTACGTGGCCCGCGCGCAACGACACTGCCGCAGGAGCGCGCACGTGTCTTGTGGTGATCTTGAGTAGGCAAAATGGCCGTGCTGCCATCAGACTTGTGGCGGCCACGGGCGCGCGAGGGGCATGAAGGTAATTTCTGGGAGGCAACCGCAATGAAGAAACGAGCATGAGTGGTCAGCTAGGGGTGGCAAAAAAACTCGTTAGTGAGACTCGTTAGCTCAATTCAAAATTGTTTTAATTATACTTGTTATTGGTTAAATATTTAAATAAGTTGATTTTAAATGAATTTAAATTTTACTTTAACTCGACTCGGTTCGTAGCTCATTTCTAAAAATATTTTTAAATTAATGTAATATGATATCGAATTAAACTGTACCAATTTTTTTTTAAAAAAAAGCTCCATAAGACGATATCCACCCCTGTGGCCAGCGCGCGCCGGCCGTCGTTGCGCGGTTTTGTACCCGGGTTGGCGTGTGGACCGGCCGGCGCGTCGGTAACGAATCCCAGCCTAGTTTAGTAATTACTAGTACCAGTGCTAGGGCTGTGCACATCTCAACCGAACCGAAAAAACCGGACCAAAAAAACCGAACCGAACCGGTCAACTCGGTTTGACCGGTTTTCGGTTTTCGGTTCGGTTTTTACATTTTAGGTTTTTTTGGTGTTCGGTTTTTTCGGGAAAAACCGAATAAAAACCGAAAAAACCGAAAACCGAACGGCTGAGTTCACGATTTCTCGTGGGCTGAAATAGCCGATGGGCTAGCAGCCTAGCAGAGCAACCGGAGCTATATAACTTCGGTCTTGCCTGCACACTAGGACGAACGAAGAATCGAATTCACGGCCCATCCACCAACCGAATCTTTCCGTGCCTAATCAGTCGCTCAACTCAACCAGTGACCATGCTATTGCCGAACACTCAGTGCCTAAACGCAGCATCTTTATTGTACGAGTGATTGACTCGTGATTTGCAAGGAGGCACCTCTCTGGAGCTCATTGATCATTGCGCTCGGCCTCTCTTGTTCCGGTTTTAAGTCCAGGCTTTTAATTTATCATTTCTTAATTTCGTAGTATATATACTGTCGTCTATTCATCTCGCTAGTCACCATATCATTTGTAATTTGCGTTAACTTTGGTAAATATGGTATTTACCGATACCGTACCGAAATAAATTGGGATTTACCGATACCGAACCGTATTTTCTAAAATACCGTATACTACCGAACTAACTATACCGTATTTACCGTATATACCGTATATACCGAACCGATTTTACCGAACTAACCGAATGCACAGTCCTGTCCAGTGCGCCGCAGGGGAGTCCACGTGTTTTTGACAGGTCGCTGTTCCCTTCTGTCAGGGACGATGTGAGCCTGTGAGGTGGTTTGCGCATCTGCACGTGCATGAAGCAGAGGAAATCTCCATTCTACCCTCAACTTAGCGCTAGTCCAGAACTTTAATCCTTCAATAGCTCATTTTAAATATTTTTTAAGGAATTATATAGAATAGTTTAATTCTCGTAAGAATCTAGAAAAAAAGCTTTGAGACTCGATGAGCGTTTGGTTTGAGGATGGGTGGGTCTAGCGGGCATTTGTAGTAGCTTTTGTTGGTGGTTTTGCTATGATTTTATGGTTTTTAGCTGAAAATGAATAAGTAGTTGACGAAAGTTTTTCTTAATTTATAATTATTTAGATATATTTTTTTAAAAAACATGTATTGTAATATTTAGATTCAAGTTTTAGTCTAAATATATTTAAAAAAATACAATTTTCCATATTAAAAATAATAATCTATTATTATTATTATTTATTTTTACTGGGTCCCTGTAGGACCCCACGAAGGAGGACCATCCCTATCCACACCCCGCTAGCCTAGCAGGGCTTCGTCCTCATTCCCCTGTAGGGGGAGATCGCCCGTGCCCTCGATGGGAAAATTTCCCACAGGAGAAATTGCCACTTTTAAGAAGTCAATACGAACAAGACCTTAGGTCATCTGATCCTAACTATTTGAACCTTACATTTTTAAGCCTATTTGGAATGGAGAAATTCTAACAGAATTTTATACAATTTGTACTGCTTCCTATGAACTTTCTGCAAAAAAAATTTGTGTGAAATTCCTGCGTTCTAAACCGGTCTTATTTGGTTTCACCAATGGAATGTGTTAGCCTACCTCTCATAATCGTGGGATCATAGGATGAGAAGATTAAGATATAGCTTATGACTTAAGATTTCTCTCGAACAACACAAAGGGACGACTTTTATACCATCGTTTCGAAACGATTTATCAGAATAGTCTTATCAAAACGGGTTATCAGTTTGTCGATATTTAATTCGTTTATACAAACGCTTACGCTAGAAACAAAAGCTATCAGCCGTAGCCATATTATAAGACGTAGCCGAAAAAACACAAGCAAAATCATGAGAAGACCACCTAATGTACCAATCCACTGCAGGTGAGACTATCCCTTAAAACATTCCATTTCGTTATAATTTTGTAGGGCTGCCTTGCACATTATACATACACCTGTTGGTGGTTTTATGCCAGATACATTCATACGATTTTCCATGCCGACCTGACAGTTAAACGCATCAAATATTTCCGTGGCAGTAAAAATGCCAAACACTTGCAAATTGCCAAGCCGGGTTGATCTGATAGAGCGGACCCACGCAACCCGGGAAAGCCGAAACTAACCACAAGAAACTGGGTAGAAATGACACATGCAGATTCCTTCGTCTATCCTCTGGTTCAATACACTGGGTCACCACAAAAATGACAAAATTTTCATGTGAGATGCATGCAGCGAAAACTGCGTCTACAGCATGGCAAAAACAGGAGCCCCACTTGTGCGATTGGACGGATTCACCTGTGGATCAGAAGTTCATAAGCAGTTTCATGTTACTTTCGGTAGGGGACTCTTGTTTCCCGTACCATCAACCCATCATGGACAGAACAAGGAATAAGTTCGACTCCATGATTGAAAGTGATTCCCGCGAAATCATGATCCACCGGGACCTGCAGAATCATGAACCCACTATTCAGCAACCAAGTGTAATCTGCAAAGATATGTATGATAGTGAAATGCGGGCTTGTATATATACAGATTCATTGCTCATGGAGCTAACTCTGAGGAATAACCACCAGTGAACAATGCAAGCCACTGTAGTTACATTTTCGGTCAAGTATGAAAAGTCCAAATTTTCGTGAAGTTTGTTATCCCTGATCTGCACTGCATTAGTCAGAAACGCATACGATCTCATTTCTTCTAGAAGGTTCTGAAACACTCGTTGCAGCTGGATAACTTTAAGAGCCTTTGCTGATACAGCACTATTCAATGTATTATATGATCCGTATCAATGGCAACCACAGAATAGTGTGAATTAAATCCAGGAACGCCATGTCAGGCGTCCTGATTCCTGATCAAATATGGACCACTACAGAAATGAGGCCCTAAGCAATATACGCGCCCTTTTTCGGGGTCACAATTGGGGGGGAGATAGCGAAGGGTTGGCACTTGGCAGAGCCTCTGCTTGGGACTCTTGCCAGCGTCATAAAATGCAACAGTACAACTTGCCACCAAACACATGGCAATATGGCATGACAAACTACTCTCTTTAAGACCAGGTTCTGTGCTCAACTCTATGTGCCTGCCAGGCAACAACCCATCTTGTGGCCCAAAAGACTGAGTACTTATCACTGTCCTTGGGGTTCTTTGCCATAGCAATTCTCATGTCATGGTTGTAGGGTGTGCAGATTGATCCAAATTTTGTTCAAACTAGTTAGCTCCCTAAAAGTGGTCTCGAAGCAATAATGTCTGGGAGCTCATTACTACAATCAAGTTAAATGATAATGTTAATCAGCAAAAAGTTTTTTACAATGTTTTCGCAATTTTACACAATCAGATTTCCATTTTTATGAAAATGCCAAAAAAATCGTTTCCTAACTCGAAGCATATACAAATCCAAGACAAAATAGATGGGTGGCACTAGAATCAAATTTGTTGCTACCAGTGTAAGCTTTGAAAGAAAAGACCAAAGCAGCCTGTTTGTCTTGTTACTCTCGTATAAAACAAAACATTTGGCACAGAGTGCTAATCTAACAGTACAAAGGCGAACATATACCACAAGCCGCCATCACAAATCAAGCAAGTTTGTAATGAACAACAGGGTGCCATCTATCATTTAAGGACAGATCTTTTCAAAAGCTTGTTTCTATTACTACCCAGCTATTAAGGGTAAGCATAGCCATAATTCATCCAAGACTACAAAAGACATACGAAGGAAAGAGAGCAGGAACCAATGGAGTACATGATGCATACCTAGTTGAGGTACTTTTGCCTCCAGAAGTAGAATCTGCATGTCCAGATCTGTAGAAGAGGCCATCTGCGTGTCGAGTGAGGGAGTCTATTCGCCTCTACACAGCATCTCTACAACAGTAGACTTTCTAAGATAATAACACCATACAAAGTCGGAAAAACAAAGATTTTATTTTTGAGATTTTACAGAGAAAGAGACCCAGACATGCTAAGTCGCTAACAAACACCATATGAACATAACTAGCTTTAATGTAATAAATTAATCAAAATTAGAACTGGTTACAAGAGACACAGGTGATATAATCTTGTCTAGAAAAGTACAGGAATCTGCTCGGCAACAATGAGAAGCCCCATGCCCCTATAGCTATACCACTACCACCTTTCCGCAAGTAAATGAGGCTCCAAATCAACATGTACAATTGTACACTAGTGGACAATGTTATCCATTATAAATATTGACAGGATGCTCCCCAGAATGTGCCAAAGATGTTTCCTATGAACGTCTTCACTAGCTGCGTGAGCTGATGATGTATGCGCCCTCCTTGATTTGTTTGTCACTCTGATTCTTCACCAGTAGCACTTACAATCCTAGCTAGGTCTTGGACAATTTCAGACATTGGTGGCCTGAATTCTGGTTCCGGCTGCATAAGAAATTTCAGATTAGTCATATGATACCTAAATTCTTCTCACCTTGGCACCTTGCCGTTCTCAGAAAAAGAGCTAAATACAAACAGGATATCGTAGTGAATAGATGTATGATTGACGTATGCTTTTGAATTTCGTAATAAAGTAAAAGTCTGCCACAAGCTAATAGAACGTTGAGATAATGATGGGTTTGCCCTAATTAAACAGCTCTGGATGGAGATTTTGAGCAAGAGAAAACCTGAAGTATGTGCTGGTTAAGCATCACATGTATTTTTTTAGGTAACACACAAAAGACTTGTGACTTTGTATTAAGAAGAAAGCGAACCGACCGAAAGGTTTGTACAAACTAAAACAGAAAGAAAAAACTAAAATAGAGGACTGAAGGGGCTCCCTAACTACGCAGCCTACTGCTACAAATGAAAAGGAAAGAACTCAGTTGTGAACTGCTCGCGACATAACTTGCAGATGCTTCCAGACGCTTAACTCCTGAAGAAAATTTTGCTAGTGACAACCGAGCTAGATCCATCAAAGATCCGGGCATTCCTCTCTTTCCAAGTTGAGCGAACAAAGAGGATGGTGAGGGTGTCAAAACCCTGACGACGATGCTTAGCCAGCCACTCTTGATGAGGGCAGTTGATTTCCTTTGATCTAATGGCTAATATTAAATGTGGTTATCTCACCATGCAAGAGGTAATAGGTCACTAATGACCTTTTGAAGGATAATATGGTCTTTGCACACCATAACTTCACATTAGTTGGGAGTGATCATATGGAAAGAATCAATGTTTACATGGAAGTTGTTAAGGGTATTTAGGTCATTTCCTATTGTCTAGGGTTTGAGTCCTTGTGTGTGTCTCATGTATTATATAAGCCACATGGGCTACTGCAATACACTCAAAACTTCCTTCGTATTAACAGAAGTGAACTCATTAGCATTAATATTGGAGACAAGTTTATATATCCATGCATGCATGAGAGTGTTGACGATAGGCTGCATAGTACATTTTTAAATTTGAATTGAGAAGGAAATAATTTTCAAATTTAATCTAACATGGATATCAAATATTTGTTATGTTCGATTTCAAATACTTATAAATTTGAAACTCTGTTGTTAACATATATATACAGATGTTTTATTTTTTATTTTCAAATTAGTGTGATATTGCACAATTCAAACTTAACAAGAAGAATAGCTTTCATATCTTCTGTTCGAAATTATTTGAATTAAATTTGTGAGGACTCAAGTGGCCATGTGTGGCCAAGATTTTACAATACTAAATTGTGGGCAGCAAATAATAT
Organism: Dendrocalamus latiflorus; assembly: GCA_017311315.1. NCBI lineage: Eukaryota > Viridiplantae > Streptophyta > Magnoliopsida > Poales > Poaceae > Dendrocalamus > Dendrocalamus latiflorus. The sequence continues at coordinate 45,758,419 of CM029639.1, read as the reverse complement.
TTTCCATGTTTGTGCTCTTATGCTCTTTAAAGTTTGTAATAATATGGTATATGACCATTTAATGCTTAACTATTTTAGATGTTTCCTTACTAGTCACATTTGCATGAAGCCTAACGTTGATCAATCAATGGCTCAGATTCAAACCTCCCCTTACCTCTACAGTGGTAAGAGGGTGTCACATAAAAGAGCTCAAAAAAGTACAGAAGCACTGAATTACCCATATACAACTACTGATGATATCTGCAAAACGTGACAGCACTTTCTCAGAACATTCTCCTCGAATAGAAGGATCAACCATTTTTGACAGGGACTCAATGTCATGAAGCTGAGAATCCGCCCATCTAACAAGATGTTGTTCAGCACGCGGGCGAGAACTGCATATTTCAACATAAAACAAGTAGGCAAATAAGAAAGTTCATTCACATTTTTTTGGAAACAAGTGATCTAGAACAATTACAAAAGGTTCCTGATTAAGCATGCAGATTACAATGAATTACTGACCTGTCATATGGTTTACGGCCAGTGAGAAGTTCTAGCATTACCACACCAAAACTGTAAACATCACTTCGATCGGTAAAAGTCCCAGATTCATGGATTTCAGGTGCTTCATAATTGAGTAGTGCCCGCATGCGACCTGACAACTGAGATCAAAAGGAACACCATTGTAAGTATATTACAAATTTCAGATTCATTTGCAGATGCCATTAAAGTCCAGAAGCAAGTAGAAATGACCGCCAAATAATTAATCTATACCTATGGATAGGTCAAATTTCAATTATTTCTCCCAATATTATTTCCTGCCATACAGTAGCTAAGTTGTGGCAAAGGTCACCCTAGTTTGGAAGGAAATCTTTGGACTAGACCTAACAGCTGTTACAGACTCAAGCACAAACTATCCAGAAGACAAACAGTTCCAAATTGTAAAGAAACATAATCATATCTTGGGTGTTTTACTTAACATTGTAGAGTTGTGACAAAAGCTGAAGGCCTGAAGCATCACAACCACAAGGGTTTCATCTGATCCTAGAGGTTACCTGTGTAACAGAACCTGACAACATCAATTCTGCCAGTCCACATTCAGCAACACGTACTGAAAATTCATTATTAAGGAGCACATTGGCTAGTTCAAAATTCTGATGCACCACTGGAGGTTCACAGGTGTCATGCAGATACCTGCAAGAAGAACGTAGTTTGGAAATATAAAGGGCGTCCCTTAACGGGCTAAATTAAACAGGCATGTTCATGAAAATTATTTTTGAACTATAATACAGCTTACTCTAAGGCTTTTGCTGTACTGAGAGCGACCTGAAGGCGAGCGTTCCAAGATATTGCACTATCTAGATCCTCTCCTCCATGTAATGCATCATCTAGTGTTTTTCTACTGAAGTGACTATAGACAAGTAACCGCTGTCCATATTCTGCACAGTATCCAACAAGCTCAAGGATATTAGGGTGCCTAATATCTGATATACGCGCAACCAGCTCTAGAAAGTCATCTACTGGTATTCTTCCATTGGCATTGCTGATCTTCATAACTTCCAATAACTGCATAGCATAAAAGATGATGAGAACAGCATTTCAGTAAGCATAAAATCCCATCGAGTAAAAGAAGCAACACTTGGTACATACTTTTCCTTCAGGAAGTTCTGCCAGATATACTTTTCCCAGCCTACTCTCTCTTATCAAATTTTCCTCTTCGAAACTATTTGTATATTGCTGAAGTGATGCAACAGAGAAGGATGTTGCAGATGTCGAGGGACCTGTCCTTGGTGGAGTGCTAACTCTTTTTTGTGTCCTAGCAATGGGAGTTACAATTACTTTTTCCACCGGAGGAGGTGGCAGCGGCGGTGGGGGTGGAGGTGGAGGAGGTGCCGCAGCAAAAATGTCTGATTCGGTTCGCTCCAAGTTAATTACATGCTGTTTTTTGCTTTTCAGGAGGTTTCTCAAGAGAAGCTGGCAGCAGTAGAATAATTATTTTATACATCTGAACTTAAACAGGTGAATAGTATTACAAGCATTTGAACTTAAACAGAAGTAAAAGGACTGATTGATCAGATTTTGCAAGCATCTATACCTGGTACAGCCAAATTTATTTCTCGAACCTGCCTCCTATCAGGAACCTCAGCTGAGCCTGTTAATGAAACATCATGTACCATGATATAAAAAACCAAAGATAACACAGAAATATGTGATACATATTGGTAAATAAAAGTAAACCTTTTTTAGCATCTTTCCTTGACTGTACTGCAACTTGCTTGGTTTTCGGTTCTTCAACCCTCTGGCGCACCTTCCCCACCTGACTTGTCATATAATCACGCCTCGATTGTCTCTCTTGGTACTTGGACAGGCAAAATATTATCAGCAGCACAATAACTATGAACAGCACAATAGCAAGAAGAACATATCCAACAGTCCTCAGGGTTGAAGACTTATGTTTCTTGGATGATGGAGAGCTGCTGTCTCGAGTTGTAGATCCACTAGAGTTCGAGGGTGTGTTAGATGGTGAAGGGGTTCCTGAAGGGGATTAAGGAGATGATGATGTCTGTGTCGGTGTATGGCCTGTAGGTGTCGAAGAGGGTGATGCAGAAGGAGCTATGCTGGTATTAAATGGGTTCTCATCCTTTCTGTAGGCAAAAATAGTTAGTTGCTTGGTAAGTTATAAATACTCGATCCAATCATCTAAGTATGGAAAATTATAGAGTAGAGGAAATAATATTTATGTAGATAATACAAGCACTATGTGAATGGCATCGATAATCTGAAAGGAAAAAATGTTTCTCACTTGAAGTTTGGTACGTTCAGCAGCTTTGAAGGAACCGGTCCAGAAAACAAATTATTCTCTATATTTCTGTTACAAGGTAAATAAATTATCAGAAGAAGCACATATATTTGTATGCATAACAAAAATATAAGATAATGAATGATCTGGGTTATATATTCATCACAAATTGGATTAGTTACAGTTTAACTGATATCAATATTATTTATTAGTAACAAAAGTCAAGTCTAAAGCACATGTATCATGTAAAAAGTATGTTGGTAAATCGTTCATGGTTCTGACTGGTGCTTATTTCTAAAAATTTTTGTAGGAAAGAAACAGAAAATTACTGAGGAAATTCGAGGTGACTGTGCTAAATAAAGCACAAATTTCAAATTTGTGTCTGCAATATATATTGTTGCATGTAAGCCACAGTTACGTCAAGTGCAGTGATCATGATAATTCATATTCTGATGTCTATACTGTTAGATCTATTGGATGAATTATTGATCTATTATATACCCAAAAGCGCAATATATAGTACAAGATTCAAGGGACACAAGACTAAACTCTAGAAACTAGAAAATACCATAAATACTCTTACATCCTTAATACCCCCTCAAATGCAAGACGTATGCAATAGCATTGCATTTAAAAGGGTTAACACTAAAATAAGAAAATCCAAAGTCTAAGTCTTAAAGATGTTGTCTCTTACAAGGCCAAAAAAAGGTCGGCAAAGAAGAAGTCGGCTTGCAAGGAGAAGACCAACAAGCCGGAGAAGGCACCAGCGGCGACCAGATCTGGGTGGTGTAGGCCAGATCCGATGGTGGCAAGGCTTGAGGATGTTGGATCAGGTGGTGAAGAGACTGGTGACAGAGAGGGCCGACGCGAAGATGGAGCCCAGCACGGGGGCCGGTGCAATGCAGCTCGGGAAAAGCACCGGATGAGGCAACGGCATCATGGGAAGAGGCGGCCGACTCCAGATCTAAGCCGGCAAGGTCCGACAGCTTGGCGGTTGCGGCTCAGCGGTGGCCATATCTACGCGGGGAGAGCAAGAGGCAACCGGATCCAGGCAGGCCGACGAGGATCCAGGCGGCGGCCGTGAGATCGGCGACAAAGAGGCGAAGAGACCGGTTGGGAGGAAAACCAGATCTGGTCGAAAAAGCCGTCGGCAGCCGAATTCAGTAGAGGCAGCGGACAACCTGAAGAGCGCAAAAGGAGGCGGCGGACTGGCGGGATCTAGCTGCTTGGCAGCAGCTTGACAAAGACGCCAATGATGATGATGACTGGCGGCAAGGGCAGGCCGGTGTAGCCCAAAGAGGTTGCCGCCCCCGGGAGTAGAGATTGTTCCTCCGGGGGGCAGCGGCAATGGAAGACGATCGAGGCTAGGGTTTGAACGAAAACCCTAGGTGTGGCTGTCAGGGCCCTTTGACCTCAAGGGGTAGCGGTGGGTTGCCGCCAGGATAGCTTGGCCTTGACGCCAGCCAGGCCGTCCCTGGGAGCGGGTCGCCAGCAGGAGATTGATCACAGAAGAGAGGTGAGATACTAGAGATTCCTTTCTTATTTCTTCATATCCCCAAACGTCTGGATTACATAGCTATATATAAGACATGGACAAGGAAGAGTCCGGCTCATAAGGCCGAGACCGACTCCTAATAGAACTCCTTGCTAAATAGAATATCTAATCCGAATATAACTAGGAAAGGGTCTGGACCATGGATCGGATTACCGGCGGTTACCGGCCGGTAACCGCCGGTAACCGGATTTCCCGGCGGTGAGCGGGATGAAAAAAACCGGCCGGGTTTTTTCGAAGTGCATTTATATTTGTGAGTCTTTTGTGATTGCATAATGCATCTTCTAGGTTGGTTTAAACCCTTTTTGTATTAGATTACCTATTGTATGAGCTAAATATGCTTCGAAACATCTGAAATTCAACTTTTTCTTGTGTTTCCCGGTTTTTAGCGGGTTTTCCGGTTTTTTAGCGGTTTTTCCGGTTTTTTGGGGCGGTAACCGGCCGGTTTTTCCGGTTACCGGTTTCAAATTCAAATTTTAAAATTCAAAATTTGACCGGGTTTTCCCCGGTTACCGGCCGGGAACCGGTACCGGCCTCCAGCCGGGATTTAGGCCGGTACCGGTTTTTGGAACCTTGGTCTGGACGCAGCCAGATTAGGGTTTGGGTTTCTGGCGGCGGTGATAGACTATAACAGTGGCTCTAATACTATGTTAGATCTATTGGATGAATCGTTGATCTAGTACACAGCCCAAATGAGCAATATATAGTACAAGACTCAAGGGACACAAGACTAAAACCTAGAAATTGATAAATATCACAAATGCCCTTATATCCTTAACATATACAATAGGCCTGAAGAAGATTTCTGTTAAGCAATCAACTTTTTATATATAAAAAAGGTAACTGATCAAATAAGTGCTTATAAGCAAATATGTAAAGTGATGGCAGAGAAGAGTGTGGATATACAAATCTTTGAGGGGGAGATCCTGCAAGACATTAAGGGTCCCAGATAGTTTATTATCTTGCATGTGCCTGTGAAATAGCATGTCATGAAAAATGCAAAAAGTAATAATAAGGGGGGGAAAGCAAAGATAAGAAAATACTTGTAGGCATACAATGTAGTCAATGATGACAGGTTTCCAAAGGATGGTGGTAATGGACCACTGAAGTTGTTACAAGAAATATCCCTGTGATGAAAGCTCAGATGTCATCAACCAGTTATCAGTTAACCCCTTGCCCCCCAGCCCTCTAAGAACAAGAAAGAAACCAAATACCAAATACTCTCAGGTGCACAGGCAAGTGCGCATGAAGAGTAAGGAGAAGTGAAAAGAAAAAAGAGAGCAAAGTATGAGGATCTTACAGATTTACAAGTCCAGTGAGCGAATCAAAAGCATCTGGCAGTTTTCCATCAAGATGGTTATCATTGAGTGACCTGAGAAAAGACAGATCTTGAGTGAGATAACACATAGAGAAAACAAGTACATCGCTGCCGTTTTGCTTAGGAAGGGAAAACAAGAAATTACATGTCTGTTAAACTCCGAAGTTTTGATAATGACAACGGGATGCTTCCAGTGAGTTGGTTATCAGAGAGGAAACTGTACCAGCAAGGAACACAAGATCATCCCGTCATCTAATCATAATAACTAAAGGAATTGAAAAAAAAAGGGAAGAATGGCACATACAAATGCTGCAGTGTAACAGGTAGATCTTCCGGTATAGTTCCGCCGACGTTGTTGTTGCTAAGATTTCTACAACAAAAAGAAAAGTAAATACTCGCAAAGCTTGATCAGGTTACAAGGACAACATAAATTCTGCCAGTATACTAGAAATTTCTAATTCACCCATGGAACATTATGACAGGATAATTAGATGACACAGCCATCGGGATAATTAGATGACACAACCATCAGCCATGAGTGAGGGAATAAAATAGATGATAAAGCCCTTACATTGTGGTTATTGAAGTGAAGTTCCCCAGGCTACCAAGCTGTCCTCCCAAATTTGCAGCATTGAAAATTCTACAAACAATGAGCTGATAAAAGCACAAAATATAAAAATTCTTCCAGGGAAAGGAATCACGAAGAAGAATTGACGTACATTGAATCTATATTTGAGCCGATACATACAACACCCTGCCAACCCTCACCGCAGGGGTCTCCACCATTTGCAGTCCATCCAGGAATAGTTGGAGATCCAAGTGCAACATACAGCCCATTTATAGCAGAAACTGCACGTAAAAGCGAAAGGAAAAGCAAGCCATTAGTAACAAATAAAATGCTCTCTAACATGGCTTCACTTCAAATCAATATAAATTTTAATGTGCCAAATCAAATGTATCTACATATACAAGTACAGGGCTGCATGTGTAAAAGGATCAGTCAGTTTGAGTACTTGGAAACAGAATCCAGCATTGTACTAAAACAACTAGTGAGCACATTACTGTGGAAAACACACTCATTTAGGGCCTGTTTGGAATAGAGGAATTTCACAGGAATTTTGCAGGAAACAGTTTAATTCCCGCAGGAATCGGGAAAAATTCCCGCATTCCAAACAGGGCCTTAGCCGTTTCACATCCACCAACTTCCCACCACTAAGACCCCAGCGTGCATCAACGATTATCAGCTACGAGGCTGTAAGCGCAACTAAGATCAAAGCTCTCATTCTACCACAAACAACCTAACCAATATTCCACCCCTTTATCCTGCATTTTTGCACTGCCACCAGATCCTAAATGAAAGCAGTCACGCGCTCCCCCCATTGCCATCAATCAGGGGCGAAGCCCAATAGTGGCCCGTGGGTGCAAATGCACCCCCAAAAAATCGAAAACAAGTTATTACCATCAGATTTCGGCCTTATAAGCACCCCCCTTGGGCCAATATGTTGCACCCCCCACAGCCCAGCTTAGAGTAGGCAGCCCAATTAACTTGAACCCGTCATAGGAAGCTGAACCGCGCGTCTACTCCGCTGGCTTCCCCTCGAGGCTCGCGTCGCTCTGTCTTCCTGCCCGTGGGCCCTGGCACCGCGACTCCGAAATCGCCGTTGCCGATCGGCGATCGCCATTGGCCGTCGCCCAACCCAGGCCTTGAAGCACGTCTACCGTCTGCGGCTCGCACCCCCTCTGTTACGCTCTAGCTTCGCCACTGCCATCAATAATGATGATAATATGTAGAGCTCTGCTTAGGTCACCACATTGCTTCAGGACAATGACACATCCCCCTCAGTTTCCACACCGAAAAGAACAGGCCAATTGCCGTATATCATCACACCGTTGCTTCCACAGGCAGGCACACACAAATTCAACGGCCCCATCATCTCCAGAAGCATGACAGGAATCACCCACACATCCGCACGATCAAGCCGAATCAATCGGCGCAACCAAAACCCCCCACATTTCTCACCACCCGCACGCAACGAACTGATCGATGCACCTAACATCCTTAATCCGAGCAGTAGCGCAACCGTACTGCACCGAAACCAATCCCCATTTTCCTCACTCCCACCGACAAATTCCTCATTTCGCCGGAACAGTGAGTCGAATCGCCAGTTCACCACTGCACAAACAGTAGAACCAAACCAACCAAAACTAGTGCAACCCGTGCAGGTGCAACCAGCTCGTGCTAAAACCCCAAACGACAGGAGTCGAACAGCAGGGCGAGCGAGCGCGTACCATCGGCGGCGTCGGTGGCCGCAAGCGCTCGCGGCGGCAATGCCGCCGGGCCGAGCAGCAGCAGCAAGAGAAGAGCCCGAACCCCCGTCCGCCGGAAGCACCCTCTCCCCATCCGCATCGCTCGTTTGGGAGGGGCTCGGATTAGCACGCCATAGGCGAGCCGGAGCACCACGGGAAAGCGCGGATCAGCACGCCAATGCAGGAGCAACCGCCGAGGCGATCGCGGAAACCGAAGCTCGCGTAGATCTAGAGAGAGAGAGGTGGGAAGTGTGAGCAAGCAACGGCGTCCTGCACTGCACGAAATATATGTGCAAGAAAATAAAAAGGAAATACGAGCAACCCATCGGTGAAAGGGAGGAGAAAAACATCGTTATGTTTCACGGATATCCGTGTAAAAGGAAAAAAGGAAGAACAGAGAGAAAAACTATGTCAAGAAATTAAATGTTTCAAACAATTTTTGGTTTCTTAAAATCAAAAGATGTCGCTATTTAAAATGAACCTTCTAAGTTTTAAGTACAATGCAATTGTCATTAAGCATTTTGGTGGAAAAACTCCTCATGCAATCAGGAGCAAACAGATTATCAGATCGCTAATTCACCGTACGTCCTGTTAGCATGACACTTGACAAACCTGAACCAGAGCCGATCTCAAGGAAAAGGGTCTGGGATTTGCGGGAAAGGCCCGGAAAAAAAAAGGAAAAGGCGGGTGGGGCCCGCTGACGTGGAGATCGGCTGGATTAGTTTCGTTTGGCTTTCGTGTCCTCGGGAGATGGAACTTTGGATGCCATTATCCGTATTTTTCTAAGGCCATGTCGTGCCTTTTATTTTTTTAATCATAATTTTTAGCTAAAATCTCTATAACTTAAAAAAAAAGTTGATGACCACCATCCATCCATGGTTTATCAATCTCTTCTCCTCACCATCCAATTAAAGATCGGCTGTCCAAAATGATCAGATGCGATGCATGGGCTGTGCTCCCCCCGCATCCTCGTCTTCCCAACTGTATCTCCCTTCCGCCGCCTCCAATTCCCTTTTCTCCCCTGAATCCTGGCGCCGCACCCACACCACCCTCGTGTCGCACCTCCTCCTCCTCCTCGGCGCCACCACCACTTCCTTCCCCGTGGCGTCCCTCTGCCGCCCGCGGCACCGTCGTCACCTCAACCTCCCTCCCATCTCTCCTCTCTGCACCACGCATTCTCCCACCTCAAGGTTCTTGCCATCGCATCCTCCTCCTCCAACCCTTTGCAAGCATGCGCCTCCCGCAGCGTCTGCCGCGCCTGATCTGGTGCTGCCGACCAACGGCGGCCATAAGGCGAGCGTGTTCGAAGGACTGGACAGGCCCTCCCAGGAGTGCCACCATATGCTTTCAAGCGGCCAAGGATGCGGCTGACCCCGACGCGCAGATTGCTGCAGCAACGGCGGCGTGCTTCGACGACGAGGACTCGGACGAGGCGGCCACGCCTCGCCCGGAGGGGGAGGTGAAGAAGCCCAAGGCGACGGCCGCGGAGGCGGCCACCTTGATCAACGTTTAGAACCTCGTGGCGCATCTCATTGAGACCTCGGTAGGAGCCATCTCCTTTTGCAAAATTGCACTTTGGATATCAGATCTTGCAAAATTGCTCAAGACCAGGGAAGGAGGCGGTTCTGTTGGGCTAAAGGGCTTCTGTCCTGTATGTGATAACGGCTTGATGTAAAGTGTGCGTGAGAAAACCCGGTGGTAGGTAAGGGTTAACGGGTTATCCCCAGTATCAAGAGGCTACAAAAAGGAATGGAGGGTTACCCATTCCAATGTCTCTCTGGTATTTTGTTTTTCTTGCGTGTGTTCTGGATTATGGTTAGGGTTTTGTGTATGGAGCAGTTGTGCTCTTGGTCCTCCTAGATGAAGTGGTTGTAGACTCAATCCTTAGAGCAATACATATATTCTCGATCTATCTTTTAAGTTTTGTTGTCTTGATGATATTGAGCTAGCTTGGTCTTATTCATCTGTTTTCTTGGTTCTTCTCTGTTCTTTGATTTTTTTCTTTTCTTTCTTGATCCGAGAGATGTTCTCACTTATGGCCTGACATGCTGTGTGTTGGGGAATCATGCTCAAAGCCATCTGGCTATTCTACTCCCAACAGCATAGTCTAATTGTTGTTTCTCTCTCGGCTTCTTTTTGTGCGGTCTTGGAGAAATCGTAGAAAGATCTCTTTTTGCTTGCTAAGTTTTCAATTAAAGTTTAGAGTTGTCTCCTGAGATCTTGTTCTTGCCTTGTTCAAAGTATCATGACCAGTTGATCTTTGAATCAAAAGTAATTTGGAATCTGGGTCTTGTGGTCGTGCGCCTCACTAACTTTCCTCTGTTCCTCCGAGAGCGTTTCAACCACGCTCAAATCTATTGGTTCTTTGCTTCTTTTGTCGAATCTGAACTGAGGCAGTCGTAGTCGGTGCACCCTCAGTCTGGAATGTCGATCGGCTTTATGATTACATTGGTTTCGACCAAAGTCAAGTTCCAGACTACATAGCACTGATTTTGACCACACTGATCTTTTCGGTTGTAGAGTGGCTTTGACCATGTTGGCTGTTCGACCACTTGTTGGCTTACGACCATGGTATCAACTGGTTACGACAACATTGATTGTTCGACCACTTGTTGGTATTCGATCACGTTGTCTTCTACTACGTTAGTTTCGATTGCAACCATTTCCGATCTTGTTACTTCTTGTCTTGGTGGTTATCGACTACATTGACTTCTGTTCGGTAGTCGATTTCCGATCACGTTTTCGTATGTTTGTTCTCCTCCAACTGTCCTATTCCTTCTACTTATCACTACTCTCTACTTTCCAACCGATCAAAGAAGCCCTCTTACATAGTATAATTCTCTACATATCTAATGAATTCTATTGCAACGTATGGGCATATGACTAGTAGTATTATAGTAGCAGTTAGTTTTTTCTAGTGTATTTAATTAAAAAATAAAAATATCATTATATCTTTACAAATAATACAAATGAAAGGGGAAAAAGCAAAAAAGAAAAGAAAAGGTCACGTTAAGAAATGAATACATTCTAAACGGTTTTTGACTTCTAAAAATCAGAAACCATCATTATTTAGAACGGAGCCTAAGTCGGTTCTCCTTTACAAAATTTTGGGCAGGGTAACTAGAGCACTCTTAAAAAATATTTCCATGAGCCTAAATTGCCACCAACTCTCGTTGATGATATATGGCCCTGCTCCAAACGGTTTTAGGTTCTAGGTTATGCCTTATGGTATTTTATTTTTTTCTAACTTTTTTGTTTTTTTGGCTTTCCCCTTATTCCTTTGCATAGTCCGTGTTGATATAATTTTTTTTATTTTTTTATATTTAATTACACAGAAGAAGTCAACAACATGTATATTGTAAAATAAGCCATAAAGTCCAGCTTATAAGCCACTTGGAGTAGGCCTACAGTGAGAGCTATAACTTCTTGTTTGATACTAGTGGTTTGATATAAACTAGCGAGACATAATAAGTGTGTTCTTTTTCGGTTGTGCCTGATACCTTTTATCCTTAGCGTAATCACTTGTACGAATGAACTAAATGTTGATAAGCTGCTTAAAAAGGTTGTCTTAATAAGCCTTTTCAAAATGACAACGGAGAAGCTGTTATGTTTGTTTCTTTGAAGAAAATCATAAATCATAAATTGTAAATTGAAAAGAACTAGGCCAGCATTGTGCTCCAACTAGACATAGTTTCTACCTATTGAAAACGCACTATTAGGTCAAGAAAGAGATGAAGGCTAATCCATATCAGTGGTTATTACATGCGTTTCTTAGGAAGCGAGAGCATTGGTTTTATTAATATTGCACGAGATCTTCGTGTTGATTAGTACTCTACCATAGGGTGAAAGGATCCGACAGATTGACGTTTTTTTGTGATCACCAGTAAGACGCACGTGTACAGTAGAAATTTTATGAGATTATAAATTTATTCTCGGCATTTATCTATCTCGACGAATGCTAAGAGAGTACATTCATGTATGCATAATAGATGAACACTAAGATTTGAATCCTGATAGATAAAATTGTATACCCACAACACCACCACCCCACCAAAAGATGATTAATTGGGATTATTTATTTGAGCCATGCTTAATTGCACACATATTACTTTCCACACCCTTAGGGGTGTTCCTATTAGCTTTTGCTTCTGGCTTCTTCATTTCAAGCAGAAGCCAATATAAATACCTAGTTTCTCAAAGCGGCTTTTTCACTCCTCTCGCTCAGCATCACACACCCACTCCTATCACATACATATCTCTCCCTCACCTTTTTCACCGCTTCTTTCAGTCACTACTATTTATTTTCAGCTAAAATCTATCAGCAGACACCAATACAAACACCTCCTATATCTTAACATAATGGTTGTTGAAGCTGAAGCTAGGCGAAATATTTTGAAGTTTATTGTTAATTGGGTTTATTATTTGGAAGCCTAATCGATCTTTTGAACTGGATGCTAGACTATACACGTGCATGGAACCATGCACGTATGCCACCGAGGCAGGAGACATGCACATGTATAGTCTAACACTGGACACTTCAATAAGCCGGAACTAATTAATGGAAAAGAGCCTCTGGCTTCTGAGGCTTATATAATCTGAAGCCTTCTGTGTGTGTGTATACAGTCTCTTTGAATTTCTACTCGAATTCTATTGACTTTAAAGGTTTGTGTAGTTGCTATTCTTAATTTGTATGTATGTACGTACATATGTATTCTACTCGAATTCCAATATTATCTAATGGGTTTGTCTAACTATAATCGAATATTCGAAATATATCCAGACATGTTACTCTTGAATTTTCGGTGCGTCTTATAGGATGACAGAAAGTTCGGTATATCGAACAAGTGCGACACACAGCACAGGACAAACAAATCGAAATCCGTGAGACTTTATCCGGAAGGATGAGGATATTTGGCATCACAACCAAGTTGTCATGATTTCAGATTTCCTCTGCAAAAGTGCTGATATCACTGTTCTCAATTCTAAGACGTCAGACTGGGGAAAAAAAATCAAAAGTAAACTCTTCCAAAAATATATATATCAAAAGTAAAAAAAATGGAGCAATGACACCAGGACAGCACAGCAGGGAACTTCACCATCTCGAGTTCTCGACTAAAATTCAAGTCAAGGTGAACAAAGGAAAAGAGGGTGTAAAAAGAGAAGAAAAGGTACACATAAAAGAGAAGTACCTAGTCGTCTTTGGTGCCACACTTACAGGCACAGGTGCCTTGTAGCCTAAAGTTTAGGGTTTATCCTGCAGTCATGCTGGAGATGGGTTTTACACTTTCACTGCTTCCTCAACTAAAATTAGGCTTTTTCATAGTCAAATCATATGGAGTAGCTGGTAAGACGGTACCATCATACTGGACACATAACATGAGAAATAGGATGAATTTTTAAGTGTAGAGGTCATACTATGACGCAGACTGCACAAGAGGAGCGGTATAGAACTTGCCAACCGATAATTCTATCTACGATGGTGAGGTCACTGGGCCAGAGCTGATGATTATCCTGAAGAACTTGACGAACTGTAGTGGGCCAAGAATTGACCAGAAAATTTTCCTGACAGATTCCACTAGATGGGCCCTATTATGCTTTGCCCAGTATGCTTTATACACTACCACTCGTATTATTCAAGTCATGAGTCAGGAAGCACTCAGCTGACCATGAGTGTGCCATCTAAACTCAGCACCGCAACAATTCAGTAAATCAACTTCAAATTGACACAAGAAAAATCGACAGAATAAATTCAACAGATAAGGCAAGTTTTCTTCCAGACAATTGCTACTACGCAATATTGAGGCAAGATATCCAATTCACATTCTTTTAACAAGATTTTCCCAGCTGACAGACATACAGTTTATGTGATGCCTCTGATGTTATTTGGAGCCCAGTATTCATCTGCTACATCTGGCACTTATGATCAGAGTAGCACTACACCCATCTAACCCCACCTTCTTCCCAGATGTTTTGCTTATAGTCTCTTCAAGCTCTTCTTTCTTGCGTCCATCTTCTTCTTATCGACTAGAGCTTTTGTAGCAACAGGTCCTTCCTTCTTGGGCACTGCAGATGATCCAAGAGCCGGCTCGGCGGGAGCATTATGATCCTGCGAGTTTGTGCCAGGCACTTTGGTGGCAGCAGAGGGGCATAATGCCGTGGGCACAGATGGTGATTTCTCACTGGTACTTGTGTTTGACTGATCCACATTTAAAGCTGTGGTTGACTCAGAAATAGCACCATTCTTGGGCTTATTCTTAGGTTTCAGGGCATGAATGCCAGTGTATAGCCTGCACATGGTGCGTAAAAACAATTAGGCACTAGGGAGTGATCTGATTTGTCAAAAGCTGTAGCAATGATATCTGCGACAAAACATCACATCTAGCTGAATAATAGATGATTGTAGTACTCTAATTTTTTGACCAAGGAGGAAAAAAAGTTTCCTCTTATCTAGTGCAGGCAGGCAGAAATGTCCACTAGGCGCCACTTCAGTCTATACTGATACAGTGATACTAAATATGAAGTCAAAAAGTAACCTTGCATGCCGTGCATACTCCTCATAGTTCTCAAGTAACATCTTCCCAGCCTGCTCATTGAGCGCAGATTCAGGGAATGGTTCAATAAGTAGGCATCTCACCACCTTTCAGACACATCAAAAAGGAAACTAAAAATTATAATCAATGATTACAAATGTTGTACATATTTTTAGTGAACAATTGCCTGCAAACATATCATGTTTTACCACCAATAAAATTAGGGCCAATCAGTGCTGCAGTATGAACTTACCAGCAGAACATGCCTTAATCCAAGAGTAGGATTCCAATCCTTTTTCAATGTGTTAACACAGATCTCACCACTAGTTGCTATGTTTGGGTGGAAAATTTTGGTCAAGAAGAATCCTAAAAGTGAAACAAAGGTCAGAGACTTATCAGTTGTGTTTAAAAATGAACCAAATAAACAACAGAATCCAACTGGTAAGGCTTTCTAATCATGAACAAATATTAGCCACTGTGAGAATATTCTAAAGATAACAAATATTCAAAAGATAACAAATATTCAAAAGATAACCAGACCTTTTGGTGGAGATTGAGGGAAGTCACGAGATAATAATAGCTTCATCCGGAAAATTCCATTCTCGTACGGAGTCCCAGCTGTATCATTTCCAGATTCAGATTCCGGTATGCAATTTTCAGAAAATAACATACTAGAAAAGCACATGTTTGTACAATTCAGATTATGACAAATATTTCACAAAAGAAACCCATTTCTTCAATATTTAATTATAAACACGAGCAGCATATGAAAAGCAGATTAAAAGTAAAAAAACAAATGCATTTCAAGAGAGCAGCTCGAAAAATCTTAATGTTTGTAAACCATCAAAACCTCTTGATTGTACCTTACCAGGGCCCTCTATATCTGCAAAAATAGTGGTGAAGTCATCATCATTCACAATCACTTTAATCCCTTCTGGAGGTGACTCATCAAGGTTTTTCAGTTCTTTAGCCAGTTGCCTAATGACATTTGGTGGAAGGTTTTCATTTGTTGCCTTCATAAACACAAACATGCCACATTAGAATCATAGTAAACAGTACATCTTCCTAGCAGAATGTTGTCATGAACATTAAAACATTTCCCGTGAAAAATGAACTAATTACCATGGAAGCAACAGCAGCAAATTGCTTTATGCGGGCTTTGTCAGCAACGCTGGCCAGAAATTATGTCCCTCAACAACAGTGGCAATATTTCTGACAACAAATACAGCCTACAGGAAACCAGTAGTTAGCTGAGGTAGGTGACGAGATTGAGCACAAATGTATCAGCTCAAGTTAATTTATAAAATTTCTGGAATAAAAAACGGAATTTGCAACAAATTTCATATCAAAAATGGTATAAATGAAAATTCTCTTAAACTTAGTTGCACAAATGGCTTCTGCAAAACATATCTACTTGTAATAGCTCCTTTTCAGTTAGTTGCCATTGTTTGTTGCAGTGGGTAGTGTGAGAGATATATGTGGTGCTCAATAGTTGATTGATAATAGAGATAGCAGTACAATGCTTATATAGGCAAGGATGTCTAGGGTTATGGCTAATAGAATCATGGGCCAATTAGAGATCCTTGCCTATAATAGATATCTAACCAACCATACTAAGCCCCCATGGGCCCAAGGCATAACCTGAGAAGGCGGAGCCGGTCCGGAGAAACGGCCCTGCGGAAGAGGCGCAAGAGGAGGTCGGGGACCGGGCCACATCTGGATGGTGCCGGTCCACGAGTTGAAGAAGCTTGGCCAGCCGGGTTTGGGCACGGTGGGAGCGCTGGTGCCGCCGGCGCTGGGACTTGGTGATGGCGCACCATGCTGGCCAGAGCGGCCGGAGCGCTTGCCGCGCCGGCCATGAGAGTGGGAGGAGCCGCCGCCCCCGCCTCCGTTACCGCCCCCGCCCCCGTTGCTGCTGGAAGTCGATGAAGATGGGGACCAGTGGACGGGTGTTGAGGTGGGCTGGCCGCCAGAGGTGAGCAGGGCGGTGGCGGGAGACGACTTCCGGTTGGCCATGTTAAGTTCCTCCAGGAGCAGATCGGCGCGCGCCTCAAGGAAGGAGGGGAAGGGGCGACTCCGTTGGAGATGGAGGCCGATGGCGGTGAAGTTCTCGTTGAGGCCGCGGATGACGTTGAGGACTAGAGTTCGGTCAGCGATGAACTCCCCAAGGTCAGCAAGCGCATCTGCCATGCTTTTGAAGCGCCGGCAATAGTCAGCAATCGAGAGATCGCCCTGGACGAAGTTGTGAAACTCGGCGTCGAGGTAGAGTGCATGCGACTCCCGGTTGCCGAGAAACTGAGTCTCGATGGCGAGCCAGGTGACGCGCGTGGTGGTCCGGCGTTCCAGGACAGTTTCGACGAGCTCGGTGGAGAGGGTGCCAAGGATCCAAGACTTGACAACGCAGTCCATGCGCGCCCAGTCGGGAAGAGCCGGATTGGGCTTGTCGTCGAGGACGTGGTCTTCGAGGGAGAACTTCCCGAGAGCGAGGAGGAACAGTTCGCGCCACCGTGTATAATGGCCGGAGGTCAAGTCGAGGACGAGAGGAACCAGTGCACGAATATTCTGCACGCCGACGGCCTGGGCATGTAGATTGGCAAGAGCAGCGGCCTCATGAAGGAGGAGGGCGTCGTGGAGGGGAGTAGGAGCCGCGGGGGCCGACTCGGCGTCAGCATCGGCGTCCAGGGAGGCGGCGGCTCGCTCGAGGGCAGCACACTCGCGTTCAGCAGCAGCCGCGCGTTCCTGGGCGGCGACGGCAGCTTCGCGCAAGGGCGGCGGCGCGGGCCTTGGCGGCGGCGGCGAATTTGACGGCGCGCGCATCCGCTACAGCCTAGGCGATGCGGGCGTCCTCTGCATCCTGAGCGGCGGCCGTTGCAGGGACGGCGGCAACAGGAGACGAAGAGGAAGCCGGCGGGAGATCGCCAGACATGGCGGCGGCGGAGAAAACAGAGGTAGGGTTAGGGCGGAAGTGTTTGGTCACGGAAGGACCAGTCTGATACCATGTGAGAGATATATGTGGTGCTCAATAGTTGATTGATAATAGAGATAGCAGTACAATGCTTATATAGGCAAGGATGTCTAGGGTTATGGCTAATAGAATCATGGGCCAATTAGAGATCCTTACCTATAATAGATATCTAACCAACCATACTAAGCCCCCATGGGCCCAAGGCCATTATGTCTGTCTAACAGGTAGCAGAGTGTTTTTAAAAAACCCACAGATATTGGGTTCGAACCCCACAGTCTTTGTTTGTTAAAAATCTAAAAGAGCATGGCTTGTTTTAACTCTGCACTCACTGTATATCTTTGCCTAAAAGAGTAGGGCTTGTTTTAACTATACATGTCTTTTCCTTAAAAACACAGCCCGTTTTCACTTGTTTTGAACCCTAACACAGCTTGTTTCAAGGCAAATCGCTAGCAGCTTTGCCACCTGTCATTGTAGCTTGCACACAAGCTCGGCCTAGAGGAAACAAATTTATCTGACATACACAGTGCTGGCAGATCTTAACTACTAGATGTTTCCCATTTCTTTTTTTTTACAATTTACCTCCACAAAAATTAATGCACCTACTGTAATAGCTTGAAGAAAATTTACAGAATAAATTGCACTGACAATTCACTCTAGACTATGTGTGCATGTCCATTATGACTAATAGCTGAGGAATGACCCTGCCGACAACATGTCCTGTAATTGTCTGATCTAGCCTCCACCAGAATAGTAAATGGCTTACAACACTGTAAATTTCTAGTCTTTGTGAGGAGATCAGATGATATAAAACGGGTCGTTGCAAAAGTTATGCAATTACTATTCCTGGAGTCTCTGCTACAAATTTCTAGTCTTTGTGAGGAGATCAGATGATATAAAACGACGTAAGTAGATCAAACAACGATACCACGAATGTTCTCTACAAATCTCGAAACATTTGTCCCCTCACTTGACAGAATAGGTCAAAACCCACCTGTATTTCCGCACAATTCGCCCCAAGAATCCAAAAGCATCAGTCACGCAGACTTCAAAACCACAAGAATCACAGTTGCGTCGCCAACATTCACTAAACCATACCACTGATCGAACAAAACTAACGGATCACGAGCAGGCACAACAAGAACCACGAAAGGACCCTCAAAAACGCCCAAACAAGTCGCAGAGGCGGGTTCAAACAACAGAGGATGATGAACCCGGGGGGGGGGGGGGGGGGATCAGCGCGTTACCAGAGGAAATCGAGCAATTTGCGTCGGATTCGCCGAGCAATTTGCAATGATTGGGGGTTGGGCGAAGAGCTCGAGGGATTTGAGGGGGAACCAAGGGGGGGAGAGAGGCGACGTAGCCCTCAGCCGAGCGACGTACTTGTGGGGCGTTGCCCGCACCGGATCTCCGTGTGGCCGCTCCAACAAAAAAGAATTGCGCTGACGAAAATGCCCTTCGGTTTGGTTCGTTGAATTGCGCTCAAGAATTGCGACAATCTGCCCTTGGCCGGATTCTTTTCGAATTAAAATTGATTTATACTTATACTATCTATAATAACTAGTTTTAAATAGTATATTTTTTAAGACAAATTTAATAAAAAAATTATAGTAAAAAGTATACTGAATTCAGTTGTACTAGTCAAAATCACATCCGACTATTTCCCTCTGCATATTGCCTCTCACGAACAGTCAGAATTCAAATATTTAAATCATAAGTCATCAGCCCAAAAGAACCCACCCTATAGTAGGATGGGATCTACTGTGCCTTATAGCTTATGCTTGCCTTTGAAACGGCTTAGGCTTAGGTTTTGACTTCAGTTGCTACAGTAGTTAATTTTTAAATGATGTATTTTATTAAGGCGGGGTCTATACGTAAATTATACCGACCAATTTTAACTATACTAACCAAAATCGCATGCGACTATTTCCCACTACGTACTGTTTCTCGCTAACAACTAAAATTCAAAAATCATAAACCAAAAGTCAAAGCTATAGTCTAAAAGAACCCACCCTATAAATGTGGCATATATTTTTTAGCTCTAATGTGACCGCTCATGTGAACGAACTGAAAGCCGATGAGCCGCTTCTAAAAAGTTATCTCGATAAACCGTTTCAAAACGACGATGAGAAGTTGTCCCGTTTGTTTTTCGAGAGAAGCCATAAGTTGAAAAGAACAAGACTAGGTTTTTTGGCTTTGGCTTATCACTTCCTGCTACAGTAACTAGTTTTTAAATTGTATATTCTTTTAAGATAGGATCGATAGGTAAATTGTAATAGACATGCATCAAGTTCACTTATACCGACTAAAAATCACATATAACTGTTTTTCTCTACATACTCTATCTTATAAACAGGTAAAATTCAAAAACTATAATCCAAAATCCAAAACCACAGTTAAAAAAACTCACCCCAAAGCCGTAGTGTCTTGGACGAACTGATGGCGTGGATTAAGCAAAGCGAAAATGAGGTATGTTTGTATGGAATGCGTATGCCAATGTGATGATGAGAGAACATGTTATTTCCTACCGCTTGGAACTAAAAGTGATGCAAACGATGGAACTGATTGTATGGTATTTTTATTGAAATATGATCTGGAAATATGCATTTTTAGACCATGTGGAGAGTGGAAGTGGAGTCTTAGATGCATAGCGATCATACTACTTGAATAGTTTTATGCGTATGTTCACAAATATGGGTGGAACCTTTCAGTTATAACTGATGGTTTTTGGTTTTAATTAGAGTATTTTTGCGGACAAACTAAATATCAATAAACCGCTTTAAAAAAAATTACTCCAATAAGCTGCTTCAAAAAATAACAGGGAAATCGTTCTGTTTATTTATTTAGGAGAAATCATAAACTGAAAATAACAGAGCTAACATAACTTATAAGTCGTGGCTTCGGGCTTTTTTACACTGTAGAAACCAAAAATACACTATAGCGTTATTAGCTTTTTCTGAATAATTTAATTTAAAAAATAAAACAGTTACATCATCACTGACATATAAAGAAATAAAAAAACAAAAACTTCCAAAAATTAAAAAATTAAAAAAACGAAATTAAAAAAAATCAAAAGCTAGAAGCTACAATCTTATACACCCGCTTACTAGGCCGGGAGCCTTTTTGCTTGAGAGAACCAAATAGCTTGGGCTAGAAGGGTAGACAAGTAAAAAAACTTCAAACTATCGTGCTCCTTGGTACCAAGAAGCCAGAAAAAGCTCCCGCGAAACTGGAGTACTGGACCCCCCCATCCCCATGTGGGTCCCGGTTCGTACGCCGGTGAACAATTGGAGGTAGCCGTTGGGAGCCACGCCTTGCTGGCGTGGCGCCTGTTTGAAACTCAGACAGCTGCAAGCTAGCTGGCGTGATGACTCATCAGAATCTCCAGCTGGGGAGGCCCACCAAGTCCAGTCCGTTCTTTTTTAGCTTCTCGCTCATAGTCTCTAATATAATAGCGAGCTTTTAAATAAAATATTTTTTAAAATAAAATCTATAAATTAATTACAATAGGTAATATACCAACTTTAGTTGTATCGATCAAAATTATATAGAAGTGTCTCTTTTCGTACTCTTTTACGAATAGTTAGGATTAAAAAATTTAAGCATAAATTATAGTCTAAAAAATGATGACGTAGAAATTTTACAGAAATTTCATATAGGGCGGTTCAGTTGCTGCATTCCAAACCATACGCAAGACCGTCACGCGATGTGAATTTAACGGGAGATACCATCCTGATTAGTTTGCAACAGTTGAGTCACGCCTTTGTACGCAAAATCTTTCCCACATTTAACAAGCCGATCCAAAACCAAGAAAGAGAAAAAAAGAAGATAAGAAAATTGTAGTAGGGGTGGTCTCCATCTGAGCTCATCCGATTTGTTAGGGAGTTGTAAGGTTCGATATGATATATGTAATGATCTACGTACCCTTGTGGGAGGCATATGACTGCAAGGACAACGTTGTAATTATGCTTTATGGAAATATATATACACGCCCTGCGTATGAAAAAGGGGCAAGCATTGTTCATCCATCTCAACCACTCCACTACTCTCCTATTTCACTGTTTGGTCAGTAGCCACAACAGTTGCACCGTCCGTGGAGATGATGGAGAGTAAGCCATAGAATTTGATAAGTGATGGCACCAAAGAAAACTTCATCAACGACGAGAAAGAAGCGGAGCACGACAGCAGCGCTCGCAAACGCCAGGGCCTCAGTCGGTGGGCCCCCTGCGTCGACATCAGGAACCAGCGCTGAAGGCGACACTGGTGTCGCGAACGTCAACGTCGGCATCCGTGGCACAGCGATCGGCCCCGCCGATGGTGCAGCGGCTGGCCTCGTTCATAGTCTCTAATACAATAGCGAGCTTTTAAATAAAATATTTTTTAAAATAAAATTTATAAATTTATTATAATAGACAATATATTAACTTTAGCTATATTGGTCAAAATCGTATAAGAGTATCTCTCTTCGTACTCTCTCGTAAATAATTAGAATTCAAAAATTTAAGTATAAACCACAGTATAAAAAACGATGACGTAGAAATTTTACAAAAATTTCATATAAGACGGTTCAGTTGTTGCATTCCAAACCATATGCAAGACCGTCATACGACATGACTTTCACGGGAGATACCATCCTGAATAGTTTGCAACAGTTGAGTCACGCCTTTGTAAGCAAACCTTTCCCACCTTTAACAAGCCGATCCAAAACCAAGAAAGAAAGATAAGAAGATAAAAAAATATTTTGAAACTCGAAGCTCACTTAATCCATTTTTAAGCTTTTACATTGTAGCAGTGCTCCGTGGCTTATATTTTCATAGGAAAAGTTTTGAGAGGTAGATTTAAAGACAACCCAAGCCAAGTAGGAGGATGATGCAAACATAAAATTCTTTCACCTCTGAATAAATGCTCGTTGGTGGAAGAACCACATCCAAAGACTACGAAAAGAGCAGGGCTGGGTGACGTCCCATAAAGAAAAAGAACAAATTGTGTATGATCAATTGTCAAACACCCTAAAAGCAGCGGTACTGCGGCAAATAGATTTTAGTTGGGAGGCCATGGAAATAGAGCCGACAATGCTGCAAAGCCTAGAGGCAATGGCTATTCTCGTGAGCTACTGTTGACTAGTATAGTGCCCGTGCTAACGCCACGGCGGCATTTCAAGGATGCACATGAAAACAACCAAATGACGATATTTTTTTTCATAGTTTAAGTTTCACGCAATTGTATATCACCATATATATAATCTGGAAAACACTCATGTGGATCAGTTCTCGGAGTGCAGTTTGGACCTGGAAACATCGTCGGCTACAAGACTACATGGAAACCATTAGTAGCTCTGTAATGGGATGATTATCACATCAAACTTTTCGATTTGGTACTTAACGGAGATATAAATGCTCACGGAACAGGGCACTATCACGAGAAGTCGTACACACAACTGAACACGCAATTAAACAAGATGTCGAGAGATTTCTGCCAAGAAAAATATCAAACCCATTTAGTTTGCCGTAACATTATTTCGGTTAGCAATGCTCAGAATATACTATGATCTTAAAATGTAGACCCCATACCAGGTTACAGGACAATGGGTGCATCTCAGCGTTACAACATGCCTTTACGGCCACCAAACTACAATGTTCAACCTTGAATCGATCAAGCCTCATACCATGTTAACGAGCTCGCAATTAACAGCCTGCTTGGCAAATCTCCTGGGCAAGGCGCAATGTATGTCAGCTTCTTCCTGAAATGAAGAATGTTAGTCCCACGTAAACATAAAGAATCCACACACAGATGTTGGTTTCTTGGTGTACCTTTGGATGTCAACATCTGTGACATGAATGAATCCCGCAACGTTGCTGCACAGAATTTTATTGTAGGTGTAAGTAAATGTATCTCCAGAAAGGCAAACACAGTTTATTACCCAAGAAAACGTTGCTGCACAGCTTTTGGTGGGAATGACTCAACTTCATCGTCCAATGTGTTCATATGGACTGGCCTGTATGCTAGTTGTACCTTCTCATTCTCCCAGTACCTGTACAACAAAAGATATCAGGAATTCAGGATCAGATTGTTAAATGATGACAGTATGACGCAGGTTATACTACCATTTGATGCATGTCATATGTAGTTGACTATTGATAAGTAGGTTTTACATTCATTCACACACTATTATAATGTCTCAACAATTAACTTCGATGATGTTGTGACAACACGTCGTTTGCAATCAACATCAACACCACAAAATTGCTTGATATTATTTCAGAAAGCTTAACGAACAGAAGATACTTACCCCAGTGAGTGCTTCATCCAATGCTCATCGTCTCTTTTCTGTAAACAAAGGGGAAAAACAGTTATCATTATAACATAGAAATATGTGGCTGCAAGGAAGAGAGAGCAAGACAAAGGAAGTTGCAAACCGTGAAATCTTCACGAGCATGAGCTCCTCTGCTTTCCTTCCGTGCCTCTGCTGAATGCATAGTTATGCATGCATTTATCAACAGATTTTCCAACTCTATAGTCTCTATCAAGTCTGAATTCCTGCGGAAACAAATGACAAAAATGGATAATTAATCCAAGATTACAAGCCAAATAAGTTGATGCAATTCTTATGAAGAAGAACATACCATATGAGACTTCGATCACTGATCTTCACGTCATGAAAACTTTCCCATGCTTTGCTAATCAGTTGACAACCTAATAGACATAAGGTCGATGAGAATTCATTAATAAATGATCACCAAGAATTGTGACTCTTTCTACTGGTGTCTATCTTTAATATTTGAGTCGTGCTTACTTCCTACTGTTAATAGCTCTCAGATTTTCGCTTGGCTCTCAATGGTCTATGGTGACAACCTGACAACCGACAACAGATATTCTGTATGTAATGCAGAACTCTACAAAGGATATGTGCAATACCTTCTTCAAGTGTTTGTTGTGTACGGAAGACAGCAGCATTATTTTGCATAACACGTTGCATGTTGAGACGGATCTTGGAGGTTGGTAGTGACCCATTTGCATTTCTCAGCTTGTCCAACCAGGCTGTGGTCTTTTCTCCTGCACCTTTTTCAAGAGGTTTCTGCTTCTCACCTATAATGTAGTGCATCATTAAAATCAGGTACATCACGAAGAGCAAATCAAGCAATGAGTTACGTAACAGAGAAAAGGAATTTGCCTGGTTTAGCAATCTCAGCCACCCTGTTTGCACAAGCTCTGCCAAAAACAACTATGTCAAGAAGTGAATTTGCACCCAGACGATTTGAACCGTGGACAGACGCACATGCTGCTTCTCCAGCAGCCAACAAACCAGGAACAACACTATCTGGATTATCACCCTTGATATGCACAACCTAATAGGCAGAACAGAACTCCCATTAAAGATCAGCAAATGTGATCCACAATAATGTTTGCTGCTAATTCAAGACAAACCTCCCCAGGTAATTTGTTGGGATCCCACCCATATTGTAGTGCACTGTAGGCAAAACTGGAATTGGCTCCTTGGTGACATCAACACCAGCAAAAATAGCAGCAGTTTCAGATATACCAGGAAGCCTTTCCTTAAGAACTTCAGGAGGCAGATGGTTAAGATGCAAATAGATGTGATCCTTCAATGGCCCTGAGGTAACCAGACCAAAACATAAGGTTCATGTAAATAAGCCACAGAGTTTTGGCACCTTGAACATAAAATGAGAGGACTAAAACTCACCAACACCACGCCCTTCTCTAATTTCCATTGTCATAGATCTCGAGACAACATCACGAGAAGCAAGATCCTTTGCAGTAGGAGCATATCGTTCCATGAAACGCTCACCTTCACTGTTCCTAAAGAACCTACAACAAATTGATGTCTATCAACAATAGTTATTTGAATTGTGGACAAAATATCCAACCAACTCTCCTCGATCTCAAATAAAATGGGTTAAGAAGTGCAGAATGAAATTACCATGTACTAAATAAAACTAACTAAATTATTGTCAGGTTTAATTAAGAACCAGCAGATAACATGTTTCTATAAATAATGAACATGCAAGTTAACTTTCGTTAGAGAAAACCATCTCACTTTATTTACTTTGTCTGTGAAGTGCAAACCCGCAAGCATGGAACCATTATCCTTACCTTTGTTCCCACTCTGGAAGCCCAAGGAGGAATATGTGAAACTAAAATAAAATGTCTAAAAGTGGGCCCACAATCCAAGGTACTTATTAGTATTAAGGAATAGTGTAATTCGCTTCAATTCGAGTTATTTTTTATAATTTAATATACATGTGCTTCCAGATTCTGACATTCTTATTGCAATTTCAACATGTGAGTTAGATGCTGAAAGTGATACGCATGCATCCTTCATAAAAAAAAGGTGATATGCATTCTTTTTTCCCTATATTGAAATTTCATATCCCCTTCTATCTTTTCCAATTCTCATTAGTCCCTCTGGTTGCGGCGGCGGCGCGAGGTGGGGAGGAGTAGGCGAGGGCGGAGCGGCGGATGAGGGAGGGGAGGAGGCGAGGGCGGATGAGGGAGGGGAGGAGGCGGCGCGGAGGAGCGGAGGCGCGGGTGGAAGAGGGAGGGGAGGAGGCGGCGCAGAGAACGGGGGAGGGGGGGAGGCGCGGGGGAGGAGGGGGAGGCGGAGGGAGCGGAGGAGGCGCGGGGGAGGCGGAGGGAGGGGGCAGCGCAGGTCAGCGGGGGCGCGGGGTGGAGGGGTACTGCAGATCCATTGAAGGATGACCGTCGGATATGGTTGAGTAAGGAGAGAGAATGGAAGAGAGTTAATCTGGTGCGTACGTTTTTATGATGGTGTATTTCTGTGTGCATATTGTGGTGTGGACGTAGTTAAGGTCATGACTGTAGAGCAGGTAATTGTTGGGTGGATGTAAAATAATTTGAACTGGTGGATTATTAGTTTAGATGGTTTTTTG
Organism: Dendrocalamus latiflorus; assembly: GCA_017311315.1. NCBI lineage: Eukaryota > Viridiplantae > Streptophyta > Magnoliopsida > Poales > Poaceae > Dendrocalamus > Dendrocalamus latiflorus. The sequence continues at coordinate 45,732,062 of CM029639.1, read as the reverse complement.
CTCTACTTTTCGAGATGGTGGCAAACGGCAAAGATATCAACGCGAATAGCGTATATGATTTTTGAACTCGAGAAGCCGTTTAAAAAGTAGTTTTGAGAAACTATTTGAAGAAGCTGGTGCATGTATTTTAACTTTCAGAGAAACCGAAACTGAAAGTCATAAAAAAACAGGGCTAGTGATTTCTAAAGAAGAGGTGCCAGCTGCAATTTCGCAAATGCCATGTGACTGTTATGAATAGCGCATGTATTCATATGAGGCCAATGGGCCGGTATATATACACAAAGTACAGGTGGTAAATATGCAAAGAACCCCTCATAACAATGGGGAATAACAACTATACATATATCTCTAACACCCCCCCTCAAACTCATGGTGGATCAACAACACTGAGTTTGGAGAGGTAGAAGCTGTGCTGCGCGCGAGTCTGGGCCTTCGTGAAGAAATCCGCTATCTGAAGCTCCGAAGGCACATACTGAAGAGTAATCACCTGATCATGCACACAAGTCCTCATGAAAGAAGCATCAACACCAATGTGCTTGGTGAGCTCATGCTTCACAGGATCACGAGCAATACTGATAGCACCTGTACTGTCTGACAAGAGAGGGGTCGGTGTAGTGACAGAAACACCAAAATCCTCAAGTAACCACCGTAGCCAAGTAACCTCTGCTGTCAAGAGAGCCATAGCTCGCAACTCAGCCTCTGCACTCGAACGGGACACTGCAGTCTGTTTCTTCGTCTTCCAGGCAATAAGAGAACCACCAAGAAAAACACAATAGGCAGAGATAGACCTGCGATCAGAGGGATCGCTGGCCCAAGTAGCATCCGAATAGGCCTGAAGCTGTAACGAGCTGGAACGTGGAAAGAAGAGACGGCGAGAGATAGTCCCACGAAGGTATCGCAGAACTCGAAGAAGGTGGCTGTAGTGAACCTGAGTGGGAGCTGAAACAAACTGACTCAGAATATGAACTGGATAAGTGATATCCGGACGAGTAACAGCAAGATAGACAAGACTCCCAACAAGATGACGATAGCGAGTCGGATCAGAAAGAGGCTCGCCATCAGAGAGTCGGAGGTGAACACTGAGCTCCATGGGAGTCTCAACAGTACGCTGATCAGTGAGAGAGGCGCGATCAAGAAGATCCTGAATGTATTTCTCTTGGGACATAAAGAAACCATCTGGAGTGGAAGTAACCTCAATCCCAAGGAAGTAACGAAGAGGACCAAGATCCGACATAAGGAACTGCTCACTAAGACGAGCCTTGACAAAGGCAATGTACTCAGAATCATCTCCCGTAATGATCATATCATCAACATACAGGAGAAGAAGAGTCTGACCACGAGACGAAGTGTGGACAAAGAGCGCAGGATCATGATCACTAGCTGAAAAACCAGCAGCAGTGACCACAGAGGAGAAGCGCTCAAACCAAGCACGAGGGGCTTGCTTAAGGCCATAGAGAGAGCGACGAAGGCGACAGACCATGCCCTCAGGAACAGAATACCCAGGTGGCGGATGCATGTAGACCTCCTCACGCAAGTCGCCATTAAGAAAGGCATTCTTGACATCAAGCTGAGAAACAGACCAGTGGCGAACAGACGCCACTGAAATAAGAGTCCGAACAGTGGTCATGTGGGCTACAGGAGCAAAAGTCTCGTCGTAGTCAACACCATGCTCCTGCTGGAAACCACGAGCAACAAGACGCGCCTTATAGCGCTCAAGAGAGCCATCAGAGCGAGTCTTAATCTTATAGACCCACTTACAAGTGATGGGATGAGAATGAGATGGACAAGGAACAAGATCCCAAGTACCAGTACGCTCAAGGGCAGCAATCTCCTCGGCCATGGCAAGCTGCCACTCAGGGTGAGTAACAGCATCCCGGTAGGAGACAGGCTCACGAGTAGCCGCGCCAGCAAAGGCAAAACGGGCAGGAGGCCGAATCAACTGGCGATCGCGGAGAGCGTAGCGAGGAGAAGATGGCCCATCAGGGGAAGATGGAGCATCAGAAGAAGAGGGAACATCAGAAGAAGATGGCTCAGCTGGAAGATCCTCAAAACGAGGTCGACGAGTGTAGAAGATAAGAGGAGGAGGTACTGTAGTAGGAGGAGCCTGGGGAGTCGTAGGAGACGACACAGGCGGCGACAACGGCGGAGAGGCCACAGGAGGAATATGTGGAGACTCAGTGGGACAGGTGGACGAGGGCAAAACAGATATAGGTGTATCTGGAAAGGTCAAGAAAGACAGAGACTCCACAGAGGAAGCCGAAGGAGAGGCAGGACGTGGGTAGAATGGACGAGACTCGTCGAAAGTCACATCCCGAGAAACCCGCATCCGACGACCAACAGGATCCCAACACCGATAGCCCTTGTGCTCGGCACTGTATCCCAGAAAGACACACTCAACAGACTGAGCGGTCAGTTTGGTGCGTTCTCGAGGGGCGAGGAGAACGTAGCAAACGCAGCCAAACAGATGAAGGGCAGAGTAGTCAGGAAGAAGACCACAGAGACGCTCAACAGGGATCGCACCCTTAAGAGCAGAAGAGGGCTGGATGTTAACGAGATAGGTGGCAGTGGAAACAGCCTCGGCCCAAAAGTGGGGTGGAATAGAGGCGGCGATCATCAGAGCACGAGCCGTCTCAAGGAGGTGCCGATGCTTGCGCTCAGCGACACCATTCTGAGCATGAGCACCAGGACAAGAAAACTGAGCGAGAGTGCCCTGCTCAGCAAGGAAGCTGCGCAGGTGATGAGAGAGGTACTCGCCAGCAGAATCAGCACGAAAGACACGAATAGGAGTGGAGAACTGTGTGTGTATCATAGTGGCAAATTGTTTATAGATGGACAAGGCCTCACTACGAGAAGACATGAAATATATCCAAGTGTGGCGAGAGAAATCATCTATAAAGATAATATAATAACGATGACCCCCTTTCGAAACGAAGGGAGCCGGACCCCAAACATCTGAATGAACAAGATCAAAAGGACGCTGAGACACAGTCTCACTATGAGGATAAGGAAGCTGAATCTGTTTACCTAACTTACAGCCCTGACAATCTAAAGACACGTCTCCTGAGACAGACCCCAGAAGACCACGACGAACTAAGGACGACAGACGAGATCCACACAGATGACCAAGACGGTGATGCCACTGCTGGAAAGAGCCAGTAGACGAAGTGGCAGAAGCGGAGAGACTGGCGGCGGTGGTGGCAGCGGAAGGAAGGTGAAGCCAGTCAAGCTCCCAAAGACGCTGTGAGTCACGGTGCCGAGGGCCAGAACCAACCAGAGCTCCCGTGTGGCAGTCCTGAACACAACAAGAGTCAGAGTCGAGAATAACCCGATAACCAAGGTCAGTAATCTGCCCAGCAGAAAGAAGCTGCAAGGTAAGGCGAGGAACATGAGCAACAGAAGGAACATGAAAAGATGAGTTGCTAAGAGATCCTCGACCAGAGACAGAAAGAGATGTACCATCAGCAGTAAGAACACTGACAGGAGAATCAAGAGGTGTAATAGAAGACAGAGTGGAAGGATCAGGAGTCATGTGAAAAGATGCTCCAGAATCAAGAATCCACGGGGAGGTACCGGACTGTGTAGTGGGTGGTCTCTCAGTGCCCGAAGAGTCAGTAGCAGAAACTGCAGAACCTGTCAAGGGAGAACCTGAAGCGGCAAGCAGGCGTCGGAGTCTGGCTATCTCCTGCTCGGTGAGAGAAACTGCTGAAGGAGTCGATGCAGACGTCGTCGTAGAAGCACTAGTGCCAGTAGAAGCTGTCAAGGGAGGACCTGAAGCGGCAAGCAGGCGTCGAAGTCTGGCTATCTCCTGCTCGGTGAGAGAAACTGCTAAAGGAGTCGATGCAGATGTCGTCGTAGAAGCACTAGTGCCAGTAGAAGAACGGCGTGCAAGATGCCGCTTCTTCTTATAGCACTGGGACTCAATGTGACCGACCTTGTCGCAGTAGGAACAGTGAGGACGGCCACCTCCAGACGGAGAACGGCCACCACCACCTGTGGTAGCCGCTGGAGGAGGCAGTGTAGCAGGCGGACGAGCGGCGAGCACAGAGGGGAGTGGCAGCAGACCAGCACCACTCAGACGATCAAAGATCACCGGGCAGCGGGGGAGGGAAACGGTGCCCATTGGTAGGCGGCGCTGGACGGCGCGGCGACCAAGGCAACGAAGTCTAACAGGCGGCGCTGGACGGCGCGGCGGTTAGAACGACGTTTTTTTTTTGCTTTTTTTTTGCTTTTCTTTTTCCGGTCGGTTTTACAAACTGACCGAGCCGAAGAAACCGACCGAGCCGAACCCTAGCAGGAGCAGAAGCGGGAGGCGGCCCTGCGGCGGCAGCGGAAGCGGGAGGCGGCCCTGCGGCGGCCCGGCGCGGGAGGCGGCGGGCGGAGCGGAGGCGGCGGAGGCCCGCCTCTCAGCGACGACCTCGGACGAGCGGCCCTGCGGCAGCGGCGGCCTCGGGCGAGGAAGGAGCAGCCGGCGGCGGCGGCGGCGTCGGTCGAGGGAGGAGCAGCCGGCGGCGGCGGCGGCCTCAGGCGAGGGAGGAGCAGCCGGCGGCGACCTCGAGCAGGCGGCCTCGGGCGGAGGCCCGCGACGGCAACCGGGCGGAGGACGGCCGACGCGAGAGCGGCCGGCGCGGGCGGCAGCGGCGCCGAGCCGAGGCCGGGCGACCGGGCGTCGACGGGAGGCGGAGTCGGGCGGGGCCGACGGTGGCAGGGCGCAGGAGCGGCCGGCGCGGGGAGGCGGCCGGTGCGGGAGCGGAGGGCGGCCGGCGCGGGAGCGGCCGGCGCGGAGGACGGCCGGCGGCGTGGAGAGGCCGGCGGCGGCGCAGGAGGCCGGCGGCGGCGCAGGAGGCCGGCGACGGCGCGGGGAGGCCGGCGGCGGCGCGGGGAGGCCGACGACGGCGCGCGGAACCCTAGGGAAGCCAAAACCCTAGTTTTGGCTCTGATACCATGTTATGAATAGCGCATGTATTCATATGAGGCCAATGGGCCGGTATATATACACAAAGTACAGGTGGTAAATATGCAAAGAACCCCTCATAACAATGGGGAATAACAACTATACATATATCTCTAACAGTGACAAGGCCCTGGACCGGATGGTTTCACCGGATGGCTTGCTGGGAAATCATTAAGAAGACCTAATGGAAGTAATTGACAGCTTCTCCGACTAAGAACAGCAAGTCTCCCATGTGGCTAAACACCGCAAGCATCGGGAGCAGAAGAGGTGTCTCACTACAGGCCGATTAGTCCGATTCATGGTGTGGCAAAAATAATCTCAAAAGAGTTGGCGCTCAGACTTACACCAGACATGAATTTGCTAGTACATCGGAGTGCTTTCATTAGGAGAAAAAAAAGAAGCATCCACGACAACTACATGTACGTACGCAACCTGGCCAGGCGTTTCCATGGTACAATGAAAAATTGATCATTTGTCACTTTGAAGAGTGGGTTTCGTAAAATTGCCATTTTCAAAATTGGCTTCGCAAAAATGCCATGCAGTACATTTACCTCTTGATTACTATGCCATTTAAGCCATTTAACTCATTTAATATTTTTTTCTAATTTTAAGAGCTGGAAAAGACCTTTCTACCCTTACTAAGTTTTACACTGCCCACCGCCGGCCGGTCTCCCCGTCGCCGGCCGGCCTCCCCACCGCCGGCCGGCATCCCTGCGCCGCCCTCCGCGCACGGCGGCCTCCCCGCCGGCCGGCCTCCCCGCGCCGCCCTCCGCGCACGGCGGCCTCCCCGCGCCTGCCTCCCCGCCGGCCGTAGGATCTTAGTAAGGGTAGAAATATCTTTTCCAACCCCTGAAATTAGAAAAAATATTAAATGAGTTAAATGGCTTAAATGGCATGGTAATCAAGAGGTAAATGTACTGCATGACATTTTTGCGAAGCCGATTTTGAAAGTGGCAATTTTGTGAAGCCCACTCTTCAAAGTGACAAATGATCAATTTTCGCGGTACGAAGACACCAACGCTGCCGCTAAAATTAGACAACGCAAAGGCTTTCGACTCAGGTTAGATGGGTCAACCTTCTGAACCTTGTATAGAAAAGAGGTTTCCAAAGCAGACGGAGGGACTGGATGCTCTCAACTCCATCTTCCCGAGTCCTCCTAAATGGAGTCCCGAGTGATCCTATCAGGTTTGAGATGTACCAGACGAATCTCGAGGATTTTCAGGAGGTGGTCTCGCAAGCTTGGCTCCAACCTATTAACAGCCCGGATCCCTTTGTTGTCCTCTATGTCAAGTTGGCATGGGTATCAAAATCACTCAGTTGTTGGGGGGAGAGAGAGAATTAGTTCTCTGTGAGTTCAGCTTCAGCTTGCGCATGAGATTATCCTAAGGTTCAACCAGGCACAGGATGTCCAACAGTTCTCCACCTTTGAGAGAAGGATCTCGACTACGGCAAGCGGTCGCATGCATCCATCTTCGAGGATCGGCCGGATGCGTTCGACAACATGGTCGAACTGGTTTGATCGACGCAACATGGTCGACACACGTGATTGAAAACAAGGTACTCGATGCCCCAAGTGGTCAAATCATAGGTCACACGTGATCGTATCGGTCTGGTCGGCAAACGTGATCGATATGGCGTGGCTGTAACAACCGCTCGATCCCCCAACGATTGAAAACATAGTTGTACTGGTAACATGATCGATAACGTGGTCAATACAACTAGATTTCCTGGTCGTGTTGGTACAAAAACTCATCAAACAATTTGGAAGGCGAGTGCTTCATCACGTTGCAAATTTTTCGTGTGGTTAGCGGTGAAAGATCGGTGTCTGATAGCAGATAACTTGCTAAAGTGAGGGTGGCCTTATCAGCCTTGCTACGCCCTCTGTTCTGTAGAACTGAAAACCTGCATTCATTTGTTTGCTCGCTGTAGCTGCTCTATGAGCGTCTGGACCCTTCTTCAAGAATGGCTAAATGTCCCCTTTGTTGTGCCATCCTCAAATGAAGATGACTTAGAACTATGGTGGTGCATAGCTCGGTCATGCTTCAACAAGAGGTTCCGACAGGCTTTTGGCTCTCTGGTTATCCTCGTCCTTTGGCTCATTTGGAAAGAATGGAACATGCATGTGTTCCAAGCGGAGAGTAAGTCGTTAGTAGACCTACTGTGGTGGCATCAAGGAGGAACTGTGGTCTTCGTGAGCTACAGGTTTCTTCAGGGAGGAGTCTGATATGCAATCCTGAAGAAGCCTGTCTAGCTGGTTAGTTTTTTTTAGATCAGTGTGTCCAAGTTGTTAGTAGTTTGGATACTGTGTCGGGGGTCTGGCTGTTCTCCTGTTTGGTTAAGTTGACAACCTTTCTGTTGACAATGTTGGTACTTGGGTTTACTTTGCTTTCTTGATCTTAATAAAATTTGGTTGGCATCCTTGGCTGGCCTGGCAACCCCCCCCCCCCCCCCCAAACCGAGCAATAGGAAATTCACCTTAAGCACATAATGGCAATGATCACCTCAATCCAACCATAGTTTTAAGCCTCCCCAGACCACACCCCTGCACCGAGATAACAAATCAGACCATCACCAAGCATCAACTAGAGCCTAAACTAATGGGGAAGCCATGAATCAAATGTTCAAAACTACCTCGAGTAAACGTCAGTACCTGTATCTAAATAGCCATATTCTATGTAGAAGCTCAAAACTAATATGCCTTCTTGTCTAAGAGGGACAAGCAAAATTCAATATCAAGATGTTGCTCTCTAAATGACTTGTACAAATAATGAACTAGCTAACACAAATTGTGACGCCCTGTGTCATTATTATCATAACATGACACCAGGCAATGGATTATAATTTAATAAGAACACCGTCTTATTGAACAATAAGCCATAAGAGAGTGTTGTAGAGGAATAATAGCTAGAGACATTACCATCTTATTGCAATACCATTGCCACGTAGGGCTAATGTGTTTAATACACTACTTCCTGATTTACAATAATCTTACGGAACTAATTCAGAAGTTCTAACGTAGGCTCTAATTATACAAGTATCGAATACAATTATTTAAATACCATAACTCCTGGAGACAAAGCACTAAAGGTAGCCCACTCATCCCAGCCTCCAAATAAGGCATCCATCTTACCACGGTCCTCGATGAGATCACCCTCATCCTACGTAGCATCCTCTAGGCCTGAATACCTTACGTCCAATCTGAAGTAATCTCCGACCAGACTGTGATCTAATAATGGAATTTAATAGCAAGGGTGAGTACACCGTACTCAACAAGCATTAATAGCAATAAAATGCAACTGTATGACTCATCTCTTTGTCATCAAATTCATTTCCTATCTCTTCTCTCTTTATAAAATAGGTTATCAAATAAAGTGAAGATTTGCAAGTTTTAGCATTTCAAACACTACTAGTCAACCCAGTGAAGAGACTGCCCTGGGCTCCGTAGCATTTTAAAATAGGTTATTAAATAAAGTCGGTCTCCATGGCCTCAAATCCAGGAGACATGTATGAATTCATGATTTAATTAGCACTGCGTAGGCTTGTGTCACTTTACCCATAGTTACTCTTAACTCTTTGCAACTGGATCATCCACATTTCCTTATATGCAGTGCCGAGTTCGGAGTATAGAACATTTTTTCTAGTTTTCTCATTATATCTCCACCCAGATATTCTTAATTTGTGGCATGGGCAGTCTCTTACCCTCACTCAACACCCACCGACCTAGAAGTAGTTTTTGGTTAGAGCGGTCTAACCCCTCACCCAACACTCCACTACGCTAATATATGCACCTAGGATTATCACTTTCGGGCTCAATACCGGTTCTAGCTCCACCTGCTTTGGATCTACCACATCTAGGCTCTATACCAATTCTGGTTTCCTTCTCCTAGTTATACACTTACCTATGTGGAGATGATAATAACATTGTAGGGTAGCAATTTCTGCTTATCAAAATAAGAATATGGTTGATACTAGAAATATGGCTCCGTACTCAAGTGAAAGTTGTTTAGTCCTTATATTATAACCATATGTAGAGTGCCCCAACTTGCTGCTCTCTTTTCCTGACCAGGGCATCCTCCACCTTCCTATTATACTTAACTTGCAGTCTAGCTGCTTTTTTCACCTGGAACTACCCTTTTCTCTTATCTCTTTTCTTGCTTAGAATCTCTTTTCTTTTCTCATCTTATCACCAATTCTTTGAAAAAGACATTTTAATGCAATAGGTGATAGTATGTATTATAAAAATAATTTTTCTTGATTAACATAACTAATTAGAGTGATAAAAGGTAAGCTTGCCTAGAATTTGATATCAGCTCCCAATTTTAGGTACGTTCGAGTGAAATCCTTCCCTTACTCGGATAGTCGCAGGCATTTAGTACTAGGCTATGACTTAATTTATGGAAACATAAGAAAATATGTCATACGGATGTGATCCTATGGCGACGCTTTGGTCAATTTAATTAGAGACTAGAGTTTAGATTGGAGAGCAAGTAGAAAGTATTCGTTAGGGAAAAGACTAGTATATCGATTAATCTGTTATATTATTTTTCTGTAATTTTGGATACTATATGAGAGTAATTTAGGAATATAATCTACTGGATAATTGTAGAGAAATTCGATAGCTTTCTGTACAATATTTATTTATATTGATCGGATAAATATATTTTAAGCTATGAATTTTGTAATCCTACTGTCTGGTAAATTTATCATTTTCTAGTAGCATATATTAATCTGTATATTAAAATTACTAGATTGAACAATTTGGATGATTTATCTACATAAAAGATGTAGATAATTAAGGATTCTAGAGAGCCCATGAACATGATTTTTCAACGATTAGGACAGAAATTATGAATCTTGAAAGACTGTTGTCCAGGACTAGTTGCTGGTGGATTTGGTGAATGGTGGATGTGAATAAGTACATATGGTCTTGATTTGCAATAATGATAAAATGTTTTAAGATGTATCTCTGAAAATATACTCCCTCTAGTTACAAATACCTACCTGTAACACCCCGCCCACTCTCTGGGCCAAGATGCTACCACCTCTGCATTCTCTCCCATTTCATCAACACCAGAAGAATTTAAAACCAACACTAGCTTTATTTATATTACTGCGTTCAGATACATCATAGCATTTCTAGTGATTACTTTAGCCTAGTAACAGCTAAAGTACATTGACAATAGTGATACAAGAGTGCTGATGGTACGTGCCAGTTATCCATGTGCTACTCCCGCCTGTGCTTGATGTCTTCAACGGTCACCTAAAAACATCAACAAAGCAAGGCTGAGTCCACCGACTCAGCAAGTACAAAGCAAAATAGCAAATAACAAGTCCATCGACCGAGTAGTCCCCCATTTACCCAACGTATCCTCCTCTTGGTGGATGCCTGATCCCTACGAAGCAATGCTTTCAGTTGACCACAGAAGTTGCATCACATATAATAATATTATAAAGTATATGTGTACATAATTAATACGCGTGGAACTAATATGTACATATAGATGAAGTAAACACAGTTGAGAGGGGTACCGATTCTTTTGTCCACAGGGTCGCATCTCCCGAGTCTTTTCAGGCCGTTTTGCCTAATTATCTCTGCAAAGAAATGGAACTCTTTTCTTCCAATACGAGCTTTGAAATACACGTGGAAGTAGCTATTTGGGTCATTGTTGCTTGTATAAACATGTTGCTGTCTACTTCCTCGGCATCTGTGATCATATGCCCATCATCCTTCTGCACGGAATGATTGAAGAAGTTAGTCAGCAGGTATATATATAGCCAATCGATTGAGTAGAGTTAGATTATTTGATGTATCATAGCATGTAACACAAGTTGACCTAATTTGCCAAAATGTTAATTTCACGGAGCTGTAACTAGATTAAAGAGCCTTCTTGTCGATGTATACAAGAGTACGCACCTGCCGCATGTTGTATTGCTCTACTGCCACAGTGGTTCAATGCATTGTCTGACACGGAGGATCATCCTTGAGACATACTCTTCCATATCAAGCGGTTTTGGCAACGGCTTCGTCTCAAAATGTCTTCGACTCAGCAAACGATGGGCGACAAACTCTTCTTTGACACTCTGTTTAATTCACACGGTCGAGTTAAATTGAGGAAAATTAGACTTGGAATTAACACACTATGGAGTAAGAAAATGTAGTAATTAAGGGGAAATTTGTAGGCCCAGTTGCATTTGTTTTTATAACTGAGCAATGCATCACCCTATTACCCTAACACTCCAGCTTCTAGTGCCCTAACATGCACTCAATCAGGCAGTTCCCCTCAATGCCATCCAAACTATAAACCGCGTTGGAACAGTTTGCCATGAGAGAGCCATTGGGATCCAAGTCAGCAATAATTGTGCCACATCGCCGGTTTTTGTCCAGTCAACTGGGGAACGACATGGGAGTGTTTTCAATAATTAATTATCGTGACAATCAGGATTTTCTTTTTTCAATTTTACCTAATTCAGTATCTGTTTCGTATTACTACATTACCTGTTAAATATTATATCATAAATAAAAAACTGCTGTTTTTAAAGCACTCGTATTTATCCTCCTGACAAAAAAATACGATTTGTCAATATACAAAAAAAAATTCAGAAACATACGTCTTTGGAGGCCTTGCAGCTGCACCTGAAAACAGAAAAATAGGAGACACAAAAGAAAAGGAGATTAGTCAAAATAGACAAAAAAAAAAGGGTACATTTTTTCGATTTTACGTAATTAAGGGTTAGATGTTCATTTTTGTGATAATTTCTAGCCTAGTTCTTTTTTTTCTTAGCAGTTTAATTTGTAAAATCAACTGTCATAGTCTTTTATTATACAATAACAGAATAGATTGCCATGGAAGACAAGCCATACATAAGTATAGGACCTATAGGCTCAATTTTTCAGAGAATAAAAAAGATGACCCGCCCTTCGTGGATCCTGCTGAGCCTGAGGCAGTGGAGCATCCCGGCAGTGCAGCAGAGGCGGGCGGCGCGGCGGATCCTCCCGCAGGTGCAGCTAGGGTTAGGGATTCTTCCATCGCTGTCTATCTAGCGATCTCGACTGGTGCGGTGCGGGGTCTCCTCTCAGATCGATCATGTCCGGTTCCGATTGTATTTATAGGCTTTCTTCTTGGGCAAGTGGGACTACGCACCCATGCCAGACCAGGCGACTCGATCTTGTCTGACGATGAAGAGCGATCACCACTGCTCCACACCGTCAATAACTAGTGTTACACTTGGTGGCCGCAAAATTAATGTGAATTATGGACGGTTGCGCAACAGTATGATAGCCCAAGCGGCCAAGCATCAAATCAATTTAGTGTTCAGGTACCAACTCCTGAACGTTTTGTGTGCAATCACGCTTGCTTGTCAAGTCTGTTTGATATCCTGTTTTTTTAAGGCCCCGAGGGGAAAATCAAATGCATCGAACCAGTTAAAAGCAGCTCTCTTGCCCCGCCGGCAGTATTGCGGCCAGCTTCCAGCCGGTTCCTGGTAGAGACCGGTATGTAATCAATAGTAAATCAAAGTGTTCCCAAAACACCGGGATACCCAACTCAATAGCATTGTGGTGACAAAATTTTCAACAAGCTACTGGGGCATTCGTGATTCAGCCCAAAAGCTTACAAACACAGGTGGAATCATAAGTAAACTACCCTGTGGACAAGATAATCTTGAATAGACATCAAAACCCAATAGCTTATTTTTTTGTTGTAGATGAAGTAGCCCTTACTGCGTGTCGCTGGGCTTTTTGTAGACCAAGACGACGTCCTCGGGCTTCATGTTTGCGTGGCGGCGCATGAATGGGACGAACTTGGCCTTGAACGCGCGGAAGGCGACCTTGTCCTCCTCCGTGTCGCACAAATCCTCGTCCGCCTTCTCCAATTCGTCAGCCCATTGCAGCGTTGCCTGTTTGTCCGCCTCCATCTCCTTCGCCCACTCAGCCGACCCTACCACTAGCGCCGTCGGCTTCATCACCCACGCCGGCGTGGGGCGTGGGATCCTCCTCCATCGCCCAGGCGTCCTCCTCGCCGTCGTGGCGCTTTGCGATGACCCGCCCTCCGTGGATCCTGCTGAGCCTGAGGCAGTGGAGCATCCCGGCAGTGCAGCAGAGGCGGGCGGCGCGGTGGATCCTCCCGCAGGTGCAGCTAGGGTTAGGGATTCTTCCATCGCTGTCTATCTAGCGATCTCGACTGGTGCGGTGCGGGGTCTCCTCTCAGATCCATCATGTCCGGTTCCGATTGTATTTATAGGCTTTCTTCTTGGGCCTTCGTTCTTGGGCCTGCGATCGAACCTCCAGTACCTTGTTTGAAAAGGAAATGCGGGAAAATTCCTATTTGGTTGGTGGTTAGTTAGAGCAACTCCAGCAGGGCCCCTACTTGAGCCCTCAAACCTCATATTTGAGGGCTTGAGGCAAAAATGCAACTCCAGCAGGGCCCCTACTAGAGCCCTCAAATTTGAGGAGCCCCTCAAATCCCCCTCCCACCCCTCATTCCCAGGGGCCCCCTACTCTGGCTCTCATCCTACCGTTGTTCAGTTTTTTTCCCCGCCGCCCGTGAAATTCCCCGCCTCTGCCCGTTTCCTCGCAGCCTCCGCCGCTTCAACTCCCAGATCCCCCGCCGCCTCTCCGTCTCCGCCTTCGCTCATCCCCCGCCGCCTCTCCGTCTCCGCCTCCGCTCGCCCGCCGCCTCGCCCCGCTCCTCGGCTCGCCCGCCGCCTCGCCCAGCTCCTCGGCTCGCCCGCCGCCTCTCCGTCTCCGCTGGCCCGCCGCCTCCGTTCGCTCGCCCGCCCGCCTCCTCCGCCTCCCTCCCTCGCCCGCCTCCTCCGCTTCCCCGCCCGCCCGCCCGCCTCGCCCAGCTCCTCGGCTCGCCCGCCGCCATGCCCGGCTCCTCCGCTCGTCCGCCGCCTCCACTCGGCCGCCAGATTCCTCCCCGCCCGCCTCTTTCCCCTCCCCACCTCTTTCGTCGTCGCCCAAGAGCCGCTCCCCCGAGAGCCGCCGACACCTCCGACGCCGCCTCCCCACCTCCGACGCCGCCTCGGATCCGGCCGCTGGGCCTCAGATCCGGCAGCTCCGCCACCGGATCTGGGGCGTAGAACCCCGAATCCAGCACGGGGATGACGACGTCGACGGTGGGGGCGGGGGACTCCTCGGCGAGCTCACGGCCGAAGGCGTTGCGGCGCTCGTGGGGCGGGGGACAGTTGCAGGGGACTCCTCGGCGAGCTCACAGGGATGAAGACGACGGAGACGCCTGGAGACGGCGGGGTGAGGGAGAGAATGGGGAGTGGGTCCCATGTGTCAGTTGCAGTGAAATGGATTTGAGGGCTTAAATTTGAGGGGTGCTGTTGGAGTAGATGCAAAAAAACAGGGCCCTCAAAAGTAGGGGGAGCCCTCAAATGAAAAGTAGGGGCCCTGTTTTGAGTAGTACTGCTGGAGTTGCTCTTACTGAGTAAAACAAACCAAGAGATTATGTCCTAACCATCTTGGCTTATCTAAAGAAATCGTTGCCACTGATCATAGTACTATCAATATATCATTCCGGAGGAGTAGGGACTAGGGCTGTAAAAAAAGCTCGAAGCTCGCGAGCTACTCGAGTTCGGCTCGCTCTAGGCTCGATTCGAGCTCGGTTCGAGCTTTAAACGAGCCGAACTCGAGCTTGATCTCGAGCTCACGAGCTTCACCGAGCCGAACTCGGATAGTTTGCGAGCCCCGATTCGAGCTTAAATAGTAATACATATTAATTCTTACCGAGCTTACTCGAGCCGAACTCGAGCTCGAGCTTGTCTTATTATTGAAAATTAGTGTGTATTTGAATTATTTTGACTGTTATCGAGCTTGTTAGAGCCGAGCTCGAACTTAAATTTTTTTATTATTAAAAATAGTGCATAATAAATCATTTTAATTGTTATCGAGCTTCAACGAGCCGAGCTCGAGCCCAGTTCCAAGCTCGGACCCCAACTCGAGCTCGGCTCGAGCTTGGCTCGAGCTTCTACCGAGCTCGAGCTTGGAAGGCCAAGCTCGCTCGAGTTCGGCTTGTGCGGCGGTGAGACCGGCGACGTCGCCTTGCCGATGCGAAGTACCCGAGGCGGCGGTGGCGACTGGCGAGGGGCTCTCACGGAGCGTCGGAGCAGTAGCGCCTGAGCAGCAAGTCCTAGCGGCGGGAGCCAGCGAGCCTTCTGGACCTGGGGGCGACGCAGTAGGGTTCGGCGATTGATTGGGTTGGGTTGTGGGCAGGTTAGTTGGGACGGAGATTGCAAGACCCGACAGGCTGAAAGTGAAGCCTGGGCCATTGATACCTTGCTGTGGCTTTACTGTCGCTACATACCATGGACCGTCTAAATTCCTCTAAACAAAATGATAGATTGTCTAAAAAGATTAAAGATTAAAGTATCGAGTATAATTACGATACAAGTTGCCAAGTTCAACAGATCCCAATACATAAAGTTCTCTTAAATCCTACAAATTTCCATACATACTCAATAAATAAGTTACCACAGTGCATTACTCGATTTCGTAAAAAAAAGTCATTTTAGAATAAGTGCAGTTAAGCATTACACTTTAGCTATTAATATCTTTTCAAAATTTTGGAGTAGGTGATACTCTTCTCGTATAACACTTACCTATGTATAAAAGTTTAGTGAAGATGACATGTGATCAATTCAATTTTATGAATATAAATTACGCAAGGTAAAGCACAACAGAGCAAACCAATACAATGTGACACGGTCACTTTTTACCGTGTTGTTCATAGGGTTGCCAGTCTCCCCTAGTCCATGTTGAGGTAAACCAAACGAATTGGACCGATTTCACAAATTAAGACAAGCACTTTAAATCTATTAGTGGTAACTCTTTCCACCTCCGGGTAGGTGAGCTCCGACTTTCATACCACGCTAGGCCTTCTCACAAGCTTCTTGAGAAGATCACCGGACCACGATGCCTCCACGCCGTCTAAATGTCGGCAAACACTAAGAGTAATAAGCCAAACTGCTTGCTTGATTCTCACCAAGTGCAACACATGCACATATGGATACACAATCCACCTCTATATGCAACTAGAGTTCTCCCTCTAAGCTCGCAAAGTGCAACACATGCACAAATAGAGCAGGGAGGGTCACACTAGCTCACGGGAATGAAATATGGTGTAAAAAGTTCTCTCCCAACTGGCCATGATGGATATTATAGCCCACACACCAACACATGAGGTCACAACGAACATATGGGAAGTGATGGCAACACAACGGGCTTGGTGCGAGCGCTAAGGAAGGCAGGGATCTAGACATTGGGAAAGAACCAGGGGTCTTTGTCGTGGGCATGTACAACGCGTCGTCTCGGCCCGTCTCCGTCTTCGCTTTTTTGCAAAAATCACCTCGGTTTGGCTTGGAGACGGTCGCCCCGTCGCCTCGCGAGGCGACGGCGACGGCCCGTGCTCTGAGGCCCAAGCGCCGCGAGGAGCAGCGTTGTACGGCTTTGCCTATTTTGTGCATGCTGTTTCTTGATTGACTCCAAACAGAGATCATGGATGCATGTATGTTTGTACTAGCTGAACCAAAGAATTGGATCCTTTTTTTCCTGCAAGTGAAGTGGAACTAAATTGATAGCTGCAAAAATTTTGTAATTATATTTATCTTATTTATTCTTGATCTGTTTTGTATTCAGAAGCAACAAAATGGTATACAAGGATCTTATTCTTACTTAATCATGGCTGCATGTATGCATTAAACACTTTGCAGACAGTTAAACAGACAGTCCATTGCACAAGTTGTCTGTTCAGTCGTCTGTATGTGAGGTGGAATGAACTTGCAAACGGCAGCCTGTCTGTGGGTTGTACATGCCCTAAAGACCTAGCGCGGGGACCTAGGGTCATTAGAGATGGGTCGGCGACGATGAAACACGATGGTGTGAAACAAGGCAGCGGCGGTGATGGCAAAAAAAAAGGGACTGAATGTTAGATAGGCTTTTGGATCTCCTAGGGTTTAGATCTAGCGGGGTTTCTATTCGGGTTCGTGAGAGAAACAGAGAGGGAGAGAGTTAGGGGGTACCAACCGTCCGATGTAGAGGAGGAGGGGTTGGCCATCGCGGTTCGTCGGTGAAGTCTGCGCACGGGCAGCGACGGTCGGGGAAGAAGGATCGGCGGCGTCTCCCTGGCGGCGGCGAACGGTGGCAGAGATGGCGGTGGTGGAACTTCCCGTCGCTGGAGCGCCCCCTTCTCAGATCGGATTAGGGTTTATCGGTGGGGTTTGTGGCGGCACGGTGAACCTTGGTGTGCGTGCCGCCCCGGCCCCCACCTCTATTTATGTGGCGCTGGCGACAGGGGCCCACCAGCCTATTGGGCTGGGCGCCCCCGATCAGGGCGCGAACAAGGGGGGGGGGATTTGGCCGTTGGGTCAAATGCCCTGAGATCATTCTAACATTCTCCCCCTTGATCTCAATCTATGTTTTATCTTTAATTACTTTTACCTTTACACATTCCATCACAGATTAGTGCATAGAACATGTCTCATCGTCACGGTCAATCGCCGATAGTTTCAACAGCTACAATACACCTCTCTGTTCTGAAATAATTACTTTAATCTTTTGGGCCATCTTTTAGTCCAGGAATCATAGGCTTTCCCTTAAACACATGCCGGCTACATGTTCTCTGAACACGTTGGGTGGTAAGCCTTTAGTAAGCGGTTCCGCTAACATCTTTGCGGTACCTATATGCTCAAGACTTATAATTTGATCCTGAACTTTATCTTTCACAACATAATACTTTATGTCAATGTGTTTGGCAGCACCACTTGACTTATTGTTGTGGGCATACGTTACTGCGGGTTCATTATCGTAGTACAACTTAAGTGGTCTATTGATGTCGTCAACCACTTTTAAACCGGGTATGAACTTCTTTAGCCAGTTCACCTGCCCCGTAGCCTCATAACATGCTACAAACTCGGCATACATTGTGGACGATGTAGTGACGGTTTGCTTTGAGCTTTTCCACGATATAGCTCCTCCAGCGAGAGTGAACACATATCCGGATGTCGATTTTCTATCATCTCCCGCAAAATCAGAATTTGTATACCCCACTATATGGAGTGAATCTGATCTTCTGTATGTCATCATGAGGCCTTTTGTTCCTTGCAAATAACGCAAGACTTTCTTTACCAATTTCCAATGTTCTATTCCAGGATTGCTCTGGAATCTGCCAAGTAACCCGGTAACAAACGCTAAGTCAGGGCGCGTACACACTTGAGCATACTGTAAGCTTCCGACAGCTGAAGCATATGGAACCGCTTTCATTTGATCGATCTCATACTGGTTCCTTGGGCATTGAAAATCCCCATATCTGTCGCCCTTGACTATAGGTGCAGGTGAAGGACTACATTTATGCATACCAAATTTCTTTAAGATTTTCTCTATGTATGTCTTTTGCGATAGTCCCAATGTCCCTTTGTTTCTATCCCGGTGAATTTCGATCCCTAGAACGAACGAAGCTTCACCAAGATCTTTCATATCAAAGTTTGAGGACAAAAACTTCTTTGTCTCCAGTAGCAGACTAACATCACTACTAGCTAGTAGGATATCATCCACATACAGGATTAGAAAGATAAACTTCCCATCTTTAAACTTTGCATAAACACAGTTGTCCTCTACATTTTCTTTAAACCCAAATTTTCTTATTGTACTGTCAAACTTCAAGTACCACTGTCTTGAAGCTTGTTTTAACCCACAAATCGATTTCTTTAGGTGGCATCCCATTCTTTCATTTCCTTCCACGACAAAACCTTTCGGTTGTGCCATGTAAACATTTTCCTCCAAATCTCCATTAAGAAATGCCGTCTTTACATCCATCTGATGTAACTCTAAATCATAATGTGCTACTAATGCCATTATGATTCTGAAGGAATCTTTACATGAGACTGGAGAAAAGGTCTCATTGTAATCAATCCCTTCTCTTTACGTAAAGCCTTTTGCCACAAGTCGCGCTTTGTATCTTTCTACATTCCCTTGGGAGTCAAGCTTTGTCTTGTAGACCCATTTACAGCCTACTGTTTTGGTTCCTTTAGGAATAATTTCCAAGTCCCAGACTTTATTAGCCTTCATGGACCTCATTTCCTCTTCCATGGCCTCAAGCCATTTTGAAAAATTTTCGCTTCTCATGGCTTCTTCAAATGAGGTGGGATCATGCTCCATTTGAAATTCCTCTGTATGATAAATCTGATAATCATCAGAAATAGCTGATCTTCTTACTCTTTGAGATCTCCTCGGGGCCTCCTCATTTGGTACATCTTCTGTTTGAGGCTGTTGTTGCTCCCCCTCATCTGTGGCAATGGGTTCTATAGGATCCTGAAGAACAGGTTCTTCATTCTCATTCATTGTTGCCACATGAGGAACAATAACAGGTGCTGGCACCACAGTGTCTTGCACCGTCGGTGCAGCGACAGCAGGTAGTGTGAAGAATGACTCTTGAATCATCGGAGTGGGCGCATACGCCCATTTCTCTTCAAGGTCAATCTCTCGAGCTACCATACTTCCTCTCATCATTTCATCCTCTAAGAAGACAGCGTGTCTCGTTTCTACAAACTTTGTATATCTATCTGGACAGTAGAAACGAAAACCTTTTGACTTTTCAGGGTAGCCAATGAAATGACAACTTACTGTTTTAGGATCAAGCTTCCCAAGGTTTGGGTTAAATACTTTAGCCTCAGCAGGACTCCTCTACGCACGTAAGTGGTTTAGTGAGGGAACTCTTCCTGTCCGCAACTCGTACGGTGTTTTGGGCACCGACTTACTAGGCACTCTGTTGAGAATATGAATGGCGGTTTTCAACGCCTCCATCCATAAACTCAATGGGAGTGTGGAATAGCTCATCATGCTTCGCACCATATCCATCAGGGTACGGTTGCGTCTTTCAGCTACTCCATTTTGCTGAGGTGTGTAGAATACTGGGCCACTATGCCATTTTCCTGTAAAAACCTTGCAAAAGGTCCAGGAACTTGTCCATATGGAGTATGTCGACCGTAGTACTCTCCCCACGATCAGATCGAACTATCTTAATCTTTAAATCATGTTGGTTTTCAACTTCAGCCTTAAATATCTTGAATTTATCCAAGCCTTCATTTCTTTCTTTGATTGGATAAATATATCCAAAACGAGAGTAATCATCCGTGAATGTTATGAACGAGTCATAACCATCCACGCTTTTCACAGGAAAAGGACCACAAATGTCTGTGTGAATAATTTGTAGAACTCCTGTGCTTCTTTTGGCGTCTTTCTTAATTTTCTTTACATATTTTCCTTTAATGCATTCTCTGCATTGTTCTAAGTCAGAGAACTCTAATAGAGGAAAAAATTCATTCTTAACTAGTCTTTCTATTCTCCCCCTCGAAATATGGCCTAAACGACAGTGCCATAATTTCGACGATGCATTATGAGTTCTCTTTCGTTTTCTGTTCACATTCACAGGCGAGGATATACGCTCATTCACATCACATACGAAATTCACATTTTCACGAAGTGACAATAAATAAAGCTCGTCTTGTTTGATGGCAAGACCAATACATTTATCATTAAACATTATTTGACATTTGCCATTTCCAAAATGACAATCATAACCATCATTGTCCAAATTTGAAACACTAATCAAATTCCTCTGTAAAGAGGGTACATAAAGAACATCTCTAAGTAAAAGAGTGAAGCCATCAGCTAGCTCTAATGAAAGATCGCTAACGGCTTCAACTTCAGCTTGGACTCCATTTGCGACTTTAACGCATCTTTCTTTTCTTTGCGTAGTCCTCGTCGAACGGAATCTCTGCAAATTATTGGCAACATGAATAGTTGCCCCTGAATCAATCCACCAAGTAGATTTTGAATATTGCACATACAGGGATTCATTTATATAGGTAATAATGTTCTCACCTTTCTTTGCCATTATCATCTTTAAGTAATCAGGACAGTTCTTCTTGTAGTGTCCTGTCTTCTTGCAGTGAAGACACTGATCTTTGTCTACAGCAAACTTATTCTGTTGAGGCTGATGGACAGAGGCTTTTCCCTTGTTCTTTGAGAAGGAGTTACTGTTGAAGTTCTTTTTCTTGTTATCCTTCACATAGTTGATAGAACCACCATGTGAGGATTTAATTCTTTCCTCCTCTTGCACACACATAGCTATGCACTTTTCCAAGTCCCATTTCTCGGGCTGCATATTGTAGTTGACAACAAAAGTGTCAAACTCTTTCGGCAAGGAAGCAAAAACCAAATGAATAAGGAACTCATCCTTGAGAGCCAAATCCATTGGTTTAAGCTTGGATGCCAAGTTGCTCATCCTTAGTATGTGCTCTCTTATGCCACTGCCATTACCAGAGTATCTTTCTGTCACAAGCTGCTTAATCAGCTGTGTAGCATAAGTCTTTGAAGAGCCAGTGAACTGACTCTTTATTTTATCAAGGTACTCTGTGACAGTGTCACACTCTGCGATTGAGCCCACAATTGCAGGCTCAATTGTGTTCTTTATCACAGCCATACATTTCTTGTTGGCTGTGGTCCATTTCTTATGCTCAAGGTCATAAGACATCTGTAAGGGAGCATGATCCCTCTGTCTTTTCTGCCAAGCCGTATCATCCTCATTTTGATCCCTCACCGGTGCCATAGGCTCAGTGGGACGTGCTGTAGTGAGGACCCAGTCCACCTCAGCCAAGATAAACGCTAAGTCTATCTTTTTCTTCCACTCTCCATAATTATCTCCTTTGAGAGTGGGGATCTCTCTGATACAACTCATCAAGTTGTATCCGCCTGAAAAATAGTTCAAATAAAGTGAGAACGTAACAACAAAATTATATGCCTTATTTCCAACGTTGGTAAAAAATACGACATACAATTAAATCAATTTTATCTATACATTAAATCTACATCACCGTTGGGCAGAAATAGAAATAATGCATAAAATCATCAATTAAAAAATTATAATACTGTTATTATCAACGTTGGTCAGAAAATAACAATATCATAAATCTCTGGAAATTATATCTATTTTCCAAAAATTAAATTCTCCCGTTGGTTCGAATTTAATAATGAAAATTAATCAACATTAACTTTTGCAGCGGAAACAAGAAATTGTTCAAAATTAATTCATTATTCAGAAGCATTATACTGTACACATTTAATCTCTGAAAAAATTAACACGTTGGTGCAAAAATTTACAGAGATTTGAATCAAATTTCATTGAAATTCATCAAAAAATACTTCTGAAAATCATTAAATCTCTTTTTCGGATTTACTGTTCAAAATGCCAATTCGGCCCGTTCAGCCCGGCCACGGCCCACGGCGGCCTGCTCCGGCCACCGCGCGCGCGCGGCTTATCTTTCTCAGCCGGCCCAACCAGCCCAGCCGAGCGCGCGGCCCAGCCGAACGCGCGCGTCGCGCCTCTCCCCCGCGCCCATGCGGTCTCAGCCGTTGGATTCGCATCCAACGGCTGCAAACCCGCGCAGCCACGGCCTTTGGCGCCTCCGCGCGATCCATCAGCCGTCGGATTCGCATCCGACGGCTCTCGTTCCTCGCGGCCGAGCGCGCTCGCGCGCAACCTGGGCCGCGAAACCTCTCGCCCGCCTGGGCCGACTCCGCCTCCGCGCGAATCTCAGCCGCCCGATCGCATCCGACGGCTGAGCGGTGTTTTCGCCCGATCAAAAACCCGCGCGCGGCGGATTCCCCGTAACCCTAATTCATTTCTGCCTCCCCTCTCTCACCCTCGCACCCGAGAGCGAACGAAGCGGCGGCGGCGACGACTTCGTGCACGCCGCCGGAGAAGGAGAAGCCGGCGCCACCGCGGACCCTCTCGCCGGCGTGCGCGCTCCCCTGAGAGGGAGCGCGCCGCCGTCGAGCGGCTCCGTGTCGGCGCCCTTCCGAGCGCGCGCGCTCGGATCTGTCCCGCGCGTCGACGGTGGCCCGCACGTGGAGCGCCGGCGAGCCTAAGGCTCGGCCGATCTCCCGCACGCCAGCGACGACGACGGCCAGGTAAGTACTTTTCAGATCTAGGGTTTCCCCTTCTCTGTTCTGTTCTTGTTTTCTAGGGTTAGGGTTTCGTTCTCTTTTTCTTTTCCGTCTAGATCTACGCCTAGGGTGGCTCTGATACCATTGTTAGATAGGCTTTTGGATCTCCTAGGGTTTAGATCTAGCGGGGTTTCTATTCGGGTTCGTGAGAAAAACAGAGAGAGAGAGAGTTAGGGGTACCAACCGTCCGATGTAGAGGAGGTGGGGTTGGCCATCACGGTTTGTCGGTGAAGTCTGCGCACGGGCAGCGACGGTCGGGGAAGAAGGATCGGCGGGGTCTCCCTGGCGGCGGCGAACGGTGGCAAAGATGGTTGTGGTGGAACTTCCCGTCGCTGGAGCGCCCCCTTCTCAGATCGGATTAGGGTTTGTCGGTGGGGTTTGTGGCGGCACGGTGAACCTTGGTGTGCGTGCCGCCCCGGCCCCCACATCTATTTATGTGGCGCTGGCGACAGGGGCCCACCAGCCTATTGGGCTGGGCGCCCCCGATCAGGGCGCGGACAAGGGGGGGGGGATTTGGCCGTTGGGCCAAATGCCCTGAGATCATTCTAACAATGAACACTAAAGCGAGCAGCGCATAAGGTCTAGGAACACGCCACTGATCTCGATGGTATGTTCGATGATGGTGGAGGAGATCGATGGTGGCCAAGTGGCGGAGGTTAGCTACCCCGGTGATGGTGCTCATGGTGGCAGCCAAGTGCGGAGAACAATAGCTGCAAAGGAGTATAAGAGGAGACTTAGGAGGAGAAGGCGAAGAGGAAAATGTCAATGGAGAGACTAAGAGCTCACCGGAGAGGTAGAGAGGGCACGCAGTAGCGTGAATAGGGGCAGCAACGACAAGCTTCACAGTGGCATGTCACCACGGAGAGAATAGGCTGCAACGGAGCACGAAAATAGGCTTATGGTGGCACAAGGATGATGAAAATGGCCTTGGTGAGGTCGGTGACTCAACGAAGGGATGAGACTGGTAATGGTGACAGCGGTGGCAACGAGGTTCATTGTGATGGCCGAGCACAGAAGACAAGAGCT
This sequence comes from Dendrocalamus latiflorus, assembly GCA_017311315.1. NCBI lineage: Eukaryota > Viridiplantae > Streptophyta > Magnoliopsida > Poales > Poaceae > Dendrocalamus > Dendrocalamus latiflorus. The sequence continues at coordinate 45,708,078 of CM029639.1, read as the reverse complement.
GTAAGGGAGCATGGAGATGGATTCAGAACAGTGAGGCGATGGTGAAAGTGACCATGGCGTGGTCGAAGCCTCACCGGTGAAAAATCTACACATCGGTGATGGTGATGGCCGAATATAAGATCGAGGAGGCCAACTAGAAGGGGGTGAATAGGCGGTTTAAAAATTTTCTTCTAATTTAAGCTAACAATTTAGACTTACTCTATTGTCTAAATCAAGTAAGCTATGTAGAAACTAAATTCAAGTTGATTTTGCTCAAATAGCGACTAGAACAAATGAACTACCCTAAGAGCAATAATAATTCTAGCCTAAGTCAAGGTTTGCTACTCTAGGAATACAAGCAATCAAATTGATTGTAAGTAAATAAATTGCTTGAAAGTAAATGAAGTACAAGAGAGCAAACCACAAATGACACGATCACTTTTTACCGTGGTGTTTGGAGACTTGCCAGTCTCCCGTAGTACACGTTGAGGTAAGACCAAACAAATCGGACGAGCTCCACAAATTAAGCCGAAACACCTCGATCACTAGCGGTAGCTCTTCCCCTCTCCGGGTAGGTGAGCTCCAATCTTCATAATCTTGTCGGGCCTTCTCATAACCTTCTTGAGAAGATCACCGAACACTTCCGCCAAGCTGTTTAGGTGTCGGCAAACACCAAGAGTAATGAATTACAGCGTGCTTGACCACACTCAAGTGCCGAGGATTAATCTATGGATGAATACACTTGAATTCACTCAACTACCTCAATTGAATGCACAAGAGATGGAATGAGGTGTGTGAGGTTGCTCTATACTCAAGGATGCTCAATAATGGTTCAACAACATGTCCTTGTGCTGGTGGGGTCAAATTTATACCCCCACCAAACAAAAATAGGTGATGCAATACTTAATCCTGAAAATTCAGGGAAATCGGAAGTTCCACAGTGCAAAGGCCGGAACTTCCGTTTTTCTGCATAAGCTACAGAACGGCTACGTCATAGAGTTAGAAGTAACCGTTGACATTAAATGCGGTACTTCCGTCATTGAAAATACGGTACTTCCGGATTTTCGAAAGTTCCGATAGAGGCCTGGAACTTCCGATGTCCACGATGTTAAGTTTTGAAAAGGTTGCTCTCTGGAAAAAACGTTCCGCTCACATTTGCCGAAACATCCGATTTTCGGAACTTCCGACCTAGCGGAAGTTCCGCCGTTGAACTGGCGGTACTTCCGATTTCTGAGAGACTGTTTACTCGCGGTCGCTCTCTGCAAAAAAACATTCCGCTCTGGAGACCGGTACTTCCGGCCAATCGGAAGTTCCGCTTTTTAAACGTCGGTACTTCCGATATTTCTGACAATGCACAGTTTTATAATTCAATTTTATTTTAAAGTGCATGCATGATGCTAAATTGATCCATAAGGTACAGAAATATGTAATCAAGCACTTAACCATGATTCCTCTTAATAGTACGGTATCTAACCTATAATCCGGTCTTCCAACCTTTCTCCTAAGATCGGTAAAAGAAAAGAACCCTAAACTATTTACCTTGTTGTCTTGGAGTTATTTGAATCTCATGAAATCTTTTGTGTACCTCTTACTTTGCCGTTGGGACTAATCCTTCCAAACACTTAACATACATATTAGTCTCATGTTCACATAATGTCATTAATTACCAAAACCAACCTTTTTAGGGTCCTAGATGCTTTCACCGAAGAAAAAGAAGAATGTGCGGATCCCATGCTACACTGCAAGACATAAAATTGGTTTTGGTGTTTCAAAGAGGGGCAAAATAGATGCACTTTGACGCGGACATCAAGGCAGAGGCTTACCAGAATGGGCACGGGCCACGGTGGAGCGTGGCGATGGGTGCGCACCTAAGCCGAAAATGACAGCTGCATTCTGGGCAGATCGGTGAAGGAGACAAGTTGCAACCGTGCAAAATGGAAGCGACGAGGGTGGCCTGATTTCGAGTCCGTATGAGAAAGTTATGGCCGTTTGAAGAAGGGCCTCTGAGTTAGAGGACAAAACGGGAAGAAAGTGGGGAAAATTGGCAGAGGCGGCTAGGGTTTGATGGAAACGGTGGGAGAAAACACACGAACTGGACTCAAACACAAATTAACCAGCAACAAGACTTCGACCTAGGACACAAATTCAACACGACGGACTCTGAGACTGAATTATGCAAAGCCTATGGCGCGGAAGGTTCTAGGACAGGAAAGAAAAATTTGAGTATGGCAGTGGACTATGGGACGAAGGCGAAACACTCGAACTAGGGGATAGATGCGAACCTGACGGTAAACCCGAAGCTCTGATACCACATGATGGGGACGGGGTTCCCGATCTTCCGTCAGGTGATGATAACTCTCGTTTTGGTGGAACGCAAAACACCGATCCGGCTTCAGATCCAAAAGACCCGAAGCCTGCAACCTTAGCACCACGACTCCTCTGGTTATCAACCGTGTCACTAATCCGGTTGACCTCGCCAAGAAGGCTAATCCCTGCCTGCGAAACGAAGAACACAAGCAAGAACTCGAAAGAACGCAGCTCAAAGAAGTGACAATCTGCAGATGTATGATTAAGATCACGAAAGTGGGGTTCACGACCGAAAACGGCGGCTGTTCAATGACAGATTGATCTAAAGCAAAACCCAACCCTAACATGTGTGGTGACGACTTAATATAAGGTCTAAGGGTCTTCACACCCCCTGGACGCGCCCCCTAACGGGCTCTAAGACGATACACGGCCCAACGGACCAAAAGACGGTGACGCAACACCCTGGCAGATTCTAGACGCTGACTTGTTTCGACGATTCCCGTTGACTCCGGTGGAATTTGGACCTCAAACCAAAGCCATTGGTTAGCCTATGAAATTATATTTCCATGCATATGTGGGTCGTTGAAAACAGAGTCCGTATGCGTCCTGGGCGTCCGTTTTACTGCATGCTGGTCCTGAAGGCCGAGGCAGACTCGAACTCGAGTTGGACTGGGCCTCCGGCTTGACTTGGATGTCCTTGCTGGTCTTCTCCGCCTCCACACCTCTCTCCATGTACTTCATGACCCTCTCCAATGTTCCTAAGCAAGATAACATCATTAGGTAGCAATCTATTCTCAAAACTATGAAAAGGATCGCTTAAGAACGAGCTCACCTCTAGATTTAATTGTCGCATGCGAGCTCGGGTCGTTGGACCTTGCATAATGGTTGGAGGATCAGCGGTTGCATCCGAAGGAGTGATGTCCTCATCAGTCTGAAACCATGTCCCTCCCGCTCTTAGTCCTTGGTAATCCCAAAACAAAGTCCATAGATATATCAGCCCAAGGAATAGAAGGAACGGGAAGAGGCATATACAAACCATGTGGGTTCAACCGCGACTTAGCTTTTTGACATGTGGCGCACCGAGCCACGAATCGCTCTACATCTCGTCTCATCCTTGGCCAAAAGAAATGTGTGGCCAGCACCTCCTCCGTCTTCTTGGCACCAAAATGTCCCATCAATCCTCCTCCATGTGCCTTCTGCAACAACAAAAGACGAACGGAACCAACTGGAATGCATAGGCGGTTAGCTCTAAACAAAAACCCATCATGTATCGCATATTTGTTCCATGTACGTCCCTTTTTACAATTTTCCATCACATCTTTAAATTCATCATCATTAACATATTGTTCTTTAATTGTTTCAAGCCCAAATATACGACAATCAAGTTGGGACAGCATAGTATATCGTCTAGACAAAGCATCAGCAATAATATTATCCTTCCCTTTCTTGTGTTTGATGACATAAGGAAAAGATTCAATAAATTCAACCCACTTAGCATGTCTACGATTCAGTTTGTTTAGACTTCGAATATGTTTTAGTGATTCATGATCAGAGTGAATAACAAATTCTTTAGGCCATAAATAATGTTGCCACGTCTCTAATGAACGAACAAGAGCATACAATTCTTTGTCATACGTGGAATAATTAAAAACATGTCCATTCAATTTCTCACTAAAGTAAGCAATGGGTTTACCTTCTTGCATTAAAACGCCACCAATGCCAACTCCACTAGCATCACATTCAAGCTCAAAAGTCTTACAAAAATCAGGAAGTTGCAGCAATGGCGCGTTAGTAAGCTTGTCCTTCAAAAGAGCAAAGGATGCCTCTTGTTCTTCTCTCCAATGAAACACAGCGCTCTTCTTTGTCAACTCATTCAATGGGGCTGCAATGGTGCTGAAATCCTTCACAAAGCGGCGGTAAAATCCTGCAAGTCCATGAAAGCTCCGCACTTGTGTCACGGTTGTGGGCGTTGGCCAGCTCTGTATAGCGTGCACCTTGGCTTCATCAACCTCAATTCCCTGCGAGGTCACAACATAGGCAAGAAACGATACTCGTTCGGTGCAAAAAAGTGCACTTCTCGAGGTTACCAAATAAACGTGCAACACGCAAAGCATCAAAAATAGCACGTAGATGATTAAGATGTTCAGTTAAAGACTTGTTGTATATCAAGATATCATCAAAATAAACCACCACAAATTTTCCAATGAAAGGACGTAAAACCTCGTTCATTAAACGCATGAAAGTGCTAGGTGCATTAGTTAAACCAAAAGGCATTACTAACCACTCATATAAGCCGAACTTGGTTTTAAAAGTAGTTTTCCATTCATCTCCTAATTTCATTCTTATTTGGTGGTATCCGCTTCTCAAGTCTACTTTAGAAAAAATTATAGAACCACTTAACTCATCAAGCATGTCATCTAGCCTGGGAATATGATGACGGTACCTTATTGTGATGTTGTTAATGGCTCTACAATCTACACACATGCGCCAACTGCCATCTTTTTTTGGAACCAAAATAACTGGAACAGCACAAGGACTAAGACTCTCACGTACATACCTGCGGTCCAAAAGGTCTTGGACTTGGCGCTGAATCTCCTTAGTCTCCTCGGGGTTGGTTCTATAGGCAGCTCGATTTGGCAAGCTCGCTCCAGGAATCAAGTCAATCTGGTGCTCAATCCCTCGAATGGGTGGAAGTCCTGGAGGTATCTCGGTGGGAAACACGTCACTATATTCCTGCAAAAAGTTAGTGACAGAAGGTGGCAAAGTGCTAGCTATATCATCAGTGGAAAATAAAGCATTTTTGCATATCAAAGCATAGCACACATCATTAATCTCTGCAAGATCAGATTTAGTAGTAAGCATAACAGGATTTTTCAATTTAATTCCTTGCTGTTTTTCAGTTTTAGCATCAACTTGTTTAGTTTCACTAGCAACTCTCTCTCTCTCTCTATCAGCTTGTACAATTTGTGCAGGGGTCATAGGTAGCAAAGTAATTTTTGTCCCTTGTGCATAAGTGTATATTTATTACTTCTACCATGGTGTGTAGCATCAGTATCAAATTCCCATGGACGACCCAATAAAATAGAACAAGCTTGCATCGGTACCACATCACAATCTACAAAATCAGAATATGTACCAAGGGAAAAATGCACCCGGGCTGTTTGTGTTACCTTTGCCTTACCCGAGTCGTTGAGCCACTGAATATGGTACGGATGTGGATGTGGTCGCGTGGTCAATTCAAGCTTCTTAACCAAATCAGAACTCACCAAGTTGTTGCAGCTTCCTCCGTCAATGATGACTCGTGCACGCCGATTTTTAATGACGAAGAAAATCTGAAACAAGTTATGGCGTTGCAGCTTCTCTGCTATCTCCATCTGTGTACTGAGAACTCGCTGTACAATGATGGCTCGATAGTTTCCTGCGTCGTCTATGCCCAAAGAAAGACCATCTTCATCATGATCATCGTCCGAGGCAGCTTCATCAACAATGTCTTCCTCTACATCAGAAGTGCTAATGTAGCCTCTATTTTCTGTAGCAATGTATGCCCGCTTGCTAGGACAATCCTTCTGCACGTGACCAAGTCCATGGCAGCGGTGGCACTGAATGGAAGAAGAACGCCCGGTGGAAGCCACCGATGATGCACTCTTGGCCGGTTCCTGCAAACGAGTCTTACCAGATTCCATGGTGCGTGCGGCCGAAGGTGAAGGAGCTGAAGAACGTGCTCGCTGGTGGAGCTGGAGGACGAGCACTTGACGAAGGGAAAGGCTTCGTTGGCGGTGTCGTCGTCTTGGGCGTGAAGGAGCTGCTGAAGTTGCTCCTGCTCCTTGGCGACTGTCGTCCCTGCAATTCTTTTTCTGCAAGCATAGCAAGCTGGAACAAACGGTTGGTAGTAGTAAATTCTTTATAATCTACAATATCCTGAATTTCACGCCTCAATCCACCATAGAAACGACACACTTTATCCTCTGGATCCTCTACTACCCCACAACGAATCATGCCCTTTTGAAGCTCTGCATAATATTCTTGGACAGACATATTATCTTGCTCTAAGCGCTGCAATTTCTTACGCAAATCAAGTTTATAAGAAGGAGGAATAAAACGACCACGCATTGCTTCTTTTAGTCTATCCCATGACTCAGGTTGTAGATGCAAATTAGCTAATTCTTGCCACCAGATTATAGCAAAATCTTTAAATTCACTAGTAGCTTGTCTAACCTTATGATGATCAGGTACAAGGTGGGAAGCAAATTTTTGTTCTACTGTCATCTCCCAATCAAGATATTCCTCAGCATCATATTTTCCATAAAAAGGTGGTATGGTGAATTTAATTTTAGCATAAGGATCATCATTATTAACATTACCACGATTGCGCTGATTTCCATTACCGCTCATACCTGTACGGTTGCGTTGAAGGCGTCGACGCAGGGTGTTCTCGCGTGTCACCCTCTCATCAACCTTACCATCTCCCCCGGAGACAACATCGTCGTCATGGATCTCGTCGCCTTCCTCTTCTCTGTTGACGTCGCTGGTCTTTGGAAGGTTGGTCTCAAGCTGTTGAACCTTCCCGGTCAGTGTGGACATGCGCCTGTCCATACTCTCAAGCGAATAGCCGACATCCTTCATAGCGTTTTTAACTTCATTCGTTAGCTTGGCCACCTCTGCTAGCATCTGCTTCTTCAGGTCCTGCAAGTCACTTTCCAAAGTAGGCTCGTCGTTTGGCATGATTAGTTATCAAATAAAAGCCCTATCAACTATTTATGGGTTGGTGGAATCACACCCTCACACACGTCTTACCAAGTTCTTACCAATGCAAGCAGTGAATGGTACAACCGGCGGCTGGTTCGTGATACCTGTGAGGAAGTGGCACCAAGATTGCAAGGGTCTTTCTCTGTACTGATCTGAAGAATATGTGGAGCTTGGAAGGCACACAAAGAGAAAAATATGTATATGTGGCACACAAGTCAGTAACAGATAGCAATGCTGAATTATAGTCCCAAATACCTATTCTCGTTGCTGGCCTAAGGTGTTCCAAGTACTAGGTGTGTGACAAACAAGGTCGTGAAACAAGGATGATGGACAGCAAGAGTATCTGAATCAAGGACCAAGACAGCACACGCTAACACAGCTCACTTTGCCCTTCTCTATGTGCTCCTCTAGATATTGTTCATCTTTTGCCCTTCTCTTTTTTTCTATTTTTTGGGCTGTCGTTGTTTTTTTTGGGAAACTTCGACTTTTTCTTTTTATTTTTTTGATATTTTTTTCACAGAGCAGAGCACAAAAATAGGAACCACACAAAGTTTCACCTTAATCTGATGTAAGGTGTGGCCTACAGAAAATAAAGAAGGTGCTGCAAATTCGATGATGAACTTTCGGAGCTCGAGTACTCAACTTTCCAGGCCGAATTTGGGCAAAATAAATTCGTCGAACCCAACAAAGTTGGGGAGTTTCGGATGCAAAATTTAATTTCACCCAATTTCAAAAATAAATCGCCTGATTTCGAGTCCGTATGAGAAAGTTATGGTCGTTTGAAGAAGGGCCTCCGAGTTAGAGGACAAAATGGGAAGAAAGTACGGAAAATTGGCGAAGGCGGCTAGGGTTTGATGGAAACGGTGGGAGAAAACACACGAACTGGACTCAAACACAAACTAACCAGCAACAAGACTTCGACCTAGGACACAAATTCAACACGACGGACTCTGAGACTGAATTATGCAAAGGCTATGGCGCGGAAGGTTCTAGGACAGGAAAGAAAAATTTGAGTATGGCATTGGACTATGGGACGAAGGCGAAACACTCGAACTAGGGGATAGATGCGAACCTGACGGTAAACCCGAAGCTCTGATACCACATGATGGGGACGGGGTTCCCGATCTTCCGTCAGGTGATGATAACTCTCGTTTTGGTGGAACGCGACACACCGATCCGGCTTCAGATTCAAAAGACCCGAACCCTGCAACCTTAGCACCATGACTCCTCTGGTTATCAACTGTGTCACTAATCCGGTTGACCTCGCCAAGAAGGCTAATCCCTGCCTGCGAAACGAAGAACACAAGCAATAACTCGAAAGAACGCAGCTCAAAGAAGCGACAATCTGCAGATGTATGATTAAGATCACGAAAGTGTGGTTCACGACCGAAAACAGCGGTTGTTCAATGACAGATTGATCTAAAGCAAAACCCAACCCTAACATGTGTGGTGACGACTTAATATAAGGTCTAAGGGTCTTCACACCCCCTGGACGCGCCCCCTAACGGGCTCTAAGACGATACACGGCCCAACGGACCAAAAGACGGTGACGCAACACCCTGGTAGATTCTGGACGCTGACTTGTTTCGACGATTCCCGTTGACTCCGGTGGAATTTGGACCTCAAACCAAAGCCATTGGTTAGCCTATGAAATTATCTTTCCATGCATATGTGGGTCGTCGAAAACGGAGTCCGTATGCGTCCTAAGCGTCCGTTTTACTGCAGGCTGGTCCTGAAGGCCGAGGCAGACTCGAACTCGAGTTGGACTGGGCCTCCGGCTTGACTTGGATGTCCTTGCTGGTCTTCTCCGCCTCCACACCTCTCTCCATGTACTTCATGACCCTCTCCAATGTTCCTAAGCAAGATAACATCATTAGGTAGCAATCTATTCTCAAAACTATGAAAAGGATCGCTTAAGAACGAGCTCACCTCTAGATTTAATTGTTGCATGCAAGCTCAGATCATTGGACCTTGCATAATGGTTGGAGGAGTGATGTCCTCATCAGTCTGAAAGTACGTGCACTACAGTAGCTTGTAAGCTCCTATCCTATGGCAACGACGGCGGGTGGAAGACGAAGCCTAGTGAGTAGGGCCGGCTGTCTGTGACAAAGGGGGGAACAAGAGAGGTGGTGCACTAGAGAGATGCTCCTTCGCGCGGTGAAACGGGAAGGAGGTGGTAGACTGGAGCAGAAACAAGCTGGGCCAATAGGGAAAGATTCAGCCCACTCACGAGATCAGATTTTTAGTTCCTTTCCAATTTTATTTAATCACAAAAATCGAGTTTCAATTTTTAAAATTGGCAAACCAATTCCAAAAATTATGAAAATTATTAAGGAGGTACTTTATATTATTTAGAACTCAATTAAAATGTTTCTAAGTTCAGGTCATGTTTTAATTAATTTTCTGAAATTACCTGCTGAAAATTAAGAAAACAATTCCCTAAATGCAGAAAAAATTTGAAAATAGCTCAAAAATCACGAAATGCACATTTCAAATTAATTTAGTAGATTTTGAAATCTTGGGGTTTTACAAAAACACGACTCTTGACACACAACGGTTCTATCCAGCTGCATTAAGCTCGAGATGATTTTGATTTTCTTGGTTTCAATATTTTGCATGAGATCGTTTAAATATAGAGATCAAATGCATCGAACCTGTTAAAAGCAGCTCTCTTGCCCCACCGGCGGTATTCCGGCCAGCTTCCAGCCGATTCCTGGTAGAGACCGGTATGTAATCAATAGTAAATCAAAGTGTTCCCAAAACACCAGGATACCCAACTCAATAGCATAGTGGTGACAAAATTTTCAACAAGCTGCTGTGGCATTCGTGATTCAGCCCAAAAGCTTACAAACACAGGTGGAATCATAAGTAAACCACCCTGTGGACAAGATAATCTTGAATAGACATCAAACCTGAGCTTCCATGGAAATCTTTAATAGAGAGACGCTGTCCAGATCTAGTTATCCTAATAACATAAGGCCATTCAGGGCCATTCAGTTTTTGTGTGCAGCATGCACAAACGCTGGTTTCACACAATGCTAGCTCATGCCCTGAAGTATGGCCCCCTAGTACTGTTGTGGCCAGCAATAAACTGATCACCTCTTGGGTGTTTAATGCGCTCACTGCAAGCATGACAGCGTTCATAATCCAACTCCTTCCTCAGTGGTTTGTCAATTGCTCTCTTCATCTCGTGGCATCCACCTGCAACACACCACAAAAATTTCCAAATATTATTCAAACTAACGCTCTCACCAATTACTGTTTGAAAATTCTACAATTAAAATAGAAGCAAATGTGCGTTGCAACCTTGCAGGTATTTTGAGTGCTAACATGTAAGGCACAGCAGTTCTCATCATCACATCATCCGTATGCTACTTATCGTAATATTATGTGGAAATGAAACATATAAGTGCATCAGACTGAATAGATTGGCTAACAAAATAGCAAACCAATGGTGCTTTTACTTGTCAACCTGCCCTAAACCACCTCCAGCAGCAACACACAACCACACAAGACTATTTAAGATATGGTCAAAGGATTCAAAATCTTAGTATGTATGAGCAAACTATACAGTCTATGTTTATCAATCAAAGCCTATAGGATGCCTTGTTTGGAACACAGGTAATTCACGCGAAGCAGTGCAATTCCTAAAGGAAATATGTAAGATTCATGTGTTTTTCTAAAAAGCCTTAAACTGTGGCAACTAAGCTAGCAAATCAATTGTGCGTGTACTTAATAACTTAAATCAGAAATAGTAACATATACAACATCATAAGCTTATACAAGGTGTGAAGGAAAGATTCACAATGCTTACAAAAAATGAATCATTATCTATAGTGCAGACATGAAACAAACGCATAGGCTCAACATTATTATATGCTTAAAGTTGTGCAACAAGCATGAGCTCAGCAAAGAACAGCCTCTTGCTTGGGTGTGCAACACTCTGATTGTGGGCGGTGGCGGTGAAGTTGACATGGGCAAACGGCATCCTGCACATCTCGATAAAGCACTTGGATAGCAGGACAGTGGCCAGATCAAACTTGTGCTGATTGTTTACATTTTTCAAGTAAGTAGAGCTAAGTGAGTGGAATATGTAATGCACCAGATATTGAAACAAATTAAGCGACAATTAAGAAATCAAGGAAGATTTAATTGCATATCATCTTTATCTTGGCATTGTAGTGCATCAGGGCAAATTCAGCAAAGTGTCGTGCTTGATGGCAAGCCTGGCCTCTAGGAAAGCGCGCTTCCACGTCATCGGCAGTCAGGTGCTCCTCCCTGCAGGTGGAATTCTCAGTTAAATCGATTACAATTAAATAGAAATCCAAGACGAAGTAGTCCGCCTTCTACACACCGTAAGGACTACTTCGTCTCGGATTTCTATTTAATTGCAATTGATTTAACTGAGAATTCCACCTACAGGGAGGAGCACCTGACTGCCGAGGACGTGGAAGCACGCTTTACTGGAGACCAGGCTTGCCATCAAGCATGACACTTTGTTGAACTTGTCCTAATGCACTACAATGCCAAGAAAAAGACGATATGCAATTAAATCTTCCTTGATTTCTTAACTGATTCTTAATTTGTTTCAATCTCTAGTGCATTACATGTTCCACTCACTTAGCTCTACTTACTTGAAACATGTAAACAATCAGCACAAGTTTGATCTGGCCATTGTCCTGCTATCCAAGTGCTTTATCGAGATGTGCAAGATGACATTTGCCCATGTCAACTTCACGGCCACCTCCCACAATTAGAGTGCTGCACACCTAAGCAAGATGTTGTTCTTTGCTGAGCTCATGCTTGTTGCACAACTTCAAGCATATAATGATGTTGAGCCTATGCGTTTGTTTCATGTCTGCACTATAGATAATGATTCATATTTTGGTAAGCATTGCGACTCTCTGCTTCACACCTTGTATAAGCTTGTGATGTTGTATATACTACTACTTCTGATTTAAGTTATTAAGTACACGCACAATTGATTTGCTAGCTTAATTACCACAATTTAAGGTCTTTTACAAAAAGCACATGAATCTTACATATTTCCTTTAAGAATTATATTGCTTCGCGTGAATTTTCTATGTTCAAAACAAGGCATTAGCCTATAGGCTTTGATTGATAGATATAGCCTGTATAGTTTGCTCATACAAACTAAGATTTTGGTGAGGCTGCGCATGAATGGGACGAACTTGGCCTTGTACACGTGGAAGGCGACCTTGTCCTCCTCCGTGTCGCACTAATCTTCGTCCGCCTTCTCCAATCTGTCAACCCATTGCAGTGTTGCCTGTTTCTCCACCTCCATCACCTTCGCCCACAATTAGCGCCGTCGGCTTCGTCACCCACACCGGCGTGGGGTGTGGGATCCTCCATCGCCTAGGCGTCCTCCTCGCCGTCGTGGCGCTTTGCGATGACCCGCCCTCCGTGGATCCTGCTGAACCTGAGGCAGTGGAGCATCCCAACAGTGCAGCAGAGGCGGGCGGCGCGGCAGATCCACCCGTAGGTGCAGGTAGGGTTAGGGATTCTTCCATTGCTGTCAGTCTAGCGATCTCGACTGGTGCGATGCGAGGTCTCCTCTCGGATCGATCGGGTCGGGTTCGCTCGTCCTGATTGTATTCTATGCGCTCTGGGCCTTTCTTCTTTGGCCTACAATCGCACCGTACTTATCAATTCCGTGTCACGGGCCGGAATAGTTGGGAGTGTGTCGTGCTGGCACCAAAAGTGGCACACAAAAGCCTCTATTCTGTACCGGTTCCAATACCGACCAATACCAACCAATTCCCGATTGTATTCTATGGGCTCTGGGCCTTTCTTCTTAGGCCTGCGATCGCACCATACTTATCAATTCCGTGTCACCGGTCGAAATAGTTGAAGTGTGACGTACTAGCACCCAAAGTGGCACACAAAAGCCCCTATTCCGTACCGGTCCTAATACCGACCAATACCAACCAATTCCAATCATTTCAGGAGAAATTGCCCGTTTCGTTATTTCCGGTACCAACGTGTGTGTGAAGGCTTGGACGGCCCAAGTGAGCTACGAGACTTCCACTTCCAGGCTTCAAAACGAAGTGGCGAACCCTAGACGCATTTTGGAGAAGTTATATATATATATATATATATATATATATATATATATATATATATATATATATATATATATATATATATATATATATATATATATATATATATATATATATATATATATATATATATATATATATATATATATATATAAAAATAAAATCTAGAACGATACGCCTGTATAGGTCGGTACCAGCGCATTACATACTAAGAGGCAAACTGGAATAACCTTCGAAATGGAATTTACAACTGTGGATCGCACCACACCCTCCAAGTCCAATTGTGGAATAGAATAATGATTCATCCTCTCATATCGAGTTAGTTCCCTTCTTCCGATATCTAATTATGTTCCCTAAAAAAAGACTTCAGGGTAAATTTTATAAAACTGTAACTTTTATGTCCAAACTATCAACAACTACACATTTAACTTTCTATTTCACAAAGCTACACATTTAAGAGAAAAATTATCAAATAACTACAATTGGTTACATGGGAGCTAAGATGACAACCTCAGCTGCACGTGCTAATTATGGTCCACTACTTGTTCAATCGCTTGACAATAGACAGATCCAAATTGTCTAGCCAAAGCTTTTAACGATCGAGATCAAGTCGAACGACAAACTCGAGTGCCTCAATTCCCCCTGCCAAGGGTATATGCCATTGAATAACGCCCACTTCTACAAAATGCCATTAAAAAACACTTTCTATTATATGCCACTGAATAGCACATAAATTCTATTATATAGTACTGCCGTTAGTTGACCGTTAGGGCTGACCGTTATACTCTAAAAAAAGGCCAAAATGCTCCTAGTAAAGACCGAAAAACAGGAAAACTCAACAAAAAGCAAATGCAAAATAGATGGGGACAGCAAGCATGAAAAGGATTATAACAAATACCTCAGTAAAAAATCAGTAATAACTAACAAGTAACAACTGACTCAGTAATTCTCCAGATTTTGGTACCAATCATCAACAACTGCCAGTCGAACTGAACTGGTCAGCAGGTTTCAGAAATGTACAACATGAATTACTATCGATACAAAGCGCTATGAAAATACATAATCTATCAATATCCATGAGACGCTACAAATAGGATAATAAGATTTTTTTTTCCTTCTCTAGCTAAACACAGTAAATGGACATATAGCTAAGACTGAACAAAAGATTAATATATGAGTAAATTCAATATATTAAACGAGCAGAAAAGCATGTGCACTAACAAAAAGGAAGAACTTCATTATAGGCGATATTTGTTTATTAAGGAAGAAGGTGTTCCATCTTTGTCTTCTATGAGAATATTTAAATCATCCTTGGATGTGTTTCTAGAAACTGGTACATAAAATTGCCCATGTGTAAATACGGGATTCCTCAGGTAAACTCCAACCTTGGGAAGCGTTTGTCTGTGGGATTTATCTAACATCTTGGCATAGCAAAGCCTAACCGGGAATTGTGTTCGTTGTAGAGCGAATTGCCATTTTGGGTTGCTTCCATACTCGACAATTCATGGTATACAAACTCTGTCACCAATGTTCGCCCCTGGCATGATTTCAGGTTAAAAAATAGTAATCCTAATTTCATCACTCCAAAGCACATGCATGCGAATGAAAAATGTATAGGAAGATGGTGCTCACATCAATTCACGTATATTGATATTATTGAATCTGCCAACCTCGAATCAACAATGATGAGGTCCCATCCCGTGGATCTGTAAATCTATTAACACGAACAAATGTTGGCCCATTGTTCACTTGACAGAGAAGATGCAACAAAATAAACCATACATAGCATTTATGTTCAACCTCAATTTCTTTTAGCATTTGAGCTAAGTGCGGCCTGTTAATTACCTCATCAATTGCATTACCAAGAAGGTCAGCAATGGCTGCGAAAAATTGAGAAAACCAAGATGGAACATGAATCAGCGGAGAGATAGTGCCACATATATGCAAGCATGTGGGCTAGCGTCTAGGTATGATTGACTTTGTCCAAACAGAACCATATAATGAGGCTGTAGAAACGTAGGTAATGTGCTAGATTTTTAAAATGGTAACGTTTTTTCATACGTACACAATAATTTAAGTCTCTACCTATAAAGGTTTTGTAAGCAGTGGAGCACCTATTACAGTACCGATTCCTGAGCTCAAAAGGTAGATTCATGCGCAACATTATAATTAAAAATGGACTAGGCTGCCTTTTATATGGCAAAGACAAATTTTAGCCTTAATCATCGACAATGTCGCAAACACATCTATTATCTTTTTTGTTTTACTGAAGTGGGTAGTTCATTTAAAGGTGTCCAAATCACAAGTTTACCACCAGAAATCAATGCTGTCGGCAAGGGACAGAATTGACCCATAACACTTAAGTGCATAGATCAGAAACTCTTACTAAAAGAACCAGAGTTGGTAAGAAACTGAGGTGCAATTATGTGTATGAACAAATTCATGATCCTAAAAACTCAGGGAATTTCCTAAAATGAAGTTGTTTCCAGTAATAAGATTAGCCAATTCTCATACTGCAAAACGCCCATTTGCGGGAAGTAACATTTGATTGCAGGAACCTGGCCGGCGGCAAGGAGGGTCCGGACCCAGAGGTGGCGGCGGCGGCGGATCTAGGCGTGCCGACCCGAGACCAGGAAGGAGAATGAGGAGGTAGGGGAATCAGTGGGGGAGTTTTGAGGAGGGAGCGACGGAGGCCGCCGGTGATGAAGGGGATGGCCGGATCCGTTGGATCCGGCGGCGAGGGGGCTGCCGGTGCGGTAGATCGGGGTGTCGGCCTCTCCTTCCTATGAGGAGGTAGGGGAATCAGTGGGGGAGTTTTGAGGAGGGAGCGACGAAGGCCACCGACGATGAAGGGGACGGCCGGATCCGTTGGATCCGGCGGCGAGGGGGGCCGCCGGTACGGTAGATCGGGGGGGGGGGGGGGGGGGGCGGCGTCTCCGTCCTGCTCAAGGAGGCCTCCATCTCGGCCGCCTCGGCCTTGGCGGCGGCCTTGAGCTTGCCCTTGGATTTCTTGGAAGCGGAGCCATCGACGGCCATGGGCTCGCCGGAGGACGGGGTGTGGGGACGTTTTCGGGAAATCCGGAGGGGGAGTCCAGATGGGTAGGCGGAGCGGGGAGGAGGCGCAGCGGCCGAGCGGAGGCGGCGAGGCGCGAGCGCGGGGTCGAAGGAGAGGCGGCGCGGGGCTAGAGGAGCAGGTAGGGGTAGGGTTTTGACCGTGTTAGAGCAAGGCTAATAATACAGCCAGCAAGCGGGCTGTAAGGTTTCTTGCAGCCTTCTCCTAGCCCACCCATATAGTAGTTAGCTCTTCATCATTAATACATGCCCCACCTGTCTCTCACACAAAGTTTCTTGGTTCTTGTGTCGAAGCCGGCTGTAAGCTTGCAGCCCGCTTATCCTCTCTCTCCTCCCTTCTCTCCTACACGTCAGCATTTAGCCAGCTTACAGCCGATTATTATACTTGCTCTTATGGCCGCGTGGGTGCATGATTTGTGGAACTGGAGGACACGCGTAGCGGAGAGGAGGCACGCGGCGGGCGGAGGCGAAACGCGGGAGTGTTACGGCAGCAAGGAGAGAATTTTGGACGTTTCTATACTGTATGTCCTAAAAATTCCAAAGAGTAAAGTCCATTATCGGTCCTTAAACTTTTTATGCTGTGTCATCTTGGTCCATAAACTTTTAAAGTATGTCATCCCGATCCTTAAACTTTCAAAGTGTGGCAATATTCTATGTAGTTGTAGCAGTGAACTTTTTATACTGTGTCATCCCGGTCCATAGACTTTCAAAAGAAATTGCCACACTTTGAAAGTTTAAGAACCGGGATGACATACTTTAAAAGTTTATGGACCGGGATGACACAGCATAAAAAGTTTAAGGACCGGTAATAGACTTTACTCAATTCCAAATATAGCAAATAGCATCTTGCGCATATAAATTTTATTTCTAGCCCCCGTTCCGACTGCGCGATTACTTGGCGTTGACACATGGCCGATCGTGCGGTCCTGGACCGCATGACTACACTGTAGCGAGAACGTGCGGTCGGGAAACTGTTCCGCCCGATCATGCGCTCCCCGAGTACGATGAGACTCCGCTGCTCGCCGCTGTGACGAGTGGCCATGCCTCTTTGGCTTCTAATTACTGTAATCATTACTAATCCTCAACTTGCTATATACTCTACATGCTTGGTTGTTGACCATCGTACATGCGTTGATTTGTTTTTAGGTATTGCTAAAAATATTATGGAGAAGCGTCCTTGGCTGGCGAGAGACGAAAACGTGGCACACAGTACTCCAATGCACATGGCTGTACTTTTGGACAAGGTTGATGTGCTACGAGTAATGTTGGAACATGATTGGTCATTAGGGTATGTAGTAAGCATAAAAGATGGGATTCCTCTCCTTGTTTCTGCTGCATATCGAGGCCGAGGAGCACACCACCGGGCGGAACAGTAGAGATATACGGTCCCCGACCGCACGTTCTTGCTACAGTTTGGTCGTGTGGTCCGAGACCGTACGATTGGCCACGTGTCAACGCCAGATAGTCGCGCGGTCGGAATGGGGGCCAGAAATAGAATTTTTATGTGTAGGATGCTATATTTGGAATTTTCGGGACATACAGTACTAAGGGCCTGTTTGGTAGAGCTTCACCACTGAAAAAATGAATCTGGAGCAGCAGATCCACCAAAAACAGCTCCACCGTAAATCTGGGATCCCACCATGGAGCTAGACAAAACTGTTTGGCTTGCACAGCAGCTCCAGATCCACGAAACTGAGTTTTTGGTGGGAATGGCCTGTTTTGCCCATGGGTTTTATGGTGGTATGGGATGGGGTGTGTAACCAGCGGTAAAAGGTGGGTAATTACCACCGAACTCCACGAGTAAGTACGAAAAAAGGTTTCATGGAGCACCCCTTGAGGTGCTCCATGGATTTCATGAATCTGGAGCTAGATTCAGTATTTTGGTAGATCCAGATTTCGTGGAGCTGAAGCGTTTGGGTAAAAATTCGTGGAGTGGAGCTGTTTTTAGTGGATCTGGAGTTGGTGGAGCTCTGCCAAACAGGCCCTAAAAATGTCCAAAATTTGCAAGGAGAACGCTGGACATCTCCCACACATACGAAATGGTATGATAACACATGCATACAGTACGTATTCCTTAATTTTTATTCTAAATGAATTATATGTTATCATCAAGTGCATGAGCGCGGGACACTTTGAAACTTACAATAGCATCATGATCGGCCATGATCGCAACAACGAAAAGTATACTGTGGTTGTCTGGTTGATCTCTATTGATGTATAGAAGCTATGTCTCACTAGCAATATTGCTCGTCAAAAAAAAATCAGTTGAAATTTATCTCTATCCCTTTATAATACACCAAATTTTTTTTACTAAATCCACCCCCCTCAACCACCCCCACAGTCATGCCTAATCTAAGTCCACTCAGATTTGTGTACCAAAGTAATCCAACTTCATACAAATGAATGGCCTGGATCTCTTCTCAAGCCCTTTTCTCTTACTCATTGAAGATCCTAAGGCCAAAATCATCCGGATCATGCATATAGGCCTGACTCAAAAAAAGAAATCACCTCGCCTAATCTTCTCCCCACGTCCCTGCGCCGAATCTTCTCCCCACGTCCCCCGTCTCCCCCGTTCTCCGCGACTCCCCGCCGCCTCCTCCCCCCACTCCGCCGTTCTCCGCCGCTCCGCCTCGCCTCCTCCTCCCCACCCGCGCCGCCGCCTCCTCCACCGCTCCTCCGCGCTGCCACCGCCTCCTCCTCCTCCCCACCTCGCGCCGCCGCCTCCTCCCCTCCCTCCCACCCCGCGTCGCCGCCGCCGCCTCCTCCTCCCCACCCCGCGCCGCCGCCTCCTCCCCTCCCTCCCACCCCGCACCGCCTCCTCTGTCCCTGCTCCACGCCTCGCCTACCCATCGCCCCCTCTCCCGATAACCACGCCGCGGGCGCGTTTCCCTCGATCGGTTGATCCCCACTCCCTCCGTCCCTCGCCCGCGATCACCTGCCCCTTCTCTGCGCCGCCGTCACGCCGGCCACCGCAGCGCCCAGCCGCCTGTTCTCCTCCTCCACCACCACCTCCTCTTCTCCGATGTCTTCGTCTCCTCGCTCACCATACGCTGATTTGAGCTCCCAACCACACTCTGCGCCGCCGCTGCGGCTAGGGTTCAGACTGGGGCCGATCTCCGATTTTGCGGCCGCCGAAATCGTCGACCTCTCCGTCACCACCAGTCCCGCTGCGTGAGCTCTATCCAGGTATCCCCCCTCTCTCATCCGTCTCCTATCTCGAACATCCGTCTCCTCTCATCTTTTTGATTTTTTACCCTGGTGGAGATTTGCTTTTTTAGGGGGTGAGTGGTGACAGTGTAAACATGTACTCAGTTGTGCCACTGTAAACATGTAAGAAACCTTTTTTTTACAATACTATGAGCTGACATGAACCCATCTATGCTATGTTTAACATTATATTTTCAGTTGTGCCACTGTTTCCCTATCGAGATAAATCTCATAAGCTTCTTTTGCATGTTTTTGCTTCTAGAGTTGAAGGATTAGACATGGGTGCATACAATGCTAGAAGGCTGAAGTTAAGGTAGCTTTTTTAAAAAAATGAAAAGTTAAGGTAGCTTTTGCTTTTTGCAATTTCCACTTTTTTGTGCGCATTGCCCTTTAGCTCATCCTTATTCCAAGGTGTGATTCAGTACTTGACATACTGGGAAGCAGTTGCATGTGACGGCACAAATGAAAGAATGTAAGCCCTTTTTGTTTGAAGTTCCACCAGTAGACCAACGTCACAAAGTTGCTTATTGTTAATGTGAGCATGCATATTTGGGTTGCCTGCAGCTGTGGTAAAATTTTAGAATGCATGTATTCTGCAAGCCAACTTCGGTTCATTGCCCTTAGCATATGCATGGTTTAATGCACTCAGTTAATTTGCTCACCAGTTGACAGTGAAAAATGGTTTAAAAGGTGATCGAACAATCTTTAACAGAAATTTTTGTGACGGTGGTCAATGATACGGAAGGTGTGCTGGAAACAGAGGTTGGGGACACTGACGATCCCCGGCTGTCCAAAATGCGGAAGGTGGTGGTGGCAGGGGGAAAGGATACTATGGAGGTGGACAATGACTTCTTCCTCGTGCCCGTCAAGATCTCTGATCACCAGGTATGCTTTTTAATTCAATTGGATAGTTGCAGATTTATTGCTTGGTGGATTAAGTTGACTATAAAAACAAGGCAATTCTTAGGTGAAAATAGGACATGCACAGCTTGAATTGGATACAGTTTGTTGAACTAGGCGAGATGTTTGGATCTTTAGGTGATCAGAGCAGATAGCTATAATTTGTTTGATGTTGTATTGTTGAATTTAGTGGCAAAACTGATCCTTTTAAGAAACCTTTATGTTAACATGAGGGAATGATTTACTTGTAATTGGTTAATTCATGAGTTATTTCTTTCCTGCAAAGTCAGTATGCTTCCTGTTAAGTACAACATGCAATCTTAATAAAAGGCTGCATGTGATGTGTTGAAAAAATTGAACGTTTAGTTGTAAGGCAGGATATACACCTTTTCCCTTGTGTTAGGAAACAGTTGACCACAATAATTCGTAGTTTCTGTTAAGAATTATAATTTGGTCACAAGCATCATCTTTTGATGAAACAGTTTTGGACACACTATATTTGTAAAAAAAATATCTTATTTCAATGTGATGCTTGAAGTGATGCAACCTAGATTTATAGTTTTATAATGACAATAATTAATTTATTTGTAGATTTTTCTATAATGGAGAAATGAACTTTGTGTAATTATTTCGTAAGCAATTCAAGTGACTGCCTCTCTAATTTGGATGTTGATAAACTTGTTTGACTTGCTGAGATTTATGCTGATGATTTCACGGATGCTAATCGGTTCTTATTAAGAAATCAGCTTCAAACTTTTATTCTCCGCAATCTAGATCCTAACTACAGATTGTGCAATGGAATAAGACTCATGGTTACTTGGTTAGAGCATTCCAAAACAATGCAATTGATGCAGAAATAGTTGGTGGCCACCATGCAGGTAAGAGGGTGTTCATTCCTAGAATCCCTATGGCTCCGTCCGACGATATCTCACTTCCTTTCAAGTTCAAGCGGAAACAATTCCCGATCCGCCTGAGTTTTGCAATGACAAACGACAATAATTTTGGCCAAACCAAAGAAAGAAGTAGATGCCTCAGGGAAGAGCACCAAAAATATTGTTTTCTTTGTAACCTCAAGTTTAAACAATGTGGGGATGGAGAAAGTCGTCGGTGGGTGAGTCCAATGATGTTGTCGCCTCCACAAAGGATCAATCGTTATGTGACATTCATTATGTGACAAAAATATTTGGTTATACAATATATGAGACGTGAATCTTAATGAATCTGATTGTTCGTTTTATTTTTTACAAATTTTATCTTGTTTTGTATTTTACCGTAGCATTAGCACGGACACACTACTAGTATATATCTAACTCACCCTGGTATCGATATCCGATGTAAACTTCGTTACCGTCAGTCTAATAAACCCATCCTGGATAAAAGAACCCCCCCTAAGAACTCGTCGTAGAAAACAAATTACAATAACATCATCGGCTAAACATCTAGTGCACGAGCACCATGCTCATGTGCACAAAACTTTTGGTTAACATAATAAAATCCAAAAAAAACTTCTGGATGTAATCTACGGTGGGTAGTATCACCCTATAATATTTGAAGTTCGAACTCAAAAGTATGTCGGAAGAAACACTTAAAAAAGTTTGTTGTGAATATTAATATTAATATTTTTCTTTTTTCTTTGTTACATATTTAGATTGGATATAAAAAAATCATAAATGTAAATTTGTCTCAAAAAAACTTATAGTATAATTTTGTTGGGTTTATATTACAATAGAAATTACTAATCAAAGTTAATTTTTGAGACTATGTCAAAATGTTCAAAAATGACTTGTTTTGTGAATTAGAGAGAGTATTTTCAAAAGTACATCTAAGATTTTTTTCTAGAATTTTTATGATAATGTGATAATCAAACTAAAAGTTTGTGCGCATGTATACCAAATCAGTGCTTATGAACTAGATATCTTCCTCGCGATGTAGGGAAAAAAACTAAAGAAAAATAATACTTTCGGAAATCTCAATCTGTTTAGAACGTGGGAATGGAAAACAGACAAATGTGAAAAAACCATAGGAAAAGGCATAGGTAGGATGATGTGTTTGGAACGCGGAATAAAAAAACATATGAACTTATGTTTCACAACCCACAAAGCAGATTAAAAGTGTGAAAAAAATGCGTTTCTCAGCCAGTACCAAATTTGTGGCTTGGGTGTGTTTATTTGCGATTAAATTTATGATTTTTGATTTTTTTTTTATTGTTCGAAGTTTTTTTGCACCGTAGCTGCTGGTAACTTTTTCAGCTTAATTAAATTTAAAAAAATAAAAAAAAATAGATTACCTCATCACAGACAATGCAAAGGAATATAAGAAAAAAATGCAAAAAAAACCTAAAAAAAGGAAAAATGAAATTAACAAACTAGAAGTTAGAAACCAAAACTAAAAGCTGAAATCCAAACGAATGGAGCAAAAAAAAAGCAGAAGACAATATTTTATTAAAAAGCAAGAGCATAGAACTAGAAGCGTTCTGTCCTATTTTTCACTTATGGCTTGTTGTGTATAATTTATGTTACAATATATAACTTTTAAACGGTGTGTTTTTTTAAGGTGAGATCAACAGAAAGATTATAGTAAAAAGTATACTAAATTCAGTTGCACTGTCTAAAATCACATTCGACTATTCTTCTCTACATACTATTTCTCACGAACAGTTAGAATTTAAAATTTTAGACTATAAATCATAAGCGACAGTAAAAAACAACTTGTCTCTCTCTGGCCTTTCGTTCTTCTATTCAATTTCTCTCTCCTTCTACACGGCCGCACATACACACGGCTCCATTTCAATCCCCATCAATTCCTCGTTGCTATTAGATTGAGCCAAAGAGGCAAGAATCCAATGCATAAACCTCCGTTTCCTTGCATCAATCGATCTGGACGCCTTCTTCAGCAAGGGCGGCGACCTCATGGCTCCAATCAGTACGCACCTGACGAGTTTTTTTCTTCTTTGATTTCCTTCTTGGGTTTTAATGGCTGGTTGGTCGATTTGTGCAGCGAGACACTGCCGAAGCTGACGATCCCGTGGAGAACGTGCTGAGCAACCGTCTCTAATTCTCCTTCCACCTCGGTTCTACGCGAAACAAGAGTTGGGAGTGGATGTTTGATTTCCTGTGTCGACGGAAATGAGGAACTTTCCTTCGTTTTACTGTGCATCTTTCCATGTTCCAAACAGTGTGAGAGAAGGCGGAGGAATGCGGTTTTTTATGTACTTTTACTCCAATCCAAACGAGGCCTCAACGGATGGCCGCTGGCCCGAAAGCCGAAACGGCTACTCTTAGCATATACTCCAAAATGGTATAGATTGCAGTAGTTTATGATATATATATATATATATATATATATATATATATATATATATATATATATATATATATATATGAAAAATACTTTTTACTCCCGAGTGTAATTACACCCGAGTCATGCACCGTTGAGGTGGTTTGGAGATTCGTGTGGCAATCATAGATTAACGGACTTGAAAGCATACGGGTTTGAGAAACTGATCCACATCCGAGCGTGTATTCAATACTCTGTTCCCCAATCCGGTAATATCCCGCAGAATGCGCAATCTCCCCACAACCGCTCGGCGATTTTTCCTCCCTGGCGATACCAGATGCTGTTTGCTTGCCGGCGCGCCGTCTCGCCGAGTAGTGAGGAGAAGAATATACAGAAAGTTTTGGTGCGTCGTCTTGCCGAGTTGTGGGGAGAAGTCTTCACAGCATTTGGTTGGTATGTCATCCTTTGTTCTAATGCTGGTTTCTGATGTTCTGATCTACTTAGGTTTCGTAGATCAGTGCCGATTTGCTGGCTTTCTAGATAACGGTTCGTTCTTTCGTTCTTGGTCATTTGTGAGGAGAATACTCCCCTGCACATACTACTCATTACTCTTTACCGCAGCGAAATCCTTTTTTTTCCCTATTTCTTCCGCGGTTAACCCAGCAGGCAGGTACACGGTTCGTGCCTCTGCAATTGGCTATGGGTTTCTGCCGTTAACCAGTAATACTAATACTGCCCGTAAGCTGTTTGATTCAATGTCAAGATGAGTTTTGTTGATAGCATTCCCGTTGTACCAATACTGCCCGATAGCTGTTTGAGACAATGTATAGACGAGTCATGTTCATAGCATTCGCGGCGCGGTGTGCCTGCAAGGTGCTCGACAGAATGTCCAGGGAACAAGCAACTGTGCATCAATATATATATATATATATATATATATATATATATATATATATATATATATATATATATATATATATATATATATATATATATATATATATATATATATATATATATATATAGGACGAGTGTTTCATGCACCCTGGTGCCTAGGCACCGATATCAATACCCGTTGATTTGCTTTGAGATTCGCAACGTTTGATGTGGGTATCTTCATATACCCATAAAAAAGTATATTTGAGATGTCAAACTCCGAAAAAAAATTAAATTCAACTTCAGTTTAATTAGTTTGAACTATTTTTATGGTATATACTCACTGTAGTCGCATTGAATTCAAAAGTAGTTCAAACTAGTTTGAACTGAGTTCAAAACTTACTTACCATAAATATATCAAAGGTATAAAACATTTTCATACCCAAACTCAAAAAAATTATCAATCATACACGTGTATCGGATGTGGGTGCCTAGGCACCATGTATATATATATATATATATATATATATATATATATATATATATATATATATATATATATATATATATATATATATATATATATATATATAGATTCAATGTCAAGATGAGTTTTGTTGATAGCATTCCCGTTGTACCAATATTGCCCGTTAGCTGTTTGAGACAATGTATAGACGAGTCATTTTCATAGCATTCACGGCGCGGTGTGCCTGCAAGGTGCTCGACAGAATGTCCAGGGAACGAGCAACTGTGCATCAATATATATATATATATATATATATATATAAAATTAAGACAACGTATACAATGTAATTAATGTGTTGTCTATATAATGGTATAGACAGTAAAAAGTCGTCTATAAGGCCGTCTATTAAAATAGTAGACAACATCTTTTTCTCTCCACATCATCCAAAATCTTATATGGCATATGTTTATAGACAACTGACATGTACCATTGCACATACCCTTAGAGTCTTTTGGTGCTTGGTATTGGAGCGCTGGGCCTTGGCGTTGTTGCTCATCTGACATGCGGATGGCAAACAATAAGGTGAAATCCTAAACTGAAACACAAGAAATTCTCACCAGGAATAATAAGAAACACCACGAGGCAATGTAGATCTGATCTGAAAAATGAGAGAAAAATAAAAGAGCGCACAAATTAATATTTCTACCGCATAAACTAGGAAGTCA
Source organism: Dendrocalamus latiflorus (assembly GCA_017311315.1). Lineage (NCBI taxonomy): Eukaryota > Viridiplantae > Streptophyta > Magnoliopsida > Poales > Poaceae > Dendrocalamus > Dendrocalamus latiflorus. Next base: position 45,682,441 of record CM029639.1, on the reverse strand, counting down.
TACGAGTAAGAGATCATAGATCGGTACCACTAAATGCACAGCGCAATGAAAGAAGAGTTGAAACAGCTCGGTTCAACATAATGTGTGTTGATGTAGTGAAAGTAGTTGATCGTCCAATAGCGATAGTTGATCTCCACGAGCTGATTATCTTCTCCTCAACTCGTCCTGATTAGCGTCGCAGTCGTAGCAGCACCTCTACGAAAGTCCATATATCTAGAGATGGAACGTCGTGTGCCTGTTTGCTAGCAACAGGACATACAGCAGGGCATGTGAGGGATGGTGGCTAGGGTTCCGGTGGATGGTGTAATATCTCTCTATATTGCCCCCTCCCTTTACCTATAGTCTAAGGCACCGTTTTATATAGAGTTTCTAATCAGATTCTTTTCCAACAAGAGTAGAGATCGTATCTCACTCGAAGAGCCTCCGATCAGATTCTTATTCAAAATGAGAAGAGGTTATATCCCACTTGGATAGCCTCCAACCGGATCCTTATCGTTCCGACCTGTTAAGTGTGTGACCATGCACGTTCATGTATACTTGGTTGTAACTCAGAAACACCTTTCTAATCACTGGTAGCAGTCTCTAGTAGGACATATCAAGCCCTAAATATACACAAAGATCAAACTGAATGAACCTTATGCAATATGATCCACAACTAGGTCTTAGTCACTCATGATCAATTCATAACTCCTTACGACCAGTTCATATATCCATATAATCAGTTCATCGATCAGTTTGTGATATGTTCGACCAGCTCATAACCAATCATATACCCATCTAACCAGTTCGTATCTAGTCGGACGTAATGACCAGTTTGTGTATTCTTCTTTTGCCTCACGATATATGATCGAACTCCAGCTAAGAAACGTGTCATCCATGGACTGCTCAATCTTTTCTCGATCTAGTGATGGATAACTTCATGTGATCGACTCTTCAACCACTCATAGCACGGCCATACATTTCCTTTATCTAACCACATCGAGAGGCTATGAGATATCTCCTGTTATGTAGGAGGGGAAAACCTTATATCCAACCAATCACATTCCTACACATGTTTCATAGCATATCCAAAAGCCACATTTGTAACTGCCCAATTATGGAGTAGTGTTTGGCAACCCCTAAATTCACTATTATATATGTAGAAAACTATGCTAATCTCAGGTACAAGAATTATACATAAATCATTGCTTGAGATCAACTGATGACACAAAGGATATAACATGTGTCCACATTATTGATTTGTGTAGGATCGAAGATGGCAATAGTGGGGGAGAGAATTGTGCCTTAAAATTTTCTCCCAAGTATTCACTTATCCTTTGCTCTGATAGATACAAAGCTATGAAGATTCAGCTAGGAACCCTACTCAAAATCTGAAGAAACTCAAAGCTGAGCCACTATGTAAAATCTACAAGTGTAGTACTATCGTTGTTGTTTCTGCGATACTACCGCACCGGTCGGAAGACAACTTGATCTGAAAATGACTCGTGTGGTCAACGATCAGTAAATGGTCAAAAACCAACGAGGTTGAGTTACAACTCGAGTAGTGAACAACCAAAGAGTTGTCTAAACCAACGTGGTTGGTGGTCGAAATATGACCAAAGGTAGATGACCAGGGACTATGGTACTACCACTATAAGGCTTGCGGTACTACCGTTCCCAACACTTTCAGTCGGCCTCAAGAACCAAAATCGACAGAACTTTCGATCGACTAAACCAAAAGCTGTGAAACTTTGTACGTATGTTTCTTAAGGTCTTAGAAAACTATTCCATTCTTGGATCGAAAAATCCATAACAGATTTGAGACATTTTTGTGATTTAAAGCAGCACACACCAACTGAGAACCAAAAACCAAATTAATGATCAGATCATGATCGTGGATAAAAGATAGCCAAGATAGCTTTGAGCATGTTCCCACATGTCACAGTAAACAAGATCACCGAAGGAATCAAATCAAAAGCCTTTGAATCAAGAAATCGCCCGATTATACCAAGAACGAGCAAAAATAGGGTTTCTTTGAAAATCTTGCTATTGAAGTGCCTAAATGATTGGAGGTCGATATCAAGAGATTATCTCCATCTCGTCCATGTCGTTGGTACAGCAAGATCAAGAGAAGGGCAGCAGAGAGATTAGACCAACCAAAACAAGAACAACAGGAAAAGATCAAGAAAGGGTTGAGAGAAGAAAAGAAAAACCAACTCAAAACCAGAGCAAAATCAATCAGACAAAAAATACACGAAAAGGTGGATCAAAGATTGGTGCATTGTTCATTTGAGATGATTCGTTTTACTGTCACTCCACTCAGGAGGACAGAGCTCTAAGCTTAGAGCACACACTCTCTTTAACCTATCTCCCATGGGAGAATGGAGAGTTAGCCACCAAAAGGCTTAGCCAACCTTTTCAAATCATAGCTCTTACCTCTGCTCCCCTTATATAGGCTAAGACCTGAACCAAAACCTAATGGATCCACCAATTAGGCCAAACCGGGGATAACCCGTTAACCCACCTAACACCGGGTTTTACTCACGCACGCTTCTCAAAGCGGCTTATAACCATTAACCCAATAGTGAATCAACATCCGATCCACTTCACATTTTCAGCACATACAAGACCTAAACCACTTAGGCCAATTCCACGGTTTCACATACCGCCACTTTCCCAGTAGTGGGCAATTTACCAAGATGTCCATCTATCGTTTTTCATGAAATTTCCCGCTTCCTTTTCCACAAAGCATCGCCCATGCTTCGCCATCTTCCACGTGGCCCTAATGACTTATCGCCAAGCCTCTCACGCGTTCGGATCCCACTGAACTGTTCTCGTTTGCACACAACCCAAGTCACTTGGCGCACCATATGTTTCTTCTTGCGCATGATAGCACCTAGCTTCCTTGACCGCATAGGACCTCGACTCCTCCCTGAGCCTAGTCCTGGTGCATCTTACCGTTGCCCGTCATGTCCACCACCGGTAGCTCTCGCTTCGGTTCCTCGTCGTCCCGGCTTGCAACCACCCCGCAAGCCTTGGTCATCTTCAGCATCTCCCTGACTGTTCTGAACCTCAATACCACCTTGTGCCTAGTTCCGGTCCTCCTACGCCTCACCATGACCTAGCTTCGAAATCCTGCAACCAACAACAACAAGCAAACCGTCATGTAGCACCGCATGATACACAAAGACATCAATTGGCACAATTCATCCATACAATGCACAATTAAAAAGTGTATGCTCCCAAATTACTAATCCTAAACTTAGAACCAAATAATAAACCTATGTGTACACTAGCAACAATACCCAAGTTAAATCATGACCAAAACCCTAAGAATACCAAAGAACAACCTCAAACCACCGAGAGAAGCCAATCTAATCGCCAAGCATAGGCCGGTCAGACCGCTGGCTGGTCTGACGCGAGTACTCGAGACACTCAGAGATTACAAGAAAAAGAAGCACTCGAAGCCTACGAGTACTGACCGAGAGGCCTTCGGCAACCGATCACAAAACCCACGACCACCAATCGCAAAGCTTACGACTACCGACTGTAAAGCCTAAGACTACCGATCACAAAGCCTGCAACTACCAACCGTATAGTCTATGACTAGTTGACTACCGATCGCAAAGCCTATGACTATCGACCGTACAATCTATGACTATCAACTGCAAAAAATCTACGACTATCGACCGCATAATCCTCCGGATTTCAGAGTACCGAGATGCCATTTCTACGGGAAAAGAAATTAATGAAACCAGCATCATTATTGTCGTTATGAGATGGAGAACTTAAAGTCAGGCTATGTAGTCTGTAGTGGGCAAGAAAAGGTAAGAGCAAGTTTAATAAAGTTGACTGTGCTAGCTACAAAGGAATCCATGTCAGCATAGTCCTATGTGGAGGGGAGAGAAAAGGAGAGAGAGAGCCAAACCGACTCACATGCAAGAGTCAGGCTATAGCACAGGAAAAGATGCATTATACATGCATGTACCCATAGAACTAATTACTATACCCATGCATGTATTAAATTATCAATACCCATGTATGTATTAAATGATTGAGAGCTCTTGTGGAGACAACTTATAGCCAGCTTATTGTATGAGTTGACTGCATCATTATCTTTTGATGACATGAAAATGTATTGGAGGTAGCAGCTATCTGTACTATTAAACTTGCTCTAACGGGAGGGAAAAAGGGCTCCAAAAGGAGAAATGGCTTTGCTTATGAGCCGAGGCATAAATTGGTTGCCGTGTGTCCTTGCATGCAGGAACATGCAGCGGTGGGGGACATACGTGCATGCATACACAAGTGGCTGTCCAATATGTGTGTCCATGTACCCCACTAAGCATGCATTTATCACAAGCTAGAAAGCGCCAACCAGTGATCAAGGGACATCATTTGTCACGAACAATTATGCTTGTCTCGCTCTCTCGCCAGTGGCCATGGACTCCCCTCGATCGCATCCAAGCCGCCGTATGCATTAGCTCGTAGCATTACCTGTACTGGTATGCGTACGAAGAAACTCGTATAATATCTCAGCCACTGGCAAAGTGCCTCTTATGAAATGAGTGCAGTTTTGGTGTCCAGCGATTCAGCTTCCTTAGGACCTGTTTGAGATAGCTCCACCAGCTTCAGATCTACAAAAAATAGCTCTATTCCACGAAATTTTACCCAAACGCTCCAGCTCTGCGAAATCTGGCGGATCCATCAAAATCCTGGATCTGAGGGCCAGATCTATGGATTTCATGGAGCTCCTCAAGGGGTGCTCCACCGTGGAGTTAGGTGGTAATTACCCACTAATGCCACTAGTTACACACCTCATCCCACCAAAAGTGGCCATTCCCACCAAAACCTCAATTTCGTGGATCTGGAGCTGCTGTACAAGCCAAACACTCCAGATCCCACGGTGGGATCCCAGATCCACGGTGGGATCCCAGATCCACGGTGGAGCTGCTCCATGGTGGAGCTGCTGCTCCAGATCCACGTTTTCAGTGGTGGAGCTCTCCCAAACAGGCCCTTATTAGCGATTTTAACGTAATGCAATGTTTCAAAATCCAAACAAAAATCATGAATGTAATACATGTAAGGCTACGTAAACCTGCAAATTAATTCATCCCTGATATCAAGAACCAAAAAAGACAAGCAGTCAATCATGCACTGTTCATATCGCTACAAGTACTACTTGTCCTTTTGTTTTCTTGATATTAGGGACAAATTTGGATTTGAAATTTGTAGGTTTGCATATCTTCATTTGTACTACATCTATGATTTTTTTTTGAAACATCGTATCATGCTGAAATCGTGAATGAGGACGTCGTTTCCCCTTGTGAAATACTATAATAAGACCTGACTGACACCGAATAATCAATCAAGTCTTGTTTAGACCCCGTTTGGAAGAGTAAAGTCCATTACCGGTCCTTAAACTTTTTATGCTGTGTCATTCCGGTCCATAGACTTTTAAAGTATGCCATCCCGATCCCTAAACTTTCAAAGTGTGCCATTACCACATGTTACGGGTCCAGCTGTAATAGCACACTTTTGAAAGTGTAACATCCTAAATTTTGGGTGTTTGAAAATTTGAGAAATTTAAAACTTTATTTGCATTTTACTGGCATTTGAATTTTGGTTCAGCATCATATTTGGGTTTTCATGAGTTTTGTGTTGGGCAAATAACATCTGAAAATAATTCTCGAGCACAAAATAGCAATCATAAAAATAAATAATTAGATAAATGAATACAAATAATTTAAAACGTATTTAACAAAAAAAATAATAAATAAGAATAATTCAAAAAAAACTAATTATGAAATCAAAACATGGTTTATGATGTGGACCTACTTCTTTTTCTCTCCCCTTCTTTTTCTTTTCACTCTCCTCCCGTTTCCTTCCCTGGCCGATGGGCCCTCTTCCTCCCCTGGCCACTGCCCCGATCTCTCCTCTCCCTCAGCGCGCTGGCTCTTTCTTCCTCCTTCCTTCTTCCGTGGCAGAGCTCCATCCACGTCGCCCCTTCTTTCTCTCTGCTCTGCGCGAATCCCGCCGAATCTTTGCCGCGCTGCCTTCCCTCTGCTCTGCACGCGCCGCTCGACCGTCGCATCCGCACACTGAGCCCCGCGCCTCTCCTGCGCCGAGCCCCGCGCTCGTTGCCCGTCGGACATACCCCGCCGACCGGTCCTCCACCACCACGCTCCCCCGCCCCTTTTCAGCTACAAGAAGCCACGGCTCCCCCATTTCTCCCCGCGCGCGCCACTCTCTTCTTCCCCTTCCCTGTCTCCTCTTCCGCCCGTGCACCGGCCGCAGCGCCTCCACGCCACGCTCCGCCCTCCGGTGACGCCCCGCCCCACCAAGCGCGTCCCAGCGTGCCTCCTGGAGCCCTCTACCTCCCCTCTCACCTAATCGAATCCCGGTGCTTCAGGCTCGTCGCACGGCTCTCTTCTCCGAAACCGGCCGACGCCGTGCTCCCGTGCAATTCCGTCGGTCCGTTGAAGCTCCGGTCGATTCCGCGCTCTGGGCGCCTCACCATGGTGCTCCGGACCTTCCCCCACCGTCGGCCGAAGCTCTTCGTCGCCCGAGCTCTCCGGCCACGGTGGCCTCCGTTGCGCTGCCGCCCGTGCCCGCCGCCGGCCCGCTACGACGCCTCCTGGCCAGAGCCATCACCTCCAACGGCTTCCCCACATCCCCGTGTGTCCGTTTTGGGCCATCGCCAGCGCCCCCCAGCCGTTTCCCTCCGGCGACGCCGCCGCCTGGCCGGGCACCGCCGAGCCCTCTGTTTGAGCCAATGCCAGCACTCGCCTCTTTTAAGGTAACCTTCCCATTTGTGTCACAAACCGTCCGCAGCCAAGTTGATCAAGTAGCTTCATGTGTACGTGTGAGGTCCCGAGTTCAATCCCCATCGGCCACATTTTTGTTCTTCTTTCTTTCGCATTTTATTTTGTCCCTTTTATCCCTATATAATTAAGGGAGAAATTTAGGAGAAATTAGGCTAATCTGTGGGAACTAGTAAAATTTAAATAAGGCTCTAAAGAGTTTAGGTATGATTTAAATTTGAAGAGGTTATCATGATAAATGATTAGTGTGACTTTAATACTTAAGTTGTAAATATAATCATTTATTAAAAATATTAATGAGGAGAAGTGACCTTGGATGAATGTCTATATTTGATAAAGATGGCTTTGGTTAAATGTCCCAAACTTAATAAAGATTACCCTTAATGATAATTAAAAATCCATGCCCAATATTCATCATGCTACCATTAATAAAACCTCTGCGACATATTTTAATGCAATAGCCCTAGGTCGTCAAGATTCAAAATAATTTCACAAACTTAAATATTCTAAACTGAACACGTAATCACTAACATGGGTAGTTAGGGCCACATAAAATGATACATATCAAACATTGCTCAGATTGTTAAGTTTAGACTAAAATTGGAAAATAAAGTTAAGCATAATAGTAACTAAAGCATAGATAAAATGATAATAATACCACTAATTAAATCTTAATACTAGATTTAGTAAATAATAATGTTGAGCATGAAATAACAATCTATGGCCCATACAGCTGAACTCTAATTCAAGTAGGAATAGGCTTAATGAAAACTAAGACTACATAAAATGTCACACATAGAATGCTATGCACCTACATCCTAAAATTTATTCAGTACGCCAAAAGGCCCTGAAGAGTAACGCTCGATAAAATAATACATACTCATAAGTCCACCCTAACTCATGGAACTTCCTTGATAAATAACAAAGTAATAAAAAGAGATTATTACAAAAACATCCAGTTATCGTATGCTATTATCGACCTTACCTCAATTAACCCAAACCACCCATTAACTCATAATAAGACTAAGTCGAGTTTATTTGGATTTATTTGGATCTTTTGAGTTATTTGCTTTTATCTTGGATTCAGTCATTGTCGCGTAATTAGAAAATGGAGTCTGAAGATTCTATGGATCAAGTGGAAATGAGATCAACGAATACCAGAAATTAAAGATCATCGCATGAGGCAACTTTGTGTGAGCTCAAGACCGCGGTACACCGCGCCAGGCGAGTCAATACTTTGATCATATTGAACCTACATTTTCTGCAAATTAATTTGTTTTAAATTATCAAATTGCATGCTGTTATTTTATATGCAAATACATGTTAATTTAAGATTCTAGTTATACGCCGATTGTTTACCCTGAATAATATTGCCCCTCCTTTGGAATATTTGAATGTGTGAACCTTGGCGCCCTAGCAAAATTATAATAGTAATCTTTTGAAAATAAGTCCGTAATTGATATGCCATGCTTAGTATTGCTTAGGTATTCATGGGCGCGAGAACGCCCAAGCATCACTTTAATCATGAGAAAAATTTGGTTGGGCAGTCATGGTGGTAATGACTGGTATATGTTGGCTATGATTATTTTATGTTTCTAAAATCCCCAACTTGCTTAAATATCTGGGCGGGATGGTTCGAGGGTGTGTAAGTGTGGTGCGGTGGAAGCACAAAGTGGGTTAGTGGTAGACCGCCCAGATACCACTAAGGACTGAATCTTGTCATGACCTCCTGTGTAAAACAGTACAACCACAAGTCTGTAAAATACAACTTGGCTTAGTAGATTTACCGGACCCTGAAAGTCATCCTCACAGGAGAGGGTGGTGAGATAGTGCAAGCGGCTGTCTGTGTGACGGCTTGAATGGGACACTCGTAGAGGGTGAAGTTCTGCTGTGGCGGGCTAGCAGGGGAGTAGCCAGCTGCTAGACGTTCAGAAGGAGAACATCCCGCACAACGTATGGGACCCATCGCAAGTGGGAACGACCCATAGGGTGAAATGATGGAAGGGGCGAGGTACTTTGAACAGTCACTGTGATGGTCTGCTCGACCACATGACTAAGGAATCATGTGGGGCAACGGGTTGATTGTCTCTTGTGGTGAAAGTGTACAAACTCTGCAGAGTCAAAACTATTCGAATAGCCGTGCCCACGGTCAAGGGCGGACATGGGAACTTAACCAGATATAGTTCTATTTCAAAATGTTTTGTGGGAGGGATGGAAAAGTGGAGGGCAGTGAAAGGCCCCTGATTTGAGTTGTCCTGGGTGTCGTCCCAGTGATAAGTTAAGCGGCTATAACGCTGAAAGATGTTAGACGGTGTGATGCCGTATGCATGGAGAAATTATGGTGATATTAGGCATATGGTGTGATGCCATATGTATGGAAAATCATGTTAGTATTCCTTGAACATTATGTTTTGTTCCAAAGCTGCTAAGTCTCAGGAAATTTTATGTATCGTATTTCAATTAGTGGCATTTCTATTCTTACAAAATTAAATATGGAAAGGGTAAATAGAGTCGTGAGTAAAGGAAATAGATGTTTGTAGTGTACACATAAAGGTATTGGTGGATTCATGTCGATCTTAAACAGGAAATGATAGTGTAGGTTCTGGGAGAAATAAATTGGTGGAGTCTAGCTGAATAGATAGGCGAGATAGATGATTTAAATGATTTTTGGAGATTTAGATATTGCACAGATAAATATTGGATTACGACACTGATAAATAAATTCTTGGGAGATGACAATATTGGAATTAATAGATTCGGTTACTAGATGAATCAATTGAATTTTTGGGAATTTGGAGGAGTAATACAAGTATTGGATTATAGTTCCTGATTAGTGATTTACTTGGTGGGAGGATACTAGTGAGTCGTAGAATTGATCAATGATATTCTTGGGGGATATATAATAGTGAATCGATTTCGGAGAAATAGGGAGTGCAAAGGTACATTGCTGGATTACTACCCTACTGATGTTTATTAATTCTTGGAAGATGTTGACAATATGGGGAATTAATAGGAGTTGATCAATTACTGGGTGGATGATTTGGATTTCTGAGAAGATTGGAGGATTCATAACAATTAGTGGATTACAATCTTAGTAAATTGAATTTTCGGTGGAAGTATATTTGAGGATTAGTCAGTGATAGATAATGGAAAATGGGATGGATTATGGGTTGGAATCAATGACAAAAATGATTGAATACGAATGATATCGGTGGATTTGAAAGTAATTATGTTAGAGAATCATTAGAGTTCAGAGGTAAGGGGCTGATGAATAGTATTGACAGGATTGGATTATTAGTAAACCAAAATACAAAGTAAGATCGGTGGATTAAATAAATGATGACACTTGCTGTTTGGAGTTGTAGACAGCAGTCAATAAAGAAAGTGCATTTTCGGTGGATTAAGTCAATTTTGGCTATTGTAGTATGGAGTTAGGTAGCAATAGTAACACTTTGATTAAATAATAGTAGTAATGCTACTAAAAGCGATTTTTGGCAAATAAAATAACCCGAGCCTCTCCTTTGTTAAGCCATGCATACTATTTATTTGCATTCTGTGTATTGGCTCGCGGAGCACGGGGTTGGAGTGCTCACACTCGCTTTTGCGATAAAATTCAGAATCAGGAATCCAATCACCTCGTCTCAGCAACAAGATTGGACAAGCTGACAGAGAAGATGAAGATGTCAAGGGCTAGGTCGCGAACCTCCAGTTGGCTGCCTGTGGGCATGTCCTGAAGGTCCCACCTGTGTGCTTCGTTCTTCCGCTGCTGCAAATTAATGATTTCGGCCTAATTGGCCCATGTGTAAGTTTACTATTTTACATTTACGCTTCCGCATGATATGATCTTTGATATTCAGAACTGTAACCTGTGTGCACTAACTACTGATCCAGGGATTAGTGCAGTGAAACACAGTAGATTCCGGATTATAAAATCTGGGTCTGACAGGGATGGTATCAGAGCATATCGACTGCAGGTCGTGACCTAGTTAGCCTGGCCGTTAGTTTCATGACTAGAAATATTTCGTTAAAATACTATTTCCAGAAATACAAGTTATACTGCTCATTCTTATCTCTCCTAGATGATTCTCTCTCATCTAAACGCTGCCTTAGCCATTTTTACTTCTAGAGCTCTCTTACCCCGAATTCAAAACAATAACATAAGAATGAGAGCTGATATCAATTTACCCAAAAAAAAAAGCTTTCCTCTTCTGTCTATTGATTTCAAAAAAAAAATTTGTTCCTCTTCTCATACCCCTACTCCAAATTTTAAGGTTAGGAACATCGAAGATGTTCATGAAGATAAGGTGGTTTCGTTCCAAACGAACTATATAGACGAACCATGTGCTCTCTTATGTGTGTGCTCCCCGAGTAGACGATGTATTGTTGCAAGATTCTATTTGGCCCTGTGCACTGCCTTCTTGCCCTCGGGCGTTACATTTCGCGGTCACAGGAAAAGAGTGATTTAAAAAAAAAACTTATGTGATCCATGTGCCACCCCAGTTTCCCGGGGTGTACTCTTTTACAATTATAATGGGTTTAGATTTCCGTATCCCCACGATTCTAACCGTACCTCCTGCTATTCCCTCTCGCCCCTTTGCTACAAACCCAGACGGGTCTACCGAAGCCAAGTGATGGATAACTGAAGCCAAGGCAACCAAGGATAAGTGAGGCCTTCGCATTTTTCCAACTAAGAGCCCAATCAGCACGAGGACCAAGATTCGAGATAAATCAAATTGCCGCCAACCATAATGACATTCGTCATTTATTTAAGGGGGGTAGCACTAAGAGACAGAACTGCCAAAGGACTACTACGATACATATCCTTGGAACTGCAACAACCTGGACTTGGAGCTAATCAGACCAGTACAAGGAGATTCGCAAGGCCACCAATCTTCTGGAGATGAGGACTACGAGATGTACCTTTAGCTGAAATTGTCGTGTCTGGCAAACCTAAAGACTAAGACCGGGATCCCAGTAGAAGTAAAAGGACCCCACCTAGAAGTACATTTGCATTCCCAAAGCCCTCTACTCCTAGGGCATAGACCATTGTTACCCACCTATCAATGTGAAATCCTACAACCATATGTCCCCTAGGCGATGCAACTACTCTATTTTACGGGGACGTAAAGACAATAATGTCAAAAAGCAAATAATTGAAAGTCTACGACCTATCCAGGAGAACAAGGTTTCTCTCTTCCCTTTTGATTTCTCTAAGTTCTAACCCCTATTGTGCAGATTTTCATCTCTCAGTGGAGCTAAGGAACTATACGTCGAGCAACGCCCCGAAACCCATTGCTAGCCAATATAACCCACCTTCATTCTTTCTGTTCTACCGGAATCTCGGGGTCGAGATTCATTTAAGGGGGGTAGATTTGTAACATCCTAAATTTTGGGTGTTTGAAAATTTGAGAAATTTAAAACTTTATTTGCATTTTACTGGCATTTGAATTTTGGTTCAGCATCATATTTGGGTTTTCATGAGTTTTGTGTTGGGCAAATAACATCTGAAAATAATTCTCGAGCACAAAATAGCAATCATAAAAATAAATAATTAGATAAATGAATACAAATAATTTAAAACGTATTTAACAAAAAAAATAATAAATAAGAATAATTCAAAAAAAACTAATTATGAAATCAAAACATGGTTTATGATGTGGACCTACTTCTTTTTCTCTCCCCTTCTTTTTCTTTTCACTCTCCTCCCGTTTCCTTCCCTGGCCGATGGGCCCTCTTCCTCCCCTGGCCACTGCCCCGATCTCTCCTCTCCCTCAGCGCGCTGGCTCTTTCTTCCTCCTTCCTTCTTCCGTGGCAGAGCTCCATCCACGTCGCCCCTTCTTTCTCTCTGCTCTGCGCGAATCCCGCCGAATCTTTGCCGCGCTGCCTTCCCTCTGCTCTGCACGCGCCGCTCGACCGTCGCATCCGCACACTGAGCCCCGCGCCTCTCCTGCGCCGAGCCCCGCGCTCGTTGCCCGTCGGACATACCCCGCCGACCGGTCCTCCACCACCACGCTCCCCCGCCCCTTTTCAGCTACAAGAAGCCACGGCTCCCCCATTTCTCCCCGCGCGCGCCACTCTCTTCTTCCCCTTCCCTGTCTCCTCTTCCGCCCGTGCACCGGCCGCAGCGCCTCCACGCCACGCTCCGCCCTCCGGTGACGCCCCGCCCCACCAAGCGCGTCCCAGCGTGCCTCCTGGAGCCCTCTACCTCCCCTCTCACCTAATCGAATCCCGGTGCTTCAGGCTCGTCGCACGGCTCTCTTCTCCGAAACCGGCCGACGCCGTGCTCCCGTGCAATTCCGTCGGTCCGTTGAAGCTCCGGTCGATTCCGCGCTCTGGGCGCCTCACCATGGTGCTCCGGACCTTCCCCCACCGTCGGCCGAAGCTCTTCGTCGCCCGAGCTCTCCGGCCACGGTGGCCTCCGTTGCGCTGCCGCCCGTGCCCGCCGCCGGCCCGCTACGACGCCTCCTGGCCAGAGCCATCACCTCCAACGGCTTCCCCACATCCCCGTGTGTCCGTTTTGGGCCATCGCCAGCGCCCCCCAGCCGTTTCCCTCCGGCGACGCCGCCGCCTGGCCGGGCACCGCCGAGCCCTCTGTTTGAGCCAATGCCAGCACTCGCCTCTTTTAAGGTAACCTTCCCATTTGTGTCACAAACCGTCCGCAGCCAAGTTGATCAAGTAGCTTCATGTGTACGTGTGAGGTCCCGAGTTCAATCCCCATCGGCCACATTTTTGTTCTTCTTTCTTTCGCATTTTATTTTGTCCCTTTTATCCCTATATAATTAAGGGAGAAATTTAGGAGAAATTAGGCTAATCTGTGGGAACTAGTAAAATTTAAATAAGGCTCTAAAGAGTTTAGGTATGATTTAAATTTGAAGAGGTTATCATGATAAATGATTAGTGTGACTTTAATACTTAAGTTGTAAATATAATCATTTATTAAAAATATTAATGAGGAGAAGTGACCTTGGATGAATGTCTATATTTGATAAAGATGGCTTTGGTTAAATGTCCCAAACTTAATAAAGATTACCCTTAATGATAATTAAAAATCCATGCCCAATATTCATCATGCTACCATTAATAAAACCTCTGCGACATATTTTAATGCAATAGCCCTAGGTCGTCAAGATTCAAAATAATTTCACAAACTTAAATATTCTAAACTGAACACGTAATCACTAACATGGGTAGTTAGGGCCACATAAAATGATACATATCAAACATTGCTCAGATTGTTAAGTTTAGACTAAAATTGGAAAATAAAGTTAAGCATAATAGTAACTAAAGCATAGATAAAATGATAATAATACCACTAATTAAATCTTAATACTAGATTTAGTAAATAATAATGTTGAGCATGAAATAACAATCTATGGCCCATACAGCTGAACTCTAATTCAAGTAGGAATAGGCTTAATGAAAACTAAGACTACATAAAATGTCACACATAGAATGCTATGCACCTACATCCTAAAATTTATTCAGTACGCCAAAAGGCCCTGAAGAGTAACGCTCGATAAAATAATACATACTCATAAGTCCACCCTAACTCATGGAACTTCCTTGATAAATAACAAAGTAATAAAAAGAGATTATTACAAAAACATCCAGTTATCGTATGCTATTATCGACCTTACCTCAATTAACCCAAACCACCCATTAACTCATAATAAGACTAAGTCGAGTTTATTTGGATTTATTTGGATCTTTTGAGTTATTTGCTTTTATCTTGGATTCAGTCATTGTCGCGTAATTAGAAAATGGAGTCTGAAGATTCTATGGATCAAGTGGAAATGAGATCAACGAATACCAGAAATTAAAGATCATCGCATGAGGCAACTTTGTGTGAGCTCAAGACCGCGGTACACCGCGCCAGGCGAGTCAATACTTTGATCATATTGAACCTACATTTTCTGCAAATTAATTTGTTTTAAATTATCAAATTGCATGCTGTTATTTTATATGCAAATACATGTTAATTTAAGATTCTAGTTATACGCCGATTGTTTACCCTGAATAATATTGCCCCTCCTTTGGAATATTTGAATGTGTGAACCTTGGCGCCCTAGCAAAATTATAATAGTAATCTTTTGAAAATAAGTCCGTAATTGATATGTCATGCTTAGTATTGCTTAGGTATTCATGGGCGCGAGAACGCCCAAGCATCACTTTAATCATGAGAAAAATTTGGTTGGGCAGTCATGGTGGTAATGACTGGTATATGTTGGCTATGATTATTTTATGTTTCTAAAATCCCCAACTTGCTTAAATATCTGGGCGGGATGGTTCGAGGGTGTGTAAGTGTGGTGCGGTGGAAGCACAAAGTGGGTTAGTGGTAGACCGCCCAGATACCACTAAGGACTGAATCTTGTCATGACCTCCTGTGTAAAACAGTACAACCACAAGTCTGTAAAATACAACTTGGCTTAGTAGATTTACCGGACCCTGAAAGTCATCCTCACAGGAGAGGGTGGTGAGATAGTGCAAGCGGCTGTCTGTGTGACGGCTTGAATGGGACACTCGTAGAGGGTGAAGTTCTGCTGTGGCGGGCTAGCAGGGGAGTAGCCAGCTGCTAGACGTTCAGAAGGAGAACATCCCGCACAACGTATGGGACCCATCGCAAGTGGGAACGACCCATAGGGTGAAATGATGGAAGGGGCGAGGTACTTTGAACAGTCACTGTGATGGTCTGCTCGACCACATGACTAAGGAATCATGTGGGGCAACGGGTTGATTGTCTCTTGTGGTGAAAGTGTACAAACTCTGCAGAGTCAAAACTATTCGAATAGCCGTGCCCACGGTCAAGGGCGGACATGGGAACTTAACCAGATATAGTTCTATTTCAAAATGTTTTGTGGGAGGGATGGAAAAGTGGAGGGCAGTGAAAGGCCCCTGATTTGAGTTGTCCTGGGTGTCGTCCCAGTGATAAGTTAAGCGGCTATAACGCTGAAAGATGTTAGACGGTGTGATGCCGTATGCATGGAGAAATTATGGTGATATTAGGCATATGGTGTGATGCCATATGTATGGAAAATCATGTTAGTATTCCTTGAACATTATGTTTTGTTCCAAAGCTGCTAAGTCTCAGGAAATTTTATGTATCGTATTTCAATTAGTGGCATTTCTATTCTTACAAAATTAAATATGGAAAGGGTAAATAGAGTCGTGAGTAAAGGAAATAGATGTTTGTAGTGTACACATAAAGGTATTGGTGGATTCATGTCGATCTTAAACAGGAAATGATAGTGTAGGTTCTGGGAGAAATAAATTGGTGGAGTCTAGCTGAATAGATAGGCGAGATAGATGATTTAAATGATTTTTGGAGATTTAGATATTGCACAGATAAATATTGGATTACGACACTGATAAATAAATTCTTGGGAGATGACAATATTGGAATTAATAGATTCGGTTACTAGATGAATCAATTGAATTTTTGGGAATTTGGAGGAGTAATACAAGTATTGGATTATAGTTCCTGATTAGTGATTTACTTGGTGGGAGGATACTAGTGAGTCGTAGAATTGATCAATGATATTCTTGGGGGATATATAATAGTGAATCGATTTCGGAGAAATAGGGAGTGCAAAGGTACATTGCTGGATTACTACCCTACTGATGTTTATTAATTCTTGGAAGATGTTGACAATATGGGGAATTAATAGGAGTTGATCAATTACTGGGTGGATGATTTGGATTTCTGAGAAGATTGGAGGATTCATAACAATTAGTGGATTACAATCTTAGTAAATTGAATTTTCGGTGGAAGTATATTTGAGGATTAGTCAGTGATAGATAATGGAAAATGGGATGGATTATGGGTTGGAATCAATGACAAAAATGATTGAATACGAATGATATCGGTGGATTTGAAAGTAATTATGTTAGAGAATCATTAGAGTTCAGAGGTAAGGGGCTGATGAATAGTATTGACAGGATTGGATTATTAGTAAACCAAAATACAAAGTAAGATCGGTGGATTAAATAAATGATGACACTTGCTGTTTGGAGTTGTAGACAGCAGTCAATAAAGAAAGTGCATTTTCGGTGGATTAAGTCAATTTTGGCTATTGTAGTATGGAGTTAGGTAGCAATAGTAACACTTTGATTAAATAATAGTAGTAATGCTACTAAA
Source organism: Dendrocalamus latiflorus (assembly GCA_017311315.1). Lineage (NCBI taxonomy): Eukaryota > Viridiplantae > Streptophyta > Magnoliopsida > Poales > Poaceae > Dendrocalamus > Dendrocalamus latiflorus. Next base: position 45,665,506 of record CM029639.1, on the reverse strand, counting down.
AGCGATTTTTGGCAAATAAAATAACCCGAGCCTCTCCTTTGTTAAGCCATGCATACTATTTATTTGCATTCTGTGTATTGGCTCGCGGAGCACGGGGTTGGAGTGCTCACACTCGCTTTTGCGATAAAATTCAGAATCAGGAATCCAATCACCTCGTCTCAGCAACAAGATTGGACAAGCTGACAGAGAAGATGAAGATGTCAAGGGCTAGGTCGCGAACCTCCAGTTGGCTGCCTGTGGGCATGTCCTGAAGGTCCCACCTGTGTGCTTCGTTCTTCCGCTGCTGCAAATTAATGATTTCGGCCTAATTGGCCCATGTGTAAGTTTACTATTTTACATTTACGCTTCCGCATGATATGATCTTTGATATTCAGAACTGTAACCTGTGTGCACTAACTACTGATCCAGGGATTAGTGCAGTGAAACACAGTAGATTCCGGATTATAAAATCTGGGTCTGACAGAAAGTCTATGGACCGGGATGACACAGCATAAAAAGTTTAAGAACCGGTAATGTCACATTTTGAAGTTTAGAGACCGGGATGACATACTTTAAAAGTCTGTGGACCGGGATGACACAGCATAAAAAGTTTAATGACCGGTAATGGACTTTACTCCGTTTGGAATATTGCAACAAGTTTTCCTATTGGGAGTTGAATCGAACATATTGATGTGAAATTCGTGGTGTTCATCTCTGACCTCTATTTCATTACTTGTTATTGAGTGTCTTAGGAGGATATCAGAGTGGTAATGAGACCAAAAGCTTTTGAATTATCAAATGATTTAGGGCGATAGTAATAATATGGACACCTCTGATGGATTGCACTGATCGTTCTGCCACATGCTTGCCCAGGAAAAAAAATAACAGGGGCAGTAGTAGCTCGCCATGGGCAAAATCATTGAATCCCTCCGGCAACGGCCCCCACAAAATTCAGATCTCGGTGGCATTAATCACCCTTTTTTTTTTCTCTAGATCTATTCTGCCCTCAATTCTGAATTGCACTGTTTGTGCTCATGCATGCACCCCTTTTTAGTTATAGGACCAAGGCAAGAGGACAACCTTTTGAAGCTATGGTCAGTCTCCTTTCCCCTCTGGTCATTATCTGCAAATTCTCTCCGGCTTTCCCCCTGTCTCATCAATTAGCAAATTGTTATACTTAATTGACATGGATTAGTTAACCCTATAAGAGAAATGATTCAGTTGACTTGCAAGCTCAAGCTAAGTAAAGGATTGTTTGGGACACATGGATTCCGTTGCAAACAACTTAATTCTTGCATGAACCTGAAAAAATCACGCATTGCAGAAGGGTAGCGAGGGAGTTCAATCACAGTAAGAACACACAGTTCACACAAACCGGGATAGCGAGTTAGGTACAATGACGATCAGTTGATCACAAAGAGCATGAACATTTCCTGAGTTAACTTGCAGCAAAATTATCTGTCTATGTAACTCCACCATTGACCTGATCATCACTTTTTGCTGAACTACTAGCTAGCTAGGAAGGAGGCAATCAATTACATGTACAATTTGTTATTCAAACCCCGAGAAACTAGATTAAACTAAGCTAGACTGAGGTAATTAAGCTAAACTAAACTAGCTAGACATGCTGTGCATGTTCAGCGCTTCATCTCTGCTTCTTGCGACGAAGCAAGAGTGTACGTACTTGAGATCAAGAGAGCAACACGCCAACATGGCATCCACGTACGGATCCGCGTATGTGTCCGTACGTCAGCCCACGACGTGCACACGGATCTTCTTGCCCGCCGGCGGCCGGTCCGGCGAGCCCCCCGTCGAGGCCGGCCGCCGCGCGACGAACGCCACGGCGAGGTCGTGCGGCACGGCGATGAACCACAGCGCCGGGGCCGTCCCGCTGCACCGGTACCGTGTGCAGTAGTGCTTCGTCCTCTTCTTGGCGGGCTGCCTTGGCTTCCTCGGTGCCGGCGGGCACATCGACGGCGCCCGCAGCACGTTAGCCGCCGACGTCGGCGTGGCACACCCATCATCATCGACCGCGCAATCATCCCCGCCGTCAGCAGCCAGCTGCGCCGTCGTTGCAGCGATCACCTCCGCCGCAGTCCGGATCGGGGGGAGCTGATCGGACAGCAGCTCGAGCTCGAGGCCCATTAATCAGTAAACTTGCCTGTGATAGACAGCAACCGTACGTGGTAGCAACGGTAGGGTTGTGCGAGTTGTACTTAAGTAGCCGTGGTGGTGGTGGTGGCGGCGGCGTAAAAGAATTAAGGAAGGGAGAGGGGGGCCAGGCGTGGAGGGTGGCATTGATGATGGCAAACGGGACGATCGGTCGAGGAGTGAGAGAGGAGAAATATCCGGGGAGGTAGCACTGTCATAAAAGACGTTATACTAGACATTTATATTATCGACGGATCTTAAGAACTATCTATACTATAATTATTATAGATGGTTCATACGAATAACCGTTTATAGTATTTTTATAGACGGTATTCATATGAACCGTTTGTGATAATGTAAGACATTATAAATAGTTTTTACTGAGACTCGTCTGTGATAATTCATAGACGGTTATCGATAAAAACCATATGTAATAATGACAGACATCACAAACGATTTTTATTACAAATTGTTTTGTGATAATGAAGTTATCACAGACGGTGTGTACAAAAAATCGTCTGTGATATGTTTTTCGCCTTGTAATCTTCTAAAATTTCATAATCTCCAGCCCACTTCTCCCCGAGATGAATTCAAGCACGAATAGGATTCTGTTCTGAGACACCTTTACTAAAACAGGCATAACTTTTCATATGGTTTCCGTTTTCAATGTCCTTGTACTATTTGGAAAGCTAACGACGAGCCCGATAAAAAAAGACCCGTTTGTGTTAGTCGTCCACTAAGACCCCTAAAATTGGCCATCTTTAGTCCAAAATTTGCATCGCAATTTTTCGGTTTCTGTTTTTGCCAAATTTTTTGATCTTCCCTTTGGAATTTGGGGTTCGCCTCAACTACAAAGTTGTAGATCTCATCGAAACATTTCAAATGAGCATATATAAGCCATATAAAATTTTGCTATTTAATCTTTCGAGAATAGTTGTTTATATTGCACCGACGATTTGTGGTTCAAACCGTCTGTGATAATTATGTCCCTGACCACTGAGACCGTTGATCCTCCCCAACCCAATCCTAAACAATAAAAACCTATCAACTCCTACCCCATGGATCTTAACTCCACCTCTCTGTCCCCGCGCCAAAAATTTTCGCACTCCTGCCTCTCCCTCCCCTATAAATACTCACCCAAATCCAACCTCCTCGCCGTTCCGTATGAAACAGACAACGCGCAAGTCTACGAGAGGCAAAGCGCCATGGAAGCAGTTAGCTACCAAGGCGACGCTCAAGTCAACTTCAGCGATGGTGGGCGTCAAGGACATTCAACCCGCAAGCTGCATCAGGGGTGAGAGGGTCTAGGCATAGAGGCCTCGTCGGCGCGGTTGAACTTCTACTATCTGCTAGAATATCTAATTTTTCTCTATTCTTGTTTACAAGTTAGGTTCATAAGATTAAGAGATATATTCTTCTTATGTTCTTGCTGTGTTAGCTAGATGGGTAACCTACTCATTATCTTGTGATGTTATAATGGTGGATTCTAATGTTAATGAAAAATAGAATGTACTGCCATATTTGTTGCCATGTTTGTTTGTTTTCAAATAGCATAGTTAACATTTTCTGAAGCTAGCCGAAAAATAGAAAAAATATTTAGGTATAGAATAAACTATCACATACGGTTTTGTGGTATAAACCGTCTGTGAATGTTTATTATAAATGGTTCGAACCAAAAACCGTCTGTGATACTCGCACATCACAGACGGTTCTATCTATCAACCGTCTGTGATGTGAAAGTATCACAAACAGTTCTATATCATAGATGATTTTTTGTTCGAGCCGTCTGTAATAGCGTTCTTCACAAATGGTTCTAGTTACAAACTGTTTGTGTTGTGATTATCACAAACGACTTACAAACCGTTTATGATAACCTCCGATTATTACTGATACATAAATTCAGATGGTTCAGAAAACTGTATATGATGACAGTTCTAAATCATCTATAATGATTCGTTTTGTAGTGCAGCCTGTTGGCAGGTGCAAAAGGTTGACGAGAGTGTGAGAGCTGTGTGATGCAAATGATTGTGAGAGGAATCTAATATACTTAATTGAAGCTTAAGCATTGGGCTTTGGAGATGATCAGAATATTATATTCAGATTCAGGTCTTAAACTTACCCTGTGCACGGTAAAAAGAAGCAGGTTTAATTGTTACGCACCACGGATGCGTCATGCTGCCTTGAGTTTTTTTCACCTCACCGGAGAGCTTGAACGTACATCAATTAGCTACCATATATACTTCTACTCACAAGCTTGCACGTACATTAATTAGCTACTATATGTTGGTGATATGCCCTAGAGGCAACATGGAGATGTTGAATATATCACATACTATGTTTATGATACATTGCTTTGTTCCTTGAAATAGACATTATCATTATTGATCAATGAGTATGTGACTTATTCATGAGACTCTTAATGCCAAAATGTTGCTATTTCTAAATGATCCCTGATCATATATCATATGAGGAACATATATGATTCAAAGATCAGCATATGTATTGATTGATGATCATGTCTCATGGATCATGGTATGGAGATACCAAATCAATAATATGGACATGTGTTAGTGAACATATGTTGGATAGACCCGCCATGAGACACTGCAGAGATTCCATGTGTCATTAGTTGGTCTCAAGTAGTGTTTATGTAGAATCGTTAGACTTGAGATCATCATGGTTCCCAACATGCGTAGTAGCCTATTTTGGGACTACTAACCACTACTCCGTAACTGGGTAGTCATAAAAGTAGTCTTCGGGTTTGCTATGAAACATGTAGTGGGATGTGAATGATCAAGATAGAATTTGCCCCTCCTTATGGGAGAGATATCTCTGGGCCCCTCGATGTAATGGATTATGAAAGTGCATGGCCATGCCAATGTGATTGAGGAGTCAATCACAAGTTTATAATCCATCACGGAATCGAGAGAGTGATTGAGCCATTAAGAGGATGACACAGGTCTCGCCTTGAGCTTAATCTATATCGTGAGGCAAAAGGATTCGTACATGAGAACATTACAGGTTCAGCCGATATGATCTTTACGTATACTTTGGGGTTAATATGTCTTGCTAGAGGCCGCTATTAACAGGGTGACCGGAAAGGTGTTTCCGGGTCGCGACCAAGTATACGTGAACCTACAGGGTCGCACACTTAACGGGTTGGAACACTAATTCGAATGTGATTCGGATGTGGGCTCAATTCGGATAGAGATCCGGATAGACTCCTATTGGGCCTCGGTCCACGAGGCCCAAGTGAGGAGGTCTATATATTTGGAGGCGGGGGGGCTGAGGGATGCACGCATATGTTCCTCCCGAACAAAACCCTAGCCGCCACCTCCCGAGCCAAACCCTAGCCGCTCGCGAGTGCTGGTACACTCGCGATCGGAGTTCCAGCCCCGGACGTGTGGATACCGGTGGAGGCGCTGCTCGTTGCGGCGTTGATCGGCATCAACAAACTACAGATTGGATCTGCTCGTGGTGTGGTTGATCGCGTGGAGGAGACGATCTGTTCGGGACGATCGGCTACTTCCACTACTACCTCGACGCGCGTGGTTGGATCGGCTTCTCCAACTCTTCTTCCGCTGCGCTGCGCGTCTAGTGGTAACGATCTATGATCCCTTCTTAGCATGATGTCCTGGTGTGCGCGGTAGAAATTTTTTATTTTCTGCTATCGTAGCCTACGCGCGTTCCTTCAGTGGTATCAGAGCCATCTTGCTTAGTTTGCGATCTGGATCAGCGCATATGATGATATGCGGTTGTAGTAGATTGGATCTATTACAGTCTAGATCAGTCGGTTCATGTGATGAATCGATGGTAGCACGGGTTGATGAGATCAATCGGTGAATAGGGGTTGGATGAGGCGCAGATTGTATCACTACTAGTGCCCTAAAGATTGTCTCGGATCGGCATAAGGTGGTTATGTCGAATACTAGTAGGATACGAATCTGATAGCCTCGGGCCAGTGGGAATACTAGTGCCCTAGAGATTGTCTCGGATCGGCATAAGGTGGTTATGCCGAATACTAGTAGGTTACGGATCTGATGGCCTCGGCCCAGTGGAAAAACTAGCATCCTAGAGAATGTCTCGGATCGGCATAAGGTGGTTGTGCCGAATAGTTTTTCCATTGCGATTTCATAGATTGGATCTGTAAATTTCGTAGGGTGTTCAGGGCGCTGCCCTGAAACCCGCGGGGGGCGGCCCCCCCCTCGACCCCCCGCCCGCTGACCGGCCAGCGGGACCGCCGTGCGTACCCGCCTTGTATAGCGTCTTGGGTTCACATCGTTAGGTAGAATACGATTCTACGTCTAACTTGTTTTTGCAGAGAATGACGTGAATAGTATGGCCCTATATCTTATTGGAATGTATGAGATGTATGTGATGCATGTAACATTCGTTCATGGCCTGCGTGTCATGATTATTTCAGCTATTGTTAGCTGTCTATATTGTATTTAACGACCTGCGTGTCGACCTTAATGCTTGAATCTATCTTTGTAATCTTCAATTTCTAGCTATTATAGGTAGTAGCCTAGTTTTGAGGTTACAAGCTTTCAAGCATGGTGGCCTAAAGGAGTGATGTGGAGGATGGAGATCGTCTACACCTACATGGAGATGGAGATCACCATTTGTTTGGGCCATACTACTTCACAGTTAAATGTGTTTATCTGTGATATTATCTATCTTATTCTTATGCAATGTTTTTGTCATATGTTGCTTTGGTAGGATAGAATCCCTCATAAAATTAGGTGTTCATGCCCTTCCATATGTTGCACCAAAAGATAATGATCACCGCATGGTAGGTCTACCAAAGTAGAGTGCCGTCGGTTATCATCATTATTTGGGGTAGATGTCGGACATCTACATGCGGAAGCATTTGGTTTACTTAACAAGGTTATCAAAACAGTTTTGGACCTTGGGGCATAGATTGGGGCCGGGGCATGTTGATGTCACCCAACAAGCAAGAGTCACATAGGGATGTGATTAGCAAGGTGTTGCTTACCCATGTCACTAGTTTTCTAGCCGTGATGCCAAAGCTCACTAGGAATTAGTGAAATGAGGTTCTTGACCCACTATGTAACTTAGAGGGAGTTTTGTTGCAAAACACATAGTGGGAGTCTTTTGTTAAATTGTTTAATAAAAGATGAACATAAACATAGTGCTAAACTTTGCATATTCTTTGTTGTAGATCATGTCAACTAATGCCGCATCCAGTTCTTTTAATTTGCGATCTATTCTTGAGAAAGAAAAACTCAATGGAACGAACTTTATGGATTGGTATCGCAACTTGAGAATTGTTCTCAAGCAAGAGCGCAAGGAGTATGTCCTTGAGTCTCATTATCCTGATGACTTGCCTGATAATGCTACTGCGGCTGCACGGAGAGCTTATGAGAAGCAAACGAATGATTACCTTGATGTAAGCTGTCTCATGCTTGCCACAATGTCCTCTGAGCTTCAGAAGCAATATGAGAACACAGATGCCTACAATTTCATTGTGGGGTTGCGTGGTATGTTTGAGAACCAAGCAAGGGCTGAGAGGTTCAACACTTCAAAGTCCTTGTTTGCGTGCAGGCTTGCAGAAGGGAATCCCGTCAGCCCTCATGTGATTAAGATGATTGGCTACATTGAGAGTCTGGAAAAGCTTGGTTTTCCCCTTAGCCAAGAGTTGGCTACTGATGTGATTCTCCAGTCGCTCCCCCCGAGCTTTGAGCCATTCATACTGAACTATCACATGAACAACATGGATAAGACCTTGGCAGAGTTGCATGGGATGCTAAAAGCTGCCGAGGAAAGCATTAAGAAAAGCAGCAATCATGTGATGATGATGCAGAAAGGCAAGGGCAAGCCCAATGTCAAGAAAGGCGCGGTCAAAAGAAAGTTAGCTCCCGATGAGATCGCGAGCAGTTCTAAGGCCAAGCAAGTCAAGAAGGGCGCTGCTCCTAATGCAGATTGTTACTACTGTAAGCAATCAGGTCATTGGAAAAGGAACTGCCCAAAGTACTTGGAGGATCTTGAGAAGAAGAAGGGAAGTACGACTTCCTCTCCAGGTATAAATGTTATAGAGATCAATCTTGCTACTTCATCCACTGATTCTTGGGTATTTGATACCGGATCGGTTGCTCACCTTTGCAAATCGTTGCAGGGGCTAAGAAGAAGTAGAAGTTTGAGGAGGAGCGAAGTGGATCTTCGCGTTGGCAATGGAGCAAAAGTTGCTGCGGTCGCTGTTGGCACCATGCCATTGTCTTTACCTTCAGGATTAGTTTTGGAATTGAATAATTGTTATTGTGTTCCATCTCTTTCCAAGAACATTATTTCTGCTTCATGTTTGCAAGCAGAAGGTTATGACTTTAGATCTGTGAACAATGGTTGTTCTCTTTATTTCAAAGATATGTTCTATTGTCATACTCCATTGGTGAATGGGTTATATGTTCTTACTCTTGAAGAGTCACCGGTCTATAACATTAATGCAAAGAGGCAACGTTCGAATGATTTGAATCCCACGTTTATTTGGCACTGTCGCTTAGGTCACATAAATGAGAAACGCATGGAGAAGCTCCATAGAGATGGTATTCTGCACTCATTTGATTTTGAATCATTTGAGACATGCGAATCTTGTTTACTTGGCAAGATGACAAAGGCACCTTTCACCGGTCAAGGTGAACGGGCAAGTGACTTATTGGCACTCGTACATTCTGATGTATGTGGACCAATGAGCTCAACAGCCAGAGGTGGTTTTCAGTACTTCATAACTTTTACTGATGATTTTAGTAGATATGGGTATATCTACCTGATGAAGCATAAGTCCGAATCCTTTGAAAAGTTCAAAGAATTCCAAAATGAAGTGCAAAATCATTTAGGCAAGACAATCAAGTTTCTACGATCTGATCGTGGAGGCGAGTATTTGAGCCATGAGTTTGGCAATCATCTGAAGGATTGTGGAATTGTTCCACAATTGACTCCGCCAGGAACACCTCAATGGAATGGGGTATCTGAACGGAGAAATCGCACCTTATTAGATATGGTGCGCTCCATGATGAGCCAAAGTGATCTTCCGTTGTCTTTTTGGGGGTACGCTCTTGAAACAGCCGCTTTCACACTAAACAGGGTTCCATCAAAATCAGTAGAAAAGACACCATATGAGATGTGGACAGGACAACGTCCTAGCTTGTCTTTTCTTAAGATTTGGGGATGTGAGGCTTATGTAAAACGTTTACAATCTGATAAGCTCAGTCCTAAATCTGATAAATGCTTCTTTATCGGGTATCCTAAGGAAACAAAAGGATATTACTTCTATAATCAAGGAGAAGGCAAAGTGTTTGTCGCCCGGCATGGTGTCTTCTTAGAGAAAGAGTTTCTCTCAAGAAGGGATAGTGGGAGCATGGTGCAACTTGAAGAAATTCGGGAAACACCTGAAAACGTTTCAGCTCCTACAGAACCACAACAGGATGAACAAACTGTTGAAGAACCTGTTGTGGACACACCGGCACCACGTAGGTCAGAGAGGTCACGTCGTGCACCTGAAAGGTACATGTTCTTGACTACTCAACAACGGGACATATTGTTGTTAGACAACGATGAGCCTAAGACCTATGAAGAAGCGATGGTGGGACCAGACTCTGAGAAATGGCTTGAAGCCATGAGATCCGAAATTGAATCCATGCACAGTAATCATGTTTGGAACTTGGTTGATCCACCTGATGGTGTTAAAACCATTGAGTGCAAATGGATTTTCAAGAAAAAGATAGACATAGATGGAAATGTTCACATCTATAAAGCGCGATTGGTGGCCAAAGGTTTCAAACAAATTCAAGGTGTTGATTATGATGAAACTTTTTCGCCCGTCGCAATGATAAAGTCTATTCGGATCATTCTAGCGATTGCTGCATATTTCGACTATGAAATATGGCAAATGGATGTCAAAACAGCTTTCCTTAATGGAAATCTGAGTGAGGATGTGTACATGACACAGCCCACGGGTTTTGTCGATCCGCAATCAGCTGGAAAGATATGCAAGCTGCAAAGATCCATTTATGGATTAAAGCAGGCATCTCGGAGTTGGAACATTCGTTTTGATGAAGTAATCAAAGGGTTTGGTTTCATCAAGAACGAAGAAGAGCCTTGTGTTTACAAAAGGGCTAGTGGGAGCGCACTCGTGTTTCTGGTCTTATATGTGGATGACATATTACTGATCGGAAATGACATTCCTATGCTCGAATCTGTTAAGTCTTCATTGAAAAATAGTTTCTCTATGAAAGACTTAGGAGAGGCGGCATATATTCTGGGCATCAAGATCTATAGGGATAGATCAAGAAGGCTAATTGGATTAAGCCAAGATACGTACATTGACAAGGTGTTGAAAAGGTTCAACATGCAGGATTCCAAGAAAGGCTTCCTACCTATGTCACATGGTATACATCTTAGCAAGAGTCAGTGTCCTAGTACACCTGATGAGCGGGATAAAATGAATGCGATTCCATATGCTTCGGCTATGGGATCCATTATGTATGCCATGCTTTGTACACGTCCAGATGTCTCGTATGCTTTAAGTGCTACAAGTAGATACCAGTCAGATCCAGGTGAAAGTCACTGGATTGCCGTAAAGAACATCTTGAAGTACTTGAGAAGAACTAAAGATGTGTTCCTCGTCTATGGGGGTGAGGAAGAGCTCGTTGTAAATGGTTACACCGATGCTAGCTTCCAAACTGACAAAGATGATTTTAGATCGCAATCTGGATTTGTGTTCTGCCTGAATGGCGGTGCGGTGAGCTGGAAGAGTTCCAAGCAGGAGACGGTTGCTGATTCTACAACAGAGGCCGAGTACATAGCAGCTTCTGAAGCTGCTAAAGAGGCTGTTTGGATCAAGAAATTTGTTTCTGAGCTTGGTGTGGTGGCTAGTGCCTCCAGCCCAATGGACCTCTACTGTGACAATAGTGGGGCCATTGCGCAAGCCAAGGAGCCTAGATCGCACCAGAAGTCCAAACACATTCTACGGCGATTTCATCTCATCCGCGAGATTGTGGAGAGAGGCGATGTGAAGATATGCAAAGTACAAACGGATTTGAACATTGCAGATCCGTTGACAAAGCCGCTTCCCCAGCCAAAGCATGAGGCTCACACTAGGGCAATGGGTATTAGATACCTACATGGTTGACTCTAGTGCAAGTGGGAGACTGTTGGTGATATGCCCTAGAGGCAACATGGAGATGTTGAATATATCACATACTATGTTTATGATACATTGCTTTGTTCCTTGAAATAGACATTATCATTATTGATCAATGAGTATGTGACTTATTCATGAGACTCTTAATGCCAAAATGTTGCTATTTCTAAATGATCCCTGATCATATATCATATGAGGAACATATATGATTCAAAGATCAGCATATGTATTGATTGATGATCATGTCTCATGGATCATGGTATGGAGATACCAAATCAATAATATGGACATGTGTTAGTGAACATATGTTGGATAGACCCGCCATGAGACACTGCAGAGATTCCATGTGTCATTAGTTGGTCTCAAGTAGTGTTTATGTAGAATCGTTAGACTTGAGATCATCATGGTTCCCAACATGCGTAGTAGCCTATTTTGGGACTACTAACCACTACTCCGTAACTGGGTAGTCATAAAAGTAGTCTTCGGGTTTGCTATGAAACATGTAGTGGGATGTGAATGATCAAGATAGAATTTGCCCCTCCTTATGGGAGAGATATCTCTGGGCCCCTCGATGTAATGGATTATGAAAGTGCATGGCCATGCCAATGTGATTGAGGAGTCAATCACAAGTTTATAATCCATCACGGAATCGAGAGAGTGATTGAGCCATTAAGAGGATGACACAGGTCTCGCCTTGAGCTTAATCTATATCGTGAGGCAAAAGGATTCGTACATGAGAACATTACAGGTTCAGCCGATATGATCTTTACGTATACTTTGGGGTTAATATGTCTTGCTAGAGGCCGCTATTAACAGGGTGACCGGAAAGGTGTTTCCGGGTCGCGACCAAGTATACGTGAACCTACAGGGTCGCACACTTAACGGGTTGGAACACTAATTCGAATGTGATTCGGATGTGGGCTCAATTCGGATAGAGATCCGGATAGACTCCTATTGGGCCTCGGTCCACGAGGCCCAAGTGAGGAGGTCTATATATTTGGAGGCGGGGGGGCTGAGGGATGCACGCATATGTTCCTCCCGAACAAAACCCTAGCCGCCACCTCCCGAGCCAAACCCTAGCCGCTCGCGAGTGCTGGTACACTCGCGATCGGAGTTCCAGCCCCGGACGTGTGGATACCGGTGGAGGCGCTGCTCGTTGCGGCGTTGATCGGCATCAACAAACTACAGATTGGATCTGCTCGTGGTGTGGTTGATCGCGTGGAGGAGACGATCTGTTCGGGACGATCGGCTACTTCCACTACTACCTCGACGCGCGTGGTTGGATCGGCTTCTCCAACTCTTCTTCCGCTGCGCTGCGCGTCTAGTGGTAACGATCTATGATCCCTTCTTAGCATGATGTCCTGGTGTGCGCGGTAGAAATTTTTTTATTTTCTGCTATCGTAGCCTACGCGCGTTCCTTCACTATATACACTTCTACTCACAAGCTGCTATATATATCGATTGATTAAAGGTCACTAATTAATTAACATGCTTCAGATGACAGAATCTGCAAATGATGCATATGTAACACGTGCGACGGGTTGTTGACGTACGCACGCTCCAAATGGCCGGGGACGTACGTATAAACCACACTGCACCCCTCGTGCATGGAGAGCGCCCAGCTGCTTCTAATGCATAGTGCATGCAAACGGTGCTATATATCTTCAGTTAATTACTCCACGAACATTCTAATGCATATATAATATATACGCATGTACTCCCTCTGATCATAAATATATATTCTAATTTTATTGGATTTTATAAATATATTACAATAGAAATTAGTGGTCAAAATTGTATTTTAGAGACCATATCGATATTCAAAACGACATATATTTATAACTGGAGAGAGTATGATATATATACATAACTCACTTGCAAGTGTCCTAACCGGAATGCATGTGGCTAGCTATGTATTCATAGGAGTAATGGGGTTTTCATTATCGGTATGTAAATTTAACCGGAGGGGCCCGGTAAGCCTGATACCAACAATCAGCTTTTTCGGAGTAAATTGGGCTGAAAATTTCAAATAAAATTTGAATTTCAAATACAACCCGGACAATTATCGTTGAAAATCGACCAAAATTTGGTTGAAAAAAGGGGGAAAATCGGCCAGCATTTCCAGCATATGGATGTTCACAAAGAACAAGAGAGCATACGGATATTCATATAGGATGGCAGCAATCCTGATGAGAACATAAGTTCAGTGACAAACCACATTCAGTTCATAGGATTGTAACATAAGACGATTCAAGCGGGCCAATTCGATCGATCATCAAACAACAAAGGGAGCACCACACTAATCTGAATAATCTATACTTCTCATCTGCTAAATGGTGACCCATCAAAGAAAACTAGCCCACCACCAGTTCATCGCCCGTACGCACAGCAGGCATTTGGTGCTAATAATCGGTGCCCCGAGATGTGACTCCTCGTGGGATGCTTTCGTATATACTACAAAAATTAAACAGATTCGATCGATTAATTGAAGTAGTAGTGACACATACTGGTAATTAATTGAAGGTAGTGACTAGTGAGAGTGATATAAAGAAGAGTTAATTAATGGGATAGATTATTGTACAGACGACTAAAATTTTTTTTATCTTTTAATCACCTTGCACTTTGAATCACCTGAAGTTGCACATATTTTTTTTTGGCTGTAATTTTAGTTGATTGAGAGTGCAATTTCAGGTCACCTGAAGTTGCACTCTGAATCACCTAAAGTTGCAGCTGTTTTTTTTAGAAGAAGGCTGCAATTTTAGTTCATTGAGAGTGCAATTTCAGATGACTGAAACATAAAAAAATTCCAATCGCCTGTGCAATAGCAAAACTGGTAATTAATTTATTGCTCAAGCCTCAAATGGCGGCGCCCCGTCTCCCTCCCGATCGATCGGCCTCTTAGTTGGGACCACTGTCAGACATTGGCTACGCGGGCCATGGTTCGAATTGTTTCCGTGTCGCCGACGATCCATCTCCGCCGTCCGTTGTACCACACAGCCACATCAACTTTCTCTTTCTTCTTCTTCTTCTTTTTTTTTCTGTGCATGTGTGTTTTCCCCGCAATTCGGCGAGTACACAAACTTGGAACCCATGGAGAAGGATACAATTAACTCTAGCTAACAACATGTTTGGTCTACGGATTGAATTGGTTTAGAGAACTATTCGATCCCAGGCCCGTTTGAAATACAGAAAGTTCTTTCAATTCCTCTAAAAATTAGACTATATAGATTGGACGTTTTCTCTGAATTCCTGTAAAATTAAACACGGCATAAATAAATGTATAAGTTGGTGTTGAATCCCAGGAACGCTCCCTCACTGTCTCTCCCGTGACGTGAACGCAAGGAAGAAGATGAACAGTGCACACACAAACTGGTTTCCGGCGACGAATGCCGCGGTGACGTGATTGTCTGTATCTTGAGCTGTTTATTGCTCAACTGTACTCAGCCCATTGGAAACGGAGGAGTACAAGGAGTATTTATCTGCCAGGGACACGCCATGGAGCAACAGCCTCCATGCCTGGCCTCCACGCGCACGAGATCCGCAGGACCCACTCAGGTGACGTCTCGAGCCACTCGCTCGATCGGATGACACGGCTTCCTCCGCACGAACTGGCGCCACGAACTCCACTCCTCCTACGACTCGATCAACCTAGCAACAGACTCAAACCCAATCCTAACCTGGTGCCGCAGCTATCCTGCAGGCACACGAGCGCACGCCGCGACACCACGCGATGCCTGCGACTCAGACTCAAAACGCGCACGCCCGGACAGGACCCCGTGGCGTGGTTTATTCCTAACAGTTGGACCATGCGTGCTGTTTCTGGACATGGTAGCTGCGTAGCAGAGTACACGTGAAACCAACGTGCGCGTAAATTTTATCGCCTGGCCACATGGTACACATTTATATTTCCGGAATTTTTGCCCGGCCGTCTTAATCTGCGTGCGTGTGTAGGTGTCGTCTTTTTCACTTATAATTTATAATTTGTCATACAGTAACTAATTTTTAAATGATGTGTTTTTAAAGACAGAATCAATAAAAATATTATAGTAAAAAATATACTGAGTTCAGTTGTATAGGTCAAAATCATATGTAACTATTTTTTATGTACCGCCTCTTACGAACAGCCAGAATTTAAAATTTTAAACTATAAGCTATAGCCAGAAAAAACCTACCCACTATAGTTTACTTGATTCCTTGACTGTGCAAAGTGCAATTGCAAGTTGCAACTAGCCTTGTGATTTTATCAAGATGCAAATGCAACTAGCCCTGCTTCAAGTCTTGTCATCTGCTGACTATGCATTTGTATAAAAGAGTAGTATTACTTAAGCCTTTCATTACTGAGGAGTCAAATGGTGCCCTTTTTTTTCCTTTTCCTTTCCTTTTTTTTTTTTGTGTGCAAAAGTAACAAGGCATGCATGCAATGTGTGCAAATGCCCTTTTGATTTGTTTATGTGTCGTACACTAAGCATGTCTGGGAGCCAATAAGTAGGCCACATGCCCATGCTTCCCACTCAAAATAATGAAGCTTAATTTATGTGCTCCCTGCATGCAACCATGGATGCTACTGTCATCAAGCTTGGCCGCTTTTCATTAGGGAGATCGAGATAGTAACAATGGAGATTAGGATACGTGTCAAACATGGTCCTATCGCATCTAACTCCGGTTACCTTAAGTGAAATGGAAGATTAATTAAGTGTAGCAGTACAGTACCAGAGGGACCTCGGATCTCGCGCCAGATGCTGCATATGTGTGGCTCCCGGCTCCCGCTGTACGGACACGGCCACGCCTGGTGAAACAACTCTGAACATCCTGGATTCCTGATCAAGATGGGTGTTTTTTTTTTGTTTCGGTACGTGACGGGAAACTAATATTCTATCAGAACTGTTTTGATTGCATATTGACTGCGGCCGGTGAATTTTGGCTAAAATTAGGATCTATTTTTTTCGATCTATAACTTTTTGTTACAATTTATAGTTTTTATGTTGTTCATGATAGAGAGTACGGAGTAACAGAAACTCACGCACGGTTTTGGCTGATATAAATGAAATCACTACAGTATGTACTATAATCAACTTGTAGACTCCACCTTGAAAAGACACCTTGTTTGAAAGCTAGTTGATGTAGAAAAGCTGAAAAACAGTTTTTAGAAACTGAAAATAAGAGACTCATAAATAGTGATGTATGAAAGAAGTGACTTTTAGAATAAGTGAGCGAGCAATAGGAAAAAATAAGGGAGAGATGCGAGATAAGAGCGAGATGAGTGAGGTATATGATGTGCTTATGATCTCCTGTCTTATCCCCAGAGCGAGGTGAGAGTGGGAGGAGTGGGGAAGCTATTTTGGAAAACCAAATGCTCATTGTTGGAGGGGTGGCCCCCACCTAAACCCAGCCGCCCTGTTAGTTGTAAAGCCCAAAGTGGGATATGTATAATGACGTAAATGCCCTTGAGAGGGATACTTAGGTGTAAGGATATAATTGTAAAATACTCCCTATGTGAATATATATAAAGCCATCCAAGCTATGGGGAAGTCCCCAAGCATTACTCACCTAACATCTCCACTATCATACTATCATCTCTCTGTTTGGTCTGTAACCACAATACTCATGTTGGCTTTTAATTTCTCTAAGCAGGAGATAAAATGAACTGGTCCATAAACTAACTTGTGTTAGACTTTTGAGAACCTTGCAAAGGGACAGAGGCAAAGAAGACCCATGGAGATGGAACGCACTATTTTTTAAGAGGTACATGGCCCCGCTCATTTCAGCTTCAACTTATGGCTTATTTTTTTACTATTTATAAATTTCGTCTTTTTCTGAACTTTTGATTTTTTTTTTTGAACTTTTTTGCCGGTTCTTTTTTCCCGTATTCGTTTGCATTATTCGTGTTGAGCTAGCATATTTTTTTATTTTTTAATGTTTTAGATTTAATTATGCCAAATAAGCCATCTTCAGCTACAGTGCAATTTCAGCTATAAGCCATAACTTTCAGCCCAACCGAGCGGGGTAGATAACTAACGCCGTACGCATACACTCATGCGCGTATCATCAGCTATACAAAGTTGGGGGGATTCCGGCCCCCCAGCGCGTCCACGTCAACCCCCGCCCGCGTTCCGGCCGGCGCGTGGTGGGGCAATTTGCGTACGGCCGGAGGACCCATTTTCCCTGCATTTTTTGAAAATTACGTAAAGGTCCTTTTTCCTCGCGAATAGGTCCCTGCAAGTTTTTGAAAAAAAAACATTTTGGATAGCGCCCCGCGGTTTTCCAAAATTACGTATAGGTCCTTATTTACTTACGTACAGGTCCTTACAGGCCCTCGGTTTTTTACAAAAAAACCCTTTGATTTCCCCGAAATTACGCACTTGTCCTCGATTTTTTTAAAAAAACCTCCTCACGAATTATCGCCCCTTTTACTTTGGTACATACGGTGGCTGGCGCGGCGTGTCGCCGCACCTTTGAGGCTAGTCTAATACATATTAGGAAATTAATCAAAGGCCACATTCAAAGCACGGAAACAGATTGTCCCAATTAATACACACGTATATATGTACCATAAAAATTATTGATGAACGCGCAGGTCGACTCACGCAGTCCCCGCCAACTGAGCAACCTCAGTTAATTCTCGGTTCTCGATGGAATGCACTATAGGTGCTCTGTAATTTGAGCAGATATCACTCCTAGAATCTGTCCGTTCCCTCGCGAGTGCTAATGAGCCCACGGGGAAAAAAATAAAAAAAAACACGCGGGAAATTTTTGCGTCTTGCGATTTGTGAATACGTGGAAAACGAGATTTAGGCCTCGGTCATTTCGGCTTGAACTTTTGATTTCTGGTTTATTTTATATTATTTATAAATTTCGTCTTTTTATATACTTTTGGCTTTTTTAAGCTTTTTTGCAGTTCTTTTTTCTCATATTTATTTGCATTATACGTGATGGGCTACCATATTTTTTCTAATTTTAATTTTTTTAAATTTAATTATGCTAAATAAGTCTCCGTCAGCTATAGTGTTTTTCCAGCCAGCTACAATATTTTTCAGTCATAAGCCACTCATAAAAGCTGTTTTGAACCGGACCTTAATACGGTGCAACGTGATTCCCTCGCTTAACTGCCATGATGACGATCACCAATAGAACACTTTCTCAACATCATGAAGTACTTTCCTCAACCAAAGTGTAAGTTATTAAGATTATAACTATACAGTGTACCAGCTACTCCACACTCCCAACCATTATTTAGCTCAAAATTCTTACAGAGAATCAATCCTGCAATGTAAAATTGAAGTTACAATTCAAGTTCATCCAAATGTTTCAAAGAAATCATGTCGAAACTCGAAACTACCTTACTAGTTACTACACATAGATCTGAAAGTCTTGGAATGTGGCGCCCACTGCCCAGCGGGCGCCAGATCAGTGAAAGAAGAAAGGAAAATGGGCAAATCAAATTAATTGGCAAAATCTTGCTGATATAGTTGTCGCTCAATCCGTTCAGGAAAATTGATTTGGTCCCAAAGATGACACTCCAGCACTGCCTGCATGTATTAGTACCAAGGTTCCAAAACCCGGAACCAGAAGAAATTCTGGTCAGCGGCTGGTAACGGTAGCACCGTTACCGGCCAGTCATCAAAAAAATCGACAAAAAATCGGTCACAATTTGAAAATCAAAATTTAAATTTTGATATGTTTTGAAACCGGTAGCCGGAAAAAACTGGCCTATAACAGGAAAACCCAGAAAAAACCAACCAAAATTCGAAAATCAAAAATTGGTATCGATCGGTTTTGTTAGTTACCGGTCTCCACCGGTAGAAACGGTAACCGACGGTTATCGGCCGGTAACCGACGGTATTTTAAACCCTGATCAGTGATCAGTACTACTGCACGTTAGAGAATTTATGGATCGGATAGCTCGACCCATGGAAGGATCGCATGCATATCTGCCATTCATGGCAAGGTTTTAACGAGCCAGCTATCTTTTGTTCACTAGCCGCCGCATCAAGGAGCCCAACAATGGCGATCGGGCCAAGATTTTATTTGGAGGGAAGATGTACTTTTGATATGTACACATGCATTGTATTTATATTACCTGTCGCCTCTGATCTTTTCCCCTGATTTGTTGGCTGCTAGCTGCTACTGGGTACTGGAGTGGATTGTACAACTCATTAGCAGAATAGCTTTACATTTTTAGAAGCCGAGCAATCGGCTAGTGCAGTCAGCCATGCTCGTTTCAACTTTAGCTTCTGACTTATTTTTTACTATTTATAAATTTCATCTTTTTTTGAACTTTTGGTTTTTTTAAGCTTTTTTGCCGGTTCTTTTTTTCTCGTATTCGTTTATATTGTCCATGATGAGCTAGCATATTTTTTCGATTTTTAAATTTTTTTAAATTTAATTACGCCAAATAAGCCACCTTCAGCTACAGTAAAATTTCTGTTATTACAGTGTAATTTCAGCCGTAAACCACAGCTTTTCAGCCCAATCGAGTGAGGCAAAGCTCTCGGCCCATATATCATTAATTAGTTCAAATACCATAGCATTATAGTGGAAAATTAAGGGAGGGCATGCTATGATTGCTGCCATTGGCTTATTTAGTTTGTGCCAAACTTCGCCACACTAAGTTATCCAAGTTTGATTTTTTGTGGAAGTGTTTCGTTCTGAGCCATGGCGTACCACATTTAGCCCCTTACAGCCACCTATCGTAGACTTATCCGCTAGCCAATTTTTGTCACAAGTATGACGTCCATTTTGACCATCACAAGAACTATAGTTTGCCACACTAGTGACATAAAAATATGGTGAAGTTTGGGAAGCAACCAAACATGCCATATAGTTTTCCATTACTTGTACATATCAAATATTTAGAGGAGTTGTTTGTACATCTGTTTTGAAAAAAAAAGAGAAGGGAGTTTCCAATCTAGCATAACATTACCACACCGCCATACAACCTTTATAACATTCTATTACCACTGAGCTGCATGGCGAGTGGGCGACCAAATGGTTAAGCTGGACATATGCATGCATGCACAGGAATGACATGGTGATCCATCGACGAGGAAGATCGATCGATGGACCTGCTGGCTGCTGCGCTCCGGCCGTAACTTCTTGGTCAACCGGCTTCTGCATGCAGGCCATTAAGTTGGTTAAATTCCAGCAACATATCAATACATAAATAAGTTTGTCAGTATATTAATGTATAGCTCATGTATACTTAGCCTAGCCTGGATAGTATTGCTGAGATCCAGCCCAGATAGCCAAGGCAACCCAGGTAGGAAGCCCAGCCTCGTGCAGTGACACGATGTGTGTCCATACTCTCGGGTCCCATGACCGTGAGGCCGTGACGCCCAAACGCCAAACCATCCCCGCGTCGCTGTCCTCTCCTGACCAGCGTCGCCCACCCACCCCCTCCCTATGCCGCCGCCCTCTCTCGGCCAGCATCGCCCACCCACCCCCTGCCTGCGCTGCCACCCTCTCCCGGGCAGCGCCACCTACTAGCCCCTCCCTGCACCGCCGCCCTATCCTGGCCAACGCTGCCCACCCGCCTCCTCCCTATGCCGCTACCCTCTCCCGGCCAGCGCCACCCACCCGCCTCCTCCTTGTGCCGCTGCCCTTTCCCGGCCAGCGTCGCCCACCAGCCCCCTCCCTACGCTATCGCCATGCATAATGCATATCATGTTCATCTTCTGGGTTTGTTTTTCAGTATTACTCTTCCTAAACAAGTGGACTGGGTGACTGGCGACATAGGATGTGTTAATAAAACTGCATGGACAATTTCCAAATTATATAAGGCATTCTGACAAATTAGGACTGCAATAGTACACGAAGGTAAATACTATCATGCTTACTTAGGAATTAAGTTTGGATGATGGTGTAGCTACTCAAGAACATTGAATTTATGAAATTGGGAGATCGCAATCTCATATGCACTGCCACTTTTCAATTTCAGATCATACTAGGGGCAGATTGCCAATGCCATGATGGAAGCGCTGTTATACATCAACCTGTTGATATTGGCTTCTTGAAGACTAGTATGTCCCTTCTTACAAATCTTTGTAAATTTAGGTATTCAAATTGTATTTTTACTATGCTACATTATTTATAGTTTGCCATATTTTTTTATTATGTTTTATGTTTTAGTATTGAACTTAAACTTCGTATCAATGATACATTTGTGATATATTTTTGTTATTATGAGTATAAATTGATATTAGTTTTAAATTATTAGAGTTTAGTCTGGAACGTAGCCAAATCCTAACTCCGCCACTGATCGTCCCAATGCCGCATTTATTCACTTTAATTTGTCAGTACTGCGTCTGCATGCATGAATGGATGTACGTGGGAGTGTACTTAGTCGAGTTGGCATTGGTTGGTCGTAAATGTTCTTACCATTTGGGGCCGTTTCACTCGGCTTTCAGTTGCAGCTATTGACTAAACTTATCTAAACTAATAAACCACCAGTTCAAATTTTTCTACGTCCACCCAACAATTACCTGCTCCACAGTCATGACCTTAACTACGTCCACATCACAATATGCACCCAGAAATACACCATCATAAAAACGTGCGCACCAGATTAACTCTCATCTATTCTCTCTCCTTACTCAACCATATCCGACGATCATCCTTTAATGGATCTGCAGTACCCCTCCGCGTCCCGCTCTCCTCTGCAGTCCTCCTCCGCCCATCACGCCCTTGTGTTCCCCCTCCCTCCTCCCGAACCGCCCTCCCCACCCTTCTCCTGAACCCGTGCGCTCCTCCCTGGATTTCGCCGCCGCTGCCTCCCCCCACCGCCGCCTCCTCCCCTCCGCCTCCTCCGCCGCCCCCTCCCCCGTCGCCTCCTCCTCCCCCACCCCTCCTCCGTCTCCCCCGCTCCTCCTCCTCCCCCGCTCAGCCGCCGCCGCCTCCTCCCCCATCTCCCCCTCCGCCCTCGGTTCTCCGCGCCGCCTCCTCCCCTCCATCGTCCGCCCTCGGTTCTCCGCGCCGCCTCCTCCCCTCCATCCTCCACCCTCGCCTCCTCCCCTCCCTCATCCGCCGCTCCGCCCTCGCCTCCTCCCCTCGCCGCTCCGACTCCCAAGACCAAATCCCCAAATCGCCTCTAAAACCCTAGCCACCCGCCATGGCCGGCTCCCCCACCGCATCCGCCTCCGCGGCCGAGGCCACCGACGGGCCGGTGCTCAGCGCCGTGTCGATGCGCCTGCGCGCGCTGCGGAAGAAGTACAACCGCATCCTGCAGATGGAGGAGTTGTTCGCTGCCGGCAAGACGCTCAACCGCGAGCAGGAGGAGGTGCTCCGCTCCAAGCCCGTCGTCTCCGCGCTCATCGACGAGCTCGAGCGCCTCCGCGCGCCCCTCTCCTCCGCCCTCGCCGAGGAGCTCTCCTCCCGCCCCGCCACCCCTGCCCGCGACGCCTCCTCCTCGTCCTCGGACTCTGATTCGTCCATCCAGGACCTCCTCGCGCTCGTCTACTTCGGCTCCCTCTTCGATGTCAAGCCGTAGAGCGAGTTCGTCGCCACGATGGTCGCGCGCACGCACGAGCGGAGCTGCTGCATCACCTACGACTACGTCACGGATGACGCGGCGGACCTGCTCGTGGAGACCGACCTCGACGCGGTGTCTGCTCTGGCGTCCCTCGCTGCGGCCCGCCCTGCTGCCGCAGCGGGCGTCTCCCACCGCGACGCTCTCCAGGCCTGTGCCCACCACGCCCTCCTCTGGCTCCGCCGCGCAGATGAGCCCATCCACCCTGATTCTGGCATTACATGTGAGGATGGATACAGGGTTTCTACTGTGGTCTGATTTGAGGTGATAGGTGATTGACGTGTGTTATCTGTGTGGCTTTTGGCTGTAGATTCTGGGGTAAGGGCTAAGCTGGACAGGATCATGGCATCAGACTACTACACAGCGCAGCCAGAGATGAGGGCGACAGTGGATGTGGCAGCTGCGGTGGGGAAATATGGAGCTGGAGATGTGCAGGCTCAGGAGAGCATGGTTGTGTCGCCAGAGGCATCGGCACCGGAGGAGAGCCTACCTGCTGAAGGACATAAGGTGAAATGATTTTTGTTCTTTTGTTGTCATTTAACTTTTGCTTGGCGTGGACAAATGATTGTTGTCCTGTTCATCACAACGATGTGCTGTAGTATAATACTGCTATTATTGTTGCTGCTTGTATTATTATATCTTTCTGGTCTGATTGTGCTGCTTTAGTATTAATGATCAATTGTGGAGAATAGCTTCATTTGGATTAAATATTACAAGGTAGCTCTGTTTGGGGCTTAGATTAAATATTGACAGGCACTGGAATAATGCTGCATAAAGGAGTCGTTTTCAGTGTACAGTGCACACTGTGGTTCCACTTAGGCGATTCCACTATCAAGCTAGACAAGTGTGATATCAGAATTATAGTAATAGGATATTTGAGTCTCCTAATTTCTATTGATCGAAGACCCAAACTGACGGAGAGTTTTAGATTAGGGCTGCAGATTAAATATAGGAAGATAGAAATTGTATAGCAGTATATGATAGTATATGCATATCTGTGTTTTGTGCTCATTCCAACTTTGTGCTTAGTGCTTCAATTCTTGCCGTTGTGGACTACAATAGAACAGATATAAGAGAGAACAGTAATGATCTGTCAAGGTTCTTATTTTGGGCCAGTTCATGGCATGGATAATTTATGCTTTACTATCACTTATTCACTGCGTTATGATCTGATATATGATGAACTATTGAACTTGACCTACTAATGCAGAGTGATATGATACTCCAGAGCTATTGTGGCATTTTTTATTTATCGAAATACAACTAAATGAAGCCATGGGGAGAAAATGCATGGAGTCATCGATGTCTGTCTCTTGTACAGTGTATCTGTTTAATAAACCATATTTCTTATACGTGGCATTTAAAGCATGTTGCTGGTGATTGGCAACTGTACTCTTATACATGCTTTTGGTGCTGCATTTTGTGGCCAAATGATGTTAACACTCAGTGCTTGACTAAAATTCCAATGCGTGTAAAATATTAATGTTTCTGCAGTTTTTAGTTTATATATGATTTTACAGAATGCCAGTGATAGATCCCTGTCCTTTTTAGTGTAATAACTAGGGATTGTTATGTGCTACACTAGGCGATAATTGTTTTCAGAAACTTTGATTGTCCATTAGGGTTCTACTGTCAGTTAACAGTGTGAAATTTTTTTTGTTTTGTAATACACTTTTGGCAAAGCATGCAGCAGCACCAGGCATCTTAAAGATGCACAAATTAGGTTGGTGTAACTTTACTCATTCCTTTGCCTTTCTTTTTCATATCCTTCATGGATTCATTCTTTCCTTCCCTCAAACAAAATTAATTGATTCGTTCTAATCCTTCTCTTTATACCTCTATGTGTTCCTTTGGAGTTGCTCATTAGATTGCTGGTTTGTTTGTAAATTGTTTCACTCTTAAAACATTATTAGAATTTGAGTTAAGAATGCATGATTTTAAACAGTTGAGGGAATAAAATTGTGAAATATGTAGTATGACCTATGCATTGAGAATATCTAGGAAGAGTTAAGCAGGAGAGTGAATGCTTTAGTAATAATGTCAACTGTTATTTCCTGCATGATCTATGATTTGGCTTGGGTGGTCTAGACATGTGCATCTTATGTTTACTTTTCAATAAAGCTGTATCTCCAGATACGAAATCTAATTTGTTTCGTTTAATTTATCCGGTGGTTGGTAATTGAGTTCTTGTTATCTAATTGTCATAGCATATGGGCATCTGTGGTGGTTGATTTAAACATTTGAAGGATTTTGTTTCCTTAACGCGATCTTTCTTGTATATAGCTTTAAAATGTGCATCTCTCGTTAATCTTACTCATTTGTTGTTTGGACAGGATACGGACTAATCAGCTTATCTATAAACTAATAATCCACCAGTTAAAATTATCCTACATCCACCCAACAATTACCTGCTCCACAGTCATGACCTTAACTACGTCCACACCACAATATGCACCCAGAATTACCCCATCCTAAAAACGTCCGCACCAGATTAACTCTCCTCTATTCTCTCTCCTTACTCAACCATATCCGACGATCATCCTTCAATGGATCTGCAGTACCCCTCCCGCGTCCCTGACGCTCGCGGCTTGCATGCATGCAGGTCGGCGGATCTCCCCACGACCTCCGCTCCTGCCCCCGTTCTCCGCGCCGCCTCCTCCCCTCCCTCCTCCACCCGCGCCTCCGCTCCTTCCCCCGTTCTCCGCGCCGCCTCCTCCCCTCCCTCCTCCGCCCTCGCTTCCTCCCCTCCCTCATCCGCCGCTCCCGTGCCCGTGCCCGCTACTTCCACCCCCCCCCCCCCCCCCGCGTCCCATCTCCCACCGCCGCCTCCCCCACTCCTCCGCCTCCTCCCCCGCTCCGCCGCCGCCTCCTCCTCCCCCACCCCCTGCGCCGCCGCCTCCTCCCCACCCCACCCTGCGCCGCCGTCTTCTCCTCCCCACACCACCCCGCGCCCGCTTCTTCTCCGCCTCCGGCCGACCACCGCCACTTCCGCCGCCGTCCCCTCCTCAAGCGGTCCCGGGCCGATTCCGTGCGGCAAGAGCAGCGCCTCAGCACCCCGCAGTTTCCCCCACCGTCGGCCGAAGCTCTCCGCCACGGTCGCCTCCCCCGCACCGCCGCCTGCGCCCGTCGCCGGCTCGTCTCCGCCACCCTCGGGCCAGCTCGGCTGCTCAGGTATGTTCCTGGAGCGGTACTTGTGCTCACGCACACCTTCCCTCTTACCCTCCCTCCTCCGGCCGCCGGCGCCCCATCTCCTCCCCACCGTCGGCCGCCTAGCACCAAACAGTGATGCTGTGAACTGCCAATATTGTGCAGGTATGTACAGTTGTACATAGGCATCCTTTTACTCTTTACATATGCATCAATATAGCCCTCAAATTTTTGTGTTTATTATGTATGCCATATTTATTTTTGTGGTGTCTTATATATGTCATGTGATCAATGTTTTTTCATCATTTGTTAGCAATTTCCTAGGTAATCAATCATTAAGTATTAACTTTTGCCCTTTACTTTTGATTATTGATGCTAGAAGTTATATTGGGACTCATTGCAGTTTTTGGCACTCAGCTAATATTCTCTTATTGTTTGCAGCCTTAGTATTAGGTAGCAATTTGGCATTGCTGTGCTGAACTGCGATGCACTGCATAGGGCTGTGGAGTTTAGTTAGGTATTAGTTTAGATTAGTTATATATGATGTCAACCTATTTTAGTTTCTGTTATGGCTCTAAAAGAGACATTGTTGAGTTAATATTTCCAGAATAGTAAAATTAGATTGCTTTGGAAAATTTGGGTGCTTCAGATAAACACTGCTTCCCCAGGTCATCGAAGTTGTGAAAGTTGGAATAGATTGTACACTAATTTGGTTGTGGTTGCATAATAAAGGTTGGAACCATGTGTATCAGTTAGCGTGAGTGGAATAGATGAATAGGACACATGAATCTGATGTTAGTTAGTTTAGTATTCAGTTACTCGCTCCTTTGTCAATTTCCCTCCATGAATAGTAAGCCATGGGGAAACTATGTAATTATTAGTCTAATATTCAGTTACTCACTCCCCTAGAAATTATGTAATTATTAAATTGCTTAGTCCAATATTTAGTTACTAACTCCAGTGGAAACTATGTAATTCATGTAAAGGAAGTTTCAATTTGCAATTTGCAAATGATAATCACCAAGGTTTACACGATTAGAGAGACATATGCTTTTACCAGCTTACCCTTCTCTTTATGATTTGATAAGGATAATAAATTACTTTCTAACATTTTACCAAATCTTTAAGTTAATACCTGACCCACACTAAGTACCTTTGCATATGTACCTTAACTATGCATCATCATATTACAACTAATAAACGGCTCATGTACCTTCCAAGCATCGGAGAGTCTCTAAATACTGACCAACATAAGTTAGTCATGTTTAGATTTACATGTCACATTTTGCAATAGGAGTACTGTTTGCTTCATAGGAGGACAACACCACCAACTTGAAACGTCAATTATTATTGTACAACTAGAGATGTAAAGAATCCACTTAACAAGAGGTCCCTCGAGTTGGTCTGTATATATGTCTGAATGATTGGATAATTGATAAGACCAGTACGGGCAAACACATGGTGCTGCTTCCTAGCGATTGCGACGGGGCAGATCTGTTGCAATTATAACCGATGTGAAGTCGACCTATTGGAAACATCCTAACTCCTCCAAACAAACTAAATGGTTGTAAACGCCTGAATCCATCTCACCGTTCAGTATTGATCTTGTTGCACCAGAATTTGCACCGAATTCTACATTGATTCTGTTTAGTTTGAATGCATCATTTCCCTGGAATGCATCATTGAATTCACAGTCAGGGTTAGATCTGCCACAGGTGCATCTCTTACATTGCCTACTTCATTTATAAGTTCTTTTTTTTAGTTTGAATGCATCATTTCCCTGGAATTTTATTGACGCGGTCGGTTCTTTTTCTTCTGATTAAGAGAAGCTTGAGTGCTTGACATTGGTTATGAATTATGGTCTATACTTATATTTCAACTGAATGTTGACAATAATGATTTTTTTTCATTTCGCTTCTGATGTTATTAATGTTGATTTTTTAGATAGGTTTTACAAATAATAAACATTTTTATGTTAAATTTTCAGAGAGATGGGATGACCATTCAAGCTGAACGGCTCAACTTTCATCGTTACATCTCACATTTCCGTTCTGTCCATAGGGGTTCTTCTTTTGCTAAAATGCGCACAACATCTGTTAGAAAGTTGCTCCCAGAGTATGTTATCCTAGGATTGTTGTTTTCTTGCATCCATTATCGCTTATACTGAAAATTTCCACGTAGGTCCTGGGGTTTCCTTTGTCCAGTTCATACACCTGATGGAGAGCCTTGTGGTTTGCTGAACCATATGACTTCCACATGCCGTAAGATATTACAATTTTGTCATTTTCTCTTGAATTTAATTTTGCATTGTATCCCCCGAACACCAATCCTTCTTTCGAATTTAGGGTTTCTTGCTTCTGTCTCATCTTTGACAACATGATGTGTCAGCACCCCCTCTGTCTCTCTGTCTAAATGTTCTTACATGTGTGTGTGTATCTTTTTGGAGGAGAGCTCTGCTAAGATTTATAGTCTACTACCCTTTTCTAACATCAGTTAATCTTTGGTATTTCCAGGTATTTCATCCTTCTACCACTCAGAAGGGGGGATTAAAGATTTTGAGAAAATAAAGAATTCACTTTTAGATAAATTGGTTGGTATTGGAATGACCCCACTGTCGCCGAAGATTGAGCGAACTGGTCCCCCAGAAGTCCTACATGTCCATTTGGATGGATGCATTGTTGGTTCTATTGCTTCAGCTAACATTGAGGAAAAGGTGAACTATCTTCGAAAATTAAAACTTCTGCCAAACATGTATGGCCATTCAATAATTCGTTTGGTTGATTTCGTGTGCATCCCTAAAATGCCGCCGTGACGTTAGCACGGACACTATACTAGTACCATAGTAGTTGTTAGTTTTTTTAGAATTATTTAATTAAAAGAAAATAAATAAAACATAAAACATATTTATATCTCTACAGACAATCCAAATGAAAAGGTTAAAAAAATCAAAATTAAAAGCTGACATGTTTCAAATAACTTCTAGCTTAAAAAAGTTAGAAACCAGAAATCCAAATCGTTTGAAACGAGGCCATTTGTTTACACTACAGCTATCATAGAGAGTTCCAAGATAGGTTTGGTAATTTTGATGGTCGCACCTTACTCATGCATCCATTAGCATATCATGTATGCCCTCTGTTACTGAAGCACCTTGCAGACCACTTACCACGAAAATGCAATGACGCTAGCAGCAGCGTCTGGATGATGGGCATGTCATATTAGTATGGTACAAGCCGATTATGTCTAAATCCTTTCGATCAGGCTAACATCGAAGTCAAAACAGACATACGAGGAATGCACCAGCAGCAAGCGATAGCAATAGATAGTCAATCTTTCCTTAACTGCAACATTGGAACACAGAAGTTGGCTTTCCAAGGTCAGCAGGTAATTAAATGTACATGATGTAAGTTAATCCTTCAAACACACCTCAGTAGCATTCAAAAGCCAAAGCCTAAACAAACTTCTCACAAGCATCTAGTTAGTTAGGATAAAATTTCTAGTGGACATTTCAAAAGAAAAAAAAACTAGAGGAAACGAGATACACTTTACTGCTGTCAAAAAGGAAAAGATTGTTTACAAGCGAGCTTCCCAACTGGGCGCATGAGACCGTCCTAAAACCAGTTGTGCATCTTGATTCTTGCACAATGTATAGCTGGAGTTAGTTACTAGCCTCTGCTAGGGTATTAAAATACCGTGTCTTGTTCACATGGAAAACCCACCCACCAATCTCGATCGGTTTCAACTTCAAGAGCATGTAGTCAGGCTACAAGGTAGCATGGTTAGAAGAAATCAGTCTTCGAAATTATACAGGCAAATATGGGCACCAGCACTACAATTCAGCAGCTGATAAATTTGGCCGCTTGGAGATGCAGCCTCACACCGGTGGAGCTGGTCTTCGTTCTTCACCTGTATATTGAGACAGGAAGATGATTAAATTGATTAAAAAAACTGCCGTTTCAGTAAACAGCAACAAAGGAAACAAACTGTAGCTGCTATACAGTTCGTAGATCACAAGATCCAAAACAGGATAACAAATTGCGTATGCAGCACAAATTTTCAATACTAAAATACTATGGGGTACCTCGGTTCTTCCGTTTGGACCAACTTAGGATCAAATCCTTCAATGGAGTCTTGGGTACTGGAATGAACTTTCCAACAAAAGCCAAGGGCCAGCTGCATGAATAAGATAATAGTTAACTACAAGTAAGCAAGCTACAGCCAATGCTCCATAGGATATCCATCCCAAACTAATTCTGTCTTCTTTTAAACTACAAGCAGATTAATCATTGAAAAAAATGATCACTAAATTACTTTAGTAAGCAAGCTACAGCCAATCCTCCATGGGATATCCATCCCAAAGAGCCAAACTAATTATGTCTTCTTTTAAACCACAAGCAGATTAATCATTGAAGAAAAATTTGATCACTAAATTACTTTGGAAAGCATTACTCATCCCTACAACAGAAGTAGGTTACATAAAGCGGACAAGTATCTCACCTAACAAAAGCAATAGCTACAGAAACAAGCCAAAGCTCCCAACTGAGTCTCACTGTAGATGTAAATTTCCCAAGGAACTCAATAATTATCACCTGAGAATCAATTAGATATGCAAGTCATATTCTATACAATTAAAGATTAATCCTACATTTGCTGATACATTCATTTTCTTCCATCGTTTCATACCTGCAGCACAACGGTAAAGCTCACTACGCCCAAAAAAAGATGGTTTCTTGAAACCCCATCAAATATGTTCAGTTCTTCTGGTTTACGAGAATTGAACTCATTAAACACCTATTTGAAAAGAAAAAAAAAGAAAAGTCAAGAGTTTTCTCAAGCTGAAAAATGGTGCACGCATATGCTAAGTGTTACTAACAAAAAAAGATATACATTAGTCCGCATGGAGGGGAAAAAAGTATATTCAGAATGGCCATAAGGCTAGAAACATGCTTCGGAATAAAGTAAAAGAGAATGTGCTTATCCAAGATGAGGAGTTACCTGACACAGGACAAATGTATTGAATATAAATGAATTTTTCACTTTACTGGAGTGACCCAGAGTATAATGAGTTAAATGCAGAAGGTCACGGCCCCTAAAATTGAGTGTCAGAAGAACAGCAACTTGAAAGACAGCCTGTGGTTACAAAAGACCTCAGTAACCAATTCAAAGTAGCTCAGTAAAAAATTGAGAGTTGATAATCAACATCTGACAAGACCGTAATACCTGAATGAACAAGTTTCTCCACATAATATTAGTCACAAGAGGTTCTCTGCATTAAATTCACATTAATGTTAAAGAGTTTTTTAAGCATACAAACATATATGTCAATCAAGAAGTATAACAAATTTGTTAATGTACATGCTGCATATTTCAAATTGATCTGGCGACCAAAGAAAAAAAAGGGAACACTTTTTCTTGGGTGCTTCTTTGACCAATATATTTTGAATGCAGCCACAATATTGTCTTAAGAATGGTGAACCTCAGGAAAAGTTTACATAATACACAATAAGTAGTATAACTAGTTGGCTAAGAATGGCCATCAAGTATCAACAAGAAACATAGGAATTAGGATACCCACTATCTACTACCTCCATTGCAAAATCTAAGCCGGAATTTGACCTGGAGCGGTTTTCAGCATTGAATTTTGACCACTAATTTCTTTTACAGTCTATTATTAGCAACTACAAGATTATTATAATATGCAAGTACTTTCAAATACAAATCTAATGCTACCGTTTTAGTATCACTGAACCTGGCCAAAATTTACATAGTGAATGGAAGGAGTATTGCACAACCTTTATCAGAAGAGAACTATTTGATCCACAAGTCTGTTTACTATAGATTGATGATTGAAAATTTTAAAAAGCTAACTGTTAGCACAGGGTAAAAACCATCTGTAGAAGAATAAAGCTCATAGATTCGTTTTGTTTTAGGTAACAGTTTTGACTTTCAAGAAGAAAAGGGCTAACCTCCGTCCAACAGGTTCACGCTTCATAAGTTGGTCCGTTGGTGGTTCAGTAGCCAATGCAAGTGCACCAAGTGTGTCCATTATAAGATTAACCCAGAGAAGCTGTATCAACAACAAAACAAAGTAAACATTTGACCATGTCCAACCTATACAATTTGTCAAGTTTAATACTATAATTTAACTTCTGTGCATTGACAATTCCCTATTGGCCCATGGCAACAATATTTTCGTAGTTGTCATCTTCAACATTTCTGAAAGATATTTTTCACAAAACTGATGGATTTTACAAGGCATCACTCAACAGAAGACATGTCCTCAAGGATATTACATCCCATTTATGCATGCTCTTTTAATAAGTTACCATGACATATTCCCCCCAGCATTACCAGATTCCAAGTTCCAAGTGAAGCTCTCACATAGTTCACTTAGTTAATGAATAGCGCAATGAACAAATAGCAAAAGCTGAGAGTAAATAGATTATAAGTATATGATACAAAAAATCACACACTGCAATCTGTAATTATTTTCATAGCCAGCATAATCATTCAGGAAATTTCAAGTGGAGGAAACCAGACATGGCATATAGATCAAGTTAATTTATCTATGAATATTCAGACATGGCTTGCACTTGAATTACCAATATGCAAAATAATTCTAAAATGGTATGGCAGTAATTCTAAGAAACGTATAATAAGAACGTTCTCACAAACCTGAACGGCATTTAGAGGAACATTGCCTGAGGAAACAGCAGCAACCACATTAATTACAAGAGCCGCAACATTTACAGTCAGCTGGAATTGAATAAACTTTTGGATATTTGCATAAACAGAACGACCCCAGCGGACCACCTAGAATGCCACATATGAAGAGCATTTAAGACATTTTTTGTATACAGTATAGACTGTGGATCAAAAGATTGTTAAGTTCTACAAAGTTGCCTAACCTTCACAACTGAGGCAAAATTATCATCCAGAATAATTATGTCTGAGCTCTCTTTAGCTACTTCTGTTCCTTGGATACCCATTGCAAGACCAATATCTGCCTGATAAAAGGATTAATCATAGACTGAAATTACAAACACCAGCATTAACAAATGCATGTTCGTAGCACTGAACAGTGCAGTATATGATCGCATGTGTGACCAAACCTGTTATCCGTTCAAAATACAACCATCACGTTTATCCTTTTATTCATTCAAAATACAAACTCCCCTCGTGTATGTACCTCGTGCAATGCAGGAGCATCGTTTGTTCCATCTCCAGTGACAGCAACGACCTGGCCTTTCTTCTTCAGTGCTTGTACAAGGAGAAGTTTGTCACTCGGAGAAGATCTTCCCATCACCTGTAATGCATTGTTGAAATCAGGTTATTCCCAGTAGACTGATCAAGCTAACAGCAAGAGCAAGTATTGAACAAGATAGTGTGTGGACTCAAATGGAAGGAGGAATGTCCGTCCTAATACATGAAATAAAGCATCAGAAATGCCGCAGCAAATTCTGCTACCACAAGACAAGAGAACAGTAGCAACCACAAGAAGATTATGGAACAAGACAAAAACAAACAATGGGCTCCCTAATTCTCTTATAGGATTTCCATGTTTAGAAGGTTTTAGATATATTGCCCAACTTCAATCCCTGTACTCCGAGAGCAAGCAAAAATTTATTCAACCAAAATATGCAAACCAGTAATTTTAGTTATGACTCAAAAACCAATAAATCAAGAATCATGATGGAAAGGTAGAAGCATTATACAGGTTTATGGTCCCTTTTGCCACACCAAAAAAGACAAGAACACAATATGCACAATGATAAGCTTCCCGAGCAATGAATCAACCTATTGAACCTAAAGCATTCTCATTAGGTTACCTCGATAAACTGGGAACACATTTTAATATTTTTGCAAGCACAGATGAGTTATGGTCTTACAGAAATATTTTCAGCAATTGACTCCCTTTCGGCGTCACTGTATGCACGGAAAACTCTTCCTTCTATTATATCTGGTGCAGATGCCTGGGGGTCAGTGAGTATACCACACTCAAGTGCTATTGCTCTAGCTGTCTGCAGATTATCTCCAGTTACCATGCGTACCTACTTATTCAAAAATCGCAGAAGTTAGTCATGTTTAGAGTGATGACAAGCACTTCAACTATGCAGGCGACATTGTGCCAACAGTCAGTAGTTTTGTGCCTTTAGACAACAACCACAAACAAATTTAATTCCTTTTGAAGATTCACTTTATGAGTAACTCAAAATAGTAATATAGAATTGCCATACATAGAGTCATCAAGCTAAACTGCTAAAGAATGTAAATTCTGAAGATAAGAAATTTACTCAGATCTTAAGCTCAATGGAGTCTAATATACATCTAAAGCTGGTTTTCTATCAAGGGAATTACATTTAACACTAATACATAATAATGTAAAATTTTGCAAGAAATCTCCACACACTCATTGTCTGAGGCAAATATAACTTGTAATCTTTCTAACAGTTCGTTGTGTCCTTCAGTTACACATGAATTCAACACACAAACCTTTATGCCAGATCTGGTGCACAGCTCAACAGCATCTCTTACTTCGGGGCGACAAGGATCCTGCAAGCAAGCATGGATGCCTCAGCAACAAGCAAAGAAACTATCAAATATTTACCAGAAAAACAGAAAAGGACAGCAAGTTATAATATGCAATATCAGAATCAGGGTTTGTAAATTCTTGAACATGTACCTTCATCCCCACGATTCCAATAAAAGTCAGGTCATCATCTGGCAATTGCCAGTTAATTCTTTGTTCCTCACTTGGGACATCCTTCAGATCAAGATTTTTATAAGCAAAAGAAACACATCGAAGACTTTCTTCAGCCATTTCTTCTATGTATTTCTTGAATTGATTAGCCTGAAACACCAAACTGAGATAAGAGAACTATCAAATTATTTCTGAAAATGGTTTAGTATGTGGTTATACCTTATCAGGTGTCATTTCATGAGTTGAGCCATCTGCATCAAGCCACTTTGTACATAAGGCAAGAACAATTTCAGCAGCTCCTTTCCAGTGCACATGAACATCAGAACCTCCCTGATAATAGCACATGAACAAGTTTAGTATAAAGTGTGCATTGCATATCAATAAACAACACTTACAGATCATGGCAAACAATGCCACTCTAGCTAAACCAAATTAGTAAGACAAGCATATTGCACTTAACAAATGGACAAGTATTCAGATTGGTGTGTAATTGAAGTTCACTGAGCCTGACATGCAGTTTTTCTATGTCAGAGACTAATTTTTTAGTGTTGACCAGTCAAGTTAGACACTCAATTGACCGCAGGGGCCTTTCAGGGACAAATAAATACTTGTAGGAATGACACATTATCAACAGATAACAAAACCTCTACATATGTTAGTTTGTTTTTGTTCCGACAATTCTTGCTGTAAGCCACCCATAATAAACTTATAATCTTTTAGATATATTTAGACAAAGGTGTTGAGCAAAAAAAATATCAATCTTCTAGAGTTATTTTTTGTTATACTGCTGTTCCCAGATCCTAGCAACATGTTCTGAACCGATAGCATAGCATAGGCAAGTAAAGGAGGATGGTTGCAAAAACACAAACAATCTGGAAATGTAAAACGCAATCATGAATCCTAAAGTGGCATGGTGAACTCAATGAATATAAATAAATATGAATAGAAAAAGAAAGGAGATCCTAAATAAAACACGTAATCATTTTAAGTCCCATGGACCTATATTTGAGCAAAGCCCCAGTACCATTTCATCCCTATGTAAGTATACATTGGGAACACAGGAAGCTGAAATTTTTAGTATGTGTTTGGTTCATGGGATCATGGGGGATGGGATGGGGCGGTCCTCGTTCCAGAGCTGTTTGGTTCAGAGTCAGGTGGGATGGGGGATATCCCTCTAGGGAATATTCTGTGGATATGCTCTCAAATTGGGGATGATCCTATCCCCCAAAAATGAGGGGATGGTGAGGGATGAAGTGGGACGAGTGGCTGACAGGTAGGCCCCGTCCCTAAAAAATGGGTTGGATCCATCCCGTCCCACCATGACTCTGAACCAAACAGAAAACAGGGACCGTCCTGTCCCGTCCCTAAAAAATGGGTTGGATCCATCCCGTCCCACCATGACTCTGAACCAAACACACCCTTAGTGAAAGACCTTTCTTGGAAAAGTATGATCATTTCAAGAAATAAGGTGCCAGGAACAAACTAGGTCTCTAGTAAACACTAAAGATACCATGAAAAGATAAAGATGGAATTACCACATTCACTGCAACACCGCCGCGTTTTTTTTCTGAGTTGAATGGAGAGACATGAATAATAGTAGATTTTGATCTCTCCTCCGCAAATTTCATATGAAGCTATAGGAGGCATCAGCTGGATAAGCAAAAATGTAACCACCAAAAGTAAAAGCAAATTCTGAAAGTTCAAGGAAACTTACCACAACACCCCAAGAAAGGATAGCCTTTTCAGTTGGTGAGGCTCTTACCTCCACAGCGCCACCATCCTGATGAGTCAAGAATCAGGATGTTGAGAAGGACAAGATACCGATATGAGACAATACATCGAAGTAAAAATTTCCCACTGTAACTAGCAGCAACAATAGCAGGCACACAAAGGCTGTGTTTAGTTCCAGGGTTAAGATAATTAGGTTAGCTAACCTTAACCCAGCTAGGTTAGCTTAACCCAACTTTTGTGTTAGGCAAG
This sequence comes from Dendrocalamus latiflorus, assembly GCA_017311315.1. Lineage (NCBI taxonomy): Eukaryota > Viridiplantae > Streptophyta > Magnoliopsida > Poales > Poaceae > Dendrocalamus > Dendrocalamus latiflorus. The sequence goes on along the minus strand of CM029639.1, from coordinate 45,628,873 downwards.
TAATCTGGTAAGTCTGGCTAGAATAAGTGTGTTAGCTAGGTTAGGAGTAGAAAAATAGAACTCAGGAGAGTTAGCTGTGGTGGGTTAGTTTATTCCACCTTTTTGGTGGGTTTACTTAATCCTGGCTTAAACGCTTTGATCGGGTTCAGTTAACCCTCCCAAGACCACTGTTGTTTGGCAAGTTAAACCCTAACCCACCTCTTAACCCCAAACCAAACGCAGCCTAAGGAAATGAAAATGCAATGAGACAGCTGTGGCTGTTAATTGTTAAACTTGTGCCAAAAGCAGAACATTTTACAAATAGATGTTTAGGACATCAACAGTCTCCAATACATGCAGGTACATTTAATAACAAAACTATTCATATCATTTCTATGTGAAAACTATAAATACTTTTGTGTAGCGCACACTTTCTACAATGATCGCTGTTCTAAAAGGCGGGACATCTAGGCACTTGTCACCCCCTTCGACCTAGCCCTTTTTCCCGCCTAGCCTATCTAATCGGCGATTAGGCACTAGGTGTTGTTGATGTGAAAAACCAAACGAGTGAGAGGGTAGACATCAACCGTGCTACGGGTCGGCATCCATGAGAGCGAAAGCAACACGAGGATTTATATAGGTTCGAAAGTTCGAGAGGACCGCCCTACTCCTATTGATGGCCTACGAGGGGTTTCGAGGGTTTCTCCCAGAGGCGCACCAGTTTGAATGCCTTCTTGTATTCTTTGTGAGCTCAAGTTACAAATGGGATATACATGAAGTATTTATAGGCTCTTGGGCCCTTACAAAAGAAAAGACAGGAATGCCCCTTAGTAAGATAGCTAGTCTATGAGTACAAGTGAGAGGTATTACAATCTTTTCCGAGCATAACTGTATTTCTTGCACCTGTGTGCAAGTGTTTTCCGTATAACGGGTCCTGTAAGCAAAGGGGTAAACTATTCTTTCAACACTAGTCCCTTGCCCCTTGGCGTTTTGGATGGAACGCCCAAAGGGGCAGCCTCAGGTTGCTCTATTCAGGGTGCCAGGATTGATACTTAACTTAGAACCAGTGGATCTAAACTGAAACGGTTTTCAAAGCGACATTTCAAAACCGCGACGAGCCTCCGAGCTTCAACCGAGGCCCCTCGAATTTTCAAAGCATGGCAATGTTTCCAATTTGCCCCACATTTTAGTGCCTGAGCTGCAGCATCATCGGGGCGTTATCCCAGGGCAAGTTTGTCTGGGGTATACTAGGGTATACTGGGAAGTTAGTTGGACTCCTCAAGATGTTGGACCGGTCTCCATTTTTCTATTCATTGCTCTCCTATGGGGCAGTTGACGCCATGCAGGCTCATTGTATTCATGGGCTGATCGGCCAACCGGCCCACTCCCATGCTACAAAAGAACCCTCATGGGGGTAACCTAGCTGCTCCACATTCTCTTCAGTCACCGCCTTGGTTCCACCGAGCGTCGCCTACAGAAAAAAGGGGGCAGAAGAGACTTGGGCCCAAGGCTACTTGTGGCGAATCACGGCGTGGCAACCTCGTAGCGCCAAACCTAGGCGGACAAAGGCAAGCTTCTACGGAGACCTCAGGTGAGCCAAGCCCTCCATTTCCCTTTTCACTTCCCTTGCGAGTTGCTCCGGTTTTTCCCCAAGACAAGGTGAGGCACCGGACGTCGCTGAGGTGTTGTGCACATAGGTCGATCGACCGCTAGGAGCCCCAAGTGCTGGGGTGCAGGCCGGCGTGCCAGGGCGCACAAAGGAGCTGGCCACCTGAGCATCCTGCTTGAATGCATAAATCTACCAGGGTGCCCCGAGCTAGGGCGCAGGGAGCATGGAGGTGGCGTCTAGACGAGCTCGGTTCGGGCGTCTAGGGATTCAGCCACAGCCCCATGAGTCTCGTTGCCGAGTGCTGGGAGGACTTCACCAGGGCGCTGAGACGAGCTCGCCAAGGCATCGTGAAGCCTTCATGAGAAGTATTCTCCAGGGCACCATGAGCTTCTGACTAGGCGCTGTGAGAAGTATTCGCTGAGGCATCATGAGACTTCTCGCCGAGGTGCCTAGGAGGAAGTACTCATCAGGGCGCAAGGGAGCACTTTGCCAGAGTGTTAATCCCTTGTGTGTATGCGATTGCTAGGGTGTTTCCTGGTCTTGGACCTGCGATGAGTGGAGGGGCTGCCCGGTAAGCTTTCAGGTCTTCAAAAGCCTTCTAGGCTTCAAAAGTCCATAGGAAGCCTTCAAGCCTACGGAGCACCTTGAAGGGGAGACCCTTTTCTGCTGATCATGACATAAAACGCCCAAGCGCGGCCATACACCCCATGAGGCGCTAGACATCCTTGGTGGACTGAGGTGGTTCCATGTCCAGGATTACGCGAAACTTCTCGGAGTTTGCTTTGAGATTCAATTTGACACCGAATTTACGGAGGTTGGCGAATGTTTCTCAGAGATCTTCAATCTTTGATGAGGCCAAAATGCTCTTTATGACGGCATCATCAACGTAAACCTCCACATTGCGGCCCAATTGGTCTCTAAGGACAAGGCAGACGGAACGATGAAACGTGGCTCCAGTATTTTTCAACCCAAAGGGCATGCATAGATAGCAGAATGTGCCCACAGGGGTGATGAAGCTGGTTTTCTCCTCGTCCTCCTTCGCCATATGGACTTAATGATAACCTAAATATGCGCCTAAGAAACTCATCAACTCACACCCAGCGGTGGAGTCAAACGAGTTAGTCGATGCGTGGGAGAGGGTTACCGTCCTTCGAGCATGCCTTGTTGAGGTCAGTGAAGTCGATGCACATACGCCACTTGCCATTGGACTTTTTGACCAAAACAGGCTTGGCCAGCCATTTTGAATGCCAAACATCCCAAACAAGGCTGGCCTTCGTGAGCTTATCAATTTCATCTTTTATGGCCTAGCATCATTCTAAGGATAGTTTTTGAAATTTTTGCTTCACTAGAGGGCACTTGGGTCTTACCGCGAGGTGATATTGGATCACCTCCCGGGGGACACCGGTTATGTTTGACGGTGTCCACGCAAACACATCAGCATTGGACTTCAAGAACTCTAGAGCTCCTTCTCCATTCTCTTCGGGAGATCGACGCCGATTCTGACGGATCACAAGTCATTCGGACCGAAGAGCTGCACTTCTTTTAAGTCCCCCTCCAAACGAGGCCTGAGAGAGTACTTTGTCGAAGGGCGCACATCCTTCTTCTGCCCTGGTGGAAGAGGCGAGGGCATCCCCTACTTTGATTCCTTAAAGTTCGAGGAAGTTGATGTTGCTGGAGTTAGTTGCCGCTTTGTGGTATAGGCGGCGAGCCAAGTCTTGATCACCCTTCACAGAGATGACCCCACGGGGGCGTGGTATCTTTAAGCACAGGTAGTTTTGATGAACTGCTACACAGAAGCGGTTGAGAGTTGCATGCCCCATTATAGCGTTGAATGGGGACTTGATGTCAACGACATCGAATCTGATGGCTTCTGTGCGATGGTTCTCCTGTTTTCCAAATGTCATAAGAAGTTCAATCCACCCAAGGGGTTGAATAGATTTTCCCGGTCAATGAGGGGGGATCGGATGGTAACAGAATACCATGATGATACCCCCCCCCCGCGTGTGACTCCCATAGCTCCTTGAGCGCACGCAGGTAGTGTATGTCTACGGAGCTTCCTCCGTCAACGAGGATGTGGGAGACTTCACAGTTGGATATTGTGGCTGTCACCAAGAGAGCGCCGCCATGGGGAACCTTAAGCCTTTTGCATCCTCAGCTGTGAAGCTAAGGGGAATGCTTGCTCATTTGGGAGGGGTGCTTTGAGGGGCCACCCCTACGACATTAACCTCTCGAGCGTGGAATGCTTGCCCATTTGCTTGAAGGGGCACCACCCCCTCAGCTGTGGGATGCGGTGGAGACCCTCGGCGTGGCTTGGGGCCACATTTCAGAAGTTTCGCCACCTCAACGACGTACTGGCAGCACTCATTCGTATCATGCCCGTTCATTTTGTGGTAAGCACACCCATCTCCTTGGTTAGGGTTGTTCCTCCTCTCATTGCAGCCTTCATCAGGGTGCCCCTTCCAACAGGCTTTAGGCCCTGACTTCTTTTTGGATCCTCTAGTGGAATTGCCCTCATGTTCCCACAAAGGGGTGTCAATCACGACGAGGACTTTGGAATCGTGTCCCCCGCCGGAGCGATCACTACGATCCTTGTTCTTCCCAGGGGAGCTTTTTGACTTCTTCCCAAGGGAGTCATCTCCGTCTTGCGGGAGAAACCCCTTTTTGGCTAGGTCATCTTCTTCTCCTTGGGCGTATTTCTCCACGACCTCAAAGAGTTCATGAGTCGTTCTCGGGGGATCCCTTCCCAGCACGCGATTGAGCTCCCATGGGAGTAGCCCCTCCTTGCATGCATTGATAACAGTGGAGTCTGGGACATCTGCAACTTGGCTTCGCACTTTGGAAAAGCGCTTAAGGAATTCCCTCTTGGATTCACCCTTCTGCTGTTTGACGGTAAAGAGTTGATTGGAGAGCATGGGGCGCTTATAGCTTCCTTGGAAGTTCGTGGTGAACTCTTCTCGCAGCTAGTCCCAAGAGTAGATGGGAGCCTTTCTACTGGTTGAAGAACCAGGAATGCATTGTCCCAGAGAGGAATAGTGGGAGGCAGTTACACATTTCTACCTCTCTACCTCCTCCAGCCCGAATCGCCGTGGAATATACTTCCAGGAACTACATGGGGTCAGAGTCCCCATCGTATGGCCCGAGGTTGGGCTAGCGGAACTTTAGTCAAAACGGAGTTTCAAAGATGTCTCGGGCGAGAGGGTTGCCAGTCTCCAGGATGCCCATGTCCCCTCACGTAAGAGGTGATGGTGATCACGTGGTGCAACGACGACGGTGTTAGGGCTCCCCCAAGCTAGAAGAGCTAGATGCCCGGCGGTGGCGACGATGGTGCCTACGCACCAACGAGTTAGAGCACCAACACCGACCTGCGATTTGGTATGGCCAGGAGATCAGGGACTCATCCTCCATTTCTTCATGGCAATGGCGACCACGCCCATCAGCGAATCCGATTGGCGAAACATGGACACACCTAGCGCTTGCGGAGTAAAGGCTCTTCTGGCCATCTCGGCCATAGTCCTCTTGACGTGAATCCCTTCAACTCGGTGAGTGTGCTTGGGCCGCAATGGGTAGGATGGCCCGTTCGCCTGAAGGTGCTGAAGGGACTACCGATGGAGGGACAACTTTTGGCCCCGGGGGGCTCTAGTCGCCCCTGACCAAGTAGCACCTTGGGGGTGGAGCCCTGCATTGGCTGGTGGAAGCTGGTTTACCATCTTTGGGTGCAGACGGATTTGCTCGAGTAGAGGAACTTGAAGAGGAGGCCCTAGAACTCCCATCCCCGGGGGTATGAGCTCAAGCCTCGGAAGCAGAGGTGATCGGATGAACTGCAGCAGAACGGGCTGAGTTCCTCCCCATCCGGAGCTCGACGAGTGCAACGGCCAGTAGGAGCCTCGTTCATTATCGCTGCGTGGGCGAGTGGAGGGAGGTTGTAAAGATTTCCCCCTTGCCCTCCTCCGAGGACAAAAGCCCCAGGCACGCATGGGTCAGTGACCACTTGAACTGAAGGCGGTGCTGGGAGCGGTGAGATGTGCTGAGGGCCACCAGAAGGACAATAGGCAGCCATCATGTAGTCCACGACTTGCCTTGCGGTTGCCTCCACCATTGCCTTGCAGTTAGCGGTGTCGAGCACCCCAGAAGCAGCTGTTGGCCCCGGAGCTTCGATGGCACCTTGGGCTACTTGCCTCTGGCCGGACCCAGCATCAGTTGGCGCGAGGGAAGTGGGTATGCCTAGCAGCCCTGGGATGCGCAGCACATTGTCTGCCCTAGGGTGAACAACCCCAATCTCCGAAGATAGCACGCACCTCGGGCTCCTCCGGAGAGTGGATGGGTCATCCACGGGCTCCTTGTGCTAGAGTCTGGGGAGGCCTTGTGAACATAGAGAACTTCTTGGTGTCAGGCGAAAAGAGGAGCGGTGCAGAAACAGAAACACCAAAGTCCTCAAGTAACCACCGTAGCCAAGTAACCTCCGCAATCAACAAAGCCATAGCTCGCAACTCAGCCTCAGCACTCGAACGAGAAACTGTTGTCTGCTTCTTAGTCTTCCAAGCAATAAGAGAACCACCAATAAAAACGCAATAAGCAGAGAGACCGGCGATCAGAGAGATCACTAGCCCAGGTGGCATCAGAATAGGCCTGAAGCTGTAAGGAACTAGAGCGAGAAAAAAAGAGACGACGAGAGATAGTTCCACGAAGATATCGTAGAACACGAAGAAAATGACTATAGTGGAGCTGAGTGGGAGCAGAAACAAACTGACTCAAGATATGCACAGGGTACGAAATGTCAGGACGAGTGACACCAAGATAAAAAAGTCTCCCAACAAGATGACGATAGCAAGTAGAATCAGCAAGAGGCTCACCATCAGTAGGATGAAGATGAACATTAAGCTCCATGGGAGTCTCAGCTGTGCGCTGATCAGTAAGAGGCACGATCAAGAAGATCCTGGATATACTTTTCTTGGGACAGATAGAAACCCTCAGGAGTAGAAGTAACCTCAATCCCAAGAAAGTAGCGAATAGGACCCAGATCAGACATAAGAAACTGCTCATGAAGACGCTCCTTGACAAAAGTGATATATTGAGAATCATCTCCAGTAATGATCATATCATCAACATACAAAAGGAGAAGCGTCCGACCACGAGATGAAGTGTGGATGAAAAGAGCAGGATCATGAGCACTGGCCGAGAAACCAGCTGCAGTGACAACAGAGGAGAACCGATCAAACCAGGCACGAGGAGCTTGCTTGAGGCCATAGAGAGATCGGCGAAGACGACAAACCATATCCTCAGGAACAGAATACCCAGGGGGTGGTTGCATGTAGACCTCCTCACGCAACTCGTCATTGAGGAAAGCATTATTGACGTCCAACTGAGAGATAGACCACTGTCGAACAGAGGCCACAGCAAGAAGAATGCGAACGGTGGTCATGTGAGCGACAGGAGCAAAATTCTCATCATAGTCACGACAATGCTCCTGCTAAAAATCACGCGCTACAATACAAGCCTTGTAACGCTTAAGAGAACCATTAGAGCGAGTCTTAACCTTGTACAACCACTTGCACGTAATAGGAGTAACACGCGCAGGAAGAGGAACAAGATCCCACGTGCTAGTACGCTCAAGGGCAGCAATCTCCTCTGCCATCGCATGCTGCCACTCCTGATGAACAACAGCATCACGATAAGAGGTCGGTTCGGCAAGAGCAGCGGCAGCAAAACCAAAACGCTCAGGAGACCGAATAGACTGGCGATCACGAAGAGAATAACAAGGAGTGGTCGAAGGGGATGACCCGTCAGAAGGGGAGAGCATATCAGAAGGATCCTCAACTCGCGGGCGACGAGTATAGTAGAAAGGATAAGGAACAACATCAGGAGCAACCTTAGAAGAGGATGCCGGTGGTGAAGAAGGGGCTGACTGAGAAGGAGGCACCGGAGAGACCAAAGGCTGTGGTGGAGTGGTGACTATAGGACTGGATGGAAAAATCAGAAATGAAAGCGGCTTAACAACAGATGCTGAAGTGGAGGAAGGAGAACGACGAGGATAGAAAGGACGAGACTCATCAAAAGTAACATCCCGAGAAATCCGCATCTGTCGGCCAATAGGATCCCAACAACGATATCCCTTGTACTCAGCACTGTAGCCCAGAAAAATGCACTCAACTGACTGACCGGTCAGTTTAGTGCGCTCACGAGGTGCAAGAAGAACATAGCACACACACCCAAAGAGACGAAGACTTGAATAATCAGGAGTCTGGCCACAGAGACGCTCAACTGGGATCCCACCCTGAAGAGCAGAGGAGGGCTGAATGTTGATCAAGAAAGTGGCAGTAGAAACAGCCTCAGCCCAGAAATATGGTGGAACAGCAGATGCAATCATGAGAGCACGAGTTATCTCAAGAAGATGACAATGCTTGCGTTCAGCCACACCATTCTGAGCATGAGCACCTGGACAAGAAAACTAAGAGAGAGTGCCCTGCTCAGCAAGACAACCACGAAGGGCTCCCGACAAGTACTCTCCAGCGGAATCAGCGCGAAAAACATGAATAGGATAGTCAAATTGAGTGCGAACCGTGGTGGCAAAGGTCTTACAGATAGATAAAACCTCACTACGAGATGACATAAAGTATATCCATGTATGTCGAGAAAAATCATCAATAAAAATGATATAATATCGATGACTTCCTTTCGAAACAAAAGGAGCTGGTCCCCACACATCAGAATGAACAAGATCAAAAGGACGCTGAGACACTGACTCACTAGAAGGATAAGGGAGTTGAAGCTGTTTACCAAGCTTACAACCCTGACAATTTAGAGAAGCATCACCAGACACAAACCCTAAAAGACCTCGACGAAGGAAGACATACGGGAACCACAAAGATGTCCTAAGCGATGATGCCACTAAGCAAATGATGCGGTGGAGGCTGCAGCTGCTGCAGAGGTGGTGGTGGAGGCGAGAAGACTGACTGGGGCAGCGGAAGGAAGGCGAAGCCAGCCGTTGGGAGTCACGGCGGCGAGGGTCAGTACCAACCAGAGTCCTCGTGCGATAATCCTGAACACAACAAGAATCAGAATCGAAAATAACACGACAACCATGATCAGTGAGCTGGCCAGCAGATATGAGCTGCATGGTTAGTTTTGGAACATGAGAAACAACAGGAACATGAAAAGAGGAATTTGAAAGAGTGTCTCGTCCTGTGACAGAAAGAGAGGTACCATCTGCTGTGTGGACAGTGATAGGAGCAGTTAAAGAACTAATGGAAGTAAGACAGGTGAAACCAGATGTCATATGAAAAGAAGCACCAGAATCAAGAATCCAAGGTGATGTACCTAAGGAAGAAGAAGTAGAAGGTGGTCTCTCACCGGAAGACTGAGCAGCAGAACCAGGCGATACAGAAGCAATCATGCGGCCTAGCAATGTGAGAAGTTGCGGAGTGTCAGAGGTACCAGAACTCTGCTGAGAGGAGGAACCTCCAGTGCCCCTCGGAGGATGAGCACCACGACGAAGATCCTTCTTCTTGTAGCAAAACTGTTCCACATGTCCATCCTTGTTGCAATAGGTGCAGTGAAGGCCCTTACCAACAGCAGCTGTCACTGGTGAAGGCACAACTGAGGAAGTAGTAACCAAAGACACAGTGGGTGTAGAAGCCGGAGAAGCCACCAAAACCGAAGGATGTGATGATGATGATGATGATAGCAGACCCGCTCCACGAAGTCGAATCTCCTCAGTACGAACAGCTGCAAGGGCCTCCAACAAAGTCACACGAGGGTGACAAGCCAGCAACTGAGCACGAGTCTGCTCAAACTTAGATCGGTGACGTGTCAAAAAATCGTAGATGCGGCGAAGCTCCATGTGAGACTGCTGACGCTGACAACACTGACAGGTGCGGCAAACATCTGGCCCCAAAGAGCCAATCTGACGCCATATCGCAGACAAGTGAGCATAGAACTCATCCACATGACATCTCCCTACTGCAGTGACTGCTCCTTTCGCACAACAGCAAGGTATAAAGAATCACCAGATGGCTCATAGCGGCGGCGCAGATGCGTCCACATCGCATGTGCGGAAGCCAATCCAACAACATAACCAGTGAGATGCACCTCCATGGTAGCAACCAAAATAGCAGAGGCACGAGCATCTTAATCAATCCAAGTCGTGTAAGCAGCATACTGAGTCTGAAAAGTCTCCATGGCATCTTCAAGAGCCTCAGAAGCCTTTGTACGAGCATCTTCGGAAGCATCCTTCGAGAGTACAGACTCAGCGGGTGGAGTAGGACGAGACGAGCAAGGCAACTCGCCAGTAAGAAACTCCCAATGGCGCTGACCACGCATGTGGATGCGCATGTGCTGAAACCAGTCCCGATAATTGAGACCATCGAAGATCACCGGGCAACGAGGAACAGAAACGGTGCCCGCAAAAGAAGACATCTTTTTTTGCTTTTTTTTTTGCTCTTTTTTTTATTCGGTCGGTTTACAAACCGACCAAACCGACTAAACCGACCGAGTCGCCCCAAAAGCAGAGAGGAGGCTCAAGCGGCGGCCCGCAGGCGGTCTCAGGCGGCGGCCTGCGACGCAGGCAGCGACGACATCGGGGCAAAGGGCAGAGCGACGACCTCGAGCGGATAAGCTCCGGCTTGAGCTCCTCGGCAGCAGCCTCCGCCGGCGCCTCCGTCTTGAGCTCCTCCTCCGCCGGTTCCTCGGTCTTGGGCTCCTCCTGGGCCAGGGCCTCGTCCTTAGCCTCTTCTTTTGGCTGGCTCCTTGGATTCTTCGGCCGTAGGAGTTGCCTCGACGGGGATAGCCGGCGGAGGCGGCAGGTCGAAGGCGTTGGCCCAGCTCAAAGAGCTCGGCCTCGGGCGGAATCTGGACGGCGGCGGGCCAGATCTCAGCAGCGTCACCCAGAAGGAGGCAGCGTCCGATCACGGCGACGAGCGACAGTGGAAAGCCAGGCAAAACCCTAGGTATGACGAAACCCTTGGCTCTGATACCATGTTATGAATAGCGCATCAATTCATTATGAGGCCAATAGGCCAATATATATACATATACAGTTGTGGCAAATATGCAGAAAACCCCTCATACAATAGGGTAAATACACAGCTATGTATACATATCTAACACTTGGTAGACGCCATAGCCTTTCGTCGATAAGTTCCGGATCCCCATGGACGACACCAAAGTTGTTGATGTGAAAAACCAAACACGAGTGAGGTGGACGTCGGGCGTGCTAGGGTAGACGTCCACGAGAGCAAAAGCGGCATGAGGATTTATATAGGTTCAGAGATTCAAGAAGACAGTCCTACCGCCTACGGGGGTTTCGAGGGTTCCTCCCGAAGGTGCCAAAGTTGTTGATGTGAAAAACCAAACACGAGTGAGGAGGTGGACGTCAGGCGTGCTAGGGTCGGCGTCCATGAGAGCGTAAGCGGCACGAGGATTTATATAGGTTCAGGGGTCTGAGAGAACCATCCTACTTCTATCGGTGGCCTACAAGGGGCTTCGAGGGTTCCTCCCAGAAGCGCACTAGTTTAAATGCCTTCTTGTATTTCTTGTGAGCTTAAGTTACAAATGAGATACATAGGACATTTATAGGCTTTTGAGCCTATACAAAAGATGGGAATACCCCTTAGTGAAATAGCTAATCTATGAGTACAAGCGAGGGTATTACAGTCTTTTCCGAGCATAACTGTATTTCTTGGACCTGTGTGTAGGTGTTTTCCGTATAATGGGCCCCGTTAGCAGAGGGATGAACTATTCTTCCAACATTAGGTGCCGCCCGCCGCCCGCATAGCACACTTTTTAGAACATTGAAAATGGTGTATATTTGGAAACGGAGAGCGAGTGCTTATATGCTCTCATAAACTAAATTGCACAAATCTTGAAGCAACATTCTTAGTAGTGGGCAGATGCAAATCAGACTCTCAGTGTGCTTTAAAATTCACACTTTGCACTTTTGAGGAGAGCATAGAAGAATCTCTTGAACAGTAATCAGACCTGGAAGTTGAATATCTACCAAATAGATAACTGATGAGGTGTTTTGATTTCAAGGACCACCTCATCCTAGGATGAGTTAGTTCATCATCGGATCATCCCACGATTTTGGTGGGATGACCACATTCCGCATTTTTTGAGGAGCCATGTGCTAATGAGGAATGAGGTGATGGACCAACTCATTCCATTCATCAAACCAAACAAAAACATGAGGAATGAGTTGGTGCTAGGACCAGCACATTCCTCAAACAAAAAACACCCCATAAAAATCTAACACCTATTTGAACAGTCCAATTCAGAACAGCAAAATATGTAATAGCTGTAATTTACTTGCAAAATTAACTACAACATAGCAATCTGAATTCATGTGTGTAGCCTAAATGTAGTAGTTAAAGGAGTTGAGTGACGAACACGTGTGACATCACCTCTGGCTCAAACACACTGCCTGAAGTATTCTGTGCAATTCCTTCAAGTACAAGAGAGGTAACAGTAGGTGACAACTTCGGAACATCATCTGGAGGCTGCTGCTTTATCCCCCCAACAATTGATCGCACAACGGTCATCTTAAGCAACAAAAGGTAGCACATAGTCTAAGGATCATAGAGGCACAAAGGCAATTTACTACCGACTAGTAGAGGATAAATTGAAGATCCATTACAATGCAAAAATAACTAACCTCGTTGAGAGTTAATGTACCAGTCTTGTCACTACAAATTGTTGTAGCAGAACCCATCGTTTCACAAGCTGAAAGTCTTCGCACCTGAAATAGACATGCATAGAACCATATGATAACCAAAGGAATACAACATAAACAAACTAAGAGGAAATATGTACCAGGGCTTTGTCTGCCATCATTTTCTGCATGGAATAAGCCAGACTAACAAAATAAAAAAGGTTAAGAAATTAAAATAAACCTAAAATATGAAGGAAAACATCGAATTATATCAACTCACGTTAGTGTTACAGCCAGTGGTAGCCCCTCAGGTACAGCAACGACAACAATAGTCACCTAGATTGTACTCTGCAATATTAGACTGGGATTTTGGTGTGGGGGGGGGGGGGGGGGGTGCAGATACACTAAACATTAAATCACTACATACCGCAATAGTTAATATCTGTACTGATCCAAATATTGCAGATTTCACACCCGTGTGCCCCTTAACAAACTGAACAGAGCCATCCGGGTTCGTAGTATGTCCTGTAAAATATCTGGGATCAAAGGAAAAATTTAAGTAGGTCGATATATAGTAAGCAACAAAGATCATTACATATATGCATGTAGGACAAGGCGACAAGCATATCCATTGAAACACAGAATTCTGATATTAATGGCTTATCCTTTTCCCTGTATACGGACTTTACATAATGTAGAAGGCACAATGTTAGGTTTATGGGGGAAACACAGTAAGGAAAACACTAACCTAAGTTGTCATTATAATAATGTCTGTTTTTATCTGTCTCACCTATAGGTTAGTGTATATTTAGTCATTTAGGTCATATTTATTAGAAAAAAGGGCACTTTATTTCCTGTGGTGTCTGCAGTAATGCTTTGCGGTCTTGCAGTCACAGTTCCAGAATAATGCAAAAGGCAATAGTTTAGAGCTGCAAATTGGTGTGTTGACAGTATGTTCTTTACTTGTAGGTTAGTTACTGGAGCTATTCAGTCAAGAAGACTTTTAGCCAGGAATCTAGTCATGATTACCTTGCAACAAGGACTGCAAGGACCATAGCAGCAACAGCAAGCCCCATAATACCTATGAATGTTGCTATTCCATTCAACCGTACCTTAAACAGAAAAGAGAAGGCCATAAATAAACCATAAGATGTAACTGAAACTGCAAAGGTTGTTGGATATAATTCCCGTCAGATCATCAGCAAAGAAATAAAAGAAGGAAAACCTGTAATGGTGTCTCTTCATTATTGTCTTCTGAGATGCTGGCCATTAATAAACCCCATTCAGTGTTTAGGCCAACTGCCGTTACCTGCAAAGGACTGTAAAAGTTCATATACACAAAACTTCCAACACCACACTGTGAACATTTTCTTATATTAAAAAATCACAAACACATTTCATGAGATACAAGGAACTAAGATACATGATAACAAAATAATGAAATTAATATTGTTTGAGTTGTGCAATTAGAGGTGGAACTTTGTACCATTTCACTTAGTCGTGTTAACATCAATTGCGCTGATTGATTAATCTAGCTGAAAGGTTCATTCCATGTGCAATTTAGTTGACCAGACTAAATAGCAGTATTTAAATCCATGGGCACAAATGAATGGACCCTAATTGCCTCTTTTTGTTCACAAACATGTAATTTTTAAGACAAAAGAGGGGGAAGAATGAAGCAAGGAGACAAGATATTATCACTCACCAACATAGTACCATAACCATCAGCTACTTTGCATCCTCCCATTAAAAAAGGTGACTTCTGATCCTTGGACACCTAATAAAAGAACCCGTGCTTACTAATCATGGGGAAATCGATCCTATGCAGGAGTCCAAAAGATCACTTACAATCTTGCTTTCCCCAGTCATACTGGATTCATCAATGGCAAGAGAGTGACCACTAATTAAAACACCATCAGCTGGAACCTAAAAGGTGGTTTTTTGTTTCATTATAATCTCAGAAATGCAAACAGGATAAAACATATGTCAAAGCAGAATATATTTGTTTACTGCATCTTACCTGATCACCAAGTTTTAAAGTCACTACATCACCAACTACAATATCAAATATTGACACTGGAATCCTTCTACCACCCCTAATAACCTGAACACAGTATCACAATTACAAAACCATTAGAGGCTTAAAATATGGTGATTAAATAGCCAATTTTCTTGTAGGTTCATATCACAAACCTCCACTTGTATATTTTGTTTCTCCTCATTAAGGTGCTGGAACTGCAGGGATTGTTTGTAGTCACTGACAGCTAGCACAATAAAAGAAATGAGTATTTAGTAAGGTGCAACTGAATTGTTCTAATGGAGCATCTTTCATGGGTATAATGAGTGGAAGGAAAAGGTGACGGTTGAAAAATGGAGTATGAAAAAACAATATAAAGAGAACTGCAAGTATATTACAGAAGGATAAAACAAAAAAAATGGTGTTCTATCTTCCAAAAAATAAAGATAACATATTACTGAAAAATTAAAAAAAAAAGTTCTCAAGTGCAACAATTCAAAATTACAGCATGACTCCAACTTCAGAAGAAAATTCAAGAGCTGGAACCATGATTTGAGTCTTTTTAAAGTATAATAATGGTATCCATCTATTAATATATCAACTACTGAATTGCTTAGAGTAGAGCAATAACCATAGAGCTGAATAGGTGGAGAAACAGCATACCAGTAACAAGTATCACAAGAAAGACAGCAAATGCAATGCTTGCACCATCATACCATCCTTCTTTGACGCCCTAATGAAATTCTTGAAGTTAGAACTAAAGAAAACATTCAATTGTAACTTGTAAGGGTTGCTGCATAGTTGAAGTGCTTAGCTAAACCAGTGAGTGTGGAAGTTTATGAAATCGGGTTTAAAATGCATAAGGGGAAAAGCATATATAACCAACAGTTAGACAAAATACAACACAAAAGAAATAGGAAAAAAAGATAAGATAGACTGAATAGGCAAAAAAAAAGACAGACTACAGGAGTTCACCTCTGTTGCAATGCCCAATACAAGAGAAACCACAGCAGCTATGATAAGTATAACTAGTGTCAAGTCCTGGCAGGCCTCCCAAAGAAAAACCTGTTGTCACAAGAAAAGAAAAGATTAGTCACCGAAATTGCAAGAGATTTATTCGTATGATCACAATTGCAATTGGTAAAGAAACTTACCAAAAAACTTCTTCCTTTCCTGCGAGGATATCTGTTTGGCCCAAAAACATTCGCCCTGCATGACAAATCTGCTTCATCTCCATGGATTCCCCTCTCTATGTTGGTTTTCAGTAAATTTGCAAGCCCTTTAACCTAATGTTTAAAGAAGAATGGCATGCCTTAATTGGTGGTCTGTAAATTAGAGATTCAAGTTAATTTTCAACAATGAATGGTACATGCCCCTCCGTATTCTTGCAGAATAGAATAATTATGATCTCTTGTCATTGCTCTGAGCTGATCCTCTCCAATTCCAAAATCCCGTGGGGGAATTTCTGCACAAAAGAAACGTGAAAGTAATAAAATTACAATAGTATTGTAGCCATTTTTGCACAACTATATATATCAAGATGCAGTTAGATTCTCTAACTTAGTGGACAGTTAATCCTTGACACGAGATGTTGGTCATCTTTTTAACTCATATAAAAAGGAGTTGGTAGTTGTGATGGTAGGTTCTACCATCCCTCTCATCTCCCCTCCTCACTACAAAAGATCTTTTTGTAGATGGATCTATGTAGAGTTGTAGACGTGTGTATTATTTGTAGGATCTTTTGTATAGTATTGCATCATCTGCACATGTGTATATGTATGTGGTCAGTTGATCTAATCCTGTGGATTATGTAGGGAATTTTTTTACATTTAAGGATAATTATATTTTGTTTTTTTAAAGTTTAGAACTTATCGTATATTATTTTGAGATCCGTGGCAACGCACAGGCACTATGCTAGTAGAGATAAATAACAGAGATAGACAAAACTAAGAAATTGACAGTATGTTGTGTCTCCGACCCCAAAATGAGTCCATAGCAGTTACCTGGTAATTCCGTATCATTCCGCTTTTCTCCTGCTTCCTTGAAAAGTAATGCGGCCTGATCGAATTCAAAACTGAAATCATCAAACAAAAGTGTACCATGATATAAATACATGCAGAAACATAAGCTTGAACATATACCCGTATGACTTGAGCATGAGCCCTAATCTTCCTCCTTATTTGTTCTTTTTCCTCCTCCTTTTCCAGGTCAAGAGTATATCTGAATCGTCGAGAAGCATTGAGCACAAGTGCAGCTTGCTGCCAATGGAACAAAACCAGAATATTAATGTGTAAAAATAATGAACAGTTACAACATCAGTTACGACTGCATGTGCAGCAGCACTAGTTGAAGTAATTGTTGCAAATTTGGTATAAGTGTACAGGCTCAATAGGTCCTCAAAAGCATTAAAAAAATGCATGAACTCATTAAGGATTTTGTTTCCAAGGTGAGTGTGCAAGCACGAACGAGTTAGGCAGTTAGCCAAACACAATCACATTGGTCAACTTATGCATAGATTTGAAGGACTAAAGTTCAGGCCAATGTCTGATAATACGGTAGTCATAAGCTCCATCCACAAAGAAAGGTCTACAGTCTACTTCATAGGAAAGAACGAATAATGCCAACTTGCGAAGTCCTGGTATAGGGGTGGACTTGAATGTAAATCATGAAACATATATGAAGTCAACAAAAGAAAGCAACTAGTTACTTTTGGGGTGTGTCAACTATCAATAGACAATCCAATCGTATCATTTCTGAACAACTGGTAGAATTGCATCTTGCTTTCAGAGAAGAGTAGGACATGTTGGAGTTTGAAAAGAGAAACATGTCCTAGACAAAACAGTTGGCCTTAGACAACTAAAATGGATACTATCAAGATTCTTATAGTGGGCCACATCCCTTAGACGACAAAGTAGTACCAAGGTTCGTTAAGGTGAGTTCCATTGTGTCAACTCCTTTAGCTTCTCTACCCTAGCTTATATCCATTCTAAACATTCTTTCTTGATGTTATTAACAACCAGTATGCAGTGTCTACTCCATTCATTAAATCCACCCAACAGACTAATCCAATCGAGTAATCAAAAGTCAAGAGCGACAGAATAGCCACACAATTTGACTGAACACAACACATAGTCTGGTTTAAAAAATGCCAAAGAAAGGAGAGACCAGGACACTGGCGGGGCTGATAAGAAAACTGAGGAGACTCATCATACGATTTCCTGTAACAGTGGCCAAACACCACAGTATTATCTTCCCAGTTCCCATAGTCTTTCTACTTCAAACGGCGGCAGGGTCAGAACTAGGAAAGTCCAGCATCACTCTCTCTGCTACATTTCCTCCATTCACTCTATCCAACAGTGCATGATTTAATAAGCTGGAATGTTATCTCATGTTCTTCTTATCACTTGACACACTTAAGTACACGGCCAAGGCCAATTAACCCAAGATCGATGAGCTCTTACTGACCCCCATGAGATTATTCCAACTCACCAAACAAGAGACAAAAGCAAGAGTGGACCATCCACATTTCCAACTGATACACTGATGGCAAGGTTCATTGCAATAATGCAATTCAGTGTCTCGCTCCACAACCAGTTGCATATTTATACAGGTGGTTATAGTTGAGCGGAGCCTACATGTACCTAATCAGTAGCATAGGTTGACATTTGACAGTACCAAAAGAGAAATGACCATTCAGTTCCAAAATATCTCACACTAGATTGTGGGTGGGGCAACCAAGTGAAGTAGAACAAGCAGCTAATGTCCGCAACATTCAGTGCTAAGAAAAACAGTACTTTCCCAAAGCAAAATCCACGATCCTTCATCCAACCGTTCTGGAGTTTTTGCAAGCCGAAATTTAACAACCAGAACTCTCTACGAGTGGCATAAAATCAGAAAAGTTTAATGGAATCACATAATTCTACAACATATCAACCAGCGGATCAGATACCAACACAGTGCGTGATAGCAGCAAAAAAATAACCTACAGAACACACGTATGTACTAATCTACACCTGTCTAAAAAAAGTATTATGTACGAAATTAAACCACATTGCGCAAACAAGCATTACCACAATCCTAGAAGGCTAGCACGCTGCACCCTCGAACCAGTCGAGCTCAATGTAGCAAGTTGGGGCAAGAATGGCAACTCACCCTCCACCGCCGTAGCCGCTCGACGGGCGCGCGCTTGGCGGGGATGTTGAAGGCGTCGTAGCACTCCTCGTCGTCAGGTACCTCGTCGCGCCGCCGCACGTACCGCCCCGGCGACGCCTCGGGCGCCTGCACGCCCCCGGCCATGTCGCCCGCCCGCCGCTCCTCAGGAGAGATGACACGAACACCGCCGCGGCCGCCGCGCCCCCGATCTGCACGCACATTCCATAACAGCACATCAGAAACCACCCAAAAAACACACAAGTCCAAACCCCACCGTCCCTAAACAAGGATTCGCGCGACAAGGAGAGGTCAGCCACCTCGAGGCGGGCGCCGCCGCTCGCACGGGACAGCAGCTAGCGCGAGCCGGCGCAGATGGTGGAGCGGGTAGCCGTGGCGGCGACGGCGGGGTGGGGATGGGAGTGGGCTAGTGGTGGGCTAGTGAGGAAGACGTGCGGCGGAGGAAACGAAGCGACTTGAAGGCTCGTCTCTTTCCGCGTTGCTTCCTTCCTCGCTCGCCTTTTTCCCGCTTCACGCTCCCGTTTTTTCTTTTTTCCCTCCTCCTTCTTTTCCTTTTTGGCTGCGTCCCTTTATTGGTTCGGGTTCGAGTTCGAGCTTGGGGTTTTGCGGGTAATGGTTTTGGGGGTGGATGTTGATGGGAAACGAGAATATCGGCGGGTTTGGGTTGGGGGACAGTGGATGCTGGCAACGGGTCCAAATTACGTAGTGCTGGTGCTGGGTGACTAAAATTTTTGCCTTTTATCCCAAATTTTGAAAGTTTTTTATATATGGACCCTCGAGAAAAGATTTGCAAAAATAAACTTTTACCACGACGCCAAAGTATATGACGCCCAAGGTACACAGCACGGCGCCATATGCTTTGGCGCCGTGCGTGGCCACGTAGGATCCACAGTGGCACAGCTCGGCGCCAAATCTCATGGCGCAGTGCTGTGTACCAACGGCGCTAACGACCGTGGCGCCATGCTCTGGGACTTAAGCCCGAGCGCGGCCCCCTGACCCCCCCCCAACCCCTCACTCTGTTCAGCCCGAGCCGAAGCAACCGCCACCGCTGCCGCTCTCTTCCCCCTCAAAATCTACTCAAATCCATCCGTTTTTCTCGCGATTTTACTTCCAAATCAAGTAAGCAAGGTGAACCCCCTCCTTTCTCTTGATTTTTTGCAATAAATATGGATTATTTGAGATACATTTCGTGTGGGAAGATTTGAAACCCTAGATGAAATTAGTTCAATTTGGCTCGGTTTTATGTTGGATTTTCAATAGATATGCGTAATGTAAGAGTAGTAATGTGTATAGATTCGTTTTTACGGTTTGATTTTTAGAAATACATATGTTTTTAGGGTTTGATTTAGAAATACATATGTTTTTAGTGTTTGATTTAGAAATACTTAAATCATATGTATTTCTAAATCAAACCCTAAAAACATATGTATTTCTAAATCAAACCCTAAAAACATATGTATTTCTAAAAATCAAACCGTAAAAACGAATCTATACACATTACTACTCTTACATTACGCATATCTATTGAAAATCCAACATAAAACCGAGCCAAATTGAACTAATTTCATCTAGGGTTTCAAATCTTCCCACACGAAATGTACCTCAAATAATCCATATTTATTGCAAAAAATTAAGGTAAATGAGGGGTTCACCTTGCTTACTCGATTTGGAAGTAAAATCGCGAGAAAAATGAATGGATTTGAGTAGATTTTGAGGGGGAAGAGAGTGCCAGCAGCGGCGGTTGCTTCGGCTCGGGCTGAACAGAGTGAGGGGGTGGGGGGCCGGGGGGCCGCGCTCGGGTTTAAGTCCCAGAGCACGGCGCCACGGCCGTTAGCGCCGATGGTACACAGCACGGCGCCATGGGATTTGACGCCGAGCTGTGCCACCGTGGATCCTACGTGGTCACGCACGGCGCCAAAGCATATGGCGCTGTGCTGTGTACCTTGGGCGCCATATACTTTAGCGCCGTGGTAAGGGTCTATTTTTGTAAATCTTTTCTCCAGTGGTCTATATGTAAAAAACGTTCAAAATTTGGGCTAAAAAACAAAAAATTTACCTGGGTGACCTGCTCAAGAGCTCGCGATCAGTGCATCGACCGATACTGATATGGATGTTCCTCTCGTGTACTTACTTCGTGGCATGGCCTGTTTGGTTTTAAGTTGCATGTCACGCGGGTTTGTTTCATGAAAAAGTCTATATTTTATCCCTTGCCACTTGTTGCGGTTTAATATTCGTCCTTTTATCTTCAGTAACAGATAGAATCAGTCTATCTAAGTGTATAGAACAAGTGCAAATCACATCTAAAACTAGCATTATAGGTGATTTTGGATGACGTAGAGCCAACTCGGATCCTCATAAATCTTTACTCATTTGGGAGCCTGGCACGTGGTAAATCTGCGTCTGGAGAGCATGGAAACTCCAAATCCACGAGACTGTAGTGCGGCTTTTGTACTATAGCTACAGTACACCACAACACGTTAATGTCATTTTTCCCGCTCCCCTGACACAGAATTTAAAAAACTGCATAGAGTTTCCGCACTCCCCGAGCGCGGATTTGCCACATGTCGGGCTTCTGTAATTCCGCGCTTAGGGAAGAGGCTAGATTTGTAAAAAAAAATACAGAGGGGTTAAAGCTGCAAAAAAAAATGACGCCCAAGAGCTAATTTAGCAAAGATTTCGAATCCTCATAGGCATATTCGTGTCCACTAGGCAACGACCTCATAGTGATAAAAAAATATCCTCTTCAATTCATCTTCTTCATCCTATTTTCCCTCATTTGCATCACTGTCGCTCCCCACTATTCTCTCCTCCACGAATGCGGCCACAGGGAGCACAACCACTGCCGCACTTCATGACTGACCAAGAAGCTCCTCAGTGTCTGCAAGCTCTTCGACAAGCCATCCGCTATGAGATCCTCGAGCGCATCAACACCGTGTTCTACAGGCTAATACAATGAGGATGGCATGCTTGAGCTCTTCCACCTTGCACCACGACCATCGATGATGACGGTGACTAGGATGACTACGCCGTCGGCCACCCATCCCCACCCACGCTTGGGGCTACCCAAAGTCTTGCGTATGCTAGAAATGAGGATGAGTGAAATGAACTATCCTTGGCCCTTCATTCTTTCCCTGGGGCTATGTATATATGGCCTTAAGGATTGATTACAAGAATACTCTTAGGGTATGTTTGGTTGAGTTGTGGCTTCTGAAAAAGCTGCTGTGAGCTGTGGGCTGTGGAAAAGCTGCTGTAGGTTGTGGGCTGTGGAAAAGCTGTAAGCTGTTTGGTTCAAACAAGTATAAAACTTACCTCCTATCTCTATTTTCCTTGAAACAACTGTGAAACAGCTCTCTATTTTCACCATTTCAAAAAGCAGAAAGCCAAAAGCCAAAAGCAGGGTCCAAGGTGCTTTCAAAACTGTACTACCCAAAAGCAGCTGCTTCTGAAAAAGCAGCTTCTGGTTTCCACCCCTTTGGTTGGCTTTTGGCTTTTTGGAAGCAAAAGCAGCTCCCAAAAGCTCAACCAAAAGCACAATGGACTTTTAATGCTAGAGGTACAGATGGTCTTTTACATGCTTAATGGACCCCTTGGCCCAGCAGGCCGAATAGGTGAAGATGAGGGCCACTCCCCCAACAATAATATTTTTCAAGGTGAATTGCACTCTAATGGAAGTCAATCGGGTTGGACTTATGTATTTGTTTTCTCTTGTACTCGGGAAAAGGTGTGCTTTCTTTTTCTTTTTTATATTATATATGTGTTCACTTTGGTAGATAGAAAAATAGCTCCTTTTGTTTTTGATGCGATGATTACAATTTTTTTCTTACTGAATTTTCTAGTTCCCTCGTAAGATTCTATGAAGAAATCAAACAAGGCAATGTGATACATATAAATGGTTCTTTTCTAGTTAGTTCTTTTCTACAATTAGGTGAATCATCCTTGATCTGACCAAATTTGACAGGAGCACCTATTTACCTGTTCGTATGTGCTTGTTAATTATCAGGGTGTCTGTAGCCTCGGGCTGCCCTCTTCCTTTGCGTTGTGAAGCATGAACATATGTTCTGAAGGGTTGAGAAATTGTGCTGTTTTGAATCATAAACAAGAGAGTTACATATAAATCATGCTATATAAAAAAAATTAAGAAATAGAAAATCCAAATAAAGCTAAAATTGGTTTCAAATGAAAAACAACTGGAATCAAGTATATAAAATCTTCCTGAAAAAATTGTATAAAGCTTCTAGGTAAGCACGTCGACTAGCTAGCTAATTCCCGTCGACAACGATTAATAACATACAGTGGTATATATCTCAGTGTGTCAGAGAACTCCGACAGGTAGAACGGATGGCATATATATAATTAATTAGCCACCATCTTGTAGAATCTATCGACTAGTACTCCTGTTTACGGAGTATATATAATGAGGGTGTTTTTTTTTACTACGGTTGATAGTTTTTAATTGTGCTTTTCGACATAATGGTGGACGACGGAGATACCGATATAGATGACGCATGGGTTTTAGGCTTTCGAAGCCGTTTAAAGAATCCTCTTCAAGCAGCCATTCCGATTGAACGTTTGATTTTTTTTAACTTTTGGAGAAGCTAAAAGGAGAAACTAAAAATAAAAAAGAACATGGCCATTATACTTGCAGTGTAAACTCTCGATAGTTAATTAAGCATGCCAGATCAGTAGCCAGATCGACGGGCCTGAATGAGGTGCCACAACTGGTCGTGTGGTCGTTAGCCCTAAGGAGAAGTTCAGAAAAACTAAAGAGTGTATTTGGAAGGCATGAATTTCGTAAAAATTTGAAGGAGACAATTCGATTTCCAAAGAATAGAAAAATGTTTCTGTATTCCAAGACGGGGCATAAGAAGTGATTAGTGTGTGCACAGGAGTGCATAGAAAAAGCAATCCATGTAAACATGTTAAAAAAATGCAAATAACATCGTGGTACAAGTTGTAGTGGTCCAATCAAAGTCTGATTTTGCATTATAAGTCAACATTAGTGTGATAATAGAACATAGGAAAACATTTAAATTTTGGAAAACATACACAAGAACAACAAGTTTTTAGTGGTACCTAATTGAAACAATTTTGAAATAGACGAAATCTCCTCGCAAAAAAAATGACAACCAACTTCCAAAAATCAAAGAAAAGGGACGCAATAGGAACATTTTTGACCTATTTTCAGAAACTAAAAGAAGTATGGCTTAAATGCCAAATTAAAAAATAATTAGTATGTTATCAAAAAAGGAAACAGCTAACACGTAAAAGGCTTGAGTGGCATCTATTTATATATTAAAAACCTCATAACACGTCTTTTAGAGTTGCTAACAAAAAATAGGCTAAAAATTCTCACAAAAGCAATCTGGTGAACACTAGCTAAGTTGAACTAAAACAGCCATTGGATGTTATTATTTAAAGAAAACATCTAACAATCTATCTAGTGGACCCGAATTATAACGGTTTAGATTGAAATGAAGAGTCCATGTCAAGTACAATAAAAATGCTAGAAATTTGGAATAAAAAATAAAAAGAAACTGGCCATTTGATTATCATATGAACTCCAAATCAAAACCCATACATAGCTGAAATTCATAATAAAAATTAGATGAAATTACTAGTTGGATTTGTATACAAATTCTAACCTAAAGCTGAGATTCCAAATCAATTAAATAAATAATGATAAATATTAACAGAAATTTGGAATGAAAAATAATAGAAAAGTAGCAATGTGATCTTCATACGAACTCCAAATTAAAAGCCCTGCATAGCTGAAATTCGGAATAAAAATTAGCAATAGGATCTATATATGTATTCTAATCTCAAACTAAAATTAGAAAAATAAATAACAAAATTTTAGAATTAAAAATAAAAGGAAATTAGCAATGTGTTTTTTTATATGAACCCCAAATTAAAACCCCTACATATCCAAAACTCAGAATAAAAATTAGATAAAAATTAACAATTGAAATTGCATACAAATTCTAGCATAAAAATGAAATTAAAAATTAAAAATAATGGAAATTTTAGCATGAAATAAATAAACTATGTTTACTATTTTGCTATGCGAGTATTTGGGGAAGAAAGATGTGATCACAGGTAACAAGTATTGGGAAACAAAGTGAGTATTTTTTATCTTATAATATATAATATTAAAATATTATAAATGGAGTTTGCAATGATCTATTTTCAAAAATCAAAATCACATATATATTACTAAGTCATCTAAATATTTTTTAAAAATAATGTCCGCGCAAGTGCACGGGCCACCTTTCTAGAGATTGCAGGACAAACATAGAACTCTTGACTAATTGACCTTGGAACGGTCACTTTCATCGGAATTTTGCTCCTTGCAGGAATCCAGGCAATGTTTAGCTAGCTATTTTAGATATAAAGAAAAAGAAGAAGAAGAAGAAGAAGTGTAGATGCTCCTGTAGATCATGGCACTTTGTAAATTGTGCGTGTGAGAGGAACACTGAGAACCCACGAAGGGGTCAAAAACTCTTGCGAGTCTCCCCTAACAATGAACACCGCGTATAATCGTACGGGCAAATCGATGACCAGCACGTACGTACCTCGGCTCGCTTCTCGATCGGCCGCGCGCGCGCGCATGCACGGCACGGCGGTGTAAAATGGCGGAAAACCAACCTCAAAACGCCGAATCAGGCGGCGCGAGAGCGCGCGATGGCTGATCAGCAGCCCCGACCGGCCGGGCTCTGAAGGGAAGACTTCATCTCGCAGACTTGTGGTCTTCTTTGACTTCAATTCTAGTACGTGGAGTAGCGCGGCTTGATGTGCAGCTAGCTTCCCGCGCCCTTTGATCGCTCAAGCTTTCCCTTGTGTTACTTCAGCTCTGTATATTACTCTAGTTTAATCTAAGCTAGAGCGCTTGCTTCGGGCGGCGAGCAAGGAAGCTCTCTATCCATGGCCAGCTTTTAGACATTCGCAGCGCTGGACGGCCGGCCGGACCTGATCCGCTTCAATTTATAGACAGTGATACGGGTGGTTTACGATTTATGGTTTTTAAATTCTTACTGTTCATGAAAGATAATACATAAAGAAAAATAATTGCATGTAATTTTGGCTGTTATATCTGAACTCGGTACAGTATCTACTACAATCTTCCTATAAACCCCGTCTTGAAAAAATGTACCATTTAGAAGCTACCTACTGTATAAGCCAAAGCTTAAGTATAAGTGGAAAAGAACCCACCCATGGTATCTTAATTACCCCGGCCACTCACTACCACACATGAGGTCATCACATGTGGTTTGTAACCCTCATAAGAGACGCCTCCTAAACCGTCTGATTGTGTCAATAATAACAAGTGGTTATCACAGACAACTCTCAAACCGTCTATGATAAGTCACAATACAGATGGGTTTTAAAAATAATTGTCTGAAATATCTGACATATAACAAATGGTTAATACAAAAAACTATCTATGATGGTATGTGTATCACAGACGATTTTGTAATAGAAAGTGTTTGTAATAGTTTTTTGAATAGCTAAAAAAATTCTACTTTTCGGCTAGCTTCAGAAAATGCTAGTCATGCTCTCTGAAACTAATCGAGCAGATTAACAGATAAATGACAGATTAGTGAATTACAACTCAAACTCAATTACAAAAGACTGATCATGTATTATCGCTAAAGTTACAATTAAATTATAACTCAAAGTGAATTACAATTGAATTAAATGTTTAAACATGTATTAATCAATCGCCGAAGTGAAACTCTCTTTTCGAATCAGTGACCTTCTTCATCAAGAAGGTGTAGAGCCATTCTCGAACATCCGAGAGTTCATTCAAATCGAATGTACTTGTTTGATTGTCATGCTCTGTTGTTAGGAGGAGTAAAGTAGTAAGCATATATATTTAAATTGATAGTTAGAAAATAATTATTACGATATTAACAAACTTCTGGATCATTCGTCTTACCACTCATGATTTTTTGTGTATGATGACAAACGTAGAATATACATAGGATACCTTGTAGCTGCTGGCATAGGAATTATCAGTTCGAGAGACATTATTACAAAATATGATATAGGATTATTGTGTTATTGCAGGTACTGAAAATCACATTCTGTGTTGCAGTGTGGCGCTCGATTCCTTATGTCTCTCTCCTCTGGCAATATAGGTGCTAAACGACCTACGTGATTCTAAAAAGTTATCCTCGGCCAATGCAAACCAAAGAAAGACTATAATAAAATTATCTATGAAGGAAATAAAAAGTTATCCTCAGTCGCTAACACAAAGCAATTGACAATTAAAAGAGATCATAATTAACTACAAACTAACACAGACAAAAAATATATAACACAATACTTCTTCTACTGTCTATTCATCTACACATCCACATAGCACAGTCACAAATTCACATCCACAGTGCAATAGAGAGTAAATCATAGTTAGGATGAAGAAATATGGACTTCTGGAAGTATTATTGCTGTGGTCAAAAATGGCATATGTCGGAAGTAGGAGTGGTCCAAGGTTACTGAGTGGTTAGAGGCTTAGAGGTCGAAGGATATATATGGTTGAAAGCTTGCAGTAGTCGGCAAAGCAAAATGATCAAAAAAGTTTTAGTGGTCGGAGAAGCGTTAGAGTGGTCGGACGGATGGAAGTTCTTTAGAGTAGTCGATGGTCGAAAGCTTTATAGAGCGATCGAATGGGGTGGTCAAAAGGATTAGAGGTGGTCGAAAGGATTAGAGGTAGTCGAAAGAATTGAAGTAGTCGAAAACAACTACGGTCGAAACCAGCTGTGGTCGAAAACAGCTATGGTCGAAAGCAAGAGAGTGGTCGGACAAGAGTAGTTGAAAGCTAAATGATCGAAGCATGGCTTTAGAGTGTTTAGAGTGGTCGAAGCTAAAGGTCAGAGGTAGTCAGAGATGATAGTGGTCGACAGTGACTGAGGTCGTGAGAGGGTGCGGTCGAAAGTCAGAGAATGGTCGTAAAGACTGCTGGCAGTGGTCATATTTGACCAGAGCGATCGTAGTCGACCATAGTGGTCGTAACTCGACCATAGCGGTTGTAACCGACCGAAGTGGTGATAACCAACCGGAGTGGTTGAAGGATGCTTCTATGGCAGTGCGTGGTTGCAGTCGAGAGTGTCTGTGGTCAAACACAGTCGAAAGGGTATAAGAGAGAGAGAGGAGATGCCAGGGTTTCATTTATACCTCATGCAGAGGCTGAAAACGAGTGGAGGCGGTCGGTGGCATGGAGGAGGCGATAGTGGTGGTCGACTCCTAGTGTGATGGTGCTCCTGGTGGTTAAGATGCTCAGCCGAGGAAAGACCACTCAATGAGCTTACAGCAAGGAGGCACTCGGGTGCTCAAGAGAAGAGATGGTAGTGGCGTGGAATGCACTGGTGCCGAAGGCTCATTTATATAGCTCGAGGAGGGAAGAGGAAAAGCTGGGGCGACTTCATGAGTTAAAGCGGCTGAGCACAGCGCGATGCTTTGGTTTTAGCGGGGTTTTAAAGAAGTGTTAATATGGGCGGGGTGAGCGCGGAGATTAAGGAATCCGGCGCGGAGATTGAGGGGTTGGCGCATGGAGTGTGATAGAAGAAAAAGGGAGATGAGAAAGAAAGGCAGGCGAGGGAGATCGGTTAGAGACGGTGATGGTCAGTGGAAGAGAAGGAGATGAGCGGGAGGTAGAAGACGGTGGGGTGTTTAGTGGGTGAATTAGGGCCACTAATTTCCACGAATGCCGGAACCAACGAGTGGTAACGAAAGGTTTAAAGAGCTTAGGGTGGACATCAATGGTGGACGGCCAGAGAAAGAAGAAAGGGAGAAATAAGAAGACCCGATAGGTGGGTTCCGTCTGTCGGTGAGAGAGACGAGAGAGGCGGGCGAGCGGATAAGCGACACATAGCAAACGAAGAAAATGAGGATAAGTGGGAACAGATGCATGAGATTAGATCAGCGGTGGAGGATGAAATCTCAGCCGGAGATGTGTCAGCTGGAGGAGGAAGAGAGATTTAAAATCCTTTTTAATTTTCAGAACTCCAGAAAATAGAAAATAATATGCAAACAATAGGGTAGGTGATTAAGCCGACCGGCTTAATCACCTGCCGTCTAACCATAGGACGACAGGCAGTGCTGGAGTTGAGGTGGGGCGGCAGACAGCCTGCCGTCCGGTGGTAGGACGGCAGGAGCCTACGCGTCATCCCCCGCGTTGCCACCCAGCTACGGGCGGTAAAAATGATATTTTTATCAATATGGTAGATATATGTTTATTTTGTAAATCCTGTTGCAAACAGTGCAAAATATATCATAAACTCCATTTGATTGAGGTGTATATGCTCATGTATATATACAGTATGATATGATAGTGTTTAATTTCTTGAGTCTGCATCCGATGTGACATACACACACTGTTATGTACCATGTGGATTGCCCATGCATTTAGCAGTTTTCTGTCGGTTTGGATGACTCGCAAACAGTGGCGATCATGGGTGTTAAAATGGAGTCGAAAAGAATCTTTTAGAATAATCTAACTAGTATCAAGACAGGGCCAGGCATGGAGGAATCCATTAGAGCATCTCCAACGTGGGATTTTCACTGGTATCAAGAGAAAGAAGGAGCTGGTACCAATACCACACATTAGAGCAAAAGTTGGTACCGATACCGAGCGAGGTACCACTCCCAAACTTGGTACTGATGGCAAGGGAAAACCAAACATCCCCCACCAGTTAGCAATTTAGCATGCACTAGGCATTGTCGCTCGCACCGAGAGGGGGAGGCATCACCGTGGTTGTCGTTGCCCGTGTCGGGAGGGGGAAGCATTGGTGTGATCGTCGCCGCCTGTGCTGCCACTACTGTTAGAACCCATTATTGTAGATCTAGATTTAGGCGGAGTAAGCCATATCGCCACCAGGGCGAGGTTGAGAACGAGGGGGCCACTAGATATTCATGCCCTCCGCCGCCTCTACATCTGGCACGGGCGGCGATGTTGAGGGAGGCGTAAAGGAAGTTGGCACGGGCGGCGACGTAGAGGTGACGTCGGGAAAGGGGGTGACAGTGGTAAGGTTTATGTAACAGGAGAACAGGAGAGAGTGGAATATTTAGCGGTGTGGATCTCACCTTTGGAGATGACATGAGGTACTAAACACTAGAGAGGAAAAGTAGACTTAGCACCTGTCTGAGGTGTCAATGATATCGTACTTCTTAGTGTCTGTGGTGGTACCTTACACAATAGATACCCTTAGAATTAATACAAGGTAGAGACTAAGGGTATATATGCTCTGGCTGTTAATTTAGGATATATTCAAATTTAAATAGAGGGATTTGGATTCGAATTCTTAGAATTTAGTTCATATTTTGGACTAAATTCCAGGAGAAACTACCCTTATCAAAACATTACATTATTGGCTGCTTGAGAAAGTTTTCCCAGGGCTACCACAGTTTTTGTGTAAATGCTCTTCCTTTTCTTAATGCAGTTAAATGATGTGCAAATTAGCTTCCCATGGAGCGAAGCTCGTCCGCGCATTGTCGACTGTCAGCAATGTGGTAGCATCTGCGGCTAAATTTTTTCTTCTTTTTCATCCGTTGCTTAGTGACATGGATCAACTGCAGACAGGATAACACAGGATCACATTCACACAATGCATGTCATGAATACATACTTGGGCAAACAAGTAGTGTGAGTATGACTCTTCTTTTCAGTATCTAAAAACTATTTTTTAATTTTTCTATAGTAACTAACTTTTAAATAAAATACCTTTTTAAGATTGGATCTATAAATTAATTGCATTATACACTGTAGTGATTATATTTATATTAACTAAAATCGCACACGAGTTTCTGTTACTCCGTATTATCTTTCATGAACAACCCAAAAGTCATAAGCTACAGAAAAAACTATAAGCCGAAGAAAAAAAGAACAGACCCACTTACGTAAGAGAACGATGCAAAGATTTAATGGCTGGGTTCAGCTCCACTTCGAATTATCACTTTTTTGCTACAGTAACTAGCTTTCAAACAGTATGTCTTTTTAAGGCGGGGTCTACAAGTCGAATGTAATAGATATTGTATCAAGTTCAGCTATATTGGCCAAAATTGTATGTGACTGTTTCTCTTTTCGTACTGTTTCTCGCAAACAGCTAGAATTCAAAGATCATAAGATAAAAGATATAAACACAACCCAAAAGAACTCACCCGATGCATTTGTAGTTCAATTCGCATATGCCGCAGCATACACATTGACATTCCTGTGAACCTTACGACACCGTGCCCCCGTCCGCCCTCACGATCGATCGAGCAGCCTGCAGCCATGACTTTTAATTTGTGTTAACCTTTCGAGCGCACTCAAAGCAATACCTATATATATTCTTAATTATTACTATACGAAAAATGTCTTGTTAAAAAAACTATACGAAAAAATCGCAGAGAAAGATACACACATGTACAGTTGCACGCATATAGTAGCCAGTCCTAATTAAGTACATGTACGCATGCATGCATATGAGTATATAAGAGCATGTCCAATGCAAACGCTTAGAGAGATACTTAGTAATAAGAAATTAATTTTTCTTGCCATATAGGATAGATAAGGTGCTTATTTTGAAGCATCGATGCTTAAATAAGCACCGGTGCTTAGTAGGTGCTTATGTGTATAACTATATCTATTAATAGATAATATAACATCTAAGTACCTATAGAAGAGATGTTTGCATTGGAGGAAATAACTTTTGCATGGATGCTTGATGATGTGGCTATATTCTCTCTCTTTAAGCACTCATATATAAGCATCTCGCATTGTACATGCTCTAACACATATTTCCAGCTGTTTCTGCTTTCAACCGCTGTTGTTTCATCCTAGTCAAAAATTTTAAAAAAAACTCTCGAAAAAAAAAGTTGTAACCGTTTCAAACACCCCTGTAGCATGAATGCACGATTGATATATAGCAGCAAATCCCTATAACAAAACTGAACTAGAAGGGCAGGGCGTGATTACCTGCTTCGCACACTTTCATAACACGTCTTTTCTTGGTTATAACTTCTCTCGAATAAATAAAAAGGATAAATTTATCGTCGTTATTTCGAAGTAATTTTTTTAGGATAGACTTTTTGAAACGGTTTATCAGTATTTAGTTTATTCATTCAAACGCTTATATTATAGCCAAAAATCATTAAAAAAACCCGCACCCAAACGGAAAAAAAACTGCAAGCTTCTGAAAGGTACTGATTAACTGCTTGCTTACGTCGCATGTCGCCGCAGGAAATTTCCGCGTTGCTTCGAAAGGTACTAATTAACTGCTTACTTACGTCGCCGGAAATTTCCGCGTTGCTTCGCTTCCCGGACACACATGCTTATGCATCACGACGACGACGAACTGAACAAAGGCAGGCATCACTTGTGACCGGTGACGCACAGGTCACGGTACTTCCTTGCCTTATCATGATACTAGTAAGATGCTCATGCGTTACTACAGATAAAACAATCAAGAGCTTGCGTTATACCTTGGAATCAGTTGGGACATCAGGCCAAACTTCACCTTAGCTTGCGTTGCACCTCGGCCGATGTGCTTGGCTTTGCCATCATACCTGGCCTAGCTAGCTGTGTTGTGGGCCGTGATGCGACCACCATCGCCCCTATGGCCTTTTGCCACCACGCCTAACCGAGCTCTGCTACAGACCACATTGAGGTGGTGATCGGTTCGGCTGAAAAGCTCATGGTTTATGGCTGAAAACACTGTAGTTGGCTGAAAAAAGCATTGTAGCTAACAGAGGTTTATTTAGCATAATTAAATTTAAAAAAATTTAAAAATATAAAAAATATGTTAGCCCATTACGTATAATACAAACAAATACAGGAAAAAAAGAACCGGCAAAAAAGTTCAACAAAAAGCCAAAAGTTCAGAAAAAGACGAAATTTATGAATAATGAAAAATAAGCCAGAAGTCAGAAGCCGAAGCCGAATTGATAAGGGCAACTCCATTAAATGGGCATATTTGTGTTACATACCGTTACCTGATGGATACAAAAGGGCATATTCTGAAAGTTAGATATCCAGTTATCCACAATACAAGTTATTGTTGAAAAACGACATTTTCAAAAGTCTCCATGATCAATTAGACTTGTACAGATGTGCAGATTCTTTTTGTGTTCTTTCGAGTTAAAAACAGTGGTCAGAATCAAGGGATGTATCACGAATAGATCCGTTTATACTTCTGCCATCCTTTTGTAGATTCTTTTTGTGTTCTTTCGAGTTAAAAACAGTGGTCAGAATCAAGGAATGTATCACGAATAGACCCGTTTATGCTTCTGCCATCCTTTTGTTTTCTCTAAGATAGAATATCATAAGCTAGTTAATGATATTGGCACACTGATGTTGTTTTTGTCAAGCAAATATTCGAGGTTTTTGGACCCTATTATTTTATCGACTTGAAGAGGTGAATTGGTTAAAAACATTCATGCATTTTTCTGCAAGTTTGGATAATGCCAGAGTTTGAGAGCTGACAAATTTAAATTTACCTTTAAATTGAGAATGAACTACGGGATAATGCCCTCCTTAACCAAAGCGACTGCATAGCCACCCCACCCAGCTCCTGTAAGCCGTGCTCCAAGTGCTCCGTTGTCTCTGCATACTTTTACAAGCTCTTCCGACTCGAGGCAACTAACACAGTGGAATATGTCAGTATGTTAATATTTTTTTAATAACCTCATCCTATTGTCCATGACACAATTGTGTCCATACAAGAGATAAACGATATATTAAAAATATATCTGCACTCGTATAGCACACTGAAGCTATGATGACTTTCATTCATAAGATTACCGAGTTTTCTAAGCATATCTTCCTCATTGTAAGTAAATAATAGTGTCAGATCACCGAATTTGGAAGGGAAATGCTTGTATGATGGCTAGAACATAATTATCCAAACCAAATTCCAAAGTTAACTATGAGGACAAAAAAGCAGATAATACATGGTGATTGAAGCTCGGAAATTAATGAACACACCTAAGTTTCAACAAGACAGTACCCCTAAACGCATAAACCCGCCTTGCTTCGGAGTATACATGAGAGGCGCGCTGAAATTAAGCAAACATTAGAGACTTAGACTTGAGTTTCATAAAGAGGAAATTAAGCACATTAGAAACTTAGATGGAGTCAAATAATCAATTGTGTTGACATGAAATGACAAAATATGGGGCAAAACAAACTTTGTGTAAAACTCTGAGTAGAATGCCATAATCATCTTCATTTATAATGAGGTGCTCAGTACTGACCCATATCTGCTTTTTTCCTCACAGAACTGACAGACCTGCATGCAAGTAAATTTCACTTTCTGAGCACCAACACTGAAACATGCGGGGGGGGGGGGGAATTCAATTAGTAAGGCACATCAAACGATTTTGAACTTTTGATTACAAGGGTTTTTAGAAAGTACAAACATATCCTGTCATGTTCCAAGAAGAAGCACCATTCCATCAGACAACAAAAGATATAAGTTTTAACCTCAACATATTAAAATATGTAGGATGTTGATACACATACTGGGGGGCATGGCCAACAATACAGGCGTAAGAAACATGGTCAACAACACTCTATAGCATGTTGACAAACATGACAATGATAAAATTTCCATTTATCATAACAACAAATCAAGGGCAAACTATTGCTAATTCATCTGGTAAGCACCTAATTGCTGAATCTGAGCTCCGGGTCAGATCCCAACAGTATAGAGTGTATGTTGGTAGTTTTGAACTTTGATCCAGTGATCCTTCAACCAATCTACATCAGAAGGTAAGTGTTGGGTGTTCCTACCTCCTAGTTCCCAAAAGGTGATGTAAAGTGAAAAATAAATTATCTACCACAACGAGCAAACAATACTTACGATATCATATTGTCATTGGCCCATTTTCTATCATGGTTGCCAACACAAAACTGTTTGTGAAGCTAGAAAAAGCGTTATCGTAGTTATTTACAATAGCAAAACAATAATACAGAATTGTTTACAAAACAACAAATTTGTTATCGTCATTTACTTGCAGAGGTAGAAAATGGGCATTGGCAGGAACTCCCCAAATTTCGTTGCACAAAACATTAAATACAGCTCGCCCTTTTGCTACCCATGGTTACAAGATAGCTCAAACAAAACAAAGCCCTCTCGGCGCACATGAGCACACCAACACACACTCACACCTATCTCGGCTCTGACATACCTCGATATCGGATAAATAGTGTACAAAAATTAATTGTAAAACAAGACAAGGCTGATCACTTGGCATTGCTCCCCTTGAGCGGACGCACCAAGCTGTCCACCTTATCGAAATCCACGACAGGCTGCTCCCTGCACACATATGCATCCCAAATCCTAAACAAGACCAAATCAATACTCGAGACAATTGCGTGGTAAACTAAATCAGAGAGCAATGCGCACGCACAATAAGTTGGAGAGCTCCGCGATGATCCTTTCGGCGTCGTCACAGAAGAGGGTGACAACCTCAGCAACGGAGCCCGGCATGCTCGTCATCCTGCAGCTGGTGGAACTGCTCATCACCAAACCCTATATCGAACCACAAGCAGAGCCTCTAGATCTGGGGTTTGGTGGGGTGGCGACGCCGAGGGAGGCGGTGGTGGAGAGGAGGCAGGGGCGACGGTGCAACGGAGAGGAGGTTTTTTGGGGGCGGTTGTGTAGGGGGAGGGGAGGAGCGGGGGGAGGAGGAGGCGGCAGCGCAGGGTGGGGAGGAGGAGGTGAGGGCGGATCGGAGGAGCGGGGGAGGAGGAGGCGGCGGCGGCGCGGAGTGCGGAGGAGGAGGTGAGGAACTGAGGATGGAGCGAAGGAGCGGGGGAGGAGGAGGCGAGGGCGGAAAGGAGGAGCGGGGGAGGAGGAGGAGGTGCAACGCGGGGTGTGGAGGAGGAGGCGACGACAGTGCGGAGAAGCGGGGGAGGACGAGGTGGTGGCAGTGCGAGGTGGGGAGGAGGAGGCGAGGGTGAAGCGAAGATGCGAGGGCGGAGTGGAGCAGTTTCTGTGGAGGAGGCGAGGTGGAGTGGTTTCTGCGGAGGAGATGTGACTCTGGGCTCACATGTTGGTGCAACGAAAACTGTGGAAAAGGCCTGTGGAGAACGCACCGATGATCACCAACTCAAATTTTTAAGTAGTAGAGATATGGGAGAGGAGCTACTAGTGCATTCTCAATTAAGACATTGAAAAGTAATATTTATGTTCTTATTAAAAAAAATAGCTATAGATGTAGCCTCTTTAATAGATAGTGTCATCTTTATACCTAAGCAAGAAATTCACCGAACTCTCCTCTCTCCCTCACCTCACTGGATTCAATGTTTTGCTATTGAATTTTGTTCCCAAACAATATCTTACAAGACACTAATTTTATATCTTTCTTCTTTAATTTTTATTCCACCTCATTATAAATCCTAACTAGCATGCTAATCAATAGAGAGAATAGATTCTATGTCACTGGTGAGTGATCCGTTCGACAAATTGCCATCGGCAAAGGGCCTAACTACTGTATATCACTAACCTTGAGATTAGTTCCACTATATACCACTGCCGTTAGTTGACTGTTATGTTCTGAAAAAAGACCAAAATGCCTCTCCAAAAGACCAAAGATCTAATTTATTTAAAATAGCAAATAGCCTCCAAAAATTATGAAACTTCACAGGAGTGTTATTCAATATGTCAGTGAGCTACGAAAAATTTTTAAGGCACTGTTCAAAGAAAATTTTCAGTTTTTTAATTTAAATGCTAATAAAGGCTACTATTTACAAACATAGAACAAATGGGGTCTAAAAATTCTGAAACAAATTCTCACATACTCCTAACATATCACATAGCTACCTAAAAATATTATTTTCCATTTTTATCTAGTGAATTTGTCGCATTTAAAAAAACCTCAAATAGGCTGATTTTGTTTTGAATTTTAAAAATGGAACAAATGGAAGATTCAGTTCACAAAATTTTATATTTGGGTTGTAAACTGCCCCAATGATCCATTAAAATTTTGGTTGAACTGAGTGGTATACAATAGTTAGGATTTTTATCGATGACAATTTGTCAAATCAACCACTCATTAGTGGTATAGAATATATTGTCTCCAATTAATACTATATATATATATATATATATATATATATATATATATATATATATATATATATATATATATATATTACTGACTGGACTTATTGAGAGTGCCCTAACTAGCGCTGCCGGTAAGTTCCAAGTACTAACGGCTGCAATAAAGTCATGAGCAACATGACAAAACTGAATGAACTGATCCATGCATGGAGGACAAAGGCCTCGCTCTAAACGGCTAGAAACCACATGGAATACCTTCGCTTTTTAATTTTAATTTTTGTTTTTTTATTTTTGCTCTGCAGCCGTATGTGTGTACTATTCTGCGTGCAGGTATAGAATACACGTCGAAAAGTTACTGTTGTGCATGAGTAAAGTTGCTGCGAAACACATATAGAGTTGCTGCCAATTGTGTAGTGTTACAGTTTACAGTAACTCTATATATGTTTGACAGTAATTTCATTCACGCACGTTAGTAACTTTTCGGCGCGCATAGTACACGTAGACGCAGAATAGCGCAGTCATGTGTGTATAGAAAAATGGTTCTATACTCCTAGGAATACATAGTTCCACTTCTAATATACCTTTTTAATGGTGTTATTATAGCTCTTTATCTATTTGAGCATATTCTAATAATGATTATAAGATACTTCAAAGTGTATTCCATGAAAACATTCATCAAAGTCCATTTTTATGGTATAATTTGTATATGTACTCTTTTTATACATGGAAAAGTGTATATAGCAAAAATAAAGGGTTTCGATGAAATTTTTTTCAACCAAGTCGCATTAGAGTATCTTAGAAATAGCATTTAAGTATACTAAAAGTGATAAAAAGGTATAAAATATTCGTTTAAATGGTATATTATAAGTGAGAGTATATACTCCTTAGAGTATGAAAAATGCTTCATATATATACACACGAATGCACGTACGTATTTATGTACTCGAGAAAAAAAACCTACATCTGCCCACGCATATATAGTTCAAATCTCAAGTCGAGTGGCTACCTTAAGTATTCACGAGTAAATTAGATTAGCTCAATTTATCTAGCCTTGATGGTAGGCTTTGATATTTCGTTAGTGGTAACTTATTAATCATTGACTAGCTCATCCCGGTTTAAACGGTTTCAGCTTATATATATTTTTTTTACTTTTTAATTTATTTAAGCCAAAAACCATTTAGAATACATCACCTTTTAATTTCGACTTATTTTAGTTTTTTTGACTTTTTTTGCCGTTTCTTTTTTCACCTTTTTTTTTGCATTGCCATGATGATATAATTTCTTTTAATTTCTCTTTATTTTTTCTTAGAAAAACTAACGGCCACTACAGTATAATTTCAGTCAAAAGTCTCAGCCAGAAGCTTAAGACAAAAACTAGCTAAAGTACTATCTAATTACCTCACTAGAGCATGTATAATGGTATAGACAACAGTAGTCTATAATACACATTGATGTCATTTATAGATATGATTAAAGATAATGTATATAATATGTTATCTATATAGGTTGTGATCAAAATGGCTGAAAAGCCCGTGGCTTATGGCTGAAAACACTGTAGCTGGCTGAAAAAAGCACTGTAGCTGACAGAGGCTTATTTACCATAATTAAATTTAAAAAAATTTAAAAATAGAAAAAACATATTAGCCCATCACGTAAAATGTAAACAAATACGAGGAAAAAAAGAACCGGTAAAAAAACTAAAAAAAAAGCCAAAAGTTCAGAAAAAGACGAAATATATGAATAGTGCAAAAATAAGCTGAAGCCAAAAGCTCAAGCCATTTTGATCACAACCATAGTTGTCTATAATAGTCTCATATAATTAATGTGTTGTTTATATAATGGTATAGATAGTAAAAAATCATCTATTAAATAGTAGATAGCATATTTCTTTTTTCTCTCTCCTCTATATCATCTAAAATTTTATATAGTATAGATTTATAAATAGCTAATATATACTATTGTACTATCTTTAGACGCAAAGCGAGATTCCAGTGTATCCTCGGTCTTCACGCGTTTTCTGCAGGAAAGGAGTACATGTACATGAATGTTTGGGGTGGGGAGATAGGCGCGAAATTCCTTCCATCGCCAGCTTCTTTTTACCTTTTTCGAAAGAAAAAAAAAGGTTCTCGCGAATGATCTAACGGTTTAGCGTGAACAGTATGTAAGTACATGTCTTGCATGACCGGGCACGTCTAGTCTGGCTTATAAACCGTAGTTTCTAGCTTATTTTTATATTAGAGGGACTGCTGGATTTTTTAACTAATTAAATTTTAAAAAATTAAAAAAGTTATATCATTACAGATATTATAAAGAAATAAGAGGAAAAAAATAAAAAATCAAAAAATAAAATTAAAGTAAGAAATCGAAGCCATTTAGAACAGAGCATTTGAATTAATGTGTAAGGTGTGCTTCGAACTTGTGACCTCAGTCAGCAATTCCACTAAGGGCAAGCTTGGGAAGGGAGGGTTTGTATGCAAATCCTTAGAATTTAGTTCAAATTTCAACTGATTACTAAATTCTTAGAGCAAAGCCCCTCTTCTAAATAGGTGCTAAGTGTTTTAGTCCTAAGAGACTAGGAGTAGCTATTACACGTATACAATTGTATATATATACTCACTAGCTGAATGCTCATGCGTTGCTACGGATTTTAAAAAAATTTAGAACATATTTGTATACATGTTCTAAAAAATGTTAGAACCCGTTAGTTTCAGAACATATAGTATGATAAAATTTTAAAATCCGTAGCAACGGATATTCAGCTGGTACAAGATTAAGCACTGAATAAAAAATACAGCATGTACCCTACAATGTAGTCTAGATGAAATCCACCTTAACCACTAAATCATGGAAAGAAAGATATTTTGATGGGAAGGTGAGAAATTAAATTAAAATAGATTACAAGATGTCTTTTGGAGCCACATATCAGCGCTACCTTTTATGAGAAGGGGTGGGAGAGGCCGGACCAACCACCAACTCCTTCTTTTATAATAGTAAAGATATACACACGCTAGCTATGGTCGGCTCTTATTCCTTGACTGTTTTGCAAGGCCCCGAAAAGTCTCCCATGCATGTAGGCAACTTTAATTTCCTCTTGGTAAAAGCAAGGATTCGATAAAGAATTAGAAGAATTTGATCGACGAGGATTCGATGGAAGAATTATAATATTTAGATCCTGCTTGTTTCGGCTTGAACTTCTGAGCAGGGTATTAGTTCAACTTTAATTTAAAACAAGGATTCGATAGAAGAATTTGATCGACAAGTATTCGATGGAAGAATCATAATATTTAGGTCCTGCTTGTTTCGACTTGAACTTCTGAGCAAGGTCTTAGTTTAACTTTAATTTAAAGCAAGGATTCGATGGAAGAATTAGTTTGACAAGGGACATTGTGAAACTTCCGGTTGGAAAAAGAAAGATAGGGAATTAATTTCAGTCTGCATATATGCAGCTGCGTGCTGCCATAGTTCATACATGCCCAGTGACCGTGACGATCGACAGCTAGCGCGTATGATGTATTCCCACTGACGTAGATACTAGCTAGGAAAGATAGGTCCGTTAGTCTACATTCGATTTGATCATGCATGCATGCCTAAAGCCCTAAACCAAACTACCTGTCATGCATTCCCACTGACGTAGATACTAGCTAGGAATTAACTACCAAAGTACTAACTCTGTATATTCTTCGCCGCCAAATGGAGCACAGGTCAGAACAATGTTTATCAGATTAATTATAAAATGTTATCCATGATCACTGCAACTGCTCCCGCTGCAACTGCACCATAGTTGCCTTGTTGCTTCCAAGGAAGATAAAGACGAGGAGATCACGAAAGCATTCTGAAGATGCCGTACGTAACGGACCTTACGTATAGACACCTACGGTTAGTTGGTTTACCTATGCAAAGCAAGGCAGGTCAGACTCTGCTCCAAACGATTTTAATTTTTAATTTCAAAAGTGGTTTGGAATATATCAGTTTCTTAATTTTAACTTTTTATCTTTTGACCATTTTGTTTTTTTTATATTTTTTATTTCTTTGCATTGTCAAAAAAATATAGCCATGTTTTTTTAATGTTTTTCTAACTAAAAAAGTTAACAGTCGCTACAGTATAATTATAACAAAAAATCTATAGAAAAAGCCAAAGACCATGATCTGTAAGTTGTTTGGAGCACGAGGTCTCTCTAGGAAACAGATTCTCTGACGTTAAGACGTTGGGTCACCGACGTGTAGAGCCCACAGCTCGTGGCCCCACACGTCGATGACCCAACGTCACTGACGTTAACGTCAGGCGAGACCCATCCGGTCTCTCTGTGGGTTAGGCTGGGTCCACGGCATTGGATGTGTTGTTTCGCGCTTGGCAGGCACATGAAACGCTTTACAAAAGGGACCCACGTGATACGTCCTCTCAACATATCGAACAAAGAGAGAGAGAAAGAAGGAAGGAAGCAAAAGCAAGAAAAGAAAGAAAAGGAGGAAGCAGAAGCAAAAGCAAAAGGAGGACGGCTAGAGCTTCGCGTAAAATGCGCAGGAATGCTACTCCTCCCACGGGCGGAGCGTCGGGCCGTGCAGAGGCCCGGCCCGGACGCTCGGCCGGTGTCGCGACGTTGCGGCCCGAGAGTAGTGGGCCGTGCTCGTGATGAGTGAGATGGCGCGCGACTCGGCGACGCATGGGCCCAACGAGTCGGGAGGCGTGGCCCGCACGGCTAGAACGCGTGAGGAGAGGAGGATGGCCGCTCGCGCGCTGGGCGGACGCACGCAAATCTGTTGGGGCTCCTCGACGAGGCCACGAGACAGGCACAAATCGCCCTCTAGGGCCTGTTCGTTTTTGCTTATAGTTTTTATCTATTGGTCATGGTTTTTGTATTATTTATGTGAGAGATTACAGAGTAACAAAAACTCACGTGCGGATTTTGTCGATATAAATGAAGTTGGTACAGTATGTATTACAATTAACTAGTAGACTCTATATTGACAAGATACTCCATTTAAAAGTTAGTTACTATAAAAAAAGACGAAAAATAGCTTTTAAAAGCTGAAAAGAACAGGGCCATTACTCGCGGCTTATACTTTTTTTAATAAATAAATAGGATATTTTTATTGTTCTTTTAAAATAGTTTATCAAACAGTTGCTCGGTGACTGCAATTATGTTGCTTAGACACGCATAGAAATCGGCCGCTCGGCCAAGCCTCGGCCATTTGCATCCGCCGACACTGCGCCGCACGAAGAAGAGAGAAAAGAGAAGGGAAAGAAAGAAGAGAAGAGGAGAGGAGAGAGAGGGGGAGAGGAAGAAGGAGATGATCCGCTACTTCTGCGAGGTAAAATTTTTTATATGTTGTAGTCAATACTTTTTTTTGTATGAAGTAAATAGTTTATTTATTGTATAATTAGGATCTGTAAAAAACTGCAACCTGTCGCCCAGCGGCTCACCGATTGTATGCCTATCGTGTGGCTGTTGGGCGCCAACGTCCAGTCGTCCAACCGTTAGATGACTGAAGGTCATTCCTGTAAATTTTTTCTGTACAAATATATTTCTGTAATCTCAAATAAAAATTAGATTACGTAAAAAAATTCCGCAAGTGGCAGTAGTAGTCGATGAACAAGTGAGTTGTCCTTTTTTTCTTATTAATTTAGTCTCGAATGAATTAACTAGCTCATATAATTCAATATGGTATTATTGCCAAGATATTTTGGATTAAGACTTGGTTGATACAATCAAAAATAATAATCGTAGTTCACTTTTATTGCACGTCGAGTGTTAACTATAAATAAATTGTTTGTCTTTTTTTTATCACTTTAGCTTTTTAGATGAATTAATTAGTAAATACAGCCCAACAGTAGTAGTTCTGTGGCCGTAACTGTAAGAACAGGTAGCGCAGCCGCATGAGCAAGATATAGTTAACACGGCGAGCTAGCGCGACCCAAGCTGTATATAAGACGTGCTCTATTAGCAGTAAGCGAGTAATAACACCAGAAGGGAAGATACAGTAGAGCTAGCCGCCAGTTGTTCTGTGCTGTATATACGTAGCGACGAGGCGCGTCGTAGCTAGCTTAGGCGATCGAGACGATAGCTAGCCACGGCGAGGAGGTCGCCGGGCGGTCGCCTGATCCGGCGGCGGGGCACGGGCGCCGAGGACGAGGGCCGGGTCGACGTCGCGCGTCATGGCGTGGTGGCGCGCGAGGGTGGTCGCGCCGGTGCGACGTGCCTGGCTCGCCGTCGCCGCACGCGCGCGGGCGCGCAAGGGTGGTAAGCTAGCTAGCTAGCTCAACAAAACTAAAAAAAAAATCTCTTGCTTAATTTTTCTGAACGATTAATTTGTTCCCGAATTGCTTTCTTGGTTTTCTTCGCTTCTTGAGCATGCATTCCTGGATTGATCTGAACAGTGTTGTAACTAGAACAAGCTAGAACAATTCATGACTTACATGCTTGTATTTAAGTATTTTAGTAGCTGCATGCAATGTAGTGCTTTAATCTGGAGGAAGTTAATTAATCTTGTAGCTACGAGAAATAAAATGTGCAGTTATGTGCAATGCTATGCTGGTATATGAAATTGTGTGTAGCCCGTGGTGCACAACTTGTACATCTAGTCGTTCCGAATTTTGCTGACCTAACAAGAACTTCAAGCGGAGGATCTGCACTTGGTTTCTCGATCGTAATGCAAAATACAGTGTATAATTAAGTGCAGCAAAGAACTGGTACATGCACAGAAAAAAAAAGAAATAAAGGGCGAACATTACAACACTACTATAACCTACGCTCACTTTGCTTCCAACGGCCTATCTGGACATACATGCATGAACAGCTTTTACCTGGGACAACCCAAGTTGTAAATCCCTATGGTTCCCTATTGTTTAATATATTCCTTTTGGCTAGCCAATTGGCACGCTGCTGTTGTCGTCTCTAGTCCCTTTTTCTGCCTTAACACAACCAATCTTTTCTCTCACAAAAAAGGGCTTGTTTCTTTAGCATGAAACAGCACTAACCATTTTATTTACAAACTAATGGCGTGCAGGAATCGTGGATCTTCGCAGGGACGTCCAGACCTGCGGCTACCATGATGTTCAGGTGATGTGGAACATGCTGAGCTCGGAGAAACAAGCCTTCGGCTTCAGGGCGCCGGAGCAGCGGCGGCGGACCTCGTTCTGGAGGCCGTCGTGCTGGTACGTCCGATCGCCGCTTCGTGCGGCGCGATGAGCTAAGTCTCATCACGGCTGCAATTCGCAGCGACATAAATGGCGATGAAATTGTGTTGTCGTCTCTTTCTGTCCCTCCAATAAAAATCTAGGCTTTTGTTTGTTGGGTGTTGATAAATATTATTCAGATATTTTTTTCCTAACTATCATCCAAATTTATGACTATTGGATTAGAGATCCAACGGCCATGAATTCTCCCCTCCCCCTCCAAAAAAAATCTCCTCTCCTCTAAAAATATCTCCTCCTCCAAGAAAAAGAGGCCGTTGAATTAGAAATCCAACGGTCCCAAATTTGAATGTTTGTTAGGAAGAAAATATCTAGGTAGTACCTAGACACACCTGTTTATTTGGGCTGTGTGGTGTGTGTACGTGTGATTTCGTTGTAATCGTAAATAAATAAATACTAATAGTACCACGGCGAGATGAACAGAAAAGGCCGTGTACTTGTAAGTTATTTTAGATGGGGATGGGAGGGATAGGTCAGGGACATCTTGCTGGCTTCTGCTTTTGTTGTGCTTTCTTGTGCTATGAAAGACACATCAGATTGCGACTTTATCAATGTAAGAACTTGGACTAGTTTCACGAGACAACATATATTTCCTTTTTGTTTCTGAAATTCTGATGTGTTATGCTTTTTTTTCTGTGATATGGCTACTTGTGGCACTGACATATCAGAATACAGTACAGCATGTAGATATCAGAATTAGACCTGAAACTTGATGTGAGGCGGAGGCTCTGCACCGAAGTACCAAACAGAATAGCTGCTTCATGATCCATTTGCTTTCTCCCGATAGCATACATAG
Source organism: Dendrocalamus latiflorus (assembly GCA_017311315.1). Lineage (NCBI taxonomy): Eukaryota > Viridiplantae > Streptophyta > Magnoliopsida > Poales > Poaceae > Dendrocalamus > Dendrocalamus latiflorus. The sequence continues at coordinate 45,584,424 of CM029639.1, read as the reverse complement.
GAATGTACCGGGCCACACTGTACAGGTAAAAGACAGCAAATACTATACAACACAACTCAAAATTTATACCAGACTATTCACGTAGTGCCAAATCGGACTCTTTTTATAATGCAATACAGACCATTTGGAGTAGGATTGATTATGAATTATACGTCTGATTCCCCAAATGGGCGAAAGTTCTCCCTCTCTTTTAATAACACGATGGCGTCCAATGTTGCTCGAGAAAAAACACAAGCCATTAAAGAAGATGAATTAATCTTAGTCTCTCTCGCAAGGATCTCTCTTCCTCATCTATAGTCAGCTTCTTATCCCACCAAGCCGACGTCGCTTGGCTTACCTCCCAATGGTGTTTACTCCGTAATAATTAAAGGATTATCACATTTGGTAAGTTGTCACATGCCAAAATCACTGTTCATGTGTATTGTTCATATGCGTGACCATACAATGGAACAGTAGCGGCCATATATGACACGATTAGATGAATTAGAATAGAGATAATAATAGTTAGTGTTCTTATTAGATAGATTTACTATCTTATAGATATATTTCATTTATCAGATATATATATATTTCTTTATAAATAGAGATTATTTCTTAGAGATCAAATTGAGCTATCCCTATAAAAAGTCTAGCATGTATCTACTAAGCAAAAAAGGAATGAACTAAAGAACATGAATTAGTCTAGCCTCTCTCCTAAGGTTCTCTCTCCCTCATCTATAGTCAGCCCTTCATCCCACCAAGCCAACGTCGTCCGGCCTTCCTCCCGACGGTGTTTATCCCGATGAACTAAAGTTAATCATATTTGATATCAGAGCTGCCAACCCCTTCTTACGACTTTTGCTACCATGGCTCTTATTGCTGAGTCGTTGGCCACGATAAAGGCTAACATCAACAAGATGGCCACTAGTACCAACGACATCGACAAGAAGATGGCGGCGATCTTTTTTAACATGTATGCCATCTTGGAGAAGATCGTGAATAAGAAAAAAAAAAAGAAACAAGAGGTCATCTCCATCTATGTCTTACTCATCTAAAGCCTCTCCTCAATTAAGCCGACACGGCCTGGTCTTCCTCCTGATGGTGTTTACCCTGATGAACTAAGGTTCATCACAGCACAGAATATTCATCTGGCCGTACAATAATGTTGTTATTGAAACTAAAAGGTCTGAATACCTTGCTACTGACAAAAAGCAGTTGTTCACCAAAGTCATTTTTCCGGAAAGTCACTTGGCCTCCTTATAAATATACCTAATAATAGTAAAAAAAATAAATAAACTGAGAGGATGTATAATGAATTTATACAGTTCAACTAAAAAATAAAAGGAAGGCCAACCTATCTCTTACATCAGAAAAAGCAAAAACTGTCAATTTATTCCTGTTCAGCTGGCCGAAAAATAAGCTAATGATGAACACGGCATTACCCTTATGGTAAGAAACGATTGCTAGCAATATTTTTGTTCCTTTTATCTGTACTTCGATTCTCCAAAAGCATGGCCGTTAATCAAGATAGAACTGTTTCAGGCCTCAGCTCACGGCTCAACTAGATTATAATCGTAGATTCGTATGAAAGATTACTACTAAGCTTCCCGGTTCCAACTGAAAAGAACATGGGTTCCTAGGTTCGACTGTCCAAAAGAAGACAAGAGATAATATTGTGATTTTTGTTTAACCTTCACCATCAATGGTGCCTGATTGAGTATGGCATGCATTTTCGAAATAGAAAAGAAAAAGACATTGATGATTTCGACCGAAAAAATATCAGTACCAATGGGACATGCTACGAGTGTCACATCGAGATTTGCTAGGAGATCAACCGCATAAATCATTATTCAGCCTAGCTGTCTCCAGAACCTTTATAATATAAAGCAGAGGCAATTAAACCAAAATTGCCCATTCTTTTCCAGAATATGCCAGTGCTGGTACTTCTGCATATTCACAAACTAAAATTCCGCATACTTTGTTGAGGAAAATTAATCCCTTCAAAGAATATACATTAAATATGAATGATGGTAGGCGACCAACCATGATCAAGTAACTTCAACTAAAAACAAAATGGTAGTAAACACACTAAACATGCCATCGCCAAAAATGCATATTGACAGGACCAGGCTAAAGCACAGCTAAGCAAAAGCATCACGGAGCCCACCCCAACCAATCACTGATCCACACAGCTGAACAATCAAATCAACCAATAATGTTACAAGGAGTGTCCAGGACGAACTGCTCGAGGCCGGTGGCGCGGTCCTTCACGCGCTCCACGAAGGCCTTCCCGGACATTGCGTTCGCCGACGGCGAGGACTGGATCGCACTGCGGAGCGCGGAGACGGCGATCGCCGAAGAGAAACAGGTGGTTGGGGTCTCGGGGAGGGAGGAGAAGGCGGCGGAAAATGGAGGGAACAGAGAGACAGGAGAAGGCGAAGATTTTGCGTCTGTGTGAGGGTTATTTGGGTGGGTTCTTTGCTTTTTTTTTGAATTAATACTTATGATTTATGACTGTGATTTTTGATTTCTAATTTATTCATGAGAGATAGTACGTAAAGAGAAATAGTCGTATATGATTTTGGTCAGTACAATTGATCTCGGTACAATTTGTACCATAATTTAATTGTAGACCTTGTCTTGAAAAAACACACCGTTTAACGGCGCGTTACTGTTTATCCGTACATAAGGCGTAAGCCGTAAGCACTAACGAACATAGCCATAGGTGGGCAATGTGCTACGTATTTTAACTTGGAAAGCATATTCAGGGGATACGCCTTCGGACAATGTTTTAGGGGCATTCTTTTAGGCTGCGATTTGTGTTTTTTTGTTGTGGTTTATTAATCTAATATATAGTGATTACTGAATTAAGTTGAAGTTAAAAGTCGACTGAAAAATCGAAAAGAATGAGGGCACTTTCAATGCATCAAGTTGAAATGAATCTTCTCAAAAGACTCATAAGTAACTATTGCTTAAATCCACAGTATAGGTCTACTCATTGCTAACGTTCCCTTCTTTTTGACCTATAACTTTTGTCTCATTTATAGTAACTAGTTTTGAAAACGGTATATCTTTTTAAGACGGAGACTATAAGTCGAATACAATAGATATTGTACCAACTTTATCTATATTAGCCAAATTCACACACAAATATCTCTCACTTCGTACTCTATCTTAGGAACAAAATTTTAGCTAAAAACTATAACAATAGTCCAAAAAAAATCCCCTCATTATTTCTAAGACATTTTTACGTACGAATATTCAGAAGCCATTCGACGGGTAGTAAATAAAGGGCACGGGATTGACATTCCAAAATCGAACGCGAATTCAGGGCCTGTTTGGTTCATGACCAGAAGTTGCCTAGCCACAAGTTAGGCATGCCACAGTTTTTAGGTAGCTATTTGGTTCACTGACGTAACTGTGGTATGCCACACTTTCTTAGCACCCGGCCCCACACGTCATAGACTCAGTTTCTTGCCAAACTTTGCCACAAGTGTGGCTTCGATTTTGTTAGCCACGCTTTCTGTGGCAGCCACATATTGTCTAAGCTTAGGCATGACAAGGTTAGGCACCAACCAAACAGGCCCTCAGTCTTCCGCTTGCCATCCTAGAAGGCGCAATTTGCTGAATAGATCGGCGGCACTGCTCCAAAGAACTCAATGACACGTGGGCCCAGGGGAGAAATGTGGAGCACGCCCTTCATGCAGAGCAAAAATAACCCACGCATCCCACACACGAAAAAAACCGCTTCCATCACCGCGAGGCGTTCACCGACTCGCCGACGTCGCCGTCACGGTTCCAAATACCGAAGCTATGAAAAATTCAAAAATTTACCCCATTTCATATCCGCCGCACGGAACCGAAATTCCAAAACCGACACCCTTCGATTCCCTTCCCTCCAACTCTCTCTCTCTCTCACTCTCGCTCGCCTTCCCATGGCCTGCTCCGCCACAGGCGGCCCCTCGTCGCCGCCGCCGGAGCGGCCGGGAGGGTGGCTCTCCGGTCTCGTCTCCGGCGCCGGCCGCCTCCTCGCCGCCGTGCTCGGCCCGGACTCCTCCGACCCCGCTTCCTCCTCCCCGGAATCGTCCCAGTCTCCCCCGCCTCCGTGCTGCAGCGGCGGTACGCGATCTCTCCCCTCCGTAGAGCTTGAAACATCAAGCGTTGCTTCATTTTTGTGCGGTTGCTGAGGTCGCCCTCGTGGTGTTCGGTGAAAAGCCTGCGTCTGCGCGGCGGTGCGCTTGTCTCCCCCTTTCTGTCGCATCGCTTGGTGGAGATTGAGGCGCGGCTGCGTTCGTTGCACCACGAAATTCGGGCTAAATCTGGCGCTTAATTGGATCAGTTTCGTGATCCTGTGGTTTGCATATGACGTTAATTTGCTCACAGTCTCTCGCGAAGGAATGCCTGCATCACCCAAACACGCAAGTAAATGGGGGAATTGGATGCTCGAGGCGTTCGTTCATATTTAATCGGAAGAAAAGTGGGTGTTATGGTCGTCATTCAATGTGGCGCAAAATTGCAAATGCCAGTGTCGTGGTACCTTTGCTTAAATGTTGTCGGATCGTGGTCTTGAGTGCATTATCACTAATTAGATAAACAATCATGCCTCTAGGGTCTCCTGTTTTCTGTATCATTTCCCATGCTAGTCTATATTTTAACAATTCAAAGAGGTCAATGGTTTGAACACCAAGGGAGAAAATTTTATCACCTTAAGGCTAGAATTAACCATGCTGATGTTTCTCTCGCTGTCTTCTGAAGTTTTCATCCATATCAGTTAGAACAAAGAACTGCAATCTTACCACTAAGAATGCCAAAGATCATTGCTCAAGAAGGCGGCCTGGGCGGCAGGGTGCCGCCACGCCTTGGCACCTAGTCGGGTGGTTGGGCGGCAAGACGGTCCAAGGCGGGGTAAGGTGGCCTCGGCGTGGTGGTCTACCAGGCGGGCGCGACAGTCGTGTGGCGCCTAGGTGCGCGAGCCGATGACCAAGAGCAGGAGAAGGCGGCGACCAAGAGTAGGGGAAGAGGAAGAGGGACTAAGGGCTTAGCAAGAGTTCCCTTCTGCCTCGCTGGAATCAGCAATGCCGCCACCGAGGTTCCCTTATGCCTCCGCCTCCTATCCCCTTCATCGTCTCCCCTCCACTATCTCCTCCGCCTCCTCGCCGCCGTGTCCTCCGCCGTCCCCCCTCCACCGACAACTCCGCCGGCCTCGCGGCCCCACTCCCCTCATCTCGACAAATCTGTGGGAAGGTCGGAGGTAGGTGAGGCAGCGAGGGTTGGCGAGCTGAGGAGGATGGCGACGGCGGAGGGGAGAAGTGAGGGGCCTAGATCTATGGGGGAGGCGGCAGTTAGGGAGGAGCGAGATCTACGGGGGAGGCGGCAGCTAGGGAGGATGTTAGGGTTAGATTATATAGGATTTGATGACTCGATCAGGGACGTTGGATTTTCATCGGAAGGTCTAAAATCTGACTAATTTTCCTGAACATTGGTTATAGGATTAGATGACTCGATTTGGGACGTTGGATCTTCATCGGGCGGTCTAAAATCTGACTAATTTTCTTGAACATTGGTTATAAGATTTGATGACTCGATTTGGGACATTGGATCTCCATCGGACGGTCTAAAATCTGACTAATTTTTATCTAAACATCAAATATATATGCATGCTTGCTTATCTTCCGCCTATTGTCCTTATTTTTAATTCGGCCGCTTAGGCCCTGCCTAGGCTCCCTAGGCGCTAGGCCCCACCTCGCCGCCCGCCTAGCGTTTAGCGTCTTCTTGAACATTACCAAAGATCAAGTCCTTTTGATTATAACAATTCATAGAAGAAACAAACTTTACGTATCCTGGCCAATGTTTAGCAAGGGATGGAATGGATGCGTTGAATCCATGACCTTGTTGATTCTTTGCTTTGGTTGTTGTCAATACGCATCAAAAAAATTTTCCTCGAAATTGAACACAGCTCGAAGAGTTTTTTGGCTGATTTATATCTTCTTAAATGAACAGATCATGGTAATGCTGCCCGCTTTGCTTCTGACAATTATCAGGGAAACCAGGTATTTCCATCTTTGTATTCAACCTTACAAATTGGCTCAATATTTTGAAACGAGCGTGTCTCTTTGGATTAGGAGTGACAGCCTGATTGTCTCAGAAATTCATCAAGAATGTTCTTTTTGTGATGTTAGAGTGGAAAGGAGATTGTGCTGAAAGACTGCGGTGAAGAATCCCAAGCAGTTATCTCAGTGATTGATCCGAAGGATGCTATTATGCAGTTGCTTTCGCAGGAAACCTACTCGAGGTATTATGCGTTATATCTTGTTTTCTTCTACTTTTGTGCTCTTGAGATGTGTAACCATTTTATTTCTATGTTTGGATTTGTAATAGCTTATACACTTGGGGTTCATTCTCACTGAATTTTAGTACTTTCATGGGCAAAATTTATCGGCAGTCTGCATTCACTGACATATTTGTTGCACCACATTCCAAGAGTTTTGCCTTTCTATTTTCTCCTTGATATCATGTAGAAAAAGAAACATAAGTCATTATTGCAAAAGATCTGCAAACTTGTTCTTCTACTGATTATATAGACGCAGTTGCTGAAGAAACTGGACTGCTAAGCTTGATTTCTGTTCTTCAATTATGTGCCAGATCGGAGTGTGATACACTAATAAAGATAATTCAAGAGCGGGTTGTGGACTCAGACCCAGGTGTAGTTGGACCTGCTGTTGTTCTTCCAATTGCTTGGCAGGCTGGCCCGCAGCAAGATCCTGTTGCATACTATTCATTTAGTCCAAACACCTCTCCTCCTGCCACATCAAGAGTTCTTGCTTACAGCCAAGAGTTCAACAACAGCGTTGTTGAGGGGGAGAAGACATGGCTTGACGTGAAAAGGTCAACTCCAGTTGAAGGGCCATGCACCCTGAACACTGACAGGAGTCAGCTTGTGAGTCTTCTTACGTTGAGGAAATATAATTTCATGAAATTTATATTTCCATTACACCTGATATGTGCCCTTTTCAATATATAGAATTACGCTATTTTTTTATTACTAGTTCTGATGCTGTAAAATACACCATATTTGCTGAAGTTTTATGTGTGTTACTAGTCTCTTGCTGATTGCTTTTTTTCTTAGTATAGTTTTTCTTAGTATGTGTAACTCCTGGGTTTAATAAGTCTTAACTACTTGTGCAGTTTTAAAGGCCTTCTAGGGGCATCTTAATACTATGTGTTCTAGTTCAAGCAAATTGTTTTTTCCTGTCAATGTCATGCCTAAAAAAATATAGGTGAATAAGACATTGTTGGATCTCGGGTCAAGCATTTAGTTCTTTTTTTTGAATCGGCACCTTATTTGTTATAATTCCTCCTCTGTGTTCAACTCAGCAATAATGCAAACTTGCTTTTATAAATGTAACTGTAGGATTTTAAAAGAAGTTGTTCTGACATTCTTGACGAGTCTCGAAGAGTCAGACCAAAGCTAAATGGATCGAACATTTCAAAAAAGCAGGTTGAATTGCTTAGGAGTCATGCAGGTAGAAAGGTTCCTGGAATTGCTTCAGTTAAATTTCAAGGATCGTAAAGCCCTATCCTAGTGGGGATATATGTTGATTACCAACTTCCGTTTGTCCCTTTTTTCCTTGTTTCAGCTATAGCTTCATTTGAAGAGTCAACCACTAAGGATCCTAATGCATTCAGGGGGATTTCAGTAGATTCCAGAAAGCTATTCACAGATATTCCCCTTCTTGGGACCGACAACCTAACATTTTCCAACATTGTTTCGAATGGTGACACTGCTAATGATACAACAGGGCTCCATGGTATACGCCCTGCTGTAACTGCACAGCCCTTCACTTCAACCTCCTGTCAAGCCGACTGGGATAACCGTGATTCTACCATGTTCCATCCATACTCTAATCGGGTACATGAACACAGCACTACAGTTTGCTATGAAGATAATGCTAATTTTTGTCAGGATCTGATCGAGACCTTTCCAGTTGAGCCTGACATGATGGACCTTGCACAGAAAAATCATGACAGTATGTTGCCTTATTTGGACCACATGAATTCTCTGGTTCTGTGAGTATGAACCTCCAGTTGCTACCCTTATCTCGCCTAATATTCTTGGTTTATGTGCAGCACACACTATGGACAACGACTCTGGTACTGCCTCAAAATTGATGTTTCAACAGGACATTGAGGGTGCACCCAGGTATTTTCTTTGACAGTTCATGTATTTTCTGATGACCAATTTTTGCTTGTATGCGAGCTCATGCAACTCTTCTATTATAACCTGCCATATGCTTATGTTCTTCTAGTGAAGTAATGTAGACTGTAGTCGATAGCAAACAAACAAGTAAATTATTCGAACATTTAGGTACGTTTTTTTTTGTACTAGCAAAATAATGGTTTTCTTTACAGCTCATCAATGGGTTTGCAGCAAGAAAACAGTTCCAGGAATTGCACAAGGGGAGCCAACCTGCAAAGGAGCACTCCAACTAAGAGATGGTCACCTGTTACTAACGTCTATCGTCGCCAAAACAATGGCAACACAATCAGATCAGAGAATGGGCCGGTGCAGCAGGGCAATCCGAAATCGGTGGGACAGGGAGCAGACTTGGGCCACATTGAGGCGAAGAGACTAGTTGGAAGGCCGAGGAAAGCGAGAAGGTGAGGTAACTTGCGACATTTCGATTCTGTGTTTTCCTCTACGATTTACACAATATATTCGAAATGTCATTCATACCAAGTATACATTCCCACTTCTGAAGGTCTCGCAAGGCACGAAGGTTACTATTATAAAGTGGACTCCAGGTTACAGTCAACATCAGGTAATTGTTGATACACTATTTAGGGAGAAAAAACAGAACACGACATTTGCTATCTTCGGTAGTCCAACCAATGTTGCTATGTACTACCACATTACTCCGCTGCTAAGTATACTGTATAGTATTTTTAGTCCTTTCTAATGCTGATTCCTTTCAAAAGCCTGTTGTGCGACTAGCTTAGTAAAGCACACTACGCATGCAGTTTTGTCTAGTTGACCAAAATTCAGAGTGAGCTGATACTTTATTATGCCTCAGTTCCTTTGGGAAAATTGTCCAGTGCTATTACAAAGACATGCACGTCTGAAAATATCATTGATCTGATAAGTGATGCAAGCCCCTACCTGTTAGTCGACTCTATTACCTGTTAATCGACTCTATTTTTTTCCCCCAATTTACACGTCTTTTCAGTTTTACTGACCTAATTTCCCCAAATGCCAATAGACCTATCTTGGAATAAGTACAAATCTTATCTACTGGAGCAACAGATACTAGAAAACAATAGGAACTCATATTCTCTAGCACAAAGTTAGCATGCTCAACTTTGGCTGTTGGCACACAGTGATGAGTCCCAAAGAAAGAAAATTTTTTTGGGGGGGGGGGGGGGGGGATCACACAGTGTGATTTGTGACTTCACGACTCACGAGATGCATGGGGCCCCCTCTATCTAGTGTAGTAGCGCTTACAGCAGCAGCTCGCTCATCACTCATCAGACCCATGTGCCAACGCGACCGCTTTAAGTGCCACCTGCAGGCCAGGCTTTTGGATTCGGATTTAACAGATCACTGACCGCGGCTCTCGCATCGCATCGCGTCCATCGCATGATGACAGCAAAGTGGCCAATCGCCAGCCATTCCCATCCAATTTACGTCTATTTTATTTTTTGTTTTCTAAAAACTTTCTACCGTAAATATCTTCTTTACATACCTAATTTTTAAATAGATTATTTTTTCAAAGTGAGATCTATTAATTGATTATAGTAGGTACTATAATGACTTTATTTATATCAGTTAAAATCGCACATAAATCTTTTTTACACAAATTTTTCTATAAATTATTACTATTTATCAGCCAAAATTAAAAATCATCAACAACCATTATAAACGCCCCTTACACCTATGGGTTTGAGCCCGAGCATCTCTCCATGTCCACGAGCCCTAGAGCAAAAGCTCTCAAGCCTAGCTAGGGGCCACTATAAGTGGTTTCGACAGGAGCCACTATTAACACGGCCAGCTTGTTAATTTCGGATTTTTTAGTTTTTTGCGTCTTTTATTTTTGTTTTTTCTCTTTATTTTTTATTATTATCTATAGAGATATAGCGGTGTTTTATTTATTTTATTTATTTTTTAATTGAATAATTTAGAAAAAGCCAACATTCGCTGCAGTGTAGTTTTAGTCAAAAGCCAATAGTCGAAAGCTTGAAACCGCAGCTGGTTGGAGCTTCTAACTTTCTACTGTTGGCTTTTAACTAAAATTGTATTGTAGCAACGGTTAGCTTTATAATTTGATTCACTGTGATGCAAAATACTACCCTATGACGAGTAAGGACAAATGTTCTTTTAGTAGAGTAGTGGCGTAGCCAGTCTATTTCTGTGGGGGTCAACTGACTCTACAGGTTTTTATAAAATGCTTAATTAGTACTAATATTTACCCATAAGTCTGTAAAGCCCAAAGATTTTATAATAGTTGATCAGTAATAATCTCTTAGAAATATTCACATATACCCCCGTTCACTGTGATGCAAAATACTACCCTAAAACATAATGTATGGGAGCTTGAATTCGTGACCTTAACCAAGCCAACCATGGTACGATCTTTCCAAATAAATATTATATCTCACTGTCTACCGCTGGCAATGCAGTTTAATGGGCTGCTTTAAATGGATTATATCGACATCTGGACACTGTTGGACCCCTGTGTACACAAAATTCTCGTTTTGGCCCCCGAACGAAAAAATTTCCGGTTTTGGACCCCTTCTAAGCGCGGGATTACGAGCTGCCGCCACGTCGCCCGGTCCACCGTGCGTCCCCGCCGTCCACCGCGCGAACGCCGCCCCCGTCGCGCGATCTACCGCGCGAGCGCGCGACCCCCGTTCCCCGCCGCGCGATCGGCCGCCCGACCGCGGCTTCCCCGCCCGATTTGGATCAATCCATTAACTAGCATAGCCATTTGGATCATGCATGGAACTCGGTCGCTATGCTCATTAATTAGCAATTCAATCAATCCATTAACTAGCGCGTTACAGTTGGTCCAGATGGCAATTAATCGCCCGAATCCCCCGCCCGAATTAATGAGCATAGCGAACTAGTAAATAACTCAGTCGCGCGGTCAGAATTTGGAGTCGCGCGCTCCGCGGACGAAACGCGCGCTCGGGTGGGGGGAGCCGCGGTCGGGCGGCCGATCGCGCGGCGGGGAACGGGGGTCGCGCGGTCGGCGCGCGATCGCGCGCTCGCGCGGTAGATGGCGCGGCGGGGGCGGCGTTCGCGCGGTGGACGGCGGGGTCGCGCGGTGGACCGGGGCGACGTGGCGACAGCTCGTAATCCCGCGCTCAGAAGGGGTCCAAAACCGGAAATTTTTTCGTTCGGGGGCTAAAACAGGAATTTTGTGTGCACAGGGGTCCAACAGTGTTCAAAATTCGATTATATCTCACCGTACTGCTGGCAATGCAGTTTCATGGGCTGCTTTAAATGGCTTCGGTTTCTAACTTTCAACTTTTAGGGCCTGTTTGGATCCACCCAGATTTTAAGAATCTGACTTTTGGAAACTGGATGGGATCTAAACAGATCAGTTTTTGGGGCAGTTTTTAAAATCTACCTACCCAGATTCTTAAAAACCAAGAAGCTGTTGATACCTAGCTTTTGCCAGTTTTTTTTGCACAAATACCCATTTACCCTCATTAAAGACCACGCATGGCTGTTTAATATGATGTTCAAGTGCAATAAATGTAAGGGTATAATAGTCTATTAGCACCAATCATAAATGAAACCAGCTTTTAAAAACTAGGGGATCCAAACACCCCATCAGTTTTTGCTTAGAAACCAGCTTTTAAAAACTAGAAGTAATAGCTGGTTTTTAAGAATCTAAAACTGATCCAAACAGGGCCTTAGATTGTGATCGTTTTGGGTTCAGCTTTTAGCTTTCGGCTTATTTTTCACTATTCATAAATTTCGTTTTTTCTGAACTTTTGGTTTTTTGTTGAGCTTTTTTGCCGGTTCTTTTTTTCCCGTATTTGTTTGTATTATACGTAATGGGCTAACATATTTTTTTAAATTTAATTATGCTAAATAAACCTCTGTCAGTTACAGTGTTTTTTCAGGCAGCTACAGTGCTTTTCAGCCATAAGCCACAAAAAAACCCAAATGATCACCACCTTAGAAACTAAAAGCCACTTAAAACGTGTCAGTTTCTTATTTTAGTTTTTTTGTTTTTAGGTTTTGGTTTTTTTTCCTTTAATTCCATTGCATTGTCCTTGAAGATATAAAGATGTTTTTTTATTTTTTAATCGAATAACTCAGAAAAAGTGAAAGGTCGCTATAATACAATTTTAACAAAAAATCAACAGTCATAGCCAGAAACTGAAAGCTAAAGCCAGTGAAAGTAGGGTCTAGCCAACCTGTGCGGCAACTCAGTAACGTGTTTTCGCTACGCTATAGCAGAGTAGCAGCAGCAGTAGCAATAATCTCCAGAAAATATTCACATGTATGAGTTTCCTGTGATGCAAAATACTACCCTAAGACATAGTATATTGGAGCTTGCATTCATGATCATAAGGGGGGTGTTTGGTTTGATATCGAAGGTTACCACGTCTAATCTTAGAGCAAGTCCAATAATAGTCTTATAGCCAAGCTAGTCAGCATTTTTGCTGATGTGGAGAAGAGAAGAGAGGAGAGAGATGAGAGCTTGGCTCTCATGCAAGCAACAAGCTGGGCACGGGAGCCTATGCAGTGGTGAGCTCAGATAATAAATGTATGTGAGGAGGAATAGGAAAGAGAATGTGAGATATGGTACCACATAATAATAAAAAACCTTTTGTAGACAAATAGAAGACAAATTATTGTATAACTTGGCTCTTATAACTTGACTTATAGCCAAACACTTGGCTCTATTATTGGACTTGCTCTTAGGCATGGCACAGTTTCTTAGATATATGTTTGGTTCCACGCTACAGTTATCATTTGCCACGTTTTCTCAGTCCCATAGGCCACATACATAGACTTGAACTTTTTGGCTAACTTTGCCATACTTGTGGCAGCCATTTTGTTGGCCACACTTTGTGTGGCAAGCCATACAATTGCTAAGTTTAGTTATGGCAACCGTAGCCCGTAGGCATGAACCAAACAAACCCTATTCCTAGAGAAATATGATCTCACCATGTTCCACCGGCAATGCACTTTCAGCCAATATATGCGGTGACTCCGTAATGAGTTTTCATAAGCAATTCAAGTAGTATTTCTCCAACCGATAAGAGTATAACTCAACTAAAGAGGCTTCGATTATAATTTAATCCTAATGAAATTATTACTGATCCAGCGCATTGCATACAAATAGAAGATTATGCCAATAAAATTAGAGATCAAGTGAAGATGCCATATTTGTTGAATAGTCCAACTCGAGCAATTGATCATGCCTTTCCAAAGACATTGTATAGTAAAGTATAGAGATCCTTTCAAGAATTATAGTTTAATAAGTTCGATTGGTTAGAATATAGTGCGGAAAAGATACCATTTTGTGTTTTTATTATTTTCTTTTCAAGAAACTGACACAATCTAACACATTTGGATTGTACAAAAGTAAAAAAAAACCATATTTATATCAATTTAGTTTAATCATCTGAGACCACCCTACATTTTTCATCTCAGCCCGTGTTTAACTTTAAACCTGTGATTTTGATTCCTTTTTCTTTTCTAGTCTTGGATGCCTTCGTAAGTACTACTACAGTACCACTCTTTCGCCAGTCGCACGTGGATTTCACCATGCCGTTTACTCGTGTTGTGCGCTCGTGATGGAGGCTAGCGCCGCCACCGACTTCCGTATGGTGGCGCACACACGTGGGGGCAGAGGCGGAGCCACACCTCGAGCAAAATAGACTTTAATCTAAGGTGTGAAAAAAAATCTAATGTATACTTTAGGTAATTCAGTTCAGGTTGGGTAATATTTTTATGGTCTAGCCTAGTAGTCTAAATTATTTTATAACTGAGTCTGAGATGTAACTAAATATTGGCTCCACTACTGCATGGGGTTGGCGTTATCCGGAGTAAGGCCCTGTTTGGAATGCGGGAATTTTTCCTGATTCCTGCGGGAATTGAACTGTTTTCTGTAAAATTCCTGTGAAATTCCTCTGTTCCAAACAGACCCTAAAATGGGAGGATTAACGCCGGCTGATGGGGCATTGCTTCCTTCAGTTGCAACGCATGGTTGGGGTACGTAACAACGGACACATTCACTCTTGCTGAGAGACAGGTAGGACACAGGATTGTCACCACGTGTTAGCTAGCTGCATGCAATTGCACACGGATTAACGGATAGTATAATGTAACAATTCTAAACATGCACAGCGGTTACTACTTGCATTTCAGTCGTAAGTATTAAAGTTGCATAATAATTCTAACTATATATTTAGATATAGACATATGCATTGCTGTTCTAGCCGCGGGATTGCGCAAAAACCCGGCTTGTTATACACACACCATTGTGTTGTGTCCAACTCTGCATAGTAGGAAAACCTTACATATACGTGTACTTGTACTGTTGAAGGTAACTGTGGAAGTTACTCTTCAATTATTACTAGCAAGGTGTTCGTGCGTTGCAAATGAGTAACAAAAAAGGGTAATATATATCATTTATGCAACATTAGTATGGTAATTTGGTAAAAAAATAATGTCCAAATATATTATATGGTTTCTTAGAAATTTATCTGTATGTATGTGACTTATATCTTATTTATAGTCAGATTTATGTTGAAAAAAGAGATAAACTGAAAAACTAAAGATGTGAACCCGAATACACACGGCGCCGGGTGTCATGCGCGCGCGGTGTAGCAGCCAGATAGCATAGGTTGTTGCCATTCTTGATTGATCACTCACATGGATATTATCAAATTAATCGAAACAGTGGTAATAACGACAAAATAAAATTGTTATCTCTTCGTCACAAAGTTAACTAATTGCAGCACATGGCTGGTGTGTTCAACTGCAACTCCTTTGGAAGTTGCCAAAGGGCTTCTCACCAGTTTCAGCATACTACACCTAAAGGGATCTACTAACATGGGAAAAAACAGCATGCCAACTAATCAAGCATCTGCCATGCAACAGGCAGGATCCAGACTCCTGAGTTGTTCACCAAAACAATGCTGAAACATGTGCAAAGTTAATAACTGAACACTACCATTTAGATAAAAGGAAATTTTATTAGCCGGCTTACATTGGAAGCCAAAGTTTAGCAGCACACATAACTGAACACTACTGTATAATTGGAAACTCTCAGAACAAATGAGAGCCTTAGCCATGTGAATAGGTTTCGAATCCAACAGTTCTGAGTAATTTCATTCCCAGTTATCAAGATTAGCACTTGGGTTGGGAATTGGGATAACTAATACCACACACGTACACACACGATATGCAATTTGACAAAATGGGAGATTCAGACGACGGACGAACTAGCCACAGTCATCGTCGGTTACTGACGAACGGGAATCCAGCGACGGTGCAACGCGAACCGCATGAACCCTCTCGACCCCGTTGCAGACATCGCCAGGGACCAGGACCCTGGCTCCGCCTCCTGCCGCCGGGCGCAGAACGGCGCCGAGCACCCAGACTATGCCCTGAGGAGCGTGCCGTGCGTCGTTGCCAATGAACAAACCGGCAGCTCCTTCAGCGCCGGCGACAGTGGGAGTAGGGGGAGGCGATGGGAGATGGGACCGGGAGCTGTCGTAGTAGAGGAAGTCAGGGGCGGCGGCAAGATGTTGTGCAGATGGATGGATCGAGGAGTTTGATAGGAGTTGTTGGGGATGTGGAGGGCGAGAGAAGAGGATCTAGGGGATGATCGTGAGGGATGGAATTGGGAGATGGAGAGTTGAAGCGGGAGAAGGTGGTAGAACATATAAACTCTCTTATATTATAGAGAAAATTGATACTATGCCATTCCTTTGAGTGATTTCGATAAAATGCCATTCTTTAGATGACAATTGTTAAAATGTCACCTAATACATGATTAGCTCTATGATTTGCCACTTTAGGGGTTTTAGCCATTTTTTTTTCGTTTTTTATTTTTTTCCCACTGAAATTGCATGGGAAATGACCACTTTACCCTCCACACCTGCGATATCACATCTTCTTTCTCTCTGTTCGATCCAGGAGAAGGCCGAACGAGAGGGGAGAGGGCTTCTCCGCCGCCGCCGCCGCCCCCGCTAGTACGGGCCGCCGCTGCCGCGCAAGCACGCACGGGCCGCCGGCAAGTTGCCTGCTGCAGCCGGCCGCCGCCGCCGCCATCACTCTGGGCTCGGGTTCTCGGACTATACGGCCGGTCGTTCGAGTGGCCGCCGGCGTTCGACCTGGGCGCGTACTGGAGCGGCGCCGGGTTCGCCGACCCGGACTCGGGGATGTTCCTCAATCTCCCGTGAGCGTGCGCCGCGCCGCTGTCAGTTGTGGGTTTTTGTGACCCGATGATATATAGATTCCGATTAATTACTAGTACATGATGCATGGGGTACATGATGAATGATGACGGCGACTTTAGTTTTATTAGTAGCTTTTTTGGGGAGATTAGTGGCCATGCTTTACTCTGAGGGCTAACTCAAAACAAGTTTGGGATGTTTCATCTGTGTAAATTTAATGCTTGGGCTTCTTCTAACATGGTCCTCCGTTTCTTTAATTTCTGCTTTTTGAAAACCTTCTACGTGGAATGTATGGAAAGCTGCGGCATGGAGAATGTTTTGTTTGAGTTGCTTTTTTTGTCATGATGTATTAGCCGGTGACTTGCGTGCAATGCTCATTCCTCATGGTAAGACCCGCCATTCGAAGGATGTCTGCAACTTCTCGCTTCTCGGCCAATTCGTCGGTTTCAGCCGTCCAAGCCTCGGATCAGATGACGAATGATTCGTCTGTTCTAGCCGTGCGAGCCTCGATCAGCGAGATGATTCCGAGCGCACGGAGCGAGCCGCTTGAACGGACGCGGCGGAGCATCCGATTCCGGCCGGATCGTTACCACGCGCGTATCTTTCGACATCGCACCTCCGATCGCGTGACGGATCGCTCGCCACCGTAACCGCGGCGCAGACCCGGGGAACAATCGCGTCCAGAGCAGAAGCAGCAGGTCGCGGCACGTCTCCGTTGGCGCCGATGCGATGCGAACGAGACCACTTGGTACTGGTGGTACAGTTAGTATCAGTCGCTCGCGCACACGGTGGATCGCTGGGGGCGATGGCGCGGCGGCGATAGCGGCCGGGACGCGCTCGCTGGCTCGCGTGTAGAGCGGTCGGTTGGACGTCGCCGTCGGGGAGTTAATTGGTGAGTGCCCGACCGATGGAGGCCGACGCGCGCGCGCCCCGTGAGCCCGCGACAGAGAGAAAGAAGATGTGATACCGCAGGTGTGGAGGGTAAAGTGGTCATTTCTCATGCAATTTCGGTAGAAAAAAATAAAAAACGAAAAAGAAATAGCTAAAACCCATAAAATGGCAAATCATAGAGCTAATTATGTATTAGGTGACATTTTAACAATTGCCATCTAAAGGATGATATTTTATCGAAGCCACTCCAAAGAAATGGTATAGTATCAATTTTCTCTATATTATATTGTTAGAGAAAAGCAGAGAGATCGAATAACTAAATACAATAATAAAATATACATAAACCGATAATGCCTTATATACATATGGTAATTATATACGATGATGTTTATACTGACTTTTGCTGATATATTTTAATTGAAAATAAATAGTAACCGCTAAAAGAAGTGGTTTTAGAAAGAGTGGGCGGTGTAAAAAAATAAGAAAGTGATACATATATAAGACAAGAGTGAGAGGAATAAGATATATACATCTTCCGTGACTCTAACTTATCTTTAAAATGAGGGTAGTGAAAAAACAATTTTGAAGTATATACTGTACCAACAGGCTATATGTCATTGCAATTGTGTATATATATGAGTCCGTACTGTACGAACAAACTAGCTAGATTTGCAGCTAGCTGGCGTTGGACAACAAAAAATGCCCACTATTTCACAGACTTTTTGTACCTCCGCCTAGGGCTGAAAACGAAAACGGTAATTCTCGGTTACCGAAAATCGTTTTCGAGAAATTACCGATTTTTCCCCTAAACGGAAACGGTGACGGTAACCGATACAACGGAAACGAAAACGGTAAAAACATCCGATAATGAAAACGAAAACGATTTAGCTCTCTTCTGATCGTTTTCGAAAAATATCGTATTTAATCGATAATCTACCGTCGATAATTACCGAACTCAGGCAGACCACAAGCCCAGGATGGCATAGCCCCACCCCCTCATCTCCGCTGAGCACCCCCAGGCCCATTGTGCGGGTCGGGCAGGGCGGCGGGTTGTGCGGCCTGCGGTGGGGTGGTAATGGCGCAACGACGCCGACGGGGAGAGGAGAAGAAGTTGAAGCTCCTGAGAGCCTAAGGGAGTACCGGAGATGCTTACCGTGGGGTTGGCCGTGCGAGTGAGTGGCCGTGGTGGGCTGGCGGCGATGGCCTGCGGTGGTGCGGGGAAGCTCGCGTCGCCGGCGGACTGGGGTGGGGGAAAAACCGAAGCGGAACTTGGGGGAGCTACATGACCACGTGGGGACGCTCCCTACCCAATGAATTGAGCTGGTGCCGACCGAGGGGGAGACGGCGGCGGAAGCGGCGGTTCGGCCGGAGGCGGGGAAGAATCGCTGCTGCGGCGTGCTCAGGCCACCAGAGTCCAATTGACTCGGTGATGATGTACTCCAGGAGCAGGGGCACGCTTTGATGCGGTATTCTCGGCCGGGCTTCACCGGAGAGCCGGAATGGCAAGGAGAGGGCGGTGGCGGGCTCACGGCGCGGGCGGGAGAAGGAGTGGCGGGCTCTGCTGGAGGGGGACCGAGCGGTGGGCGCGGGGTGGAGCGCGACGGCCACAGAAAGAGAGAAGGAAAGAGGAGACGTGGAGAAGGCTCGGCCACGGAAGGAGGGAAGTGGCGCACGGGGGAGAAAAGGAGAAAAAGGAAGGAAGAGGGAGGCCGGGGAGAGAGGGAGAAGGAAAGAGAGGAGCGGCGCGCAGGGGCTGGGCCCAGCTGCCAGTGAGAAGCTGGGCACATCTTGTTCATACATACATACATATATTATATATATATATATGTGTGTGTGTGTGTGTGTACTTGTGTTTGTATTTTATTTTCAAAATGAGGTTTTATGTTTTCAATTCTGGTTTCTCTCTTCTTATACTGAATCATCTTTTCAGATTCGTAGGATGTTACACATGGATCATTACTACAGTATTATTTTTCATGTGACCTGGGTCAATCTATACAGCTATTGTCATGCTGTGCAGATTGGTGTGTTTATTGTATTTTAGATATCGCTTTCATGATTTTCGATCGCGATGCACTTGTGATCGAATAGTTTCGTTTCCGAATTTACCGGAATATCGATGCCGTTCTCGTTTCCGACAATATCGTATCGATTTCGTTTTCGAGAAAATAATGTGAAACTGAAAGTGATTTGACCTCCTACCGATCGTTTCCGACCGTTTTCAGCCCTACCTCCGCCGGCATGTGCAGTGGAACTTGCACGATTTTAATGTACACGATTTTAACACAAGTACTGGAGTAGATGGTAACGTACACAATAAATTCATGGATGTATTAGTCCAGGAGTATACACGTGCCTATGTCACACCAAAAACTAGCCAACGAAGAAAACCTAGCTTGGACTTGAGTTTCATGATTATCTTAATTAGCTAGCTAGCTACCTAACACAAAATCGAAAACCAACTAGCTTACATAGTGTTCACCAAATCCGATCCCCGTGCTCCCCCAGCCTTAAAAAAGTACGATCAAGATCTTAATTAACACGCTACCAATCAATATATTGCGAAGCCTCGCTCGTTTCAGTTTCAGCTTCTGACTTCTAGCTTATTTTTCACTATTCATAAATTTCGTCTTTTTTTGAACTTTTAGTTTTTTGAGCTTTTTTGTCGGTTCTTTTTTTCTGTATTTGTTTGCGTTGTCCGTGATGAGCTATCATATTTTTCTATTTTTAATTTTTTTAAAATTTAATTATACCAAATAAGTCACCTTCAGCTACAGTGAAATTTCAGGCGTTTATAGTGCAGTTTCAGGCATAAGCCACAGCTTTTTATCCCAACCGAATGGACCTGCTCGTTCTTGATTTACACTTTACATTGTGTTGCGCAATCTACATTGCCAAGATAATCGTTATTTGGAACATCTCTAGGTGTTGTGGGGATACAATTTCGTCCATCAAAATTTAAATTCAGATATTAATTTTTATACTTAGTAGGAACTATGTGAGATTATAGATTTACTCTAGACTCCGTATTTCTAGCTATGTGTTAAGAGGGGTGCACCAGAGTGCGCGCGTGCTTATGGTGGGTGCACATGGTTATGTGTGTAATAGCAAAAAGTAGATAATCGTTACCAATTCTAGTAAATTATTTTTCTAATGAAGCTAGAAATTATGAGTACAGCAACATATTATCAAACAATTATTAATATATTGAAGAGCGGTAAAACATAAGTACGTATAATTTTAATTGCCGTATACCAGCCCGTTTCTGAGGATCTGATAGTGTGGGCACTTATCTAAGCAAGGGCTGATTTTATTGTCAAGCTCATTTTGTAAACAAAGTCCCACCATTGAGAGAGAGTTTGCGATAAAGGGTCTGTTTGTTTCAGCTTCTGACAGCTGCAGCTACTCCCAGAATCTGCAGCTCCCTCAAACAGTCCAGATTTTCATCCAGATTCTAAGTAACCAGAAGTTACAGAATTCAGAAAATGAACTAGTAGCCAGAAGCTATCCAGTTTCTCCAGATTCTGACTAGCTGGATACTCACCAGCTACTTCTCAGAATCTACAGCTGAAACAAATAGGCTCTAAACTTTATTTGTTTTGTTCTACTTTTATTGTCGTGAGTTCTAAGTGTTAGCTTGATTATCGGCTACGCGGCCTAAATATACAATAGTTATTTTTTTCCGACTCAACCCCGACAAAACCCTGAATACGCAGAGCTCAAGCTACATCGGAGACTTGTGTGGATCTAAAACGTTTACAAATTACAATTCATTCTTCTCGCAGCACAGGACGGCGTGACCTACATGCATACATATGCTGCTAAATTTTACTACTGCGTGCCAGTTCTTCGTAGGCAGGCCGTAGGAAGCCTCTGCAGATGAATGCCCGGCTAGCTCACCCATGGCCTTCTGCATATGCTGGCTTAGCTTTTGCTTCAGCGTAGGTTTGTTTGACCTACACAATTTGTTTTGCTGAAGAATATATATGGCGTCCATATGGGAGAAGAAATGAAGAAAAGCCTTTCATCTAACACCGGATTGGGCTCCCTATAATTTAATTTGAATCGTTCAATTGTATTCTAAATCCTATTTTACTACATTTGAAATTTGATTCAGGCAATCCGAATGTGATTTTTTTCTGTTTGGCTTCCATCTGGATTTGGAAATTTCAACGGATACCAAACTCTCCCCTGACTCTCTCTCTCTTCTCCCCACCATTTCTTCCCCCCAAATCCACTAGACACGCCACTCTTCCCCCGACCAGCAGCCTCCACAAGATCGCAACGACCAATGCAAGGCGCTCCGGAGGCGCGATCGGAGGTGGGAATGGAGGCGCATAAGGCCAGCAAGGTCATAGTAGTACAAGCTTAGAGATGGCGGCGGCCACGGTGCAACAAGAGCTTGGTGATGCCGGCTATGACAGCGACGATGGTAGGAGCTTAGACTTAGAGATGATGGCGGCGGCAGGAGCTTAGGGGCCCGTTCAAAACGGTTTAGACTTCTAGCTTCTGGTTTGTTTTTCACTATTTAACAATTTCGTCTTTTTCTGATTTTTTGATTTTTTTTGAGCTTTTTTGTCGGTTTTTTCCGTATTCGTTTGTACTGTCCGTGATATGCTAATTCGTTTGTACTGTCCATGATAAGCTAAACTGTTTTTTCTATTATTATTTTTTAAATTTAATTACGCTAAATAAGTCATCATTAATTACAGTGCAATTTCAGCCGGCTACAATAATTTTCAATTATAAGTCATTTAAAAAAACTATTTTAAGCACCCTAGAGATATGGTGGCGGCAGCGCGGCCTCTCGAGTGGTGGCAGCACGAGGCTTACAGGTGGCACTCACTAGAGTCGGAAGGCCACGGAGTCAAGTGCGACGAGCTTTGATTCTACGCGATCGATAGCGTGGGTGGGAAGAATTGGTACTAGTTGATTGTTCCCTCTTTGGAATTGCTTCCAATTATTAGAATTAAATTCGAATTCTATGATTCCATGGCCAATTCCTGGATGCTAAACTGGGTGTAACAGATACTCCAAGAGAATGTGATCGATCGACGATCGGCATATATAATCTCTCACTTTTACTTTATGTAAGACATAGAGAGAAGATATTTATGGACGGGTCACATTATTCTTCCGTTTATCCTCATCTTTTTAGCCCTAGATTTCATAGTATGTATAATGATGTGACACCAGTTGTCTATAAGCACTACTGCATAAAATTTTATCACAGATGGTTTGGAACTGTCATCGCATAAAATTTTATCACAGATGGTTCGGAACCGTCATCGCATAAAATTTTATCACAGATAGTTCGGAACCGTCATCATAGACAGTTCCTTGAACCGTCTGACTTCACGGGTCAGTGATAATATGAGTTATTCATAGATGGTTGGTTTTTGAACTATCTGTGAAAACCATATCACAGAAAATTCGGAACTAGAACCGTCTATGATTTTCTGTTATCATAGACAATTCTTGATAAAAATCATTTGTAATAGTCATTTATCATAGATAGTTCTTAATAAAAAAACCGACTGTAATAGCTACACCAGAGTTTAAAAAAGTGGGTAATTTTACCATGGTTTAGATGTCTAAAATTTGGCTAAATCTGCATTTTTTACCGTGGCTTGGGTGCTAAAAAATTTGACCATCCAAGTTATGGTAAATATATAGACTTATTTTTGAGCATCCAAGCTACGATAAAAATACAGATTTAGCCAAATTTAGGCATCCAAGTTATGGTAAAAATACAAACTTAGCCAAAATTTGGGGATCCAAGTCACGATAAAAATCCAGATTTAGCCAAATTTTTGGGCATCGAAGTTATAGCAAAATCGGTGGATGGGATTGAAGAAGAGGCGGGGAAAGGGGAGTAGTGTAGGAGAAGTAAGAAGATAAAAGAGACGGTCATATAGACAACGCAAAACATTATTGTATGGGTTATTGTTTACAACAAATATTTTTTTCATGCCATAATTAAAAGATTGTAGGATCCCATAGAGATAAACTTAAAAAATAATTTATTGTAAAAGTTATCTTTAATTTTATTTATAGATGACATAGAGAAGTGTATATATAGTAGTCGTCTCTACTACTACAATGCTCTCGTAAGCGTTTGGTTCGATGGCTTATTTTGTTGCACTGCACTTAACCTTGGTTGTGGCACACGCTCGTGATCAGATGTCTGGTTCGTTGTGCCATAGACTCCAAATCTTTCCACTACTTTTGCCGTACGAATGGCGGCTATTTCGGTTGGAATGCAAAAGCTGGGGCGCTTAATTACGGTAAAGTCGGCCATAGATCAATTAGGTCCTATTTGGATTCTCAGATCTAAAGTTTAGTTGGCTAAAGTTTAGAACTAAACTTTAGACAACTAAATTTTAGATCACAGGGTTGTTTGGATCATAGACTAAAGTTTAGTTCTGGTTCAATAAATGAATTTTTGTACTCCTGGGATATTTGAGCCGTTGAACTGTCCACCAGTAACTGTCGATGGCTCGCGACGGGTTCAAGGTAGTGGGTCTCGCTCTCGCAGTCGTGGCGGGGACGCTGTGCGCACCGTTTTTAACCGCTCATTAGGAACCAACGTTCAATATCTAAATGCACCTATGGAGTTACAGAAAACGGTTGAATGTCCTCCGATCCGATCATTGGAGATTTCAGTGACAAATATATAGACATCAATAGATACTCCGATCGGCCCCTTGGTCGTACTTTCGTCTTCAATTCCGATTGGAGTTAATCCATGCGTAATTACTCCTACTACAGTACAGTAGTAAATGTGTGCCGGTCCCCAGTTTTAGTACGCAGATACCCTAATTACTGGGCAAGATCATCTTTTAATTTCTGCTCTAGCTAGCTAGCGGCTAGCTCTTGATTTACTGTTAATTCAGGCCAATGTAGCTAGGAATGGAACCTTTTCAAAATGAGGCAATCAATAGGCCTAGATTTTACTTTTGATTTGTTTTCTCTAATATAGGTTTGCAAATAGTGTTAATTTGTTTTGTTTCGTTTCACGGTGTAGGGCATTTTTTTGAAGAATATATGGAGTACGTGCTGGTACTACAACTTATGGCTTCGACAAAACCAAAAATTTAGAAGTACTTTCACTACTCGTAAAAAATAGAGGTACTACTTCACAAAGCATGGATTCTTTTTTATTACTACTTCACAAAGCATGGATTCTTTTTTATATGGCATCAATCCGGAGGTGCTAACTCGTATGTCTATGTAAATTAACCCGATCATGTAAAAAAAATCTTAAAAAGTACGTAGGGGGATGGATATCGTACCATCCTGCAAAATTTCAAAATAACACTTGACTGAACTTGAGAGAAATTGGTTTGAAAGGCAGCGAAAATGAATAGCGATAAACAATGAAAATCATTGTTCATAATCATACCAAAGTTTTTTTTCCTTTTCTTTCATATCTTGCGAACGCTGCTTTTGAAAAAGGAATCACAAATAAATCGAGTTTGATATTGAAACATTGCGGGGTTTGTATCGCCTGAGATATAGTAATTTTTCAGATTACATTAAAGCTGCAATACTTGAAAGTTCACGCGAGTTTAAATGGAGGGAGAGGAGTTAGTACTACTTATACGTTTTACAATCCTCGTTATTCAGCCATTAATCATCTCTACTAATATTGCATTTCAGTATACCATTAACGACGTGATCATACATACCATTCAACACCTCTAGCTGCATGAACTTGGTCAACAAGATTAGTTCCAATATTAAGATGTACATATACAAAAAAATCTTGTCATGTACTCCCTCCATTTTAAAATGTAAGGCCTATATATACTTTTTTTGCAATTTTGTTTCAAAATATAAGATGCGTATGCAGATTTAAAGATCTTTCTCTCTCTTTATCACTAATTTATCTTCCCTCAACCTTCAAGCCTACAAACACTAACCACATATTCTCTCCCTTATTTCTGTTAGTTAATTTTCACTGCATATTGGGTTGTTTTCTGTCTTAGTTATCTAGCTTGTTTGCTTACTGCATCGTTGTACTGTTTTGTGTTTGGTGTTTTTTCAGTAGTAGTACTCTGCATTTTTGGGCTGTGCCATTTAGTCTGGATCGAGTCACTCGGATCGTGGTTGATTCAGAGAAAGACTCGGCCCCTCAATTGCATGTAACGAGAGTCTTGTATTCTGCACTGAATAAAAGGAAGAAAAGCTGAAAAGCCGCGGTTGGTTGAGCGGCACAAATCGTAAGAATCCCGAACCTTGCTGTTCAGCTAGTGTTCATCATCCAAAACCTTCCGGTCTTCAGAGTTTTGCGTCCAGGTTGATCTGCAGAGCAGTCCCAACCATGGTTCAAAATCCCGGCGGTTACCGCGGCCGGTAACCGCCGGTTACCGGTTTTACCGGTGGAGACCGGTAACTAAAAAACCGGCCGGTATGAATTTTTTGATTTTTTGAATTTTGGCCGGTTTTTTCTTCTGGTTTTCCGGTTACCGACCGGGTTTTCCGGTTACCGGTTTCAAAATATCTTATAATTCAAATTTTGATTTTCAAATTGTGACCGATTTTTTACCGGTTTTTCCTGTAACCGGCCGGTAACCGTCCGGTTACCGTTACCGGCCGCCGACCGGGATTTCTTCCGGTTCCGGTTTTTGGAACCTTGGTCCCAACTACTGAGTTGTGTGCAGATTGTGTCTAGCAATTTCTAAGAGATTAACATGAATAGACGTGATACTAGTTATTTCCCTTTACCTTCCTCTTGCTCGGTTTTATAATATTCTTAATCCCGGTGCCTTAACAAAATTAAATGCACCTTATAAATGAAATGGAGGCTAAGAAGCTAGCATGCATACCAACATAATGTACATTTTACCAAAAAGAAAGAAAAACATACACACTATTCCCTCTGATAAAGGGAAATAAGGAAGTACAAATAAACACATTAAAAAGAGAAAAACCAAAAAGAAAAGGCTGCTGGCTACCTAGCTGCTCCAGCAGTCCAGCCTCAGCCTAGTGCTGCAACCAGCTTGTTCCTTTCTTTCACTTCATGCTTGTCATGCATGATAATGCAGTCAAACTGGGCTAGGTTCCTTTCTTCACTGATCTCCTTTGGCTAGGTAGGCAGGTACGTACATGCATGCATCAAACTACATGAAATCCACCTCAAAGAAATGCGTGCTGTTGTTGCTGCCGCCGTTGCAGCTGCTTTTCTGCTGATCTGACACCGACGAGCACGACAAGATGTTGCCGTTGCCACTGCCTGATCTGTCGTTGCTGTTGCTGTTGCGCTGATGCCACGGCAGCGCAAGTGAGGTCATCATGAAGTGGTGCTGCTCTTCGCAGCCTTGCAGTTGCTGCATCATCAGCATGGTGTCCAGGCCGTCCTTGTCGTGTGGCGGCGGCAGCGCGGCCAGGGATAGTGTCGTCGGCGCCGCCGCAGCCGCGTTGCTCGTCTGGCCGTTGTCAAGCTCCAGGCAGCTGATGCCTCTGGCGTTCGGCGTGATGGCCGTCGACTTGCTGGCTGCCGTGGCGCTCGCAGCTGCTCATTCACCGTACAAATATATATCAGAAAAGACGGCCAGATCAATGTACGTAGTAGTAGCATCTAGGGTTCAGATCTACACATCGAGGCTTTAAACTTTTAAACTTAGGCCCTGTTTGGTACAGCTTCACCAACAGCTTCATAAGCTGTTGTGAGCTGTTTTTTGCCAAACACCCTTTTTTGCAAACAGCTTCATGGATGAAGCTCCTTAAATCATGCTCTCACAAGGGAATAGGGTGGGGTGAAGCTGAAAATAGTAGCTTTTCACAGCTCTCTCCCTCAGGCTCGCAGTTCTAGGAACCCACTGCCCTTGTAGTTGACAGAAATTACAGCACTTTGCCACTGGGTCCCCACGCCTGTTTCCTCTCCTCCCGTTCGCACTTCTCTACCGTTCGCACTGATTTTAATTTTTTTAATTTTTTTATTTTAATTTTTTAATTCATACTCATTCAAATATATTATTTTTTAATTCATATGACCATATACAAACATACAACTCCAAATGTTAGAACAAGTCAGGTAGACAGGGGCATCTTGGACAATTGCCCTCTCTCAGCCATGCATGAAGCTGTTGGTGAAGCTGTTTTGACAAACAGTTTCCCAAAACAGCTTTAGCTTCACCGGTGAAGCTGCTCGTGAAGCTGAAACAAAAAAAAACAGCTTCACTAGTGAAGCTGAGCTGTGCCAAACGGGGCCTTAATTATTTCAAATATTCCCTGTCAACGTCTCAACGACAGAATGGTATTTGCTGCATCTCAGAGATATCGATCAGATCAGTGGCTTACTCTTGTGGTCACTGGTGTAGGAGCCGGTGATGCTAGTGTCTGATTTCTTCGAAGGCGGCGTCGAGTCCTTGGCCTGTGCGGCAGCGGGCTTCCGGCGGCGACGGTTGTGCTCCGTGAGTCGCTTCCGGCAGCTCCTCTTGGCCTCATCAAACTCAACAAGCACATGAAACCTAACCAAAAATAATAATAAGTACCATACCTACGTATACATGTTACATGTACGCGTATATATGCCCATACATGTATACATCATGTATCTGTACACAGTACACCCATCTGTATATCTACATCACAATATGTAACTATGATCTCAGTTGCAAGGATGGATGTGCCACTGCCACATCGGTCCATGTAGGCAGCTAGTGATAAAGGGGGAAGGCACGTGTATATATATGCGGATACACTCAGACCTGACCCCCTGATCTGATATGCATCATGATCATCTGGTATGATGTGATGATCAGCAGCTAGCGTGGTCAGTCCTAGATCGAAAGCTTGCTGCCTTTTCAGTACCGGTTCTCTCGTGTCCTAGATCGAAAGCTTACTGTTTTCATTTCAACTCCCGAAAAGAAGAGATGGAGCTCAGAGAAGAAGGAACAGTAGTGAGCGAGATCGTGAGATCGATGGCTATGCTTATGTATGCAGCATGCACGTACGTGCTTCTAGTACATGTACCAATAAGCCATATGCCTACCACTTAAAAAGAAAGAGTTAATGCTGATGTTGGTACATCGTCTTCTCTCCCTCTCCTCACAGAAAAAACACACCGACACGTGGAGTCTCTACGACACGCTCCCATTCCTCTATCCCCTTCTATGATGCTCTCCCTTCCTCGATCTCCTTTCTCTTGATCTCTTCTCTCCCCGCATCCTCCCTCGCCTGCCCAAGCTTCCACCCTCAACCATGCGCTCGCCGCCCACCCTCTCCCCCACCACTGCACGACACGATGTGTTGTAGGCTTTGCACGTCCCTTGCACAGTCACCCTCACCCTAGCGCATTTGCCATCGCCTTCGTCGAACTGCGGTGGCTAATAGCTAGGTCGATTGAGCACGATTGTGTCAAAAGAGAGAGATAGTGTAGGAGCCCGTTAAAGACTAGGGCAGTGCGTCGGCGCTAGCCTTCATTGTCGAAAATGGTGGCGAAGCCATTAGAGCCGAGGAAGACGACCGCGTCACCTAAGGTTCTGTGGTGTCGGAGTTGTTGGAGGAGCCGGCACACGTAATTGGTATAAGTTGGTAGAGGGAAGTGAGAGGAGCCGGGGAGGTCGCCGGCGATGGTGAGGACCTCTAGACTTTGTAGATCAAGGCGACGACGTGGTTGTAGGCTATGGCGGCGCTAACTGACACCAGGAGAAGATGAAGGGAGCCGAGGGGAGTTGAGGAAGACCGCCAGCGGCTACGGAGTCTGTTGGAGATGGTAGATCGGGCCGGTGATGCAATAGAACCGAGGTGACAGTGTTTCAGGCGGTGACTATTTTATTTTAAGGGAGAGGGAGGTGGAATAGCGAGAAATGAGGCACCGACGGTGAGAGCAGCGGAGGCGACGGAATTGGTGGCGGCAGATCGAGGCAGTGCCGCCGCTCGATATGGAGGGGGGAGAGAGAAGGTATGTCTAAAAGGAGTGGAGTGAAGCAAGGAGAGAGAGAGGATTAGGGTTAGGGTAAAAGAGAGTCCTGTTTTGTCTAGGATGAGCGGGCTGATCGGATGGGCCAAGTACGCCCTACTAAGCTGGAGTAGAGAGAGGGAGTGGGCCGAATGTATGTCCGTTGAAACGGAGTTCAATTAGATGATTTATGATATCATAATCTAAACTGTAAAAACATAACATGGGTTTAGAATCTATAGTATTATTTATTTAAAATCCGTTGCAAGACACACACGTACTCTACTAGCGTACGCAAAGTGAAAATGATGCCACGAGACAGCAAAAGACAAGCGAAATTATCTCTACAGTAGCATGTAGGCATGTAGGTGATGAATTATTGGATTGGCTAGCCTGCCACACCCTGTAAATGCTGGTGCTGTGTGTGCAGTGCGGTGCGCAGGGCCACCTGTCAGTCGCACAGATGGCCGGTGAGTATATATGCGTTGCGCAGGAGAAGAACATACGTGCGTACGTACCTGCTGCATTGCTGGCAGAAGCGCTGCTGCTTGCCGCCGGCGGCGACGGCGGCGGCCTTGGCGTGGTACTCGCAGACCTTGTGGCGGCGGTGGTAGTGCTTGGCAGTGGAGAGGTCGGCCTTGCAGCCCTCGGCCTGGCAGCGCGGCGGCTGGTGGTGGTGGGCCGCGCCGAGCCCGAGCCCCAGCACGCTCATGGCACCGACGCCGCCGAGCCGCGATCGCATCAGCAGCCGGTCCACGGCCAGCACGTCCGCGGGGGAGAAGTACGTCCTCCGGCCGAGGTTCAGCCCGATCCTCCCGCCGTGGACGTCCACGACGGGGCCGTCCTCCCGCTTGACGAGCTCGCCGGCGCCGAAGGGGTACACGTCCGCCGCCGTCGGCACGCCTTGCAGCGTCACCATCGGCACCTGCAGCGGGGACGGCGCCGTCGGCATCACCATTGGCATGGTGATCTGCGGGGCCAAGGGCTGCAGCGTGTTTGGCGCCGAGCCCGGGAGCAGAGCCGGTTCCTCGAACGGGAAGGCCGCGGCGAAGTCGAGGCTGTCGTAGAGGTGGTGCGGGAGCAGCGGCGGCCGGTCCCCGGGCATGGCGGCCAAGACGGGCTCGAAGCCCACGTAGGGCTGCATGGGAGCGTGGGCGAAGTCGGCGACGTCGGTGTCTGGTGCAATTGCGCCGGCGTTGAGCCTACTGCTCATCATGGCTGCTGTCGTAGATAGAGGTGGCGATGGATGAAGCACAAGAAAGGAAGGTGAGTCACTGAGTTGTGTGTGCCTGTGTGTGCAGCAAATGAGCCTATCCTTGTGTGGGTGCTTAAAAAGGCAGTGGAAACTGGAGAGAGAGAGAGGGAGGGTGCTAGTTCTTGTAGTGTTGTACGTTAGTACATTGGATGCATCGTTAGGGTATATGCGTCTCACTGTGGCAAGAGGCTGCTCATGGACTTGCCATTTTGGTGTAACAAACCGCTGCCTCTCTCTCTCTCTCTCTCTCTCTCTCTCTCTCTCTCTCTCTCTCTCTGTTCCAGGCTGCTTCGTTGAAGGGATCGTACGTAGTGTGTTGGTACGTAGGTTACGTACGTGGCCACATGGTAACAGATTGGCGTTGGCGCGTAGATAAGATGGCATCTTGCCTGCATGCACGGGCTTTTGTCATGTAACCCAGCTTCAGAAAGGTGACGGCGACGGCGATGGTGAGGAGTGCGTGTACGGCGTGGAGATGGAAGGAAAGACTAGGCTCTCTTCTTCCGGCCGGCGCACAGCACAACTTAAGCCGCAAAAAAATTCAGCCATGTAAACGGATTTTCTACCCGTAGGGGCGTGTGGCGTATGCCCCTATCCTACCCACCCTCCACGTCCGTTCTGAGACGCGCATATTTTGCATGCTAGAGCAATACCCGTTCGGTATTCGTACCCAACCGTATGGAATCCGTGAAAATACGGCGTATTGCTTAGGAATGATTCTATTTGAGCCCTTGCATTCTTATGAAAGTATGAAAATCAATCCGGAACTACAAAACCAGATATTGGACGCCCCTTAATTGTCAATACATAGTCCAAAATTATGTTCCCTATTGAAAAATGCATGAAAATATTTTAGCATGTATTTTAAGCTTTTATTGCATGTTTTGGAAAATGATTAGGGTTTTGTTAATTAAAATAGCATCAAAGTGAATTTTCAAGAGAAACTGAAAATTGATAAAATAGTGGGGTTAATTTTTAGTAAAAACTAGATGAGATGGGGAGCTTTCCCAAAAAAATTATAATTTTGGAGCTCGTTTGCCATATTTAAAAACACAAAATTTAAGCCTTGAAATTGAAATTAGAATTCCCTTTTCTTCTCCCACGTGCCTTTGGGCTAAATCCGGCCTTGGCCCATCTCCTCCTCACCCCGTCACAGCCCAGCCGTGGCGCATCTCTATGTCTGTCTCTCCGCATCGCTGACAGCACCGGCCCGCTTGTCAGCCCTCTTCTTCCACCTTGCGCCTGCCCAGCACACCACCATGGCCACACGCGCCCGCCCACGCGGAGCCGCTCTGCTTGCTCGCCCTTGCCTCTGTCGATGCCCAGTGGACCTAGGGACCTCGCCATGGCCGATGCACCACCTCAACCCACTGTCGCCCCTCTCCACCAACCCTCGTGTGAGTACACACTGCGCCAGCATCGCCGCCTCAACCATATCTTGCCATTCTAACTAAAATCACTGCACCTGCAAGCTCACCGGTCCTCGCGCTGTTCCGTCCCATCATCCGCAATCCCCGATACCCCTCCCTTCTCCTCTGCTTGCCAAGCATCTGCGAGATGCACGTCAAAGGAGCACCCCTTTTTCTCCCACCACTCTCCAAGCTTCTCCCATCCTTCTCCTTTCTTTATAAGTTGAGCTGCTCATGTCATCTTCCTCAGCTCGCCATTCCCTGTCTTCCCTCAAAGGTCTAGTCCTTGAACCCTCGAGGTTTGCTGGGAATAGTGCCATCTATCTCGATGCTGGCAAGCACGCTCCATGGTTATCTCCCCGTTAGTGGGTTTTTCCTTGATTGCTACCATGTCCAAGCTCATCTCTTAGCCCTTCTTACTCAACTCCTCACTCAATTGCGGTTGAATGCAGCCCCATTGCCAAAATCGAGTCATCAGCCACCGCTCCGACCGCCATCGCCATTCTGGTTATCCCTCACTGACTAGTGAGTCTCTATCCAATTCCTTACTCTTAGACCATCTCCAACCAATAAGGAAGCTAACCTGACCATTCTCATGGTCTCTCTTTCATCGTAGCACTTTGTCGGCATGGAGCTCATCACCGTCGTCCCTGCTCACCGTTGATCGGCCATCTCAGACCACCCTGATGTCTCTGACCTCACCAGCAAACTCGTGGTAAGACATTGATGATGAATGACCTTTGTTTTTTTTGCTTGGGCAAGTAGCTTTTTCCATCCTTACCATCATCGATCATGGCGCCACCGTGGCTGCATGTGGTTGGGCTGGTCTCGTGACCTTTGGTTCCCGAGCCAGCTGCTCTAGCATCGCCTTGACTCCCTCTAGCATGTGCTATGGTCCTTTCTGCTCGTTTTGTTCTCTCGCGTCAATGCTATCACATAGCCAACCTCTCCACCGCTTCGCACTACCGCGTCACCGTCTTTGTCCACCTCTCCAACCACCACCACCACCTCTAGGTTCGCCTCGACCCTGCCATTCCATTTTTGCTAATCTCCGAGGCCGCTCCATCGCTATATCACCACCGACGAGCTCGGCAATGAGCTCAGCCTCAACTGCCATCTACCTCCCCTATTCTCCTCTCTCTACCTGGTGGGACCCACTTGTCAACTGGCCTTAATGTCGCAGAAAGTCATTGCCATGTGGGCTCAACCGATTGAATCATTTTAAAACCCTAGACAAATAATAGATACTTTTCAGTTCAATGATAGTACGCTTTCTTTCAGTTCAATGATAGTACGCTTTCTTTCAGTTCAATGATAGTATGCTTTCTTCGAAGGCTAGCATATTTTTGGAAACACACCTTTGACATCACCCACTAGCTTTGTGTTTTCCTTTTTATTTTTCAGCATTTTCCAACCGAACCAAATTCAAATATCCAAAATGAGTGATTTTTGTCTATAAAATTTACTAAAATCATGCTATTTCATAATCTAAAAAGTTATTTGGATTTTCTCTCTGTTTGAATTTATTGGCTCTTATTTGTGTTACTTGACTTTTACCGATTAGATACTGATGAGCCAGAGCAAGAGTTCAACGAGCAAGTCAAGCACGTCTTTGATGATGTTGATCCTATATTTCACTATTATGTATGTTGTATTTCAAAATTATTATGTATGTACTTAATTTTAGTAAAAATCACTATATTGGTAAGGATGATAGTTATATCCAATTGTTACATTGACCCTACCTTGATAAATTTATACGCTCACTGTTGCCACCATGGTATTGCTATCCACTATTTGGATATTGGTTGTGGAATTGTAGACGAAGCATATAGTTAGTGCTTAGCCATGCTCATATCAGTACTAGTTGTGCTAGGTTGAGAAGTTACCAAAATCTTCAAAAATGGGAGACACTTGTGAGATGGTAAAGAGGTGATCTCTCTATTATTTTGGTTAGCAAATAAAATCAAAAACATGTTTTAGACTTGGGTAAGTGGTTGTAGAGACCAGTGCGGTTAGCACTTGTTGTCTTGTCCAGGTCATTAAGGAGTGATCTATTGTACCATAGATCCAAGTACATTTATGGGAAGGCCTTAGTATTATAAGTTATCGTGTTCTAGCAACTCAACTATAGGTGGTAGATTGTAGGTGATTTTGAGCTAGTGAGGGCATAGAGGTCCATTCATGGTCGTAGGAACCTTGCCAGTTAGGTAAAGTTTACCAACACATCATATGAGTCTTGAGACGTTGGAGGGTACTCCTCATCTTAAGAAGGTATCATAGCGCAGTTGTTATTAGAGTCGGTAATGTAAATCTTCATCATGAACTCTCAAATTGGGTACCGATGGTATCACGTGATATGTATAATATGATAGAAAGTTTATGTCATATGGGTAAAATTGTACAATCTCTGCAGAATGTAAATCTATTCGTATAGCTATGTCCCTAGTTATGGACGTCACTTGGTTATATTCTACAATAAGTAGCTTTATGTCTTGTAAAATGGTTTCAAAAATGTATGGATTGGAAAACATGCATAACTTGGTCAGCAAAGGGAATTTGCTGTTGTTTTCTTTTTAGGGTAATAAGCCACTTGTTTAAATATGCTATTTATGCTTTAATATTATTTGCTTATCAAATTCAAATACTCTTACAACTTCTGATTGCAATATATTACTCTCTACTGCAAATAAAAGCTGGTTTTGTGCAAATTAATTAAGAATAGTCCTCTCCATCTCTATTTGTGATGAGTTTTTCTGTAGTAGTGAATCTTGATGCAAACGCACTTGAATCTTGTCTCAAACTCTAGCTAGATGCAACACATGCACTAGAATCCTTCCTCTAACTCTCACTAGGTGCAACACATACACCAATGTGATGGAGAGGACTTATGCTAGCTCAAGAATGTTCAATATAGTGCCAAGGATGTTAAAATGCCAGCTCGAGCCATGCTTATATAGCCCTCCAACCAAAACTAGCCGCTACAAACTCTATTCAGCACAAACAACACAATAGACATGTCAATACTCGTTTAGACATGTCTAAGCAAACAAAAGTGCTTTTATAACATTATAATTTTATTGGGTTTTATAAATATATTACAATAGAAATTAGTGATTAAATGTGTATTTTAGAGATCATATCGATGTCTAAAACTATATGTATTTATAACCGGAGGAAGTACCCTACAAGTAAGGTTCCACGTATGTAAGCTTCATCCAAATGTTTCTTCTGTGTTTTGAATTAAAGGAGAGTGGGCGCATGCATGCAGTACGCTACTGCAGCAATGATAGCTCTCCTCTAAATTTGGATGGACATGCTTGGAGGGTTAAATAAATACTACTTGATTTCTGTAGAAATCCTGTTCGGAACTAGAAGCAGGTATAACTCGAGAATTAAATGGTAGTAAATGTCAAGCAAACTTGTCATTTATGCACACATCGGAAGGTGAGCAGTGAGCACACACCATGCACGAAGTTACTAAAACAAAATAAACCCAGAGCATAGCTATATATGACATTTTTTCTCTTTTGAAAATATCTTGCAGACACAGATTGAACCAGATATATATAAATTCAACTTTTTCTTGATCTACAAAATGCTAAGGAGATATGCAAGCTTCAAGATACCTGCCCATGGTAAGTGAATGTATATGCTAGGGCAAAATGCATGCAGGCATATCAAGCTAGTTAGCATATATATGCTTAACCCAGAGGTAAAATAACTAGTAGCAGCAGTAGTGCACATCTGTTATGCTGATGCATTCATGCGTACCAGCATATACATCAATACATGCATGCAATAGCACTACACGTACGGCCGGGCCGGGCCTGCATGCATGCAGGGTATGATATGATGTAGGCCGTACGCGCGTACGTGCCGAACTTAATTACATTGATTGGGCACTCCATGGCTAGACGGCCCTCGTAAACCGTGCATTGATTATATGGGAGAGATGAGACGATGAAGCAAAACTTTGAGATCGATGTCTAGCGTGTAGCGTAGGAGGCGGCGGCACATGCAGTTGCGTTACTGTTCAGTGGAGAGGATCCTAAATTCCGGAGGGGGAAGATTTGACATCACAGGGGGCACTGAAGTCTGTTATATAGGGTCTGTTCTTTAAATTAAAAGTTGACGGTTTTTTGTTTTTGCTATAGTACCAACTTTTAAATGGAGTATTTTCTTAAGATGGGGTGTACAAGTTAAACGATCTATACGTTAAAAGCCCACATCTGTACCAGCCAAAATCACAAGTGAGTATCTGTCTCTCTGTAATCTGTACCGTAAATAACTCAAATTCAAAATTTTCAGTCAAAAGTCATAAGCCACAGCTGACTATCTAGCTAGGGAGCAACGAACCCACATATCCGTTTGTGCTTTTGGAGAATATGGCGCCGGATTGGTAAGCTGGAACTTCACTCGATTTCGGCGAGAATTAAATTATTTTCTATCGAATTTTTTATGAAATTAAATTACTGTGAAATTCCTGTTTTCTAATAGGGAACTCATCATTGTCGGGACTTGCTTCAGTGCTAGCTCCACCCAAACAAAACTTTGCACATTGATCGATAAAATTGACATCTACTCCATACTGCTCTCCGTGCTACATCTCATGAGTACGTTTTTGGTGCCCAATTTTCAATCATATTAATCACTGGAAGTACAGATTCACCTCTAGCTAATGCAGCATACTTAGCCTATGTTCTTTTTGTTTTTCAACGGCTTTTGATTTTTATCTTCTCTCATGAGTCATTATTCATTAGATTAATAAGCCGTAACATAAAAGAACAGACACTTATGCACATGGAGCACCATAAAGCACATCCCTTAAATGTTCATAATTTTCAAATTGAAAGATATGCAACTACATGATGCACCCTCATAATGTCGATCTTAATTTAGCTAGGGATCATATACTTACATAGACTTACGTGCTATCTACTTCGTAAGGGCCATCAGGGTTAGGGTCGAGGAGGAGGACGGTGAGGAGGCTGGAGAGATTTTGAGCGCGGTAGAGGATGAGCTTGGGTGAGTATGTATAGGGGAGGGAGAGGTGGGAGTGCAATTTTTGGTGGAATGGGCGCGGTGATGAAGAGGTGGATCTACAATCCATGGGGTAGGGGTTGGTGGGTTTCTACTGGCTAGGATTGGGTTAGAGAGAATCGACGGGCCCAACGATCAAGGATACATAATTATCACAGACGGTTTGAACCACAAATTGTCTGTAATACGTAATTATCACAGACGGTTTGAACCACAAATCATCTGTGATACATAATTATCAAAGACAATATATGTATATACCGGTGCAATGTAAATAGCTAGTCTCAGAAGATAAAATAGCAAAGTTCTATGTGGCTTATATATGCTCATTTGAAAGATTTTGATGAGATCTACAACTTTACAGTTGAGGCGGACCCCAAATTCCGAATGAAAGATCAAAATTTTTTAGCAAAAATAGAAACCCAAAACTTATGGTGCAAATTTGAGCCTAAAGATGACTGATTTTGGGGGTCTTAGAGGGCGACGGGCACAAGCTGGTCATTTTTTTGGATCAGGATCGTCGTTAGCTTTCCAATGAGTACAAAAACATCAAAAATGGACACTATATACAAAAGTTATGTCCGTTTTACTAAAGATATCTTGGAACAGAATTCTACTAGACCTCAGGTGAGAGATTATGAAATTTTAGAGGATTGCAAGGCAGGAAACATATCATAAACGGTTTTTTTAATACAAACCATCTGTAACAACTTCATTATCACATACGGTTTCTAATACAAACCATCTGTGAAGTATCACAAACGGTTTAAATAAAAAACTGTACGTGATATATGCTGACATCACAGACGTACGGTTTTTATTTCTAACCGTTTATGATAATATCATAGACGGTTTGAAACAAAACCCGTTTGTGATAATTACAGACATCACAGATGATTTTTGTTTTTGAACCGTTTGTGATAAAATTGTCTGTGGTAATTTTATCATTGATAGTTTATGGTGAATCATCTGCGATGAGACGTCAAGAATGATTTTTTTTTGTGGCAGTGGCAATGTTTGGTAGATGCATGCGCGCGAGCGCGTATATATACTACCGAGTACACTGAGTACTACTATACACGCACTATACCATAAATACGTGGCATTTACGAGCTCAAATTGTATCATTATGACGGCTTCGTACATATGTAAGGCCCAGCTAGTTTAAAACATTGCTTGTGGGCATCTCCAATGGTTATAGCTAGCAATTAACTATAAGACTTCCACATCATCTATATAGTACACACTAAAGTTAGCATTCTAAAGAACTATCTATAAGGATAGCTATTTGATGCTTACATGCACACACAGAATTTATGGAGGCTGCCTCGTTTGGCGCTATAGACTATCTCTAGAGCTGTAGAGAGCTGCGTTCTCTTTCTTCATTTAATATCTTCCACGTAGGACAGTTGATGACATGGACTCTCTTGTAGATAGCTGCTATAGACCCATTGGAGATGCCCTAACAAAAGCATGCATTACACTAAATCCAAGATCAGCTTGCCG
This sequence comes from Dendrocalamus latiflorus, assembly GCA_017311315.1. Classification (NCBI taxonomy): domain Eukaryota; kingdom Viridiplantae; phylum Streptophyta; class Magnoliopsida; order Poales; family Poaceae; genus Dendrocalamus; species Dendrocalamus latiflorus. The sequence continues at coordinate 45,546,008 of CM029639.1, read as the reverse complement.
ATTGCCCGGTAAATCTCTACTCCTTTCAAAGTTTGAGATCACCTATGTATGTGTATGTATTTGACTCGTGGCTTGATTATACTGCAGTGGAACTCAAATTATTTTGTTTTAGAGTTTGAAATATGCAGTTTCAATTATTTGAAATTCGTTACTATGTTTATACACTATGCTAGTTAATGGTTAAAATTGTTGGATCATTGTCTGGGGTGAAACCGTACCGTGAACTTGCCAAGATATGTCAGGTTCAAATTAAAAATAGGGAACCGAGAGGTCATAAATCAGATTCTCTCACCGGCCGCGTTAAGAAGAGCACAGCAATTTGTCTCACCCACCCCCATCGATAGATATATCCTCCAGTCCAGCATTGCATCGATTGCAATGCAACCATGCAGCTGTGTCAGTCGACCATTGGATCGAAAAATAGTGGCCGAGATCAACGAGCGTACTGTGCCAAATTAAATCACTGCATCATCTCTGTGGATATATCAGAATTAGACCAACTGCCGGCCATGAAATCATCGTAAATAAGACAAAGAAGCGTATCAAATCCAGATGCAGAGGATCGATCGGCAGGGATCACATAAATACCGTACGCTGTCGACAGGCTGAAACAGCATTCAAAACCCAAGCAATTGATCTTCGCAAGCTTCATGATCCATCAGCTAGCAGGTCTAGCACGCTCCTCGATGCATACATATTAGTACATGGACATGGCATGCATCTGCTTAAAGCTGCTCATCTCTTCACTACGTCTGCCACACACGACATTCCAGCCCCATGTACGCAGTAGCAGCAGAATTAATTCGTCTGGATCAACGACGCGCGCATGCAGGAGGCTGCATTCATCGTCAGAATCCAGAACTCGATCGGCGACGTACGACGCTCTAGTCTTTAACCAAATCATATCATGGGCGACCGATCGACCCATCCGCGGGAGCGCTGCTACAGTTACGTACAAACAAGTTTTTTTCGGATTTAGCGCGGTTTCCGACCGCTCTCCGGGCACGGGCTGCTGCTTCCGACCCCGATTAGGGCATGTACAATAAAGAGACAGGAGTCCGTCTATAAGATGCTGAAATATGATATAGAGACAGTGAAAAAACGGTTCATACAATGGAGTATTTATTTTAGTGTCTTTAAGTAATTTAATATTTTGCATGTGGTTAAGATGAACTTGGAGTCTCCAACTCATACAACGTCTTCTTTGTCTGTCTTTAAGCCTCGACTTCAGCGTAGAGACGAGCTGCTCACCGTCTCTTCGTGAAGAGACGCGGAGGCCGTCTCTTGACCATGCAAGGGGGTATTTTGCAAAAAGTATTGAGATGGAGACGGCTTGAAGAGACCCATTGTACATGCCCTTAGGCCGGTGCCTACACCGAACCTGACGGACACTCCGCCGCCGCCGTCTGGGGTCATTCCAATACCGAGCGTGCACGGCGGCGTGGCGACGAAGGTACCGTCGGCCACCGGACGAAGGGCGGCAATCTGGTGGAGTGGTGCCGGTGTGGCGTTGGGGATTATGGCATGCCCGCTTGCGCGTTTGTGATAAGTGACGGTGATGGTTTGGCTTAGCTTTGATACATTTCATCCCTTCTCTTTCTTGTTCAGTGGTTACTTTGCTATGTACTGCAACATGCAAATTGCATTTCATCTGATGTTAGTATCGAACAAAACAATGACAGCTCCATCTGATTCGGCCAGGGATTATGTTCAGCACATAATGTAAGTTCACCATGCCAACAGGCACAAGGGATTGCTGAAGAAATCATATCCTTCTCACATTCGCAGAATGGAAGTACAATCCAGATGAAAGAAAGTTTAAACAGTATCCCTAATACCGTCATGTTTCATCAGATTAAAGATAGGATCACCCAGCATAGGTGGTAACCAGCACAACGTCGAAACATCTAGCAAGCATAGCATGGGAGCAGGTAAATTGTACATGATCGGAGTTAAGGCAGGCTCAACATCCTGCATCAATAGAGTGTACATATGAAACGGGATAAATTGGCACGTTCATGTCAGCAGAGTATTACATCCATCAATCTAGGAACGGTGGTCCATGCCTTCATCACTCTGCATCCTCGATCTCCGTGTCCTCTGGAACACCACGGAGATACAAAACGTTGTTGCACCTGTTAGATTGAGCAAAGAAAGAACGATGAGGGACAACTGGATATGGTATGCGCAGCAATTCGATCGAGGAATGTGTTTCAGTTACAATTTACAAACTGTAGCCACCTATCATGGACTCAGCTTTTGTTGGCATGCAACTTTTGCGAATCCAATCCATAGATTCTTTCTATTTCATCAAACAGCACTAAGAATGCAGAGTGGCAACATCATGCTTTTGCTGGGTTAGCTCTTCAAGTACAAAAGTACGTAGGATTACTTCACAATAGCTAGGAGAACAGGATCATATATTACTACCTTATCAGTATCTCTCCAAGGTTTCCAGAGAATTGCCCGTCAATGTACTCTTCTGTATTTGCAAGCTGCAAGCAGTAGGGAAAAGGGACAGAAAAAATTAGACATATTGATCCATCACTACTGAACAGCCTTAACAATGCAACAGAACAGGGGAAAAACAAATACCTGCAGATTCATGTAGGAATCCACAGAAACAAGATATCCTGGGAAAGGAAAACATTATTAGTCAACATTATTGAGGGCAGCCAAAATCTGAAAAACAAATTATATTACAACAACTAAACATGGGAGCCAATGGAATGTGAAACATAAAAGGCACACGTTACCTTTGTACTCCATTCCCCACTTCAGTTTGACAATAACAGGCTTCCCTGTCAGGTTGTTTAAGAAAGGCTTTGGGTTAACTGGCACAGTCTGCGATAAGTAAAAATCCATCAGAAAGTGAACTATAAGCTTATGTTTTACGATACATGAACAGATAATCATTTCATTATTTTTGTTTCTTCATTCTGTCAGCAAATTACATTTGTCAACTGCATGGTAGTTTTCAGCATGAAATAGTAAACACACAGTAATATTTTATTACAAGGCACCATATCGGCCTAGTGCTTACATAAATAAGATCATTACTATATGGCATACATGTCTACAGAGGTTCTGCTTAGATTAAATATCATGAATATGCATCTTGAGAAAAATTACAGTAAAATTCAATTATTGTGAATCAATTGTAGTGGCATGTCCTTATATAATCATGTTTCTCTTTCAAGTATAGCAGCTGAACAAACCCTCCTTAGCTCACTAGGCACTATAATTTTTTACCCTGAAGATTGAGATCACTAAAAATTTTATAATTGAAGTGCAAAATTCGGAACGGACTATGCATTGATCTACTTGCAGTCAAATATGGATTCATCTTTGGATTGTGCAAAGAGAAACAAAGTGCAAGCCAAGCTACGAGACTAGCACTGTTATTGACAATGGTGAAAGCAAGGGTTTTGCTGGTATCAACATTGATAGGGTAAAGATGACCGAGATCACATGCAATTGCATCTGCAACGAGACAGCGAGACACAATGATATTATTAATCTCAAATCAATGCCAGCAAATCTCAAATCCACAGGAAAGCCAAGTGATAAAGGATGGGGAAGATCAGTCAATGCAACTTCACAATATAAACACCTAAACTTAAAGGAAAGGCACGGGGCATCTTTTTCCCCATTACTCTTCTGAAGACCCATATCATCGATAGTAAGTCAATTAGAGTTCCACTCACAAGAAAAAAAAAACTCACCCAGGTTTCACATCCAGATATATAATATACGGGTATAATGGCCAGCAAGAAGGCTCATATAAAACAGTTCTTATGTTAAGAAGCTTCATTCTACTTCACCACCGAGTTGTTGTGTTTGATACGTAACAGGATTCATCTAAAAAGTATGCTCATCAGCTAATCTCTGTGGCTTATACTGATGACCATATAACTAAAGCATTATGCTAGTAGGCTAGCAGCCGCTCGATCTGGCGGTAACCTCAACATATATGCGCAAGGAAAAACTGCCATCGGATACAGTTCCCCTGATAAAACGAGATCAAAATCGAAGCTCAAAACTATTCTGTAAGCTTTTTTCCACACCGAAATTTCACATGCAATTCGACCTAGGCGTCTCGACACTCCACTCTTCGTGTACGCATTAGTCGCAATCGCTCTACAGACAACAACCAGGAGCAGAATTGCGCAGATACAACCTAAGACTAGCCGACCGCGAGAACACTTGACACGCACGATAAATAATCGTAAGTACGAGCAGATCCAGTTCGTAAGACCAGCAGATTCGCGGAGAGAGAAAGAGAAGGGCGGTACCGCCATTGGAGGAGACGAGCTGCCGGCGGCGCAGAGAGGAAGGCGACGCGGAGGAACCGACGATGCGCGCGGACTGGATTTGGGGCGGCGGAGGAAAACCGAAGGGAGCCTAGGGTTTAGGAGCGAGCGACGCGAACCGCCAAGAGAAAGGCCAGTGGGCTGGGCCGGATTTGTCGGAGCCCGTTTACCCTCTGTCTCCGACCAGGCCTGCTAAAGGGTTAGGTTGAAACAAATTAAACGGGTTGGGTTTTTATTTGGGTTGAATTTGTTTGAGCAAGTTCAAAAATTGATATTCACCTTTGAGTACTCACAGCTATTATTTCTTTGCAAATGGTCTTATGGAAGCAACACTATCTCTTGTACGGTCACTCAGTACTGTTAATAGAGAGTACCTTCTCAATTAATCTAAATTAACCAAACTAATGTCAACCTCAATTTGCATTATATGTAGGAACCTTGGTGGCCTACCAGACTGGCTTGGAAATGTAGTAGTTGTTGTTGGCATTGCTGTTGTCGTTTACAGTCAACTAGAAGTTCCATGCTGCTTGGTTCCTGGAGCATTTTTACCTTCTTCCATGTATCAAGGGGATTTTTGTGTGTATTGATATTGAGATTGTCAAGTAGAAGATGCATCTAGATTCCGTAGGAAGAACTACTTTATTTAGAAGAATTCCCAACAATGTAATTGTTTATTCAGAGCTTTCAAATATTATGATTATGAAGATGCAGTTTGATGTAATCCTATATGTATATACACACATACACCTTAATCCGTGGTCTTTTTTCTTCAGTTTTTCATTTTTTTAATTATCTGGTTTCCCCTATTTGTTTTTAAATTTATTGAATTTCTTTGATCTGTTTGATCTATTGAATTTTAAATGGTTTTTTTATATTTTTCATATTTATGGAATTTATTTTGGATTATATTGCATTTAGTTTCAAAAAAAAGCAGTTGAAGACTGACCACTAGCTTCCTAACATGAAAGCCTCTTGTTGACTCACGTAATACGAGGTGGGGTGGGTTGGAGATGGGTTCAAATGGTTTGAAAAAAGTGGGTTGAACCCATATTAAGGAAATGGGCTAGTTTGGTTTGGGTTGAAGTATCATGTGTGTTGGGTTGGTTTGGTCCTAAGGGATGATTAGTGGGTTGGGTTAGTTTGGGCTAGTGCAGCTTCTTGTTGTGGTTTGGGTTGGGAATGGGTTAGATTCTAAACCATTAGCACCCCTCATTGCGTTATCTCATCTCAGTACTATTTTTGTTTGGGGAGAGCCAATTTTTGTTTCAAGAAAACTTTCAAACCGAGCTCAAAATCAAATATTTCGAAGTGGTGGCTTACCGGCCTGTGGAGCATGAGCTCTAGGCCGTGGCTCTCGAAGTAGCAGAACCAGGAGCACAGGAAGGCGCCAGAGGAGGTACCCAACGGCCTTGTCGGCGCAACAACCCATAGGACAGCAGTGGGAGATTTGGCCATGAGAGATGATGACAAAGCAAGAAGTGAGGGGAGGGTAGAGGAAACAGTGAGAGCAGGGGACAGAGGCATTGGGGGGAATGTGGAGGATGATGACGCATCAGGAGTGTGCTCCACGTGTCGTCACATGGACGAGATAGACATCCACGTGTCGTGGTCTAGGAGGTTCCCGCCAACAGGCTTCAAGCGGCCGTCTGTAAATTATGGTCTTGTTCTTTTTGGTTTATGATTTATGCTATAGATATTGTAAATTAAATGGAGTGTCTTTTTAAGACGGGCCATACAAGTTGATTATATTAGATACTGTACCGACTTTAGCTATATCATCCAAAATCGCATGCGACTGTATCTCTCTCTCCATGCTCTCTTTTGCGAATAACCAACATTCAAAAGCCATAATCCACAGCCAAAAGAACACACCCTATATAGCAATTCACCTTTTGTTTTCATAACAGATTTGTCTTCCCTTAGAAAAACTAGCAAAGTGGCCCTCGCGGGCATGGTTCTTAAATTATGTCCAAATAGTTTGATGATACATATGTTATTGTGTTTTTTGAATAGGAAAACAAATGGATAGAAAAGAACTATATGGGGAAAGCATATGCTTCCAATTTTAGAACATTATCAATTTGATTTAGTTTTTATGTTTGTAAAAACTGGTTTTATTTGTATTATGTAGAGAGTAGACATATTTCCCTTATAAATTATATCTTTGGGAAGAAAGAGTTGTCAATATTTTCCTTGTGCTAAAGCCATATCTCCTTTTTTTTAAAAAAACGTAGCAGGCGGACTGCTAAATGCTGAAGCTATCCTTTCATGTTTACAAAAAGAAGGCATCCTTATTAAAATGCTTTCTCCGTTTATCAATAGATATCATTGTAGGATTTTACATACAAAATACCATCTTGCCCTTGGATGTTGTGTATTACTCTTGTTTATAGTAATAAATGACCTTGGAAATATGAATGAGAAGGATGTGAAAAGAAAAAAAAAGTAAAAAAGTTATACCAAAAGTGTATAATGGCATACATTTAGGAACAAAATTTGAAAGCTAGAATAACATGTATTCAGAAACAAATGGAGTATTAATTTGCCAAATATGTATGAACTTTTTTTTATAAATTTTAAATATTCAATCATAGTCATATTTATATACTTTGTTTTCAAATAATTTGTGGACTTTCATGCCCTCTTGCATTGCCAAGGACCTCACAACCCCGCAAGTGAGGTCGCCAACTTTGAGATTGTTTCTGTGGGAGAGGGATAGAGAAAGAGAGGAAAGAGAAGGGGATTGATATGTGTGTTTTATCTCTTTTTAATCTCCCTAGGATGCGAGAGGACTAAAAATCCACATGAATGACAATGAAAATTTGTGTACATAAATCTATAATACAAAACCATGCATAACTCCACCTCTAAGGGAATGAAGAGATCGCTTAAAAACTCCTTATGATGGCCAACATAAGTAACATGTTACGTGGGGAGTCACCTCTTGGCTGGATGGTGGAGCTGTGGTAGTACGACTCATCCATTAGGGTCTAAATACTGATGCTTAATCCTTATGCACATATGAGTATGCCTTAGTAGGAACTGTGTGAAGTCACAGACTTATCTCCAACCTCCGCATTTCTAGGTGTATGCTAAGATGGCCCACTCAAGTGTATGCGTGTGCGTCTTCTTTATAATTGAAAAAATTCTAATTAACTTTAGATCAAACACATATGAAACAGAAAAACTTTTCATGTATAGCGCTGCATATATATATTCGGCAAAATTAAAGCTATTGTATCTGTAGTGTGTGCATAGACATTCAACCAACAAATTATAAATTAGTTAGGACGAAAAAAGAATATGTAGAAGTGCACATGGTTTTGCCGGCCGGCCGCGAGAAGGAACAGAAGCAAACTCTATTGGACTTCAGGCACAAAGAGAATAAGTGGTGTTCCTCTCTCTCTTTTTTTGTCTTTTTTTTCCTGTCACAACTCCCATACGTGATTTTTCAAAAAAAAAAAAACTTCCCGTACAAGGCTATTCAATCCGTTGTTCTGTATTTGCAAGAAGGGTAACTAGAAGAAGTGAGAAAAATATTACTATTTCCACGAAAGCTGGACCTCTTAAGCGATGTTCATATGGACCTAGCTATTAACAACTCCAGAAAAGATGCATCCCAAACTGCTCTCTCAGTCTCACGTCCCACGCATCGATCAATAGACTACGTGCTATACTATTCAATAATTAGTTGCTCTGCTCCATGTGTTTATCTTAAGCCCTAAGTCAAGGACTCAAGGTTGGTTCCTTAAAAAAAAGATAAGGTTGTTTGGCCTGAAAAAATAAAATCGTATCGCGTATACACGTACAGTATCTACATGTACTCACGTATGTATGTCGTTGTCTGAACTAGCTCCATGAACTTCTCTCAATCAAAATCAAATTTTTTAGAAGTCTCGGTACGTAAATATTTGTGCTAGTAGTAGAAGCTAGTGCCGAATTGTTGGTACGTGTGAGGGCAAACACCAACTCCAAATTTGTTTAATTTAATTTAATGGTGTTGCCGTCGATTGACTTGGTTTGTGAGCACCCCAAAGGTGGTGATCGGTTGGGCTGTGGCTTATGGCTTATTTCACTGTAGCTGGCTGAAATTACACTGTAGCTGAAGGTGGCTTATTTAGTATAATTAAATTTTAAAAATTTTTAAAAAAAGAAAAAATGGGTTAGCCCATCACGTGTAATGCAAACGAATACGGGAAAAAAAGAACCAGTAAAAAAACTCAAAAAATCCAAAAAAAATCAGAAAAAGATAAAATTTAGGAATAGTGAAAAATAAGCCAGAAGCCGAAGCCGAAACGATCAGGGCGACGACTACTGACGGACAGTGGTGGCGATGATTTCAGAGGACTGGTCGGGGAATTAAAAAACTGAAGTGATAAGAGAAATAAGGGTATATGTGATGATATAAATAATTGTTATCTATAATATCGTTTATATCATATGTGGACAGTTTTAAAGAGAGCTCTTACAATGTATTGTCTTTTTATATGTCTTTATATTCAGCCCTTATGATACAGTATATTTTGTTTCTCATGTTATAGTTGATTACCGCATGAGAGATAATCTAATTCTCTATACTTTGTCTCTCTCCTTTTACATTATCTCATGTTCTGTACGGTAAGACTTATAAACAACTAATCTAAACCTATTGTATATTGCCAGTATCTAACCCTTATGTTTTAAGGATGTGAAAACATGTTTCGTGGAAAACAAGGTATTATACAACCCTCTCCTGGGCTAATTACGGGGTTCCTCTCGTTGGGCCTCCCCTGATTCTCTACCCCTCTATAATACATCAAAATTTTCTTTGTTAAATCCACCCCCCTCAACCACCCCACAGTCATGCCTAATCTAAGTCCACCCAGATTTGTGTACCAAAGTAATCTAACTTCATACAAATGAATGGTCTGGATCTCTCCTCAAACCTTCTTCTCTTACTCATTGAAGATCCTAAGGCTAAAATCATCCGGATCATGCACATCATTGAACTCAAATCCCACCCCGCGCTACGTGTGGGCCTCCTCCTCCCACCTTCTACCCCATCTCCCCACGATCTCCGCTCCTCCCCCCGTTCTCTGCGCCGCCTCCTCCCCTCCCTCCTCCACCTGCGCCTCCGCTCCTCCCCCCGTTCTCCGCGCCGCCTCCTCCCCTCCCTCCTCCGCCCTCGCCTCCTCCCCTCCCTCATCCGCCGCTCCGCCCTCGCCTACTCCTCCCCACCTCGCGCCGCCACCACCTCCTCTTCCCCCCACTTCTCCGCACCGCCGCCGCCTCCTCCTCCCCCCACTTCTCCGCACCGCTGCCGCCTCCTCCTCCCCCCACTTCTCCGCTCCACCGCCGCCTCCTCCTCCCCCCACTTCTCCGCTCCACCGCCGCCTCCTCCCCCGCTCCTCTGCTCCGCCCGCCTCCTCCCTTAAAATCCTAGCATCCGGCCGGATCTGTCCACCAGCACGAGCTCTCTTCATTCTGTGCAACACTCTGTTCGATTTCGGATAAGATTTGAGCGCTCCTCGGAGCGATGGATCCGCGGGCGCGGTACCCTCCCGACATCGGAAACGGTCGCGGCAGGAACCCTTACTACTACGGTCGTGGCCCGCCACCGCATCAGCAGCATCACCAGCAGCAGCCGCCGCCGCCGCATGCGCAGGCGCACCATCATCAGTACGTGCAGAGGCAGCAGCAACCCTCGCAGCACCACAACTACCAGCAGCATCAGCAGTGGCTTCGGCGGAACCAGATCGCTGGCGAGGGCGCGGGCGCCGCCGGAGCCAGCGACCACAAGGCGCCGCCTGCCGCCGACGGCATAGATCCGAGGTGAGAGACGCGGGGGAAGCTTGCCCTTTGTTTGGTATTGGTAGGAAAGGTTCGGTATTTATGTGATTTGTGGACTTGGATAGTTGGATTTTGGTTTGGTGCGAGGGACGAAGCGTACCATTTTGGAGTGGATTAATTAGGGGGGTTAGATAGGCTGAATGTGCAAATTTTGGAGAAATTTGTGTACTTTTGGTGCTAAGGTTGTGAGTGTTTCTGTGTTTGTGGTGGACTGGTGGTGAAGTGGTGCTGGATAGGGGAATTACAGAGTCTAAGCATGAGTTATGTGGATAGGGAGCTTAGCCGCATTCCTCTGTGCATACTTTATTGCTTCAAAATCCAAACATGTTAGCATTTGGCAAAACGATCCAGCAATTGCTTCTCATGAAGTAATTTTGTCAAAGTGACTGTTTTCAGATGACTGCTGAGCAACTGACGCAGCATGCCCTTGTGTAAATTTTGGAGAATATATGTGGCTGTGGATGTTGTTTGCTGCATAATATGATTCTTATGCTTTCCATTTCAGCTTTGCTGAAATATGAGGTAGGGTCACTGCATCAGAGTTATTAAAACCTGCTGCTGGAACCACAGATGGCCCTGGAGCTTTTGATTTCAAACAAGGAGATGTCAAGGTTGAGTATATCAATGAAAAACTTGCTTCACAATTTGAGATAACGTACTGACTGGTTGCCACCACTTCTTATCAGGGAAACCCTTTCTGGAAATTAGTAAGGAACTTATTAAAGCCACCAGGGAAGGAGCAAGTTGAGTGTCAAGCTCCAAAACCAATATTGCTAGACACTGGTGAAATGAAGGAACCATATGATTGGGCGGTATGACTTCATTTTTCAATAATCATATACATGCTTATAAGTATTTTTCTCTGGAAATGTCTTATTTCACTTGATAGTTGGCACCAAGGTCACCATTAATGATGAGCATGTATCTCTGCATCAAATCAGGACTGCATAGGCAGATATAACATATACTTCTCTGTAATATTGGTGAATGGCACATTCCTTACTTTTATGTCTAACTAATTTGAACTTTTCCACTAGAGTTGCTTAGTTTCTGAGCTTAAATCATAGCCAATATCAACACATTTACAGTCAACACAATTTTTTGTGGTAGAGTTGATGGGATCAAATGGTTTGTCACTTGTGAACCATAGGCCACCTGAGTACCTGACGTGAGTAAGCTCCATGATATGTCAAATCCGAACCAAGATCTCTATCTAGAAATGAACCAAGATCTCTAACTAGAAACCAACTTACTGAATTTACACCTTTTTTTGTTTGTATTGACTTGTGTAGTCTTGTGCAGCCTGCAATACTTCCCATTCAGATGATAAGAATTGGCCAGCTGGTTATCTTGTGTGTTCCTGGAGGTATAGTCCCAATTCTTCACTCATTGGATATCTGCCAAGCTAGAAGTGCATGCGATGTCTTAATCTGTTAACATGTGTTATGACATCCCATAATCATGTCATGCCCTGTTTTGCTACAGAATTCACGACAATGGCTGGCAGGCGGCTGCGTGATGCTGTAAAAAATGTGCTTACAAGTGGCAGCAATGGTGAATTTAATAACAATATTCATGTTGTTCTTGCGGGGCTGACAAACACGTATTCGCAGTATGTTACGACTTTCGAAGAATACCAGATCCAAAGATACGAGGTGTGTATATTTGTAGTTATGTACATGGATAAAATATGAAATGAAACAAAGAAAATAACTTCATGTTCCTTGCGCAGTTTATTGGTAGTTATGTACATGGACATTTTAAACTGCATTACTAGGTTCCTTTGATTTAATGAATATGGCTAAATCGGCACTTCATCGGTTCATCCTATGCCAGAGTTACACCAATAGCTTGAAATTAAGATTCTTTTCGTTCTCATGTTTTTTCATGTCCCTGCTCAATCTAGAAGTATCATAATATTAGGCCTGCATATCAGGGTCCTCTTCCATTTGTTTGCAAGCCGACCGCATACGAGCTCGATCCAACCACATTCGACCGCTTCACAACGTGGTCGAAGTCCTCCGACTTCCCACGTGGTCGAAACCGAAGACTGCCGACTATCGACCACAGCGGTCGAAGTCTCGACCTCCGACTACCTCTCGCTCTCGCGGTAACGTGGTCGTAACGCGCAGACTTCGCAACGTGATCGTTCATTCGAGCGCCGACTTCCGACCACAGCGGTCGTCGCGCCGACTTCGCAACGTGATCGTTAAAACCTCCCTCGGTCTGCTCGCGCGAGAGCGTTTCGACCACGTTCACTTCCTTCAACGTGGTCGGAGTCGCTTTCGACCACATACTGGTCTTCTCGACGTAGTCGCAGCTCCTTACGACCACATACATAGCACCGCACTACACATGCAGAATATCAATCAGCACAAGTATCACAGCACAACACCTGGTCATAAACCCCCTACGACCACCCAAAAGCATAAGACATGAAGTGCCAGCAGCCTACGACCACACGCTAGGCTACTATGACCATCAAGACATAAGCTACGACCAGTTAACAAACTGCTACGATCATCGCTAGCTTGCTACGACTTTATCGCACAAAGTCTAGACCTCATACGAAAAAATTTCCAAATCCGCGCGCGTTCGCATCCATTCAAATCTCAACTGCTGCCGATTTGAAAATCTCCGAACAGATCGGATATTCAGATCTGAGCACCGCCGCCGCCGCCGCGCGCGTGCGCCAACCGATCCGGAGGGTCACCTCGGCGGCGACGTCGATGGCGGTGCACAGGCGGCCGTTGAAGCGGGCGCGGGTGACGGCGGAGCCGTGCCTCATCGACATGCGGTCCTTCCCCGACCCGGAGGTGGAGAGGCTCGACGGCGCGTTCCGCGCCAACGTGCGGGGGTTCCTGGCGCAGTGTGTGGTGCCGGCGGCGGCGGAGCGGGGTGAGGGCGTGCTGGGCGCCGGCGGCGCCGCGTGGCAGGTGATGTTCCGTGTCGGGGAGGGCAGCGAGGTGGGGTGATGGAGGTTGTGGAGGAGGACGTGCCCAAGGCCCGCCGCGTCTACTGTGAGCACTGCACCGTCGCCGGTGAGTTGGTCAGTCCGTCCGGCGGGGTCGCGTTGTTTTTTGACGAGGGGGGTGTGGTGTCGTGTACGGATATTGGAATTTGTTGCAGCTTGTTTATTGCTTATGTGCCCTATCTTTTCCTTCTCCATTTCCAGATTTTTTTTTCTTTAATTTGGGAGGCTGCAAACGCATACAATTTTGTTTACCTTTGAAAGACTGTATATACTGAAAATATTGAACTTTGAATACTTCTAAAAGAACACAGTGAAAATGCATATTATTATGGCGAAAGAACACAGTGAAAGTCGTCGGTGGGTGAGTCCAATGATGTTGTCGCCTCCTCAAAGGATCAGTCGTTATGTGACATTCATTACATGACAAAAATATTTGGTTATACAATATATGAGACGTGAATCTTAATGAATCTGATTGTTCGTTTTATTTTTTACAAATTTTATCTTGTTTTGTATTTTACCGTAGCGTTAGCACTGGCACACTACTAGTTAATCCCAGTGGCTGAAAATATCATCCAACAACATAGTACAACCATAGGATGCTGGAGAAGTATAGCTTGCTAATGCTATATGCTTTTTCTTTTTTCTTGAAAAAGAGGTATCAATAATTGAGTCGTCGATTTTACAAAATAATATGAGAAAAATAACTGAAATTCTTAAAAGAGAATGAAGATGCTTTTTATTACTATGAATTAGTTACAGTATATCTTTACAAAGACATAAAACTAACCATAATCTCTATGTTCTTCCTACTAGATGGGGGATTATAGTTCGCACGATCTACTTGACTTTAAACTATCTTCAATCTCCTTGAACATGTCTTTATTCGGGTCCCTTTCTATCTTGTTTCTTCACCACTTAAATAGCATTGAAAGACCACAAATTATTCACCGAGGAAGACGCCTTATGGAACCAATATATTCGATTAGGGAGATAGTTGTTGTCAGAGAGAGAGGACACCTAATCATCGATTGTGGTCAGTGAAAGACGAACATGAGGAACAATGTACGGCAGTTGTTGTTAGAGATTCAGAGCTGAAACATCATGTTGTTTTGAGTCGATAAAGTACATGTTCTATCCACCGCACGGGAGAGATTACGCGGGAGCATACCCATGTACCAGTTCATAGATTATCCGAGTAGTTATCTGGTCAGGCAAAATGCACAGTGTTTCTCCGATCAGGGTACTCGGGGAGCAACCTCTTGAGGCTTACAACCACGGGGTCGTTTGGCCTTAATTAAATATTAAAGCCATATTTAAGGATTTATTCAATCTTCATCAGCTAGCCCCAAACTTTTAAGTAAATTTATGATATGAATTCCTTCCGATTGAATTTTAATTAGGAAACTACTCCTTTAATAGCAAGAGTAAAGAAGTGGTTCTCATTCACTTCAAATTTGAGAAACTAATTGGAAAGCCGAACGGTTTTATGTCCGTTGGGCTTCAGATCGAATAACCACTATTTACAGTTAGAAAAAAATACTTATAAAACCCCTAGCGTATTGCCTTTTGGCTCCATACTTTCAGAAAAAAAAACTTTCATATCAAAGCTACACTGTATCTTTCTTCAAGGAAATTGATGTCATCGATTCATCATTTTGCTTGATCGTTACCATTATAACAATCTGTCCGAGTAGAGCCAATATTTAGTTCTGGAAAAGCATAGCTTCTTCACCATACATTAAAAAAGAAGGGTGTTTTACTGATCACATGATTAGTAGTGGTCCAAACAGCCCATAATATGGAGGGAAGCTCTTGAACCCAAGCTCCTGATAATTGTATTAACTAGTCGAATACTCAATGTTTGATCCCTTGTATTAGTTGCCATTGGCTCTTTCTAGTACCCCGTTACTCTGTGGATGAACCACTGAGGCGTAACATACCTTGATACCTAGATCCTCTTAGAATTCCAGGAAATTTTTGCTTGAAAACTAGGTACCATTGTCTGTGATTATACGACTGGGAACACCAAATCATGTAATCACGTTTTTTGTGATGAATTTCTTAGCGGCTTCAGATATTATTTTAACTACTAGCTTAGCTTCTATCCATTTTGTGAATGTATCAATTATTACAAAAAGGAATTCAAAATCCCAGGTGCTCATAGGAAAGGTCCCAAAATGTCTAGGCCCCAGGTTGCAACAGGCTAAGAAAGAGTTATTGTTTGCAAAGTTTGTGCAGGCTGATGTATTTGTCGGCTATGAAACTGATATTGTACACACTTTGTCACAAGGTCTTTTACATCATAGAGGGCAGTTGGCCAGTAGTACCCTTGTTGGAAGGCTTTATTGATCAGAAATCTGTAGGAATGATGCTCCATAAACTCCTCTATGTATGTCGGATAGTAATTTCAAATTATCCTTTTAAGATATACATCTCATCAACACTCCGTGAGTTCCTTATTTATAAAGGGTACATTCAATCAGAGTGTATGATTTGGCTTTTTGAGCTATACGATCAACCTCTACGTCATCTTTAGAAAGTATACCATGCTGAAGATATTCATATATTGATGTTATTCAATTATTATTGGGGCCTATCTGAGTGACCTCCAATGGAGCATCTTCGAAATACTTGAACACCAAGGGTTTATCAAGTTGCTCAAGAAAAACTTCGGGCGGGATGGGTGATCTTGAGGAAGCCATCTATGCCAACTAATCTACCAAAAAGTTTTATTTTCTAGGAATATGTTGGATCTCGAAACCAAAGAAATATATTTTGAGTTTCCTTACTTTCACTAGATAAGATAATATCATGGTACTTGAGCATTAATACTCTTTCCTGATTTGATTCGGTATTAGTTAAGAATCGCCTTTCAATAGTAGTCTACGATTCCCAAGCGTTTTGGCTACTCGAAGCCCTACTAGTAAACCTTTATACTCTGCCAGTTATTTGTAGCAAAAAGGTTTAACTAGATGGCGTATTTTATATTTTCTCTAGTAGGAGAAACCAGAACTACCTCAGCCCTCGAGCTCTTTATTGTCAAGGAACCATCGAAGTATATAACCCACTCCATGTGGTGTTCATCCTCGGGCCCTTGGGTGGCTTCAGGGTTTGTCCACCTGGCGATAAATTCTGCTAAAGCCTAGACTTAATTGTTGTTCGTGTAATGAAATGAATAACATATTCCCCAAGTCATCAATTCCTCTAGCTAAAACTAGGAAACAGAGAAGCTTTCCTGAGAAAACTCCAAACACACATTTCTATAGATTTAAGTTAAGGTTATGTCTTCTTAGGTTAGTGAAAGTTTCTTGTAAATTGGATATATGATCTCCGATGTTGGTACTTTTTATGACTAAGTTATCAACATAGGCCTCTAAGTGATGACCAATCTATGGACTAAAGGTTTTTTGCATTAACCTTTGAAAAATACCACCAGTGTTTTTGTGACCAAATGACATTTTTACGTAACAAAAGGTTCTGTATGGTGTGATGAAAGAAGTTTTATCTTCATCCTCTTTACTCATGCTAATCTTGTGGTACCCTGAATATGCATCTAAAAAGCTTAATAACTCACACCCAGAAGTAGAGTCAACAAGCTATTTGATACATGAAAGGGAAAAGTCATCCTTCGGATAAGTTTTATCAAGATCTATGAGATCAATACACATTCACCATTTTTCATTACTTTTTCTAACCATTATAGGATTGGCGAGCCACTCTGAGCAGTTGACCTCATGAATAAATCCAGCCTTGAGAAGTTTGTCGATCTCTATCTAGATTGCCTCCTTCTGGTCAAGTGCAAAGCATCTTAGATTTTACTTGACTGGTTTTTTTGTTAGACTGGAGTGCTACCCTATGCTTGATCACCTCCCTAGGGACACTGAGCATGTCTTATGCCTGCCATGTGAATACATCTGAGTTTGCTCAGAGGAATGAGACGAGTGACTCTTCATATTTGGTGTTAAGTCCTACCCTAACCGATATCTTTTGAAAGGTGGCACTATCATTTTCAAGTCCAAATAATGATTTGACGTTTTCCAAAGAATCATCCTTGTCGAGTGGAACCTCCTTGATCTAGTCAGAGGGTTTTGGTGCCACATTTGGTCTTGAATGCTTGGCCTGCATAGAAGGCGGCTTAGCATTTCTGGTTAAAAGTTTATTGACCGGTTATAGGGATTTACAATCGCATGCATAAGCCATCTTCCTATCCTCTCAAACTGTTGTGACCCCTTTTAGTCCTAGCATCTTAAGACTCTAGTAACCGTAATGTGTGGCTAGCAGGAATTTTGCAAATGCTGGTCGACCAAGAATCCCACTGTATTCAGTCTCGAAGTCTACCACATCAATAAGATTCTTTCTGTTCAAAAGTTATTTGGGCTTTCGAATATAACCGGTAGGGACACTTTCCCTATGGTTTAGCAGTAGATCCTGGGACTATGCCATAAAAGACATACTTTACGGGCTTTACTTTCGACTTGAGAACTTGAATTCTTCTAAAGCTCCCATAAGCAGAGTATTGAGAGAACTACCACCATCTACTAAGACTCTATTAACTTTGTAATTATTTATGATAGCTTCTACAATAATAGAATACCTGCCTGGTCGAGTTGAAGGAGTGGAGCAGTCATCCTGGCTAAAGGAGATGGTTATTTTTGACCACCTCAATGGCTTGGCAATGATCGGTGCTTAGGTGAGATTCACTTCCTACTCCACAGTCTTCAGATAGTATCTGGACTCGTAGGAGGAGGACCCACTGAAGATCATATCAACGGTGTGCTATGGCTCCTGATAGTTCATCATTTCATCACCATCCTTGTTCTTCTTAGAGCTTGGTTTCTCGATCTCCTCAATGGAAGGGAAAGAACCATTACCCAAATAATAATCTTTCAACTTCTTTTGCCAGGCATGACAGTTGTGCAGATCATGCCCTGCTGCTCGACGAATTGGACACCATCTTTTATTTTTCTTGGATTTGTCGATCGAAGCTTTTGCCCTATTCTAATTGGAATAATCCTTCTCACCCTTGGCATACTTCTCTAGAATCACAAGAACCTTTTTAGCATTGGATTTGCAATTCTTCTTACCTTCGGTAGACTTCTTGGACTTCTTTTCTTTCTTCTCCAGGTCAAGTTGAGGAATTTTCTCTATCTGATTGATAACCTTGTTCCATTTAACTGCTTCACTATCGGCTACATACCTGTCAACCATGTCGAACATTTCAACGATTACCCTTGGAGGATTCATCACAATATCCTTCGTTAATCGTTGGTTCCTTAACTTAGTATTGAAAGCCTAGATGACAAAGAAATCTACAATATCTGGTATTGAATTATGAATTTGACTGAACCTCTTGATAAACTATCGCAGTGTCTCATTGGGTTTCTGTCAGATTCGGTGAAGATCATCTTCTTTTCTAGGATAATCATATGTCCCCTAGAAGTTTGTGATTAGCAGTTCACAAACCTACTCCCGGGTGTAAATTGATCTAACTGGTTGGTTAAGCAACCAAGACTAGGCAGACCCCTCGAGCACTATGGGCAAATAGTTTGCCATCACAGTATTATTGCCTCCTATGGCTCTAATGGCAGTGGTGTAAATCTGCTAAAATTCTAATGGATTTTGCTTTTCATCAAATTTCTCAAGATTTGCTGGTTGGAACCTATCCATCCAGCGAACTGCTTGAAGGTCTGCCAAGAAAGCCCGATAGTCTATGATCATGTTATGGCACTTTCTTTGGGAAGGAGCTAGATTGTAGTTCGTTGGAGACCGATTCCTCCAGTAGTCATACTAGGGAACTGGTGCTCCAATCCAGTCATGGACACTCACATGGTGTCTCTAACTAGACGTTTAGTTTAGGTCATGTCGCAGATTACCTGGTCCATGTGTTTATCCCTCATGGCAAGGGGGAGGAGTGGCATCATTATTGAAAAATATTCTTGCCTCATGGCTTCCTTGTTGGAATCTTTGAGAGGGTCTTACGCCTGTTATCAGATTGTTGCCAGTGCAACCACGTTGGCTTCTGCTAAAGAAGGAGTGCTTGGATGAAGTCAGAGTATGACTCTTGAATACCTTTGCTCCCTGTACATTTCTGTGCGCTGCATGGTTTGCTGGAAGATTGCTAACACTTGACCTACAACCTAAGCTTGACCTACAACGTAAGCATATCCTAGATTTTCTGCTAGAGCAGGTTCTGGGTTGTTTAAGATATCATGAACTCGTTGCAAGTGCTAAATAGTTACCAAGGACCTCGGAGGATTCCTATTGGTGGAAGGGGTACGATGACCTGAGTTTTTCTTTAAGCCTCCTGCTTGTCCTATTCGACCCATCAGGCTTGGTGGGGTAAAAGCAGGTGGATTAGCCGATTGATGTCCACCAGCTCCATTATCTCCATCCCTTCGAGGTGACGCAGAAGTATTTGCACCATTTCGACCACCGTGTCTTGGGGGATCCTATTGTAAAGAGTCACGCACAACATCTGGATCAGTATCTCTGGTTGCATTAACTTCATGTCTCAAGCGGGAATCTTCCGATGAGCTCCTGCTAAAACTAATGGAGAGCCTTCCACCTTTTCGGTAAGTAGCTTCCATGATGGGGAATGATTAAAGATACCACCTTTGGAGGGCTTTGTGGTTTGTTCAACCTGATCTGACGGATTGCTGATCGGATGCTGAGAGTTATCATCTTCACCCAGCTTTCTATCGGAGCTAACTTCATTGACACTATGGCAGGTGTTGGTCGGCTCTCGGAATATGTAGAGTCATTGGCAAATGTGGTCGCCCATGATTGCATTGAGAGTACCCTAACCCTCAAATCGTGACATCGCGCTCTTGTCATCGAGTTAGCCAGTCGGGAGTGCCAGGCTTGTAGAGCCGTTTGGGCATTTTGATCTAGTCGGAACAACTGATTTCTCTAGCAGTGGTGATGATGGGGGCGGCGAGTTTTCTTCCACGCGATCTATCTCGCTGGTCTCAGCGAGCGGGCAACCTATAATGGAAGAGGACGATGAGGAGACATCGTGTTCCATAATGCGGATGCATGTGTGCATGTTGAGGTCAACATAGTTTGCCAAGTCGAAACAATTTGCCTTGTCCTAGGTTCCTGCCATGATCGTATGAGCGATACCAATAGAAATAAGAGAGGATGATGATTGCTAAATAAAGAAAACTTCAAAGATTCGGCGCCTTCTTCCCTATGGACAGTGCAAGCTGTCGACGATTGAGTCACCGATCTTACAAAATAATATGAGAAAGATAGCTGAAATTCTTAGGAGAGAATGTGATGCTCTTTATTACTATGAACTGGTTACATGATATCTTTACAAAGGCCTAAAATTAGCCGTAATCTCTATGTTTTTCCCACTAGATGGAAGACTATGGTTTGCTCGATCTACTTGACTTTGAACCATCTTTAATTTCCTTGAACGTGTCTTGATTCAGGTCCTTTTCTGTCTTCTTTCATCACCCCCTAAATAGCATTGAAGGGGCACCAATTATCTGCCGGGAAAGATGTATTATGGAACCAACACGTCTGATCGAGGAGGCAGTTGTTGTCAGAAAGCGGACGTCTTATCGTCGGTTGTTGTTATTGGAAGACGAACATGGGGAACAACTACATGGCAGTTTCATGTAGTTGTTGTCAGAGACTCAGGGCTAAAACGTCATGCTGTTTTGAGTGGATAAAGCATATGTTCTATCCATTGTATGGAAGAGATTAACTGAGAGCGAACCTAGTTACTAGTTTATAGATTCTCAAAGCAGTCATCTGGTCGGGTAAAATGCACAGTGTTTCTCTGATCAGGGTACTCGGAAAGCAACCTCTAGAGGGTTATGACCATATAAGTCCTTTGGCCTTGATTAAATATTAAAGTCGTATTATGAATTTATTTAATCCTCATCAAGATGGCACATACCTATCGACTTGATAGTTCATATCAACCGAGTATTTTATAAAGTTCTAGATGGCAACATGCATGCTCCACGTTAATCTCATCGTATAATTTGGATATACAGTGGCGAATCAAGGATTTCTTCACGTCCTGAATTGTAGAGGGTTATAGACCACTACTATCTAGACTAAGAGGAATATTGTGCCCCAGACTTACTAAGGCTTTACACTAATAAAAGTTCTATGTCTTGGACTGAAGCCTAGATTTCATAGGACTATATCCACCCCGTGGGCATGGTTGCTCTCGTAAGTGCGCAATAATCAACATGTGGCACATGGCGATACACTGATCTTTTCTAAAAGAAAACAATTACTTGATTGATGTGATTTGTTTGATCTAACCATTTTAAACTTACATGGGTACGGATGAACTGGTCAGAACATACACACATGTGCCAATACAAAACCGTTTGAAAAAGTCAAAGTAATATTTTCTAGCTAGCTAATCGCTATGATTAAGGCCACTTTTTTAGACTTTTAGTTTTTAGTTTCTTCAAAAGTTAAAATAAATAGAACGTATTTTTGAAGCATATTTTTCCAACGGGTTTTTAAATTTAAAATTATAGATATTATCTGAATTATCTTTTTTATCATTCATTGCTACCATAAAAAATATAGACAACTAAGTGGTACCGCTCCAACGTGTTAGCCTAGGTAACGTGAATGGGACGTGGTTTGTTCCAGGCCAGCCGTGCCATTTCTGGTGTCCAGGCTCCAGACAGGCAGGGAAAGGCTGGCGGACCTGCACGCGGCGCCATCATCTAGCTAGCCAGAAGATACCTTGTCAGTTGTCACATGTAGGCGTATATTATATAGCACATACATGTACGCGACAGTTTAGGAGTAGACCATTATTTTTACAGGTACTATTTGTATTGACGAACATGATTTTTTGGAGCTGACTTCTTTACGTTTTTTTGCTACCGTCTTATTTCAGGGATAAGACATAGATCATAGGTATAACACCCACCTTACTACTCTCGCTCCCGTCATACGTACGTATTTCTTTATCACTTTTTTCACCGCTCATCCTCTTCTTCTAAAGGTCATATCTTTCAGCTACTACTATTTATTTTCAATCAAAACCATATATCACAACAAAAACTATCAACAAAAATTAATATAAACACGCTCGAAATTCGTTTCAGATTTATTGCATCATGCTTGAGCTCAGAGAATACAAGAAAGGTTGTGAGATACCTTTTTTCTTTTTTTTTTCAAGGAATGTGATGTACCTTCTGCTGGAAAAAAAGTGGTTTTAGTAATATTTTTATTTTAATTCCAATTATGGTAAAGCATAAGAGAACATATATATAGCAATATGAAAATGACATGAAAGCACGTGTATTATCTTACATATTGCAATACTAGTTGAGTGCCCGTGTGTTGCTACGGAACAAAAACATTCCAATTATGTATTATGGTAATTCATAACATTGACATATTGCAATACTAGTTGAGTGCCCGTGCGTTACTACGGAACAAAAACATTCAACAGATATAGATATGCAGGGGAAACACATATCTGACAGTTCATGAAATATTAACAAAGGAAAACATTTGATGATGGACCGATTTTTAAGAAACAAAAAAACATTGTTGTAGCCTCCCAATTTTTTATTAAAAGAAGATAGAGGTGAGTCATCACTTCAGTATGTTCATCCTAACTCTTTCAACATGTATGTCTTGCTTTGAGAATGCCAGTTCACAGCATACTCCAAAGGAAACAAAACAAATATAGATAACAACAACAACAGCAAAAGAGTCAATGGAATTGGAGGTGTTCAGCATATTATGATACAAATAAACATTATATCATCATCATACGTAGCAATATTCGCTTAATAGAAAGCTATCATTGCCAATACTGAGATTCTGAGTACTTGAGTGTATGTGTATATGCATACATGTGTGAAAGCAATATATCGCCTCCCACATAAACCAATGCAGAGAGAGAGGCAATCCTTGTAAAAGTACTCATATTTGATAGAATCATTACAGTAACCTCCAGTTCCTGTGTGTGCTCATATGAATGTATGAATAGACGTACTGTTTCCTAGCAGACCAGTGAGAATCGCATTAAGAAACAAAAAAACATTGTTATAGCCTAGGCTACAACCACTGTCTTCGACCACTGGCTACGACCACAATACCTCGATTGCATCTCCGACCACACAGGTCTTCTAGCACCGAGGTTGACTGTAGCTACGACAATCAACCGTCAACCACTGTAGCTACGACCACTGGCTTCGACTATAGGCTACGACCACTGGCTATGACCATAGTGTTTGACCACTGGCTACGACCACGGGCTACGACCATCGTTTCAACCACAAGCTACAACCACGAGCTACGACCACTGGCTACGACCGTGGTGTTCGACCACAGGCTACGACCACGGGCTATGACCGCAGTGTTCGACCACAGGCTACGACCACTGACTATGACCACAGTGGCTACGACCATTGGCTTCGACCACAGGCTACGACCACTAACTACGACTACAGTGTTCGACCACTGGGTACGACCACGAGCTACGACCACTGTCTTCGACCATAGGCTACAACCACAGGCTACGACCACGAGCTACTACCACTGGCTACGATCATGGTGTTTGACCACTGGCTACGACTGCAGTGTTCGACCACTAGCTAGACCACCATCTACGACCACTGGCTACGACTATTGTCTTCGACCACTAGCTACGACCACAGTCTTCGATCACTTGCTATAACCACAGTCTTCGACCACTGGCTACGACAACTGTCTTCGACCACTGGCTACAACCATAGCACCTCGACTGCATCTCTGACCACACAGGCCTTCTAGCACCAAGGTACGACAATCGACCATCGACCATTGTAGCTACGACCACAACGTATGGCCACAGGCTACGACCACAGCGTTCGGCCACTAGCTATGACCACGGGCTACGACTACCATCTTCGACCATATGCTACGATCACTGGCTATGACCACGGGCTACGACCACAGTGTTTGACCACTGGCCACGACCACCATCTACGACCACTGGCTATGATCACAGGCTATGACCACAGTTTTTGACCACTAACTACGACCACAGTCTTCAACCACTGGCTACAACCACAGCACCTCAACTGCATCTCCGATCACACAGATCTCCTAGCACCAAGGTTGACTGTAGCTACGACAATTGACCATCGACCACTGTAGCTACGACCACTGGCTTCGACTACAGGTTACGACCACGGGATACGACCACTGGCTATGACTACAGTGTTCGACCACTAGCTACGATCACGGGCTACAACCACAGGTTACGACCACGCGCAACGACAACTAACTACGACCACGGGCTACGACCACCATCTTCAACCACGGGCTACGACCACGAGCTACGACCATAGGCTACGATCATGAGCTACAACTACAGGCTACAACCAGAGGGGGGTTGAGCTGTACCAACCCATTGGTGAGGAGATCATCATGGAGGCGCATGCGGGCGTTAGGGTGGGCGTCGTCGCTGATCCCGCGCCAGGCCGAGGCAAGCCGGCTAGCGTTGGGGTAGGAGAGCGTGAGTGGGAGCACCAGCGGTGGCCGCTGCGGCGGCGGTGAGGAGAAGGAAGACGATAGTAGTGAGGGCCGGAGTGAGCCAAGCCCATGACTCTAGTGGCGACTTGCCATGGTCACGCCGCGTGGGGAATGGGAGGGTGGAGCCATGGAGGCCATCGTGCCGAGGGGAGGGCTCCAGCGGCGACTCGCCATGGTTGCGCTTCTTGCGGTGCCGTAGCGCCATCGTGGAAGCATCACTCGGTGGGGAGTGGTCGCATCAGAGAGAGAGAGAGATGGGGGATTGGGATTTTGGGGGAAAGAGTAGCGTGCCTAAGAGGGAGGGGAGCTGAGACGGGGGAGATTCTCTGGTCGTGGGGAGCAGTTGGGGAGCCGCGTACGTGTGGAAATGGAGATCGTGAGATCCAACGGCTATGAAGAGTCAAGGAAGAATGAATGACAATTGAGAGTCAAGGGAGAATGGACCTACTACCACCAACTTAAACTTTTTAAGGAGTAGAGATACTTGATAAAACACATATGTGGGCATATAAAATCTGCATAATGCACAAAGTTAACAATTTATATATTGCTCTCAGTTGAGGAGTTGCACAAGTTTAAGAAAACTTGGCCTTCTTCCACTCTTGTCAAATTTTCAATTAGCACAGTGACAATCCTTCAAGATTCTACTAGTCAAACTAATTGAGTATTACCTTTGTGCAGTATCAAATGTCAATAACATGCTAACAGTATAGATTTCGGCTAAAACCAGTGATTAGTAACAGAGAAATGCTATTGCATACACAACATCTATTTCGGCGATTGTAGAAGTCAAGATGAATGTATCTATTCAACAATGTCTAATAACAACAGTAAGCGAAAATTGAGCAATAGATTTAGCATAAGCAATTGACAAAACTATCGGCTACACACAAGTGAAGCATTCAACTAGTATATAACAAATCAACCTAGGAGAACCAATTAGATTGTCACTGAGAATTTAACATTGACAAATATCCTCATTGAGCAATTCATATGCCCACAATCCAACATGCAAATGTCCTTCCAGTGCTAGATCTAACCACAAGTTTCAGAAATATTAACTTGCACTGTTGACAAATGCGGAATAGACAGTAAAAAAAGTAAAGAGCAAGCTCACAGAGTGGTGGCACTCCAAGCCACCGTGACGGCAAAAGGGGCTAGGCTCATCGGAGACGATGTCCCAGAAAACCAATCACCGATGAATGCCAAAGAATCACCGGAGAGGCAATCGGAGATACAAAGCCCAACTTCTTAATACAATACTCACCAAATCAAGAAGTCGAGGCATGGGTTGTTGCTGCACAAAGATCACAGAGAGCACAAAGATCACAGAGAGCTCAGTAGATCACAAAGCGCACAAGCCACACACCAGATGCCACACTCCCCAGGAATCAGATAGCCAAGCCAAACAGCCAACAAGAACGCGTACAAACGCAGATCAGTGCTAGACTCACCGAAGAAGAGATTTGGATCGCAAAGATCAGCGAGGTAGCCAAAGTCAAGCCACCACAGAAGCCGAAATTAGCGACGGGAATCAAATCTCCGCCACCAGATTTCTGATCGGGTGATGAACTCTTCGATCTCCCCACTGGCCTCCTCATTCTCTTGATTTAAGGGGAAGAATAGCAACCAGGGTTGAGGCCAAACGACACCGTCGAACGATCGCCGCTCTTATTGTGCCAGTGGAGAAGAGGAATGAATGGATCGGAATCCAGTGTGACCATGACTCACTTTACCCATATCTTCTTCCCTCTCTACTACAAATAGACCCCACCATTTCACCTTTTCTCATTTTCTTTAAGCGAAAATTAAAGAAATTCCCAAAGAGCCCATCACCTTCTTCACCAAACCAGCTAGCGCATGGAAGGGTAGGTAGGTAGGATAGCTGCGTGCATCTGCTTCAAACGGTTTCGACTTTTGAAAGCCACTTAAAATATGTTGGTTTTTAATTTTGATTTTTTTTCTTTTTTGTATGGTCCATGAGATGTAATGATGTTTTCAATTTTTTATTTTTTTTAAATAAATACTTTAGAAAAGTTTAACAACCACAACAGTATAATTTTAGATAAAAATCAGCAAATATAGGCTTTATAACGTCAGTGTCCTGAGCAACTAAGTGCTCCCGTGTTTTAATGGTAACCAGCTATGCCTAGGTCATCTCATCTGCACCATCGATCGCATGGGCTCCAGCCCGATATGCTTACGTATAGTAGTTACAGACAGCCGTGGCGGAAGCCAGTTTGAGACGGTATATATACGTAGCTAAGAGTGGTAGTATACGACCAACGGAGTGATGTCACGGCACGGCCCCACCCAACAACCCCGGCCGAACCCGTCGCTTGGATTTGGACGCGCACGCCCTCCCTGGAGTTGGACCATACCAGCAGCAACGCAGCGCTGCGCCACCCACTCAGCGCACCACCAACTCCCGGCGCCCATCCACCACTGCGTGCGCTCGCCACCTTTTCTCGATGTCGCCGACCCACTCGGCGCCGGCTGCTGGTGCTCCGCTTGGCTCGGCTCGGCTCCGCTGACAGGCCGTACACCGCCACCTCTCGTTTCGTTTCTGCGCGCCACATATTTCCGTTCCCCTGCTGCGCTCAGAACTCGTGGCGACCGGACGGCTCGGTGGCGTCAGGCTGACGTACGTCGCTCCGAACGGGCGGGGCGGGCCGAGGTCGCTCGGTCGGTCGCTTCTGCTGCGCCGGTCCGTGGTCGGTGAAACCGCCGGGCCGGGCCTCCGCCCTCTTGGACCGCGTCGGTTCGATTGGTCCTGCCGGTCCAGGCCATGGCATGCGTGTAAATTACGGGAATGCCCTTCAGATACCCCTCTCTTTTTTCTGAACTTTTTGTACACCACCCCAGCAGATGCTCTATACTGTTTGAGTCTCTTTTTGTGTATAGAGGTTTTATTTTATGGAAGTGATTATTGTACATGCGACTATTTTTTTTTATTTTTATTCGTTTTTTATACTGTAATTTTAGGTGACTGAGAGTGTAACTTCAGGTCAGGAAGAATTAGTACACTGTAATTTTAGGTGACTGAGAGTGTAACTTCAAGTGACTGAGTGATAAAAAAATTCAGCCGACTGTGCAATAGCAAAACCATTATTGTATGTTTTATGGGATTTCTCTAATGGGCTGCTTCGACCATGTATAGGTACACTCATCATGTGGCCTAGTGACCTGTTCATGATTGACTTTGGATTGTTAAATTCTACTTGCCTGGAGAATGAATAAATTGGTAAACACTCCACGCTAGCATTTTTCCCCAGTTAATCTTTGGATAATTTTCTTTCCTTAATCTGAATGCCCCGCGATAAGAAAAAGGAAGTAAGCATAGATGAAGACATTAATTCCACGGGGAGCATGCATTTTCCTTGCTTTACTTTTTTAGGTTATTTACATTGCTTTATTAATTTCCTCTGTTGCCACACCATGCATTTATATGCAACCTGCCAATATGCTACATGTATAGGTGTACATGATTGGATGAGTGTGACGTACTAGTACAATTTAACTAATGTATAACAACTGCAGCACACTTGAAAATATTATCATCGAGACAAATACATAGATGAATTACAAATTTAAAACCATACTCTCACACTTGATTCTTAAAAAAAAAAAGCAGTTTTTCGGGTATATAAAAAATCTTCATCCAACACTAACCAAAAGTGGCGCCAACATAAAATCTACAGTTGAAACATGGCCTGTCGAAACAGAACGATCAGTTGCTTTCCTCTCCGTATTCAAACCAGGCGGACAAGAGTGTTTACATACGTATAGTCCTTTTTGCCAATTCTTGATACCAGACTCACTCGTCAAAGCAAACTGAGCTTCATTGAGCGAACAAAGTATTTATTTAGGAGATAAATCCTGAGAGAAATAAAAGTGAGAACAAGAAGCCCCTTCTGTCATAGCTACTAGCACACACCCTCCTGCTGCTTTTCCACATTGAGCCTAGTGTAGCTGGGTAGAGGAGACCCCTGGGATCAGGATGGAATCAATAGATCAGAGTCTTGGATCAAAGGGATAATCCAGATGCCAATCGAAAGGCAAATTTTGCATCTGGAGGTTTTGTTGGTTGCTACTTCTACAGGAAGAGCTCTTGGACCAAGTGACAAGAGAATTCCTAGATTTGCAGCTCACATTTCAAGGCTTCAAAAACGAAGGTTCTACTAAAATGTTCTTTTCGTGTCCTATATATATGCAACAGATGGTGTAGATTGACTCGTGAGCTGTGAGACATGTACATGATACAGCACGGTGATGCACAGAGGGAAATTCACGCCTCGGGTATTTGGGCATTAGGGGGAAATTTATCCCGGGTCGTGAAGAAGACCAGAATCGGGATTGAAAAGCTAATCATCACCAACCCAAACACTCGGAACGGCCAACGCGAGGAGGATTCCGTAAAATCGCTTCCCAAACACCCGGTGATAATGGGGTAGGTAAACGACGTTGACGTGGCAACCCTGTCCCAGTCAACGAACCTGCTGCCCAGCCACTCTCTCACCAACCCTGAAGCTCCCCTCCCGCACTCACTTCCACCTGGGCCCCACCCGTCATCCCCTGGGCCCACCCACCAACTCCCCAACTCCCTCCTCCTCGGTATATTAACCCACCACCTTCCATTCCTCCCCTCTTCAGGAGATCGAGCGAGCAAGCGCGCACACGAAGCCATCTCCTCCTTCCCCATCGATCGCCTAGTTTAACCTTAGATTTTTTTTTACCCTTTTTCGTTTATCCGAGTGCTTTGCTCGATCGCCTGAGATCATGGGGTCCGTGGCGGAGGAGGCGGTGGTGTTCCGGTCGAAGCTGCCGGACATCGAGATCCCCAACGACCAGCCGCTGCACACGTACTGCTTCGCCAAGATGGCCGAGGTGGCCTCCCGGCCCTGCCTCATCGACGGGCAGACCGGTGCGTCCTACACCTACGCCGAGGTGGAGGTGCTGTCGCGGCGGGCCGCGACGGGGCTGAGGCGTATGGGGGTCGGGAAGGGCGACGTCGTCATGAACCTGCTCCGCAACTGCCCCGAGTTCGCCTTCTCCTTCCTCGGCGCGGGTCGGCTGGGCGCGGCCACCACCACGGCCAACCCGTTCTACACCCCGCACGAGATCCACCGGCAGGCGGCCGCGGCGGGGGCCAAGGTGATCATCACGGAGGCCTGCGCCGTGGACAAGGTGCGGGAGTTCGCGCAGGAGAAGGGCGTCCCCGTGGTCACCGTCGACGGGAAGTTCGAAGGGTGCGTCGAGTTCCGGGAGCTGATCACCGGCGAGGAGCTGGAGGCCGACGCCGAGATCGACCCCGACGACGTCGTCGCGCTGCCCTACTCCTCCGGCACCACCGGCCTCCCCAAGGGCGTCATGCTCACGCACCGCAGCCTCATCACCAGCGTCGCGCAGCAGGTCCACGCCATTCTCTGCTCTGCTCTTAGCTCTTCTTGCGTTTCGTTTTCCTTGGTGGAGCTTAGCCTAGCTAGAGACATTTTTCTTACCTGTCGGCGCCGAGCCGGGCGAGCTGCCGTTTACTTGAAGCGCAGGGTGACAGGTGGGCCCCATGTTCATGTTGGGAGCCGTTTGGCCCACGCCGCCAACGTGGCTGAGGATTCGTCGGTCGCATGGCTTATCCTGTTCTTTTGCTTCGGCGTACAGCTTTTGTTTATATTTTTTAAAATGATAGTACATAATAATAACACTGATAGTGATAATATATATAGCTTTAGATTTAAAAGGCCATTTAAAAATCTATTTTAAAAAGTTGTCCCGTTTATTTCAATTTTTGAAGAAGCCAAAAATACAAAATAACAAGGTTTTTGGTTCCAAACTTTCAGAATCCAAAAGTCATTCAGAATGTGTTGGTTTTTTAAAGTGGTTTTTTCTTTGTATTATCCGTTGAGATATAACGATATTGTTCTCACTTTTTTATTTTTTTAATTAAATGTTTCAGAAAAAAACTAGCAATTGCTGTAGCGGCATTTCAGCCAAAAGTCATTAGAAAAAACGAATTGAACGGGCACCGGAGAGAACTTTACAACAGGTTTCAAGCAAGTAGGTCGGCTCACAGATAAGCGTGTGGATTATTCCGATTATTCTTGGCGCTTTTTTATGCCCTGTGCTTAGCTTCGTAAAATTGTTTTCTGTGAACTATACAGTGGTGCCTACGTGTGGGGCCCACCTCAGGCCGAATCTGATCCATGCGCCAAGATTCGCGATGATACGATCTTTGGCGCCAACGGTTATTTTTTAAAAAGAAAAAAGTTGAAGTTTGTTCTGGTGGGGTAACTCAACTGATGGCTTGGAAATTTCCTTTACTGAAGGTGGATGGAGAGAACCCTAACCTGCACTTCAGCAGCGAGGATGTGATATTGTGCCTGCTGCCGTTGTTCCACATTTACTCGCTCAACTCGGTGCTGCTCGCCGGCCTACGCGCCGGGTCGGCCATCGTGATCATGCGCAAGTTCGACATCGGAGCGCTCGTCGATCTGGTGCGCAAGTACAACATCACGATCGCACCGTTTGTGCCGCCGATCGTGGTGGAGATCGCCAAGAGCCCCCGGGTCACCGCCGACGACCTCGCCTCCATCCGGATGGTCATGTCCGGGGCCGCGCCCATGGGCAGGGAGCTCCAAGACGCCTTCATGGCCAAGATCCCGAATGCTGTGCTTGGACAGGTCAGTGCCTACTCCCACAATTCCGCCGTACTTCTTCCTGGATGCCACTGGCAAGCAGGCCCAATGCGCATTTCGTGTTTCGCTTTCTCGACAGGGGTATGGGATGACCGAGGCTGGCCCCGTGCTGGCGATGTGCCTGGCCTTCGCCAAGGACCCGTTCAAGGTCAAGTCTGGGTCATGCGGCACGGTGGTGCGCAACGCGGAGCTGACGATCATCGACCCCGACACCGGCGCTTCCCTTGGCCGGAACCAGTCCGGGGAGATCTGCATCCGCGGGGAGCAGATCATGAAAGGTACGTACGTGCGAGACGCCCCCTCTACTTCCTCGCTTCATGTCGTTGATCCCTAGCTGGTGTTTACGATGGCACGTCACGATTTGGCACTGACGTGGCAAAAAAGACCTATTCTTGACTTAAGGGTGTACGTTTAGGCATGCCACTGTAGTGTGGGACCGTGGGCCCTTTCCTTAAAAAATGAGCGTGGCCCCTGACTGTTTGGGTTGAGTCTTGGGAGGGAAAAGTCGCCACAGCTGCTTGCGATAGGGGACAAACTCTGTCTTGGTACGTACGTTGTAACTAAGGTCATGTTCGAAATTGTAGTGGCTGTCATTTTTTAGTATTCAATTAAAGAAAATATAATAAAATTATATCTTTATAGATAATAAAAAGAAAAAATATCGTATTAAAAAGTTAACGCGTTCCAGACGACTTTTTAGAACGAGGTCTAATTGGTTTGGTCTCTGCCATTACGCCAAACCACCATCACCAGAACCTTTTGCAACTCGTCAAATTTTTTTTCTTTCTGTAGGTGGGGATCGAACTGAATGATTAGTGTAAGGTTCCTTAAAATTCCTATGACCTGTTCTACCTTCTACGTGAATTTAAGGATCCGATAACGTGTCGCGAGCCACAGCCTGGAAGTTTTGGAGGAAAGTTACCATCTTTAGAGCAAGTCTTATAATACAGCCTTTAGCTGACTGTATGGATACTTACAGTCTACTTATCAGCCTACTTATATAGTAGTTACAGCCAGCTGAAGGCTGTATGATCTACCCCTTTCTCTCACAAAATTTCTTGGTTCTTGTGCTTCAGCTGGCTGTAAGCTTACAGCCCATCTCTCTTCTCTCTCCTCCTCTCTCTCCTCCACCTCAGCATACAGCCAGCTTACAGCTTCTTATAATACTTGCTCTTAAGTGTGAACAGTTGATATCTATGAGACCAGTTACGGCGGTCAATCGATCGGTCTACGGTCGCAACGGTGAAAACTCGATCAAACTTCCCTTGTGAAATCCCCATGGCTGGGAGACTTCGTAAAGAGGGAGCGGTGGCTTGGTCCAAGCTCCGTGCTGTATGATTGTCTCAGAGCGATAGTTCTCGTCCACTCCACGTCTCTGCGTTAGCAGCCGCGAGGTATCCTATTGCTAGCGAATAGCGACGCACGTTGCTAGCAGCTAGCAAATCATGCATTCCCCTCTCTCCACTTCTCCTGCAGACACAGCTCATCATCGTCACCATGGCACGATTTCAGAATCCAAGTTGCAAATGTTTTTTTCTGAAAGAAAAAAAAACAAAAACACATGTGGTCTCCACATGACCAAAAGTGCAGCCGCACGATTTTCCAGGATGCACGATAGATAAGTATGGGCGTTGGGCACTAGGCAAGTCAAACTTTGGTGAACTAGGGATATGACTCAGGGGGCGGAGCCACATTTTAAGTAGGGTAGATTTTGGTTTGAGATGTAAAAAAATATCTAGTGTACAGATAAATTTGGTCTAGTTTGGATAATATTTTTATGGTTCAGTCTAGATAGCCTAGATCACTCCACTATTAAACTCGATGCGTAACCAAATTCTGACTCCGCCACTGGATATGAACATGTCCATCGCAATACTGGACTAGGACGCGACCACTATCATTCGGACTACACGCATCCTGGACCGTCCGATCCCAGATATTAGTTCCTCCATATTTAATCCATTGGTGCAAACTCCATTCAGAATTCCGGACCCTGCCAAAGTGCGGTGAGCATTTGACCATGACATCAAGGAGCAATGCCAGCCTATCCTGACCATTTTGTTCTGTCCATGCACGTTGATGTCATGCCCATGGTTCTCTCTCCAATTGATCAAGAATCATGGCACGTGCCATTATTGCTAAACATGTACTTACATGCATGTATCCCCGAACATTTCCATGGATTGATGCTGTTAGAGCATCTTCAAGAGATACTCTATATGGCTCTTAATATTTAAATTTTAGAGTTAAAGGGTAAAAAGTAGCTCCAACAGATTCCCAAATAGACTCCCAAAAATAGAACACACCCAAAAAATGGGCTCTCGCTCTCTACTTATAGAGGATGATTTAGGCTCCCAATACTGTTTTTCTGGTTTAGGGTATCTGTTGGAGGGAATGATTATTTTGGAACCTTATATCGTGATTAGGATCCGTAAAAAGAGATTTAGGGTGTAAATTTATTGGGCATCTCTTGGAGATGCTCTTAGGAGCTAACAAGGAGCCAGGGCGTTTCAGATTGGTAATAGTTTATGGTTTTTTATTATAGCTATTTTATTTTTTATTATAGTTGAGGTGATTTATTTAACATAATTAAAATTTAAAAAATTAATATATATATATATATATATATATATATATATATATATATATATATATATATATATATATATATATATATATATATATATATATATATCTGTCTGTTCAACCACTAATAAACCAAAACCGTACCCAAAAAAAGGAAAAACGTTCTGCTCGTGTTAAAATCCACGCCATCATACAAAGGATTTGATACTAATACAAAGGATTTGATTGTTTCACTTCGGACGTCACAATGATTAACATAGACACCCACAAGACAGCTCAAGTGGCAAAATGCAACCAACGTTAGTGCTATTACATCTCATTGGAACAATGGAATAGTAAAGCATTGCATATTCTTGACAAGGCCAAATGAGTACACCAACCTAAACGTCAGTAGTAAATGTTTGGTGACCCGTCCTGTGACCAAGAAAAAAAAAAGAGAGCCATAGTTGGGTGAGCTCGATAGACGAACTCCAGGCTGCAAAAGAAGCCGGTGTCACAGGTCAATTCTGAAACTTTTTCGTGAAGAGCCTATCTGACCAAACCCGACCAAACCAAACCCCAGCTGGGACCTGAGATCCACCCGAGCATCTTGAGATCAGAAAGGAAAGCCTGGTACATTGTTTGGCCTTCTTGCAGCTTCAGTTAACTCTCGCTGATGCAGCAGACATCCCATGTGAATGCATGGCTTACCCCAGGGCCTTGTGATTGTGAGGCTTCATTCATTAGTCTGTGCTAATGCTCAGCAAACAAGAATCGCCATCATTCATGTGTTTCACTGTGTTGCAATTTGGGTTTAAATGCTGGCAGCAAACAAAAACCACCTGAAATGTATAGTACCTTGTCATGGGGGCACCTCTGAAAATACAGTTTGGATCTTTGGGGGCCAATGGTGCTACCACTGTCATGTGCAAACTGCAGTTGAGCAGTGGTGGTTGTGTCCTTGCCCCTTGGGGTGCATGGCTGCAACAGGCTGGTCTCCCATGTGCATAGTTCCGGATGGAATCTACCACAGCTATCTTGTCCAGCACCTCTGCCTTCCTCTCCCGAATTGTCCTGTTCCTAAAAATTACGAGAAAAATTCTCTCAAACTATGGAAACGTTTGGATTCAGTATATTAGAGTGCACCTCCGATTTGGTTCCTAAACAATGCAAATGTTTCAGAAAACTAACAAGCCCCGTGATGTGAAATGCTCAGGTTACCTGAATGACCCAGAGGCCACAAAGAACACCATTGACAAAGATGGTTGGCTGCACACCGGGGACATCGGCTACGTCGACGACGACGACGAGATCTTCATCGTTGACAGGCTCAAGGAGATCATCAAGTATAAGGGGTTCCAGGTGCCACCTGCAGAGCTCGAAGCCCTTCTCATCACGCACCCGGAGATCAAGGACTCCGCCGTCGTATCGTAAGTCTGATCTTCCCTATGTTCAGATGAATTCGGCATTTTTTTTACCGTCCATTTCGTGGCTAGAACTAGATTTCTCACTTTCCTCCTGATTTCCTTCTTTCAGAATGAAGGATGATCTTGCCGGTGAGGTCCCGGTTGCGTTCATTGTGCGGACCGAAGGTTCTGAAATCACCGAGGTTGAGATCAAGCAATTTGTCGCAAAGGAGGTAATATCCTGCTTCTGATGATTCCATGCGGTCAACACATCCCTAAAACATAATAAGAAAATTTTGCATTTGTACACCTGTACTTTATCACATGATTTATGCAAATAAAGAACTAGAGGTCACGACTAAGAAGATTTGATACGATGCAACAGGTGGTTTTCTACAAGAGGGTCAACAAGGTCTTCTTCACCGACTCCATCCCCAAGAACCCTTCCGGCAAGATCCTAAGGAAGGACTTGAGAGCCAGGCTCGCAGCCGGCATCCCCACCGCCGGCGACGGCGCCACGGCAAGAAGCTAAGGACCGCCGCCGCTTTCCACTTTTCAGTCAGTCACACGCACACTGTTGTTGAAAAGATCACGTAATACTGTTCTTCTCCACGAAATGTAACAGAGAGGGGGCGCGCGGTCAAATTCTTCCAGGAGCTTTTAGTTTGTTCGTCCTGCTTGTGTAATGTTCATAAATGATATGTAGATATGTCGTTTTTTACCATAAAAACAAGGCTTGATTACAAATAATACAATGTATACCCTGTGTTCTCTTCCATGAGATCGATCTGTTGTTGGAATTAAGATAATTCCCTTTTCTTTTCATTTTTCTTCACTTTGTTGTTAAGGCCTTGTTTGGTACACGGGAATTTACCAAGATTCATACGGGAATTGAATGGTTTTCCTGTGAAATCCCGACGAAAATCCTGCCTTACAAAGACGAAGGTTTGCAGCAACCTAATGTATCTAGGTCAGGATGCCTCTAAGACTCTATTCAAAAGTATTATAGCTTTCGGCTTTTGACATACTGTGAGAGAGATTAAGGGAGTAAAGATCATTCACTTTAAGAAATCACTCTGTTTAAAATAGCTCCTACAGTAACTATATAAAAACCTCCTTAAAAAGCCACTCAAATAAAAAGCTGACTTCTCACGACCTTTTAGGGTAGCAACTGGGCCAAAGTTGGACGAAGCTCCAAATCCGAGTGGCCCAGGCTTACCATCTTGCACGGGTAGCCCACAGGATGTAAGGTGATGGACCTCTCGACAGCTTACACTGGGCCTAGTTTGCTTTCGTGGCCGAACTTCCCCACAATTGTCTCGATATTTCCTTGTTTCTGCGATGAACTATTTCTTTTGTGAGGATGAAATTTTGATGCAATTCCAAAAAACAAAAAAAAAATACCTGCAAAATTCACTTCACGTTTTTAAATATAAACTGGCAGGCTGCAATGTCAGACCTTGCTTAAGCAATTCTAGGTCTAGTTACACAAAAGGAGCTAGGAGATAAAAACGGCACCCCAACATACTACTAGTATCTCGTTTACTTTCTTCAGTTATTTCTCTCTTTTTTTTTTCTGACTTAGCCTCTGAAGCTTTGCTGCTGACACCCGCTTGTGATCGGTGGCCCTAGATCTGCGCCCACTGCTGCCGGCGGGCAGCCGGCGAGTAGAGGCGGAAGAGGTCGCGCGCGGAGAAGACGGAGAGGACGGCCATGCCGGCGGCGGCGACGAGGCTGCAGAGCATGCCGACGGCGGCCTGCTCGCAGAAGCGGGTGTAGATGTTGCAGAGCTTGCTCCACTGCAGGGGCTCCACGCCGGTCAGCGCCACCAGGCACGCCTGCAGCGCCGCCACCGTGCTCGCGAACACCACGTACGCACATCCCTGGAAAAAACGCCAAACGAAATCTCCCAACTCGTCTCAGTAAAAATAGATCAAACTATACAGCACGATTATCTAGTTTAGTAAAATCTTAAGAGCTCAGGGCTCACACGGTACTGCCGTTCATATCGAGTTTTAGCTTTAACTTTTAACCAGCAACAGCTTATAAAGAGATATATACGATATTAACTGATATAAATAAAATTATCATAGTATATATTATAATTAATTAGTAGAATTTATCTTAAAAACACTATATTTAAACGTTAAATATCACAAAAAAATTACTTATTATAAAAAAAGAGCTTTTAGAAATAAATACGACAGGCTGCAATAGCTTATGTGTACAGCGACGCTAAACCAGCCGGCTACCAATTGACCCGTCGTTAATGTGCTGCGGTCGTTGCCGTGGGCCATCAAGCGAGACATGGGAGGTTTGGAAATCGGAACGTGTTGACGTGACAAGCCGCGACCCTGCATGCGCCGCTACTCGCTACGGCGGGCGTGGATCCGCCGACGGTTGCAACCGCATGAGTTAATACGTACGCTTCGTTATGTCTCTCAGTCTCAGCTGATTGACGCCACAGCACACCACAGCACAGATATCCGATTGACCACCGCGCATGTGAGCGTTGATATGCCCAATGCCACAACGGGATCGAGCATACGTGCAGCACTGAGCGCCACACACTGCGACGCTTTTCTGGCCGTTAACAGTGTGCACGATAGGCATGCGTGCTTACTTATCGTTCTCTTTTGCAGACGACTGATAGATCTTATCGTTTGGGACAAAAGGTTTTGTTATAATTATTGATTAACGTTGTCATTCTCATGTAATTTTTTTTAGAGACGACCTGTTCATGTTGTCGTACTCATATTTTTCCACCTAGCTAGCTCTTGGCATGCGAAACGAAACAAGATTAAGGCCCTGGTCGTGTTCAGTGGTAGATCGGAAAGAAGCTCCGAATGCTTACGAACAAGTTTACCTCCAGTAAAAGCCGGGATGTATATGCCTTTTGTCCAGAGAGACTTGCGATTTCTTGCTTGCTTAGGAACAGATCAGGTGCCACTGCACACCGTATCACAAAATACGTAGTACTGCTACGGAGAAGTGAAAAATCCATAGAGCCTGCCTTTTCAATTTGCCTCCTATCTCTCTCTCTCTTTTTTTTTGGTTTCCTTTGGACCCCATTAGTTTAAGTTGCCATGCAAATACCCATAAGGCCGCATATCAACACTACTTTATCTGTTTTACTAGATTTGTCTATGAACACAAGAATGTTTTAAAATATGTATTCACTAAAAGAATTAAAAGTATAATTATTGTAATGTTTTTACTTTCTACTCGCACTTAAATGTTTGGGAAGAAGATAAACAATTGTGTTATCTCATTTAATAAGTGTATGCATAATTATTTCTTATATTTAATGTTTTTTAGTCTATGCGGTGGGTGTAGACAGATATAGTCAAAGGGCGGTAGTATTTATCATGGCTTTCATCCATTTTGGCACTTGTTTCAATTATGTCAATACTTATTTCGATAATTTATATTATTTCAATACTTGTAATACACTATTTCAGTTCTGAAATTTGTGTATAACAAACAGCACAACCAGCAAAACAAGCACTAGCATCTCGTAAACAAGTACTTGAATCATTGAAACGAGTACAAACGAACGGGCTTAACTTATGGGAACAAATCGAAAAGGCTAGTAGTAATCAAAGAGGGTTTTGAGGGAATTTTCCAAAAAAAAAAAGGAAACAAAAAACATAGTCGGCACTCGGTTACATGCGGTTGATCGGCACCGTCGATTTGTTG
Source organism: Dendrocalamus latiflorus (assembly GCA_017311315.1). Classification (NCBI taxonomy): domain Eukaryota; kingdom Viridiplantae; phylum Streptophyta; class Magnoliopsida; order Poales; family Poaceae; genus Dendrocalamus; species Dendrocalamus latiflorus. The sequence goes on along the minus strand of CM029639.1, from coordinate 45,507,010 downwards.
ATCGGGTTGTTGCTTACGGTAGCCGCGTGCATATATACACTCCCCTTTCTGCCAGCTGCTGTGGCTAAAAGCGACGGCAGGTAGTATACCGGGCGCTAGCTAACTCACGATAATTCCATTTTATGTGCATTAATGGAAACAGTTGGGCGGCGGTCAGTGCACGCTGCTCTGTTTCCCTGATCCTTTTTCTAAGGACTCAATCTTCTCCTTTAATAATGGAAAGTGTTCAATTAGAACATAAAAACGTAACTTCATTAGTCTTAGTCTTTACTCCATTAGTCTTAGTCTTTAGGACGAAGTGGAAGAAGAGCAGAGACTCTCCAACGAGAAAAAGGATCTCTTCGAAAGAATTGAACGAGGACCCGTATAAGATGAAAATCTCATATACGGTTCTGTAGAGGGACAGTAAGGATGACTTATCTATCGCTTTTCCACTATCAACCCCAAAAAAACCCAAGTCTGTCTTATACAAAGTTGCCAGAATACGATTAACATCTGGATTTGAAATCACTGCTTATATACCAGGTATTGGCCATAATTTACAAGAACATTCTGTAGTATTAGTAAGAGGAGGGACTTATAGTGGAATTTAATTTAGTTTATATTATAATTTAGGGTGTGTATAGGTATGATCCGGATGTTTTATTCCTAACAATCATCCACATTTCGGACCGTTGGATTAGAGATCCAACGGCCTCTTTTTTTTGGAGGGGGCGGGGAGAATTTGTAACCGTTGGATCCTAATCCAACGGTCACAAATCTGGATGATAGTTAGAAAGAAAACATCCGGATGATGTTTATCAAAAAAGTATCATTTAAAAGCTAGTTATTATAGTAAATAAGAATTAAAGCTTAAGCTAAGTGAATTTAAACGTATCTATAGCTTTTGGCTGTATTTTTTAATCTAATAAATAATAATTACAAAAAATAAAAAATCGGCTGAGAACCGAAAAGAATGGTAGCTTCGTGACTTTACGGAACGAATCGAGAATTTCATAGAGAGCAAAGGTATGTATGCACTGCACGCACCTTGTCGAGGAGGAAAGAGGCCCACGCCATCGCCCTGCTGCCACCGGCGGCGAGGCGGCGGAGGTAGAAGCACTTGAGCAGCTGGGCGGCGTGGTACCCCGCGGCGGCGGCGGCCGCCACGATCAGCACCCTGACACACACCGCGCGATCGGTAAGGGCGTGTTCGATATGATGAGTACGTCGTCCTGCCATGAAGTGCATGCAGTGGAACGAAGCTAGGCATGGATGATTGAACATACGCACCAGAGGGCCTCGACGTCCTTGGGCACGGCCTTCTTCCGGACGAAGAGCACGGTCTTGGTCTGCGCGCTGAGCCCAAGGAGCAGCGCCGCCGCCGCCGCCATCGCCGCGGACAGGCCCCGCAGGAGGCTCTCCGCCCGCACCAGCCTCGACGCCGCGGCCATCGATCGATCTCTGCTCGCGAGCGCGCGCACGCTGTCCTACTTAGCCGCGCGCGTGCGTGTTCCCTTGAATTCCTTGCCTCCTCCTCCGCCGGAGGAGCTAGGTGGCCTGCCTTTTTATAGAGACGCCCGCAGCCACGTAGTACGTCGCGTTGGTCGCGCGCGCGTTGGACGTGCCTACATGCACGTAGGAGAGTACCCTTCGATGAAAACTGCTCCTAAGGACCTTGAGCTATTTGATTGGGTTGCAGATTGCACTTGGTTGCCGTCCGGGAAAAAAGCTTTTTTACTCTTAGGGGACTCCCCCTACTACCCCTACTCCATCCATGTCCCTCCAATACTCCTCGAGATCCGGACACATATTCCCGAAATTTGGTCATTTGTAGCCCCCTTGTACGACGTTAATACCAAAATTGGCCTCTAGACCACCGTAATTCTGTTTATGGCCCCCCTTTTGACTACGAAACTCCTCGAAGTAGTCGTGCGGTCGGAGACCGCACGATTACACTGTTCATGGTAGTTGTGCGGTCTCCGACCGTACGACTGCTGTACAATTTTTTTTTATTTTTTGCACCGAAAAACAAAGAAAATGTAAAAAAAAGGAAAACAGTAGTCGTGCAGTCTGAGACTGCACGACTACTGTAGAAATTGTTTTTTTATTTTTTGTCAAGAAAAGCAAAAAAAATGGAGTCGTGCAAATAGAAAAGTGAGCGCGCGTGAAGAAAGAAGCAAAGAAACGGAGCCGACAGCTCGCAGCAGCGGCGCGCGCAAGAAAGAAAAAGCAGGCGGTGACGTTGGCAGGCAAAAGGGTGTGCGGTCGGGGCATGCACAGTACAGTCGTGCGGTCCCCGATCGCACGACTCCATTTTTTTGCTTTTCTTGACAAAAAAACAGTTTCTACAGTAGTCATGCGGTCCCCGACCGCACGGCTACCGTTTTCCTATTTTTTTACATTTTCTTTGTTTTCCGGTGCAAAAAATAATAGTTGTGCGGTCGGAGACCGCACGACTACCATGAACAGTGTAGTCGTGTGGTCCTCGACCATACGACTAACACGTGTCGATTTCGAGGAGTTCCACGGTAAAAAAGAGGCTAAAAATAGAATTATAATAATCTAAGAGCTAAATTTAATATTAATCGTACAGGGGCTACAAATGACCAAACTTCTGTATTCCCTTTCAACGACTAGGAAACAAACTAGCTAGACACACACGTCCGTCCCTGCGTGAAATGGACGGCGGATTCTCAGTAAGGAGACTCCCCTCTAAGAGAAAAAAAAATCCGGCTTCGTTGCCTTCCAGCATGCCGAGCGTTTAACTCGAACCCGATCATTGCCTCTTTTTTTTTTTCTAGAATCAATTTTCTTTCCTTACTAGGTATATATGTCTGCAGTGGCAGGTATAGTAGGAGTTTTGTACAGTGGAGTTAGCTCGATCTACCGGCTGCAGTACTTCTTTTAACTTAGGATTTTTTTTTGGTTACGGCTTACGATTTTAGACTATGTTTTATTAGTCTAATAAATAATAATTATTAAAAAATTAAAAAAATTAAAAACAGCAAAAAAAACAGTACCATCACTGGGCTTTTCCAGAGGCTAGGATATGATCGATCAGTTGGCTTCCTTCTTCAGGAATGAAAACGTGTACGTACCGTCTGTGATCGGATCTCATCCACCATTGAAAGTTCGCAAGTCTTCCATGATAGTATACTCCTAACTGCCTCGTATTTTTTTTTCTTTCGAAAAGAGCACAGTACCTAGCTGTGCTGATGGAGAATGTGAACATGATGTGTAAGGGCAGCGTAGCCATCTAATTAAATTCTGTATAATTATCGGCTACTCTTCTCGTTCACGGCCGCAGCTGGGGGATGTCAATGAGCAAGCATAAAAACTTCAACCACCTGGAATGCGATGGATTGCCAGTTCAACCTCAACTTCAATCATGGTGGTGCTCTAAACAGCTATGTGCTTATTGTTTTTTTACTTTTAATATACTGTAGCTATTCAAAAAAATACTATAAGTAGTTGTTAGCTTTTTTTCGAGTAATTAAATTTAAAAAAGAAAAAGAAAATTAAAAAGGTATATCATTACTGATAATGTAATGAATAAGGAAAAAAGCAAAAAATCCAAAGAATATATATATATATATATATATATATATATATATATATATATATATATATATATATATATATATATATATATATATATATATATATATATATATATATATATATATATATATATATATATATATGTATGTATGTATGTATGTATGTGTGTGTATATGTATATGTGTGTATGTTGTGACAATGATATATATTAAAAAAAAGAGTAGTTCGACTACTGACTAGGGGCCTGTTCTTTTCGGCTGCAGCTTATGACTTTTGGCTGAAAATTTTGAATTTTAGCTGTTTACGGCACAGATTACGGAGAGACAGATACTCACTTGCGATCTTGGCTGGTACAGATGTTGGGCTTTTAACGTGTAGATCATTTAACTTGTAGACCCCGTCTTGAGAAAATACTTCATTTGAAAGTTAGGTACTGTAGCAGAAGTCAAAAGCCAATTTAAAAAGCCCAAAAGAACAGGCCCTAGAAAGTAGGGGGAAATTAATGCCTAACTAAAGTTGTCAAACAACATTTCGACATGTCAGCAGCTTAGCACGGGGTTAACTGATACTATGGTGCGTTAGTATTTGCTTCTGTTTTCGCCTGGAAGACAATACCAACACTATTTTGAAACGATTTCTCTAGTTTTCTTATTTTTGTTCCGCTCTAAAGATAAAACAGGAGACATAGATGTATTATGTATATCACTCTTCTCACTCTCATCTCGCGCACGTATTTCTCTCTTATTTTTTTCACTTCTCGTATTTTTATTCTAAAAATTACTTCTTTTAATCACTACTATTTATTTTTAAATTAAAGATATTAGACACAGTTCATACGAACATCCTAAGTGCAAACCAATAGTACTTCTTCTGCTAGTAGTGTGAAATATATGAAGTTGAATTCTCGATCTTGGAATGACCGATGAAGCTGCAAGGTTTCACGATTAAATTCAATAACATCAGAGATACAAGGAATCAAGACCAACTTGGCTAAAAAGACAGGAAAAAATAATCAGCTAGCTATGAACTTAATTTTGAGCTGTATTCGCGTGGACGTACTGGCTACAATGAATAAGTGAAGGCTAATTACTTTTTGAAGAAAGGATCCTCGAAAAAAGAAGTAATGTTCCATAATCTTGATTCTTTCATTTTTAAGTCATCGGTCCCCTTCTTTTGAGTTGTAATTTATGACTTTTAGCTATAACTAATAGACCTAATATAAGTTAAAACCAAAAGCCATTAGAAAAACTGAAAAACAAAAGAGGAAAAGTCTTTTTCAAGCAGTAACGGTCGAAAGTCGAAACCTTCGCCTTGCTGTTTCTAGGAGTAGCTGCGAAAGGTCGTAGATGAGTGATGCAATGTTTAACCGTATTCTAGAATTGAATTGTTTGGGGAATTGGGTTTCCCGTTTGACTAACGATCTACCTGTCTATTCAATTGATGGGTCCCTCATAAATAACACACAGGATTGCAGCAAACACTTCCGAGGAAAGAAGCGAAGCTAACCATGGAGATACATGATTACTTGATAATGGGCATATAGCACATTGCCAACGTAGCACTTCAGCAAAATAGTTGAACCTTGCAAAATGTCCTTCCACAACCTGTGGACCACAAGCAATACATAGCCATACACATAATACCGTTCGTATTAATTCACATTGTATTATAATATTCTGCACAATCTTAACAAAAAAAAGAGAACTAAGTTAAACAAGCACTTATGTCGAAATTAGACAAGCAAGCAAGACCACTTTTTTTACAAGATAGCAGAGCTATTCGCTATACATTTCAGAAGCTTTGTTCCAATGGCAATCAAGGCGACATGATAACCAACGAACTACTTTACAGCAGCTGATGGTATCGACGTTTCAATATTAACGTCTAACCGCAACCAAGATAAGCTAAGATGTTAATCCTCCAGCTCAACAACCTGTGCCCTTCTCTCGGCGGCTTTCTTCCTCACAAAAATTCCCCATCTCATAGCTGCTTTTATCTTAAGCCACCCAACAACAGCTTTGCCAGATGAATGGCTGCGCTCACCTTCGAAACCAAAGTTTGGCAGTGGAGAAGGCATGTAAGGCTGGAAGCCGAATGCATCTTCTGGCATACTGGTGGAAGCTCCACCCATACTGAAGACCCTGAGCAGCTGCTGCATGTCATCGCTCTCAAGTATTTGGTGGCTCTTCATGCGAATGTCTTCAGTGAAGTCATCAGCATACTGATTATCACGGTTTTGAGGCCAATCATCGTAACCAACGTTTGCTGGTTGAATTGACTGGCTTTGAGAAATTACTTGTTGCAATTGGCCCATGGCATCATTTGCAGTTTCTTGATTAACAGACCCCATCAACATGCTAGGCGGAAAAAATGAAAAGGTGTCATCATATGCCACAGGGACATTGGCAGGTGTACTCTGAAGCTGGGCTGACTGTGTTGCTGACTGGTTGCCAGCATACACTATGGAATCAGTTGTGCCTGAAATGAATGAAAGAAGCATATGGTTTTCAAAGACTACTCCGCAGTGACATAACATATTTCACACACGCTATAGTTCATCTGTTTATTGTTATATGTGCTAGCAAGCTTTAGCGTTTCCATCACATTAAATCCTATATTCCTAGTTTTGAACAAAAACTACAAAAGGTAACTTAGAAATAGTATCTAAGCTATCTAAGCACTTAAGTGCTGCTGACCTGCAGGTCCTGGCATGCTTGTTGAAGAAATGCGCTGTTCAAATGAAGCAGGACAACTCTCAGGAGGAGGACGAGCCTCAGCCTGACTAGTGGATGCAGCCTTCGGTTTAGTGTTCAAGAGAGCTTTACCATCATATTCAATGACATACATCCAATTATCATATGCTTTCTTCACCAGCGCATCAGCAAATAGCTGTAACAAACCATACCATTCTAATAAGTTGGGCTTTAAAAAAAATCACTTCTACTGCTTATCAGAGCTTAGGGAAAAAAACCCCTCATATCGATAATTAATTAAACAGAAAACTTAAACATGCTAGGCTAGTACATCTCAGGAACTACTTTTGAGTCAATATAAGGTCAAAAAAATGCTTATAAATTGAATACACCGGAGTGTTAAACAATGCACGTATGACAGTACTAGACACTTAATAGTTGATACACATTATATACGTTCATCACCTTGAATATATAGAAGGGTGCGTGGACAGATCTAGACCAATGTGACATAACATGAAGTTGGAGGTACACATTATTACCATTTTCAAAGCTCCACAACTGGACAATTTTAATTGCAATTATCTTGCATGAGTGCATGTTAAAATGAATAGAAACAACATTTTAAGTTTGATATAGACAACTAAAATATGATATGCATAAGCCAATAATACAAACCTTTTGGCTATCATCGAGACTCTCAGATGAATAGAACTGCTCGCCAGAAATCAACCCACAGAATGCATATATGTTGTTGAAAATAGCACCAACAGTTCTGTTATCATCAGAATAGTATATGTAATATTTCCCACTTAAAACACAAGTCTTTGCATGTTCAACAAGGCTATCCCACATCCTGTTGGACATACCACTTCCGAGGATCTAGCACAGCAGAGCAGGTTACAAGTTAGAACTCAAAAAGGAAAAAAAGTGAAGGCACTGAAAAAGAAACAAACTTACCTTGCGCAACTTCTGTGGGTCCCGAACCACAAACCTAAGGAAATCTTCAACTGTTAAAATTCCAGATTTGTTCAGCCTGTTGTGGAATGAGCCATCCTTCCCTATTTTTTCCAACCTCCAGACCTCATCTTTCAATGCAGGTGGATAGTGCTTCTTGTACACTAAAGAAATGAAATTCAAATTGTTCAGAGATGTGCCAAGAAGAAGCACATGATAGTTACTATAGAGGACTTACATTCTCCTCTATGGTCCTTGACCGTGAAAGCTTCCGTTTTTGCCTCACGGATGCGAACACCTTCGCAAAATCCTGAGGCAATCTTCAGACCAAGTCTGAATTTCCTACTCCTTATCCAGCTAGAGTTATCTGTGAACGTAAGCTCCCCAATTGTGCCAACACCTTCTTTTAGTGTGACTAGGAGATCACCAGTTAAAAGAGGTCGCTTTCCCTCACGCTCCTTCACTACATGACTGTCAAACTCTTCTCCTGTCCAGCCTTCCTCATCTTCATTGTTGAAATCACCTTCTAGAACAACAATGTCAAGTTTGGCAGACGACTCTGGTCCAGAAGATACAACACAACCGGTGCCAGCATCAAGCAAAACAACATGAATTGCAGCTCCCTGCTCCCCTTCAATTTTGCCTCCAGTGAAAAGGGGAAGAGACAATCTTGTCCTGAACTGGAGTTGCAGATTTCTTCCATCAGGACCTTCAATTCGCTTTGGAGAAGACCTGCAATATTCCAGTGGCAAATACATATAGTATAAACATGGTTCCTAAAGAAGGTTGTTAGCCTTTTAAGCTTTCAAGTCTACCCACTTGATTTTAATTGCTAAAGCCTAGCATGGTAAGTGAAGCCTAGTTATACTTTACACATCATGCATTATTTACATTCTACAATTGAGTAAGAAAAGGCTGTTTTGTGTCATATACAACTAGAAGATAGGAACAGAAGTATTATATTGACTTCAATTGTTGGTTTGATATACAATTAGATGCTACCTTATAAGGAAGTGTGAAAAGAAACCAATTTATTAGGCAAGTAGAGGAAATGTGGAAGAGAGTACCTTCCGGTGATTGTTGCAGGACCAAGTCTGCCCAATGCCCGCTCCACTTCTTCACTAACCTATAATCAAATTGTTTTTTTTAAAAATCAAATACAATCAACAGAAAGAAGCATAAAATGTCAAATAGACATTTAGCAACTCAATAAAGAGAAAATAATAGTATTTCTGCTTAATAGATATTTGCTTTGTTCTTACCACTCTACGAAGAATTGGTTCCAATGATGAGCAAAGCCTCTGCAGACTATCCACCTTTAATGCTTCAACAATAACACTGTACAGTTGAAAGAGATAGACTATTTACTACTCCCTCCATCCAAATTTATAAGATGTATTTCCTCTTGGCATATAGAACAAGGAGATAATGAAAATGGCTAGATTACCACTAATTATTATCTCTAAGCACTATATTCAATGCATGCACGTAGAGAATAGCAAATGAAGCTGTATATTTATTAGAGGTATAAAGAAAATACCATACTAATTTATATTGGAACAAGAAATACGTTTTATATTTATGAACAAGACCATTTAAAAAATACACATATAAACTTGGACAAAGGGAGTACATAGGAATATAACAGACCATGTAACCATGATCGAAAATATAATTCAACTTTCCATATGTTAAATAAGGTGCTAAGCTTACAAAAATGAATGCAAAAGCAAGAGAAGTAATTTTGGCAAAAGCTAGTCAAAACTATTGCAGGAAGTAATTTTTGGCAAAAGTTAGTCAAAACTATCACAGGTGCAACAAATAAGTATTCTTATCCACATTTAATGATGTTCTGAATTCAAAGGTAAACCTAGCAAAAAATATTTACAAAAACCATTTAACGTGGGGTTAGTAAATGTTTGATAGGCCACAGCTCAACATCAAAAGTTTGGTGCACTTCGTAGTCCTCTTCTAGCATCTACAAACAGAACCCCATGAGTACATATATATATGCAAGCAAATGATAAACGCTGGTTATTAAAAAGATACTAAAAATCTATTCTCACTAATTGCCCTACAATTATCCATAAAGTCTCTAGCACATCCAACACTACATGTTCGCACAGACTGAAACCAAGAAGGTGCCATGTGCTAAATTCACTGAAGACTTCTACATGCATTCATACACTCAACACTAAACAAAAGTTGCTTAGGCTGTTCAAACAAACAGGGGAAGAGTACCTAAGATATCCCTAAAAACACAACCCCCAAAACGTTACTCCCTCTGTTAATTTTTAAATGAAATTTTAAATATGGATTCCTTACATTTTCAAGGCAAAAGATAGCCATATCTTCCCAAATTGCCCTCCACTTGTTTAATGCATACTTCATTGTACTAGACCATTAATTAGGAAGAGATTTTTGTTCATTGGCCGCTTAGGTTATTTGGTAAATATAGGCAAGTTTAATGAGATAGCAAAGGAGACAAATTAATATGAGTGTAGTGGTAATCTTGTGTGTTGTCTTAATATATTTGCATGAGGCTAAAACTTCATTTAGAAAAGAATGGAGTAATAAACTTGGAGTCAAAACTAGGCCAACAAGCTCAGAAAAGATGTCTCATTTGCTTTTGTTTGGATTCGTGCTGGACAATGTACATCGCTTTTCGTCAATTGTTTTGAATGATACATGCAGATGCAGGGGTCCTTTCTGCACAAATCCTTGATGTTTGCATCACAATTGCGAGTGTGTTCCCAAAGCTTTTTATGATAGACAGTTCTTGTCCTTTTCTCAACAATTAACTACCCATTCATCAAGATTGCAACCATTTCCTCAACAGAGCACACAGATCCCAGTTAAAATCCTATTTTTAGCACTAATCTGTAATCACCCAAGGCAACTTCAAACCACCCATAGTTAAAAATAAATAAATAAAATATCATACTTTGTGGTTCAGCAGAGAAACTATAATTCTGTAAGCCTATACTCATTTACTCCATATCACAACTTACCACCCCATGTCCCAATAAAAATACAGGACTATGTAAATATGTATTAAAATTGCACATCACCAAATCAGCATCGGTAAGTTTAAACGAGTAATTCAAAAACCTCAATTGTATATAGTATTGTAAGGTGCCACTAAATCACGAAAACTTTTGTACGATCCAGCATAGGAACCCGAGTAACCCTACTCTGGCTAGCATTCGTGCAACTAAATCTGCACAACTACTCAAACAACACACCACGCAGTTAAAAGGGAAACTAAAACTGCGAGAACTCCTAACCTGGCCAGAGCCGGGGGCCGCGGCCGCTTGGCCTCGGGTCGGCCGTCTCCGGCGGCGGCGGCGTCAAGCCCGCGCTTCTCCTTCATCACCGGCACGTAACCCTAGCCAATACCCGCACCAAATCTGCACCGAATTTAGCAAAGCTCGCATCAGATTTCACCGGATTTCCGCCCCCGTTACCAATTTGGCACGCCGGAGGAATCAACTGAGAGAGAGAGAGAGAGAGAGAGAGAGAGAGAGAGAGATTCGGTCACGTCACCTGGGCTGGGCGGTGGATTCGGAGACGAGGCGAGGAGATCGCAGGGAGAGAGGGCAACGACGCGTCGGCGGCGAGATGGCAGATTCTTTGCAAGATGGAGAAAGATACCAGCCACTGAAAAGCGCTGCTTCTTTGCAAATGGCCCCTCCGGCTTACTCGATTTTGTTCTCCGGGTCCATCAATTGAAAAGTTAGGGTGGATTCGGCTGAGTTTGTCACTTGCTTGCTATATTAATTGGTCTTTAAATAAAGCGTTTCTTAAAATAAGGTCTATAAATTAATTATAGTAGATACTATCTCGATTTTATCTATATTAGCTAAAATCGTACATAAATATTTTTCTCTATATTCTCTTGCACGAACAGATAAAAATTTAAAATTTAAAATCAAAAGATATAAACTACAGCTTGAAAAACCTACCTTGTTTCATTAACAAGTCTATATAAAACACTAGAATTCTATCAAAAATAATTCAATTCCCGTACTGCCGCACAAGTGATAGGAAACCTGTATGTTGCAAAGGAGCATAGACTTAGGGCTTGTTTGGATGGACTAGGACTAGTTGTTAGCTAGGACTAGTTATTAGGGCATCTCCAATGGTTATAGCTAGCAACTTCCACATCATCTATATAGTACACACTAAAGTTAGCATTCTAAAGAACTATCTATAAGGATAGCTATTTGATGCTTACATGCACACACAGAATTTATGGAGGCTGCCTCGTTTGGCGCTATAGACTATCTCTAGAGCTGTAGAGAGCTGCGTTCTCTTTCTTCATTTAATATCTTTCACGTAGGACAGTTGATGACATGGACTCTCTTGTAGATAGCTGCTATAGACCCATTGGAGATGCTCTTAGCTGACTAGTAGTTAGCTGGCTAAAGATTAGCTCAATCCTGTTTGGATCCAAGGACTAATAAGTGTTACTATCTCAGTGCAAAGTCTGTTATACCCCTATGCATGGTGGTCTGGGAGGGTTGACGTGGGTATCAACGTCTTTTTTCCATCCGGCTGGTCCTTTAGCCCTCATTAGCTGGGTTTGATGGACTAGTTGGCTAACAACTAGTTGGGGCTTTGGCTAAACTTTAGCCCACCCATTAGCCCTCCTGTTTGGATCCTTAAGGGCTAAAGTTTAGCAACTAGTTGTTAGCCCAAATGGTCCAAACAGGGCCTTATCAATCATGCGCCCACTCCATAAGTGTAAAACATGTATCGAGTCAACATGTGTTTGGACTAGAATGTGGGTTTGTCTCATCGGAAATCGATATGCTAGGTTGAAGTGGACAAAAGAGTTCAATATGTGACATTATATGATTATGTACCATTAGGGATCATGGGGTCTTTAACTGGAGGATATGTGAAGGACTTATATTGCACCATTGTCAATGACGGAACTTTGAAGAAAATAGAACAATCTTACATAATGCTAGTGACATGTCCCGCTCCAAACGGTTTAGATTTCTGACTTATTTTTCACTATTCAACAATTTTGTCTTTTTGTGACTTTTTGACTTTTTAGCTTTTTTTATCGGTTCTTTTTTCTTGTATTCGTTTGTACTGTCCGTGATGGGCTAACCTATTTTTTCTATTTTTAATTTTTTCAAGTTTAATTACGTCAAATAAGTCACCATCGGCTATAATACAATTTCAGCTAACTACAATGCTTTTTAGCCAAAAGTCACTAAAAAAACCATTTTAAGCACGAGCACCTACATATGCATGCGATATGAAAGAGGAGATATAATGGACCATCACATAAAACAGAACCAACTTCATAGCCCTGCACGCTAGTACGTAAGTTGAAATCATAGATTATCAAACTAGCTGAATAGCTGCTGGCCTAGTTTTCTTCATAAGATTCTATGACAAATTGGAGTTAAAAATCCACACTACTATATAAGGAGTGCACATCAGAGAAAACTTTAAGATCCTAGATATATCGTGATCTCAGTATTTCTAGGCATGTACTAACTGCTAATGAGATAGATTTATATATGATGATTTGTTCATGCGCGTATCTATCTTATGACGAGAAAAACCCACCATACTTACAAACCTACCGTCAGGTATCTCATAATGCCAAAGTGAGTAAAAATTCCACCACAATTATACTAATAAAAAACGCCCAAATAGCTCATTTAATAAGCCCTAAGCTGCAAATTAGTAGGGGTGCAAACGGGTCGGATTCGGACGGATATTATTGTTACCATATCCTAACCCATATTTTTTCTCCGGATTCGGTACCAATCGAATTCGGTACCAATCGGATTCGGTGCCGGATCGGTCGGGATTAACCCATTTGTAAGGAATGCATGCAGTACAACAAATGGAGTAGGAGGACGTACTGTCAAGAACTTGATGTTTCTACTTAATAGCTGATGTGGAAGATTTTATTTTACCACTGCAAAAGAAAATGAAACGTCAAATAGTAGCACTAACCTGAAATCAAACTTGAAGACGTATCGGATTTGGACGGATATTGCTGTTACCATATCCTAACCCATATTTTTTCTCCGGATTCGATACCAATCGAATTCGATATCAATCAGATTCGATACCAGATCAATCAAAATTAACTCGACCCGTTTGCACCCCTACAAATTAGCGCAAGCCGCCCCGCCCCCACCAACGAGCATGTTTACATCGCGAAGTCGCCGGGAAGCTACCGCCATCGGTGCCCCCACGAAACTTCTGGTCCCACATTACAGAGGGACACGAGGATGGGTACAGTTTGTGGTTTGTGCATGCACGCACGCACCCATCTAAGAGCCGGAGCTGCCATCACGGGTCCCACGGTGACAGTGACGTCGCATCGATTAGGTGACGTGATTTTTGGGCCTACGTGGTAGGGGTAATATTCTATTCTAACCCAAGGCCGAAACGGCGCGACACGCCGCCGTGGCACAGCGTGGGTCGGCGAGATATTTTCGCAGGGCAGGATCAGGGCTGGTTTTTTTAAGCCGTGACCCATGACTTCTAGGTGCTGTTTATCTAGACTAAAAAACAGTGATTTATAATTAAACTTTTATTATAGTTAGTTGTAATAAAGGCTAGAAAATGAATACGGACAAAAAAACCAGAAAAAGCTCAAAAATAGCCAAAAGGCTAGAAAAGGATAAAATTTAGGAATAATAAAAAATAAGTTAGAAGTTAAAACCAAAATGAGCGGGGGCCTTAGTGTACTAGTAATGCATGTGTTTACATCAAAAGTATTGATTACATGGAAATGCTTGTTTTCATGTGTGCGTTCCTTGGCTCTACGTGACGCACGCTTTCAAACGCCGTTGGATTGACGAGCACGCAACGTGAGATGTTTGCACGCGAGCGAGCACGTCATTCAGTGCATGTCGTGAACAATTCGATGTGTTACACAGCACCTCCTCAAACTGATATTGAAGAGAACAACGTGGTTGTAACATCATGGTCAAATCAACGTAGTCGGTACAGTATGGTCAAAACCAATGTGGTAAAGACCAGTGCGGTCGAAGACTGGGTGGTCCTTGTGGTGGGGTGGGTGTGCCACGGTGCGTTCGCGCATTTGGACGAACGCGGATCGAGATTTTGTCATTTAGCTATTTATGGGTGTGCACACAAAGCCGCAAAGTGACGGTCGACCGATCTGTAGTCGCTTCCTTGATTACAAAGCGTCAATGGATTTCGGGCGTGATGGCCTAGGGGCGCGACGTGAGGCATTAATGCCTGAGCAGGCGAATGCGCGAGGTAGTGAGATTCACAGGACCAAATTGCAATCTGGATGTTGGATGAACTGAATAAACGGTGTAGATATTCAGATGGCAGGACCACTTGCAATGTTAGTCGTTGGATTATGTTGATCTAACCATCAGAAGAGGAGTGTATTAACATGGTTAGGTGACAAATAGTTTAATCAAACTTGTGCTTTTTATATTAGTATAAAAATATTTAAAGGGAGTCAAAAATATGATTACTCCACCACATAGAGCAACACAACCCGAGGGAATAATTAACTGGGAGTAGGCCCATCCCCAGCTCAATAGCCCAATTGTGTTAACTCAGGAGCTGGCTTTGGACATTGATACCGTGCACAAAAATTCCCTCTAACAAAGGACATGTTCATATTGGCTTTTGCTGATGACTTTTATTTGTAGTAGATGAATAGTACTGACTGATGAATAGTAGTGCATTATATAAGAAAGACGATGCAACGAAATGCACTACAACATTCGGATCACTATGCGACTTATGGAATTATGATATAATAAAATACAAAATACATTACAATATGTGAAAGCAAAAAGTAATGGCTGGTGAATAATAGTGACTGATAGAAGTGACTTATAGAAAATGAGGCGTTCATATTGACTTTTATTTCTGTTAGCAGAAGCTAATATGAATAGGACCAAAAACCAATTTGGACATCTTCTTTTCACATTTTAAAAGTTATTTTTTAGTTTTTCTACAGTAACTAGCTTTCAAAGTGCCTTTTCAAGACAGAATCTACAAATTGATTGTAGCACACACTATAGCGACTGCATTTATATTAGCTAAAACTGCACGCAAGTTTCTATTACTCCGTACTCTCTCTCATAAATAACATAAAAGCCATTAGCCATAGTCATAAGCCGAAATAAAAAAGAACAGACTCACAATTCGATTCAAATAAGTAATAACATAGATCGTATAAGTATTATGAAAATATATCTCACTGTGATTTCTAGCTGATTATTTTGATCAAAATTAGATATTTGTTTTCGTATTTCTCGTAACTAAACTGCTTGATGGTGTTATAGATATAGACTATTGTGGACACTTACCTAGACGCCTCTGTAAGGCTGGCCACCAGCCCTGTAAATAGATAGGGTCTCCGTCATATTGTACACCATATTCTAGTACCGTGGAGGCTCCAAGAATACATCTCGCTTGTCCATTGTGTCGGCATCGCAACTAGCTAATCTACAACAAATTGGTATGTCTTACATTTAGCGGGTATATATAAGTATATACAATATTTTAATTTTAGATTTTATTATGAGGCAAATATCATAAATAACTAGTGATATATAAATCAATACTAATAGCAGGCAATAATTTTACTTCGAACCACGCTCAAGAATATTATATAAAAGAGTCGGTTAGTCACGAACAACTTACAGTTAGACTTGATGAAGAACGGAAAGCAGCATAGACTTGGTGCGGTACATAGCGTTGAGGAACCAGTGAAGCGAGCGGTCGCGCAGATATGCGCTGCCTAAAAACCTTATTACTGTTCTGTATAGGTGTTTTCTGTGGCAACGACTCGGATATACCGCTTACCCTCATTCTCAGTCGCGCTGAAGAGGAAGGCCGGTGCGGTTCAGCTGCTAAACGCTCCAACATAGCTCACCAAAGGAGAAAGAAGATGTGGAAGACAAAATTTAGTTGTTCTTAGGTTTGAACGTCTCTAGATCCTTAGAGCAAGGCTAATAATACAGCCAGCAAGCGGGCTGTAAGGTTTCTTGCAGCCTTCTCCTAGCCCACCCATATAGTAGTTAGCTCTTCATCATTAATACATGGCCCACCTGTCTCTCTCACAAAGTTTCTTGGTTCTTGTGTCCAAGCCGGCTGTAAGCTTGCAGCCCGCTTATCCTCTCTCTCCTCCCTTCTCTCCTACACGTCAGCATTTAGCCAGCTTACAGCCGATCATTATACTTGCTCTTAGAGCAGGTACAATAAGGCTTAGTCAGCAGGCTATAGCAAATATAATATCAACCAAATCTTACGTGGCAGAGAGAGAAAGGAAGAGAGAGAAGAAAGCTGGCTACTAAATTATAGCTAGCTATAGCACGTAAAAATATGCATTTCACTCTCTTACACGTGGGGCCAAATAGTTATTGTAATAGCTACCTTATTGTATGAACTATTTTTTTGAAGGCTATAGATGAAATGGACAAGTATTATAGCCACTAGTTGACTATACTATTGTACTTGCTCTTAGAGCAAGTTTAATAGTATAGATAGCTGCTACCTCCAATACATTTCCATGTCATCAAAAGGTAAGATGCAGCCAACTCATACAATAAGCTGGCTATAAGTTGTCTCTACAAGAGCTCTCAATCATTTAATACATACATGGGTATTGGTCATTTAATACATGCATGTGTATAGCAGTTAGTTCTATTGGTACATGCATGGATAACACCTCTTTTCCTGTGCTATAGCCTGACTCTTGCATGGGAGCCGGCTTGGCGCTCTCTCTCTCTCCTTTTCTCTCCCCTCCACATAGGACTATGCTGACATGGATTCCCTTATAGCTAGCATAGTCAGCCTTATTAAACTTGCTCTTATAAAGACATGATATAATTACTCACTAGTAACTGACATTATTAACTCAATTTAAACCGATTAACTTACTACTAGTAACTGACATTTAAATCGTATTTTAACAGAATAAACAAAAGAGATAATACATGATTTGTTAGAAAAAAGATGGGTTTAAGGTGCCAAAGACACGCTATGACACAACAACGCTCTCGCAAGTTACAAGTCATACGGTTTTTCACATGAAAATACGTGAATATACGCTCGTGTGTTTAGTTAAGTTCTCCTTATGCCATCCTCATGCCATGTATCATATATTTTCAGGAATGATAATGATTTTAACTTATAATTGTTTTTCCTATATTGACTAAATTTCTAAAGAAAATAGGTTTCGGGGCAATTTCCAATGTATATTATCCGATTTTTCTAAAAAAAATGTATATTATCCGAGCTAATCAGAGGCACGTAGTGGGGGCAAATCCCAGTAAATTCAGAATTAACGTACAAAATCAACCTATACAAACCTTAAATTAACAATTGCTCTGCCCAGTGGACCCGTGCGTGCGGATCAGATCAAACCTGACCCAATCCGAACACGCGACGCAGACCACGCCCACGTGGGCACCCTCCTCTTCCCCAACTCCGGCCGCTCTCCGGTTCCGCCCGTCGCCGCCGTCAGCATGTCCCCACGCGGCGGAGGCGCCGTCTTCCTCGGCGTCGACGTTGGCACCGGCAGCGCTCGCGCAGGCTCGTCACCCTCTGCTCCTCTAAAGCCCCCTTCTCTCCCTTTTCTTGGCTAGTAGTAGCAGCTTCGGCGTTTCTTGATTCAGTAGTAATTCAGTGGGCAAGTAGTGCTGATTTTGCGGCAAATTAAACGTTGTAGCTGTGAAAAATTGCAACTTTCGAGGAATTTTTGGACCTGGAGAAGATTTTAATTGTCCACTCCAGCGATGAACAAAATGTCGGTTTCATGGGAGCAAGTGTGTTAATTCCCTCATTTTTTTGGCTGTGATGGAGGGTAATTTATTATAGGTGTCTAGAGGACTTTCTTGCCATTGGACATCTTAGAAACTCAAAAAAGGCATTCATCTCGTGTTGGCATCTTTGTTGATTGGGTTAGTGTTATAAAATGTTCTTTTGTCTGTTTATTCAGGTCTCTTTGATGAGAATGGTAAGCTGATGGGGTCGGCAAGCAGTCCTATACAGATATGGAAAGAGAAAGATTGCATTGAGGTTGGCAACTTCTGTTCTAATCCATTCAATGTACTGCATGATTGATGCATGGAGTTAGTAATTATCGGTTGTTTTCGTCACAGCAATCATCGACGGATATCTGGCATGCAGTGTGTGCTGCTGTAAAATCTGCGTGCTCGCTGGCAAATGTTGCCCCTGAGGATGTAGTCGGCCTTGGCTTCGCTGCTACTTGCTCCCTTGGTTTGCCCCGATCTCCATATTAGCCGCTTGCCTTCTAATGTGGAGGGAAAATAAAAGTTTAATTTTGGATGGGAAATTTTGTGTCTGGGTTGACTAGGATTGTAACAACTTGATAACATAGGATGCTGCTTGCAGTTGCTGTTGATGCTGATGGTTCCCCTGTTTCGGTTTCTTGGAGTGGTGATGCAAGAAGGAACATCATCGTGTGGATGGACCATAGGGCTTTCAACCAGGCTGAGCGAATTAATGCTCGCAATTCGCCGGTATTGCAATACTGCGGTGGGGGTGTCTCCCCAGAAATGCAAGCTCCAAAGGTAACTGCAGCCTTTTCACGCGTATGATTCACATCATGTATTGTACTAACTCTTGGCTTCCCAATTCACCATTTGTGAAAACTTCAAATCATGCTGCTCGAAATGTCAACCATTAATTGTGTTCATTGCCCAATAATTATAGTACCATGTTGCCACACTGTGTTCCTCCAAGTCAGGTTTGAAGTCTCACAAAGTGAGAACTCTAGCATTTAGAAAACTTAACACCACAGTGTTCACTACTTGATGTCCTCAAAAATTCCGACGTATTTGCACTAGATTCACTCTATGAGACTGGAGATGGTTTTAAGAAAGTGATGAACGTGGAAGAAGTCACTAAAGTTGATGTTGTTTTGATTACATAATACATATACATAGTTTTGACTTTTTTTTTGTAATTTTGTAAATAGAAGTGGTTAAGCAGTTGATTTTGTTTTGTGTTGTATGATTATCTCCATTGCTAGTCTCATATTTAACTTTAAACTTTTACAGCTTTTATGGGTAAAGGAAAATCTGCAAGAATCTTGGTCAATGGTATGTAGGTGGATGGACCTTAGTGACTGGTTAGCATATAGGTGAGTTTGCAGCTACCTAAGTCTGATTGTGATGTAAGCTATGAGTTGACTTTCATGACTTGTTTTGCTTCGGTGATTCCTTTTTTAGGGCGACTGGTGATGATACCCGCAGCTTGTGCACTACTGTTTGCAAATGGACATATCTTGGACATGCACACATGGAACAGTGGAGGGAATCAGATTCACGTGATATGGAAGCATGTGGATGGGATGAAGTCTTTTGGGAAGAAATCGGCTTGGGAGACCTTGTTGAAGGAAATCGTGCAAAAATAGGTTAAATGATTGTTCATTTTTTCCTTTTGGTACTAAAATCAATGTATCATTTATGGTTACTGATTTTCTAATCACCACTACTTTTCAATGCAATCCGAACAGGACGCAGTGTGGCATTTCCTGGTCACCCTCTAGGTTCTGGTTTGACACCTACTGCTGCAAAGGCAAGCAACTTAATTTTACTTGTGATTTGAAGTGGTATTGTTTAAGTTGAATTTATGGTAAACTGTGCCATGTATGAACTACGATGCTATCAAGCTATTTAGGTGCTTTCTCTATAGTTTTTATGTTAGCAAAAATGCCTGTGATGTTGGTTTTCAGTATTTGTCTTTCTAATGTTGGTTACCTCCAATTCAGGAGTTAGGCTTGCTTCCTGGGACTCCTGTTGGAACTTCACTTATTGATGCTCATGCTGGTGGTGTTGGAGTCATGGAAAGTGTGCCAGATGCAGAATCTAAAGCTGACTGTTAGTGTTGATTCATCTTTGTTTTTCTAAAGAAGTTACTTCTAAAACTTCATATTTATTTATTGTGAAACATTTCATTTTCAGTGTCTGATGAAGAAGCAATATGCCACCGCATGGTCTTGGTTTGTGGGACATCTACATGCCACATGGCTGTCTCAAAGAACAAATTATTTATCCCTGGTGTCTGGGGGCCATTTTGGTCTGGTAGAATTGCCTTCTCACATCACATATTTACTTCCATATGTTCCTTGCCAGCATCTCTGTTAGTTTGTTTTTGTACTTGGTTCTTTGTTATCTTTCGTGAACTATATTAGTTAATACTATATCGTGATTCCATATTCAGCGATGGTACCTGAGTTTTGGCTCACAGAAGGTGGCCAAAGTGCAACTGGTGCTCTACTTGATTATATTGTTGAAAACCATGTTGCTGCTCCCCTTCTTGCTAATCATGCTGCTTCTCAAAGTAAGTTTCATGTTTGCTGAATCTCATTAGCTTTGTAGCTGTACCCTGTAAAAGGTGTGTAATTTTCTTCTCAAATTATTCAGGTGTATCCATATATGAGTTGCTGAACAAGATATTGCTTTCGATGTCACATGGGCAAAATGTTCCCTTTCTTTCTGCCTTGACTCAAGACACCCATGTCCTTCCAGATTTTCATGGTAATAGGTAAGAAAGTCATTACACATTCAGTGCTTAAACAAGAATGCTGGTTATGTGAGTGCTTAAACAAGAATGCTGGTTATGTATGTCTCCTTTCTTCGCAATTTTGCTATGTGATACATAAAGATCTCAGACCAGATCAACCACACTATCCATTTCCTGTCCTGAATCTCAGCCAGCTGTAATTTAAAATTAATTTGTCCCTTGCATCTACTGATCTACGGCAGCTATTTTACTCCAGATGGTGAAAACTGGCTGTATTATGTCAACTTTTATGTGATGTATTTTAAAAGTTATTTCTCTTTTCTTGCCATTCTAATTAGATGTACTCAACTAACAACATGACAACAGAACACAATCAGTGAGGCAGCTAGCAAGCTCAGTTGTTCCTGGTGACTTTTCGTACTGTTTAGCAGCTGCACACACTTTGTTATTTCCCCTCAATGTTTTGGTTATTATTTACTTTACACCAAATGGCACTCTTCCGATGCAGATGACTTGAATGTAAAACTATTCTAATTGTCAGGTCTCCTGTGGCTGATCCAAAATCCAAAGGGGTGATTTGTGGCTTGACACTTGATACAAGCGAAAAACATTTAGCGCTTCTGTACCTAGCAACAATTCAGGGCATTGCTTATGGTACTCGTCATATTGTGGAGCACTGTAATACTCATCAGCACAAGGTACTTATTTGCTACCAAGGATTCCGAAAAGTAACTTGGTATATAATTTGATGCCTAGAATCTTTATCTTTTCTTCATGTATAATAGATCGACACTCTTCTTGCCTGTGGGGGACTTGCAAAGAACTCCTTATATATCCAAGAACATGCAGATATCATCGGCAAGTCTCCTCTTCCTGCAGTCATCTCTCTCCATCTCCTTCTCTCCCTGATCTATGAATTTTAACATGTACTTTACAGGATGTCCAATAATACTTCCTAGAGAGAATGAGTCTGTGCTTTTAGGCGCTGCTGTTCTGGGTGCTGTTGCTGCAAAGAAGTTTTCTGGTGTTCGTGATGCAATGAAAGCACTGAATGCAGCAGGGAAGGTATTTCCTAATCCCTTTTTTGAAAAGAACTTTTTGAATAACTGGCTTAATTTTTCTGTTGTAGTATTGTTAGACAGCTGAGCATACATGCTGCTCATGCCTATATTCTTCCCTAAAAATATCTGCATTCTTAATTTGAATATGCTGTTTTCACTTGCTTGTTCTAAATCAGAAATTCTTTTTGTAGGTTGTGAATCCATCGTCAGATCCCAGGGTGAAGAAATACCATGATGCAAAATATCAAATATTCAGGTCCCTGTATGAGCAACAGCTCTCTCATCGCTCAACCATGGCGCAGGCATTGCAGTAGGGCTATGTGACTACTGGCCACTGAGCTGGATACTTCATTCTTGCTTGTGAAAACCCCGGATTTGTCGCCATGTTTTCTTGGGTTATTTACATGTAATCAATTTCGCCTCTGTGATGGAACCATTGATATAATGTTTTTAACTCTGTATGAATCGTATAAAGCAGGGAAAGATAGATCCTTTTATAGTCGAGGAGAAATATATGTAGTACAAATTTCTGTGATGTTAAAAGGCTGATGAAAATTTGGATCATGAAAAAAACAGATGTTCTAATTCCACATTTGACGCGTGGATGAACAAGGCTTGCATGTTCTCCTCCGTCGTACAAAAAATTTGTTTGTCATAGTACAAGTTACAACATCATCAACATTGACTGCACTGCACTAGAGCGAGGTTGACTTTGATCCTGTTCAGTTTTATCTTCTTCCAGGTTACCAGCAGCCAGTAGGCTCTCTTCTCCCTCCATGGACGTATGGTAGTTCCCTTCCATTCGTATCATCCATTAGAGGTTCATTAGTTCAGCTACCCATGACAAGACCTGATTGATTATCCTCTACTCAGTCGTGCTTGTAACATCCCCCAAATTTTTCATAAATTTGAAAAACAATTGAATTTTCAAAAACTGTTGCAAATTCTCAAACTAGAGCCTAATCCTCACCAATCACCAAGCAAATCACGCACCAATCTCAAAGCAATCCCTTCCTCCACCTGGTTTTCGCGTGGCACTGTAGCAACCGAAAATATCCACCGCCGCCTCCACCTCCCGTCCACTCTCGCATCTTCCTCCTTCTGCCAGCTCCCCTGCCACCTTGCGAGCTCACCGCCACCTTGCTTGAGTGCTGGGCACGCCTCTCCTACCCTGGCCAGCTGCCCCTGCCCTCCCTCCGTGCCCCTGCCCTGCCGCTGCCCGCCCTCCTCGGTGCCGACCGCCTTTCGGGGCCTCTTTAAGCATGCCGAGCCCCTCACCGCAAATCCTACACTCCCCCGCAGCTCACCAAGCAACCCCTGGCCGCCCTTCCTCCCCCATTGCCGGTAATCGGAGAAATTCCCCAAAGTGGAGCCCTAGCGCAATGTCCGACCTCCGGCCAATTTCTTTTCAATTCCTTTTGTTGGTAGCAGCCCTAAGCCCCTAGGAACCTCCCCGCGCTGCCGCCTTAGCCTCCCGAGCACCGCTCTTCTCCGGCGCCGTGAGCCACTTCACCGCCGTGGCTAGCTCGGCACGAGCTTCCCTAGCCTAGGCCGACCCTTCCCCGAGCTCCCCCACCGCTCAAGGATGCTCTAGCACCCACCCAATGGCCTGGAACCTCTCCCATTAGAGCACGAGTTCAAAAATGGCCGCGGGAAGGAAGTCCTTTCCACCGGCGATTGCCACCTCCCCCGGCCTCCTAGCCACCCAAAATGGACTCCCCTTAGTACCCTCTACCCAACCATGGTCTTGGTTCCCGTCGCAAGCCATCGGACCGCCGTCGCCAGCTCCCGCCGCCGTCCTCTGTTTCCTCTGTGCGCGCGCGGGCCGAATGGAGAACATGAACAGTGCGCCCGCACTGTTCATCCGACCGGACCAGCCGAACTCGGCTGGGTCGAACCCGCTCGCCCGCACCAGGCGCGTCCGACCGGGTCAGGTTGAGTTGGCTGTGTCGAACCGTCTCGCCCGAACCCGATGAACAGTACACCGAGCCCAATGAACAGTAACTGACCCAAAGTCCAAAAATTGATGTTTGTACTCCCCGGATCCGTTTCGAGCCCACCAACCCATTTCTTAGCTCCAAATATTCATACCAAGCCTCCAAGAATCCCAAACCTATCTTATTTGAGTTTTGGTGAATTTATTTGGTTATTTCCGTTTCTTTATTCCTAGCTCATTTTTCGTCGAGCATGGAATTAAATTGATTTTCTTTATTTTTACGCTAGCACGTGACGTCGAGGATCAGCTGATTCAAGAATACGAAGCTTCAGATCAAGATCAAGGCCCAAAAATCGAAGAATACGAAATTGTCGAAATCATAAGTCTGCAAGGCAAGTCACATGTTTTTGATCATATTGAATCCCATTAAATTACATTATTTATTTAATGTATTTTCATTATTGATAGTTGCGAACTGATAATTGCTTAAAACAAAGATTTAGAATGGCATGCTATCTAGATAATCCTACCACTGAGAAATAGCCCTGTTTACCTTGATGACCATATTCACCTTGACAACCTTAGTAAGAATTAACATATGATATAAATGTATACAAGATCATTTCATTCAGTATGATACACTACTAAGTGACTCTGGCCGTTGGCCGGTAGGTTTGAAAAACCCGGAGAGGGTAGGGTGGTATGGGACACCGTACCCTAGGCCGGTGATGCTGGTGTGTAAGTTAGGGTAAAAATGGTGTGGAGGTCCGTGTAGGACTTCGTCCACCGCCTTACCCTGAGCCCGAGGCTGCGGACCTAAGGAAAAGTATAAGGGCAAGAACCTTGTGCCAAGTAAAAGACACAGTTATCGCCCAACCACAAGCGTTGACTCGTCAAACCTGGTTTAGTAGCTGCTCAAATCGATTGAATATCTACAACTTATTTTGGGGACTCCGACTAAGGGATGTCCCGCGTACACAAAGTTGGTATGGAAACAATGAGACCATATTCAACAACGGTAGGATTACACGGAGTCGATGTGCGACTTTCTGCGTGGGCCAGCGGAATGCCGACTGCCTGTGTTGCCTCGTCCCTACCGGGTAGAGGCTATATAAAGAATTGAGCAGCGAAAAACCATGTTTTCTTAATGTCAGACGTGGAATTAAGAAATCTTGTGGGTAAAGCAGGGCAGCTCTGCAGAGTGAAATAAATGGTATTCGAATACGCCGTGCTTCCGGTTAATGAAGCTGTGTTAATTGGGTGATTCCAAAAACAAGGCATAAGTAGTGTTTCTGAGGTTGTTAAATTGAGTAATGATGAGATTTTATCTGATAACAGAAAACCCCTAATCTTAAGGAGCAAATGTTTTAAGTTTTACTTGATTGCAAATAAAATTGCATCCACCTCATAATAAAACCACTATATACCCTCCACCCGAAAACCCTGGCAATTAGTTATATAGTATTTCCACATGTGATTTGCTGAGTACGGGGTGGGAGTACTCAGGCTTGCCGAATTTTCCCCCAACAGATACCAGAAGAAAAAGGAAGCAATTCAAGACTTCGCATTAGGGTTACGACCGCACTCAAGCGTTCCTGTGGAGTTTTCTTCGGCTCTTTTGTATGTAAATTAAATTTTGGGCTTGAATGCCCTTATTGTCGTTAAAGCTAGCCATTAGGTCTTACTTTAATCCAATTAACTCTTTTTAAATGGCTTATAAGCAGGCATGATACACTGTTAAGCCGCAACAGAACTCCTGGGCTGTTGCAGGCCGTGCGACGTCCCTGTACCAAAAAAATTGGGGGCGTTACAGTGCTGGCCACCAAATTTGATGAACTGCCAGGCTGCTGCTCCCCATTGAGCAAGCTCCATAGGCTTCTGCAGGACTGCAAGTGGACATCATGCATTACATTGCTCATCAGTAAGTTGTGGATCCTACTTTCTTCAGGTAATATTAAACTGAACTGAAACAAACATGACACTAACGTACCTCTTTATATGCTCTCAGATCACCAGTGGACTTGGACACTTCGACGACGCAGTGTACTGGAGTCACCTCGATCACCTGCATCTCCCATCTTTTCAGATAAGCTCCCAAATTCTCAAGCTACAGAAGAGGGTACACAACACAGAGGGGAAGGGTTTTCTGATGGGATACTTCACCTCGGCCGAAAGAGTAAGATCCAGTATGCTTCTTGCTAGCAGTCTGCTGTCCTGAAGCTTCACCTGTGCCACATTGAGAAATCAGACTCAAAACTTGGAATTTCATAAAAGCATTCAAGAAACTGAAATCATGTGTTGTTGAGCACCCGAGCTTGAATGCATAGGTTATGTTTACTTTAATAATATTATAATTTTATCAGTACATCTTAATGTAAAGTTATAAAAATTAATGATCGATGTCATATCTTGGAGACCTAAAAAATAAGAAATGTTAAGTAAAAAAGAACAGAGTGAGTAGCTTCTTTTGAGGGATATCAATGGCTTTGGCTAATTTGAGCAATTTATATATTGTTTGCCAAAATTACAATTTACAATCATTTAATAGTTTGGTTTTCATTTGACACCCCCCTTAGTTCATATAACTCTAGCTGCACACAATTGCGTCACTAAGCTGTTTTTATTAAGAGATGTTAAAAATAAGCCATTATATTTGCCATGACATACTAGAATTCTCACGTTAATCACAGAAAAAACGTTAATCACAGAAAAATATCAACACCATTAATTGAGTGGTCCAGAATATCATGGTGTCAATTAATTGCATGTTTTAGGTGCATACATAGGATACAAACTCTAATAGTTTCCATATCATCTAAAGACGGACCATGTCAATGTCCAAAACATCACTCTTTTTTGATAGGAGTGAGTGTGGGATAATCTATATAAAATTTGACACTAATCCTTAAACTAATAAATTTCCTATTAAAACAATAGAAAAAGAAGTAGTCACATTCGCTTTCAAGGGCTAGAAATTCGCATGTTAATCGAAGTAAAAAGAGAAAGAGTCTGTCAACTTCTAGTGAGTGTAGATTATAACGGTGCAGATTTCATCTGATGGCGAAGAAATAACATAGTAGATTTTAGATATATGGAGCAGAAAATGTTTGTATAAAAATCCAACAACTTTTGGCCTCTTACATATCCATGTCCATACATTTTGGAAATTGGAATTAATACGACAAATTAATTACGAGTTTGGGCCAAAGACAGTCATAGTCGGAAACTAATTAGTGTATATATGTCCAAATGCATGTCAACATATATGCATCCGAAGCTAATTCAAGAGCATTGAGCCGTCTTTCATGCAAGAGATAGCTTGGGCACAAGAACATATGTGATATAGAGAACCAAAAATTGCATCGTAGTGGAGATTGTCTCTAACACATGAGAGGATTGTGTAAGGAGATAGGATAAAAAAATAGCTGAAAGGTGACGTGGAGCGTAGAGGGGTTAGTGCCAAAGGGCAAGTTCAAGACAATGCAATATAGAGATTATCTCTTATGTTGTTCTAGATGCTTTACATTCGCCATTGAATTAAGCATGTCCTGGAGGTCGGCTTGAGTGCTCTGAAAAAGTTGTATACATTGAAAAGGGTATTTCTAAACCCTCTAAGTTGTGTATTTTGATACAAAAAAGATCGTAAAAAATATTTGCATGGGTCACCCTGCTAGTTGATATTCCTTTGTAAAACCGGCCATGAAACTTACAATATTACAACCTCTCTTATCTGGTAACTCAAGATGAAGCCTAACGTGATGAATTCACGATGATTGCTTCAAGTGTCTTAACTTGTTTCGATTTATCGTTATATATGTTGGTATATATATCGTACGGCACGGCATATCCAGCACAGCAACACTTGCCAGCTTCACTTAAGTTGCTACGCCTAACGATCTGAACGTGCTTCACCTCGAAGCCTTCAGTTCCTGAGTAAACACGTCCAGGCTGAGGCATTCTACAAGCGGGAAACCTTGTCTCCTTAATTAATTTGGAACAAGACATTCCTGTATTATTCGCTTGATTTCGCCTTCTTCTATATACCATGGACATTTCACTATTTTTACAAGTCATACACGTTTTTTTTTCTTGGCAAATCCCCCAACACCACGCACCTCCTCTCCACTACAAGATAGCACACACGACAATAGACTGGTTACTGTAGCATTTCCGGCAAGCTGCTCTCTTTTTTTTCCCGACAACAACGGCCCATACAAGCTAGTAATGAGTAGTGGTATTAGCTGGCTAGTTTGAGTTGATGACCCTGCATGACTTCCTGACCTCGCCCTGCGCCCCCTCCTTGACGTCGAGCTGCCCCATCTTGAACATCCCCCGCTGGAACGAGTAGAAGAAGAAGGCCTGGTTCATGGCGAACAGGTTCACCAGCCGCTTCGTCTCCGCCGACTCGAACAGCGTCTGGTCCGAGGTCAGCAGGCCCCGCCGCTGCTGCAGCTCCCGGAAGTAGACGCCGTCGAACGCCGTGCTCGTCCGGTCGAACGGCGCCGTCGCCGAGTCCGCCCCGCCGCCGCACGTGCTGCCCAGCGACGACGCCAGCGACGGGTCCAGCGTCGCCTCGCTCAGCCGGCTCTTGAACGACGCGCAGTGCGCCACCCCCAGCGTGTGCCCGCCGGACAGCGCCACCATGTCCTGCGTCGTGAAACCGTGGGAGCCGAACAGCTGGATAAGCGTCGACGCGTTCAGGGTCGGCGGCGGGAGAGCGCTCGTGTCCGCCGCGCTGGACCGAGTCCCGTCTCTCCGGCCCTTGGGCACGAAGTAGTACGGGCCTCCGGCCTGAACACCATCAACACAAGAAAGTGTAAACTACCGGAGTACAACTGCATGCATGCATGTAGTATGTCGTTGCCATTGTGTACGTACGTACCATGAACACTGCGTCTCTGGCGGCCAGTGCGACGATGTCGGCGCAGGAGACTATACCGGGGCACTCCTCCTCCAGTGTCTGCTTGATCCGGTCGATCACCTCGTACCCGCGCAGGCTCTTGTTCGCCAGCGCGTCCTTCTCCGCCGTGTTCTGCGGCGTTGAGTCCAGAAGCACCGACGCGTCACATCCCTACGCAATCACAACTTACACATGGTCATGGTGTGTGCATGTGTCAAACAGAAGAGTAGGGCTCCGGTAGGTGATATACCTGAACGAAGCAGTCGTGGAAGTGCAGCCTCAGGAGCCCGGCGGCGAGGGTGGGGTCGCCGGTGATAGCCTGGTTCACCACGTTCCTGACGATAAACTCGGCGAAGGGGCAGCTCATGCCGTAGTAGTCCATGCTGAGCGCCGCGGCGCCAGGCCCTGCTAGGCCGACGGCCACCTCCACCAGGATCAAGAGCCTGACAAGGTTCTTGCCAGCGCCCATCTTATTCCTTAGTTATTCCTCTCAAGTGGTGACATGTAGAAGAAGATGAGTGAGCACTGAGCACATGCTGTGGCGAGTGCAGCTTGGAGCGGGTATTTATAACTGCAGCTTGCATGATTGATTGAATTATGTGGAATAGTACTATAATTTAACGTGTATAATGTAGGTAGTGCACTACATGGATGAATCCAAAACTAGGCCACTAGCTAGGAATGAGATCACCTTCTCTTACCAAGAATATAATGTTCTCTACTGGTAAAGTATGATATATATTTGTATACGTGTCTAAGTGAACATATACGTCGATCTCGTCTCAGTTTCGTAATCTCATAAGACTCTTATTCTCTAGCCTATATATATCCCTATAATCGTATGGTTGAGATACGTCGAAGTTACCCGTGCTTATAATTTCTCCTCATATAGTGAATTCTGCCTTCATGCGTTCGTGATTTTTCTCATAAGGGTTTTCTATGTAAAATCCGTGTCTCCTGTTATTTCGATCCTTTATTTATGTTTTACCTTTTGTAAAAATAGTATCAGAACTTTATGTTCAAAAATCAAAGACGCTGTGCCGGGAGGAGGAGGCTCACGGGGTAGCCATACAAGGTGCAGCGTCCGGACGACACGACACCAACGCGACACTTGCACAACATCATGGCATCATCACGGAGACAACATCAAAAAGCTCAGCCTGATAGATCAGTCACTACAGTACAGTGACAGTGGTGGTATAGTGTCATGCAACTAAAATATATAAGATACTAGTCATAACAAAATTTATTAGATGTATATGCAATCTGGGAGAACTGCTCACTGTATTGCTATGTATTCATGCCTTATATAGGCCAGGGGAAGTACAACAAGTGGTGGAGATAAACCAGCGTAGTTGGTACAAGAGCTAGCTACAAGAGCGGAGAGCCAGAGGACTGGGCAACCGGAAGACCCGCTCAACAGCCCCCTCAGTCTGGACTCGGGACGATGTGCAGGCTGCGACGAAATTCTGCAAAGCTTGGTGCCGGGAGACCCTTGGTGAATATATCAGCAAACTGAAGTGCAGATGGGACATGAAGCACCTTGATCTCTCCGAGAGATACCTTGTCACGCACAAAGTGAAGATCGATTTCAATATGTTTGGTCCTTTGATGTTGCACAGGATTGGAGGAGAGATATATAGCACTTATATTGTCGCAGTACACAATAGAGGTCTGACTTGGTGGCTGATTTAATTCTTGAAGAAGCTGGCGCACCCAACAAGCTTCAGCAACTGCATGTGCAACCCCACGATATTCAGCTTCGAAACTTGATCGGGAAATAGTGGTTTGTCGTTTGGACGACCAGAAAATGAGATTATCGCCAAGGAATACACAAAAACTAGAAGTAGAACGCCTGGTGTCAAGACATCCTGCCCAATCGGCATCACTGTAAGCAACAATATCCTGTGGGAGCATTTGTATAGTTGAAGACCATAGGCAACAGTGCCGCGGACATAACGCAAAACGCGTTTGAGCAGTTGCAGGTGCGGTTCTCTTGGATCATGCATGAATAAACAAAGTTGCTGGACAGCATAGCTCAAATCAGGACGAGTGAGAGTCAGATATTGGAGAGCACCTGCTAAGCTCCTGTATTCAGTTGGATTGGAGACTGGCTGACCAACATGCCTTGACAATTTGGCCTTTGTGTCAATTTGGGTTTGACAGGGGTTGCAATTCAGCATGTTAGCGCGTTTGAGAATGTCAAGAGCATACTGAGCTTGGGACAGCAAGAGGCCAAATGCATTTCTAGTGACTGTGATGCCGAGGAAGTGTTGCAATGGGCCAAGATCGGACATAGCAAACTCACCATGAAGTATGTCCATAACGTGCTGCAAAAGTGTGGCTGAATTGGCAGTCAAAATAATGTCGTCGACATAAAGTAAAAGATATGCAAGCTGCTTCCCATTGCGAAGAATGAAGAGGGAGGAATCTGATCGAGAGGCATGAAAACCAAGGGATAGCAGGAACTGTTTGAACCTCAAAAACCAAGTGCGTGGTGCTTGCTTCAAACCATAGAGTGACTTGTTCAGTTTGCACACAAAATCAGGCCGAGAGGCATCAAGAAATCCAGAAGGCTGTTGGGAATATACGGTTTCAGCAAGGTTACCATGTAAGAAGGCATTTTTGACATCCATTTGATGTATGGGCCAAGAGGAGGAAGTGGCAATACTCAGAACAGCTCGAATGGTGGATGGTTTGATAACGGGACTGAAAGTGTCACCAAAATCAACACCGAACTGTTGGGTGAATCCTCTCACCACCCAGCGTGCTTTATATCTTGCAAAGGATCCATCCGAATTAAACTTGTGCCGAAAAATCCATTTCCCTGTCACCACGTTGACACCTGCAGGTCTAGAAACAAGACACCAAGTATTGTTTTTCATTAAGGCATTATACTCCTCTAACATGGCATTGTACCAATTGGGGTCTTTGAGGGCAGAACGGTAGTTGGAGGGAATAGGAGAGAGGGTGAAAGTAGTAGTGGACAGATTAAAGATTTTCTTTGGTTGATGTATACCATCCTTTGCTCTAGTGACCATGTGGTGTCGGACTGGAGCTGGGTGCACAGAGGAATGAATTGGAGTGGAAGATACAGGCGTGGTGTTTGTAGGAACGGAGGGTGAGGCTGTAGGTGGGACCATGCACAGAGGACGTTGTGGCGGAGATGATGGTCCTCCTGCGTCGCACGGTGAGTGGTGTGAGCCGGGAGAATCCGCCGGGGGCACTGTATGAGGAGAAGAAGAACCCATTTGGATCGGCTCCAGATCCCATGCTGAATTGCTGGGAGGAATGGCGGGCTGTGCTGTTTGGTCTGATGGTGGATTGTGCATTGCTGTGGCCAAAGGAAACATCTCTCATCAAATTGCACATGGCGAGAAATGATAATTTTTCGAGTAGTCAAATCCATGCACCTGTATCCCTTGTGCTCGGAAGGATACCCAAGAAACAGGCATGGTGTAGACCTAGGTGACAATTTGTGGCTTGCTGTGGCAGTCAAATTTGGGTAGCATAGGCACCCAAAGACTCTAAGATAGTCATATGCTGGTTGTTGGCCAAAAAGAATGGCATAGGGAGTGTTAAGATGAATTGGTTTACAGGGACGCCGATTTAAGAGATAAGTTGCTATGCACAGAGCCTCAGCCCAATATATTGATGGCATTGCAGCTTGGAAGAGAAGAGTGCGAACAACATCATTGGTGGACCGGGTTGCTCGTTCGGCTTTGCCATTTTGAGGAGAAGTGTGTGGACAGGAGAGACGAAAGACAATGCCATGTGCAGTCATGAAGTTGCGTAAAGAAATGTTGTCAAACTCAAGCCCATTGTCACATTGGACAGCTTGTATAGATATATGAAATTGGTTGAGAATCAAGCGATAAAAATCAGGAAGTATAGTGTAAGCTTCAGCCTTGGAACGTAAAGGATAAGTCCACATGTAGTGACTAAAATCATCGACAATGATGAGGTAGTATTTATAACCAGTGAAGCTTACAACGGGAGAGGTCCAAATGTCACAATGAATTATTTGAAAAGGGAAATAAGTGAGGGTGGTAGATTTGGAGAAAGGGAGCCGCACATGCTTCCCTTTCTGACAAGCATCACAGAGATGTGGAGCACTCTTATTTTTGATACATGGTAAGGAAAGAGTAGAAAACAAATGAGCTAAGGAGGCATCGCCAAGGTGCCCGAGTCGCCGATGCCATAATGAAACTGAAGGTGTGGATGCCGAAAGAGCCAGGTTGGAGGAGGTTGTTGTGTCATGGAAGGGGTAAAGATCCCCCCACTACTGGACCTCATTATTACGGCCTTGCTACGAAGATCCTTGACAGAAAAACCATGAGGGTCAAACTCAATTGAACAAGAATTATCGCGTGTAAATTTGCGCACAGAAATTAAATTTTTGATCAGTTTAGGAGTGTGCAGGACATTGGACAAAAGAAATTGAGCAGTAGGAGTGTGCAGAGAAAGTGAGCCGGTGCCAAGAATTGGTAAAGAAGCCCCATTGCCGACAATAACATGTGAAGAATGATGCGCTAATGAAGGACAATACAAGGGAATGTTACCAGAATTGCCGGTCATGTGGGAGGATGCTCCTGTGTCCATATACCAGTCACCCACATTTGCCTGCTGTTGGAGAGACATGGTGTTGAGTGCATGAATGAGGCCGTTGGTGTCCCATGATGAAGACTGGAGTGGAGCTTGCGTTGTAGAGGGCTGCTGCATCACGGAATAAGCTTGGCCGTCTGGAGCCGGGGGACGGTCGAGTACACCGGGACCCGTGGCTCCAGTCCACGGTGCACGCCAGCCACCAACCCAAGGCCACCACGGCGACATATGCTGTTGTTGGTGACGACCGCGACCACGATCATTGCGGCCACCACGGCCACGGTAGCTGTTGTGGGGGTTGATGTTATTTGGGGCGTGGTCGACATTGTCGAGGCATGGTGCAGAGGTGTCGCTGGATGGTGGCTGGCCATTGATGACCAGGGCCGAGTCGGAGCTGGAAGATCCCTTACTCGCCTTGGATTGCTCTTCAACCAGTAAGTAGTTGCGTGCTTGCAGAAATGTAGGGAATGTTGGCATCACCAGCAAGAGACTCTTGAGGACATGAAATTTGGGATTAAGTCCACGAATTAACTGATGTACCAGTGCTCGATCGCTGACAGGTTTATCGCAGTCAGCCAATGCATCTGCCAATGTCTTCAGCTTGTGGCAGTAGGTGCTGACGGAGAGGTCACCTTGGCTGATGCCGTGGAACTCGACTTCAAGATGGACGATGCGCGACGGCTTGTTGTCGCTGAAGAAGGCACGAAGCTTGTCCCACACGCCGAAGGCTGTGGGATTATCGGTCATCACCATGTCGGTGAGATCCTCGCTGATCGTGGCATAGAGCCACATGAGGACCTGAAGGTTCTCCGTGACCCACTCGGGGTCATCGTGATGGGGATTGCCGTCTTCAATATGTGAGCGCAAGTGGAATCGCCCGAGGATGAGAAGAAACATGTTTTTCCACTTGCGGTAGTTGGAGGATTCCATGGACAAGGTGTAGGGGATGAGCGATTTGATGTTGACGCTGTAGATCGCCTGGGAGGGTGCTGCCGGCGGAGCCACCGAGGAGGAAGATTTAGAGGTGTCGCTGCCGACGGCGCTGCTGGTCATGGCCGCAATAGTGTCGTTGCTATTGCCGGCCGGCCAATGTCAGCGCATGAAGGTATAGCCGGCCGGCCAATGTCAGCGCTGGACATGAGAGCATGCATGAACTTGCTATTGCCTTGTTGTCATTCACCTCACGGCACCGGAGGGATGTGCATGGAACTGCGCCTGCGTCACCCAGCATTCACTTAGTGTATGGTTTGTACAAGACAAGTACAGCAAGCAAGTAGGATAAGTCGAAGGCACTAGGTCCACAAGTTCTGCATAGTGGTTTAATCACTAGATCAGTAGCACTAGTAAGTGATGCTGAAAAATCTGAATGTTGTGAGTTATCCGGTTTTTGATTGATTGGACTGTGCGCCATATGTGGCAACATCGTGCAGAATGGCGTGGATTACTTGGAACAAATCTGGATATGCGATAAGAAAGACGCAACACAAAAAGTATGACTATCAATACCTTGAACTGACCTAAATACCCTATGTCATATCTTACAAAGCAGAGAGTACCCTATGCAACAGAGGGTATGTACGTGTAATATATGAGTATATAAGATTATCTACGTGGCATGTATAATTTTTTAATA
This sequence comes from Dendrocalamus latiflorus, assembly GCA_017311315.1. Taxonomy (NCBI): domain Eukaryota; kingdom Viridiplantae; phylum Streptophyta; class Magnoliopsida; order Poales; family Poaceae; genus Dendrocalamus; species Dendrocalamus latiflorus. The sequence continues at coordinate 45,472,155 of CM029639.1, read as the reverse complement.
TACTCCTTTTTATGTACAAATATGAATATATTCACAAGATATACTAAAAACTACGTTTTTCTCAGCAATTTTTTCATATGGTTGGCATTTGAGTATCTTATAATTAGTATATAATTATATTAAATTTATTTAAGTAGTATATCATAGGTAAGAGTAACTATATCCGAGAGTAAAACGTATTTTTCATATATAGAGAGAGAGGTGATATCTCAATACTTGGATTATCTCAATACTTGGGTGCCCGAAATGTTCAAGTGGGCTCAATCTGTTAACTGGATGGGCCCAAGAGACGGCATCATATGTGGGCCTATGCACTTTTCTTCTGTCATCCTGAAACAAATGTTTCTTTTGTTAAGGACTGAAACAAATGTTTCTTGTTCTGAAACTGTCGAATAATAACAAAATGAACAATTCCACCACCTTATATAGTGCCTTGCTCTACTAATTACGTACATTCTATTGGTGAATGTACACAATTGCTAGATTAGCTTTGTATCACCTGAACAAGATTCGAAGGATTTGTACCATAAGCACTACAAAAATCCATTTTCAGGTGCATTGCAAGAGTGGGTCACTTCTAATTGTGACTCGCTAGAGGGATCATGTACATATTTAGCTAGGAAATAAACCTAAATGCATATAATTCCGGCTGGTCCAAGTACAATATGTACCAATAAAAAAGGGTCCTTTCAGGAATAAAAATCTTGCACAAGTTGACAGGCCATGCAGGCATCTAATCCGAGCTGTCGGTCTACTCATGAATGAGAATGAATTCCTAACGTTTCAGGTGCCTTCCACTAAGAGCAGGGGCAGCAAGTTTATAGCGATTGTTTCTTTATCTCAACAAATTTAATAGAGAAATTCTTCACAATATACTTTGTGTATTACTATATGTATATACTTTTTTTTTGCAAAAAATTTGGTGGTGTTGCTGAACACCCATGCATCTCTTCGAGCGGACTCCGCCACTGGTTTGCATAGAACACATAAATATCACAGTAAACAATTTAGTTCTTCCGGTAATGCGAGAAAAATCTTCCAAATAGGCCGTTAGCAGAGCCAGAAGGTGAGAAGATTACACTCATCATCACAAACAAGCCAGAATTTTCACTCAGAAATCAGGATATATAGAGGTGGGTGTAATTACACCCGGGAGTAAAAAGTATTTTTCCTATATATATATATATATATATATAGACACACATTATGATGAGGATATAATATTTCCTTAATATCCGTTTATTCAATATATTACACTTCAACTAGCTGATACCCATGTATATCACAACTGATTAAAAGAATATTTCTAAAGGATATCTGAATATGCCATATATAAATATTAGGGAAAGCCTTTCTCTGTTGCCAGGAACATGTGCAAATCTGTAAGCACGTGATAACTGCGTCATCTATCTCTGTGAACAATAACCATCCCTAGGACGCCTAGGGCACTTCCAATATATCCTACATCAGCAGTAATCATGATATTAGTTAGTCTATCAAGTAGCATTGGTGCTGACGTGGAGAGATGATTAAAGAAGAGAGAGGGAGAAGCAGTGTCTTATGCAAGATATTACTTGAGCACAAAATCCAATATACAAGAAACAACACAAACTTATATTAGAAGGAGATTAGTGTCTATCTACAAAAATTGTTGCATTGGAAAGAGATTATGGATTTATTGTTTGGGTCAACCGGTGAAAACTATGCACCGGAGTCGTAGTGTCTACATGACGTGAAAGTTATAGATATTATTGTGCAATATTTACCACTGAAAATATCCTTAACCATTGATTGTAAAATTATCTCTCTGACAACAACCGCTACTTCCAACCGACGGTGGCATCACGTGCGACCCCTAACTACATAAGCGCCAGTCAAATAGTAGATAGGACACACCCGCATTTGTAATCCGCATCCAGCTCTTGGATGATCGAGTCCTTTGAACACCCTGTAATCCCTTTAGCAATAAAGATACATATTAGTAATTCTAATTATGTTGTTTTCTACTTTCAGAAGGTCGACACATTGGATTTTCATTAGGGGCTACTTATAGCGCTATACAGACAGAAATAACAGAATTGAACCACTTGTGTACGTATAGACGTGCAAGAGATTATTTCAATATGCTCGGATACGTAGGGCGCGACATGCATCGGCTAATGATTTGACCACCACCTACGACCGATCGATCGATGTGGACAAATACACCTGATAGCTCGACCTATGCAGTACGTAGTCAGAATCTAAACCCTGTAGACTCAACTCTTTTAAGATCGTGTATAATAATGTGATGTTAGCTATTTATAAACTTTGCCACGTAGAAGACGAGATGATATGGAGGAGAGAAAGAGCATAGAAAATTAGACTGTCTCTCAGCGATAGTCGACTGTAATACGATAAACATGACATTTTGTATCATAGAGAACATGTCTATAGAGACATGCAAAAAACAACCTATTGTATGAGCTATCTTTAGTGTCGTTTATAGATGACATAGAGGATATTATAAACAGTAATTGTTTATACTATTATACATGCTCTAAAATTTTACACTTTTATAAATTTATCCATAAATATCAATAGTAATCAGGTATTTTTCCAACGTCTCCCCCGCTCGGCGGCTAGCGCTAGCGCTACTGGCTCCTGCTGCTCCTCCCGTCACCACTCGCCGTCCCCTCCCCTCTCTCTTCGAAGCCGAAGCCAAGTTCCGCCTCTGTGTTAGTCGATGGGATCCTGCCCCGCGCGGCGACGGTAGATCGGAGTGGTTGCCTGGCCGCGCGCCGCGCCCTCTCCACGAAGCTTCTGGAGCCTTCCGAGACCTGAGCCTCCGGGGACGGGTAGCTTTCCGCGGCCCTCGGCTCCCGCGCTCGCCTCCGTCTCCTCTCCGGAGCCCGACGCCTCGTCGGGGGGTCGCGTCGCAGGAGCTAGGGCTTCGCCGTCTCGTGCGCTGTCATCTCTCTCCCTCCCGGGTCCCGCCGCCGGGCGCCAATGCCTCGCGCCGCCGGGTGCCTCCAGGAGACCTGACAGGCCGAGTGGCCGAGACAACCCGCGCTCCCCAGCCATTGGTGTTGTCCAAGAGAGGAGCTGGAGGGACGAAGACCGGTGAAGGGGGCTGCCAGCGGTCATGCGGCAGCTCCTGAGGCTGGTGCTGGCAAGGTGTTCGACATTTTTCCCCAACCGGTCCTAGTTTCAGGTACGTCTTGTTCGCCCCCTCTAGTCCTCGTTTCTTCTTTCCATCTCTCCGTTTCTTCAGCGGTGTGAGCTGGGAGCTAGTTTCCATTTAGTGAGGCTCGGTTAATGGTGGATTTGACCCGTCTTGATGGAGGTGGCTCACTGTGCGCTAAGTCGCAATCCCATGTTGAGCAGGAATGGATTGGGGTGTTGCCAAGAAGGCAATCAGCGCCTGATCTCCCCAAGTTTTCTGCTCCGCTAGTCGGAGATAGAAATTTCACGAGTAGATCAAAATTTTGGGCAGCAGATGGGGAGGTTAGCTCTGAGGAAGAAGATGAAGCTGCTAGTACTGTTTCATCTAATTCAGGTTCAGAATTTATTCGAGATGCTTTGCGAGTGGGTTTCTCAGTAGACGAATTGATCAGAGCTGAGGCAATGCTGTCTGAAAACATTGAGTCTCCGAAATTTGGCTCGGTTGACTGTGGGGCTGGCCATGTGAGGCATCCTAGGCCTCTACCATCAAGGATAACTGAGAAGGTAGCGGACTGGCGTTTGTCCTCAAAAATTTGTCCTTGGAAAGGCCCCTTACCTAAGTTTGATCGGTCTTCAGTTAGTGAACTGGGGGAGATTAAAGTTAAGGACATGAGGAAGATTAATCTTGGTAAAACAGGGTTGTCCCTGAATGAGTGGTGTCGGGGCACTGAAGAGGTATGTGGGCCGACGGTGTCGACTGGTCTGGGCCAACTTGTTTTGGCCAAAACTGAAAGACGACGTTTGGCCCGCTCTGGTGTGATCCGGATTGGGAGCAAGTCGGTCCGTTTTCCAGCCGGGCTGTGTGAGCTTTTCTCCCGGGGAGGACGCTTTCGTCCTAGGTTTCTCGCCTCATCTCACAACTGTTTGTCTGCCTGCGACGTTTCGTTGCCAGCGGATAGACCTGGGTTGCAAGGAGCCGGGGGCGGTGTTGAAGCCGTCGGCAACAGTTACGCTCAGGGTGTTGCGATGGATAGTGGTGTGCACAAGGGACGACATGGCCACCAGGTGGGCGGCTCTAGTCCTGACTGGGGTGGCCGTGCTGGGCGTTTTGGCCGCGGCGGCGCAGGCTTTTTTGCAGCGGCAACGACCAGCATTCCAGCTGGCCAGTGGGGTGGTTTGCCGTCGTCGCAGGGTCCAACAAGAAAGGCTACTTCCCAGGCGACCCTTGAGGCAAATTTTAAAGTTATGGCAGAGCAGATTAAAGAACTTGAAGCAAAAATTAAAGGTATGGAGGTTCGGATGCTGGATATGGCTTGTGATCTCAAAATTAATAACAAGTGTTGTAACAAGGTTCTTGTGGAGAATGATAATGTTCTTGTTGACGAGTTGGTGGAAGTTGTGTTCACTGAGGAGGATGGTGATTTGCTAAGTGTTGAGGGAGATGGAGCAGCAACATCTAATGATGTTGGGGTGCTCCAAGCACCAATGGAGGAGCGGGTACTTCACGGGCTGACGCCGGCAGGTGCTGGCCAACGGCTGGCTGCGCCGGAAGGCGCTCGTCAGCAGCCGGATGCAGCAAGGTTGCAGTACCCGGCCGTGGCACAGGAGGCGCCCAAGATGGTGCCACTACCTCCTGCGTTGAATAATTTGGAGCAAGTTGAAGGTAACAAGCAAAATCTGTCCTTCACATCTTTTTTAGATGTTGTTGTTGCTTCCAAACTCATCAATCTAGGCCTAGATGTTGGCAAAAATGAGAAAGAAGTTTTAGGTTCAGTTCGGGTGCTTAAAACTGTAGAACGCAATAGACTGTCGGCTTTTTTTCCTAGAATTGTTGAAGAACATGACAGTGATGCTGTTTTTTTAGAAACCGATGAAGATGATGACGTTAATAACCTCACTCTTGGTCACTTATGTGGTGATTTGATGGAGGAGGTTATGGATGACGACAGCGATCACCTAAGTTGTGAATTCGAAACTGTCTTCAAGAAGAATAAATCTATGTCATCTTTTAATAAGAAGAATAAGAAAATTGGAATAGTTAGGAAAAAAAGAAAATCAAATCGATCAAAATGAAAGGAATCTTTTGGAATAGCAGAGGTCTTAGTGACTTGGCTAAATATAGGTTCCTTTTAGAATTATCTAGAGAGCATAAACTAGACTTTATTGCTCTTATGGAGACCGGGAAGAAAGATTTTCCAAAAGCGGCGTTGAACAATATTTGTGGTGGTCGAGATTTTTTGTGGCACTGGTCAAAACCTCATGGTAGGTCCGGTGGCATCCTTCTTGGGGTGAATCTAGAAATTTTTGACGTTGGTAGTTTTTATGAGGGAGACTTTTATGTTAAGTTCCACTTGAGAATGAGAGGTGATGGTTTCCAATGGGTTCTTATAGCAGTTTATGGGGCTGCTCAACCTGAAGTTAAGGAGGCCTTCCTTGCAGAGTTGGTACAAACATGTGCCAAGGAAACACATCCGGTTCTTGTCGGAGGTGATTTCAATATTATTAGGAATCCTCAGGAAAAGAACAATGATAGGTTTGATGATAGGTGGCCTTCTTTATTTAATGCTGTCATCGATGGTTTAGATTTAAGGGAGCTTGAATTATCTAACAGGAAATTTACGTGGGCTAATTCTAGGGATACACCAACATATGAGAGACTTGATCGGATCCTTGTTAGTACAGAGTGGGAAACAAAATTTCCGCTATCAACGGTTCAGGCGTTGACTAGGGAAATTTCAGATCACACTCCTCTGTTACTAGATACTGCAAACGGTACTCGTTGCAAAAATCAAGCTCTGTTCAAATTTGAGCTCGGTTGGCTGTTACGTGATGGCTTCTCAGAGTTGGTGGCGGAAGTGTGGAACAAAGAAAAAAGGGGGAAACATCGTTACAAAGATGGCAATTTAAAATTCAGAGACTTAGACAATTCCTACGGGGTTGGGCTAAGAATGTTAGCGGTTCATACAAAAAAGAAAAGGAAGATTTGATTCGGAAGGCGAATGAATTAGATAAGAAAGCTGAGACTCAGCTTCTCAGTGCTACGGAAAATGTTTTAAAGCATTATTATAAAGAGCGGTTAGTTCATTTGTTGCGAGAGGAGGAGATAAAATGGTACCAAAGAGCCAAAACAACTAAGTTGTTATTTGGCGACTGTAATACTAAGTATTTTCAGTTGGTAGCCAATGGAAAACATAGGAAGACTAGGATCTTACGCCTCGAGCAGGAAGAGGGGATTATAGAGGGTGATGAGAACCTTAAGAAATACATCACCAATTATTATAAAGGTCTCTTTGGGGCGTCAGAGAGAAATAATTTCTCAATGATGGAATCCTTTAGGGATGATATACCACAGGTTTCAGAAACTGAGAATGAGATTTTAGCGTCCGCTTTCACAGAAGAAGAGGTTAAAAAGGCTATATTCCAAATGGAACACAACAAAGCCCCGGGGCCTGATGGTTTCCCAGCTGAGTTTTACCAAGCTTTTTGGGGTCTCGTCAAAGGAGATCTCATGGCTCTTTTCACTGATTTTCACAAAGGAAACCTCCCACTTTTTAGCCTCAATTTTGGTATAATTACATTATTACCGAAGCAAAATGAGGCTACTCAAATCCAACAGTTCAGACCCATTTGCCTACTTAATGTTAGCTTTAAGGTCTTTACTAAGGTAATGGCTAACCGTTTAGCACTAGTGGCTCAGAAGGTTATACAACCATCTCAAACAGCTTTTATGGCAGGGAGGAATATCATGGAAGGGGTTATTATCCTTCATGAAACCATACATGAAATGCATAGGAAGAAGCTTGATGGAGTGATTCTAAAGCTGGACTTCGAAAAAGCATATGATAAGGTGAAATGGTCTTTTCTTCAACAAACATTGAGGATGAAAGGTTTTTCGCCACTTTGGTGCAAGTGGATAGATCAAATTGTTAGGGGTGGTAGTGTGGGCATTAAAGTTAATGACATTTTAGGGCATTATTTTCAGCCAAAAAAGGGACTTAGGCAAGGTGATCCCTTGTCACCAATCCTCTTTAATTTAGTGGCAGATATGTTGGCAACGTTAATTGGTAGAGCTAAGTCGGATGGGAGGTTTCAAGGAGTTGTTCCACATCTTGTAGATGATGGCCTCTCGATCCTCCAGTATGCAGATGATACTATTCTCTTCATGGATCATGATTTACTCCAAGCCAAAGACCTTAAACTAGTGTTAAGTGCCTTTGAGCAACTTTCTGGGTTGAAAATTAATTTTCATAAGAGTGAGCTCTTCTGTTATGGTAGTGCTAAGGATTGCGAGCATGAGTATGCACAACTTTTTGGTTGCAAAACCGGGGGCTTGCCTTTTAAATATCTTGGTATTCCTTTGCATCATCGTAAACTCTCTAACAAAGATTGGGCAATCATTGAGGAGAGATTCCAAAAGAAGCTCAGTAGTTGGAAAGGAAAGCTTCTTTCCGTTGGAGGAAGGCTAGTTTTGATCAATTCGGTCTTAAATGGTTTAGCCATGTATATGCTTTCCTTTTTTGAAGTCCCTAAGGGTGTTTTACAAAAACTTGATTTTTACCGTTCAAGGTTCTTTTGGCAAAGTGATAGTCATAAAAAGAAGTACAGGCTTACTAAGTGGAGTGTACTTTGTAGACCAAAGGACTGTGGCGGGTTGGGTATCCAAAACCTTGGGATTCAAAACAAATGTCTCTTGAGTAAATGGTTGTTTAAACTTATTAATGAGGATGGTGTTTGGCAAAATCTTCTAAGAAGGAAATATTTGACCAATAAAGCCATAACTCAAGTTTATAAACGACCAGGTGACTCCCACTTTTGGTCGGGGCTAATGAAGGTCAATGATGATTTCTTGGCTCATGGTTTTTTTCGAATTCAAAAGGGAACACAAGTAAGATTTTGGGAGGACATTTGGTTAGGAAATAAACCCTTAAGGGATGTCTATCCATCGCTCTATAGGATTGTGAGGAAAAAGAATGAAATTGTGGCTAAGGTTTTAGCTTCTACGCCACTGGATGTGTCATTTAGAAGAGGTTTGGTGGAAGGTAATTTGACAGCGTGGACGACTTAGTCTCTAAAGTTGTGACAGTTAACCTTACAAATGAGAAGGATGTGTTTGTTTGGAACCTTCATAGGAGTGGGTCTTTCACGGTTCGCTCTATGTATTTGAATCTGATTCAAGAGGGAGTCTTACCTACGAAAAACCCACTATGGAAAATAAGAGTGCCTTTGAAAATTAAAATTTTCCTTTGGTATCTCCAAAAAGGGGTCACTCTTACAAAAGATAATTTAGCAAAAAGGAATTGGCAAGGGAGTGTCAAGTGTTGTTTTTGTAACTCTTTAGAGACGATACAACATCTTTTCATTGATTGTCACTTTGCTAGATTTATATGGAACACAGTGCACATCACCTTTGGAATTCATCCACCATCTAGTATATCGGATATGTTTGGCTCTTGGCTTCATAGCATCGGGACAAAACTCAAAAATCAGATTTTACTAGGTGCTGCGGCTCTCTGTTGGGCAATGTGGTTGAATAGAAATGACGTGGTGTTCAATAATGCTAAAACCAACACCTTTCTGCAAGTCATTTTCAGGGCAACATATTGGATCCGGCTTTGGTCCTTGTTAAGTAAAGAAGAAGAAAAACCAATCTTCAAGAATGGATGCCAGATTTTGGAGACGGTCATCATGGAGGTCTTTGCAAATTTTGGATAGAAGTTCCGGAATAGGATTGAGGCGTAGTGTCTGTTTTTTCCTGTATCTTGTGTCTTTTACTTTGGGTTAGTTCTTGTGCTTGAATGCTCTTGGTTGTAACCTTTAAGCTGTGTACGATCTTCGGATTGTAGAGGCTATGACCTTTTTTAGGGCATGTTTGGTTCATGACCAGAAGTTGCCTAGCCACAAGTTAGGCGTGCCACAGTTTTTAGGTAGCTGTTTGGTTCACTGACGCAACTGTGGCATGCCACACTTTCTTAGCACCCGGCCCCACACGTCATAGACTCAGTTTCTTGCCAAACTTTGCCACAAGTGTGGCTTCGATTTTGTTAGCCACACTTTCTGTGGCAGCCACACATTGCCTAAGCTTAGGCATGGCAAACTTAGGCACCAACCAAACAGGCCCTTCCCTTAATGAAATTTTCCTTTGATCTAAAAAAAAGGTATTTTTCCCAAAACACCTGTGGGGTCACAGTTTTATACTGCCTACGCCACAGCTTCCATGCGCTTCAAGTCTGTACGGTCATCATGATCTTCTGTCGTCGTTGCCTTATCTATCAATCCATCTGCAAATCTCTTCACGTACGGTTTGGCTACTTGTGTACACGTGGTACGTACCACTTACGTGCATGCTAATTAGTAAGTGGTTTGTTCAAGTACAGATTGCGTGCTTAGTTACATATGCTAATTACACAAGGACTGGGTGATGAGCCCATGATAAAGTAAGTAGCATGCAAGTATTCGTAGCAAAGCCATATAAGTACATATGAGTTTGACTTAATTGCCATTCATCGTAGCACTGGGAAAATTAAAGTTGCAGTGTTCACAAATATTGTGTGGGGTTTTTTTTTGGTGCCATAATTTTTGGAGTGTTATATAGATGAAAATTAATTTTCCTTCTAAAAGTTGTGATTGTGTGGAAAATATAATTATGATACAATCAAAATTAAGGTCTAAAGGATCGTCTCACTTTGATCCTTCTCATTTCTTCTCTAGGAATAATTATGATACAATACATACGTTTCTATTCTCTAGGAAAGAGATCACCTTGTCCAGGCTGAGGCATTCTACAAGCGGGAAACCTTGTCTCTTTAATTAATTTGGAACATGACATTCCTATATTATTTGCTTGATTTCGCCTTCTTCTATGTATCATGGACATTTCACTATTTTTACAAGCCATACACGTTTTTTTTCTTGAGTATTGCTATATAACATTCGACTGTTTTTGAGGACAAAAACAGTTAGATTGATCTGGGGCGTTAGATCTCCATCCAACGGATCCCCAACACCACGCACCTCCTCTCAACTACAAGATAGCACACACGACAATAGACTGGTTACTGTAGCATTTCCGGCAAGCTGCTCTCTTTTTTTTCCCGACAACAACGGCCCATACAAGCTAGTAATGAGTAGTGGTATTAGCTGGCTAGTTTGAGTTGATGACCCTGCATGACTTCCTGACCTCGCCCTGCGCCCCCTCCTTGACGTCGAGCTGCCCCATCTTGAGCATCCCCCACTGGAACGAGTAGAAGAAGAAGGCCTGGTTCATGGCGAACAGGTTCACCAGCCGCTTCGTCTCCGCCGACTCGAACAGCGTCTGGTCCGAGCTCAGCAGGCCCCGCCGCTGCTGCAGCTCCCGGAAGTAGACGCCGTCGAACGCCGTGCTCGTCCGGTCGAACGGCGCCGTCGCCGAGTCCCCGCCGCCGCCGCACGTGCTGCCCAGCGACGACGCCAGCGACGGGTCCAGCGTCGCCTCGCTCAGCCGGCTCTTGAACGACGCGCAGTGCGCCACCCCCAGCGTGTGCCCGCCGGACAGCGCCACCATGTCGTGCGTCGTGAAACCGTGGGAGCCGAACAGCTGGATAAGCGCCGACGCGGTCAGGTTCGGCGCCGGGAGAGCGATCGTGTCCGCCGCGCTGGACCGGGTCCCGTCTCTCCGACCCTTGGGCACGAAGTAGTACGGGCCTCCGGCCTGAACACCATCAACACAAGAAAGTGTAAACTACCGGAGTACAACTGCATGCATGCATGTAGTATGTCGTTGCCATTGTGTACGTACGTACCACGAACACCGCGTCTCTGGCGGCCAGTGCGACGATGTCGGCGCAGGAGACTATGCCGGGGCACTCCTCCTCCAGTGTCTGCTTGATCCGGTCGATCACCTCGTACCCGCGCAGGCTCTTGTTCGGCAGCGCGTCCTTCTCCGCCGTGTTCCGCGGCGTTGAGTCCAGAAGCACCGACGCGTCACATCCCTACGCAATCACAACTTACACATGGTCATGGTGTGTGCATGTGTGAAACAGAAGAGTAGGGCTCCGGTAGGTGATATACCTGAACGAAGCAGTCGTGGAAGTGCAGCCTCAGGAGCCCCGCGGAGAGGGTGGGGTCGCCGGTGATAGCCTGGTTCACCACGTCCATGACGATAAACTCGGCGAAGGGGCAGCTCATGCCGTAGTAGTCCATGCTGAGCGCCGCGGCGCCAGGCCCTGCTAGGCCGACGGCCACCTCCACCAGGATCAAGAGCCTGACAAGGTTCTTGCCGGCGCCCATCTTATTCCTTAGTTATTCCTCTCAAGTGGTGATATGTAGAAGAAGATGAGTGAGCACTGAGCACATGCTTTGGCGAGTGCAGCCTGGAGCGGGTATTTATAACTGCAGCTTGCATGATTGATTGAATTATGTGGAATAGGACTATAATTTAACGTGTATAATGTACGTAGTGCACTACATGGATGAATCCAAAACTAGGCCACTAGCTAGGAAAGAGATCACCTTCTCTTACTAATAATATAATGTTCTATACTGTTAAAGTATGATATAAATTTGTATATGTGTAAGCTCGTCTCAGTTTCGTAATCTCATAAGACTCTTATTCTCTAACGTACATATGTATCTCTGTAGTCGTACGGTTGAGATACATCAAAGTTACCCGTGCTTATAGTTTCTTCTCATATAGTGAATTCCGTCTTCATGCGTTCATGATTTTTCTCACAAGAGTTTTCTATATATGTAAAATTCATCTCCTGTTCTTTCAATCCTTTATTTATATTGTACCTTTTATAAAAAGTGGTATCAGAGTTTTAGATCAAAATCAAAGACGCTGTGTTGAGAGGAGAAAACTCTCTGGTGCCCATACAAGGTGCGGCGTCCGGATGACACGGCACCAACGCGGCACTTGCACAGCATCATGGCATCGTTACGGAGACAACGTCAAAAAGCTCAGCCTGACAGATCAGTCACCACAGTGACAATGGTGGTATAGTGTCATGCAACTAAAATATATAAGATATTAATCATATGCTTGTGTTTTATAAAGAAATTTATTAGATGTATAAATAATTATATTATGAAATAGAGTTCCTTTGATTTGTTAAGAAGTAAAAAGTGGTGAGAAGTCAAAAAAAAATAGACAGTTGGAGGAGAACGGAACATAAAATTGGGGAAACTTTTGCGGAAAAGATCGTGGTGAACGTGGGGACTGATTGGGTTGTTCGAGGCTTGGATGCACGCGTCCTGATCGATGAGATCGATGTGGCCGCAACCGCATGCAGCTGGTAAATGCCATCCTCCCGCCGTCGCCATCGCAAGGGCGAAGTGCGTCGCTCTCCATTCCTTGATGGAAGCAGTACGAGCGCTCGCCATGACGATCGATTCAGTAATTGGCATGTGATTTTCTTCTGCACAAACGTATGCGATGCAATGCGTAGTGCATGAAGGTATGGGCCTGTTTTTTTAGCTACGGCTTATAGTTTTTAGCTGAAATTTTTGAATTTTGGCTGTTTACGGTACAAATTACGGAGAGATCGATACTCATTTACGATTTTGGCTGGTACAGATGTTGAGCTTTTAACGTGTACTACGTTTAATTTGTAGACACCGTCTTGAGAAAATATTCCGTTTAAAAGTTAGGTACTGTAACAGCTGCCAAAAGTCGACCGGCTTGTGCCCTGCCGAACAGGGTAGCCGGCCGGCCGATGTCAGCGCCGGACATGACAGCATGAACTTTCTATTTCCTTGTTGTCGTTCACCGCACCGCACCGGAGCGATGTGCATGGAACTGCGCCTGCGTCACCGAGCATCCACTTAGTGTATGGTTTGTACAAGACAAGTACAGCAAGCAAGTAGGATAAGTCGAAGGCACTAGGTCCACAAGTTCTGCATAGTGGTTTAATCACTAGATCAGTAGCACTAGTGATGATGAAAAATCTGAATGTTGTGAGTGATCCGGTTTTTGATTGATTGCACTGTGCGCCATATGTTGCAACATCGTGCAGAATGGTGTGGATTACTTGGAATAAATCTGGATATGCGTTAAGAAAGACACAACACAAAACGTATGACTCTTAATACCTTAAACTGACCTAAATACCGCCGTATCTTACAAAGTAGAGAGTACCCTGTGCAACAGAGGGTATGTACATGTAATATATAAGTATATAAGATTATCTACGTGGTGTGTATAGTTTTTTTAATATACTCATTTTTATGTACAAATATGATTATATTCGCAAAATATACTAAAAAGTACGTTTTTCTCAGCAATTTTTTCATATGGTTGGCATTTGAGTATCTTATAATTATATTAAATTTGTTTAAGTGGTATATTATAGGTAAGAATAACTATATCCAGGAGTAGAACGTATTTTTCATATGTAGAGGGAGGGGGTATCTCAATACTTGGGTGCCCGAAATGTTCAAGTGGGCTCAATCTGTTAACTGGATGGGCCCAAGAGACGGCATCATATGTGGGCCTATGCACTTTTCTTCTGTCATCCTGTCATCCTGAAACAAATGTTTCTTTTGTTAAGGACTGAAACAAATGTTTCTTGTTCTGAAACTGTCGAATAATAACAAAATGAACAATTCCACCACCTTATATAGTGCCTTGCTCTACTAATTACGTACATTCTATTGGTGAATGCACAATTGCTAGATTAGCTATGTATCACCTGAACAAGATTCGAAGGATTTGTGCCATAAGCACTAAACAATTCATTTTCAGGTGCATTGCAAGTGTGGGTCACTTGTAATTGTGATTCGCTAGAGGGATCATGTACATGTTTAGCCAGGAAATAAACCTAAATGCATATAATTCCGGCTGGTCCAAGTACAATATGTACCAATAAAAAAGGCTCCTTTCAGGAATAAAAATCTTGCACAAGTTGACAGGCCATGCAGGCATCTTTTTTTAGATAATGGAAAAAAATTCCGGCCTCTGCAACCGCACACAGCCGAGTCTTACAACGTTACTGCTTACAGCATTATTGTTTATTTGCTGACAAAGATAAAGAATAAGAGAGTCCTGAACTAGAATAAATCAAATGCAAAGTCTATTATTACTTTGCCACCCATTATTGGCAAACACATGTAAAGCTATAACCTCCAACGCGTTGCTTGCCAATCTAAACGTCTCCCTTTTATCTTCACGCTGCAGCAGCGCCCAGAACCGCAACCAATATGCTCCTCTGAAGATAGCCTGCATAAAAGAAATATTTTGTTTTTGCGCAAAGACAATGTCATTACGAGTACACCAAATTGCATAAATAATAGCAGCAGCCCCCACAAAAATTTGTTTCTTATCCGAGCTGTCGGTCTACTCATGAATGAATTCCTAACGTTTCAGGTGCCTTCCACTAAGAGCAGGGGCAGCAAGTTTATAGCGATTGTTTCTTTATCTCAACAAATTTAATAGAGAAATTCTTCACAATATACTTTGTGTATTACTATATGTATATACTTTTTTTTTGCAAAAAAATTGGGGGTGTTCCTGAACCCCCATGCATCTCTTCGAGCGGACTCCGCCACTGGTTTGCATAGAACACATAAATATCACAGTAAACAATTTAGTTCTTCCGGTAATGCGAGAAAAATCTTCCAAATAGGCCGTAAGCAGAGCCAGAAGGTGAGAAGATTGCACTCATCATCACAAACAAGCCAGAATTTTCACTCAGAAATCAGGATACACACACACACATTGTGATGAGGATATAATATTTCCTTAATATCCGTTTATTCAATATATTACACTTCAACTAGCTGATACCCATGTATATCACAACTGATTAAAAGAATATTTCTAAAGGATATCTGAATATGCCATATATAAATATTAGGGAAAGCCTTTCTCTGTTGCCAGGAACATGTGCAAATCTGTAAGCACGTGATAACTGCGTCATCTATCTCTGTGAACAATAACCATCCCTAGGACGCCTAGGGCACTTCCAATATATCCTACATCAGCAGTAATCATGATATTAGTTAGTCTATCAAGTAGCATTGGTGCTGACGTGGAGAGATGATTAAAGAAGAGAGAGGGAGAAGCAGTGTCTTATGCAAGATATTACTTGAGCACAAAATCCAATATACAAGAAACAACACAAACTTATATTAGAAGGAGATTAGTGTCTATCTACAAAAATTGTTGCATTGGAAAGAGATTATGGATTTATTGTTTGGGTCAACCGGTGAAAACTATGCACCGGAGTCGTAGTGTCTACATGACGTGAAAGTTATAGATATTATTGTGCAATATTTACCACTGAAAATATCCTTAACCATTGATTGTAAAATTATCTCTCTGACAACAACCGCTACTTCCAACCGACGGTGGCATCACGTGCGACCCCTAACTACATAAGCGCCAGTCAAATAGTAGATAGGACACACCCGCATTTGTAATCCGCATCCAGCTCTTGGATGATCGAGTCCTTTGAACACCCTGTAATCCCTTTAGCAATAAAGATACATATTAGTAATTCTAATTATGTTGTTTTCTACTTTCAGAAGGTCGACACATTGGATTTTCATTAGGGGCTACTTATAGCGCTATACAGACAGAAATAACAGAATTGAACCACTTGTGTACGTATAGACGTGCAAGAGATTATTTCAATATGCTCGGATACGTAGGGCGCGACATGCATCGGCTAATGATTTGACCACCACCTACGACCGATCGATCGATGTGGACAAATAGACCTGATAGCTCGACCTATGCAGTACGTAGTCAGAATCTAAACCCTGTAGACTCAACTCTTTTAAGATCATGTATAATAATGTGATGTTAGCTATTTATAAACTTTGCCACGTAGAAGACGAGATAATATGGAGGAGAGAAAGAGCATAGAGAATTAGACTGTCTCTCAGCGATAGTCGACTGTAATACGATAAACATGACATATTGTATCATAGAGAACATGTCTATAGAGATATGCAAAAAACAACCTATTATATGAGCTATCTTTAGTGCCGTCTATAGATAACATAGATGATATTATAAACAGTAATTGTTTATACTATTATACATGATCTAAAATTTTACACTTTTATAAATTTATCTATAAATATCAATAGTAATCAGGTATTTTTTTCCCAAAACACCTGTGGGGTCATAGTTTTATACTGCCTACGCCACAGTTTCCATGCGCTTCAAGTCTGTACGGACATCATGATCTTCTGTCGTCGTTGCCTTATTTATCAATCCATCTGCAAATCTCTTCACGTACGGTTTGGCTACTTGTGTACACGTGGTACGTACCACTTACGTGCATGCTAATTAGTAAGTGGTTTGTTCAAGTACAGATTGCGTGCTCAGGTACATATACTATACTATATATATTACACCCCGCGGACTCTCCGGCCGGAGAGGATGTCCACATGTCAACCTCCGCGAAAAAATTCGTAAAGATTTGGTAATTACATTTAGGTCCCCAGTTTTCACAAAAAGGTCCTTGGATTCTTGCGAAAAAGCCCCTACACACTTTTTTTTGCTCGGTAGCGACCCGCGGTTTCCTGTAATTACGAACATGCCCTTATTTCTTCCGAAAAGGCCCTCGGTTTTTGCGAAAAGCCCCTCCACTCTTCTTTTATTGCGAAAATGCCCTCGATTTTTTGCGAAAAAACATGTGCTTTCTTTTTTCTGCGAATTTTCGTCTCTTTTTATTTCGGTCCACACGATGGCTAGCGTGGCGTGACGCCACGCCTACGTGGCTAGTGCTAATTACACAAGGACTGGGTGATGAGCCCATGATAAAGTAAGTAGCATGCAAGTATTCGTAGCAAAGCCATATAAGTACATATGAGTTTGACTAATTGCCATTCATCGTAGCACTGGGAAAATTAAAGTTGCAGTGTTCACATTGTGTGGGGTTTTTTTTGGTGCCATAATTTTTGGAGTGTTATATAGATGAAAATTAATTTTCCTTCTAAAAGTTGTGATTGTGTTGAAAATATAATTATGATACAATCAAAATTAAGGTCTAAAGGATCGTCTCACTTTGATCCTTCTCATTTCTTCTCTAGGAATAATTATGATACAATACATACGTTTCCATTCTCTAGGAATAATCAAGTTGAACTAATCATCTCGATGTAATTTATAATTCATGAATTTAATACCAAGAGAGGAAAATAAACACACAAAAAAGGCATAATGACACAAAAAAAGCAAAGGGAGGAGAGAGCCAGCTCTCCTTGTGAGCTCTGTCATGTCCCGCTAATTACAGAACTGGTTTGCTCACTTCGGCTCTGGCTCCACGCGTCGTCTTGTGAGCCGGCTGACTGCGCGCTCGCCTCGCACTGCACCATCTTCCCCTCCGAGCCGCCGGCACCGCAGCTCGTGACCACGTCGGCTCCGGGCCCGACGGCGTCCACGGCTCGGCTCGACGCTGGCGTGGCCAAGAACGTCGGCTGCTCGTCGCCGGCCATGATGACCACAACGTGCCCCCGCCACTCCCCGGCCTCCCCGGCGGCAGAGCCCTTCTCGCCGTCGGCTCGGCTCTCCTCGCCGGCCTCGCGGTCCTGGCCGGCGAGGATGCCGGAGTGCTTCTGGTAGGAGCAGGCTAGGGCGAGGAGCGAGAGCGCGATGAGCCCCAGCATCGCCGCGAGTCCTCCGAAGAGGTACGGCACCGGAGACTGCCACGGCGAGCGCGGCGCCGACGTCGCCGCGCCGGAGCTCGGCGCCGCCGTGGGGCCGTGGGCCATGGGGTAGTCGGCTCCTGGCCTCATGGTTCAGCGCCAATGATAGCGCTAGTCTCAGTCTCTGTGTTGTTTTGAGAGAGGTGTTTGGGGTGGTGAAATGGTAGTGCTATGTGGCTATCGGTGTGCTTGTTATGGCCCCCTATTTATAGAGGTCCAGTACTGAAGCTAATAGCATGACAACAAATCAGTGAGAAAAGGATTTCAGTCGAGTGAACTGTAAATAATGTAACAGCCTGAGAACTGTTCTGTTTTAAACGGTTTTAGTTTTTTATTTCTACCTTACAACTTTTTAATTTTATTTTTTTAGGTTTTTTCTTTTTTCTTATTTTTTATATTATCCGTGATGATATAAATTTTTATTTATTTTATTTATTTATTTCAAATTTAATTATGTGGAAAGTATAATAACAACTACAATATATTTTCAGCTATTATAGTGAAAAAACCCCAGAAACCTATATTTATAAGCCTGTTGGAACACTACCTAATTAGAAGGTCTAACCCGATAGTGTCATAATGCAGAGAAAAAAATCTTATATGATTACGACAACAAGCGGTATGTTATGATATGAAACTATAATAGCTTCTTCGTGCACATGGATCTAATATAGTGTAGAAAACTCTATACATATCGAAACTTACTTAAATGGTTCAGTTAGCAGCAGGCATCTGATTTGCCACTGGCCTTACGGCAAGGATATATACCAAAATCAAAAGCAGGAGGAAACCATAGAGATAATAACTGAGAGTAGCAATGAATGGATGGGTCTCCCTGTCCTGTTATAACTGCAATGATTGCCGAACTAACATCTCTACGTTGATCATGGCGTTTCTGAAATTTGAAGCACTCGGAAAGTACCTCTGATGAGCCAGTCTTTGAAGCATCCTTAAAAAATTTTCTTGCGTTTGTTCTTATCAAGTTTCACCTAAAAAGGGCAAGACAGGACAGTTACAGCATAACACAAACTATTAGCAATTGATAACGAAGCCATGTTCTTATCCCTAATCGTCATGCGTGCATGTCCATAAGTGGATCGAGCATTACAATGGATTGCATACGTCGGCGAACTTTAGCGTGCCATTTGCACGTTTCCTATGTGGAAAGTACTCCATAGAGGGGCTGATCAAACATCAGAATCTAATGACCTATATAGTGCTCTGTTAAGTTTACCTGAAGTCAAAACATATATTTCCTCTAATAACTGAATAAATCTGCTCCTCACTATTATTTGCAAGAGGAATTCTTTTCATTTTGATGTACATAACTTTGCATCGCTGAGGAACCTTGTAAATTCAAACCCAAAGGTTCAGATCAAACACCATTTTGAACATGAAAATACATCGTACGATAAGAAAGGCAATTTCTCCTCAAAATACATGTAGTTTGAGAAGTCCAAATACATGAATAGACGGCTCTGCTCAATGCATACAGAAAACCGCACACCTCACAGCAATAATTGAGCACTTTAGCCATACCCAATTTCGCATCGGTAGAGTTTCAGATTTGGGGGTAAATGTTTGCAGCATGTCGAAAGATGAAAACTACACGAAAGGTTTTTTTATATAAAATTCATATTCCAAAGTTACAAAAAGCTAAAAGAATCAAAAGCAATGGCGGAGCCAGCTTAAACATGTGGGGTTAGTTGACCCTACAGGTTTTTGTAAAAGGGCCAATTACTATTGATAATTACAGATAAACTTATACAAGTCTAAAGAGTTTACAAGGGTTGACCCCATAGTATTTAGATCCTGACTACGCCGCTGATCAAATGTACTCCCTCCAGTCAAGGAAGAATGTCATTTTGGACACTGGCACGGTCTCTGAAACGTATCTTTGACCAATAATTTCTATTGTAATATATTTATATAACCTAATAAATTATAATTATTTTCCAAGAAAAATCTAACAAATCAAAAGATATAGATATCAAATGTTTAGAAAGTTTGACTGAACTTGTCCAAAATGATATTTTCTGTGACCGGAAGGATGTGCCTGGAGGGAGTAACAGATAATGCTTTAATGTTTCAAAAAAAAGAAAAGAGAATGCTCTGATGCTTTGCTTCATCTCTCCTCCTTCTACCGACCCCATTGTTTTCCCCCCTTCAAAGGGCAACGAGCTATCAATTTTGAGAGAAAAGGCAACGTCAAATCTTTTTTGAAACGTTTTCGAGCTATTGGATGCACCGTGAGATTTGAGCCACCTACACGAAACCAAGAGGCGATTATTGCGACCTTGCAAGTAGAGATGTGTTTGGGCATTGTCGACGATGGCAAGTGGAACACATCACATGCGAGAAGCGTTGCTCTCACTCCTCTGCTTTATGCACATCGTTTGCAAGATACATGCATGAATAGTTGCCTGATGCCTCCACGCTTGTGATGAAAACAAAACCTTTTTAAAGAAAAAGATCGCAGGAAGGGAGTTTTTTTTAATACATAAGCAGTCAGCACAATACATCTAGCCATAAATAAAAGGTATACAACACTCTCACTCTAGAGTGTATGTTTTTTTTTTATCAAAATAAGTCAAATTTTTAGTCTTTCGATTAAAATCCCACCGCTCATATCTCTCACTCTCATATATATATATATATATATATATATATCCTTCCCTCCACCGCCCTAATCCTAATCCCCTCCCTCCCTCCCTACTCTCAGCCGCCACCCTGGGCCTTGCCTATGAGGCTTGCTGGCTTACCCCTTCGCCCACGTCACCATCCCTTCCTCCCGCCCCTCTTCTTCCCTGATGAAGACCTGCCTGTCCCCCCCCCCCCCCCCCCCCCCACACCCCGCCTCTCATCTCCCCCGCCCACGCCCGTCACTCACCACCCCATTGCCGGGCCTCCACCCCTCCTCCCTTTAAGCTTAGGACTCTAGTGAACCTTAACCCTAACTAACGAACCCGAACCCTAATATGGCTGCTGTGGGAGACTGCGGCACCAAAGAGGAGGAGGATGAGCTGGTTGAAGCATGAATCTCTAAGCCAATCTAAAGGTTAAAAATTCGACCATTTTGTAAATAAAATAGTCGAGTGATATATAGCAAATCCATAAGTAAAATGACAATAATAATTGCATTTCATAAAAAAATTCAAAGGGAACATTTGCACACTATTTGCAACGGTCCTTAATTTTCAATTATATATAAAAGATACTTAGTGAGTATGATGTATAGTAATTTATATTGGATGATGTATAGTAATTAATATTGGATTTTTTTCAGGGGAAAGGATATTTTTCGGGACAAAGAAAACTAACAGGTGAAGAATCTGTCTGTCTAATAACCCACCTATAAAATGTGATTCGAATTTGTCATCGTGTTCGTGCCGGATATTGCACCAGACATGGCGCTAAGCGGTGCATGAGCCAAGCCATGTCACACGTGGCAACGGCTGGCACATCTGATTCTGATTCAGTTTTCTTCTCCATTTAGGACTCTGATCCCAAGACTATATACCCTAGCCATAGGAAGAGCAAGAGCATTATTGTAAATACCTCCTCATATCGTGAATTTTGCCTTTGTATGTCCATGATTTTTCCCGCAAGGGTTTTCACGTTAAATCTATGTCTTCCATTCTTTTGATCCTCTATATATGTTGTTCATTTTATAATAAGTGGTATCAAACTCAGATGGTAGCTAGTGTGATGCTCTATAGAGTTTTACTATTTGAAGTGAAGGATTTTCTCTAATTTTAGCTTAAGATGAATGATTTTAAGTGCAAAAAGTAGTTTGTTTTTTGTGTAGATACTACAACATTTTTCTAGTTATCGCAACTCGATATGAGGGTTCTATTGTAACTTATATTCCATTAACGACACAAGAGTTTCTTTCATCCGAATAATTTACAGGAGAAGTTTCAACCATATTATAGAATTTCGTTACCTTCGAAGCTGGTAGTTTGACATACATGATAGCCACACGTGTAAGTTGCTCTTTCAGTGAGCGTTGTTTGCTGAGTT
This sequence comes from Dendrocalamus latiflorus, assembly GCA_017311315.1. Taxonomy (NCBI): domain Eukaryota; kingdom Viridiplantae; phylum Streptophyta; class Magnoliopsida; order Poales; family Poaceae; genus Dendrocalamus; species Dendrocalamus latiflorus. Next base: position 45,450,357 of record CM029639.1, on the reverse strand, counting down.
TGGTATTCCAGGTGGAACTTATCCAGCGTCACAGGTGATATTTTGACTTATGCCATTCGACAATTGATCATTTATTTCAGGAGTTCAGTTGCACATATTCAGACTTTGCTGGGGTTATGAATTATTGAAGACCAGATTTCTTTGTTTGCTTTGTTGAGGGATGTGTGTTTAGACCTGCTGGTGATTTTCTCAATTTTGCTTTGCGAGAAGTGTTTGATAAGACTGTTCCAGTCTTTTTTATTGAGATTAGTCTAATGGACTTTTGAGGTACAAGGTTTGTTGATGAAGATTTAATTTGGATGAGATTTAATATTCGGCTATAGGAGCGAATTTGTTTCAATGTGGAGTATGTTAAAGTGTGATCCGGATTTGTCATCGTGTCCGTGCCAGACACCATGCCAAACGTGACGCCGAGCGGTGCATGAGCTAAGTCGTGTCAGACATGGCAACGACTAGTGCATCCGACTCTAAATCGGTTTTCTCCTCCATTTGGGTACCCTGTAGTCCATATAAAGAGCAATAGACTCATTGTAAATATCTTCTTATATAGTAAATTCTACCTTAATAAGTCCGTGATTTTCTCACAAGAGTTTTTCACGTTAAATTTATGTCTCCTGTTACTTTGATCTTCTATTTCTGCTGTACTTTTTATAACACTACCTTTGCCACCTTTGTTAGTTGGACACGGTTGGATTGGAGTCTCTGATTGATTGAAGTCCACTCCTGGGTGACCCAATTGCTTGAGAAATCACAATCAAGCCGGCCCATTGGTTATGTCCTTTCCCCAATGGCTTTATCATCTAGGGCATGCAAATGCAATGGCCGCTCTGCTTAATTGATTACGCTGCTGTGCAATTCACAGGCTTAATTTGATCTCCTTTTGATCACGTGGTTTCGCCTCACGTGCACGCTCGCTGCGCGCGACTGCGTATTTGGCGGTTGCGCTGTTCTGTCGCCGGCACGGATGAACTCTTGGGTTCAAGTGTGCCAGCGAGCTTGTCGCGCTCTTTGCTGTTAAAATCGTACTCTACTTTGAAAACATCTTCAGTTTAAGAGTATTTGGCCTTGAGTTTTATTTGCAGAGCTGCAGCGAAGATCGATTATTGGTCAATATCGACGAGAGTTTGAATGTGGAAATGCATGGCTCGATTGACATGCATGTTTGCTTCATGTGTTTGTTGGAACAAGCCAGTGTTAGCAATGTTTCCTTCATCATACCAGGTGTAGAGCCATGGAGGACACTCTAAACGTGATCGATAATGGATATTTCGATGTAAGAAGTAACCAGATAAAAGACAAGCAGCCTATATGCCATGTCTGACCACTGGGAATACATGGAGCAAACCTATTTTGGAGGAGTATGTAGCTAGGTTAGCTCGCCTGATGCGTGCGCTCGGGACAAAGAGTGTGCATGCCCCACGGCCATGAGTGTGCCGGCGGCCACCTGACGGCGTGCCCCACAGTGCAGAGAAGCTATCTGTTGCTCTGAGATAAGCTCAAAGCCCAAAAGGTTCGCGCTAAGATACCAAAAGAGGAGAAGAGACAACGCGACGAGAAGTGCCGGATTTGGTGCTTAACTAGCTTCGATCGTCGACGAGGGACGCACTGTAGCGTTACTGTAAACGGAATAACGCCGAAGGAATTCAGGCCTGCTTGTTTCGGTTTGAGCTTCTGACTTCTAATTTATTTTGTATTATTCATGAATTTCGTCTATTTATATACTTTTGGCTTTTTTTTAAGCTTGTTTGCCGGTTCTTTTTTCTCGTATTTGTTTGCATTATACGTGATGGGCTAACATGTTTTTTCTATTTTTAATTTTTTTAATTTTAATTATGTCAAATAAGCTTTTATCAGTTACAGTGTTTTTTTCAGCCAGCTATAATGATTTTCAGTCATAAGCCACTTAAAAAGCTCTTTTGAGCAGGCCCGCCCGGCCGGCCGTAGCTTGTGCGCACCTGTGGGCTGCGGGCGGATTTCTGCTCAACATGCTGCGGGTTGGTAATCGTCGCAGCTTGATGTACAATACTATCGCTGCAGGAGGAGTATGGGTGTGCTATGCATATGCTCAGGTGCTGCGGAACTGTTGCTGCAAAGTGCAGATCAGTGTCTGATATGTTCATTGCCTGCAGCTGCTCTTCTCGTGTGCCTTCTTGCCGAGCTAGCCAGCCATTGATAACTAGGCCTGTGCGTTCGGTATTTTCAGTAGAACCGGTTCGGTACGTATGGTATATTTGGTAAATACGGGATTATTAGTTCGGTAATATACGGTATTTTTGAAATATAGTTCGGTATCAGCAAATTAATTTATTTCAGTACGGTATTACCAAGTTAACATAAATTACAAACAATATAGCAAGGCGACAATATATTGGCAATAAAATTAGAACTCAGAAGTACTCCAAATCTCCAATGGGGTATGGAGATTCCATGGCAGATCACATATGCAAGACTAACAAATATGTTAGTTCGGGTGTTACTGTATTTTGATTGAAATTGCTAGCCAAGTTTTGGTGAAGATCTGGGAGAATCAAGAAGAGGACCATCGGATGTGCTACCTATCTTGAAGGAAATCCAGGAGCTTAGCATGAAGTTTGCTAGCTTTGAGATGTGTTTTGTTAGAAGGCAACATATCCTTATATACTCAACCTTGTGGTGTATTTACCGTGCACCCTAACTAAAAAAGTCATAAAAAATTCTAATTTTTTTAAAATATACTTCTAAACTAATTTTAATTATGCATAAAATTTTAAGTTCATATTCATTAATATTAGTGGTAACAAAAAAAGAGAAAATCTGGCACGGTTAAGAGTTCGAATTTGTTGGATTTTTCTCTTTTTTGCTGCTCTTAGTATATAACGAACTTGAACTTGAAATTTTATATATACGTGGAGTAAACCATGAAATACATATAGAAATTTTTTCGGAATTTTTTGTGACTTTTTAGTTAAGGTGCACGATGAGTATATCAAAAACTTAGGTGCATAGGATATATTGCTTGTTAGAAAGTAAGTTAATACTGTTGGTGCAAATATGCAACAAGTCAACAACCAACAAGTAAACTTGTTACCGGTCAAGAGTGGTTGGCTACTCGGCTGCACCCTTGGACGCCCCACCTGACCTAATGAGTCGATGTCTCTATGGAGGATGGGCCCATTGGGATGGCCAATGGTCTGTGCTACTATTATACTGTAGTAATCAATTATTTTGGTTTTCAGTCAGTTTTTATTTGAAAAACCGAACCTCAAAAAGCCTGAATTCTAAATCCCGTACTGAGTACCAGTCAAACCGAGTTGAGATACGTTTTTCCGGTTCGGTTTAATGAATACTTGGTACAGGACCTGAATATATCTGATGCCGAGTTGCCGACCATTGAATAGCCTAATCAGTGTAGCACTACGGTTCTCCGACTGACAACCAGAGTTTGGTTTCACCAACCATGTGTTGGGTAAGTTATTCGTGTGGATTTTTCGGGATTTGAATCCTCGAATTAGGTTTTGAGCCTTAGGGTCTGTTTGGGAGAGCTCCACCAGCTCCAGATCCACGAAAAACAGCTACACTCCACGAAATTTTACCCAAACGCTCCAGCTCCGCGAAATCTAGATCCACCAAAATCCTAAATCTGAGGGCCAGATCTATGGATTTCATGGAGCTCCTCAAGGGGTGCTCCACCGTGGAGTTGGGTGGTAATTACCCACCAATGCCACTGGTTACACACCCCATCCCACCAAAAGTGGACATTCCCACCAAAACCTCAATTTCGTGGATCTGGAGCTGCTGTACAAGCCAAACACTCCATGGTGGGATCCCAGATCCACGATGGAGCTGCTCTATGGTGGAGCTGCTACTCCAGATCCACGGTTTCAGTGGTGGAGCTCTCCCAAATAGGCCCTTAAGATGCTAACACTAGTCAGTTGTCTCTACTAAGAAAAGAAGTAGTGGTAACTAATATGCATTCACAAAGATGATGTTGGGCCGGAGCACAAGCTGGCTAAAGTCTGTTGAGTAATTGGTGGGCAACAGACAGGGGCGGAGCCACATCCTGGACAGAGTAAGTTTCAGTTTAAGATGTGAAAAAATATCTAGTGTACAGTTCAGGTAAATTCAGTCTAGCCTAGGTAATATTTTTATGGTCCAGCCCAGATAACCTAGATCATTCTACCACTAAATCCGAGGTGTAACCAAATCCTAACTCCGCCACTGACAACAGAGGACGAGCCACTGGAGGCAGATACGCCATGATCAACTTGAGCCCTTTTTTGCCTGTGATTCCGAGTTCACTGCATGCAAACCGATGCCGGCAGAAGTGGATGCTACTGGTCAAAACTCTGGACCAGTGATGTGCAAATGGAAAGACAGAATTTTACCCATATGTTCATGTCAGGCCGTCTCTTTCTTGGCTTCTTCACAGCACTTGCAAGTAGGAATATTGAACATTGCTATAGCTTGAGCTAATCTCTGTGAAATGTGAACCACTTCAGTATAGACCTGTTCATGGGCAGTTCGGCCAGAGCCTGGTCCGACTTTTCTGGGCTCAGGCCCAGACTTTCGCCCCGTAGGCCTGGCTTGAAGCCCAAAAAAGGCCAATAACAACAATTAAATAATAAATATTAATGTTTTATTTCAAAAGTGAATTAAACAATAATATTTTACTTCGAAAAAGAATTAAATATTAAATAGTTTATTCCAAAATAGAAAATTCGGGCCTTTTGAGTTTCAGGCTTGGCCTGCCCCTTCAGGGTCGGCTTTTCTAGGCTCAGCCCGGCCCAGCACTTGAACAGGTCTACTTCAGTGCCATCTCGTCTGCCAGGTGACGGATATTGCAATTAAGCACAAATGGTGCTTCCCAGTTCTGACTTTCTGAGACAAGAGAACAAGATTTGGTGCAAATCTGCTGCTACTGCCGCCAACAGCTGAAACCAGAACTGCGGCAAGGAACATTTCGAACCTATAATAGACTTACATATACATTTATAAAGTTACCGAGTTTATCAATCCAAACTCAAACCCATTCAAACTTCAATCAAGCTAACTGGAGGGCAGCTCCAAGCTCGAACCTTAATCTATGCTCACTCAAGCTCAGCTAGAGCACTGCCTTTTCCTTTTAACTTTTTAAAACCGTTTTTCGGATTTTCTACAGTAACTAACTTTTAAACATAATATCTTTTCGAGATGGTATCTAAAAGTTAATTGTAGTACATACTATAGCAACTTAATTTATATCAGCTAAAATTGTACATAGGTTTCTGTTACTTCATATTTTCTCGTATAAACAGTCTAAAAAATATAAGGAGCATATGTTGGCTCAGTCGAGCTCGGCTAGACTAACTTCTGTGGGTCCCAAAGCCCAAGCGGCCCATCTAGAAGAAGATTTGTTTCATAAGTAAAGAACGCCTCCTCCAACGACCTCGTTGAACACGCGCAAACCCGCCGCCGCCTCCACCCCATCAGCTTCTGCTCCCACCGAGATCTCCTCCCCAGCGCCGCGCGGCCATGGACGCCGTAGACTCGGTGGTCGACCCGCTCCGGGAGTTCGCCAAGGACAGCGTTCGCCTCGTCAAGCGCTGCCACAAGCCCGACCGCAAGGGTATGGGAGTGGTGAATCTCTCACTCGGATCCGGCGCGGTGGTCTTGGGTTTGGCCAGATCTGAATCTGACGCCGTTTCGGTCTGAATTTGGTGCGCAGAGTTCACCAAGGTCGCGGTGCGGACAGCGATAGGGTTCGTCGTGATGGGCTTCGTAGGGTTCTTCGTCAAGCTCATCTTCATCCCCATCAACAACATCATCGTCGGATCCGGCTGATTTGATTCCTACAGGTATATATACTCGCGTTCGCGTCTCTCTCCGATCTGGGATCTAGTTGATTCGTGTTGGATTCTGCGCATCCGTTGTCTGGATACGTGTGTTTGTGGATGTGATGCTTGCAATTCGGCGTCTTGGAGTCGGGCTGTGTAGTAGGGCTTCGTGGATCTGTTATATCCAACTGTGCGCTTAGAACTCGGTTGAGTGGTATGATTCAGCGGAGATTGCTTTGCATAAGAATAAGACCTTCCCTTCGGCGCTTGTTGTTAGGGTAATTGACTATCTGTCCCGTTACTCTACATGATTTTTGTGTGCTAGTACGTTGGAAGCCAATTTTCATTTTTGACTGGGTATTCCGATGCATTTTCAACTATGGCCTTATTCAATATTCCTTGAAGCCTAGAGTACAATTGTTTTCTGATTTTTTTGCACGATAGCCTACTCTTGTATGCATTCGTTCTTTTTCGTCGCCCATAGTTACGGCCACTGCAAATTTAATGTATGTTAGTAATGTGTCTGCATGTTGCAACGGAGTACCAAAAGAAGGTGATACATATTAGCAAACGCAAGAATATCAATTTTTCATGGGAATGTGCGATGTGGGAACAGGAGTGTGCTGCGTGCGTGGGGGAGGGAAGGACGACGGACAAATTCCCATTTTATATTAGGAGGGATATACTTATGTTTAGTCCTTTATTTACGCAAATAGATTAATTCTGCCCTATATATCGCACTCCATTCGTTCAAACGTAGCTGCACGTGCTACTTGATTTATACTCTACATACCATTAGTTTGAAGTTGGTTAGACTTCCGAGCTGGTACCGCCAAGGGATAATGATATATCAACCTGCTTTAGGGACACTGTTATTGTGGATCATTACTAGTTCTAGAATTATCTCCAGGCCCTCTATTAGATTCAGGGAGTTATTTTATCCAGTGTAGCCTTGGAAGCAAGGAGTTACAATGATGTTGATGTGCTTGGCCTATGGTCCTATGCATTCGGAAGCATACATGATGCGGATCCAACCTCGAGGCGAGATCGATCCAATGGGTTGCCTGATCTTTCGCCATTTCACGGTGGTAATTCTCAAATAGATATGTGGAGCACGAACTAAAAGATGCAATTCGCACTAGATAGATAAAACCCTCAACCCACGTACACCGCAACACGTGAACGAGAACATAGGATCAATTGATCTAGCGGATGAAAATCGACACCACAGCCGAATCTCACATGCCCGAAGATCCCTCGATGAATTCCTCAAGAACACACTCACGATACAGGGATACACCCTAACGGCCAAATGCCAACACACACGGTGTCTTTAATTCATAATGTAAACTCCCCATTTACATGGTGACCTTGGCTTTTATAGCCCATGCACACATTGGCCAAAGGCCGATTCAAACACACACGCGCAATTGATGTACAAAAAAGGACGATTAAATCAGATTGGTTTTTATGAGAAACCTCCAGTTTTAGAAATCGACTATGAGAATCCTCCAGTTTTACAAAGTACTCAAAGAAATCGACTAAGTACTAAAACGTGACTGACTCGAATAACTTTATCTACCCAGTGCGCCATCTTGTTCTAGTATTGTGATCGCCTGCAGGTGGCCCCCATCCTACCGCATAGGGAGAAAGACTCGAACGTAGGCTTGGCCGCTGGAACGTGTAACAACAGAAAACCATGGTATAAGTCCTGATTTATGGGTCTGCACGATCCCTCTTCCTTTTATCTCCATAATAAATCTGATTCCTTTCCTGCAAAACCAAAGTAACAAACTCTTTTTATTGTGCTCGTGTGGAAAAGAAGCTCTCACGTTCCATCTTGAGAATCGAGTTTATCTCCTTGATCTCTTCCTGATTTCAGGGGTTGTTTCCTTTTCTGGCTCAGTAGCAAACCCATGCACATACAGGTTCCATGCATGGCTGTGCACATAACCCATGCAGAAGTACATGCATCGACCCACTCCTATAGTCCTATGCATGTGCGTCTCTAGCCCCTGTGCTGCATCACATGTACAAATCTTTCACACACGGCTGCATAACTCCACGCACATAGTCAACTGAGTTAGCTGGGGATAACTGGGCCACATTAATACATATGGACCAGGTCATGTGATGCTATTGTGTGGTAATGCCTTTCATGGTTTGTGTGGCCACACAACATACATCTGCTTCACTGGAAGAATATTGAACTGCTTATGCTTATATTTTCACTATGATCATGGGTCAGGGCAGGATTCAGAAAACATTTGATGACCCACTTGTCAACTATGCTAACTGTGCATACTGGCTTTTCCTTAAATTGCCCTGTTTGGTTAAGTACCTGTTTGGTTAAGTAATCTTTTAAACTTTTGATGATAGCTGACTGAAATATACAAAATTTTACCTGTTTTGACACCCTGCGAACTGTTCAAACCCAATATCATAACACTAAAAATCTAAACCTTGAATCCAAAATTTGGAGCTGTAACCTGACATTTAAAACCCAACGGTCAGCTGCAAGCCTAAGCTCTGGATGCTCCTTCCTGGTTGTTGGTCGTTCCTGCAACAAGCTGAACATATAGTTTGGCCCCACGGTAGCAAGCTGAATATTTTACTTATGCATTGTTTAGTGTAATAATGTACCACATGTCCGCATCATTTCCTGCGTGACCTTGCCTTAATTTAGGTCTCCTGCTACCATTGGAGTGGGTATAATGAAATTAGACCCTTGGTTTCCTAGCTGTGGATTACAAAACATGGATTAACTGTGTATACGTTGTGTTTAATTAATCAATTGATGCTATATGTGTTTGATGATGTATGTGGTTTGCTCTTACCAGATAACTTGTAGGTAACATTCTTGCATAATGAATTGAATATTGATCCACGAGTGTTTTTGTTGCATAATGAAGATGTGCGCGTTTTTGTTCTGCCACCACCCATTTTCTAAATTTGCTGCCGTATTTCCTCGTGGTTATGCTTCGCATGAATACCATCTGCTTTATTGGTAGCAGGATTAATTTGGTTGTTTTGTTCCTTTTTCTGCAGGTGAGAAGCTACAGGACTAGAGGGTGGTGCCAACATCAAGGAGGCACCAGTTTTCTCGTCCTGATATCGCAGAGCGATATCTCTTAGGACTTTGCTGTTGACAGTTCCCATTTGTTTCATTTGAAAAAATTGTATTGGTAGACATGGAACGGTTTTGTACCTGATACCGAGTAAATTTTCGTCAAGTAGCGAGTAACAAAGTTTGAAAACTTACCATCCCTTAGCTGCATTATGGTGTGTTGCCGTGTTGGGGCGATACCCTTGTCGCGAAAAATCATGAGGCTGCCTTCGTTACGGCTAACTCCACGAACTCTGATGAATGCACATTGCGAGGCCCCAGTGCTGTTAGCATAGTGATTATTGGCCCCATGTTTAGGATAAATATGAAAACGGATGAGATACGAATTGAATAGTCTCAAATATAAATACAAATTTATATATTTAAAATAAATACGAATTGAATGTTGTAACAGATACAAATTTAAATCAAATATGTACTTAATTCGATCGAATACAAATATCCTCTTGCAACTTCTATAACAAATCTCAGTAGAACAAATATCTAGCAGTTTTGTTGGATTTTCACCGGTTATCGGAATAGTTACCGATTTTAAACTGTCCAAATTTAAATTTTGAATCACAGAATTCGTTCAGGTTTTTCCTGGGATTTCTGGTAACCGGCCAGTTACTGTTATGCATAGGAAATGAATCTAATACAAATTGAATACTCTCGAATACGAATACGAATTTCTCGAATACGAATACGAATACGAATATGAACATTTTTAATACGGATTTTGCTTACCATATTCATATTTTCTCAGATATGAATATTGGATAAAACAGATAAGAATTTTTAAATAATCTATTTTTTATTTGAAATAACAAAAATATACTCGTGCGAAATTTTTTTTTACAAAAATGGCCTCTGCTGGCCCAACCTTTAGGCAACTGACCGTTGGGCGACTGGAACTTGTCGCCAAACGGCTGTCGTATGCAGTCGGTGGGCCATTGGGCGACAGGGTACAGTCACCCAACAGTTAGACGACTAGAACCTGTCGCCGAACAGTAGGGCGATTGGAAGTTCAGTCGCCCGACTATTCGGTGACTGCAACTCAGCCCATTTTTGCGCAACTAGGGCCCTCGACTGTGCATGAGGGTAAATGACAATTGTTGTAGATAGGTAACATTTATCAAATTTTATCTATTAGTTGTATTTTTTAAAAAAGAAATGGAAGACAATGTCGGTGGATCATTTGTAATTTTCGTAGATTATGAATAATACAAAAAATTGTTAGATTTGCAATAACATTTTATGATCGTCGTATGTTGTTGCAGTGCAAGAAATTTTGTGAATTTTTTGTGAGGACGATTGAAATAACAATGATTTGTAAGCACGAAGGTAAGTGATATTGTAATGTAACTGGGAATTCGTACATGGAGAATTTATTTTTTCATATTGTTGGGTGCCTTGCTATGCGAAGAATTGAATGCGAAAAGACGAGGAGATGTGCTTTTGCGAATTAAAATATACTTCATAATAAAGCTGGAAATAACACGGCGCAGGGTTTGATTACATGCATAAGAAAGAGCATCATGTACAATGCAACAAACCGAAGTACTCCTATGATACATATGAGTCTTTTTGGAATGAAAATAAATTCGACCTTTGGGAGACTAGTGCGAAACGGTCCGACTTACTGCATGGACCAGGGTCATTTTTCTTTCTTTGCGAGCTCGATGTTGAACTCCTCGGCGGCCTCTTTGGCCTTAATTGCTATTTCTCTCTTTTTCTCGCGCTCCCTCTCACGAGCCTCGCGCTCCCTGTGTGTGCATGCCTTGAGATAAACTTTCGTCTCTTAACGTATATGCTCGGTTTGCTCATCGTTGCGGCGCTCCTCCTCCTGGATCTCGCATGCCCTTTTGACATCACACTCGTCGAAGTCGAGAGCCCACTAGTCATGTGGGTGGATCTCTAGGTCGATCCACTTGCGGTAGCCACATAGCGGTTCCGTGGACTGCAGGTAGACGGGAAAGGTTGTTAGTGCGTATTGTAAAAGATAAATAATAGAGGGAACACACTATAACTGGTCCTTACCAGCTGTCAATAGCTGCTCGTGTCCCGACGATGGTGGGATAGTCACAGGAGTAGTTTGCGCAACCGTAGTAACGCATGCCCAGGCTGAGCTGCTTAGACTTAAAGAACTTACATGGGTCCCTACAACAACAGAGGGGTGGCGTCTCCTCCTCGAGCGGGTGTTGCGATGAACGCTCAGTTGGAACGTTCGAGATGAGGGTGCTGCTACAGGGGGCGTCATTGCGGGGAGCTGACCTCCTAACACGCTCCGTTTGTTCGTCCCGTGCCGCAGCAGCCTTTGCTTGTTCGTCGCGGGCTGCAACAGACCTTGCTAGTTCGCGGGTCTTCTCCCATTGCTTCATCATCTTGTCCATTCCGACGTGGTGAAGCAAGCTCTGGGGTAGTGTTGGGTTTGGTTGTGTAATGTTCTCTCTCAGATCTCTTCCACCTCATTTATATGTCAAAGGGTTGGCATAGTGTGGTTAATTTCATGTGAGTAGTCTACTAGGCATAGTGTTGCCTTGTCTTTCGAAAAAGTTACTAGCAAAAAGCTGTCCTGTCTTGTCTTCTCACTACACAAAGCTGCACCATTAGGTCTGGTCACTACACAGATCTGCCCCATCTAATCTTGTCACTACGCAAAGCTGTCCCGTTTGGTGTAGTCACTATGCAAAGCTGTCTTGTCTAATCTTCTCACTGAGTGAAGCTGCACCCTTTAGTCTTTTCACTGCACAAAGCTGACCCATCTGGTCTTGTCATTTCGTAAAGTTGCACCCTTTGGTCTAGTCACTACATAAAGCTGCCCTGTCAGGTCTTGTCACTGCTCAAAGCTACCTGATCTGGTGTAGTGACTTTGCAAAGATGACATGTCTAATCTTATCACTGCACAAGGCTACTCTGTATGGTATAGTGACTGTGCAAAGATGTCCTTCTGGTCTAGTCACTGCGCAAAGCTACCCCATCTGGTCTTCTCACTGTGCGAAGCTACACTCTTTGGTCTTCTCGCTACACAAAACTGACCTGTCAGGTTCAGAGGCCAGTTCTCTCTAGGGCAAAGCTGCACAAAGGTAGCACATGACCCAGTTTGTCATAAAGCACGCTACCTCCCCTCACGGGTTATGAAATGCACGCCCCATCCTCTTGATAGTAGGAAGAACTACCTTCTTTGTTATAGAGTAACATACCATGGCGGACGTCGAGGGGTCAGTCGAACATAAGTCACCAAATGAAGACCTTCCACTGGAAAGGAAGGAGAATTTTGCCCTAACAACTGCTTGATGCCAAACATGGTTGATAGACAAGGCGTACCATGCAATAGCTTGTTAGGAGCTGTCTTGCTAGGGAAGCGCTGCCCAACTAGGAGAGTGTCAGCTTGATACCCCCACTGGGACCCTTCTTCTTGCGGCTGTACGAGGGAACGCACCGCAACTTCATCGAGTCTGGAGGACACATAGGGCACCTCTGATGACACAATTACCCGGGTGGACCAACCGTTTGTTGTGCGTCGTCCTCGATATCATTGGAGTCTGGATTAGTGTCATCGTCGGACTCCAACCCGAGTAGCTGGTTCAGTAGATACTCATGGTAGTCAATTTGAGCTGACCACCACATACCTGACCCGTCATTCCGCACGAAATCAGGAGAGAATCTTTCCTCCGATACAACACATTTAGTGGTATCATCTTGAAGCTCCGCTTGTGGTTCCCTAGGTGTCGAGGGATTGGGCTCATCAATGTTTTCCGACTCCCGGCATGCGAAACTTAGGTACACCATCGGCCTCCCGTAAATGGCCGCCTCGGGTTAGGAGGCAATTTGCATGTACTGCCTCCATGTTGTAGTGCCATTCACCTTCACGAGCTCCCACACGCCATTGGTGCAGGTGATCCCCTTGATGGCAAGTTTCATCGCCATTGCCTCTGTGGCAAACTCCCTTCAGATGCAGCTTCGTAGATCATGAATATTCATGACGCCAAGTCTCACAGGCCGGAGCACCTTGTATTGACATATTGATAGGTCCAACCCATTGGGTCTAGCTTGTATAAGACCATCGCCGTATAACATTGTCAAGTGTTCCATGTCTGCGACTACCTTAGGCCACAACAATCAGATCCGCAGTAAGCATTACAACAAAATAATTATATGCGTGTAACAACATACGAGATGATTGAGATGATTGATGACCAACTATGATAGGTTCATATTTATGGCTGAGCGTAAAGGGAACCCATTACACTCACCTTGCAAATTAAGGACTCTTTCTCGATTTGCAGCACTTTGGGCGAGGGGGACGGCATGGTAACACTGACAAATGTGGAGACGAGGAGCGAACGAGGGTGGATGGTACGGACATAACGACATCAGTGTGGACGATGGAGAGCGCGAGGGGTGACGACATGGGCAGAGTAACAATTGTGCGAAGGATGCAACGAAAAAGAAAATATAACAGTAATGGGCCGACATATGTGCGAATGACAGAGGTCACACACTTAAAAAGATGCCTGAGTATCGCATATTGCTAATTATGATTAAATTATCACAGATTAACATGAAAAATTCGGAGCACATAAAATTCTCAAAAAATACACAATTAGGTCGACTATGTTGGGAGGCTCTACATAAAATTTTATAATTTTTAGATTTCGTTTGCTATATGTAACAATTCCTACAAATATCGAAATCATATTAATTTTGAGCAATATTCAGAAGGGATAAAATTGTAAAAAATTACACAATAAAGTACATTGTGTCAGGAGTCTGTGCATAAAATTTCGTATTTTTTTGACCTTATTTGCTATATTTAAAAATTCGAACAAGTATGTTATAAAATTACGAATTTAGACAGTGATTAAGCTGACTAATTAGCCGACTTAATCACCAGTCGTCCTATGGGCGGGAGACAGGCGCCTGCCGTTTGGTGAGCAGGCGGTAGGCGCCTGCCGTATGCTCACGGGGCGGCGCGTGCCCACGTGTCGTCTTCCAGCGCTGTCGTCCGTTCACCAGAGGGCAAAAAATGTTATTTCTACAAATACACTGCGCATATAGCTAATTTTATAAATATCGTCGCAAACAGCATTAAATCCGCTAAAAATTCCAAAGGAATAGGAGGTAGATGGAAGTGTATCGGAACACTCTAGTTTTTTTATAAAGAAAATCGGAACACACAGCGTGCGCCGAGCTCGAAGCACCGGCCAGCCGTACACCTCGGCGTGGGCTGTGAAATCTCTGAAAAACGTCGTCCGCGTTGTTACAAACCAGAAAGTAACCAATGTGCAGTTACACAATATGCAGATGTCTGTTCCAAACAGGCACCTTTCTTGCCACCCCATCATCATCTATAAAGCAATGTACATGATATTAATTAATAAAAAGAGAATAGTTCCTTTGTATACTCTTGTCTCAATCTTTCACAATACGTTATCAGCACACAGTGGAAAAAAAGACGAGAGCCAACGCGTGCGCTCGCGGATCCGGGAAGAAAGCCAACGCCATTCTGACGGTTTACATTCACATACAGTGAAACAAACAAGAAAAAAAACAAGGTAAAGACACCGGATGTCCTTGCATTCGTTGCTTCTTTGAGCGAATCCTTGCCGCCGGCCACATAAACCGTAGCCTACTCCTCCCACGCAAGCGGCGCCCGCGGTGGCGCGGCTGGCGAGGCGCGCGGCCCGGCGCAGCACACGGTCGGCGCGGCCCGATGCGGCCGGAGCGCGGCCAGGCGCGGTCGAGGCCGGCGGTGCTTGCGGCCGGCAGCGCCGAGAACCGGCGGTGGAAGGCGGCGCCCGGGAAGGTCCTTGAGGCCGGCGTGTGCCTTGCTTACCCTCTTCATGGCGTGGTCGGCGCACGGGCCGGCGAGGCCCAGCGCGGCCGCCGAGCCACGGCACGGCGCGGCTCGCAGCCGGCGAGGCCGGCCCGGTGGCGTGGCGCGGTAACACCCGAGGGCGGCGTCCGAGCACGGAGAGGCCGGCGCGGCGGCGCCCGAGCCCCAAGCGGCCGGCGGTGTCTGCACCCATGGCGTCTAAGCCCGCGGCCGGCGGCGACCGAGGCCGACGGCGCACAGCGCGGCGCGGCCGACGCCCGAGGCGGCGAAACCCGGCCCGGTGCAGCCGGCGCACAGCGCAGCACAGCCCGCAGCACGGCCAGCGAAGCCCGGCGACCGGCGCTGCATGGCGCGGCTTGGCGGCCGGCGCGGCGACGCGGCCCAGAGCTGCACGGCTTGGCCGGCTCGGCCGGCGCGGACCGGCGGCCAGCGCGGCCGGCGCAAGGCGGGGCCCGGCGACGTGGAGACGAGGCCGGCCCGAGACGGTGCGGTGGCGACGCATTCCGACGAGGTCGGCGGAGGCTGCGCGGCCCGAGGCCGGCGTGGAGGCCCGCGGTGCCCACGGCGAGACGGCTCCCGAGGCGCGCGGCCGACTGGCCGCCGGCGGCGGCGGCGGGACCCGGTCTGGCCGGCGTGGAGGCCATGGTGGCTGGTGGTTTTGGGTTAGGGTAAACCCTAACTCCCCAAACCATCTCCCTTTTATATGGCTCCCTCCAAATGGGCTTTGGCCCATTTACTTCCCACCTTATCACATGGACCGAATGGCCGATTGGGCTTCAGCCCAAGTTTTGGGAAATTTGCAATTTCCCCCCTTCTTTTTCATGATAATGCAGACTTTTATTGTAAAATAAATTTCTATTGTACATATTTGCAGTATAGTCCTTATGCTAAAATAAGTTAGCATTTCAGTCCCTACAGGATCTGAAAAATTATGTAATTGTTCAAATAAATGTGCATGCACATTTCTATAACTTTTACATGTTAAGGATTATTACTTTATTGCAATTTATTTACAATAGGAATTGCGACCATATTTAAATTTGCTATCTTTCGCAAATTTAAAATTTCAAAATCCCTTTTAGTTAGTACCATTGTACTTAATAAATTGGAATTTTTGCAAAATATTATACCTACAATAGATACCATAAAATCACTATTTATGGCACTTTGCTACATGTATATGTACGCTATGCCATACAATAAATTGGTGTTCACCACCAATGTTGTGATTATACGGTATTATAAATATAACCTCATGTTATATTTAATTTAGGTATACATTCTTTTGGATTACAATACTCATATTGTTTTCCACATATTTTGCATGTTATTACAACATTACCATACACATTAATTTACCTCATGTAAATTAATCATTTATGGTGTACTTTTCATGTAGGTTTTTACATGGCTACCAAAGATTTTGAGCCTCTCGCTCTAGATGGTGCCAATTACCCTACATGGGCTATGGACCTCAAAATCAACCTAACCACACGTGGGTTGCAAAGGGTGATATTTGATCCTCCAGATGATCAAATTCCACCGGAAATTGTGAAATATTCCGTTTTGAACATAACACGGAATCACATACATCCGGATTTGAAGGCTGAATATCTGTATGAGGAGAATCCGCTCACATTATGGTTAGCCCTCAAAAATAGATATGAACAGCCGCAAGCTGTTCACTTACCTGAGGCTAATCATGAATGGGCACATCTTAGACTCCACGATTTCAAATCTGTTGGAGACTATAACCATGCCCTTCATACTATTTGCTCCAAATTGCGTTTTTGTGACAAGAAACCAACAGATGCGGACAAAATAGAGAAGACTCTCTCAACTATGCTCCCATCTGATAGGGTCCTACAGCAGCAATGGCGTGCTGCAAATTACCAAACTTATTTTGATCTTATGCATACTATGCTTCAGACAGAAAAGCATGCTGAACTTCTTTTAAAGAATAATCAGCAACGTCCCATTGGGACTGCTCCACTTCCTGAAGTTCATGTTAATCAAAATGACAACAAGTTCAGTGGTTCACACAATCACTCAACGAACTTTACAGGTAAACACAAACGCAACAAGAAGCACAAACCAAGTGGATTCAAGAAATGTAAAGGCAATCTTGGTAAGAGAGTTGACAAAACTGAAAATTGTCAAAAATGTGGTTGCTACAACCATCCTACCAAGAAATGCCGCACCCCGAAGCATCTTGTGAACCTCTACCTCCAGTCTTTGGCTCACGGCAAGAATGCTCAAGAGAAGAGATTTGAAGCACACTTCAATCTCACATCTAACAATGATGCAGCCGGATGCTCTCAACAGTTCATTCAAGAACTCAAAGACACATGTGCTTCTCAAAAGAAGGATGATCTTATATGCGTTGAGGACACACTTGAAGAATTTCATTCTCAAGACATGTTTGGAGATCTCCAATAGACTCCTAGTACCATAGCTTCTAAGTACCATAGTGTTGTAATATAAATAATGTTGTCATCTATACTGTAAGCTTGTATGCTACAATCATATATCGAACACATTCGATATTGCAAATAAAGTTTGTATGTATTATACATACACTATAAGAATTTTATTAAATTCTTCTTTGTGTATATAGATTTTGGAGTCAATCCAATAGAGGAGGAATTATACCTTGTGGATAGTGGTACCACAAACTCTATACTTAGGGACACAAAATATTTCCTAACTCTTACTAGGAGGAAAGGAAATATTTTAACCATCGCTAGACGCGATGCAACGATAGTAGGCTCTGGTCGCGCCTCTATCACACTCCCTATGGGTACACAATTGGAAATTGAGGATGCACTCTTGTATCCCGATTCAACACGTACCCTACTTAGTTATAGAGATATCCGTCAGAATGGTTTCCATGTTGAAACCCGAAATGACAACAAAGAGGAATATCTCCTCTTAACCAAAAACAACGGATATGGCAAACAAGTACTAGAAAAAATTCCATCTTTAAACTCCGGATTGTACTATACATACATCAAACCCGTTCAACATATTGCGTACAAAGTAATTTTCCAAAACACAAACACATTCCAAATATGGCATGATCGCCTTGGCCATCCAGGCATTGGAATGATGAGGAAAATTATTAACAATTCAATTGGTCATACATACCTCAAAATAAAAATTCCGGAATCCTCAGATTTTGTGTGCATTTCCTGTGCCACCGGAAAATTGATTTTAAGACCCTCTTATCTTAAAATCAGAGCTGCACCACTTAAATTCCTTGAACGCATTCAAGGAGATATATGTGGTCCTATACAACCATTATGTGGACCGTTCAGGTATTTTATGGTTCTAATTGACGCATCTACTAGATGGTCACACGTGTGTCTTTTATCCACACGAAACCATGCATTTGCTAAGTTAATTGGTCAAATTATCCAATTACGAGCACATTACCCTGAATATCGAATTCAATCAATTTGAATGGATATTGCTGCTGAATTTTCATACCATGCCTTCAATGACGATTGTATGGCTCTTGGGATACAAGTTCAACACTCTGATCCATATGTCCATACACAAAATGGTTTAGCAGAATCTCTTATCAACAGAATCAAGCTCATTGCAAGACCATTACTACAGAATTGCAACTTACCAACATCATGTTGGGGTCATGCAGTTTTACACGCTGCTGACTTAATCCAATTGCGTCCAACTGCTTATCATAGCACTTCCCCGCTACAATTACTACGTGGAAATCCATCAGATATTTCCCATCTGCGAAAGTTCGGTTGCGCTACATACGTACCGATCTCACCACCGCAGCGTACCTCAATGGGACCTCACAGGAAACTTGGGATCTATGTTGGGTATAAATCTCCGTCAATCATAAAATACCTCGAGTCCCTAACAGGGGACCTGTTTACGGCCCGGTACGCTGATTGCATATTCAATGAGGAACATTTCCCGGCATTAGGGGGAGACAACAAGTACCAAACTGAATGCCAGGAAATTAATTGGAATGTTCAAGGCATTCCTACCTCAGACCCACGTACCAGAGAGACTGAACTTCAAGTTCAGAAACTCATTCATTTGCAAAACATTGCAAATAACCTGCCAGATGCATTTACTGATTATAAGGGTGTCACAAAATCCTATAATCCTGCCAGAAATGTACCTGAAAGAGTGGAGGTACCGCAAAATACCACTCAACTCCCAGTTCAAAATAAGAGGGGGAGAAGTACGGTACAAACGGCGGATACAACTTCTAACAAGTGACAAAGGAAACAAAAGACTGTAAATGCAGATCAACCTCAAGTTGATAGACACCAAAGGATCCTTGTACCCAGATCAACAGTGCACTCAATATCTGATCCTGGGACATCGGAATACCGCGACTCAAATATTTTGGGAAATAACATTGAGTCATCAGGGGTCCAAGAAATTTCCACAAACTATACTGATTCTGGAGAATCATACGATCGTAAGACTACAATTGTCGACATTTATTTCTCCACAACAATTGCAAACAACCTTCAAAATGATCCAGATCCCAAGACCATGGCAGAGTGCAAACAGCGCTCGGACTGGACTCAATGGAAGGATGCAATTCAAGAGGAGTTAGCCTCGCTCAAGAAAAGAAATGTATTCACCAATGTGATACATACACCTCCCAATGTATTCCCTGTCGGTTTCAAATGGGTTTTCGTTCGCAAACGGAATGAAAACAATGAGGTGGTGAGATACAAAGCAAGGCTTGTAGCACAAGAGTTCACGCAGAGACCCGGCATTGATTTCAATGAAACTTATTCTCCAGTAATGAGTGGAATAACATTCCGATACTTAATCTCATTGGCAGTTAAAAATCATCTATCTTTTCAGTTGATGGATGTAGTGATTGCATATCTTTGTGGGTCACTTGATTCGGACATATACATGAAAGTTCCCGATGGAATTTCAATTCCGAATCCGAACGCAAATCGCAATATGTATTGTGTAAAAATTAAATAAGTCTTTATACAACTTGAAACAGTCGGGTAGAATTTGGTACAACCGACTAAGTGAGTTCCTAATCAAAAAGGGATACTCCAACAATGATGATTGCCCATGCGTGTTCGTTAAAAGATCCTCAACAGGATTTTGCATTATATCTGTGTATGTTGATGATCTTAATATCATTGGTAACACACAAGATATAGATGAAGCACGTAATCATCTTATGACGGAATTTGAAATGAAGGATTTGGGTAAAACCAAATTTAGCATTAGGTATACAACTTGAGCACCTTCATACATGCATCATAGTGCATCAATCAGCCTATGTCCAAAAATATTGGAGAAATTCAATATGGACAAAGCATATCCATCGAAAACCCCCATAGTTGTTCGATTTCTCGACAGGGACAAAGATCCATTTAGACCCCGAGATGACAATGAAGAGTTATTGGGACCCGAGGTTCCATATCTCAGTGCCATCGGAGCGCTTATGTACCTTGCAAACTGCACCCGGCCGGATATTGCATTTGCGGTAAATCTACTTGCTAGACACAGCGCTGCTCCAACCAAAAGACATTGGGTAGGAATGAAGCATATCCTTAGATATCTTCAAGGCACTAAAGATCTCGGTCTATTCTTCCAGAAGAATAAAAATATGGATTTAATAGGATATACAGATGCTGGCTATCAGATCCCCATAATGCCAGATCTCAAACAGGCTTTGTATTTTTACATGGTGGAACAGCCATCTCTTGGAAGTCTTCAAAACAGACTCTAGTGGCTACATCCACTAATCATTCTGAAATAATTTCATTATATGAAGCATCACGTGAATGTGTATGGCTTCGCAGAATGATTAACCACATACAACAATCATGTGGTATAGGTGCTATCGCATCACCTATCATTATCTACGAAGATAATGCTGCTTGCGTTGTTCAAATGCAAACGGGTTACATAAAGAGCAATATCACAAAACATATTGCACATAAACTATTTTACCCACATGAATTGCAAGAGAGTGGGGAAATAAATATTCTGCAAACTAAGTCTTGTGATAATCTCGCAGACTTATTCACCAAGTCATTACCAACCTCCATATTCCAAAAATGTGTTCATGGAATTGGTATGCAAAGACTACGTGATTTGCAGATGTTAGGGGGAGAAATCTCCTAAAGACTTAACCCGTTCAAATACAGATATTGTACTCTTTTTCCCTTTATGAGTTTTCCCTCTAAAGGTTTCTCATCAAGGTTTTTAATGAGGCAATATGACAACGTAATCATAAATATATCTCTCTTTTCCCCACAGGGGTTTTTAGGAGATATAATCAAATATATGCCATATCATTTTTCTCCTTAAAATTTTCCCATTGGGTTTTAAAGGAGTTTTTCATGGCATATCTACTCTATCGGTTCTCCTCATATTTTTCCTACAGGGTTTTGGAGGAGTTTTTCCAAGATAATGAATCAAGGTGATGACACATTGGTCAAGGGGGAGTGTTACAAACCAGAAAGTAACCAATGTGCAGTTACACAATATGCAGATGTCTGTTCCAAATAGGCACCTTTCTTGCCACCCCATCATTATCTATAAAGTAATGTACATGATATTAATTAATAAAAAGAGAATAGTTCCTTTGTATACTCTTGTCTCAACCTTTCACAATACGCGTGACGCTTCCACCTGGGCCTTTGCGCGGAGATCCGTCTCGGCGCCGAAGCGGCATCTGGCCGGGCGCGCGCTTGCTTCGGAGTCGGAGGCGTGAATTTCTCGGCCGCCGACGCGCAGAAGCTCGTTGCAGTTGGCGGTGGGCCGCGTGAATCACTGTCGGCCGCGCGCTCCACCGAGGCCGTGGGACCGTGTCGTAAACGAGTTCGCATGGACCGCGACGAGAGCCCAAGCTGCTGCCGTTCTGCCGTCCTTAAAATTGTTAAACAGAATGTCTTTTTAACATAAGTTTTAGTTGATTATAGTATATACTATAATGATTTTATTTACATCAACTAAAATCACATATAAATTTCTCTATATAAATTTCTATTTAAACTATTACTATTTATAAATTAAAAATCAATATAAACAGCCATATGTCACCCGATCAATTCACGCAACCTACAACGAAGCTATTCCAGAGAAACATGATGCCACGTCTCAGAAACAAAACTAGTGCTGAATCTAAAATTTTTAAAAAGAAGTGAGTGCAACCCACGATCTTTTAGGGAACCAGGCTGAGGACCCATTTTCATAGAAAACCATTCAATTTTAGCCGTAATGGAAAAAAATTTCCTGCATACCAACCACACACACATTGTAAAGCACTAAACCCACCACATTCGTAAGACATATCCGGTGGAAACTGTTGAGGAACCGTCGCTGACGACCAGTCCGAACGATTCCCCTGTTTAGAATAAGAACGAATCAATCACAGAACCACAGAGAGAATAGATTGAACACACAGAGAGGTAGAGAGAACTCCCGGTCTTTCTTTATTGCTTTTCTTTCATGCGTACATAATGAGGGGGGGTATGGCTCTCTATTTATAGTCTACGGTGGGGTGCCCAATTAGATCAGGACTCTTGGATAGAGTCCAAGTTTCCTAACACTCCCCCTTGGGCACTCACCCAACATGCTCATGCCTCGTCAAAACTCCATAAAAACCCAGTGGGAAAAATTTGGAGAAAGAGTACATGATACATGTGATGCTGCGATGCACGAATTGCCTCATTAAAAACCTTGGTCGAGAAACTTCATGGAAAACTCGTCAAGGGAAAAAGAGTATAATTCACCCAAATTCATTTGGTCTGCAAGACTTTATTTTTGGGTACTTAATCTTCATGATCAAGATTTATTAACGGGCTTGAGAGAATTCTCCCCCTGAATTCTGCACTTTTCTAAGTCTCATCATTTCAATCCCTCACACGCACCCTTCAAAGCTAGATGCGAGGAGTGACTTAGTGAACAAGTCTTAGTGTGCAGTATTCTAATCTTGTCCATCTTTGCAATTCATGAGCATAGAGGAACTTGGGGTTGATATGCTTACATAGTCCGTCTGCACTTGTGCAACGCAAGCTGCATTATCTTCATGGATAATTGTGGGGGTTTGCACAATGTTCATTCCACATGACTGTTGGATGTGGTGATCCGTTCAGCGGAACTAAGTGCACTCTCGTGCGACTTCATACAGTGCTATAATTTCTGAGTGGTTCGTCGAAGTAGCTACATGGCTTTGCTTAGACGATTTTCATAAAATTACAGTTCCACCACACAGGAATACATAGCCTGTTTGTGACTTAGCGGTATGCGGGTCTGACAGATACCCAGCATCTGCATAGCCAATCAAGTTCAGATCTTGATTCTTTCTGTAAAACAATCCGAGGTCCTTGCTACCTTGGAGGTATCGGAAAATGTCCTTTACGCCTTGCCAATGCCTTTTGGTGGGCTCTGCACTGTACCTTGCTAACAGGTTCACGGCAAATGCAATGTCCGATCTAGTGCAGTTTGCTAAATACATGAGTGCTCCCAATGCACTCAAGTATGGGAATTCCGGTCCCAGGACTTCCTCCCCCTCTTCCCTTGGTCGGAAAGGATCTTTTTCTTGCTGTAAAGACCTACCGATCATCGGTACTTTCGAGGGAAATGCCTTCTCGAAGCCAAACCTTTCAAGCACCTTCTGGGTGTAGGTCGACTGATGTACCAAGACTCCTTCAGGGACATGCTCAAGCTGCAAGCCTAAACAAAACTTGGGCTTGCCCAAATCTTTCATTTCAAATTCTGACTCAAAGTAAGAGCTTGCTTCTTTTATGTCTTCGGCTGTCCCGATGATATTCAGATCATCTACATACACAGAGATTATACAGAATCCATTCTGGAATCACCGTATAAATACACAAGGACAGTCTTCATTGTTCGTGTAGCCTTTCTTGCAGAGAAAGTTGCTCAAGCGATTATACCACATTCTTCCAGATTGTTTCAGTCCATACAGAGACTTTTTGAGTTTCACACTGTACAGATTTCTATTTGCTCTGTCTTGGTTCGGGAGAGGAATTCCTTCAGGGACTTTCATGTAAATCTCCGAATCCAAGTTACCGTAAAGGTATGCAGTCACAACATCCATCAATTTCATTTTCAAATTCAAGTTCACTGCCATTGAGATCAAATATCTAAAGGTAATTCCACTCATGACTGGGGAGTAGGTTTCTTCATAATCAACTTCAGGACGTTGAGTGGAACCTTGGGCTACAAGCCTTGCTTTGTATCTCACTACTTCATTTCTTTCATTTCTCTTTCGAACAAATACCCACTTGTACCCAACGGGGTGTATGTGGGGAGGTGTGCGGCATACGGGCTCAAACACCTCTCTTTTATTCAGAGATAGCAATTCAGTTGCTATTGCCTTCTTCCAATCTTCCCAATCTGATCTTTTCTTACATTCAGCGAGCGATGCAGGCTCGGGATCAAAATCGATGATGGTGGCAATTTTCTTTGCGAAGTAGATATCGATATTAGCTGTTGTCCTATTCATGGACTCTCCCGTGTGCACATAATTTATAACTATTTCTTCATGAGTTGCTTCTTCTGGAGCTTCACCTTGCGCATCGCTTCTTTCAATTGCGGTGGCAAGTCCCTTTAGTTTTTCGGCTCCGATGTGTGCGCACACATCCATGCCGATGGGGATATTCAGATCCGGTATGCCCTTTTCTGAAGGTGTCATACTTGTGCCAGGTCTCAACTGGCTCCCCTTCTCATTCTGGGGGACTTCAATGATCGGCTGTGATAAATCTCTCTTATCCTACTTCACCAGGCGTCCCCGGTTACTAAGGATTCGAGGAACCGGAGTTCTCGTCCTCTTTTTTATTTTTCTGAGGCCTCTGGACGAGATTAGGGATACCTTCTGTTTCTTTGGTATTTCAACCCTCTCCGGTGCAGTGCGTGCAGGCACATGCGACTTAGTCACGCTCTTCAAATCACTAAAGTGATCAGGCAGCTGATTTGCCAATGCTCGCAAATCAATTGTCTTCTGGACTTCTCTTGTCTTCTGGACTTCTATTGTGCGCGGGTCATCTGCATGGATTCCCCAAGCTTGCCACGTAATTTCCCGACATTCTTCATCAAGGGGTTGATTTCCTCCCCCTAATGTTGGGAAATTTTCGGTGGTGGCCCTTGCGCTGTTGCATAGGTGAATGGATGTTTTAGGCCAAAAATCTGAGGTTGATGAGATTTGCTGCATGAAGGACTGCGTGTCCCCAATATGCAGCTGCTAGATTACAATTATGCAAGAAGGGTTGGGCAATAAATTTAATTATTTTGATTAAAACCTCTGCCAAACCGTTCTGGGTATGGACATGCGGTACCAAATGCTCAACTGCAATTCCCATCGCCATGTAATAATCATCAAATGCCTTTGAAGTAAATTCTCCGGCGTTGTCCATTCAAATCGACTTGATATGATGATCTGGAAACACATTTCTGATGCGAATGATCTGCGAGATCAATTTTTCAAAGGCGAGGTTCCTTGTGGACAACAAAACCCACATATGACAACTTCGAGGAAGCGTCAATGAGCACCATAAAATTCTTAAATAACCCTAAGATGGGCTGAATGGGACCGCAAATATCTCCCTGGATACGTTCCAGGAATGCAGGGACTTCATCCTTCACTTTCAGAGTGTAGGGTCTTGTAATTAGTTTCCCGGTGGCACATGCAGGGCACACAAAATCTTCATGATTCGGGAATTCTTCACATTAATATTATGCCCATGCGAGTTATTATGTTTCTCATCATCCTAAGACTTGGGTGGCCTAATCTGTCATGCCAGAGACAGAAGAGCTTCTAAACACTGTTTTCAGAACAGTGTACGCTGCAGGCGCTTTAATGTTGGTATAATATAGCCCAGTGAAGAAAGTTTTTCTAATATTCTTTTACCATTCTCTTCGCGCTTCATAATGAGCAGGTATTTCTTACCGTACTCTTCTTCAGTCTCAACGTGGAAACCATTTGCGCGGATATTCTTAAAACTTAGGAGAGTTCCAGTCGATTTTGGGTACAATAAGGCTTCTTCAATGACCAAAGTTGTGCCCATTGTGGCTCTTCCCGAACCAATTATACATACATCGCTTCCGGCGATTGTCGCAAGGCTTCTAGTGCTCTTACGGATCGACTGGAAATATTAGTCTCTCTTAAGATGGTATGCATTGTGCCGCTGCTAGCTAAACACACTTCCTTCATAGGGCGCTACACGTGTTCTAATGTAGGGTATTTATTAACATGTATGAGAAGGCAATCAACACATAAATAAAATACTCCAATATCAGAACATATCATGCCATCATAAACTGAATAAATGAATGAATTCTTCAAATATCATCCAACCATCACGAGAAACAACAGTTCTTAAGTACCATCCATGCAAATTCTAAAATATTCTTCCACACAAAATAAATGACAATTAAAGTCGAAATGCATTCAGTGCACTAGACTTCTTCTGCTATTTTCTCGGGGTTGACATTCTCTTCAAGAGAAATCATGACGTTAACTACTTCTAGGTCGAGAGGGATTACTGCTGTCGTGATGGTTTCAACTTCCATCGGTGCAGGCAGCTACTCAGAATTCTCCCCCTCAGCCGATGCAGAGTGGGCTTCATACTGCCCTTGACCATCCCGCTTTGGCTTGCTGGCCTTATTCTCTCGTGGAGCATCTGATTCGCCTTTCTGGGCTGCGGCCTTACCCTTCCTTCCCCTTCTCTCATTAAGAGCTTTTCGCACCTTGTAGCTCCCGGCGTTGGCTTCACGGCCAGCGGAGCTCCCAGGTGGCTGAGTGACGTAGTTCTTACGGAGAACTTTGTCCTGAGCCTCCGCAACTTGCATTATATCAGTCAATTCGGCGTATTCCTCATAGCCATCTTGACGATAGTTGCGTGCGGATTGTGCTATATTGGGGTGGAAGGTTTTTCTCAATTTTTCGTATTAGGGTACAAATCCTGTGCAAGGCAGAATTGTATTCCCTGACCGTCTTAAAGTCGGCAAAACCTCAGTCTGATCCACTCTCGCTCTGCTTGAGGAAGAATGTTGTACTTTAGCCTCTCAAACCGCTTCTGGAGTGCGGTCCAGAGTGCTAGCGCACTATTCTCTACCATGTACTCATTCTTGAGAGTGAGGCAGAAGTGGTGCCTGAGAAAATGAAGTGCCTGATCATTCTCTTTAGGCGTGGGTTAGGCGTCATTCAGTCTGCTAATCCCAATAGTCGCGCGGAGCTTCCTAGCTCCAAGCACAATCTCGACATCGGATGCCTACAACAGATAGTTTTTGGCCATGCTGGGCCAGCTCCTCAAACTTCTAGTTCGTGATGCTAGTCATTTAAATGTGTATAAGTCTACTGCTGGTAGACATGCACGGGATAATTCACTGCGGGTAAATAAATGGTACAAAAGGTTCTCGCAATGTTTCATAATTTTCTATGCATTTTCTATAATTTTACTGCTAATTTTAGTGATTAAAAGCAATTTAAACAATTACAATTAACCAAAAACAGTAAATAAATACAGAAAATACAAAGAATAATAATGGCATAAATAAATAAGCTTCAAATGCTAAAATTGATGCAAAATTCGGATTTCTGAGGCCCTTTTATGCTAAAATATGAAATTTCAGCAAAATATGCAATTCCAGGGGGTTTTTTACACAAATTATTCAATTCAGAGAAAAATTCGCGCAATTTTCTGATTTACCGAGGGGGTTTTCCACAAAATTCTGGACCCGCTCGTAAATTTAAGGGCTTATTTGCAATTTTCGGAACTGCGAGGCCTTTTCTGCAAAATTCTGGGCTTAAATTAAAATTTAAGGGCTGGTTGGTTATTTCTGTCCAATACAAGGGCTTTTCTGCAAAATCCCAATGCCCCCCCGGACGGGCCACTTTCTCCCCTGGCCCATTCTTCTTTTTCTCTCCCCCCCCCGGCCAGCCCATCTCTTTTTGGCCCACGCGGCCTTCCCCTTGGCCCGATACGGCCCATTGGCCGGCTGGCCCATCCGGTCCGGTTTAACACCTCCCGCTAGGGTTTCCCCCTGTGGCGGCGGCGGCGGCTGCACCTGGGAGCTGCGGAAGGCGGGTGCTACATGCGGGGGGCACAGCCGGAGCCAGCGGCGGACCGGGCGGCTCAAGACGGCAGAGCCGGCGGCGGGCCGGAAGGTGCAAGGCGGCGGTGACCAGGCGAGCAACTGCGGCGGCGCTCGCGTGCGCAGGGGGGGCCGAAGCGGCATTCGGGCCGGTGGCGGCGACGGCGCCGTTTGGGGCGGCGGTCGGGCGAGCAAAAGGGGCGGTGAGGCAGCGCCGGCGGGCGCTTGTGAGCACGGTGGAGGCCGGCTTCGGTCCATGCAGGCAAGCGGCGACCGAGGTGGGTGCGGGCGGCGCTTCGGGCGGTGGCGCACACACGCATGCGGGCAGCCGCCGTGCGGGGCGAGCAGCCGGCTGCGGGCTCGGAAGCCGAGGGGCCGCGGCAGCGACGCGGGGACCAAGGCGGTGGAGGGGGCGCCAGCTTCGGGCGGCAGCCAAGGCGAGCGGCTTCAGGCCGATACCGAGGCGGAAGCGGCGCCGTGCGGAGCGCGTGCACGCGGTGGGAAGCCCGAGGCGTCGGGGCCGGGCGCCATGCGGGGCTGCGAGGGCCGGAGGCGGCGCCTTGCGAGGCCACGGCGTCGGTGATGGGGATGCGGTGCGGCGGCCGGCCGTGCGGGGCGGGGAAGCCGAGGCGACGGCGAAGGCGAGGAGGCGGCCGCGGGCCAGTTCAGCGACGGCGGCTCCCCCCGAGCGGGCACCGACGGCGGCGCGAGTCGTCGCGCCATGCAGGGCGCGGCGAAGTGGCCGGGAGGCGGCGGCGGCAATTGGGCTCCACGACTGGCTGCCGGCCGGCGGCCAGCAGCGCGCATGCTGGCGCGGCAGCGGTGGCGGCCTGCAGCCATGCCCTTTTTTTTTCTTGTGTGTGTGATTGACATGCAGGGTCAGAACAGAGAAAGGAAGATGCAAAATTCTTTATGCATTGATCATGCAGGATCAAACGGAATCATGCATATATTTTTCTGGTTTCGTTTTTTCAGTCTAGGATGCAATCAACATCTACCCCGTTTTGCAACCTACCGATCGACATTGTGCCGGCGACTTCAAGTCTGCTCGCGGTAGATTAGCGCGGATTTGCACCATTCTACAGTGCAATCAACATCTACCCCGTTTCTCAATCTACCGATCGGCATTGTGCCGGCGACTTCAAGTCTGCTCGCGGTAGATTAGGGCGGATTTGCACCATTCTACAGTGCAATCAACATCTACCCCGTTTCTCAATCTACCGATCGGCATTGTGCCGGCGACTTCAAGTCTGCTCGCGGTAGATTTAGGGCGGATTTGCACCGTAGAATTTCAATCTAGAACGCGAAAAGAAAATACAGATTCAAAAGCGATCTAGAAAATCAATCTGTGCTTCGATGATTACCTCGTTCACCGGAGCGAAGTCGTGCTGATAACGTGTTGAGGAACCGTCGCTGACGACCAGTCCGAACGATTCCCCTGTTTAGAATAAGAACGAATCAATCACAGAACCACAGAGAGAATAGATTGAACACACAGAGAGGTAGAGAGAACTCTCGGTCTTTCTTTATTGCTTTTCTTTCATGCGTACATAATGAGGGGGGGTATGGCTCTCTATTTATAGTCTACGGTGGGGTGCCCAATTAGATCAGGACTCTTGGATAGAGTCCAAGTTTCCTAACAGAAACCACCTAAAAGTTAAAAGCTCATGAAAACTATGTCTTCAAAATTTTCAAAAACTCCAAAAATATACCAGATGTAGCTATGTAAAGGAGGAGATGTTCTCTAACCATACAAAATAGGGGAAAATCTACATGAATTTGTTACTGTTTATACAGAATTTTTATCACATGTTTTCAACTTTTAGATGGTTTTCATCTCACATTCCCATTCTGGTTAGGACCGTGCGCATTAGTTTTTTGAAGACGTTTCTAATACGATGAAAATCTGTCTCCGTTTTTTTTTGTTTGTGGTTTATAACTTTTAGTTATGATTTATTAGCTAATAAATAGTAATTGTTAAAAAAAGCCCTAGTGGCCAACTCAATGTCTCATTCTCTCAGATTCACTCCCAGCAGCCAGCAGAGCAGTGAAGTGAACCCTTGCCGAGCCGGCGGGCGGCGGGCTTGTCATTTTCCTCTTGATTTGCAATTCTTCATCTTAGCAAACTTATAAATTCCTCATGCACAGGTGATGTCACAGGTCAGCGATTGATCAAGAATATGCATCCACTTTTTTAACTGCAGATGGGCACTATGAGGCAGAGTTTTGGATGTCATGGTGTGCTGGATTTGGCAGGGCATTCTATAATTCCTATTTTCAGGTATTCACTTTGTCATTTTTGTTCCATATTCTTTGAGCACCAGCACATGCAGATGAAGAGTACGACGGTTTTCATTCTCTGAAAGGATGAAACCATCCACCGAGTGAGTTACTTGTTCTGGAATTGTTTTTAAACATTGTTACATTTTGTTTGCCTATGAAGCTGAACCCTTGATTGAGAGTTTGAGACGTGAGGCTGGTTACGAGTAATACTGTTTTAGGTAGTATTGTTTGGTTCATGCTTGCGAGTTTGGCCAAGCTACATTTTAGTCCTGGATCCGCCACTGCAATCCATGATCGACTCAGCGTCATATTACATATTGAATGGCCGCAGGCCGGCAGCTGGCTAACATAGGTTGGTGAATGGTGAGATTCTTTGGATGCCCAATGCATACAAGCACTTGACGACGATCAAGTGGCTAAAGTAACAATGGAACAAGTCCCAGAGCGCACAGCTTGCATGCATAGAATGGATCGAACGGCCGGGCAGACAAATCATCCATGTTCATCCATGTTTCAAGGGAATTAAAAACAAACACACCATCTAGATTCCGGAGTAGCAAAGTAAACTGACCATGGACTCTGCATTTTGTTTCTCTCCCTCCGAGCATGCACAATGTACCAAAGAAAGAGGTTCCTAAAAGAGAGAGAGGTTAGGACCTAGCCACCTAGCAGGGCCGGTCCTGGGCTTAGGCAGCAAGGGCGACCGCCTAGAGCCCACGAAAACTTGAGGCTCCTAGCCCATGTATGTTAGTATGTATACATGCATGTTGTTGACAATGAGTACTTTGCATTTTGTAATGTACTAAGTCTAATGTTGCCAATAAGTACTTTGTATTTTGTGACATACTGTCTAATGGTTACTATATTGAACTTTACCTTTTACAACTGATATAAAATATATTGTTACATATTTATATTAGAATGAAGGATCTCATTTTTATCATGCCCTAAAGCCTTCAAGATGACAGGGACGACCCTGCCACCTAGGACCTCACATCAGAGCAAAATGTGCAAAGGGGGCCAAGCAAGGAACCGGTACCAAACTGTCGAGGGGTCCATACACTGACCATGCTCTCAAGATGTTCGAAACCACAACTGTACTACTACATCGTACACATGTGATGTAGATGAATCTTTCTGGCGTTTGCAGTGAACTTCTCTTTACAGAGTGTTGTCTACATTGCCCACCGAAATCGCCCAGCGATGGCAACAATCTCATTAAACACTATTTTGTTGGGATATGCTTGGATCATCTGCGTAACATCTGGACAGATACTGATCATATGTGTATCTTTCAGCCCATAGAAAACTGATGCAAAAGGCTCACATGGGTGCTCCATAATGTCAGGACTCCCAGTGTGTATATATGCAGTGAGCAGGGAACCCTTTGGAAGACGAAGAGAGAAGCGCCTGAAATGGTGGAACTCCAAGGATAGGTGGTGTGTACACTACAGTGTACAGTGCACTATCGAGCGTGGTGGAGAAGCGTCATGTGCCTGCTCCGAGTTTGGAGAGAAACCCCATGTGTGGCCACCATGTGGTGTGAGCTAGGCAACAACGTCTCCGGCCTCCCTGCTTTCTCAAAGCACACTGTGGCCGGCTCAAGAGAAAAAAAAAACAAGGCTTCCTCTAGCTGGCCAATCCACCACAATTGCTGCTCCTCTAGGTTTCCTTTCACCTATATGCCATCAGTTAGGCTCCATTTGGCACAGCTCAGCTTCACTAGTGAAGCTGTTTTTTTTTGTTTCAACTTCACGAGCAGCTTCACCAGTGAAGCTAAAACTATTTTGGAAAACTGTTTGGCAAAACAGCTTTACCAACAGCTTTATGCATGGCTGAAAGAGGGCAATTGTCCAAGATGCCCCTGTCTACCTAACTTGTTCTAACATTTGGAGTTGTATATTTGTATATGGTCATATGAATTAAAAAAATAATATATTTGAATGAGTATGAATTAAAAAATTAAAATCATTAGAGAAGTGCGAACGGTAGAGAAGTGCGAACGGGAGGAGAGGAAACAGGCGTGGGGACCCAGTGGCAAAGTGCTGTAATTTCTGTCAACTACAAGGGCGGTGGGTTCCTAGAACTGCGAGCCTGAGGGAGAGAGCTGTGAAAAGCTACTATTTTCAGCTTCACCCCACCCCATTCCCTTGTGAGAGCATGATTTAAGGAGCTTCATCCATGAAGCTGTTTGCAAAAAGAGTGTTTGGCAAAAAAACAGCTCACAACAGCTTCATAAGCTGTTGATGAAGCTGTGCCAAATAGAGCCTTACTGATTGATAAAGAAGTTGTGAGAAAACATCTCATTTTCCAAGTCCCGTAAGAGAGGATTAGATATGTTTCTGGAATTGTTTCAGGTTCGTGTCAACCAGGGGCGGAATCACTCTTTGGGCAGAGTAGGCTTCAGTCCGAGGTGTGAAAAAACATCTAGTGTACAGTCCGGATAAATTCAGTCTAATCTAGGTAATATTTTTATGGTCCAGACTAGATAGCCTAGATCATTCCACCACTGAGCGCGAGATATAAATAAATCCTGATTCCGCCACTGGTGTCAACCAATCTGTACTTTTGGTGCCTACATGCATGTGTTTCAAAACTTGGCAATGTGATGCTTGCACTGACCGGTTGTTGTTAAGCATGTATATATGTATGACAGCCCACACAACATGCATGCCAACACACCTCCGTTTCCTTCGTAACTCACAAGGTTGCCAACTCGGGGGCGACGCTACATGTGCCGCCATGTGCGTCTTGTTTGCCTACTCTCAAGGAGGCCCCACCTTGAAGCCGATCACTGAAGTATCTGATGCGAGGGAGATCAAATGTACGTTCATAGTCCAGTACATGTATTGTACATCTGTACTTATAATTGTACTTTGGTCATGTGCAATACATGACATGCATTAGAAAAAAAATGCTAGGAAACAACACAAGAATACCTTGTACTCTCCAAGCTTCAACTGCATGCTTAACATTTGAGCTGTCCATTGTGCATTCTGACAACTGCCTGCATCCATATTGTGAGTGGGTTTTTTTGAGCTGTGACTTATAGATTTTGAATTTTAGCTATTCGTGAGAGAGAGTATAGAGAGAGATAGACACATGTGATTTTAGCTAGTATAACTGAAATCCGTACAGTGTACTACTACAATCAACTAGTAAATCCAGTTTTTTAAAAAATACGCCGATTGAAAACTAGTTACTATATCATAGGGACAAAAGCCAAAAGCGGAAGCCGAACCTAGCCTATCTTTTAGTAGTTAACTGTTTTAACCTTAAATAAAATGGACTGTTCAATTCAGCTGTACAACAGTGGAGCATGTGGTATGGCCAGAAAAGGAGAAAAGGCGCCATTGTAGGACCACAAAATGCATGCTAGCTCACACCACATGCCATCTTCAATCCTCATGGATGTATGTATATAAACACACACATATTTTAGCAATGGAGGAGTTCATTGCTCTCCCTACCTAGCCCTCCTTTTCATCAACCAAAGCAATGGGAGGCCCTAGCACCAAAGCCTTCAAGCAAGGCTACCTCAAGAACTTGCTCTTGAGCCTCCAAGCCTGTAAAAATGGCACCTCCTTCAAGGCCATGAGCCTGCAGCAAAGGAAGCGTGCCATCAAGTCGTCGGCCGACATCGCCATGGCGACCACCCGCGGTGGCGGGGCAAGGTGGCCACAAGCCCTCTTGGCATCATCATCGTCATCTAGCCCATGCAAGTTGATAGGCAAGGTGAAGAGGTGCCAGAACATGGTGAGGAGGTGCTGTCACAAGAGGAGGGATGGCGCTAGTACTAGTTTCTTTGCAAAAACGACGCTGAGTAGCAGTGAAATTGCGAGGAGGCTGGTGAAGAAGAGGACCAAGGTGCTGAGGAGGATGATACCTGGAGGTGAGCTCTTGGATGAGATCTCATTGCTCCATGAAGCCATGGATTACGTCGTTCATCTACATGCCCAAATTGACGTGCTCCGGCGCATCTCGAAAGCCGTGCGAAGATCCAGTATACCAGGTTTGTTTCCTCCATTTTTGCAACTGATCTAAGCTTTTGTACATTGATTTTTTGTGTATCTCTGAATATTTACATCCCTTTCTGTAATTTGGGAGGAATTTTTTATGTGACTTGTCCTGCTTCATCATGCAGGGGTTCTTGTACCAAGTGCACAGTTGAAGGAAGGGACGGTTCAAGTTTCGGGTGAAACGGAGAATATATTGTAGCAAGTCTTTCCGATGAGGTGCAAATGTCTTGCCGATATCGGAGATATGTCCTTGAAGGTGATCAGAGCTATGTCCCTGATAAGCTTGTGCAAAATGGCGAAGAATAGATCGGATCTTGTCTTGTTCATAGAGGCATGAGAAAAAATTTGTAAGGCAGCACTAGTAATAGCTACTTTTGTTCTGGAACAAAAGAGGCACCCCATTGTGGAGATAGTACCAAAACTTTTGACTGCAGTATTCTGCACTACTTTGTTGTCAGCCGAGAGAAGCTAGCAATGAGGAATTGTAGTCCGAATCATAGTTGTAAATGCAGTTGAACTTTGAGGCGAAGGGCTAGTTTGGTTCATGTTCTTTTCTCTCCTCTATATTCCTGTACGCTTCATAATCTTCAGTCCGTACTGCTGAAAAATCAACAAGATTCAGATGTAAAAGTAACCAGAATGTTTCAGCTATGCTTGGCTGAATCCAGTGGCGGAGCTTGAGCCAAATCTCAAGGGGGGCCAAGGGCTAATGCAAGTGCTAAATCAGTCTTTCGAAAGAAGTAGTGCTAAATCATACAATTGTGATATGGTAGAATTTATAGGCACCGAAGAGTTGTAGATTGATCTCGTCAACATTTGAGTTATAAAATATTATGTCTGATCGAGATAAAATGTGTTTGAAGTTTAGTTTGTTTGTTGGGGAGGTATTTTTTTACTTAGATAATTTTTTGGGGAATAGCTGGGTGTGTATAGGTATCACCCGGATGCTTTCTTCTTAACAATCATCCAAATTTCGGACCGTTGGATTAGAGATCCAATGGTCTCTTTTTTGGAGGGGGGAGAATTTCTTTTGGAGGAGAGGTGAATTTTTTTTGAAGGAAGTGAGGAGAATTTATGGCCTTTGGATCTCTAATCCAACGGTCACAAATCTAGATGATAGTTTAAAAAAAAACATCCGGATGATGTTTATCAATACCCTTGTTGGGGATAAGAAAAGCATAATACCTATGTATAACGAGCCACTAACACTGTGCCCACACTTTACCACCCTGTTGACTCCGTCGAGGCAGCTCGGCCACGCCAAGCTCGGCCCACACCTCCACCATTATACTTGGCATGCACCACGGCCTTGCTCCACCACCATATCCAGCAGGGCAGAGTTCGGCCTGTTAGAGATATATGTATAGTTGTTATTCCCCATTGTTATGAGGGGTTCTTTGCATATTTGTCACCTGTACTTTGTGTATATATACCGGCCCATTGGCCTCATATGAATACAAGCGCTATTCATAACATGGTATCAGAGCGTACCTAGGGTTTCCCGTCGCTTCGCCGCCGCCGCCGACTCTAGGGTTTCCCGTCGCTTCGCCTCTGCCGCCGACTTCCCCGTCGCCGCTGCCGCACCTTCCGCCGTCGGCTCCACCCGACTCCGCCCGAGCCTGCCCGCTCGAGCCCACCGCCGTCGGCCCCGCCGACTCCCCGGGCCACCGCTGCCGCCGACTCCCCCGTCGCCGCTGCCGCACCTTCCGCCGTCGGCTCCACCCGACTCCGCCCAGATCGTCGTCGCCGTCGCCTGCTCCTCCGGCCGCGCTGGTTTGCCGCCGCCGTCGCCTGCTCCTCGGCCGAGTCGGGTCGCCGCTGCCGACGCCCAGCCCGCGCCGGGCCGCCGCCGCCTCCTGTTGCGCAGGGCCGCCGCCCGCGCGCCTCCGCTCCGCCCGCGCCGGGGCGCCGCCACCGCCGCCTGCGCAGGGCCGCCTCCCGCGCCGGGCCGCCGCCGCCCGCGCGCCTCCGCTCCGTCCGCGCCGGGTCGCCGCCGCCGCCGCTAGGGTTTCTGCTTCGGCTCGGTCGGCTCGGTCTGGTGAATACCGCCTGTTAGACTTCGTTACCTTGGTCGCCGCGCCGTCCAGCGCCGCCTACCAATGGGCACCGTTTCCCTCCCTCGTTGCCCAGTGATCTTTGATGGTGTTAATTACACCGACTTCGTGTCTCACATGCGCATCCACATGCGTGGTCTTCGTCTCTGGGGCGTCCTCTCTGGCGATGTCACCTGCCCGCCTTGCCCTATTCCTTCGACGGAGCCTACGCCTGTTGCATTGCCTCCGACAGCCGATAAGGCTGCTGCTGATGAAGCTGATGATAAAGCTGCCTCTGCCTACCAGGAGGCTCTGGATTCCTACAAGGATCGTCTGACCGTCTACACTCAGTGGTACGATGACGACGCTCGGGCTGCTGCTGTCTTCATCGCCAGTGTCCAGCCTCAGTTTTCTTCTGAGGTTGCGGGACTCCCTTCGGCTTTCCAGATGTTGACTCATCTTCGTCAGCGCTATGAGCCCTCTGGTGATGCCCTGTACCTGTCCGTGGTCCGCCAGGAGCACTCTCTTCAGCAGGGTGATGCTACTGTTGACGCCTTTTACGCTCAGAGCTCTGCTGTTTGGCGTCAGTTGGACTCTCTCCGCACTGCTGGCTGTCGTACCTGTCCGTGCTGCCTGGATGTACGTGCTGACCTGGAGTTTCAGCGGGTTTACGAGTTCCTTACTCGCCTTCGTCCTGAGTTCGAGCAAAGGCGTGCCTAGCTCCTTGCACGCCACCCTCGTGTCACTCTCCTGGAGGCTCTTACCGAGATACGCGCAGAGGAGACTCGTTTGAGTGGTGCTGGTCTGATGCCACTCCCCTCTGTGCTCGCCGCTCGTCCGCCTGCTACACTGCCTCCTCCAGCGGCTACCACAGGTGTTGGTGGCCGTCCTCCGTCTGGAGGTGGCCGTCCTCACTGTTCCTACTGCGACAAGGATGGCCACACTGAGTCCCAGTGCTACAAGAAGAAGCGGCATCTTTCACGCCGTTCTTCTACTGGCACTAGTGCTTCTACGACGACGTCTGCCTCGACCTCTTCAGCAGCTTGTCTCACCGAGCAGGAGATAGCCAGACTTCGACGCCTACTTGCCGCTTCAGGTTCTCCCTCGACAGGTTCTGCAGGTTCTGCTACTGACTCTTCGGGCACTGAGAGACCACCTCCTACACAGTCAGGTACCTCCCCGTGGATTCTTGATTCTGGAGCATCTTTTCACATGACTCCTGATCCTTCCACGCTGTCTTCTATTTCACCTCTTGATTCTCCTGTCAGTGTTCTTACTGCTGATGGTACAGCTCTTTCTGTCTCTGGTCGAGGATCTCTTAGCAACTCATCCTTTCATGTTCCTTCTGTTGCTCATGTTCCTCGCCTTACCATGCAGCTTCTTTCTGCTGGGCAGATTACTGACCTTGGTTATCGGGACATTCTCGACTCTGACTCTTGTTGTGTTCAGGATCGTCACACGGGAGCTCTGGTTGGTTCTGGCCCTCGGCGCCGTGACTCACAGCGTCTCTGGGAGCTTGACTGGCTTCACCTTCCTTCCGCTGCCACCATCGCCGCCAGTCTCTCCGTTTCTGCCACTTCATCTACCGGGTCTTTCCAGCAGTGGCATCACGTCTTGGTCATCTGTGTGGATCCCGTCTGTCGTCCTTAGTTCGTCGTGGTCTTCTGGGGTCTGTCTCAGGAGACGTGTCTTTAGATTGTCAGGGTTGTAAGTTAGGTAAACAGATCCAGCTTCCTTATCCTCATAGTGAGTCTGTGTCTCAGCGCCCTTTTGATCTTGTTCATTCAGATGTTTGGGGTCCGGCTCCCTTCGTTTCGAAAGGGGGTCATCGATATTATATCATTTTTATAGATGATTTTTCTCGCCACACTTGGATATATTTCATGTCTTCTCGTAGTGAGGCCTTGCCTATCTATAAACAATTTGCCACTATGATTCACACACAGTTCTCCACTCCTATTCGTGTCTTTCGTGCTGATTCTGCTGGCGAGTACCTCTCTCGTCACCTGCGCGGCTTCCTTGCTGAGCAAGGCACTCTCGCTCAGTTCTCCTGTCCTGGTGCTCATGCTCAGAATGGTGTCGCTGAGCGCAAGCATCGTCACCTCCTTGAGACTGCTCGTGCTCTGATGATCGCCGCCTCTATTCCACCTCACTTTTGGGCCGAGGCTGTTTCCACTGCCACCTATCTCGTCAACATCCAGCCCTCTTCTGCTCTTAAGGGAGCGATCCCTGTTGAGCGTCTCTGTGGTCGTCTTCCTGACTACTCTGCCCTTCATCTGTTTGGCTGCGTTTGCTACGTTCTCCTCGCCCCTCGAGAACGCACCAAACTGACCGCTTAGTCTGTTGAGTGTGTCTTTCTGGGATACAGTGCCGAGCACAAGGGCTATCGGTGCTGGGATCCTGTTGGTCGTCGGATACGGGTCTCTCGGGATGTGACTTTCGATGAGTCTCGTCCATTCTACCCACGTCCTGCTTCTACTTCGGCTTCCTCTGTGGAGTCTCTGTCTTTCTTGACCTTTCCAGATACACCTATATCTGTTTTGCCCTCGTCCACCTGTCCCACTGAGTCTCCACATATTCCCCCTGTGGCCTCTCCGCCGTTGTCGCCGCCTGTGTCGTCTCCTACGACTCCACAGGCTCCTCCCACTACAGTACCTTCTCCCCTTATCTTCTACACTCGTCGACCTCGTATTGAGGATCTTCCAGATGAGCCATCTTCTCCTGATGTTCCATCTTCTTCTGATGCTCCATCTTCCCCTGATGGGTCATCTTCTCCTCGCTACGCTCTCCGCGATCGTCAGTCGATTCGGCCTCCTGCCCGTTTTGCCTTTGCTGGCGCAGCTACTCGTGAGCCTGTCTCCTACCGGGATGCTGTTACTCACCCTGAGTGGCAGCTTGCCATGGCCGAGGAGATTGCTGCCCTCGAGCGCACTGGTATTTGGGATCTTGTTCCTTTTCCATCTCATTCTCGTCCCATCACATGTAAGTGGGCCTATAAGATTAAGACTTGCTCTGATGGCTCTCTTGAGCGCTATAAGGCGCGTCTTGTTGCCCGTGGCTTCCAGCAGGAGCATGGTGTTGACTACGACGAGACTTTTGCTCCTGTGGCCCACATGACCACTGTTCGCACTCTTCTTTCGGTGGCGTCTGTTCGCCACTGGTCTGTTTCTCAGCTTGATGTCAAGAATGTCTTTCTTAATGGCGAGTTGCGTGAGGAGGTCTACATGCATCCGCCACCTGGGTATTCTGTTCCTGAGGGCATGGTCTGTCGCCTTCGTCGCTCTCTCTATGGCCTTAAGCAAGCCCCTCGTGCTTGGTTTGAGCGCTTCTCCTCTGTGGTCACTGGTGCTGGTTTTTCAGCTAGTGATCATGATCCTGCGCTCTTTGTCCACACTTCGTCTCGTGGTCGGACTCTTCTTCTCCTGTATGTTGATGATATGATCATTACGGGAGATGATTCTGAGTACATTGCCTTTGTCAAGGCTCGTCTTAGTGAGCAGTTCCTTATGTCGGATCTTGGTCCTCTTCGTTACTTCCTTGGGATTGAGGTTACTTCCACTCCAGATGGTTTCTTTATGTCCCAAGAGAAATATATTCAGGATCTTCTTGATCGCGCCTCTCTCACTGATCAGCGTACTGTTGAGACTCCCATGGAGCTCAATGTTCACCTCCGACTCTCTGATGGCGAGCCTCTTTCTGATCCGACTCGCTATCGTCATCTTGTTGGGAGTCTTGTCTATCTTGCTGTTACTCGTCCGGATATCACTTATCCAGTTCATATTCTGAGTCAGTTTGTTTCAGCTCCCACTCAGGTTCACTACAGCCACCTTCTTCGAGTTCTGCGATACCTTCGTGGGACTATCTCTCGCCATCTCTTCTTTCCACGTTCCAGTTCGTTACAGCTTCAGGCCTATTCAGATGCTACTTGGGCCAGTGATCCCTCTGATTGCCGGTCTATCTCTGCTTACTGTGTTTTTCTTGGTGGTTCTCTTATTGCCTGGAAGACGAAGAAACAGACTGCAGTGTCTCGTTCGAGTGCAGAGGCTGAGTTGTGAGCTATGGCTCTCTTGACAGCAGAGATTACTTGGCTACGGTGGTTACTTGAGGATTTTGGTGTTTCTGTCACTACACCGACCCCTCTCTTGTCAGACAGTACATGTGCTATCAGTATTGCCCGTGATCCTGTGAAGCATGAGCTCACCAAGCACATTGGTGTTGATGCTTCTTTCACGAGGACTTGTGTGCATGATCAGGTGATTACTCTTCAGTATGTGCCTTCGGAGCTTCAAATAGCGGATTTCTTCACGAAGGCCCAGACTCGAGCACAGCACGGCTTCTACCTCTCCAAACTCAGTGTTGTTGATCCACCATGAGTTTGAGGGGGGTGTTAGAGATATATGTATAGTTGTTATTCCCCATTGTTATGAGGGGTTCTTTGCATATTTGTCACCTGTACTTTGTGTATATATACCGGCCCATTGGCCTCATATGAATACAAGCGCTATTCATAACACGGCCCAGGTCACACCCTTGCTTGGCTTGCACCGTGCTCTCCCGCGGTGGTCACGCTCTCACTCCTCGCATCCATGTCACAACAATCTCATGTATAGTTTGGTACATTCTTTTCGACGAGCGTTTATGTAGATGAACTAAATATTGATAAACAATTTTAAAAAGTTATCTCGATAAATCACTTTAATACGACGGTGAAAAATCGTATTATTTGTTTATTAAAAAAACATAAACTAAAAAGCTCTGCTACAGTAATCATACTACCAAAGCGCGGTGAGCCGCTGTCCACGCGCATGAGTATCAACAGAAAATAAGTGTGTCGTATGAATATCACGTCTCATTGGCAGCATCCTTAGTTGCACATCCTTAGTGGCAGAAAATATGTGTATGGCATTCCATGATAGAATTATTCCCTGTGTATTAGTGTCACACATCCTTAGTTGCTAATAATTCATTTTGCTCCTTTTTATTACAATCACCGAAAATATTTAGGGCTGCATAATTTTAAGAGTTAAGGGTGAAAAAGAGCTAAGTGCCTTTTTTTGGTTTTCAGCTTAATGAAAATTTAGATCAGTGTCCACATCTAAATGAGCTGGTACAGTGCTATAAGATAGGTGATAGTCTTTTGGATGATTATCTAGTCACATTCATTGTCCTTTCATGTCCTTTAGAAAGCGTAATCCAAAAAAGTCAGACAGGTAGTATTGTAAGTCTTTTTTTATGTATATTTGAGATTATTAGTATGGTGTTTGAACTATTTATATTATAATTTGTGCAAGTTTCCAACTTAATCCTTGAATTTAAGACTTATCATTACGGTGCAAATTTTACAATTATTTACCGAATTGGCAAATGGTTTTACCGAATTGCATATGAAAATTTTGGTGCGGCATACCCTTTGGTAAAATCCTGGGTCCGCCACTGAGCATGAGGAACTCCCAGGAAC
This sequence comes from Dendrocalamus latiflorus, assembly GCA_017311315.1. Taxonomy (NCBI): domain Eukaryota; kingdom Viridiplantae; phylum Streptophyta; class Magnoliopsida; order Poales; family Poaceae; genus Dendrocalamus; species Dendrocalamus latiflorus. The sequence continues at coordinate 45,408,741 of CM029639.1, read as the reverse complement.
GACTTGGGCTGCCAAAACAATAATAGAATGAAAAGGTTTTAAAGTAAAATCGAAGGAGAAATAGGGCATGTTTTTTAACGGTTTCTAAAAGCAGTTTTTAGCTTTTGATACAGTATCTAACTTTCAAACGGAGTATTTTTTAAGACAGGGTCTACAAGTTAATTATAATACATGTTAAAAGCCCAACATCTGTATCAACTAAAATTGTAAGCAAGTATCTTTATCCGTAATCTCTGTCGTAAACAGCTAAAATTCAAAAAATTTATCCAAAACAAAGATGATAATGCACAATAATACTGATGGGAAACTGGCATGTTCTCACGAAAGCAAGCGTGCAAAGTTCACAAGTAAATGTAATGTAAATCCGAACATGAATTAAACAAATAGTCAATCATCAATTGTTGATAGGCAATGTAGACTAACGTGTGCCACTACGAAGGATGCCATTCTAAGAACTTGAAGGACGGCGAAGAATGTCTGCAGAAAGATTGAAGCTATTGAAACACCGCGATGGAGGCCAGAATGCACACGTCACCTACGGAGGCACAGCGGCGCCCTGGGCAACTTTGTCACTAGGAACAGCCTCGCAATCGCAAGATATCGAACGACTATAGTGTTAATGGCGGCGGCGGCGGCTGAGTAGTGGACAAGCACAATCTGTCTTCCGCTTTGTTGCTGCTTCTTCGCCCAAATTGTGCTGCTTCCAATGTCGGTCAGAGGTCATCGCCTCTTCTACGTTTCATCATCTTGTGTACCCAGCCTACCTCGTAAAATTTTTCCTTTTTAACCCAAAATTTAAAAGTTTTTACATATGAACCTCTGAAGAAAAGATTTACAAAAATGGACCCTTCTCTCGGCGCCAAAGCATATGGCGCCCAGGGTACATGTCACGGCGCCATATGCTTTAGCGACGTGCATTGACACGTCGGAGCCAGGGTGGCATAGCATGACGCCAAGGCCCACGGCGCCGTGAGAACGGGGCTTCCCTGTCCCCAGGTCCCTGTCCCCTCCCCTGTCCCCTAAATCTGAGCCGTTGGCAGCTCATCCAACGGCTCAGTTTTTATATTTTCCCGATTTGCTCATTTTCATCTCAAATTTAAAAATAAAAATATGTTAATACATAATAAATAATAATAAATACATAAAAATAAAAAATTATTTTTTATTATTTTTAAAATAATAAAAAATAAAATTTTTATTTTTAATGTAATAAAAAATTTATTTAAATAATAAAAAATAAATTTTTTTATTTTTATGTATTTGTTATTATTTATTATGTATTAACATATTTTTATTTTTAAATTTGAGATGAAAATGAGCAAATCGGGAAAATATAAAAACTGAGCCGTTGGATGAGCTGCCAACGGCTCAGATTTAGGGGACAGGGGAGGGGACAGGGACCTGGGGACAGGGAAGCCCCGTTCGCGCCGTGATATGCACATACGGCGCTAAAGGCCGTGGCGCCGTGCGTCGGGACTTAAGCCCGAGCGCGCCCCCCGGCCCCCAGCTCCCCCTCACTGCTCCTCTGTTCTAACAGTAAACCGCCGCCCCCCCCCCCCTCTCTATTCCCCCTCCAAATCCTCTCAAATCCACCGATTAATCTCGCGATTTTGCTTCCAAATCGGGCAAGCAAGGTAAACTCTCTCCCCTCCCTTGATTTTTTGCAATAGATATGGATTATTTGATGTACATTTCGTAGGGCAAGATTTGAATCCCTAGATGAAATTAGTTCAATTATGAGCGATTTTAGGTTACGTTTGCAATGGATATGCGTAATGTAAGAGAAGTACTGTGTATTTGGATAGGTTTTAGGGTTTGATTATTATTTATACATGATTGTGTTCGGTTTTAGGTTTTTAGGGTTTCATATACCAAATAGGATGATTTCATGTCAACATGGGCAAGATTGTATGTCCACCTAACCCTTAGTCAACATATCAATAATGTCTTTGATAAATATATCTCGGTATTTACAGTTAATATTAGTGACCTAATACTTAAATTATTTACCTTAATCATATAATCACTATTTGAAAAGGGGCCCCATGGATTTTGAGATATGTAAATAATATTTATTATTATCATAAGGTTTATTCTTACACTAATTATTCTTATACCATAATTAACTTACTAATCTTTGTTGACATGTATTTAACCAAGGGTAAATCAATTTGATTCCAATTATTATTCATGTTGATTCCAATTTCATAATTCAATTTGATTATTATTTTTATTTATAAATCATGTTTTATAAATTTTTTATTTGAATATTTCTTAACCATTGAATTCTAAAATTTATCACAGGATGGCGAGATACCGGCTGCTAGACGAGTCCTACGAGAGGGAGCACCGCGGCAGGCTCACGGAGGACGGCCGGGTACGTGTGTGGTCGAAATGTACATGTGTTCAACTTGATGGTCACGCAGCTAACATTTATAGCAATTTTCAGGAGATACCCATACTTCGTCCTCGAACCCATGATGGGTTCCAGTTGATACGCTACGACGACCGCTATACCCCACTGCTGCGCCGTGCGGGGCTTCACACGGTCGCTAACCTATTACGGCGGGGCATGCCGGTCTTCAACCCCGCAACTTTGACCGCACTTGTCGACAGGTGCATTTTCTCTATCGGGTCTATTTGTTTTCGCTTCTATATTCTTGCATACGTCACTAATTCTTTTCTCCTTGTACTACTAACAGGTGGAGGCCAGAGACACACATGTTCCACCTTCCCTGTGGGGAGATGACCGTCACGCTGCAGGACGTGGCGATGATACTTGGACTTCCCATCAGGGGACAGCCGGTGGTCGGCCCGGCGGTGTCTGAGGGCTGGAAGGCACGTGTGGAGGCCTTCCTGGGCACGCCATTGCCTCCTGCCCCAGATAATGCCAGGCGAGGCCGCGTCTTGGGGGTCCACCTTAGATGGTTGCGGAATACCTTTGGCGAATGCCCTGATGCCGCGGACGACGCAACGGTGACCTACCACTGCCGCGCCTGGGTCCTGCACATGTTCGGGGCAGTGCTATTCCCGGACGCCACGGGGGATGCCGCTTCGTGGATATACATCCACTGCCTCCAGGACTGGGGGGACGCTGGACAGTTCAGCTGGGGCTCCGCGGTCCTCGCGTTCCTCTACCGCCAGCTTTGCGAGGCCTGCAGACGCAAGGCACCCACGTCGACGCTCGGTGGCTGCGTCTTCCTTCTGCAGGTGTGGTAATGCATTTATTTTTCCTACAGTTCTTTGTTTTTGTGCATGGCTAATCGTGTGTCTGCCCGTATGTTCGCTTGCTAGGTGTGGATGTGGACACGCATTCCAGTGGGGCGCCTTCGAGTGTTCCAGGCGCAGCCTTGGCATCCACTGGGTGTGGATGACCTCGGCCCCACTGTTGCGTACCTGTGGGATACAGTGTCAGTCCCGTTCGCGACTACTCAGCGGACGTACGTGGATTTCAGCAACGAGTTTGACACTTTGTCTCCCACGATGGTAAGAAATTGGTATTGCATTTATTTATTCTACAGTTCTTGATTTTTGTACATGGCTAATCGTGTGTTCGCTTACTAGGTGTCCTAGGAGCCTTACTCCGAGCCACAGGTTCTAGCGCTACCGCTCAGCACCATGTGTCGCAGGGACTCCTATATTTGGAGGATGAGGTGTCTGTTGATCTGCTTCTATGCCGCGGAGATTCACCTCCCCCACAGAGTTGCGCGGTAGTTCGGCCTCGTGCAGTTCTTCCCCCCAGAGGGAATGTCGACTTCTGTTGAGTTGCACTAGTAAGTAACAATTTAAAATTCTTTTGGTTCGTACTAACAACTATTGTTGACATCTGCTATATGTACAGGTTCGACAGGGTCCGCCAACGAAAGGTGACGGACTTCGCTGATCACCACCGACAGTACGTGCAGTGGTGGAGGAAGATGGACGACAACTGCGAGCCGGACAGTACCCCCCACAGTAACGCCAGCTTCCGGAATTACTTGTCCTGGTACCACACTGCCACGCGCTACAGGCTGATGCAGCAGTGGACCGATATCGACTACGCGGACCTCACTTCGTCCGAGGACGAGGACACTGCGTACGACAGGCGTGCGAGGGAGGGCACAATGGTCGAGGCCGCTCCGATTCTCGATCGAGTGGTACGGAAAGCATGATATTTGCAATACTTTGGTTCCATACGTTTATCTCGCACTTATGTTTACTTATTTCTTTAGGGGACTTCTCTCCAAACCTTGGTGCGTGAGATCGACGAGGTTCTCGGCCACCTGGACAGCGAGAGCCACCCCCTGAGGGACTTCCTGCAAGTACGAAGATAATTCGTTAGGTTAGATCGATTTAGCATGTATGCAATTATGACATATCATTACTTGCAGAGACTTCGACGTCGCCTCAGTCGGGCGGCAGGTCGGTGTGGTTGCCGCGCACGCTTAGACGTGATCGTACCACCGGCCTCCCAGCGCTCAGCCGATGCAGCGTCGTCATCACACATCGGCAGGCGCCAGTCCACGAGGAGCTCGTCACGTACTCCGACTTTTAGTCAGGGCGATGACGACGACGACGACGAGGCGGAGCAGGGTGACGACGTCGAGGAGGAGCACGAGGACGAGGAGGCATCTACCCACGATGAGATTGGGATGTCGCAGATGCCTGACGCACCGTCTACTCAGGCTTCGCAGCGGCCTCGTCGTTCGGCTCGTCCCCCGAGCACGTATACTCCAGGGAGTGATGCTCTAGCCAAGGGCAAGAGGAAGGCCAAGAGGCAGTGATGTTTTGAGACTTTTTTATAGACATGTGATATTTTCAGACTTATGTGATATTTTGAGACTTTTGTATAGTTATGTGGTATTTTGAGACTTATTGATAGTTATACGATGTTGTTATTTAGGTTTTCAGATGTTTCATGTGTGAATGTATGTGTATGTCTGTATGTGCATATGTTTTACAGAAAAGTTTGCTGTTTTGCTGTTTTTTTGTCAGGTGTAGCTTACACGGCGCCATACCCTTTGGCGCCGAAATGTGTATATACGGCGCCAGACTGTTTGGCGCCAAAAGAGGCGTCAAACACTTTGACGCCGTATATACACATCTCGGCGCCAAAGGGTATGACGCCGTGTAAGCTATGTACGGCGCTCGCATGTTTAGGCCGAGATAGGTGGACTTGCAGCAAGTCACGGCGACCACGTTTGACTGTTTAAGTCAGTACACGGCGCCACGGACTTTAGCGCCGTATATGCATACCATGGCGCCGTGGGCCTTAGCGTCGTGCTATGCCACCCTGGCTCCGACGTGTCAATGCACAGTGCTAAAGCATATAACGCCGTGACATGTACTCTGGGCGCCATATGCTTTTGCGCCGAAAGAAGGGTCCATTTTTGCAAATCTTTTCTCCAGTGGTCTATATGAAAAAACTTTTAAATTTTGGGCTAAAAAGCAAAAAATTTACGCCTACCTCACCATGGGGTCGCTACACCTTGACCAGATCTGGAACTGGAATGCGGCGGTAGTTGCGGTTAGCGAGTGAACGCGACGGCGGCAGGGTGGGTCGCGGCAAGCGAGGATATGGCGCGCGCTGGGCCGCCGTGCTGCGGGTGCCGACGCTGGCACTAGGCGATGCAAGAGAAAGGGAAATCAGTCAGCCATGGTGAGGCCATCCTCAAGTTCACTCGCACGGTGCCGGTCTCCAGCTCGCCCACCGGCGTGCGGGCCACGGGCATCCTGAATGGCAGGCCGTTCGCCGCTAACCTGACATTCGAGGGAGGAGAACGTAATGGCAAATCAGGAGGGAGGAGAAGGGGATCGTGCGAGAGGGAAAGAGAGGAGATGGGCAGAGACTCTACTTAACAAAATGATTGAAGGATGCCGCTACGTGCTAGCAAGCAACAACGAATTCTTGGGATGATGGGATCATCCATCCACTCGTCCACTCCGGGCTCCAACTGCGCGTGGATGGTCTGTGAAATGCCAGCCGCCGCAACACGTCGTCTGATTGTCTTTGTGGCCTGCCACTTGCACTTCGCTGCTGCACGAGCTTATACAATGAGCGTGGAGCAGCATGAGTTTCAGGTAATGGCTATTGAGCTACCAAAACGTGTGATCGTCTAAACCTAGTTGACTAGGCTGGGTTCGGCTCTATTTCTAGCTTTGGCTTATCACATTTTACTACAGTAACTAACTTTCAAACAGTACATCTTTTTAATACGAGGTATGTAAATCGATTTTAGTGAACACTATACTAAGTTCAGTTATATCGGCCAAAATTACATCTGACTGTTTCCCTCTTCGTATTGATTCTCGTGAATGGACAAAATTTAAAAGTTATAAACCAAAAGCATAACTCATAGCCTAAAAAACCCAACATATGTGGGAAAGAGTAATAAAACAGAATTGGATCATGGACTAATGGCCTACAAGGAAAGAAGTTGGAGTAGACCAGAATGTACACAATGGGCATCTTGAGTTGCAGGGGTGGCATGCCTAGTACATGGGGCTAAATACCATTATAGGCTCAGTTTGTATTGACTTAAACATCTAGCTTTTTAAAGTGATCTTTTTATTCCTTTCATTTCTGTTTCGCTCCGAGAATAAGTCAGGGGTCATAGTGTATCATGTACCCAGTGGCGGAGCTAGAGCAAAACGGAAGGGGGTGCAACGGGCTGCGCGTGAGGGTATTTATTGAGCTAGGGGTACACCATATTGGACCAAGGGGGTGCACAAAAGGTGAATATTTACTAGTAATAACTAAAAAATTTTTGGACCCGGGTTCCTGGGAACCCCCTCCCCTCCATTGGGCTCCGCCCCTGCATGTACCCTATTCCTCTCGCTTCCGTATCATGCACGCATATCTTTCTCACTTTTTACACCATTCGCCCCTACTTCTAAAAGTCACTACTATTTTCAATAAAAAAACTATCAGCCACAACTAAATGCTATTTATCACAAATCAATACGAATGCCCTCACATACTCAGTGCCATCTACAATAAAAAAATAATTTCTGAAGGGGCCATGGCCCATGTTGGCCCTAAGCATCCTCCGCCCACCGGCTGAATCGTCTACCATTTCCACACCAACCGCACTTTGCAGTGATCAAGGGAACAGATGCAATTAATCCGACTTGTCGAACATGGACATTACAGTCCAGTTCATCGCCACCCAACATGAAGAGAATTTTTTTTTACGGTTTACAGATAACTCGACGTCTTTCCATCTAACATGTATCCCTGAAGAATGGAAACGCAGCAGCGACCGCCATATATCCCTGCAGGCTGCTGCGATGCATCGCTGTTGCAATTTTGGCCAGTCCCTATATTGTATTTGTACTGACTGAAAGCCATCGTCTTTCTCAAAGCATCCAGTTCACCCACTTACTGGATCCAACTCTCATCTGTAATCCAAATCTAGATGGGCCAAATTGGATCGCTTGCATCCACCGCGATCGAAATTTTGATGGGCCTAATTGGATCTCATATATTAGTCGCGATCAGCCGGCCCTAACCGCACAGCCCAATATTGTAGCTTACTGGGCATAGGCCCAAACTAAGCTGTAAAGGAATCGGCGTAACCGGACTCGCCGTATTGGGCCTAGATTCGATCCGCTCGCGGCGGTTTACTCCCATCTTCATCCCGAGTCGACGCCGTCGCGCTGGGACGGTGGACTGTGCTGCGGTGGCTGGCGCTCGCGCATTTGCTGAACGAGTGATCGGTCATGTCGGCCTGTTTAACGAGGCGACAATAGATCACAAAGGCAAGGCCAGCTACAGTGATTTTCAATCAAAAACCACTCAGAATAAGCCATTTTGAGCAGGATGAAATTTCCAATTTTGTAATGGAAGCTTCTCTTTCTCAACCATTTCAACTGTGATTATAACTCGGAGGGTCCTTTCTAAAAAAAGATTCAGATTTCTTCATATATACCCATAACACACACATCCTTACTACTAGGGGTGAAAACGGATCGGATACGGACGGATAATGTCTCTACCATATTTGTTTTCATATTGTTTTTCGGATACGGATACGAATACGGATAACTCGAATATGAATACAAATACGAATAATATCGAATACAGATACAGATCGAATACGAATCGAAACGAATACGGTTACGAATATTTATCGGAACATGAAAACCTCTTAAACTATACATCCAAAAATAACAAAAAATACGTAAATAGTTCATCTTGTCAAAACATTCATGAAATCTAAATAAGCATAGTTTTTTCATCCACAATGAAAATATACCCAATAGTCAATCATAACATAACTACATAAGTAACAACAACGTGCAATTCATGGAATACACATGATGACATGATAGCAATTTGAACAAACATAAGAACACTTCATTCCTCCATTTCATCCATCAAGTTGTAACAGCCCAGGTTTTTATTAAAATAAAAATTAATTAAAATAAGTATTTGACTAAATTTTTTTTTGGGTTTTGCCCTGGATTTTCTGTTTTTGAAAAAGCCTAATTTGAAAAGTAAATTAAGTGAAAACCAAAAAAATAGACATTAAATAAAATGATATTTTGATTTTCTATAAAAATCCTACTTTAAATTAATTATTTGGAGTTATTTAGCTTTTATTTGGTTTCCTGGATTTTCTGGAGTTTAAAGGTCTACTTTTGAAATTAAAAAGTATTTTTAAGTATGAAAATTAAATACCAATATTAGTTGAAAATATTTTTATTAAGTCCAAAATGTCACCAGGAACTTCTGTGAATTTTTCTGGAATTTTTGGAGTTTATTTCATATTTTTCTGAGCTTAAATGAATTTCCCAGGCTTTTCTGAAATCCAAAAATCAAAAATAAAAATTAAAGTCCCTCCCCTCCCCTCGGATATCCGTTTTCGTATTATCCGGATAATCCATATCCGTTTTCGTATTATCCGGATAATCCGTATCCGTATTCGACGGATACTAGGCTTACTGTATTCGTATCCGTATCCGATAAAAAAATCCGTATCCGTATCCGATCCGAGAACTATCCGAAAAAAATCCGATCCGACACAATCCGTATCCGTATCCGTCCGGATCCGGCGGAAACTATCCGATCCGTTTTCACCCCTACTTACAACTAGTGGTTCGAGATTAGTATTAAGCCTTAGATTTCCCTTACGATAGTTATCTATTATATTATTCAAACGATACAAAAAGTCACAACGATTGCTCTCACATGGTAGAAGTTTCCATGTTAATCGGAGAAAAAGAGGAAAAAAACTAGCTATCCATTTGGTAGATCCAAGTTATAATGATTTAGATTAAAAGAAAGAGTATATATAAATATAATAAAAACTAAAATTCGGAATAAAAAATAAGGAAAAGTAACAATTTGATTTCCATACAAACTTCAAAGTAAAAAAAATTGAACACAAATTAAAACAAAAGTAGTTGTTGGAATTGTGTACTAATTCCAACCTAAAACTGAAATTTAGAATAAAAATTAAAACAATTAGCAATTTGATTCCCATACTAACTCCAAGTAAGATCCATAAATAGCTTAAATTCGGAATAAAAATGAAACGAAAAATACCGGTTAGATTTGTACATGATTCCAATCTAAAACTATAAAAAAAAACTCCATCTCATATACAATCTAACAATATGCAAATTTGGAATAAAAATTAAGAGAAATTTAGTAATTTGATTTTTATATGAGAAAAGAAACCATCACATTTACTCTCAAAGAGTTGAAATTCCCACGATAATTAGAGAAAAAAAAGAGAAAAGATCTAGCTGTCCATCTATTGGACACAAGTTATAATGGTTTAGATTAAAAAGAAAGAGCCTATAACAAGTATGATAAAAATGATTTTTTGTAGGCCTAGATTATAACAACGTAGATTTGTCTAAAGAAACATTGATAATTATAACAACGTAGATTTATCTAAAGAAACATTGATAATCCAATCTTATATGTTAGAGTCATAGATGGTTAAAGGTAAGCAATCTGCTCTAAGTTCATATCAACCATACAATCTTTACTATTATAAAAAGAGGAGTTGGTGGTTATCGTTCATTCTCTCTATAGAAAAGTACCTCTTAGGGTGTGTAAAATAGAGGATTATAAGGAAAATAGAGGAAGTAAAGGCGCAGCGAGAGATAATCCAATGGCAGATCAATGCTGGTGGCTGGAAGCAACATCGACGAGGCAATGGAATAGGTATGATTTATTGATTGCAAAAAGAACCGACAACATCTAACCACAAAGGATTTGTTAGCGCGCCCCCTAGGAGATTAGATCGTCTCTGCCGTGGGTAGCGTCACAGTAGATAATTTTTATGGCTAAGAACAACCAAGACATGGACCCACTCTAATATATACCATGAAGAAAGATTCAATTGCAAGGTTGAATTTAGACTACAAGAGATAAAATGTAGCTATACTACAATCATAACTTCTTAGAGATGAGACCATGTAAGCTAAAGGAGATAAGAGATTCGCAATACAAATATTGAGTGAAATATGAGAAAAACTTTTAGTTTATAATTGTTTAGCTACTTTTATAATCCGTAGCCTCAAAGGTGTCCATTCAAATTAACTTTGTTTCTTCTCTCTTTCAGGATGTGTCATGTTATCAACTCTGGGTCCAAGAAGAATAAGCACAATAGATAGATTATAGGATTATTGATTATTTCCTTAGATACTATGCACGCGATGGACCTAATGCAAGACAAAGCCAGCTTGATGAAAGCACAATGCGAATAATAGTGTTACTTAATTGAATTGTTTGAAGCATCAATGCCAATTATGAACAATCCAACACTACAACAAGATGGAAGTAAACATGTCCTCTCTAGCATCGATATATAAGCTGTGTTCGTCGAACAAAGAAGCTAGACAAAAGCTCGCAGTTGTATGTCACAACTACTAACTTAATTTGGTGTCTGAGTTAGGAGGTCAAAGTTAGGCTATAATCTTGAAATTTGTTGCCCTGCAGAAGAGAATATTAGCATATATCATTAGGTTAGGCCTGAAGAAGAGAAAATTAGCATATATCATTAGGTTAGGTTGCCAGAAAAAGCTAATCAATCTCAACTTTCTATGAACACATTATTTTAACGGAATTGCTAAACATCAATGGAGTAAAATTTTTGAGATTTCAGTCGATTTTCGCACCGTTGGATAGCTTTAAGATTTGTGTGCCACTACCTCTGTCTTCTTCTCTGGTGATGCTCTGGTGAGCTTTTTAGGGTTGGGGTTCACCAGGTTAAGGTGAGGGTTCACCGGCGCTGGACTTTAGAGGGAAGAGGTTGTATCAACCGTGTGGTTGTCGGATCGTAAACAGTGTTGTGGAGCTTGTCTGATGGTCTCGTTTCTTCTTTCAGTAAAAATGGGACCGAGTTTTTGTACTGTTCTTCTAAAAAGGAGATTAATTAATTTAATATCATGTCAAATTGGTATTGGTACAATCATCCCTGTGGTGCACATCAGGTTCGACAAGAATATCGGGATACAAGAATAGGAGCTATCGATCGAGCTGCAGCCTGTCGTTTCGTTTCAGCTGTCCGTGTCCATGCTTGGACGGGCTCACGCCGGCGTCAGGCCGTGCTTAAGTGCCGCCCTCCACACGACGTCGATCCGGTCGACGTCCAGTGCGCCGACCTCGTGGTGCGTCCACCCTTCCAGGAAGTGCACCACGCCGCCGGCGTGGCACGCGTGCACCACCCCCCTCTCCATCGTGTACTGCACGCACACAACACACAGACACAGACACAAACACCAACTCGTCAGTATGCAGTGACAAGCATGGATCAGACGGTGGTGCGCAGGGATATATGAGTGTTGCTTTGCCGGTATTGTTACCTCGCACGAGCCGAGGCCCTGCACGTCCTTGGGGAGCCTCATGGCGGCGAGCTTGCCGTAGGTGCAGTCCCGGCGGAACCCGATGATGGGCGGCACGACGAACTGGTGGAAGTGCGTGCCGGCCGGCGCCCACCGCTGCTCCCTCGGCGACAGCCACTTGCCCACGACCCATGTCTACAACAACAACAACATCCATGCACACGACCAACGTTACCATTGCTCACATCCCCAACAAGAAGCCATATATGCTTATGTAAGTACAGTACAAAGTTCAACATGAGCATGCCAATCACCTTGCAGTTTTTTGCAGCCTGGTACTTGGTGACCTGCACAAGGTACTGCTGAAACTCAGCCGGTGCTTCCCTCTGGATCTTCAGGAACCTCTCCGATGACATCGTCAACATCTGAAACAAAAATATAAAAAATCCAATTAAATCTTAACCTCTAAATTAGACTCTCTTGTTCTAAACATGGTTAGTTTGTGTAGATTCAGGTATGTTACCAAGACTCTAATCTTTTTCTTGCAGAGGTAGAGAGCGATGGCTCTCCCGAGCTTGGACGTGGCGCCAGTGAGGAACACGTCCTTGGCGTTGCTTGGGATCTCGTTGAGGATCACGGCTGCCGTCAGGGTGTTGCCGTGCGCCACCCTCACCCTCAGGTCAGGGTGCTTGTTCACAAACAGAGTGCCACCTCCATTGAGTGCCTCGTTCTGGTAGAAAAGGAAATAAAATAGATATAAAGGAGAGCTTTTAAGATTAAATCTTTGCATTTTGAGTATTGCTCCATGATTTGATAAATAAGGAATGCCATAGTTTGGAACAAATTGTTTTTCTGTAGTGCTGTACTATATGCTCAAGGCGAAATTCCTCCATTCAAATAGAGTCTAAGGGCCTCTTTGATTCGTATAATTCTAAAAACATAGAAATAGGAATAGCACAGGAATAAAATAGGAATGTATGTGCAAAACAGGGGATTGAACAATATAGGAATTTTGTAGGATTATGTATTCAATTCGCAAGAAGAGAAAAACATAGGAATTTTAGAGTGAATAGTAATCTTATTTGCTTTTGGTATAGATATAAGAGATTATGCACTAATTTAACTAAACAACATATAATAAATTATTTTTGGCCACTTACAGGTGGCCCCCACAACCATGTTATTATCCCTACCCGACCCTATCTTCTCTCTCTCCCGTCATTCTTATCGGGACCCCAACCCCAAGCGAGTGTGGGTGGAGGGGTCAAGGGCAAAGCCTATAACGGTGCGAGTGAGGGTGAAAGCCGTTGGCAACAGAAGTAAGGGTAAAGGTCGATGTGAGCAAGGATGAAAGCCGACAACGCCAACTCGAGTGGTAGCATCTTTCTCAACTCCGACGCAACGATGGCTCCAGCAAAAGACGGTGAAGGTGAGTCCTTTGCACATGTACTCTCTCGTGCGATGGTGATTTACCTCGGCCTTATATGACAGGAAGAGAAAAATAAGGTTGGAGTATATGCTACTTTTTCTGTAAAATTCCTATTCCATAGGAATCCAATGTCCTATAGTTTTTCTGTAAAAATCCTTTGAATAGACTAGCAGATTCTGAGCCAAAGGTGGCATGACAAGACTTCACATATACTGGTTTTGTCATCCCTGCTTGAGCGGGGCCAGGCAAATCTATAGAGATTTGGCAGACACACATGATCACTGAAGAGCACAGCTAGCCGCAAGGAAACAGACAAGTGCCTGTGACTGCACGCTTTTGTATCTCTCAACCTACAGTCCTCGGTAGCACCGACTGCCGACATGATTGGGGCACGAAGACAGGATAAGCTGTGCCAATATGCTCCTGTGTAGTCTAATCTCTTCACACGCAAATCGACCAGCCACCAATGGCCCACATGCAGCCACACTGGCACAGCACCTAGCACTGTTTTTTTCAGCTTCTAAAAGCTGCTTTTCGACTTTTATACAGTAACTAGCTTTTAAATATAGTATTTTTTTAAGATAAGGTCGACTAAGTTAATTATAGTATATATTTTACTGACTTCATTTATATTAATAAAAATCACATATGAATTCCTGTTACTCTGTAATCTCTCGTACAAATAGCCTAAAAATCACAAGCCGCAGGTAAAATAAACAGGGGCAACTTGACGATCGCTTTAGCACTACTAGTACTAGTAATGCAGTTATGCTAGTCTTGTCAAAGGTAGACTAACCAATATGCCCTTTTGCTCAGAATTGTTGGGATTTCGTTTGTCCTACCAGAGCGTCTAATCTTTCAGTTGAAGACACTCCTCGATCTCAAAAACTGCCTTCATCAGCCTTTTATATGGAAATTATCATACTTGCAGCATGGGCTATCTGGTTAACGAGGAATCAAGAAGTATTTGAGCACACTGATCCATCGTTTGAGGGATGGAAGAGATTGTTCAGAAAAGAATCTGCCATGGTTATTCATAGGGCAAAGACCAGTTACAAACCGCATACTGAGAATTGGTTTTCTAATCTGACTTAATTTCCCTTTACTGTACAAATCTTTTTGTAACACTTCTTTTATATATATATATATATATATATATATATATATATATATATATATATATATATATATATATATATATATAGGGAAATGATAATACATATAGAGAGAAAAATAGTTCTATACTCCTGGAAATACGTACTCCCACTTCTTATATACCGCTTAAATAATATTTTTATACATCTTTATCTTTCTAGGTATGCTTTAATAATGATTATAAGATACTCCAAAATGAGTTCACTGAAAAATTTCACAAAAGTTCATTTTTTATAGTATAATTTATGTATATATTCCTTTTATATACGAAAAAGGGTATATAGCAAAAAAAAAGGACTCCGGTAAAAAAATTTCAACCAAATCGTATTAAAGTATCTTAGAATTAATATTTAAATATATCAAAGTGATAAATAAGTATAACACATTCGTTTAAATGGTGTATTAAAAGTGGGAGTATGTTGGAGGAGACGGTGGTCTGACCGTGGACGACAGCGAAGGGCGGCGGTGGAGGGAGACATGGTGAGGGGGCGTACTAAATATTAGATTGGGTAGGGTGGAGACGGTGGGAGAGAGGGAGACAGCGAGGCAACGAGGATTCCGCCGGCCTCAGTGGTGGAGAAGGGGGCGAGGGAGATAGAGAAGGGGTGCAGTGCTGCTGCCGATATTGGAGAAGGGGGGAAGCGGCAGGAGAAGACTATACTGTCAGAGGAGCTCCCGACGGTATAGCGTGATGTAGATGCATCCCTGAACTAAGCATGAGCGCTATACTACGCAATACTGCCCAACTATATGGACACATAAGCAAGAAAGAGGCATCATATGGGTCATTGCAAGAGGGGAAAAAGGAAACGGAAAAACAGAGAAGGGAAGAAAAAGAATACTAGTGATCTTTAGGAGTATATGTACTACGCAATACTGCCCAACCGTACGTATGTACATAACACATGAGCAAGAAAGAGGCATGTGTCATTGCCAAAAAAAAGGAAAAGGAAAAAAGAAAAAGAAAGACGCGTGGAAACGATAAGACACAGCTAAGTAGATAGCACACTGCTCATTGACAGGTTAAGCGGCCGACCTTATTGAGAGCGGCGAGGCTGAGCACCTTGACGCCCATCCTGTCCGCCCGCAGGATCGCCATCTCGATCTGGTGGTTGATGCCCTTCTTCGCCGCCGGTATGAAGTACTGTACATCGACATGGCGGCCAGGCACAGGCAGTTTAGATGGCTGTCAAGCCATAAATAGCTGGCGCGTGCGAGGAGTGATTGTGACTATGGTACAAAAACCTCTAATGAATGACCAACAGCCGAGGATCAGTTCATAAATCCATCATCTGTCGTGTCAATCCAATCACCACCATCATGGTTACGGTAAATTAGAGATGTTTATACCATAGCCACCCGTTTTATGCGCTGTGTAATTAGATGAGAAGAAGGAATTAGGTTTGCGTTAGGGTTTGTGACCTGGAAGCCGTATCTGGGCACGGTCCAGGTCTGGTGCAGGTGGCCGCGAAGGTAGTAGAAGCTGACGAGGAAGGTCTTGGAGCAGCACCACATGAGCACCATGAAGCCGAAGGCGACGGGCCAAAAGGGCAGCAGGATGAGGTGGCTGGCGAACGGCACCGCGCTGCACGACCGGAGCACGAACGGCACGTGCATCGATGCCATGACGTCCACCACGTGAGCCAGGAACACGAACTCCGGCGCCTTCTCGTTCTTGCCTGCATATAGGTGCCGGTTCATCGAGAGTTAGCTTCTAATTTTTGTCTTCTAACTTTTTAATTTTAATTTTTTTATTTTTTAGTTTTTGGGATTTTTTTATTTTTTTGTATTAGCCGTGATGATATACACGTTAAGGTAGGCTTGGATTGAAACCTTATCAAGATCAAAGAGAAATGAGCCTTAAAATAAAACCTACAATGTTAAAACCTTAAGCTATACAACCTGCTATTGGCTGTGATGATATAACTTTATTTTATTTTTTTATTTTTAAATTTAATTACGCTGAAAGAACTATCAGCAACTATAGTATAAAATAAGTCATAAACTAGGACTTATAATTCCAAATGAGCATGTTGTTTGGAATACATGGTTCCCGCCATTGCTCAATTCGGTTATCTCTAACGTCATTAATTTACACCCAATTTGTCCGGTTTGTTTGGAACACATGGTTCTCGTAAAAAATTTCACCGGTACGTAAATATAATCTAAGTTTATATTTAAGTGAAAGCAGATGTTTCTTTTGTTCCAATGTTGCTACTGAATTTCCGTGTTCCAAACGGGACAACACCCTTTAGTGCTCTAGTTTATACTACTAGTACTCCGTACGAGTATGTAAGAAAGCAAATTAATCAGTGTAGAGTACAGCTTGGTAACGGCATCTGCACTTCACCTAAGTAGATCTCCTTTTGCAGCTCCCAGGTCTTGTGGTTGACGGTGCCACCCAGTAGGTCATAAAGAGGCATGAACAGGCAGAAGTTGGAGTCCTTCTCCCTGTGGTGCAGACTCACATACCTGCATATATACATGCATCAGCACAACGGATCAACTCCTAGTGCCAGTAACAATCTTTATCGACAACCGATTTAACAGTAACAACCAAGCAAAAGGGGTAAACACATAGCAACAGCTGCTTTGTCCCCCCCCCCCTTCTGTTCTGCCAGTGTCACATGAATACGGCTGGGGGAAGAAGAGAAACAACCAGCCACATCAGCCAGGGGCGGATCGGTGGGACAGGGGCTCGAGCCCCCTATCGCTACCGGACCCTTGGAGCCCTACTAGAGCCCTCCTAAATTTTTAGCCATGGATGTATAATGTAGAAGGGGCTGAGGTCGAGCTGAAGGTACTTCAGCCCCTCCAAAAAAATTTCCTGGATCCGCCACTGACATCAGCCTGGCAAGAACGGTTTTATCTGCCACTGTTTTTTTACCCCTTAATTTCTTCAAGCTAAAAAACAGTTCCATGTAATGGCACGCCAACCATTTAAAATACACCGACATGTATTTTGTATATCATGTGCGTATACAATATTGTACGTATCTACATATGCAGAGCATTGCGGTAGCAAAGAAAAATACAAATTGGACTCACGTAGGAGTGTAGATGAGGTATCTGAGAGGCGGGAGCGCCTCAAAAACCCTGTGGGATATGACCTCCACGTTGCTGTACCCCATGCACCGCAAGAAGTCAAACGCGAGGGCGTGGCCGTAGACCAGGCCTATGGACCCGGCCCCCATCAGGAAGGCCCCTGCCAGTGGGGCCCCGAGCACCAGCGTCAGGAGCAGGCTCTCCAGCGGTGTGCCAAACCCAGCTGCAGCCAAATGAAACCAAAACTCAGTGACAAAATGACATTTTGTGTGGTACCACTAATTACCATGCAGTTATACAGAGTGATACCAAAAAAAAAAGTTACCATGCAGTTACACAGTAATATCACACTATTGAAAAGAAGCACGATTTTGCTAGTACTAGTACTTTGCCATGAACCATGGCGATTCAGAGAGTACAGAGAATAACAAGGATGGTGTTGTAATTTGTTCTCTCATGCAGTACATGTGATTTTCTCTGTCTTCTTTTGCTACTTTTGTTGAGCTTCTTTGGCTACTTCGTTGGAGCTCTGCTCACCTGTCAATGGTTGGGTGACCGGGGAGGAGTGGTGGCCAGCGTGGTACTGGCTGAAGAGTGGACCCCGGTGCAGGGCCCTGTGGGCCCAGTAAAAGACCGGCTCTGAGAAGCCCACATGCAGCAGCAGAGCGATGGTCCAGCCCCGCGGGTCCCACACGCAGAGCTGCTTCAGGCCTGGGAGCAGTGGGCTGTTGACCAACGTGGCCCCAATCACCGTTTGCAGCAGCAGAAAATTGTCCCTGCAGGTAGGCCCAACCACACACTCGTCAGAACCCAGGGATGAGATTACCAGTCTACCAAAGCTGGTAGAAGAATTTCCCGTGAATACACGCTGTGATGCTGGTGCAAGAAGTACTATATAGGTATATGTAACGATATATCGATAATCTAATTAAGTTTTCTGCATGAGAAATTGTTGGAGATGTAAAAGGAGACCTGATCAATTCGGCTTCGGCTTCTGGCTTATTTTTTACTATTCATAAGTTTCGTCTTTTTCTGAACTTTTGGCTTTTTGTTGAGCTTTTTTGCCGGTTCTTTTTTTCCCGTATTTATTTGTATTATACGTAATGGGCTAACATATTTTTTTATTTTTAATTTTTTTAAATTTAATTATGCTAAATAAGCCTCTGTCAGCTACAGTGCTTTTTTCAGCCAGCTACAGTGTTTTCAGCCATAAGCCAGGAGCTTTTCAGCCGAACCGATCACCACCATAGCGGATGAGGGATCCAACACAATAGTAAAGTAGACATCATGTGCTCTGTCGCTGGCATAAGCTCCGCCTCCGTCACGGTCCGGATGTTCTCCTCCTCCTCCTCCAACGTCGTCCTCTTACACTACACCTGGTGGCTTCCACCATATAGAAGTAGAGTATACGGTACGGTTGAGCTTATCACGGGTAACGCTGACGACACAACACTCAACGGCGGCGTAGTAGGCCACCTTCTCGCACATGAGCACAGCGTTGTCGATCACAACGATCGGCCAGCTCCCTGAAGCACGTGTTGATGCTCTCCCGTGTCTTCGCTATCTACGGCGTCAACAACGACATAGACTAATTACCTTTTTGTCCTTTCTCTTTTTCCTTTTTTCTCATACAAACTAATTACCAGTGTAATGATAAAATTAATTTGTTGTGTAATCACGTGATGTCATAATTGTTGTTAAGATTTACTTTTGTAATTATCAGCATTAAATAAGCTATCATTTGTCTTAGAAGTAATTCAGATATTTACCAAATTAGTTCGACCAAAAACCAAAAACTCCAACCAAATTAAGCATTACTACTAAAAGCTCCAACCAAATTAAGCATTACTACTTTTAACTGCTTCTACTTTCGCGTTTCAACCACCCTAAGTCTATAAGCATGCTCAACCTGGCTAGCTAGTTGCCATCAATACATGAGACAAGTAGAGCCTCCTAGGCCCACGCAGTTGGCATCCAACCAGCACCCCCCAAAACTCCGGGAAGAAGCTGCAGCTACCGCACGCGCTCGCTTACCAGTCCCACTCGGCGTCGATCTGCCGGAAGTCGACGCCGTCGGCGACGACGCGGCGGCGGCGGGTGAAGAAGAGCATGTTGCCGTAGGTGAACCAGAACTGGTAGGTCAGCGCCCGGACGGCGAACAGCACGAGCAGGTGCAGCCACCACGAGCCCAGCGGCAGGCCCCCTTGCTCCCGCCATTCTTGCGCCACCTTCAAGACCAGGGGCCCGTACAGCAAGTACTGCAGCACGTATGCATCAACGAAACAAAACACATGAGAGAAGAAAAAAAAACTCGCAGGTATCTGACATCAGACATGAATCAGCTAGCTGAAGAAAGAGCAGTGGTAGTGGTGGTCAGCGTGCATGCCTTGTATGAGCCTAGGCTCGCCCATGGCCAGGAAGAGAGAGGGTAAGCCATGGCCGTGGCCTGGCTAGCTAGAGATCAGTGGAGATGGAAGGGTTGTGATTTGCTTGTGCTCGTGTGTGGCCACGTACTGCCGCCTCTGTGGGCTTTGGGTGCTACCACGCTGGCCATACTTATAGGGAGAGAGGAGCTGGGGCAATACAAAACAAAGTGGTACACCATGGCTTGGCCCCACCTGCAGGTAACTGAGAGCTGCTACGTGTACAAACGAAACGTGTTACCGAATAATCGTAATTACGAGACCGCGGTGGCCGATAAATGTATCTATCATTAACGGGATCGAATTTCCTGGCAGCGGCTGTTTGCAACGATTTCATAGCACTGCTTGGTCCTGCACCTAGTCAGTGTAGTTTCTGTATCCTGATTGACATTGTTAGTACTACTAAGGGCCTGTTTGGAACAGAGGAATTTCACAGGAATTTTGCAGGAATTTTACAGAAAACAGTTCAATTCCCGCAGGAATCGGGAAAAATTCCCGCATTCCAAACAGGGCCTAAACATGTGCACAACCTCACGGTCCTCACCGGTGCATAGTATTGGTGTATTTGGTTGCTGGGATGGGGTGGGATGGAATGAGATGGTTCCTTTGACCAAGCTCATCCATGTGTTTGGTTTGAGGGATGGGGTGGGATGAAATGGTCCAAAGTGGGATGAGCCTATGCAAATTTAGGGAATATTCTTCTTAGATGCTGGACCATGTGGTTCCATTTTTTTTGTGGAACCATCTCATCCCATCCCCATCCCATCTCATCCCACTCCATTCTAGCAACCAAACACACCCTAGTGGCTGAAGTCAAAGCACTTCGCTTTATGCGTGAGTCGCTTAGCACCAGATAACAGTGCAAGTCAACCACTGTTAGTAAATTCACACACAGGTGCTAGTACTACTATCATTAATTGGTGCTCTGCTATCTGATAACCAGGTGTAAACCATGATCGATCAGGCAGTACGTATAAATAATCCATCCATCACCCATTCACCCTTACTTTAAACGCTGCCGTTGTTGTCGAGGTCGCACGCATCAGCTCTTGCATGGATTGGTGGTGGTTGTCTGATTGGAAAGCAAGCAGCCAGGAGAAATTAATCGTATAATTAAGAAGCAAACACGAAGCAGTTGGGCAGCTTACATAGGGCGGCAGTTCGTTCTCGATCGACGCTTGAACGGTGGTGCGTACGTACGCCTCCCTTCTTGACCAAGTCGATCGGTTGCCGCCGCGGCTGCGAGCAGTGGACCGGTGCCTGTTGGGGGCTTGAGGCCGAATTTATTGCAGAACGATCGAAACGAGTGATCGGATCAGTCATCAGATCAGGCTGCAGCGAACGCAGCACGTGCCTGTTAAGGTACAAGCAATGAACGCCAATGCACGGTTTGGTAGTAGATCCCCTGCCGGCCGGTTTTTTTTTGGGGGGGGGGGGGTGTTTCCCTTAAATCCCATCCTAGATTTTGTCACCTGGCCACCAACGTTAATCTCAAAACAATCCATCCTCTCCCCTTTTCTCTCCTTGTCTTCTCCATGCCAAGAGAGCTTCTCCGGTGAGGCGGGCACTGACGTGGCTTGGCGAGGCGCACGGCAGCACAGGGTGGCACCGCACAGTGCTGTGGGCGGCACGGCTTCGTGACGAGCGGCGCGGACGAGCGCGGCGGTCGGTGTAGACGGGCGCAATGCATGTCTAGAGTAGATATAGTAGTAGCACACTACTACAAAATAAGATATATTAGACGTCTCATTACAAACGGTTTTACAGAAGTGACCGTTTACCGTCTGTGATGAGCCACTATCACAGACAGTTTATATTAATAACTGTCTATGATAGTTCAAAGATAGTTATTAACATGAACTGTCTATGATAGTTGAAGACATCACAGGCGATTCGTATTAAAAATTGTCTGTGATATTTCATAGACGGTTATTAACACGAATCATCTGTGATATTTGCACACACCACAGACGTTTATTAATACGAACTGTCTATGATAGTCCATAGACATTTATTAACATGAATTGTCTGTGATAATTATATATTACAGACGGTTTGTGATTGGACGTGTCTGGGAGATCTATCTTTATTGCACTGCATTGAAGGAGGTAGCCGACTTTGGGAAGTATTCCGATTGTAAATCTAGTTGCTTGCTCTAGTTTGGTGATTAGAGATTAGTATTTGTTTCTAATTTATATGCCTTATAATAAAGAGAGATGATAGCTAGGTTTAGATCTAACTTAATTGGTATTTTGCTACAATTTAAGAATGGGTCAGTACTCCTAATTTACTTCAACATATTAATTCTTGCTTGATATATATTGCTTTATGAATAGTACGTAGCTGGCTAGCTATATATGCTAATGACTTTAACACTCTTAGTGACAATACGTGGAATTCGACGTAAGTACATTTGATTTTGACAAACTCACCGAAATTCGAAGAAAACTCACCCAATTCTTGATAGCGGAGGTCATAAACAAGACTGAAGAGTTCCACCCCGGTGATGACGATTAGATGTTGAAATATTTGATACAATTATAACTACTTAATTGTGCTCAATCAAATAATTCATTAAAATGTACTTTATTTAGTTGTTTAATTCATTTGTGAGATCTGTGTAATGATTGTCGTGTGCTATATATGTAATATGTTTGCTTGTTTTCAGAGGGCATGGCTAACATTTCCTAAGGTTAGCCGAAAAACAGGAAATAATATAGATATTCAAATAGCTATCACAGACGGCTTGTAGCAATAAATTGTCTGTGCTATATGAATACTATAGATGGTTTTTGGTATTAGCCGTCTGTGATAATTAGCATATCACAGACGTTTTTTTGAAAAATTGTTTGTGTTGTATTTATCACAGACGGTTTGAGAGCTGTTTGTGATAACTACCTATTATCACAGACACATAAATTCAGACGGTTTGATAACCGTCTGTGATGACAGTTGTGAACTGTGTGTGATGACCCTTTCTGTTGTATTGACATGTAGTAGTAGTACATTAACAAGTCGATCGATTGGACCACTGCGGTCTATGTACATATGGGCACGAATCATTAGGGGCTATTCTTTTAGGTAAATGCTCAATATCCAAGTAGGTTTACAAATTTGATCATGATCAATTGCTTTGTGGTTTGTCTCATGTCTCGTGATTGGTTGGTGGCATTTGTATTGGTTTTTACTAGTGGTTTTTGACTAAAATGAATAGTAATGATCGAAAGAAATGGCTTTTAGAAGCAGGAGATGGGCGGTGAAAAAGTGAGGGAGTGATACGTGTGCGTGACGAGAGTGAAAGGAGTGGGTGCATGATGTACTCGTGACTTTCTGGCTTTATCATCGGAATAAAACGATAGCAAGAGAAGTAAAGAAATTATTTTGAGAAGTTATATATTTATGTGGGGCTTTTGTTTTTTTTAAGCAGAGGATAATACGAGCAGGACCCTCAGTACTTATGATTTTCCTCGGGGCATTTCTTGTGCAAACGAAGTACCCGCGCGATTAATTAACGCCGTGTAAGTACGTACGTTACGTAGCACCACGATTAATTATCGTCTTCACAACCACTCCTGATTAATCAACACAGATCGCTTTGCTTGTGTGCAGTGTGCTTGCCCAATCAATTAGTTACGCCGTGTGGTGACTAATTGATTAGGCAAGCAGCCACACCGCATGACGGCTTATGTCTGCGTACAGTCTAACGGAGGCTTATTTAGCATAATTAAATTTAAAAAATTTAAAAATAGAAAAAACATATTAGCCCATCATGTATAATACAAATAAATACGAAAAAACCGGTAAAAAAGCTTTAAAAAGCCAAAAGTACAAAAAAAAGAAATTTATGAATAGTACAAAATAGGGAAAATTTGTTCAGTAGCACTGAAAGGTCACTGCTTTCGGAAAATACCACCGAAAAAACCGGGCTTCGGAAATTACCACTAAAAGATACAATTTTCTTCGGGATTTAGCATTCTGGACAAAAATACCCTTACCCCCTATTCCCCCTCCCTCTTCCTCTTCTCCCTGCCCATCTCCCTCTTCTCCGTCCGCCTCCCTCTTCTCCCACCTCTTCGCCGCCGGCCTCCCCGCCTCCTCATGCCGCTCGCCTCCTCCCTCTCCGCGCCTGCCATGCGCCCTCCCTCACATCCGACGCCCCTCCATTTCTTCCCCGCGCGCCAATTCTCTTCCGCCCGTACGCAGCCACCGCCGCCTCATGCCACCCAGGTCGCTCCGGCCATCTCCTCCGCAAACCACCTGCGTCACGGTGTGTTTGTGCCTCTCCTCTACCCCCTCCCTCACTTAATCGAACCCCGGTGCCTCCGACTCACCGCACAGCCCATCTTCCTCACCGCCGGCTGAACGCGCCTCCGCCCCCTCCTCGGCGAGTCTCCCTTCAATTCCTCGCCTGGGGAGAATGTTCTCACCGCCTCGGACCTCCTCCGACTAACGCTGGAGCTCCTCCACCCTAGCTCGCCGGCACTGTGAAGCTCCCCTGCGCCGCCCATGGCCTCCGTCGCCGATCGACCTCGGGCCTCCTCCGGCTCAATAGACAGCGTGGTAAGCACCCACCTAACCGTCTCTAGCTCGTGCCCACCCAAAATCCCTCCTTCTCCCTCTCCGGCGCCACCGCCCCGAGCGTACCTCGCCGCCGGCTGCATCAGACTGCCGCCCCCTGCCTCGCCGTCGTTCCGGGCCACGCCACCTCCCCACTAGCATCCCTGCCCCCTCACGGTTCCATTTTGCTGGCCTGCCCAGCCTCCCCGGCCACCCCTTGCCGGCGCCGCCGCAGCCCAGTCGTGCCGCCTGTCCCCTCTGTTTTGCCCCAACAGGGAGATAGGGGCGGAGGAGGAGGAGTGGAGGGGGATGTGAGGGAGGGCGCATGATAGGCGCGGAGAGGGAGG
Source organism: Dendrocalamus latiflorus (assembly GCA_017311315.1). NCBI lineage: Eukaryota > Viridiplantae > Streptophyta > Magnoliopsida > Poales > Poaceae > Dendrocalamus > Dendrocalamus latiflorus. The sequence goes on along the minus strand of CM029639.1, from coordinate 45,384,004 downwards.
AGGCGGGGAGGCCGGCGGCGAAGAGGTGGGGGAAGAGGGAGGCAGACGGAGAAGAGGGAGATGGGCAGAGAGAAGAGGAAGAGGGAGGGGGAATAGGGGGTAAGGGTATTTTTATCCAGAATGCTAAATCCCGAAGAAAATTGCATCTTTTAGTGGTAATTTTCGGAGCCCGGTTTTTTCGGTGGTATTTTCCGAAAGCAGTGACCTTTCAGTGCTACTGAACAAATTTTCCCTACAAAATAAGTCAGAAGCTCAAGTCGAAATGAGCGGGGCTTTGTTTGGATGTGAAATGTGAGTGCATTACTAAGTGAATTAGCAGTACCAGTAATACAACACGCAAGAAAAGACCGGGCAGAATTAATCAGGCATGCATGCATGCATGCATATAAAAAGGTTGATATATCGGATTGATGGGTCCCGTATCGACCGACCCAGTTCGGGCTATTTGAACGAGAGGAGATCAAGTCGGTTGGGATTTGGCCTGTTTGGACGGGGGATTCGGCAAGGATTTCGTTTTCAAGTTCCCCTCATATAATAAACACCTCAGCTAACCTTGCTTAACAGGCCCCCTTAATTATCCAACCAAATCTGAAAGGTTCTTTTAGAACCTCGCAAAAAAAAAAGGATTTTAGACGTAGGAGCTAGATGCATGTTTGCTTTTATCTTCTTTTTTAAATTACAACAGAGAACACACACTCGTGCGTATCATACTCGCAACATACACCACACGTGCGTATATGTTTGTGTTCTATTGAAATACACACTAGTGTTTAAATAAAGTTCGGTAGATAAATTTTGAATTTAACATATGTTTTTTCTTTGAAGGCACAAAACGTGTGTGTAAGAGAGTAACCGTCTGTCGTATGTGAGCCCATTTGCTAACCGAAACTATAAACGGAGTTTCGCCCACGTGCAGTACGCTGGCACCTATTTTCAGCCCAAACTCACTCACTCTACCTTCTTACAGCCCAAGCCGAGTAATTGTACCTTTCCTTCCCTTTTTTTTGTCTCCCATTTTAGCCTCTTAGGAACTGTTCTTTTTTAGTTTTGAACTTCAGCTTTTGACTTTTTCATAGTAATTAATTTTTAAATGAAATATCATTTTAAGATAGAGTTTTACTAGTTAATTGTAATATATATTGTGCCGACTTCATTTATATTAGCAAAACCGCATGTGAGTTTCAGTTACTCTATAATCTCTCACACGAACAATCCAAAAAACTATATGTCGCAGCTAAAAAGAACAAGCCCTTAAAATTCAGTGGGAGTTATGGTCTCCACAACATCTTTTTAAAAAAGGTCTCCACAAAAACAAAAAGGAAATAAAAAATCAAAGCAAAATAAATTCCGTTGCCGGGACTCGAACCCGGGTCTCTCGGGTGAGAGCCGAGTATCCTAACCAGCTAGACTACAACGGATGTTGTTGCTACTTACATGTGTACCATTATTCAACAGATAATAATTAAGTGATGACATTTGTAACAGCTTATCTGCATATGCAGTTATGCACAGGCCTCGTGTGAGGATTTGTATGCTTGGACTTCATCAAGATGCAGTTACTGGCTGTGGCGGATCTTCTTTTTCTTCATTTTTGTTTGCAAAGGTGTTGATCTGACGAAGCTGATGATCTACTTTATCATATCAATGTATCATATATATCACGGGTGCAGATCGACTTATTGTCCATAGTAAATATATCTGTCTTTGTTTGATCACTACGTATGCACCAGTTTCTAGTCTTTTCGCACCTCACGGATAGTAACTTTAACATTTTTCGCATCACATGGTTCTTAGGGCTGACATTTCTTTAGAATTGATTTACACAGATTGCCTTACATGCAGGATATGTCGCAGCTGGAATGCAGTTATCAGTGCTGCTTTTGCTAGTTGTGATGTAATGCACACTGTTCCTTAGTCAATTTTGTTATCTTCTCAATGAAAGAAAGAGATTGCGACGCAGTGCAACTTTTTTTTTGACAGGGTACGGTGGCCGGGTACTCACTGTAAGGCTTAGGCCTCATTCTACACAGCGATGACTTCTAACTTTTAGAAGTCAAAAGCAGTTTAGAACGTGTTTGGTTTCTTAACACGGTTTTTTCTTTCTTTTTTCTTTTTATTTGCATTATCTGTGAAGATATAACCATATTTTTATGTTTTTTTCTATTTTTGTATTGTTTTTACTAGTTATGTATTCGTGCATTGCTATGAAGCTAAAACTTTTTAAGTTTTTATATAACACTGGATGCATATGTGTGCACAACCTCAACTCAGAACCATCATAGCCCACATTATGTTTGCTAGAAATTTACCAACATTTTTCTCATAACTTCGGCATAGACAAACTACTCGTCTGTCAAATGTTCCACTTTATATCCCACCAATGATCACCTCAGGAATAAAATTTGTGTTGTTTTGTTTGACGAAACATGGAAGACAAGTCACCTCAGGTGTGTGTTTGTTTGTTCACCTATGTGGTCTGTACATGACTATGCATAGCTTGTCTACATATTAGATAGAGAAACTCAATGTTTTTGGCACTGAAAATATCAGAGAATACTTCACACATAGTCTATGACATCGACACTAATAAGTTTTTTTGCTTGCCTGTTATGATTGATGTGTGCTTCGTTGGGGCTTAGGATGATTACGCCGTCGAGGGTGAGGAGCATGATGAGAAGCTTAAGAAGGAGACATCATATTGTTCTTCCTAGCAGCGTAAGATGGATCGGCAATGCCATCTCCACTTTTATTGATTCTATTTTACTAGTGGATTGCTTATTACTCTGACTAAGGAGAAAGCATGATTTTTGGTTCGAGTTAATTGCTAATATCTTCTTGTTAGGTATGGGGATGGGAAGCCAACTGACAATGCGGCGAGGTTTTACAAATGGTTCTCATAGGTTGGATTACAAATATACTGCTTTAGGTGGATTTTTATGTGTGTGTTTCATAGTTTGTATTCATGGCCTCTTTGTTTGGTTGGAGTACAGGGGAATGAGAGAGGTGAATGGTTGAGCAATCTCCAATTTGCAGTGTTTGGCTTTGGAAATAGGCAGTACGAACATTTTAACAAGATTTGTCTGTATCTTTACATTGATCTGATGGCAAACTCATTGTTCCTCACGAGACTCATGAACAATATCAATTATGCAGTTCATAACTGAAGTAGTGATCGAGGGAGACAAGGAATGATAGAATATATACCATTCATCAAGGTAATCCTAGTTTCTCGCTCTCTCGTAGACTTTCTTTATTTTCCACTATATATATATATATATATATATATATATATATATATATATATATATATATATATATATATATATATGCTTGTCGTATAGATATATTTTTGTATTTATAAAATATCGTATCATGGTTTTGTCATACCCGTATTACGTATTGGGATACCATAAATTAGCCTTTTTTGCTTTATTTATAGGTCCGCCACGGAATATAAACACCCTTGCATACATGATAGGGTTGCGAATCTCTCGCCAAAGATACATGCGGCGTGGTCGACGAGCCGTTCTAGATCGCCCTTCGAATTCGGATCCGGTATAAATATCTCGATTGCAAACGACGACACGCCTCTTCCTTGACCGCACCGGCCACCGCCTCCCCTCTCCTCGAGCCTCCATTCATCCTTTCCCTCACGAGAAAGCACGCTGGCTGCGCCCACCCACCGCACACGCACGTCACCAGAAAGCCTTAATCTCCTACCGATCCGTCCATATATATATATATATATATATATATATATATATATATATATATATATATATATATATATATATATATATATATATATATATATATATATATATATATATATATATATATATATATATATATATATATATATATATATATATATATATATATATATATATATATATATATATATATATATATATATATATATATATATATATATATATATATATATATATATATATATATATATATATATATATATATAGCTCCATCAGATCGTCGACGGTGTATGTGATCCGGAGACGAGCACGCCCGTTTCGTCGATCCGGCCGCATACGTCGTCGATCTTGATTTAGGGGGTTCAATTGCAGCCGGAGCCGCGCTGCCGGCCGGAGTTGTGGATCCGAGGATGTGGCCCTTCACGGCGGAGAAGGGGAAGCGGGCAGGAGGAGAGGTGCCATCTACGCCGAGGGCGAGAAAGGGGGAGTTCCCCATCCGGGCGGCGGACTACGAGCTCCTCGAGCCCATCGGCGACGGCGCCACGGCCGTGGTGCGCCGGGCCCGGTGCCTGCCTCTCGCCGGGGAGCTCGTCGCCGTCAAGATCATGAACATGGCGCAGCGCTCGGAGGCCGAAGTGGTACGCCTGACGTTCAATTTCCCTGTATATATGCACGTAGCTAGATATATATCCCACCAGTCGAGTCGATTGCTATCATGAACACTTAATTACCTGCCCGCAGATCGAACGCATGCAAATTTTCTAGTCGCATAATTGCCATGATTAGTCTTAAACCAAAAATTGTCACGATTGTAAGCTTTGTGACGACAGCATGCAAAATAACTTTACACCCTGTATATACAGGTAATTGATCATATACCCTCCATTTAGATGAAAATTCAGGATTTACCCTCCTGGCACACGTGTCAATGACTTATGATAACCCCATGTGTCATTGAGATGTGGAGGGTAAATCCTGAATTTCCCAACTAAAGGAGGGTATATGATCCAATCTCCCCTGTATATATGGTGTAGTTGGGAAGAGAGACAATTAATGAAAGAGCCAAGGGATAGAAAGGAGAGAGAGCAGAGATGGGCCTAATTATGATGTTTTCGAAAAAGAGAGTTCCAATTCTAACTTCTAAGTGGCACCCAAACGTACAAAAGATTTTGAATTTTCATTGGCATGAATCAAATTCTAATTCTAATGGAGTAGGATCTGCGATCCATCCAACTCTATTCTATACATGGAGCCAAACAGGGTGTAGCTGATTGCTACGGTTTTATATATACTCCATGAGCACAACATGCATGAAAATCATCACTTACGTCGCTTGTACGATGATTCGTAAAAAAAAAGTCACTTGTGTGATCAAAGTCGATTCCTGTATATAGTTGTGTAGCTAGGATCGATCGATGTGGTATATGTGAATGCGTGGAGGGGTTTATAGATTAGCTGCAAGTAGGTCTAGATTCATATATAGTACGGAATTGCGAATCAAGAAGAATATTACCAGTAATTATATAAGCTAGAATTGGGCTAACTATATATAATTGACTCTACTTTATTTTTTGCAGATTAATGCCGCGGAGGAAGTTAAGACTATGATTATGACTGACCATCCTAATCTTCTCGGTGCATATTGCTCATTCACAGAAGGTGAAAACTTATGGATTGTTATGCCCTATATGGCTGGAGGCTCATGCTTTCACTTGATGAAATCTACGTACCCTAAAGGGTTCGAGGAGGAAAAGTTTATAGCATTTGTGCTACGTGAAACACTAAAAGGCTTACAATATCTTCATGGAAAAGGCAAGATACATCGGGATGTAAAGGTATGGATATCCCTTACTACTATATTTGAAAATTTTATATTCTAGTTAGCATTTATATGGTTTAAATGCATTCTGATGATAACAAAGTATATCTTTCACACATGAACTCAGGCTGGAAATATACTACTTGATCAATACCAAGGAGTGAAACTTGCAGATTTTGGATCTAGTGCTAGTGTTTATGATTCAATGATTAATAGGAATGGAAAAAGAAAAACACTTGTCGGGACGCCTTGTTGGTAATTACTAAGAATATAATAATAATATATTATTTGGTAGTCATGTAATTCGTATCCTACTAATCTAATTATTGGTTTATTTTTTCTTCAAGGATGGCACCTGAAGTGATGGAGCAAAAGGAATATGATTTCAAGTATTTTTCTATATAATTTATTATTTTATCATTCACCGAAATATGTATATCTATTGATATTGTTTGCTTAATCAAACAAAAAACAACTGTAGGGCAGATATTTGGTCTTTCGGGATAACTGCACTCGAACTTGCTTACGGTCATGCTCCTTTTTCTAGTCAACCTCCAGCAAAGGTATTACTTTAATACACCATATCAACATTATCATAATGTTATGAGAAGTTTGTAAGGTTTCCCAAATGCTATGTAGGTCTTTCTCCTGACATTGCAACATGCTCCTCCATCACTTCATAACACAAAGGACAAGAAGTTTTCACATGTATTAATCTAAGTACATTCTTTTAGATACATATAACATATATGATCATACTAATTCATCTCTACTTGTTTTTTTAGTCATTTAAGCAAATGATTGGTACTTGTCTAATAAAAGATCCATCCAAGAGGCCAACTGCACAGAAGTTACTAGAACATCCATTTTTCAAAAAAGTGAAGTTAGAAGATAATGTGTTGAAATGCATCCTAAATAAATTGCCATCTTTGGTTGATCGAATGCTAACTATAAAGGTATGAGCCTGACATATTTTCTTATATATGTGACATTTTAATGCGCATGCATAATATTAGTGTGGTGTGAATTATTTTGAATAGGAGAATGAAGCAAAGTTGCAAGCAGAGAAAAAACCTCATGATAAAACCAAAGAGAAGGCATCACAGGTTTAAATTTTATCTATTCTTTAGTTAAGATTAGCAAAATTTTCTTTTCATTACTCATTCTATTAAATTATCTTTTAACTATACAATTTTTTAACAAAATTTGTGTCTAAAAGAAGTGATGTAATTAAACCTTTTTATTATTGATTCAAATCGAGATGTACTTCATATTTTGATCTATCTTTAGAGCATGATAGTGTTTTAAAATGTACTACAATAAGATGATAGTACTGATTTACATTTTCAACATTTTGAACAGGATGAATATAGGAGGGGTGTTAGTGAGTGGAACTTTGACATTGCAGACTTAAAAGCACAAGCTGAGTTGGTATGAAAATAATCATATAATAAAGCTTTCACAAGATTTTTACGATGTTTAACTCTAGGGAGTTAATAATTTTTTCAATTTAGTACCTAGATGAGAATGACAATGATGAAGATGAGTATTTGCGTTTTCTATTTGAACTTGATACTGTGGATGAAACTGCTCCACTACAAGACATTCATCGAAATACCGATGATGATCAAAAGGTAATTTTAGTTCTTGTATATGTAATTAGTATTTTAGTCATAAGATTATGTTAAATGTGGTTTCTTTAACAATTAATATTACACTTTTAGAATGTAGGTAATGAAGTCACGGAAAAACTCAATTCAACAAATCCAATGCCCATGCCTCAAAGGTTCGACTATTTAACTTTAACTTGTTGAATCTTATTGTTTATCACTAATACAATCATATTTTTCTATTAGAGTTACCAGTGAATAATGCTTTACACTAATAGGTTTACTTCAAATATGACTTCTACATAAATTGCACAACTTTAGTGTCATTTAATCTTTTTTTTGTACCAAACATGTTATTATTAATTAAAGAAAATGTTTTTACATTTTCATATATATATGTTAGGTTTACATTACATAATTTGGTTGTTTTGTCAATATTATTTGTTGAGCTCAATATACTTGAGGTAATTTGATCTACTACTCCACTTATGCTACTACAAAGGTATGTCTATATACGAGTACTCTATTTTTCTTCGTGGTTGTATATGATTCTAAAATTGGCTCCAGAGGATTCCATATTGTATTTAAGTATAAATTTGATTTATTTCATAAAATATCAAATGATCTAATGCATCGTTTTATAATTATTCAAAACTTCAAATTAAATATTTTTTCTAACTTTAGTTGTTTCCATCAGTGTGAAACAGCTTGAGAAAGGAAGCCCTAATGGCCTTGTGCGCCATGAGTCATTTGAGCTTCATTCCAAATTACCTGCTAAGCAACTCGCAAGAGCAGGCATGTTAATAGAATTCTTTACCCTTGAAAGCAAAATATCATAAATAGAGTATTATGAAGAACACTTTAACATATCCTTATTCATCATTATTTACTTCATGTTATTCTTCTTGTTTTTTTTTACATATATCATTTCTTTGTTTTATAAATATAACATCAAATTTGGAGTAAATTGACTTATATCAACACAAGTAAGATTAATTTATTTTATGCAGATTCCAATTGTAAGAATATTGACGAATATCTCGAAAAGTCTGCCATTCAAAAGGGTCGTTTTAAAGTAACAAGGGAAGATATCGAGTTCGAGAAGGTATCATTTGTATTTATTGTATAGTCTTTTCTCAGTACTATCATATGCTTTCGATAAGTTCACAATATGTGACATAATCATGAAACAAAACTTATGTAATATCTTATTAACAACGATACTATTTGTGTCGGTTATTGCTTCATATTAGCTAATCTCATGATGACAACTTCACATGCTTATTAGCGGTCATTAATACTTGGAGGTAAATCTATTAGGTATTTGTGGATCCTATACTCCATAATGAAAATGTTTAACATCTTATTTTGTACCATTCATAACATTTCTAGAATGTATTCTACGCAATGTCAACCCTTTTGCATTGCATTGCCTGACTAATATGTAGGTATATACATATATGTATGTATATATGTATACATGTATATGTATGTGTATATATATGTATGTATATAGAAGTACTATTCAGTGGCTACGCGTAGAATAAGTGCGCGAGCTTGATCGACCCAATCAGGTAACGCCCCACCATCTCACCTCACAGAACGGTTACTAGCGTTTGTTAATTATGGTAAAGTTACTATCATATGCACATCAAGTCATTATCCGTAATTCATGAAGTTAATTATAGTTCTTACGCGCGTTAGACCCCCGCGCCCCCTCCCCCCTTCGCAAGCGATACTACGTGCCCTTTTCTGGGATTTAGTGGGGTTGTTAGTTATAGAAAAGTTACTATCTTCTGAACATAAAGTTATCATCTATAATTCATCAAGTTACTTATATTTGGCAAAGTTAATATCTCATTCACAAAAAGTTATCATCTATAATTCACAAAGTTACTTACAGTTCTCACGTGATAACTTTCACATTGCAATACTACGGAAAGCTACTATCTCCTGAGCATAAAGTTATCATCGATAATTCATCAAGTTACTTACAATTACAAAGCTATTATCTCCTGCAAAAAATTTAGCATATATAATTCATGAAGTTACACACCAATCGCACAAGGAATTCAGCCAGCGACCCACGTATAACGTGTGCGCACGCGCTCGTTAGCACAGCCATATATGTATATATACATGTATATATATACATACTTCTACTTCTCATATACCATGTAAATAATGTTATTGTACCTCGTTATCCTTTTTAGCAATTGTAATAATTATTGTAAGATACTCCAAAGTGAATTCCATAAAAAAATTCATCAAAGTCTACTTTTGATAGTATAATTTGTGTATATACTCTTTTATGCATAGAAAAAATATATAGCAAAAAAGGGCTATGATAAAAAATTTCAATCAAGTCACATTGAAGTATTTTAGAATTAGTATTTAAGTATACCGAAAGTGATAAAGAGGTATAACGTATCGTATATTAAAAGTGGGAGTATGTACTCTAGAGAGTACGGAAAAGTGTGTTTGTGTGTGTATGTATGTATAGAGAGGAAAATGATTTTATACTCCCAGGAATATGTACTCCCACTTCTTATATACCACTTAAATAATGTTGTTATACCTGTTTATCACTTTGAGTATACTCTAATAATGATTATAAGATACTCCAAAGTGAGTTCTATGAAAAATGTCATTAAAGTCCACTTTTTATATAGTATAATTTGTGTATATACTCTATTTATGTATGGAAAATGCTTTATAGCAAAAATAAAGGTATCTGATGAATTACACACGCATGCATGGTTTCATTATTCAACTAATAGTCATCTAGGTAGGATATGTATCACATATAATACTTTTGTTAAACAATTATCATATTTTTTATCAAATAATTTCTGATAAACTTCTCTTTTTTTGGCAGCTAGAAGTGGCTACACCCAGAGAAAAGGAATTATTGGAACATATTGCTAGTTTGGAATGGAAGTAAGTTTATGATTTTGAAATAACTTTATCACCAACTTATATATTCCTCTAGTTTCAAGTGGAAGTAATTTTTTCTCAAAATAATCTTTTGTAGTCTAACTATATATGCCATTGTAGGATCCATGTTACCCAAGGTGAAGTTGAGAGGCTTAAAGCAAAGGGTAATTACATTGTTATTCTCAAATATCACTTTTATGCTCTATTAATTTGACTTAAAATTACTAGTTTATGTTTGGTTTGGCATGTTGTTTCGCAGAGGCAAAAGGAGCAATTGCATGCGCTCAACAACAATAGCAAAGTACAAGTACAAGCCATTGTTACTCTAGGCGATGGCTGTTGTAATAGGAAACATCAGTGATGCGTGTAGATTGTATTGTCATAAGAGTGTACTACGCTCACTTTATGCATATTTCTCAATTTCTTTAAGTACTTGTGTGTTTGCTAGAAATCATTAGTGCATTGTCTCTCTTTTCTATATGTAGCTTACATTTTCTTTTCTAAAAAAAGGTAAGTTTTTTCGAAGAGAGATTACGTAAGAAGAGGCAAGGTCGACCAAGACTAATGTGGGAGGAAGTAGTTAAAAGAGACTTGAAGGATTAGAATGTATCTAAAGAATTAGCTTTGGATAGGAGTACATGAAAGTTAGCAATCCATGTATCGAAACCATAAGAAGGTTTATGGGTAGTGTTTTAATCTCTCGACTCAGATGGCAGGATGTATGGCTTAGAGTTTTAGCATTATAGGTTTTATTTTAAGGATCTCGTCTCTTTGACCTTGAGAAGGTTTTATTTCTAGTCTACCCCAATTTGTTTATGACAAAAGGTTTTGTTGGCATTGTATTGTTGTAGATAGATTATGGTAATCTGTTTGAAATTAATAGTGTACTTACAGTCGACAAAGGTAGATTGGACTAAGTTAGCTATGGATTTAATATGTAACCCTACCTCCTTGATCTTTGGAGATACATATATATTGTTTATGGCTGCATTTTTCTTGAGAGTGTTTAGTGGTTTTAGAGTTCCAAGTTTCTTGAAACAACATTTTGGAAGCATGTTTCGTATTGAAAGTGTATTACTTTTTGTAATAGGTTTCTTTGTTTCTATCGTGCAATTTTGATTTGACAGCAGCACTTTCTATCCTCCTAAACTAATGTTTCATGCACCCAATTAACCGTACCAGCTTAGCACAACAACCCTAAAAAAACTTAGCGCACACCACATTGCTAATTTCTATGTCGCTTTGAGTTCCTTGTCGCATTTTGAGTCTTTCATGCAGCATTTTTTTTTGTAAATAATCCATTTTTAATTGAAATTATAGAAATATACCCGCACAAAAATTTTTTATTGGAGTCACCTCCAGTCACCGAACCGTTGGGCGACTGGAACCTGTCGCCTAACGGTCGCATGACACGGAGGCTATCCATGGGCCATTGGACAATATAATTGCAGTCGTTGAGTGGTCAAGCAACTGGGACTAGTCGCCCAACCATTGGGCGACTGCAATTTCAGTAGCCCAACCGTTCGACGATTGAACGTGCATATAAATCGCCCCCCCCCCCCCCCGCCATTTCCATCGCCAACACCGCGCCACGAAGAGAGAAACGAGAAGGGAAAGAAAGAAGAGGAAAGGGTGGGAAGAAAAAGAGATGAGAGGAGAGGAAAGGGAGAGAAAGGAGAGGTTTCACTACTTATGCGAGCTAAAATTTTGTGTATTGTAGTCAATATTTTTTGTATGAGGTAAATAGTTTGTTTAGTGTATAGTTAGGATCCGTAGAAAATTATAGCTGTATAAAAGAATAGTACAACTTTCGTATGAAGTAAATAGTCATAGGAAATGTAGTCAATATAGTTATAAAAAATTAGCATCCATAGAAACTTATAGTTGTAGAAAATTAACATCTGTAGAGAATTATAGTTGTAAAAAATTAACATCCATAGCAAATTAGAATTCATAGAAAATTGTAGTTGTAGAAAATATAGTGAATATTACATACGAAATAAGTATCCGTAGAAAATTATAGTTGTTCAAAATTTAGTCAATACTTCTTTACGAAGTAAATAGTTCACTTTGTGACTATCCCGACTGCCGTCGGGACATGAGCAGCTATCAGCAGCCATTAAGGACTAATTACAGTGTGTTCCCCCTACTATTCCTCTTTTAAAGTATGCACTAACAACCTCTCACATCTACCTGCAGTCCCTGAAAATGCTATGTAGCTACCACAAGTGGATTGACCTAGAGATCCACCCACATGACCAGTGGGCTCTCGACCTCGAGGAGTGGGATGTCAGAAGGGCTTGTGAGATCCGGGAGGAGGAGCATCGCAACGATGAGCAAAACGATCGTATACGTCGAGAGACGAAAGGTTCCAATTGCCCAATGGTTCGGCGACTAGAGGTCATTCCTGTAAAAATTTACGCGAATATATTTCTGTAATTTTGATTAAAATTTAGGTTATTTAGAAAAAATTCCTTTCCTGCAAGCCATGTCAAGCTTCGACTTTTTGTCCCACTGCATTTGCTCTGCACCTCTTCATGTCTCCCGCGGCTTACAGATAGCATGAATGGCACAAGCGCACGGCTATCTTGCATTCTTTTCACACACACTCGAACTCGGTTGCTATCCGACTTAGGCATGAATGGATGTGACATTTGACATACCAAACCTAGCTTACTCCGCCCGTGGCCGACTAGACCCAGGTTTGGACCCGTACAGTCGCAAATTTTCTTAGGAGAAGGCCCGGCCGGACGGAGCTCTCGACCGTGCGGCAGCCTAGAAAAAGCTAGGCACCGAACGTCTAATAGTTAGAAAACATGGGTCTGCGCTTGATGTCTTGGCCTATGGTGGGCACCTCACCCCTAGACTATAAATAAGGAGGGCTATTGGCTATTTTGTACATGCATGAGAAAGAGAAAGCAATAAAGAAAGATCAGGAGTTGCCTCCCGAAGACGTCGCTCAGGGCCGCCGGTCGCCCGGGCCTACCGCTGCCTTCAAGCGTTGCAGCTGCCACCGACCGAAGTAACGAAAGGAGCCGCCTCAGTCCCCGCGCCGCGCACGTCCCCGCACGGCCGCCCGCGCCCGATCATAGCCCCGCATGGCAACCCATGCGAGCCCCGGCTGCCGCCGCTCCCGGCCGCCCTGCTCCAGCATGAGCCGCTGATCGACGGCGCCCCGAGTGCCGGCGAAGTTCGTCGCCGAGACCAGCCGCCCTCGCCTCACGCCCTCCCGAGCCGCCGGGCCACTGTCGCCAGGAGAGGAACCAGGGTAGGGGAAACCCTACCCCGCCCTACTTTGGGACGGCTAAGTGGGCCGAATGGGCCGGAAGAAAAGGAAAGAAAAGAAAAAAAGGGCAAGCAGGCCCTTAGAATTCTGGAAATTACGGGAGGGTCTTCAGAATTTTCAAACAGGTCTTAGATTTTGCAGAAAGGCCCTCAGAAAATTACGGTAGGGTCCTCAGAATTTTCAGACGGGTTTTGGATTTTGCAGAAAGGCCCTCAGAAAATAAGAAAATTATGCAAAAAAAATTTAAATTAAAAATTTGCGTATAGGCCTCAGGAAGTCATATTTTGAATTATTTTTAGTATTTGAAGCATGTTTAGTACTGCCATTATTATTTTCTTTGTTTTCTATATTTATTTCCTATTTTAATTAATCGTAATTATTTAAATTGCCTTTAATCACCGAAATTAACAGTAAAATTTATAGAAAATGCATAGAAAATTCTGGAACATAACGAGAATCTTTTGTACCATTATCAAATTTATTTACCTGTAGTAAATTTATTCCATGCATGTTTACCGGCAGTAAACTTATTTATTCCTTTCATGCACATGTAGATGACAGGCATCATGAACCAGGAGTTCGAGGAGCTGGCCCAGCATGGCCAAAACTACTTGATTTGGGCTTCCGATGGCGAGATAGTACTTGAGCCAAGAAACTCCGCTGCCATTGGGATTGGTGCATCTCAGTATGCCAAATCCACCCCTGAGGAAAATGATCGGGCACTTCACTTCATCAGGCACCGCCTCTGCCTCACTCTCAAGACTGAGTACATGGCAAAAAAGAGTGCGCTAGCATTATGGACTGCACTTAAGAAGCGGTTCGAGAGGCTAAAGTACACCATCCTTCCTCAGGCAGAGTAAGAGTGGATTCGACTGAGGTTTGCTGACTTCAAAACAATCGAGGAGTACAATTCTTCTCTGCACAGAATTTGTACTAATTTTCAACTTTGTGGCAACTAGATCATAGATGAGTAGAAGGTTGAGAAAACCCTACCCACCTCCCACCCCAATGCAGTACAGTCTACACACAACTATCGTCTAGATGGCTACAAGGAGTATGCTGAATTAATTGATATGATGCAGATTGCTGAGCTCAGGATGAAGTTTTTCGCAAGAATTATATCACACAGCCACCTGGGAGCTCCACTGGCCGTGAAGCCAACACCGGGAGCTACAAAGTAAGAAAGCCCACAATGAAGAAAAGAGGAAGGAAGGGTAAGACCACAGCCTAGAAAGGCAAGTCAGATGCTCCACATGAAAATAAGACAAGCAAGCCAAAGCGGGACGGCAAGTCCTATGGTCAGCAAGACCAATCCTGCTACAAGTGTGGCAAGTGGGGGGCACTGGTAGCGGATCTGTAAAGAACCGCAGCATGTCATCAATGCCTTCCAAGCTAAGAAGAAGAAGGATAACAAAGGGCAATATGAAACCCACTTTGCTTCTATTGAGGGGGAGAGTTCTGAGCAGTTGTCTACGCTGATAGAGGTTGAAACCATTCCAGCAGCAGTACCCCCTTTTGACATTGCAGCTGCACCGCCATAATTTCTCTCGAAGAGCATATCACCCCCGAAAAGATAACAGCCGAAGTCTCTCACTTCTTAGCAGATTCAGTCTAATGCACAAAATGCATTTAGACTTTAATTGTCACTTATTTTATGTGTGGAAGGAATAAGTTAGGATTTGCATGGATAGTACCCAAACAATTTTATTTTCTCGTGATAGTTGGATGCCATCGAAAAATTCATTCAATTATTCAGTCCATAATGGCATGATATGTTATGATATTCATAAAATACTTTATATTAGAACACGTGTGGCGCCCTATATAGGAAGTGTACTTAGCCGACAGCGGCATAATGAATACCATCTTAAGAGAAACAAAATACTTTTAATCGATTAGCAAGAATGCTAGCAGCCTTACAACAATTGCCGGTAGCGATGCTTGTATAATAGGTTCAGGAAGAGCCACAATTATACTCCCAATAGGCATAACTTTGGTTATCAAGCCTTACTGTACCCAGAATAAACTAAAACTCTCCTAAGTTTCAATGATATTCGCGCTAATGATTTCCATGTTGAGACTGAAGAAGAGTATGGTAAGGAATATCTGCTCATTATGAAGCGTTAAGCAAATGAAAAAAGAATATTAGAAAAACTTGCTTCATTAGAAACTGGGCTATACTACACCAACATCAAGGCACCTGCACCCTATGCTGCCTTGAAAATAATATTTAGAAGCTCTGAACTTTTCCGTCTCTAGCATGATAGATTAGGCCAACCAGGTCTTAGGATGATGAGAAATATAATTAACAATTCATAGGGACATAATATTAATGTAAATAATTTACTAAATCAAGAAAATTTTGTGTGCCCCGCATGTACCACCGGAAAATTAATTACTAAACCTTCTACTTTGAAAGTGAAGGATGAAATCCCTGCATTCTTGAAACGCATCCAAGGAGACATTTGCAGTCTCATACAGCCACTACGAGGGCCATTTAAATATTTTATGGTGTTCATTGATGCTTCTTCGAAATGGTCGCATGTATGTTTATTGTCTACGAGAAACCATGCTTTCGCAAAACTGATCTTGTAGATAATTCGCATTAGAATTGTTTTTCCTAATCATCACATAAAATCCATCAGAATGGTCAACGCTGGAGAATTTACTTTAAAGGCATTTGATAATTATTGTATGACAATGAGAATTACAGTTGAGCATTCAGTACCACATGTCCACACCTAGAATGGTTTAGCAGAGGTATTAATCAAGAGAATTAAATTTATTACCTGACCGCTTTTGTAGAATTGTAATTTACCAGCTACATGTTGGGGACACGCAGTCCTACATGCAGCAATTCTCATCAACTTTAGACCATCGGCCTACAACATCCATTCACCTATGCAACTAGCACAAGGGTCAGCACCGAAAATTTCTCATCTCCGGAGGTTTGGATGCAAGGTTTATGTACCTATATCCCCTCCACTGCGTACTGCAATGGGTGCTCTCCGAAAGACTAGGATATACGTTGGTTCTGAGACAACGTCCATAATCAGGTATTTAGAACCCATGACAGGAGATTTGCACACTGTCCGTCTCACTGATTGCATATTTGATGAGGATAGTTTCCCAACATTAGGGGGAGAAAATCAACTCCTTGATGAAAAATATCGGAAAATTACGTGGCAAGCCACGGGAATCCATGCACATGACCCGCGCACTAATGAAACAAATAAAGAAGTTCAGAAAATTATTGATTTGCAATCATTAGCAAACTAACTGTTTGACCACTTTAGTGATTTAAAGAGCGTGACCAAGTCGTATGTGCCTGCACGTAATGCACCAGAGAGTGTTGAAATAGCAAAGAAAGTTGAAGGTATCCCTAATCCCGTCCAGAGGCCAGAGAATAAAAAGACGAGAACTCTAGCTCCTTGAACCTTGAGTAACCGGGGACGTTTGGTGAAAAAGGATAAGATGGACTTAACATAGCCGATCACTGAAGTTCCCAAGAACCAGAAGGAGAGCCAATTGAAGCTTGACACCAGTATGACACCTTCAAAAAAGGGCATACCGGATCTAAACATTCCCATGGAGGGAGAAATCAGCATGGATATGTGCGCACACATCGGAGCTGAAAAACTAAAGGGACTTGTCGTCACAACTGGAAGGAGCAGTGAGCAAGTAGAAACACAAGAAGAATCAACTCATGATGAAATAGATATAAACTATGTGCACACAGGAGAATCTGTGAATAGGATAATATCCAATGTTGATATCTACTTTGCAATGAAAGTTGCCACAATCATCGGTCTTGATCCAGAGCCTGTATTACTCGCTGAATGTAAGAAAATATTAGATTGGGAAGATTGGAAGAAGGCAACAGAAACTAAATTATTATATCTAAACAAAAGAGAGGTGCTTGAGCCTGTAAGCCGCACGCCTCCCCATTTGCACCATGTAGGGCATAAGTGGGTATTTGTTCGAAAGAGAAATGAAAGAAATGAAGTTATAAGATATAAAGCAAGACTTGTTACACAAGGTTTCACTCAACGTCCAGGAGTTGATTATGAAGAAACATACTCCCCAGTCATGAGTAGAATCACCTTTAGATACTTAATCTCAATGGCAGTAAACCTGAACTCAGAAATGAAATTGATGTATATGGTAACTGCATACCTTTATGGAAACTTGAATTCAGAAATTTATATAAAGATACCTGAAGGTATCCCTGTCCCGAACCAAGACTGAGTAAATAGAAATCCGTGTGGTGTGAAACTCAGGAAATCACTGTACGGACTCAAGCAATCAGCAGGATGTGGTATAATCGCTTAAGCGACTTTCTATGCAAGAAAGGCTACATGAACAAGAAAGATTGTTCCTGTGTATTTATACGATGATCTCAAAATGGATTTTGTATAATCTCAGTATAAATAGATGATTTGAATATCATCGGGACCTTGGAAGACATAAAAAAGCAAGTTCTTACTTAGAATCAGAATTTAAAATGAAAGATTTAGGTAAATCAAATATTTCTTAGGCCTGCAACTCGAGCATGTCCCTGGGAATATTAGTACATCAATCAGCCTATCCCAGAAAGTGTTAGAAAGGCTCAGCTTTGCGAAGGCATACCCATCAAAAGTACCAATGATCGACATATCTTAGGGAGGAGGGGGAGGAAGTCTTGAGACCGGAATTCCCATACTTAAGTGCAGTAGGAGCACTTATATATTTAGCGAATTGCACTAAACCGGACATTGCATTTGCCATAAATATATTAGCAAGGCATAGTGCAGAACCTACCAAAATGCATTGGAAGAGAATAAAGGACAACTTCCAATACCTCCAAGGAAGCAAGGATTTTGAGTTATTCTATAGAAAGAACAAAGACTTAAATATAACTGGCTATGTAGATGCAGGTTACCTGTCGAACCCGCATACCACAAGGTCACAAACAGACTATGTATTCCTGTGTAGTGAAACTACAATTTCATGGAAATCGTCTAAGCAAAGTCTTGTAGCGACTTCGACAAACCACTCAAAAATCATAGCGATGTATGAAACCACACAAGAATGTGCTTGGATCCGACGAATGATTCACCACATCCAGCAGTCATGTGGGATGAATATCACGCAAGCTCCCACAATTATATATGAAGATAATGCAGCTTGTATTGTACAATTGCAGATGAGCTACGTGAAAATTAAGGTATTGCATAGTAAGTCATGTGAAAATCCCACAAAGCATATCAACCCAAGTTCTTCTATGCTCGTGAATTGCAAAAGATAGACGAAATTAAGGTACTGCATACTAAGTCATGTGAAAATCCGGCAGATCTATTCACTAAGTCACTCCCAGCATTTAGTTTTGAAATATGCATACGAGGAATTGGAATGATGAGGCTTAAAGAAGTGCAGAATTCAGGAGGAGATTTTTCTCAAGCTCGTTATTAAAATTTGATCACGAAGATCGAGTACTCAAAAAATAAATCCTGAAGATTAAATGAAATTGGGTGGATTCTACTCTTTTTTCCTTGACGAGTTTTCTTGAAGTTTCTCGGCCAAGATTTTTAATGAGGCAATTCGTGCAATATAGCATAACATGTATCATGTACTCTTTCTCCAAATTTTTTCCACTAGGTTTTTATGGAGTTTTGATGAGGCATGAACATGTCAGATGAGTGCCCAAGGGGGAGTGTTAGGAAACCTAGACCTGAGTTTGAAGCCTTAGCCCATGGTGGGCACCTCACCACTAAGCTATAAATAGGAAGTGCTATTGGCTATTTTGTACACACATGAGAAAGAGAAAGCAATAAAGAAAAACTAGGAGTTTTCCCTATCTCTGTGTTTCAATCTATTATTTGCATCTTCTGTGATTGATCTATCTTTTGCATAGCACAGGAATCGATCGGACTGGTCACCAGCGACGATTCCTCAACACTAATAACACACATCCTAGTCCCACGCACGTCCGAACCCAACAACCTGCGGACCCGGTGGGAATCCTTCGCATATACGGTACTATAGTGATGTTTTTTCAATTTTACTTCTCTCACACCAATTTTTACAAATCTAGTTTTTCCTAAGCTTGGTAACCATAACAGATGATATATGACCCCTGTCGCGCTCCCTTAGCTCGACAAAAAGGCGCTCGAGCTCAGCATAGCAGCGATGCGAATGATAAGCGATGAGCCCTACCAGCCTGCCATACTACTGTGACTTGGCAGTGCCTACCGAGGATCCTAAGCTCGACAGGTCGCACGCCAACCGTGGATGCCATGCAATGCACTAATATGCAAGGCCTCACCAGGTGGAGGCATGCGATGCCGTGCCGTGGGCCATTTTGGGCGAAACAACCGTGTGCTAGCCCAAAAGTACGGTCCAATCTGGGCCACCCGGCGGTGGCCCGCGACGCGCTAGTTTCGCTCGCGCACGGACCGCAGCAGCAGCACCCCGGCATTCCCGGACGGCCACCGGTGCTCACACCACCTCACCCAATACTTGCCCCAACGATGGGTGGGAGCCGAGCCCTTTCCCTCTCCTCCCTCTGCGCCACCGCGGCCGCGTCGACCAAATCCCCCCTCTTCTCCCACCGCGCCAGCCCCCTCCCGCTCCGCCTCGCCACCGCTGCCATGTCGTCCTCGCCGCCCGCCCCGGCTCCCGCCGCCGCAGGTGGTGACTCCGCGGTCCCGGCCCCCTCGGCGTCCTCCGCCATCGGCTTCCTCACGCTCTGCTACCGCCTCAAGGTGAGTGCTGATTGCTCCTGTGCCCCACCAATCTCTGCTTGCTGCTTCCGTTCATGATGCGAGGCCTGTGTCGTGAATTCGTGATGTAGACGACCAAGAGGGCGGGGTGGGTGAGGCGCGGGGTGCAGGGGCCCGAGTCGGTGGCCGACCACATGTACCGCATGGGCGTCATGGCGCTCGTCGCCGCAGACCTCCCCGGCGTCGACCGCGACAGGTGTGTGAAACCGGGCCGTTTCCTCCCCCCTCTTGCGAGGTGGGATTTCGTTCTTCTAGTATCATCCTTTGCTTGATGTGATTTAAGTTTCTGTTCTACAGGTGTGTGAAGATGGCGATTGTGCACGACATAGCCGAAGGTACTCCACAATGAGTCTTTGTTGGATTTCGAAGCTGATCGCATCAAACTGGGATTATGAATGTGAGGGCAATCAGGCGTCATCCTGTGATGGCGTTGGTACAAACAGGATTTAACATCTGTACTCATTCCAACCATTTTGATGCATCCCCAGCTATAGTTGGCGATATCACCCCTTCTGATGGTGTGCCCAAGGAAGAGAAGAGCCGCAGGGAGAAAGAAGCTTTGGACCATATGTGTGGATTGCTTGGTGGAGGTTCAAGAGGTAAATATCGAAATATGTAAAAGCAAAACATTTAACATTCTGCATCTTAGGAATCTTGCAAAGTCCAAGGAGAAGAGAACAAAATAAGGATGTCTATAAATTTTCTGAATACCCTATTCCAGTAAATGGCTGCTACGAATATTGATTCCATCTCTAATGCTTGTTATCCTTTAAGCATAATTATCCTTCTGTTACTATTGCTTAAATGGGCATATTTTACCTTCCAACATTTTTTATCACTGCCATAAGGAAAGTAGTTTAGGACGTAAAGGTCCACTGAGCAGCATGTGTTCTCACACTACAAAAACATAATTGGACAACATCGGAGACCAACCCTTAGGTGCCTAAGGCAACGGTTTGAAAATTGAAACTAAAAGTGACACTGTCATTTGGGGACATTATTCTCTCTTTTTTTCTGAAAGAACGGGCAGGAGCTCCGCCGTTAAAAGAGGAGTTCAAAGAAACAACAACAAAAGCGCTCTGACCTTAAGCTGGAAATAGAAGGCAAAAACAACAGCATCCTACTAGGAGAAAACTAGCATCAAAAGTGGGATACCTAGGAGGAACTAGGTATTGATTTAATTAAGAAGAAATAGACACCCAAATTTGAGCCTTAGAGGACTCGAACTTGGGTGGTGAGATTGTACACCCACACTTCCCACCAACTGAGCTAGGCTCAGTTCCTATTTTTATGCAAGATAAGGAATGTTTTCTGTAGTGGACAGACTAACGAGTTATGGTATTGTTCTTTGCCTTTATACATTTGATATGCATTAATCATAGGCTTCATCAATTTTATCAGCATGTTATTTTTTCAGCCGAAGAAATCCGTGAACTATGGATGGAGTATGAGGAGAATGCCTCTTTGGAAGCAAAGGTTGTCAAAGATTTTGACAAGGTACAATTTTTTGTCCAGCTATGTCATTATTTTTACCCAGCAAATTGTTATGGGCCTGTTCTTTTTGGTTTCAGCTTATAATTTTTGGGCTGCTCGTAAGCAAGAGTACGGAGTAACAGAAACTTATGTGCGGTTTTGACTGATATAAATGAAGTCGCTACAGTGTGTACTGCATTCAACTTGTAGACTCCACCTTGAAAAGACACTCTTGAAAGCTAGTTAATGTAGAAAAACCAAAAACCAGCTTTTAAAAGCTGAAAAGAAGAGGCTATAGATGTGTATCTTTATGTGGCAATGTACTTGGACCATCAACTGTTGACCTGCTAATGCATTGACATGTAGAAGATAAGCAATTATTAAGGAGACTTAGGGCATCTGTAGTGTATGAAAATAGAGGGTCTTAAGCCACCTTAAGGTCAACCTTATACATTACAGGGGTGACCTTAAGCAGGCTATAAACAAAAAAGGCTTAAGGCTGGTCCTCAAGCTAAAGACCTGGCCACAAGCATTAAAATACAATTTTTCTTTATCTGCCAACTTTTTTTTTCTCGAACAACGCAGGAGAGCTGCGTGTCATTTCATTAAGAAGAAATAAACAATGGAGAGACAAGAGTCTACTCCAAGTACAAGGGGGGAACTAACTCCCGCACCTAAAAAAAACACATCAAGCCTGTGTGCAAAGCAGCTGAAGAAACATCTCATTAAGAGCAGAGGCTCCAGCCATGCACCACAAAGCACTCTCATCAGCCACAGCTTTTAGAACCAAATGGACATTTGGAGGAGCTCCTTCGAACACACAAGCATTACGATGCTTCCATAATTCCCAAGCGACCAAGATGATTAAAGAATTCAGCCCTTTTCTCATTTTTTTTATCAAACCCCTTGATTGCTTGGCACCACCAATTGGAAAATCGAGACTCTCAAGGCTGAGGAGCCAAAGTTAGTAAACCCAGTCTGCTCAAGATCAGAGCCCAGACCTGTCGAGAGAAGACGCAAGATACAAGGATATGCTGAATTGACTCCTCTGCTTGATCACATAAGGGGCAGGCTGAAGGGTGGGGTAACCCACGTTTAGCCAGCCGATCAGCTGCCCAACAACGGTTGTTGATGGCTAGCCAAATAAAAAATTTGCACTTTAAAGGAGCCCAACTCCTCCATATCCTTTTCCAGGGAGAAAAACTGATCGTTCCCAGGAAAAAAGCAGCATAGGCTGACTTGCTGGAATAGATGCCGGATTGTGTCAACTTCCAACGAAATTGATCAGGAGTATCTTGCTGCAAAATTACCCCATCCACCAAATCCCAGATCAGCAAATATTCCACCAAGACCTGAACAGAAAGAGCGCCTCTGATGTCCTTCACCCATCCACGATTGTTGAGGGCCTGCGCAACTGTCCTAGTTTTTATTAATCTCTTAGGAACCAAACTGTACAGGTTTGGGGCAAGTTCGGCCATATTCTTTCCTTGTAACCAACGATCCTTCCAGAATTTAATAGATTCTCCGCTGCCCAAAATGCAGATAACAGCCACGTCAAAAAGGGCTCGGGCATTCCGCATAACTTGGATAGGTAATCCAGCCCAAGGTCGCGAATCGCCTAATTTTTCAGCCCACAACCACCTGATACGCAGAGCCCAACTCAATGTTTCGAGCTTATGTATGCCCAGGCCGCCGTACTGCAAAGGGCATTGAACTTTTTCCCAGGAAACTAAGCAATTTCCACCGTTGGCCTGCTCTTGACCTTTCCAAAGAAACCCTCTTCGCTTTTTGTCAATTGCTTTAAACACCCATTTTGGCAAATCCAACGCAATCAAGTGATGGATGGTAGTGGCTGTCAACACAGCACGTACCATGATTAATCTTCCAGCCCTGTTCATGAGAGAAGCTTTCCAACCCGGAAGATGATCAGCAACCTTATCAACTAGTGGTAACAGATCAGACTTTGTAGGTTTATGAATTGTGAGCGGTAGGCCAAGGTAAGTGCAAGGGAAATCTTTCACAGCACAAGACAGAGTACTGGAGGTGAGAGCTAATTCCTCCTCAAAACATTGAATGGGTGTCACTGAACTTTTTGTCATGTTAGTCTTGAGACCCGAGGCATGACCAAAAATTTCCAGTGCTAGCACGATAGTATGGAGATCAACACTCGAAGGCTGAAGGAACACTATTGCATCATCTGCATATAACGAAACCCTGTGTGTGACACCTTGGACAGCAAGTGGTTGCAGCAGATTCAAATCAGCAGCATGATTCACCAGGGAGCTAAGAACGTCCATAACAAGGATAAACAACATTGGGGATAAAGGATCTCCCTGACGAAGTCCTCGGAGATGAGATATTGAATCCCCAGGCTCACCATTCAAAAGAATCCGCGTCGAGGAGGTAGATAACTGGGACCATCTTAAGGCCCTTTGGGTTATATACACTATGGAGTCAGCCTTAAGGTTTAGATGGGACTCACCTTAAGGCCCTTTGGGTTATATACACTACAGATGCCCTTAGTGACATAATAAAAACATTTGTTCCAGGCTATTAGGTGTCAGTTTGTGAGATCATTAAACTGGCAATGTCATAACTTAAAGTGTGCATAACTTAGTTGGGTCCCAGTGTAGAAAATCAAATAGGACCCTAGATGTACATTGACTTTTGGATATAGGGTTCGTTCATATTGGATTTTGCTGATGGCTTTTGGTTCTAGTTTATGAATAGTAACAGCTTGTAGAGAGCCGTACGGAGAGAGAGAAACTAGCGTGCAATTTTGGTTGATATAAGTGAAATCACTATAATGTACTACAATTGACTAGTAGACTCCGTTTTGAAAAGACACTCTGTTTAAAAGCTAGATATTGTAGAAAAGTTATTTACTATAGAAAATTAGTTTTTAGAAGCTAATATGGTGTTTTCCTTTACAGAAAAGTAACCTTTCATTTCTTTATGTTCTATTTTATAAGGTTGAGATGATACTTCAAGCACTGGAGTATGAAAAGGGTAAGCTCATACTGGTTCTCGAATATTTTGTTTTCCCATGTGCATTTATCAAGTCTTCTTGTTGAGATGAAAATAAGTATAGAGGAAACGCAGCTCAGGTATCAAGTATGGGTTATGTTTTGCAACATCTTGTAATTTGAGCATTAAGCCATTAATAATATACACTATGGAACGTGAGAAGTAATATATAACACACTTACACGCCTTTTATTGACCATGAGATGGTGTTTACAATATCACACTAACGCGGTAACACCTATGTATCTGTATTTTTTTCAGAGCAAGGGCTGGACCTAGAAGATTTCTTCCAATCAACAGCTGGTATGATTGTACATTTTTTCCCTCTTTACATCAGATTCTGCAACTCAATTTCCTTGAGCATTCAGCAATCAGCATATTCAATTGAACACTTCATCTAAACTGTGTAGGCTGTTCATTTATTCTTTTCATTCTTACACATGGAAAAATGTTTCTGTGAGATGATCTAAACTATTGATCACTGAACATTTTAAAGCCTGAGTGATTAATGTTGAAGTTGAAACTAACATCTCCAAAGTGATTTGACATGAGTTGATATGTTCTTTCTGGCAAATTTTCTCCTTGCACAGATCTCAATCTTGCAATATATTTTCGTTGATACTGCATGAGCATTCTGAATAGTTGACAAAAACTATCTTTATTTTTGTGGTTAACTGCTTTGCAGGAAAATTTCAGACAGACATTGGAAAAGCATGGGCAGCAGAGATCGCATCAAGAAGAAAGTGAACTAAACTGATCAAATGACAAGCCCATTTGGCGCTTCCTTTTCAAAGATAACTCTATTGTTGAACTTCACTTTTGCAGTCTTTGTTAGCTATGAGACAAATCGGGCTCGCAACATTTAAAGCTCCAGCTCAGCCAGTTGTAGAGGGTTAAGGAGTTCTTTTTGCTGTAGTTGCCCCTGTCAAGACAAGATCTTGTTGCTTACCTGCATTCGGCATGCCGGATCCACCAGCAGCCTCTTCGTGATGTAAAATCAATTAATTCATGAAGCACTGTACCAGTACAGTATCTCATGGCAATTAAGTACCATCGTTTCAGTTGTTGCAATTTGCATTATTGTTTTCGGATAGAGGAATGGTACTGACTTTTGCTAGCCACTTCAAATCTTCACAAGTTCGGTGCATAATTCGGGCCTGGTACCAGACTAGTACATAACCAAAGTGTCCATAGCAAGAACTATACAAAATTACAAATACCTCTCCAAATCAAATAGATGCAAAAATAGAAAAGAGATACATCATGCAATAAAAACAAGTCCATATTACAAGCCGTAAGGAGTAGTGCAGCAAACAACAACCCAGGCGGAGGCTCGTCCAAAACTCCCTGTCCAGCTCGCCGCGCTCTGCTCACAGCTCCTCTGCAAAGGGAGAATCAGATTGAGGAAGGCTGAAATCGATGGTACATGTAACAACATGCATGAAGTACTAGCATCGCCAAGTGGGGTTATAAATTAATGGATGAGAAAGTTCACGTACGGGGATCTTCTTGTTGTCGACCAGCGTCAACGGTGTCGTCCGTACGCCCGAATCGTACTCCGGGTGCATGCCCTTGGATCCGGGGACATGGGTCTCGTTTTATACTTTTGTTCAACTTATAATATATAGTTTGCCCTTGGATCCGGGGACATGGGTCTCATTTTTTTTCAACTTATAATATATATTTTGATAATTATCTTTTAAATAAATTATCTTTTTAAAATAAGGTCTACTAATCGATTGTAGCAGATATGGTACCGACTTTCATTATACTGGTCAAAATCGTACACGATTATTTCTCCCCGTACTCTCTTGAACAGACAGAATTCAAAAGACATAACCTATAAACCGTAGTCGAAAAAGAATACACCCCTGGTCTCCGAGCAAGTAGGCACTTTGGTTCTCGGTGGCTCCTCCAATCACCTAAATTGTAGTAGCGTTCATCAACAGACATAACATCACGTTAGCATCTGCATACTTTGGTGCCACTCATTAGAGTTTTAGCTTTTGGCTTCTAACTTCTTAATTTTCATACAGTGATCGCTTTCTGATGTACTGGATGGGTGGCTAGTTGAGGCAACTATCGGTGGGGTAGCTAGGGCACTGACAACTGCCGTTCTACTAGTGGGTGGGCGTGGTCGTCGGCGATGAGATATAGCAACTAATTTAGGTTTTTAGGGTGACAACTGTGGCAAGCAGTGAAGGATGGAAGAAATAGCTAGGGCAGCGTTGGCCGCAGGTAGAAGGTGCTCGACAGGAGCAAAGGGAGAAAACATGAAATAAGAGTGATGGAATGGAGGTAGAAGAAGAAGTAGGGGGCGATGGCACGCGTTGGCACAAAGGAGAGGAAAAGGAGCCCTATTATTTTCAAATTATGGCTTATGATTTATGGTTTTTTCTAAACAAATAAAATGAGACAGTTTTTCGCCTTTTTTCGAAGCGGCTTATCAGAACAACCTTTTCGAAGTTGACTTAACGGTTTATCAATATTATGAGTCACAACTATAAGTCATCAATCATATTGGCTTTTGGTTGTGGTTGATAAATAGTAGTGGTTGATAAATAGTAATGGTTGATAGAAGTGGCTTATAGAAGTTAGGACGTTCGTATTGGCTTATGGTTTTTTGATGAGTGCATCATGTAAGAAAAAGAGTAAATAACGGTACAATGTAAGGCACGATAGCATTCGGACCGTCATGTGTCTTATGGAATTATGACATAATAAAATGCACAGTACGTTCCAACATGTAAAAGCCTGATAAATAATACTAATTTATAGATGTCGTAGGGGTGGCCCCCACCTAAACCCAGCAGGCCTGGTAGGAAGTTATAAGGCCCAGAATAGGCCACGTGTAATGACACAAATACCCCTGAAAGGGATGATCAGCTGTAAGGGCATAATTGTAAAAGCACTCCCCATGTATATATATATATATATATATATATATATATATATATATATATATATATATATATATATATATATATATATATATATATATATATATATATATATATATATATATATATATATATATGAATACAGGTCATGGGGAGGGGGAGGCCATTATACTCATCTTCATCACTCTCCACTACCATCTCTCTCTCTCTGTTTGGCCAGTAGCCACAACAGTTGGCGCCGTCCGTGGGGAGGACAAGGACAAGCCTGAAGACCGAAGAAGAAGGATGGCACCGGAAAAAGCCTCGTCAGCGGCGGCGAAGGGAAAGAAGGCGGCCGGGCCAGAGCGTCGTATGAGTACCAGGGCTTCGGCATCGGCAGCGGCGAGCGCGGGTGGCGACGCAGGCACGGTGGCCGAAGACGTCGACGTTCGCGCGGTGACGACCAACCTCGTCACCGGCACCGCGACGACCAACCCCGTCATCGGCACCGCGACGACCAACCCCGTCACCGGCACCGCGACGACCAACCTTGTCACCGGCACCGCGACGACCAACCCCGTCATCGGCACCTCGACGACCAACCTCGTCACCGGCACCGCGACGACCAACCCCGTCACCGGCGTTGCAGGGACGAACCCCGCGGTCGAAGATGTCGACGCTGGTGCGGCGACAACCGACCCCGCCGACGCAACGACAGTCGACCTCGCCGCCCCCGCTGCAACCCTCGTCGGCAGCGCGGACCGGGCGGTTCGAGGTAGCCACGACGGAGCGACCAGCAGCTCGAGACCTCACGACGCGGTCGTGCCCGCGCCGATCCGCCCGTTGGGAGTACCGGCGACCCCGCCCGCACAGGCGGTGGAAAGCGCCCTGCTGGCGGCCCTCAACGCGTTCCAGCGGGAGTTAGGGGACCTTCGCGGAGCCGTCCGACATATACAAGAGACTCGGAGCCAGCAGGCCGCGCCAGTAATCGCGCCCGAGCCCACGCCGGAGAGGACGGACAGTCGCGAAGCCCCCACGTCTAGCCGCGTGCCGCTGCGGCGCGTAGATCCGGAGTCCCCGCTTTCGGCGGGGCTGCAGCAGGCGGCATGGCCCGAAGACTTCAAGTTTCCTAGTGCCATCGACCCGTACAAAGGTGACACGGACCCCCGCGAGTTCGTGCGCGTGTACGAAACCGCGATCGAAGCTGCGGGCGGAGACGACACCACGAAGGCGAAGGGACTCCCCCTCGCGCTGCAAGGCGTGGCGCTCTCTTGGTTCTTTACCAAAGAGCCGGGCTCCATCTACGCGTGGGAGCAGCTTCGCGTCCGCCTCCACAACAAATTCCAAGGAAACTACGTCGACCGAGTCAACGCGGACCAACTCTTTGCTGTGAAGCAAAAACCCTCGGAGAAGCTTCGGGACTACTTCAAACGCTTCGCCAAGATTCGATGCCAGGTGAAAGACGTTAATGAAACCACCATCGTTAATGCAGCCATACAGGGCCTTCGTCCGGGCCCGATGGCCGAGTACAATGCGCGAAAGCCAATCAAGACGGTGGCGAAGCTCTTCGACAAAATGGAAAAATATGCCAGGGCGGAAGAAGACGCGCGGCGAAGGCAAGGTGACGACTCCGACACCAACCAGGCCGGAGCCTCGGCAAAAGCCGAAGGTCCGCCGAAGGACGGTTCTTCGAAGGGAAAACGTAAGCAGGAGCCGTCCAGGGATGCGCCCGACCGCAGGGACGCCTCGCATAAGGAGTCGTCCGATCAGCCCAAGCGCGGCCAGCAGAGATCGAGGCGAAACCGGTACGTCCTCGACATTGAAGGCGGTTCCGACGAGGGCGCTCCCGCGGGCCGAGGCGGTCGGGGGCGCCGTGGCCGGGGGCGCGGCCGTGGCCGGGGCCGCGACGATAAAGGTCGTGGAGATTACGACGACCAGCACCAGGGACTGTGGTGCGTAGTCCACGACCGCGGCAATCATGATACCCGCACCTGCACCTCTATCGCAGCGCTCCGCGATAGCGTCGCTAGGGACAGGAACCCGGAGACGCGTCCGCCTGCGGTGGCCCACGTCCAATTCCCGTACGAGGCCCCCATGCAGGTACAGGCGCAAGGGATGCAACCCCAGGAAGGCACCTTCCAGATCCAAGCTCACGTGCAGCAGCCTCGGGAGGGCCTCCTGTCGCTGCAGGCTCCGGAGGCAACCCACCGCAGGATCATTAACGTCATATCCGGAGGCTCTACGTTGGAATTCGCCTCAGCACGGCAGCAGAAGGCCTATGCGCGAAGACTGCATCATGTGGCGGCATACCCAGCGCAAGCACCCCCAGACTGGGCGCAGCACGAAGTTACATTCACACCCGACGACGCCCAAGGCGTGGACTTCCCTCATCAGGACCCCCTGGTCATCCGGGTCACTATCGCGGGATGCAACGTGGGGCGCGCCGTGGTGGACGGCGGTAGCTCCGCGAACGTGTTGTTTGCGGCGGCCTTCGACCAAATGGGGATCCCTCGAAGCCGCCTAGGGCCCTCGGGAATCCCACTGCAAGGCTTCGGGGGACAGCCCCTGCGGGCGCTGGGCCAAATAGGTCTTCAAGTCTCCTTCGGCCAAGATGACAATGTGCGGGCCGAAGATGCCACCTTCGACGTGGTCGACCTTCCGTACCCCTACAATGCCATATTAGGGCGCCCAATCCTCAACTCCTTCGGCGCGGTACCACATCACGGCTATCTATGCATGAAGATCCCGGGTCCCCGGACCATCATCACCGTCCGAGGCGACCAAGATATGGCCTGGCGCATCGAGCCAGGTACCAGGTGCCCACGTTGCGAAGCCCAACGGCGCTCCTAGAGCTGGCGTCACAGCGCGGAGGTCCGCGGGGCCATTCAGAGGCGCCTTGGCGGGCCCTGCAGAGGTCTAGCGACTAGAGCTTCGGTCGCACCAAGGGCAAACAGTTAGTATATCCACCCCTTGTAGTTGCTTACCTGCGCAAACGGGGATGTAATGAAGATCGCCGTTTGTCGCTAATCTTTCTTCATCACGCGCAAGTACGCGGCGAAGGCGCGCACAGGCTTAGCCAACGTGCGCGTTCCCGCAGAATAAATCAAAGACGCACGTTCGCGTGTGCACTCGCCGTAGCCAAAGGTGACGAGCCTGAGTATAAACAAAGACGCACGTTCGCGTGTGCACTCGCCGTAGCCAGGGGTACGGGACTGAGTATAAATCGAAGACGCACGTTCGCGTGTGCACTCGCCGTAGCCAAAGGTGACGGGCCTGAGTATAAACAAAGACGCACGTTCGCGTGTGCACTCGCCGTAGCCAGGGGTACGGGACTGAGTATAAATCGAAGTCGCACGTTCGCGTGTGCACTCGCCGTAGCCAAAGGTGACGGGCCTGAGTATAAACAAAGACGCACGTTCGCGTGTGCACTCGCCGTAGCCAGGGGTACGGGATTGAGTATAAATCGAAGTCGCACGTTCGCGTGTGCACTCGCCGTAGCCAAAGGTGACGGGCCTGAGTATAAACAAAGACGCACGTTCGCGTGTGCACTCGCCGTAGCCAGGGGTACGGGACTGAGTATAAATCGAAGTCGCATGTTCGCGTGTGCACTCGCCGTAGCCAAAGGTGACTGGCCTGAGTATAAACAAAAGACGCAACGGGGGGACGCCCTCGCGCGCACCAGTCCACGGACTTTAAATAAGACGTAGCGTCGAGGTCTACCTCCGCACGCACTAGTCTACGAACTTTAAATAAGACGTAGCGTCGAGATCCGCCTCCGCACGCACCAATCCACGGACTTTAAATAAGACGTAGCGTCGAGGTCTGCCTCCGCACGTGCGAGTCTCCGGACTATAAAGCAAGACGTAGCGTCGAGGTCCGCCTCCGCACGCACTAGTCCACGGACTCTAAATAAGACGTAGCGTCGAGGTCTGCCTCCGCACGCGCGAGTCTCCGGACTATAAAGCAAGACGTAGCGTCGAGGTCCGCCTCCGCACGCACTAGTCCACGGACTCTAAATAAGACGTAGCGTCGAGGTCTGCCTTCGCACGCGCGAGTCTCCGGACTATAAAGGAAGTCGTAGCGTCGAGGCCCGCCTCCGCACGCACTAGTCCACGGACTCTAAATAAGACGTAGCGTCGAGGTCCGCCTCCGCACGCGCGAGTCTCCGGACTATAAAGCAAGACGTAGCGTCGAGGTCCGCCTTCGCACGCACTAGTCCACGGACTCTAAATAAGACGTAGCGTCGAGGTCTGCCTCCGCACGCGCGAGTCTCCGGACTATAAAGGAAGTCGTAGCGTCGAGGCCCGCCTCCGCACGCACTAGTCCACGGACTCTAAATAAGACGTAGCGTCGAGGTCCGGCTCCGCACGCGCGAGTCTCTGGACTATAAAGGAAGTCGTAGCATCGAGGTCCGCCTCTGCACGCACTAGTCCATGGACTCCAAATAAGACGTAGCGTCGAGGTCTGCCTCCGCACGCGCGAGTCTCCGGACTATAAAGAAAGGCGAAGTGCCGAGGTCCGCCTCCACATACGCCAGTCTACGGACTATAACAAGGCAAAGTGCGGAGGTCCGCCTCCGCACACGCCAGTCTACGGGCTGTAAAAAGGTCAGATGCCAAGGACTGCCCCCGCAAGCGCCGTTCTAAGGAACCCTTGCGCAGCTACTTCGCCAACGGTGGCATCAACACACAGCGCATATCCTAAAATGCCAGGAAATCTGCATACCGGAAAAATCACAAGTACAAAGGTCCGGCAACATCCTTGCCGCTCTAAGCCGCTATCCCGCGGGTTCGTCCTTAACACGCGCTAAAGCTGGGGCCTCGCTCGAAGAAGGCCGGCCCACCCAAAAGTCCAGCAACTCTTCGGCCCTTCGCCAGCGTCGAAGGCGTCGCCGGGTTGAAAGGTCGGCCGCAAGAAGCCGGCCCCAGCAAGGAAGCTGCCTGGGATATAGGCGAAAGTCAGAATGCATGCAGCAAGTGTGTACTTTATTCGCAAAAAGAGGGAGCAGTACAACGCACGCCCACACCTGGGCACCACGACGTCAGACCTGTGGGTTCCCGGCGCCTTCGGAGGGCCCAGCGCCGCCATCGTCGCGTCGAGGGACCCCGTCCAGAAATTGGCCGAGGCTCCCCGTCTCGTAGAGCGACTTCCGGAGCTCGATCCGTGCAGCATCCGGCCCGACGTAAGCCCAGATCCGGTCAAAGAAGGGCCCGAGGGCAAGGTGAGCGGAGCGGATGGCGCCGGACATTACTCCGGCCCCGCAAGGCATCTCCAGCTGGGGGTCATCCAGCCCGGCGACGTGCGTACAACCGCGGTGCTGCAGGAGCGCGCACACCAAGCATGCCGACGTGTACGCGCAGTGGGTGCCAAAGGACGTCGCCGCGTCGCGCGCGACGTTGGCGGCATCCCCGACCTAGCGGAGCGTCCGAGACAACTCCTCCGGGCCGAAGGCGCGGTCCGGCACCTCAGTTACCAGCCCTTGAAGATGGCTCTCCAGCACTTGCATGGCGTCCCACGCAACCACCGAGGCGTCGCCAAGCGTCTGGTTACGCTTCGCGAGTCAAGGCAAGCTCGCCTTTTTCCTTCTCTAGCGAGGCGACCTGTTCCAGGAGCCCGTCCCGCTCCGCCGCAAACTTCTGTTCAGCAGCTGTCACGGCCGACTCCCGCGCCGACGCGACAAGTCCATCGGCGTGTGCCCTCGCTTCGGCGCATTCCGCTTCCAGCTGGCGGATGCGGGCGTCCTGGGCAGAGCGGGCTCCAGAGGCTTCGCGTAGCTCCTCCTCGACGGCCCGCAGCCTATCCTCGAGCGTCGTTCGGCCGCGAGCATAGGCCGTTTGCAAGGCCTGCCCCAGCACAAGTGTCTGCAGACGGGAAAGACTTAGCAAGCTCAGCCAGCCCAGGCGTCGTCGTATGAAGTACTTACCCTCACCCCAGACACCTCGAAGGCGTCTTCGAGGCGCCCCGCCACGTAGGCCTGCAGCACTTGCGGGTCGACACTGGTGGCCGCATCATTCACAATCCCGCGTCACGCCCTCAGCGTCTCCGGGGGCGGCACAAAGTCCGCGGGGCTTATGCACGCGGAGCTCCCGTGTTCTGCCAAGCGCTCCCCCTCCGGAATGAGCAACGCTGTAAACAGGGATACAGGTGAGCACCGCAAGGTATAAAAGCACACACCAGAGTAAGGTACGCTACCCTACCTTCGGTAGCAGAAGGAATGGTCCCGCCGCGGGCAGAAGCCTCCGCGTTCGGGGAGGGTGACGGCTGTCCCGGCGCGGCGGGAGGCGTGGCCAGAGGGGCAGAAGGCGCGTATGCCGCAGGGTCCCCGGCGCTTGCGCTGGAGTCCCACAAGCTTCTGATGCCCGTGGCCACGACAAATCCCCGCGGTGTCCGGTGGAGCTCCGG
This sequence comes from Dendrocalamus latiflorus, assembly GCA_017311315.1. Lineage (NCBI taxonomy): Eukaryota > Viridiplantae > Streptophyta > Magnoliopsida > Poales > Poaceae > Dendrocalamus > Dendrocalamus latiflorus. The sequence goes on along the minus strand of CM029639.1, from coordinate 45,350,097 downwards.
CCGCACACACGGCCGTTTAGCCGGGGCAGCCAGCAGCGAAACCGCCCCCGCAGTCGCGGCTGGGGAAGCCCCCGCGGTCGCACCGCCCGGGGGCGAAGGTTCCGCGGTGGCAATTGTCGAAGGGGGCACCTCGGTTTCTGCCGCTGTCATTAAAGGCAGCATGGCTCCGTGCGCCCCCGTGGAGGGCGCCTCCGGCACCACAGCGGCCACGGCCAAAGGATCCACCTCAGCATCGTCGATCCGCACGGGTTCCGCCGCGACGACTTCGGTGGGCGGCGAGACTTCACCCCTCCGGCTGCTTGTGGCAAACCCACCGTCCGGGGCGCTCGCCGAAGATACCTCGCCTTCGACGTCTGCGCCACCCAAGCCCGAATCGGCATACCTCGCCGAGCCTGACTCCGCGTCCGCCGCGCCCTCGGGAGCACTAGCAGCAGCAGTAGCAGCTGCCGCGCCAAGCGCGGCAGGCGCCCCGCTGCGGCCCCTCTTCCGAGATGGTGCCTTCTTCTTCTTCGCTGCACCGTCGTCTGGAGCGACACGGTCCGGCACGGCAAGGCCCCGGGCCTCGCACACGCGATTTATTCGCCCCAGCCCTGCCTCGGCGATAGCAGACGCGCGCTGCTCGTGTTCCCTGCCGGTGTACGGTCCCAGAAATACGCGTGCGGCTTGCTCCGCCTCCTCCAAGCAAATCCCTGAAGCAAAGGAGAATAGCATCAGCATATAACGCGTTTCGCGTGAAAAAGGAGAGACGCGATCGAGGCTTACGAAGACCGGCGGGCGGCGGCAACAAGCAGACCGATGGCGAAACATTGTCGTTTCGACGCCTCTCGGCGGCAAGACGCCAGTCGCGCGCAAGCGGTGCCACGCCGTACATCACGTACTCTTCGGCGAGGTCGCGCATGTTGAAGCGGGCGGCCACGCCTACGAGCCGCTGGACCCTCCGCTGGCCTCATCATCGAGCGTTCGGCCGGGCGAGGGCTTAAACGCGATTGGTCGGCCTGTGCACTCAAGGCCGCTCCCGCTCTCCACACGGTGGTAGAACCACCGCTTCATCCAGTGAGACTCCCACTTCCCGCGAGTTGAGTTCGCAGGGAAGAGCTTCTTGCACGGCGGATGAAGAATAAAGCTGACGCTACCGAAGCTCGACAGCGTTCCGTCTTTCCGGTCCTTGAGCTGGCATCGTGCCTCGTGAAGGTAGGCGAACAACGAGGCGCTGGGCCAATACGCCCCCGAGCGCAAGGCCCAGCTGTACACCGCGAGCCGGGCCACGGCGTTCGGAGTCAGTTGCGCCAGCTCCAGCCCGAAGGTCCGCAGCACGTCGCCCACGATAGCCGCCGCTGGGATGCGGAGCCCCGCGTCGAAAAAGGCAACGAACACGACCGCCTCCGACCTCTCGGGATGCGGTTCCATCTCGGCGGCGGCGGGCAATCGTACCTCCTGGCGCTCAGACAACTTCCCCGCGCGCAGAAGCCCTTGGATCGTCTTCTCGGTCACGAGCGAGGGGCCTAGCTCGCGGGAGAACGTGCCCTCCTCCTCCGCCACCAGCCACTCCTTGTCCACCGCTGCCGGGTCGCGCTCTTGGAGCGCGTATTTCACCTTCAATAGCGAGGACCGCCGGCGAATGTCAGAGCCACCAACCGCCTGGCCGCGCTTGCCACCGGAGGCCATCGCTTCCCACGGAGAGATTGAAGCGGTGAAGATATCGCGAAAGTGTAGACGGCGAAGCAGACAGGAAAGAGGGCGTAAAGGTGCGGAGATGCTGTTACGGGGGGACTATTTCAAGCCACCTCGCCCATACCGCCGCTACCGAAGCGTCGCAACGATCCGCGTGCCGGACGCGACCGCAGTTAGAGATGGCAACGGGTAAATACCCATCGGGTATTGCCATTCCATACCCGTACCCGCTAGGTGTAAATTTACCCGTCGGGTTACCCGTATCCGCACGCGGGTAGGAAAATTTACCCATACCCATACCCGCGCGGGTATTACTACCCGACGGGTAACCCGTACCCGCAAGCATACCCGGTTCAACACATAAGAATATCATCAATTTAGACATTCATTAATCATACATGCCAAGCACAAAAGCGTCTAATGATCAAAATTAGTACATCACATAAACATACTTGACATGACCATATCAACATATGACAAACAAATAAACAATCAACAACAAGTAGATAATAAAATTAACATTTGAGTGGGATGTCTAGTTGTCTAATGCGGGTATTCATTACCCGCGGGTAGGCGGGTATGGGTAGTATATACCCACACCCGCACCCGCCTACCCGGCGGGTAGAGGATTTCGCCCAATAGCGTACCCGTGGGTACATAAAATTTTTTATACCCGTCTCTTTATCGGGTAAAACTCGTCGGGTATTCGGGTATCGGGTACCCATTGCCATCTCTAACCGCAGTCGTACAAGCACCCGTCCAGTGCAATGCCCCATACTCAAAGTTGGAGGGCCACGCCCACAAGCGCCAAGGGCCGTCACAGCACGACGCCACCTAGCCGATGTTAAAGGCACATTAATGGGCCAGGGGATCACAACAGCTCCGGCGCCGCGCCATTCACTGCCCGCCCCGTGCCCCCCTTGCCTAGGGAAGAGGCGAGCGGCCGCGAGCACGCAACCGTCCACATCCTGCCGCCCACCAGTCATAGGCCGCCATGTGCCCCGGGCGCGTCGGGTCGCACGGTACGGGAACCTAACCCTGGCAGACCAGGGGGCGGCGTGATTCCAGGAACCTTTACAGCGCAAGACCGCATCGCAAGATCCCAAGTCACCGCACGCGTGGCGGTGTTCGCGAGGCGAGGGCGCCAGCTCCGCTGCCACCCGTTCGAAGGGTAGGGGACGGAGCGTGCGCGTCTACTTCGACTAGGCGCCAGCTTCGCTGCCACCCGTTCGATGGGTAAAGGACGGAGCGCGCGCGTCTACTTCGACTAGACGCCAGCTTCGCTGCCACCCGTTCGAAGGGTAGGGGACGGAGCACGCGCGTCTACTTCGACTAGGCGCCAGCTTCGCTGCCACCCGTTCGAAGGGTAGGGGACGGAGCGCGCGCGTCTAGTTCTACTAGACGCCAGCTTCGCTGCCACCCGTTCGAAGGGTAGCGGACGGAGCGCGCGCGTCTACTTCGACTAGGCGTCAGCTTCGCTGCCACCCGTTCGAAGGGTAGGGGACGGAGCGCGCGCGTCTACTTCGACTAGGCGCCAGCTTCGCTGCCACCCGTTCGAAGGGTAGGGGACGGAGCGCGCGCGTCTACTTCGACTAGGCGCCAGCTTCGCTGCCACCCGTTCGATGGGTAGGGGACGGAGCGCGCGCGTCTACTTCGACTAGGCGCCAGCCTCCGCTGCCACCCGTTCGAAGGGTAGAGGACGGAGCGAGCTTGAAGAACGCAGAACAGCACATACGATCACAATAACTCGAACATGCAAATGTCAATTTGCGGCAAGAGCAGACATGATCTCGTAAACAGATATGCGTCGCCACACCAGCCTATGCTCGTTCGCACGATCAGAGCGTATGGATGACTTCATATCTGTCTACGAGAGCAAGTCAGGCCTTGCCATTTCCACATCAAGCTGTGAAGCATTCCCACAAATAGGACATATTTTGTTCACCAGCGCTCGCGGGCATTGACGCCGGTCGACGCAGTCATCAAACGCAGATGAACAAAATTTTCCTACATGTGAGAAGTTAACCATGAACAGGTACGGGATGTGCAGCAAGGGATGTCTAGGGAGCGGCCCCCGACGCCAACATATTTATACTCGGCCTCACCAGGCGAAGAGTCGCCAGCGTGGAGGCATGCCAACCGCCATTAAAAAGCACACCACCAGGCGGCAAGGTCGCAACGACTACGGAGCGCGCGCGCCTCAGAAGCCCAAATGCCGGGAGTCCGCCGTCACATTGATGGTCACGACGCCTCAAGGCCCGCACCGCGCCAAGCACGCTTCACCACGTGGACGGCCGGAAGAGCGAGCGTCGCAGCGCGTCCCTTATCGTTTAAGGCTCACGCGGCGGCTCAGGGGCCCGCCACGCTTACCTATGCCAGTACAACGCCCCCGGCGCGCGTCTGCTTCGGCTGGCGCCACTTCCGCCGCCGCTCAATTCGAAGGGTGAGGGCCGGAGCGTACGCATCTGCTTCGACCACAGCGCAGCCCCGGGTCAAGTTTGGAGAAGTTCACAGGCCGCGGGGACGGAGGGGGCCAAAGGACTCGGCAACATGGCTTCGGCCCTGTGAAGCCCTTCACCATGATAGGCTCCTGTCGTAGGGGTGGCCCCCACCTAAACCCAGCAGGCCTGGTAGGAAGTTATAAGGCCGAGAATAGGCCACGTGTAATGACACAAATACCCCTGAAAGGGATGATCAGCTGTAAGGGCATAATTGTCAAAGCACTCCCCATGTATATATATATATATATATATATATATATATATATATATATATATATATATATATATATATATACAGGTCATGGGGAGGGGGAGGCCATTATACTCATCTTCATCACTCTCCACTACCATCTCTCTCTGTTTGGCCCGTAGCCACAACAATAGAAATTAAGGCGTTCATATTAACTTTGGCCTTTTACTTTGCTTTGGCTTCGGAAAGACTAAACTCAATACAAACGGATCCAAAATAACAGGGCCGAAAACAGTTTCTCCAGCATTCGCGCCACACGGACGTGGGCTGTGGACACTCCTTTTCCTGGGCCGAGCGTTGATAGGGGGATTCTGGCCCACTTACACTTCTACCGCCGCAACGCACCTGCAGCCCCGACTAATCTGGCGTCGCGTCCTCGTTCCCCCGATTCCCACTCCGCGCGACGCCCACCTGCCAAAACCCTAGCCTGAGCAGCGCCCGCGGAGGGAGGGAAGGAAGCCTCTCGCGGCTGCGATCCACCGGCCGGCCGCCACGATGAAGCTGACGGTGAAGACCCTCAAGGGCACCCACTTCGAGATCCGGGTGCAGCCCGCCGACACCGTGAGATCCGCCGCCCCCTCCGCTCCCCCCATTTCGTTTCAAAAAAAAAAATCCCCCGAAATTCTCTCTCTCTCTCGAACGCGGCTCGTGATTTTCACTGTACGTGGCGCTTCGCCGCGATTTTGCTGGCATTTTCGACCAATGGAGGTGTTTCGATGGCGAGCTAGCTGCGCAGGGCTTGTGGTTTAGAGTGGGCAGAGGCCATTGAGAGCATCTCCAAGAGATGCCCAATAAATTCACACCTTAAATCTCTTTTTACAGATCCTAATCACGATATAAGGTCCCAAAATAATCATTCCCTCCAACAGATACCCTAAACCAGAAAAATAGTATTGGGAGCCTAGATCATCCTCTATAAGTAGAGAGCGAGAGCCTATTTTTTGGGTGTGTTCTATTTTTGGGAGTCTATTTGGGAATCTGTTGGAGCTACTTTTTACCCTTCAACTCTAAAATTTAAGTATTAAGAGCCATATAGAGTATCTCTTGGAGATGCTCTGAGTTCTATTGGGGGTTTTGGGGGAGGTGTGGGGTTAGCCCGTTTGGTTCGGTGTGGTGTGGCGTGGCGAGGTAAGGATCTGGATGTGCTGCTGCCGCCATTGGGAGGTTTGGCTCTGGCATTTGCTCCTGATGCTGTTTGCGTTGTGTCCTCGGATTACTTGTGACCGACCGGGAGCACGGAGATATGCAGTTGTTTGTGTGTGTGTGTGGGGGGGGGGGGGGGGGGATAAGTATTGGGATGAGTTTTCAGGAAGGATGGGTCGCGCTATCAGGGTTTTAGCGTCGCGGTGGTAATGTAGGAAAATAATTTTCCAAATGAACAGGGTTGATAGAGAACTTAATGTTTATCTGTTTATGCTTCCCCCCTTTCCAATGAAATGGAGATGCTGCCTGTGATGATGAGTTGTGCAGGGGCTGTGGTCTTGGGAGGATTGAGCAATCGGCGATTTATGTCCATGCCAAGTGTAGTTCGTGGTCTAGGATTCAATTTGGTGTCACAATGTGGAGGAGATTTGGGAGTGCTGTTGGTGCTGCTCCGTCTGCAGCCACCATCTCTTTTGACTGCCTCGTCGTACCCTGTTCTTCTCTACCTCCGTTTCCCTTTGCCATGAGGGGTGCAGGCGCAACGGGGCGTAGATTTATACAGATTGTTTTGCAAACTGTTATTGTTTCAAGATTTTGCTAACTGTTCGCGTTGAGTCAGATTATGGCTGTGAAGAAAAACATTGAAGAGATACAAGGGAAGGATAGCTATCCATGGGGCCAACAACTGCTGATTCACAATGGCAAGGTTTTGAAAGATGAAACTACACTGGAAGAGAATAAAGTCAGTGAAGATGGGTTTCTAGTTGTCATGCTCAGTAAGGTAGCCTGCTTATATGCTCTATATAATAGGAGTGATTTCAGTTACTTAATAGCTGATATGCATTATCAAATTATTTGACTGACTGAACGCTTGGTGGAATAATTGTAATAACCTGATTTAGTAAGAAAATCTGGTGAAGAATTTACCCATATAAATAGCATAAATAGTAACATGTGAAATGCAACAGTTATTCACCTACGACAAATATGCCTGGAACATTATATGGCCTTCTTTGATGCTTTGCAGTTTGCTGATCATCTGGCATAGGCTAATAGTATTCTTCCTATGTAGAAGCTATACTATACAATGTTCCTTTTATGTCACAGTACAAAAAATAGTTGACACTTGACAGCACTCTTTCTGATTCTGGCTGTTCCTTGCACAATATGAATGTTGCAAGGAATAATGCATCTACAATGTTTGTTGTTTACAATATGAGTATCTACTTAAATCTCTGCAGAGTAAAGCTTCTGGTTCTAGTGGAGCTTCATCTGCCCAGGTAAAAAATTCTTCTCTAGGGATGGAAATGGAAATACTGGGCCTATTTACTGACTGCGTGAACTATTGCCAGCCTTCAAGCACTCCTGCAACCCGGCAAGTGCCTCCTCTAGATGCTCCACCACAAGCTCCTCAACCCCTGTGAGTCCCTTGCTGGCTTTTTTCTTTGCATTTTCCTTCATTTACATAGGGAATTGCTTAAATTAGCTGGATGTGTCATCTTTCTGCAGGGTTGCACCGACTACAACTTCTCAGCCTGAAAGACCACCTGCAGAGTACGGTTGCAGTCTGCCAATATTTGTATTTAGGGTCTTTATTTACTACTTAAAAGTTAAAATCCATGTTTCTTTATGTACCCCTCCCAAGGAGAAAAACTGTCTTTAACCTTCACAGCACACACTTCTGAAGTTTGTTGCATAATTATTGCATGCAACCTTGCATGAATGAGCATAGCTGGCAAAGGTCACTGTGAAGAGTGGCGGACAGCCAGACACACACAAGCAGTAGGGTCAACTAATAGATTGCGGTTCGCCTGGGAGAAGATAAAAAAAACGAATTTCCAACTTCACCAAGAACATGTAAGTATGTAACATGGCCCAGTAACGTTAGAAACAGTGAGTTCAAATCAGGTGAATGGTCAATGAACAGCAAATCTAGATAGAAAGTTAGAAACATAGAACATAATTAGGTGAAACTCCGGAATGGACGAAAATGAAAAGTCAGTGAAACAGCAATTCGCTGAGCTGGTCAACAGGGAGTTTGTTTAGAAACATAGGGCAAAGCACCCCTGTTCCATTTTTATTAAAATGAAAGTACCATAATCTGTTCCGAGTGGGTCAACGGGAAGTTAGGCCTCAATCCCACTGGATTTTGGGAAATATGGACTCCACCATTTCCTTTTTGATTAAATCTACTTGTTCTACTAAGTAACTTTCTTTACTCGCTTCCTTTTGTTAGGGCCTCTTTGAACACATATGGTCATGCAGCATCAAATTTACTGTCGGCAAGCAATCTCGACACAATGATTAACCAGCTAATGGAGATGGGCGGTGGCAGTTGGGACAGAGATAAAGTCCAAAGGGCTCTCCGTGCCGCTTACAACAACCCAGAGCGTGCCGTTGAATATCTATATTCTGTGTGTAGTTTTTCCCATGTAAATATTGATTTTGGATCCAATTTTCTGATGCTAATAGATGATATTTGTTTATCCCAAACATCAGGGTATTCCTGTAACAGCAGAAGTTGCTGTTCCAGCTGGTGGTCAAGGGGCAAACACAACTGAGCCAGCTCCTACTGGGGAAGGCAGTCTCTCTGGAATTCCAAACATAGCTCCATTAAATCTTTTCCCACAGGTTTGTTTGCTAATTTGGTTCGTTCATTACCATTGCCTATTGGAGCATGTATTGACCAATTGAACAATGTAGCAGGGTGGTTCCAATGCTGGAGGTGGTGCTGGTGGTGGACCACTTGATTTTCTTAGAAATAGCCAACAGGTTGTCATCCTTTCCGTTTTGTCACTTAATATTTTTTCTTTTGTTATTTATGATTTTCCTGAGCAAAAAGACGATATTTGGAAATACAATGGTGCCCATGGGCTTGTGCCAATTCATTCTCTTTTGCCATCAATTCTCATCGAGATAGGTGATGATCTAACATAGTAGAACAGCGCTGTCACTTGTGCGTGAACTTATAATTCGATGGTAACCAGACCTAACCTCAATTACTATAATTTTTGGGTTGTGTAAACGCTGGAAGTTGTTCGTGTACATACTCAAATCCATATCTTTTTTTAGAGACATCCATATCATTTATGGTAGAGGAAAACGTGTGCCTGGATGAGTTTGAGTGTTGCGTGTAGCTGTGTAGATATGTCAAGAACGGAGAAGTTGTAGTAGGATAGCATTTAATGTATTCAGTATAGTTATTTGCCTTAAACTTAGTAGGACTAAAGCTGAATATATGATGTGTGATTTCAGTGGTGCTAGGGCAAATGATAGAGATGTTAGATTGGATGGTCAAGTAGTGCTTAAGAATGACACATTTCGTTATTTGGGGTCGATGCTACAATGGAACGGTGAGATTGATGAAGACGTAAGCCATAGGATAAGAGCGGGGTGGGTGAAATGGTGCCAAACATCTAATGTCCCGTGTGACAAAAAAGTCCATCAAAAGTTAAAGGGTAAGTTCTATAGGACGGCGATCAGATCCACGATGCTATATGGAGCAGAATGTTGGATGGCTAAAAGACAACATATACAGAAAATGAGTGTAGCGGAGATGAGAATGTTGCGGTGGATCTGTGGTCACACAAGGCGGGATCGCATCCGCAATGATGATATACGTGATAGAGTGGGGTTAGCACCAATTGAAGAGAAGATTGTCCAACACTGCTTGAGATGGTTTCGACATCTCCAACCAAGGCCTCCGGAGGCACCGGTATGTAGTGGAATTTTAAGGCGTACTGAAAACGTAAGAAGAGGCAGATGTCAACCAAAGCTGACATGGGAGGAAACAGTTAAAAGAGACTTGAGGGATTGGATTGTATTTAAAGAATTAGCTTTGGATATGAGTGCATGGAAGTTAGCGATCCATGTACCGGAACCATAAGAAAGTTAGGAGCAGTGTTTTAGCCTCTCGGCTCAGAAAGCAGGATGTATGACTTAGGGTTTTAACATTGTAGGTTTTTATTTCAAGGCTCTCAACTCTTTGATCTTGAGAAGGTTTTATTCCTAGTCTACCCCAACTTGTTTGGAACAAAAGGTTTTGTTGTTGTTGGATGTTTTTTGTGCATTATACTGAGATATAGGATCTTGCACTAATCATTGCACTTACAATCCGAACAACTTGGTTATTATTTATGCACACCTGTGAAATGCTCCATACTTCTGGGTATAAAACACAGAGTAGAAGTGAAGCCTCGTATTTCTGTAGTTTCACAAGTTCGTTATCAATAATCTCAGACCATGCAATAATCATAAAAATGTTCTCCACTGATTGCATGAATCTCAGTTACTTGAATGGGCACTGCAGATAAGCACTCCCACACCCCTGAGGACCAAATCATCTCTGCTTGTAGGACCGAACAGGCAATAGTGCCGTCCAAAATTTTCCCGCAAATATTCTTGATTCTTTACTCCTGTATCTGCTGAGTTATGAAGCCTAGAATCAACAGCCAAAAACTTGAAGCAAAAAGCTCAAGAAATCAATTTCTAAAAATTGAGAAGCCCTGGAGGTCGGACCTCTACCATGGGCCGGTATGACCGGGAATTTCCACCCATCTGACCGCTAGGGTTTGGTGGTCAGACCTCCCTTTGGTCTAGAAACAGCCTGACGCAATTTACTTTTGATGCAACTTCTAAAATACAATTCCAATTTCTATGAAACTTTGCACACATCTTGCTTAAGGTCTAAGAAACATATTTCATCTATGGATCGTAGAAATCCATATCAAAGTTCAGATTTTTTTCTTCAAAATTAAGCAAGTATGCACCAAATCCGGGTAAAATAGGAAAACGGTGAATATGACTTGCTCAGGGTAGAAGATGGCAAAAATGGTTCTAGATGTATTCCCACATGTCACAGTAAGCAATAACACAATAAATCCGTAGGACTGGTATGGTAACAAAGGGGTAAATGATGTTTTCAAATTTTCCCTCAAATACTCGCCAATTCTTCACATCAACTGCTATGAGAAACTATGAAGATTAAGAACCCAAATTCTGGAAACATTCGGTTCAATGTCCCTCACTGTTGAACATGGTTGACTCCAACATCTCATCCGACATTGCCGATCGTTTTGAGCCTCGGCTCCTTCATGAGCGTAGCAACGATTCTCGCCGTTGAACATAGTTGACTCCAAGTGACCCTGCACATCTGAAGACAAAGAAATCGTTTCTAAGTACAAGTTCTTCACAATTTGATCCATATTAGCAAAAACATGTCTCATGCAACCTATAACCATTGACCTAGGTCACCAAATCATCCCATGACATATTTCCCAAAATCATCCATTTCTGCAAGCTATCCAGAAAACTTGCAAATTCCAAATTTTCACTCCAAAATGACAATGGTTCATATAAATCTATTGATCTTTTCACACGGTCCTTCAAAATCAAGCCCATGACCCCCGGATTACGAAATCACTCGATGAGGGCAAAATCAAGCAAAACTGGTTTTCTTCATGAACTTGCCATAAAAGTGGCGTGATGGGTGGAGATTGATTTCTACAGGTTATTTTCATCTCTTATGTCCTTGCTATAGCAAGATCAAGAAGTGGGAAGAGTTAAAATCAACCAAAACAACAGTAAATCAATCATCCAAAACAAGAGCAAATCAATAAACACAGGAGAGATTAACACATGTTATTTCCATCTCTTATGTCCTTGGTATAGCAAGATCAAGAAGTGGGAAGAGGAGTTAAAATCAACCAAAACAACAGTAAATCAATCATCCAAAACAAGAGCAAATCAATTAACACAAGAGAGATTCACGGAGATAAATAAAGATTGATGTATTGCTACTTGAGGATGAATATTTTACAACCACTCCACCTAGAGAACAAGAGAGCACCTAGAGAACAAGAGAGCACGCCATAGCACACAATTTTTCTCAAACTCTAACCCCATAGCACACAACTTTTCTCAAACTCTAACTCTAGAATACTTGGTCTCAATGAGAGCATGGTTGAATGGAAAGTCTTCATTCTAATCCATTAAATAGATGGATTAGGCAGCTCCATCTAACCCTTCGTGGATAATATCCACATAGTACAATGGGGGGAATTCGATAACCCCAGACATACGAGTTTTAACTCATATACTATTATGTACGTTTTTCAAATTGCATAAGCCCGAATCCACTAATTTTTTGGCCTTATCCAATTTTATCTACTCAACTTCTTCTTGACCTAAATCACACTTCCAAACACTGTGGTTTTCTTCCAAGTTAATTTTTGATATTTTAGCCAAACTACCAAAATACCCTTTCTTCACCCGGTCTTCTCCTTCCGTTGCAAGCAATTGCCATGCTTGTAACATGTAGGTGCGTCACTGGCTTGCTATGCATCGGCAAGTCTCTCCAGTTTCGGTTCCACCGGATTACGTCTCATTTGGATCGATCAAACCATATGGTGTAACCTGTCGCTCGAATTTCCCTTCAACATTTCTTGCCTTTTTCGTGCCATTCTTGAGCTCAGCCATCTCACCTGGCATTCTTGATCGTTGTAGGCTTCTCTCCTCCCTGAGCGTAGCCCCGATATTCACCTAGAAACCTAGACCTAGATCACTAAAACTCATCCTCGACTCAAAACCACAAGAATCAAAACCCTTGACAAGGCTCACCTTCCAACTGGTCTGACCGCACCCATGTAGCGATCAGACCGCTGAGGACAACCGGTTGAACTAGAAAGCAATACCGGTCTAACCAGTGATGAACTCCGGTCAGACCGCCTCCTCTTCGGCCAGTTTGAAAAGTGCCTAAAAAATCTGACAAATTTGTATTCCAATTTTTCGATCTTCCTAAATTGCAATGGTTCATCACAATATAGTTCTGGACCCTTTCATATGGTCATTCACTGTTGTGATATTATCTTTTAACTTTTTGTTAAGCAGCAAAATAACTATTGTAACCATGATAGACCCTTTCAATATTGCTACTATTGTATCCTTATTTCTGATCTATTTTGGGTATCCTGATAGCCGATACCCTATCATCTTGCGCTTGAACAGATCTTGACCAAATATGGTGTGAGCATCAACTTTGTAACTCTGTTTTGTTTTTTTTCTGAACTAGTACCTATTTCCAGTCAAAGTAAACGGAAATTTCCGTACGCTTTATTTTGATAGAGTGAAGTTGCCGTTCACTATACCTGCTGCTGTTCTAATTATTGAAGTAATAATTTTATCTTAATTATTTTGCAGTTTCAAGCACTTCGGGAAATGATCCATACAAATCCACAAATTTTGCAGGTGTTGTATTCTTGTTTCGACTTATGTGCTATGGTTTACTGTGTATCACTTATCTAACCTTTGTGCTGGTATCATGCTGTAGCCTATGCTACAGGAATTGAGCAAGCAGAATCCTCAACTTCTGAGGTTGATTCAGGAGAATCATGATGACTTCCTTCAATTACTAAATGAGCCCTTTGAAGGTGGTGATGGGTAAGGATTCTTCATTTGGTTGATCCAATTTTCTGGTTTCATTTGATTGGGCTACAGGATTCGTTAGTACTAAATTTATATTCTTTAATTGTAAAATTGGAATATGATCATTCTGTTATTTGCCTGCTTCAACACCACTTGCCATGATTCAATTTTCTGGTTTTTGATTGGGTACAGGATTCGTTAGTACTAAATTTGCATTCTTAATTATAACATTGAAATTTCAATCATCTGTTCTTTGCCTGCTTCACGGCCACTTGCCAGTTGGTGTAGATTTTGCAGCAGATGGTTTTGATTTGATTCGTTCCTATTTTATTGAATAATCATTGTCAATTTTGGTTTTGATTTGATCCTATTTTATCATCACCAGCATGTATCTCTACTTTTCAGGTTTGCATTGAACTTTTTTTTACGTTTCAAGTATGCCATCTTGGTAATAAATTCTGGCAAAATATGGGATGATATTAGCAAACATGGTGACTTTGCTACTTTATTCTCATATTTCAATTAGTTGCTGCATTCTCTCCCTCTGTTGCATGTTTTTGATTCTGTGGACAACCAACTGTGGTGTTTTGTTCTCATAATTCCTTTCCCTGGATTTCACTATGAATCTATAGTGATATCTCATCTGCTTACGTACCCTACTTCCCTGTCATCTCCAGGGACTTCTTAGACCAACCTGACCAGGATGAGATGCCTCATGCTATCAGTGTCACACCAGAAGAGCAAGAGGCAATAGGACGGGTATGTATGACATGGTTAACTTGCTTCTCATTTCATAAACACATGCATCGCATCACATTATCATCACGTTTGGCTATGTTCTCATATTTCAGCTTGAGGCCATGGGGTTTGACAGAGCACGTGTCATCGAAGCATTCTTCGCCTGTGACAGGAATGAGCAACTAGCTGTAAACTATCTTCTTGAGCATGCCGCTGACGAAGATTAGAGGGAATAGTTTACATTCGGTGAGAGTTCTGTCATCTTCTGGCTGATTTTCTTCTTGCCATCATTAGTATAGTTCTGAAGGAATGTATGCACTAACGATGGTGCTTTGTTTGCGGGACAATGACAGAGCTCGTTCTGCACATCTGACCCAAATTGATCAAGACCGCGGAAGTTTGCGGATAACTGTGTTCCAGGTGACTACACAAGTTGAGATGGAGCTAACACAGTTGAATCGATTATCGCTTTGTACAAGACGTAGGTTGTTGCTTGCTGCCTCATGCATTTAAAGGACATGTAGCCTAGCATTTCTTATGGGGAGCTATCTGAATGGAGGAGTGGTACTGAAATATTGTTTCCTGTCATTAGCTGATTCTATGGGCCTGTTAATATGAACATTCGGTATCCGGTTTACCTAAGCGGCTTTCCCACTTTTTCCTCTCCTCTCACTTCGGGGGTAAGATAGAGGGTTACAGGTGGATTATACATCCTATTCCACCTTCTTTTAGAAGTCACTTTTTTTAGTTAATTTATTTTCAGCTACAAGCTATCTGCAGCGATAGAAATAAGCCCTATGTCAATTGCGGCAAACATCAGTTTCGGTGATGTACATGTTCAACACTAGTCTGGGTTATATCTCAGGGGCAAAACCAACAGTTCCGATGATGTATATTGCGGTGGTGCTTAATTTGGCGATGGTTTATAGGTTTTTTATTGTAGTTGGTTTTTTTTATTGTAGCTGATGGTGGTTTATTTGGTGTAATTAAATTTAAAAATAGAAAAAATATATTAGCCAATCACGGACAATATGAAAGAATACAGAAAAGTAAGAAAAGAAAAAAAAACAGAAAAGTCAAAGAAGGTGAAATAAAGAAATAGTAAATTAAAAGTCAGAAGTTAGAAGCTGAAATGAGTGGGGTGGGTTGTATATCAGGGGGTGAAACCAACCCAAGAGAAGAAAATGTTTTGAAGTCTTGTTTGGAATGTAAAATTTTCATGTGAATTTCATAGGAAAGAGTAGTTCATTTCCTAAGAGACGTGGGATAAAAATATCACGTTCCAAACTAGGCACAGAAGAGTAAAATGACTTGTCAACCGCAGTATTATTTTGTCCAGTCAATTCACCCTCCTTGATCTTCGTAGGGGTCTTAAGTTTTCAAATTTTTTACTGCCCCAAATTCCAAGGAGTTACCCTGCACAGGATAATCGATAACTCTTCTTTTTCAGTACTTTACCAAGCTACGTGTGAATCGTCCTCCTATCTCATACGTTTCAGATATTTCTTTATATTCAACAAAAGATTGCTGAGTAGAAATACAATAGCATTATGCCCCTTTTTAAATTATAATACGTACTTTCCTTATGTGTGTTGTAGACTAGCCGCTCTTCATAAACAAATTGGCGAAAACCTCGTGGACTAGAACCAAAGCATTGTGTGCTTCGGCTGTTGATCATCTTCAGGTACCAAATTTGTGCAATTGCATGGAAAGACTTGCGTCATTTTAAGATGCTGCACTCCCGGCCTTCAATTCATGATCCCAGCCTTCGCTATTCACATTTCGGATTATTAGTGCCTGAATCAAAAGCTCAGTATAATTTGTATTTCACTTTCTACCACCTCCATATTAGCTGGAGCCTTGTGTGCTTATAGTTCGACATCAAACCTATTTTGTCTGTGGTTTTGAAACGGGTGAAATTCGTATGTTATGCAGTTAAAGATTTGTTATCAATTATCTGTGTATGATTCCTGCCCATTTTCTGCCCTATTCATTCCCGAACTTCACTGCTTCATTGTCACAAAACAAATAATCTCATGACCGGCGCAGCGCAGCGCACAGTTCTAACTAGTCAGACCTAAAGCCATGAGTGTTAGAAATTGACCCATATGAGTAATGCCCATTTCCTTAATTTCAAATCATGCACGATTTAGTACCATATTGGTAAGACAAGGTAGATGAGACTAATTTATAAAGTGGAGCCCTTGCCACTCCTTGAATCATGTGACACATGGATAGGGATGGCACGAGGAGGGCTGTGGTTAATCGCACACATGCGCATGCACCACTCTCTTTGTTTTGAATGAGATTCAAATATTTGAATGAGGCTTTATTGGGTTTGATGACAGGCTCATGTCAGTTTTCAGTCTGTCTATTTATATGCCTAGAGACGTCCAGAGTATGTGTGAGAAACTCACTGCCTCCATTTCCTTCCTCTATGCGATCTTGTGCTTTTGTACTGCGCCGTCTGAACTTCGCCAACCTTTCTTCCTAGCGTGCACCTGGAAGGAGGAAGAGCGGCTATCTCCGAACCATTGCCACAGGGAGTTCCTGCACGGGGCGGCAATAAGGTTTCTCGGCAGCGCACATCTGCGCGACCGCTCACTCCACTGCATCAAACCTGCACTGATTCCTGTTCTTCAACAAGCCCAATTGTAAGTCATTCGTGCATTTGTTCAAGTTTGTTAATATAATTTATTTATGTATATTCTGAAGTATGATGAGTAGTCTGCTGTTAGTTACAAGTTTTGTATCACTAATTTATTGTTTTTGTTTTCTAGTAAAACTTGAAATTAAAATATTGCCTATATTCTTATCAATGAGAAATTCTATTTTGTGCCCTGTGGCGGGTGGCCTTGAGGGAGCCAGGTTTTCGCACATGGAACGGATGATCAAGTGAGATTTTGGATGACGATGGCATGGTATTGGTGTGGTCGCCAGCGAAAGGGAAGAAGAGGTTGCTGGCGACATATGTGCGGGCGGTTGGCATCTGTTGGTGGCGAAACCAACGGACATGCGTTAGTCGTTAGATGCTGTTTTAAGATGAACTACTCAACCATCCCAGCCATGAAATGTACGTTTAAGGCGTTTTTCCACGCTCTACAACGACGTGCTTATGTGCAAATCATCCAATCATTCCACCTAAGATACAGAGGGCTTGTTCGGTAAGTCAAAAGTTAGCTGACTTTTGGCTTTTGCTACAGTACATAACTTTCAAACGGAGTATTTTTTCAAAACGGGGTCTATAAGTTAAACGATTTACACGTTAAAAGTTCAACATTTGTATCAGGCAAAATCACAAGTGAGTATCTGTCTCTCCGTAATCTGTACTGTCAACAGCCAAAATTCAAAAATCTTAACCAAAAGCCAAAAGCCGCAGCCAAAAAGAATAGGACCAGAATTTGTTTTGCTTTCTTGACCATACAAAGCATTGTGTTGTTTTCAAATTAAAATTGGTTTACGACAAGTGAGCCGTGCCTGATGAGAACTTGGAATTCTCCTGCCGCGCCAAGTAACCAGTGACGTCTCTTACCATCTCGACCGGCCAAGTGTACAACAGTACAAGCTAGCAAACCTGCATCCATCGTTTTCTTACGTGGCACTCATGCCATTTCTCTTGTTTCCTTTCGTCCAAGCATGAAGCTATTTTCCTTTGCTCGAAGAGTTTGGTGAACGGTCAGTGGTTCAAGCGTGAAGCCTGCCGGGTTAAAGATGACGCTTGAGCTTCATTTGAAGCGTGCACTCCACACACTCGTGAATTGTGATACCGTGGTGTCGGGATCTCCTTAAGGCAACTAATCAGGGGGGCAAGCGTTCCAAACAAAGCCTTAGTATTTGTAAAAAGAGTATTGATCTTACAACAGTTATTGATAGACTTGGCCTCATGAAGACCTAGCCCGTCCATGAGCAATTTAGAGGTCAGTTTAGAGGTTGTAATCATTCTTTCTGCGATATGTATCATATGAGAATCCTTGAGTACTTCGTTTATAGAGTACTTTATTGATCAAAGTATACATTTTGGACTTACGGGATAAACGATCTACTTCGAGATTGTCGTGGAATACTGAACCCTTCTAAAGTTACTCGTAAATGGGCTCTATCCAGGTATCCTCATACTCGAGGGAGGCTGTCTCATGAGGAGTTATCTCCGGTACTTCAACTAGAGATGGCTTCTAGAGTTGCTCCAAAAAGACTCCTAGTGGTACTTGTGATCGGAAAGAAGCTAGTCGAGCCAATTAGTCAACGAGAAAATTATCCTTTCGATGGATATACTGTAACTCAAAATCAAAAAAATGTTTCTTTAGCTTTCTGACTTCTGATAAGTACTGAGATATGGTCATACTAGAGCATTGGTACTTTTTCGACCTGATTCATGACTAGTTGAGAGTCTCCTCTCACAAGTACTTGACGAATTCCAAATGCTTTCACAGCTCGTATGCCAGCCAACAAACCTTTGTATTCAGTTATATTATTAGTGACTGGAAAGTGCAGTTGAATGACATACGCGAAAGATTCCAGGACCATCCCAACCCCTGAGCCACTAAGAGTAAGTGACCCGTCAAAGTACATCGTCCACTGGTCGTGGGAAGCATACTGGGGATCCTGAATAGATTCAGGATTTGTCCATTCGGTGACAAAGTATGCCAAGATCTGGGATTTAATGGTCGTTCGGAACATGAAATGGAAGTCAAATGCTCCAAGTTCAACTGACAATTTGGCCATGAGTCCCACTGTTTCCCTGTTCTGGAGGACCTCTCCTAAGGAAAATTTAGACGGCACAATAATTTTGTACGCTGAAAATAATGTCTCGGCTTCCTCGAAGACATGAGGAGGGCATATAAGAGTTTTTGGACATGACGGTAGCGCTTCTTAGGTCCATGTAAGACTTCGCTTACATAGTAGGCTGGTTGTTGGACGCCTTCGCGTTCTGCGACTAGTACTGCACTTACTACCTGTGGTGTGGCAGATATACATACTAAGAGTGTCTCACCTAGTTTCAAAGAAACCAAAACAAGAGCACAAGTAAGATATCTCTTGACATCCTCGAAGAGATCATTAGCGTCTTTCGACCACTCAAAATACTTGTGTTTCCTTAGAAGCTTGAAGAAAGGGAGTCATTTCTCTCCTAGACGTGCGATAAAATGACTTAAAGCCACCATGTACCCAGTGAGGTTTTGAAATTCTTTCTTAATGGTCGAAGGGTGCATCTGCTTGATGGCCTTGATCTTTTCAGGATTTGCCTCAATACCTCTTGCCAAAACAAGAAACCTAAGCAACTTTTTTGAAGAAACTCTAAACACACACTTCTCGAAATTGAGTTTTAAGCGGTGCTTTTTGAGGTTGTCAAATGCCTTGTGTAGGTCTAAAATATGATTAAGTTATTTGATACTTTTTGTGACTAGATAATCAACATAGGCTTCCAAGTTTTGGCCCATTTGATGAATAAAAGTCAATTACATCAAACGCTAAAAAGTTAGACCAGCACTTTTAAAGCCAAAAGGCATTTTGACATAGCAAAACACTTCAAATGGAGTAATAAATGTGGTCTTCTCTTCATCTTCTGAAGACATACTAATTTGGTGATAATCAGAGTATGCATCTAGAAAACTTAATATTTCACAACCAGCAGTAGAGTTAACCAACTGTCAATACAAGGAAGTGAAAAATCATCTTTTGGACAAACTTTATTTAAGTCAATATAGTCTATACACATGTGCCATTTACCATTAGACTTGTTTACAATTACAAGGTTAGCCAACAACTCTGATTGATTGACTTCTTTTATAAAGTCTGCTTTAAGTAGCTTATCCAATTCTAATCTGATAGCTTCCTGTCAATCTGGTGTGAATCTCTGTAATTTTTGTTTTACGGGCTTCTTATCAACCCGTAGGCTAGCCTATACTCGATCACCTCCTTGGGGACCCCGGGCATGTCGGAGGGCTACCACACAAACACATCTACATTTGCCCAGAGGAAGGTGAAGAGAGTGTATTCCTATGCAAGGTCGGAAGTAACCCCCAATTCGAACAGTCTTTGAAGGCTCTGTTGGGTTCAGAGGAACCTCCTTGACTTCTTCATTTCGCTTCAGCGTAGTTTTAGGCTTAAGTGCTTAGTCGAAGGCTGTGCCTTGGTGACTTCTCAAGTCGGTAACTAGCCGACCATCTCAAGGGACTTGTGGTCGCATGAAAGCGCCATTTTCTTACCACGGTGAACTGTGATGACTCCTTTGGGACCTGACATCTTAAGACATTAGTGCGGATAGTGAGCGACAATCAGAAAACGTGCCAGAGTTGGTCGTCCGAGTATGGCGTTATATGTACCACGTCAAACACCACATCAAAGGAGACTTTCTCTGTCTTGAAGTTGCACAGAGACCCAAATATAACAAGTAGAGAAACTTGGCCAATGGGTTTGGCTAAAAATCCCTGCATGATTCCATGAAATGACTATCGCACAGACTTTATTCTAGTACGAGGAACTTGCATCTCATCCAGAGCACTTACAAATAAAATGTTTAAACATGCGATTCACTCGACAGTTGTTGATGGTGGGTTCAACCACGATCAGAAACCGACCTGATCGAGTAGAAGGGATCGGACAGTCACTCTTCTCAAAAGAGATGGTGACTTCTGACCACTTAGGAAGATTATTGACAAAAGGAGGGTCAATGGAGTTTACCTCTCGCTCGACAGCTTTGTACTGTCATTTTGACTCGTATACTGAGAATCCTTCGTAGATGTGCTCGATGGTGTGCTTCGGATTCTAAAACGGTATCTCCTCATCATCTTTCGATTACTTCTGACCACTTGTTTGCCCTAACTTTGGGAGTGTAGGGAATAGCCCTTTGCTAGAATAATAGTCCTTGAGTTTTCATTGGAAAACTTGGTAATTGCGAAGGTCATGCCCCTCCCTTTTATGAAAGGGACACCACCTAGGCTTGTTGTCTTTTCGCACGGGTGCTTTGTTCTTGCCCCGATCGGAGTATTGCTTAGGGATCCATGGCTCCTTATCGCCGACGGCCAAGACTTCCTTCAACTTTCGGTGCAAGGCATCTGACCTTTAGGCTTGTTCTTGAATTTCTTGGCCTTCTCCTTCCTATTACTGCCTTCATCCTCCTCTTTGGAATTTCGATTGATCTGATCAATGGTTCTAGTCTATTCGACTACTTCAGTAGCAGTCACATAGCAGTCAGCCATCTCAAAGAGCTCGGTGATAGTGGATGGAGGATTCAAGGTGATATCCTTTATGAACCTCCTATTACAGACCCCCTACTTAAACGCCCTAATGATAGAAGCATTAGACACCTCCAGAATTGAATTGCGAACCTGACTAAAGTGTCTGATGAATTGCCATAGAGTCTCATTGTTGTTCTGTCGCATCTGGTGCAAGTCATCCTCTTTCCCAGGGCGGTGGTATGTGCCCTAGAAGTTGGCCAACAGAAGATCACAGAGGTGTTGCCAGGAGTGGATCGACTTGAAGGGTTGATTGAGCAACCACGATCGAGCAGATCCATCAAGCACCATCGAAAGATAATTTGCCATGACATGCTCGCCTCCTCTTACTGCCTATATTGCGGTCATGTAAGTCTAAAGGAATTCGATGGGATTTTGGGACCCATCAAATTTCTCCATGTTTACCGGTCGAAACCATGGTGGCCAGCGCACTGCTCGAAGTTCGGGAATGAACGCCCGACATCCGGTAACTAGTTTGTGATGCCTCCTTTGTGGGAAAGGGTGGTTGGCATCACTAGGCGATCATACTTGATAATGCCCGACAGTTGATGGAGCCGACCTGTAGTAGGCCTCGTGCATACGATGGTAGTACTCCTCGTACTCCATCTACTATTGTAGATTCCTTGCTCAAAGCGGTGATCGATCACCTCCTCGGTAAACTCATCGATCCAGAGTAGTTCGACGAACTCTCCTCTAGCTGGAATTGTGGTTAGGGGGCTGACGTGACTTGTCATCATGTCAAACCCCACGAGGTGAGTTCTGTGAACGACTAGATGCAGTCATACATGTCCGGCTCCCGGAGTTATGATGGCAAGGCCACTCGAATCAAGTCATCATGCTGTGGAGTCTTCGCGCAATCCCTTCGGTAAAGTGGTCGTAGCTTGGCGCTCGAGCAAGCTCTTGAGTCGAGTTCTCAAGCAAGTTGTTGATACATTGAAGCTCTCGAGCCTCTTCAGACTGGTACTGGGCACGCCCAGGCAAAGATCTCTAGGCAGCCAGTCATCTCCTTTGAATGGTCTCAGGATCCTTAATGTCTGAGGCTGGTTGAGGCTACCTTAAAGGAGAGCAATTATTTCTATGATTTCTCCTATGCTCATCAGAGAACTAACTTGGTTCATCACTGGAGGTCTCCTCACCATGCTCACGAGAGGTGGCAGTGTGTGATCGACGAGGAGCATCCTGAGGCCTTCCTCCGAGAGAGTGATTAGAATCTACGGGGAAGGAGAGGACCTCCTGTCTAGAATCTCCACTTCTGATGGAGGGCCCCTCGCTTGAAGAATCCTCCAACGAGAGTGCATCGCGACATGGAGTAAACCCCACCAGGAAAGGGAAGTCTGAGTTATAACAGTCTCTGGTTGGATCTCTACTTTGCGTAGGTATGGGCGAACTCACAGTGAGCCCACTCACTCTCTTTGCAGGTTCCACCGGAGAGTTACGACCACCAGGTGACGAAAGTGCCTGGAATGTGGGATTCCGGGACTCGCTGAGCTTGATCGAGCAGTCGCTGGGGGACTCGAACACTTGGGGGCAGGCCCATTGTCGTGTTCTGAGCCCTGTTTATGGTCAGATTGACCCTTACCATTTGGAGAAACTGGTTCTTCTATTGAGCGTACTGCTGTGGGGAATATGGATCCCTCCTCAACCTTTCCCGCAGTGCGATCTTCGAGATCTCAGGATGGATCTCCAGAGACAAACTCACCATCGGAAGCAAGCATCGTCTGCTCGTAGTCGTAACAGGCATCCATGTTGAGATCTGCTAGTCGGCCAGATCGAACCAATTCTCCTCGTTTCACTGTCCTGCCATGAGGACATTAAAAGGAAGAGAACTTGCCGATAAAGAAATTATTGGAGTCTTGGAAGAAGGATCCCCATGGACAGCGCCAACTGTCGGCGTTTTAATACCGATCTTACGTATGATTTGTTTGGATTCGAGGAAACTCTAGAAGACTCGGATTATGATCATGCAGAGTAGAGACACGAAATTTTTTATATAGATTCAGGCCTTCTCCTGGGAGAATAACAACCATACGTCCTATGCAGCTATTACTCATTGGATTGATTACAACTAAGAAAGTAATGCAAATTGCCTTACAATATGTCTAACTTGGACTGGATCCGATCTCCTCTCATCTCCGACATCAACCTTTATATAGTTGGCGAAGTAGCGGCCATTGTCTCGTGTCAAAAGACGCCTTAATGCTTCGAGTGATAACCGTTGAACGGAAGTTATTGTCAGAGAGACATGGTGGCCCGTCATCGTGCGGCAATTGTTGTCAGAAAGAGATTATGTGCAGTTATTAAGAATAAGCGCACGTTCTAACCGCCTTATCAGACAGACCCATGATGTAGTAGGTTGTCATAGACAAGCCAGTCAAAAATAGATTGGTCGTAGGAAGGTATATGACCACGAGGTGATCGTAGGACAACTTACGACCATATGGTTGTAGAAGAGCTTACGACAATGAGGTAGTGGTAGAAGAACTTATGACTATAAGGTCGTAGAAAAGTTTACGACTCAGGAGTAGTCGTGAAAGAACTCACAACTATATTGTGGTAGAAAAGCTTACGACCATCCTATGAAACCTCTCTCTTATCAATAAGAGATATATTCAAAAAATATATATAATTACACTATGTAAAATACATGATTTACGCTTGGCGGGCCTTTACTAGGAGAAATCTATCTTCGGGTTTTTTGCTTTTAATTCTCGATAAAACAACAGACCCACAGATGTCACACGCGCTACGCGCTGCATCTGTTGCGCACAAATATTTTGTGGGTAAGCATATCTATCACTGGTCACCATCCAAAACAACATACGAAAGTGCACAATGTACCTCCAACGAAAAAACCATAGAAAACCAACATTGATAGACTAGTCTCACGAGGAGCATGACCTTTTGCAATTCAGAGCCCGCAACCACATGACTTGCGTTTAATGGGATGTTTAACTTTAAATTCTCATAAAACACCATACACACAAGTGCCATGCCATGCGCTGCATCTATCACATCGATATCGCTCATAAAGACTTGTGCGTAAGCATATCTATCATCAGTCACCACCCATGAAAAAAAACCCATAAAAGCAAGTACAATAATAGTCTTATAGCCAAGCTAGTCAGCATTTTTGCTGATGTGGAGGAGAGAAGAGAGGAGAGAGATGAGAGCTTGGCTCTCATGCAAGCAACAAGCTGGGCACGGGAGCCTATGCAGTGGTGGGGTTAGATAATAAATGTATGTGAGGAGGAATAGGAAAGAGAATGTGAGACATAGTACCACATAATAATAATAAAACTTTTTGTAGACAAATTATTGTATAACTTGGCTCTTATAACTTGACTTATAGCCAAACACTTAGACTCTATTATTGGACTTGCTCTGATGCAAACACCATCCACTTGTATCATTGACACGATGACGATTCAGAGCATGTAACAATATGACTTGCATTTAATGCTTTTTTTCTAGGAGAAATCCATCTCCAGATGTTTTGTTTTAAATTCTCATAAAATAAGATACCCACAAAATTTGCTATGCCATGCGCTGGATCTATCTATCATGCCGATATTACTCACAAAGACTTTATGTGTAAGCACATCCATCACAGTCACTACCCGAAACCAAATACAAAAACGCACGTCTACCTCCCAAAAAAACCATAGGATTACCAATATCGTCCACTCATAGCATCGACACGGTGACTATTCGAACGGTTAAACCACTAGATTCTCACATGCACGGAAAAGGGGGAAGTTGCTAGCCAATCTTATACCGTTAAAATACACTTCCAATGGTATAGTAGTTTTATACAATTTCATCGAGTTTCAGTTACACAAAAGTTTTACAAAGGTTTTAGATTTCAAGTATAATGTTTTAAATAGGTTTCAACATGGTTTTTGGAGAGTTTCAAAAATTGGAAACATTAAGTTTTAGAGGGTTTTGAGGATTTAAAGATTGAAACTTCAAGATCCAAAGGTGAGTTTCCATTTTCAAAAATTGAAACTTTGAGTTTCAAGCAAGTTTCAAATTTGTCACGTAAGTTTCAATGCGTTTCAAATATGAAACTTAATGTTTCGCTAAGTTTCAAACCTAAAACATCAATGTCAAATTGAAACATGAAGTTTCATCAAGTTTTAGAGCACATTTTATAAGTTTCATCAAGTTTCAAAAGGAGTTTAAAACTAGTTTCATAAGGTTTTAGCACATTTTCAACAAATTTTAATTGGTTCAAGATCCAAACTATAAGTTTCATGCAGTTTCAAATTTGAAACATGATTAAAAATAGGTTTCAGAATAATTTCAATTGAATTTCAAAAAGATAAACTTCAAAGTTTCTGAGAGTTTCAACAAGTTTCATAGAAAAATTTATTAATTTCATTCAAGTTTCAAAAGCAAATATCAAATTTTAGAAAAGTTTCAGCGCATTTCATGAAAGGTTCATATAGGTTTCAAGAAGTTTCATGAAATAGTTACAAGCAAGTTTCGACACGTTTCAAGAAGCTTCAGAAAAATTTCAACAAATTTCTAAAAGATTTCATAGGGCTCCAGCAAAGTTTCACGAAAAACTTTCAAATCAAATGAAATTCACCAAAAAGATCAATTCTTAAAATACTTGCTCCATAGCCATTGGTCGCTGCTACGCTTTCCCATCGCGTAGTTTATGACGATGATAACAAGATGCACTAGACGACAACAAACGGCGAGGTACCCTAGACGACGTTGGCGAACGAGACGCACTACACGATCACGATGACATGCTCGTGTAGCCACCTTACCTTGTAAATTTTTTGCTTTTTAGCCCAAAATTTGAAAGTTTTTTACATATGGACCCCCTGGAGAAATGATTTGCAAAAATAGATCCTTAGCACAACGCCATATGCTTTGGCGCTGCGCGTGGACACGTAGGAGCCACGGTGGCAAATCACGGCGCCAAAGCCCATGGCGTTGTGCTATGTAACAACGGCGCTAACGACCGTGGCGCCGTGCTCTGGGACTTAAGCCCGAGCACGCCCCCCCCCCCCGCGCCTCCACCCCTCACCTATCACGGCGCAAAACACCCTGGCGCCATATGTAAATAGCACGGCGCCAAAGAGCCTGGCGCCGAGATGTTGAACTACGGTGCCAATGTTTTTGGCGCCACAATAGGCGCCAAAGGGCCTAGCGCTGTAGTTGCGTACCTCGGCGCTAGGCTCTTTGGCACCGTGCTACCTAAACCTGCAGAAAAAACAGCAAACTTTGCTGTTTTTTCTGTAAAACACATGCACATACACATGTACACATACATTCACATATAAAACAGCTGAATACCTAAATAACAACATCACATAACTATCAATAAGTCTCAAACATCACATAACAGGTCTCAGCGCACAAAATAGTCGGTCTCACTGCCTCTTGGCCCTTCCCTTGCCCTTGACCAAAGCATCAGTCCCTGGAGTATACATGCTCAGGGGACGGGCCGAACGACGAGGCCGCTACAAAGCCTGAGTAGATGGTGCATCGGGCATCTGCGACATCCCAATTTCGTCGTGGGTAGATGCCTCCTCGTCCTTGTGCTCCTCCTCGTCGTCATCCTGCTCCGCGTCGTCGTCGTCATCGCCCTGACTGAAAGTCGGAGTGCGTGACGAGCTCCTCGTGGACTGGCGCCTGCCGATGTGTGATGACGAGGCTGCAGCAGCTGAGGCACCGGAGCGCTGGGAGGCCGCTGGTATGATCACGTCCAAGCGTGCGCGGCAACCACAACGATCTGCTGCCCGACTGAGTCGACGTCGAAGTCTCTGCAAGTAATGATATGTCACAATTGTACACATGCTGAATGGATCTAACATAACGAATTATCTTCGTAACTTCAGGAAGTCCCTCAGGCGGCTCTCGCTGTCTAGGCCGCCAACTGGGTAGCTGGGAGCCTCATCGATCTCACGCACCGAGGTTCGGATAGAAGTCCCCTAAAGAAATAAGGAAACATAAGTAAGTGCGAGATAAACGTATTGAACCAAAGTATTGCAAATATCATACTTTCCGTACCACTCGATCGAGAATTGGAGCGGCCTCGACCACTGTGCCCTCCCTCGCACGCCTGTCGTACGTAGTGTCCTCGTCCTCGGACGAAGCAAGGTCCGCGTAGTCGACATTAGTCCATTGCTGCCTCAACCTGTAGCAGGTGGCAGTGTAGTACCAGGACAAGTAATGCCGGAAGCTGGCATTGGTGTGGGGGTATTGTCCCGCTCGCAGTTGTCCTCTATCCTCCTCCACTACTAGATGTTGTCTCGGTGGTGATGAGCGAAGTCTGTCACCTTTCATTGGCAGACCCTGTCGAACCTGTACATATAGCAGATGTTAACAATAGGTGTTAGAATAAGAACCAATAGAATCCTAAATGAAACAAAAATTGTAACTTACTGGTGCAAATCAACAGAAGTCAACACCTCCTCAGGGGGGTAGAATTGCACGAGGCCAAACTGGCGTGCGACTCTATGGGGGAGGTGAATCTCCACGGTGTAGAAGCAAATCAACGGACACCTCATCCTCCAAATATGAAAGTCCCTGTGGCACATGGTGCTTAGCGGTAGAGATAGAACCTATGGCTCGGAGTAAGGCTGCCACGAGACCTAGTAAGCAAACATACAGGCAAATACACGATTAGTCATGTACAAAAACCAAGAACTGTAGGAAAAATAAATGCATTACCAATTTCTTACCATCGTGGGAGACAAGGTGTCCAACTCGTTGATGTAATTCACGTACGCCCGCTGAGTGGTCGCGAACGGGACTGTGACGCTATCCCACAGGTACGCCACAGTGGGGCCGAGGTCATTCACACCCTGTGGATGCCAAGGCTGCGCCTGGAACACTCGAGGGCGCCCCACAGGAATGCGTGTCCACATCCACACCTGCAGGAGGAAGACGCAGCCACCGAGCGTTGACGTGGGCGCCTTGCGTCTGCAGGCCTCGCAAAGTTGGCGGTAGAGGAACGCGAGGACCGCCGAGCCCTAGCTGAACTGTCCAACGTCGACCCAGTCCTGGAGGCAGTGGATGTACATCCACGAAGAGGCGTCCCCCGTGGCATCCGGGAAAGGCACGGCCCCGAACATGTGGAGGACCCAAGCATGGCAGTGGTAGGTCACCGTGGCGTCGTCCGCGTCCTCAGGGCATACACCAAAGGTAGCCCGCAACCAGCTAATGTGGACCCTCGAGACACGGCCTTGCCTGGCATTCTCTGGGACAGGAGGCAATGGCGTGCCCAGGAAGGCCTCCACACGTGCCCTCCAACCCTCAGACACCGCCGGCCCGACCACCGGCTGTCTCCTTATGGGAAGTTCAAGTATCATCGCCACGTCCTGCAGCGTGACGGTCATCTCCCCACAGGGAAGGTGGAACATGTGAGTCTCTAGCTTCCACCTGTTAATAGTACACGGAGAAAAGAATTGGTTACGTACGTAAGAATATATAAACGAAAACAAACAGACCCGATAGAGAAAATGCACCTGTCGACAAGTGCGGTCAAAGCTGCAGGGTTGAAAACCAGCATGCCCCGCCGTAGTAGGTTAGCGACCGTGTGAAGGTCAACACGGCGAAGCAGTGGGGTGTAGCGGTCGTCGTAGACCATCAAGTGTAACCCATCATGGGTTCGAGGACGAAGTATGGGAATCTCCTGAAAAATGCTACAAAAGTTAGTTGCGTGATGAAACACATGTACACGAGAAAATACATTTCGATAACACACGTATCTGGCCGTCCTCCGTGAGCCTGCCGCGGTGCTCCCTGTCGTAGAACTCGTCCAGCAACCGGTACCTCGCCATCCTGTGCATTCAAAAATACATTAACAAGTAGAATAACAAAATACATTAATGATAAGAATAACAAAATATGTAAAAATTATGCTCTCTAGACCTAACACATTAGTTTGCATTTTCAACTCCCATAGCTATCTCATTCACCATCGCTGTCAATCAAAACTAATCTCTTTATACACGACCCCTTTAATGACCTAACATCATTCAATCCTTGCATAATAACATTACCATGCTCATCTTCCATCCCAACCTCTCTTTCAAGCGACAAATGACCTCAACATACGACGGACGTGAACTAAATAGCAACGTGATCTCTTCCACGGTGCAAACATACCTCAGTTGAATCGGCCACAACAACATTCACTAATCGCTAATTTCTCTATTACTAATACCATGGTGAAAACCGATATACCATATCGGATAAAGTCTATTACTAATATCACTAATCGCTAATTTATCTCTAACATTCATCACTTCTACCAATTTCTAAACATACCTATTTCTAGACATTCATCAATCTCACTCAAATCATACCCTAAAAACGAATCTACACCCATGACTACTCTTACATTACACATATCTACTGCAAATCCAACCTAAAATCGATCAAAATCCAACTAATTTCATCTAGAGTTTCAAATCTTGCCCCACGAAATGTACCTCAAATAATCCATTATCTATTGGAAAAAATCAAGGGAGGGGAGGGAGTTCACCTTGCTTGCTCGGTTTGAAAGCAAAATCGCGAGAAAAACCAATGGATAGGAGTGGATTTGGAGGGGGAAGAGAGGGGCGACGGCGGCCTGCTCTGCCTGTTCGAACGGATGAGTAAGGGGGTGGGGGGCCGGGGGCCGGGGGCCGCGCTCGGGCTTAAATCCCAGAGCACGGCGCCACGGCCGTTAGCGCCGTTATTGCATAACACGGCGCCATGGGGTTTGGCGCCGTGCTTTGCCATCGTGGCTTCTACGTGTCCATGCACGGCGCTAAAGTATATGGCGCCGTGCTATGTACCTTGGGTGCCATATCCTTTGGCGCCGTGCTAAGGGTCTATTTTTGTAAATCTTTTCTTCAGGAATCTATATGTAAAAAACTTTTAAATTTTGGACTAAAAAGCAAAAATTTTACCCTTACCTCGGCGCGAATGTGCAACCCCGTGCGGCCATCTCAATACATTACGCACCTTCAGGATGAGGAAGCGTGCGGCTCAGGATGAATGGATGGTTAGCTATCCCGTTGAAAAAAACTGATTTTGAAAGGAAAAAAAAAGGCCCCGGACTCCCTATAAGACGAGTAAAACACAGTGAAACGTGTGCGACAGAGGAAATCCATGTGCCCTGCTCGCCGCTGCCAACGCCACCAGCATCACCGCTCCCCGCCAAGATTTGCCAGAAGCGGAGCCCCCGCCTCTCTCCCTGCAACGCCTCTCCCAGTGTCCCTCTCCCCCGCACGAGCCGCGGACCAGCCCAGCGCGGAGACCCACACCGGGTCGCATGGGAGCGCGGTCGACGGCGGCGAGGCGGAGCCGCGGCGGCAGGAAGGGGGCGGCCATGGCGCCGTCGTCGGGCGCGGCGGAGGCGGGCAGGCGGAGGCTGCGGCTGGTGGGGTACGAGGAGCTGCCCGAGTACCTCAAGGACAACGAGTACATCCGCGGGCACTACCGCGCCGAGTGGCCCATCCGCGACGCCCTCCTCAGCGCCTTCGCCTGGCACAACGAGACGCTCAACGTCTGGACGTGGGTGAAAAATCCATCGATCCGCCTCTCTTCTCCTTCCTCCTCCCCCCGATTCCGATCGGTTGGAGCTGTCGCTGTCGATTGATTTGATGTACGTTGCATCTCGCAGGCATTTGGGCGGGTTCCTGCTGTTCTCGGCGCTCGCCCTCGCCGGAGGGGCCAGAGAGGCCGTCGACGAGGTCGCACCGGGGATCATGAGGTACACACATCTTGCATACATACGCCGCACACGACTCTTCATTCCTTTTCCACTATTTTTATTAAAAAAACTAAAATTTAAGTACTGTTCTTGTTTAATCTCAGCTAGAAAATTATTCTTTCTTCAACTCTTACGCGCGATTAGCGGATGCTAGACTCTTGAAAGAGTCCATCGGATTTTGCTATGATACCCTCGAAATTAGTTGTATTCGCGATCGTACCTAGCTCGGAAAATCTCTACGTATAGACAAATTTATTCACAAGTAAGGTAACTCTTACGGCATGTTTTGCAAACTACGCGCGAACAAAATTTGCTCGCATTATACATAAAGTGTAGTATCGATCACTGTAGTTGAACTCTCTACGGTTCCGAGACATATGGCGAATTATTGATGCCACACAGTACTAGATTCTACCTTTTAACTTGACATGATTGTGTTATAAACCCACGATGACCTATATTTGTGGACAGCGGAAGTAAGATTTTGTGAGATGCTTCCTATGTAATGAGAACCCAATGCTCTAAGCGTGTGCGAATCCCACGAATGAGGTCCGAGAATAAGGACATAAGGTGCGGCTAGGTACATTCAGGGAAAAATCTTTCGGCATAGAAAAATTTTCGTTGCCCAGCAAAAGGACCGAAAGCAACGGAATTTCGGAATTTCGTTGAAAATTTCGTCCGAATTTTCAAATAGAATTTGAATTTTGATGAAATTTAACCAAAATTTAGATGAAATTTACATAAATTACAAATATAACCAAATTTGGCCAAAATTTGGCCGAATTGTTTTTCTTTCGTTGCCTGACGAAAGAGCCAAAATTTCCGAAATTTCGGACCCTTTCGGACGAATTTGTGAACCCTTGCATGTCGGCAAAAATTTATGGAGTTCTAGGCTAGCACTTCGCCATCGCATACGCAATGGATTTGATGTGTGAAAATTAAAATTTTGTTGGGTGGTTCGATGTGAAAAATGAGATGGTCTTTTCTTGAAATCCTTCCTCCACCAAGGTGCCGACCTAGTACTACTTTTCTTTATGCAAAAGGTCCTCTGATTATGTGCCATTCGTTTTGCAGGCTTGTGGTGGGATCAGCTAATGCTTCGTGGCAGAGCGATCATCCGGTAAGAATTATACATCCTAGAATACGGGTATCACTATTTTTCATGCCATTTTCGGTAGTACATGTTTCACTCTACTATGCCAGCAGATTATATATCCATGTCGTATGCATAAATGTTCGTCATATTTGCGAACTCCGGTAAATTGGTACCTAATATAACCAGAGAAGATTAAGAGGATTTAGGATTAGGGCCCATTTGGAACTCATAATCCCACAAAATTTTGTAGTAAATCCTATATCTAGTGAGAGTGAGCATTTCCTTCCCGGAAAGAAGGATTTTCTGCGTTTTATGCGGGGCCTTCGGTACGCAAAGCTGAAGAAAGCTTAAAATAACCAAGATTCCTAGTCCAATGGTCCTATAAAAGATGATTGGAATGAGCAATGAGGTGTACCAGCAGAATACAATTATCCAGATAGTAGTGTACCACAAGTAAGTATATATGAATGTATGATTACACCAATGAGTAGTAGTAAGGGCCTGTTTGGGAGAGCCCCACCACTGAAAACGTGGATCTGGGATCCCATCATGGAGTGTTTGGCTTGTACAGCAGCTCCAGATCCACGAAATTGAGGTTTTGGTGGGAATGGCCACTTTTGGTGGGATGGGGTGTGTAACCAGTGACATTGGTGGGTAATTACCACCCAACTCCACGGTGGAGCACCCCTTGAGGAGCTCCATGAAATACATGGATCTGGCCCTCAGATCTAGGATTTTGATGGATCCAGATTTCACGGAGCTGAAGCGTTTGGGTAAAATTTCGTAGAGTGGAACTGTTTTTCGTGGATCTAAAACTGATAGAGCTCTCCTAAATAGACCCAAACTAGTAATCTAGTTGAGTCCCACCACACAAAGAAAGAGGGAAAGAGACATGCATTGACAGCCGTATGGGCTGGCTGTTCATGTGCAGTTAACCTGGGGGATTAGCGGGGGGCACACCCACATGATCAGCCTTGTCCTTGCGCTCTGCGGCCTGCACGAACACCAGTATAGGACACCACGGTTGGAGATGCCCTGCCTCTGGCGATGTACCACAACTGTACAAGAAAGTATATGTATGTACAACAAAGAATGGTGTGGCCGATGAGGGATGAGTCGGCAAGGTCATCATCCTTGGTACCTCTCTCTGCTCTCTAGCCGACTTTGAGTCATGAGCCGTGGAATTTTAACCAAAGAATCGTAGCAAAATGTTTTGAGGCCATTCCGAAAGTTTTGTAGAAACTGCCATAGGTTATTATGCTTGTTAACCAAACACAAACACAAACCCCTTAGATCCTAACTGAAATGTGCATAACGTATCCGGATTGAAAGACTCTAGCACAGAGACGCTTTGTAAGGGTCTGTTTGGGAGAGCTCCACCAGCTCTAGATCTACGAAAAACAGCTTCACTCCACGAAATTTTACCCAAACGCTCCAACTCCGCGAAATTTGGATCCACCAAAATCCTGAATCTGAGGGCCAGATATATGGATTTTATAGAGCTCCTCAAGGGGTGCTCCACCGTGGAGTTGGGTGGTAATTACCCACCAATGCCACTGGTTACACACCCCATCCCACCAAAAGCGGCCATTCCCACCAAAACCTCAATTTCGTAGATCTGGAGCTGTTGTACAAGCCAAACACTCCATGGTGGGATTCCAGATCCACGGTGGAGCTGCTCCATGGTGGAGCTGCTGCTCCATGGTGGAGCTGCTGCTCCAGATCCACGTTTTTAGTGGTGGAGCTCTCCCAAACAGACCCTAAACCAAACGACCAATAATTTTAGGTTGGGGATTCGAATCCACACTTGTCTGATTGCTACAGCACTTTGTCGAGATCAACCAAGCTGGGCTTGCAACAGCAATGCAATTGCACGGTACGTAGGCCCGCGACCCTCCCGAT
The DNA here is from genome assembly GCA_017311315.1 of Dendrocalamus latiflorus. Taxonomy (NCBI): domain Eukaryota; kingdom Viridiplantae; phylum Streptophyta; class Magnoliopsida; order Poales; family Poaceae; genus Dendrocalamus; species Dendrocalamus latiflorus. The sequence continues at coordinate 45,316,418 of CM029639.1, read as the reverse complement.
CGATTCCAACCGAGCAACCAGCCAAAACGGCGAATCCAACCAGCCATGTGTCGTCTTGTACCATTCGAGACTGTTCACCTTCTGCTGCAACGTAGCGACTATTCGTTCAGAACAACCACAGCATTTGGCTTTGTTCCCTTCACATTGTAAAATAGGAGTAGATGTAGTGATGTGTTGATTGATGCTTTTGCGACATTTTTCACGTTTGCTCCAGAAGTCCAGATGATTCCCTGAAGAGTGGCACCTGCCAAAAGCACAGGCTTTTATCAGGGATTTTTCTATAGTATATTATACTGGTAGTAGAAAAGTGCTAGTATAAATAAAATCTGACCATTGATTTATAAAGGTATCATAGATTTTTATTTTTCAACCTGATTTTTTTCGAGAGTTAATCAGAAAAAAGAACGGCATCATGCGTATCCCAGCTTTTGTTTCTTGAAATCACCATAGTATGAATATCCGAGCTCTTGTTAGGAAAAAGGTCGTGTGATCCATCCACGCACCAAGGTCAGGCTAACTAGCTACTATGAGTGACGATGTCATAGATAGTGACTACTTTCCGGTGATCAAGGCAACGGTGACCGCTAGGTTCGTGGAGCGCGTGGCGTCGACGAGCATCGGCTTTCGCTCGTAGCACCACCAGTTGCAATAGGTTCTGCGCCACCGCATGGACAGTCAGGATCAGCTAGGCTAGCTCACCGACGCGCTCCTTGAAGTCACCGTGGGCTCAGCGGCGCATGGGTGGAGGTGAAGGCCGCACTTGAGCTTGCCTTCCACGAAGCCCAAAGTCCGTTATTGCCGGAGCCGCTCATGCCTCAGTAGATCCGGGGCAAGGTGCTCAGTGGCCGCCTCCACGACGCCTACCTGCGCCTCATGCCACCCATCTATGAGGTGCCTGGAATGCAGGTCCATCTTAGCGCCTGCATCAGCTCCATGCGCGTGCTCTGCCGCCTCGCTCGCCCTGGGTGATCTGCACCACTAGTTGCTCGTTCCCGATCTCGACCTCGGTGGCAGCTCCGGTGGGCATGGCGCTAAGGATGAGCACGGCGTGCCGCAGCGCGTCCTCAAGGAGCCCGACCTCCCTGACAAGGCCTTTCGACCTCAGCAGTGCACCGATGGTAACGCTAGTGAGGCGTTCCAGGAGCTTGTTGACCAGCCATGTGGCTGACGCCAACGCAAGGACGATGGGGCCAAACATGCGTATCCCATTTACAATTTTGCTTCTTTAGATATTCTACTACTAGTAGTGTGGATGGTAGTACAAATAAATCCTAACTAATCTGAACTATTTTATCACAAAGAATGAATAATCTTTATTTATTTTAAGGTATCGTAAAGGGCTCTTTTGGAGATTTTTTGCTCCATTTGATCCGGTTGAGCAGACAAGACCAAGTGGCAGATCTGTGTAGTCATCCTATCGTTGATTTCCGTACGCAGCAACTAGCAACGAATCTGTCTGAATCACTTCTTGAAATTATCCTCGTCTTTTTTTAAATAATAAAGATTAGTGGTATTTTAGCGTTTTTCTACCCTCTGTAGGATATATGATTTGAGAGTATTTATAGCGATTTACTAGTACTCTCTCAGTCAAAAAAGAATATTATTTTGGACATTAACATGGTAAAAAAGGTGCTAGGCTCATGATAATCCATCGACAGGCATGGTAATTCATAATTGTGGCATTGGCAGCACAGTTAGCACTAACACTGATGTGCATTGCCATTGAATTGCGCGCAGGACCTGCGGAGCCATGACGCGGCGGCGGTTTTGGACGAGCACGGCGTGCCGCGGTGGCCGCTAATGGTGTTCCTCTTCGGCGCCATGTCGTGCCTGGCTGTCAGCGCGGCGGCGCACCTGCTTGCGTGCCACTCGCGCCGCGCCAGCGTTGTCTTCTGGCAGCTCGACTACGCCGGCATCTCCGTCATGATCGTCGCCTCCTTCGTCCCACCGGTGTACTACGCGTTCCTCTGCCACCCGCCGGCGCGCGTCGCCTACCTCTCCGCCATCACCGTGCTCGGCGCGCTCGTCGTCACGGCGCTGCTTTCGCCGTCCTGCTCCTCCCCGCGGTTCCGCCGCCTCCGCGCCTTGCTGTTCCTGGCCATGGGCCTCTCCGGCGTCGTCCCGGCCGTGCACGCGCTCTGGCTCAACTGGGGCCACGCCGCGTGCTACCTGGCGCTCGCGCTGGAGGTGGCCATGGGGCTTGCCTACGCCACCGGCGCGTGGTTCTACGTCAGCCGCGTGCCGGAGAAGTGGCGCCCCGGCGAGTTCGACGTCGTCGGCCACAGCCACCAGATCTTCCACGTGTTCGTGCTCGTCGGCGCGGTCACGCACTACGTCGCCGTCGCCGTGCTGCTCGACTGGCGGCAGAAGGTGGCCGCCGCCGCATGCTAAGCATAGGTTGCAACAAATAGGGTGGTTAATTTAATTCATGGACAGCCAAAGAGTGGATGCCATTGGTTTGATTCAACAATCATTCATAGGCAAAATTGGAGTAGTAACTAGTAAGCATAGATTGGGCTTTACAGGTAGTGCGAACTTGTGATTTGATCTATGCAATGCAATTGATGATGAAGATTGATTTATGAGATTGCACTGCTTAGTGCCCCCAGATTTATTGGAATTTGGAAGTTTCAGGGCCTCTTTGAATTCACGGCAATTTTTCCCGATTCCTGTGAAAATTGAACTGTTTTCTGTTAAATTCCTGCAAAATCCCTACAAATAAAGAGGTCCTCAGATTGTAGCATTTTCTTCTGGTCTGATAATTGTTGTAGTTGTAACTTCGAGATTTAAAGGTAATGCAGTGCAGCCATGTTCAGAGAGAACGTCCATAGAACACAACAAACTTCGCCAACAAAATTACATTTCGCTTCATTCGTTTTTACAAACTTCTCCAAACTTTGAGTTGTGGAGCAAGCAAAAATGTTGAGGAAAACCCAAGTTGGAAATACTGGATTCAGCAAGTCTCTAGTTCAGGCCACCGGCAAGAAGTCTTCAATCGAACACGGCGAGCTTGTCATACTCCGGCCTGGCGATGGCCTTCTCCATGACGGCCCTCGGGGTGACCATACCGCCGCCGTCGAGGAACAGCTTGAGCAGGTTCTTGGAGAACCCGCTGAGCAGCGCCACCCCCTTCTGACCGGACGTCACCGGCACGGCCTTGGAGTCCCTCAGGTTCCAGAACACCACCTCCGGCACCGCCGCGCCGTACCCGGCCTCCGTGAACTTGCGCACGATCGCCTCATAGTCCGTCTCCCACGGCTGCGCCGACGCCTGGTCGAACTCCATGTCGCTGAACACGAACAGCCGCCGCACCATCCTCTCCGGCGCCAGGCCGGCGCCCACGGCCACCTCGAGGATCTTGTCGAACACCGCCTGGAAGTTGGTGTTCATGCCCCAGTCCATGACGCGGATGAAGTCCACCTTGTCGGAGAGGGTGCCGCCGGTGATCCTGTGGATCGTCGGGAGGTCGCTGAAGGTGATCACGCGGCCACGCCACGGGTCGTCGCTGAGCTCGGACACGAGGAGGCCGAGCGCGACGCAGACGTCCATGGGCAGGCCGGACATGCTGCCGGACACGTCGCACACGGCGACGCAGTTGGTGAGCTTGCCGAGGGCGCGCATGTCGTCGACCATGCGCTGCCACTGCAGGTCGGCCACGCCGCCGTCCTCGCCGAGGGAGCTGATGATCTCGTGCGGGAGCAGCGCGCCCGCGGCGATCTTCTTCTTGCCGGACTTGACGTCGGCGAGGTAGGCGTTGAAGCGCCCGGCGTCGTGCTTGAGGAAAAGGTCCTTGTAGTTCTTCATGGCCACGGAGGCGACGCGCGTGTACACGACGGACTCCCACGCGCGCGCCGAGATGAAGACCTCGGGGAGCTTGAGCGCGCGGCGGAGCGGCACGACCGCCGCCCTGCGGAGGCGCTCGCGCGCGCGGTACGCGTAGTGCGCGTCCGGGAGATCTACGGCGAGCTCCAGCGACGAGCCCCTCGGGAAGAGGCGCCGCGCGACGGCCTCGCAGAGGAGGGTGGAGCGGTCGTAGGATGAGCCCAGCGACGGGCACCACTTGGCCGCGAGCGAGAACTCCCGGACCTTGCCGTCGGAGAGCTTGCGCATGTCCTCCGCGAGGAGGTCGGCGAACAAGTCGGCCGTGCGGTCGTGCAGGAAACGGTACGTGGGGTCGCGGCTGTACCTCTCCACCGCCCTCGCCGCGGCTTCCGCCCTCTTGCTCCGGCGCGCCACCGCCGCCGCGGCCGAGAGAGCCCGGTCGTGCTCCAGGCTGGCCGCGACGCGCTCCTCGGTCGTGCCGAAGCGCGGGGCACGGTCCTCGCGGCGCGGCTTGCGGCTGCGGAAGCCGCGGAAGCGGCCTCGGCCGACGAAGCCGCCGTTCTCGGCGGCGAGGCGGGCCTTCTTTCCGGGGGTCCTGGTGGAGACGCCGCCGTGCACGATGCGGTGGAGCAGCTCGGGGAGGTCCTTGAGGTACCCGAATGCGGCGACGGACGCGGCGTTGAGCGCAAGCGTGCTGGGGTGGTGGGCGTGGAGCCAGAGCGCGGCGGCGTAGAAGCCCTCGCGGTCGGACTTGCCGGAGCCCCGCACACCGCGGAGGTTAGCGACCAGGCGGAGAGCGGTGGCCGGGTCGGCGGCCCACGCGCTGGCGAGGAGGGAGGCCACGGAGGCTGCCGGCGTGCCGGGCACCACGTGGAAGAAGAAGTCGAGGCAGGGGTCGCCCGTGGACACGAACGTTGGCGAGAGGTTCTCCGTGAGCGCCTTCCCCTCCGGCGCCACGCCGGTCTCCTTGTTGAGGTTGGCGTCCACCAGGTCCATGGACGCGTCGCCGGTAGGCACCGCGGTAGCAGTATCAGCAGCAGAAGCAAGCGGTGCGGCCGCGGTGGCTGGTGCCGCGGCGTGGCGGGCCTCCGGTGGGCCGACGAGGGTGTAGGAGACGGCGGTCGCGGCCATTGGGACCACCAGGGGGTTTGGAGTCTCTTGGTTTGGTCTTGGAATTGGGCTTTAGGCTTGGGCTTGGGCTCTTTGGGCTGGTTGGTGGTGAGATAGGAGGTGGTGGGGATATATGGAGTGAGGTTCCGTGGCAGGCAAGGCTTGGATCATCACTAGTCTACCCTACTCTATAATACACCAAAATTATCTTTACTAAATCCACCCCCTCAACCACCCCCACAGTCATGCCTAATCTAAATCCACCCAGATTTGTGTACCAAAGTAATCCAACTCTATACAAATGAATGGCTTGGATTTCTCCTCAAACCTTATTCTCTTACTCATTGAAGATCCTAAGGTCAAAATTATTTGGATCATGCACATCATTGAACCGGTATCCACCCCGCGCCACGCGCACACGCCCGACGCTGCCTCCACCCCGCTCCTCCGCCGAATCTTTCTCCCCCGTCTCCCCGTTCTCTGGCTCTCTGCGTCTCCCCGCCGCCTCCTGCCCCCGCTCCGCCGTTCTCCACCGATCCGCCCTCGCCTCCTCCCCTCCCTCCTCTGCCGCTCCGCGCGTCTCCCCGCCTCCTCCTCCCCCCGCTCCGCCGTTCTCCGCCGATCCGCCCTCGCCTCCTCCCCTCCCTCCTCCGCCGCTACGCCCTCGCCTCCTCCTCCCCACCCTGCGCCGCCGCTCCCCCATCTCCGACTCTCCCCCGCGCCTCCCCTCCGCTCCCCCCATCCTCCACCGCACCGCCGCTCCCCCATCTCCGTCTCCTTCTCCGACTGCATTTCCTCCTCCGAGTCTGAGATCCACGCATGGCCTCGCCGCGCCGCACCCCCGCCGCCGGATCCGGTGAGTCCCCCCTCCCTCCCTGTGCATCTCTGCCCCCATGCCCCTGATTTGCTACCTGGGGTTCGGCTTCTCTAGCTGCATCTCATCTGATTGGCCGATCCTTTCGAGATTCGGTTGTTGTTTCCATGCGTGATCGGCGCCCGCTTAATTTCTACCAAGCCTGTGATTTGCGCCTGGGTTTGGGAAAATGCCTGTGGCTTGATTCTAGACCTAGGCTTTGTTTCTCTCTGCTTCCCCGCCACTCTTAATGCGAACAACAAGGTTCCTCTTACTTATGTTGGTCCCAACTCCTGATAAGTTTCGTTCATTGGCAGCTTAAAAGTTTGATTTTAATGGGCTATGGCGATTTTCAGTGATGGATTCAAGGATAGCACTTTCAATTGGTATAAAATAGATTCTCCATCCCTCATGGACACAGGCGACAAACAGAATATCTGTCAAGAGCGAGATGGTGTCTTGGATTGCCCAACCCTGCGGCAAGTGGGGGCTGTCTCTACAAAGAGAAATAAAAAGCCTGGGGGTTTCAACTTGAGGAAAAGCATAGCATGGAATCCTGCTTTCTTCACGGAAGAAGGTACAATTATTCTTTCACAACTCTACATACCAGCTAGGACCGTGACTCAACAGGTTCCGTGAAATTCACAGGTGTTTTGGATAATGTGGAGCTTTCTATTCTTAGTTTTTTCAGGACATAAAGGCAAATGGGAGCCCTAGCTCAGGGTGTGGTGGTACGATTTCCCCCTCGTGTAGGTTTGGGAAATCTGGCAATACATCTGTACTGAAGGAAGTCACATTCGTTTTATTGTTCTTTGTTAGTACTTTACAACCTTAAGGAATCTGGGCTTTAGCTGTCTGCTTCACTCCATTAACTGGATGTCTGGATGGTACCTGTTTTCAAACAAAAAATGGAAATACTTTTGGAACAGCAATCTCGGTCACCTTTTTACCGATTCCTGAGATAGCTGGCTGGAAACCAGTAGATGGTCCATCCCCAATATTTTGAACCTTGGGGATAACAGTGGGCACAACTTCTATTGATGATGCTGATATATTCATGAACATATATGTAATGGTATTGCATCCGGAAGCCATGAAACTTCCCTTTGAATAAGGTTTTTTCTTGAGAGGATATTGCTTTTAAAAAAAACTGTTTATTGATTGCCAAAATTAAATGGATGACCTCTTGACAATGAAATCAAGTTGAATCAAGAGACTGAGCATTCAAATCATGGAATCAAGATCCTAATAGCACTTGATTTTAATTTTACTGAATGGAATCCTTCCATTAGTTTGTTAAGTTCTACCTGGAGTGCATTGCGCACATGTAAAATTACTACCACTGATGACTTGGTGCTAACATTAGGTGAAGTACCACATGCATACTATGTCAATGAGCAAGCACTCATTTAGCATGCTTAACTAGCAGAAAGAATTTAATACCACAAAGTCAATAATTTGAGGGACTTGATTAACTATATATTGCAGTTCTGCAGTTTATTTTCTCATGTAAATAGGTGCTTCTACTATACTTTTCCTTACAAAATATATTACTTAAAGTGTTTTTATGAGCAATTGTTCTTTTTTTACAACTGTCATTGATTTTAAAATAATCTCCGAGTCCACAATTTCTGGACATGTCATAATGGATTTAATGTTCATTAACCAGAGAAGGTAATAATAGGATTCAGGCAAATCAGTACTACCTAATTATAATTTGTAATATATTCTTGTTAAGTGCTTAAGAGGCACACTCCTGAGATGCTTTCATGTTATTTTAGTTCTGCAGTTTAGAAATGAAGGGGAGATTTTCCTTTATGATCTTGGAAGCACACATGGGTCTTTCATCAACAAAACTCAGGTAATAGTCTCCTGCCATTTGTCTTACTTCTGAAAAGAACAAAACTAATCCCATTTATCCAAGCCTTCTAATATATTTGTTTGAAGATCTTTATATCTTGAAACTACATGATGTCTTCTCATAAATGCATTGTCATTGTTCAATTTCCATTTTCTTAATTTAAAAAAGCAGTGTGATTTGTGTTTGTACTTGGTATTGCTCTGTTGCATCTTTGTTCCTTCATTTATATTAGGCTTGCTTGCCGTGACGCGCGGGGTCCTCGCCGTCGGAACCGCACTTTGCCGCTCTCCACCTCCTGTGGCTTGAGCGCTTCAAGTCGGGCAGTCAGGCATTTGTGGATGTGTTGGTTAATATTAGGAAGATTGAAGTAGTCTGACGTTGTCGAATCTAAGCTACATGCCTTTGTTCTGCGATTCATTCACTTAAATATTGGAAGAATATGTCTCCCTTGATACTCCTGTTGTGTTGAATTTGTCGATTTCCTCCGTAAACTCAGATACTTTGGGACTTTTGGTGTTCTATGTGAAGCTACTGTCGTGATATTGCTAAACTAATGGTACCATATTACTTATTGCTATTCGAATGCATGTTATAATGCCTGATTTGCTCGTCTCGGTTACTTTAGTCGTACGGAATGTTTTTCCTGATTTCCTCAGTTTTAGTGATATTACGCATTCGTTTTTTGGTAAGCTCCCTATGCTTTCTTATTTCAATCTTGTAAGCTTGTAATGTGCCATGTCCTGCAAACTGAGATTAGTTTTTTGAGAATTGATTCATGGTGGGAGTTAGACCCTTAGCTTAAACTTTGGATTCTTGCTGAAAACCAAAAATCTGAGTTATGTTTGAGCCAAACTGATAATGTTAAATCTTAATCCGTCCTTATATAGAGAATCTGAAGTGAACGCATGACTTTGGGAACTGACAGCTTATAAATTTGCAGTAGCTGTAAGCTTTCTTTGATCAAATAGATCAGTTTATTGTGGCCTGAAGCAATATATGCTCAATAGCACTTCTGGTTGTATACTAGCATAAGCCGGTTAAGCCATATAATATAGACCCTCGATGATAACATAACAACATGACACATAATAAGGTTGAATATCTTTCTTACAGAATATTGAGGAACTGCAGGATATATGATAATCTAGCTGCGGTAAATTTCTCTAAGCTTGCAGGATTATCCTTACTGTAAGTATTTTATTATATATCATACTACCAGTTTCTGTTGTTATCGGTTGTTTTTTAATGCCTAGCATTTATTTGAGTAATGTTGCTATATCTTATTGGCTCAGGGACTTGAGTTTTAACAATATCATAGGCCAAGTTCCTCAATCCCTCCTGAATCTGGACAGGCTTGGCTTCTTGTAAGGAATTCTTTCTGGAGATTTGTTTCCAACATACAAGGACTTCTTAATCTGATATTCATATGTTTCATCACCTTGAACTGTACCCAACTCAGGTTTCTTGGGAATAATAGCCTTTCAGGAAGCCTGCCAGATGTAAAAAGCTCTTCACTAAACAATTTGTATGACTGGAAATCCAACATAGCAGTATAGCGCAAATTATTTGTTAGTATTAAAACAATGTATTCATTTGATTTTTGTTTTGTTTGCAGAGATTTTTCATACAACCAGCTCTCTGGAAGCTTTCCTTCTTGGGTTACCCAGAACAATTTGCAATTGTAAGTTAAATTTTCTGAAATTTGTTGTGCAGAGGAAAAATTAGACATAGTCAAGATTGTATCAATCTGTTCCCTAACAAGCTAAATTTTTTTTTGGGTATAAGGAACTTGGTTGCAAACAACTTCGTACTTGATAGCACCAACAACAGGTACTTATCACACTAATTTTACCTTCCAAGAGTTATTTTTCAATAAAGATTTTCTCATAACTTTTAATTTTCAACTCAATTATGTGCCCAGCATTTTACCTTCAGGACTAAACTGTCTCCAACGAGACACCCCTTGTTTCCTTGGTTCTCCGGAATGTTTATCTTTCACTCTTCACCAAATCTAGCAGTTGACAACATCTCGGAAATTTCAGTAAAGGTTACAATTTTGTACATCTTAACTGCAGATCATTCCTTCGCGGTAGACTGTGGCAGTAATAGATCTACGAGGGGCTCAGATAATACTTTGTACGAAGCTGATGCTACAAACATGAGAGCTGCGTCATATTATGTTAGCGACCAGACAAGATGGGGTGTTAGCAGTGTAGGGAAATTCAATGAGGCTCCAAATGTAACTTATGAAATATATAGCTCCCAGCAGTTTCAGAATGCACTGGATTCAGAACTGTTCCAGACTGCAAGGATGTCACCATCGTCGCTGAGATACTATGGCCTTGGCCTTGAGAATGGAAATTACACTGTTATGCTTCAGTTTGCAGAGTTTGCTTACCCAGATACGCAGACTTGGCTAAGCACAGGAAGGAGAGTTTTTGACATATATGTCCAGGTATATATTGAATGCATTGTATAGTTATTTGTTTACTGAATTGTTTTGTTCTTTATCCAAAAGAATTATTTTATCTAACTGACATTTGTATAGGGTCATCTGAAAGAAAAGAACTTCGATGTAAGGAAGACGGCTGGTGGAAAATCTTTTATTGCAGTTAATAAGAATTACACTACAACTGTGTCCAAAAACTTCCTTGAGATCCATCTGTTCTGGGCTGGCAAGGGCACTTGTTGCATTCCTACTCAAGGTTACTACGGACCGATGATCTCAGCATTAAGCGTCACCCCATGTAAGCCCAACATTGAGCAAATTAATTAACCTCAAGAAAGGATTATAATAAAACCTTTTTTCAGATTTTACCCCTACCGTGCGAAACGGTGTTCCAAAACAGAAAAGTAAAGCAGGTGCGATTGCTGGAATAGTCATTGGTGCTTCACTTTTAGGATTAGCAGCCTACTTGGAATCTTTATGTTGATAAAGAAGAGAAGAAGAGTAGCGCAACAGAAAGAAGGTATTGGATATATTCGCATAGTCATTCATATATCATTCAAATGATTTATTATAATTCTTTCTCATGTGTCCTGAAAAAAATGCAGAACTGTACAACCTGGTTGGAAGGCCTAATGTCTTCAGTAATGCTGAACTGAAGTTAGCTTCAGTAATGTCTGCAGTAATGCTGAACTGAAGACAATGATGAGGAAGAGGATGGGGACGAGGACGATGGTGGGCTGGACTCGAAGTTGCAGGACCTGAAGGTTGAGCAGGACGACGAGTAGTCATGTTTAGGTTCGATTGTTTTGAACCGAGTCAAACAGCCAGATGGTGTAGCCTGGCGGTTTTATCTGTACTTTTGTAACACCTTCCATTGGAACTCCTTTCATGTTTTAGCAACACCTTGGTTGCCATGTCATGGTCTGGTGAAGCTGGACACTTAAATATATGGCATGTCTTTGCTGTGATAACTTCGGAAGTTCTGCTCTGACATCTTTGGAATCTTTGATGTACCGATCTCTATGGCATTGGTATGTATCGCGTGATTCGACTGTGCCTACGTTGGCCTTTTTTTTTGCTTATGCGCTGTTGTGATCAGGGATACTTTAGATTCTTCTGTTTCCTTTTGGGAATATATACTTTGCCTGTTGAGCATGGAGGTTAGAAGCATGGGAGCCTTGTCAATGTTGCTAGCAGTTTCCGCAGCTGTTTCTTTCCATTCATAATGAAACATCTCTGTTTGTCTGTCCTGAATTCTTGTCCCAAAATAATTCAGTTCTTAAGAATTAAGCAGCATCAGTTTTGCAAGTGTTAATAGTCACCTTTTGATTTGTGCAGCGCATACCATCCGAGATCAAGAACTACCCATGGTTCCTAAAAAACCTGCCAAGTGAGATGACTGATAATAAGTACCAAAGGAGCATGCAGTTGGCAGACATGAACACGCCGTCACAGAACCTGGAGGAAGTCATGGCAATCATTCAGGAGGCACGGATACCAGGCGATGCCCTGAAGCTTGCTGGGCAGGTAGCCTGCCTGGGGAGCCTGGATCTTGATGACATTGATATCGATCAATGATATCGACGACATTGACATTGAGAGCAGTGGGGATTTTGTATGTGCCTTGTGATGTTAGTTCATGCGTGGTTCAAGTAGCAGTGAGCTTTCTTGCTGTTCGATCTTTATGTTTCACTTTGCTTCTGGATCACATATTTTCTGTAACCGAGAGACTGGCATTGCTGTGTATAAATAAGATGAATTTACATGCTGGTATTCTTAGCAAAATCCTTGGTGTTCTCAATTCGGTATTTAGCCGGCGGCCTATAGTTTCTCTGCAATTTCTTCCCTCTTTTGCAACATTGTAGCTTGTATTCCATCGCATTATGCATGTGCAATATGATATTGCGCTCACGTTTCTTCGCTACTCTAATCGTAAATATCGTATTTCAGAGCTGACCTCTTACTCTGATTGTTCGTTTTATTTTTCATAAATTTTATCTTGTTTTATATTTTACCGTAGCGTTAGCACGGGCACACTACTAGTGTTTTAAGGTCGGTGAGATCAATCAACCGACTTACATCTTGTTGGCTGTCTCATCGTGTTCCACGTGGCACGTGGACTTGTTTGTTTTCTCAATTACACTGTGATAAATTGGCCAGATTTTTTTTTCTTAAAATTGACTTATACTTGTATTATCTATAATAACTAACTTTTAAATGGTATATTTTTTAGACGAAGTTAATAAAAAAATTGTAGTAAAAAATATACTAAACTCAGTTGTACCGACCAAAATCATATACGGCTATTTTTCCTCTATATAATGTCTCTTACAAATAATCAGAATTTAAATATTTAAGTCATAAATCATAAACTATCAACTTCAAGGTCTTTGGTCGCATGCCTCCCCGGCACGCTTCTGATTCTATACTTGGAGATTTCAGACGATTTTTATCCCTACTCTACTTGGGCATAGTGGCAGAGTAGACTTTCGATTTGCAACAATTAGTGCTAATCAAGAAAATTTAAATTTCAGTTATAGTGTAAGCCACCACCAGAGTAGACTTTAAATTAAATTACGCAAAATAAATCATCATCAATTATAGTGTAATTTCAGTCAGCTATAGTATAATTTCAGTTATAAATAAGCTTATTTCAGCCTAACCGAGCGGCACCTTAGCCGTTCCAACAGACCATGTATCCTCAGAGCAGATGACCGCAGAGCATCATATTCCATAGCCCTTCTGTCAGCTGAACATTTGTCGGTACGAGCCTCTTCTCTTGCCTCATGTGAGCAGTTCTCCAGGTGCGCACAATTCATCTATATCAAAATTTGTAAAAGAAACAAGAAAAATTGGAGCATGAAAAGGAAACAATTGCGATTTGCATGTAGTGGTTGAGGATTATCCTAGATCCCATATATTTTACTTGAGACTCGTCAAGAGGACCCCCCCCCCCCCGCGGGTGTGTTCAGGTACTTTCTTCAGAGAGTTAACCTCATCCATCACAGCACCAAGCTTACTTTCCGCTTCATCCAACTGTTTTGATTTTTCATGTAGGGTATTATGTAACTCTGACACAAGGAGCTCCTTATTCCTCAACTCCAAAGTATGGTGTTCGTTAGTTCTGGAGTTTAAGATACTAACGTCCCGTTCATTTTGGCTTGAACTTCTAGCTTTTAGTCCATTACTCATCGATTTTATCTTTTTCTGTCTTTTTTGGATTTTTTGGGGTCTTTTTCCGTATCCATTTGCATTATCTGTGATTCTATTTTTAAAATATTCAACTTGTTTTTCTATTTTTAAATTTTTTTAAATTTAATTACGTCAAATAAGCCACCATCAGCTACAGTATAAAATAAGCTATAAGTCAGCTTATTTCAGCCGAACTGAGCGGCGAGGATCTTCTGTAGGAGCATCAGAAATTCAGAAGTATCAGCAATAGTGAGTTAACATTCTCCCTTATCTATGTTGATAATCTTATGTTCATTATCACGTAGCAATTCTGCCACGAAAGCATCCAGATTATTGCATGCTGCTGAATCGAGCAACTGCAAATTCAGTGCACCCCAAAATGTCGGTCATATTCTCATCTCCACCTTCTGTTTGTTTAGATGGCTGTTCAGATGTTGAAGAGGTCTCATCCATGGCTACACTTGATTCTTCGCGCAATTGGGTTTGCCTGCCTCCAGATACATCCAGGTTGCAGACTTGCAGTCATTACCTCTAAATGCAGAAAGGAGGGAATCAGATGTGTCTTTGCTTCCTGAAACCATGTGCCCTTGTATGTACTGGTTCGCTAATCGTTCCTCAAGCTCCTGGATACGCTTCTCATAGGACAAGCATTGTTCCTGCTTTGCCGTCAGCATTGACTGAAGTTGACTAGCATGCTCGTCCTTTGCAGAAAATGCCTCCGCTGTTTTTTCCCTCGCATTTTTCAATACATTCTCGATTTCCCCTTCATCAATAGACTCATATCCGTATTCAGCACCAAAAGTGCAGAGAACTGCAATGGCCAAAGCAAGTTCTGCTTTTAATCTGGCATTCTCCATTTCCAGCTTACTTATTCCTGCAATATCTACAGTATCACAGCCCCCCGGAAAATCCTGGAAATCCATTTTTGTCATCAGTATTCGGATGGTTTTGTTCGGATTTACTCAAATTTCTACTGGTACTAGAATTGCTCAATGCAGACTTAGGCCCCGTTTGGCACAGCTCTAGCTCCGAGATCTATGCTGGATCTGTAGTTTGTTGACTAAATTAAAGTGATTTAAATATTTTTATTTAATATATAATATAAATGAAATGAGTCATGTAAGTGCACTTAACATGCCTGCAACTCTAGATCCAAGATTTCCTAGAGCTACAGATGACCAGCTCTAGGAAATCTACAGATTTCCTAGAGCTAGAGCTCTGCCAAACGGGGCCTTAGGTAGCTGTGATCTCTCAGATTTCAGAAAAGACCCCACCAAAGACTGGGGAGCAAGCTTTTCCACATCATCAACATCAATTGGAAGTAGATCACAATCAAATGGAGCAACCTTTACATCACACTGGCTAGGAGAATCAAACAGTCCCATGGAACCCATGATATCTTTCGGAATGAACTTACTTCATGTCCTAAAGAAAACATCTCATCTTCTTAGTTCTCTCTTCTTCACGCTCTGCTGCTAGTTTTTCAGCAAGCTGTCCAGCCAAGCCAGTATACAACTTAAAGGAAGACTTTCTTCGTACTACCTCAGCAAGACAAGCCGTCTCTGTATGGCCCAAACCGCTGACTAGTTTCAGGTTATCAAAGTCTCTGTCTTGATGGCCCATCACCTCTTGGAATGCATGGAGCTCATTCAGCAGTCATCAACAAGCTTCTTTGATGTATCCACATCTTTACTGCGTAACATAAGAGTTTTCAGCACAGAGTGTGATACAAGCTTATTTCAGTTTGTTGGAAAAAATATATCCCTAGAAATAATTTAGCAAACGAAACAAGTCTCGTGATTAGCAATTCTTATGTAGTGCCTGTGTGTCCTCAATAATACCATGCACATCATTAAGCCACTAGCTTAGCACTAGAATACCTAAATTTCATCAGATCAAGGGAACTTACGGTCGCCGATGAACGCCATGAGCGAAGACCCGTGCCTGCGTGATGCAGGCGTGAGGCAGTGGTCGGTGAAGATCCGGTGAGCTCGCGGTTCGGGGTCGCCGGCGTCGTCCTGGTCGGCGAGGTCCTGCAGTGACGGTCGGTGACCTTCCCGTTGCTTAACAGCGCGCAGTAGATCGGGTGTCTTAGGGTTGTACGGGGTTTTGGCTCTCACGAGGAACGACATCGTACGGGAGAGGCCGGGACTCCGCCTTTTTATCTAGCGCTGTTGCAACGGGGGGACCGTAACCAAAACGGTTAGGCACCCCCGATCAGGGCGCGTGCACAACGGTGGACGTGGGTTTCCCCACGTCTCCCTCGTCTCGGCCGTTTGGCCTGAGATCAAAAAAACCTAACATTCTCCCCCTTGATCGTAAGGCTAAACATCATAAGCCCTCTCTCAATAAAAATTCACACCAAAGTAATGCGTCACAACAGTCAATTAAATACCGCTGGACATCAGTACTTATAGTGCTCCATTCTATATCGATCGGGTAACATGATACTTTATGGGAGTTGGTTACTTTATATGGTCATCTTATTCCAGGATCACAGGCTCTCCAATAAACCCATGCCGGCAACATGATCACGAAAAATATTGGGTGGTAAGCCTTTTGTGAGTGGATCCGCAAGCATAAATTTAGTTCCAATATGCTCAACCTTAATTGTTTGATCCTGGACTCTATCTTTCACAACATGATACTTTATGTCAATGTGTTTGGCAGCCGCACTCGACTTGTTGTTACTCGAATAGAAAACTGCGGGTTGATTATCGTAGTACAAGATGAGTGGTCTAGAAATGCTGTCTACCACTCTCAATCCCGGGATAAAGTTCTTAAGCCATACAGCCTGCCCGGTAGCCTCATAACATGCCACAAATTCAGCCTGCATTGTCGACGATGTAGTAAGTGTTTGCTTTACACTTTTCCATGATATTGCTGCTCCTGCGAGGGTGAAAATATAACCTGATGTGGACTTCTTAGTGTCTTTACACCCCGCAAAATCAGCATCAGAATAACCGACAACCTCAACGTTATTACATTTTCTATATGTGAGCATGTGACGTTTAGTGTCTTGCATATAGCGCAGGACTTTCTTAACGGCTTTCCAGTGGTCCGGTCCTGGATTTGACTGATATCTGCCAAGCATCCCGGTAACAAAAGCTAAATCAGAGCGCGTACATACTTGAGCATACATAATACTTCCGACAGCAGAAGCGTAAGGTATAGCCTTCATCTGATTAGATTCATAGTCATTCTTTGGGCATTGAAATTTCCCAAACTTATCGCCCTTAACAATAGGAGCAGGTGAGGCAGAGCATTTATGCATATTGTATCTCTTTAGTACTCTGTCAATGTATCCCTTTTGTGATAAACCTAATGTTCCTTTGGACCTATCTCGGTGAATTTCAATACCAAGAACATAAGATGCTTCACCAAGATCTTTCATGTCAAAATTGGACGAGAGAAATCTTTTAGTTTCCCGCAGCATGTCCACACTGCTGCTACCCAATAATATATCGTCCACATAAAGAATTAAGAAGGTGTAATTACTCCCCCTAAACTTAACATAAGTACAATTATCAACACCATTCTCCTTAAATCCAAATTTCCTTATGACTTCATCGAACTTAAGGTACCATTGCCTAGAAGCTTGCTTCAGGCCATATGTGGATTTCTTTAGTTTGCATCCCAAATGTTCCTCACTTTCCACAACAAAACCTTCCGGTTGTGTCATGTAAACGCCCTCATACAAGTCTCCATTCAGGAATGCAGTCTTAACGTCCATTTGGTGCAACTCTAAATCAAAATGTGCTGTGAGCGCCATTATGATTCTAAATGAATCTTTAGTTGAGATAGGAGAAAATGTTTCATTATACTCAATGCCTTCTCTTTGTGTAAACCCTTTCGCCACAAGTCTCGCCTTAAACCTTTCGACATTCCCTTTGGAGTCACGTTTTATTTTGTAGACCCATTTGCAGCCTACTGTTTTGGCTCTATTAGGAATTTCCACTAAGTCCCATACACCATTAGCGCCCATAGACTCAATTTCATCTTTCATGGCATCTAGCCATTTGGATGAATCCTTACTCTTCATAGATTCCTTGTAAGAGCTAGGATCATCCACCTTCCCAAGATCATCCTCATTCAAGTAAACCTCATAATCACTTGGGATAGCAGATCTCCTCACTAGTTCTGATCTCCTGACAGGTTCATTAGTAGGCTCATCAGGTTGTTCATTAACTGTCACAGAGGGCTGTGAAGGCTCATCATTAGGTATTGCACTGGTATTTTCAGAGCCCTCAACAGAAGGAGTAGCCATAGAATTAACTGGAGACGCAACAGGAGTTGCAACTACAGGATCAACTGTGGGCACAACCAGTTGGGGCACAGGAAAATCAGTCTGTCGGATTAGCGGTGAAGCAACATAAATCCGCTTCTCCTCAAGATCAATTTTTCTGGGCTCCAAGTCCCCACTGATGCCATCATTTTCCAAGAACACAGCGTGCCTTGTCTCTACAAATTTTGTGGTACGATCTGGAAAATAGAATCGATACCCTTTAGACGTATCAGGGTAGCCAATAAAATGGCAACTCACAGTCTTGGGATCTAATTTCCCAATTTGTGGGTTAAATACTTTAGCTTCAGCTGCACAACCCCACACATAGAGGTAGTTCAAACTTGGTTTTCTCCCAGTCCATAATTCATAAGGTGTTTTAGGCACTGATTTACTGGGAACCCGATTGAGTATATGTGCAGCGGTCTTTAATGCTTCCATCCATAACTTTACTGGCAAAGTGGAGTAACTCAACATACTTCGAACCATATCCATAAGTGTGCGGTTTCTTCTTTCCGCTACTCCATTTTGTTGGGGATCACCAGGTATTGAGTACTGGGCGACTATACCATTTTCTTGTAGAAACCTGGCAAAAGGACCAGGAATCTGCCCATAAGTTGCGTGTCGCCCATAATACTCTCCCCCACGATCCGAGCGCACTACTTTAATCTTTAGATTGTGTTGATTTTCAACTTCAGCCTTAAATATCTTAAATTTATCAAGTGCCTCCGATCTTTCTTTAATAGGATAGATATAAGCATAACGTGAGTAATCATCAGTGAACGTAATAAAAGAATCATAACCATCCACTGATATCACAGGGAAAGGACCACATATGTCAGTATAAATTAGTTCTAAAATCCCTGTGCTTCGAGTAGCACCTTTCTTTATTTGCTTTACATACTTGCCTTTGATACAATCAAGGCAATGATTATCCAAATCATTAAAGTCTAAAGGGTGGAGAATTTCATCTTTAATGAGACGTTCAATTCTCCCCCTCGAAATGTGGCTCAAACGACAATACCATAATTTCGACGAAGTCTCATCAATTCGCTTGCGCTTTTTATTCACATCACATACATTCATGGATATATGAGAATCTTGCAGGGACAACATATAAAGCTTGTCGTGTCGGATGGCACAACCAACATTATCATTATTAAAATAAATCAAACACATTCCGTGTCCAAAATTACAAGAATATCCATCATTATCTAATAATGAAATGAAAATTAAGTTTCTTCTCATCGAGGGAACATAAAGAACATCATTAAGTTTCATTACAAAACCATTATTCAAAACTAAAGAAACTGATTCAATAGCTTGAATTTCAGCTTCCATCCCATTAGCCACTCTTAACCTTCTTTCCCCTCTGAGACTTCTCAACATATGGAATTCCTGCAAGGAATTCGTAACGTGCACAGTGGCACCAGAATCAATCCACCAAGAATTTATAGGAAAATCAGCATAAAATACTTCATCAACAAAAGTAATTTCATAAGTACCTTTCTTGGCGAGCCATTTCAGCCATCCAGGAGAATCATCTTTGAAGTGGTCTTTCGACTGACAAAAGTAGCACTCATCACTTTTCTTCTGTCCATTTGAGCTCCCAGGACCTGAAGCGTTTTTAGGCGCCTTAGGGTGATGTGGGTGCTGTGGCTTTTGTGGCTTCTGATAAGGGGAGTAGGCTTGCTCCTTCTTTCCCTTTCCTTTATAGCATCCTCTATTTCTAGAGGGACCAGCTTTATTTGAGGAGCCGACTTGATTCACAAAATCAGTAGCCCCCTCAGCCTTGAGCCTCTCTTCCTCCTGAGAAACATTAGCGATCAACTCGCTCATAGTCCACTTGTCCTTAATAGTGTTATAGTTCACCTTGAAAGCTTCAAATTACTTAGGAAGAGACATCATAATATAATGGACAACGAAACCATCAGAAATTGCCATGTCCATTGTCTTAAGTCTGGCAGCAATATTGATTATGGTCATAATGTGCTCACGGACATTTCCAGTACCGTTGTACTTAGTGTTCATGAGCCTATGCATCAGGGTGGTAGCATAAACCTTAGAGGACCCCTTAAAGTGATCCTCGATGGAGGACAAATAGTCCTTCACCCTTTCCTTTTCAGGGATTGCTCCCCTTATGGCTTCACTGATGGAGTTCTTCATTACAGCAAGTGAAACACGGTTAGACCGCTCCTACTTCTCAGCATTAGTTTTATACTCCTTCATTTTGTCATCAAAATTGTCCTCCCCTTCCTTAGGAGCCACAGGCTCATCGAACCTGAACGCATAGTCCAGATCCAAGAGCTGGAAAGTCGTCATAAGCGTAAACTTCTATTTCTGAAAGTTACTACCATTAAGTGGCTCAATTGCATTAACTTGAGCGGAAACAGAAGCAGCTGAAAAATTTAAAATTTACATTAGGAAAGCGCATAATTAATTTGCATGAAAGTTAATCTTACGTTGGTATGATTAACAACATGCTCATAAGAATTTTTCGCATCACCGTTGGGCAGAAACGAAAAATTTTAACATAATTTATCACATGCAATTACAATTAACGTTAGTCAAAGAGTAATAGCATGGAAAATTAGACATAATAATGAAATAAACATAATTAACAACATGCAATTACAATTAACGTTGGTCCAAAAGTAATAGCATGTAAATTTAAACATAACCCTCTAATTGAATTTCCCGTTGGTTCCATTCAATTAGAGACATAACATCACGCAGCGGAAAAGAGCATAATATTTTCAGCAGCTTAAAGACATTATCCAGCAATATTTTCATGAGAGACATCAAATAATCATTAATTAAACATGAGATATATCATAAATACAATTCCATTTATATATACTAAAATATATACATGAAATATATACTGAAAAACATAAGATTACGGCTGTTGGGCCAAAAACCCAACAGCCCCCTTTTTTCGGCCCGTGAACCAGCCTTGCGGCTCCACCGGCCCATCAATCCTTCCCCCCAGGCCAACATCCTGCCGGCCCATCCCGCAGCCCCGCCTTTCATCACGCCCGTCCATCAGATCGGACGGCTCACGCCCACCACAACCGAGACAAAACTGCCCCAAACCCTAAGCCTAGCTCATTATGCGCCGGTTCATTCCGAAAAAAACGGAGCACAAGCGGCGGCGGGCGCGCGACTGGCGGCGCGGAGGGGGGGTTAGCGGCGGGGGCGGGCCGCACATGGCGAGCGGCACCGGCGGGGCGGCAGCGCGCGGCGCGCTGGGCGGCGGCTCCGACAGCGCCATGGCGGGGCAGCGGCGGGAGGCGCAACCCGCACGGGGCGCAGGCGACGCAAAGCGGCGACCGCGCGGCTCCCACATGGAGGCGGCGGCGCACGGCGAGGCGCCCGCGGAGTGGTGACGGCAAGGCGGCGCGACGGCGCGGAGCGGCGGCTCCTCGCACGGCGCGGCGACCGCACCCGTGAGTCCCAATCCTTCCTTTTTTTGTTCTTCCCGATCCAAAATACATTTGATTGATTTGGGGATTCTAGGGTTTCGGGATTCATCAAAAAATTTGGGAAAAGCCTTAGGGTTCGCATGCAATTCGATTCCCCTCCTTCTAATATTCTACCCGAGCCCAAGAACAAGCATCAGAAAAAAAAACCCTAATCCTAAGCATAACCGAATACATCAGGGGCTAGGGTTCTAGAAAAACTAGTATTGCTCTGATACCAAATGTGTGTCCTCAATAATACCATGCACATCATTAAGCCACTAGCTTAGCACTAGAACACCTAGATTTCATCAGATCAAGGGAACTTACGGTCGCCGATGAACGCCATGAGCGAAGACCCGTGCCTGCGTGATGCAGGCGTGAGGCAGTGGTCGGTGAAGATCCGGTGAGCTCGCGGTTCGGGGTCGCCGGCGTCGTCCTGGTCGGCGAGGTCCTGCAGTGACGGTCGGTGACCTTCCGGTTGCTTAACAGCGCGCAGTAGATCGGGTGTCTTAGGGTTGTACGGGGTTTTGGCTCTCACGAGGAACGACGTCGTACGGGAGAGGCCGGGACTCCGCCTTTTTATCTAGCGCTGTTGCAACGGGGGGACCGTAACCAAAACGGTTAGGCACCCCCGATCAGGGCGCGTGCACAACGGTGGACGTGGGTTTCCCCACGTCTCCCTTGTTTCGGCCGTTTGGCCTGAGATCAAAAAAACCTAACAGTGCCATCAAGACATATAAAGAATAGCTAATATAATATCCCTATAATTGCCTAGTAATATCTAGCATAAACCCAATTGCATCTTTTACGTTGCCAACATATCACTAAAGCAAATCATAAGAACTGAAATTTCAGCATAGCATGTGTAATCAGATCGACATATTTTCTCCATGACACAATGACCATTCCTTCGACCATGATAAACAATTTCCTAATTTCCAATTTTTTCCTACGTAGTTTAGTGAAGCCATTTACAACACAAAGATACCCACAAATCAAATTTAGACGATTCAGCCAAGCTACATAGTAGTAATGAATAGTTCTAAGCAAGTTCACACATAACAGGCTAACAGCAACATAACTAGGCAAAAGATATGCTCGGTGCCTCAGGCTAACCTTAAGGGACTGCATGATGCTCCTCTGGTCACCGATGACTCTCTGATGCTCCTTTATCAGCGCCTCAAGATCCTTGCATGCACTTGAGCTCATAGCATTAAACAAGCTCTCCACCTTCTTCTTCAGCTCCACAAAGTTCGCCTTCCGCTGTGAGACCTTAACCTCAAAACTGCTTATGTGAGCTGAAGCACCCATCCGCCAACCTCCTCAGGTCATTCTCCTTGATAAGATCCAGGAAGCACCGTCTACCCTCGCGTTGCAGCGCTGGGTGCAACCTAAGAGCACGGAGCCTCTGCACACGTCTCTCTCGAAATTCGCCAGCAGCTCAACGTGCATGCCCACGCTGCTGCTGCGAGAAGCACCGCACAAAGTCTGAATACCGCTGTGAGAGCTTCCGAAATGTGTGCTCCAGGTTGCTCTTGGCCATGTCCAGTGCCCGCTCCTGCACCTGCCGCGGTGCCGCCCCCGCAGCGGCCTCCTGCACACCTCGTACTTCGCCACGCTTGATTGGTACACCGCGTTGGCCACCTGGAAGTGGTACCTGAACCTAATTTCATACGACAACAACGCCCTCAACGTCGGGTCGGCAGAAGCCTCCGATGCCGGGGTATCCTGCGGCCTGGGGGGCGGCGGAATAGATGGCTCGTGAATGTCGATGGACTCCGACGTCGGGTGCGGGGAGTCTGCATGGAGGCGGGCCTTGTTGTAGAGGAAGACCTCGCGGTCGTCTCGGAGTAGCTTGTAGCAGGCGAGGGGGTAGGCGCCGTCGAGCGAGGTGTTGCCGCAGAGGAGGAGCTGGTCGGCGGGCGGGATGCCGCAGAGGCGCTCGATGGAGCGCTGGATGGCCTTGAAGGCCGTGCCGCCGTCGCACTCGAACTCGAAGGTGCACGTGCACCAGCAGCTTCTGCCCCAGTGCCACCGCCGCGTCCTCCGCGGCGGCGCTGCCGAGGGCCGCTAGTAGAGCGTTCTCCACCGATGACGTGGCTGCAGCGGTTGAGGCGACGGGTTGCACCGTTAGGTTGGCAGCGACCATGGCTTGCGCCTCGGAACCCCTCGACGCATCGGTGCAGTCGGCTCCGGAGTCAGTGACAAGGCCAGCGCTGCCGACGTTGTCACCGGAGCCACTTGCAACTCCTGCGCCGGGTGCTGGGGCAGTGGCCGTGCCCGCGACGGGGCGTCATCGCTTCCAACGTCTCAATTGGTACTGCTAGTACCAACCGTCGCGCTATTAGTGAAACCGACCGTTGCGCTACGAGCGTCGGCGTCGGCAACTGCAGAGTCGGCGTTGCCATCCGCGCCGGCAGCTAAGGAATTCGCTTTGATGACATTGTTTACGGCTGTAAATTATTATATGGTCCATTCCATTCAGGCGCAACAGTTATACATTATGAAACGATGTGCTTATGCCAAGGATGGTACGGTTGCTGCCTTGGATAATTGGACGGCACGGCTGGCATGAACGTATTATTTGTGGATGGCGGCGTACGAGCTTGTAATGCAGGGACCAATGTAAGAAGATGTATCATGATGTCTGGGCACGAGAATGAGCAGTTTGTGCACTGCTGATGTGTAGCTGGCAACAAATCCTTAAGAAGGAACGAGGAACCTAAGTGGCATCTTTTCTAACAAATCCTTAAAAAGGGACCAACCTAATGGGGATTTGGGGCATCTTCCAAAGAACGAATTCTTATGATGTTGGCGTACTGGCGCTATCTTATCAGCAGCAGTCATCTCTTTTATTGAAAGCAGCAACTGGTGTATGTATACGTAGTATGGTCCAAAACTTTGCACTGATGCCCACAGATAAAGGGATAACTGTTGCCCAAAACTAGCCGTTACACTGGAAAATCAGTCAGGCCGCCCACATAGGGACCGGTCTGACCGTCAGGTCCGATCAGACCGCTTCTAGAAAAAAAATCAGCGGAGTCGCTCTCTGGAAAAAACATACCGCGCGAAGGAACGGTACTTCCGCAGACCGGTCAGACCGCTTACTGAATGCCGATCTAACCGCCAGGCGCATGCCAGTCTGACCACCGTTATTTGGCCGGTCTGACCGCCGGTACTAGGCTGGTCAGACTGCTTCCACGGTCAGACTGCCTTCGGCCCAGGCTAAAGTGTTTTGGCTGGTCTGACCGCCGGTATCAGCCGGTCAGACTGCTTCCACGGTCAGACTGCCTTCGGCCCGGGCTAAAGTGTTTTGGCCGGTCTAACCGCATATACAATGCCGGTCAGACTGCCACCTTGTAGACAGATTCAGAAGTTTTGAGAATAATGCATATTTCTCAACCACTTTGCATAAAAGCACTGCAAACTATAGAAATACACATTTAGGATTAAGAAGTGACTTCCAATAGATCACAAAACACGTCCGCAAATATCTTTTGGAATCACATCATCGAAAGATGACATGGACTTAACTAAATTCAAATTTGCCTTTTCAAACTTAAGTCACATGTATCAATAACATATGCATGAGCTACAAACATTCGAGAGACACATCTCAAATATTAGCATCATGCCTCAAAGAGGGGAAATAACATGGACTTCAACATGTTGCAAAACACATTCGCAAACATTAAGTCACATGTCACAAAGGATTTATGCATGAGTTACAATCATTTTCAAATCACATTAAAAATATTAGCATCATGCAACGGAGAGAGAGCTAAAGCAATCAAGTGAGCTATCAACACTTGTTATGTTCAAGCTACTAGTCGCGACCCCTCTTAATAGTACGGCATCCTATACTAGCAACCCAATCTTCCAACCAAACACCAAGATCGGTAAAAGATTAGGAACACATCTTTAGCCCTAACTAGTTATACCTTTGCCTTACGCATCTACTTAAAGCTGAATTCAACTCCAAGTTAGGGTCATGACTATCCAATACATATGAAGTCTTTACATTGCTTGAGCATAATCAATCGCATGAACTTATCTTAAATCATCCATCACCGTGAGACATATCCTGTTTATTCATCTCAATAAAACTATTAGTCCCACAATTCGATCGTCATTAATTACCAAAACATATCATTAACTAATAATGACGGGTCTATATTCTTCAGACGGCACAGCTGGTATGAACGTATTATTTGTGGATGGTGGCGTACGAGCGTGTAATGCAGGGACCAATGTAAGAAGATGTATCATGATGTCTGGGCACGAGAGAATGAGCAGTTTGTGCACTGTTGATGTGTAGTTGACAACAAATCCTTAAGAAGGAACGAGGAACCTAAGTGGCATCTTTTCTAACAAATCCTTAAAAAGGGACCAACCTAATGGGGATTTGGGGCATCTTCCAAAGAAAGAATTCTTAGGATGTTGGCGTACTGACGTCAGGGTTCAAAATCCCGGCGGTTACCAGTCGGTAACCGCCGGTTACCATTTTTACCGGTGGAGACCGGTAACTAAAAAAACCGGTCGGTATGAATTTTTTATTTTCAAATTTTAGCTGGTTTTTTCGGTTTTCCGGTTACCGGTTTCAAAACATCTCAAAATTCAAATTTTGATTTTCAAATTATGACCGATTTTTTATTGGTTTTTCGGTACCGTTATCGGCCGCCGACCAGGATTTCTCTCGGTTCCGGTTTTTGGAACCTTGACTGGCGTTATCTTATCAGAAGCAGTCATCTCTATTATCGAAAGCAGCAACTGGTGTATGTTTACGTAGTATGGTCCAAAACTCTGGACTGATGCCCACAGATAAAGGGATAGCTGTTGCCCAAAGCCAGCACGAACCGTTGGGACGTCCCAACAAAGACAAGACGAACACGAAACCTGTGTCGCTCGCAGGCTAAGCTATGGCGAACGAAACCATAATCAAAGCCAATTCCGGTAAGCAAGCTCATCGAGAAGCAAAGCCGATTGTTTTGCGTTACATATGCAGGTTCCATATTCTCCTCTGCTGTGATTTTTTTTAGAGTGACTGTATCATACACCACCGTGCATACACTTTTCTCACCGTTCACTGCTGATCGGACGAGTGAGAGCGGTTCTAACAAAAAATGTTGTATGCATTGTAGCCACCCCTTTTTCTTCTGCATGAAAAAAAATCCTCTCTGCCTCTGCCATTTCTCCCCGTCGGTTTCAGTTTTCACTTCAGTTACCTCTGCACGATGACGAGGTTAACACTGACTAGTGACTACACACATTGATGAACAAGATAGCAGGAGAGGCCAGGGAGACATTTTTCTTCTTTTTCAGAATTTATGAGCTAGTCCTCTTCCGAAAGAGAGATTAGCAGAAAAGATAAGCATGAGAAAGTCTTCAGCGCCACGGTAAAAGTGCATGCAGATGTGGCCATGTAGGCTCGTGTTCACACCGCGTCCAGGAAAATGCTTTCGTCACACTGATTTCTACATGGAACATATATCCTTTGTGCATGTGGCACTGTGCATGTCCCCGAGAGGGTTTTCACTTTTCCCCACAGGCAAACATATTTCTTGGCAGCAAAGGATTATAGCATTGGTGTTTCTTGACAAGAAGGGATCTACAGCATTGGTATGGAGGTCGGTGGGTCATTGGATTATGATCCAGGGTGAGTGAGTGTGGTAGGGTTGGGAAGCTAGTCCTCTGTGGTTGATAATACCATTCTTAGTTGATGAATTGAGTTGAACTCAAGGAGCTAGCGCCTAACTCCACTTAACTCATAAATTATAATTGGTTTTGATATTTTTTATCGGCACAATAATGAATTGTATTCGTAGCGATACCATCAACAGTTACATCGTTCATATTGGTTTCCGTTGAGCTCTCTTTTCTGCGGCTAATAGGTTTTGGCTGACAATAAATAGTAGCGGCCGAAAAAGTGACTTTTAGAAGGAGATAGCGAGTGGTGTAAAAAGTGAGAGAGAGAGATACGTACGCGAGATGGGAATGAGAGGAATATGGTATATGATGCGCCTGTGATTCCTGACTTATCATTAGAGCGAGATAGGAGTAAAAAGAGTGGAGAAATCGTTTTAAGAAGTTGGCCTCTCACTTCTCCAACAGAAACTAGAATAAAAAACCCAATACGAACAGAGTCTAAGATATAACAGATAGTAATCCTATTTATAAGTTGATGAGATAGGCACTCAATTTAAAGATCGCGTTTCCTCGCTCTTTGAAGCTGTCGCCTGAAACAAGCCTGTCAGGTATGCCCTGCAGTGCCCATAGCAATTAACCCAGAAAGCCAAAGTCTTGTGACAGCAACGTGATGCATGCAGAATACCCCAGCAGCAACGACACCACCACCCTCCCCCCAAATCCTTTTCACGCTCGACAGTAATCCTGCCCCTTGGCGGTATCAAAAGCCGCCGCTTCGCCTCCAAAGCTCCAAATCGGAATCTCCTCCTCCCCCGAGAATCCACCGCGCGCCCGGCCGGATCCGCCGCCTTCCGCTGCGTCTCTCTGGGCGAGCGCAAGCGCAAGGTATAAAAAAAAAATCTTCGCTCGTTTCTTGGTGGCCAGAGCCCCCTCCTTTCTGCGCCCGGTTCTTGATGTTGTTTCTTGGCTGGTGTCTTTTGGGATACTTCAATTTTTTTTCTTGCCGAGATTGGATATTTGGAGGTGGGCTGTTGTTATCTCAGTCGATCTTGGGGTTCCTGTAGGAGTCTGATTGTATGTCTGAATTGGGAGCTGCTAGGAAGTGGTTTGGAGATGGTAGATTTGAGCTGGGAATGGTTTATGTGCATGTCTGGTCGTCACGGGTCATTTTTGTTGTTTATTCACGATAAATTTGCACCAATTTTACCTTAAGAACGTGTTTGCTGACGGGGGTTCATACGAAGCAGTACAGGTGATTGCATTTAGTTTTTCATTTAACAAAAAGAAACTTATCTAGTTTTAGACTACCTGTTCGATGGTGAGACCTCACCACAGTCGGGGGTTTAAGGAAAAAGAGGTTACCATGTTGTCATGGCCCCTTGTTTTGCTCGCAGGATGTATTTTAAAATTCGGATTAGTCTCATTTTGATCTGTGTGCTACATTTTTTAAAAAAATTTGTCATCTCATTCATTGTGATAATTATGGGTGGTGGTTGGCTAAAGTGTCCTACTTTATATGCTAGCATGGGGGTTAGGCTACTTCTGTTGCTGTGCAGGTATAACTGGGGTTTTGCAGTTGTCTCTTGTGATTGCTGAAGTAGCGTACAATGATTGAATTTTTAATACAAGGGGCTTGAAATTTGCTAATGATAAGTAGGGGTTGGAAGACTATATATCCTTCTGTGTCCTAGTCTCCTAGCTGGTAGTAGATGGCACTTAGCTGGCACTTATCCGCATTGGAACTTTGCAAAGCTGTTATGTAGTAATTTGGGTTGTTGCACTCTCGATTGTTTGGTTCATCGTGTTGTTGCACCGACTTTTGTTGTTGCATTGCTATTTGGGTTCGTTATAAGAGGCTTCTTTTGGGTCTCTGTTTGATAGAGTACTCTTGTCATCTTGATTTTTTTTCAAGATCTTTCTAGCTTACTAAGGAACTTTCGTCGAAGCTTATGCGTTGGAATGTTGTTAAGAAGGTTCAGAGCTACTTGATATAACTCTTTTATCCATCATCTGCCAGAGGTATAGCTTTCTTGATAAGTGTGCTTATTGGTGTAAGTGTCGTTTGACGACCGATTAATTTCTGGTGTCTAATTGTTCTGTTGTATTACCATTTGTTGATGATATGTAGGTTTCTTTCCTTATAAGTTCCTTTGGTACAGCACTACAGCTTATCAAGATGGGTACTTACCTCAGTACTCCAAAAACAGATAAGCTATCTGACGATGGGGAAAATGATAAACTTAAATTTGGTCTTTCGTCTATGCAAGGATGGCGTGCAAGCATGGAAGATGCTGTGAGTTTCCCACTCCAAGGCTATTATCATTGTTTGACGTCACTTGTCACTATTGAGCATTGAGGTCCCAAAAAATGAAAAGTGCACATTTTAAAGCACAATAAATTAAAGGCCTGATTGGCAACCACCCACTACTCCACTACTAACAACACTCCTTTAGGATTTGTGCGATTTAGTTCCAGAGAGAGCATAGAAGCACTACTATGTATCTTCTTGCAGTGACTTGGTGAGTGTAAGAATTAGGTCTTATATTACCAAAGGGTACAACAGGCCAATATATATATCAATGTACAATATGCAAAGAGATCCCTAAACTATATACATATCTAACACCCCCTCAAACTCATGGTGGATCAATAACACTAAGTTTGGATAGGTAGAACCGATGCTGAGCTCTAGTCTGTGCCTTGGTGAAAAAAATCTGCTAACTGAAACTCCGAGGGCACATACTGAAGAGCAATAACTTTTTCTTGCACTTGCAATCGCATGTATGAAGCATCCACTCCAATGTGCTTGGTGAGCTCATGCTTCACGGGATCTCGAGCAATGCTAATCGCGCCGGTACTATCTGATAAGAGAGGAGTCGGTGCAGTAGTGGAAACACCGAAATCCTCAAGTAGCCACCGAAGCCAGGTGATCTCAGCTGTCAACGACGCCATGGCTTTAACTCAGCCTTAACGCTCGAACGGGAAACAACAGTCTACTTCTTGGTCTTCCAGGCAATCAAGGAGGAACCAAGGAAAACACAATAGGAAAAAAGAGACCGACGATCAGAAGGATCACTACCCCAGGTCGCATCAGAGTATAGCTGAAGCTGCAAAGAACAGCCGCCGCCGCCTCAGATCCTGCCGGATCTGACCGCCACCGTCGGTGTCCACCCCCGCTTGCGTGTCCACCATCTGCCCGGCACATCCGCCGCCCGTGCGTGGCCCGTCTCCACGCTCGCACGCCCGCCCAGCCCATCCGCCGCCCGTGCGTGGCCCGTCTGCACGTTCGCCCGCCCGCCCGCCCGGCGCACTGCCGCCCGTGCGCACTCTGTCTCCGGCCACCGCCGCCAGTGCACGGCCCATCTCCATGCTCGTGCGCTCCCCTGCGCGCCTGTTAATGTGCGTGCCCGCCCGGCACGCTGCCGCCTGTGCGCGGCCCGTCTCCGGCCGCCGCCACCAGTTGGTCGACGTCGCCCGGCCATTCCCGGCCACACAAACCATTTTTGGGCATCCCGGCTCTGTTTTCTTAGTCCTATCTACTCCAGATGGCTACCAGCGGTAGCTCCTTCACCATCCCGCTCCCCGCTGTCCGTTTTGACGGGACAAACTTCCAGGAGTGGGCGGTTCACTTGAGGATTCACCTCAACAGCCAGCGGCTTTGGGGTCATCTCACTAGAGAGAACCCCTGCCCGCCTCGTCCTACACCACCTATCTAGCCTGCTCTCCCTGCTAATGCAAATCAAGCAGCTCGGAACAAGGCCAATGCTGCACTGGAGGCAGCTCTGGAGCTTTACCAGTCTGAGCTGCACACCTACAAGCTATGACAGAATGCCGAGGCTCATGCTACTACAATCCTAATAGGTAGCATGACAGTGGCTATCTCCATGGATGTGGTGGAGCTGCCAACGGCATAGCTTGTGTGGGAGCGCCTCCGAGCTCATTACCAGCTAACGAGTGATGTCATGTGTCTCTCAGTTGTGCACTGGGCACATTCTCTTCAGCAGCTTGATGCCACTATCGATGACTTCTACTAGCAAATGTCTGAGGTATGGCGTCAGCTTGACTCTCTAGGGCTGGATGTTTGCCGAACTTGCCCCGTGCTCTGATACCATGTAAGAATGAGGCTTTATATTACCAAAGGGCCCAACAGGCCAATATATATATCCATGTACAATATGCAAAGAGACCCCTAGACTATACATATATCTAACAGTGAGGACTCATAGGTCAATGTGGGCACACAAAAGAAGTAACACATGAGTTTAATTTTGCCCAGAAAAATGAGAACCAATTCTAATATCCACATTTGTTAATTCAGTGAACTGACATAAAATAGGTTTGCTATGATTTGAAATTTTGCGATAGTTTCAGCTTTATAACCATCATTGTCATGGATGCATAATTTCCCCTTTATCAGTTTGTCCATAATCTGTTATTTTATTCAATTCAAGGAATCAATATTGCACTAATAGGTGATATGCTTTTGATTTATGCTGGTGCGTTAGCACAGTAATATGAACTGCTATGTTGCACTATATAATGCATTGTTGTTACTTTTAAATGCTGCAATCTTGTTGATTTCACTTAACCATACTTTTCTGAAATCCTTTTCTCAAGCAATGTTTTATGTCCTGTGCAATTCTGCAGCATTCAGCATTGCTAGATCTTGACAACGAAACTGCATTCTTTGGTGTTTTCGATGGCCACGGTGGTAAGCACTACCTGCAAAAAAAGTGTTTTTCATGTTTGCTCATTGTACTTGCAAGGATACGTATTAGTAAACTAGTACTTAAATGTTGCACATAATAGTAAACCACAAGTACTTCAAATGTTGAACACCCTCATATTCCTTGCTTTTCTCAGGAAGGGTGGTTGCCAAATTCTGTGCGAAATATCTACACTCTCAGGTTCTCAAAAGTGAAGCCTATTCTGCTGGTGACCTAGGCACTGCTGTTCATAGAGCTTTCTTCAGGTTTGAGTCATTATAAAGCTTCGGCATTTATTTTTAAATTACTGCAAACATGAAGATGATTAACTTTGTTGTTGTACCACTTCAGAATGGATGAAATGATGCGAGGACAGAGAGGTTGGCGAGAACTATCTGCACTTGGAGATAAGATAAACAAGTTTAGTGGTATGATAGAAGGGATTATTTGGTCTCCAAGAGGTAGGGATACAAACAATGGACAGGATGATTGGGCTTTTGAGGAGGTATTTGTTTTCAATTCTTAGTTTTTTTGTAAATTTTGCCAGTTGCAACCATTTTCAAACTTTGTGTTGGGAGAGGAAACCTGTGCAATTAAAACTACTATGAATTTTTTAATGATAAATATCTCAACTTCAGTAACATAAATATGAGTTCTCAGTGTAATGTTCTATCACAGACAGCCTTGCTGCAACAATTCTTGGTGTGCAAATTTTGTTTTGTTTTGCCATGAATTGCCTCAAGAAGGTAGTGGCTTTAGAGAAGATACTTTGTCAATTAGAGATACCCCAAATTGCTAATTGGATAAAGGGTAGACTATTCAGACATTCTTTGTGTTGATTATTTGTATCAGGCACTGGTTCATAGATGGTTTTCTGTTTTATTTGTTTGTAGGGTATTTAGGTTATGCACTACATTGAAGTACTAGCAACCTGCAAACTGACAAAACAAAAAGGAGTCTAATTGTTTTTGTCTTGAAGAAGTCTGTTATTTTCACTGTCTTTCTATGAATGCTTAGTTTAGCATTTAGGTCACTCAGCCATCTCACATTGACAATCCTTTACCAGGGACCCCACTCTGATTTTGCTGGGCCAACATGTGGATGCACAGCATGTGTAGCACTAATAAGAAATAACCAACTTGTTGTGGCAAACGCTGGTGATTCCCGGTGTGTTATTTCTAGAGGTGGCCAGGTCTGTTGTTCTTTTTCTTCCTGTTAGTAGTAGTTAGTCGTGAAGATATGTCTGACAGTCAGAGCCTCTGTTCCATGTCATGTCTGTGATAGGCATACAATTTATCAAGAGACCACAAACCAGATCTTGAAGCTGAGCGAGAAAGAATACTAAAAGCAGGGGGTTTCATCCATATGGGACGTGTAAATGGAAGTCTAAACTTGGCAAGAGCAATTGGTATGCATTTTTCATGCTCTTCTATTAATAGGTTGCATGCCACTTTGTGCCTTAAGTATGGGAATACCTCTTTGTAGGAGATATGGAATTTAAACAGAACAAATTCTTGCCTCCTGAGAAGCAAATTGTGACTGCGAATCCTGACATTAACATTGTAAGCCCTCTGAATGCTGGGGCTACCTTGATTTTCTGCACTTAATCATGATCGGCTTTGATCCTGTTAAGCTATCATTTCCTAAAACCATATAATCTTGTTCTTAGGTGGAGCTTTGCGACGATGATGACTTTCTTGTTGTAGCATGTGACGGCATTTGGTAAGACTACCTGCAGTTTTCATACTCGCACTTGTTATATTATTCTCACTGTTATATATGCAGCTAAAGTGCATAATTCCTACTTTCTAGCCACATTCAAGTGCTTTGTCTCAACTTATGTAGTGCTTCTGAGTTCTGACACAAATAACAACTTCTTTTGATGAACAGGGACTGCATGTCAAGCCAACAGTTGGTGGATTTCATCCATGAGCATATACACACGGTGAGTGCCAAGTTATTTTCCAATTTCAACAATGAACTTTGGAGGAGATTATGGTACTTGGCAATTAAATACTTGTGTGAAACAAAAAAAAAATGCAGGAGAGCAGCCTTTCTGCAGTGTGTGAAAGAGTGCTTGACAGATGCCTGGCTCCATCAACAATCGGTGGAGAGGGATGCGACAACATGACCATGATCTTGGTGCAGTTCAAAAAGCCAATTAGTCAGAACAAAAAGGTCGACGTGGGGGAGCAATCTGCAAAAGGCTCAGAAGAGGCTGAGATTCAGTGAGTAGACCTTCACGGCATCTTTGTTTCTGTACTGTAATCTTTTCTCATGGCGTTAACTGAAAGGCTTTGCGACCAATGATGCTGAGGGGAATGGTTCTTGATGCAGGTGAGGATGCGACGATTCGCTTTCATAAGCAGGCAGAGTGAAGAAGCAGTTACTGTACATATCAAATGTATGTCAAATGCTGTGGCTGTGGATATCCTGGCTGAGAACCTTAGATAATGGCATTGGCTGGCGCAACAGCGAAATCCCGGCGCACAGCTTCTGTGCGCCGTTCACCATTTGTTATCGTGCCAAAGTCGAGCATGCTGGTTGTGGTTTCAATCGTCGATGCCTCCCAAACTCGTCAAGTTGGTTTATTCTGTTATGTGTGCTGCAAACGTGGGCAATGGTGTCTTTTTTTTTGGGGGTGTGGGTGTGGTATTCGTGTGCTGTGATAAACAAGTTAGTTCCATTCCATGCCTCATTGGGTTGTGCTTGTGATAATGCGGCGTATCAAATCTGAATCCAGTTTACCATGTACCGTCTGTTGATTGTTGATTTGGAATTCTACGGTCAGGATCTGTCGGCGAGGGCAGTACCTGCTGAATCCGTGACCGTGAAACGTTTCAGCGACGATTAGTCGCAACTGCAAGTGTGAAGTGTCAGTGTGCTGCTGTTCGATACGTGGGAATTGTTGGTGAGATATCTGCCTGGCCGTTCTCTGTATGCATGGGACTGTTTGGAAGGTAGGAATTTTACAAGGATGAATGCTTAAGGAAGCAATGCAATTCATACTGGGCCTCCCTTCGTCCAGATCTACCGATATATTTCTGCAACTTGTGCGTTGGGACTGGCCAGAGCGGTGCAGTGCTGTGTCGTTGTATAGACTTGGACTACGATGTGTGGAGGAGACAAGATAACAATTGAAAGAGTAGAAAGGCCTGTTCATAAATGTATCTGTACTCTACTAGTACATTTCAGAAAGGAAGGTTAAGTTTCAACATCAAGCAAATGGCGTGAGTCTGACAAGAAATAGGGAAACGGCCCTCAAATGCACACACAATTTTGATACGGCGACATGGGGCATATATTCGCCTTATAAATCTTTCATCACATAGTTCAAACGCTGGCCAACAAAACAGAGGCCATCTCTACACGAAACCGCAACATTCTAAGTTTTACATTTACCTAGGATTAGGGCCGTGAGACTTCTGTTTTGCCTTCTCTATCAGGGGCTTCAACTGCTTCTTCTCCTCGAGAATCTTGAGGAAATTGAACAAGAATGGCACGTAGTTGTGCTTCCTCCTGATGTTCTCTGTCTTCCACTTCTTCACCTTCTCTTCCTCCATTATGATCTTCTCAGTCACAGCCTCAATCTGAGCAGCAACCTCTGCGAGCGACTGCTCAACAGATGGCGCGTGCCTATTGGCAGATGGATCACCCATTTGTGACAAGAGGTTCTCCCTCTTCCTCTGAAGTTCCTTCAGCTCTGCAGTGTACATCTCCTTCTGGTTCTTTATGATAGCCATGACACTGAACCTTATCTCATTCTGAGCGAACCGATCAATGCGTTCCTGAATGACAGGCTGTACCATCCTCAGCCACCCCATCTCACCAACACCACCCGGGCATTTCCCCAGGCTTATCGGTCCTTCCTTTAGTCCATCAAGCTCATACAAGACGCCGTCCACAGGAACATAGCTAATAAAATGGTAGACATCATCATCCTTGCCAGATGATTTCTGCTCCTCCGGGACTTCTGACTTTGCAAATAAGTTATTGGACATACGAATGCTTTCACAATTGACTATAGCCAATCCTTTGAGCTCTGGTGGCAAGTCCTTTGCGAACTCCTTCAGCTTTTTTAGGTCATCGCTAAGGTTGATGCCTGGAGAGTTCAATAGAACAGAAATAATAGCTTGGGTTGCACATGCGTTGTTAATTATCTGCAAGTAAAGCACAGGCTTGATTATAAAAAGATGTAGAGGAGCAAAGGCAGCATAAATACACTCAAAATATCAATGCTTCTGACCTGGTTGGCAAAGAAAAGGTTTGGTATCGGATCCTTGATAACAGGACGCTCATCTTTTTCTGGAGGTCGCCATTTGTACAGCACTATAAGCCCATAAACTAGCCTGGAAAACACAAATAGAAATTTGGTACAGTTTATTCAGAAAAGAATGGCATACATGGTAATGTTAGCAGTTACTAGGATAACATACTGAAGATTATTCACCGCATCCAGATCAAGTGAGTAGAGTTCATCAACCTGTTAAAGGAAGAATAACATGGAATATCATACATTATCAGTTTTGGAGGAGGTAAAAATAGGGCCAAGTTTCGAAGAAAGAAGCTTATACCAAATTGTTGTACATTACATTTCATGTATGGCCTGCCATTTTTTTTTAAAAAAAAGTATGGTGGCATTGTTGTTTTTGAAATGCATAGTTTTAGTATTTGTGAGCCTAAGCTAAAACTGGAAGCCTAAAACATACATCAACCAGATAAAGGTATTAATAGCTGAAGGAAAAAAAGAAACAGATATCATCCTGCTACTATTAGAGCATACAAAAGAGCGGGCTTAAGCAAAATGGAGGTAGGTGATTACTTACTTGAAGACCCTTCACTTGCATCTGTTGCAACAGTTCAGTAAAAACACCTATACATACAATATATATAAAGGTTAAAAGTTCTTTGCTCCTTTCTTGGAAAAAAAATAAAGGCCAAGATTTACAGGGGAAGCAAGAAATTAAAATTGTGCTAGTTAGAACGTGTAACTAACATACATAAGCATGTGTAGCAGATAGGTCTAGTTTTTTTAGTCCCATTCCAATAACACTTGTTGATAGGGAGATAGAATACAAATTTGAGTAATTTAGTACGAGAGGAATTTCCTCTTGACTCAAAATGAAGACACAGAAGTACTGTAAAGTGTAAATTGTGAGTGGTTATTTTATTACTCATATCCAGTTATCCACAGTTTAAACAAGAGCCTAGTGTGCAAAGTATCCCTTATGACTATAAATGACCTGAGCAAACAGCAGGGCACTATCAGGAACAGGTGCAACCGCACACATCTCAAATCACCCCCTCGCCCTAAACCACCCTGATTTTGGATGATGCGGCGCTCATGTGGCGGCGGTTTTAACAGATAAGCTGGTTTCAGATGATATGGCAGCCACATGTCCTTAAACCAAACACTTGGAATTAATTGATTACGTGTCCTTAAACCAAACACTTTGCACGGCAGAGACTTATGTGTCAAAACCATTGACATGTGGACGCCACATCATCCAAAATCAGGGTGATTTAGGGCGAGGGGGTGATTTGCTCTGGTTTCGATAGACGAGGGGTGTAAATGAATGGTTTCGTAGTTGAGGATGCAAATTGGACTTAGGGCATAAGTTGAGAGACCAAAAGTGGACTTTTTCCTACTATTAAACAGTAAAGAGTTTGACTAAGAGCTCACAACACCAAGGTTCACCAAGCAAACTTAACAATGTGAGATGCTGCTAACTTCATACATGATGGTTTCTGGCTTTGAGCGCGCACTCTGCATATCCATCCATATTGGATGAAAATGATACGAATGCTCTACACATCAAAGTTTACACGGAATGCTCTAATCTTTCAGTGAAATTAGGGACAAGAAGCACCAATAAGGAACATAGAGGAGCCTTATCCGTGCGTCACATACAGAATGTGCAGAGAAAACCTAGTTCAAATTCAAATTACCAGATAATTCATTCATCTGTTGTATTGCCGTAAATAAAAGTAAACTTACCAGGATCGTTCTCGATTGCGGCCCAAGACATGTTGAGAAACCCTCTGCAAGTCTGCAACAAACACAAAAGACAGTAAAGATGCAGCAGTCTAGGCTTCATTTTTTTTAGGGAAAACTAACTGCTGCTATTAGAACAATCAAATCAAATACGAAACTAACTGCATGGATCGGATTGAAGCATATCAGCAACAAAGAAATACTTGGATTTGATTGGTCATCCTAAAGAACAAAACACTAGTCTTATAACAAGTTAGGGCTTCCGTACCAACAAACGAAATCAGCCTGGACGGCAGGGGCGGACCTAACGTGGGACATGGGGGTTCAGTTGAACCCCCAAAAATATGGAAAAATAAACTGCTACTGGTAGTCGACAACGCAGCAAGCAAATCCGCCACAAACTCCATGGACTGGACTATCCATCCCAGAAAGGAAGATTTGGATGAAATTGCTCACGGAAAAGAAAAAATCCTCGGGACAAAGCTCACTCTTAGAACAACAATCCAAGCAAGCTAGGGCTTCCTTACCAGCGAAAGAAGAGATCAATCCGGTAGAGCGGAGGAGGACGACGACGCCTACGAGAGAAGAATTCCTTCGCTTCGAGGGTTGAATGACGTTGGCGTGAGAATTTCAGACAAACGGCGAAGCAATAGCCGCCGCCGCCGCCGTCGCGACGAGATATGGAGAAGAGTTCAAGGAAGAGGATGGGCTGGAACTAGAGACGAGAGAGGTTTGGGATTGGGCTGTGAGGATTGCGGATTTGGGGAGGAGGAGGAGGAGGGAGGATAGAAATCTGGACGATGGTCTGCGTCTTGTGCTGAACATTGGGGATCCATTTAGGGTTCGTGCGGAAGAAAGGGAGACCGATTGAAGACCCATATGTCATGCATATGTCATGCATGTTACTTGACGCGCGCGGGCCACTGCATGGCTCAGCTACCGGTTCGTCAGTTTTGCTTTGGTACACGTACGCGTGGATCAACTGCTGACTGTTGGTACAAAGGAGCAGCGAGCAAGCCAGGAAAAATCAGTGTCAAATCAAGGGAAGAAAAGAAGAGTAGCAAGGGAAGAAGAGCCAGGGAAAAAGAGGAAAAGAGAGGAGGAAATCGTGGTTTTCTCGCTCCTTTCGTAACGATTTGGTTTTCTCCCATGTTTATTAATTTAATTAGAGACTAGAGTTTAGATTGGAGAGCAAGTAGAAAGTATTTGTTAGGGAAAAGATTAGTATATCGACTAATCTGCTATATTATTTTTCTGTAATTTTGGAAACTGTATGAGAGTAATTTAGGAATATCATCTACTGGATAATTGTACAGAAATTCAATAGTTTTCTGTACAATATTTATTTACGTTGATTGGATAAATAGATTTTAAGCTATGAATTTTGTAATCCTACTGTCCGGTAAATTTATCATCTTCTGGTAACATATATTGATATGTATATTAAAATTACTAGATGAAACAATTTGGACAATTTATCTACATAAAAGATGTAGATAATTAAGGATTCTAGAGAGCCCATGAACATGATTTTTCAACGAGTAGGACAGAAGTTATGAATCTTGAAAGACTGCTGTCCAGGACCGGTTGCTGATGGATTTGGTGAATGGTGGATGTGAATAAGTACAAATGGTCAGGATTTGCAATAATGATTAAATGTTTTAATATGTATCTCTCAAAATATACTCCCTCTAGTTACAAATACCTATCATTTTAGACATCGATACGGTCTATAAAATATAACTTCAACCACTAATTTGTATTCTAATATGTTTGTAAAACCCAATAAAATTATAATATTATGAAAGTACATTTCAAGACAAATCTATACATATAATTTTCTTGTATTCAATGTAAATTTATAAAAAATATATCGATAGTTAAGTTTCGAAAGTTTGACTACAAACATCTCAAAACAACATGTATTTGTGACTAAAGAAAGTATTTATTTAGTTAATACTCAATTCAGAAAAAATGTGATTATCAAAGTGCAATGCTAGCTTACTTTATCAAGCACATGCACTCATCAACTTTATCATAAATGATAGAGATATTTTTCCTCAAAAGGGTCCAATTAAAATATTTAAAAATCTTTCTAAAATCTATATAGTTTTCTAGAAATATCTAGATATTTTAGATGTTTTACTCAAAGGAATTTGATGGTGCCAATTGTCATAAATCTTGTGGTCATAAGAATCTATATAATCATTTCAATCTAAAATATACATCATTTGGGAGAGTTGGTTTTCGTTTATAAATATTTATATTTTATTTTTTTTGGAAGTAATATGTTCGTCAAAATACCTATGTTAATTGTTATTCTTGAGAGAGGTAAATCATAAATAAAGACAACATATGTCAAAAACAAAAACATGTACTACTTTTTTTCTATGTGTGTGAAAACACCATTTAATATGCTAGCACGAAAATAAGAAAAGAGAAATGGGTTTGAGTTAATATCTATTTAAAAGCAAAGTGTACACTTGTGTTGTCAACTAAAGTTGTAATAGTTTTACTCTAAAAAGTTGTAATTGTGCTGCCACCAAATAAAGTGTTAGTATTAGTTTATTATTTCAAATTTTTTAGTGTTATTAACTTTTAATAGACTTAGAAATGTGACTTTTATCTTCAGTTTTTATAAACCAATATAATTATATATTAAAAAATGTAACACATTGTAGTTAGTGAACACCCATTCATAAAATCCTAAATCTGCCATTGCTGGACGAATCTCCTTGTGCACTACGTGCCAGCCTCCAGTAGGCAAGCTCCCTCTATAAATTTCGCGCGCGGCAGGGCCGAGGAGTGAGCATCGGTGAGGATCCGGTAGAGCCGAGGCCGGGCGCTGGTGCTGCAAAAGCAGGCGCTGCGGTGGCCCGCGCGGGAGGAAGCACGCGACGGCCCAGTGAAGTCAACATCGTCCCTAGAACGACGACGCAAGCGGCGCGCCACCGCAGGGAGCGAACGAGTTCAGTTCGGCGGTGAGGCTTGCGTGGGTCGGCGACGGATGCAAGGGGCGCTGTGCTGGGGAGGCAAATGAGATGAGTCGATGTTGGGCTGCACGACAAGAGACATAAATTTGGGTCGGCCTTGCATGGATGGGCCTATACTAGGCTTAGCCTAGGTTCATAGGCTAAGTCTAGAGTCTGGGTGGCTGGCAGGTGGACCCCAAAGGCTCTTTAGCCCTTTTCTTTAGGAAGCGGTTAGGTTATAGTGTTGAAACAACTTCTAATGATATAAAGTAATTAAAGAGAAAATATCTCGTCGTCGACCATTGTCGCTAATTTAATTGACACAGCCGCCGTTGACATTGTTCTACTACCCTACCCATCGCTCCTACCGTCGTCTCCTCCGAACTTCTTCTATGTCTGGGCGAAAAAGTGAATCCATAGCGAGGAAGTCGGATTTCTCTTCTCTGATGTCAGATTCGACAGTAGCGTTCCTCTAGGCTACTAAATCTGGTGGCAGAGAAGAGTGAGAGAATAATGACGATGAAACGAGAGGGAAGGTGAGCGAGCAGGGGCGTGCGAGAGAAGAGAAACAGGAAGGTGCTAAAGTAAATGGATAAGATTCGTCGGATTGGATTTGGACGGTATATTGTAGCATACTCTTTCTCTTTCTTTACCGTCCCGCCTTCCTGTCTCTTGTCTTCTCCTCACCCAAACCAAACCCGGAAACCCGCACCTCCAATTTCCCATTCTCCAAAACCCTGGCTACTCGCCAACCATTTTTAATGAGAATAGCTCCGCCCCTGATGATATGCCCAAGAAAATAGACATCCAGGTGGATGGAGTAATACATGCAGTTATCCAAAAAAAAATAACTACCTATGGTGCGACTGTGACTGCTGTGGAGTCAGATGTGAAAGCAATGTGACCATGGTTCGCCATCTCCGATGCAAGAAGCACAGGGAGCTGAATAAAGAAGATCTGGCCGTGGGAGTGAATGCCAAAAATAAGGAAGATTCAGTTGCTACAGTGGAAAATA
Source organism: Dendrocalamus latiflorus (assembly GCA_017311315.1). Classification (NCBI taxonomy): domain Eukaryota; kingdom Viridiplantae; phylum Streptophyta; class Magnoliopsida; order Poales; family Poaceae; genus Dendrocalamus; species Dendrocalamus latiflorus. The sequence goes on along the minus strand of CM029639.1, from coordinate 45,275,051 downwards.
AGGCCTCATTTTTTTGCTTTTAAAAGCTATTTTTTGTTTTTATACAGTAACTAGTATTCAAATATAGTATTTTCAAGTCAAAGTCTATAAGTTAATTGTAGTACATACTGTATCGACTTTATTTATATCGGCTAAAATTGCACGTGGGTTATTTATGTCTTTGTGCTCTCTATCATGAATAGCTAAAAACTATAAGTCACAGTTTAAAAGAACAAACCTGAGCATGGAATACTAAGTAAATGCTTCTGAAGAAAGGTAAATGATAATGGCCCTGTAGAAGTTGAAAAGAAAGTTAGGAAAGAACAAGAAGGTGCTGATGTGGTTGTCCATGTGGCCTCACATTTTCTGAAGCAGGAGTTAAATAAGGAAGATTCATCAATGTTGAACATTGGACATGATGAAGATTCAACTGTTGTTGTAGACATCTAGGTAAATGAAAATGTTCCGCAGAAGGTTCGGTGGAAATTAAGAAACAAGAAGGTGGAGACCGTTGCAAATGGACCTTAGTCAATTGCAATGGGTTAAAGGACAAAATATGCACATGTGTAGAAAAATAAGTGAAGAAGACCCTATACAAGAGGCTAATCACATAGCTAATGTAATATCTAACACCATCCCTCAAAACTCACGGTGGATCAACAACATTGAGTCTAGAGAAATATAAGTTGTGTTGAGTTTGAGTCTGTGCCTTGATGAAAAAACTTATTATTTGAAGCTCCGAAGGCACATACGAGAGATTGATAATCCACACCTGCACTTGCGATCTCATGTAGGAAGCATCGATGCTTGGTGAGCTCATGCTTTACTGTATCTCAAGCAATACTAATCGCACCGGTGTTGTTCGATAAGAAATGAGTCAGTGTAGAGATAAAAACACCTAAATCTTCAATTAGCCATCATAGCAAAGTGATCTTAGCCGTCAACGACGCCATAGCCCTGAACTTTTGCCTTAGCACAAACGAGAAACAGTTGTTTGCTTCCTGGTCTTCCAGGCAAGCAGAGAGGAACTAAGGAAAACACAATAGATAGAAAGTGACTGGCGATCAGAATGATCACTAGCCCAGATCGCATCAAGTACGTATGAAGCTTCAGAGAGCTGGAACGAAGAAAGAAAATGCGTCGAGTGATGGTCCCACGAAGGTATCACGGAACATGAAGAAGGTGACTAAAGTGGAGCTGAGTGGGAGCAGAGACAAACCAATTTAGAATATGAACTGGGTGAGAAATATCAGAGCAAGAGATGCCTAGGTAGACGAGGCTCCCAACAAGGTGGTGGTAGAGAGTGGGATCCTCAAGAGGCTCACATTTAGTGGAACTTCTCTTGGGAGAGGCAGTAGCCCTCAAGTATAGAAGAGACCTCAATCCTAAAGAAGTAACAAGAGGACCCAGATCAGACATCAATAACTAATTACTGAAACACTTCTTCACAAAATCAATGTACTGAGGGTCATCCCAGTAGTGATCATATCATCTGCATAGAGAAGAAGAAATGTTCAACTGCGATGAGAAGTATGGACAAAGATAGCAGGGTCATGATCACTCGTGGAGAAGGCAACGCAGTGATACTAGAAGAGAAGTGCTTAAACCAAGCACAAGGGGCTTGCTTGAGTTTATAGAAAGTGGCGAAGGTGACAAACCATGCCATCATGGACAGAATACCCAAGAGGCGGCTACATGTAAACCTTCTCACGCAGCTCACCATTGAGAAAAGTCATTCTTAACGTCCAACTAAGAGATGGACCACTGACAACAGAGGCCACGACAAGGAATGTGCAAACAATTTTCATATGAGCGACAAGAGCAAATATCTCATCATGGTCACAAGTATGCTTGCTGAAAATAGTGAGCCACAAGACGAGCCTTGTAGCACTCAAGTGAACCATCCGAGTGGGTCTTGATCTTATACATCCATTTGCACATGATAGGAGAGACACAAACAAGTAAAGAACAAGATCCCAATTGCAAGTGCTAGCTTGCTCTAGAGAAGCAATCTTAATCATCACTTGCTGCCACTCCCGGTAAGCAGCAGCCTCATGGTAAGTCATAGGTTTAGCAAGAGAAGTGGATATGAAGTCGTAATGCTCAGGAGGCCTAACAGTACGATGATCACGAAGATCGTATCTGGGAGGAGAGGCTGGAGTAGGACCCAACAAGGATAGAAGAGTGGAAGGAGGAAAAGAGGACTTAACTTGAGGAGAAGTAGACCTTAGATGACAAGATAGTGTAGCAAAAAAAAGGGAGATCTCAACAGAAGAGCTGGTAGGTGCCTCCAAAGGAAACATGGAAACCAGAGGAGATTGGGACGACTATGGCGACTGGGATAAGATAGGGGAAAGAGGAGGAATCGAAGAGTAAGGAAAAGTGAGAAAAGAAATCGACTCAAGGGAAATGGAACTGGTCATAGAAGGATGGGGGTAATAAGGACAAGACTCGTCGAAAGTGACATCATGAGAGACCGTCATCCTGCGAGCAGTAGGGTCATAACAATGATAACCCTTATGCTCTCAATGTTGTAGCCAAGGAAAACACACTCAACCGACTAAGTTGTCAGCTTAGTGCACTCACAAGGTGGAAGAAGAACGTAACAGACACAACCAAAACAATAGAGGTCACTGTATCGAGGAGTTGTACCAGTAAGACGCTTAGCGGGAGTACAACCCTGATGAGCAAAAAAAAGTTGATGCTTGATAAGAAAAGCAGTCGTATAGATAGCCTCAACCCAGAAGCGAGGTGTAACATAAGAAGTAAGCATAACAACATGAGCTGTCTCAAGAAGATGAGAATGCTTACGCCTAGAGACACCATTCTAAGCATAAGCACCAGGAAAGGAGTACTGAGGAAGAGTACCCTACTCAGTAAGGAAATGGTGAAGTGTAGTCGAGAGGTACTCTCTAGCAAAGTTAGCATGAAAAACCCGAATGGTTGAGTCAAATTTAGTGTGAACCATGGTGGCAAATTGCTGGTAAATAGATGATCTAACCGTGAGAAGACATAAGATAGAGCCAAGTGTATCTCGAATAATAATCAATAAAGATCACATATAGCTGTGACCCCTTTCAAAACGAAGAGAGCTAGGCTCCATACATCAAAGTGAACAAGATTGAAAGGATACTGAGACACAGAATCACTAGAGGGATATGGGAGTTACAACTGCTTGCTAAGCTTGCAACCCATACAGTGTAAATTAGTGTTGTCAAAAACAGAACCTAAGACACCACTCCTGCGAAGAAAGGTGAGAATGACCAATGTGACCTAACTGATGGTGCCATTGGACAAAAATAGTTATGGAAGAAGCAGCTGAAATGGAGGCAGTGGTACTAGCTGACTGGTTGGTGTAGACAATGAAAGGGAGGTACAACCAATCAAGCTCCCAAAGGCATTAAGAATCATGGTGCCTAGGGCCAATCCCAATGGCAGTCCCCGTGCGACAACCATGATTAGTGATCTGACCGGTTGATATAAGCTACATTGTTAGTTTAGGAACATGACAAATTGTGGGAACACGAAAGGGTACCTCGTCCTTCAATAGGAAGAGATGTGCCATCTACAATCTAAACTATGAGAGGAACATCAAGAGGACTCATTGAAGTGAGGTGAGTGGAATCCAGTGTCATATGAAAAGAAGCACCAGAATCTATGATCCAAGGGGATGTTATACTTGAGGAAGGAGGTGATGAGGTAAGTGTTAAGACGGCAAGACGTCGAAGGAAAGTGAGCATCTCCTGGTGAACATCAATGTAGGAGCTCTGGCAAGAGCCTGATTAGGAAGAGCCATTAGGACCCTTCGAAGTACGACCACTCTTGTGGTCCTTCCTCTTCTTGTAGTACTACTAGGACATATGCTCAACGTGGTCATAGTAGTCACAATGGAGACCCACAGTGGTGCTAGCCGCCACTGGGGTAGGCTGAGGAGCTGGTGTAGTAGATAGAATTCGTGGAGCAGGAGCACGAGCAACAACTGGTGGAGCAGGGGTGCAAGCAACCAAGACATAAGTGGATTGCAGTTAAACCCCACCCCCAACATGTGAAGGTGAGTCTCCTCAGCATGAACAAAAGTGAGGGCCTCCATCAGGGACGAACGAGGTTGGCGCGTAAGTAGCTGAGCACGGGTGGGCTTGAACTCGGACTGGAGACATGTCAAGAAGTCATAGAGATGATGAGTCTCAGGTGAACCCACTAGCACACACAGTAGGGACAGGTCTGATAGACATCTGGTCCCAAAGAGTCAAGTTGACGCCACACCATAGACACCTACTGATAGAACACATCCACAGTGGCATCCATCTGTTGAAGGGATTGTGCCTAGTGCACAACCGAGAGGTACATAACATTGCTTGTCGGCTCATAGTGGTCATGGAGTAGCTCCCACATCAGCTGAGATGTTGGTAGCTCAGGCACGTCCATAGGGAGGTTAACATCCATGCTATCCACCAGAACGACGGAAGCATGAGCCTCGTCATCCTGCCACACATCATAGCTGTGGAGCTCCGTCTGGTACACCTCCATCGCTTCCTCAAAGGTAGTAACTGAAGCTCTCTAAGTAGCCTCGTTGGCATCATTATGAAAAGTGGGCTCAACCAGTAGGGTGGGGCAGGTCAGCAAGGCCGCTCACTAGTGAGGTACCCAAAGATGCTAGCTCCTCATGTGAATCTGCATGTGCTGAGCCTACCATTGTAGTTTAGCCTATTGAAGATGATCGGTGGCTTTAGAACCGAGATGACCCCCAAACTACTAGGAGGTGCCATCAAGCGTGGAACAACAGACGGTAGTGGCGTGGTCGAGGTGATGGTGGTGAGATCCGCCAAGGAAGGAGTTAGGCTCACGACGGCGTTGGTGTCCAGAGCTGGGGATGAAGCTGAGGCAACAAAGTTCGGCGATGAAGAGGTTGAGCTTGCATTGTGGATAGTCATCCAAGGTAGGGACAAAATGGTGGCAAAGTTCCTAGTGCTGACAGCTCAATCCAAGGCCTTAGGGGCCAGATCAAAGGCAATAATGGGGGAAGGAACGATGGCGAAGATAGGGCTAAGGTAGAGGGTGATCCGACAACCACGTCTCAAGCAGTGGCAATGAAATTTGAGGCTGGAGAGGCTAGATCCGAGACGACAATAGGAGGATGAGCAGCGGCGGCATCCAATTTGGCATTCCCAAGTAGCGACAACGGGAGGGGTCCAAGGTGGTAACCAAGAGGGCGACGATAGTTGGGAAGCAGTGGCGCTGGCAGCCTAGCAGCGGCGGGAGGTAGTGGAGGGCCTAGGATTTCAAGTGATAGAAAAACCCTAACCATGGCTCTGATGCCATGTTGCAAATGGGCCTTAGTCAACTGCAATGGGTCAAAGGCCAAATTATGTACATGTACATGTGTAGGCAAATAAGCAAAGAAGACCCTATACAAGAGACTAATCACACAACTAATGCAATATCTAACAGAGACATGTCCATTGATGTAGCACCACCTTGTTCTGAAGTAGGAGTAACACCATAAGATGGAGGCGAGACCTCAGTGCTGTTGTTTTTGTTAAAAATCAATGAGTAAATTTCATCGCTAGTCCTTAAATTTGTGTGTGTTTGCCACTTAGATCCATGAACTTTAAAACTTAATGTTCATATCCCTAATCTTGCAAAATTGCTTCACTTAGGTCAGTTCGGTGCTAGTGTGAGGATCTTGTGTAGTAAAGCATTTGGCTACCTATACAAGTTTAGGGACCTATACATGAAGTTCCGAAGTTCATGGGCTTGAGTGGAACACCCATACAAGTTTAAGGCCCGTAATTGCAATTTAATTTAGATCTTTTTAAGTGTTATTTTTCTGAGTACCATTGTACTTTACAACCTCCATAAGTTGAGGTTGCACAGTAACAACAATACTTAGAAACAATGTTTTCATGTTAAGTTGCTTGCTTGCTTGTAGGCAACTTAGAAATTGTATAAGTTGTTTATAGTATTTATGTTGAATACCATGTAACTTTATAAGTTGCTCAACTGATGTACCATATACAATTTGTAAGGTTATCTAGATCTTACTTTTGTCTCTATTAGTATATTATTAGGATAGTGCTGAAGCAATTTAGCATAAAACCATTTTTTTCTAGTACTCTAGCGGACTGGTTGTGTTGCTGTATGTAATGCATATATCCATGGCAGCATATAGATCTTAAAACGAGGCCACAAATAAAATTTAAAAAGAAGACTTCAAATAAAAAGGTCCTCCTCATATATCTTCGATTGACTTGAGTGTTATAGTTCTACTAGTTTTAGTGATAGCTGCGACGATGAAGCTTCTCTTCTATTTGCTTCCTATATGCAAGTTGCAACTTTTATAAACTCATGAATATGCAGCTATGTGCTTTTATCTGACATGTGTCCCTTGGCACATTGGATGTGAATGCAATTTGCATCTGGTCCCATGGCTTCGCTATTTTCAGTAGGTGTATACTTATGCGAAGATCACTCTTGTAAAGTATCAAGTTGTATGCTGGTGCAGTAGTTAGAATTTTCCACTCTTGTTCCTCCATTGAGGGTATGGAACTATTTGTGTTCTAATCTATGCTATGGTAATTTGGTGATGGGAATCCCATGTCTTATAGTTTTTGTAAGAAATTGACAAGTGTATGTTGGAATTGAATATCCATAAATTTGAATCCCATACTTTGAGTCCACTCTGATGAAGTATACGTGAATTGATCATTTTTCCTTATTAACTTAACCTTTTGGGTGAACTGATTGGTTTATACAACTCAATATGGTATCAGAGCCAAATTGTCTCTTCTTTTCAGCTTTTAAAAACTGCTTTTCGGCTTTTCTACAGTAATTAACTTTCAAACGGAGTGTCTTTTCAAGACGGGATCTATAAATTGATTGTAGTATACATTGTAGTGACTTCATTTATATCGGCTAGAACCACATGCGATATTCTATTGCTCTGTACTCTCTTTCACAAATAACTCAAAAGTCATAAGCTGAAACCAAAAGAATATGTCCAAAAAGTCTTATGTTTAAGACTTAGGCTGGTGTAATTAAAAAATAATTGCAGTCTACTTCTATTTCACGTCTTAAGTCTGAGAGAGCATACACATAAGGGGAGTATTACAGTATAAGTGAATTGGCTATCTTTCTCGTGTTAAAGTATAAATGAATTGCCTATTTTTTATTACCTTAAGTTTTTGGATGAACTAATTGGTGCATGCAGCTCAATACACTCCAACGCGTTGGGTTAAGACTTTAGGGGCGGCTGGGTTAAGACTTTAGGGGTGGCTTATTCATGCATAGTAGTTGCAGTTGTGTATGCATATATTTTGGCGAATTGGAGTATTTCTAGCAAGTTTATGTTTAATTTATCGTAGCATTTCCTTCAAGTAAGTAAAGGCATGCTCCAATAATCTATCCATTTCAAAATATGATGCACACATGCATTTTGAATTTTTGATGGTTAAACTCTTCCAAACACTTACTTACAATTGGTGTAAGATTGTGTAGGTTTGGTCATAGGAAAATTGTTTTCATGACATTATGTTTAGACTTTAGTGCTCTTGAAAAAAAAACCCCACCTCGAGTGAGTGTTCCTTTGTCTCCAACCTTGATGATGGCCACATCAACATGCTTGATAGGGTATATGCTTCTACCACTAGTCTGGAGCCGCACCTAACACCACCATCATCATTTGCCTCTGCCTTAATCTGATTGGACTGTGAGTTGGTGGGTTTGGAGCTGGAGGTGTGGGGTGGATATCACGTCCACCGTTATTACCTATAGAAGATGGCGACGAGACGCGTAAGTGAAGGTTAGTTGGGAAGATTTTGTAAAATAAAGGTGTTATATTTTATCTGTTCTTTTTAAATTTACTATTTAGAGATCCGTAAGTTGCAACGAAGTCATAAAAACGGTGAGACGAAACTTACTGCCTGGCCAACTTCACACATCAAACATTATAGAGCAAACGACAAAGATAGAAGGGTGGCTAGAATGCGCGAGGAGATGTGGAAAGTGGAGAGGGTGGGCGGTTGTATCCTGAGAGAGAGGAGGAGAGAGACGAATGATCCAGATCAAATCGGATGGCTGAGAAGAGAGGAGGGAGAATGGACCAACCATCAACTCACACTTTTATAATAGTAAAGATAGTTTATGGTATCTTTTAAATAAAAAATAAGATAATTTTCATTATTTTTAAAATAATTTATTAGAATAGCCTTCTTAAAACTAGTAACAATGGTAAACTAACGCATAAAACAACGCAGCCTTTCAAACGGAGGGGGAGAGCGCTGGGCAAAACTAAAACCAGCAATTTTTAAACGAGAAAGATATCCATCCATTTCGATTTGTCCTTTCCCTATTCTCTCTCCTCCTTTTCCCTTCAACAATAATATCTCCTATCGAGCCTGTTGTCCCCTGCCCCTCCTCCCTCCAGAGCGGTGGTCTCCAGCCCTCATCTCCCTCACCGCCGATGGCGCCGTCCACCGCTCTATCTCCGGTGGCCTTCAAGTCTTCCTTCTCGCCGCTTTCTTCCAACCCGACTCGTAAGTCCACCCCCTCCTCTCTCTCTCTCTCTCCCCGGCGAATTAGTCACGGCGGCGCTCTCCGTACTCCCGCCACTGCCCGCGGCCGCCGGCGCCCTCGCCGCCCCTTCCCTGCCCGCCGCCCTAAAAACCTAACTGGATCGTCGACCTCGTTGCGGGCCGCCCCCGGACCCGCCCATTGCTGTTTGGGTTATCGGGTGGCTCCAATCAGTCCGGCTGCGTGCTGGGTTGTGGTTTCACGCTTGCAATTAGGGTTTCCCTGAGTAATACAAATGTAGAAAATTTTGTCTCTAGGCTCCATTTGAGTTGAGTTTGTGCGCAAGGTGGGGAAGAAGATACAGTGGTCCTGTGCTAGGTAACAGCCGGAAAGTTCTGAGTTTTAGGGTTCATGTTGATGTATTTTCTACATGTTTTGGTTTTCTTCTACAACTCGTACTCTTTATGTTACTGCAGGCCTTTGGAAATTGTTCTTGAGAGTCGGTGAGTGAGAGGCAAAGTCAGAGAGAAATTTTTTTGGTGAATTTCTTTTAGTGCAATTTAGATTATGTGCCATTTTGATTTTTGAGTGTAGAGTCCGTACGTCGGTTGATTCCATTGCACTTGTTATGCATTAATTAGGGTCCTTATACAATTCAATTTCAACCATCTGCTAAAAAGAGATGTGGCAATTTATAGTACATTATCTAACTTAAAAAGATATTTCAGTGGTAGACAGGCCTGGTAGATTTCTGGTTTCCTTTTATTGGTTTCATTTAGTGGTTGTGGACATAGAATCCTGTGTTAGATTCGTTTTGGTCCATTTGCCAACTATTTTTTGTTCTTAGAACTTTGTTCCAGGAAATTGTATAAAATGTAGTCTCATACATTGTTCCAGGGGGACGTTCTTCTCTTTTCTATTGAATGAAAAGAGTTCTGATCATTGTTCATGTATGTGTGCTTGTTGATCGTTTATATTGGATTGGACCAACATCTGAACATTTTGTACCTGTTCTTGATTTCTTGTACAGGTAATAAGATCGGCGTAGAAGGTTCATTCTGTTTGCCATGTTCCACTAGGAAAAGAGCTAGTAATAGATCTTTCCGCGTGTACAGTTTATTTGGAGGAAAGAAGGAGAAAGATGAAAATGGTGATGAGGCACCATCAAAAGTAAGGAAGTTACATGCTTTTACTCTTTATCTTCTTTCATTTTCTGTGCTTTTATGGTTCCCATAGCTAAATAATATCTAAACATGCCTGTTAAAATGAAAACTGCAAATTTTGTTGCCTGATGTAGATATCAATTAATGCAGAACTGTGTTCTGTTCATCTTTTTTACTATGTAACTAGTGAATTATGCTCAAGATAATATCATGTTAGTGTTATGGAGATAAATAATTTACTTTATTCCTATCACGGAATTTTTTTTCTCTTTGCAAATCCTGTTGAAATCTTAAAGGTCCTATTGTAATTAGTTGAGGATAACTCATCTTGTTGATATTTATTTACCGAAATGAAAGTTCTCATAGAATTTTAGGGAGATATCAAAGTGAGCTTCTTGATTATTCAACAAAGATGTATTTTTGTTATCAATTGTACTATTGTTGCTTCTCTGGACAGCTGCCTTTTCCTTGCAATGAATGATGCAGCTCCTGAGGTGCTAAGCTTTTGCTTTGTTTGGATACTTGAGTAGTATTGTTTCATTTTCATTGATTATGTCAAAATCGAAGTTCTCCATAAAAATCTCTTTGCAACCATTGTAAAAGTTTTGCAATTGTTGTCGAGCATATGTCGGCTGAACCTAATCTTTTTAATTAGTTCTGAACTTTTGATGCATATATACTCAGAGCTTAGCACACATTTTGTTTATAACTATCTTGTAGCCCTCTCATTTCATATTTACCTTTAGGCAGGAATTTTTGGAAATATGCAAAACCTTTATGAAACTGTGAAGAAGGCCCAAATGGTTGTCCAAGTTGAGGCTGTCCGGGTGCAAAAGGAGCTTGCAGCGTATGCATTTGAATATTTGAGTAATCTTTCATATGTTCTTGCAAATAGCGCGCTTATGTGATCTTTTTCATCCTGTTTTTAGGACTGAGATTGACGGTTATTGTGAAGGTGAACTAATCAAGGTATGCTTGGGACTAATTGAGCCATGTTCTCATTAACTGCACTCTTGCTCGCTGTATGCTTGCTTGTGTTTTGAACTTTGTAGTGTGCGTTTGCTAAATGATTGAGATTTCGCATTTTTGTAAAAGCCTGTTGAACCAGCCTGTAATGATCACAGCTTATCGTTAAGATCCGTATCAATATTTGCTTTCTTGAGGAAAGTAGTCACTTTCTATTTAGTACATTTGAAGTTTGCAGGATCTTTACAAGTTCTTGATTGCTATATGAACTAAGCAAAATCACCTGATATCTCTGTTAACTTTGGCTTAGATAACATTCCATTGAAAGACTGTTAGGATCGGCACTGCGGAGATTGTAGTGGTGGCCGATTGGGGGTCTTGGCCAGTAGTTCTGGTGCTCGGGAGTTGTGATGGCCCTCCGGTCACTCAGTGGAATTCCTGTGGGAAGATAGAGAGGAAGAGGGGGAAGACTAGACATTAATTCTTGGCTTCCTTTTATTCATCCCGAAGACTTCTCCTATATAGAGCAAAGTCTTTCCAAAACCCCTTACATCCGAAATAGGAATCCTATATAAATATATCTCTTTCCTAACAAACTCTGATTATAACTTAAATAGGATATAAGACTGATCGTATTCTATCTGGAGTCTGAATTGAATAAGGCATCATCTTCCTATGGTGCGGCTGGCAATGTTCAAGAAGGCGCTAGGCGCGGCCTAGGCGGGGCCTAGGCGGTTAAATAAAAAATGAGCTGGGATGCGACGTGTCGGCGGTCGGCAGGGAAGACGTGTAGGCGTCGGCAGTGAAGGCGCTTCAAGCTGGCTTCGGTTCACTCGGCTTCGATCGGTTCACTACTTCACTCGGCAGTCGGCACAGCAGCGGTTCACTCCTCCGTTCACTCCTCAGCAGCGGCAGACGCTACTCCCTCGGTCCCTCCGGAATCCGGATCGGCAGATCCTCCCCCCGCAGATCCTTCCTCCCCCGGCAGATCCTTCCTCTCCCCGCAGGCCGGCGCAGCGGAGCTCCTCTCCCGCAGGCCGGCGCTCCTCCGGTCCTCCCCGCAAGCCGGCGCTCCTTCGGTCCTCCCCGCAGGCCGGTGGTCCTCCCCCGCAGGCCGGCGCTCCTCGGGTCCTCCCCGCAGGCCGGCGCTCCTTCCCGCAGCTCGGCACGACGGCGCAGCTCCCGCACGACGGCGCAGCTCCCGCACGCCTGAGGTACTACCGTACTAGCTTAGCTCCTCCTTCGCCTGGATTTGGAGAGGTGGCGGCCACAGTGCGGAGGCGGCGCGGCGACGGCGCGGAGGAGGCGGCACACAGAACCCTAGCTCCCGTCTCCCGCTCGTGGTACTGTGGTACCGTGGAACTGTGGCTCTGGCTTGTCTTTTTGTGGTCCCCCCTCTGTTCTTGTGGTCCAGCCGCTTCGCCGCCTCACGCCGCCTAGGCGGCCGACTCGTCGCCTGGCCTCTTCTTCCCCGCCCAACTCCCCTAGGCGAGGCGCCGGGTGGCCGCCGAGCGCCTAGGCGGGGCCTAGGCGGCCGCCCAGCCCGCCTTTTAGATCACTGGCGGCTGGATCGCTGGTCCTTGTCGGGTGCTTATGTCGCCTTTGGTACCGAACTCCCCACATAACATCTCTCCCGTCCTCGGGAAACAGCTCTTCCTCGAGCTGAAAATCAAGAAAGGACTGCGTGAATTCGGGAACCAGTTCCCAAGTAGCTTCGGCCTCTAATGTTCCTAGCCACTGCACCAGGACATGCCAAACATCCCAATGCAAGCTTGTGGCTAGGATTTTAACAGGTTGAGGAACGACCCGCCCATCCTGAATCGCTGGTAGCGTCGACGGCTCACCAGGCGGGTCACCATGGAACTTTTTTGAGCAATCCAACGTGAAAACATCATGTAAATGCGATCTGGGAGGCAAAGCCAGCCGGGAGGCAATTGAACCAATTTTCTCCAGAGCGCGGTATGGGCCATGGTATTTCAGTGCCAATTTACCAGATTTGCGGCCTGGAATAGAAACAGCCGGATGATGCAACAGGTGAAGCCATACCCATTCGCCAATCTCAAAAGAGATGTCTCTATGCCGACTGTCATAATATCCCTTGGCATATTGTTGGTAGAGCTGGTGATGTTGCAAAGCCTAAAAAAACCATGCAGAGGTGCTGGAAATAATATGACCCAGATATGTGACTGATGGAGCACCAAAAGAGCACTTAGACCTCTTGAGGTAGAGCTGGTGATGTTGCAAGGCCTAAAAAACCATGCAGAGGTGCTGGAGGTGTTCGGACCAGGAGGGGTTGTATATGAGAATGTCATCAAAGAAGACAAGCACAAAACGGCGGAGAAAAGGGCGCAAAACATCATTCATCAGGGCTTGGAATGTAGCAGGCGCATTAGTAAGGTCAAATGGCATGACAAGAAACTCAAAGTGGCCATAGTGTGTCCGAAATGCAGTCATCTTGACATTGGATGGGTGCATCCGTACTTGATGGTATCCTGAACGCAAATCCAACTTAGTGACAAAGCGCTCGCTCCGAAGTTTGTCGAGAAGCTCATCGACAACTGGAATTGGGAATTTGTCCTTTACCGTGTGCGCATTAAGCGCGTGGTAATCGACGCAGAATCTCCATGTGTTATCTGACTTTTTGACAAGAAGCACTGGCGATGAAAACTAAGATGTGCTGTCCCAAATCAGCCCATCTCCGAACATTGGTGCTCAAGTCCATCTTTTGCAATTGGGGATATCAATATGGCTTGACCGCCACCGGTGCCGTGCCTGGAAGAAAATGGATCCGATGGTCACGTCAGCGAGGTGGTGGAAGCTCTGTGGGGGTGAAAAAAATGCTCTCATATTCTGTTAATAAGGCCTCCACGAGAGACTCATCCGTGTGGGATGTTGTGCAAGCCCTGATGTTCGGAGCAGCAATGCCTGTCTAGGTGATCTACCGGGAGCCCTCCTGGAAGGATACCCGCTGATTATCAAAATCCCAGAGAATCGGCCCCAAGGTTCGGAGCCACTGAACCCCAAACACAATGTCAAAGCCTCCCAAGGGGATGACCAAACACTCAATGAAGTAGTTCTCTCCAATCTGAACAGGCAGATCCTGGCAAACTCCCAGACTGTGCACTTTGTCGCCATTGGCTACCATCACACGGAGCCCAGGCTATGAAGTGACGCGCATGCCGGCACGCGCGACGGCTTCCTTGTTGATGAAGTTATGAGTGGAGCCCGTATCCAGCAGGGCAATGAACTCCTTAGTTCCACATCTGACACGCAGTTGCATGGAGTCGTTTGCCCAGATGCTCCATAGCCCCATGGTAGCGTGTAGGGAGGCCACAACCCCATCACCCGGGTCGGCCAGATCAAGAGCAGTGTCCTTGAGGAAGTCATCCACTTCGAGATAAAACAAGCGCTGACAGCGATGGCTGCGGGCAAATTGCTCGTCACAGTTGTAACACAATCCTAGCTTGCGGCATTCCGCCATCTCAGCCGGCAATAAACGATGGAACTGGCGGAGTGGGGGCGTCACCGGGGGCGCCAAAGGTTGCGATGCCAAGACCCCCGGTGGCGCTAGTGGAGCTCCGGAGGGTGCAGGGCGGCTCGCCGCTGAAGGGAATGGCCGGTGCCACTTGCATGGCGTGCCCTCGGCGGCGCTTGATTCGTCAAAAGTAGGCCAGCACAGTCCTCATAAGCCCGGGCTAGCATCATCGCCTGTTGGAGGTCCCTCGGTTGCATGAGCTCGACGTCGGTGCGAAGCGGTTTAGGGAGGCCAGCCATGAAGAGTTGCGTTTGCTGCTGTGCTATCAACTGTGGCGCACAACATAGCAAGGTCAAGAAGCTGTTTTGGTAAGCTTGAACAAAGCCCTCATATGGCAAGCGTGCCAGTGCGCCAAGAAAATTACTGCTGTGCGGCGGTCCGAAGCGCTGATGATAGAGGTCCTTGAAGAGCTCCCAGGACGGCTCCTCGGAATCCCGTTCCAATTGTCCATACCACAATTGGGCAATGCCCGTGACGTGGTACGAAGCCAACCAGACTTTATCAGCCTCCGTGGCGCGCTGTCCCAGAGAGAACTGATCACACCTATTAAGCCATGCGAGCGGATCATCCAGGCCATCGTACTCGGGTAAATCCAACTTGTGGCAGCAGGGAGGAATCGGTGGTGCTGGGGAATTGCCAGTGGGAAGGTAGCGGCTAGAAAGTGGAATATATGGCGGGTTGCCAGGGTTCGGGTGGGAAGTGGGTAGGGATGAGGACAGCGTGGCTGTGAGCGGAATTGTGGTGAGCAGAAGTGATGGTGCGGTGGTGGAGGATGGCGTGGGCAGGGTGGTGGGTGGGAGCGTTGCCAGTGCCGCTGGGTGTGGAAGGAACCCGGCGTGAGCATCCACTGTGCACTTCTCTAAGGCCAGAATGCGAGTAGCAAGGTCGCCCAAGTTGTTGTGAAGTCCATCCACGCAATTACTCAAACTGGTATGGTTGTTCTCCAATTCCTTGATGGCTTCTAGGACCGTCGATAGAGCAGTTGATTCATTGCTCCCTTTCGACCCTGTTATGGCGGAATTCACTGGCTTTGATACCAAATTGTTAGGATCGGCGCTGCGGAGATTGTAGTGGTGGCTGACTGGGGGGCTTGGTCGGTAGTTCCGGCGCTCGGGAGCCATGATGGCCCTCCGGTCACTCGGTGGAATTCCTGGGGGAAGATAGAGAGGAAGAGGGGGAAGACTAGAGATTAATTCTTGGCTTCCTTTTATTCATCCTGAAGACTGCTCCTATGTAGAGCAAAGTCTTTCCAAAACCCCTTACATCTGAGGTAGGAATCCTATATAAATATATCTCTTTCCTAACAAACTCTGATTATAACTCAAATAGGACAAAAGACTTGTCGTATTCTATCTGGAGTCTGAATCAAAGAAGGCATCATCTTCCTATGGCTTGCCTGGATTGCTGGTCCTTGCCGGGTACTTATGTAGTTATGTCGCCTTTTGTACTGAATTCCGCACATAACAAAGACCATGCAATCTTCCATGACTAGTTAACAAATATTTTATGTTATTCTTATTTACTATTTTGGCACAAGAACACTGTCAAAGCTGTGGGCAGTAAGGCAACAACAGGTCAATAATGCTGCTGCACAATGAAATTGATATACAGTTACTATTTGAGAAAAAAGTTACTACTTTAAAGCATTTGAAAAAGAGCACACTAATAATGTTTTAGCTTCTGAAATGCAATAATAATGTGATCACATTGTAAGAACTTTCTACATTTTACCCGCAATCTATATGAGCTCTGTGCTATACCCTGTAGAACCATATGCTTGTCGAAGTTTGCTAGGACTTCTATGTTATGTTTTTAGCAGGACTGTCCTAATTTTACTATTCTTTTGTATTTTTTAAAATAGAAAATTACTTGCATGAATTTCCAATGCGTATTCAGATTCATGTTTGACCTGATTCGTTAACTAGGTAACACTTTCTGGGAACCAGCAACCTATAAGAGTTGAAATCACGGAAGCTGCAATGGAGCTGGGCGCTGAAGTATGCATTACATCTTTATTAGTTTGATTATTTTCTTTGAAGATTTACTGCAAATTCATGTTCACATGATTGTTTTCATCAGCGAGTTAATGCTATAACTACAAGTTATATCCATACATAAATTGGATAAATACCTTATGTTTGTACCATTTAGCAAACCAAAACAAAATCAGTTGGTTGTGATTTGTGAGCTATATTTTTTTCTTTACTTACAGGAACTCTCTGAGTTGGTCAATGAAGCCTACAAGGATGCACATCAGAGGAGCGTCCAGGTGCGCATCCTGTTACTGCTGCACAGAGAAATGTAACATTTTCTTTCAAACTAATACGGTTTCGGAATAATGACCATCAGGCAATGAAGGAGAGAATGGCTGATTTGGCACAGAGCATAGGAATGCCTGCTGGCCTTGGTGACGGGCTCAAGTGATGATGTGGTACCTGAATGCTTTCCAATAAAAAGGAGTATATCTCAATTTTGTATACTAGCTGTATTGAGTCATCAGTTAAACCTCTTGGCGACTTCTGTTAGCTGTGTAAGCACTGTAATTGTGAACATTTGGTTCCTTGATCATTGGCACACCATAGTGCTAGTGGTGCTAGTGTGCTGTTTTGCACCAGCAGATGTTATTTGTGTGCTAGTAGATCTGCATCCTGAACATCCCTGTATTAATAACTACAGAATGAAGTCTGTTACAAATAGAAAAAAAGGAGTGAAATGTGGTGAGGCTGATTCAGTTATCAGTGGGTGAACGCGTGAGCCCTAAATATTATTGGGCCAAACCTGGTTATTATTAGTATTTTTTGTGAGTAGGGTGAAGAGGACACACTTTGGTGTAGCTCTTTGATCAGGCACTAAACCTCTTTCCATGTGATATATATGCTCCAAGCCTCTAATTAAGCAATTCTGCAGGATCCTCCATGGAACATGTCCTTTTCCACCCTCAGTTTGACGAATAAATCGTGAAAAATGTATAGGATTGCAAAATATCTACAATTAACAATAGATTACTGTATCAGTATTTTGCCGTCTCCTTTCCACAAGCATGCCTTGCAAGTCCTTGCTTTAGATGCATGAACCCGGCAGTTCTTGATCTATGCTTGAACAAAACACGAGCGCACTTCAGCAATTCTGATTCTCTACTGAATCAGGGTGTCTTTGGTTGAGCTTTTGGGAGCTGCTTTTGCTTTCAAAAAGTTAAAAGCCAATCAAAGGGGTGGAAACCAGAATCTGCTTTTTCAGAAGCAGCTACTTTTGAGTAGTACAGTTTTGAAAGCACCTTGGACCCTGCTTTTGGCTTTCTGCTTTTTGAAATGGTGAAAATAGAGAGCTGTTTCACAGTTGTTTCAAGGAAAATAGAGATAGGAGGTAAGTTTTATACTTGTTTGAACCAAACAGCTTACAGCTTTTCCACAGACCACAATCTACAATAGCTTTTCCACAGCCCACAGCTCACAGCAACTTTTTCAGAAGCCACAGCTTAATCAAACATACCCTCAATATCCGGCCGGGGCCATGTGCACTTCTTTTCTTTGTTTTCTACGAGATTCATACGAGCCTACACGTTAGTGACTTACATGTCCAAAAGAAAAAAAAGAAAGAAAGAGAAGCCATTCTTACGCGTCAATCTTTTTACATATCACTATAACACTCGCCGCCAAATGGTAAGAGAGAAGCTAAGGAGATCTAGCATCAACCCACCTTTTCATCAAATCTGCTTTTCTGGAGATCAATCTCATTCTTTGCCAACTACTACAGAATTTTGTAGCAATAGTGCTAAGCATATTCGTTAGTGGCTGTTGCATAACATAAAAGACCCAAGATAAAAGCAAAGGAGATCTAGCATCCACCTTTTCATCAAATCTACTTTGTTGAAACGACATTCTTCGCAACCTACATCTCATTTGCTAAGACCCTTTTAATTCTAGCTAGCATCACTCTAAAAGTCAAATTAAGTTATTCCAAATCCAAGTTCATGGGCTTTAAAACCCACAAGATACCCCAAGTAGGGAGATACCCTTGTCGCCCAATGGAATGGATGATTCCTTTTTGGCCCCTTTTGAGATAGCTGTACGTTTATGTATTCTTATGTGCTTAATGGGTTTATGGTAGTGATGTGAAAGGGGAATGTTGGGGGCATGCATGTGTAAAGCCGTATTTTTGAACTGGACACGTTTCTAGTCTTAAGAGGCTGTGAGAGATAGCAATGAAATAGACAAGCATGGACGCATGGCACAGCGTTAGATACCTTTCGTTTTCCTTTGTTTTTTGTACACAACACCAAAGGTTAAATAATATACAACTTGACCAAACTTGACCTTTCGTTTTTTTTTGTTAGATACCTTTCGTTTTTCAAAAAGTTTGAACCAAACTTGACCTTCATATGTAAAAATTACTTATTACAACTTTCATGTAGAGCAACACTTTTATTTTTTTAAAAGATAATAAGTGTGTATGATACTCTTGCAAGTAGCATTTGAGGTTAAATATACAACATAATACAAGATATTAATAGCCCAATGATGCAACAAGTAACACTCACATTAGTCTCCTTGACAATGCATGACAAGATCATACGCCTTTAATTAGTACTACTCAAGTGGAGTAGGCTTAATGCGGGATTTCGTGCCGAAATTTCGTGCATTGTTCAGATCGACAGTGCCATCTGAAGTTGATGTTTCTCTTATCCTTATTGGCACTGAGCTTTCCTGAGCAGCCTTGTGAACTACTGGTATGCATTCTTAATAGGAGTTTGTTAGCCTCAATCAATTTAGCTAATGCTTCAAGTAGATTCCAGGAATGTTCGGCCGCATGCTCCATTATATTGATTAATGGCCATGATTTGGATCTGATGAGTCAGCTAATTTCAGCAGTGGTGGTTGCGTAGAATAAGCATTCCTGTAACATTTGCATGTCGCTTCAGGTGTCGTAGATATGTAGTACTTTAATTAGGGAGAAAACTAGATGAAGTTTGATGACCTAATGGATCGTCTAGGAAGGATTTCAATTATTTGGAGACTTCTGTAGTCGACAGTTGTGCCCTTTAGGATTCTAGCTAGTGTGCTAGCTTTGGTTGACATCGACTCAAATGCACTATTGAATAATTTGGAGGACATAAATGATGGATCTCAGGGTTATGTCGGGCTGCCTTGAAATTTTTCTTGTATATTCCATGTGTGACTAGTCGTTCATAGAAAACCAGCTAATCTTCGGTCGGGAAGTTTGATTGGGAGTAGTACATATCATGAGTGAATTCTTTTGAACTGTGATTTTGGTTTATGATTTTTGAATTCCAGTTATTTATGCTAGATAGTACGCAAAGAGAAATAATTGTATACGATTTTAGCCGATATAACTGAACTCGATATAGTGTCTACTATAATTTATCTGTAGATCCTATTTTAAAAAACACATAATTTAAAATCTAGTTACTATAGTAACTCAAGCCAAAATCTAAGCATAAGCTGATGTACAGGCAGCCATGGATTCTCCATCATCCTATCTGATTTGTGAGAGATCCTATCTGAATTTTGATGCGGTAAATACTAAATGACCGACGGGCGAGATAGAAACAAGAATGTACCAGTCATTTTAGGAGAAATTTTAGTCTAATATACACTTTGACGTATAGCGTTGATTTCTAATCAAATGGTTTAAACAGAAAAAAAATTTTACCTTTTGAACCGAGAGACAGAGAATATGGATAACCCTTTTGAACCGTGAGGCAGAGAATATGGATCCTAAGGCTCCGTTTGGAACTCAAAAGTTTTTCTCAATTCTTACAAAATTAAATAGAACTCTTGCAAAATCTCAATAAAATTCATGTTTTTTTTTGCCTAAAACAGGGGGACATGAGTAAATGATCCATGAACAGCACAAGCCGCCTTTCGATTGGGGAGCAGGACGGATCTGGCTGGGCCAGACACAGCAACGCCCAGTACCCATATCCATATGGACTCTGAAAAAGGCAAATGCTGACTTCTGACGCAAGGACCCAATAATTGCAATGCTGGCTCTGGTCTCTGAATGTTGGGCCTGACTTTTTTTGGCTCTGCTCTTGCCCTAAATAACTTTAACTTCTGATTTATTTAGATTTTAGCTTATTTAAACTAGAATTATTTAAAATATATGGGTTTCTAACTTTAGTTTAATTTAGTTTTTTTGGGATTTTTTGTCTTTTCTTTTCTTCCGTATTTCTTTGTATTGTATGTGATGTTATAATAGTTTTTTTATTTTTCTATATTTTCTTTGTTTTTTCTAAAAAATTAGTAGTTATTACAGTGTAATTTTAACCATAAATTAAAAGCCACAGACAGAAACTTAAGCGTAAGGCCCTGCTCAAAATGGCTTAGACTTCTGGCTTTTGGCTTATTTTTCACTATTCAACAATTTCATCTTTTTATGGTTTTTTTTGGCTTTTTTGAGCTTTTTGTCAGTTTTTTCCGTATTCGTTTGTACTGTCTGTGACGGGCTAACCTATTTTGCGGTGTACCAAACTAGTCAAACCTGGAAGCATTCACCTGACAATGTTCTGTAGCATGCAAACATAACTCACAATCAGCAAATAGTTGATTATACTAGCCTCATAGGCGCGGCGGCACGCCGCGCCAGCCACCGTGTGTACCGAAGTAAAAGAGGCGAAAATTCGTAGCTAAAGGAAAGCGTATGGCTTTTTTTAAAAAAAGCGAGGGGCTTTTCGCAATAAAAGGAGATCAGAGGGGTTTTTTTCGTAAAAACCAGGGGTTGTTTTGAAAGAACCGAGGGCCTGTACGTAATTTCGGAAACTGCGGATCGTAATCAACGAAAAATAAATATGCACAGGGTCTTTTTTGAAAAATCCAGGGACCTTTTCGCGAGGAAAAATGACCTTTACGTAATTTTCGGAAAACAGAGAGAAAATGCCTCCCCGACCGTACGCAAAACCCCCCGCCACGCGCCGGCCGGAGCGCGCGGGCGGGGCGACGTGGGCGGCCTCCCAGGGCGGGAATGCCCCGGGCATAATACAGGATGATATAGCCTTCTCAAGAAAAGCATATAGGCGATTATAATAATTTGGAGTGTGGTTTCCCACATATGCAATGTGCTTTAAGATTGGTGCGTCATTTTACATATGTATTGTGTACCTGTAGAAATACATGTACATATACACAATTGCGGGCCCCACAATTTACACCCTCTTTCCCATCTCTCCGCTACATCTCCCTCTCTCTACCAGATTCTCTCTCTCCTCACTCCCGTTCAGGTGCCTGACAAGCGGCGGGGGCGACAAGGAGTGCCGGCGGCGAGCGGTGGTGGAGCAGAGACCAACACAACGGTTGGTGGCACGCTGATGGCAGGTCGAGCAATTCCAGCAGGTGATGGGATCCATAGACCACAGGACAGGATCCAGGCGCCGCCGCGCCCAACCGTCGGATCCGAGCGGCCGACGGGATCGACCTGATCTGGTCATCGTCCCCTCCGACCGGCATCTGGTCATCTTCCTCGCATGCTGTGTTGAGCTTGGGTCTGTCTCGTCATCGCCGTCGAGCAACAGAGGTACGGTCCACCCCGTCCTCACCACCGTTGCCGTGGCCCGTGGTGCACCTCGTCGGCTTCGTCGGTAACATCAGATCCGACGGTCTTCTCCATGTCGAGGAATATTAGGATTGGTGAGGATGTGCATCGTGGTTTTGATTTTTCCTTATGATTTGTAAGATTGTTTTGTGATGTGGTCGTGCAGTACTTATCTCCAGTTAATAACCTGTTAATCTGCAGTCGTCAAAAAGGGCGGGAGCACGCGAAGGTGGTGAACTCGTGGAGCCTCAAGCACCGTCAATAACTGCTGCAACTGCATGCACAGCAGTCTGTCAGCAGCAGCGTGAGAGGAAAAGTGGCCACAATGATCAGAAAACAACCGACCAGACAGGAGACCAACACATCTGCCACCATCAATCAGCTCAGCACTGATCGATGCTTTGCTTGCATTGTATTGTTAAGCCTGTGAATGCCGCAATCGCCATCCTTAATTATACCATATCTGTGAATCTGGATGATAGTTAGAAAGAAAACATCCGGATGATATTTAACAAAACCCTTATATATATCCATCCACAGGTCTGTGTGTACAGTTGCAATGTATATAATTGGGTCATTTTCCCAAGGCTTACAGGACAGGAGTGATCAGTCTGACACTGCCTTATCCTAATTGGTGGTGCATAAAGCGACGGATTCAGGATTTTGTTACGTTCTAAGCTGGGAAGGGCTGAAAACTGTTACTATATAGGCTAAGAAAAGATTATTTTTCGATTTTACCTAGGCTTTGCACTGTTAAAAATCATACGTCCCAGGTTAAAGTCTAGGCTACTATAAACCTGGATTAGGTGCATGCCATTGCTTAGCCTTGTTGGGGCAGGGTGGTGTCAGCAACACTGGCTAGCCACATGTCATTTTTTTCATGCCTGCTTGTTGCAATTGACAACCTAGCTAGCATGTAAAAGAAAGAACAAGTGGTGCACGGGAGCAAAGGTTAGAGGACTAAAAAAATGTATTTGAGCAAGCTTTACCATTCAAAAGACTAGTAGTAAATTTCGCTATTGATCAATAACCCATGGGTGCGCATTGTCTATATTAGTCAATAGTCATTGATCAAAGGAACTGGAGGAACACATGATGATATATCAATCGACATTATTGATAGCTCTAATTAATTTTAGAATTATTTTCCTCCACTACTTCCCAAGTGGACAACTGTATATATGTAGAAGTACTAAAAAAAGAGCAATTTGTCTACACTACTTATTTGCATGTAATCGTATTACCTCATGTAATGCAATTTGGCTAGCAATTTTCACATTATTGACACCAGAATTAATCATGCCATCATCATCTTACCAGAAGTAAGACCTTAATTGAGCAATAGAGCACCCATAGCCTTATGAATTTCAAAAGCGCCCATAACCTTATGAATGTCAAAGGCTCATCTCCAAAGAGCTATGAAACAACCACAAAAATTCAAAATTTAAAAATTTTGAATTTTGCTTGAACTTGGGAATTTTTGACACACAAGCTATTGAAGTAATAGAATCAACTGTCTTTGAAGCATTAATAGCAGCAAGATTTTATTTATCACATTTGTCTTTCAAGGTTTTAGTGAGAGTTTCAATTAAAGTGGTTAGCTTAGGGCAATTTACACAAGCATGTTCAGGCCCAAATTGAAGTAGTTTTTTCGTTTAACTTGCTAGATTCTTTTCAAACATTTTACACCTGGAGAAGGTAAAGAAGCTCTAGCACTAGCAATATCACCAGCTCCTAAGCAACTAGAACATGGATTAGACCTGATGTCAATAATTTTAGCCCTATCACTTTCTAGTTGTTCTAGTAAGAATGACCCAGAAGATCTCAATTTCTCAATTTGAGCATGCAAAGTAAGGCAAGAGTTACAACTATCATCACCAGGAATAAGAGATGTAAGCTTAGCAATTTCCATTTTTAAGATTTTATTTTCAGATTTTAACTTGCCATTTCTTATCATGACACATTTTATGCCCTCAACTTGCTTCAAGTGATCAGCCACTACTCTATCGTATTGAGTCATGAGGGCATCATAAGAGTCTACCACATTATGCTTGACATAGAGATCATCCTCGTCATGCTTGCTGTCGTATTCATCCTCATCCACGGTCATGAAGCACATGCCAGTAAAGTCGATGACCTTCATCTTCTCTTTCTTCCGCTTTGTCTCCTCCTCCTCATCACTCCAAAAATCAACATTGCTAAGGTCTCGATCAATGAGAGATGAGAGCACCACCATAGTGGCCCTCTTGAGCTCAGCATCATGCTTGGTGGGTCGATGAGGCTTTTTTGTTGTAGTCCTTGTTGTGATCATATCTTCCCTTGTTCATATGTTTAGGACAACTAGCCCAGACATGACCCATCTCACCACACTCAAAGCAAATGATTGGACCACCTCTTCTGCCCTCTCTTGCTTTTTTGTAGGCTTGGGTGAATTTACTAGTGATGGGGGCTAAATCATTTATGGGAAGGCTCTCAAGTTGCTTATTGCTCATGATTTGAAAGGTGGATAAGGAAAAATCAGAAGAAGCATTCTTATAAGATGAGCCACACTTGGTGGGATCAGCCACAAGAGCCATCGGTGGTGCTAGTGTGTCAGTGTTTAATGCCAATGTGAGGTGGTGGGATGAGGTGGCATTGTGTTGGTGCAGCCTTGACATGGGCAAAGATGACAGACAAGTGAGGCGGCAAGTGTGGGTGCGAACGACAGTGCAACACGGGGCAGGGCAACGATAGGGGGAAACAATTTTCTGTAGTGCACCTTCAAGCTAGGGAAAGCGCAATTCCAAAAGGGTTTGAAGATATGCTAGGGTAGTTAGGAGCCGAGCCTGTGAGATTTATGATACTCTAGCTAAAGAGAATGATTATTTTAGGAAAGCTCTCAAGAAGTTCTCTGGTGGCAAAAAGAACCTGAACATGATTTTAGATCAATCTAAAGTGAGCAAAGCTAATAGAGGTTTAGGGTTCAACCACTATGAGCATTCCAAGAACCATCCTACTAAGATTATGAGAGCCTTAGGTAGTGTTTGGTTTGGAGACTTGGTGGGATGGGATAGCTCCATCCCAGGTATGTGGGATGGGATAATCCCACTTTTTATTTGGTTGCAAGGATAGGTTAGTCCATATTTTTTGTTTGGATGGAGGGATAGAATGGGATCTAGAGAGGAGGCCACAGTGGAGAGGAGGCCGACAGCAGCGGAGAGGAGGACGCGCTGGAGCACTCGGCGGACGTGGGGCGGAGAGGACGGCGAAGAGGAGGCCGGCAGTGGAGAGGACGGCGGGGAGGACGCGCCGGGGCGGAGAGGAGGCCGGAGAGGACGACCGGAGCACGGCGACGAGGACGACCGGAGCACCGACGGTGTGAGGAGCGGCAGAGAGGCGCGCACACACCCGGACGGGGCAGCGCCCGCGCGTGGAGGGAGAAGGGCAGAGCGGCGGGGGGAGATGGGGGAAGGGCAGGGCGGCAAGGGCGGCGGGGGAGATGGGGGAAGGGCAGGGCGGCGCGGGCGGCGGGGGGAGATGGGGAAGGGCAGAGCGGCGCGGGCGGCGGGGGAGATGGGGAAAAACTGCGCGGGGGAGATGGGGGATTAGGGCGTAGGCGCGCGCGCAGGAGAAGTGGGTTGGCGCGGTTCGCTCGTTTTTGGCGGATCGTCCCAACCCACTTTTCAGGGGAATCTTTTCTTTTGGGTCCAACCCACCTCACCAAATCCTACAACCAAACACTACAAAAAAAGGGTTGGCCCCCTCCCATCCCGGGATATCCTCTAAACCAAACACTACCTTAGAGAGTGGCATTCTAGAGTTCATCTCTCTTGAGTCAAGCAAGATTGTGTTCAAGTCTGCTAGATTTGCCCAGACCCCTTCTAACAACTTATGTGCTTCTACTTCATCAGTTACGACCCCTCAAAAGGTCAAATACTATTGCATATATTGTATGAAGGATAACCACATCGTAGAGTTCTACTTTAGGTGAGCTAAGAACCTTCGTTGTGATCGTGCTAAAGTTTTGAGGAGCCTTCAGGATCAGGCCTATTTAGCTAGTGTTCCTAGAGTTATCTCTAGATCTCGCTTTGTAGACGAGTTTTTTGACTCCTTTGGTGGTGGTAGAGAGTGATGTGGTTCTAAGAGAGTGGGTTTAGGTCCCAAGCGGCTCCTAGATAGGATTTCCATCATTTTGGTCCACGACGAGGATTTGAGGGGGGTTTTGGTAGTTCTAGGATACATCCTCGTGTATATCATTCTAACCCATGCTTTGGTGCTTTTTCTACCAATCATGTATCTTAGTACTGGATACCTAGATCATATTTTCACTAATTCTAGGGCCTGTTCTTTTCGGCTGCGGCTTATGGCTTTTGGCTGAAATTTTTGAATTTTGGCTGTTTACGGTACAAATTACAGAGAGACAGATACTCACTTGCAATTTTGGTTGGTACAGATGTTGGGCTTTTAACGTGTAGATCGTTTAACTTGTAGACCCCGTCTTGAGAAAATAATCCGTTTGAAAGTTAGGTACTGTAGCAAAAGCCAAAAGCCGCCAGCTTCGGAGGAAAAGAACAGGCCCCTAGTATCAAGACACTGGCTTCTTTTGTCTCCTTTGTATTTCACTAATCCTGCCAGTCTCTTTGCATCTCCTACCTCATTTTGGACATCCGATGACGGCTATTGCTTCTCAAGATGCAGCTTACTCCAGCTTTGACTATATCTCATCGCCAAGTGGTGTGACACAAGTTTAATATTTGATCTTCTCAGTATTGCATGGTATTTGGAAGCGTTAGGGTTTTAGGTAAGTTCAAGGTGTTTTGAGTCACACTATGTGGCCTGTCTTTCTTAGGCACTTCTATACTCTACTAGGCTCTCTTAGGAACTCTTACTCTGTCTAGGTTGAGCTAGCTTCTTCTTTCCATAGCGTATAGTAGTAGGGATAGCTAGTGTTATTGATTTGCTCCTTAGCAGTGTATTTTCTTTGGCCTAGAGACTATGTAGAGTAGAGGTTTCTTATTCTTATAGTGGTTTCTTTTTTGAGTGCTTTTCGCTCTTACTTTTATTTTGCAAGTGGTTCTTCTAGTTGGAGGGGTTTTTATTTTCTTGCTTCTTTTTTCACCATACATACATGTCATTGTATTGTAAGATATGCATTTATTTATGTGCTTTGACTATTACTCAGTTATGATGTAATTCTAATTTGATATTGCTCATTAACCATATTATGCTTACTTAGCTAATTTTGTCATACTTTTGTACATAATTAAATCTTGATCATGTGTAACATCCTGATTTTCAGAGGTTTTTAAAATAAAATTCATCATTTGGATTTTTTGGAATTAATTAAAGCTTAATTGGATTTTTATTAATTAAAAGGATTTAATATGATTAAATTGAACTTTAACATTTTCTGAAAATATTTTATTTGGTTTCCTTGAGTCTCAAGGAATTTTCTGTGATTTATTTGGATTTATTTACTATTTTCTAGAGCTCAAAAGGATTTAGTTGAATTTCTGAAAATAGAAAAGCCCTAAAAATCTTTAAACAGTAACGGGCCGAGCCATTACTATTCTTCAACCCATCAACCCTCAACTGTCCGATTTTCTTCCGACCACGCGTCAGCCATCCAGTTCGTGGACATCGCAGTCGCTAGATCTCTCCCCCTGTCCACGTGTCGAGCATCGGGGAGGCCACGCTCTGTTCATCTATGCGGTCTAGTCTCATCCGTCCGATCCCGAAGCTGCCACATGTCACACATCCGGCTCCCCTTGCACTCTTCTTCGTCTTCCTCCCGGTTTCCGCTGCCGCCTTCTCCGGCCAGGACTCATCTCCGTGTTCGACATGACGATGCCGCCGCCAATTGCGCAGTCTCCGACTTTGCCTCCGTATCGTGCTCGCCCCCGCCTCCTTGAGGTTCGGGTATTTAAGGCCGCGCCCGCCCTAGTCCTCCGCATCCCGCTCCGCCATGCGCCCCGCCGAAGTTTGCCTGTGCGCCGTCGTCGGTCTCGCCGAGTCACCTCTGCCCTCGCTGTCATTGTTAATCTCTGCCGGCCATCTTCGTTGTTCTCCATCGTTCGGTCCCGTCGCCGTCGGTGAGTCGCTGTCATTGGTCGCCGTCGCTGCTGAGTACTCCACCGCGTCCCATCGCCGGCGAGCTCCACCGCCGTCACAGTCGCCTGCCAGTCAACCCCGCCGTCGCCCGGTCACCTCGCCTGCCGTGCGCCGCCCTCGGTCCACGCGCAGTCGCCTTGGCCTGTGCCCTCTGCCTCGCGCCGCCCGCCGCCAACTCAGCCCGTACCCGCGCGCCCGCGCCGCTTCGACTTCCCGTGTATCCCGTCCACGACGAGTTGTGTCACTAACTGACGGGTCCCACCTGTCGGAAGCACTGTTCCGTAGACCCGTGAGCCAGCCGGCCGAGTCAGCAGCCACGTTAGCCCAAGAGCCCAGTCAGCAGCCACGTCAGCAAGCCAGTCGACATGCACTGTTCCATGCACCGGGTTTACCATAGATCGCTTATTTCGTGAGCTGAGTCTACAACACAGTAGTTTTTCCGATTTTCAGCCTTTTTCTCTAGATTAGATTTTCTGAGAGCCTGTTCTCCTACGTCCGAACTCCGATTGACCCGATTCTTTTTCCTAAATTCATCTAAAATTGATATCTATCTTTTGGTTCTGGTTTTAAAGATTTTTAGTTTATTTGAATTTTATTTGAATTTGTTTTGTGTTTCATTTTTTTTTCTCTCTTGTTAAATTACGTGTTCGAAGGAGCTGAAGCAAGATTTGAAGATCAAGAGCCGTTAACTGAGCAAGGCCAAGGCAAGTCATGTTCTTTGATCATGTTGAACCCAATTTTCAAATCTATTATGTATTAATTTATTTTAAATTATCATGCATTGCTATTTTTATACAAACCTTGTATTGGTAGCTATTGTTCGATTTGATTAATTCCTCCTTGATAATTTTAATACCATTATTATATTGTCACCATAGGATGAAAAATTATTTAGTGATGCAATACTAGTTATCACATGGGTTGTACGTTTAAATTGCTTAGTCATACTTATAGTAACGTTGGGTTTATCATCACATGTGATCAATTAACTAATTTTGACTGAATGATATATTGGAACGTGGTGGTTAGCCATAGTTATAAAATTTGATTCCCATGACATGGGTAGTGTCATTGGTGTTGGTTATACAAAATTGTTTTTAACTTGGGCGAATGATCGTGCATCGTGCAGTAAAGGGGGTGTAATTTGCATATTGAGATGTGCATGTTTCGCCTGGGTAAATTTAAGGACTTAACTTTGTGCACCATTGATCGAAGCCTTACTGTACAATCACATGTCTAGTATGGGATAGACCTAGTTGATTAACTTGCAAAGATTTAGTTTAGATATCACCATTGGTAAGTGAGTACTAGGGGTACTAGTTACTCACAGTGAGGAACAAGGTTACTGCACTCATACGGCTCAAGAGGGGACTTCTGACTATGGTGGTTAACCCTTCAGTGGTGAAACCTTAGTGAGTGACGTCTAACTAGATTGGAGTGAGGTAAAGCCTTTGTGATAATTTATCTGGGTCTCATACCTAAGGAAGCATGTTGGTTATTAAGATGACTTATCTCTTGTGGGTAAAGTTGTGCAACCTCTGCAGAGTGTGAAACTATTCGAATAGTCATGTCCTCGGTCATGGACAATGCTCGGTGATTTCACACGAGGGGTAGAGTGTTCATAAAAATCTGGTTGCGTTAAGTTGGGAAGTGAATGGTTAGTTCACTGGTGGTTCATTATGTGAATCTTGGTTCACGGGTGATTCATTGGAGTGAATGGTCAGTTCACTTGTGGTTAGCTCTCAATTCCTTTGATTATTTACTTATTAATCATTTTCAAAGTTCGCTTTCAATCTATTTATTGTATTTACTTTAAATTGTTGCTTTCTGCAAAATTAACCTTTTAGCCATCCATTGGTAAGCCTTGCATACTATATTGCATTCTTTATTACAAATGACTTGCTGAGTACTCTATGTACTCACGGCTTCATCCACATTTACTCATGCAACATCCCAAATTTTAGATATTAAAAAATGTGGAGTTTTAAAAATTTTTCTTGCATTTTGCTAGCACTCAAAATTCCTTTTGAATGTTTATTTGAAATCTTTTTGAGTTTTGTGACATACAAATTAATAATCAAGAATACTCCCAGTGCAAATAATAGTCTTGTAAATTATAAAAAATGGAAAATGTCATTACAGAGCATGAATTCAAAATACCAACATCCTAAATTTAAATTCAGGTCAATAACATGAATTCGTAAAGAATACTAGAACATTACCATAAATAGCTAAATCAAAAATATCTTCTTTTAATTCAATTAGTAAACCAAAATCCAAGGGTCGACTTAACTAAAATCAAAGATAGATGACTATTAAATTTTGTATCTGGATACTTGAACCAAAACTCGAGATAAAAGTAAAAAAAATGAGATCAATAATATTAAATATGAAAAAGAAATGTATAATCCAAAAGCATTCAAATTGCAAAAATTATTCTTAAGCCTTTTTCCTCCCTTTCTTTTACTATTTTCTCTCTATTACATGTGGGCCCAACTTCCTTTTCTCTCTTCTCTCTCCTCCTTCACGTTTTCTCCCTGCCACTGGGCCCCGGTCTCCCTTTCTTTCCCCTCCTTCTGCCCCCTCTGCGCCCGGGCCTGGTTCCTGCCCCTTCTTTCTTTTCCCTCTTTCCCCCACCATGTCTTCTTCCCGAGCCGGCCTCGCCTGCGCACGCACGTCGCCCTGCCCCTCCTGTCTGCGCCTGTGCCTGTGCGCGTTACCCGCTGTTGGCCGTATCCCACGCCCTGCGCCAACCTGCTCTCCTCTCCCACGTCGCGCATGCCCGAACTGACCCGCTTCCGTCGCCCGCGCCCTGCAGGCCTCCTCGCTCCGAGCCCTGCGCCGGACCTCCCCGTCGCCTGCCCGACTTGACCTCACGAGCAGTCGCTCGCGGCCAGCTCCTTGTGGCCGCCTATAAAACCTGGGAGACCATCCATCCGCTTCGCCACACCTCACACCCTCTCCCACCTAAAGCAATTGAACCCGGAGCCCTTAACTTGCCGGCGAGCCCCTTCGTCCCCAACTCCGGCCGCCGACTCTCCCCGCCGTTCCACACACCTAGTCTTCCGATGTCCTCAAAAAGGGAAGCCAGCACAAGATTTTATTTGTGCCAACTGCGACAGAATCGGGCACAAATTTGCCAGGTTTCCTAAAAGGAAGGTAATCCAGTACGAATCTTGTAATCGTTGTGGCAAGGAAGGGTACTTGGTCCAACAATGCTACCTAGAGAATAAGTTTAAGAATTGTGCCTGTACTCACTGTGGAGAGATAGGATATTATGCTAGTGAACACGAAATCAATTGCTCCAGTTGTGAAGGAACTCATTTTCTAGAGAATGTCTGATGAGCAAGATTACTTGTTACCTATGTGAAGGTCAGGATCATAACCCATCTCAATGCCCACTGGACTCGATATTGGCCTCTGTATTGTAGTAGCAACGAGAGAAACTCCGAGCTACTACCATGTGTGCATTGACAAAAGAAGGCAGGGTCATAGCTACATTTTCCAAGGTACCATCAGAAGTCGAGGCATAACAATCCAACCAGTACAATTGCATGGCCCCATCAGACAAGACACTCCTTCTAGGTGGAACTCAATCCCGGAAGAGGAAGATGGTCCAACAAGGAACTCAGTTGCATGAGTCACAAAAGGCAGAATCCACGCGTGCCAGCTAGAATGTGTACCACAACAGTCAGATTTTAGGACTCTAGCTCCAATGCCTTATTATGATAATTCAGGATCACGCCCTATCAACGTTGGCAATCAGCCTCAGAGAGAAAGAAGCTATGCAACCTCATTTAATTGTTGCAAATGCCAAGAGCTAGGTCATTTTGCTTGCAAGTGTCCGCAGAAGCGTTAAGTAATCACGCCAAGTTCATTCAACTTGGGAAGTACCCCTACCAAGACTCCAGGAGTGAGCCATAGAACATCTTTAGCTCAAGGCAATCAGATACCTCAGTGCGTTGCAAGAGGAAACCTCAACAATGTTGTCTCCAACGTCGCACTTGGTAACCTATTCCTTTAGTGAGCCTGAATCTCACGGTCGAGATTCCGTTTAAGGGGAGGGGGAGGTTTGTAACATCCTAATTTTCAGAGGCTTTTAGAAGCTTTTAAAATAAATTTTACCATTTGGATTTTTCTGGAATTAATTAAAGCTTAATTAAAATTTTTATTAATTAAAAGGATTTAATATGATTAAATTGAACTTTGACATTTTCTAAAAATAATTTATTTGGGTTCGTTGAGTCTCATGGAATTTTCTAAAATTTTCTATGATTTATTTGGATTTATTTGCTATTTTATAGAGCTCAAAAGGATTTAGTTGAAATTTTCAAAATAGAAAAGCCCTCAAAAATCTTTAAACAGTAACGGGCCGAGCCCATTACTGTTCCTTCAGCCCATCAACCCTCGGTCGTCCTATATTCTTCCAGCCACATGTTAGCCATCCAGTCCGTGGACATCACAGCCGCCAAATCTCTCCCCCTGTCCATGTGTCGAGCATCGGGGAGGCCACACTCTGTTCATCTGTGCGGTCTAATCTTGTCTGTCCGATCCCGAAGCCGCCACGTGTCACACATCCAGCTCCCCTTGCACTGTGCTTCGTCTTCCTCCCGGTTTCCACCGCCGCCGTCTCTGACCGGGACTCTCTCCATGTTCGGCATGACGCTGCCGCCGCCAACCACGCCGTCTCCGACTCTGCCTCCGTATCGTGCTCGCCCCTGCCTCCTTGAGGTCTGGGTATTTAAGGCCGCGCCCGCCCTCGTCCTCCGCATCCCGCTCTGCCGTGCACCCCACCGAAGTTTGCCAGTGCGCCATCGCCTGTCTAACTGAGTTGCCTCTGCCCTCACCATCGCCGTTGATCCCTCCCGGCCATCTTCGCCGTTCTTCGCTGTCCGGTCTCGTCGCCATCAGTGAGTCGTTGTCGTCGTTCGCCGCCATCAGTGAGCACTCCGCCGCGTCCCACTGCCCCGTCCCATCGCTGGCGAGCTCTGCCGCCGTCACAGTTGCCCGCCAATCAACCCTGCCACCGCCTGGTCACCTCGCCTATCGTGCGCTGCCCTTGGTCCACGCGCAGTCGTCTCAGTCCGCGCCCTTTGCCTTACGTTGCCCGCCGCCAGCTCAGTCCGCACCCACAAGCCCACGCCGCTTCGACTTCCCATGCATCCCATCCACCACGAGCCATGTCCCTGATAGACGGGTCCCACCTGTTGGAAGCACTATTTCATAGACCCGTGAGCCAGCCGGCCGAGTCAGCAGCCATGTCAGATGTCACATCAGCCCTAGAACCCAGTCAGCAGCCGTGTCAACAAGCCAGTCGGCATGCACTGTTCCGTGCACAGGGTTCACCGTAGACCGCTTATTTCGTGAGCCGAGTCTACAGCACAGTAGTTTTTTCGATTTTCAGCCTTTTTCTCCATATTAGATTTTTTGAGAGCCCGTTCTCCTCTGTCTGAACTCTGATTGACCTGATTCTTTTTCCTAAATTCATCTAAAATTGAGCTCTATCTTTTAGTTCTAGTTTTGAAGTTTTTGGACTTCATTTGAATTTTATTTGAATTTGTTTTGTGTTTTGTTTCGTTTTCTCTCTCGTTAGATCACGCGTTCGAAGGAGCTGAAGCAAGATTTGAAGATCAAGAGCCGTTAACTGAGCAAGACCAAGGCAAGTTGTGTTCTTTGATCATGTTGAACCCAATTTTTAAATCTATTATGTATTAATTTGTTTTAAATTATCATGCATTGCCATTTTTATACAAACCTTGTATTTGTAGCTATTGTCTGATTTGATTAATTCCTCCTTGATAATTTGAATACCATGGTAAGTGAGTACCAGGGGTACTGGTTACTTACCGTGAGGAACAGGGTTACTGTGCATATACGGCGCAAGATGGGACTTCTGACTGTGGTGGTTAACCTTTCAGCGGTGAAACCTTAGTGGGTGATGTCTAACTAGATTGTACTGAGGTAAAGACTTTGTGATAATTTATCTGGGTCTCATGCCTAAGGAAGCATGCTGGTTATTAAGATGAGTATCTCTTGTGGGTAAAGTTGTGCAACCTCTGCAGAGTGTAAAACTATTCGAATAGCCGTGTCCTCGGTCATGGACAATGCTCAGTGATTTCACACGAGGGGTAAAGTGTTCATAAAAATCTGGTTGCGTTAAGTTGGGGAGTGAATGGTTAGTTCACTGGTGGTTCATTACATGAATCTTGGTTCATGGGTGATTCATTGGAGTGAATGGTCAGTTCACTTATGGTTGGCTCTCAATTCCTTTGATTATTTACTTATTAATCATTTTCAAAGTTCTCCTTCAATCTATTTATTTTATTTACTTTAAATTGTTGCTTTCTGCAAAATTAACCTTTCAGCCATCCATTGGTAAGCCTTGCATACTATATTGCATTCTTTTCTTACAAACGACTTGTTGAGTACTCTATGTACTCACGACTTCATCTACATTTGCTCAGTTGAGGAAGATGGGCCAGATCAGCAGGAGGTACTTGAAGGAGGATACTTCGACGATTTTGCGGATTAGGACTTCGCTCCCCAGTCGATTTCCTGTGGGCATGTCGAATGGCTACTACAGTTATTTCTGTTTTTCCGCTGCAGGTTTTTTTAGCTTTTGAGGCTATTAATTGTAAGTTGGCCATAAGGTCGCAACTCTGATAATTATCAATAATATTTTCTTAGTAAATCGTGATATGGTTGGTATTTTAGCTTTGTTTATACTGTGTGCACTAGTGTGATCCTGGACTAGTCCGGGTTACACAGGAGAGTCCGGATTTGTATATTCGGGTCTCTACATCATGCTAGCTTAATTTGCAAACTCTAACTAAAATTCACAAGTGGTATCAATATTCGGGTCTCTACATCATGCTATCTTTAGTGATCATTCTATGATTATGTTATGTAAAAAATGCTGCATTGAATCTTGAATATGAATTGAGCTTTATTTAGTGCTATGCTAGTCCTTTGGTGAATCATGTCATTGCTCAATAAACTAGTGTCTAACTTGAATGAATGATCTCTTTATGCTTAATCTTGAATATCAACAATTTTTCTTCGGGAGACAGCTTTCCATTGTACTTAGTATGAACTCAGGAGGATTTTTGTATAATCATGACCACTCTTTTAGGTGTAATGCTTGATATGGTCGATAATGGTTTAAAATCAATCAAATTGGTATAATGTAATTAATTCAAATTAGTTGAAGCTCAAGGGGCAATTTTAGATAGCTCCTAGTTTAGAACTTGCTTTACTGAGATAGACCAAATGATTGAAGCATAGGAGTTAGTTGTGGATAGCTCATAGTCCAGGACTCTCTTTGCTAAGATAAGACCTCTAAATGACCTTCGAAATCTCAAGTTTAGCTTTAATCAAGTGCTTGAGCATAATTGGTTCAAATTGAACTTCTAGCACTTCGATTAACTCAATTATAGCTTCTTAACTTCATTTAGTGTTTTTGGCATAGCTTATCTCATATTGGATACTTTTAGATAAACTTGTTAATTTTGAAGCCTTACTTATCTTGAAATTAATTTGAATGCTTTAAGTTGTGCTATCTTGACTAGAATGGTTATATATACCTCATCATGATCTAGATAACTTTGTATGTATTCTATGACTTCAAGTGATATCATTTTAATTTGAACTTCACTCTAAATAATTTTCAAAGCTCTTTTAGGTTATGCATTTACATTCATGCATACATGTTCTTTAATTTTCTCCTTTGTTCTTTACTTGTTAGCATGCATCATTTAAGAGAAAGAGTGAGTTTTAGCAAGGTTGTATAGCCCCTTGACCCTTGATGACTATTTTGTCAAAAGGGGGAGAATGTTTAAGGTAAAAATTGGTTTTAGTCAAAAAGGGGAAAAATATTGAGAATGATCTTAAAAGGGGGTAGAATGCTCATAACATTGAAAAATGAACTACAAATATGAAAAATGAGCATTTTGAGGTTGAAAAAGAGCAAAGTAAGCTACTGAGTGAGAAAATGCATCGTGAGCCATAAATGAGAACATGAGTTGAAGAGAAGTTCATTTGCATTGCATTTATTCTCTTTTTCTTTCTTAGTGCGCTGTCTTGCTATGAAAATAGTCATGTTGAGCAATTGCTCTTTTTCTTAGACCATGAGCAAGATTTTGGCCTTTGAGAAGCTTTTGGTGTGGATTGGAGCTTTTGTTGAATACTTGCTCTTTTTTGGTCTTAGCACCATTCCACATCTTGCCACATTGGTCCTGTTCATTTTTTCTCTTGAAAATGGACCACTTGTGGCTTTCGCAACTGGCTTGCTTTTCTTGTCCAAAATTCAAACTCAAATTCTTGCCTTTTGGTGTGTTTGTCAAATTACTCATAAGGGAGAGATTGTGAGACCATGTGAAGGTCACCACATATTGTGTGATGAGTATGTAACTTTGCTTTGCTTCATTGTCAAAGTTTGAGTTTGATTTTGTGCCATTGCACTCTTTGATTTTGCTGTTAGGTGTCCGATTTGTAGTTGGCGGTATGTTTATTCCAAAGAGCTCTTTGTTTTGTTGTGTAAAGGTTTTGAGAGTGGTGTGATTGGCCGTACGATGGTAGTTCGACTGGAGGGGTTTCCAGCGATTTGACCAGCATGGTTACTGTGGTTAGACCAGCTCCATGTTACTGGGATTTGACTAGGATCAACTAGGGTGGTCGGATCGGTCGTTGGTTGGCGGTCAGACCGGCCTATGTTGTGTTGTGTCTCGGTTATGTTGTTGCTCTAGGATCTTTTTGGGAGTCCTTGGAAGGTGTTAGTCATGGCGAAAGTCCATACATGTGTTAGTCATGATGGGAGTCCATACAAGTGTTAGTCCTACCAGGAATCCATGCATTATGTTAATCATGGCCAGGAGTACCATGTAGAGTTTGCTGACAAGAGGGTCAAGTGCATGCCACTTGTGCTTGGTATGATTGCTTATTTATTGATGTGCAGGGTGCTTAGTAATTGTTGGCAGTCAACAGCAAGATTGAGGCTAGGTGACGATGTAATGTCGAGGAGGTCGATTAGAAAGGGGTGAATAGGTGCTTTTAAAATTCTTTTTGGTTAAAATCGAGTTTATGTGCAGGAGTGTAAATTAAATCGGTTTTACACAATTAAGGCATAAATCAACTAGGTTTACCTAAGTGAGCTAATACTTTAAGTTTATATTAAGGTTTGCAATCATAAAGTGACAAGCAATCAATTCAATAGCTTTTCTTATTGAGTGGACAGCACACACTGACTTTCCTAGTGATTTCACAACACGCAGCAACATCTCTCACTGAGTTGACAACGCATACTAGCTTTTCTCGGTGAGCTGATAGCACGCAACACCATTTCTCAGTGATCTGACATAAAAACTAGATTTTCATAGTGAATGGACAACTCGGACTAGCTCTTCTCAATGAATTGACAACGACGTGAGCTTCTCTGTGCCCATGACATTCAATCCCATGAGCGTGAGTGCACTATTGTTCATCATAATGTACTCCCAAACAGTACGCAAGGACTACCTATAAAGTCCAGCTAGACTCCACAACCGAATCAAACACTCCACTCAGGCTGATCTCCAAAATAGGGGAAGAGGCAAGGGAGAAGAAAGCATAGGTAGAGCATGTCACTGCACTGCTGTTAGGGATGTCGAACTACAGAGAGCTGCTTCGCAAGCAGAAGTGGGTGGTCAAAAACAAGGGATCCTACTATAATAATTCTTGTAAGGATGCACCTATGCCACCAGAGTTTCTACGGTCGTAGCGCAACTGCAGTAACCCAAAACATATCATTCAGTTTACACATCGAACTATCATCGCTAGGGCACATTAACCAAACCCTATACGTCATGTAATTCGCACCTTAATTGCAAAGTGTTATGTCTGGCTAGACATGGTCCATTATGATAATTTTTTGCAATAACATATATGTACTACTTAACAAAGAAAGTTGGTGATGGTGGTTTTTGTGCCCCCATCTCCCCCTTGCACCTTCCTAAAAAAAATTAAATTCTACCCTAATAT
Organism: Dendrocalamus latiflorus; assembly: GCA_017311315.1. NCBI lineage: Eukaryota > Viridiplantae > Streptophyta > Magnoliopsida > Poales > Poaceae > Dendrocalamus > Dendrocalamus latiflorus. The sequence goes on along the minus strand of CM029639.1, from coordinate 45,237,248 downwards.
AGAAAAAGCAATGTATCAACTAAACAAATTCGACCACCCTACAAATTCTCTAATAAAAACAAAGCTCTCTCAGGTGTGCTACAAAGCCTAGAGCGCGAAGGCATGTTAGGTGACCGTGAATGCAGAGCCAACGCCGTGGCCAGGCATGCAAATCCCAACAATATCGAGCCGATGTGTCGAGATAATAATTTTTCATGCATACCAAAGAACGGATATTCACCTAATTAGCAAAAAAAAAGCTAAATGAGCCACACAGCCAGCCAGGGGGTAAGGCGCTACTGAGCCAATTGTACTCGGTAGCACCTGTTGAGGCAAGGTAGCTCGGCAGGTGCTGCCGAGCTAGGGGAACTCAGCAGGCCAGTGAACCCTGCCTGCTCCACGCGCCTCACCTTCCTTGCCGTGCTGCCCACGCCCTGCCGAGCTTTAGTGGTGCGGCAACAGACAAATGTTGCCTGTTGAGCTTGGGGATGGGGCAATCTTTGCTAAAACAAATGTCTAAAAGCTAAAATTGAAGAAAAAATAGCTATGGTACTAAAAGTATGAACAATTCTTCAATTGATCTCTATCTGGCACGTCATTGTGACATTGTTGGTACGATCGAGTAGTATACATGCAGGTGAGAGAAAAGGTAATAATGGATTTTGTGCATATATATGATTGATGATGGAGTGAGTAGTGTACTTTTACCTTCTCTCAATTCTCAATTAGGTGAATACTACTATTCTACTAGCTCGTCAGCTATAGTAATATTGAGAGAAAACTGGACTTAATTATTTCTTGTTGGGCAACACGGCATGGGTATATATATATATCTTTACTCATGTAGGTATGACAAAAAAGAATGAAGTTGCCGAAGCACTTAACTAAACTACAGAATATATTGATATTAAAAATTGTATGTATGGCAGCGCGAAGGTGCGAAAACATTTTTTATTATTTAACTTATTTTTAAATTTGTTTTATGGTCCTGTTCTTTCTCAGCTTGTGGCTTCTATTTTTGACTTTTCTACAGTAACTAACTTTTAAACGAAGTGTCTTTTTAAAATGAGGTCTGCTAGTTAATTGTAGTACATAATACCAACTTCATTTATATCGGCAAAAACTGCACATGAGTTTCTATTACTATGTAATATCTCGTACGAACAGCCCAAGAGCCCACCAAAAAGAACAAACCCTTTATTACTAATCTCTCATCAACTTTATTTCTAAATCTCACTTTTTGACCATGGCTACACCCGTGGCATGACAAGAAAACTCTGCCACACCATGGGATAAGTCTAACTAAATGGCAATTACATGCCATTGGTGGTGGAGTGGTCAAACATCACTGCCATGCCACTGGTGGTAGAGTCGGAGGATGTGATTGGCGTGGCAGTGTTGTACTGTTGTTGCCACAGCACGAGCAGTGGCGTGGCCAAAATAGGTCAAAATGTGTACCAAATGTATATGTTCTCATGATGCTACGTCGAAATGTGCCCTACTTTTTTGTGACATGATCTTTAGTAGGTGCTTGGTTTTGTTGATTCCTGTACTAACTAGAGAGATGAGAATCTGTATTAGTTGCTACAAATCCTCATATACAGGAAAGTTGTGAAACATAAGTCTACGCAGTTCATAATTAATCTAATGGAACCTTTAATTTGTTCATATATATTTAAGGTAAAATTCAAGCATGAGATGATCAACTTTTCGATATATTATCTTTAATTAATCAATTAAGCTTGTTTACTAACAATTAGTCTCATTGTATTGATACCAGTTGATTGAAGCACCCTTCAACAATTAGGTCCTGTTTGGCACAGCTTCACCAATAGCTTCATGAGCTGTTGTGAGCTGTTTTTTGCCAAACACCCTTTTTGCAAACAGCTTTATGGGTGAAGCTCCTTTTTTCTGCTCTCACAAAGAAATGGGGAGAGGTGAAGTTGAAAAAAGTAGCTTTTCACAGCTATCTCCCTTAGGCCCGCAGTCCTAGGAACCCACTGCCCCTCTGGTTCACCAAAATTACACGCATTTGCCACTAGTCCATCTCCTTCACCTCTCCCGTTCACCAAAATTTCACTGCTCCTAATGATTTGACTACGAAACATAAACAAGGCACTAATATTGCTTCCTAATGATTTTAATTTTTAATTTTTAATTTTTTTAATTTTTTAATTCATACTCATTCAAATAAATTATTTTTTAATTCATATGACCATATACAAACATACAACTCCAAATGTTAGAACAAGTCAGGTAGACAGGGGCATCTTGGACAATTGCCCTCTCTCAGCTATGCATGAAGCTGTTGGTGAAGCTGTTTTACCAAACAGTTTTCCAAAATAGATTTAGCTTCATCGGTGAAGCTGAAATAAAAACAATAACTTCACTAGTGAAGCTGAGCTGTGCCAAACGGGGCCTTAGAAAGCCGTGCATGAACTAGGCACATATCAAATAAATATTAGTATCGCAGACACGTCTTGCAAGGTCTCAAACTTGGTCGTAGTCGACTTAATGAAGTCCATAGAGTTCAAGAGGTGGTTCCTAATTAATTACAATTAATTAACCTAATTAGTCTGAATGAATTCTTAAATGTTTGAGAAAAATCCAATAATACTTGCATGGATGTTCTTAAGTTGACTTGCATATCTGACTGGAATATTCTATCACATCTCGATCATATTATGCATTACCCAAAAAAACAAGTTGGCAACTATGTGCACCAAGTTTGGCCACTCGCATGATACTAATTAAGCACAAGTTGGACCCAAGATAATGAAACATAACACTGTAAGAAGCCATTGCATGCTGGAATGAAATATGTGCCCTCTAAACTAAGGCAAGTTTGGTAGTAGACAACAGTGAGCCAAAATAGCACTCCTGGAGGCAATAAAATTCAGAATGCATGATACATGAGCTAACCTATGTATATAGAGAGATTTCACTCAATCAGTGTAAACAGCTACTTTTGACCTGCTCTAATCTAAAAACTACGTACATGAAGCTATTTTTCTTCCTCGAGGGAAAGATTAATTAGTGTGCTTGAGAAAATATATTAATTAATTAATACTCCTGACGACCTATCAGGCCAGTTGGAAATAGAGCTGGGAGTCTAGGCCGTGCCACAGCATGGCCCAGGCTCACTGTGCTTCGGGCCGCTTCATGCCATGCTGGCTTGGCCCAGTCATCCCGTCGTATTAGCCCGGCTTGCCTCCAGCCAGGCCTAAGCACGGCCCAAAGCCCGTCATATTGGCGTTCGTGCCATGCTAGCCCAAGCTTGGTCTGAAGTAACTATACACAGTGAAGGCGGCGGCGACGATGGTGGCGATAGCCACTATCTTCCTTTCTCTCGTATCCGCCTCGTTAAAAACTAATTGAAATTGAATTAGTTATGTAAAAACATAAACATAGGGGCACGCAATGGCATAAATATTTCAAAAAAAGTGAAATTTCCTTGATATTTTAAAAATGTAATTTTATTGCATTGTTAAAAACCTTACGCATAGATTAAAAAGAAGTCATTGGGGTCACATGACCCTAATGTTTGCATGCTAGATATATCCGCTCCTAGCTAACTATGATGTATTTACTTAATGTTACACATACATAGCCATGCAGAGCTAGGCCTGATACAAAGGCTCGAATATTACAATATTTAGAAATGAAAATGTTCTAACTATTGTCTATCTAAAATGAAGATAATATAACTACACCTTATTGCAAATCGGGTTCACCAAGAACAATTCCAGATCGCCGCCTACTCCATTCGACCTCCATACAGGGTGTCCGCCTCCTACTCTTCATATTACAAGTCCACATAATTACACCTGGATAGTATTTGAAATTCTCGGGTTAAGGATTTAAGAATATAAATCTTCTCCTATGCACGCCAAATCTTTTTCCCCTTTTCTATTTTTCTTCTTCTTTCTCTCTCTTTTTTCACTTCTTTCCTTCCTCCCCTTTTCTCTCTATTCCCATATCCATTCGGCCGAACGCTCCTAACCCTCCATTTCTTTTTCTTTTCTTCCTTTATTCCTTCTCCCCTTCTTTCCCTTATCTTCCTCTTCCTCCCCTTGCTTCCCCACACCCCCTTTTTGGCTCACCCGCGCCGCCTCTACCCTGACCCCGGCCTCCCTGCTGCCTCCCCTTACGTAGATCTGGCCCCTGCTCCCAGCGTTGTGGCATCTCTAGCCTGGCTGACTCCTCCCTATGCCATGGTGCCCCACGACTTCGGCTCCGACCACACTGCTGCGTCACTATCAGTCGGCCATCCGGTCTCCTGCCTCGGCACTTCCTCTACGCTGCCACCTTGAACCCCCTCAACGCCGACCTAGGTCGTTCCCCCTTCGGCTATGGCTCTGGCTCCTTACCGGTTGGTCTCCCTGCATCTCCAACCTCAATCACCGGCACCAGGAGGAGGAGCTCGATAACAAGACAGGGAGGGTGTAGGATCAAGGATACCGACTAGAGGGGGGGTGAATAGGAGGTTTTTAAACTTTTCTTGATCACTTGATTTATTCTCCACAATTTAAATGACAATGATGTAAAGCAATTAATCCTATGCAATTCTAGTCAACAATTTAGCTCTAAACAAATAAGTGATCTCAATGAAGCAAAAAGAACAAGAGCTAATGAGACAAGAGACACAACCGATGTTTTTACCGTGGTATTCGGAAACTTGCCGGTTTCCCCTAGTCCACGTTGAGGTAAGCCCGGACGTATCGGACCGGCTCCACGAATTGAGCCAAACACCTCGATCACTAGTGTAGCTCTTCCCCACTCCGAGTAGGCGAGCTCCAACCTTCACAATTTGCCGGGTCTTCTCACAATCTTCTTGAGAAGATCACCGAGGCAACTTCCACCGGATCGTCCAAGTGCCGGCAAGCACTAAGAGTAATAAATCCCGGTGTTCACTTGAATGCAACTCTAGTGCCAAATGGATTTGCAAATGAAATCTAGCACTAAATGCTCAACCACCTCACTTTGATGTGCAAAGAGAGAATTGAGGTGAAATGAATGCACTTGGGCTTGAGAAATATGCAATGAGTCTCTAACCTTAGCCCTTGAGCAGTGGTGGGGGTATTTATAGCCTCCACCAACCAAAACTAGCCGTTTGACCCAGTTTCCAGAAAATTTTCTGGTCGAGCGGAACTACCGCTCCCAAAGACCGGTACTACCGCTACCAAATCTTCGCGCCAGAATGGCTATGTCAGACGTCTGCAGTGACCGTTGGATTCGGCGGCGTGGTACTACCGCCGTTGATGTTTGCGGTACTACCGCTACCCGGTAGTTCCGCAAAGTCGGCGCGGTACTACCGCTCCAGCCAAACTCCAAAGGGTCCCAGACTTGGCGCTCTCTGGAAAAATGCATCCGGTCTGAAGTCGGATCTTCCGGACTCCGGAAGTACCGCTCTGAGTGGCGGAACTACCGCATGCAGCGGTAGTTCCGGCGTTGAAATAGCCGGTACTTCCGCTACAGAGAAATCCAGGCTTCATCCGGAGGGCGCTCTCTGGAAAAATTGATCCGCTCTCCCTCCGGATCTTCCGGGGTCCGGAAGTACCGCTTTAGGATGCGGTACTACCGCTCGCAGCGGTAGTACCGGCGTTCAAGCAGCCGGTACTTCCGTTCCCGCAAGACTTTGGAATGAGCCAAGGGTGCTCTCTGGAAATATTGATCCGCTCCTAACCCGGATCTTCCGCTGGCCGGTACTACCGCATTTTGGTTGCGGAACTTCCGCTTTCCGGTAGTTCCGACGTTCAAAACTGCGGTACTACCGCTCTTCCAGACAGAGCACAGATTTCTTTTGAAAACTAGATTTCTTTAAAGGATGCAAGATTTAAGACAAAACCATTTGGCACATGAGATAAGTATTCAAGCTACTTAGCCAAGATCCCCCTTGATGGTACGATCATCTATCCTATAATCCGGTCTTCCACCATTCACCTAAGACCGGTAAAATTCAAAAAGGGGTCCTATTCTAAGTATACCTTTGTCTTGAGCCAATTTGATTTTCACGCGTATCCTTTGGCTTGCATCTTGTCGCTCATGTGTGTGGACTAACCTTTCGCATACTCATTAAAACACGTTAGTCCCATATTCCATATTCTCTTAACTTCATTAATTACCAAAATCCTTTTTAGGGGTCTAGATGCTTTCAATCTCCCCCTTTTTGGTAATTGATGACAACCCAAATATTGAGAGATGAAAGATTTGAATATATCAAATTGTTAGACAACAAATTGTATATTCTATGCGGACTTTAAATGAGAGAGTAGTTCTTATGCAATAAGATTTATTTAGATAAAAAGAACTATTTTCATTTTAGAGTCCAAGAGGGAATATGACTCCCCCTAAACATGTGCATAGATAAAGATTACGACATTTTATACAAGATGCACAAGACAAGGTTATTCAAAGAGAGATAGACAACTAAGTAATATCATCTACTCATGATCATAAGGTTCATTACATCCAAGCACCAAACATAAGTTCATTTCAACCATCCATAGATAATTAAAAACATAGTAGATAAGCCCATAGGTCCAAATACCATAAGTAAAGAAAACTCCCAAAATATTCTCCCCCTTTGGCATCAAGTACCAAGAAAAAGAGATCAATTCTGAGAGGGCTGCGGAGGATCATGAGCAGTTTTACGGCGACGACCATAGCGACGAGGCGAGGGTGAGCGCTCAAGATCTGCAACCCGACCATCTAACGAGGTCAATCTGCTGTCAATGGAGTCGAGACGCTCATCCACCCTATCCATCCTAGAGTTGAGAGTAGAGAAGCCCTCAATCATAGAAGAGTAGAACTGCTGAAGGGTGGGCTGGCCAGGCTCCTGAGACTGAGTGGCTGCTCCTCCTGCTGCTGCTGCTGCAGATGATGAGCCTGCTCCTGGAGCTGTCGTCTGTCTAGCGCGAAAAGTAGTGGGAATGGGAGGCTCTGGTCTTGGCTTGTATGGCTTATGCACACCACCGCGACCTCCACGATAGAGAAACTTAGAGTCAATCAGGGCCATGATATAGGGTGCATAGTTAATGCGCTTGAAGCGATCATTTTTGGAGGCAACTATCTCCCTCATGATTACATCCACTACATCAAACTTCTCCCCCTTCATAATATAGTCTAGGATATTCCATACATGTCCTCGAATGGCATCATAGTTACCACCTTTTGGAAGAATGGTATGATTGATGATGCGATTGATCAAGCTGGGAATGGGTTGAAGTCCAACATTCTTGCCAAGCGTGAATTTTTCTGCAGTGTTGTAGTAAGGATATATGGCATCCAGATTGAGATTGAGAGCAGGTTTGTCATATACCTTCTCATAGGCACTTAGTTCTGCCCTTAAGACAAGCTCAAAGTCATGCTTGGTGGCCTCATATTTGGTACATACTGTCATCCAAGTCATGTTCTGAAGGTCGGGAGAGATATGCACTGTAGCATAAAACTGCCGGATGAAGGTCTCATTGTAGTCACGTCCTAGTGCTACAAGCTGATTGAGGCCGACTGTCTGGAATAGCCGGAAAGTGCCATCGTACTTGTCAATACCATCAATATGATCCCAGTCGATGAATTTATGATCTGCAAACTGGCGATCTGGTCCATACATCTCATCAAATATCTTCTCCTGGAACTTGGTATGGAAATGTGGATTGATTGAGTTTGATGGAAGATCATACTGGTTGGTGTGACGCAGGCGAGCATACTCATCAGGCGAAATCTTTTTTAGATTGATTTCAAGACACTCCCTTCCAGCTATATCTTCTTCAGATGATTCCATGGGAGAGCTTGGAGGAATAGGATGCTCAGACTCGGTTTCAGATCCGGAGTCAGACTCAGGGGCTGGCGCAGGCCTTTTCCCTCTGTCCTGGGCTGCCTTTTGAGTCATCTCGGGGGATGGAAGAGCAAGAGGACTTGAGGAACTCCCTGAGGCATAGGACTTTTTGGAAGCCGCTCTTGTTCTAGGCATCTAGGCACAAGAAGAATGGATTATGAGATAGAGGGAATATGGCCAAGTTAGATTCAAGAGAAATAAATTGAATTTACCAAATTGTCAGTTAAAACGGTAGTACCGCCGTTCTGGGCCGGTAGTACCGCTCAGCGGTAGTACCGCAACAGTCGAGCGGTAGTTCCGCTGTCTGGCTGATTCTAGGGTTTTTGGAAATGTGAATGAATCTTTGGTGTTTTCTTGGATTGAATCCATGGAATGAGTTTGTATATACCCCTGAACACCAAATATACTCAATATCCCTAGCAATAGTTGGCAAAATCAACTATATTTCGATTTAACCTAAAGCATGACCTAGGGTTCAAAAAGATGAAGATTAAAAGAGGTTTTGATCCGAAATACCTTGAGGATCGAAGGAGTTGAACCCTGGGAAATTGATTTGCGTTGAGGAAACGAAGAAATCACCACTGGATCCGACGATTTGCGGTGCGGTTTGGGTGGTTCTTTGTGGGAGAGAGAGAGAAAGAGGAGAGGAGAGGTACGGGCTCGGGCGGAAGTAGGGAGGAAGTATCGGAGAGGAGTGGGGGCCAACAGAGGAGAACCCTCGGGCGCGGGCAGTTGCTCCCCCTTAAATGCAAGTCCGGTAGTACCGCGGATGCGGCCGGTAGTACCGCCAAGCGGTAGTACCGCTTCCTCGGACGGAAGTACCGTTCCCCGGAAGTACCGCAGAAGGCAGCGGTAGTTCCGCATTTTCTGAGACTTCACAGAATTTGAACTTTAGGACTATAGATGCAAATGATCCCTAGATTTTGCATTCAACTAAAGTTTTTAAGGATCATTATGCATTAAATAGAACAAAATATTATAATCAAATACTTTTGCATTTTACCTTTTATAAATCAAAATCCTTTGCATAAAGACATAATTTCAAACAACCTTTCAAGCTTCCTCTAAGAGCATGCATTTAAATTTACCATAAATTTATGCAACATTTGAGTAATCCAAGACATTTAATTCACTCCTAAGCTTGCAAAAATGATTCTCATCTAATGGCTTGGTGAGTATATCCGCTAATTGGTCTTCGGTCCGGATGTGGCTAATGCAAATATCTCCCTTACTAACATGGTCCCTCAAGAAGTGGTGACGTACATCTATGTGCTTAGTTCTTGAGTGTTGGACTGGGTTATTGGATATTTTCACGGCACTTTCATTGTCACACAATAAAGGCACTTTATCGAAGCTTATTCCATAATCCAACAATATTTGCCTCATCCATAATAATTGAGCACAACAACTCCCGGCGGAAATATATTCGGCTTCAGCGGTTGAGAGTGCTACGGAGTTTTATTTCTTTGAGGACCAAGACACTAAGGATCTACCTAGAAATTGACAACTTCCCGAGGTGCTTTTTCTATCCACTTTGCAACCCGCATAATCGGAATCCGAATATCCAATTAGATCGAATTTAGCACCTTTAGGATACCAAAGTCCTATGTTTGGGGAATGTTTCAAATATCTCAAGATCCTTTTTACGGCTTTTAAATGACACTCTTTTGGTGAAGCTTGAAAGCGAGCACACATGCATACACTAAACATGATATCGGGCCTAGATGCGGTAAGATAAAGCAAACTACCAATCATGGATCTATAAAGCTTTGAATCTACCGACTTACCTCCTTCGTCAAGGTCTAGATGCCCGTTAGTTGCCATTGGTGTCTTGATGGGCTTTGCATTTTCCATGCCAAACTTTTTGAAAAGATCTTTAATGTACTTTGTTTGGCTTATGAATGTCCCATCTTTACGTTGCTTGATTTGAAGTCCAAGAAAATAGCTTAATTCTCCTATCATGGACATCTCAAACTCCCTAGACATCATATCACCAAATTCTTCACAAAAATCTTGGTTAGTAGAACCAAATATAATGTCATCAACATAAATTTGGCATACAAAGAAATCACCACCAATGACTTTTGTGAATAGCGTTGTATCTACCTTACCAATTTTAAATCCCTTTTAAACAAGGAAATTTCTAAGTCGTTCATACCAAGCTCTAGGAGCTTATTTTAAACCATACAATGCCTTTGCAAGTTTATAAACATGATTAGGACATTTAGGATCTTCGAACCCCGGAGGTTGTTCAACAAATGCAAGTTCGGAGATTGTTCCATTTAAGAAAGCACTTTTAACATCCATTTGAAATAATTTAATATCAAAGCTAGATGCAAAAGCAAGCAAGATTCTAATTGACTCAAGTCTAGCAACGGGTGCAAATGTTTCATCATAGTCTAAACCTTCGACTTGAGTATAGCCTTGAGCTACTAACCTTGCCTTGTTTCTTACCACAATGCCATTCTCATCTTGTTTATTTCGGAAGACCCATTTGGTGCCAATCACATTGTGCTCTTCGGGTCTTTCCACCAAGGTCCATACTTCATTTTGAGCGAAGTTGTTTAATTCTTCATGCATGGCATTTACCCAATCCGGATCATCTAGAGCCTCATCTACAAGTTTAGGCTCAAGAGAAGAAACAAAAGAGTAATGTTCACAAAATGAAGCTACTCTAGAGCGAGTTTGAACACCCTTACTCACATCACCCAATATTTGATCTATTGGATGATCCTTGGCAATCGCATTGTGAATCTTGAAATTGTTTTGTTGTTGATCTTTTTGCTCGTCTTCAACAACTTGAACATTGCTTGGGGTATATGAAGTAGGTGGCTCTACTTGTCTTGATGAGCTTGGTGAAGATGGATCTTCCTTTGGCTTGATGTCTCCAATTTGCATGTTTTCCATAGCTTTTCGTAATCCTTCATCACCTACATCATCCAAATTTTCTTGCTCCTCTTGAGAGCCATTAGTTTCATCGAATTGTACATCACATGATTCTTCAACTAATCCCGAATTTTTATTAAAGATCCTATAGGCTTTACTATTTGAGGAATACCCTAAAAGAAAACCTTCATCACAACGACTTTGAAATTTTGAGAGCCGAACACCTTTTCTTAGAATATAGCATTTGCAACCAAATACTCTAAAGTAAGAGATGTTCGGTCTCCTTCCAACAAGTAGCTCATAGGAAGTCTTTTTCAAAAGTCGATGTAAGTAAATGCGATTTATGGCATGACAAGCGGTGTTAATAGCTTCCGCCCAAAACTTATCGGAAGTATTATACTCATCAAGCATTGTCCTAGCCATTTCAATCAATGTTCGATTTTTCCTCTCTACAACTCCATTTTGCTCCGGAGTGTAGGTTGTGGAAAGTTCGTGCTTTATTCCAAGATCATCATAAAAGTCTTCAACTTTTGTATTTTTGAACTCGGAACCATTGTCACTCCTAATTTTCTTTATTTTAAAATCAAATTCATTTTGGGCTCTTTTTGAAAAACTTTTGAAAATCCCGGAGGTTTCACTTTTGTCATTTAGGAAGAAGACCCATGTGTATCTAGAGTGATCATCCATAATGACTAAACAGTAGCTATTTCCTCCGATGCTCTTATAGGTTGTTGGCCCAAACAAATCCATGTGTAAGAGCTCCAATGGTCTAGAGGTTGACATGATACTTTTGGAAGGGTGAGAACTAGCGACTTGTTTTCCGGCTTGACAAGCACTACAAAGTCGATTTTTCTCAAACTTCACATCTTTCAAGCCAATCACTAGATCATGTTTGAAAAGCTTTTTAAGTTGAACCATACCCACATGACCTAGTCTCCTATGCCAAAGCCAACCCAAAGAAGTTTTTGCAATTAAACAAGTTTTTAAGCATGCATCATTTGAAGTGAAATCTACCAAATAGAGATTCCCAAATCTAAAGCCTTTAAAGACTAGTTCATTATTATTGTCTTTTGAGATTACAACATTTTCTTTTGAGAATGAGCATGTTAAGCCTAGATCACATAATTGAGCAACAGATAGTAGGTTAAAATTTAATGTTTCGACTAGTGATACATTAGAAATTGAAAGGTCGTTAGAGATAGCGATTTTACCCAATCCCAATACCTTTCCTTTGCTATTGTCTCCAAAGGTGATTTTGTCATTGCTTCCACTCTCAAAGGTGGTGAACATCTTCCGGTCTCCGGTCATGTGTTGAGTGCAACCACTATCCAACACCCAATGCCTTCCGCCGGTTTTATAGTTCACCTACAAAAGAAAATCAAGTTCTTTTAGGTACCCAAATTTGTTTGGGTCCTTGGAGGTTAGTAACCAAGGTTTTGGGCACCCAAATGGATTTCCTTTTAGCACCCAAAATCGAGGTGCCAATAAAATGAGCAATTACATTTTCATTTTTAGATTTTTTAAGCATGTAACAAGAATTATACAAGCCAATGGAATGCACACTATTTCTAGAACAATCATTTACCATATGTCCTACATTCCGGCATTTTGTACAATACTTACCATTCTCATTTACAAACCTTGGAGGTTTGGATATCGGTTTCTTACCTTTCTTGGGAATGTATCCAAGTCCTTCCTTATTGAAAGAGCATCTTTGGGTATTTAACAATTTATCAAGGGTGTCTTTTCCCTTGTATGCTCTTTTCAAACTTTTATTCAATTTTAGGACTTGTTCTTTTAAATTTTGGTTTTCATCTACTAGCATATCATCACGAACATGAGACAAAGCATTAGATGAATCAATCTTAGAAGAACATGGCATAGAAAGTAAGTCATCACAAGAGGTAGACATGCTAGATGTTACTTTCTCTACACTAGGCATCTCATTCAAAATATTGCAAGATATGCCAATACTCATACTAGACTTACTTGTATGCAAGTCATGAGCTTCCTTTAGCTCCTCATAGGTTTTTTGAAGAGCTATGTGCTCACTTTTCAAAACTTTGAATTTTGACTTTTCTTTTCCAAGAAATTCATTTAGTTCTACTAACATGTCCATCAAATCATCATAGGAGGGTTCATTGTCATCTAGAGTTTTTACCTTCTCCCCTTTTGCCATAAGACATGTGGGAGTGGAGAATAGCGATGGAGATTCCTTGATGGCGATGCCGACAAGTCCCTTCTTCTTGGGAGACTCATCCTCACTAGAGTCGGAGTCGGAGTATTCCTCATCGGAATCCCACTCACCAATGTAGGCTTCATTTTTGCCGTCTTTGTGGAGCTTCTTGAAAAGCTTCTTCTTGCCATGATAGCCTTTCTTCTTGGATGACTTCTCCTTGTCATCCTTCTTTGTGGGACATTGTGAAGCTATATGCCCCTTCTCATCGCACTCATAGCAACGGATGTTGCTATACTTGTTTTTGTTGGAGGATGATTGCCACTTCTTTCCTTTATCATAGCCTCCTCCTCGATTCGAGCGTCTTCTCATGAACTTGTTCATCCTTCTCACAAGGAGGGCAAGTTCTTCTTCGGAGTCTTCTTCTTCATCTTCGGACTCTTCACTTGCCACCGCCTTTGCCTTGAAGGCGGTGATCTTCTTCCCTTTGGAGGTGGATTGCTCCAAAAGTTCCTCCTTGTTCTTCTTGTACAACTCATTGGTAATTAGATTACCCAAGAGTTGTGTTGACGTCATTCTTGCCAATTCCGGTGAGTTGAGGAAGAGAGTTACCAACATCTCGTACTTCTCCGGTAGAGCCCTAAGCATCTTTCTCACAACATCAAGATCCGAGAGGTTAGTACCAAGGCCTTTGAGCTCATTCACAATGTTGTTGAGCCGTGTGTACATCTCATTGAAGTCCTCATGGGGCAACATTATGAATGTCTCATATTTAATCCTAAGCCGATGCAATTTTGCCTCCTTAACCGTGGATGTCCCTTCGTGTATTTCCGAAAGGGTATTCCAAATAGCGTGAGCCGTCTCAAGATTGCTCACTCTATTGAATTCATCCGCGTTTAAGGCCCCAAAAAGAGCATTCATGGCTTGGACATCTAAATGAGTGTTACGCCCATCTTGTTCCGTTGGGTTGTCGGGATCAAGTGGCATGACGTAACCATCATTTACGATTTTCCAAATATTAGGACTCATGGCCTTTAAATAAATTGACATTCTAATCTTCCAATAAGCATAATTTGAGCCATCAAATAGAGGTGCCTTTCCTACCGAAATCCCCTCACTAGCCATCCTTTTCTCTCTAGACGGTTAAGTCTAAAAGTGAGAGACCAAACTCTGATACCACTTGTAGGGTCAAGGATACCGACTAGAGGGGGGTGAATAGGAGGTTTTTAAACTTTTCTTGATCTCTTGATTTATTCTCCACAATTTAAATGACAATGATGTAAAGCAATTAATCCTATGCAATTCTAGTCAACAATTTAGCTCTAAACAAATAAGTGATCTCAATGAAGCAAAAAGAACAAGAGCTAATGAGACAAGAGACACAACCGATGTTTTTACCGTGGTATTCGGAAACTTGCCGGTTTCCCCTAGTCCACGTTGAGGTAAGCCCGGACGTATCGGACCGGCTCCACGAATTGAGCCAAACACCTCGATCACTAGTGTAGCTCTTCCCCACTCCGAGTAGGCGAGCTCCAACCTTCACAATTTGCCGGGTCTTCTCACAATCTTCTTGAGAAGATCACCGAGGCAACTTCCACCGGATCGTCCAAGTGCCGGCAAGCACTAAGAGTAATAAATCCCGGTGTTCACTTGAATGCAACTCTAGTGCCAAATGGATTTGCAAATGAAATCTAGCACTAAATGCTCAACCACCTCACTTTGATGTGCAAAGAGAGAATTGAGGTGAAATGAATGCACTTGGGCTTGAGAAATATGCAATGAGTCTCTAACCTTAGCCCTTGAGCAGTGGTGGGGGTATTTATAGCCTCCACCAACCAAAACTAGCCGTTTGACCCAGTTTCCAGAAAATTTTCTGGTCGAGCGGAACTACCGCTCCCAAAGACCGGTACTACCGCTACCAAATCTTCGCGCCAGAATGGCTATGTCAGACGTCTGCAGTGACCGTTGGATTCGGCGGCGCGGTACTACCGCCGTTGATGTTTGCGGTACTACCGCTACCCGGTAGTTCCGCAAAGTCGGCGCGGTACTACCGCTCCAGCCAAACTCCAAAGGGTCCCAGACTTGGCGCTCTCTAGAAAAATGCATCCGCTCTGAAGTCGGATCTTCCGGACTCCAGAAGTACCGCTCTGAGTGGCGGAACTACCGCATGCAGCGGTAGTTCCGGCGTTGAAATAGCCGGTACTTCCGCTCCAGAGAAATCCAGGCTTCATCCGGAGGGCGCTCTCTGGAAAAATTGATCCGCTCTCCCTCCGGATCTTCCGGGGTCCGGAAGTACCGCTTTAGGATGCGGTACTACCGCTCGCAGCGGTAGTACCGGCGTTCAAGCAGCCGGTACTTCCGTTCCCGCAAGACTTTGGAATGAGCCAAGGGTGCTCTCTGGAAATATTGATCCGCTCCTAACCCGGATCTTCCGCTGGCCGGTACTACCGCATTTTGGTTGCGGAACTTCCGCTTTCCGGTAGTTCCGACGTTCAAAACTGCGGTACTACCGCTCTTCCAGACAGAGCACAGATTTCTTTTGAAAACTAGATTTCTTTAAAGGATGCAAGATTTAAGACAAAACCATTTGGCACATGAGATAAGTATTCAAGCTACTTAGCCAAGATCCCCCTTGATGGTACGATCATCTATCCTATAATCCGGTCTTCCACCATTCACCTAAGACCGGTAAAATTCAAAAAGGGGTCCTATTCTAAGTATACCTTTGTCTTGAGCCAATTTGATTTTCACGCGCATCCTTTGGCTTGCATCTTGTTGCTCATGTGTGTGGACTAACCTTTCGCATACTCATTAAAACACGTTAGTCCCATATTCCATATTCTCTTAACTTCATTAATTACCAAAATCCTTTTTAGGGGTCTAGATGCTTTCAGAGGGGAGAGGGCACCAGGAAGGGGAGGCACAAGTGAACGGTGCGCGGGCGGGAGGCAGCACAGCGGCGCAGGAGGTGGGAGCGTGCGGGCGAGAGGCGGAGCGGCGGCGCAAGAGGCGGAGCTCCGGGAAGGAGGTGGAGTGGCAGCACGGGAGGCCGGATGTGTGGAGCTAGAGCGGTGGTTCGGGAGGCGAAGCTAGATCGACAGCTCAAGAGGCGAGGCCGAGGTGGCCGCCAGCGCTGGCGTGCTAGTCATGCCGCCTATGCCCGCTGTGCTCCCCGTGCTTTCCAGGCTCGGCCCAACCCACCGTTCGTGCTGTACTAGCTCGGCCCGCCATGTGTCAAGTCGGATTGTGCTTAGGTCATGATGGGCTGATTGTGCCTCGGGCTAGCCCGAAAAAACATGGCCATCTCCCACCTCTAGTTGGAAATGAACCAGGAAAGCTCGTGTGGTCATGTTGAACATGGTTTACGTGCTAATTAGTCAAAGTGCTTTGGTGTGGTTTCTAATTAATTAGCATTAGTAGTGCTAGACAAACTTGGTCCATACTCTACATTGACTCACAAGTCACTAGTAACACCACCATAGTACTAACATGATTTTGCATCACCGACCCTTTATGTAAATTTTATCTAAGTTAGTTCTACCTAGTCGTGCAAATAATGTTAATGATCTCGGCATATAGTTAATGGACAATATATCCTATGCACTCAAGTTTGTGATACACTTATCGTGCACACCAACTAAAAAAGTCACAAAAAATTCTAAAACAATTTCTACATGTATTCCATGGTTTAATCCACCTATCTATAAAATTTTAAGTTCTAATTCATTCTATATTAAGAGCAGTAAAAAAGAGAAAATTTCAACAAATTTGAACTCTAAATCATTGTCAGATTTTCTCTTTTTTGTTACTGCTAACATATAATGAATCTGAACTTAAAATTTTATGCATAGTTAAAATAAGTTTGGAAGTACATGTAGAATTTTTAGGAATTTTTTGTGATTTTTTTAATTTAGGTGCATGGTGAGTACATCATAGATTTAAATGCATAGGATATATTGTGTAGTTAATGGGGGCATATTTAGCGTAAACTCATGTCGAGGTGTATTAATCTTATGGACTTTTCCGTGACATCCAAAAGAAAAAGGTCCACTGTTGGTCCTCAACGCTTCCCATCGGAAGCCCAAATTCCACCTTTAACAACTCTAAAACCATCCACTTTACGTCACTTAGAGCATCTCCAAGAGAAGCTCAATATTTTGTCCTCTAAAATCTCATATTGGGAGTCTTTCTAAAAAAAATTGTCCTCTAAATCTTTCCCCTCCTTCAGCAGCTCCTCTAAACTTGGATCCCTAAAATTACCATCTAGGCACTGTATATTTGATGGTGATCCACCTCAATTTTGGAGTACCAAAATTATTGGGCGTGTTTTTGAGTATCTGTTGGAGGCTTGTTTTTAGCTTTTATACCCAATATTTGAAGATAGAGGGTGAGAAAGAGCATCTCTTGGAGATGCTCTTAATAAATGTCAAAACCAGTGCAAAGGCTGGTTTCAAGGGCATGTTGACATGGTTGACACTTCATCAAATGGAAGAGGAGTTGACATGTGGGGTCAGGTTTATGTTGTGGTAGATAACTTAGCAAAATTGTCTTTTTTCTAGGGCCAAACGGAGGCTAACTGATGGCAATAGCATATAATTGTATTTCGATGCAATTCGATGGTATATAATAGAGAGAGTATTTTTCAGTAATATTTTGTAGAAATGGACACTATTAAGTGGCATAGAATCAATTTTCTTTTAATTATATCTCAAGAGTTTAAGCAATGATTGACTAAGACATGTGCAATTTACTAGAGGATCAGGGAAGCATCCACCAACATTGAACACGCGCAACGACAAGCCCACAAGTGAAGTAGTAATTCTAAAATAATTTAACTGAGACCTGGCTTAGCTACTAATTAATTAATGAATTTCGAAACCCCAACTTGGCGCTGAGAAACCAGGCGAAATAGCTTAAGCATACCGTTTGGAGTAGATGCAGGAATTTTTTAAGAAATTTTTGCAAGAAACAGTGTAATTTCTTCATATTTCGTATGAAAATTTTTAGTTCCAAATAGGGCCTATAGATATACAGATCAACCGATGGCGACTTCTTCGTTCGTGCTATTGAAATGAATTTAGAAGATCACACAAAAGAAAGAAAATTAAGCTAATTAAGGTTCTATACATGTGTGTAGTAAAAAAGTTTGATGTGTGTGACAAATCCACTAATTTGCGTCGGCAATTAATCCGCTATGTCTTGAAAGAATCAACAAGCGTATCATACTCCAGAGCACATTGGATTGGGCAAAAAGAGAAAACCCCAATTTTCTAGTCCAGCATGTTTTCCCCCTTGGATCTTCTTTTTTTTTGGGTGCTTTCATGCATTTGTCTATGAGAGAAATATATGATGCCATAAGATTATATCCTGAGTACATATCCACAAATGCTTTGCTCAGAATAATATATGTTTGGATGCCCTAGAGTAGATAGGTTTTGGCCTATATGTCCCAAGCTATCTAATTAATTTGTGCCACTTCAATATGCATGAACCTAAGTGAGCTTAGCTAATTTATATGAAAATAAAGTAAAGATACACATTGATTAGAACCTTATTTGTTTAAACAGTAATGTTCCTAGCTATATCATGGTATGGCATTGTAGCTAGGTTCCTAAGCTTCAACTGTAGGGTAACATAATCCATAGTTTCGTGTACATGCCACTAGTATAACATTGCAGCTAGCTACCTAATTAACTAACTACTACTGATTAGGCCCCATTAATGGCTAGTTTAACACTTGTAAGCATTTGGAAGTACTGCAGAGAGATGTGAGAGGTGGCATTATACATAGCTAGGTCCTACATTATTAGATAAGCACACAGACATATTTTATGCCAGAGGGCTTTTGCCATCATACTCAACACTAGTCATTAATCCGATCAAGCTCACAAGCTATTATACAAAGGGCAAGCATGGTTCTTTCCGCTGTGCGGCTGATGACTTTTGATTATAGTGTAAGTGTTTATAAGAATATACCGAATGTCGATAAGTTATTTTGAAAAAACAATGAAGAAATCGATTTGTTTGTTTGTTCAAAAATATTTTAAATAATAAACTGAAAAGAATAGGCGTTTTGTTACGCCTCTTTGCATATCACCCATTATTTTCTCCTTGGGCCCACACGCCCGACCTAAGCTATGTACGTGTATAAATGCCCAGTTCCTTCCCTCCTAACTGAGAAGCAGCAGCAGAAGCAAGCTAGAAGCTAATTATTAGCTTGTAAAACCGTAGGATTAAACAAGTTAGCTATATATATATATATGAACTGGTTACTTCTTGCCAAGTTAGAAAGAGGTAATTAGCTAGATTAAGAGCAAGAGATAGACATGGGGGCGATGGATGTAGAGAGGAAGAAGACGATGATAAGAGTGAGGGGGTTCGACATGGAGAAGGACCTGCCGGCGGTCGAGGAGCTCGAGCGTCGGTGCCAGGTCGGCCTCTCCGGCGACCAGGGCACCGAAGACACGGCCGCCGGTAGCGACGACGGCGCAAAGAAGAGCAACAACAAGAAGAAGAGAGGCATGTCGCTCTACGTCGAGCAGATCGGCGACCCGTTTGCCCGGGTGCGCCACTCGCCGGACCACGTCATGCTGGTAATTAAGCTAGCTACCCCAGCTGCTGCCATTGACACTCGTCTGAGTACACGGCACTTTATTAATTTGGACCTTGTGCATGCATGACTATGAGACTGTGACGATGTTTTGCAACAAGTTTAATTTGTACACTAAATAAAACGTCATTTAATTAATTGCTTGTGTACTTATGTGCTGATGTGTGTGTACTATATGCAGGTTGCTGAGTATGGAGAGGAAGAAGAGGTTGTAGGAGTGATCAAGGCATGCGTCAGGATGGTGAGCAGAGGGAAGAAGAAGCAATACTCCAGCAGCAGCAGCACAAAGCAGCAGCAGCAGTTTGTGAAAGTAGCATGCCTTCTTGGCCTTAGGGTGTCCTCATCTCACAGGTAATTAATTAATTAACCAGATGAAGTTTATCTCAATTAATTTCACACCAAACATGCACACGTGTGCATGCGTAAACTCTCTCGAAAACCCGTGCCATGACTTGCATTGCATGGAAGACTCATGTAGCTTGTGCGTGTGTACGTGCAGGCGCCTCGGGATCGCGACGGAGCTGGTACGGAGCGCGGAGTCGTGGTGCGCGGCGCGGGGCGCGGTGTACGCCACCATGGCCACCACCGCGTCGAACGCGGCCTCGCTCGCGCTCTTCACCGGCCGCTTCGCCTACGCGCCGTTCCGCCGCCCGGTCTTCCTCGGCCACCCGGTGCACCGGCACCGGGCGAGAGTCCCGCGCGAGCACCGCGTGCTGCAGCTGCCCCCGCCGCTCGCCGCGGCGGCCTACGCCGCGCTCCTCCCGCCCGCCGCCGCCGAGTTCCTCCCGGCCGACCTCCCCGCGCTCCTCGCGCACAAGCTCACGCTCGGCACGTACCTCGCCATCGAGCGTGGCCCGGACCCGGCGCTCTCGCCGTCGTTCGCCCTGCTCAGCGTCTGGGACTCCACCCGCTCCCTCCGCCTCCGCGTCGGCGGTGCTCAGCCGCTCCTCCGCGCGTCCCTCGCAGCGGCGCGCGCGCTCGACCGGCACGCGCCCTGGCTGCGCGTCCCCTCCGTCCCTGACGTCTTCCGCCCGTTCGGCACCTACCTCCTCTACGGCCTCCGCATGTCCGGGCCGGAGGGCCCCGCGCTCCTCCGCTCGCTCTGCCGGCACGTCCACAACGTCGCACGCAAGAACCCGGGGTGCGCCGTCGTGGCGGCCGACCTCGGCCCCGACGACCCCACGGCGGCGGCCGTCCCGCACTGGCCTCGGTTCTCCTGCGACGAGGACGTCTGGTGCATCAAGAAGCTCGGCACCGGTGCTGCCAATGGCATTGCCGGTGACAGCAACGAGGACGACGGCTGGACGACGGCGCCGCCGGCCGGCATCCTGTTCGTGGACCCCCGGGAGTTCTGACGTCGGCGTGCGTCCTCCCATGCACGCAAGCAAGAATCTGCTCAGTTTTGATTTTTTTTTTTTTATGACGATGTGGATACATCATACTCATACGTTAAATGGGTATGCTGCAAATTGATGCATAAACTGCATTGCATTTTTGCAGCTTGTAGGTAACAAAAAACATCCCAAGTAGTGTTGTAACTTCAGCTTTTGCCTCTTAAGCTCTGAAGAGCAATGGACGGTCAGTTTCTGCCAAGCTGATTGTTCATCTCTCTCAGACAATGCGCAAACAGTTCAGCACAGCACAGGTCGAGGGCAAAGCTTTCTGTACCATATTGACTATAATTTTTGCAGCTTTCTGTACCATATTAACTATAATTTTTGCAGCTTTCTGTACCATATTAACTATAATTTGCACCTTGTACCATATTAACTATAAACCACAAGAAAGGCAACATATATGCATGCGAATAGCAGGGTAGGACAGGTTGCGCTCGCAGTCCCTTGTATGGTCATTGAAGCTCAATAATTCAGTCGAAAATTGAAACGGGCTACAGTTACGATAGATCTGTTCAAGATTTACGTGAACCAAATAGTCACAGCGGCTGCGACCAGAGACAATGGTAAACTGCCTGAATTCGAGTGATAATGGTTACAGAGCTAGATCAGCATCAACCTACTCCAACCATTTAGGGTCTCTGATCCGAAGAAAACAATAAAAGGTACTAAAGCAGCTATCATGCAGCATTTATACAGCCCGTATCATTAACTGAATGAGTACAGTAAAAGAAAGGTAGTAAAAAAAATATGGTTCTAATGGCTGTACATTCCAGCTATATCTTCTTTGTGAACAAGATCACATACATGCTACATCAAATCCCTATTATATCCCCAAAACAAGAAGCTTCCATACAACAATTTAATGGGGCCAGTTCAATGCAGTCCACAAAAGAATGTATCCATTTTGAGATCACATCGTCCCCAGATGGCATATAAAGGAACTCAAATATTCATAGGCCCTGGCCAGGCCTTTTTGAAACTAATAATAACTCTTATTTAAGTGACATGTTGTCAGACAATCAAAACAGAAACATCTAAATCCAAACAAAAGAACAAAGCAATTTTATATATGTGCCCCAGCATCCTTTGGTTATCCAGAACCTGGAAAGTAAACATTGCCAATACCACTAATTCTTTAGTGCCGTCCACAAAGAACACAACAAAAGAGTGCAAAAAGAAAACATCATAGCTTTGGAAGAAAGGAATTAACATGTATGAAAGAGGGCAAAGCAAAAATTACGACACAATTGCAAGTGACACCAGAAAACAATATGATGGTTTGGAATATGATTCGCAAATAAAGAATGGAATGTAACAATCCTAAGGCAAATGAAACTACACTACATGACACTATATCACTGGGACAACAACTAATAATCACACAAAGCATATCGAAGTCAACATAGAGGTACATATCGTTCATTTTCTAAGTGCAATCAGAACAAGGATAAAATATTCTGTTTGTATCGAGAAAAAGTGCAATTGTTTATGTCATATCTTGTGTAAAATTTTTTCAAGCTATTCAAAGAACATTCTTTGCATATTTCTTGGTCTAAAGAACTTCCATAGATAGGAGGCTACAAATTAAAGACAGAAAAGCATATCTGTTGACTAGGTCCTGACACCAAACCTAAGCCTAATAAAGACCGCAATCTGCAATGTAGACAAGAATACGCATAATCAGTCCAATCTGCTTGCATGGCACTATGCACTTAATTCTAATATAAACTGCAATTTGGACAAGGATAAAGAAAATATCAGTCGAATCAGCTAGTGAGCCACTTGAGCAAAGAAGAATAGATCTTGGAAAAAGGACAAAGGAAGCGGGAGACATAACAGCAATCCACTTTAGGCGGCCTTGCAGGTGCATGCTGAATGTACCCAAATAAGAAGAAAAAATGGCTCGTGAAAACAGTAATATGTCAGAAGGAATCAAGGAACAAGAGAAGGTAACACTAAAGTAATATTAGCTAGTGCGTGGTAATGTACTAATGTGTAGTTCAAGGTATCATTTTGTACACTCCAAAAGACATAGAAACTATTCTTTGAGATGATAAATTTACTGGAGAACACTACTCACAAGCGATTCAAAGGAAATGTAGTTTGGATCATGCTCTTAGACCAAAAAGATAGCAGGTTTCATGGTTGTCACGGCGTTCTGGCAAGTCGTGGCGAGACCGGGGCGCCTGGACGCCTAGTCGACTAGGCGTCCGCCATGATGACAGTTAGATGATAGTAATAAATACAATACCTTATATTACCAAAAATTAAATAACCATGTAATATAATAGCACAAATTATCCAAATAACCATGTAATGCAGCTCAGAAGGTCTAAATCAAAAGAAATCCATTGGGGAGGGGTCTATTTGTAATTTTTAGAAACTCTAAATAAGTAGAAATCCATTGAAAGAGGGCCTATTCGTAATTTTTAGAAACTCTGAGGACTAAATCACAAAAAAACCAAAAAAATCCCATCCCTATAACCCTAGCGCCAACAATTTTGCCCTCACGCCTCCCGCACCTTCGCCGCCTCCTCTGCTTCCGCCGCCGCCGGGCGTCTCACGCCTCCCGCCTCCTCTGCTTCCGCTGTCGCTGGCACGCCCTCATCCCTCCGCCTCCTCTACTTCCGCCACTGTCGCCGCGCCCGCGTCCCTCCACCTCCTCTGCTTTTGCCGCTGTCGACGCGCCCGCGTCCCTCTGCCTCCTGTGCTTCCGCCGCCGACACGCCCGTGTCCCCCCGCCTCCTCTGCTTCCAACGCGCTGGCCCTGCCGCTCCGCCCCTCCCTCAGTGCCGGCGGTGGGATAAGACCGCAGATCGGCGTCGGCAGCGAGAGAAAGCCGCAGATCGGCGTCGGCAGCGAGAGAAAGCCGCAGATCGGCGCCAGTAGCTGGAGATCTCCTGGGCGACCAGCCTCGGCACCCCCCTCCGACCGCCAGGACGACTTGGCGTCGCCTAGGCGACGCCGTGATAACTGCCAGGTTAGCCATCTATATTTTTTGGAATGTGACAGATGCAAAAGAATAAAGATGAAGATACATAATTATTTTGATCTACTTTATACATGGTTTGTCCAGGAGCACTCAGCAAGCCTCTATTGGTACTCATTATCCAAACAACTCCACTCCCCACAAACGCCACTCCATCTGTCTTGGTTCATTCAATACAAATTTGCTAGTGTAAAAAAATGTTTAAAAGGTAGTTTTCTGTTATGCTGTGATCCAAGTGGAGCTAAAATTAGATCAAGGGTAAAGCAAAGAAATGATTACCAATCTAATCATAGTGGAACAATACGCCCTGTTGTAATGAATAGGATACCAGATGATATGCATCCTATTAAGTTTGCTCATTTTATAGCTATCCATTAAATAGTTCCTTGTCATAGCTATTGTGGATTGGATCAATGCATACCTTGTTTGTTTTTCTAATTCTAACAAAAAGAAAATGTAATTTGAAAGGCCAATCCGGAACTTATTCTAGATGATGACTTTACAATGCTGACAACACAGTATATCCCCCATGAAATGCCCCTCCTCAATATGGACAAACTACAAAAACTACAAGAGGAATTGTATACAAGCAGCACATAGATGCTGATATTCATATTACAGGGTATTTCATGACAAAAACATTTCCATCAGGAGCCAGGACCATAACCCACTTGAGCTAATTTATTAATCAACTATACAGTTTTCACTTGCATTTGTAATCACCAGAAAATGTGAATAAGTATGCATCTGAAGAAGACTAGAACAAGAAAAGGTTAAGTCAAGCAGGGAGCATCTTTGCTGTAGTGACGTTTCAGGTGAAAAAAAGAGGCAGGGCAACCTGCAACAATAAATCAGATGACAGAGCTCACAAAACTTAAAGCTCAAGATTTTTTTTTCCAGTCCAAATAAATAGCTTGTTTTAATGAACTATGTACCAATAACATGACACTTCAATCATCTGCCAATGGTACGAAGATAATATTAGCATAAACCAAGGTGCTCTCCTCATTAGTGCATATGACATTGCATCTACTGACCACCCCTCAAAGCAAGCACAAGATGGAGCACTGAACCACCTTCAATGTTGTAATCTTTAGCAGTTTTATCATCAGCAAGCTGCTTTCCAGCATAAATGAGCCTGTAAACGCAACAGTTCTACATCAGAATAAGGATGGAATGCTACCAAACATTAAGAGGATTTTCAAGCTATACTAAAGTTGAAACAGGACAATGCTACAACAACAACAATAAAATACTCATAATATGATGCATGATTTAATATCTTGCTAAAGCTACTAGGGTTAGGATAGGATGCCCCAAAGTCCCAGACTCGCAGTGACCAAAGCCATGCACCCAAAAGTCATAACCTTAAAACGCCTCAGACTCAACGAACAAAACAGAAAAAAAGCAATCACCTGAGCAATGGAAGGTGCTAGAAGCAAAATATAATTTAGTTTCACAAGAAATTTCCCTTAATCTGTGTACAGATGTCCTATGCCACTAAAGTGGGTAAACTAAAAAGGTGTGAATAACATATTCTTGTATTCTGCACTAGTAGTAATTTGAGAAAAGGATTGCTTAAAAGTCAAATATTCCAGTTAAAGCAATCATAGGTCAACACTCATAGCAAGTTCACACAGTCATAACCGACAGAAGTAAATATCAATATCAAGAAGATTTTAGAAACACAAACTGCTACTTTTGATACAACGGAGCAAAAAAAAGATGCCACAAAAATATGGACAACCTTTGCATGTAGTTTGATTGGCACAGCTGAGATATTAAGTCATTAGTACATATGTCCAGAACCTACAAATGCAGCAACCATCAATGGCATAAACGACCAAGTTCAGGGCATAAGAAGGGTACCTCTGCTGAACAGGGGGGATGCCCTCTTTTTCCTCAACGCGCTCTTTGATCCTATCAATTGTGTCGGTAGGCTCGATGTCAATCTCAATCTCCTTACCAGTGAGTGTCTTCACCTTAATCATAGTTCCACCCCTGAGCCTCAGGACCAAATGAAGCGTTGACTCTTTCTGGATGTTGTAGTCAGCTAATGTCCGCCCATCTTCTAGCTGCTTTCCAGCAAAAATCAGCCTTTGCTGATCTGGGGGGATGCCTTCCTTGTCCTGTTTCATTGAGGCATCATCACACATATCACAACATGTCATCAGTTTTCTCAATATGTAAGTAAACATGAATAAGCCAACAATGTTTCCTACTTATAGGAATCAGGCAAAAAAATCAGTGGGCGGAAAATAAACAGTGCAGCACAATATAAGATGACTGCCAGCATACAAGTTCATTGGCATCTACGACGGACAAGCAAAAAGAAAAGCTTATGGCCAAATGGCAGAGTAAAATTTCATGACCATAGTTCTTATGGGCTGATGACCAACTTCATCGTTATGCGTCGAAGTAAAAAAAAAGGGCAAGACTACCCATTGCATCACATGAAAAATCACATGGTGGTGCTTGAGCAGGAAACTAGAACCTAAGATGGAAAATGGAAAATTGTACTGCCATTCCACCCCCAATGCAAAGAGAATTCAGAACTAACCAGAACAAAACGCGACTGAAACAGTTCACTAGAGAATTTCGCCGGAGTTGCAAATGACAACAGCTCTCGGGCAGTCTCATCAAGAACCGCTCTAATCATTACAAAAAAAAAACACTACGCACATTACAGATCGCTCTGTAACCACTAAACAAGGAGGCATACATAAATGGGATCGATCTATTAGTATCCTGCGCGAATTTCGCAAGTAAACCGGAGCCTGCGGGTTTCAAGCCATCAGACGAGGCGGGTCTCGGAAGAACAAACGTGAGGAAACCAGCTGGACAAGGAGAGGAGGGACCGGACCTGGATCTTGGCCTTGACATTGTCGATGGTATCGCTGTTCTCCACCTCCAGCGTGATCGTCTTCCCCGTCAGCGTCTTCACGAAGATCTGCATCTCCGAAGCGCCCCCAAAGATCGAAGCTTCCTCTAGGGTTTTGAGCCTCCCCTCGCCAATCTCGTTGCTTGTCGAACGAATGGAACGGAGAATAAACAAGGCAAGGGTGAAAAAAAAGCAGCAGCAGAAAATGGGCTTTCATAATGGGCCCAATTTTCGTACATAAAAGCCAAATAGGTATGTGGGGAGAAGGAGCCCACGTAGAGATTTCTAGGCTTTTTTTCTTTTATGAATTTTTCGGCAATTGGTAGGTCAATTCATTCATGTGAGGCAGTAATCCGTGGCATCAAAATATGTTGCGTGCTGGTTATCGAACCAAGTCAAGTTTTTTTTTAATCGAGCTTCCTTGGGAATTGCCTTAGTTTAGTTTAGTATCATCTTGTTTATAGTTTAGAAGAAAATTTAGTTGCATTATCGAGTGAGTAGATGGCATCTTGACCATACGATATACAAGCTCGGATCACATCCTTGTAGTATCGTGCAATCGATCTATTTGCTCGACAAGATTACCTATTACTCATGGGCGTCGATTTAATTGTGTTGTACGGAGGATTTAGGATGGCCGAGTTCATTAATTCTGCTCCATTATCCACTGTAAATTTGTGCTAGTGACTAAGCTGTTCCATCCGGTTCCATTTGGAGACCAGAAGCATCGAGAAAAGCCCTCCGCTTTTTTCTGGCTGTTTTTCTTTCACTTACGGGGAAAATGGCGGCAGCTTGTCGTGTGGCCTTTCCTAACGGTCACGGGAGCATGTGTCGGCCCCGCCGTAACGTCCACTGTCTCTCACAGGCAGCGTGGGGTCCCACTTGCTAATCGACCCTAGACCTGTCCACTGGGCCGTGCCGGGCCGGCACGGCCGGCCCGTTAAAGCCCGTGTAATAAACAGGTTGTGCCGGTCTGCGGGCCACGATGCGAGCCCAGGCACGGCCCGATGCCGTACCGTGCCGGCCCGAGCACGGTTAAGGCTAAACGGGCCGTGCCGGCCCGCCAGCCCGTTTAGCCGAAAAAAGAGAAAAAAATTAAGAAAAATATAGAAAATTAAGACAAATTGTAGAAAATTCAAAAAAATTCAAAAAAAATATAGAAAACTGTAGACATTGTTAATCATAAAAATCAATATTTGCAATGACATAATGAGCTTTATTAACTTATTAAATTACATGGGATGGCTGTCTCATTAAAAATTTTACCAAGTAAAAACTCAACTTGAGAAAACCTTGTTAAAGAAAAAAGAATACAACCTATAAAGCTCATTAGTGACTACATGTGAAGAAAAATATTGAAAATCCTATTCATTTCTATCTAAATACAAATTCTCAAAAGATTCTTCTAAATCTTCATTATCTGCAGTATGTTGGAGTCTTGATTCAGCTTGTTCCCAGTCTTTGACGGTCAGAAGGACTTCGACCATCTCGTTGGAGAGACTTGTTCGTCGCTCCTCAATTATTCTTCCGGAAAGACTGAATGCTGACTCCGAGAAGACTGTAGAGACAGGAACAGTCAACACATCCCGCGCTAATATGGATAGCACTGGATATGATACCTTCTGGGTTTGTCACCATAAGAGGATGTTCAACTCCTGCTCGAAACTGACGCTATCACTGTTGAGGTAGCTTGATAGGTCTCTAGTGTTTTGTCGTCTTCCTCCTTCTAACTGATGTGTACCTGCACCTGCACGAGAACTAGACGAAGAACCAAAAAATCTTGTCCCATTGCATAGCCCCCCTAGAGGTGCTAGGGACTACCGGGGGTCTTTCCAAACGCACAGACCCAAACTTATTTTCATATTTATCATATACCTCATATAATTTATCCTTAACTAATGTAAAGTATGAACAATAGTCTAAACCGGTAGCCTCACTTAAAACTTGTAAAACATTTATAAATCCTTGGAGTTTGGCCCTAGTATCCAAAATAAAGGCAAATGCATATAAAATAGGAATTTCTCTCCAATATTTTAAAAACTTAGTTTTCATGGCAACTACAGCATCCCGTAGTATAGGATCATTTTCAAAAACCTTTAAGTGAGTGGCAATTTCAACAATATTATGAACAATTATAGGAGATGTAGGGTAGTATACTCCAGAAAGACAAAGTGTAGCTTTATGAAAAATTTCTAAAAAGAAAAATATTTTTTCACCAACAACCCAATCGTCCTCAGTAAGTTCAGGGTCTCTAACTCGGGTTCTACTGGAGGAG
This sequence comes from Dendrocalamus latiflorus, assembly GCA_017311315.1. Lineage (NCBI taxonomy): Eukaryota > Viridiplantae > Streptophyta > Magnoliopsida > Poales > Poaceae > Dendrocalamus > Dendrocalamus latiflorus. Next base: position 45,208,218 of record CM029639.1, on the reverse strand, counting down.
CTACGAGATTGATGACTTTGGGTGTGAAGAAAAACAGATAAGGTGCTCTTATATGGCAATATATGTTTAAGCATAAGGTAAGTAGAGTTCCATCTAACAGGCATGTCTAAACCAAATTTTCTAGGACAAACATTCATTGCTATGCTTAAACTCTTATATGCGGCTATTCGTTGGTTAGAACAATTAATAAATAAAATTGTATCCCTAAAAGAATCAATACAAGCATTTAATCTTTTTAAACCGGATTTAACAATAAGATTAATAATATGTCAAGCACAACGTTGATACAATAAGAAAGAGTGTGCATAAGTATTAAACAAAGGAGTAAGAATTTCCATAGTTTTAGTGTTTGCAGCTGCATTATCTAAAGTTATAGAAAAAATTTTATCCGTGAGGCCAAAATCTTCTACAACTTTAATAATACTTTCTGCAATATTTTCAGCACTATGTGAAACATTAATTAATTTAAATCCTATAATTTTTTTCCATTATCCAGTCATCATTAACATAATGAGCAACAACACTAATATAATCCTCTCTAGCCCTACCACTCCATATGTCAGAAGTCAAAGCAATAGAAAATGTATAGGTATGAAACATTTCTTTCAATTTATCACGACAATTGTTATAATATTTAATTAAATCTCTATTTGTTGTTTGCCTAGATACAGAATTAAATCGAGGGTTATGAGCAGTCCTAATATATTTTTGAAAAGCATCAGACTCACCAAAATTTAAAGGTAAATCTTGAGAAACAATTAATCTACAAAGAGATTCCCGAACTACCTCTGGGTTGTACCCCCCACGTACGTACCGAGCCGTCGGGGTTATATTGCAACTGTGTCTAGCGCATTTGTACTCCTTGTCTTTTCTTGCAGCTTGCAGCATGTCGTTGTAGATGACCCATCCCACCTGAAGATTTTGCAGTCAATTCATTACCACAAATTTTATAAACAGCATACCTCACCGAAGTCCCATCATCGTCGGTCTTGAACTTCTTGTCGAAATCATTCCAAACTGTTGATGTACTAGCTCATGTTCTTTTTGCACCCGTGCTTTGAGTTGTGGATGCACTTGTTGAGCCAGTAGAAGATGGATCGATTGGACCCTGCGCCACCAGGGCCGTCGTTTCTTCGGCATCTCTAGTTTGTACATGTGGACCTTCTGCAGATGGATATGTTTGTTGAAACGATTGCATATCCTCCGCCGAGAGGCCGAATTCGGAGAGTTGAAAATCGTAGTTCTCCATTAAATCAACTGCAAATTGAAATAGTAAAGAACAATTAACTTACTATTAAACCAACAAATAATACCAAAAAAATAAAATAAGACGGCATTATTACCTCCTTTGCAGCTCTCACAAAATTATTTTGAAGATTTTTGAATTTTCAGAATTTTTCTCGAATTTTCACCAAATTTGCGCACACACTTTCGAATTTTTCATAGCTAAACTGAGAGAGAAGAGTGAGGTTTGAGGTGTGAAAAATGGAGGCCAGATGCCCCCTATTTATAGAAAAATTTCAGATTTTTTTCGAATGTTTTGCTATTTTTTTTGAATTTTTTTACCCCCAACGGTAAAAAACGGCTATTTTTTGAATTTAGACGGGCTGGCACGGCCCGTTTAGAGTCGTTGGGTGGGCCAGGCCGTGCCGGGCCGGCACGACCCGATTGCTAAACGGGCCGTGCCGCACCCTCAGCCCAGGCACGCCCCGGTCCTCATAGAAGATAGAAAATAGTAGATTAAAACACAGAGAGGTAGAGAGAACTCCTGATCTTTTTTACTGCTTTCTTTCTGATTTTTGTATACAAAATAGCCGATAGTACTACCTATTTATAACCTAGTGGTGAGATGCCCACCATGAGCCAAGAGTTTCAAGCCCAAACCCAAGTTTCCTAACACCCCTTGGTGTCATCACAACAAGCAGATAGCTGAGCTGCGGCTATCTACGCGGATCACTCTTTTCACATTCCTTCGCAACCTAACTACTTCATGTCCCATACCAGACAAACATGAAATAGGGCTTACATTTCATTGTTGAGTGCAGGTTACAGAATACTTCTTCAAAGAGATAACTGAGGGGGGTCACCGGACTGAGCTAAGGGGAGAGTCATCGGACCGAGGGCCACACAGGGGTGGTGCTGCTGCGGTGTCGTCGGTTCAATTTGGGGAGGTATACCACGCAGGGGAGGCGGTGCGACCGCGGTGTCACTGGGTTGATTTGGGGAGGGAGAAGTTGATTGGGAGGAGGGAAGCTGAGTTGAGGGAGCAGCGTCCACGAGCTAGGGTTTACGTGATTTGGGAATGGGGATTGGGACAAGAAGGTCATAGGGCAGATGGAAAAACTAGAGGGTGCGGAATGGAAAAGCGCCATAAGTGGCTACCTGTGTGCGCCTGCCTTGAATCCATCCACTGACTATGGTTTAGATGGCCCAGATCATATTTGTCCATATGTCCATAATATTACCTCTTGTTCATATCATAGTGATTATTATCTTTTATAAAGATATTCAATTAAAAAATAAAAATAGAAAAAAATAAAAGACATTGTTATATTTTTATAGATAATCTTTACTATTATAAAAATGTGAGTTGGTGGTCGTCGATCCGTTCTCCCTCTTCCCTTCTCAGCCGTTCAATCAAAAATCAGCCGTCTATATTCGCATGTAGGTAGTTCTTCTGCTCCTTGTAGAAAAAGTCGGGCCAATGCATGGTTCGCGCTCCTCTTCTTCTCTTCCCCCGCATCCTCCGCCTCCCGCAACCACCGCCTCCTTCTCTCCCCGAACTCTCATGCCGCGCCTCCTCCTCCTCAGTGCCGCCACCAATTCCTTCCCCGTACGGCAGCGTTTGGTCGTAGTCCCCCAACTTCCCCCAGCAGTGTTGCATCCCCTCGTCGCTGCCTCCCCAATGCATTTGCCCGCCGCCGCCTCTCCCCATTTGCCGTCATCGCCTCTCCACCTCCACCTCCTACAACCGCCTTCTCCTTATTTATACTCGTAGAGTGCACGCTGAGGCAGGCCTCCGCGCGTCTTTACACAGAATGAGACAAGTTTCGCAAACGATGGACTTTATTAATGTCTCGTTTGCACGGGCGAGCGATTACAAATGGCAGGATACTAACCGCTGACCACTCGAGGACAAGGACGGCGCTGACCGTTGTTGCTGTGGCGGTGAGGTAGAGCAAGAGGGGAGCCTCTAGTACTGGAGCGACCAATGTGGGAAGGCCTGCGAGGTGCTTCTTGAGGTCACCGGAAGCCTTCGCGTGGTCGTGTTCGCCTTAGGATTCTCGGTGGACCTTGCGGTGCGGCCCCAAGCACCAAGCTCTATGCGCCGGGCGAGGTCCTGGTCACCGAAGGTGGTGATGATACCTAGCGGGCTCGGGAGTTTCATGCATAAGAAGCCATGGTGTGGGACTACCCCGAAGGAGTTGAGGGTTGGGCGCCCCAGTATGGCATTGTACAGGTACGAGATGTCGACGATGTTGAAGGTGACGTCTTCGCTCCTCGCGTTGTCGCCCTGGCCAAAGGAGACTTACAAGCGTATCTAACCCAATGCCTTTAGCGGTTGACCCTCGAAGCCTTGCAGTGGCATTTGTCGGACCTCGAGTTAGTAAACCCAGATCCTCTGTGATTCCACCGCACTATTCCCTGGATCAGTAGATAGTGCTCACAGATACATTACTGTATATGAAAAACATATCATGCGGAAGCGTAAATAATACAGTAATACTTACTCATGGGCCGATTTGGCCGAAATGATAAAATGCAGCAGCGGAAACTTCACACAGGTGGGACCCGCAGGACTTGCCCACAGGCAGCCAACTGGGGTTCGCGACCTAGTCCATGGCCTCTTCGTCTTCCAGCTCTGTCGACTCTTTTCAGGCATCGCAGGGCTTGTATTTCCTTTCTGACTGAATGATGTCAATTAAGCCACAGTGAGTACGATGATACTCAGCAAGCCACCACACAGGATGCAATAATAATAGATGCAAAGCTGTCAAGGGAGGCTTGAGGTTCTTTTAGTTGCTAAAAAGCATTATTTTGGAATTACCATAAGTAAGTAAAACTCCTGAGACTTAGCAATTTTAACTAAAAACGGGTTTTATGAAATTGATTGCGAGAATGCGATAATAATTGTAGTGTAGGTTACATCCACCTTTTTACAGTGCATGGCTACCTCCACCAATGCTAATTTTCACCTCTGGAGTACTTCTCCCCAGGAAATTTCAAGTCAGAGTACATCTCTCCGACAAGTTTTTATCCCACCCACAAATCTTTTTGGAAATAGAACTAACTCGAGGAGAATCCCACGTTCGCCCTTGACCGTGGGCACGGCTATTCGAATAGTTTTCACTCTGCAGAGTTTGTACACTTTCACCACAAGAGACGATCCGCTCGTTGCTCCACACGATTCCTTAGTCATGCGGTTGAGTAGATCATCACAATAACTGTTCAAAATATCGAGCCCCTTTTTGTCATCTCATGTTATGGGCTTCTCCCACTTGCGGTGGTCCCATACTTTGCACGGGATGTAACCACGGAAACTAGCGTATTCGGACTGCAACTCTCCACAACGCTAGCACGGCTGGAAACTTCACCCTGCACTTGGTGTCCCTTTAGGCCTTCTCTTGCCCTTATAGCATCCTCCTTTCCCCTACCAATGAGATGAGTTCCGGGGGTCCGATAGATTTACTTAGCCAAGTTGCACTTTGCAGACTTGTGGCTGTACTGTTTTACACGGAGAAGTCATCACAGGATTAAGTCCTTAATGCGTCCGGGCGGTTCAATCCACAATCCAATGTGCTACTTCCACACCCACCACTCTTACCACCCGCCCAGACAGGTATAGCAGGTTTTGAGGGTTTTGAGAAGCATAAAATAAGTAGTCACAAAGTATTCAGTCACGTACATCCCGTGACTGCCCCAAAACAAGTTCTTAGGCTTTTGAAGATTGATGATCAGGGCAACTAGCGCCCTGGACTTTGACAAGACTAGCACGGCATTTAATATGACTTATAGCTAGTAAAGTTGTCAATAATATCTATGGTGACAAGGATTAGGTGATTCAAGTTCCAAAGGATGGCATAATAAATTTAATACAACAAGTGGGCATGTAGCTACCTTAAGCTTTGACATATATTTGCATAACAAATTAGGCATGCAGTTGATAGTTTAAAAGAACATAATTTTGCATAAAATATAGGATCAATATGATCAAAGTGATGACTTGCCTTGCTTGGTGTACCATGGCCTTGATTGACCTAAGTCAAAGCCTGCTCAGTCAGAGTTTTTAATTTGCTGATCTTCACTTTTACCCAAGTCTTGATCCTGTTCGAATCCGTCGCCTCATCGAGTCTTCAGATTCTAATGCGCGGCAAAGAAAAGAAAGACCAAATAAATTCAAACACTTTAAATGCCCGATTTAATTTAAATTATACCTTTATTATGATTTGAGAATAGAAGGACGATTCGGATTAGTGTGCTGTGAACACAGCGGTAGATGAATTGGGTGAAGGAGTGAGGTGGCTGAGTAGCTTTACTGTGAGGGAAAATTTTTAGGATAACGAGGATCAAAAATGAAAAAGAAGTAATTACAAGAATTATCCACTTTGAAAAAGAAAGTGGCCAGACTTAGCCGATTTGGGAAAGGCAAGGCTCGATCTTTTATTTGAGGACTTTCTTTTAATTGATTTACATTTATCAAGGAAGTTCCATGAGTCGGGCAGGATTTAGGGACAGATAAAAGAGGGTATCGATGGTAGTAAAGAGGAATAGAACTTCATAATTTTAGGATGCGGAAGTTTTACAGGAGATGGGTATAATTTTAAATATTCAGTGTAACTTCAACATTTCATGTGGCAATATTTATCTGAGATTTTAACTGCCAATTTAATGAACCATTATGTTAACAACCTAATTATATGATGGGGTTGGCCATTTTAGTCCGGTTGTTGTTATGAGCAAAGTTAATTATTCTGCTTGATTAACAAACTTATTAGAAATGGCCAATGATTGCGATGTACTGAAAAGGGGGGGGTACTATGAATTAATTGGAATTTTCTTAATAAAGCTATTTCTTCCATTGTTAATCATTTTTGACTATTACATTTAAATCCCGGGATAGTGATTGGAGATTTGGATGTGAGAAAATTATTGATTTAAATTTTAGCATTTTATAGGTAATTATTGAGGACTTCTCCAATAATCATTTTAAACACTAGCAAGAGAGATGACATGATTTTAAAGATGAGCAAACCACACTTGATATTTCATGTGGCCAAATCTTGTTAGATCGATTTATTTAGTCTTCATAAATATATTTAGATCAACGGATGAAAGATAGTATCTAACCAATCGAGATAGGATTAAAATTGTTATTCGAGTCTCTAGAGTAAAGTTTAAAAGCATTGACTTTATTTTTTAAGGCTTCATACATGCATCTTCAATTATTTAGGATTAACTTCTAGCACCTTTGATTTGTAAAAGATGACTTTTTAATTGTCTTCACATATTAACTTTAATATTAACATTGAGTCCAAGATAATTACTTGTCATATGGGGAAATAGTTCATGGCATAATTCCTTTTAAACTTTACATGAGGATTAACCTATAAATCTTGGTTGGCATATAAGTTGCAAATGGGAAGTTGTTAATGTAATTGCATAAATCTTTTCTTTATGCACTTATGAGTAATTCCCTTATTCTTACTATTAGCCATAGTATTTGTTATTAGAATACACGTATGAACATTGCTTCCACATGATTTCTGCATTTAGCAAAGAGGGGGTCATTAATCAATTCTTTACACATTGAACTCAACTCAAACATTTGGCTGGGCCCACAAGTCACACCAAAAGAGACAAGAGGGGAGGGGGTTCCGCCAGCTGAACAAAGCAGAGGCAGAAATAATGGAGACAGAGGAGGCGAGGTGGTTGCGGGGCCGTGCGGTGTCGCCGGCGAGGAGCTGCCGGGGAGGCGACGGCGACCGGCCAAGTGGGTTCCCCCGTCGATGAGGGAGCTCGGGAAGGCGACGGCTTCGACCGGGGTGGCGCCAAGGCGGCTGGCGGCGGCGTTAGGCGGCCGGTGATGAGGGGGAAAGGGGCGCCGGTGGCCGAATGGGAGAGGGAGGGGGAAAAGGTGCACGTGAGCAAGAGAAGGAGGCCTAGAGCTCACCTGAGCGGTTGAACGGGTCGGAGGGAGGCCGAGGCGAGTCGGCGACGTGCTTGGGCGGCGGCGCTGAGGGGCTCCCGTGGCCAGCTCACTGCAGCGGAGGAGAGCACAGGCCGGCGGTTGGGGAGGCTTCGGGTGGCGGAGGTGCCGCTCCCACCGCGCTGAATCGACTCGGGATGGACCGAGGAAGAAGCGGCAACGGCAATGGCGGCGGCCGGTCGGGGGTGGGGAAGATGGCCGTCCCGGCAAGCTTGGTGCACGAAAATCCAATTAACTCTGAGGGGGAGTATCTGGGGAGCGGAGACACGCCATGGCACACTTGATTTGGAGAAAGAACCGTCGTGGTGGCCAGAACGTTGAGAAGGCGCCGGCAGGCATCACTGGAGCTCGACTGAACTCAAGGAAAGAAGGAAGCGAAAAGAAGAGGGGGAAGCTCTAGGGAAGCAGGGCAAGACCGAGGGCTATTTATAGCGGGCGATGGTCACTGTGGAGAAACTGTAACCGGCGACCGGGGCACATGGCGCGGCATGGGCGACGGCGTACTTCAGCATGGCGGCGCGTCCGGCGGCATGGCGAGGCGCACGGCCGGCATGGCTGCGAGGAGTACTTCGGCATGGGGCGCACGCACTGATGCGACGGGAAAACCAGGGGCAGCGGGCAAACCAGGGGCGGCGCGACTGTAGCTGGTGGGCAGCGTCATGGGCTGGGCCGGTGGATGGAATGGCGGCACGCGGAGGCGACTGGCTGGGCGCGGTGGAAGAAGTGGGAGGAGGAAGGAAGAAACAAGGAGGAGGAAGGAGATAGCCTCGGCCGGGTGGGAAAGAAAAAAGGAGAGTGGGCCATGGGGAAAAGAAAAAAATGGGTCGGGCCCTAAAAGGAAATTTTGGTATTTTCAAGAATTTCTGAATTTGGAATTGCAATTAGGTTTTCAATTTGAAAGCTTGGTTCAACTTTTGAATTCGACAATTAGATTTTAAGATTGGTGAATTTCGGAGAAATAAATCTTAATTTTCCGAATTTGAATTTCTAGATACGAAAATTGGATGGAAGGATTTTATATTATTTTCAATTTCCATTCTTGGCTTTGAGTTTCCATATTTTAATTTAAATTTGAAATTAAGACTTCCATGGAGTTTTGGATCTTCTCAATTGTAAACTTTAATTTCTAGATCTTGATTCCAAGGTTTGGATTTTTATTAATCGGGCTTTTGGCAAGAAATCCAACTCAAGAAATTTGAACTTCGCCAAAAACTTTTTGGGAAGCACTAGAAAAACGATTGAAAGATTTTAAAATTTTGAAATTAAACTAGCTCCCTATTTGGGTTGTTACAACATTCCTGAGGGGCCCAAGCGACTCCGAGGGATCCCCATCTGGTCGAAGGCCGCCACGAACAGGATGTTCGCGGAGCTACCTCCATCGACCAGGACGCGTTTGACATCGCATCCTGCGATGGTGACCTAGATGACTAGGGGATCTTGGTGAGAGAACTCCACGCCCTCAGCGTCAGCGTGAGTGAAGGTAATTTCGTGCTGCGCCCACTCCGGCGGTGCTTGCGCCGGGTACGCTGCCACGTGGTGTAGCCTCCGCGCGTAGGGGCTCTTCGCTGGAGTTCTCCTCGGCGCGGCAACAGAAGGCCTCCGCACGTAGGCCTTCTGTTGCCGCGCCGAGGAGAACTCCAGCGAAGAGCCCCTAGAGATGATGTTTACAATCCGGCGCTGGGCTCCCTCCGGGGCCTGAATTCGCAAGGGGCCTTCTTGGGGCTACTGTACGTGAGCTTGAATCCGCAGGGGGCCCTCCTAGGGCTGCTGCATGTGGGCTTGAATCCGCAGGGGGCCCTCTTGGGGCTGCTGCACGTGGGCCACGACGGGCGGCCCCGCTTCCAGGGCTCTATCCCTGGCGACGCTCTGACGGAGCGCCGCAATGGCGGTGCATGCCCGTGTGTTGTGGTCACCTCGTCCATGCACCTCGCACCACATGCCGTAGTGTTGGTCTTCTTATTCTGCACGGGGTCTATCGTCACGACCCCGGCCGCGCCCTCGCCGCCGGCCTCGACGACCTCGACCGCGACCAGCGAGGGCACTGTCTTCAGAGCCGCACTCGATGTCGAAGACATAGCGGGGCCTCTGGGATCTACATTGGCTGCGCTTGGACTTGTCACCCGACGAGACCTTATGCTTGGCGTCCTTGCGCTCGGGGGCGTCCTTCGAAGACTCTTGCTTGCGCTTGCCTTTCGAGGAGCCCTCCTTCTTCGATGAGTCTTCGTTCTTCGACGAGTCCTCTGCTTGATTAGTGTCAGAGTCGTCGCCTTTGCACCGTCGCGTGTCCTCCTCCGCCCTCGCATACTCTTCCATCTTATCGAAGAGCTTCGCGACCGTCTTGATTGGCTTACGCGCGTTGTACTCAGTCAACAGCCCCGGGCGGAAGCCTTGTATCGCTGCGTTGATAATGGTTGTCTTGTTGACGTCCTTGACCTGGCAGCGGACCTTAGCGAAGCGCTTGAAGTACTCTCGGAGCTTCTCCGGGGGTTTTTGCTTGACGGCGAAGAGCTGATCCACGTCGATGCGCTCAACGTAGTTCCCCTGGAAGTTGTTGTAGAGGCGGTCGCGGATCTGCTCCCACGCGTAGATGGAGTTTGGCTCTATGGTGAAAAACCAAGAAAGCGCCATTGTCTGCAGCGCGAGGGGAGCCCCTTCGCTTTGGTGGTGTCGTCTCCGCCTGCAGCTTCAATGGCGGTCTCGTACACGCGCACGAACTCTGGAGGGTCCGTGTTGCCCTTGTACGGCTCGATTGCATTGAGGAACTTCAAGTCCTCTGGCCATGCCGATTGCTGCAGGCTCGCGGAGAGGGGGGACTCCGGATCCACGCGCCACAGCGGGACACGACTGGAGGTAGGGGCGTCGCGGCTATCTGCCCGCTCTGGCGTGGGCTCCGACGCGGCCACCGGCGGGACTTGTTGGCTCTGAGCCTCTTGTATATCCCGCACGGCTCCGCGGAGGTCCGCCAGCTCCCATTGCAGCGTGCTGAGGGCCGTTAGTAGAGCGTTCTCCACCGTTAACGTGGTTGCGGTAGTTGAAGCAGCGGGTTACACCGTCGGGCTGGCAATGACCACGGTTTGCGCTCCAGAACTGCTCGGCGTGTCGGTGTGGTAGGCTCCGGAGTCGATGACGGGACCGGCGTTGCCACCGAGGCCACCTGCCGCTCCCGCGCCGGGCGCGGTGGCAGCGGTCGTGGTAGCACTAGCATTGGCGTCACCACTCCCGACGGCTCAATCAGTACCCGCGCCGACCGCCACGCTAGCGATTAGGGTGACTGTCCCGCCACGAGCGTCGAGGTCAACAACCGCAGCGCCGGCGCTGTCGACCGCACCCGTAGCCGACATCGAAGCCTTCGCGTTGCCGAGCGCCTCTTTCGTACTCCTCTTCTTCTTTGGCGCCGCCGATGATAAAGCCTTCTTTGGTGCCATCCTTCTTCAGATCTTGGAGCTTGCTTTTGTCTTCCCCACGGACGATGCCAACTGTTGTGGTTACAGACCAAATAGTATAGAATGATAGTGGAGATGTTGGGTGAACAATGCTTGGGGACTTCCCCATGGCCTGGATGGCTTTATATATATTCACATGGGGAGTACTTTACAATTATGTTCTTACACCCAAGTATCTCTCTCAAAGGCATTTATATCATTATACATGTCATATTTTGGGCTTTACAATCTTCTAACAGGCCGGCAAGACTTAGGTGGGGGCCACCCCTACAACACCTACCATGGTGAGATTAAAGATGTTCTTTTATTTAGAATCAACACCTTGTTGACTTGTATGATTCTTCTCTTTTTCATTGCAATTGTCATAATCTTCATCACCTCAAGAGTTTGCTTGACATTTTGCATCAGCATCAATCATAGTTTCATCCAAGCATGCTGCATACAGTTAGAACTCCAGTGCACACAACAATAATAAATCAGTAATGACAATGTGTTCAAACAACTAATAACTTGGCCCTCATTGTATGATTGTGTAGCATGTGTTACTTGATGTTCATCATGCCATCGGTGCTCACTATAATTATTTGCTCACGTATTCAAACTGTAAAAATTGGGCAAGAAAAGGCAACTTTGTCAACCTGAAAACTGCAGATTAGGTATCAATGTGCACACGGCATTATTCAGGTGCAATATATGCTTTTGTTTTACGTCATCACATGTTCACATGTGATGTTGCATGCTTGGATGTTTGCTTTTCGTTTCCTTCTTGGTGAATTAAATATATCTTAAGATATGTCATGAAGGACAACTGAGCTATTGGGTTTTCACTGCCTTCCTTTTTTTCTTTACAGATCCTTGCTATGTCACTATTCATGATGAGGAATGGGGGGTTCCTGTCCATGATGACAAGTATGCAAATTATGTTGTTTTCATTTTGTCTCTGTTGTGTATGAAAAGGAGTTAATCGAGTTCAGAAGTGCTTGCCAATTTGCAGGAGACTATTTGAGCTACTTGTCATATCAAGTGCATTAGCTGAGCTTACATGGCCTGAGATTCTCATGAAACTCTGAAAACTAGAATGTTACAGATGACCAATGATCACCTTGTCCGTTGCTTCCGGTTTGAAGAATGCAATGCATCTGCAACTATTTGCACGAGTGAAATTGACAGGATAAAGGCAAACGATAATGCGAAAACAGTTGGACTCACAGCAAAAATTTCCAGCAAGGATCTCACCAGCGATGCTGCAGTGTCAAGGGCGATAGATACGCTTATCATTTCATAGAATCACGATGAAAGGCATTTGACGCTACTCGCTACTGTAGTTATGTGCACTTGTTATCTAGGTTGTGTGTTAGGCTATCCTGGAGGAAGAGAGTGTAGGAATCAGAATGGCCCTGTGTATAAAAGTTACTTGTGCCAGTATCTGTAATGCAACTTGGTCTGTACATTGCCACTGAAAGGAAGGATAATTGTCTTCTTTTCTTTTTTTTACTAATGCTGAAATTGTGAACCAGAGCACCTGAACACCGATTTTGTCATATAAAAGTTATGTACATGAATGACAGTAATTTTTTGTAAGCACTGCTTGAGGGCACATTTAAGCAGTTGGACCTCAAATTATTGATATGAACTCATTTTTGGGGCCATCAGAAACCTAACCATGGAGGCAGTAATGCTGCCTGCCCCACCTCAACCACAGCACTTACAGTTTGCTGTTTACATCATGCAGGAGGGTATCTATTACAAATAAGAAACGTTAATTTGTGCACAAGTCAGAGGAGCAAGCTAACCTGAGATTTGGGGCATAATTTGCCTACATGATGGTTATCGCTTCCGGGAACCATATAGAACTAACTTAATGTGGTAATGATATACTTGAAACAATCTTAGGAAGAAATATTACTAAGAAGTAGCACAAAACAGGGAGATAACAGCTATGATGGGAATTAAGAAGGCCCTCAGGACCAACCACAATTATGCATGATGCCTCTGTTGCATTGTAGGGACCATATGTCCATCAAATTGGACAGCAGGCTGGATGTAAAATTATTAAGATAGAGGAGAAAATGATTCAGAGTCATCAAACAATATGATTCAAAGACAACCGTGTGTTTTTCGCTTTACAGCCAAGAGACTGAAAGTTTTTACAAAAAGTCTACCCCATAGTAGCTCTGTGTGGCTTTCCTCGATGCCGCATTCAATAAAGCCTCTTTGTATGTTAAAGCTCAAACGCGAACATCATATTCGCAGCTGAAACTATTTGGTAAATCATTCAAGACGGCGGAGAAGATACTCAACTTCAACATCCTTCGTCAAAGGCATTACCCACAGATCATATAGCTTAGAAAGCACTTTAGGATCAACTTTGCATTCACTGTCACCGGCATTGCCTTCTTGCTTGCCCAGACTGTCCTCTAGAGTAACATTCTGTCCAAATATCATCGCCTTCTTCTCTACTCTCTTCTTGACCTTTTCTTCAACCGCCTTGAACGTTAGCAAGTTCATCAGAGCATTGCTGTCCTGCATTGACCAGCATGATAAAGCAAAGACTCAATTCTGACTGGCGGCTCTTATCAGGAAATGCTAATGCGTGCAGGAGCTTAACATCTAGAGCACTTCGAGGCACCAAATAGATGAGAAAAAAATCATTAGAATAGGACTTAGGGCCTGCGTGTAACACTGAAAAGATGTGAAAATGTGACATACTAATATGGCACATACTGGCATACGACACGCAAAACTAACCAATTGAGGGGGGGGGGGGGGGTTGAGCTTATCTTCGGTGTACCATACATAAGCTTGATGGATATTGTTCAAACTTGACATCAATATAAATAGGACATGGAATAACCAAATACTATACATAATGCTATACATAATTTCAGTAAATCAATCAATACTATGAGATACGGAAGACAATTTGGGAAAGCAAAGTATGAGATGTTAACTAAATTAACCTTAGAATGTATGGGTGGACTATAATCTTGAGGAGCATCTTTGAACTTCACCTCAGCAACATATTTACCATAATGGATTCTTCTTGAGAGAGCCTACAAGACAAGGATCGATATATTGCACAGATATACACTGATTTCAAAGTAATTAACCAGTCATTTGAAATTATTTGTGCATTTTTGCTTTGGTAACTAAAAGAACATATCTAGAAGCAGCAATTAGATGGAACATCTAAAAGAAATGATAACACACAACATATACCTGCAGACATGCGAAATCTAACGCAACTGTTTCTGCATAGTTACCATCATCACCATCCGCAGTGAATAATGGGAGCAACTCATTAAAATACATATTCCATATTGCATCATTCACACTGACCGATGAAGCAAAAGAGTGTAAAACCTAAGAATAAAGCGATACAAACTCAGAACCTCAGCAATCAGTAGTCATCAGCTCTTGATATTGTAAGATTAATTAAAGCCCATTATGCACCTTTGGGTAACCTTTGGTAGGATAGAGAGGTGGCGGAAGATCTTGAGGGAAAAATGGAACATCTTCTGGCTTTTGATAGTGTCCAGCCTATGAAATTTCACAGACGTAGTAAGATTACGTATACAGATGCACATCAGAGATTATATCACACAATAAGCACAGCTGTACTGCAGCTGGCTACTCTGTTGATTGATTTTAAGTTTGAATGTTTTGATAGGATGTGCTGGTTAGGATACAACTTAAAACATGAAAAGTTAAAATATTTTCCTGATCTAGTAAAGTACCAGAAAAATAATGACAAATCATATTGGTTACTTGTTAATACGATCTTGGTCAGATTCCAGGTTCTTCGTTTGTTCTCTGGAGGCAGTCAAAATGAATTCATCAAGACAACATGAACAAGATGACTAACAGAATGCACATCTTAACATTTTGCCCTCCAAATATGACACAAGTGGATGAGATCAGATCAGGTCCTTCTATTCATCAAACGATGGAGACCCAAGCGGAGAAGTGCCAAGAACGTATGTGGGCACCCAAAGAATCCAAATCCAAGTCTGGCATATAAGATCTGTGTGTGTGTGTTTCACAGAGGAGTCTGCCATCACACATATAAGGACTAAGGTAGCTGGCAAAAGGCCTGTGTACTCAAGTGCTAGTGTGCTACCTAGCATCTAATCAAAGCCCCCAAGTAAATATTTCACAAGGCCAAATTAGGAAGGGTGCCACAAGATTTGCCACCAGGAAAGCATCAAACTCCCACCACACCATGAAGAACTCCAGCTTCCTATACAAGTGCATCATGGCACATGGCTACACTACAGTATGGTCACGAAGGATGGAACAATCTAATCGAAACCTAAAACAACTACAGTAACCGGATAACCAATCTCAAATTCTAAATCAATCCATGTGATTTCTTCCCTCCCTTGTTCCTAGGTTCTGAATCACCAAGAGGAAATCAAGAAGGGAGGTTACCTTGGCGTGCAGGGCCTCGGCTTCCCGGACGAAGAACTCGGCAAGGGACCGCCCGGCGGCTGCCGAGTAGGCTGGCGCGTTGCGCGGGCGCTTGGCGCGCTCGATGAGCGCGAACACGATGGAGTCCTCCTCGCGGATCAGCGCGTCGCGCACCGCGCCCAGGCTCAGCTGCCCGACCCCCGCGTCCATTGCTCGCTCGGCTTGTGAAGTGTGAGAGGTTTTTGCTTTGGGGAAAGGGAAGTGGGTGTAGTTTAGTGTGTGCAGGTTCACGGGTTATATTTCGGCACTTTGACTTTTTTGGGACGTGTGCATAATAGGCTGTCTTTTATAATTGTCTATAAAATTTTTATTTTATTTAAAGATAACATTAGAAATAATATTTTCAATAGTCTAACTATTTTATACTATTTTTACCATAACTTTCTGCTCCCACACTCTCTCGCTATTTATGTTGATTTGCGGACTCAAGTCATCTTTTGCATAAGAGACAATACATTATATCTTATCTCCTTTCTTCTCTATATAGGATTTCAATTATTTAATATAACTAAGATGACACTATTAGAGATACCTTTAGTATGAAACCGGTCTAGAAGAGATCAGCTTGCTTGGAAAATTTGTGTCAACTAATAGGAGCCGACACTTCCTTTAAAAAAAAGGAGCTAGATACATGGGCGTAGCTAGCAGGTAGGCTTCAATAGGCTCAAGCCCACCCTCGACATTTGTAACACCCCATCTCTCCAGTTAGTCCTTGCAGTTCTGATTTCAATATCACGGATGAGGTCATATTTTGTGAGAGAGAGAATAAGAGAGAGTTATATGTTAATTCGATAGAATGATATTGTGAAATTTTATATGTCAATTTTTATTGTGAAATGACATCTTTGTATACTAAATTTGATGATTTGAGGATAAATGAAAAGAATATCTAACTAAGAAACAGTGAGTCGAATTAAGAGAATGAATTTGCTTCCTTTGTCAATCTAATTTTAGGATTGATTTTAGTCTAAAATTATGGTGATGTGAACTTTGCATGCGTGATGCATATTTAGGTTTATCACAGATAAAATTTTATCATGCACCTGCCATTGCCAGCATGTACGGATCGTGAGTTTATGCATGAGGCCAACAGTGCTAGTGCAGGCCTTGATCATGCGTGTGTCAATCTACCATGTCGACATAGGTAGCTGGGGAAGCTTTGGTCTACGAGACTCTCCTTACTTTTTATTCTAGTTTCGTCACTAGCTAGATATACCTAAAAATTTATAATTAGTCGTGTAGCAACCGGAGTATTAATGACAAAAATAATCAGTGTGTCATTACTTGTAAAGCTAGAACAGTCGAACAATAATCTCAAAAATAGAACGGTTGAACAAAACCAAAAGACTAAATCAGGATGGTGTGCAGCCGGTGCCCGGTGGTGGTTGCATAAGTGGATAGAAACACAAGTGAATGGCCACGGCTAATAGTAGCATGACTTTGTGTTTGTTCGATGAAGTAGTTATAATTGTGGCCTTGTGGCAAATTTTAGTGGGAGATGCTCCATTGTATAGCACCCAGAGGAAAGTGGAACTCACATGTGCAAATAAAAAACAAGACCTTATCATCCGTGGAATCATCATCGCCAATGCCCAATCTGACCGTTGATGGTGGCTCCACCACGTCTTTTCATAGTAGCACATGAGGCAATGAGAGAGGGAGGAGTAGGGTGGCAGCAGGGTGGGTCCCGAGGGATGCTTCCGCGCCCGTAGCTTGCGGCGCAAATTCTCTGACGTAACGTCAGGTGACGTTGGGTCACTGACGCGTGGGTCCCACGGCTCGTGGGACCCACGCGTCAGTGACCCAACGTCACCTGACGTTACGTCAGAGAATTTGCGCCGCAAGCTACGGGCGCGGAAGAGCTTGACCCTTGCAAGGCCTGGCCCATCCTAGCGCTGCTAGGCCTCCCGATGGGAGATGGCTCCTTTGTCCTCGGTCCCTATGAGGACTCAATCCATGGGGAAAGTAAAAATAGGTTAAATAATTTTTAAAACAATATTACTTTATTTATTAATTTATAAGTGCTTATATTTTTTTCAAATATAGCTTCAAAATTTATATTATCTTTACTATTATAAAAATATGAGTTGGTGGTTGTCGGTCCGTTCTCTCTCCTCTCTTCTCAGCCATCCGATCAAAGATCAACCATCCAGATCCGCATGTAGGTAGTTCTTCCACTCCTCGTAGAAAAGATCGGGCCGACGCATGGGCCACGCTCCTCCTCTTCTCTTCCCCCGCATCCTTCGCCTCCCGCAACCGCTCCACCTCCCGCAACCGCCGTCTCCTTCTCTTCCCCGAACCCTCGTGCCACACCTCCTCCTCCTCAGCGCCGCCACCAATTCCTTCCCCGTAGCCAGCGTCTGGTCGCAGTCCCCCAACTTCCTCCAGCAGCGTCGCATCCCATCGTTGCCGCCTCCTCTCCCCATCTGCCCACTGCCGCCTCCCCACCTCTACCTCCCGCAACCGCCGCCTCCTTCTCCCCCGAACCCTCGTGTCGCGCCTCCTCCTCCTCTTCGGTGCCACCACCAATTCCTTCCCTATGCGGTAGCGTCTGGTCGCAGTCCTCCAACTTTCCCCAAGGCGCCGCCACCAATTCCATCTCCCATTGCCCCTCCAACCAGCGGCACGACGCTCGCCGACATCGGCCAGTGGATCGGAGAGAATGGCGCTCGGCGACAGCAGCCAGTGGATTAGAGAGATGGGCACTCGGCGATGGCGACAGCTTCCTCTTACTATGCCCGCCCACGTGGTTCTCCCCCCGCCGCTACCGCTCAGCGGGCGCTCGTCCGGTGAGCCTCTCTACCTCCTCCTGCTCTTCGCTCAGAGTCCATTACGCTGTTTGGCGATTTTGGTCTCCCAAGTTGGTCATCGAAGTCAGTGCCATGATCGAATGGGGCCGTGATCGAGGGGCCATGGCCGAAGTCGAGGGGCCGTGGTCGAAGTCAAAGCCGTGGTTAAAGGGGGTTGTGGCCGAAGTCAAAGATCTGTGATCGAAGTCGAAACCGTAGTCAAAGGGGTGGTCGAAGTCGAAGGGCAGTGGTTGAAGTCAGGCTGTGGTCGAAGTCCAAGCTGTGGTCGAAAGGGACAGTGGTCGAAGGGGGCAGTGGTCAAAGTCGAAGGGCCATGGACAAAGTCGGTCCGCGGTCGAAGTCAAAGGGCTGTGGTTGAAGTCAGGTTGTGGTCGAAGTCGAAGGGTCATGGTCGAAGTCCAAACCGTGGTAAAAGAAGACAGTGGTCGAAGGGGCAGCGGTCGAAGTCGAAGGGCCATGGATGAAGTCGGTCCGCGATCAAAGTTGAAGGGCCGTAGTCAAAGTTGAAGGGTCATGGTCAAAGTCCAAGCCGTGGTCGAAGCGGACAGTGATCGAAGGGGCAGTGATCGAAGTCGAAGGGCCATGGACGAAGTCGGTTCACGGTCGAAGTCGAAGGGCCATGGTCGACGTCAAGGCTGTGGTTAAAGGGGGCCGTGGTTGAGGGGCTGTGGCTGAAGTCGAAGGTCCATGGTCGAAGTCGATGCCGTGGTCGAAGGGGGTAGTGGTCGAAGGAGGAAGTGGTCGACGTCGAAGGGCCGTGGTCATCGAAGGGGACAGAGGTCGAAGTCGAAACCGTGGTAGACGTCGAAGGGTCGTGGTCGAAGGGGGCAGTGGTCAATGTTGAAGGGCCATGGTCGAAGGGGACAATGGTCGAAGGGGAGGGTAGTCAAAGGGGAAAGTGGTTGACGTCGAAGGGCCATAGTCGTCGAAGGGCCGTGGTCGAAGGGGACAATGGTCGAAGGGGGCAGTGGTCGAAGTTGAAGCTGTAGTCGAAAGGGGCCGTGGTCAAAAGGGAAAGTGGTCGACGTTGAAGTGTCGTGGTCGTCAAAGGGCCGCGATCGAAGGGGATAGTGGTCGAAAGGGGCAGTGGTCGAAGTCGCATATCCGTGGTTGAAGTCGAAGATCCGTGGTCGAAGGGGGAAGTGGTTGACGTCGAAGAACCTTGGTCAAAGTCGAAGCTGTGGTCGAAGGGGGAAGTGGTTGTCGAAGGGCTGTAGTCGAAGGGGATAGTGGTCGAGGGGGCAGTGGTCGAAGTCAAAGATCTATGGTCGTCGCCGAAGCCGTGGTCAAAGAGAGAAGTGGTCAACATCAAAGGGTCATGGTCGAAGGGGACAATGGTTGAAGGGGGCAGTAGTCGAAGTCGAAGGGGGCAGTAGTCGAAGTAGTGGTCATGGTCATAGTCATAGCGCCCATGGAAGTGGTCGTAGCGGTCATGGTCGTAGTCGTAGCGCCAACCCGGAGGGCACCTGCTGGTTCGTTCATAACCTTCATCGCTACGAGTTCCCCCTCCAGTTGGACATCCTCGTTGTCTACCCCCCAGGTCACCCCCGAGATTGAGCTCCCCACCCTCGACGGCAAGAACCATAAGATGGTTGAAGTCAAAGCTATGGTCGAAGGGGGAAGTAGTCGACATTGAAGGGTCGTGGTCGAAGAGGACAGTGGTTGAAAGGAGCAGTGGTCGAAGTCGAAGGGGGCAGTGGTTGAAGTCGAAGGGGGTAGTGGTCGAAGTCGGGGTTGTGGTCGAAGTCAGGGCCGAGCAGGCTTGCATCGACAGTCGGACGACAGAGCACAAGCGCACCGAAGGCCTGCCAACGTATGACCACTAGTGATGGTCGAACACTCCTGACCTACGATCACGCGCGATGGTCGACGGTTTCTAACTTATGACCACGAGGTGTGATCGACGGCTTCTAACTTACGACCATGAGGTGTGATCAACGGCTTCTAATTTACTTCCATGATCACCGGTCGATGTGTTTCGACTTATGACCACGAGGTGTGGTCGATGTCTTCCGACTTACGACTACGAACGCTGGTTGATGTGTTCCGACTTTTGACCACGAGGTATCCTTAATGGCTTTCGACTAATGATCACGAACAATGGTCATCGGCTTCTGATGTACGACCATGAGCCATTGTCGAAGGCTCCCGATTTAGGACCACAATCAATCGTCGATCGCTGCCAACTTACGACACCAGCGATGGTTGACCGCTCCCAACCTACGATCACACGCGATAGTCGACGGCTTTCGATTTACGATGACGAGGTGTGCTCGAGGGCTCCCGACCTACGACCACGTAGTATGGTCGATATTTTCCGACTTATGACCATGAGGTGTGATCGATAACTTTTGACTTACTTGAGGATTTAAAAACTTTTAGAACATGTTTATATGTATATTCTAAAAATTTTTACCACCCGTGAGTTTTAAAATATGTAGTATGATAAATTTTAAAAATCCGTAACAACGCACGGGCATTCAGCTAGTAACATACAAATTCAAGTGGGAAAGCATGTGTCCGTACTTCGTAAGGCTTTCAGTGCAACTGATAATTTCCTAGTGTGCATAGAGGGGTGTGAATGCGAGGATAGTGTGAGTGTGGTATATATTGAGTGTGTACAGCTATCTTGTACCTTTTAAAATATAAATACTAAAGGTAGTGCGACGATGGCGAGGGCATAGGCGACCAACAATGGCATGAGATTCCTCGGCAGTGGTCGTGGGAAAAGGGCTAGATCTAGGAATGGCAACCCTTTGCCTCCATTCGACGTGGCTGGAGTTACAGGAACCAAGTAGAATGGTGGTGGGCTGGCAGCAATGATGATGGGTTGACCATTGCACCTCGTGACGCATGGGCCAACACGAATGTTTTACAAGCAGCTTTAGCTAGATCAAGCTTCTCCATCTTCGCTCCAACGCCATTGCCACATGCTCCGCCGCCACCACAAGTTCGCCCTGACAGTGTCGCCGCCACGAGCTCCGCCTCCGTCAAGCGTTCTCTTTCTCTCCTGTCGTTGTCCTTTACGTCGGCCTCCACACAAGCTCCGACAAGGTCGGATCCGTCGTCCCAGCGGCCTAGGAGGCCGTGGAGAGCATGCACTAGACTAGACAGCAATAATAGCGATATTTGTTGTGATTTTTTATTTTTTATGTTCTTGCAACTTATTAAAACTGAGGAGGCACATTCCAGTCAACTCAACTAAAAAACAAAATCTTCAACTGAATCAAACATTTCCTACTTTCAGTCACTTCTATATCTAGCTGTTATTATTCTATAGCCAGAAGCTCTGGCCGTTTCAAACTTCCCCTTTGCCTGCATAGTGGAATATCCATTGACACCGGTAACTCTATGATTTAACCGTGGAACAATAAAACCATTGCAACTGTCGTAAAAAAGACGGTGAGGAGCTATCTCAGTATCGATTGCAGACGACAAAAATCATTGCGTGAACGATACATGAAGGAAGACGCCATTTTCTGTCTATCCGTACTCCATCTCCACACAATCTCTACGACTGTCCACATAGGGAAGCATCGTTCCTCCTTTCTGCCAGCCTCCCTCACCCCGAACACTCCCTGAGCCAATGGTAAACTACACCATTCACATGTTCAGACAGGATATCGCCGCGTTCTGGACACATTCCTCTGCCTCCCGAAGCAACCAAGGATGGATGCAAGTGCAACCAACCAATCTGACGCTGAACACATGATTCTTGCAGTAGTGTTAGTAGTAACCCCAGAGAGAGAGAGAGAGAGAGAGAGAGAGAGAGAGAGAGAGAGAGAGAGAGCCGTTGAAAGTCAAGAAGGTCATAAGCAATGACACGCCCAAGACGAAAGATGCTTACAGTAATCAACAACAGGACACACGCTAATCACCACAAAACACCATCACACGCGCGCAGACATGCAGGAGGCAGGATTAACAAAAGGGAATCAAGAAACACGTTATTCTGCTGGTCTGGTCTTCGTGGTCTTGTGGTCTTTGCATCGCGTGAAATCCAGAATTTTCACACTGCACAGACGGTGGTCGTCGGCGTCGTCGTTCGCGATTCACATGACCGACCGGGACGTACAGTTTTAATTCACGGTAGTTGCCGCTCGTGTTCCGTGCCATTTCGGCGAGTTTACCACCTCTCCCACTCTCCAGAGAAAGACCAGCGAGCGACCGGCTAATAAATCCTCTCCTGAATTCAGGATCCTCTGCATCTGCGAGGAGCCAAGATTTAATTCCCTCCTAAATCCCGCTTGTTCTCCGCATCCGCGAAGCGATTGCTTAAAGAATTGATCTTTTCCTTGTGCCGTCCTGCTATTGATTGGCACGGGAGGAGGGCACGGCTCAGGGACATCTCACCTGCCACCGCGAGGAGTTTGTTTGCTCCAAGAATCGACGTTGGGTCCGTTTCAAAAAAAAAAAAATCGACATTTGGTGGCCATGGCCGTCGTCGTCTGTGTCACCGGCGCCGGCGGGTTCATCGGGTCCTGGATCGTCAAGCTCCTCCTCGAGCGCGGGTACGCCGTCCGCGGCACCTCCCGCCGCGCCGGTACGGTTCCTCTCTCCCGCTGTCTCGCTCCCGTCCCCGATTCTTGGCCGGCCTGGCCGTGCGCTCCAGGAATGGATTGGGCTGACGAGCTCTTGATTTGGTTGGTTGTGGGATCTTCTTGTCTTTGCGCAGATGACCCCAAGAACGCGCACCTGTGGAAGCTCGACGGCGCGGCGGAGCAGCTGACAATGGTGCAGGTCGACCTGCTCGACCGGGCCAGCCTCCGCGCCGCCTTCGACGGCTGCGACGGCGTCATCCACACCGCCTCACCGATGCACGACAACCCCGTAAGTACCAGCGCCCTCTCCAGTTGAGCTCGGATCTCTCCAAAAATGGCGACTGTTCTCTTCTCGGCCAATAGAAAGATTACAGCTTTGCCCCGCTTTGTGTTGTTGCCAGGAGGAGATCATGGAGCCGGTGATCACCGGGACGCGGAACGTCGTCGAGGTCGCCGCCGACGCAGGCGTCCGACGCGTGGTGCTGTCCTCCACCATCGGCACTATGTACATGGACCCACGCCGCGACCCCGACGCGCCCCTCGACGAGTCGTGCTGGAGCGACCTCGATTACTGCAAGAACACCAAGGTTGCACTGCAGCCTTCAACAAGACTGGATTTTTATCGCCAATCTCGTCTGCGAATCGCAATTGACGCCGTGCATATGAAACGCAGAATTGGTACTGCTACGCGAAGACGATCGCGGAGCGGGGCGCGTGGGAGGTGGCGCGGGCGCGGGGGCTGGACCTGGTGGTGGTGATCCCAGTGGTGGTGCTCGGCGAGCTGCTGCAGCCCGGCATGAACACCAGCACCAGGCACATACTCAAGTACCTCACCGGCGAGGCCAAGACGTACGTGAACGAGTCGCACGCCTACGTGCACGTCAGGGACGCGGCCGAGGCGCACGTCAGGGTGCTCGAGGCGCCGGAGGCCAGGGGGCGTTACGTCTGCGCCGAGATGACGCTGTACCGCGGCGAGCTCTGTCGGATTCTCGCCGAGCTCTTCCCGGAGTACCCCATTCCTACAAGGTACAAACAATAATGTTCTGGTTTGGTTGTTGAAACATGTGCTAGCTATTCCCAATTTCTGCTTGTTTCAATCCAAAGACATGACTTAGGTGCTATAATCATAAGAAATCTGCTAATGCTAATCAAATTTGTCACTGTGAGAGTGCATTGCTCTAGTTGACAGTAAAGGAAAAACTTTTGAGCTGCATCATACTTTCCATGGTTTGCAATTGTCAGAGTGGCCATCTAATTCTGGAACATCGCAGAATTCGGATGGTTGCATTGCTGTTTAGAGCTACAGTATAATATTCCTGGTTTATGAAAATTGAAAAAACAGGTTGGGCTGCTCAGTGAGGATTTGGATCCCCGCTCAGTCAGTAGTTTGACAATAGATTGAGATAGTCAATAGCAAGCAATTGTTCTTCCCTGCCGAAATGAACAGTGCCAAACAGTAAAAAATAAACCGAAATGAGCAACACCTAAATTTCTTTACACTACGTTATGACCTTTTTTTTTTGTCATGAGCTGTGTATGAGGTTTTCCAGTATCTCTGCGCCCAATTGTTCTGTTGATAAAACAGAAGTGGTTTCTGAGTATATGAAGTTTCTTCAAGAGAAAACAATAGCTTTGTTTTGCCTTGAAGACAAAGCAAATTGTATCTGAAATTTCATCGACAAAAACAGTGACTTACATAACAAATATTGTTTCTGAACTCTGAAATTTCTTGAAGGCAAAGCAATGACTTAGATAACATTTTTGTTGACGACCAATCTAATTCTTTAGTAACTTATACTTCTACAGGTGCAAGGATGAGGTAAATCCACCAAAGAAGGGTTACAGGTTCACAAACCAGCCTCTAAAGGACCTAGGCATTAAGTTCACACCTGTGCATGAATACCTCTATGAAGCAGTGAAATCCTTGCAAGAAAAGGGATTCATCCAGAAGGCTTCTGACACCAAGGTACAAATCATACATACTATATATAAACCATTTGAACAGAGTGATATCGGAGTATGCATTTCATACATATCAATAAAAGAGGGGCAAAAAAGAACAGCCATATCACAGCATTGATACTCATATCACTTGAAAAATGAGAAGGAACATCTTTGACAGCAAAATCCATATAACCTGCACCTTGTTAGATGAAACATGCATTTTTTTTCTGATGTATGCTTCTTACAAGATAATTGCTCACACAGTCCTCATCGGGTCATTTGTTGTTACAGGTGATTTCGAAACTTTGACAGGTTTCTGCACAAAGTAACCCTGTAATTCGCTGATTATCGGAATATGTAGTTCGTTTGATTTAGGTTGATTTTGCCAGCCGGTTCTTGTATGTGGCAAACTGCCCGCTTTGTCTAGCACCCTGTTGATCTGCAGCACTGCTGCTTTGAGCAGTACAGAAATTTCAGTGATGATGCCAAAGAGTTTCCTCAATCTTTCAACATCTGGTTGTTCATTTTGTCTGACTCAATGAGTAGAAAAAATCAATCACTTAGCAGAAATCCATGAAAGCGTGTCCAACTTGCAGTTGCTACCGTTGGTCAGCTTCTGCTTATTCTTCTTGATCTTGTATCTGTAGCTGTGTGAGGTCATTTTCATTCAACACAAAGATTAATCACTCCATAAACAAAATGCTTCAAATAGAACAAAGAAACAAGTATTGTGTTTGCAACATATAATGAGTAATAAAAGAACATGAGGCAGAAATCGATTTTGTCAATTGCAACATCGTTTGATTAAGCATGTGGATATTAGCACTTCAATTCGTTGTAGGAGTTATTGGGTCGTTCTTTTGGGCTATGACTTATGGCTGAAAATTTTGCATTATGGCTGTTCGCGAGAGAGGGTACAGAGAGAGATACTCGTGTGTGATTTTGGCCGATATAGCTGAAGTCGGTACAGTGTCTACTATGAATCGACTTGTAGACCCCGTCTTGAAAAACACTCTATTTGAAAGCTAGTTACTGTAGCATAAGCCAGAAGCCAAAAAGAATAGCCCCATTATGCTATTATGTGTTCACTGTTTGTGAGTTTGTCAGATTCTTTCATCAACTTGATGTACCCCCTCTATTCAAGAATATATTAGTTTTGGACATTAACACGATATCCAACACATAACTTTGACCACTACATTTTATATGAACTAGCAGGGTGGCCCGTATGAAAGCGCGGCTAGATTGGTTCCATGTTTTGGAAAGTAACAATTGTTTAAATACGAAATGTATCAGAGAAATACGGTTTTAGGACAAAGCAAGTCGATGCCTTTTTCTACTGCATCATGTCCTTTCGTTCCAGCCTTATCCAATAGGTAGTTTGTTCTCCATTTGCTTTCTTCCATCTTGCCACCACTTTAGAACTGTGATTGGGTTCGCCCAGATCTAGGAGCAATAAAATTGCTCCACTTCTCGTTGCTTTGCCTCTGCTCGCATGCTCTAGTGTCATGGTCTTCTTTACCTTGCCCATGGACGCCAAGTAGGCCTACGGCAACAACCCGGCGGCGTGCCGCCTACAGGTCTATGGCAATCGCCTTGCCCCCAACGCCATCGATAAGAGCAAGTGGGAGGACTACCTCTTCCACTTCATCAACCCCGACCGCCTCGGCGACCACGGCCTCTAGCCCGTCCACCAGCCTGACTATGTCGCAGTCACGTGCGACTTCGACGAGCGCGTCCACTGCCTCGCCTCCAAGCTGCTCACCATCATGTTGCTCGGCCTCGGCCTGCTACAGGAGACGCTAGAGCAGCAACTCCAAGGTACTCAGCAGCAGCAAGACGACTGCCTCCTCCTCTAGCTCAAGATCAACTACTACCCCCAGGTGCCCACAGCCTAACCTAGTCATCGACGGGGAGGTTGTTGGAACTAATCTTGTTGTTGATAGTGCTCGGTGTCGAGTAATCGTGAGTTCGAGTACTGTGCAGTCGTGTGTCAAGTACTTGTGTGTTCGAGTTCTGTGTAGTCATGTGTCGAGTACTCATGTGTTCAAGTTCTGTGTAGTCGTGTATCGAGTACTCATGTGTTCAAATATTGTGTAGTCATGTGCCGAGTACCGTAGCAGTCGAAACGTCCAAGTACCGAAGAGGTCGGATGTTGTACTTGTAAGAGTATTGTAGCAGATGTACTCATAAGTTGAGTAGCAGTTGTGGTCGTAAGTTACGGCTGCGCGTCCAAGTAATGACCGTAACTTGAGTCAATGAGTTGGCCGAGTCGTGCAGGTAGTGGAGAAAATCCTAGACAATAGTCAGAGACCATCCGGAGTATTGTAGTGGTCGGTAGTCGTAAGCTACAGTACCGATCGTTAGTCGAAACTACATCACCTGATCAGTAGTCATAAGGTACAGTACCTGGTCAATAGTCGTAAGCTATAGTACCTGGTTGGTAGCCGAAAGCTACAATACTCGGTCAATAGTTGAAGTGTCCGAGTACCGTAGCAGGCAGAACATCCGAGTACCGAAGAGGTCGGAGGTCGTACTTGTAAGATTACTATAGCAGATGTACTTGTAATTTGAGTAGTAGTCATGGTTGTAAATCATGGCTAGGCATCTGAGTAACGGCCGTAACTTGAGTCAATGAGTTGGCCGAGTCATGCGGGGTCATGGAGAAAATTCTGGATAGTAGTCGGAGAGCAGTCGGAGACCCTCTAGAGTACTATAGCGGTTGGTAGTCATAAGTTACAGTACCTGGTCAGTAGTTAGAACTACAGCACCCGATTGGTAGATGTGAGCTACAGTGCCTGGTCTATAGGCGTAAGCTATAGTACCCGGTCGATAGCCAGAAGCTACAATACCAGGTTGGTAGTCAGAGCGTCCGAGTACCGAAAAGGTCGAAGGTCGTACTCGTAAGTGTACTGTAGCAGATGTACTCATAAGTCGAGTAGCAATCGTGATTGGGTGTCCAAGTAACGGCCATAACTTGAGTCAATGAGTTGACCCAGTCGTGCGGGTCATGGAGAAAATCCCGAACAGTGGTATGAGAATAGGTCCTAGTGGGTGCGTGGAGTACATGTTGTGTGACTGTATGTGCATGAGACTTATTTGAGTCGTGTACTTCCTGTTAAGCAAATTGAGAAGCGAGTGAATAACAAAGAAAGAAGAAAAGTCGTGCGTTGCCACAAAAAGAAGTAACAACAAATCTTCTGACATAACTTCTTCTAATCTATATGCTTTTTGTTCATTTTAATTGTTCTCTTAGGCCTTGTCTAGTATGCTTGATCTTCGAATTGGCCACATGTCTTCTGAGTCTTCCATCAACACTTCGTGTCTTTGTGCTATGAACTTTTATAGCCAATCTTTTTGCTGATCTTATAGCTTCAGTAATAGCAAACTTTCATTTGGCATACTCAACATTTGAGTATTCATCTTCAAGCCCTATCTTTGTGTGATTTGCACCAGCGCTTTTCATCTTTTTGATGTTTCCTAGTGTACTTATTTCAATGTAAACTTCCTTAGAGTCAGTTTGTATTACAATAGATGCACACCTTCTTTCATTGTCACAGTAAGGTTCACTAGATGAAGATATTCTGTCTTCATAAGTTTCTTGATTAAAGATATTCCTGTTGTTATCTTTTGGTTCCTCTTTCACTTGCACCAATGAACTAGATCCCTTTTTGCTAGGTGAATCGTTGTTGATTTGTTTTTGCAAATTTTTAAAACATTTGAGAAAATTTAACGACATGTTTTAAAAATAAGGATTTATATAAGGTTATATGGTTACACACCCTTTTAACTAGCTCTTTCGGCTTACTTGTGTCTTGTTTTAATACATTGTCTACTTCATCATCCATCAAATCCTGTCAAACAT
Source organism: Dendrocalamus latiflorus (assembly GCA_017311315.1). NCBI lineage: Eukaryota > Viridiplantae > Streptophyta > Magnoliopsida > Poales > Poaceae > Dendrocalamus > Dendrocalamus latiflorus. The sequence goes on along the minus strand of CM029639.1, from coordinate 45,179,938 downwards.
AATGCACAAAGAAATTAGTGCCCAAAAATAATAAGTATTGATTTTACAATGAAGTAAACCAATTTTACCTCATCAACATTATCTTTCAAGTACTCCATCTCAAGCTTATCATTAGGCACAAATGTTTTCTTTACTGCATAGCTTGGCACGCCTTTAATCAAAATGTGATTGTTCAGATTGAAGCGAAAGATAAGTGATCTTCCACACAGCTGCTGTATAGTTTTGGCAATTTCTTCGGATTTTCCATCCAATGAATCGAGCAAGCTTGAGGGAGATGTATTGAGCATTCTTTTTGCCTCATCATCAAATAAAGTGTAGCTTGTAGTACCTGTATGATCACTTATTTGGAACTAATTCAATACCTAACATAGCATTGTCGTCAGTGCAAAGTAAATAGGATAGAAACAATAATGCTCAAATCAGTAGAGTATGATTACAGAGGTGCTGTGTTTTCTAGATATTTATTGCAGTTGTTGCAATGATACTTGCTGTTTTTTGGTAACTATTTTGTTACAATCTTTGCATGACATATACCACCATTTAACATTTTCTTGTATTTCATCGATTCTAGCTTTAGTGGTGAACACAAAATCCTACATATTTTACCCAAAAAAATGGATTTTAGCTCTTAAAAGAACGTGCAAATAATCATATAAAGATATTAAATTGTTTTGTAGGACTTTGAGAATTATTTTACTTGAGCAATAATCTGAAAAATCAAATGTCAATCTATTAAGAGGCTGATATTATATCTGAGAAATAGCCTTGTTGTCTTACTTGACTTGTTGCGTTGTCGTGCATCAATTCGATAATGTCACGTAATGTTCTACTGTTGCAAAGCATATGTTCTTCAAGTGTCCCTTGAGTACATTTATCTACCTCCATCATTTTTGGTACAGTTTCTTCGCTTGAGTGGCTATAAATTGTATAGAGTTAACACCAAAAAAAGTATATGACATTCTGAATAAAAAGGAAATATAGTTTGTTGTTAGATAAATAAGAAAAGAAGCTGACCAATACATGTCAATAAGCTTCCAGGTTTCAGGTATCACTACTACAGAAAGCCTAATACTAGATGCCAAATCACAGACGGTTTTGTGAAACCGTATGTGATGTACACTATTACAGACGGTTTTAATTTAGAGGCCGTCTGTGGTATTTGTGGCGGGAAAAAGAAGTATCACAGGCGGTTCTTACCGCTGAACCGTCTGTGATACTGGAATATCACAGATGGTTTTATAATAAAAATCGTCTGTGATATGTTTCCCGCCTTGCAATCCCTCAAAATTTCATATTTTTCCGCTTAAGTCCGAGTATGATGCAGTTTTAAGACATCTTCAGTAAAACGGGCATAACTTTTGCATACGGTGTCCGTTTTCGACGTTCTTGTACTCGTTGGAAAGCTAATGACGAGCTCGATCCAAAAAAAATGACCTGCTTGCACTAGTCACCCTCTAAGACCCTGAAAATCGGCCATCTTTAGACCTAAACCCGCGTCGCAAGTTTTTGGTTTCTGTTTTTGCACTTTTTCTTGGTCTTCCTTTTGGAATTTAGATTTTGCTTCAACTGAAAAGTTGTAGATCTTATCGAAACCTTTCAAATGAGTATATATAAGCTATATAAAACTTTGCTATTTTATCTCTTCAGACTAGTTGTTTATATTGCATCGGTATATAAAATTTTGTGTTCTAATTCACAGACGGTTCTATATATAGAACCATCTGTGATATTCATCTATCACAGACGGTTCTATATATAGAACCGTCTGTGATAATCTGAGCACTGGGCCCGTCGATCCTCAACCCAATCATAGCTGTTGTAGGGGTGGCCCCCACCTAAGCCCAGTAGGCCTGTTAGAAGGCTGTAAGGTCCAAAATGGGACATGTACAATGACATAAGTACCCCCAAGGGGGATACTCAAATGTAAGGGTACTATTGTAAAAGCACTCCCCAAGAGCGTATATGAGTACAATATCAGACATGGGGGAAGGGCGAAGCCATTGCTCACCTAACTCTCCACTACCATACTCTCTCTTTGTTTGGTCTGTAACCACAACAGTTGGCGCCGTCCGTGGGGAGGACAAGAGCAAGCCTCCAGATCCGAAGGAGGATGGCACCAAAGAAAGCTTCACCATCGGCGGCGAAGAAGAAGAAGGCGGAAGCGGCGAAATCTTGCGTCAATACCAGGGCTTCGGCTTTAGCAGCTGCAGGTATGAGTGGCGGTGCGGGTGTGACGACTATGAGCATCGGCGTTCATGACGCGACGCATAACCCCGCCACCGCCGCGATGGCCAATTCTGCCACCAGCGACGCGACGCCTGACCCCACCACCGCCCCGATGACCAACCCCGGCGGTGGCAACGCAGGCGCGTCCACTTTCCCACCCGGCGCAGGAGCGGTGAGCGGTCCCGACGACGACGCGGGCTTCGTCACCGGCTCCAGGGTCCTCCACGACAGCGCTGCGGGCAGCCTGGGCGCGCAGGCCGTGGTCGCCGCCGTCCCGGTCGCGCCGCCGAGCGTACCAACGGCCCCAACCACGTCCACGGTGGAGACCGCCCTGCTGACGGCCCTCAACGCGTTCCAGCGGGAGCTGTCAGACCTCCGCGGGGCCGTGCGAGACATACAAGAGGCTCGGAGCCAGCATGCCCCGTCGGTGGTTGCGTCCGAGCCCACTCCAGAGAGGGCGGATAGCCGCGACGCTCTTACGTCCGGTCGCGTCTTACTACGACGCGTGGACCCAGAGTCCCCGCTATCCGCGGGCCTGCAGCAGGCGGCATGGCCCGAGGACTTCAAGTTCTCGAGTGTCATCGAGGCGTATAAAGGTGACACAGACTCGCGAGAATTCGTACGCGTGTACGAAATCGCCATCGAAGCCGCTGGCGGAGACGACATCACGAAGGCCAAGGGACTCCCCCTCGCGCTACAAGGGGTGGCGCTCTCGTGGTTCTTCATCATCGAGCCGCAGTCCATCTACGCGTGGGAGCAGATCCGCGATCGTCTCTATAACAACTTCCAGGGAAACTACGTCGAGCGTGTCGATGCGGACCAGCTCTTCGCAGTCAAGCAAAAACCCGAGGAAGGGCTCCGGAATTACTTCAAACGCTTCACCAAGGTACGCTGCCAGGTCAGGGACGTCAACGAGACAACCATCATCAATGCAGCGGTACAAGGTCTCCGCCCGGGACCGCTCGCTGAGTATAACGCACGGAAGCCACTCAAGTCGGTGGCAAAGCTCTTTGACAAAATGGAGGCGTACGCCCGGGCCAGGGAGGATGCGCGGAGACGCAACGGTGACAGTGCCGGTCAGGCGGAGGAGTTGTCGCAAAGGAGAAGCATAAAAGACAACCCGAAGACAAAACACAAGCAAGCGTCCGCGGGTGATACTCATGAGCGCGTCGACGCCGGGGTGCACCAAAACCCGCCAAACGACAGGCGCAAGCCCCGGTGTAACCAGCGAAGACCCCAAAAGGCTCGCCGCGTCCTCGTCGCGCAAGGTGTCCCCCGGGAAACTGCTTTAACCCCGTGCGCTGGAGGCGGACGCGAAGGAAGCCACGAGGAAAAGCCGCGTGCGGAGCAGGAAATCCTACAATACGGTAGATGGTGCGAGGTGCATGACTACGGGGGCCATTTCACGCGGACATGCACCAAACTCGCGGCGTGGCGGCAAGCTGTGGCCCACGTACGGGCCTCGGAGGCGCTGACCCCCGCAGTAGCCCACGTACAGCGTACGCAAGGCAGTCCCTCGCGCGCCGGGCCCCTGAGAGAGACCCAGTGCCGTGGTGTCAACATCATCACTGGAGGCTCTTCGTCGAGCACTTCCCCAGCATAACTACCTCCGGGGGCGTCGCATCGCAGCATCACTTTCACGTCAGCCGATGCCCAAGGCGTGGAATTCCCCCACCAAGATCCCTTGGTCATCCAGGTCGACATCGCAGGCTGCAACGTCAGGCGTATCCTCATTGACGGAGGGAGCTCCGCAAACATCTTGTTCGCGGAGGCCCTTGATCGCATGGGGGTACCTCGGAGTCTATTGAAAGCATCGGAAGCCCCCCTCCAGGGCCTCGGAGGCCAGCCACTGAAGACTTTGGGTCAGGTACGCCTCCAAGTCTCCTTGTGCCAGGCCGCCAACGCCGGGACTGAAGATATCGTCTTTGACGTCGTGGACATCCCGTATTCATATAATGCCATACTGGGCCGGCCTGCCATCAACTCCTTCGAGGCGGTCCCACACTACGCCTTCCTATGTACGAAGCTCCCAGGCCGGCGGGGTGTCATCATCGTCTTTGGCGATCAGGATATGGCTAGGAGCATCGAAACCAGAGTTGGACTCCTGCACCGTAAGGTGCACGTCCTCGCTGACAAGTACCAGGCAGACACGCCATCCGCCCCAGGGTGGACACCTAAGCCCCACCCGTAGGGCGGAGTTAAGAGAGTACCTCTCCAGGCGGAGGGGCAGTTCGTATCCATAGGCGAGGGCCTCCCTCAGGACGTAGAGCAAGACTTGCTCCGAGTACTTCGGGCCAACATAGATGTCTTCGCATGGTCCCCGGCGGATATCAAAGGTGTGGACCGCGCCCTCATCGAACACAATCTGGCGATCCGCCCTGACGCCAAGCCAGTCAAGCAAAAACTTCGCCGTATGTCCATGGACCGGCATCTCCTTCGGGCGGGGGTTATCCGCGAGGTCCAACATCCGGACTGGCTCGCCAATCCGGTGTTGGTCAAAAAGGCCAGCGGCGCCTGGCGTATGTGCATCGACTTTACCGCCCTTAACAAGGCATGCCCGAAGGACGGCTACCCTCTGAGACGCATAGATCAACTGGTCGACGCCACCGCAGGGTGCAAGCTCATGAGCTTCTTGGACGCCTACTCCGGCTACCATCAGGTCTACATGGCCAAGGACGATGAAGATAAAACCAGCTTCATTACGCCGGTTGGGACCTTCTGCTTCGTCAGGATGCCCTTCGGCCTGAAGAACGCGGGCGCAACCTTCACTCGCCTCGTCGCGCTAGCCCTAGCCGCCCAGCTAGGGAGGAACGTGGAGGTCTACGTGGATGACGTGGTAGTAAAAACCAAGCAGCTCGATTTCCACGGTCGGGATCTTCAGGAGACCTTCGACAACCTCAGGAAGGCGGGCATCAAGCTCAATCCGGACAAGTGTGTTTTCGGCGTGCAGGCGGGCAAGCTTTTGGGCTTCCTAGTGTCCGGGCGAGGCATTCAAGCGAACCCCGACAAGCTCGACGCCATCCTGGGCGTGGAACCGCCCAAGACGACGAGGGAGGTCCAGAGGCTGGCCGACCGCATGGCGGCCCTGAGTCATTTCCTCTCCAGGGCAGCGGAGCGGGGCTTGCCATTTTTCAAGACTCTCCGCGGTTGCGACGGGTTTCATTGGGACGACCTCAAGAAACACCTCGCAACCCTTCCCACTCTGGTGGCCCCAGCACCAGAGGCTCCCCTCCTACTCTACCTCGCCGCCTCGGCAACGGCGGTCAGCGCCGTCCTCATCCTCGAAGAGGGCGTTCTCCAGCGATCAGTGTACTTTGTCTCCGAAGCCCTCCAGGGCGCCAAGACGCGGTATACGGAGCTCGAGAAGCTTGCTTACGCACTGGTCATGGCCTCAAGAAAGCTCCGGTATTACTTCCTGGCGCACCCGATAACGGTGCCATCCTCGTTCCCTCTGGCGGAGATGCTGCACAACAAGGAGTCCATGGGGCGAATCGGCAAATGGGCAGTCGAGCTTGCTCCATTCTCCCTAACATACGCCTCCCGAACGGCGATCAAGTCTCAAGTTCTAGCGGACTTCCTCACGGAATGGACGCCTCCAGCTCAGCCTGTCCTCCAGGCCGAATACCCGGTGTGGATGCTCAACACCGACGGAGCTTATGGCGTTGCGGGAGCAGGGGTTGGCGTAGTTAGTACCACACCTGAGGGGCAGCGCCTGTTGTACTCGACGCGCCTAGCATTTCCTGCTACGAACAACACGGCCGAGTACGACGCGTTACTCTTCGGCCTCGAGAAGCTCAAAGCGATGGGAGCGAGGCGAGTCCTCGCCCGCACTGATTCACGGCTAGTGCCGAGCCATTTGGACAAGTCATATCAGGCCAAGGACCCGGAGCTAACTAAGTACCTAGCAGCCGTACAAGCGAAAGAACGGCACTTTTTGGGTGTCACGGTGAAGGCCATCCCTCGGGCAGACAACGAGCAAGCCGATGTCCTCGCCAAGGCTGCCAGTCAACAGCTCCCAACTCCCGGGGGGCATTTTACGAGGTCCTGCCAATGGCAGCCATCGCGCAGGATAACCGTGATGCGGCCCTCGTCCACCAAATCACCCAGCAGGGTGACTGGAGGGAACCCCTTTTCGCTTTTCTGCAGGACATCGTGGAACCGGACGACCCCACCAAGCTCCGACGTTTACAGCACCGCGCCAGGTCCTTCCAGGTGCTCGACGGGGTGCTCTACAAAAAGGGAGTTTGCGCACCGCTCCTGTGATGCCTCTCGCGCGAAGAAGGAAAGCGCCTCCTCGCGGAAATTCATGCGGGGCTCTGCGGCTCGCATCTTCAACCAAGATCCCTAGTGGGCAAGGCATTCAGGTAGGGTTTTTATTGGCCAACAGCTGTCGCGGACGCCCAAGATCTCATACGCCGTTGTCAAGGTTGCCAGTGGATGGGAAGGGCCATCCGCAGGCCACCGACAAGCCTCCATCCCATACCCCCGGTATGGCCGCTGGCGCGGTGGGGCATCGACGTCGTGGGACCGCTTCCCAGGGCCCCGGGTGACCTGCGGTTCGTAGCGGTCGCTCTGGAATACTTCTCCAGATGGCCGGAGGCGGTAGCCCTGGCCAAGATTACCTCGGCAGCTATGCAATGCTTCCTCTGGCAGAACATCATATGCCAATTCGGCGTGCCCAGGGAGATCACCGTCGACAACGGTCTGCAATTCGACGCAGCCCCGTTCAAAGAATTCTGCGACAACATGGGCATCACACTCCGGTTCGCCTCGGTTGGACACCCACAGTCCAATGGTGCGGTGGAGCGGGTGAACGGTGTCATCTCCACCGCGATCAATAAGCGCCTTGTCGGGCTACCAAAGGGGAAGTGGCCGGGCGAGCTCCACAGCGTCCTCTGGTCCCTCCGTACAACACGCCCAACGGGGTTCATGCCATTCAAACTCCTCTTCGGCGACGAGGCAGTCACACCTGAGGAAATAAAGGCTGGCTCGCGAAGGGTCCTCGTCCAAGCACCAGACGAGGATCGCCAATTGTCCATGGACCTCCTTGACGGAGACCGGGCAAGTGCAACACAGCACGTCATAAAGTACGTGTGACAGATGGTGCGCAGTCGGGATCGTTCGCTGTACCCACGCGAATTCAGACCAGGAGACCTCGTCCTTAAGATGGCACTCCACGCGGAGATGGTAGGCAAGCTCGAATCCAGGTGGGAAGGCCCGTACATCGTCGCGGAAGCCCTACAGAAGGGGGCATACCGCTTAGCCACCCTGGACGGGCAGACGTTCCGCCACACATGGAACGCAGACAGACTTCGACGGTATTACGCCCAAGCCGAGTGTGCGAGCGCAAGGACCTTCCACGGCTTCGGGGGGCGCCCCACCATGCTCCTGCGTAAATCGCCCTGGCACTAGAGGCTCCAAACGCGGGCAGCTTCACCACCGGGCAATGACGGCTGAGGTCGTCTCCACCTTTAAGCAGCCAGCGGTTAGTGCCTCACCTCTTGTAACCGTTCGCCCGCGCAAACGGGAATTTAATAAAGTACACCGTTCACACAAATTTTCTTGTTTCCTACCAAAAGCGCGCAAAGGGTTACCTTCGTGTGCACCATTCACGCGCATAAATAAAGACGCGTGGGGGGACGCCCCCGCGCGCAGTCTCCGGACTCTAAATAAGACGTAGCGTCGAGGTCCGCCTCCGCACGCACTCTACGGAGTATAAATAAGACGTAGCATCGAGATTCACCTCCGCACGCAAGTTCACCGCCTGTAACGCGCGGAGGCTCACCTCCGCGCGCGTCTACTTCGACTAGGCGCCAGCTCCGCTGCCACCCCTTCGGAAGGTAGGGGACGGAGCGCTCACACGTCTACTTTGACTAGGCGCCAGCTCTACTGCCACCCCTTCGGAAGGTAGGGGACAGAGTGCGCACGCGTCTACTTCGACTAGGCGCCAGCTCCGCTGCCACCCCTTCGGAAGGTAGGGGACGGAGCGCTCGCGCGTCTACTTCGACTAGGCGCCAGCTCCGCTGCCACCCCTTCGGAGGGTAGGGGACGGAGCGCTCGCGCGTCTACTTCGACTGGGCGCCAGCTCCACTGCCACCCCTTCGGAATGTAGGGGACGGAGCGCTCGCACGGCTACTTCGACTAGGGTCCGCGGCGCAAGGTGTTCGCAGGTCTGCTCGCTACTATCAGCACGAGGGACGAAGTCAAACCTGAGGACCCGCACCTTACACGACACCCCAGCTCACAGCATATTACATAACAAAAAGAGCACAGGAGAGTTGTCGCTTAGCTCATATAAGACAGGAGTTGCATTACAATAGCAGACATACACACGGCGCGTTGCCCACCCAAACCCGGCACTATTCCTACGAGTCCGCGCCATCTTCACCGCGACGAGTGCCCGCACCGCCTTTTCCGCGCTGAGGAACCTCTTCGAGCCAGAGGAGCACATCCCCCTCATCGTGCAGCGTCCGTCGCAAAGCAACCGTGGCAGCATCTTCCCCGATGTAATTCCAAATCCGGTTGTGAAAGTTTTGGATGGCGGGCTAGGCAGCACGAATCGCATCAGATATCATCCCGGGTTGGGCGGGCAAGTCAAGACGGGGGTTCGCTAGCTCATTGACATGCTCACACCCACCAGCGTGCAGCAAGGCAAGGGCAAGGCCAGCACTCATGTAGCCGCAGTGGGTGTCGAAGGCCTTGGCGCCACAAAGGGCGACGCTCGAGCCCTCTTCGATTCGCCCAAGCGTCTCCATCAGATCTTGACGGCTATGAGTGGCGTCCTCCACGTGCACGGAAAGCCCCCGGAGGGCCTGCTTTAAAGACTCCATCGCCCCCCACGTGGAGGCAGACACGTTGTCCCAGGATAAGGCCTTCTCTGCAAGGGAAGTAGTAAGCTGCTCCTTCTCCGCCTCTAGCGCAGAGATTCACTGTAGAAGGGCGGTCCGCTCCTCCATCATGACGCGCTGAGCCTCCTCCATCGCGCGTTGCGCGGCTAGCGCCGCGCTCTTCGCGTTCACGCCTACCAACTGCGCGTCCGAGATAGCCTCGTCGCGTTCTGCCATCAGCACTCGAATGCGCTCATCCTTGGCGGCGTGGGCATTGCCAGTAACACGCAGCTGGTCCTCCAGCGCCCTCCATTCACGCGCGCGAGTCTCCTCGAGGGCTTTGCTGATCGCAAGCGTCTACACGGGCGTAAGAACAAGGGTTATCCATCAGATAAGCCAAAGACATGGAGCGCGAGCAGGGATCGTTACCCTCATCTCCGAGGCACCCAGCGCGAGCGCCAAAAGGTCGCCCCCGCAGGACTGCAGCGCCTGCCGATCTAGGTGGCCGTTAGCGTACTCCGCCACCTCGCTCAAAGCGCGAAGCGTCTCCCACCGAGGAACGAAGTCGGAGACGCCAAGCCCTAGAGCCCCCGCCCCGGCGCCTTCGACAACAGTTGGGGCGCACACAATCCCCCCTGCTCAATTAGGCCAGAGACCTCGCGGGCACCCCCGTTGCTTGATTCTTGTCCTCGTCTGGGAGACCTTGTCTCGCTTGATGTTGACGGAATAAGCGAACAAATCGGAGAGAGTTTCGCGAAGTCGCGGGAGAAAAACGAACCACACCTACCTCCAGTACCCTCTACCGCAATACTTCGCCGGGCCTCCACCGGGGTCATGATCACCTCGTTGGCCTGAGGAGCAACAACCCTCTCGGCTTTAGCAACATCCCCGCTGGGTGTCAGGACCTCGGTCACTGGGCCTGCCACGCTGAACCGGCCCTTCGAAGGCGGCGGTGACCGCACCCGAGGGCGTTTCACCCTCGGAGATGCAGGCGACGCTTCCGTGGTTGCCTTAGTAGCCGCGGTAGCTGTCGTCAGCGACAAGGCCGCGGTTGCTGCTGGAGGCAACAAGGCATCATCTTCAAGAACAACGAGGCTCGGGCCCGCCGCCTCGCCACCGTGTAAAGCCTCGTCAGGGGTAGTGTGCCTCTCCGAACCGGTCGGTTCGAGCTCAGCGCCCGTGTCGCCCCCCGTCTCCACGGTCTCGACCGGTGGCACGTCCGGCGGGCTGAAAATAATGGTCTTCGATCGGACCTCGCTTCGAGAGAGCGGCGCCACCACCGTCGCGCCGCTCGGCGGTTCCACAAGCACCAGGCGTTTCGAAACGGGAATTCCCAGAACCTCGCATACCCGGTTAATCCGCCCTTGCTTTGCCAAGGAAGTTGCGGACTCACGGCCCTTGTGCTCCTTCGCCATGTACGGCCCAAGAACCGCAGCCACCGCGCGCTCCGCATCTTCTAACTGGCGCACTGCACGCGAAAGCGGAATGTCATACGTAAGGGTTTCCGACCACCCAGGCAGGCCGGGGCCTATGGCAGCGATACTTACAGGGCACGGAGGGCTTATGGAGCGAAGACACCCCCGGTTGGATGCCGTCCTTCCGGTCGGGCCCCCGCCGCTCGTACTTCCAGTTACAAGAAAGCGGAGATATCCCGTACATGGTAACTCCTCGGCGAGGTCACGCATGTTGAACCGGAGGGCAATGCCAGCAAGTCTTCGCGCATGTTGTTCATCACTGGATCGAGGCCTCACATCCGGACAGCGGTTGAATGATATCGGCTCCCCCCGGCTTAGAAGACCGCTCATGCTCGTCACGAGGTGGTAGAACCACCGCCGTGTCCAGCCAGACTCCCACTTTCCCCACGTAGCCAACGCGGGGAACAAGTGCGCGCAATCCGTCCTCAACACGAAGTCCACGCTGCCAAAGTTCGAGTATGCCTCCCCTTCCATTTTCTTCGGTTGGCACCGTGTGTCGTGCAGGATGGCAAACAAATCGGCGCTGGGACGGGTGCCTTCTGTCCGCATCGCCCAAGTGAAGATGGCCAACCAGACGATCGCGGTCGGAGTCAGCTGCACCAGCTCCAACCCATAGGCTCGCAGCACTTCGCGAACAAAGAGTGTCGACGGGATTCGGAGCCCGGCATCGAAGAACGCCACAAAGACGATTGCCTCCGATTCTCCCGGGTTCGGCTCCGTCTCATCAGGCCCAGGCAAACAAGCCCCGGCACGGTCCTCCAGCTTCTTCTCCCGAAGAAGGGTTCAGAGGGTCTCCTCCGTGACGCGACTCCGCCCCAACACACGGGACCAGTGGCCCTTTGACTTCTTCATGGCATCCCAACGATGGTTGGTTTGCCTTTTGTCGCGCAGAACCAGGCGATACTCCGCCGGTGGTGGCGTCAGGCAGCGCTGGCTCAACGAGGCGCTCTCGCTAAGACAACGCGCAGGATCTTCAAGGGTGACGCCACTGTCAGCCGGGCGGTCGTCGTGCGCAGCCATTCCTCTCTCCCCACTACGACGACGAGCAGGAGTGGATGCGAAAGCAGCAGCGGGGTGCGCAAGAAAACGGAAAGGAACGCGCAAGCACAAGCAAGCAAGCAGCCAAGGGGAGCGTTTGCATGCCCACGGTGACGACTTATAAAGTCCCCCGTCTCCCCCGCAAGCAGAAGATCAAACGGCAGAATTACAGCGGTTTGGCTACCCACGATCGGGCAGTGCAACCGCTGACAGCCGCGGCAGGCGGCGGTAGGTGGGCGATCAGCGCGTAACGCGCCGATGCATTCCTGCCGCGTGGCCACTTTCCCTGGGGAAGAGGCGAACGGCCGTGGTCGTATGACCGCTGACATCCCACGATGCCCCAATTACAGCCTGCTGCGTGCCCCCACCCAACGCAGAACAGATAGAGCAGCCGCGACAGCCTGCCCCTGACAAGGGCCGGCGTGATTCCGGGCGTCATTAAAGCGCACTCTTAGGCCACGCAGCCACCTCTCCGCGTTGGCGCTACATCACGCGAAGCACCTCCCGAAACTCAGCTGCCTGGAGCAGCCGCCCAAGGTTTACTTCGCGCCCACAAACATCTGGGGCGCGAGGTATGCCACGCCCTGACTTCGGCCCCGTTGAGGCCTTCGGCCTGCCTGATATCTTCGACCTCGAGGCCGCGCAGCTCCGGGAGCGGAAGACACGCCGGCTCTCCCACCATCAGCACGAAGGAAGGTGTATCTAGTCCATCGAGGGTCACAATCCGATGGGACGGAGGGGGCCAAAGGGCTCAACGGCATGGCCTCGGCCCGTGAAGCCCTTCACCATGAGAGGCTCCTGTTGTAGGGGTGGCCCCCACCTAAGCCCAGTAGGCCTGTTAGAAGGCTGTAAGGCCCAAAATGGGATATGTATAATGACATAAGTACCCCCAAGGGGATACTCAAATGTAAGGGTACTATTGTAAAAGCACTCCCCAAGAGCGTATATGAGTACAATATCAGCCATGGGGGAAGGGCGAAGCCATTGCTCACCTAACTCTCCACTACCATACTCTCTCTCTGTTTGGTCTGTAACCACAACAATAGCCAATAGAAATCCACCAACCTCACCCCACGGATCATAGCTCCGCCTCTCCGTTCCCGTGCCAAAAATTTCGAACCCCCGCCTCTCCCTCCCTCTCCCTCCCCTATAAATATAACCAAAACCTAGCCTCCTTGCTGGTCTCCTCTTCCTTGCTATCCTCCTCCTTACTGTTCTCCTCCTTGCTGTCCTCCTCCTTGCAGACGACGCACAAAGTCTACGGGAGGCAAGACACCGCATAAGCAACTAGCTCGTGCCAACCGTGCAGACGCTCAATCAACGCCGACGATGGTGGGCGTCAAAGACATCCAGCTCATGCTTTGCATCAGGGGCGAGAAGGCATAGAGGATCTTTGCTTTTTCTCTGTTCTTGTTGTGTAACCTGCTCGTTGTTTTGGTATATTGTAATGGTAGGCTCTAATCTTAATAAAAATGGATGTTTTATGTTTGTGAAATGAATTGAGATGTGAATTGGATGTATACATGTACATGTTGATCTGCTTGTTTCAGATGCATGGCTAGCATTTCCTGAGGCTAGCCAATAAACAGAAATAGGTTTAGGAGTAGAAGGGAATATCACAAACGGTTTTTAGTTAAGAACCATCTGTGATTTATAAATATCACAGACGGTTTTTAGTTAAGAACCGTCTGTGATAACTATATATCACAGACGGTTCTTAACTAAAAACCGTCTATAATTATAACTATCACAGACGGTTTTTAGTTAAAAACCATCTGTGATATTTGCACCACAGACGGTTTGAAAACCGTCTGTGATGACCTCGTATTATTACTGACTCATAAATTTAGACGGTTCACAAAACCATCTGTGGTGACGTTTTTGAACTGTCTGTGATGACCTTTTCTGTAGTAGTGTATATCTAGATCTTGATATATTCTTGCAGCATTAGTTGACTTTAGACAAAGACCTATTTAATCCACATGCATATATTAGATTAGTGTACTTGGAATGATCATAATAACTCATAATATTATTAAACTTACCACTAAACTCTTGCACTAATGTTGATATAACAACAATAATTGTTTGATTGCCAATTATATCTTCACTTAAACAATGAGCTAATTGTCCCCATAATGTTACTCTGACATTATTACCCCTGAAAATTCCATTACAGAATAGTTAACGTTAACATGAATGCATGGAGATTGTGTTTAATGTTCAATTAAATGTAAGCTGCATGCATATTTTGCTTCGGTGTTAGAAGTTTGATCTCGCGAATATATGAAGGTCTTGGGTTTGCCGTATTCTTCCTTGTAGTCCTAGATCCAATTAGCTTAATTCGGGTGAGTAATCTAATAACGTCAGAAAAATTTAAAGTTTAATTAATTCAACTTTCAGAAAGAAACAAAAATGCAAATATATACTTACATGATAATTGCTAATCTTTATTCAGCTGTTCTAGTAGTATGTCTCTGGTAACAAACTCAAAATAGTGATCCTAAAAATTATTTGATAATACTTTCACTTCTTTCACCTTTGTATTATTCATGAAAGTAATTTTAAGCTGATTACTGACCAGACAATATTTGATAGATTCTTGAACTTTGAAATTACTAAACACATAGATAGAACTCTCATTGATCTTTGGTCTATAATATCTATTAGATAATTCCAAATAATAGCATGAATTGTTTCACCATGTCAAACACAAAACATCAATTACCAATTGTTTAAAAATTACATAATTGAACATGTCAAGAGAAAAACCTGTGCATCCATCAAGATTATATCAATCACTGCTACAGACAGCCCTATCACAGACGGTTCGGAACCGTCATCACAGACGGTTCTTGAACCGTCAGTGTCTAGGTGTCAGTGATAGTTGTGGTTATCACAGACGGTTCCCAAGCCGTCTGTGATAAAAACATTACAGACGGTCTTTATTACTAACCGTCTGTGATATTCGAGTATCACAGACGGTTTTTTTGTAAAAAACCGTCGGTGATAGTCTTGTATCACAGACGGTTTTAAAAAAACCGTCTGTGATACGAGACTATCACAGACGGTTTTTTATAAAAAACCGTCTGTGATACAAGACTATCACAGACGGTTAGTAATAAAAAACCGTCTGTGATACAAGACTATCACAGACGGTTAGTAATAAAGACCGTCTGTGATATATACAATATCACAGACGGTTGTTATTACTAACCGTTTGTGATATTTTGTATATCACAGACGGTTTTCATTACTAACCGTCTGTGATATTTGTGTATCACAGACGGTCAGTAGTAAAGGCCGTCTGTGATATCATTCACACCACAGACGGCACTCTTTGAAACCGTCTGTGATATTGTATCACAGACGGATTTTAACAACGAACCGTCTGTGATACCAAGTGCATCATCCATTTTATTTGATATTTTTTGGCTAGCCTCAGGATATGCTAGCCATGCCCTCTGAACGCAAGCAAGCAAGCAGATTACAGATAAATGACAGATATAAGTTAATTGCAACTCATAGTAAATTACAACAAAATTCGTACACAGCAGATCACATACATATATATATAGAATGAAAATCGTTACACAAAATCTGACAAATGAAATCATTTGAAGGAATTGTTTGATTTGTACAGTTGAATCCAATGTTTCAACATCTAATTATCACCATTGCCGGCGTAGAACTCTCCCTTCCTACTTATGACCTCTCCTAGCAAGAATTGGGAGATGATTGCACGAATCTCCATGAGATTGTCAAGATCATATGCACTTTCGTCCAAGTGCACCCGCTGTCGCTAGGAGCAATGTTAAGTCATTAATTAGCATGTGTGTGTAATACAAATACATATATATAATCAGAAAGTAATAATTATTGGAAGGACCTGACAAACCTCTGGATCATTGATCTTAGTAGCAATGATTTCCTTCATATGGCGGCAAACGTAGAATCCACATACGTTGCCCTGTAGCTGCTGGTGGCACTGCAAAAATAGAATTACATACATCGGTATTGTCAATTCTAGAGGCATTATAACAAAGTATGATATAGGATTGTTGTGTTGTAGCGGGTACCGGAAATCGCGTGTTGTGTCGTAGCGTGTCACTGGATTTGTCGTGTCTTCCTCCTTGAGCAACATAATCGGCAAACGCCCTACGTGATTCAAAAAACTTATCCTCGGCCGTGGCAAACAAAAGAAATATTACAATAGAGTTACGTATGGAGGAAATGAGTTTACCTGTTAAGTACTTCTTGCACAAGACTGAAGTCGTGGATGCTCCTAAGGAGGGAATCAAGGTATATTACCTTGCTCCACTTTGGTACAATCACAAGCAAAATCCAGTGATGCCTAGTCATGTGTGTCGCCATAGTGATTAATCCTAAGTTCATGCCGCATGTAAAGTACAAATGAAACATATGTGTGGCAACTAGCGAAGCACTTACCCTTGGTTGAAGGGTACCATGATGTATTCCTTGTCGGTGTGAGCAATCAATCCCCTCGTTATGTATCCTTGCACGAAGGATGCATCTTCATTGATAGATTGCTCGGAGACCAAGTGAGGGTCGAGGAAACCCACCGGTCGTCGCAATCGCCGGACTTCTTGGATCATGTATCTATACATAAAGAAAGAGTAATGACATTTATCTGTATAACGTGAATGTAGAACTTCATTGTGCAGTACACTTACAGTGTCCAGCATCGTAGAAGTGAGGCGTCGAGTTCGTCGAGATTGAATAGTAAGAATAAATCTTCGAATGTCACGACGATGTAGCCCAAGTCGTTGAGGAAATGCGTGTCGTTATATTTCAGAGTCAATGCACTCTGCCGGTTTGGCTTCATGTTGGACTTCTCCATGTACCAGGCATGCAAACTATTGCAAATCATACCAACCTGGCGTAATTGTGAATCGGGCAATAACGACACTCCTAGAACAAACTTCCATGGCACGGGACGCGGCTTAACTTTCGTCGCATGAGCCTTGGAGGCCTTGGAGCCTCGCTTATGATATGTTCTCGGTGGCGTCTCGGCGGGAGCCGATGCAACAGACTTTACTGGATTTGGAGGTGGAGGTGAAGCCACCGGAGCCGATGTGCCAGGTCCAGGGCGATGTCCCTCTTGGGCCACTGGATGTGAAGATTGTGGCACAGACATGTCGAGGACGATGTCCCTCTTGGGCCACTGAATGAATGTGTGGACGGCATCCCCGTATGTCTTAATCTCTTCGTTTGGGGGCTTCTCAAGAGGGACGGGCTTAAAAATATCATTAATCATGTCCACCTGGACCTTCATGAAACCGGTGTCTACTTGTACACCGTGCACGAGCGTCCCTGGCAGCAATGGATACACCATGCCGCGCCCAGCATCAACGGGAATAGAGCCAACAAGCCTGACTGTGAGGGTGCAAGGCATGGGCTCCTACATAACGATACAAGATGAGTTAAGGCGTCCACCAGAGAGATCTATGTACCATTCTAAAGAGGTACATTACCTGAATGTCATCAATACGTAAGTGGTCGTCGCTATGTTCAGAAATTGGTGTGGACGCGCAGCTACTGCGACGTTGAGGGGGACTGGGTACCGCAGTACTAGGAGTGGGTTGCGATTGGTTGCGGACTTGTCTCAGTTCTTCCCGCAACGAATCTATCTCTCCTCGAAGTGAGGCAGTCTGCTCTTGAAGTGAGGCAGATAGTTGTTCCTCAAGTTGAGCACGAAGCTCCTGTTTTATTTGTTCGCTGCGGTACGCCTTGGATCTCTTCCTACTCCTATATGTCTCGGAGTAATCTGGAAATCCGTGCCTCCAAGGTACATAAACCCCCATGCCTCGTGTGCGACCTGGGTGCTCCTTGTTTCCCAAGGCCTGTGATAGTAAATCTATCTCCCTATATTCTTCAAAGGAGCCACGAGAAGATTCGGTAGTCAATGATTGCTGCAAGAGGCAATTAATCATGTTATTTTTGAACCCATGAAGTTCAAGAGGTGTTAACAAGTATGTTGTTTAACATATTTTACCATGCGTTGGGACACTTCCTCATCTGCGGGGTTTTTGAAAGAGACACCCGAAGATGTGGTTGATGACCTCGCTCTTAACCAGTTTCGAGCGCGCTCGTTTGCGATCCCGGCAAATGGCGGAGAGGCCTCCGATCGGATTGCGACCTCATCCTGCATCCTCCATTGCGGGATTTTACCCGCGTACCCAGCAGTGCCGAGTCTGTGAGGGTGCGTGTTTTGTGACTGGAGATCCTTGTGCGCCGCACTTTGTTGTACAAATTCGGGCGTCGTCTTCATCTGCACAAAGGCCTCCCATGTTTCCGGCGACACGAAAGGATACTTCGTGAAGGGCGTGACATCCTCGGCCACGTACTTCGTCACAAGAGTGCTCTTAAAATTCTTCCATGCTTTTCCCATCGCGAGGAGCGCTTGCCGTTGCACGAGTCCCTGTGCTTCTGCTGGGAACTCGAACGAATTTGTAAGTTCCTCCCATAGCTGATTTTTGTGATCCTTTGTCAAATCTTTCCAGCTTGCTATGGTGATGGGGACCCGTTGCCTTCCAATTATCCCGCAGGTAGTCCGAAATGATGACGCTGCTTTCGACGGTTCCAGAGGGACCCCATCCGGAGAGACCACCGTGATGGTCATTCGGCCCTCTGGCCTTTTCGATACTCCTCGGCCACGTTTAGATTTCGCAGTCTTGGTAGCGTGAGACCCAGATGACGACGACGAAGACTGTGTGGACGCCATCTCTCTTCTAAGAAAAAACTAACTGAAGTGAGCTATGGACCCAGCTTGTCAAAGTTCTATGAATCAAGTGACACAAACCAGTGCGTCAAGTTCATTGAACAAGATACACTGCAGTGTCACTTGCTTTATGCCCTTCCAAATAGACCTTGCGAAGCATATAACATGTGAAGCATATATATACATGTGAAGCATATACATGTGAAGCATATAACATGTGAAGCATATATATATATATATATATATACATGTGAAGCATATAACATGTGAAGCATATAACATGTGAAGCATATATATATATACATGTGAAGCATATAACATGTGAAGCATATATATATATACATGTGAAGCATATACATGTGAAGCATATAACATGTGAATCATATATATATATATATACATGTGAAGCATATACATGTGAAGCATATATATATATACATGTGAAGCATATACATGTGAAGCATATAACATGTGAATCATATATATATATACATGTGAAGCATATACATGTGAAGCATATATATATATACATGTGAAGCATATACATGTGAAGCATATAACATGTGAATCATATATATATATACATGTGAAGCATATACATGTGAAGCATATAACATGTGAAGCATATATATATATATACATGTGAAGCATATAACATGTGAAGCATATATATATCATAAAGCTAACATGTGAAGCACAGGGAGGGACCGGCGTCGGGGGGGACCGCCGGCTTCGGGAGGGAGCGGCGTAGGGAGGGAGGGACCGGCGTCGGGGGGACGCATCAATCTTGCATCCTTGCGGTTTGCAAATAAACGCTTCAAACGGGGGATTACAGGAAGATACCACATCACCTTAGCAGGAGGTCCTTGCTTCACCTCGATGCCCTTCCCATCATCAGAGTCATTTTTACGCTTGTATCGGGATGCTTTGCACACCGGACAAACATGTAAGCTAGCATACTCTTTACGGTACAGGATACAATCATTCCGACATGCATGTATTCTTTCTACTTCCATTCCTAATGGACAAAGAATCTTCTTGGCTTGGTAGGTGGTTCTCGGCAACACATTTCCCGTTGGAAGCATGTCCACTAGGAGACCTAATAATGCCGTGAAACTCTTGTCGGACCAACCATTGCTTGCCTTCAATTTTAGCAGTTCTAGAACTGATGACAACCTCGTGTATTGCGGCTTGCAGCCCGGGAACAAAGGTTTCTCCGAGTCCTCCATCAAGCCCTCGAATTTACCAAACTCTCTCTCACTATAGTTCCCTTCTGCATCACGTAACATCTGATCCAGATTGTCATCCTGCGACCTATCCTCATGATCGAAAGAACAGTCCACATCTGGTATATCGTTGCCTCCCTCGACTATGTCATAACTACCTTCTTGTGTACTTTTTTCTTCACCGTGACTGGTCCAACATTTGTACCCTTTTCTGAAACCCCTTCGAATCAAGTGAGCTTCAATCTGCGCTGAGTTGCTAAACATCTTGAGATTATCACAATCAATACATGGGCAATACATATATTTCATCCCCTTCTTCAACATATCCAGCTCGGCCGCCCTTCTAAAAGCAGACACGCCAGTAATGTACTCTTCACACACACGGTTCTCAATATACATCCAGCTTCGGTCCATCTACGCTACACAAGTGACAAATGGGTGTCAAAAATGATTATTACCCCTACTACTAACCTCTGATCAGATCACTAAGAATGTTATGTAATTGAGTACTAATCTCTGATCAGATCACTAAGAATGTTAAGTATACTAACCTCTGATCAGATCACTAAGAAGACGGTGATATTTTTTCGCCCCCAACTCCCTAAAGCCGGCCGCCTTGCTCCACCGATGAAGCGCAATGAAGACAGATCGGTGTCGACATCCTTCAAGCAAGTACGCCAAGCAATTAATACTACGCAGAATATCACAGACGGTTCCAACCACAAACGGTCTGTGAAAATGATATATCACAGACGGTTCGTATTAATAACCGTCTGTGAATTATCACCGACGGTTACTAATATGAACCGTTTGTGATACAAGCAATATCACAGACGGTTCAACTTAATAACCGTCGGTGATTGTTGCCTATCATAGACGGTTCACATAAATAACCGTCTGTGATAGTCTACATTATCACAGACGGTTCTTAACACGAACCGTCTGTGATGCATACTATCACAGACGGTTCGTCTTAATAACCGTCTGTGATTGTTTTATCACAGACGGTTCGTTAATAGAACCGTCTGTGATACCCAGATGCCGAAGCGACTATCCATCTGCTTCTTCCCACTTCTTTTCTTCATCCGAGGCCTGCTGCGTGTCTTGAGGAATGCCACATCTGAAGACCAGTTCTTGACCAGCTCTTGGGTCTTCAGATGTGGCATTCCTCAAGACACAGCTGCAGGCCTCGGATGAAGAAAAGAAGTGGGAAAAAGCAGATGGATAGTCGCTCAGAGAAGAAGTCGGCAACGTCGGCTGCTGAAAAATCTGGAAATGTCTTTTTTTGAACTTTGTAATAAAATTGCCTTGAATTTTGCAGGAAAAAGAAGGATTGTCGGAGTGGACATCACATCTCGACAATAGTCGGCATCGTCGAGGAACATGCAAATATAGAGGCAAGCACAAAAACTCAACAACACATTCAGATCGATCTATTACAGGATATCAAGCTAACAAACCCTTCGCGGCACGACGGTCCACACTAAACAAGACACACTTACGACACTTACGGCAAGAGTGTGTTGTTTAGTATGAACCGAACGTGCCGCGATATGGAGGTGCTAGCTCACAGCGGAGGGGAGATGCATGCAGGAAGCTAGATAGTGGATGAACTCACGCGTGACTAGTACCGGTGGAAAGGTTGATGGGGAGTTATTAATAAGGGCCTGGCCGTGGGAGGAACTGGTGCCAGCCATTCGATGTGGAGAGAATGGACGGGTGAGATCGAAATCCTGGGTATACGCCAATTATTGGTGACACGTGATATCACACGCCAATTATTGGTGGTATGTAATTATCACAGACGGTTATTAACGCGAACCGTGTGTGATAATAAATATCACAGACGGTTCTTAATACGAGCCGTCTGTGATGTTAGTTATCACAGACGGTTATTAATAAGAACCGTCTGTGATGTCTCAATTATCACAGACCGTTCGTGATAATAACCGTCTGTGAAAATATCACCGACGGTTGCCAGTTTAAACCGTCTGTGATGTAGCCGTCCAGTATATTATCACAGACGGTTTTTTATGAAAAACCGTCTGTCATAAGCTTCATACCAGAACTGCTTCGCGCGTGTTTCGATGCCAGAACGCTTCGTGTTTCGATCGTCTAATTAACGTCTCTCGATCGTTATACGAAGCGTCTATATCATTAATGTTTGGGTATACGAACCGTTTGTGCTAAAGGTTAAATATGCGCTCCTAATCCAGGTCTTCTACGTACGTACAATACAATATACAATACAACATGGCTTCTACTACTGTTCTTGTGATCATCTCCTTCCTCTCATCTGTTCATCACGAATTGTTCGGCCGGAACCTTACACAGGCGGCCAGCAATTTGCATCTGGAGCAGCTTCTCCGCACCCGCCCTGCTCTCCTTCCCCGACTTTCTTGCATCCGTCAGCTTGACCTGATCCTCCGCCGTCGACGGAGGCGTCTCGCTGCCGCTCAAGAAAGGGAAACAGCTCTCACCCTGGTTCTTCTCCACAATGTGCGCAATGCGGAAGAAGCTCTACTCGCATTGCACAGACTGATGGATAGCCTTGCCGCTCATGCAGAAACAGCAGATTGTGAGGAATGTTTTAATGCTATCATGTACGACATGATGGATGCTGCTGATCATTTGCCCAGGCTGCACGAGGAAGTGCAGAGGACAAGGGCAATCTTAACAGCGTTCGAGAATTCAGCGGCTGATCCTCCAAGTCCCAAAGTCGAAGAAGAAGCGTACGAAGCCCAAAAGATTACAATCTGGGAAACTCTTTACCTGTGCGACTTATGTAATGAATTTCCCTCTAATTGAAATTAATAAATTTGCCTTTAATTTGTGACCTCTTGTCTCAGTAGTTCTGTAGTTAAGTTATTAGAAGCAATGTGTACTTATATATTAACCTCTGATCTAGAATATGACAGACAAAGGGACATCACAGCCGGTTCTTGTAAAAAACCGTCTGTGAACATTCCCAGACGGTTCTTAACAACAACCGGCTGTGATAGTCTACACAACACAGGCGGTTTTTAATAAAAAAACCGTCTGTGATAATTTCAGATTATCACAGACGGTTTTTTATTTTAAACCGCCTGTGATACTAAAGTATCACAGACGGTTCATTGGTAAGGACCGTCTGTGATACTCGACCACTAACACAGACGGTGTCCAAATTAAAACCGTTTGTGTTAGTGTCAATCACAGACGGTTTTGTCAAACCGTCTGTGATGTAGCCGTCTAGTATAGCCTCTTTTGTAGTAGTGAATACTCATAAGTTCATTTGTTACAAAATTGGTTGAATCCTACATTCTTATTACTTTCACTTTGATGTTCCATGGTTGTCATCTAGTTATCAACTCACTTAACTTCTTGTATGCCATGGTGTTGATGCCTTCAAAAAATTTAAAAACAAATGTGACACACATGAAGGAGTGAATTGGACACAGGAGGCAATGAAGACTAATAGCATACCTGAAGTAGTTGACTTCACTATTGGCACGATTGACAGACGTGAAGAAGTTTAATCCAAAAATAGAGGAGCCAGAGGTAACCTCGGCCTGGCCAAGCTCGCCTCTCAGGACGCAACAAAGGGCTACCAAGCAGGTGTTTTGCGTGCTGGCCAAACCGTGGTCAATGGCTTCATGAAGATACTATTCAACTCTGTCAGAGCGCAAGTGTTGTAAGTTGATGTCTTCCTCCTGGCTGAGCTCGCCTCCTGGGACGCAACAAAGAGCTAGTCAAAGTCGTTGTTCTACATGGGACACCGTATTTGTAGGCTACATGTACTCGTATTCTCCGGATTGGATTGTGTTTTGTCTCCAGATTGGATTGTGTTTTATCTGCTAGTGTGTATTGTGTTGTACCTAATCACAATTTTCTTAATTTTACTACTCTGTCCCTAATGGGAGCTCCTCATATACAATTCTGATTGTTGATTTTCCTACACTGTCCCAATGAGAGCTCCTTGTATATAGTTCGGATTGTTTACGATTGTTTTGTAAATTTTTCCTTGATTTTCCTATTCTATCTCGAATGCCTTCTTTTGTACTCTATTCTGAACAGGTACTTCTCGTATACAGTTCGGATTGTTTTGTAAAGTTTTTTCCCTTGATTTTCCTAATCTATCACAAACATCTTCTTTTTCCTTTGTTAATCTAGATACATATCAACCATTATAATTTGGACCACATCAATTGATGGTATAGATTTGTTTCTCTGATTAATGTGGTAATTTCTACCCCTTGAGAGCAAACGTGATGCCTTTTTGGTTTCTGCTTTAATAATATAATAGATGTGTTAATAAAAATTTATTATGTTATGAAAATATTTTTCATGATTAATCTAATGATACCATTTTCATGTGAAAAACAAAGTTATAACTGCATGTTTTCTAAAACGTCATATGTTTTTGAACGGATGGAGCACTTTCTAACAATCCTCGCCTTATCATTATTCATCTTCTTCTTCAGTCTGGAAGAAGGCACGTGTAGCATATATACGTTCCATCTTGAGAGTAACAAACAATGTATATTGTAGAAAATTTGTTGCAAAATCTACTACGGTACAAGTAGAATACACTCATGCAACTATATATCAGTGTGACACATAAAACTAATCTTTCAAAGTTACAACTAAACTAGAACTTATATGAATATGTGACTTGTGCATCTCATACCTTTCTTGTTGCCTCCGATGAAGCTTAGCATGCTTCCATGTCCATACATAAAATCAAGCCTCGCCCTCGCATGTATATTTTCCCTAGCCCAATTTGAGTAGGCCGAGTGCCCATGTTTGGTAGAGGTTGCACACAAACCCAACAAGGCAAACGCAACAACTCCAAGTAAACATTCTAAGAAGTTGCCATTTGTATGCCTATTGGCCTAAAAATTCATATCAATTAGGGTTTGTTTCTGATCTCCTATGGATTTTAGATAGACCAATGTAACATAGAGTACATTTAAAACTCACGTAATAATCGCGTGTTCTAAGCAAGCCCTTCTTTCTCTCCAATTAACGTTACATAACGTGGCCGGTGTCCGATGTGCCCCGGTAGAGCCCCTGTAGAACACAGAAGTTTTGCATGGGGTCGTACAAAATTACGTTGTTTTCTACAAAGTTCCAATGAAATTTCTAAAGAGATTCTTGTAAAATCGCTATGTTCCAAATAGTCTAGAATTTTGTAGTAGAAATGTCGAATATGCTTCCAAAAGACAATATACATTGTATATTTGTGCGGACGAAACTGATGTTAGTTGAACTGTCAAAATACACATCTAACCATTGTATACTGTTCCCTATTGTTGGTCTAGTCATTCTCTACAAGTCGACATCATAAACATATATATGGTGTATATATATGCAATTGCGGAACCAGATCTCGAACTAACTAGGCTACAGCTCGAAGTCTAAAACAAAGATCCATAAAAAATTAATAGAAAAACCATAAGAAATAGAACCAACTCAAGAGTCGGCTCAAGAACAACTGTCCAACTCGGGTCATAGGCAAGGCTGGTTCCGCCCCGTACATATATGTACTACATATTATGCATGCATGGTTTTCCTTCAAAAGAAAAAAAAAGGCATGCAGAGTAGAATCCACAGCAAATGCTTATAGGCCGCAAGGACAACTGCAGAGCTAGAAACAGACAAGGAGAAGATGATACTGGAGAGTCGGAACGTACAACAGTACAAGGCTCCAATTCAAAGTGCAGAGTACAAAATAAGAAATACAAAATAAGGCAACTGGCCCTTTCATGCTGGTATATGATGCAACGCATGCCTGATGAATTGTGATAACTAGCTAGGCAAACGTACTGCCACGTCACTTTCGTTCCACCAATATTGGAACAGGATAAGCTGGTGATATAAACTTTCGACTAAGACTTGACACTGTTTTCCAAGAAGGCTATGGATAGACACAATCAGGACTAAAATGCTATAGAAAGCTATTAAAACCTTTGCAACCTAAAACCTTTTTTTATTATATATAGCATTTTAACTTATAAAGCTTATTATTTATATCCAACGACCATAGCCACTGAATTTTTTTTGTGAACATACCTAATACAACACATAGACATTCACACACACTAAACTAAAACATGATGTACTAAACTAAAACATGATGTACAACATTTTCTTTGATTCTAGCTAGTCTTTGTGTCATGCTGGACGTCGTATAACAGTGAGCAACGTAAACCCGAGTCTACAAGTTTTAAGGACACGCCTGGTTTACTGCCACACTCAAGTCAATTCAGACAACTTTGGCTTTTCATGGCATGCCTCTAGCTAGTTCATTCCTATAGCTGTGGCACAATGCACTTCTTAGGGTCACCTATCAAAGTTAATTACTCTCTTGCTAATGACGTCTAAGTTATGGCGAACAATTTCTTCATTACAACAAGTGTGGTAATACGTACCCAAACAATCATATATATGTGCTAGTACACGAATACATTGGAAGATCTTACAGAAATAAATCTTCTCACGAATAATTCGCACAAAACCGATGCATGTATCAACTTCTCAATTTGTTGTAGGTGCAAATCAGTACCAGCCAAATTCTGACAGCCAAGAATGTGAGCTCAATCCACGCTTGTGGAGTTCACCTTTAGTGTTCTTAGCCGACATAAGCACACACTCGCGCTTCTATGTCGCAATAATCTATAACGTGAGAGAACAATGTTACTGCTCACTTCACTGCCCTCGAAAATATAATGTGAACAAATTAACAATGCATAAGTAGCTATCTAATTAAGATTAAATAATCAGTTATAATAAATCTATCTTTGCGCAGTAGGTAGCATCGATAGCAAACAGTGATGGATCTATCAGCGCATTCCTAATGGTAAACATTACACAGCTATGTCTATACTCTCCACATCATCTAGAAATCATACTAGAAGCAACCACTTTAATGCATAGTGTCTAAATATGGGCCCAAGGAATAAATATTGGTCACCTCTCTCACCACCCACGTTCTCTCTCTCATTTCACCGTCGGCCGCCTAGCTCCCACTCCATCTCCTCAGTCTCCCCGCGTCACCAGCGTGGCCGGCCGGCCAACTTCTCCCCCCCCCCACCTCGATCTCCCCTCCTCACTAGCAACGGCAGCCGACCAACTCCTTCCCCCTCTACCTCGTTCTCCCTTCGCAGTGGCCAGATCCGACCGGATCTGAGATGTGGCCATCGTGGTAGCCATAGTGCGGCAGTGGCCTCGACGAGGGGGCGACGACCGACAAGTGGGCAGCTAGCACAACGATGAGCTCGGGCGCGGCGACAACCGCCTCAGTCGCGTGGGCGGGCCATGTCGATGAGTGCGGCAATGAGGTTAGGCACAATACTTTTTAATCCATACGGCTAGCTAATTAATGTTATAGACATTGTTGATATAAGCCTATTGGGAGTGCCCTCGAGAGGCAAGTTAAGGGAGGCAAAGTGCACACACTACTACAGAAATAGTATTAGTAGACACCAAATCACAGACGGTTTGACAAAACCGTATGTGACGTACACTATCACAGATGATTTTAATTTGGAGACCGTCTGTGTTGTCTGTATCGGAAAAAAGGAGTATCACAGACGGTTTTTAATAAAAACCGTTTGTGATAATCTTTGAATTATCACATACGGTTTTTATTAAAAACCATTTGTGATAATCAGCTTATCACAGACGGTTTTTTAGAAACCGTCTGTGATAATCCAGCTATATATTTATTGCGCCGCTCAGAACCGCATATGTCTTCATTTCGATTCGGATCCAGCCGATGCTGCACTTGGAGGAGGCAAGGCTTTCAGGCCAGTTAATTTGGTGGAGGAGGCAGGAGAACTTTGAAGATTCATACGTTCCTGGTTGCCCTATATATGGTTAGTAATGAAATTTATTTTCTTTGCATTACAATTTAGATCTAAGTTTTGGTGAGTGTTATTGAAGATGGTTTGCATCTACTTGACCATACATGATCAGTTCCCGTCATGTGGGAGGCCAAATTTGTCAAAATTGTTGGTTATAAGTGGTTCATCGATCGCTGGGGAAATAGCTGTTATGTTTATAATATGAATTAAGTTAGTAAAGCCTCAATGCATGTGGTATATATGTAGTAATAATTAATTAATTTAATTTTTAATACTAAGTTGTTATATATATGCATAATGTAGGACCGAAGCTAGATGTATGCCGCGAACTGTGTGAGTGAAGAGTACATTAATGGCGTGTCTGCTTTTACAAAAGCTACCAAAGAGGATATGTTGAATAAGGGGGTGGAATATATGTACTGTCTATGCACTGATTGCGAGAATTTAAAGATGTTTAAGAACCGATAGCAGATTGAAGCGCACTTGATTCGGAGGGGTTTCAAAAAGGGTTATACGTGTTGGACTAGTCATGGCGAAGTCAATGATATGCCGCCGGATGACATCGCCGGTGAAGTGAATGATATGCCGCTGAATTATGTCGATTGTTGTTCGGATTCGAATAGGTTGCACGATGACAATCTGGATCAGATGTTTCGCGATGTAGAGGAGAACTATGATGAGAGAGAATACGTTAAATTCCGGGGCTTGATGAGGACTCGGAGAAACCTTTGTTCACGTGCTGCAGGTCAAAGTACACGAGGTTGAACGGTTTCATGGCGCTGCTAGGTCTTTTAGCGGACATGCTTCTGGACGAAAATGAGTTGTCTAAAACCACGTATAAAGTCAAGAAGGTTCTTTGTCCATTGAGAATAGTAGTAGAAAGAATACATACATGTCTGAACGACTGTATCCTCTACCGTAAAGAGTATGCAAATATGCATGTATATCCGATGTGCAACGCATCCTGATACAAACATAACAATCAATTAGATGACGGCGAGGGAACATAGGTGAAGAAAGGACCTCCTGCTAAGGTGATATGGTATTTTCCTATAATTCCCCGATTGAAACGGTTTTTTGCAAATGGAACAAGGCAATATACCTTGATTCCCTAAGTAAGAACAAAACCGATTACACAGTTATCGGCCAATTACTCGATAGATAAGTACATTTTCTCTATACATAACTATATTGTAATCTTTATTTTCTTCCGAATGACTAAGCTAACTTTTTCGAATCACGAAGGTCGTTCACCACGTACGTTGCAGAGACACGTGGCTCGACAGAAGTGGCCAAGCCCTTGCAACATGTTCGAAATTTTCGGGTATTCGCTAGTACACATTAATTAATCCTATACAACACTTGGTAGTAATGCCTCTTGAATTAACACATTCTATTTTTACAGTGCCACCAGCAGCCGCCGGGCAACACGTGTGGATTCTACGTTTGCCACCATATGAAACTACTCATCGATTCCTCGAAGATCACCAATCCTAAGGTTTGTCAGTCTTTCCACATTTATTTCATACTTATTAGGTTATATATGTACGCACATTGATATTTATATCGACAGGCGGCGCCCATCAGCCGTTTGTGATATTTACATATCACAGACGGTTTTTAACTAAAACCATCTGTGATATTTATATATCATAAATATCATAGATGGTTTTAGTTAAAAATCGTCTGTGATATTCGCACCACAGACGGTTCGAAAGCCGTCTGCGATGACCTCGTATCATTACTGACCCATAAATTCAGACGGCTCACAAAACCGTCTGTGATGATATTTCTGAACCGTCTGTAATACGATTTTCTGTAATAGTGACAACAGGTTTTCTGAAATTAGACAGATCGGCAGTACAGTTTTAGAAACAAGCCCATAAACTTGCTTTCTATAGTAACTTAACCCCCCCTAACGTGTGGAAGTCAAGTGCCAATTTTACTGAAAACTCCTCTATTTTGGATTGTTACATGGCAAATGTTTTTTAACCCTCAAGTTTTCTGAGTTCACAGATATAACTCACACCAATTTTACCCAAAAATCCTTCAATTTAGGTTACTTCATAATTAAGTTATGAGAGTCTGCCTGGTAAAAAAGTCATGAGAATCTGGGCTTTAACCACAAAAAGTCATTTATGAAAAATCAGTCCATACAAATGTCACTAGCAACTATTTGTACTAGACGAATAATAAATTTCAGTTATGATCGTACAAGCTTGCTATTGAGAGGCACCAAAAATCAGCCGAGGTACAAGGGTTAACTGGAGTTAATTGAGAAAAAGTCTCTCATGAGCAGTGCGATCTTACTCGGAGAACAACTCGAGATTTTTTTTTTATAATTCCTGAGGAAATTCAATTATTTTCTATGAAATTTCTGTGTTTTAGGCCATGTCTTATTGAGTGTCATGGAGTCAACCATGGAGAACAATAGTTTTCATCACATTGAATATACTGCGGACGTACCTAGCTTCATGGATCACACTCATGATCGAAACACCATTCTCTAAATCTGTTGTACAAAAATTTTAGTTATTAACCATGACATAGATTTGGTGTTGATTGTCTTCTGCTGTTGACCATGACACAGCTTAATTAATACGCTTGAGAATTGTCTCACCTCTGTGAACTAATTTTCGAGGTAAGATTAAGAAAGTTCGATAGCACCTAACATGGAGTATGGTTTTAACGTCTCCATACTTCCACCCGGAAAGAAAACTAAGGATTTGTTTCAAACAACATGTTCGATTCTGTTAGAATTCTTCTATTCCACGTAAATTCTAGAAGAATTTCAATATCACAAACATGGTGAATTATTAAACAAAATCATTTTCTTAAACTTTAATTCCCTCCCAAAGCAGTGAGACACGCATCCATCCTTCGAAAGGAATATTTTTATGGGGATTATCCTCCTCAGGTGAGGATGGCCCATGCAAGTTTTCTTTGCACCCTTTGGTTGCCGTGTATCATTTTTGTGGTGTCGTTTCAGCTCTATTGCTACATGCACCTTGTCTTTTCGTTAACTCACGTATGTCTGGCTCCCCGTGTACTGGTCAGATTGAAAAAGGGAGCGAACTGTTCTGCAGTATGCACGCATCACATCGTAACAATAATTAAACTAATCGCCAGCCTATGCCGTCGTGGGGTTGGAGATCGAGACGTTCGTTATCCAGGCGAAGACTACTAGTTAAGCTAGCGACGGTAATGGCTACAGTTTTATGTACCAACCAATGTATTATAAAACTTAAGTTAATGAAGAAATCTCTTATATCTAGTCTCCATCAGATCTAAGGTATGAACTAAAAGTCAGGCTGCAATTAATCTTTATTATTATTGCATTAATCAGATCTTATACTTAGAGCAACTCCAACCGGTTCTTTATCCTGCTCTTCATTGTATATTTACCTAATATGACTTAAGAAATGGACTCCAACCGGTTCTTTATCCTCCTCTTCATTTTTATCGAGTCGCTATTTTCTCCCGGCCGCTAGCTAGATTTGGCGAGCGCCTCATCACTCGCTTCTCAAATAGCTAGGCCATTGGAATGCTAACTCAAATAGAGAGCTGAAAATAATAGCTAGCCTCTTCATCCTAGGAAATAGAGAGGGAGAAATGATTAATGGGATGGAGTTGCTCTTAAAATCTCTTGGTTTTGGTATTATACTGAGTTTTATATATACTAGTTCATCTAAAACTTAAATTGGTGAGAAAAGATAAATAATATACTTCAACAAGAACAAAACAGATGACGAATATTCACGTATAATCAAAACCAATGTCCAACCGAAACGCGATTAAATAGAAAAAATTAGAGAAAAATTTCGAGCTGTAAAGTCTAATCATATTGGTATATAACAGCAGGGAGCTATACATGATGCTACTGCTTGGCTCTTTGGACAACAGCTGTGAGCACATATATAGCATAATCAATTGACTTCGACTTCTGGCTTAACTACTCTGTTCATTCTGCAATATAAATTCTTATTTTAAAAAACGTCATTCCACAATATATGTTTATTATGGAGCTCAAAGATATGGTTATTGTAATATTTTCACTATATAATCCTCCTTTCTCATGAGGTGTAATATGTCATTTAATAAGATATGTATGGTCTAATGACATTAACTGCTTTTAGATTTAGCGTCTTTACATGATGAGCTATAGATTTATATTACGGTATAGATGAAGTATTTCTTTAATATTCTATTTTTAAAATGAGAACATCATAGTAGCAGTAGCATCCTTAGATCGAAGCATGCATGCCCCACAATATACTTGAATAAAATCACAGAAAGAACCGTACGTAGTTCGATGCAATGATATAAATTTTCTAAAGCTTTGACCACTAATTTGTTTATAATTATCTGAATTGGCTATATAAAAGCTATATCATTAGATTTATCGCTAAAAATACTTCATAGTGTTATAGTTTTATTAGTGTATTATAAGATAAAAGTTACAAAAAACAACAATCAAAATCATATCTCAAAAACTGTAAAAAAATAAAAAAAAAACTTCACCTAGAAAATAACGGATTGAGTATAACTCTCAATAAACTTAGCTAAAACGATCTGTTTATAGTTGCAAACTGAACAAACTATTGTATGTGTTCGCATACAAGTTGTGTTTGGAGTTCCAAGAGCTTGCAGCGCATGCAGTTGTCAATGCGTGTATAGTGAAGTCCTGTCAGCTCAGTTTGGAATTTAATTTACTGATGCACAGCTGCCACAGATTGCATCTTATTCTTTACTTCTTTTCTCCGCAAAGTGTTACGATGTGACTTAGCTTGTTCCATTTAATTCCTACATTTCTAAAATTTACTGACGGTTATTATATATTAGTATGTTGCCAATGGTGATATCACTTCGTTATAGTTTTTCAAGTACCTATCATGTCGTAATATCACTTTGTCGTCTTTTTTTTTTCACTAGCTAGTTTGTTCTTACCACCGGAAGCTTACTACACTAAATGACCGTTGCAAAAATGTAAATCATGCAGTGATTGATCGTATCTATGTATATATGTTCCATTTTTCTTATTGGATTCGTAGTTGAAGGAATGGGTTATTCTAACTAATTAATATCATTTGATTCTAATTTCGAACCTAATCTTCTTGTTTATTTGAATGGGATATATGAATTAATCCATCACCACCTTACTCCATAGATATACGGTTATAATTACAAAAGAAATAAAATGAGAAATAATGCATCCATATAATTAAATCTATGAATGACCCACTACGCATAACGCATTACATAAGTCTATTCCCAAACCTATCACCCCTTGCTAGATTCCTAAAACCTAGCACCCAGCATTTGAACATGGATTCCAAATAAGTTTTAACCTAATTTCTTACATAATTTATAACGGGCTTTATTTAGATATCCCTTTATATAATTCTAAATTATACATGACTGCATGTCGAATTATCTACGTATTGTGTCATAGCAATGATACACTGAATTACTTTTTTATTTCTACACGTTCTCTCTCTCTTTTTCCACGTCTTTCCTTTGTAGAAGCATCCAAACAAAACAAAAAATGTTAAATCATAATATTTTCATAACAAATATGCCACATACCAATTTCGAAATTGCTTTAATGCAAGTAAAATGGGCACTAGGATATTGTACCGCATAAAATTGTGTTAATTTTTAAAGCGGCTCTAGTTAGATAAGATATATTCATAAATCAAATTCGGTAGTTCTCATATTGGTCTAACCATAGTTGTCTCCGCTGTCTGTGCAAATTTTATTTGGACCTGGCACACATCTCGTTTAATTTAATTTGTATAATGCTATCGTATGCTTCTAGATGTGAACACCTCCAAGATCGATGAGACAGAGAACATGTTTAGAAATTTGTCAGAAATTTGTCAAGAACAAGAGTGCATGTAATACAAAGAAATATCTAGAAGGGCAGCAGGGAATGGTTAAATGGTCAATTTCTCTTTGAACGCAAAGTAAAGAGAATCATATATGGATACATATCAACAGGCAAATGTAAAATGAGATAGTTAATAAATAGTTTATTCGTCATTCATAGTGGGCATGAAAGAATAAGACACTATCGTCAATTCGTCACATCAAAATATATAATGAATCCACGAAAATGACTAAATATTTTGTTAAACCAAAATAACTGAAATGTGCAGTTAGGCACATAAAAACGACCACCACAAACAAAGTAAGCAAAAGAATGTCGACAATCCAACGAGCTAAGAAAATTTAACATATCTATCGATGGGTATATACGCCGAGTAGTAACTTTTGTAAAGCATCCATCACCTTGAATCACATCAACTCGATCCTACAAGAGGCTAGCTTTTACTACGTGTCACTCATTTGTCCACACAAATTGATGTGGTTTACTACTCGACGCAATTCGGATGGATAAATGTCTCTTCAAGAAAGAATGTTTTTCTGAATCTTGGACAGGTTCAGTTAACCTAGCGGACATACCAAACAATGGATACAAAGAAATGTACTTCTTTTTCTTAAACTTTAATTTTAGCTAATCCTCGTATTTATCCATCAACTCAGTCAATAGACCAAACCATGCATGTGACAACAAAGAAAAAAAAAGAAGGTTATCCAAATGCAACCAAATGAAGCATCTGAATGAAAGCAAAAGTGGCAGCAATTTACACCTCGGAAGCACCAGCTAGTTACAAACACAACTACACGAGGGAGTTGAAGAGATCATGGTAGCTAGTACCTTGTGCAAATCAATGGTGTAGTTGTTGGCCATTAAATCATGATGCCCTAGTCCTGAAAAAAAAAACAAAAGAATGATGCCAAATGGATCATTCATGTGAAGCAGTAAGGACCACAACATGCAAGGTGCGAACCTAATTAACCAAGCAGCTATTATCATCACCACAGAGTAAACAAGAGTACTGAAGAAATGAGGCCGAAGGATAACACTGCAACAGCAGAAGTTACAGTCCCCCTTTTACAGCGTGCCTGAGAGAGGAAGAGAGCGAGACCCCAAAGAACAAAGTGAGGGAGAGACAAGGGGCCTAACCTAAGATGCAAGCCAGATCTGGCAAAAGCAAAGTCAGGCCACCTTCCATGCCAAATATGGCTCATCTCTTAGCCTACTCCATGTTTGACCCCAAAAGGAACTTGATCAAACCCCAACCACCATGGCCAACCACCTGCCCAAGAACAAAAACAAGAAAACAGGAAGAGGGGGGAGGGGGGGGGGGGGGGGGGTTAAGAGAGAGAAAGAGAGAGGATGCAGCTTATTTGATGATAATTCCTCACAGTGTTGCAGTGTACTTGCAGCATCTCCATGCTTCAGCTCCGAAGGCAAGGAGTACTATCGCAAGAGGGGAAGAAATAACGCTTGCGGATGAAATAGAACAGGTTAGCAAAGCCAATCATTCATTCCAGCAGCTGCTGCTACTTACCATTACTGCCAGCATCCGTATCACTCTCCTCGGTTGTAGTTCCCACGACGACTTGACTGAAAAGATCAAAACAACAGAGAACAACATGGGTGCGCACATCTGATGTGTTAAGGAAGTGGCATGGCATGGCGGGACAAAAGCTACAGTACAAGAGGCATGATCTTTTATGGTTGAATTTCTATCAAGCAAGGTTTAACATTTATCTCTAGTGAGAAAACCAAGATCAGAACGATTGAATTGAATAAAATTAAATTGGCTTTGCAAACCCACTAATAGATCTGCTTAACATTTATTTCTAGTAAGAAAAAAAACCTAAATCAGAATGATTGAATTGAATAAAATCAAATTGGCTTTACAAACCCACTAATAGATCTAGATAGAAGGTAAGCACGTGAGAAAAAGAGGCTGACAGAAAAAGAGTGAGCACGCGGCGATGACGGCATAGATATTATGCCGGCTATCACGCCATGTGCTCACTCTCTTCTGTCAATCTCTCGAGCCTAAACTCCTTTTGCTTCATAGACTTAATGCACAATCAAAGAGCAACCTTCAAAACACATCACACAAGTGCAAACAACAAAAAACCAAAAGAAAACCCAAATAAATCCCTCAAAACACGAGCGGAGGAAGAAGAAATGAGAGTGGTTTTGTTCTTCTTGGATCCGGTGAGCGACCGCCGTACTGGGATTGAAAGGAGGGGTGGTGAGAGAAAGGGCTCTCCCCCTCCCCCTGTCTGGTTCTTGGAGCAGAGGAGATGGATGGGATGGGTGGTCGTACCCCCAGTGCTGAGACCTCGCGAGGTTTTAAGTACTACTGGGAGCACCCCTGCCACTAGCAAGTTGTTCCAATCAACAATAGTTGGCACTATACAGGATGCATCTTTACTTTTTTTTGTCCATAAATGTAGACCGAAGATATATATTCATTATTTTTGTTAGTATATTATGA
Source organism: Dendrocalamus latiflorus (assembly GCA_017311315.1). NCBI lineage: Eukaryota > Viridiplantae > Streptophyta > Magnoliopsida > Poales > Poaceae > Dendrocalamus > Dendrocalamus latiflorus. Next base: position 45,144,191 of record CM029639.1, on the reverse strand, counting down.
TAATAAATCATAGTCAAAGTTTTGTATTGAAGACCGTAAAAAATTAAAAATGATTTATATTTATGGACGGAGGGAGTAATTGATTAATTATATTAGATTTTGTTGGGAGGAGTACAAGGTACCAATACCCCACCCAAAAATTAAATTAAGCCTACCACTGTTTATAGTATGACAAATGCTCCAGCTAGTAGTATTTTCAACGCTGTGTGGGTTTTTTTTACTGTAGTTATAGTTTATAATTGTGGCTGATAGTTTTTTATCCTAATGTAAACGTTTATATGGACGAACTGAATATTGATAAGTTGTTTAGAAAAGTTTATCACAATAAGTTGCTTTGGAAAAGTGATAAAAACCATCTCATTTGTTTAATTAAGGAAAACAATAAACCATAAGTGAAAAGGAAACGGGGCCATATTTTATTAATTGGATGGCTTAGTTTATTTTAGCTTTTTATGACCATTGTTTACTCATTTTGTTTCCTTGGATAGATCTGAGGGAGGTACCGAGAGTTGTGCTAATTTTATAATATAAAAATTAGGTTGTCGATTTCCATATCTGACGCTTTGGAAGGTAGTCTAGCCCTTCCGTCGAACTGGACGAAACCGGCCTATAGACTAGCAGTGATTGGCTAGAATTGTAACTGCATATGATAGGTCTCCTTTTTGCGGCTTTTTAGATTTCGGCGCCTTTCAATAATCTCTATATATTAAATTAATAAGTTATAACTAAAAGTAATAAATCATAGTTTAAAAGAACATCTACATTGTCAATATGTTCGATGCTAGCTAGAAATTAGCCATTAAAATGTCTTGACGTACTTAATAGTTGGTGAAAACATTTTATCTATATTTCTAGCTAGATAAATTTTACCATCAGCTCATCTATCTTCTTTTCGCCAACCAATTCACAATCCCATTGACGGCTGAAAACCATGGTTGTACCTTGCAGAAAAGAAAAAGTGATGAAACCATAGTTGTAAGCCCCTGTTTGGAGACAGTTTAATTTCTTATAAAAATCTAGAAAAATTTAAACGTTCCAAACGATATTAGGCCAGTCTCAGTGGGGGTTTAATGGGCATTAAATACGCTGACATGGCACTGTATTGATGAAGAGAGAGATGATAAAAGTTTCATAGGAGTAGAGAGAGTTTCATGGGGATGAAACTCTTCTGCACTGTTTCCAAAATATGAGTGTGTTGGAAACTGGGACATGAAACCTCCACTGAGACTGGCCTTATGTACAGTAGGATGCTCAGATCAATTTACTACATCCAAGCATTAATGATGGCTCTCGGTTGTCCATTGCCTATCTATATTACCTATGTGTCAAAATATAAGTTGTTGATCAAACATATCTAGGTTTGACCGTTAATATATATAAAAAAGTTACCTAGATTGACAACATAAAATTGATGTTACTAGACCTATCATAAAATATACTTTCATAATATATAATTATTTTCACTTTAAATAACATATTCTTATAGAAATTATTAGTCAAAATATCACCTTAAAGACTGTAGCAATGCCCTAAATAATTTATATTTTGACATAGAGACAGTATAAAAGAACGGCCCTACATTGTCCAAGAACTGATATGATCATCAGACATTAATAAATTAAAGCCATTTCTTTTTTTTTTGTTGCAATGTCATGAGATAAGGCCTATAAGTAAGGACACATCAACAAGACTTCTGCACCGATAGTCAACAAGATGGCGATATATATGAAACATATTATGGCAACATCGAGGCTAGATAAATCAGATTGGATGGAACACAAATACCAATGCTAGCTAGATGTATCTATGGCCATCTTTAGTGTATTGAACCGATGTCGATTCAAAGTCATGCCACGTAAGCATAAATTTGTTTTTCTCTAATGTATTGAACCAATTCCTACTAATAACTGGGACCCACGTTACATTAAAAATCACAAAATAATAATATCCTCTCTCAACCGTACTTTCTCCTATGTAGTTGTTTAATGCTCATATGAATTATTTAATACTTTAAATCGACTCCTAAGTAGAGTCTAGTTCCATGCATTTTTTTATTGGAATCGACCTCTCCAACGTATTGAATTGATTCAATGCCTTCTCTCTCCTCATTTGAATTGGCTAAAACACAACATTGGAGATGGTCTAAGAGTATCTACAATAGTCCATGTCATTTGTTACTAAGGGATGGACACATCAGCAATTAGCTAATATGGAGAAGAGATGGTGAGGAGAGAAGGTGGGCTTGTTACTAGATGAAGAAACAAGCAAGTTGTTGATACCAAGACACAAAAATAACAAAATAATCTTTTGGAGACTTGCTTGTTATCAAAAAACTCATTTTGTGGGTCCCACTGTCTCCAAGCAAAATCCACCAAGATCACTTTTGCAGCCCCACCATATTCTTGGCTTCCTCGTAGCCCCTACTACCTTCCTTCATTTTCTCCCAAGTTCCCGCCCTTCTTCCCAAAGCTCTTACCTTTCTTCCCCCAAATCCTGCAACCCGTCATCCACCCCACCCCACCGCCGTTTCTCTCCCACTCCCAGCCATTGGTTGCTGCTCGAAGAAGGATGCCGCGTTGCTCAAGGAAAGATGATGGCACAGGAGGAAGAAAGCAGTGATGGAAAAAGTGTCGCCGCCTCCTCCGCTGCTAGTCATCGGCATAGGAGAAAAGTCGTCCCCTCCTCCGTCACTTGGTGCGTAAGTATTTGGGAATTTTGAATTTGTTCAGTATAGTTGAGTCTTCTTCCCCTGTTGGCTGTGATCCAATTAGTTATTTGGTTAGTGGATGCAATGGAGTATGGTATGATACAAGTAGCTACATGTAATTTTGAAATTATTTATACATCTTGATTTAGTGGATGCAATCTGATAGTATCGTGATTTAGTTTGATTGGCATGACAACTGATGCATAAATACGTCATCTGTCCCAAGTTTGGCACTAATTAATCTCATTCTTACTTTGACGCTACCTGATGTAAGTTAAGTATCTGCGACGACCCACCAACGAGGATTTGGAGTGTCTACTACAAATTGGTGAGAGTTACAACTTTCCTGGCATGTTAGGAAGCATTGACTACATGCACTAGTAGTGGGAAAAATGGCCCGTTGCATGGAATGGTCAGTTCACTCATGGTGATCATAGCGCCTTCTTTGGATATGGTATGCCTTCTTTGGTGTTGCTGGATTCAACAATGATATCAACATGCTTAATCAATCGTCGTTATTCATCGATGAGCTAAAGGGGCAAGCTCTTAGGGTGCCTTTCCATGTCAACAAGAGGCAATACAATACTGGATACGACCTTCCCGATGGAATATACCCGGAATGGGCTGCATTTGTGAAGACAATACCCCTCCCACAGATAGACAAGGATAAATTGTTTGCACAATATCAAGAAGCAGCAAGAAAGGATGTTGAGCAGGCATTTGGAGTCTTGCAATCTTGTTTTTCTATTGTGCGCCATCCAGCACGTGTGTGGGAACGGGCAACTCTTGAAAAAATCATGCGAGCTTGCATCATTAGTCACAACATGATAGTAAATGATGAGCAAGAAATGGTTACTATTCCTTTAGACTTGAACGAGACTCCATGCACATCGACTGTTCTACCACTAGAAATCATCGATGGCGCTCTGCCCGATTTTGTTGATGTACTACAAAGAAATAACACTATTCGAGCTTGACCAATGCATGTCCAACTCAAAAGAGACTTAGTTGAGAGCATTTGGCAAAGGTTTAGTCACAACTAAAATATTTAGGCCCAAATAATTATGTAATTTTTCTTCAAACTAGTCCGTTTGCTATGTACTCATTCAAAAAATGCCATGGCTGTCCATGAGAAATAAATAGTTTCACTTTCAATAATTTGTGTATCTGTGTTCAATATACTTGCCCTAGATTACATGATAAATGAGCTAAAATGTAGGCCACAACATTGTCCTTCATTGTTGATCATCAAGAAGCATGCACACTTGTAGTAATTAAAGTCTTAGATACAAGCTCAAGACATAATCCATTGGAAGGCATGTTTCTTTTTATTAGATTGAGTACTCCCTCTCTTCTCCATAATAAGCTAAGAAACAAACTACTGTAGATGCTCTAAGGGACATATGTAGTTGAAAAGGAGGTGCAAATGTTCGGTTATGCCCCCTCCCCCCAAGATAAAGAAATTAGCCATGAATTCTCTTAGCATGGCTTGATTTTAGGCTACAAACTACTACATTTCGCAATATTTGTTCACAACCCATTATACACATAGATCAATGAAACATTAAATCTAAAAATGTCAATGAAAAATGACCATGTATTATGTATACTCTATTAAATGACATACTACAACCACCTAATCTTTTTAAAATCATTTAAATAAGGGTAAAGAGTTGAAACATTATAATAATTATACCCTTGATTCTCAAATAAATAAACATTTTAAAACACAGGCTTCTGAAGCCATAGACAAACACAGTGAAACGAAGTACAACTTGATTTCCCAGTGGTCATGTATCAACTTTGCAGATATTCAGACTACCACGTATATTTGTCACATAGTTTATAGGCTTATGATGACTTAATTTATATTTGCATGCCGCTGACAATCCCTCTCCTATGATGACATCGCACCATGCTGCAAATAAAAATCACATGTAAAGATCTAGGTACTCGAATGGGAAGAGAGAATAACAAACATAAATCCATCACATAACCAAAGGCATCAACTTCGTTTGGTACCTTCGAAGAGATAAAGAAGATATCAAGAATTACAATAACTTCTCATCTCACTACTATAAAAAAAGATCATCACAAACGGTTCAAAACTGCCATTACAGACAGTTTTCTGAGTCGTCTGAATTTATGGATCAATAATAATCAAATGTTATCACAGACGGTTTGTGAGCTGTCTGTGATAAATACAACACAGATGATTTGTAACTAGAACTATCTGTAATACTCTAATAACACAGATGACTCGAAGTAAAAACCGTCTGTGATACTCTAACATCACAGATGGTTCTAACTACCAACCATATATGATAGGCGAGTATTATAGACGGTTATCGTCTGTGATAGTCCTTCATAGACAGTTTATACCATAAAACCATCTGTGATAGTCCTTCATAGACAGTTTATACCACAAAACCATCTGTGATAGTTCATGCTATACCTGAATTTTTCTTTTTTTGGCTAGCCTCAAGAAATGTTATTTATGCCCTTTGAAAATAAGCAAATACAACAGCAAACATAGTATCACATTTCATTAGAATCCACCATTACAACATCACAAGATAATGATCAGTTACCTATCTAACACAGCAAGAACATGGTAAAAACACATCTCCTAATGCTACGAACACAACTCTTAAATATGGCAAGAACACATCTCCTAATCCTACGAACCTAACTCTTAAACATGATAAGAACACATCTCCTAATCTTACGAACCCATGGCAAAAACATAGAAGATGGAGAAATCCTAGCACTGTGCGAGCAGGATGTCTTTGACGCCGACTTGAGCACCATCTTGGTAGCCAACTGCTTCCGTGCACGGTGCTTTGCAATGAAGGAGAGGCGACGGTAGCATCACCTTTGTGTCACGACGGTGACACTCCATAAGACACTCTTATGACACTTATGACAAGAGTGACTTGTGCAGTAAACCGTGGTGTCACAACGGAGGCGCTAGCTCACGGTGGTAGTTGGTGTCGTTGAGAAACAAGCTAGGAGTACTGGATGAACTAGGAGCAGCTGGTAGAACTCACACATCTTAGAGTGAAATTGGGGAAAAGGGAGAGGAGAGTAATTAATAAGGGGTGAGAGGTGGGAGGAACCGGTGCCTACCGTTTGATGCGGAGAGAATGGACATGTGAGATCAGAATCCTAGGGAGATGCCACGGATCGGTGTCGTGGCATTATCAGAGACAGTTTGTTATACGAACCGTCTATGATAATGCACATATCAGATATGGTTTGTTATACAAACTGACTGTGAATTATCACAAACGGTTATTAATATGAACCGCCTGTGATGTCTTACTTTATCATAGATAGTTTATATAAATAACCGTCTATGAAAATATCACAGACGGTTATTAGTATAAACCGTCTGTGATAGTTGCAACACAGACGATTCCCTATAAACCGTCTGTGATGTAGCTGTCCGGTATAACCTCTTTTGTAGTAGTGCCTCCTTCTCCCATGTTGAGAAGTGCTCCCTTTATTATAAATCCACGATGACTAGACATTGACTTCACTGGCTAACATTCGTAAAGATATAAAAATATGCATAGGGATTATCTGTAAGGCCTCTTCTAAATGGTTTTAGCTTTTCATTTTTTTTTACTTTTAGCTTATTTAAGTTAGAAGCCACTTGGAACGTATCAGGTTCTAATTTTGTTTTTTTTTGCTCTTTTTTTGTTTTTACCTGTTTCTTTTTTCTGTTATTCCTTTGCACCGTCTATGACCATATAATATATTTTTTCATTTTTTTATTTTGTTTATGTACAAGATTGCTACATTGTTTGTGCCATATGTCGTCGTCCGGTTGGCTAATTATACAAATCGAGTTGTATCACTGTTACGCTGCAAAATTTCTCAGTGATTAGGACTCGTACTATTGGGCAAGGATTAAACGAGGCTTAGACAATATAGGAAGACAGATTGCTTTTTCATTAAATTATCCCACCCGTACAGCTATCCTCCAATGGTTTTTTTTTTTTGAGATTTTAGTTTTTGGTTCTTCAAAATTGAAATAAACGAAATAACTTTTCTAAATAGCTTCATGGGGACTAAAACTATATACACTATCCATATTAATATCTTTATTACTGCTATCATATAAAAAATACAAACGATCAGCCTGCAGAAAAAAAAACCGGACGAGGAGCAGCAGCAGCAGCTATGACGTATTTCCTTCACCACACCACAAAGCCGCGAAAGGTGCATGCATGCGTCTCGTCTTCCCCTTTCGAGTAAACAACACATCCATCCATCCGGTCTGGGCGTGGAAAAGTGAAAAGGGTGGCTCATTTTTCTCGGGAGGGGAGGTGACCCCCAGGCAATAATTTAAGGGCGTGTTTGGTTCCCTGCACCCGCCTTAATCAGGCTGGCGGGGTGCAAGGAACCTGTGTTTGGTTGCCTGGGTTCTTGCTTCGGCCAGGCTTCGCTCGTGCATTTAGCCCCACTCGGCCAGGCTCCGTGGAAACGCGGAACTCCGGCGTTTCTCCCTGGCCTGGCTCTCGCGCTGCAGCCGCGGACGCGCGCGCGGGGCGAAACCTTGGCCACCGGGAGATGGCGCGAACTCGCTAGGGTTCGCTCCCCCTTTCGCGCCACTCACCGCGTATATATCCCCCTCCCCCGCCGCCATCCTCGGTCTCCTCTTCTTTGTGCTCTTGATTCATGGCGAGCTGATCCTTCCCCTCTCTGTCTCGTTGTCTTCGAGGTGCTCTGGATCTAAGTCATACGCAGGCAAGTTTGGATTTTCCCCTTCCCTGTCTCTCTTCTCTTGATCTCGTAACCCTAATGCTTGGTGATGACACCATCACTCACCTTTTGTAGCAATCTCGGCTCAGGCTCACCAGATCTGAGTTTTTGGTTGCCAATAAGGTACGGATCCAACTTCTTCTGCGTTCTTTGTGTTTTTTTGGGGTCTCTTCTCTTGATCTCGTAACCCTAATGCTTGGTGATGACACCATCACTCACCTTTGTAGCAATCTCGCCTCAGGCTCACCAGATCTGAGTTTTTGGTTGCCAATAAGGTACGGATCCAACTTCTTCTGCGTTCTTTGTGTTTTCTTTGGGGTCTCTTCTCTTGATCTCGTTACCCTAATGCTTGGTGATGACACCATCACTCACCTTTTGTAGCAATCTTGCCTCAGGCTCACCAGATTTGAGTTCTTGGTTGCCTATCAGGTACGGATCAAACTTCTTGTGCGTTCTGTGTCTTTTTTTTTTGGTCTCTTCTCTTGATCTCGTAACCCTAATGCTTGGTGATGACACCATCACTCACCTTTTGTAGCAATCTCGCCTCAGGCTCACCAGATCTGAGTTCTTGGTTGCCAATCAGGTACGGATCGAACTTCTTGTGCGTTCTGTGTCTTTTTTTTGGTCTCTTCTCTTGATCTCGTAACCCTAATGCTTGGTGATGACACCATCACTCACCTTTTGTAGCAATCTCGCCTCAGGCTCACCAGATCTGAGTTCTTGGTTGCCAATCAGGTACGGATCGAACTTCATGTGTAGAGATGGCAACGGGTAAATACCTATCGGGTATTGCCATTCCATACCCGTACCCGCTAGGTGTAAATTTACCCGTCGGGTTACCCATATCCGCACGCGGGTAGGAAATTTTACCCATACCCGTACCCGCGCGGGTATTACTACCCAACGGGTAACCCGTACCCGCAAGCATACCCGGTTCAACACATAAGAATATCATCAATTTAGACATTCATTAATCATACATGCCAAGCACAAAAGCGTCTAATGATCAAAATTAGTACATCACATAAACATACTTGACATAACCATATCAACATATGACAAACAAATAAACAATCAACAACAAGTAGATAATAAAATTAACATTTGAGTGGGATGTCTAGTTGTCTAATGCGGGTATTCATTACCCGCGGGTAGGCGGGTATGGGTAGTATATACCCACACCCGCACCCGCCTACCCGGCGGGTAGAGGATTTTGCCCAATAACGTACCCATGGGTACATAAAATTTTCCATACCCGTCTTTTTATCGGGTAAAACCTGTCGGGTATTCGGGTATCGGGTACCCATTGCCATCTCTATTCTTGTGCGTTCTGTGCCTTTTTTATGGTCTCTTCTCTGACGTAACCCTACTGCTTGTGTTTGTGTTTGTAGAGTTGCAAATCTGTCCTCCCGTTCTTCTTCTTGCACTTTTGCTAGGAATCCTGCAAGTTCGCGTTCGGTACATATGAGACATCCCATCCCCTCTCTCGTCCCCACTTTCAATGATGATGGCTATTATAATCTGAGCATATGTCCAAGTCTATGATGATGGCTATTATAATCTGAGCATTTTGTCCATTGCACTCAAATGTTGTGGTCCTGTTATTTTTTAGAAAAAATTGTGATGTTCTTGAGTTCGTGGTTACTCAGTCCTGTCAAATACCTTTCTTTGTATAGATGGATTTGCAAGAGAAGAGACGCTTGCTTTTTGCTCGGGCTGCCGCTCTTATCACAGCCATGTACGCATTCATTTTTACTAGGTTTAGACTGCATCATTGTTCACTTGCTTCTGTTTTTTCAACCAGCTGAGCATATGCCTCTTGCTAATGTATGGTTTTTTCAGCCCTTTTCTCTAATGAAATTATGCAGCCCTTGCTTGTTAGTTGTTTGAAAAGAGGAAGGAAAGCAGAAGGAAAAGAAAAGAAAAGGAGGTGTGCAATGCTAACCATATCTAATGTTTGCAGTTATCCACTTGCCCTGTTTATTGTTGTTTCAAACTATTTTAAAATTGTCTCATCTGATGTTGTCAGCCCGTATTTTTGTCAGCCTGACTGTTTTTAACTGATGTTGTGTGCCTCAAGCCAGCTGATGTTGTGTTTTTTTAAATACTGAGCATATTTGATACTCAAGCCACTGATGTTTTTTGAAATCTGAGCACATGCCTCCTGAGTCCTGACGCTTGGTTCTGTTTTTTCAACGTTTCTGAGCACATGCTGCTGGCGGACAAGTATGTATCTCTTTTCTTACAATGTTTACGTCTCTGTTTATTGTTGTTTCCACTTGCACTGCTGCCAGGTTGGTCACTGTGAAGTCCTCACTGAATGTTGTTGAGTAATTGCACTTGTACCCATACACCCATACTGATGTAACATGTATGTTGCAATGGTTTTCAGTTGCATAGTTCTACAGCTACATCTAACTAATTGTACCCATACTGAATGTTGTTGAGTAATTGCAATTTTTTCATTATGTTGTGCAGGAAGAGTTGGTTATTTCTTTGCTGTTGAAGATACTCTTATTATTCATTCTAATTCATGGTTCATGTTTTTAGTGTCAGCCTCTATGTCCTGGTACGTAGTGCATGCTGGCCGCAAAACATGTGTGTTTTCCACATGGGAGGCATGCCATGAGCAAGTAATCAGCTTCAAAGGAGCTTGCTATAGGAAATATAAGACAAGAGAAGAAGCCTTTACGGCATTCAATGGTGCACAACTTCAAAAAAAACAGTCTGGACCAAAGGACATGGCTTTAGTACAGTCTGGAGTACCTAAAATTAAGATGGGAGGTTACAAATGGAAAGACATAGTTATTTTAGTGGAGGGTGCAATAATATTAGTTCAGGCTTTAGTGATCCTAATTTTGCTTTCCAAATCGGTGTAATATGCAATGCTTAAGTTCTGTATTTTACCTGAGTTGCAGCAACTTGATCACTAGATCTCCCTTTATTAGCCTAATTTGAATAGATCTCCCGTTATTAGCCTAATTTGATTATCTGCTTGTTGTCTTAATCCATTTCTGCTGTACTGTTTTGATTGTAAATATCTTTTGTATCAAGTATTGTATACTGGTTGTTTGGTAGGGGATTGGCCTGCTGTAGTTTTGTGCGTGGACATGTATACTGGTTGTTTGTATCTTTTGTATCTTTTGTATACTAGTTGTTTGTATTGTTTGATACTTGTAAGCCATGCAGCTTGTATGCAGGCAACCAAACAAGGTTCATGCAGCTTTTTAATTTGAATTTGATGCAAATGCATGCAACCAAACACCAGCTGCTTCTGTCCTGACTGCAACGAGCCAGGTAACCAAACACGCCCTACTTGCATGCACTGAGCCTGGCCAACGGTGGCCTGGCTGGCTCGTGCGAGCCAGGCTGGGTCGAGAAGGGAACCAAACAGGCCCTAAGGTGCTGTCTCCGTGGGATTTGAATGTGTTTTCTGATGATGAGACCACTCAGATTTTTTTTAGGTGTATAATATTTTTCACTTATATTTATAATATTTTTTATCTATATATATAGCTTTTTTATATGTAATAATTTTTATGTATATAATATTTTTTCTATATGCAATAATTTTCTTACGTATGCAATATTTTATAGCCGAAAAATATTATATACATGAGAAAAATATTGTATATATAGATAAAAAATATTACAAATATAAGTAAAAATTATTACATATATAAAGAAAAAAAAATCTAAGTGCTCAGAGTTAAAAAAAAGCACTCCAGTGTTGTTTAGCTATTCTCATAATTTAATATCGGTGAACAGCGGGCCGTGTCGGACATTCCGTACGGCGTTGTCGTCTCGCGAGCGGCCCTGCCGCCGGCGGGCCCCGCCGCCGTGGGCTTGACTTGCGTGGCTGCGCGTGAGTGGCCAGAGGTGGGCCCCACCTGCCGGTGTGTCCTGGAGCCTCCGCCAACTCCTGGGCGCCGTGCATGCATGGCGGGTAGAGTGGGCGCAGTACATCGATGTCTTCTGCTTTGCACATGCGAAATTACAGCCATACCCCTCTACGAATGGGTGATCCATGGCCAAGCACCTCTGAAACTCCCTAGCTCCCTAGTCTACTGCACCTACTGAAAAAACAACTCGGTTGTCGCAGGGACCCGGAAAAAACTCGTGCGTTCTATGTGGTGATCGGTTCGACTGAAAAGCTCATGGCTTATGGCTGAAAACACTATAGCTGACTGAAAAAGCACTGTAGCTGACAAAGGCTTATTTAGCATAATTAAATTTAAAAAATTTAAAAATATAAAAAATATGTTAGCCCATTACGTATAATACAAATAAATACGGGAAAAAAGAACCGGCAAAAAAGCTCAACAAAAAGTCAAAAGTTCAGAAAAAACGAAACTTATGAATAGTGAAAAATAAGCCAGAAGCCGAAGCCGAGTTGATCAGGGCCTAGTAATTTTCAAATGGGCCCTAAACATCTGAATAAAAAAACTAGTTGCATACCTTTATTTAATGGGCGCCTATGCAGTAAAAACACCTAAATGCTGTAACTTCATGAAAACCATATGTCATCAAAGTCTTCAGAAATTCCAAACAAAATACCATATGTAGAGGAGGGGACTTCTTTAACCGAGCAAAATTTCAGAATCAAACTCCGACTCATTTGCAAGATATGGGAAAAAGAGAAATTCTCAGTGAACAGTGATCTGTACAGATTTTTCTTTTTATTTCGTAGTTAAGATTTTTGCATGGTTAAAAAACATCCCCTACATATGATATTTTGTTGTGGAATACATGATTTCCACGGATTTACAATATTTAGGCGGTTTTCACCCTATATGTGTCCTCTTATTTAATACATGCATGGAAGCCCGACCTGAGCCAAGAAAAAACAATTTCCATCTGATACTGGAACTGGCGCCGCAAGCATTATCAGCATGCATGCATGGTTCAATTCCCAAATTGATCCGGATAGCTCGCTGCGAAAGTTCGTACTGGTGCACTGGATCATATGCCCCCATAATAAAGTATACACATGGCGTGCATGATCCCCTGTTCCTAGTGGACGTCCTATCACTATCAGTAGACTGGTACTATTACAAGGTTTCAGTCAGTTTAAGGTGTCATACAATTAGACTGAAAAAAATATATTTTATAGCTAAAATTTTACTGTAACTGATTAAAATTACACTGTAACTAATTATGACTTATTTGGCCTAACTAAATTTTAAAAAAATTAAAAATAGAAAAAACATGTTAGCCTATCACAGATAATACAAACGAATACGGGAAAAAAAGAACCAGCAAAAAAGCTCAAAAAGCCAAAAAATAAAAAAACGAAATTTATAAATAGTAAAAAATAAACAAGAAGCTCAATCTGAAGTGAGCAGACCTATCGAGAGATTCACTAATCCAAAATGCCAAGCCAAGATTAATAATGACCCAAATCTCAAGACAGTAAAATAATCAAATTAACACTCTCGAGGGAAGAAAACAAATTAACATGCGACTTTAAAATGCTATCTTCCCCTAAACTCTCAAAGCTCTAAATATACTACTGAACCTAGGATAATTTGAGTAATACTGCGCGTGGAGTATGTCAATTGGACGATTGCCCATCACATCTGAATATATTACAAACTATAGAGATTCTCGATTAATATTAATCATAGAGAAGATCATGTCGGTGCACATCAGACATATCATAGTAAAATTTAGAAGATTAGATTAGACTTAGCAGTGACGATTTAGATTTGACGCCATAGATTTGGCGTGACGGGTGTAGATTGGATGCGCAATTGTTCATTTATATGTGGTAGACGTAATATTATATTTTGTTGTAAATAACTTTATGGCATGCTCAAAGGGCTTTCAGGCCTGGTTTATGACTTTTTTGTGAATGTTTTCTACTGTAGTGGCTGTTAACCTTTTATTGAGTAAAAAAAGAAAATTAAAAAACACTACTATTTTTTTAGGATAATGCAAAGGGATATAGCAAAAAAAAAAGAACGAAAATTAGAAGCCAAAAAGTTGAACCTATTCGAAATCGAAAATAGAAGTACTAGGATGACATATCGCATCTTGTAGCTTATTTTACTCATCTACGCTGACAAATCTGAATGTTGGATGTTGTAAATTTTGGTTGGTACTCCATCTTGATTGCTTCCTACGAGGTTATTTAGTTCTGATCTCTACTTTGCTTCTGAAAAACACCTGATTTCTCCAAAAGATACCTTTTGAATTGTTGAGTCAAACATCTAATTAAGCCCTGTCTTTCCAAAAGAAATATTTTATTTTTTTTTATCAAGAACATCGTTGCTCTATAGTCTACACGTCGTACGCGGAACTTCCAAAGTTTTTCTATTAACAAAGCTAGATATTAAAGAACCGCATATTGTAGGACTCTCTCTCTCACATATATATAATATAAATAGCAGAGGCAATATGGTGCTCAGACTTCATGATTAAGATTTTTCATCTATAATTAAGACTTTTATCCATGATTGATTCAGCATGCTAAATCAATGACTTCCTTTCTAAATCAATGCCTTTTCGAATTAATGAATGTTAACGAGTTTGTCTAATATATTATATATCATTGCACTTGCACGTATCTAAAAACAACCCAAAGGCAGGGAGCCTTAGTGCCCAGACACCATGATGCCCTATTTCAGCGTCATCGATTTGGAAAGGAAGTCATTGATTTAACATATTGAATCAATCATGGATGAAAAATCTCAATCATGGAGTCTGATCAGCACCATGGTGCCCCTGTTATTTATACTATATATATAGTAAAAATAACGAGTGCTCTTTGGTGCCCCATTTCAGCATCATATATGGTCCAAGTACACGCCTGAGAGATGTAGATGCATGTCAACTCAGGAAAAACCCAAAAGTAACATTTGAACCTCACCATTCACCGAGGAAAGCTGCGTGCCACACCAATTGGACTACCAACAGTAGAGCATCAGATTTAACTAGATAGAAAGGATAAACAACAATAGTATTAGATAAATGAGAAATTGAAGTACTAAAAACCAACTAAAATGTTAAGTAACATATAGATACTTTTGGAGTCCTCCAATTTTGTGTTGATTTAGCTTCATATCGAGGCCACCTGCAAGAAAAATCCAATTGGTTAACTTTCCAACTTTTTACCAGATCTGATCCTTGAAGAATTCTACACTGATCATGCTCTCCTAAAAGCTCTAGCTCCTCTTAAGATGAAAAGCCATCTAAAACTTTTGCGATTTAAGTTACAGTGAAATCTTCTCCAAAGCTATTCCCCTACAAAAAAACTGCTCGAGAGCTTTACTTGTACACCCAATGTCTCTAGATTCTCATACTCCGCAAACAATTTTCTCATGAAAACACAGCAGAATCTGATCGAAATTTAGGGAAAAAAACGACATGACATTCCTAATTCTCATTTGAAAACAAGAGTCCTGGTGCAGTTTTGGCGTACAGACTCTCATAATGCGGTAGATCAAACATCCCCATAGTCTACAATTAAAGTTTGATTTAGCACAAAACTTGACGAAAGCTAAAGATTACTGGGTAGAACTAAACACAAACAAGAAATAGGAAAAGATCCTAACTAGATTTTGCTTTGATCAATTTATCCAACAGTTTATTTTTGCTCTAAAATTACACACATCACATGAAAGGTATTTAATTTCTAGTTCCAACCACGACAGGTGTCGAACAGTAACTATCCATCCACTGCAAGCACACAGCGCTACAATTCCTAATGGAGCCCCTGTTAGTTTGAATTCATCAGTGCAACAGTGCATGATATGGACGCACAGATCACACCAACAGTAGCAAGAGTTGAACTACTGTGAAAGTGGAAAAGGAGAGAACGCAAGCTTCTCTCAGACAAAGATCACACGTCTTGATGCAGCTATCCTAGCAAAACAAATCACTGGCCTCGTTTATTTAGTGTCTATGGAACGAGCACTGTAGGACCGTCAATGAGAATAGGGAGGGTGAATGATATATGCTTCTCTAAATTTTTTCTCAGGTGTCCATAAATCTTTCACTTCATAGCTAGAGAGCTAAGATCATATTTAATAGCCAAAATCCAAACCATAACCCACAACAATCAAAGCCTCATAAATTCAGCATCTAACCGATTTGACTGCCATTGGAGGTCTATTCTAACTAACCGGTGGGCAGCCCCCCTACAAGCCGGTGGTATGACTGCTCACCTGTTCCTAGAACAGAAAATCAGCCCGTGTTAAAACCACTTTTGGTGCAAATTTCAAAATCCATGATGAAATAAAGTCAAACTTTTCACACGCCTTGTCGAGAGTCTTAGAAACCTATTCCATCCAAGAATCACATGGATCGTGACAAAAGTCCCAACCATTCATCAAAGTATGCAAGGTTGTACCAAAACCGATCAAATCTCAAGAACTTAAAAACCAACTAGCTCATTGGATAAGAACAACTAAGATGGCTCTAGATGTCAGGGCCGTCTCAACAATTTCAAGGGCCCTTGGGCAAGCAAGACGGTAAAGGCCCAACAATCTAATTTTTTAATAAAGTATATAGTACTACTAATAAGAGTTAACTTACAACATATGTTTAGTTCATAAAAGATAACGATGGTACAATAAAAAAACTAAAAAAATGGTAAAATAACTATTATGATTACCTCAAATAAAAAAATAATGCTTCAGTGCTTTTTAAGAAACCTGATTGGTGATGGGTGATCCTGTCCAGCCGTCCGCCGTCCGCTCGTGGGGGCATGGGGCCCATCCCTCGTCGCATGCGGACGAGCGGCATCGGCGTGTCGTGGCTTCACGGTGTCGCACCTCACGGAGCGGCGTCGCCGCGTCTGGCGATTGGGCTGGGCGATAGGGAGGCGAAACGATCATTGGTCGGCGATCGAGAATAGCCGAATATCAGAATAGGAAGCGACGGCAAGCTAATTCCTGATTGATTGCTGGACTTGTGCTAAGTGTATGGGCCTTTAAATTTTTATTTCAATATGCCAAATACATATACTAAGTACTATATACATACATATACTCATGGGCCCCTCTGTGGCATGGTCCCCCGGCCGTCGCACTTGCTGCCCTCCCCTCTAAGATGGCCCTGCTAGATGTGTTTCCACATATCACAACAAGCAAAATCACCCAACTAATTGAAGCCAAAAATCTTAGATCAAGATTCCTTGAGAATGGCTCCAAATCAAGTAAGAACCGGACAACTTCATAATCTTGCAAACCACGGTACCTAAATGGATGTGATTTGATCTACATGAGTCATCTTTATCACTTACATATCTTTAGCACGCAGCAAAGTCAAGAAAGTGAGAGATGAGGTAAAGAACCAACAAAAGCAAATCAATCAAGACAAGAAGGCTTCATGAGATATGAACAATGTTGATTATATTGCTATTTAAGGATGAAGATTTCACATCCACTACATAAGGAGGGCAAGATAGCACATCACATCACTCACTCTTCTCTCTCAAACCCTAACCCTAACTCAAGAATGAAATGGTTGGGATGGTTTGATTACAAGCCTCCATCCCCAACCTACTAAATAGATGAAGCAACCAGTTCACATCTAACCTTAATAGATAATATCTACTAGAATAATTGAAGGAAACTCGTTAACCCCATACAATACGGGTTTTTTTCACTCTCACTTAACTCATGCATGCTTTTCAAAGCATATGAACTCAAACCTACTAAATCTTTAGTCTTTGATCCACTTGATCTTCTCAGTATCTCCTTGATCTAAGCCACTTTCCCAAGAGTCACTCAAACGTTGTGGTTTTGATCCAACGAAGTTTTAAGTATTTGGCCAACTATCAAAATACCCTCGTCTTGACTTGGTCTTCTCCTTTTCTTGCAAACAATCACCATCTTACCACACGTAGATGCACCAATGGCTTACCATGTATCAACAAGTCTCTTCCACTCTAGTTCCCATCGGACCACGTTTCACTTGGACCGACTAAGCCACTTTTGCAACTTGTCACTCAAACCTCCCCTTCAACATTTCTTGCATTTTTTATGCCATGCTTAAGTTCAACCATCTCATCCAACATCCTTGATTGTTCTGGACCCTGGCTCCTCCATGAGCGTAGTCCTCGTTGTTGATCATTGTTTACTCTAAACTTGCATACATATCCAAAAATCAAGAAATCATTTTCAGATACAAGTTCTTCATAACTGGACCCATGTTAGCTCGAACATGCTTCATACAATATGAATGCATTGACCTAAGACCAATTTACCTAATTCTCGACCAAATTCCCAAATTTCAAAACACATTGCTAAAGCTACAGACACAGCTGGTCTGACCATTGTGCATGGCTGGTCTGACCATTGTGCATGGCCGGTTAGACCGCTACGCATAGCTGGTCTGACGGCTGTGCATGGCCGGTTAGACTGCTACGCAGAGCTGGTCTGATCGGTTGTACTGATTTGACCGCTAGGGACTGAAATCAACAAACTGAAAATCTAAATATTTTGCAAATTTGAATTTTAACTCCACAAATATTAACAATAGCTTATCATATATAATTTTATACCTTCTCATATGGTCCCTCGAACGCTGTTTTGGAACAATCATGCATGCATTTCGTGTTCAGCCCCGGAAACATCTTTAATCACATGTGTGGCAACTAATTGCTTAGGTCAATGGCATAATGTTGAATTATCACTATCTACAAATCATTCCAGTTTTATCCCCCACTAACTCCAAATGCAACTAATTTCTTTTGTCTGAAAAAGCTCTAAGAAATCTAGTACGTAACTGCAGCACTCGAGAGTTCTATGTCAACTGTCCGAAATATAGCTTCCTCGCATTGGTGGATTCAGCAATATGTGTGTGTAAAGGTGGCGCAGTTGTGACGAGATGGGCACTTCAAGACCAGCTGCATATTTAGATAGCCCACGGAAGGCGATGCAGGACCAATCTGCTAGTAAAGAGGCATTAGATCAATTTAAATCCCCCCTATGCTATCTAAGAAGAAAACTGTGTACCTGTATGGTTTCAAGAGCAATTAGATCAACTTTCCAAAAATAAAAAGGAGCAATTAGATCACAACTGAAACTGATTGGACCGAATGACTACCACGTATGCGTTTTGTCTAAAAAAATAACCACATATGCTTCGACACCTATGCGATTTCTTCTTCAGAATCGAATATATGCAATATTAACATTGTGGTGCCATGATAACTCTTTTTTGGGTTGTAGTCAAGAAAGCAAACGGATAAGAGAACAAAGAAATAAGTTGCATCCAATAGCCAGTAAGATCAATTTGGCCGACTGGACCAGTCAGGTCTGGGAAAGAAAGCAGGATCAGTGACGTAACTGACATCGAAATGTGAAGCACTATTAACCAGAGGAAATCAGCATTACCTTACCCTCCTACCAATGCCACTGCTTTGGTTTGATCCCTCTTTTCCACAGGGACACAATTTTGTTGACACTTCACTTCAGGCCTGTTCTTTTGGGCTTTTAAAATCGGCATTTGGCTTCTACTACAGTACCTAACTTTCAAACAGAGTATTTGTTCAAGACAGGGTCTACAAGTTAAACGATATACACGTTAAAAATCCAACATCTGTATCAGCCAAAATCGCAAGGGAGTATCTGTCTCTCCGTAATCTGTACCGTAAATAGCCAAAATTTAAAAATCTCAGCTAAAAACCATAAACCGCAGCAAAAAAGAACATGCCTCTTCCCCTTTCGCTGAGGACCACCGGCAAGACCAGCATCGGAAGGGCACCTCACATGAAGATTGCATCTCGAGCGCCCCACAGAACCTCCTAGCAGCAATTACTACTCCTGCAGAGACTACTGGGCAAAGTCAAATTGGTGTGCCACACAATAATTTCTCCCAGGACCTACACGTACGCTTACTCCATACCCTCCATGATTCTATGATTTGGCCCAGCAGCTGCAATCTTGCACTGGACCGGAGCAGCAGTAATTTCAAAGAGCAACCTTGCAGCAGCCTGGTGTAATAAGAAGATTACTAACTGAACAGACTATGCACTGTGCTAGAAATTGGGAACCAAAGAAACTGCTTCGAGGAAAAGTCTCAAGATGAACTTAATCATCTGATCATGTCTCACATGGCGACATGGGACCAACTTTACTATTACTGAAAAGCGAGAAACAATTTCCCTTGAAAGTCTACTGCACAATGTAGATACCAGCTGAACAATCAACAGTCATGTTGACTTACACACAACAAATTTATGTGTGGTGTCAGCTTTCAGGCAAAGTCGTTTCAGTAAATAGCTGTCATATCTATTAGCTCATGAAAATGAATGAAGTGCCTGTAGGATTTCGGATTGCCAAAAAATGATTCGAGCAAAATCAACTTCAGTTGATATGGAGAGTACAGCAAGAGTTACAAGACCCATCCAGAATCTATTACAACCAGAGGACACACAGGAGAATGGGATAGATACCGTTCATTTGCGGTTTATACCGTTTAAACTCAGGTTTTGGGTGGATAAGTACAGGCTTTACTAAAATATTACAAAAAAAAATCACAATTTACAGACATGTGGATTTGCCACACAAATTTCCCCCCATAAACTGCAGACAATCTTTGGGTGGATATTTCGCTGATTTCACCCTCTTGGCCTAAACCCACCATGGGTCCATAGCATGTATTTCCAGGACACCTAGTTTTGCCCGGGGACTAGGATTAAGACAGGGTTCTTTTGTGCTAGCTGTTTGTGGCTTTTAATTTTTGTTATAGTAACTAAATTTTAAATAATATATTTTTTAAGATAAGATCTACAAGTTGATTATAGTAGATACTGTATCTCGTGGTTTATAAGTCGATTGTAGTAAACACTATATTAACTTTAGCTATACCGGTCAAAATTACAGGCGACTATCTCTCTTCGTACTCTCTCAAGTGAACAGGGATAATTTAAAAGTCATAAGACCCTAAATTCATATAATTTTTTTAAAAAAAATAAAGGGTTAAATCCACCAAGAGAACTTCCCTTCGTAAATTAACAAGAAGCAACTACCAAATCAGCAGAATAAATGGATCCTAAAGGTTCTTCAATGAAAGCAATTATACAAGCACCAATAATGCTAAATAAAACCATGCACTAATCAATGTGACAGAGATAATATAGCACATAAAAGATCATTGCAGTCCTACAACAAAATATAGCACATAAAAGATTATTGCAGTCCTACAACAAGATCAAGACCAAACGAACATGATTCGAAAAGAAAACAAAAAACAAATGGGTCTAAAATTTTAGTCAGGGTACAAAATCTAGACCAAGATCTCGTACCTTGGCCTGACATTCTTATCTCCCTGCACACAGAAACTGAAACTGAAACGTGACGGCTGAGTTTTTTCAACTAATAACTTATAGTTATAATTTAATTTATAATATAGTAGCTAACTTTTAAACGGTGTATTTTTTAAAGCAAGATTAACAGGAAGATCGTAATAAAAAGTGTATTGAGTTTAGTTGTACCGGCCAAAATCACTTACGACTATTTTCCTCTGCGTACTGTCTCTCATGAGCAGTGAAAATTCAAAAAATTTAAACCATAAAACATAAACCTTTAGCTATACAATCCCTGTTTGGCTAACTGCAGCTGCAAACCGGGACACAGTCCTTACCTCTCCTTTCCGGGCTCCAGTCGAGCTTCATCTCCCCTCAACATCATTTCCCTCTTTCCTTCTCCTACCTGTAGCTCGTCCTAAGAACCAAATAACCAAATTCCCTCGCTATTCTTCACTAGTTCTTATTTCATACTCCTCATTTCCTTTTTTGAAGATTTCTGTCACTTCCCTTGTTTGCCTCATCTGTTCCCATGCACAATCATGTGAAATATTAGTCGACTTTTTTTTTACAAATATTCCCGAAACGACTCAACTAGCATGAAACAGATTGGCTGATTCATGATTCTAAGATACTAGAAAACAATTTAGAAATTGAGTTGGTTGTTTTCTAAAAGAAGGAATAGTTTCTATTTAGCAATCTGTAACAAATACCACTTAATGCAAAACTTAAACAAAGCTTGGGCTAATTAACAAATATTACCCGTGAATCTCAAGTTCATGGATTGTACTAAAGGGAGAACTTTTCTTATTACACAAATAATAAATGTTTCCAAGAAATCATAGCATTTTTGTGTTGCTATGATGTATTCTATACCTAAATATAGGCCCTATTGGGAGCTACTAAGCATGAACTCTACAGCAAAGACAGATAAGTGGATTCATCATTTCAGATCAAAAAATAAATTCTCGCTGATGACAATAAATAAATTCCACATGAAGTGATCTACATGTGAACTAAACATATAGTTACATATAGAAACTTAACTGATACATGTCCATCCATATGCAAAGACTCTTAACTGAGGCAGTCAGTCCCAACTACAACTTGCCCAACTTATATTCGACATAGAATGGTGAACATCTATTCAACGTCTCGGACTCAACTCCATAGACATGACTCAGGACGGCGAACATATCTTCTCAACATCCTAGACTCAACTCCACAAACTCTACTCAGGACAGTGAACACATCTCTTCAACGCCCCAGACTCGACTTAGCATTAGAGCAGTGCTGGTTTATCATCACTGAGAGCTTTAGCAAGAAGAACTTTTTCCTTCTTCTTCAGCTTGTGGAATTCTGAAGCAAAGTACCCATGATCTATAATTATAGCACATCACTTTTGCCTTATCAAGTTTTCGATTCCTGTGGCTTCGGCCACCACCATTGGAGGTGTTCTCATCTTCACGCTTTGATGATCGGACCTCTCACTCAGCGCGGGTCAGCAAGACTTATTTGTCACCATTGTCACTAGTGTTATGCATGTGTTCCTTATACACCTTAACACAACCGATGACCTCCTCCATGGTCATTGTCTTCAGATCTTCAAATTACTTTATGATCGAGGTAATTGAAAGGAACTTTGAGGGGACAGCATGAAGGAATTTCTTCATCACGGAAAACTCTTCCACCTTCTCCCAAGGGCCCAATCTTGTTGATGATGGTCATCAACCGGATAACGAAGTCATTGATCGACTCCATCTTCTTCATACGCAGGACCTCGAACTTTGATAGCACTAGGGGTCCCGATCTTTCGATGAGAGTGGTAGATTCAATTGGGGAAGGAGATGACGTTGACGACCCGACTACAACCATCCAAGGACGCTGCGCCTTAGCGATTGATATACCAACTCCAGAGATTGTTCGTGACCTTGTCGGCGCACGATCAACCTAACCACAAGGGTTCTTATTCCTGCAAGCAATCGAAGAACAAGCAAGAACAAGATGAACAGCAACTCAATTGCAAATAACGATGTAAGATTCAATCGAAAACAGAAAACGGTGGGGTTCCGAAAACAAGTATTCGGGCGGTCTAGCCGACACGCGCGAGTACAAGGCAAAGCAGCAAAAGCTAACTTAGTCTAAACAAAATCCAAACCCTAGAAGAGGGTGCGACTGCCTATTTAAGGGTCACGGAAGGTGGAGGGTCGGCCAAAACACAAGGAAGCCGAATAGGACTCGAATTACAAGGCCCAAGGCCCACTTTGACTCGGACTGGAAAAGTGACATGAATTGTTTTGCAGTTTCTGGTCGACTCGGATGGAATTTGGAGGTGAGGCCGGATCCATCTGAAAGTATACTTTAAGATCTTTCCAACGAGTACTCACAGGCCCCGAGAAACCTTCTGGATCAAAAGTTACGTCCGTTTGAAGTAGGCGCTGTCAACAAGGCCGAATCCGAGTCAAACTCGTGAACAGGACTTGGTTTGCGGTTGACGGTTCCACTTCTATACTTGAGCTCATGTGGTTCTTCCCCATGGTTCCTAAGGACAATTAAATCATCACAAGAATTAAGTAGTATTCCATTCTTTGAAATATTTGTATGCAAACTTAGGAACGCATTCACCTGATGGTTAAGTTGACGTGCTCGCGCTCTAGTCATTGGTCCTTGTATCATAGTTTCAGTTTGATATGGAGTCGGCATGGTTGTATGCATGGAAAGGATGTCCTCATCATCCTCCCCTTCTTTCATTTGAGTCGTCCGCGACTCAAGCTTATCTTCTTCTCCCAAGTATGGCTTCAAATCTGCAATGTTAAAGGTGTGACTAACCCCAAAATCTGCAGGCAACTCAAGTTTATATGCATTGTTATTAATCTTTTCCAACACTTTGAAAGGACCATCAGCTCTAGGCATCAACTTATACCTCCTCAATTCAGGAAATCTTTCTTTTCTCAAATGCAACCAAACTAAATCACCCGGTTGAAAAGTTAAATGCCTCCTTCCTTTACTACCAGCAAGTTTATATTTAACATTCATGCGTTCAATATTTTCTTTGGTTGTCTCATGCAATTTCAACATCAAGTCAGCACGCTGTTTAGCATCAAAATTTAACTTCTCCGAAGATGGAAGTGGTAGCAAATCAATAGGAGCATGAGACACAAAGCCATAGACAATCTCAAAAGGGCACAACTTTGTAGTAGAATGCAGCGAACGATTATAAGCAAATTCAATATGAGGCAAGCATTCTTCCCACATTTTAATGTTCTTTTTCAAAACAGCCCTAAGCATGGTAGATAAAGTTCTATTCACAACTTCAGTTTGCCCATCAGTTTGGGGATGACACGTAGTCGAAAATAACAGCTTAGTCCCCAATTTAGCCCATAAAGTTCTCCAAAAATGGCTAAGGAATTTAGTGTCACGATCGAAAACTATTGTATTTGGCACACCATGCAAACGAACAACTTCACGAAAGAACAAATCAGCAATATTGGTAGCATCATCACTTTTATGACATGGTATGAAGTGTGCCATCTTAGAAAATCTATCCACAACAACAAATATGCTATCCCTTCCCTTCTTTGTCCTAGGCAGTCCTAAAACAAAGTCCATAGAAATATCTTCCCAAGGCACACTAGGAACAGGTAGAGGCATATACAAACCGTGAGGATTAAGTCGTGACTTAGCCTTTTGACACGTAGTGCAGCGAGCAACAAAACGTTCCACATCACGTCTCATCTTTGGCCAAAAGAAATGACTAGCAAGTATGTCTTCCGTCTTCTTCGCTCCAAAATGCCCCATCAGCCCACCTCCATGCGCTTCCTGTAACAACAACAAACGAACGGAGCTAGCTGGAATGCATAGTTTGTTAGCTCTATACACAAATCCATCATTTAGAACAAATTTATTCCACGTTTTTCCCTCTTTGCAATTCAGCAACACGTCTTTAAAATCATCATCATGAACATAATGCTCCTTAATTGTTTCCAATCCAAAAATTTTGAAGTCAAGTTGTGAGAGCATGGTATATCTCCTAGACAATGCATCAGCAATAACATTCTCCTTTCCCTTTTTGTGTTTTATGACATAAGGAAAAGACTCTATGAATTCAACCCACTTTGCATGCCTACGGTTCAATTTTGCTTGACTTCTAATATGCTTTAATGACTCATGATCAGAATGAATGACAAATTCTTTGGGCCATAAATAATGTTGCCATGTCTCTAAAGTTCGAACTAGAGCATATAATTCCTTATCATAAGTAGAATAGTTCAAACTAGGCCCACTCAATTTTTCACTAAAGTATGCCACAGGTTTACCTTTTTGCAACAGCACACCACCCAATCCAATTCCACTAGCATCACATTCTAGCTCAAAAGTCTTACTAAAATCTGGAAGTTGGAGTAATGGTGCATGTGTTAACTTATCTTTCAATGTGTTGAAGGCGTCTTCCTGTGCATCCCCCCTAGTAAACGGCACCCCTTTTTAGTGAGTTCATTCAATGGTGCAGCGATGGTGCTGAAATCCTTCACAAAACGACGATAGAATCCAGCAAGTCCTAGAAAACTTTGCACCTGTGTGACCGTTTTAGGAGTCGGCCAACTCTGTATTGCCTCAACCTTGACTTGATCAACTTCAATGCCCTGTGGAGTAACAACATAGCCAAGAAAAGAGACTCGATCCGTGCAAAATGTGCACTTCTCAACGTTACTAAATAAACGTGCATTACGTAAAGCATCAAAAACAGCACGTAAATGGCAAAGGTGTTTCTCTAGTGATCTGCTATATATCAATATATCATCAAAATAGACCACTACAAATTTACCAATGAAAGCACGCAAAACCTCGTTCATTAATCTCATGAATGTGCTAGGTGCATTAGTTAAACCAAATGGCATCACTAACCACTCATACAAACCGAACTTAGTTTTAAATGTTGTTTGCCATTCATCTCCCAATTTCATGCGAATTTGGTGGTACCCACTACGCAAATCAACTTTAGAGAAAACAATAGAGCCACTTAATTCATCAAGCATATCATCTAACCTAGGAATAGGGTGACGATATCTAATGGTAATGTTATTGATCGCTCTACAGTCCACACACATACGCCATGATCCATCTTTCTTAGGCATTAAAATTACCGGAACAGCACAAGGGCTAAGAGACTCACGCACATAACCTTTATCAAGCAATTCTTGAACTTGACGCTGAATCTCCTTAGTTTCTTCCGGATTGGTCCTGTATGACGCACGATTGGGCAAAGATGTCCCAGGAATCAAATCAATCTGGTGCTCGATCCCTCGCACTGGTGGTAGCCCTGGTGGCACGTCCTTGGGAAAGACATCCATGTACTCCTGCAAAAGATTAGTGACAGCAGGAGGTACAGAAGAAGGTACCTCCTCGAATGAAAATAAAGCTTGTTTGCAAAGTAAGGCATAGCAAATAGAAGTACTAGCATCCAGCTCAGTCACATCAGACTTAGTAGCAAGAAAACATGCACCTTTCAATTTAATCTCATATTTCATCTCATGAACAGATTTAGAGTTTTTCTTTTTATGTTGCTCAAGTTCGCTTGCAACAATCTGATTTTCACTCCTATTATGCTCCTGATTTTTCTCTCTACTAGCTCTAGCAATCTCATCTTTGAAAATAGCTTCAGGAGACATAGGATGTAACACAATTTTCTTGTCATGATGCACAAAAGAATATTGGTTTGTCTTACCATGATGCAGTGAATCTTTATCATATTTCCACGGTCTACCTAACAGCATAGAGCATGCTTGCATAGGTACAACATCGCATTCTACAACATCGTGATAAGAACCAATAGCAAAATTTACTCTCACCATCCGTGTTCACCTTGCCGCTGTTATTGAACCATTGAATGTAGTAAGGTTGTGGGTGAGGTTTGGTGTTCAACGCAAGCTTCTCCACCATATCGGAGCTCACCAAGTTGTTGCAACTCCCTCCATCAATTATCACTCGGCATGAGCGTTCCTTCACGACGCACTTTGTTTGGAAAAGGATGTGCCACTGATTTTGCTCCGCCCTCTCCATTTGTGCACTCAACACACGCTACACAATGAGGCTCTCATAGCGCTCTGCATCTTCAGCACCAATGTGCTCTTCTTCTTGCTCCTTCCCACTACTTGCATGGTCAGCTGCAAGCATAGCATATGTATCCTCATCCAAATCACTAGCAGAAGAATACTCACCATCATCTCTCGCAATCAGAACACGCTTGGTTGGGCACTCACTCCTCACATGGCCATACCCCTTGCATTGATGACATTGGATATCCCTCGTTCGTCCCGTAGATGCAACGGACGAAGAGCTCTTCGCATGTGCTTGGGCTGTCCCCTTTGTTGCTTCGGATGCCCGAGATGCCGAATTTGACGATGAAAACCGTGGCTTGCTGTTGGAGGAAGAAGGTGCAGGGGGTTGGCTTGATGGTGCGGCAGATGTACGTTGAGACCAAATGTTTGCACGACCTGCAGAAACGTTAGTCCTAGTGCTCGCGCGTCGTCCCTGTACTTCTCTTTCAGCTTTACAAGCAAGATGAAATAAACGAGTGATATAATTATATTCCTTGTAAGCTAAGATATCCTGAATTTCCCGATTCAAACCACCCATAAACCTAGCCATAGCGGCTTCCTCAGTTTCCTCTAAGTCACAACGCAGCATGCCTGTTTGCAATTCTTGAAAATATTCCTCTACGCTTTTGCTACCTTGCCTCAATTGTTGCAACTTATGTAACAAATCACGTGCATAATATGAGGGAACAAATCTAGCTCGCATGATTCTTTTTAATGCATCCCAAGTTGGTGGTATGGTGAAAGGATTTTTCTTACAATATTCACTCCACCAAACAGACGCAAAATCAGTAAACTCACTAGTAGCAGCCCTAACCCTTTTGTTTTCAGGGAATGCATGACAAGCAAATTTCTGATCAACAGCTAATTCCCAAGTGATATAAGCATCAGGGTTATATTTTCCATCAAAAGGTGGCATAGTGAACTTAATCATACCAAGCGATTCATCATTCTCACGTACCTCATTCCGGCGTGGTTGACGATGACGGTGAGCGTCCTCATCATCATCAATCTCAGTGTCAGCCGCATATTCGTCTCCACCATTTACGTCCACCCTGCTGCCCAAGACACCAATATTGGCACGAGTACGCCGAGTTGGTGCAGCGGCAGATGCACGGCCCCTCTCATCAAGACGTGTCAAAATCTCAGCAAGTGAAGCATTGACGGTGCCAACGGAAGCCTCCAATGTTGCAAGCGTAGTGTTGGTGTCGATCTGCGCGGCCTCCAATTGGCCAAGGCATTCGTTGGTGACCCTTACATCCTCATCAAGTCCCTCAGTGTGCATCTTCATTTGGCGCTCAAAGTGTTGTATGATGCCCCTAGTCCGAGGGGAATGTGGCGCTGCTCGCAGGTCCACTGGTTCTCCTGACATTGTTAGAAGACAAGAAACAAACCAAGAAGAGAAAAAAAAATAAAACTGCAGGTTATGCCCTCACAACTAATGGGATGTGGTTAAATCAAGTCGCACACTCTCAACTTGTTCTGTCAAGCTCTTACAAGTTCTTACCACAGCAAGCAGGAGGTGATTGCAGCCGACAAGACAAGACAATATCTCCTGGAAATTGGGTGTATCGCTGCCTCGGTCGCTAGTCCCTGTGAGGTGGTAGCCAAATTTGTGGAGCTATGGGTGAGCTGAGAGTGAACAAAGGATAACTAGAACCACATTAGTCAAAGCAAGTTGAATAAACGCTCAACGACGACACCGTGCTGGTCCTAGGCTAGACCGTACTAGAGACGCGAGCCTAGAACACAAACGAAGACACACCGTGCAGAAAGAAACTAGATGGCGTTGCACACGGAGTTCTGGAGCTCGCAAAAGGGTGCCGTCTTCACAGGGTACCTTAGAATCACGTGCAGAAGGGCTCTGTCAATTTTGAGCGAATTCTGAGAAACTTGATTTTTCCTCGGTTTGCGGGCCCGTTTTGAGGGCCTAAACGACGTTTATTTGGGGTCGAAACTGCCGCGTATGTGCCTGGTGGCTTACGCGTATGTGCCTAGGGGTCCCGATCTTTCGATGAGAGTGGTAGATTCGATTGGGGAAGGAGATGACGTTGACGACCCGACTACAACCATCCAAGGACGCTGCGCCTTAGCGATCGATACACCAACTCCAGAGATTGTTCGTGACCTTGTCGGCGCACGATCAACCTAACCACAAGGGTTCTTGTTCCTGCAAGCAATCGAAGAACAAGCACTATACCACAGCCAATCTGTAGCGACTCCAAATCGGTCGCTATAAGCCGTTATAGCGACCGATCATCGGTCGCTATATATTTATAGCGACCGATGTATAAGTCGCTGTAAGTGGCGTCGCTATAAGTCTACAGCGACCGACAGGATTTATAGCTACCGATAGTTGGATGCTAGTATTTATACCGACCGATCATCTGTTACATGTTTTAGCGACCGATGGTTTGATGCTATCAAACTTTTTAGCAACCAATAATCAGTAGCTATGAACTGGCACAATTATATATAATATTAATTTCGTATTAACCAGATTTCAAACCTAATAAACATCCATAACATGTCACATTATTCATCAACCACATACATATGTAATCCATAGCTGCCCACAACACTAACCACATTATATTAGATAAAGGTATCTCTCAAGTCTTCATTGAAGCCAACATCATTTAGCAATATCATCTTGATCCATGACAGGTCATCATTACAAAAGGAAAAGCACACATACAACCTAGCTAGGTCAAATGGCAGGCACAAGTCATATGTTTGCTTGCACAATCTAACTAGATTCACTACAAAATACCTCATCTCCATCTTATCTAACTAGATTCATTTTGCACTCAAACTATGTATGGGGCTCAAGCTTCCTCTTTAGAGTGGAAATTTCTGGGGTCCAGATTTTCCATGACAGAAATTGGAACATAAGCAAAGCTAGATGATACCAAAAGCATAAAATAGTAACAATTCTCATGTATTACCATTTAAGCAACAAGGAAAAGCTAGATGATATATTAAAATGTACAATGTTTTATGTTCACAAATCACAAGAGATGATATATATACATAAGAAGCGAATAGATGTTTCTTTTTCTTTTGTAAAGTGACAATAATCGATAGATGAACTTACATTCTTCAGCTGTGATTCTTTGTCTATTCTCACAGCAAATTGTGACAAGGTAAGTAGGATATCTTTCATAAAAACGTAAGAACTCTCCCCTGCAGAAGAATTAATGAATACAAAATAGTTAATGAATCAAGTAAATGGTATATAAAACAGGGCAACAGCATACATAAAAAAGGGTCCACGATGCATGACAAAATATAGCAGGTTAAAAGGTGCCAGGAGATTTCTTTCAAAATATAGCAGGTTAAAAGGTGCCAGGAGATTTCTGTCAATCTTTAACATATCTAAAAAAGTTTGCTAGACTACTTGCACTAAGTAAATAGTAGATACATTATTATTGTACATGGTAACAGAACTCAATTTAACAGGGCTCACGAACAAATCCACTGATAACATTCACATAGCACAGAGCATACATCAAAGTTCACATCTCACAAACACAGTGCAATAGAGACTAACAATCACAAAGAGTAATTTAGTAGAACAGTAATTGAGTAATTGAGAACAGCATGAAGGGAAAGGAAGAAGGGTTTGGGATTAACCGAAGTGAAGAGGAAGCAGGGGAAACCGAGGAGGGGTTGAAGAAGAAGAAGTCGTCGGTGTAGAGGTGATGAAGCCGTCGGTGAGATGGAGCCGAAGAGGGAGGGGTCGGTGAAGAAGAAGTAGTCGGAGCTCGCCGGCGATGTCGAGGACGTTGAAGTGGCGATGTAGATGTCGGCGGCGCTGTGAAGATGTTGATGAGGCTCGCTGCCGTCAGTGTCGGTGGATTCGGCCGGAGGTGGTGAAGGGAGCGCAGAGGTGGCGGAGAAGGTGCGGTCGGCGGGCGGCGCACGGATGAGAGGCGGTGGAGGAAGGCGGAGAAGGGGAGCGGCTGAAGGTGATAGATGGCGACGAGGTGGCCGGAGAGGGGATCTGGAGCGGCGGCCGGAGAAAGGTGCTGTGGGGTGGCGGCGCTCGGGTGGAGAAGGGATGCCGGAGGTGGAAGAGATAGAGTAGAGGGGGCGCTGAAGGCGTTGCGGAGTAGGGAGGTGCAGAGGGAATAGCAAGGCGGCGGGGCCGAGGTGGAGCAGTAGAGAGGAGGTGGAGTAGGGTGGCGCGGTAGAGGAATAGAGGGGGCGCAGAGGGGAGGCGCGGTGGAGAAGGAGAGGTGGCTGGCCGCCGGCGATCTGGCCGACCCTCGCCGGCGCCGGAGAAGAGGAAGGGGGAGGAGAGAGCAAAGGGGAGACAGGGACAGAAGAAGTGGCCGGCCCGAGTTCTTCCCTGGCGGCGGCTGGCTATTGAAAGAGATGAGGATTTCCCATTTTGTAGATTAGCCCTCAAAATTTCTAGGGTTTACAAAGAGGTGGGTAAGTGCTGGAGATAGGGTTTTGGGTGACACTGACTGGTGGGCCGCGTTAATTTCAGTGCGCGCGAGTGGGCTGGGCTGAGCGCGCCAAAAATGAAAATGGGCTATAGCGACCAATCGTTTGACTCTAGCATGTGTTTTTAGCGACCGATTGTTTGATGTAAACGGCTAAATATATGTAGCGACCGATGTTCCGTCGATACATGTAAAAATAGTGACCGATGATTTGTTACAAATTTATAGCGACCGATTGTTGGACGTTAATATTACGTTTTAGCGACCGTTATCTGACGCTACAGATTGGTTGTGGTATAGTGAAGATGAACAGCAACTCAATTGCAAATAACGATGTAAGATTCAATCGAAAACAGAAAACGGTGGGGTTCCGAAGACAAGTATTCGGGCGGTCTAGCCGACACGCGCGAGTACAAGGCAAAGCAGCAAAAGCTAGCTTAGTCTAAACAAAACCCAAACCCTAGAAGAGGGTGCGGCTGCCTATTTAAGGGTCACGGAAGGTGGAGGGTCGGCCAAAACACAAGGAAGCCGAATAGGACTCGAATTACAAGGCCCAAGGCCCACTTTGACTCGGACTGGAAAAGCGATGTGAATTGTTTTGCAGTTCCTGGTCGACTCGGATGGAATTTGGAGGTTAGGCTGGATCCATCTGAAAGTAGACTTCAAGAGCTTTCCAACGAGTACTCACGGGCCCCAAGAAACCTTCTGGATCAAAAGTTACGTCCGTTTGAAGTAGGCGCTGTCAACAAGGCCGAATCCGAGTCAAACTCGTGAACAGGACTTGGTTTGCGCTTGACGGTTCCACTTCTATACTTGAGCTCATGTGGTTCTTCCCCGTGGTTCCTAAGGACAATTAAAGCATCACAAGAATTAAGTAGTATTCCATTCTTTGAAACATTTGTATGCAAACTTAGGAACGCATTCACCTGATGGTTAAGTTGACGTGCTCGCGCTCTAGTCATTGGTCCTTGTATCATAGTTTCAGTTTGATATGGAGTCAGCATGGTTGTATGCATGGAAAGGATGTCCTCATCAAACTTGGTCTTGAAAGTTGGTACCTTTGCTTACTTCACACGATCGACGCTAAGATGCCTCGTCTTCAATGCCTCTTATGCATCTTTGGCCATCTTCGAGCGTCTCTTCTAAGATGCCTTGATATATAGATGGCCACCAATGCCATTTGCTCCTTGTGCTCAGCAACGTTGCAGTTTTCGATCGCATCCTATACTCCTTGAGCCCTCATGTACACCTTCATCTTGATTGAGTAGGTTATGTAATTACTTGTCATGAGCATCGGATAATACAGTGAGATGGCAAAACTCTCCTTTTCCATCACACTTTCTGGAGAATGAAGCGTGATCTTGGGCACAAATCAATAACTCAGGCTAATTAGAAACGATATCTCTTGCAAAGCTTATGTCTAGGACCGAATGACGGAACCTTATCTTCGATTTTAGGACCAATAGCTGCTGTGTGTTGGACCACAAGCAAACTGCTGCTGGTTTTATTTCACAGGGACAGAGGAAAAATTGATGCTACCTCTATGCATGAACCGAAGACTTTTTGGAAACCGATGGACGGTTCTATGCTTTTATTGTGTGGCTTCGCTGAACACTACTATGTGCTTGATGCTTCTCAGGAGTCTTCTTGTTGTTGCTTAGAAAACATGGTGTGTTGCCTGCACGCTGGGACCGAGGTTCTGCTATCAATTGTTGGCTCAGCCTCAGGAGAAAACTCACATATCGCAAATAAACAGAGAGAACACAAGAGAATTGCTCTGGTCACAACTACGTAGCTGAGTTTTTTGAATTTCTCTATTCTCTTGCTCTTCTTATGTTACAAAATTGGTTACAAATATTCTCATTATATAGGCTAACACTCTCTGACTAATATACATACTCGAACTTTAAGTTGATCACGACTTTAACTTGAGTAACATACGAAGACAGACTCTACTTCATCTTGGACTCGACTTAAACTCTAAATCAAGATTATTTCTAACACTAACCACTAGATAGGAGCTTAGGGACATAAACATACTACAAGAATTGTACAGTAGAGAAGTAGGGATTGTTCCAAGACAGCTACAACAGTAAGGAAGAAATTATTTGTTAGATCCAGTTGCACATGATAACCACGAACAGATCCATAATAATTGATTTTGGTAATGCAACAGAGTCAGCGTAAACTATGTTGCGCGGATACTTCTCAAAAGTCGCATATCAGTATCAGATATCGTATTGGATACGGATACTTCTCTAATACGCTCCAATACGTATCCTGCCGATACTTCTCTAATACGCTCCAATACGTATCCTGCCTGTATCCATGATTTTTTGAATTTTGATAAAAAGAAAATAATTCCGATACTTCGCTGATACTTCCTAGAAACTCCCTGATACGGTTGACCTAATTTGAACACCCCTTCTGGGCAGCTACCCAGATCCCCCATATCTAGATCTGAGTTGCCCCTACCACCCATCTCACGGCTCCACGTCGCCCGACTGCGCCCTCCCCCCACGCCGTCCCCTCGGTGTCGCCACCTCCATGTCGCCTGGCTATGCCCTCCCCTCCATGCTGTCATCTCCACACTTTCTGGTCATGCCCTCCCCTTCACGCCGTAGCCTCCATGCCACTCGGCCGTGCCCTCCCCTCCACATCGCCGTCTCCACACCGCCACCTCGATGCCGCCCACCCGTGCCCTCCCCTCCACGCTGCCCGGTGGCCGCTACTTCCACACCACCTCGGCCCCCAAATTACAAAGCGTGAGAAATCTTCTTCGTGACCTTGCTAAGCTAGAGATAAATAAGCCTAGAATGCCCTGCTTTCAGTCAATAATGTGTACTCTGTTTGCTTCAAGTAATTCTTTTACCTTCACCTCACAGAGACGTTTGGACTGCTTACACAGAGTTGGAACTATCGATGGTCGACCACACTGGTCCTTAACCACGTTGGATGGTTCGATCACTCAGGTCTCGGACCACATTGTTCGGTTTGACCACATAGGTCTTCGACCACGTTGGTTTCAACCACTCAGGTCTCGACCACGTCAACTATGTCTATCTTCGACCACGTCAATCTTCGATCACAAAGATCTTTGACCACCACGTCCATCTTTGACCATGTTGATTAAATCATGTTAGCTCGACTACATTGGTTTCGAGCACACAGATCTTGACCAAATCAGTTCGACCAGGCTGGTTTCGATCACATAGATCTCAACCACGTCGGTTTCAACCAGGTTGGTTTCAATCACACAGATCTCGACCACATCGGTTCTGACCATGCTGGTTCAACTACGTTGGTTTCAATTACACAGATCTCGACCACGTCAATTTTGACCACGTTGGTTCGACCACGCTAGTTTTGATCACATAGATCTCGACCACGTCGGTTCCAACCACGCTGGTTCTTGACCACATTGATCTCTGACCACGTTGGTTCAACCACTCTGGTCTTTGACCACACATGTCTTTGACTACCTTGGTTCAACCACACTAGCATCTGACCACTTTGGCTCGACCACTCTGGTCTTCGACCACCTTGATTCGACCACACTGGTCTCAACCACATTGGTTCTTGACCACATAGGTTTTTCGACCATCAATGAATGCGGTAGTTATGTGATTACAATATTGGTAGTTCTGTCTAGCGGTAGTACCATGCAACATATGCCTGTAGTTCTAATTTTCCTAAGAAGTGCAATACTTCAACAGATTTTGTAAAACACATTTGCAAACTATAGTATCAGGCACACAAGGATCAAGCATGATTCCCAACAAGTTGTAAAATATATTTGCACACTTTTACACTCATGACACAAGGATTATATGAGCTTTAACCATTTGTAAAATACATTTGCAAATATAAGCCTCATACCACAAGGATGTACACATAATAACATATTACAAAACTTATTTGTACACTTTTAGAATCACGACACAAATAATGAGATAGAAAAATATTTACGAGTATACAATATGTACACAACAATTGTATACTCTAGGATAAGTTTTCTAAGCAAAGCTTACTTATCTGGTTGTTATTAATTATCCAACCATTAACACATAATAAAGAAAATAGATGACAACCCAATTATAAGTATATACGAACTACACAAGCTATATATATACTCAAGAGATATGTTTCAAAATAAAGATCCTTAATATGTGGAAAAGAGAAACATGGGTCAGTACTAATGAAACCACAAAACATAAAGTGAACTCCCCTAAATGTGTGCATACAAGACTGTATTATAAAACATATGTACTTATTCAAGTTAGACTATTGATAGAGTCCAATCTATATTTTGGATCCGATGAATGCGTTGAGATATAAGAATATGAGTGTCAAGCATACCTCTATGATATCATCTTTTCATCCAAATGAGACTAAGTAATTATTATAATCAATAAACATGTTAGTCTCATAATTTCATTTGTTATTATATCAAAACACATTTGTCATTAATTGCATCCAAATGAGACTAGCCATCGGTACTCGAGGACGCCGACCCGTCGCCCTTCTTCGACTTGAAGCTGCCGACGCTGTGCTGGCCGTCCACGCACATGCCTACTTGGTCACCGCTAGTGCCGCTAGTCGCTGCCGTGACTACCCGACCGGCCTCCGCCCGCAGCTGCCCGCTATGACCGCCCATTGGCTGCTTGTGCCCACCAATACCACCACTCCCGTGCCGGAGGCGCTCACCGCCAACCGTGCCTGCCGCCACCATCGCGCTTTGCAGCCGCTGCCATTGGAAGACACGAGCTAGGGTTAAAAACCCTAGCCTCGTGGGCAGTGATGGGCCAGATGACCGATTGGGCTGCCGGGTTGAAATCGAGCCGAAATTGGCCCAAAAGGAATAAAAGAGAAGAAATTTTGGTCAACGAGATTTTTGTAGATTAGCTCTTATAGTTTTGGCAAATTAAGTTTTTCTACTGAGAGTATGAATATCACTATAAACTTGACCCTTAAGTTTATCAGATTTGCAATTAAGTCCAACGACTGATTTCTCCCTAGAAAATTTATTTCCTAGATTATTTATGCTTCATGTTAATCTATTTAGCTTGTGGTTTTATTGTTTTATGTTTCTAGAATTATTTTATTTGACATACTATTTCTACTTATTTAGTAATTATGAAAATTGCTTATTAATTAGCAGAAATTGTCAAACTTGATAGAAAATTCCAGAAAATCCGAAATAATGTCTACTAAATAGATAAAATCCACACCTTACTGATTTAGCAATATTCATGCTGTTGCCTGTAGTAAATTTAGAATTATGCATGAATGAAGTAGGAAATGTTTGGCATCGCTAAGAAGGATTTTGCCGAGCTTGTCTTGGACGATAGCAACTACCTCACATGGGCCATGGATGCTAAGATTAACTTGAAGGCTAGATCACTTGGCATCGCCATAACCCAACCTATAGCTGGGGCTCCCGCCATTCCTGATGCCGCCAAATGTGCGGCACTACACTTCTTGAGGCACCACATCTACCCAGACTTGAAGTCTAAGTAACTACTAGAAGAGGACCCACTAGCACTGTGGAACTCCCTGAAGGAGAGGTATGACTAGTAGAGATCCATCATGCTGCCTGAAGCACAATGTGAGTGGACCAACATCAGGTTCCAGGATTTCAAGAAGGTGTCTACATATAACTCTACCATTCATAAGCTTGTTGCCAAGCTCAGGCTTTGTAACCAAAAGATCATAGATGCTGAGATGATAAACAAGACTTTGAGTACCTTCCACCCTACTCACAGGACGCTCCAGAAGTAGTATCGTTAGGCCAAGTACAAGAAGTACTCGAAGCTGATTACCACTCTTCTCGAGGCAAAGAAGAATGATGAGTTACTGATGAAGAACTATCAGACTTGTCCCACTGGGTCACAGCCATTACCAGAAGCTCATGCTAATTCCCAGTTGCCTATTCTTTTAGAGCTTTATTCCTATTGAACTATTGTTTGATTATATTATATAAAACAACTCATTAAATCCAATGGCTGAGGAAGAGATTTGTCTAGTAGATAGTGAAACCACCAACTCGATACTAAGGGATGCCAAGTATTTCCATATGTTAACAAAGAAAACAGAAAATGTCATGAACATCACTGTAAGCGATGCTCTAATTGTTGGCACTAGAAGAGCCACAACTATTCTCCCTATTGGTACTCGAATAGTAATTGAGGATACTCTCTTGTATCCTGAATCAAAGCATACCCTATTGAGTTTCAAGGAAATTCGCTTGAATGATATCCATGTCGAGACAGAAAATGAGGGTGGTACAAAATACCTCCTCTTGACCAAATCTGACGGCAATAAAAAAATGAGTGGTTAAAAACTTTCCTCATTCTCATCTGGGTTATTGTCAGACCCAGATTTTATAATCCGGAATCTACTGTGTCTAGCTGCACTATTCCCTGGATCAGTAGATAGTGCACACAATTACAGTAATGGACATCAAATTACATATCATGCGGAAGCATAAATAAAATAGTAGACTTACTCATGGGCCGATTAGGCTGAAATCAATAAATTGCAGCAGCGGAAGAACGAAGCACACAGATGGGACCTTCAGGACATGCCCACAGGCAGCCAACTGGAGGTTCGCGACCTAGCCCTTGACATCTTTATCTTCTCTGCCAGCTTGTCCAATCTTGTTGCTGAGGCGAAGTGATTTGATTCCTAATTCTGAATTTTGCCGCAAAAGCGAGTGTGAGCACTCCAACCCCGTGCTCCGCGAGCCAATACACAGAATGCAAATAAATAGTATGCATGGCTTAACAAAGGAGAGGCTCGGGTTATTTTTATTTGCCAAAAATCACTTTTAGTAGCATTGCTATTATTTAATCATAGTGTTATTGTTACTACCTATACTCCACCTAGCGTCTACCATAATCGACTTAATCCACCAAAATACACTTCCTTTATTGATTGCTGTCTAAGACTCCAAACAGCGAATGACATCATTTAATCAGTCCACCGATCATGCTCTTTCCATATTGATTGCTATCTATGACTCTAAACAGCGATTATCATCAATTATGTAATCCACCAATCATACCTTCATTGCTGCCTAAATCCCCACATAGCGAGTATCATAACTTATATAGTCCACTGATCAATTACCGCCTATAACTCCAAACAGCTAGCGACATCATTTATCTATTATCATTTATTTAATCCACCAGTATCCTTTGCATTCTAAATTCTTAACAATCCTTTCGACCATAATTCTTCAATAATCAATCTTATTTTTTTCCCAGTATCTATCTCTAACTAATTCATGAGTATACATCCACCAAGAATATCATTGATCAAGTTTATACTCCAGGAATTATTATCATACCCCAAACTCCCAAGATCAATCCATCCATCCAGAACTCGTTCAAATCCTATTAATCCCAATATTGTCAACATCTCCCAAGAATTTATATCAAATATCAGTGTTGTAATCCAACCAATACCTTTGCATTTCCTAATACTCCAAAAATCATATAATTCATCTATCTAGTCTATAAATCCATTTGGGCTCCACCAATTTATTTCTCCCAGAATCCACACTATCGTTTTCTTTTTATAATCGACATGAGTCCACCAATATATTTATGTTTTACCACAAACTTACATCTTCATTACTCCCGACTTTACTTATTTCCTCATATATTTTACTTTGCGAGAAGAGAAAACATTTTACTTTTGCAATATGATACATAAAAATTTCCTGAGACCTAGCAGTTTTAAACAAAAACATAATGTTCAAGAAAATACAATAATAATAGCGATCCAGATTCCATCCACCGTTACATGGCATCCGCACCATATAGCATCTTTCAGCGTTATAGCCGCTTAACTTACCACTGGGACGACACCTAGGACAATTCAAATCAGGGCTTTCCACTGCCCTCCACTTTTTCCATTACCACCCACAAAGTTTTTGAAATAGAACTATATTTAGTTAAGTTCCCATGTCCGCCCATGACTGTGGGCACAGCTATTCGAATAGTTTAGACTCTGCAGAGTTTGTACACTTTCACCACAAGAGACAATCAACTCATTGCCCCACACGATTCCTTAGAAGTGTGGTTGAGCAGACCGTCATAGTGACTTTTCAAAGTATCTAGTCCCTTTTGTCATCTCACTTTATGGGCTTCTCCCACTTGCGGTGGGTCCCATCTATGCACGGGATGTTTCCCCACAGTTACTAACGCAGCTGGGCTTCTCAACTCCCCACAACGCTTAGAACAACTGGGAAAACTTCACCCTCCACTGGTGTCCCTTAGGGCCCCCTTGCCCGTGCGTATCCACTCCCCATCCACTACCGGTGAGATGAGTCCGGGGATTTCGATAAATTTACTTAGCCAAGTTGTATTTTACAGACTTGTGGTTGCACTGTTTTACACGGGTTGACGTGATAAGATTCAATCCTTAAGGTTACCCGGATGGTTCTACCACATTTCACCTTTTGTGCAATCACTGCACCACATTTCACCTTTCATGCAATCACTGCACCACATACCAGCCCTCAAACCATCCATCCAAGTATTTAAGCAAGTTGGGGATTTTGGAAACATAAATTAATCATAGCCAACATATACCAGTCATTACCACCATGACTGCCCAACCAAATTTCTCATGATTAAAGTGATGCTTGGGCGTTCTCGCGCCCATGAATACCTATGCGATACTAAGCATGGCATATAAATTACGGACTTATTTTCGAAAGGTTACTATAATAATTTTGCTAGGGCGACAAGGTTCACACATTCAGATATTCCAAAGGAGGTGTAATATTATTCAAGGCAAACAATGGGCATATATCTAGAATCTTAAATTAACATGTATTTGCATATAAAGTAACAGCATGCAATTTGATAATTTAAACAAAAATAGTTTGCAGAAAATGTAGGTTCAACATGATCAAAGTATTGACTCGCCTGACGCGGTTTACCGCGGACTTGAGCTCACACGATGCTTTCTCTTGAGCTTTTGGTCTCTATCTTCACTTCGAACTTGATCTCGCTTGATCCAATGAGTCTTCACGACTTCCAATTTCTAATTACGCTACAAACGACTGAATCCAAATAAAAGCAAATAACTCAAAAGATCCAAATAAACTCAATTTAGTTTTATTAGGAGTTAATGAATGATTCGAGCGATTTGAGACAAGGTCGGTGGTAGGATACGATAACTTGATCTTTTTATTAACAATCCATTTTATTATTTTTGTGTTTATCAAGCAAGTTCCCTGAGCTAGGTTAGACCTATGGGTAGATGTAAGACTGTAGTGGGGTGTAGGATATTGCCTCATCTAGCGTTAGCTTTTAAGAGTTAGGGCATGAGTTATATACACGTTGTATATGATTTCTAGCTTGCCGCATTAATCTTATAGCTTACATTTTTAGTAATTCAAGATGTATTATTTTAGGTTGTGCTAATAATGCCAAGTGGTGAGATTATTTTATTTACAAATGACCTAGGGATTTTAATAAACATACCAACATGAATTTAGTTAAAGATGCCCTTCGGTTTAGGTATCGCAAATATTTTATGTACATTTTAGTTACTATTATAGTGTTATTATGATTATCATACATAAATTATTTCTTACAAGTAGCTAGTCCGGATTTGGTCTTTAAACATTTCTAGACGTTCATAAACTCGGGTTCTAGAGGTACAATTAATATTGCATCTTGTTTTATGTGTTACTAAATTAGTTTCCATTAGCCACTTGATTATTTACATATAGCTCTATACTCGGATGTATATTTAAATTCTATTTGTGCATACCTCCATTATCTTTGGATTTTAGGTATAATCATCTTTTATTAATGCCCCAATTAATATTTATCCTTTTAATTCAATTATGCATCCCACATTAAGTATTCATATATGATAACTAATTCAAATTTAAATCTTAAATAATCTCATTTACATCCTAATAAAATATATTACATTCCCTAGATTATTCTCTATTTTCCTTGATTTTTGTTACTTGAAATGGACCACAAAAAAATGGGGGAAAAGGGGGTGCGGCTGGCTGAATTGAACTCGGGACTTCATGTGTATCTAGTGGCTGGGCTAACCAACCGAGCTGCCGCTCGTTTGTGACAGAAGAGGGGGAAATATTTACTAGATGCTATGCGGGTGAGGCAGAGCTCCCATTCGGCCGAACAGGGGAGGCGCTGGCTTGGGGCAGAGGGTGGCGTCGCCGGCGAGGGGGCAGCCAGAGGGAGGCCGCGACCCATGAAATGGACTCCGAGGAAGGTAGGGAGGAGGATGGGGGCGGCGCTTTGACCGGAGCGGCGGCGAGATGGGAGGGCGACGGCGCAGGGCGGCAGGCGGGGAGATGGACTCGGGGCGGCAGCGCTGGCGGGGAGGAGGAGGGAAA
The DNA here is from genome assembly GCA_017311315.1 of Dendrocalamus latiflorus. NCBI lineage: Eukaryota > Viridiplantae > Streptophyta > Magnoliopsida > Poales > Poaceae > Dendrocalamus > Dendrocalamus latiflorus. The sequence continues at coordinate 45,102,517 of CM029639.1, read as the reverse complement.
TCGAAGCCCGCACGAGCATTGGGGGGGTTCAGGTGATGCTTACCCATGAGCTAGCTGAGCGGGAGGTGTGCCGAGGGGAGCTGGCGGCGGAGGCCGATGATGGCGCGGGAAGGGCTCACGCGGAGGGGTCACTCCGGCGAGGGAGGGCGCCGGTCGACTGTCGGGGAGGCTTCGGGCTGACGAGATGTCGCTCTCCGCGCGCGGAATCGAAGAATGGTTGTTTGAGGAGGAGGTGGCGCTGGCGGCAGAGATTTCGGCCGACGACGGGGAAGATGGTCGCTCCGGCGAGCTTGGTGCAGCGCTTTCCAATTAGGCCGGAGGGAAGGGACTAGAGGCTCGGGCGAACATGTCGGTTTGATTGGATCAAAAGGGGATGCACCGGAGCTCCGGAATGGCGAGGAGGCGGTGGGCTCGGGCGAAAGAAGAGGCAGAGGATGGGAGGGAGGACAGTGGGCGGCACGGAGAGGAATGAAGGGTGCGGGATGCTTCTTATGGGGAGGAGAGCCGCGGGGAAAACCGGAGGCGACGACAGAGAAGACCGTGGGCGGAGGCAGGCGCATGGATGCCACGGGGCGGAGGGGAGCTGCGCACGGCAGAGGGTGGCGCGGGCGCACTGGGGAAGAGAAGAACAGGAGGAGGGAAGGGAGAGGAGAGAGAGAAAAGGGCTGGGCCCACAAGGCATAGAGAGAAAAGGAGAGGAAAACCTGAGAATTGGAATTCTGAATTTTAATTTTAAATTTTTGTTTCAAATTGATGATTACTGATTTCTGCATGACATTTAGAATTTAAGCTTTAAATTTTTAGATATTAAATGAGAGTTTCGATTATTATTATTGTGTCTGTTATATGTATACGTATATATATATTATTATTATTATATTTTTTTATTATTATTATTTCCTATTGCTAAACTCTTTCTTGCACAATTTATGTATACACATGTATGTATATATGTATGTGTGTTTGTATTTTGTTCATCCGCTTTTATTACTATTTATGCCATTATTTTCAAAATGAGATTTTATATTTTTAACTCAGGTTTCTCTCTTTTTATACTGGATCATCTTTTCAGATTCGCATTTTAAATCTTGATTTTCTATTAATTAAATATGTTTGCTTCTTCTGGATCCTTTTAACTTTTGGAGCCTTCACCAAATTTCTCATAAAAACATCATAAACCCCAAATTCAAATAAAACATATTGCAAAATAATTCAAAAGCTTCACATTTCAAAATTCAAAATTTTGGGATGTTACAGTTATATTATACCTACATAAAACCTGAAGAATATGCTGCAATGAAGATAGAGTATAAAGCCTTGGAGAGCCCTTTAAGATCTGGCACGATCGATTAGGGCATCCTAGGGTAGGAATGATGAGAAAATAATAAGCAACTCTATTGGCCATAGCTTAAAGACTCTATCCTTTTCTAAACCTGAAGATTTCTTGTGCCCAACCTGTGCCAAAGGAAAACTCATCACTAGACCCTCTTACCTGAAAGTAGAGGTGGGATCACCTATTTTTCTGGAGAGAATACAAGGTGATATCTGTCGACCTATTCAACCCCTGTCAGGCCCTTTTAGATATTTTATGGTGGTATTAGATGCTTCTACTAGGTGGTCCCATGTATGTCTGCTGTCTATTAGGAACCACGTCTTTGCTAAATTAATAGCTCAAATTATTAGGTTGAGAGCCAACTTTCTAGATGAAAGGATTAAGTTCATTATAATGGACAATGCCGCGAGTTCACCTCTAAGGCATTTAGTGACTATTTTTTTGCTTTAGGCATTCATGTAGAGCACTTTGTACCACATGTTCACACTCACAATGGCTTTGCAGAGTCATTCATTAAAAGAATTAAGCTGATTGCTAGACCACTATTGTAAAATAGTAGGCTCTCCACCAACTATTGGGGTCACACAATGTTGTGTGCAGCAGCACTAATAAACTTAAGACCGACTGCATACCACCAGGTTTCCTCCTTACAGCTAGTGCATGGGAAAGAACCAAGTATTTCCCATCTGCGAAAATTTGGTTGTGCTGTATATGTGCCAATTTCACCACCACAATGTGCAGCCATGGGCCCCTACCGGAAGTTGGGAGTATATGTTGGCTTTGAGACCCCCGTCAATTATTAAATATCTTGACCCTACTACGGGAGACATGTTTATGGCCCGTCACGTTGATTGCATCTTCGATGAAGATAATTTCCCAGCATTAGGGGGAGGAAAGTACCTTACTGATGAAAAATGATGAGAAATAGATTGGAATGCCTCGGCATTCAGGCCCTAGATTCACGCACTACAAAAACTAAACTAGAAGTTCAGAAAATAATAAACCAACAGTAAATAGCAAATAATTTGCTAGATGCCTTCACTGATCAGAAGAGTAACAAAGTCTTACATACCAGCAGTAAGTGCTCCAGAGAGAGTGGAAGTACCCCAGAAGGATACTCGAACCACTCCAACCCCCCATGTGAAGAAGAGGGGAGAGCACCAGAGAATGAGGCCTCAATTCCGCGGAGACGTCCATAGAACAAGAAACTAGATGAAAATAAGACAACTCCCAAGTCAGTAGAAGAGACTCAACCTGACGTTGAGAAAATCCCTAAAGAGAATGATCTTGAAGATAGTAATCCCAGTAATATTGCGCGCATAGTCTAATACTGGGATTTCAGAACAACCACACTCTGTCGTTGTGGGAAATCATGAGGATCTAGATGAAATAAATGAAAAAATATGTACTAATTTTGTTGATTCAGGAGAACTATATAAGAGAAAGACTACAGTTGTCGACTTCCATTTCACCTCTAAAATTGCTAGAAACCTTGAACTGGATCAAGAACCAAAGTCCTTAACTGAATGCCAGAAGCGTTCAGACTGGGGTAAGTGGAAGGAACCAATTGAAGCAAAATTACTCTTGCTAAATAAAAGAAAAGTGTTTGGCCCTATAGCCTAAACACCGACTAGAGTATTCCTTGCAGGATGCAAATGTATTTTCGTCTAAAGAGAAATGAAAACAATGAGGTGGTGAGATACAAAGCGAGACTTGTAACACAAGGGTTCACGTAGAGACCCAGCAATGATTATGTTGAAACTTATTCTCCTGTCATGAGTGGGATAACATTCCAATATTTAATATCAATGGCATTAGGTAAGAATTTAAGTATGCAATTAATGGATATAATAACCGTATATCTATATAGGTCATTAGATTCAGATATTTATATGAAAGTCCTGGAAGGAGTAAAGATTTCGGATCAAAATATCGCCTCCATCCCGTAGCCCTAGCTTGCGGTATTCTCGGTGCCTCATCCGCCTTTGCCTACTCTCGGTGGTGCGCCGCCGCCGACCTGTAGCCCTAGCCCACCTGGATCTAGCATCGCCGCTCTGCCTCTTCTCACCACCGCCCAGATCTATCTCTCCGCTGCCCGGATCTCGGCCTTGCGTCGTCGTTGTCTCGATCTCGCACATCCATTGTCGGCATTGTTCCCGGAGCACCAACTCCGGTGTCTCTTCAAGGTTAGATTTCCAACCTCCGACTAGTCAGCTTGTACATGAACAATACTTGTTAGGAAAAGTTTCCGATTCTTGTGTAATTGTTCATGTAGACTTTGGGAAACTCCTACAAGTGCCCCCAAATCCAAATTATTCATGTAGATGAATCCAAATAACTAGCACCCATCTGGATTCGAGTGACAAAGAGATTGCCTTTTTTTCACACCTTCTTGAGTGGCGAATTGCCACTGTTGAATGTCGGATATTAGAAGTTGATAGGTTTAATTCATGAAACTTATGATTTTGAAGATGTTAGAGGATCCAAAGCAATCTCAGTATTGGAAAACCGGATGGCAGCTTCATTTTTTAGATAAAGGATGGCTGCTCCATTAAAGATACCTGATTATAAGAGTCACCAGAACTGGATTGAGCCAACCATATTGAACTAGCGTAAGTATCGGTGTGCATTAGCCCAACTGGATCAACAGCAGCCGATGACTATGCATAACAGTTACTATATTAGAGTTACGAAAGAAAGCCATCAACTATCAGCTACTAGTCAATGCTTACCATAACCAGTTCATGTTTCATGTCGTTCTTACAGTGTTCTTCAAGTACATGCGTGTGTAGACCTGGAGAAACAGTGTTGCTTTATTTATACCCTTAATTAACAGAAGTTCTGTGTTTTATGTATCAAAACATGCTTGAATTTGATCATTTCGAGGATCAAGCTGCTGCACAATAGGAGGGAGTTGCAACTGATAAATATGCGCAAAGAGATGGTTCAGTATCTTCAGACAGGCCAGGAATGTCCCTTAGAATTGCGAGAAGAAATATCTAGTTTAATCTTTGCATCTGGAAGATGTTCAGACTTGCCTGAGTTTATGCATCTCCGTAATTTGTTTACCACCAAGTATGGGAAGGAGTTTGTTGCTGCTGCTATGTAATTGCGCCCTGACAGCAGTGTTAATCGTACAGTAAGAAGAATCTCTAACATATGCTTTCTTTCAGAAGTGAAATTTGCGTTGATTACAAATTTAGCATCTTGTACAATTTCAAACAAATTGGGCTTCTTGTATGCAGATAATTGAGAAGCTTTCAGTCAAGGCTGCATCGGCTGAATCTAAGCTGAATGTTTTGAAAGCTATTGCAGATAATTGGAACACCTATCATCCTGCACTCCACAAGCCACAAAAATTGCTCTGTACTTTTGCATCTGGGTGTCTCATGCTTTCCAATGTTGTTAATAGACATTTGTTTTGATTCACCTGCTTTGTATGCAAACAATTGCTTCGTCAATGTAGCACTATTGTTCCTCTTTTTCTTTTTTAAGTCAGAAAGAGTGAGGGGTGAACATTTGGCAGTACTGCTCGTGATCTTTCATTTTATATCAACTATATGTTCTACGGCATGTGACCTTCGTTATGTATTAGCTATCTTGACAAGCTTTCCTCTTTTTTCTTGTTTTTATTTTACACCAAAGACGACATAAGTTCATGATAGCCAACTCCATGTGGTCTTTCTATACAAAACAGCAGAAAGATGAAGGCAAGACAAAACTACTAGAGGATGCTTCAAGATGAAATTGGTTATGATTACATGTGGTTTGGCTCCCCAACTAGCGGTAGCAAGAAATTGATTATGATAACAACAGAAAATTAAAGGAAGACAAAACTACTAGAAAAATAAAGTGTTATAACTTGGAGTAATATGGTCTATTCGCCTCCAATCCCTCTTATGTTTCTAGAGTCAATCTACTAACTAAACGCTTTTCAGAGGTAGCTTCAAATTTTCAGAAAAGTGGATTATCAGATAATCTGGAGCACAAACTAAAAAAAAGAAATTAGAGCTCTACAAACCAGGCCCTCACGGGATCAGATGACTGTAATAGACTCCTCTTGCAACCCGACTTTGCTGCCTTCAATTCCATGGAATTGTTCTCACTTACCCCCCCCCCCCCCCTAATTGATTGAACCAAAGAAAAGACTAAAGAGAACTCAAACAGGGAGAGACGTATGGAACAAAAACCATGGTCAGGTGGAAGCAGAAAAGACCAAGTGAAGGATGTAAAAAAAATCATGGCTTTGCTCATGCCACAGCCGATAAAGGCGCCGTTCCAACCAACTCAGGCTTCTGGCTGTGAGAAGCCAGAAGTTGATTGGAGCAGAGGAGCTTATGATTGGCATACCAAAGCCACTTTGGCCCGATCGGATAAGGTCACGTCGACTGGCTTCCCTCATACACGAATAGCTCCATTCCCCACTTTCCCCATTTGCACACGTTGTCTTCCGCTGCCCCACCCAGCAATCCCCCTGATGACGGCCATAACAGCCAGATCCGTGCCGCCTTGTCGCCCCACCCCCCCCCCCCCCCCCCCCCCCTCGTGTCAGCCTCTCGTATCGTAGCCCTCCCCGTCCGCGATGGCTTGGCAGTCCTCTTTTCCCAGATCGAGTGCCATCCACAGTTGCCCCAAGTCCTGATTCATGGTGTGCTCCAGCGACCACGAGCTCAGGTGCTTCGGTACCGTCATCCGCACCTCCTCCTTCATTCGGGAAACGTGCACCATGCTAGTTCAGCTTTGGGTTAGGCACCAAGCTTGGGACGAGCTCCTCGCAGTTGTTGGCCAAATTCTTGCTAACGCCTAAGGAACACAACACAAGAACATGATGAACTCACATAGAATTTGGCGCTGTAGAACTTGGCAGCATTTTCTGGTTTACTTCTTCTCCTTTTATAGCAAATACAAGAACAAAAACTGAAGTACTAATGACCAAAAAACTGAAACACTAAAGACCAAAAACTACAAGCACTAACTCACTAGAAACTGCAATCACTAACTCACTAGAAACTGCAAGCACTTACTCAAAGCAAATACCAAATCAAGATTAATTTCCAACAGTAGTGAGCACTAGCTTCATTGTCGCCAATGACTCGTGATGGGTGTATGCCACTACGGTAAGCTGGCAGTGTGAAGTCCAATCTTCTATCAATTGATTTCAGGCGCACAATTCAGAATTATCGAGCGATAAATTTGTCTGCCTATGTAGGGAAAGTCCAAGATGTTCAATTCAATAATGGACCCCTATCCAACGAGGATCTGATGGAGCTCGTCTCTGCTAACACCACCAACACGATGAGTATGTATTCGTGCTGAGTGTTGACACGCTTGAGTTCGACAACGATGACAATGAGGACAACCCCGCTACCCCACTGCAAACTACCAGCGATGGAGCTACCCCACGTAGAGTGCGGGTAGTGCTGGAACATCCTAACTCCTGTGGCAAGAGGCTTCAGTTGGTATCGACCACACCGAGTTACACCTTGCTAGTAAAGTGCATTAATCGGGACACCGAGCTCAAACATCTAGTGGACATCTATGAGAGGATGCACATGGTCACTAGCCGGCTGTCAGACGTGACCGCCATGTCCCCTATGCGTAACTCGGCAAGGGAAGAGTTCATGAGACTCATAAAGCTAGTGAAAGAGTCTGGGGCTAGAAAAGAAAGCGAGGAGTTCTAATTAGCCTCACAGCTGTTCATCAAGGTGGAGCTCTGCACCAACTTTCTTTCCATGGAAACAAGCAAGGGTCAACTTCATTGGCTTAGGCAGACATGGGAAAGGATGAAGGACCACCCCTAAGCATTTTTGTTCAGTTTGGTTCTCATAATTCGAATGCACTTCGTGCATGCTGTTTTCTTTGTTCAAGCTCAGTACCTTGTGGTGTCTGAATTTTAGTATGTTATGTTCTACTATTGTCGGTATTTCATTCAACTCCTTGTGTTTGGTTCTGTTGTTCTAGTGTTGTCAGAATTTCATTCAACTCCTTGTGTTCTAGTGTTGTTGGTATTTTAGTGTCTTCAAAACCTTATTTGTCCAGTTTCTTAAAAGCATTATGTGTTCTGTCTCAAAGTTGTTTGGTGTAGTCTGTGCATTATAATGCCATTTATTTCTCTGTGTTCATTCAGAAGCCGATATCATTGTAGAATTGTGAGTACTGAAAGATGAATGTTTTGTTGTTTGGTCATGCTATTTGTGTAGTGATGTATGGGAGCGGGGACGGTTCTGCAATGAAGCCGACATGTCAACTGACTCCATCGCCTTCCTGGCCATCGTCGCTTTCGAATGCCTCGATGATGAAGTGAGCTCTGAGGCTAGGCCACCCCCAAGAGTTCTAGTAATGATCGAATGACAATGGGTGCAGTTGCAACTTGCTGATGATCAGCATTACTACAACATGTTTAGGATGTGGCCGGGTATGCGAGGACAATGCATTGCACGAGGACTACTAATCAATATGTATTTCATGCTTGTCCCCCCGTGTAGGCAAGTATTACCTTGCCGACTCTAGGTATCCCAACTGGCTAGGGTACTTAGCCCCATATCACAACCAGAAGTACCACCTTTTGGAGTTCAAGAACGGTACCCAGCCATTCGAGATGTAGGAGCTTTTTAACTTCCTATAGTCGTCCCTACGGAAACATTGTCGAGCGTGCATTTGGCATGTGCAAGATAAAATAGTGTATACTCGATAAGGTTCCTAGCTACAAGACTCATAGGTAAAAGACGATAATTGTAGGAACAATGGCATTGCACAACTTTGTTCTCAACTCCAAATTTCTTGCGAAAGGACCTACAAACCCACTGGGGCAGTGGCGCTCGACCTTCCACAAGGCATAAAGTCCATACTGATAGACATGACACATGATTGGATAGCACCGTTGTTGGTGGCAATGACTTTGGTTCGCCATTGCCAATGGGAAATCATGCTTATATGTAATTTGTAGGTGTAGTCATGGCGTTGTGATGTCTGTAATGAGCTCATACTAGTCTATCAAAATTGGGAAGCACTGCATGTACTCTACCTGGAATTAGCTTCTTTTAGCAGCTACAATACCATTTCAGTCTCTATAATGCAATTTCAGTCGCTATAGTGCCTTTTCATCCAAAAGCCAGAAGCCGACAACCGATTGGAGCGGGCCCAAAATCTATGGCCTCACCTAGGGAGGCATGTAATTAATAATGATTTGTGCAGAGGTCTGATCGAGAGCGACAAGACATGGGGCGCAAGATCGGTTAGGGCCACCATAGCTGACGAGGAAGGAGGTAGGGTGGAACTTCGAAGGGGGAAATTTAACTTTTTGCCACTCCTAAGAATGTCACCTATCCAAATGCCACTCTCTTCATCGCAATTAACATTTTGCCACTTTTGAGCCCATGTGGTGCCAAGTCACATGACATGGCATGCCATGTCAGCGCCCGCGCCGCCCCTCCCCGCGCGCGCCCGCGTCGCCCCTCCCCGCGCCGCCCCGCACCCGCACAGCCCCTCCCCGCGCCTCCCCGCGCCCGCGCCTCCCCGCGCCTGCGCCGCCCCTCCCCGCGCCGCCCCACGCCCGCGCCTCCCCGCGCCTGCGCCGCCCCTCCCCGCGCCCGCGCCTGCGCCGCCCCTCCCCGCGCCGCCCAGGGAACCGGCCGAATCAAAACAGAGGAGGGGGCAGCGCGAGGTAGACGACGGTGCCGCCGGTGAGGGGCGGCCGAGGAACACACCGGAGACGGCAAAACGGGACCCCGGAGCCAGGGGAGTCCGAAGGATGCACGTCCGTGAGCCGAGAGGCCCCGAGGCGGGCCGGCGGCGGGGCGCGGCGGCCGGAGGAAAGGGTGGGACGGGGCGGCGGCGACCGGAGGGGAAAAGGAAGAAGGTGGGGGCGCATGAGGTACCAGGGGTCCGAAGGAGACTCACCGCGCGTTGGGCCAAGCCGGAGCAAACCCGAGGGGAGCCGGCGGCATGAGGCGGGGCCGCGCAGTGGAGGCGCACGGCGCCGGCGAGCTGGGGTGGGCCGCAGCTCCGGCAGTGGTGGGGGAAAGGTTTGGCATGCTTCAGGGCGGTGCAGGCGCGGGCGCGGGGAGGGGCGGCGCGGGCGCTGACATGGCATGCCATGTCATGTGACTTGGCGCCACATGGGCTCAAAAGTGGCAAAATGTTAATTGCGATGAAGAGAGTGGCATTTGGATAGGTGACATTCTTAGGAGTGGCAAAAAGTTAAATTTCCCCGACGAAGGTGGCAGCACTGGGGTGGCATGCCACCATGACATCTTCTGTTACTTTGATATTTTTGCCCTTCCAAGACATAGCTTGATGAAGAAGGAATGAAGGATGGTTTTTCATGTGTCGGATTAGAAATGACGACTAGAGGAGAGTGAATAGGAGCCACACCGATAACGATTTCCCTAAAATCTTTTGCCTCAAGATTTGATTCTTTGAAGGACCATGTTAGGAGGTCCAGGGTTTTGTTGTGATAAACCATTGTCATTTTTGGAGAAGTGAAAATTTAGAATTTGCGAATTTTTTTGGACAGGTCGCATAAATGGATGACTTTGGGAAATTTAAGTCATGGGTAATTTCAGTGCGTATGTGTTGCATAATGCATGTTACACCTAACGTGGGTTAAGTTATGAAGAACTTATGCCTGAAAAATAATTTCTTGGTCTCTGGATGTGTAAGGTTGCTTGGAGTTAACCATAGTCAACTACGAGGATCGGGGCTATGCTCATAGAGGAGTTGAGGCCCAAAATGATCAATAATGTTATGTGAGATGGTTGAGCTCAAGCATGACACAAAGAAGATGGCAAATATTGAAGAAAAATTTGAGCGATGGATTGCACCATGTGGCTTGGTTGGTCCAAGTGAGGCATGGTTCAGTGGAATAGAAACAGGAGACTTGCCGACACATGGTAAGCCAGTGGTACATCTACACGTGGCAAGCATGGTGATTGCTTGCAAGGGATGAAAAGGCCAAGTCAAGAAAGGGTATTTTGGTCAGTTAAATTATCTTGGATCAAAACCGCGACGCTTTAATGGTGCTTGGGAAGGTAGTTTAGGTCAAGGATGAGCTAAGATGATTAAGTGGATCAAAGACTAAGGATTTAGTGGATTCGGTCATATGCGCTTTGAAAAACATGCATAAGTATAGTGTGTAAGTTAAAACTCATGTGTGTGGGGTTATTGGGTTTTTCCATATATTATAAGTGGATAGTATCCACTAAAGGTTAGATAGGTACTGGTTAGCTATCTATTTAACGAGTTGTGATAGAGACTTGCTAGTTAATCATCCAATTCTAGCAATTGATGTTAAGTGTTCTAGGGTTAGGTTTTGAGAAGTGTGAGTGCTATGGTATACTATGTTGTCCTCTACGTGGAGTGGCTATAAAACCCTCATCCTCAAGTTTTACATCAATATTTGTTCATCTTCATGGATCTCTCTTGTGTTAATTGATTTGCTCTTGACTTGGTTGGTTTTTGCTCTTCTCTCCCCCTTCTTGATCTTGTTGTGCCAAGAACGTATAAGAGATGGAGATAACCTTTGAAAATCAATTTTTACCAATTTAGGTACTTGGTTGATAAGTTCATCAAGAAAACCGGTTTTGCTTACATTTCTTAATCCGAGTGTTTCTAGATCGATTTCTTTGGTGTTCTTATTTATTGTGATATGTTGAAACACATCTAGAGCTATATTGGTCACCATCCACCAACGAGCAAGTCATATTCATCGTATTTTGTTTTTCCCTTTTTGTGCAACCTTGCTTGAAATAATAAAAGGACATAATTTTGGTAATGATTTTCTTCATTGTTAATTAGAAAAAGTTTTTGACATCCTAGAGAAGGTGCATACCAAATTTCAAGTAATTTAGAGCTTTGGTTTGAGACTTAGCTCAATTTTAGATTTTGGTCCAGTTTTAGTACAGTAGAGATTTACGAACCATAAGATCCCAATTCTCTTAAGTTCTTTCAGGATTTTTGGATGGGATCAGTTCTTAAGGTCATGATCTAGCCTTAGTTCAAGTTTCAAGTCTTTTTGATATACGAATTAAATGTTTCATGGACTTTTAGATTTAAAATAGTGATGTTTTTAGTGTTCATTGGCTGAAATTACTATAGCATTGAGATTTTTTTGGAATTTTGGGTTCTTAATCTTTATAGCTTCTCATAGCTATTAGAGTGGAAAATTGGAAAATAGTTGGAAGAAAATTGAAAGACACTATTCATCCCTCCGTTGTCATACCAGATCTACAATCGTTCACTCTAATAGCTAAGCTATGAAGATTAGAAGCTAAGCACCTCTAGAGAAACCCCTAAGAAAAATCGACCTAAATGGGACTTGATATCTTAGAGTGGTACTATCATTATGTAAGGTGCAGTACTACCTTCATGTAAAGTACGGCACTACCTTTCCCTCAGATTAGCACAGGAAATTCAGCCCGAACAAAACTAAAACCCACACAACTTTCACATGTAAGATTCAAATGAATTTAAATTTTGCACACACTTTACTTAAAGTCTTATGAATCTATTCCAACCAAGGATCGCAAGAATCTATGTCAAAGTTCAAATCTTTTTTAAGAACAAGTAAGATTGTACTAAAACCAAACAAAAATTGAAAATGGGGAATATGACTTGCTTGTGGGTGGAGGATGGCCAAGTTGACTCTAGATATATTTTCACATGTCATAGCAAGTAAGAACCCCAAAAGAATCGAGGCAAAAATAACTGGACCAAGAAAACTCTTGGAGAGGTCAAATACAAGTAAAATCGGACAACTCCAATAACTTGCAAAGCCTGATGCCTAGATGGATGAGGATTGATATCTATAAGTCATCTGCATCACTTACATGTCCTTGGTACAAAGCAAGATCAAGAAGGGAAGAGAAGAGATCAAAACCAACAAGATCAAGAGCAAATCCACTAAAACAAGAGGGATCCATAAGAGATTAATACAATTGATATATTCCTACTTGAGGATGAAAGTTTTGTAGGCACTTCACTTGGAGGAAAATAGAACACATCACAGCACACACACTTTTGAAACCCTAACCCCAGAACATTTGGCTTCAATAAGCAAAACTAGGATCGTTAACAAGTAAGTCTCCATCCAATTCCATTAAGTAAACAATGCAACCAGCCCCACTTAACCCTAATAGATACTATCCACTTAGCACATATGAAAAAAAACCTATTAACCCCACACTACATAGGTTTTACTCACACATTACACTTATGCACGCTTTTCAAAGCATATAAATCCGAATCCACTAAGTCTTTAACTTTTGATCCAATTTGATCTTCTCAGTTTTTCCTTGACCTAAACTGGTCTTCTAAGCGCCGCTCAAGTCCTGTAGTTTTGATTCAAGGTAGTTTTCGATATTTTGGTTGCCGTACAAAAATACCCTTTCTTGACTTGATCTTCATCTTTCCTTGTAAGTAATTGTCATGCTTGCCATGGATATGTACACCACTAGCTTGTCACACATTAGCAAGTCTCTCCTGTTCTGATTCTACTGAACCACGCCTTATTTGGATCGACCAAGGCACATGGTGAAAACCGTTGCTTGAACTTCTCTTCAATATTTCCCATCTTTCTCGTGCCATGCTTGAGCTCAGGTACCTTACCTGGCATTATTGATCATTCTGGGCCTTGGCTCCTCCATGAGCGTAGTCCCGATCCTCGCCGTTGACCATGGGTGACTCTAAGCATCTATGTACATTCAAAGACCAAGAAAACATTTTTGAGTATAAGTTCTTCACAACTTGACCCACGTTAGTCAAAACTTGTTTCATGTAACACATATGCATTGACTTAGGTCAATCCAAATTAATCCATAACTCAATTTCCCAAAATCTCAGGAATTTTCCATCTAGGCCTCTCTAAAAATTACAACTAATAAGTAATCTATGAAATACTGGCCAAAGGTCTGACCACTAATGTCATACTAATCCTAATGGTTTGATTGGTGCCATACTGGCGGTCTGACCAGTTGCATGACAACAAAATTGATAAAATACAAACTTTGCAAACTTCAAATCCACTCTACAAACTGAGAATGGTTCATCACAATACCATTCTGGACTTTCTCATACGGTCCTTGACCGAGGTTTTGCATTGTTTCAATCTTACCTGTTTGTTGCAAAAGAGAGGCTAAGATTGAACAACAGCACCCTGTCGTAATTAGTCTGAACAGCCGGGGATACGACTCTATACTTGCTACTCAGATCGTACTACTAGCTAGTATAGCTAGCCTAGTAGGCCAGTTAGCTTGCTGTAGCTACCTTTGCCATCGCTGCTGCTAGCAACTGGTTCACTGAAGCAGTTTGGTCTAAAAAATAAAGCAACTCCTTAAAAAAAGAGAAAAAAATAAAGCAGCGGTCTTACGGCCAAGCTTTGCATGCAGTTATGCATGGAAGCTGATCAAATTTCAGTAGTGTATAATTACTACTACTCCACTAACTGTACAGGTAGACATGTACACATGCATGAATATAATTTATTTGGATTTTGATTATTGGACGTGTACCCCGCCTGCCCCTTCCCACCTTCCTTGCGGCTCCCAACGCCTTCACCATCGCCACCCGCAGCCAGCGGTGCCTAGCCGCACTGCCTCCACTCCTCTCTTGTCGCCATCGTAGGCCCTACCTACCCTAACTTGTGGCCGTCTTTGCCGTGCCGCCTGTCATCGCCACCCACAGCCCTCCTTCACACCCTCGGCGATGCACCGTCGCCTTGCCGCCCTACCACCACCACCCTTTGCAGGGTTGTTGCCTCCCCCCTTCCTCTGTACTCAGAGTCATGGTGAACCCCCTTCATAACCCTAGCTAGTGAACCCTAACCCCAACCCTTGCTGTTAGTTGCCACCATCGCTGAAGAAGCTATTATCACCGCTGGTCACCACCATCACTGGAGAAGGGAGGAGGGACAGAGGAGCAAGCGAGTTTGATTAGAAGAGCAGGAGGGAGAGAGAAGAGCAGAAGGCGAGGAGGTGGTAGCCCGTTGGCTCCGCGCCTAGACGTGCTGTAAGACTAACGTGTGCTGATAGATTTTACCTTGGTTATTTCTGCAATGGCGCCAAATTAAATTCATCCCGACCATATTCAAGTACCCCCACAGCTGGTTTGACTTTCTATATATACCAATTAATGGCGATCATCTACGTGCTCCTACTCATCCTACCTCTATCTTGCGTTTCTCTTAGAACAAGAGAATTTAGTAAAACAACCATTTCGGGAAAAGAAAAAAATATCTACACAGAGAGATGCTCCAAATATTGTATCCAAGTGTAGTATTTGAGAACACTCCAAATCAAAACAACTCAACAATCACATGTGTTCCAATTGTTGAAAGTCCAGAGACATCAGCATGCACGAGCGAGAAACACAAGCTCCACTGATGTGGCCAAAAGTGTCAGTGCTAACTTTGAATTGTGATTCCATGTTGCAATCTGGAATTACATCTCAAATCAGTGTTGTTTTGTAACAAGAAGTATAATCAAGAGTGAGGAATGTTACATCACCATATTCTTAGGTAGATGAGGGCGTCGGTGATCAAAAAGGGTGGCGGAGGTAGCCGTCGGCTTACGTTGGCGCAGGTTGCGCGTCACTTAGTCTGCGCTCAGCCGGTGTGTTTGGGGGCGAGGAGAGACGCAGAGGTGGAGGAAGCTCGGTGGTCGGAAGGCTTTGAAGGAAGTTCTGAAGTTTTGTGGTCGAAGGTTCCAGCGGGGCTTCCGGAGGGTGAGAAGCTCGATACCAGGGGCTGTTTCTCCGCTCCATCGAAGAGGTTTGATGCTGAACCTTTGTGCGTGCCGAGCCCTCAACCTTTGGGGTCGAGATTCTGGGCGTTGGCAGACGTCAGTTCGGATATCGACGCCGACGATGAAGACGAAGCCGGTTTTGACGTGCAAGGTGAGGCGTTGAAGCAGGACAGTAGCTTTGTTCGGATTGCGCTCGAACAAGGTTTCACGCTGGATGAGATTCTTAAAGCAGGCGAGCACTTGCTTTGTTCAAGTTCGTCTCCAAAGGTAAATTCCTGCTCTAAGATCTCTAGCATTTCAAGGAATGGCCGGTTAGTGAAGAAGTTGGTTGAAAGGGTGGCTAATAGGAGATTGAAGTCCACCAAGTTGCATAAACCTTGGAGAGGCCCTCTTCCAAAGGCTAGGGTATCCCAGCCGAGAACTCTTGGCCATCTGGTGGCCAGAGCTCTTGAGGAAAGGAAGTCTCTGCAGTCCAATATCGGTGTTTTGGTTGTTGATAGTGAGAAGGAAGTTGCCAGGACGCCGGCGAGGTCAGCCATGAAAGAGGATGCTAATGCATCTGTTTCTCCGGCAAACCTCGATAAGGCGAATCGTCAGCTCGGGTTTCTAAATCTGGAAAAGCAAATCGCGCCAGCTATAGAGGCGGTAGATTGCATGGTCGGGGGACGGTCGAGTTTTGGTGTTTTTACGGTAGTGGATCTCAACCTTTCATTCGTTTTGGGCTTGGTAAAAAAGAAATTCTTTTTAAGTGCTGTGTGGGCCTGGGCCACCTGCTGTCGCGCACAGGCCGACATAGCTGGGCGATGAAGAAGCCAGAAAGTCATTTTTTGGCTGCTTCGGTGGGGCAAGATTCCAGGCGGCTAGGGCAGACTCTTTGTTCAGAAGCGAAAGAGCAGAGGAGCTGTGTCCTTGCAGGCGGCGGGGGAAAGGAAGATCTTAGGAGTGTGGAGGCCATGGCGTGGAGAGGGGAGAATCAGGGAAGGCAAGGCGATCGGGTTAGGGGTAGTGGTCAGTTCTTTGCAGAGGAGGAGGAGGATAGGTACCATGGTGAGCGGCGTGGTTTCAGCCGACCAGGGTTGCAGCAGGGATTTGGTTTTGGGCATCAAAGGAGTCGTGGCCAAGGCTGGCCGAGGCAGGGCTTCAGGCCACGGGGCTCTCGTGGCTTCGGTCCGAGGCGTGGTGGCTACGCAGGAAGGCTTGGGAGGGAGATGGCAGCAAGAGGGGAGCGTTGGGATGTTCAAGGGTCGAGTTTGCTGCGTGATGGTGAGCAAAGGAAAGTTGTTACTGCAGACAAATCAGGGGGTTGTAACGGGAAGGCAAATGGGAAATTAGAAGGGCAGGGAAAAAAGGGATGTGATAATTCAGAGGCTGGTGGTGGCGCACTTTCAGAAGCTAGGCAGCTGAAAGTGGGAGAGGTGGATGTGTATCTGATGCAGTCGCAAGGGGAGCTTGAGGATGGGGTCGGAGGGGTGGATGGTGTTAGCATGGAGTGTGATGAGGAGCAAATGGATGTCGAGGCTGCCGGCAGGACTCAGGTCAAAGCAAAAATTTGTTCCAGATGCTTCCAAAAAGGGCATGTTGCCGCGGGTTGTTCTACTCAGATTTACTGCGACATTTGCGATAGCCATGAGCATGTAAATCATCGCTGCCCAGTGATCAAGCTTCCTAAACCGGTGGCTCATGCTGTGGGGTATTCGATGGAGGGCCTGGGTTTTTTTCACATACCGCATCCTCCTCTGCAGAGAAGCAAGAAGGGCTCGAAGATGGTTTTAGTGAGGTGTGTGGGAGGTAACCTGTCGAAGGAGTTGGTTGTCTCTCAGCTCCAAAGGATTTTCCCGGGCAAGTGGAAATGGGAACCAAGTGAGCATGAGAATAACTCTTTTGTGGTTGCTTTTCCTACTAAGATAGAAGTGCAAAGAGCTATTGCTTTCGGGGGGGCTGATGTGAAAGAGAAGGGAGTGGCCACCGGGGTGCGTTTGCAGTTTGAAGTATGGGTTGAAAAGGAGGAGGGTTTTCTGCTGCCAAAAGTTTGGGTTAGGGTGTTTGGTCTGAGGAAAAAGCTGAGGGAGTTTCTCAATCTTTGGGCAGTTGGTTCCTTGCTGGGTGCCACGCAAATCGTGGATATGAAGACAACAAGGAAGAGTGACTTCGGTAGGATTTTTGTGGCTGTCTTGAATCCAAGAATTATTCCTAAGAGTCTAGATGTGGTTATTGGAGACCATTTCTTTGAGCTGAACTTTGAAGTGGAAAGGTTGGGTTTTGATGAGAATGGAAATGAGGTAGAGTTAGAGCAGGGTGACGGAGATGGAGATGAGAATGCGGAGGAGGAGTTTGAGGGAGAGGGAGAAGTTGAGCGTGAAGCAAAAAGGGCCAAGAATATTGTTTTGGCAGTGGGTGGATCAGGAGAGGGCCTTTCAGGGCAGGATAAAATTGCATCTTCCAATGAGAACCTAAACCAACGTGAGGCAGAGGAGAATAACTTTAGCTTGCTGGCTTCGGATTTGGTCGCAGAAACCTGTGATAAGGTGATGGGTGAGCAGGGGCAGCAAGGGTTAGTGGTTGATCTGGTTGAGCAGGTAGACAGGGAGGGTCTAGAGGAGTCAATGCTTGTGTGCAGTAAAGATTTTGTGCAAGAGGAAGTGAAGGAGAAGTCAGATCGGGCGGCAAAAATTGCAGAGGTAGTGTTATCGCCTACTCGTTCCAGTGCAAGGTTGGCTAAGAGTGGCGGAGAACACTCGGTGGAGAAGGCTCAAAGAAGGAAGGCCTGGATGAACCTAGAAGTGCAGCCAGGTAACGAATTCTCTAGTTCATTTTTGTCCTTTTCAAATTCTGGCATAGCTAGTAATTTGCTTAATTTAGGTGTTGATTTAGGTAGCTCTAGAGACGAAATTTTAGCCTCTGTTGTTAGTTTAAAAGATTTGGAAATAGGAAGACTTAGCAGAATAGAGGATCCTGTGGTAGGTAGCATGGGTGTCAAGAGTGGGGGTTCGGAATCAGAAGGGGAGGACGATTGGAGTAACCTAGTCCTAGGTCACTTATGTGGTGATCGAATGGACGTGGGAATGGATGAGGAAAATAATCACCTAAGCTGTGACGAAGTGAATGGCCTCAAAGTATACAGATCAAAATTAGCCTCCCGGGAAAGGAAGAAACGAAAGGTAAGGTTCGCTGGTTTTAAAAATAAAATTAAAGGTTTGTCATGAGAGGAATTTTTTGGAATAGCAGAGGTCTCAAGGACTTGGCTAAATTTAGGTTCCTTTCAGACATTTCTAAAGAACAGAAGCTAGACTTCATTGCTCTTTTAGAAACGAGTAAGAATGACTTTTCAGAAGCATGCCTTAAAAACTTAAGTGGTGGAAGAGACTTCTTATGGCATTGGACTAGACCAAGGGGTTGATCAGGTGGTATCCTTCTAGGGGTAAATTCAGATTTCTTTGATGTTGGAAGTATTGACGAGGGTGACTTTTATATAAAGTTTCACGTGCGTAACAGGGAAGATGGCTTCCAGTGGATCCTAGTTGCAGTTTATGGGGCTGCTCAGGAGAAGTATAAGGAGGCCTTTCTGGTTGAGCTCGTTAATGCTTGTAACAAGGAGTCTTTACCTTTGTTGCTTTGGGGAGACTTTAATATTATTAGGAATCTGGGCGAGAAGAGTAATGACAAATATAGCGATAAATGGCCCTTTTTGTTTAACGCTGTCATAGATAGCTTAGACTTGAGAGAGCTAGAACTCTCTGGTCGCAAATTTACTTGGGCTAGCTCACGTCTTAATCCAACTTTTGAGAAGCTGGATAGAATTCTTATGTGCTCGGAGTGGGAAAAGAAGTTTCCGCTTGCAACAGTTAGAGCTTTGAGCGGAGATTTCTCAGATCATACACCTTTGTTGCTAGACGCAGGAATAAAAACTCAAGTTAGTAAACAACAGTTGTTCAGATTTGAGTTAGGGTGGTTATCTAGGGAGGGTTTCTATGAGCTAGTAGCAGAAATTTGGAAGAAGCAGAGCAAGGGCTTGTCTAGGATGGAGATTTGGCAGAATAAAATTCGTAAGCTTGGGCAGTATTTGAGAAGATGGGCAAAGAATACGAGTGGGGCGCTCAAAAAAGAGAAGGCTTATCTTTTGGCAAAGGCAGATGAATTGGATAAAAAGGCGGAGGGTGTGTTGTTGTCTAGGGAGGAGTTGGATCTTAAGTTTTCTGTTGAAAACAGATTAGCAAGTTTGTTAAGAGAAGAAGAGATCAAGTGGTATCAGCAAGCGAAGACGAAGAGGATTCTGGAAGGGGATCGTAATACAAGGTATTACCATCTTATAGCAAATGGTGTACATAGAAAAACGAGAATCTTTCAGTTAGAACAAGAAGAAGGGATAATCAAGGGCGATGTACAACTTAGGAGTTACATCTCCAGATATTTCCAAAATCTCTTTGGACCTTCAGAGGAGGCTAATTTTTCCATGATAGAATCCCAAAGGGAGGATATTACACAAGTTTCGAGAGAAGAGAATGATTTGCTAACGAAGATTTTTTCGGAAGAGGAAATGAAACAGGCCATTTTCCAAATGGAACACAATAAAGCTCCGGGACCTGATGGCTTCCCAGCCGAGTTTTATCAGGTGTTTTGGGAGGTGATTAAAGATGACCTTATGGCTTTGTTTAGAGATTTTTATGATGGTCGGTTGCCGCTTTATAGTTTGAACTTTGGTATTATTTCGTTGTTGCCTAAACAAAAGGAAGCTAACAAAATTCAACAATTTAGACCCATTTGCTTGTTGAATGTTAGTTTCAAGATCTTTACGAAGGTTATGGCCAATCGAATAGTCCTAGTGGCTCAGAAGGTCATTAAACCCTCTCAGACAGCCTTCCTTCCAGGAAGAAACATTATGGAAGGAGTGGTAATCCTTCATGAGACAATCCACGAGATGCATAGGAAAAAGAAAAGCGGGGTAGTGTTAAAATTAGATTTTGAAAAGGCATATGACAAGGTGAATTGGAAGTTTTTGCAGCAAACGTTAAGAATGAAAGGTTTTTCGGCTTTATGGTGTAATTGGATAGGCTCGATTGTAAAGGGTGGGAGCGTTGCTGTTAAAGTGAATGATGATATTGGGAATTACTTCCAAACAAATAAAGGCTTACGTCAGGGGGATCCTTTATCGCCAATTCTGTTTAATTTAGTGGCAGATATGCTAGCAATTTTGATTCAGAGGGCCAAAGAGCTTGGAAATTTTCAAGGAATATTACCCAATTTAATTGATAATGGTCTCTCTATTTTGCAATACGCCGATGATACTATCCTCTTTTTGGAACATGATCTTGATGAGGCCAAGAATCTCAAGCTTGTACTAAGTACGTTTGAGAAATTATCAGGTCTGAAGATCAACTTTCAAAAAAGTGAAGTGTTTTGCTATGGCAAGGCAAAAGAGGTGGAGGAAGAATATGTCAAGTTGTTTGGGTGTGGGACTGGGTCTTATCCTTTTAGGTACTTGGGTATTCCTATGCATCATAAAAGGATATCTAATAAGGATTGGCAAGCAGTTGATGAGCGATTTCAAAAGAAATTGAGCAGTTGGAAAGGAAAATTCCTCTCCATTGGAGGGAGATTGATCCTAATTAACTCGGTTCTAACTAGTCTGGCTATGTTCATGTTGTCCTTCTTTGAGGTACCTAAAGGAATTCTCAAGAAACTAGACTACTACAGATCAAGATTTTTTTGGCAATGTGAAGAGCATAGAAGGAAGTATAGATTGGCTAAATGGAGTGTTCTTTGTAAACCTAAAGAGTGCGGAGGTTTGGGGATACAAAACTTAGAGATTCAGAACAAGTGTCTGCTTAGCAAATGGTTGTATAAGCTCATTAATGAAGAAGGGGTTTGGCAGACCATGCTTAGGAGGAAGTACCTGATTAAAAAGACAATAAGTCAGGTTGAGAAGCAACCAAGGGATTCTCATTTCTGGTCCGGGTTGATGGCAGCCAAGGAGTCTTTCTTGCGTTGTGGATCCTTTGTGGTGCATAGTGGCACTCAGGTGAGGTTTTGGGAGGATTGGTGGTTGGGCAAATCTTCTTTTGACAAATGTTATCCTTCGTTATATTCTTTAGCAAGGAACAGGAATGCAAAAGTGGCAGATGTCTTGAAAAGGGTACCTTTGAATGTTTCCTTTAGGAGAGCTTTAGTAGGGGAAAATTTAGTGGCTTGGCATGACCTAGTTGCTAAAGTATCCGTTATTAGACTTTCAGCTCAAAATGACTCTTTCATTTGGAAAGTGCACAAGAAGGGTATTTTTTCTGTCAATTCTATGTATAAGGCGGTCATGTTTGGTAATATAATACCTAGGAGCTCTTTTATTTGGAAATTGAAAGTTCCTTTGAAAATAAAAATTTTCCTATGGTATCTAAAGACAGGAGTTATTCTAACTAAGGACAATTTGGCAAAGAGGAGATGGAAGGGCAGCACTAAGTGTTGCTTTTGTAATTCTAATGAGACTATACAACATCTATTCTTGGATTGTCACTTTGTTAGATACTTTTGGTTGGCTGTTTTTTTAGCCTTCGGGATTCAACCGCCTACGAGTATTGCTAATCTTTTTGGTAGCTGGCTTTTTGGTTTTCATTCTAAGATGAAGTACCATTTTTTTGTCGGCATTGCGGCATTGTGTTGGGCGGTATGGCTTTGTAGAAATGATGTTGTCTTCAATGGATCCAAAGTTAATTCCTTTTTGCAGGTGATCTTCAAAGGGGCGTACTGGGCGCGCCAATGGTCTTTGTTACATAAGGAGGAGGATGGCATCTATGTGCAAGAAGGTTGCAAGATTTTGGAGAGTACAGTACTAGACGTTTTTGCAAAGTTTGGGTGGAATGAAAGAAGAAGATTGAATGTTTAGTCTGGCATGTCTCTAGGGTTAAAAGGCCCCGTCTTTTAATTGTTGAGTCTTGGTGCTCATAAACTTCGTTTTGTGTTTTGAGCCTTTTGTAAGGTGCTGAGTCTATGTACTCTTGTTTCGTGTTGGCTGTGTACATCCAAGTTGGATGTAGAGGCCGGATTTTAATCCATTATCTAAAAAAAAACCAAGAGTGAGGAGAGGGTGGCCGGTTTGTGGGAGGAAGAAGGGAGAAACCCTAGCACATGATCATGTCCGGGCACATGAAACCTTAGCGCAAGGAAGAAGATGGTGCGTGGTGAATCGGCCATGTGAGTTGGCATGTGATAGAATGCATACGGTTTATAAGGAAGTTCAGCCGTATAAAAGGAAAGCGCCAAGGGCTGGGCCGCATGAGGTGCGAAGGCAACATGAGGCGCATGGAGCTCAGGTGCATGCGGGAGGAACAAAGCACATGAAAGAAATCCGGGTGAACAAGGAAAGAGTGTTCGGCAGGGAGAGAAAGAAGGTCCTTGTGCATGCCGAAAGAGAAGAAAGGGAAGGGAGCCATGGTTATTTCTTGTGTGCGAAGAAAGAAGGGCGTGTGGGAGCTAGACACCTTACCGTGTGAAGCTAGGAGCAAGCCATGCCAAGCTAGGACTCCAAGCCAAGCCAAGCCAAGGGAATTATTTCTTACATGTGAAGAAATAAAGGGGAGCGTGAGGAAGAGACCAAGCTAGAATCAGGGGGGGCAGGAAAGCAAGATGAGCCAGCCAAGGGAGTGTATCAACCCAAGAAAAGGTTTCGACCAAGAGATAGGAAGGAAGACGTGCTTTCATGGAAGGAAAGAAAGAGGGCAGGAAAGGGAGCACATGGAATTGGAAACCAATTCAGCCAAGCCAAGAAAGTGAGCCAAAAGGGAAGCCAGAGAGAGTGCCAGATCAGGAGAAAACGAGTTGGAGACCTTACATATATGTGGGATCAATTCCAATCCGAATCAGCACATGATCTATTTTCCCTTTTGATTTTTAGTTTGTTTCTTAGGGATAGAGTCCAAGTATATCACATTTTTTTTAGTTTGTTTCAGCCTTTGCCGTGCGTGTTGAGTTTGTGCGTGTGTTTGAGTCGTGTTTGGTCTTTAGACCATGCGTGTGTGCTATGGCGGTGCCCTTGGAGGCGCTAATGTAAGGCCAGGGATACCCCATGAAACCTTAGTTCATATTATGAAGTTTAGAATATAAATAAAATAAAAAGGCCACTTGGCACCATGTTTGAGTATGCTCTTAAGTTGAGTTGAGAGTAGGGCTGTAAACGAGCCGAGCTTGAGCGAGCTTGGTCTTCCAGGCTCGAACTCGGTAGAAGCTCGAGCCGAGCTCGGGTTGGGGTCCGAGCCTGGACTTAGGCTCGAGCTCGGCTCGGTCTAAGCTCGAATAGGCTCGAGTTCGGCTCGTTGAAGCTTGACAGCAATTAAAATAATTTAGTATGCACTATTTTTCAATAATAAGAAAATTTTGAGTTCGAGCTCGGCTCTAGTAAACTTGATAACAGTCAAAATAATTCAAACATACACTAATTTTCAACAATAAGCAAAGCTCGAGCTCGAGTTCGGCTCGAGTAAGCTTGATAAGAATTAATATATATCACTATTTAAACTCGAATTGAGGCTCGCGAACTATTCGAGCTCGGCACGGTAAAGCTCGCGAGCTCGAGATCAAGCTCGAGTTTGGCTCGTTTAAAGTTCGAGCCGAGCTCGAATTAAGTCTAAAATGAACTGAACTTGAATAGTTCACGAGCTTCGAGCTTTTTTTACAGCCTTAGTTGAGAGATTGCCAAGAAGAGAGAAGAGATTGCAGTGAGAGAGAGGGAGGGGATTCATGAGTTTCACCAAGAGAGAAACATGGCACTGTTCGTATTGGCTTCTAGAAACTGTTTTTCTATAGTAAATGATTTTTTACAATACCTAACTTTCAAATGGAGTGCATTTTCAATAACGGGGCCTACTAGTTGATCGTAGTAGACATTGTCGTGACTTCATTTATATTGGCCAAAATCGCATACAAGTAGCACTTTCTCTCTACAAGCTATTACTATTTATTAACTAAAATCAAAAGTTATCAGCAAAACCCAATATAAACGCCCCTGATATGATCTTGTGTGCAAGTTGAGAATATATTGTTCTCAGATTATGTCGAAGCCATAGAGATTGCAATTCGATCATATCAGATCGGTTTGTGAGGTTTCGTGGATGGTATCATGAAAAATCAGGCTACTTGCGTATTAATCAGTATTTACCGTTGGTTGATCCGTATCATCCACTTGCTAAAAAAGACGCATGTGAGCAGCATCCCTAGCTCCCCCCGTTTAATTTGCTCGACCGGCCCTAGTTTAGTTCTAACAATCAGTGGTCGTTGGCTACACCAGTTGATTACATGTTCTTGTGTTACGTTGAGGTCATGCATAAAACTAGGACGAGCATTAATTCTTCGTGTGTCCGTCAATGCACGGAACCATGTTCGCTTGTTGTTAATTATGGATAATTGTACTGCCATTAATTGAAATTGTTTACAGGGTAGGTTAGAGTAGACACAGCTAGTTTAACACTTCAACACACTTGCATCGCCTAATTAGCCTCCCTCATTTTTCGTTGTTGGAACACAGAAATACATCAGTTTCAAGTTTCGACTGCAAGGGTCAGAACTCATGCCATCCATGGCTTTCCCTTCCTATACAGCTAGTCAAAGGCACGTGTGACGATTCGAGTAGCACTTCAAAACCAAGAGGAAAGAAATCACTGAAGAAACGAACGAACAGTTACTCCTCTCCCTGGCAAGCCGCCGCGCGAAAAGTCTCGGGACAATTGACATCACACGATCGAGGAGGGGATCGACGAGTACGACGACGACGACGACGACTGCCTGGCTAGCTAGGCTGTGTGAACGCATGCGTCGCAGAATGGGTACTTCCTCCCTTCCCGGCCCGTTTCTTCTCTAGATGGAGAAATTTAACATCGGTCCCATCTAAAGCATCAGTGCCATGAATAACGGTCATTCGTTAACTTCACTTAAGTCTTCAAAGCATCAATTATACTTCCCAAGGACTAATCCAATGGAGTGGCAGGCATGCCCTTGACTAAGCAAGTGATAAGTACTCCTACGACGAGTTTGAGATTGAGAGGTGCTTGTAGCATTGGTCTTTGGTCTACGTACGTGGCTGATGGACAAGACCGACGACCGACTTGATCTCCTTATGCAAGTGGACAGTGGCGGCTATGACTACAAATAGACTATGTGGTGTTCATGGCATGAATGATGGTGAATAATTGATATTTAAGTTTTATTGAAATTTACGTTTGTAAAAGCTTCAATCGATCATTGTCAGTAGTCCGATTAGCTCTGTGATAGATGATCCGATTGGTAGGTTTGAACAACAGGCATCGATCACAGCGGATTGACCACGGTATTTCGACCACGGCATTTCGAACACGACATTTCAACCAGGGCATTTTGATAACGATAGAACGATCATAGGTGAACGACCATGGCGGAACGACCTCGGTCCGGAGTTTTTAGAGGAGTCAAATACCCAGAGTCGGAGAGCAGTCGGAGAGGTTAAAGACCCCAGAGTCAGAGACTCCGTATAGATCGATCGTAGCTACAGTGAACCGATCATAGCTACAGTGGACCGGTCGATGGTTATAAGCTAAGAGGAACATATCGTATGCTACAATGTAACCAGTCGTAGCTATAGTGAATCGGTCGTATGCTACAGGGAACCGGTCATACTGAACAACCGATAGTATGATATGATGAACAAGATACAATGGACTACGGTCAGTAGTCAGTAGGTTTCGATTAGGATAGTTGGGGTCTTGAGCTTCAGTAGACCGGTCGGAAGTGACAGTAACCGGTCAGTAGTCGTTGCTACAGTACCAGGCAGGTACTCGGTGGTCGTTTCTACAGTATCTGATCGGTACTCGGTGGTCCCCGCGCCTTGTGCCGTACACGCAACATCAGCTCCTACCGCTACCGCAGAGTTTGCAGAGCCACCTCACTGTGCCATCGTTTCCATTGCAGAGCCCCACCTTATCTCCTCGCTCGTGCGCGAGAGACTCGCCCCAAACCGGCTCACTGTTGCCACCATCATTCACTACTTTTTAAGCCTTACTGCCACTGCTAAACACTTCACGCCACTCCCTAATATCATCCAGAGCCATCAATTTGAGCTTCAACTCACCACATCGCTACCAGAGACCTCCCTTATGCCCGATGAGCCCTAGCGGCAATCTTGCTTTATTATCGATTATTTTCCAATTACTTTCGCTGACACGGTCTTCTTTGTTCCCTGATCACGCTGACGTGCTCACCTGGACATGAGTGTTCGCCGAAAGCCCTGGTGACGGGAGCTACCGCCGGTCGAAAGGCCTCTCTCGTGGATAGCTTCGCTGAGCTATTTCCGACCCAAACCACCTCCACCACCGTGAAACTCATGCCCTACTGATGGTCAAACTGCCTTCCATTTCGCCTGAGACTCACCGGAGTACCTTTGAGCCGCCGTGGAGCCCGCCGGCTTCTCTCTTGCCGCCAGCCACCACCATCCATCTCCCCACCTCCCAAAGCCCCAAAATGGGTTCCCTGTACCCGCAAGAACCCAATCGTCCCCTCCTTTTCCGCCGCCGGCGGACACTACTGAAGCGAATTGCATAGCGTCGCCATGCTCTATTTCCCGTCGGGGAAAAGAAGCTGGAGGTTGAAGACGACCCAAAGGAGCGACGTGGCTGCATCACAGCCGCTTGCGCTTGTTGTCGCCGCTCCATCCGAGCGTTCTCGCTCGCTGCATCTGAACCGTCCGCGCGTCGCCCATCGGAAGCGTGTGCGTGAGCGCTGGACCTCGCGGCCGCGCATGGCGTAGGTCGAGGCCGGTCGGCCCAATCAGCTGCGTGGGTGAAAACCGTGGCCGGGCCACACTGTGCTAGTGGGCCGGCCCAACATTGTTCATCCAAAAATTCCAAAAATTTATAGAAAAGTCCAGAAAACTCTAAAAATCCCAAAAATTCCAAAAATACACCGTTTCAATCATTTCGACGCTGAGACTCCATTTTTTACCTCCATTCCACCAGATTAAATTCCAAATAAATTCAAACCCCTCCATGTAAATTTTATTGCATTTTACTCCTTTTTAAATTAGTTTATTTTTCCTAGATTGATTATATTCAAGTGTGGACTTATATTATTTGATGTGTTTACGCTAGCTTCCGATCTTTTCGAAACGATAGTTTAAGGACCAGAATCAGGCAGTGAAGTTTACGAGATAGTGGAAGTTTCAGAGCAGCAAGACAAGGTACAAGTTTTTTATCATTTTGAATCCCATGAAATTTAAATTATTTAATTACTGTATTTGCATTATTCCTAATTGTGAAATATTAATTGATTGAAGTAAATGTTTAGAATGATATGCTAATTAGCTAAGTCCTACCACTGGAAAATGCCCTGTTTAATTTGAGGCCATATTCACCTTGACAACCTTAATAATATTTAAATTATTGTATAAATAATTGTAGATCAACTCATTCAAAATTTTGTACTACTAAGTAACTTGGCTGTTGGCCAATAGAATATGTAAACTTGGTACTTGGGTAAGGGTGTGTAGTAAAAAGCCACAAGATGACCTTCATCCACGACCTTACCCTAGGGTGGAGGCTTGAATGGAAGGGTGCTAGTGCCATCAAGTACAGTTAGGGATGTGGTTGGTGCCTCAAGTGAAAAGTAAGAATGAGAACCTTATGCTGAGTAAAAGGCACAAAAATCGCTCAACCATAGTAGTTGACTTGTCAACCCTGGTTTAGTAGCTGCTCAACTCGATTGAATCTCTACAGGAGGTAGGAGTGTTGATGATAGGGAGTTAGGTATGTGGAACGATAAAACGATACCTAACAACGATAGATGTCACTCAAAGTAGGTGGATGAGTTTAGGGTTAGTGTGTGAACCGTGTCTGAATGACTCTATCGAGTAGAGCCTACATAAAGAATTGAGCAATGAAACGACCTGGTTTTCTTAACTATGTCGTGGGAGTTAGGAAATCTTGTGGGTAAAGCTGGGCAACTCTGCAGAGTGAAAACATTGGTATTCAAATATGTCGTACTTCCGGTTAATGAAGCTGTGCTATTGGGTGATTCTAGCAACAAAGCATAAGTAGATTTTATGATGTTTTAACTTGAGTAAGTTGAGCATATAACTGTTGAAAGAAAACCCCTTTAATCTTAAGGAGATATGTTTTGTTTTACCTGTTTGCAAAAAAACTGCATCCACTCAATTTAATAAAACATGTATATTTCCTCCCTTGGAATATCCTTGCAAGTAGTTAAATTAGGGTTTACTTTTGTGACTTACTGGGTACGGCTGTACTCATAACTTGCAAAACAACAAACAGAATACCAATGGAATCAAGATGTCTAAGCCAAAGATGAAGCTCCCGAAGAGCCTTTCTTCCCGAGGACGATTGGTTTTAGGTCTTAGCTATGCTCAAGCTCGCCTGGGAGTTTTTGCGTTGTAAGATAGTTTTGGGTTTGCACGCCCGCTGTGTAAAAGCATGTTGTTAAACCTTAAGTTTGTAATAAAAGTTTAACTTTTTTGCCGTAAGCATGTGCTTTTGTGGTGCGCACTCATGTACAGTACTCCGCAACTGTTCAGTTTTGGATAGTTGTGGGAATTACTAACGTCTTCAGAAATAGGGACGTTACGCAGATACTAGATTGGTATCTCCTCGGCTGCGCAAGAAGTACTGGTGGTTGGCTGGACCTCGCAGCCGAGCTCCTCGTCGCCCAGGAGCCGTGATGGAAGCGGTGACCGACAATAGGATACAGGGAACAGGAAGCACGAGACTGGGAGGCGGAAACTATTGTATTACTTGTCTGTCTATTACAATCGGTAAGACTCCTCTTTTGTAGTCCCAAACCACACCTACTCCGAATACAATTCTTATCTCTTTCCTAAAGATAGTCATCTATCCCATATTTAAATTAAACACATAGCTAGAGACGGAATTTACTGCCTGAATCTCTCTGGTCAGGCAGTAAATTCCGTCTCAATATTTTTTTTTTGACTCTGTTGCAAGAACCAGCAAGGGGCTGAGGCGGAGGTGACTGGAGCGCCTCGCGACGGGACGAGAGCATCCAGAACCGTGTGGTTTCGTCCTATTCGGCCGCACCGTACGGTTCGACATCTTGGGAGAATACTCTCTGAACATGTATGTATGGCTCCATCCGGGACGACTTCGTTCGGTTCACTGAACCAAACACGAGAGTAGCACCGTATGCAGGACCGTTCGATTCAGTACGCTCAGTTCCGCTGAACCAAACGCATCTGAGTCGATTTCACGAGCCGCAATGAAATTGCGGCGCCCATCGAGTTCACATGTGATGTGAGCAAGCCGCCCTCCGACAAAGACATTGTATTGTATATCTCGATCTCGATAGTTTTATATTCTTTGGAATAAAAGGTGCTGTTGGATCCGTCGGACATTGCTGACTAAGCTGGCCTTTTA
Organism: Dendrocalamus latiflorus; assembly: GCA_017311315.1. Classification (NCBI taxonomy): domain Eukaryota; kingdom Viridiplantae; phylum Streptophyta; class Magnoliopsida; order Poales; family Poaceae; genus Dendrocalamus; species Dendrocalamus latiflorus. The sequence goes on along the minus strand of CM029639.1, from coordinate 45,073,061 downwards.
TGAGAGTTTTATATAAGGATTCCATATGAGGATAAGCATAAGTGCACTGTAATTGCCTTAGCCAATTTTGACCCGTCGAGGTATAGTTTGCAGGATTAGTCTAATAAGGCCCCGTTTGGATGCACGATTTTTTTTTCTAAATTTATGTGGGGATTAAATCGTTTCCTGTGAAATTCGCTGTGTTTGAAACGGTTCGCTAGATGTTGTATTGGTTTAGATTTGAGCAATGTGGTTTTTGAGGGAACACGAACACGAAGGAAACATATCTTCAGGCAATAGTTAAATTTATGGTGCAAATTCGGTTTTTTTAGTTGAAAGAAGAAGGGCCAAAGCATTCAGAAAAGAAGAGGGGATCTAAACTTGTTTTTTTTAAAAAAAAATAAAGAGCAACGGAGAAAACCGCTCGATCAGTTTTTGCCCAAATCAACTCATGACCTGAACTCTTCGTAACCTCTCTTCGTTCCTGTCAATAACAGGTATCTGCAGTAACCTGCCTACGCTTCACTGCCCATTCTTCCTCTGTTCCGTCAATCACAGGTCTGCAGTAACGTGCCGGCGCTTCACTACCCATTCTTTCTTTCTCCTTGTCAATACCAAGTCTCTGTAACCTCTGCACTATCCAGGTCCACTGAACACGTCCTCTTGGACCCCAGAACCAAAAAACGTTTCGATCCTAATTCTAAGCTTGCTGCTACAAGCAAATCCCTAATCTTTTACTAGAAGCTAAGTAAGTAGTACTTAATGACGCCGTCGGTCAAAACAAAAGGGGTGCTGATTATGGATTAGTAGTCCATTGCATCCGTCATAAACTGACTCAAATTCAAAATTCTGAAAATTTTGAATTTGAGTAAATTTCATTTGAATTTAAAGTTTTTGCCAAATCCAAAAAACCCAGCCAAAAATTCACTTTCTTTTTTTGAAAATACACTTTCCACTCTGGGGAAACGTTTTCTGGTTGGCTGTCTTCTCCCCTGTTGCTGCTCGCCTCGTCTCACACCGCCAGTCGCTCGCGCCGCACCGCCTCAATCCGCCGTCGCCTTCACCTGCACCAAACTACGCCAGTGCCCATGCCACCTCACTTTAGCATTAAACACGTCCGCGTCAACGCCACGCTGTTCTCGCTGTCGCATTGCACCACCGCTAAACCTTGATCGTCCACGCCGCACCACTGCTATTTTTCACCGCCACCTCGCACACCCACTCCAGGGAGGAGCGACAACTCCCATGCTGCCACCACGTCATTGTCCCGGCACCGAACCCATGTGAATATCCACGCACCAAGCACGCTCGAGTATCTCCATGTCTTTCTGCACCACCGCACGCCCGCTACCACCCCTCCTTCTGCCATTCCATCAACGTTGTGTCGTAACCACCGACACCCAATTCTTCGCTAGTGAACCCCGAATTCGATTCCCCGCCAGTCTTCACAATGGTAGGTCCACTCAACATTGGGTCGTGATTTTGGCACTGGACAATGGATTCCCGAAAGTGGTTAAATGGCTCCAAGCCTACCAAGTAGAAACTAGAACTAAATGAGTAGTGAAACAACCTTGTCGTTTTAGGTCAATCGCACGCTATTATATTGCGTACCTACAGCTTGACATTATAAGTTTGAGATATCTTGTAGGTAAAGCTGGCCAACTCTACAGAGTATAATAAATGGTATTCGAATACGCCATTTTTTTGGTAAATGAAGATGTATTTCATGGGTGATTCCTACAACAAAGCATAAGTAGAATTTGGGATGATTTAAATGTGGAGATTATGAATGACAAACCCCTTGCTAATTAAATATTGTTTTATTGTTTTAAGAGCAAAGTTCTTTACCAGCAAACTTTCATCTATTCTTATCCTATTACAACTCGTGACTCTATCCAATTGAACACCTTGCATGATAGTTAAATAGACTTCTCATGTGGCTTGCTCAGTACCTAGTGTACTCAATCTTGTTTATTTTCATAAGAACAGATTTCAGAAGAAGGAAGAATGCATCAATTAACGTGGTAGGGTTACGACCGCACTCAAGCATTCCTGTGGGATTTCATTAGTTCTTTTAAATATAAGTTAAGTTTTGGGCTTGAACTCTCATAAAGCTGTTATAGTTTGACCCTTAGGTTATATTTTAATCAAACTAATCCCTTTCTAAATACTCTTGAGAATATATGATACTCTTTCTATCCGCAACTCTTGGTTATTGCGGGAAACACGACGACCCTATTCTTAAAATGGGGTCATTACATAAACAATCTTTCTTTTGGGTAACATTGACTCTTGTGATTATTACTAGCCTTCCCTAGAAAATGTGTGGTCAGAATCTGGCAAAATGACAACAATACAAAAGAGTTCCCCAGGTTTGATTTGATTAGGCCAACCCCTAAGTTTGGAGGTCGCCAAACAAGAAAGGCCAGTCAGAATCATATACTATATATGTGGAACTATGTTGAGAATGTTCATGGTTTATATGTGCTGAACAATTATCAATCGTGTCGAGTTGAAATTTGAATTTGTGAGAGTTTACAAGTTTTCAATCTTGTCAGTGCTCAGTAGTCTGACCGGTCAAATGGGCGGTCTAATCGACAAGAGCAGTCAGACCGGCCACCAGTTGGTGGTATGCACTTTTGGATTGTGAGTGCTTTGACCTTCTCGATTTAATCCAAAATTGTAATGTCCCGGAAGAGTTTCGGCAAATAATCAAATTAATCGGGGAGAAGGATCTTAAAGGGAAGAGTAAAATATCAATTTTAAAGGGGATTTTTCTGAATTTCCCTTGCAACCTGGGCCTGGGCCTTGGCCCAGGTGGGTTTCGGCCAGGAGGGGGAGGCGCCACCTCCCCCTCTAACCCTAGCCGCCTCTCCCCCTCTCCCCCCTTGTGCGCCCCTCCCCTCTGCCTTGCGCCGTCCAGCAGCGCCTCCTCCTCCCCTCTCCTCCATTGCCGGTGATCAAGACCTCCAATTGATGCCGAATGATCGGGGAAAAGGAATAATTCGCAGCTAGGCGATTGGACTCGGAGGAAGGGAAGAAGAAGGGGCAAAGAGGAAAAGAAGGAGAGGAGAGATTCGTGGGGTGTTCGTGGTATTCTTCAGCATTCGTCAAGGGTAATCCATGTTCTTCCCCTAGTAGATGTAAATTCTAATTGCGTTATCAATATTCTGGACTGCTAGATCAGATCGGGTTAGTCGGCTGTTTTGGGGAAGATTCGTGGGGAATTAGGTCTGGACTTTGCTTAGAGAGTTGTAGAGGATGTCATTATCTTTCCATGAAGTGCTAGAACGCGTCATTCGGACCTCTGTAGCAGAAGTTATGATTTTATTAGCGGGACTGTTCTGCGGATCGGAGGGTTTTCCGTCAGGTTTTGGGAGATCGAGTTTTGCGATTAGATATTGGGAGAATCAGAGAACCTCAGTATAATGGAAGTTTTAGGTAATTGTCTTAGCTTTCCAGAAAGTCCAAGAACTCATGATTCGGACACTCGTATAGGAAGTTATGGTGTTTTTAGTGCTCTGTCCAGAGAGCCTGACGAGAATTGGATGTTTTAAGAAAACTGGATGGTGCGGGTAGATTATGACCGAATCAGGAAGGCTCACCAACTAGGTTTAGTTATATAATTTAATTATATTTCCAGAAAGTCTGAGAACGTCCTATTCGGACTTCTGTACCAATAGATATGAATTTTTGAAATTGACTGTCCGTAGTGGGGGACAGGATGGCCGAAAGGATTTGGGGTTTTGAATCAAGCTAACATGTTGGGTTAGTTTGGGGGAGTTTTTATTTTAATCTAAAGACTTGCCACTGTTGTCTTAGCAATCATTATAATTATTATTCAGGAGAAGGACGGATTCCAGGGGCCGCGCCTTCTGATCATTCTCCGTTTTCTCGGGGTTAAGGCAAGTATAATGATGGTTTAAATTGTGTAGCATGGATTGTTGATGTTGGTTGGTGTGTAGATGTTTGATCCATGTTATGAGAATTTGTGGTCTTGATGATGTTAATGATATGTGGATATTGTTTATGGTCGATTGCAAGTGAAAGAGTTCATGAGAATTTATGATGCATAGATGTTGTGAATGCACGTTTTATTTGTTAAGACATTCACATTTGTGCATCGTGCTGATTTATTGAAGTCTTGGTCACGAGATGACCAAGCGTCGAGGTCCCCGTCATGTTGATGACGTGACGGGCTAAAGGTCTCCATACTTGAGGAGTATGGGCAATTGGTCCCTGTACCAGAGGGTACAGGCATGGGTGTGCATTGACGGATGCACACTCCGCATTACCGGTAAAATGCGAAAGAGAAGTGATAAAGGAATTTTTGATCATAATGCATAGCATGTTTATTCTTATGATTGATGGATGAATTTGTGAAGTGACGTCCCTTTTTATTCTTGCTGCCACTTATTATATTTGCTGAGTCTTTGAACTCACTCTTATTGTTGTTTGTTGTTGTGGTTGTTGTTTGTTTTAGGTACCTACATGAAATCGGCATGCATGGGAATAAAGAAGGATTAGTTTTGTTGCACATGCACGGTCTATTCACCATGGAAGGAAGAAAGAACATTAAACACTATTTGCTGAATAATTTAAGTGGTATTAGATTAATGTCAATCAGGTTCAAAGTGTAATAAAAGATTAGAAATCTTTTGCATTGGTTCCGTTCCTTATCTTAGTAGTATTGTTATGAGAGCGATGATGAACATAATCCAGTTTTGCTTAAACAAATTTGTTGCTTATTGTTATTCATATCAATTGATTATGCTCGTTGGAACCTTTGATTTACTCAATAAACAAAGGAGGTTCTGCCGAAATTTTGTAAGATGAATATTAGTTTCATTATTAAGTTATTAGTTTGGTAGCATTCCAAGTCATTGATTGGCTGGGGTGTTACAAAAATATTCAAGCACGGTAGTACTGGTGTTTAAGGCGTAGTATGACTAGGGTTTCGGTCACATCGGCTTCTAGTAGGCGGTACTTATTTTCCAGAAAGATCCATTTTTAGTGCACAACCCGAGCATTTAGATTGGCCATGGGGCATTCCGACTGAGGCCAGTGGTCTGACCAACCACCCAATGGCGATTAGACCAGCTTTGACTGAAGGTAACCGAGAGGGTTTGTAATTTGTAAAAAATGGTCATGGGTTGAGTTTTGGAGTACTAGATCATTGCATTTATGGTGTATGAAGCATGTTTTGACTAACGTAGGTCAAGTTGTGAAAAACTTATGCCCAAAAACTATTTATTAGTCTTTGATGTGTAAAAATCTTGGAGGCAACCATGGTCGACAACGTGGATCAGGACTAGGGTCAGATATGAGCTAAGGTACGGTCAAGAAAGTCAGATGAGATAGTTGAGCTCAATCAAGGCACAAGAAAGACTAGGGATGTTAAAGAGAAGGTTCGAATAACGGTTCATCGAATGATGCGATTGGTACAAGTGAGATGTGGTCTGGGGAAATGACATGGAGAGACTTGCTGATACATATTGGTGAACCTACATGTTGTATGCATGGAGATTTCTTGCAAAGAAGAAGATGACCATGGACTAGGCTTAAGAAAGAGGTGAGATCCATGGTTAAAACTAGGGTGTTTTAGCAGGAGGCCAAAATACCAGAAACGGTGATAGGGCCACAACCACAACACTTGGAGGGCATTGGGAGAATAGTTTAAGTCAAGGAGACACTGAGTAGGCTAAGTGGATGGAAACCTTGCTGTTTAGCGGGTTTAGGCTTATGTGCTTTGAAAAGCGTGCATAAGTCATGTATGACCTGGTGTGTGTGGGGTTAATGGATTTTTTTCTATTGTGCTAATGGATAGTATCCATTAGGATTATATGTTGGCTAATTACTCCATCTATTTGAGTGGGAGGGTTTGTGGCATGTGTGAACTAACTACCCATTCACTAGAGTTTGAGAGAGGGACTTCCTTGTGGAGGAAGCTTTAGGTGAGTGCTCTTGTGAGAGCTCTATCCTCTATGTTGGAGTAGTCGTAAAACCTTCATTTACATGTTTCAATAGATCATTCTTGTTCATACATCATGGTGTGTTCTTACTCTTGTTAATTTTTCACTTGTTGTGGTTGGTGTTTTGCTCTCTGTCTCCTTCCCTCTGGACAGTGGCAAAATCTGGATTTGGCTATGCCCCAGGCTAAACTCTAGACTCTAACTAACGCCAATTTATGCCTACACCACGGCATAACAAAAGTACATCACAAATACATCATTGATATGAAACTTAAGTTCAATGGTAAAACTTAAAATATAATAAGGAAAACATAAACAATGTAACATAGTAGAGATATATTTTGATTGTTAGTATAATCCTAACTGTAGTATGTCAGAAGTCCTACTCAACTATCATTCAAGCTCATATGGCAATATTAAAGAAGATATATCCATGTATCACTCACTACATTTGAAACAAAAAACAGTGCATGCTGTCTCTAGTTGGGGACATGTATCCATCATATACAACAACAACAACAAAATCTTTTGTCCCAAATAAATTAGGGTAGACTAGAAATAAAACCTTCTCAAGACCAAAGAGATGAGAGCCTTGAAATAAAACCTACAATGCTAAAACTCTAAGCCGTACATCCTGCTATCTGAGCCGAGAGCCTAAAACACTGTCCCTAACTTTCTTATAGTTATGGTACGTGGATCGCTAATTTCCATGCGCTCCTATTTAAAGCTAATTCTTCAGATACATTCCAATCCCTCAAGTCTCTTTTAACTGTTTCCTCCCACATCAGTCTTGGTCGACCTCTGCCTCTTCTTACATTTTTAGTACATCTTAAAATTTCACTATGTACCGGTGCCTCAGGAGGCCTTCGTTGGAGATATCCAAACCATCTCAAGCGATGTTAGACAAGCTTCTCTTCAATTGGCGTTACCTCCACCCTATCACGTCTACCATCATTGCGGATGCGATCCCGCCTTGTGTGACCACAGATCCACCGCAACATTCTCATCTCCTCTACACTCATTTTCTGTATATGTTGTCTTTTAGTCGCCCAACATTCTGCTCTATATAGCATTGCGGGTCTGATCGTCGTCCTATAAAACTTACCCTTTAATTTTTAAGAGACTTTTTTGTCATACAGAACACTAGATATATCCATCATACGAATAATAAAATATGAAATGAGTGATCTATCATCTGAATAAAGCACGTAAACCCCCAATTTTTTTTTTTGAAACATTATATTTAACACCCATTTTTTTTTAGCTCTGCTACTTTTTCCCTTAAAGAAAATAATTGTGTACAAAGTACATAACACAACAGACAAGTGCTATTTCATAGTTAAGTTATATCTAGGGATGAAGAAGTTGATTCAAGTGTTGTGGTTCCACCATCTTAATCGCCGAACAATGGTCAATCAGGCCCTCATTGACCATGTCTACAGCTATCTTTACTACGCCTTTGCCTGTGCGCTTCCCTGTTCTGTATTGTAGCATCCAAAGTCTGTTTTCCTGGACAGTGAACTCAATATCCTGCATTCCATGAAAAAGTAGGTTCATTTCAGGGCAAGCCAAAAATATCATTGCAGTAACACCATACACAAGAAGTTAAGTCATTTGATGGTAAGCACAAAACATTATTTTATTAAGTTCATAGTGGAAATTAGATAATTTGATTAGTATACTTTACCATCATTTCTTTGCAGTGGCTTTCCAAGATTTTGTGGTTCTCAACCAATTCTGCATAAGGCTCTGGCATGCACCCCTTCATGAGATCAAGATCTTGTGGAGTTCTAATTCCAGGAACCACATCCTCACTCTACAAAAGAAACTATCTATGGTGATCAGTGTTTCCCTAGGCGGCCGCCTAGCCTGTCTAGGCGGCTCCTAGGTGCTAGTCGCCAACCTCCCACCTTGGTCGCCTAGCCGATTTTGCCATTTAGGCGGCCGCCTAGCCCGCCTAGGCGGCCGTCTAGCCCGATTAGACACTAGGCGCCAGTCTGCCACCTGACTAGCGCCTAGCGCCTAGGGAAACACTGGTGGTAATTGTTCTGAAGTCATTATGCATTCAAACGAAGCAATACATAAGATGGTTCAAAAAATATTAGGACTTATGCAACCTTTGATCTTAAGGCAAACGGCAGTTCCTTATCCCACACTAACCATTATGAGTTCAACTAATAACCATCCTATATAACAATATGAAAATAATGTAATAGCTCATACCCCATCTTGGTAATCGAGTATAACAATATGAAAATCCATCTCATGATACACTTCGCAGCTTCCACTGCCATGGAATCCCCCGAGAAGGGTTCGAGATCATTAACCAAGAATTGTCTCATGCTTACCAAAACTGACCAACAAAAATCATCATAAGTGGACTGCAATTCTAGAGCATCTTCTCATGATTTTCCCATTATGTGAATTAACATAAACATGATTGTATAAATTTGACAAATTGAGGTAACGACATGCAAATATTGAACAGATTGTTGTAGTTTGTGAGCTCATTTTATGAATAGGGAAACAAGAGTTCAGTTATTTTTGCCAAATGAATAATTAAGGAGGACAAGAGTTCAGTTATTGCCTGACATTAGACGGTAGAAGTACCAACTCAATGTAGAACAGGGGTCTCAGGGGAGCGCGCGCAAGAGCGCGAGGGTGGGGCTCAGCGGTGTTTGGACTCGGGACTGCGGCGTCGGCCGTTGAGAGCGCGACGTCGGCGGACCGCGGAAGCGCGGCTCGCGTAGGCGAGGGCGGTGACCGCCGGTGGGGGTGTGGATCGGGGGCTGCGGTCCCTCGAGTAGTCGAGTGGCCTCTGATTTGGGGATTTGCCCTTAGGGTTTCCTTTCTCACAGTGGTTGAGTGTGTTCACTTGGTGCTTTGGTGGGCTGAGGCCTGAAGGGGCGCGCGCGGGGGCTACCATGTGGTGTTGCCGGGCTGCTGAGTTTCCACGCCTCGGGCTGAGCCAGCACGTCGGATATAAAATGGTCTAGTGCTAAAACAGGGTACTACTAATAGGTTTTCTGGGCCTCGGGCTATAGCCTACTCAGTCTTAGGCCCAATTCCGCTCTGCCCCTAGTCCTTGGGCTGATTTTTGGTAGTACCCTGGATTTGGCTCGAGCTGATTTTCAGTTCTGAGAATAAAGGTGCGGTCTGATCGCCCTTAGTCCCGCGAGCTGACCGGAGGCCGGTCAGACCGGTCATCTCCAACGGTCATAGCACCAGGTCCGTCCGACCGCTCTCACATAGCGGTCCGACTGATCTAGAGGAGTTTAACTCTGTTTGTTTCCATGTGTTTATAAGTTATTTTTTGACGAATAAATCCGATCTTCTAGCTTCTAGTAGCCAGTGAAGCAAAAGTTTAAAATACTATTTGGTAATTTGAAATTGAAAGCATCATTCTCCCTCTCTGATTATCATATCAGGTCCAGCGACATCACCACCAGACTTTGGACGATTTGATTACTACTGTACGATTACATAGGAGTACAACTCCAAAGGGGGAGTATATGTAAGATTTGATTCTAGAATGACAAAGAAGAAGAAGAAGAAGAAAATGTTAGGCAAGACAGCTAAGCTACTGGCATGTGCTCCTAACAAGGCTCCAAAAGAAGTGGTCAAGCAGGTCTTCCATGTCCCCCTCTTTCTAGCTGCTTTCTCCTCCCTTCTGCTGGAAGTGCGCAAGCCAAGTGGATTCTGGGGGGAGAGATAGAGAGCAAGTTGGTGCATCTTGTAAGCATGTGGTGTACTTTCTTGACTTCGGACCTGATCTCCACTGCCCAGCCAGAAGACCATCAAATCCGTCCACCCCAAGGTGTGCTAGCGGTGATGATGATGCTGGCCGACATCCACACCCGTCTCCCACCCACTCGTTAACTAATTATTATTAAGAGATCGCAGTGGTACTACGAAAATTTTCCATGACAAAATTTATAAAGAAGTGTCGCTATGAATCAAGTCGCTTGTTTGTTGGCACTCCTGCCTGCTGGCTTCGCACCCTCCGGTCTCCTTCCCAATTTCTTCCACTCCATCCGCATGCTCAAATTCCACCCCCTTCTCTCCGTTTGTTTATTCATCCTGATCCTCCTGGGCGTGACCAGGAAGAGGATAAACGTGTGTGTGACGTGATGTGCTCCTCCTCCTCCTCCTGGTTCTTCCTGTGACCTGACCGTCCTCGTAGCCGTGTTCCTTCCTGCTCCTCGATCTCTATATATTAGGACTCCTCCCGAGCCATTCTTCTCTCACTCTTAAGTGTCTGATACTTCTCTCCCTTCCCGCTCTCTCTTCTCTTCAATTATCTCTTCAGTGTTCCAGAGGCTAGCTAGGTAGATTGATTGACTTGAGGCATCGAGCTAGCTAGTTGTTTGGTGTTCAGAGGTGATGGATCCATGGATTAGCAGCCAGCCTTCCCTGAGCCTTGACCTCCACGTCGGCCTGCAGCCGCTCAGCCACCGCCACCAGGCGCCGGCGGTCGCCCTGGCCAAGCCCAAGATCCTCGTCGAGGAGAACTTCTTGCCTCTCAAGAAGGACCCAGAGGTAGGTACATACATACATACACCGATACAGAGAGACGCAACAAGAACACAATGTCATGAGCTGTAATAATTAAGTGTATGCGTTTGTTCTTGATGGATTGTGTGTATGTACATGTATATAGGTCGCGGTTCTTGAGGCGGAGCTGCAGCGGGTGAACGAGGAGAACCGGCGGCTGAGCCAGATGCTCACGGCGGTGGCGGCCAAGTACGAGGCGCTGCAGAGCCAGTTCAGCGACATGGCCGCCAGCGCCAACGGCGGCGGCGGCGGCAACCCGTCGTCCACGTCGGAGGGCGGGTCGGTGTCGCCGTCCAGGAAGCGCAAGAGCGAGAGCCTCGACACGCCGCCGCGGCAGCAGCAGCACCACGAGGCGCAGCAGCTGCACACGCTGGCTCTCGGCTTCGCCGCGGCGGACCAGATGGAGTGCACCTCCGGCGAGCCGTGCAAGCGCATCCGGGAGGAGTGCAAGCCCAAGATCTCCAAACTCTACGTCCACGCCGACCCCTCCGACCTCAGCCTGGTAATTGACCAACCAATCGAGCAATCCACGATTCCATGTGCTTGCGCCATCGTAATTGGAGTGTACATACTTCGTTGCTGATTTTGGCTCTGTTATTGCGATACATTAGGTGGTGAAAGATGGGTACCAATGGAGGAAGTACGGGCAGAAGGTCACCAAGGACAACCCCTGCCCCAGAGCCTACTTCAGATGCTCGTTTGCCCCTGCCTGCCCAGTCAAGAAGAAGGTGCATACACTTCACAAGCTTTGCTTCTGTCATACGATACAAATGAGTTTGGGCAGTTTTGATCAGTCCGTTCTATAACTTACTATCGTGTGCAAATCGATGTGTAGGTTCAAAGAAGCGCCGAGGACAGCACCATAATTGTGGGGACGTACGAAGGCGAGCACAACCACGGCCAGCCCCCGCAGGCGCAGCCGCAGCAGCACGACGGCGCCGGCGCCGGCAAGAACGCCGCGAAGCCGCCCCAGGCGCCTGCGGTCCCGGCGCCACACCATGCCCAGCAGAAGCAACAGAAAGCGGTGGTCCTGACCGGCGAGCCCGGGGCGACGGCCGCGGCTGCGTCGGAGCTGATCAGGGGGAACCTGGTGGAGCAGATGGCCATGACGCTGACCAGGGACCCCACCTTCAAGGCGGCGTTCGTCACCGCGCTCTCCGGCCGCATCCTTGAGCTCTCGCCGACCAAGGATTAACGCGCGCGCACAGTACTGTAGCGGCTGGCATCACATGAGATTCATGTTGGGTGGTTCAGTTTTCTAGCGGTGGCCGATTAATTCGCCATTGCTGCCTGCCTCTGTTGTTCTTGCAAAAACAGCAAGAACAAGACGCACTATCGATGACAAGAGAGGTGATCGATCGATCGAGCAGGGGCGATCGATTCCATCAAGCTATGGAGTAGTTGCTGTTGTATATAGATTATTTTGGTGTCGACTAAGGATGATAAACATGATGTTGGTTGATGGGCTGGCTGGCTGATCGATCGATCGAGCAGGGGCGGCAAGAATGATCAGATGTGTCAACAAGATGTTGCAACATGTAGGATACAGCCAAAAACACGAGAAATGTGCAATCCTTTTATTAGGCAAAACGTTTCGGTCTACAGAATTTCAATGAAATCAAGTCATTTGGTGATACGCTTCATTCGACTTTTTCCTACGAGAGAAAAATGTGTCTATGCGATCTCTCACTGATACTACAATCAAATTGGATTTCTAAATCTCTGGAAACTGGAATTTTCTTAAAAATCAATCACTCTTCTAATCTTTGGATCGGCAAAGAGATTCGTGCTCGAGAGGGTTGAAGGCTTCTTCTCTGGTCGGCTGTGGCGCCGAGTTAGGGTTAGGATTCACGTGTGCTGGAGTTTAGAGGGAGAGGGTGTGGCAGATCGGCGCTGGGAGGTGCAGGCAGCAGTGGTGCCACCGTGGTCGTGGGATGAAGGACGGCTATGGGTGGCGGCGGTAGGCAGGTCGGTGATGATCTCAGCATGAGGAAGCACCGCCGGAGAAGAGGAAGAACGCGGCGGCGGTGCGACGAGGCTGTGGTGGTGCCCACTCAGCCGTAGGATAGAGGACAGTGGTGGGCGTGCCAGTGACGAGCTCAGCACGAGGAAGCACCGCCGGTGAAGAGGAAAAATATGGTGGTGGTGTGGCGAGGTTGTGGTGGTGCCGCCTCGGCTGTGGGGTAGAGGTCGTGGTAGTAGCGAGCAGGTCGGTGACGATCTTGACATGAGGAAGCACTGCTGGAGAAAAGGAAGATCATGGGGGTGCGAGGAGGTTGAGGAGGTGGGCAGCGCTAGTGCCGCCCTCGACAGCAGCGGCCACGTTGGGCAGCGGGAGGGGAAGGTCGGCAAGCCTCGCAGGTGCTGATGGTTGGGCGTGCGGGGGTGAGTAGTGGTAGCTGATGGAGTGTGGGGGTGAGGGAATGGGGATGGGTCAGGTTTAGCTTTTGCACAAATCTTAGAGCGGACCTAAGGACTAAGGAGTAGCTTATTGTTTTTGAACTAAAAAATGAAAATTGAAAAATAATTTTTTTGTATGAAAAAATTGAAAAATAATTTTTTTGTCACCAATTCTTTCTCATGAGACATTTGACCATGCACTAGACATGACCTCAAGGAAACTTTTGAATGATTAAGACCACTCTTCTAAGCTTCTTGTTTGAGATGGTCATATTAAGGCCTGAGATCTAACACATGGTTAAGAAAATAAAATTGTAAAAAAGATTGAAGCTTAGGATGTAGTTGTGGATGGCTCCTAGTGTAGGATTTGCTTTACTTAGATAAGACCAAAATATGTTATCATAAAGTGCTAAATGTACTAATTATGCTCAATTCTAATTGCTTGAACAAAATAATTCAATATTGAACTTGTAGCACTTTAATTGATTTAATTTGACCTTCTTGGTTCTATTTAGTCTCCTTGACATGCTTTAGCTCATTTTTAAATATTTTAAGATTAACTTGTCAATTTTAAAGTCTTGCTTATCTTGAAATTTATTTGAATGCTTTAAATTATGCTACCTTACTTAGATTGGTTATATACGCCTCATCGTGATCTAGATAGCTTTATATGTATTCTATGGCTTCAAGTGGTGTCGACGATCGAGTTATCGATCATACGAAATAGGAAAAATTTGCTCCTTGCCAATGCAAAAAATGGTGACTTGAAAAATATGATCACGAAGAAGAGGCGTTGCTTAGTACCATCGCAAAGGCCAAAAATATGCAAAATACCATTGACGTGACTTTTTCCATCTGCACTGGAGTGAATTAACCACTTTATCCTCATTCCACCTTCTTTCCTTTCTTTTTTTCTTTTCTAATATTTGGTCCCACCTGTCATTCTCACCTCCCTCTTATCTAACCGATAGGGAGGCATCACCTGTCCTTCCCCACTCATACAGTGCTTTTCTGTTGGAACCCGGAGTAACGACTCCTGGATCCTCTGTGTAAATCGCACTAGTCCAGGATCAGCTAGTGCACACAGTACAACAAAGATACATATCAAGTACAAAGGACCAACTATATTAAGTAAAAGAGTATGGCCTTTTGGCCAAGTCTTACATCAACGCCCATTGGCAAAGATAAATAAAGCAAATAACTGCGGAAGTAAACTGAAAAGAAGCGAAGCCCAAGCCTGCCCACAGGCAAACGACAGTAAGACGCGGCCTACTCGTCCAAGTCTTCACTGTAGTCGACGGCATCTTCCTCTGTGTGGAGATAGCAAGGTGAGTACAAACTTGTACTCTGCAAATCACACGGAGAAATGCAACATAATGATAAAGGCTTCAATGGAAGGCTTATAGGGTTAGTTTGCATAAAACAGCATTTAATGAAATACAGTAAATAGAATGAAATTGCTGAATATAGTAAATAAAAATAATACTTGTAATCGAAAATAATACCGTTAGTGCAGGCTCCGACCGAACACCAACCTATCCACGGGCATCACACCTGGACCATCTTTTCAAAAAGATCACATATGGATTCCATCCATCCACACCTTCCACTGCGCAACTCTGATGGATTCCATCCATCCACCAGGTTTCAATCTCTCACAGATTCCATCCATCCACAAGGTTTTCAAAAACATTTTTGGTAAACAAAGTCTAATCCATGAAAAACTTTTACTCAGCATGCCCATGACCGTGGGCACGGCTAACCAGGATAGATTATACACTCTGCAGAGGTTGTACAGCTTTACCCACAAGACACGATCATCCCATTTTACCACTAGATTACACACTTCCTTAGGTGTGCGGTAGGGAGTCATGACAAGACATTTACAATGCAAAGCCTTCAACCTGGCCAAGCCAACTCTAAGATTTCACCCCAGTAAGGAATTCACCAGACCGGGACCCCCTCTTGAGCCTGAGTGAGACTTCACATGGCTTAACCACGCTCACTCAAGTGAGACTTCTCATGGCACCAACCACACTCACTTTCGACCTACGACTTGACTCAGGTTGGAACTTCACAAATTATTCAGCCAGAGCTGTCCCATACCAGCCATGTGGTAGTACGATAGGGCTTTGCAACAGTAGCTCATAGACCAGTCCTTAATTAACTTAGGCCTAACCACATACCCCTGCGCACGATAATCAACCCTGCGTCTACGAACAACAGAGCATGCCTGTACCCACCAACTAACCAATTGCCTAAGTCTAAACCAGTTTTTATATTTTGTTTCCAAAATATTTCATTAACCTCTTTGACTCATCAAAGTCAAGAGTACATTTGAAAAGCTTATCATTTTATGTGAAAAGGTCATCATTTTATGTCAAAAGGTATCCCAACCCATAGTTACTTCTAAGCAAGACTGAGCATTTGCTATCCATAAAGTCTCTAGCCATACTATTGTACCAACTAAAGTTTTAATCTAGGGTGACAAGGTATCGAAGAATTCAATATCAATGGAGAAATTAACAAGTAGGCAATAACTAAATTTAAAACTGAATTGAAATACGTTGAATAAAAATATGCATGCAGAATACTTTAAAACGACATAATTTTATTTTGAAATTTGGGATCAACATGATCGAGGAGTGTGACTTGCCTTGCTCTTCAAATTGGTGCAAATCTTCGTCTTTGAATTCTCCTGAATCGTCGAAGTCTACACGTGAAAATAACCCACCAAATTAAAAATAAATTGAAAACAACTTCAAATATTTGAATTAAGGCCAGAAATGGATAGAGGGGAATTTTTTATGAATTTAGAAATTTAAATGGACTCAATCGGAGTTAGGACGAAGGAGAACAGGCACTCGAAAGTTTAAAATCAGAGAAAAAGATAAAAGGGATTTTCTGGAATTATTTTTGTATAGGAAAATGGGAATTATGACGTCAGCACTGAATTTCTTTTTCGGCCGACTTATTTTTACACTGAAAAAAAAGGATTATGAGGTCAACTAGCGTCAGCCCTGAGGTGATCATGCTGACATGTGAGCCCTGGTCCATGTGGACCGAGTCCATGGACCCGAGGAGCTGAGGTGGCAAGGTGGGGTTGCCGGTGCGCACGTGGCGCTGACGGGGTGAGGTGGCGCCGAGATGGCGCCGACGTGGCGCCACGTCCACTGCCACGCAGGCACGGTGGTAGTGCCGGCCGGAGGCGACGCATGGGCACGGCGGCGACGGCGCTTTGGCGCACGGTGGCCGGCGGCGAGGGGCGGAGGAGGGAGAAGGGGAACTCATTTCACCTTGGCGCGGACTCCGAGGAAGCTCAGAGGCGGCCGGCGGCGAGGGAGAAGCGGCAGCGGCTCAGGTGCTCTGGCGCGGCGGCGGTGGAGTGCTTGGGTGGGGAAGGGGAGCGGAGAGGGAGGTAGTGCGGAGAGAGGCGGAACCGGAGGTGGCTTTTATAGGGGCGGAGGAGTGCGGAGGCGGCGCGAATTTCTCGCCAAAGTGGGGAGTGGGTGGCGGCCGTTGCGGGAGAAATGGGGAGGAGGGGTGCGGGAAGTGGGGAGGTGGGCGCGGTGCGTGCGGGGGAGGAGACCGAGTGGCACGCATAAGGAGGCGACGTGGGGCGGCGCTGGTGCGGGAAGGGCGGGGGCGGCGGTTGCGACGGTGGGCGCAGTTGGAAGAAGAGGCGCGGGGAAGGGATGACAGGTGGGCCCCGTGGTGCAACGAGAGAGGAGGGAAGGGGGATGCGGACCGCTGCGATGAAGATCAGATAACTGAGAAAAAAGGGCGGGCGGACGGGCAGATGGGCTAGGCGCGCGGGGCGGGTGAATGCGGGCTAGCCACGTGTCGGCCCGAGAGGGAAGGGAGGCGGGTTGCACAGCGGCGACGTGGGCGGATCTGGGCCGTCTACGCGTCGCCCGCGGGGAGGGGTAGGGATTTTGGGATTTTTTTATTTGGATTTTTCATAAAAGCCTAGGAAATTCAATAAAGCATAGAAAAATATGAAATAACTTCCAAAATTTTTAGAAAAATTCACAGAAGTCCCTGGAAATATTTTGGACTTAATAACAATATTTCCAACTAATGTTGATATTTAATTTTCATACTTAAAATACTTTTTAGTTTCAAAATAGATTTTTAAACTCCAGAAAACTCAGAAAACCAAATAAAATCCAAATAAAACCAAATAATTAATTTAAAGTAGGATTTTTATAGGAAATCAAAATATCATTTTATTTAATAATATTTTTAGGTTTTACTTAGATTACTTTTCAAATCCATCCTTTTCAAAACTGAAATCCAGGGCAAACTAAAATTAAAATTTAGGCACCAAAACACATGCTTTTATTTTAAACCAAATTAATTTAATTTATGTTTTTTCCAAAAAAATTAAAATAAACAGCTGGGCTGTTACATTTTCCCTCCTCTTCCTTCCGAAATAGAGGAGGCGTGCATCTCATAGCGGTTGCTCACTAGGAGAATTTTTTAATGAATATTCTATTTTTTATTCAAAATAACAAAAATATACCTGCGCATACATTTTTTACAAAAATAGGCTGCAGTCGCCTAACCGTTGGGCGACTGGAGCTTATCGCTCAATGGTTGTGCGACAATAAAGTTGTTTTTAAGCCATTGGGTGATAGTTTCCAGTCGCCCAACAGTTAGGCGACTGGAGCCTGTCGCCCTGTGGCTGGGCGGCAGCAACTACAGTCGCTCAACTGTGGAGTGACTACAAACAAGATGAAGTGTGGGTTAATCCATTTTGTAATTTTTATAGAGTATGACTAGGAGATAATCTGTTGGATTCGTAATAAGAGTTTATGATCGTTGTATGTTATTGTAGTGTAAAAAAATTCGTAAAATTTTTTTTAAGAACAATTGAACAAAGAACGATCGGTAAGTACGAGGGTAAGTGATATTGTGATGTTATCGGGAATTCTTACACGAAGGAAAATTGGTCTATTAATATTGTTGGATGATTTACTATGGGAATAATTGAATGTGAAAAGACAAGGAAATAATCTTGTTTGAATTAAAATAGACTTCATAATACAGTTGGGAGTAACATGGCGCGTAGGGTTTGATTACATGCATAACATAGAGCATTATGTGTGACTAACTAACCTAACTCCTCGTACGACCTACTACATGGACCGGGACCATTTTCCCTTCCTTACGAGCTTGGCGTTGAACTCCTCGGCGGTCTATTTTGCCTTGGTCACCATTTTCCTCTTTTTCTCATGCTCCCTACGCATGCACGCCTCGAGATGAGCTTTCGTCTCCCGTTGTATATGGTCGGTTTGCTCATCCATGCAGCGCTCCTCCTCTCGGATCTCGTAGGACCTTATGACGTTCCACTTCTCGAAGTCAAGGGCCCACTGGTCCTCTGGGTGGATCACAAGATCGATCCATTTGCGGTAGCCATATAGGGGTTCTGGGAACTGTGGATACATGGGAGAGGTTGTTAGTTTCTACTTTAAAGGAGAAAAAGTAGGGGAAAACAGTGCACCTGGTCCTTACCGGCTGCCGATAGGTGGCGGTGTCTAGACGGCGGTCGGGATAGTCGCTGGAGTAGTTTGCGCAACACTAGTAACGCATACGTAGGCTGAGGCGGTGCTTAGACTTGAAGAACTTGCACGGATCCTGGCACCAACAAAGGGGGGCGTCTCCCCCTCTGGTGGGTGTTGCGGTGAATGCTCGGTATGAACATTCTAGATGGGGTTGTTGCTACGGGTGGTGTCATTGTGGGGAGCTGACCTCGTAGCACGTTGGGCTTGTTCTGCCCGGGCCGCAGTAGCCCTTACTTTCTCATCGCGGCAGCGGCTGACCTTGCTAGGTTGCGGTGTGGTGAAGCAAGCACTGGTGTAGTGTTGGGTTTGCTTGTGTAGTGTTATCTCAGAAATCTTTTTGACCTCCTTTTATAGGGACCCTTGTGGCCTTCTCGCTGCATGAAGATGCCCATGTGGTCTCGTCACTGCGTAAAGCTACCAAATGTGCTATTGTCGATACACGAAACTACCCAGTTAGGTCTTTGCACTGCGCAAAGCTGCATCCTTTGGTCTTGTCGCTGCACAAAGTTGGCCCATGTAGTCATGTCGCTGCGCAAAGGTGTATCGTCTGGTCTTCTCACTGCGCAAAACTGGCCTGTGCCTACAAACAAAGTACATTTTACAATGGACATTTATTTATAGTCTCCAACGACTAGTTGTAAAAACCATGTTGCTCTGCCTACTGATTAGCTCATGCCTTACATCACCTAGTGTGTGCCCCTCCTAATCGCATCATCCGTAGCGTGCACCAGGTGCTCCGGATTGTGTTTCGTCCATATCATTTCTAATACGCTAGCTCTGTCACCGACCCTTCTCACCCTTTAGCATGTCAACATCCGGAATTCAGGTCCTCCCTACAATATCCAAGGTAGTGAAGTTCCCCACAACCCTGAACCCCTTGAGCTCGCCACACCACGCATGCATCACCCTCTCCTTGAAGAAGTACTCTGACATGAAGTTCGAAGGATCTATGCCCACAGTCCCGCATGCAGCGAGGACATGAGAGCATGGCTTGTGTAATAGTTTCGGCTTGTTGCACGAGCAGCTAGATTCATTTACATGATCTCCAAGGCATACCTCGTGGGTAACAAGAGCACGAGCCATTTCAAATCTGGCTCTATCCCAAAGTACCATGTTGAAATGATGCTCCCTGTTGCCCATGACGTGCACTGTGTGCAACTAGTCCTTCTGTGTCTTCATCTCCATGTATACCGTAATTTTTGACGAGTACAATGTTCGTGGGTTGGCCGCATGAAGTGTGGCATCCGCATGCCTCTCCTTGAAGTAACCAATTGTGTTGTGCAGAACACCTTCAACGATGACGATGAGGGGTTGAGAACGAAGACCCCTGAGAACCTAATTGTACACCTTCGTAAGGTTAGTCGTCATTATGTCATACCTTGCGTCGTCAGTGCCGTGCAGCAGCGACCACTTCTCCAATGGTTCTCCCTTGATCCACTATGAGAAACACTTGATGTCCCGTGAGCTCCTCCTCCACAGACCAGCTACATTAGGCTCATCGAGTACTGTTAGGCATTCCAGTTGTGTCACCCCAAGCATGACCGGCCCCTTGTTCCTCTCGTCGACGTGCTTCCTACTGTGCTCGCCCAACAACGCCCACAAAGTATCAAAATTTCTCTGCTGGTACTGCATAGCCAGCCTCTTGAACAGCTTCATCAACGGTTGTTTTGGAAACTACTTGAAGAAGTTCGCCCCTAGGTGACGAATGCACCATCTGTTCCTCATATCCGGCCAAGGGAAGGGCTCCTTGGGCTTTGAGAGTGTCTTTGCTCTCCATACATCTTTGTCAGACACATGGTCTGTTGCTAAATCTCTGATACCTGTCCTGCAATGTGAGCATATCCTGGGGTCTCTACCAAAGTAGGATCCAGGTTGTTCAGAATATCGTAAACTCGTTGTAGGTTCTAGATAGTTACTGAAGGCCTCAAAGCATCTCTGTTGGACAAAGGGGTATAATGACTCGAGCTTCGCCCCGAGTTCCCTGCTCATCCCACATGACTCATCAAGCATGGAGGAGTATAAGCAGGTTGATTAGATGGTCAATGCCCACCAGTTTCGTTGTTTCCATTTCCGATGGGCAATCCAAGAGTGTTTGAACCATTCTGACCAGTGGGTCATGGGAAGTCTATTGTGGAGACTCTAGCATGGGATTTGCATCAATATCTCCGATTGCATTAACTTCGTGTTTCCAGCATAAATCTCCTGATGAACTCCCATCAAAACTGAGAGAGAGCCTTCCATCATTTCGGTCAGTAGCCTCTGCAATGGGGAACGGATGGAGACCACCACCTCCAAAAGGCCATGGGGTGGACTCAACCTGATCTGGCGAATTGTGGATCGGATGACAAGAGTTATTACCTTCTCTTGGCTTCTCACCGAAGGCAACTTCATCATCATCGTGACTAGGTGCCACTCAGCTCTCACTGTATGTAGGAGCAATTGGTGAATAGCGATCACCCACGACTGAATTGAGAGTACTCTGACCCTTGGGTTATGATGTGGTGCTCTTGTCATCGTGTTTGTTGGTCAGAAATATTGGGCTTGTCGCATTACTTGGGCATTCTATTGAGGTTGGAACGATTGGATCCCCAAGTGACGTTGATGATGGGGATGACATGTCTTCTTCTATTTGGTCGATCTCGCTGGTCTCAAGGACAGGCGAGCCTAGGATGGAGGATGATGATGAAGAAGCATCTTCCATGGCATGGATGCATGCGTCCATGTTGAGGTTGGTGTAGTCAGTCAAATCGAACATGTTCTCCATATCCCACGTTTCTGCCATGATCGCATGGGCAATGTTTGATAGAAGACGTGAGAAGATGATGCTTGTTGATGAAGAGACTTCAAGGAATCATGCCATATTCCCCACGGTGGCACCAG
Organism: Dendrocalamus latiflorus; assembly: GCA_017311315.1. Classification (NCBI taxonomy): domain Eukaryota; kingdom Viridiplantae; phylum Streptophyta; class Magnoliopsida; order Poales; family Poaceae; genus Dendrocalamus; species Dendrocalamus latiflorus. The sequence continues at coordinate 45,051,709 of CM029639.1, read as the reverse complement.
CTATCGATGATCAAGTCGCCGATCTTACAAAATAATATGAGAAAGATGGGTAGATTCCTTGGAATGAATGAGCAAGAGAAAGGGGTCATCTTTGTTGCTTATGAACTAGTTACAAAGGGGCCTACAAAAGGGACTTAGCTAGCCCTAATCTATCTTCTTCCCACTGCTCGGAAGATTTTGACTGCCTACTAATTGATCATGTCCCAGAATGATCGTGTGTCAGTTGTCGATTGATTGTTTCGAATAATCATTTTTTTCTTCTTTTGTCAACCGTTAAATACTGTTGAAGGGGCACCGGTAATCCATCTGAGGAGATGTCCCACTGAATCAGCACATCCGATTGAAGGGGAGGTGGCTATCAGAGAGAGATATCTGAAGGTAACTGACCTTTGGTTATTGTAAGTGGGAGATAATCGTGCGACACAACTGCATGGCAGTTGTTGTAAGAGATATGGGGCCAAAATGTTGTGCTATTTAGGCCGGATAGAGCATGTGTCTTATCCATCACACGAAAGGAGTTCCCTGGAAGCGGACCATCAAACCAATTCACAAATCCTTCGAGTGGTCTGCTGGTTGGGCAGAATGTATAGTAACCTTTCGACCAGGGTACCAGGGGAATACCTATAGGAAACTTATGACCATGGGGTCTTAGGGCCTTAATTAAACATTAAAGATGTATTTAAGGATTTATTCAGTCCTCGTCAAGTGGTATCTTTTTAATTTGAACCTCACTTCGAATAATTTTCAAAGCTATTTAGGTTTTGCATCTTCATGCATGCATACATGCTCTCTCTCTTATGCTTCTTTTGCTCCAAGTGGTGTCATGCATATTTTGTGAGGGAGCTTTAGCCCTCGATGTCTATATTGCCAAAGAAAAAGGAGAGAATGATTAAGAAAAAAGTATTAAGGGGTAAAAATTGCATAAAGGGGGAGAACATGTATATTTGTGGTGTAAGTAGTATAAGTTACAAGTATAAGTGGTTTAGTTGCAAAACTTGCTCAATTGAAATCTAAAAAAAATACCAAAATGAGATGTTTAAGTGAGAGGGAGCTTCATTGCGTATTATTTGCTCTCTTTTCTATTTTTGTTTTTTCTCTTGCTATGAAAATGGTCATGGTGAGCAATTGTTCTTTTCTTTGAACCATGAGCAAGATTGAGCTTCTTATGAAATTTTAGGTGTGATTTGGAGCTTTTGTGAAAAACTTTCTCTTTCTTGGTGTTGCTCCATTCAACATTTTGCCAACATGGTCATGAGCTCTTATTTCTCTTACAATTGGACCATGTGCGGCTTTTGCAACTTCTTACTTTTCTTTTAAAAAACAAACTCAAGTTCTTGCTTTGTTTGTGTTTATCAATATACTCATCAAGAGGGAAATTGTGAGACCATGTGGAGGTCACCCGATGGTTGTGATGAGTAATTAACTTTTGGTTCAGAGAGTTTGCGGAGCTTGAGTTTGGTTTTTGATAGTTTGCAAATTTTTCAGTTGGTTCTATTATTGGTTGTACGATCGGCATTGGGGTTGTGGTCATACCAGCTAGGAGCGGTCTATTGGCCTAGGGCTAGCAGTTAGACTGGCGATGGAGCGTCGGTTAGACTAGCATGGGAGTTGCGGTCTGATCAGCTGGGTGCGGTAGTACCCGGCTTGAATGGCGGTCGGATTGGGGTTGCGGCATGACTAGATTCTAGTTGATGGTATATATTTTATAGTGAGCTTGTTTTGGGGTGAGTTCAAACGGTTGTGCTGGGCTTTGTAAAGTGGTAGCACTGGGGTAGTACTACTGGCGTTGTACTAGCGATATGACTGGCATCAGGCAGTATGACTGGTCTTTCGTTGGTGGTCATACCGGCCGAGGTGTGGATAGTCTAATTGGCCCTGTTGGTTTGTGCAATTGTGCTGAGTTGATTGAGGTTGTGTGGGCACAGCATGGGTGTTGTTACGTATGTGCATTGGGGTTTAAGGTTTGGTCCTAGGTTTAGAATCAATGGTTTGGTTGCATATATTTTGCATAGTGTATTGTATGGATTAATTGTGTTAATTGATGACTTTGTGTATTGTGCGATGCTATATGACGGTTTACTTGATGCTGGTTGTAGAACTCCAGAGCTATGTCATAGTGAGGCAGATGAAATAGGGATTAAGATAGGAGAGCTTAGGTCCAAAGCGGTCAAAAGATCAGGACTATGCTCAGGAGGAGCCGAGGTCCAGACAATCAAGAAGCCGATAAAGATGACCGAGGTTTACAGGGTGGTTAGAAGCCAAGACAATGAGGAGTTGGAGCGGAAGCTACCAGTGGATGACATGATAGGTAATGGCAAGGCGGACCAAGACTAGGCTCAGGGAGGAGTCGAGGTCCTATAAAAACAGGGTAACTGGGTGCCGTCAAGTGTGAGGACAAGCATGTGATATGCCAAGTGACTTGAGTCGTTTGCAAGCGAGAATGGTTCGTTGGGATCCGGATGTATGAGAGGCTCAGAGGAAAGTCATTGGGGCCACATGAAAGATAGCGTAGTATATGTGATACTTCATGGCAAAGAAAGTGGGAAGCTTCGTGGAATGTGGTAGAGGGGCATTTTGATAAATTGCCCAAGAACGAAAAAATGACGGTGCACAAAACTGCAGCATGGCCTAAGTGGTTTAGGTCTTTGTTATGTTGAAAATGTGAATTGGATCAAGTGTTGATTTACTAATGGGTTAATGGGTGTGTGCGCTTTGAGAAGCGTACTTATGTAAGTGTCAAATTCGGAATTGTGTTGGGTTACTAATTAGCCCATGTAAGTGGATAAAACTCAACTAGAGGCACTGATTAGGGTTTCCCTTGTGAGTCTTCGTATATATGGAGAGGGAAATGGATAGGGTTAAGTTTTTGGAGAGAGTTCATGTTTGGCCTTAAGAGGAGTTAGGATTATTGGAAAGAACCATGTGGGAGATGTGAGAGGCTCTTGTGGTTGAGCTTTTTGTCCTCCTTAGGCTTTGTGTATGATTAGAAAGTGGTTGTAAACATTCCTCTCCAAATATCAACAAATATCAAAATTCATACAAATTTTTTTCCTCTTGTGCCCTCTTGTTGAAATCTTGATTTGGCTTAGTTTTTGATGTTTCTCTTTCCCTTCTTGATCTTACTTTATGACACAGATGTGTAAGTGATGAAGACGTCTCTTAGAGATCATATCTTATCCATCTAGGAATTTGTTATTTGTACGTCCTTGTGTTTGCCCGATTTTTGCTCAAGAGAGCGTGATTTTGAGGTTTTGCTCTTTGGGGTATCTTGGGTTCAATTTGAGCTATGATTTAGCTTGCTATGATATATAAGAACCCATCTAAAGTTACCTAGATCATTTAGGACTCATGAGCAAATATAGATCAAGATTTCTTGTTTTTGCCCGATTTTGGTGCTCCCTTCACCCAAATGGAAAAATATGAGAACTTTGGCAATGATTTTCTCAATCATTGATTAGAATATGTTTCTGACATACTAATGAAGGTGCATGCTAAGTTTCAAGTCATTTGGACCAACGGATCAAAAGTTTCATTGATTTTTCATTTTAAAATCATGCTGATTTACTATTCCTATGCTGTTGATTCTACTATAACGGTGGCTCTAACGAAGTTACTGGAGTGATACCAATGGTTTACTGTAGCGGTACTACCGAAGTTTCTGTATCAGTACTACTAATTTTGTTTAGTTTCGTTTGGATCTTTTTCTGTGATTGATTCTTTTTTGAGCTTCATAGTTTCTCGTTGTTATTGGAGTGAAAAATTTGAAGCTAAGCTTCCGTTTTGAGAAAAGATATCAAAAATTATTATAATCTTGGTGGCTCTTATTCACCTCCTCTAGTCATAAGTATTTAGTAGGATTTTCATAGAAATAGACCTACTCTTCCATAGTCGTAGGATTCCAGGGACCAAACCTAGGTATGCCCGTCTCTTAAGGAATTTAGGGATTACTTACATTGGACCAGAGAGAGAGAATTTCAAGAAAAAGAAATGAAATATATGGTGCATATGAGTTGTGCTTGTCCAGGTGCAGTGGGAAACGTAGTCGTCTGTCGCCATCCGTGGGGCCGATCGGTCGATGGGTCTTGCGGGAAGGTTCTCAAGTCATCGTCGGTCGCAATCGCTTACGACTGGCGGGAACATGGGCTGGGTGGACTCACCCGCGCACCGATTGCGAGTCCACCTAATAATACTCTCCGATTACAAATATCTATTATTTTTAAGATAAATAGTTTTTTCAAAACTCTAGCTATAGATATCTTCCTAAATATTTAGTTTATATACATAAAAATCATATGCATAGATTTGGCTCGAAAATTATTTTTATAATATTAAAATATTATTAGATTTTATAAATTTATTATAATGAAAATTAGTGATAAAAATTGTATTTTTGAAAACCGGAGCAGCATATAATACCACCGCTTGTACTTCCATCAGAGTAGTCCTTCGTTTCAAGTCTTTTAGCCGTGCATCAATTTCATACCTGTCAATACCGTTCGAGATATATCGGTTTAGTACCATTTTGAATTTAATATAATAATATAAATATATATATTTTTTTAATTATATGTATACCAAATGTTATTTGTAATATTATTCTAAATACATAGTGGTTCTATCAAATATAACATATATAGTTTAACAAATAGTATTATTAATTCCACCGGTACCGATCGTATTAACGGGTATTAAAGTCGATCTGAACGGTATCGAGCCAATTTTAACCGAAATTAGCCGGCATTGATCGGTATTTGAACCGATACAAAATATAAAGATACTTCGTACCGATTTAAGAATCGATATAGTATATACCAATCCATATCGATTCGAACATAACGCTATTGATAACTTTGGTCAATATGCCACATGCGCGGTAGACTAGTAGTGTAGAGTGTAGTAGTATCTGCATTCTAGCTGGATCCCACTACCATGCGAGCTCGGGTGGGGTCAAGACGGTGGGACCTAGCGCCGGGATAGAATAGGGGCGCGGGTCCTCTGCATTCATGTGTTGCTACTGCCGAGGTGCCCTTTTACGCGTTACTCCAATCCAAATCCGAGCTGCTCACCCAAAAGCGGCGACAGTGCGCAAAAAAGAGAGGCGTGGAGACACCAATTTTTTACGTAGAATTCTTGCAAAAAAACCTAGAAAGCAAATTATTATATAAGAAAATATTTATAATAGAGTTTTTTATATTTCTTATAGACTATTAAAGTGTGTATATATATATGTGATTAAGAGAAACAAGTCATAAATAAAGAAGAAAACTGAATCAGAGCTAATCACGATGGATTAACACCATGTCCCATGTAGATCACGCCGAACCCCTAGCAGGGATCACATATATGGTATGACACGATAGCGTTCTGCCCGGCCGTCTCGTCGTCGCACCCCGTGCTTGACCCGGCCAGCGACGGCGTGCGGACCATGGTGGGAGGTGGGGCTCGCAGACAGGGCGCGAGGTTGTCAAGGGAAACGTCTCATGGTCACGCGTCCGTTCTCCGGCGGCTGGAGGCACTTGTACAGCGGCGTTTGCGTCAGATCCATTCGAGAACGAGGAAACACGGGATCGAGGTAGTGCGGGACATGGAAGAGTTGCAGGTCTCGTCCTGATTGTTTCTCTCAACTGAGCGAGAGACGAGCATTGCCGTCCGATTTGGATGAGCGGCTCGGATTTGGAGTAACGCACAAAAGTTCACCTCTGAAGTAGCAACACATCATGCAGCAGAGGATCCGCGTCCATAGAGGGATAGAAGCATGCATGCGCATGCCGCTCCAAAGAGCACGCTTCTGTTTTTAGCTTTTGGCTCAAAAAATAGAAAAAATTAAGAAAATTTTAAAAAAATACTGCTATATCTTTAGAACAATACAAAACAATAAGAGAAAAACAAAATAAAAACAAAAACACCAAAAATTACATGGATGATTAAATTAAGTTCAGATAACAAAAACGAATTAAAAAATTAAGGAGTTTTAGGACCCCGGTGGAGGGACTTCGAGGGAATCAAGCTAGATGATCCTTGGCTTGACACATTGGTGGCTTCTTTTCTCCATATAATTTGATTCTTTGAAAACCAAGCAGCCATCTAGTAGTAGTTTTGAGACTTTTGAGAGCTGATTCCGTGGTCGTGCACGGCACTACATATATATATACGTTTAGTCAAGCGCACGACTGCGAATTTGTGCAGATAAGTCTTCAAGAAATTGTTCTGGTTTGACTAAGCTGAGCTGAAATGCAGCTAGCTGTTCGGGTGCTCTGGGGACAACTACCTAATACAGCAAATATGTTTCTCATTCCAAGCCGCGCGAATTTCTTTGCTTTTTTTATAAAACGGTCCTATTTTTGTAGGCATTTACAAGATTACCCATGCATGGTTGGCATTGCATAGAGAGGTGAGGTTGTCAATGCACCGATTTCTTCTCTCACATGATCGCATCTGTCTGTTTCTCCCTGCGTTCGTCTGTTCCCTGGTACCGATTCATTGTTTGTTCTATTGCATTATGTTTTTGTCTCTTACTCCGCCATTTTTTTTAGGCATCTTACACCGCCATACTGCATCGTTTTTGTTTTTCAACCGAGAGTGGAGCTGTACGCTCTCGAAAAAAAAGGAAAAAAGATGCAGGAGAGACGAAGCGGAAGTGAGTTGTTGCTTTCCAGGCCTGGCCCAATACTGAGAACCTTCAGACCCGGTAAATTCTGTGGATGGCCCAACAAGAAACCCTCTGCCATGGAAGCTGGTTTGCCCCTGCACAGTTTCGGGGCCCAAACCCAGTGGCTGTATACAAGGTGCAAGCCATAAAAATGGCAAAAAAATAAATAAAAAGGTATTCCTATGCTCCTAACGTCCGGAGCAAACCACAGCATTCGACGCTCCCCTGCTATCCTCAGTCCTCGTCTACACGTTCACTGCTGCTCTTATTCGTCAATATCCCTATCTTCTCTAGGTGGTGATCGGTTCGGCTGAAAGCCTCATGGCTTATGGCTGAAAACACTGTAGCTGGCTGAAAAAAGCACTGTAGCTGACAGAGACTTATTTACCATAATTAAATTTAAAAAATTTAAAAATAGAAAAAACATATTAGCCCATCACGTATAATGTAAACAAATACGAGGAAAAAAAGAACCGGTAAAAAAACTAAAAAAAGCAAAAAGTTCAGAAAAAGACGAAATTTATGAATAGTGCAAAAATAAGCTGAAGCCATATTGATCAGGGCCTGCCTCTAGGTCCCATCTCTCTTATGTTTTCCCCATGTACTCTCTCTCCCCCTGCAGGAGCTTCAACCTAACAGCCATACGCTGGTCGGCAATTAGTGTTGTGCCTTCACCAAATGTAGCAACTTTGAGTGCCACCGATTGGCCGAGCTCTCCCTCACTGTCGTCTGGTCTTCCATCGTGGCATACCAAGCCCCACCACCGGTCACCCGGTCTAAGGTTGCCCCCGCTTGGGCTTACGGATGGCCATTTGTTGTAGTTGGAGCACACAGGAGCCCTTCCCTTCTGAGGAGCAGTCAGGGCTCATCGTACCTATCGCTGTTGCAAGTAGAGCTCACTGGATCTACATGGTTGAGGCCGAGGAAGTGGTGTCACAGACGATGAGCAAAGGACTAGCTGTCGAGGGATGATGAGGCGATGGTGCTAGGGCGACCTTGCTTTGCCAGATTTGGACTTGCCAGCAACAAGGTCCGGTGAAAATATTGTAGATATTTTTACAATTTGCTATATTTTTCCTAATTGTTGTAAGAATCATTTTGATTTGTTGCAACTATATATCTTCTCAAAATTATTTGTCACAGAAATTTTTAATGATTGTTGCATCATAATTATTTCTTGTTGCAGTAAAGGTTGTCATTTTGTTGCGACACTTTAATGCGATTGTTTTAGCTAGGTGACGACCCTTTATAATTTTTGTGCCTATTGTTCTATTTGTTGCAAACATTGTTCTTAATTGTTACATACAAAGACCCCCAAATATTGCATCATATATAGCATCACATATTTGTTTATTTGATACTTTTGAGGTTACATAGAAGCACTACTGTGTATATCCAGACAAGATTGATCATTGGTGTGTTTTGATTAGGCTGAGATATATTTTTTTTCAAAGTTCTCCGTTGAGTTTGTACTTATTTGCTGCATGTGTTTATAATATTTTATTACAACTATTGATCATATTTGTTAGATGTAGTATTCTAAAATTTTATTACAGCTATTGTTCACATTTGTTAGGTGTAGTATTCTAAAATATTACGCCGTCTCGGAGGGGTCCGGGCAACGCTCCAAAAAAAACGTGGTCGGCAGGATTCGAACCTGCGCGGGCAGAGCCCACATGATTTCTAGTCATGCCCGATAACCACTCCGGCACGACCACATGATTGATATCCGAATGCAAAAAACACTTACAAAGTCTTCCTCACCTCGTAAACCAAAGCAAATGGCACTGGGAAAAATGGGGAAAGGAACATAATTCGTGCACGCAGTCGCTAATCGCTATCATTGGTCAACGCAATGGCGCGCAGCTGGATGCCTTCAGTTACCCCTTCATATGGCACGGCTCGATAAATATTTCCAGTAATTAACTTCTATTCTTTTTGTATGACATCTTGGGTGAGTTTTTTTTACGTTGCTTATGGTTTTAGGTTCTATCGTAAATACTTATGAATGAGCTGAATGTTGATAAGTCAATAAGCCCTTAAAAACTATCCTAATAAACAATTTCGAAATAACAGCAGAGTAGCCTGTTTATTTATTTTAAAAAATCATAAATCATAGATTGTCTTGTAGTAGTAGGAGGGGGAAAACAAAGAAAGAAAACCGGATCTCTCTTGCCGCCAAATCACTGGCTTTATCAATTGAAACATTTTATTTTGTAACGGTGTTTTAGGCCGAGTTGTGTAACGAGTTAGCCGGGTAATGACATATGGCACGAAAACACTACAACACGGTAGTGAAACACTGTAGCACCATGGGAAAAAGATTTTTTCACTGTATCACTGGGCGTATTTTTGGGGTTTTCTGTGCTACAGTGTCAATACAGTATTTTGCAATGCTGTTATAGTATTTTATGTCTGATTGGCTTGTTACACAAACCGACGTATATGTCCGTTAGACAATAAAATTTTCCTTATCAATTATGCTGTACCCTAGCAAGCAAGCACCACAAAATCCGATCTACCGAGTAACCGGTCGATTGATCAATCAGTCAGTCGGTAGTAGTACATGGTTCGGAGATTCGTCAAAGACCAATCTCTGAATAATCGGGGTCCGCCCGTCAAATCACAACCACGGCCAAAATCCTTTCCTGCCGTCGTACATGTCGGTGCCCACCTCACGACGCATGACAACTCACGGCAGCACTTCCCGGCAGCTGGTCGCCGACGCGTCGCCGGCCTTGCCGCATCGAGTAATCGACCGGCGGGGGAGGCTGAATCGCGATCGTTCCTGCTTAATTTTGTCGGCTGCCGTTCTTTTCCCATTAATGCATGCTGGTCTGATGGTGTCGAGTGTGTAGCTTGGTCAGACGATGATCATGGAAGAACAGATCCTCCTACCGTTCTTGGAGGCTACCTAGCGTTGGGTTTCTTGCCCTGGGGTTTCTGGTAGGGCTCGGAGGGGCCACGGGAGCATAACACTTTGCATCGCCGATGGCCATCTTTCTTTCTTTATCTTTATTAATCCGAGCCTCTTTCAAAGCCTCGTATTAATTCTACGTGATAAAAGATTAGAAATTTTCATAGTAGTTGGAGAAAAAAATTGCTAGAAATGAAATTTTCATATTAATCATAGAAAAATAAAAATTGATAAGAGATCCCCTCGTCGATCGGAGGAAAGAAAGCGTCTAGATCGTCTGATTTTCCATAGCAATACAATATACGCTAAGATTTAGTATCAATATGCCCACACGTCATATCTTTAATATATTCATAAGTTTGAGTGAACACCTATGCATGCACTTCTGACCAAACCGGACCCTTGGATAAGAAAATTATTACAGCCTCCCAGTCGGATGCAATCATGTTTTGTTTATGCCATCCAATGAGTAACGTATGACACAAAGAGACAGATCAATTCGGCTCTAGTTTTCAGCTGAAATAGCACTGTAGCGGCTGCAAGAAGCCGTGGTTAAATAGAGGTGTTCAATTCAGCTATTGGTTTTCGGCTGAGCTAATTTGGAAAATAAAAAAGAAAAAAATATGGTAGAAATTGAAAAAAATTAAATGAACATGAAAGAAAAAGATAGAAAATGGAAAAAAGAAAAATGACGAAAATTTGTCATGCTCACACAAAAAGACAGGTAGAGCTTGAGACATGGGAGAATAGGTGAGGGGTGGTGGCGGTACTGGATGATGCTGGTGACGTCGGCGGTGCCGGCGATATGGGCGAGGGTCAAAATGGAACAGAGAGACCACGGAAAACAATGCGAGGCAGTATCGTAGGCAACGGTAAGCGGCGACTAGGGCAGAGAAGGAACGATAATGACAGTGTTCTGGCCACGATCTTTGGGAAGTAGCATGAGCACGAGCTTGGCGACAATGTGAGGAGTACTCTAGTGCAAGGAATTGAGATAAATAACTCACTAAGGGCGACAAATCGTTGGTTCGGCTAGCGACGAAGAAGAAGCTTGATTTCCAGTGATTTGCTGTGAGGAAATCCAATTAATTTGAGAAGAAGACTCAAGGTTCTCGGGAACACAAGATGATATAAAAAGAATTGCAAGAGCTTCACTTGAGAGAGAGATTGGGGTGCTAGAGCGGCAGACAGGGTGGGGAGCGGTAGGGTGAGGTGTAGCGCGATGGCCAAAATGGAGAATGGCGACTGACAGCCCGCAACTTCACCTCCGCCTTCCCCAACCCACTATTATTTAGAGAGCGTCATTGGAGCCCCGCCGTTGCCAAGAGCCCATGCCATGGTCGCTTCCCCCACGTCGTGAGCACCGCCGCTGAGCTCCCCTGCCCATGCTGCCGCCTATAGCTCTCTCGAGGTCGGGCTGATCCATTTTACCCATCAGCTGCACTGCCTAAGTTGTTGTTCGTCATTGCCACTGATCGCTAGAGCCGCCTATGCTCACCCTTATCTATTGTCTCGAAAGCAGTGTTGTTCCAACAAAAGCAGATTCCCAAAAGCAACTAGCTACCAAGACAGCGCTCAAGTCAATGTCAAGGACATCCAGCTCGCGCGCTACTAGGATCTCTCCTTCTTATATGTTTTTGTCATCGGTTCGTAGGATTAGGAGATGTATTCTTGCCATGTTTAAGGGTTGGGTTCGTAGGATTAGGAGACGTGTTCTTCCATGTTTAAGAGTTAGGTTCGTAAGATTAGGAGATATGTTCTTGCCATGTTCTTGCTGTGTTAGATGGGTAATCTACTCATTATCTTGTGATGTTGTAATGGCGGATTCTAATGGAATGTACTGCTTTTTTTGTTACTGTATTTACTTATTTTCAAAGGGCATAACTAACATTTCTTGAGGCTAACAAAAAACAGAAAAATTTAGGTATAGTATGAACTATCACAGACGGTTTTGTAGTATAACTGTCCATGGACTATCACAAATGGTTCTATATTACAACCGTGTATGATACTCGTCCATCACAGACGGTTCGTAGCTAGAACCATTTGTGATGTTACAGGATCACAAACAGTTTTTACTTCGAGCCGTCTGTGATGTTAGAATATCACAGACGGTTTTAATTACAAAACGTCTATGTTGTATTTATCACAGATAGCTCACAATCGTCTATAATAACATTTGGTTATCACTAACCTATACATTCAGATGGTTTAAAAAATCGTCTGTGATGATAATTTAAAACTATCAATAATGATTTTTTTTATAATATCGAATGTCGCTTACCCGGCAGTTGCCACAGTTCGGCAACAGGGGCATGGCGACGTGTGGCGTGTCCCTACCGTACCATCGCTGCCTCAGTTGCCGCCCCGCCCCGCCTCGCTTCTTTTCTCCACTCGCGAGTCGGGACGTCGCCCTGCCCATCCCTCTCGCTCTCGCGCGCGCGCGCGATGGCATCCGCTGGAGATGCCATTGACGAAACCGAGACGACGACCAAGAAGAAGAGAATCTCCAATTGCCTCCGCGACAGTGATGGTGCCGAGGAGGGGGTTGCCGCGGCCTCACCGCCGTCTCCACAGACGACGCGACTGAGCCTTCCGAGGTTTACGTGTGAGCGGCTCCGGTTTGTCAGGCCCGGCAGGAAGGGCGGCGGCGGCAGGAAGGAGGTCGCCGCCGCCGTGAAGAGCGAGGCTGCTTCGGTGGACTCCTCAGGTGTGTTATGCGTACGTGATCTCAAATCTCAGTTTCTTTACTGGCCTCTGTTCCTCCTCGCCAAGACCTGCGTCGAGCTCAACAAGATGGCCGAGGTGCGCGCGCAGAGGGAGGCGCTTCTGAAGTTGATGAGGGAGCAAGCCAATACAAAGAGCACGGATCACGTCGTCGTACCGAGAACCTGCGATCTCCCGCCGCCGTCGACCGCCTCGTCGAGCCGCGCTTGGGATACGGATACGAATGGCCACGCAGCTTCCTCATCTGCCATAGAGATGGTGAGCAGCAGAGAGAGTGAGAAGCCGTCTGACGGCGAGGGCTCTGCAAGAATGGATGTGCTGGAAGAAGAAGAAGAAGAAGAAGAAAAGTTTGACATAGAGCCAGGGCAGTTTCAGCTCAACTGCAACAACACCGCTCAAGAAACTTCCGAGGTGCATATACAGGAAAGATTAATTCTGGATATATACATTGCGTAATTGTGTTTGCAACTTTGCGTACGATTGATGTCAGTCATCGGACGACGAGTTCATCTAGCTGGAGGGAGGATTCGGCGGTGGCGCCGGCAACTTGAGGCGAGGTCTCCAGGACGGAGACGAGGAGCACGGCGCGCAACACGGTGACGCGGTCTCAGCCCTGGAGCTGGAGAGGAGGCTGCACGAGCTCCTGCACGAGAGGGACCGGGAGCGGATCGAGGAACTGGAGTCGGCGCTGCGGCGCGCGAAGAGGAAGCTGGTGGAGAAGAAGATGGAGGTGCGGCTGTGGAAAGACATGGCCAAGCTCGCGCTGCAGCAGCCGCAGGACGGGCATGCAGTGATTTGGCAGCATTGACCGTACCTTTTTGCGCTGGTGCTTGTGGTAGTGTTGAAACCACCGGCGGCCTTAGCACAGCAGAAAAGTCACAGCAACTATAAAAGCACCGTACATGTTGACATACACAACAGGTAGCTAGTTTGTATTTCCAATTCCAGGTTGTTTCGGTGCTTGTACATGTCGCGGACAAGTTTACATGGAAAATGGTACAGAGGACGTACTCCTGAGCAGAAAATCCTGCTACGAGACCAGGCCTTTATCAAGTTGGGCCCCTCCTAGAAGATGCCACATCTCTCCGGCAATCTCAAAGCAACTCTAAAAGTCTTGTCTTTCTTCTTCGCCAAAGCTGTCTCTTTCACAATTTCCCATCTCGTCAAAATCTTTTACCGACGAGGCTCTAGCCACCAGAGAGGGCATCGTCTAGCAACAGCCACCGCTCACCGGGCTTCCCTTGTCTGCTCCTCGGTCGTGTGCTCCTTCTGCACGGCCGGCCATAGCGATGTCCTGGAGGTAGGGTGGTAAAAAAACTCGAGGCTCGTGAACTGACTCGGCTCGGCTTGGCTCGGCTCGTGGCACAAACGAGCCGAGCCGAGTCAAGGTTTCAACTCGGTCCGTTAACGAGCCGAGCCGAGCTGGCTCACAAGTCGCTCGGTAGACTCGGTCGGCCCAGCTCAACAGCGTCTTCGACCCATCATGACGTGAACGGCTCAGTACAGCAGCAGCAGCAGTATGTATGTATGTCTGCCAATTTTCACATCTCTTTAGTCACTGAGAGGTATTATTAAGTATACGTTACTCTTTTCTCTGTTAATTTCATCTATGGAAAGGAACCATCATATGTCATATTTGCTCATACTAGAACTAGAGTTTTCTTGACAATTTTTTCTTACTTTATTATGAACCTACTACATTAGGGCAGTCTCAGTGCTCCACGTAGGATAGTGTCTATGACATTAATTAGATTGCCATGTAGGAGTTTTAGATGATGTGGCGCTATATTAAATAAGAGAGAGAAGAAAAAGAGAAAGAAACTGGGTCTCATGCAAGACCTAGTTTCTATGAGAAAACCAATGCAATAGACACTACCAAATTTTGCATTGGAGAGATGGTGGTATCTTCATGATAGATGGAGAAAAATTATGATTGGTGGAGAGGAGAGAGAGATTTTGATGCTTAATTAATTGCTTGGGTTATAAATAGACATAGTGCATTGGAGACAATAGTGTCTAAAGTAGTGTCTATATGACATGGCATAGATAGAAACTACTTAAGTGGTTTCTGCACTGGGACTGCCCTTAGATGCTCTTTCCTTTTTAATGTAATTTCAGTCATAAGATTACTACTGTATAGGTTTTACTGTCACTCTAGAGAATCATAGAAGTTGTCATTCAGAAAAATAAATCTAAAATATAACGAACCTAACGAGCCATAGAATTGATGTTATTTGCATATTCTACCTAACGAGCCTAACGAGCTGAGCTCGAGCTTTTCAACGAGCCGAGCCGAGCTTCTCTTTTGGTTTGTTAGCTTAACGAGTCGAGTCAACCTAAGCCGCTTCTCTAACAAGCTTTCACAGCCGAATCGAACCAGCACGTTATCTATCCCTATCTGGAGACAACCACGAGCGGTGACGATACGGAGGACCAGCGGCGAGGGCGAATCGAGGGCGGCAGTGTCCTGCGCTGGCTCCTCCCATTCTCTCCTTTCGTCTTTGACGCTTATGGCAGTGCCCCGATGTTGTGCCACAGTCGCCGTGGACGCGTGCTTGCTGCGTGTGAGAATCGACGAAGATGGGAACCCATGATTTTTGACGGGATGGTACTGGAACGGCTTTGGGAGAGTTGCTTTGAGATTGGTGGAGACAGGTGGCATCTTCTAGGAGGTGCTTAACTTGATGAAAGGATAGACCTGGTCTCATGTAATTTTCTTCCCTCCTCCTGGTTGGCTGGCTGACCTTGCAAGAAGTTTAGAGCCTGTTTGGGACGCAGCACAAATTTCACACGAACCAGTTCATTTTCCGTAGAAACAGAAGAAGAAAAAACTTCTCACATTCCAAACTAGACCTCGGTCTTCACGGTTGGCTGCGAAAGGCACCTGATCAGCTGATCTATGTATGTATGCGGAATACGGTGAAGAAATAAAGTCTGCTGCTACTAGAGCACAATTTGCGTGCGATACGACGAGCTAAAACAAGCAAGCGTGTATGATGTTCATGCGTGACAGACACACTGACACCGTCAGAATTTGGTCGCGGCCGGCCGACCCCGTTGGCAGCGTCGTACGTGGCGTGGTCGCAAGCAGGCGCGCGCACGGCCCAAGTCGTTAGTTCGCGCGGGCGGTGCCACCGCATAAGCTGAGCGGTCAGGAGCAGCGACGCGCGCACGGCCCAGGACTGGTCCGCACTGTGGGCTGCACGGCCTATGTGGTGAAAACGGCAGGCTGCCTGCGCCAATTCGGCGGCCCAGCTCGCCAGACACCCACGCTATCTGGCGCTAACTATATCTAACTCTGACTTAAAAAAAATAGAATAAAGAGATAAGTGATATCCGTCTATATATATCTATATGTCAAGTGATATAAGAAAATTTGTTATGACTTCACTTAGAAACAAAATAGCATATAGGCGGATTACCACATCTAAACAAGCGAGGAATAATAAGTGCTCTTCTTTCGATATATCAGCGGTTAGTCTGTCCGTATTCACTCTGATTATACCTTATTGTTTAATGTTCTGTGTAGAGTGTAAAAGAAACGGATAATTCCTGCCCGACCAATCATCCAAAGGCTTATGAAACAAATACAGAATGGAGAAATGAGTATCCGGTATTATCTGTATTGACTCTAACTAAAAAAATACAAGATAAATAATATTCATCTGTATCCACTCCAATTGCACACTGCTCATGGTCACTTTCACGTACATCGGCGCACACGTTCTTTGGATGGGTTATTTTAGGCTTATAGCTTGACTCTATACAGTAGCTAACTTTTAAACTAAGTGCCTTTTTAAGACAGTGTCTATAAGTTGATTCTAGTAGATGCTGTTTTAATTTTATATTTATCGGTTAAAATCATTTATAAATATCTCTTTATATTCTTTCTAATGAAAATCAGGATTTGAAATTTTAAACTAAAATCACAGGGCACAGTCCAGAAAAACCCACTTCCCTTGTGTGTGGGCCGTATATCCAAGAACCCATTCTTCATCGCTTCCTCCTCTTCCCCCATCTCTTCCTACGATCGAACCACATCCCCCCCCCCCCCCCCCCACCCCCCACCCAATCGCCGGCCTCATCCGACGAAACCGAGGAGGGCTCTACTCCGCTCGCTGCAGCCACCGGCGCTGCCCCATTTGGTGGAGATCTGGGCGGACTATTTCTCAGTAAGCCTCGACTCAATTCCACTCCCCCTAACCTGCGGCCGTGACCAATCGATCGCTCCGGTGCTTACCCCCGATTACCTCGTGCTTGGATCGATCATCAGATCGGCAATCGAATCTCCTCTCGTCTACGCGAAAGGCATACGTACATACCGTACCCCCGTGCGCTACCAGTTCGTCGTCCACAGATACGGAAAGAAAAAAAGAAGCATTTTTTTTTATGTCTGGTGACTGCAAAACCTCTTGTGCTAGCACCTCTTGTTCAAGTACAACGGTGAAATTCTCGCTCCGCGCGCGTGGTGTAGTCATCTCTGAACTGAGGCTTGTGTTTACTCGACCCCGCATGCTGTAGAGGGGTTTTATTGCCAGTATCCCTCGCTTATCCTCCAATAACCCAACGGCAGGGCTATGTCATCGTGGTGCAACTACAGAACCTATCAACTCTTAGTAGGATCTATAAAATAAATCTAATAGCAATGTAGCACGTAGAAACTGATTATTTGGAGGCTGAATGTAGCTTTGCCCCCTGAAAATGGTTATCTTCGTGCCACGCATAGTTTTTATCGACTTCAAATTGTTTGACTTGACTGCGCCATGGCATCGTTTTTTCTTAATCCTGTGAAACTATCATGGCCTAGCAGTATTGATCGTCTGCAACTGCACGCCTGCAATTTACAATGGGTCTTGTGTTTCCTTTTCTTGATTGTCGCAACATCGCCAGTTTGAGTGAAATTAAATTTCCAGTTGTACTTTATATGAGTGTGTAGTTTCGTACTCTCTGCTTTTCTTCACCATTTTAATTTACATGCTCTTGTTTCTCATATGCTAGGGAGCAAAAGGGGTTAATCTCCTGGTTCGCAATATGGTAAGTTCTATAGTTTGTCCATAATTTTTTATAGCTTCTGTCTGTTGCTGAACCACACGGCACTGTCCCAATACAATTCTTTGTTGTAAGCAGTATTTCGAAGGCTATGGTTACCGTGGAAGTACTTTTGAGCAGACGTATCGCTGCTACCCTGCATCTTTCATTGACAAGGTAGGTAAACCTTCTTTGGATGAGGTGCTGTATACACTACTCTGGTGATATAATGTTGGAATAGCAATCCTTTTGATATGGACCTTTATTTTCTAGTTGAAGTCAGTACCAATATCAATACAACTTTGCTCAAGTAATGATGTATTAGTCTTCATGATTTACCCACTTTCATGGATCATACAAGATGGATATTTTTCATGTACTGTATCTGATTCCCCGTTTATATCCTAGTTTTTTTGCGGCATCGCTTTGCTCCTCCTAACAAGAGTTAGCAGTAGCATATGTACACGTTATCTGATCTTTCCTTAAGTTGAATTTGAATGTCCACTTCCAGTCTTGATTGTTAGACTATGACCTTTTCTTGCCTAGTTAACATGGTTTGTACTGTGTCAACTAAAAAAGGTGAATTCTGAAAAACTATTGACTCGTTGCTTGTCGGCATGTTTTCATTCGCTCTTGCCTCATTAATATAGCTTGCAATGTTGTGATTGTTTTGAATAGCATCCAACAGTAGATTCTTTCAACATCTAGAACAGCTAGAAAAATTATTAACTCTCAAAATAAAGTTTTTTTCCCATTCTTGGAAATTTATTTTGAAAAAATTCTTTTACCCTTCTTTGCAGCCGCAGCTTGAAACTGGTGACAAAAGTATGCTCTCTATTCACTAAGTTCTTTATCTCATCAAGTTACTTGTGGAAGTTGAAGCAATTATTACTTTGTTTCTTTTCAGTTATCATGCCACCTTCAGCACTTGATCGTCTCGGTAAGTTAGGAGCATTACACAACTTATCTTTTCTTAAGACATGCAAGCTGATAATTCACATTACTTGTTTTTAGCAATTTTTCCATGCACTCTTTTCACAGTAAGTTCTCAAATTTGTTCTGTTCTCTGCAGCATCCCTGCATATTGAATATCCTATGCTATTTGAAGTCCACAATGCAGCAGCAGAACGGACTTCGCACTGTGGTGTCCTGGAGTTCATTGCAGAAGAAGGCATGATCTACATGCCATATTGGGTAGGCCAGATTTAGGATATTGTTACACTTACTTTTATGTAATATCATCATGCCAATCAAGCTAACTCCATCTACTCATCAGATGATGCAAAATCTTCTTCTGCAAGAGGGAGATATGGTGTTCGTAAAAAATGCCAACCTCCCAAAGGGCACATATGTGAAGCTGCAGCCTCATACAACCGACTTTTTAGATATTTCAAACCCCAAAGCAATGTTAGTATTGGTTTGATAAACTATTCTTTTCCTTGTGAAACATTTTTTTGCTTTCACTTTTTATGACTGTTGTATCGTGACTGGAGCTTCATACTATGAATAATGAGATCCTTGAAGAACACTAATGACCCATCTGTCATTCTTGCAGCTTGGAGAAAACTTTGCGGAACTACTCTTGTCTAACCACTGGTGACAGCATTATGGTAGCATATAATAACAAGAAATACTACATTGATATAGTGGAAACAAAGCCTTCAAGTGCTATAAGTATCATCGAGACTGACTGTGAGGTTGACTTTGCCCCACCACTTGACTATAAAGAACCTAAGCCAGCAAAACCTGCTGTTCCTCCTAGCACAGCGCTTACTGCAGGTAGCTTTCTTGCTTTGTACTTTAATTAATAATCGTGGTTAGCGTTCCTCAAATTCTCTTGCGCACATGTTTCTATTGCAGAGGCTGCAGTTGAAGAGGAACCAAAGTTCATCCCCTTCACTGGTTCTGGAAGGCGTCTGAATGGAAAACCTTCTAAAGATCAGGATGCTTCAGCCTCGTCCCCTGCTAAGCGGCAAGCTAATGCAACCAACAGCGTACAGCCCTCAACAGCGTCCACATCACAGAGCAGTTCATCACGTAAAACAACGGGAAAGCTTGTCTTTGGCTCTGGTGGGAGTCGCTCATCAAAGGAAACAGATAAGGTTAGTAGTTTGCAATGTATGCCCCTTGTGGCAGCTGTCTGGAAAACTCATAGAAAGTCATTTGAGATGCATGAACAGCTACCTTCCAGGCTTGCAGCTTTGATGGGTTTAAAAGGCTTGTGTTACTACATTTTGTACATCGATGTAGGTACCTGAAAAGGAACCAAAGGAGGACCCAAAGAAAGAAGAACCGAAATTTGCAGCGTTCACGGGGAAGAAATACTCGTTGAAGGGCTGAATAGCCAGATCATGTATTATCAATATTTACAGTAGCAGACATGATCAGGGAGAAGAGTTTGATTTGCTACTGTTTTGTTCTCTCTGATTCCTTGGGGTACCTTTGGGTGGACTAGTGCCACCTTGAAGCTCGATGCTTGTTTTCTGCCAACCATGATCGTGTCTCTGCCATGGTGGATCGACTGATGTATAAAAAGTATTAATGTCAGTTCATGGATTTTTACCGAGCTTGTGCATATTTCCATGTGTCTTTGCTGTTTTTTTTAGGCGTGTCTTTGCTGTTGATTTGCTGTGTCTCGTTGGAATGGAAGAGCAGAAAGGCATAGCCATCCACCGGTTTTGCAATCGAAGCACCAATTTAGACCCAAGATACAGCCGTTTTTACACATTTGACGTTATGAGAAAGAACGAATGTTCACTGATGGGTAGCGACCTCCACGGACGCGCCTCCCTCGCTGGCGATGTCGACCGCCAGTGCCCGCGAATCGGGCGGCGGCGGCCGCCTGGAGGGGGAGAGGAGACGGAACGTAAGGAGGTCAGGAGGGGATTACTGATATCTAACCATTTTGTCCAAAACTTCAGCAGGAATGCTTGCCTGGTTAATGGCAAGCCTGCATCAGTTTCTTCTGACATCCTAATGGTGATTTTGAAGGGCAGGTGCCTCTGGCTGTTGAATAATCGATGCCATGCTAATGCTATCAGCAGTATGAGGTTACAAGCCAAAAAAAAAAACGAACTAGAACTAGAAACCATGAAAGCACAATGACCATAAAATCAAACGCATCTATGGCCTTATGACCATAAAATCATTTACGGTGGTTCTATATGTTCTTGAAGATGACAACCAAACTGTGTGCTTGTGATGATTT
Organism: Dendrocalamus latiflorus; assembly: GCA_017311315.1. NCBI lineage: Eukaryota > Viridiplantae > Streptophyta > Magnoliopsida > Poales > Poaceae > Dendrocalamus > Dendrocalamus latiflorus. Next base: position 45,031,180 of record CM029639.1, on the reverse strand, counting down.
GGTTCAAACCTACAATTGATTTCCGGTGCTTGTGCATAAGTTGTTACCAGTATTTTTATTATCATCATCTCATCATCGGTTCATCTAGTTATTAACTTTGTTTCTAGATTATGTGACAATTTCTATCAGCAGATCACATCCATGAAGCTGGGAAACTTCTACCTGATCCATGTGTTTCGCCTCCTATAACCAGTGCAAGTGCTTGGGCTATCTGTTCATGGTTTCTACACCGTTTATTGAAATTTACTGACTGAAAATTACCAGTAGTTACTACAGAAAGGTAAATCTGGATCAATGATCCATACCTTGCCTGATTGGTTTGCTTTCAGTGCGACAGACTCTCTTGTTCTTCCTCCTGATCCTTCTCTATGTACATGTGCGCATGTGAGATGGCGCAAAGGAGAAAGGAGTAGTATGGCTGCCGTTCTCATGCTGCTGATCTAGTGCGGTTTGCTGGAGCTGACGGCCGGCCGGGTGGCGAACGACGGCGGCGTGGAGTGCTGCTGGAACTGAACAGTGGTCTTGTTTTTCACTCGCTAGTGTTGAATCTATTTTGGTTTCAACGGTGAACTGGGGGATGAACTAGTGTGGGCTACTACTTTTCACTTGCTCATTGATCTGTGATTCTGTGAACTACTGTTGATGCTACAACCGAGCGCCATGCCCTACAGTAATTTGTTATTGATGCCGGTTTCCACGGTTTGAGAAAATGCCAGTGAGTGTGCTTTTTATTTTGTACCCCCAGATACCATATACATGTTAATTTTTCTGAGTGCAATATGTATCAGTTTTACAAAATGAGTTGTATAAGTGTACATACATTCAATGATCAGTTTATATTAGTTCACAAGCACATGTGCACTACTCCATTAAACAAACGAGGCAAATGTGATTCTGCTAGAATGCTGAGCGCTAAGCATGCAAAAGCATTCACCTCAATTAGTATTTGGAGCATAAAAAAGTAGCATGATCTGTTGGGAGGGAAATTTTCTATTGTATACCGGTGACACAATCAAATTTGTGTAACGAGCTAATAAGGTGGTGACATATGGCAAGAGCAGTAGCAATGCACTGTAGCCCGTACAAAAGAATAATATTTTTACTTCTTGCTACAGTACCAGTCGTACGGAAATTTTTTTAAAATAGCTACTACAGTGCTTTTGTCGTGTCATCATCTCATTCGCGCGTTACACAAAAGGGATTGTGTCATCGGTATGCAATAGAAATTTTCGTTGGAAGGGCTTACCTCTTGTATCAAGACGATGGTACTTTATAGCAAGGCTGCAAGAGCGCCACTGCATTGTTTCCAGGGCGTCGTTTCCCCCACTTTCTTGATTCAGCATGCTTGTGAAGGAGATTAAGGGGAGAGTTAATCGAGCAGGGATCCTACATCGACGTGTGGACGTACTTCAGCACGGCGTCCAGGGTTGGACGTGGCTCATAAGAACGTCCTTAATAGATTTGCAAAATCAAGGACCTCATTCGTATGGCCTATTCATATTAGGTTCTAGAAGCTAATACGAATAACTGATTTTTTAAAGTGGTTTGTCTACTCTTCTCGTTTTAGAGATAAGGTAATGATCATAGTTGCATTCAGTGGCGTACCCAGAACTGAAATATAGCTAGGGCGGACTTGCAAGCGTGAATCAAACAGTATTACCCAAAAGTAAATTAATCCATAATCAAATTACGTTGCAAACACACTAATAAGAGTATATGACACAAAATGAAAGTAACAACTACAATTCACATGCAAATATGTGTGGATAACAGTAGAATATTGAAAACTATCTCACTAATCAAGCTTAGTCCACAATTGTAAATGAGCTGTAGAAAAAGTAACATGTCAATTACGAAAGATAGATAGATCAATAGTATCATAATTTAATAATAAAACATAAAAGATGCAATAAAAAGATATAGCACGAAATAACTAAGTACGTCTAGAAGAACGAAGCATTTTCACTCTCCGAGATTTCATGTCTTGAAACCGTTGCGCAAGTTCTAAGCCATCTCCATGGGATTCTGCATTGTGGTGTATTGCACATAAATCCGAATCAGTATCCTCCTAGCCATACAAAGTTGGTGATTTCTTTGGAACAGATAGTATTGTAGAATAGAAATTTTTTTCTTTAACATTGTAGGTTGATGGTTTCTTTGGAACAGATAGTGCTGTAGAATAGAGTTTTTTTTCTTTGACATTGTAGTTCACTACGATTAATCATGTGAATGAAAAACTAGCACGGATGGTCACTGGCAATGCGTACCATAAGTGTTCCCTTAAGGAACTATTGCTGACATACTCAACGACAACGACGATCATGCTGTCATCTTTATGCTCAAAGTATCAGAGGAATCTCACCAAATTCAGATGCTCAATTTTTGGAAGAGTTTCATGTTCCCTCTGAAGTTCAGCTGATAGGTACTGACCATCTAACTGCTGCAGCAAAATATAGCTAGTTACTACAAGTCTACTACTCCATGAACAATTGCCAAATATGTATGATCTTTACTTTCCTAACCTTTCTGGCACACTTGTCGGCAATTTGAGACCCATCCTTCAGCTTCCCTTCGTAGATGCTGCAAGAAGTTCCCTGCCTTATTATGTTCTTCTGGCTGAAGTTTGTGGTTGCCTTACATATATCTGCAATGGTGAGCACTGTAATATCTTACCCTGTTCCTGCTGCAGTTAGATTGTGTGGTTGTACGAATTTAGATATGTATTGCATTGAAATGCCTATTTTTAAGGAGAAGGGCCTTATTTTCTTGACATGTTTGTAACAGAACAATCTAGCTTACACAGATAAACATGACCATTGGAAGCCTGAAGAGAAAGGGATTTTCATCATAGTAAAAGGTGTTTACTCCAAACAAAAAGAGAAAATGAATTCGTTATCAACATTCATACAATAGAAGCTTAGATATTGTACCGCCGGCGATGGAGCTCGGGCGGCCGCCCGACCATGCCCGAAGGGCGGGTCCGCCGCTGGTTGCATTACGCATCTTCTCATCTTGCGCAAATATTTCTTCCTCACTTTTTTACTGCTCGTCCTCTACTTCTAAAAGTCAATTCTTTTAGTCATTACTATTCGTTTTTATTCGTTTTCAGTAAAAAGTCAGTATGATCGTGCCCTTATATTTATATTTATGATTTCCTATTTCTAATTTACTATTATTGAAAAAATTCTGGGCCTAGTGAGCGGAACAGAAGCATGCCATCCAATCGGTTTTCAACGACCGGGCTGCTTCAGCTTGCATTTGGAGCCGGCCTGCGTATGATTTTGGGTGCCTGCATCCTGCCCGTCCAAGCGGCTTGTAGAGCGCGGACCACCGGAAAATAGTCTTGTCAACTAATCATGCTTGGATTCAGGTCAACATTTAATGGAAATTTACGGCCGAATTACTAGACTGTAGCAAGGCGATATGAAAGCAAGTGTTGGAGCTTTCGTAGGTAGCCCGAAAGCAGTAAGGCTTCTCCACGGCTTGATTAGGAGCGCACCCCAGGATGCTCACTGGAATACCCAAAGAAAAGGATGTGACTTCAATGTTGCCGGCTATTCTTATTGGATCTATCTCAAAGCTGAGTGTACGTAAAACGAGGCACAAGAGAACGCCGTATCGATAGGGCACTCAGAATGGTCATACATCAGTGATGTCTATAGCTCTAGTTAGTCTGTCATGTAAGCTAAAATATGGCGTGGAAGATTATTTAAGGAGATAGATAAAAGCAAATGTCTCATATAAGATATCACTTGTTTGAGAGAACCAAGGTACGAAGACATCAATGGATACCCTGTTGGGGTGAAACAGGAGTCGATATCATGCATTTTCGTGGACTTGCATGAATCATCTATGCTGATGGGATTCAAGAGGAGGGGGAGAAGCGACAAAAGGGGAGACCAGCCGCACTCCTTGCCGTTGAGTGCCCCCCCCCCCCCCTCACACGCTTGCTAAGCCTTGCCTCGTGCCATGGACAATGGTGACGGATGAGTAGTGAGGCCGAGGACGGTGGCGGCATGGTCCAGGAAAGCCGTCGGAGGGGAAGGGGACGCCGGTTCTAGCGTCGCCGTGGCCGAGGGAGGGTCAACGAATGGGAGGAGGCAAGTGTCCGCCGAATGAGAGGGGGCGGAGGGGGAGGCGTGTGGGAGGGAGGAGACCGAGAGGGATGGACCGAGGGACGAATTTATTATTTGGGTTCACCAATGGAAAATTATGTATTGGGATTATAGTATTTATATGACGTTAAAGTTATAGATATTGTTGTATACCTTATATTCCCTACCATGGGTTTCAAATCCAATTAATACAAAAAAAACACCAACATCAATGATACTCCCTCCATTGCTTTTTACAAGGCGAAAGTTGTGAGACCAAGACAAATGGCAGAGGAAAATGACCAAGATATCCCTATAGTTAATGTCTTGGGAATAAAAGACAGCCAAATATGTGTGGGTGTTTACTCATAAAGTTTGAAGAGAGAGGGGAGACAAATGATGATAAAAAGAGAAAATGTCTTTAAAGTCGCATATACGCATTATAATTTAAAACAAAACTAGAAAAATTGTATACCTTATATTTTGAAACGAAGGGAGCACAATCTTGAGCATACCAAGGAAAACCTCACTAAATCATAAATCTGAACCTACTACATATTTCTAAGAAACAATAAAGCTAAAAAAAAGGCAAGTAGATTTGTAATACACATTTTTCGTACCAAATTGCAAAAGAATAAAATTACTGCAACAATGTGTGACCTTAATCCTAGTTTATATGGATTTCTCCACCAATTGATACTCTATTAAGATTGCAGATCACGTAAAAGTATACAGTCTAAAAAATCACCTTTAATATTCAACATTGTGATGGATTTTATTTCTGGATTTAAAAATAATAAAAACTTTTTTCAAGGTTGTCAGAATTACGATCTTGAATCGGATCGAAGTTTCTTTGGTATGATCGATATATGTAGAATTTAATATCCTACATGATTCTACCAAAAAAACATTTTTTAAAATCTGATGTATATTTCAACACTACTACATTTTAACAATTATGCTTTTTGAACTTTTGTTTACAAAAAGTAGTACAAAGGAAAGATCATGTGTTATTTATGCAAATTCTAGTGGATATGAAGTGATAAAAAGTAAAATTTTACAGTTAAAATGACATATACAAGTATTTATAATAAAACACTAGAATCAGTAGAATTAGATAGGGTTATATGAAAATTTTGATCATGATTCTACAAATGTGTTGATAGAATCATTATGATATTAAGATTATATGAAATTAAGATTCTATCTAAGATCGGATCAATCTAGATCCTAGAGTCGGAGGATGGTAGGACGGAACCTTGCTTTTTTTTTACCTGCCGCCGATCTATCTTGCAAAAATGTTCCAGCATTCGGCCATTTTAGGAATTAGCTTTCAGATTTGGTTATTTTCTTGGAAATGTGTCTAAAGATAGTGGGAGATTAATTATAACAGAATAATAACTTGCCGGTCTGCTTTTAGATTTGGTTATTACTTTCTGGAAAGTTGTCTCAAAAAATGGAAGGCGATTTACTAGCCAAATGATGACTTTCGTATCTCAAAATTACACGCACATAATCAAGGTATTCTCGGTAATTAACATTTATTGCGTTGAATTCTAATTTCCCTCTTATACGTAGAGAGTAAATTTTAAGATTCAAAGCAAGTTTTAGAAAAGTTTCATTAAATTTCAAACAAGTTTCAATCCCAAACCCTAAGCTGGATTTTTTTGAAAATTGTACATAACTGTGTACAAAAACATTACTCAAATATGTAGAAAGATACTGTACATATTCGGGCGCGCTGCTGCTGCTTCTATGTAGTGAGGCGGAGAGGGGTTGCGATGCATTTTTGCCTCCGCGTGGAGCCCAAGTAAACGGCATACGATTCTTGCTAAAGAACAGTATCCTATCCGTAATTCCTGATATATGACACGTATACGCATAGCACTTGTTGCCATCGTCATGCCATCTTCTTCTAAGTAAACTATCCTTAGGAATGTAGTTCTTGCTAATCAGCCACAAGACAATCTATTTTTCATAGGGGTTTTGAGCTTCCACAATTCCTTCATGATTTGTTTTTTTTCCTCCTGCCAGGCTGTAGTTCTTCTTTCATTATACAAAAGGATCTAACACAAACTGTGAAACAACCCGAAAAATTCAAAAGGAATTTGAACTTCCTTAAGCCTTGGTTTCGCTTGAGTCTTCACCCAATTTGGCTCTGCCTCCTAACCCTTGGCACTTTTCCCTGTTGGTCCATGCTTCCATCGCCATTGGTGCCTCCCTGTTCCCGCCATAACCATTGTTCACAAACTGACAAAACCATAGAATACTATTTGTAGCTGCAACCTTCAGTCACCACCGCTACACGCGAGTCATCTCTTCGTACTGTTAGAGATATATGTATAGTTTATTATTCCCCATTGTTATGAGGGGTTCTTTGCATATTTACCACTTGTACTTTGTGTATATATACTGGCCCATTGGCCTCATATGAATACAAGCGCTATTCATAACATGGTATCAGAACCAAAACTAGGGTTTTGGCCTACCTAGGGTTCCGCGCGCCGTCGTCGACTCTGCACCACCGTCGCCGACTCCCACGAGCCGCCGCCGGCCTCCACGCGCCGTCGCCGGCCTCCCCGCGCCGCCGCCGGCCTCCCCGCGCCTCCCCGCGCCGCCGCCCGGCCCCGCCGTCCGCTAGTTGCCGCCCGACTCCGCCCGGTCGCCGTCGCGGGCCTCCGCCCGAGGCCGCCTGCTCGAGGTCGCCGCCGGCTGCTCCTCCCTCGCCCGAGGCCGCCGCCGCCGCCGGCTTCTCTTCCCTCGCCTGAGGCCGCCGCCGCCGCCGGCTGCTCCTTCCTTGCCCGAGGCCGCCGCCGCCGGCTGCTCCTCCCCCGCCCGAGGTCGCCGCCGCCGCCGGCTGCTCCGCCTTCCCCAGGCCGCGCCGCCGCCTCCCGCCTGGCGCTCGCCCGCCCGGCCGCCTTCCGCCAGCCCGCCGCCGCCGCGGGAAACCCTAAACGCGTGCGCGCGTGCGTGCGAACGGGCCTCTGGCCCGTTTAAGGTTTTAACCGAGCGGAAGAAAGAAAAAAGCAAAAAAAGCAAAAAAAAACGTCGTTCTAACCGCCGCGCCGTCCAGCGCCGCCTGTTAGACTTCGTTGCCTTGGTCGCCGCGCCGTCCAGCGCCGCCTACCAATGGGCACCGTTTCCCTCCCTCGCTGCCCGGTGATTTTTGATGGTGTTAATTACACCGACTTCGTGTCTCACATGCGCATTCACATGCGTGGTCTTCGTCTTTGGGCGTCCTCTCTGGCGATGTCATCTGCCCGCCTTGCCCTATTTCTCCGACGGAGCCTACGCCTGTTGCATTGCCTCCGACAGCCGATAAGGCTGCTGCTGATGATGAAGCTGATGATAAAGCTGCCTCTGCCTACCAGGAGGCTCTGGATTCCTACAAGGATCGTCTGACCGTCTACACTCAGTGGTACGATGACGACGCTCGGGCTGCTGCTGTCTTCATCGCCAGTGTCCAGCCTCAGTTTTCTTCTGAGGTTATGGGACTCCCTTCGGCTTTCCAGATGTGGACTCATCTTCGTCAGCGCTACGAGCCCTCTGGTGATGCCCTGTACCTGTCCGTGGTTCGCCAGGAGCACTCTCTTCAGCAGGGTGATGCTACTGTTGACGCCTTTTACGCTCAGAGCTCTGCTGTCTGGCGTCAGTTGGACTCTCTTCGCACTGCTGGCTGTCGTACCTGTCCGTGCTGCCTGGAGGTACGTGCTGACCTGGAGTTTCAGCGGGTTTACGAGTTCCTTACTCGCCTTCGTCCTGAGTTCGAGCAAAGGCGTGCCCAGCTACTTGCACGCCACCCTCGTGTCACTCTCCTGGAGGCTCTTACCGAGATACGCGCGGAGGAGACTCGTCTCAGTGGTGCTGGTCTGATGCCACTCCCCTCTGTGCTCGCCGCTCGTCCGCCTGCTACACTGCCTCCTCCAGCGGCTACCACAGGTGGTGGTGGCCGTCCTCCGTCTGGAGGTGGCCGTCCTCACTGTTCCTACTGCGACAAGGATGGCCACACTGAGTCCCAGTGCTACAAGAAGAAGCGGCATCTTTCACGCCGTTCTTCTACTGGCACTAGTGCTTCTACGACGACGTCTGCCTCGACTTCTTCAGCAGCTTCTCTCACCGAGCAGGAGATAGCCAGACTTCGACGCCTACTTGCCGCTTCAGGTTCTCCCTCGACAGGTTCTGCAGGTTCTGCTACTGACTCTTCAGGCACTGAGAGACCACCTCCTCCACAGTCAGGTACCTCCCCGTGGATTCTTGATTCTGGAGCATCTTTTCACATGACTCCTGATTCTTCCACTCTGTCTTCTATTACACCTCTTGTTTCACCTGTCAGTGTTCTTACTGCTGATGGTACATCTCTTTCTGTCTCTGGTCGAGGATCTCTTAGCAACTCATCTTTTCATGTTCCTTCTGTTGCTCATGTTCCTCGCCTTACCTTGCAGCTTCTTTCTGCTGGGCAGATTACTGACCTTGGTTATCGAGTTATTCTCGACTCTGACTCTTGTTGTGTTCAGGACTGCCACACGGGAGCTTTGGTTGGTGCTGGCCCTCGGCGCCGTGACTCACAGCGTCTCTGGGAGCTTGACTGGCTTCATCTTCCTTCCGCTGCCACCGCCGCCGCCAGTCTCTCCGCTTCTGCCACTTTGTCTACCGGCTCCTTCCAGCAGTGGCATCACCGTCTTGGCCATCTGTGTGGATCTCGTCTGTCGTCCTTAGTTCGTCGTGGTCTTCTGGGGTCTGTCTCAGGAGACGTGTCTTTAGATTGTCAGGGTTGTAAGTTAGGTAAACAGATTCAGCTTCCTTATCCTCATAGTGAGACTGTGTCTCAGCGTCCTTTTGATCTTGTTCATTCAGATGTTTGGGGTCCGGCTCCCTTCGTTTCGAAAGGGGGTCATCGATATTATATTATTTTTATAGATGATTTCTCTCGCCACACTTGGATTTATTTCATGTCTTCTCGTAGTGAGGCCTTGCCTATCTATAAACAATTTGCCACTATGATACACACACAGTTCTCCACTCCTATTCGTGTCTTTTGTGCTGATTCTGCTGGCGAGTACCTCTCTCGTCACCTGCGCAGCTTCCTTGCTGAGCAGGGCACTCTCGCTCAGTTTTCTTGTCCTGGTGCTCATGCTCAGAATGGTGTCGCTGAGCGCAAGCATCGTCACCTCCTTGAGACGGCTCGTGCTCTGATGATCGCTGCCTCTATTCCACCTCACTTTTGGGCCGAGGCTGTTTCCACTGCCACCTATCTCGTCAACATCCAGCCCTCTTCTACTCTTAAGGGTGCGATCCCTGTTGAGCGTCTCTGTGGTTGTCTTCCTGACTACTCTGCCCTTCATCTGTTTGGCTGCGTTTGCTACGTTCTCCTTGCCCCTCGAGAACGCACCAAACTGACCGCTCAGTCTGTTGAGTGTGTCTTTCTGGGGTACAGTGCCGAGCACAAGGGATATCGGTGCTGGGATCCTGTTGGTCGTCGGATACGGGTTTCTCGGGATGTGACTTTCGATGAGTCTCGTCCTTTCTACCCACGTCCTGCCTCTCCTTCGGCTTCCTCTGTGGAGTCTCTGTCTTTCTTGACCTTTCCAGATACTCCTATATCTGTTTTGCCCTCGTCCACCTGTCCTACTGAGTCTCCACATATTCCCCCTGTGGCCTCTCCGCCGTTGTCGCCGCCTGTGTTGTCTCCTACGACTCCCCAGGCTCCTCCCACTATCGTCTACACTCGTCGACCTCGTGTTGAGAATATTTCCGATGAGCCATCTTCTCCTGATGTTCCATCTTCTTCTGATGCTCCATCTTCCCCTGATGGGTCATCTTCTCCTCGCTATGCTCTCCGCGATCGCCAGTCGATTCGGCCTCCTGCCCGTTTTGCCTTTGCTGGCGCAGCTACTCGTGAGCCTGTCTCCTACCGGGATGCTGTTACTCACCCTGAGTGGCAGCTTGCCATGGCCGAGGAGATTGCTGCCCTCGAGCGTACTGGTACTTGGGATCTTGTTCCTTTTCCATCTCATTCTCATCCCATCACGTGTAAGTGGGTCTATAAGATTAAGACTCGCTCTGATGGTTCTCTTGAGCGCTATAAGGCGCGTCTTGTTGCTCGTGGTTTCCAGCAGCAGCATGGTGTTGACTACGACGAGACTTTTGCTCCTGTGGCCCACATGACTACTGTTCGCACTCTTCTTTCGGTGGCGTCTGTTCGCCACTGGTCTGTTTCTCAGCTTGATGTCAAGAATGCCTTTCTTAATGGCGAGTTGCGTGAGGAGGTCTACATGCATCCGCCACCTGGGTATTCTGTTCCTGAGGGCATGGTCTGTCGCCTTCGTCGCTCTCTCTATGGCCTTAAGCAAGCCCCTCGTGCTTGGTTTGAGCGCTTCTCCTCTGTGGTCACTGCTGCTGGTTTTTCAGCTAGTGATCATGATCCTGCGCTCTTTGTCCACACTTCGTCTCGTGGTCGGACTCTTCTTCTCCTATATGTTGATGATATGATCATTACGGGAGATGATTCTGAGTACATTGCCTTTGTCAAGGCTTGTCTTAGTGAGCAGTTCCTTATGTCGGATCTTGGTCCTCTTCGTTACTTCCTTGGGATTGAGGTTACTTCCACTCCAGATGGTTTCTTTATGTCCCAAGAGAAATATATTCAGGATCTTCTTGATCGCGCCTCTCTCACTGATCAGCGTACTGTTGAGACTCCCATAGAGCTCAATGTTCACCTCCGACTCTCTGATGGCGAGCCTCTTTCTGATCCGACTCGCTATCGTCATCTTGTTGGGAGTCTTGTCTACCTTGCTGTTACTCGTCCGGATATCACTTATCCAGTTCATATTCTGAGTCAGTTTGTTTCAGCTCCCACTCAGGTTCACTACAGCCACCTTCTTCGAGTTCTGCGATACCTTCGTGGGACTATCTCTCGCCGTCTCTTCTTTCCACGTTCCAGCTCGTTACAGCTTCAGGCCTATTCGGATGTTACTTGGGCCAGCGATCCCTCTGATCGCCGGTCTATTTCTGCTTACTGTGTTTTTCTTGGTGGTTCTCTCATTGCCTGGAAGACGAAGAAACAGACTGCAGTGTCCCGTTCGAGTGCAGAGGCTGAGTTGCGAGCTATTGCTCTCTTGACAGCAGAGATTACTTGGCTACGGTGGTTACTTGAGGATTTTGGTGTTTCTGTCACTACACCGACCCCTCTCTTGTCAGACAGTACAGGTGCTATCAGTATTGCTCGTGATCCTGTGAAGCATGAGCTCACCAAGCACATTGGTGTTGATGCTTCTTTCATGAGGACTGGTGTGCATGATCAGGTGATTACTCTTCAGTATGTGCCTTCAGAGCTTCAGATAGCGGATTTCTTCACGAAGGCCCAGACTCGAGCACAGCACAGCTTCTATCTCTCCAAACTCAGTGTTGTTGATCCACCATGAGTTTGAGGGGGGGTGTTAGAGATATATGTATAGTTTGTTATTCCCCATTGTTATGAGGGGTTCTTTGCATATTTACCACTTGTACTTTGTGTATATATACTGGCCCATTGGCCTCATATGAATACAAGCGCTATTCATAACACGTACCTCGACTGCTACACCACGAACAAAGCATTTAATGCATCTTGACATTCACATGAGCAACTTGGACCAAACCTCCCGCCACCACCATCCTTGTCTCACGGCCGACAAGCCACGCGTAGCGTCCTTGACCATCGTAATCTCTTGCCCGAGAAAACACCTGGCTTGAGGTGCCACCTCACCGCCTACTTCTCCTCTACAGCCACTGAACACGGCCGAAAGCTCTCACGCCCTCCTACCTCGGCCACGCGCCAACCACCGAATGGCAAGGCCATTGCTCTGAACCACCATAGCCCGACTTCCTCTCGTTGGCTGTCGCGTCGCTGTCGTCACCGAAAAACCCCAAGTAAGCCCGGATTTCGATTCTTGCTAATCCATCCATTTCAATTCAATTGCTTGCTCCTGTAGCATCCTCGTGACATTAGAAAAATCCACCGAAGCACCGCCTTAACTTTCCTTGCCTCCTCCTTCACTGGCGGCTAGCGCCACCGCCCGGTCGCACCCCTTCGCCCCTTCCCCGCAACCCAAACCACTGCCACCCAAGCCACCCTAATCACCCCAAGATCGTTAAATAGCAGCCATTTTCAAGGATGAACCTCTCTGTAGCTCATAAGCCATAGAAATCCATCGCAAGTTCTTCTCCAACGTCGACCTTCTACAAAGCCTTTCAAGACAAGCTAAGCCCTAAAATGGAACCCTCTCGTCCCTAAGAGCCCACCATATCCTCGAATTTCTTTGCAAAGCTCCACAGCTCAAGAAATGCCCGTTTTTACTTTCCCCTGTTTTTGGTTTACTGTAGCATCGCTGGAGGAAGAAGATGAATAGTGTCAGGTTGGGCCAAACACTGTCCACTGCCTCTACACTGTAGCATTCTAATCAGATGAACACTAAAAACCCGATATGAATAGTATTGTACCCGCAATAAATAACAGCTATCCGTTGCTGTTCATCCGTGCCCCAAAAAAATACAAAATATACCCATTTCGTTCGGTTTGAGCCCGCCTACACTATTCTTAGCTCTGTTTAGTTAAAATAAACTCTGATAAAGCTCTAGACCACCTAAACACCATTTAAAACCCTAAATCCAATAAGGTTCAAGCCTATACTATTCATCGACACCAATTAGACGTACATATACATGTCTTGACCATTTTGAGCCGTGAAGTCCATTTTCAATTTTGTTTAGCCTGGATATGCTTCAATGAACCTTAGCCAGCCATATGCTATCCCAACTCCATATCTAGTACTGTGCTGACGGTTACTATTCATCAAAAATCCCATAACACACATATATATAGCCATTTCGATCATCTAAGACCCATCTAGCCCAACCCAACTCCATTCAACCAAACCAAACATCCCCTAAACCCTAACCACCCAAACCTATTTTCTTTGTATCTTTTTCATTTTTTATTTGGGTTTTTGTTCCCAGCTTGTATTATGCAAAGCAGAAACTTATTCGTATTCATTTTCTGCATTACTATTCGGATCCAGTGAGTTGGCCAACAGAAGAACTATAAGAGCAATTGAAGCAGGCCTGAAAGCCTACAAATGAAAGACTAAAGATATCGAAAAAGAAGGCAAGTCACATGTTTTTTATTATGTTGAACGTACATTGTTTTAATTATTTATTTACAGGATTATCATTACTGTTATTTACACATTGTTATTTGCTTAAAAATAAATATTTAGAATGACATGATAATTAGCTATGTCCTACCATTGGAAAGCCCTGTTTTATTTGATGACCATATTCACCTTGACAAGCCCTAGTAATAATAAATTATTTAAAATATACTATGGTAGTTTTGGAAATTCAACTATTTTACACTTGTAGTGGTAGTGCCGCAGTGCATTAGGTTATTGATTTATGGATGGTTGCCAAGTTGATGAAAAGTAATGACTAGAATCTTATGCAAAGTCAAGAACATAGTGATCGCTCAACCACAATTTTTGACTGGTCAAACCTGGTCTATTAGCTGCTCAAATCGATTGAATCTCTACAGGAGTAAAAAAGAGTTAGTATGGGAGGGTGAAAACCATACTAAACGAAGGTAAAGAAGATTTGGTATGGAGGGGGAAAACCATACTCAATGAAGGTAAGGAAGGGTTCATATGGGAGGGGGAAACCATACTGAACAACAGTGAAGAATAGTTCATATGAGAGGGAGAAAACCATAATGAACAATAGTAAAGAAGAGTTCCTATGGGAGTGGGAAAACTATACTGAACAACAGTAGGTTCCTCTCAGGACAGGCGAAAACCCGGGTCTGTTTGGTAATCTACCAGGTAGAACCTATATAAAGAGATGAGCAGTGAAACAACCTTATTTTTTTAACTCTGTCGCAAGAGTTGAGAGATCTTATGAGTAAAACTAGGCAACTTTGCAAAGTCAATTATAAATGGTATTCGAATACGCCGTGCTTCCGGTAAATGAAGCTGTGTTTAATGGGTGATTCCAATAACAAGGCATAAGTATATTTGGAAATGATTTGAAAATATTGAAGTTTAGTAATCAAGATGTTGAAACCCCAAATGCCTTAAGAAGTATATGATTTGTTTAATATTCAAAATTATTTGCAAATAAAATTGTATCCATAAATACTTTAATTAAACCACTATATCCCCATCACTTGGAAATCCTTGCAAGTAATTATATAGCATTTCCACATGTGACTTGTTGAGTATAATTGGTTGTACTCAGTTTTGTTTCATTTGCAACAAAACAAATATCAGAAGAAGAAAAGATACTTCAAGATTACGTGTTAGGGTTACGACCGCATTCAAACGTTCCTGTGAGAGTTTTCTTCGAATTTTCTAATTGTAAGTCTAAGTTTTGGGTTTGGATGTCCGTTAAATTGCTAAAGTTGACTATTAGATCTTTATTTTAATCAAATTAACCATTTTAAATGCTCGTGAGCAGGCATGATACTCCTTCTGTCCGTAACTGAACTCCTGGACTGTTGCGAGACGTACGACGGCCCTGTTCCCAAAAAATGGGGTCGTTACAAACAGTGCATGATTTTGTGGCCCTATTCTTTTGGATTTTTTAGGATGGCTTTTGATTTCGATTACTTCAAAAACAGAAACAAACGGAACAGCTTCTCCAAGCGGTTTCTCGAAGCCACTTCTCCAAACAACTTCGTGAGCCCACCGGTGCTTGCGATGTCTGTGTCAGTGTCTCAGCCGTCCATCGCTATCTCGAAAACCATATCTAAAAGCTAATCAAAAATAACATGGCCATAATTCCAATTGCCAAGCTGATGTCAATAGATTCTCCAAGGAAAGCTATCCACAGTTGCCTGACTCAGATTTTGCAGCAAACGAGCGTGTCGAAAATGCAGTGTTGTAGTGAGAATAGCAGCAGTGTGAACTTAAATCTCTTCAGAACTTTTCGTCGTTTAATAAATTTGAGTAATCTTCCTTTGTTCTAAAAATGTAAAACTTTTATTCGGGCTACCAAGCTATCATGCAAATAGCCAAAACAATTCCATTTCCAAACAGCAACAATCTGTTAATATAAATCATAATGCGCTGACATTTCAGCTACTTAAACGCTATTACCAAAAATAATAACCAAGGAGCCCAAAAAAAAATGATTTCCAGCCATTAATATGAAGCATTCATTTGCTTATCAAGCATACTATATAACATGATAACCGGTTATACCAGAATTAATATTGTACGAGTTACAATCCCAAACACCGCATAGTCGTTATTACACATAAATCCGCATGACTGGCTGACTAACCCAAGAGCTTGATAGCTAACTGAAAAACCAAATGCAAAAGGCATTTGTGATTAAGACTTGCTACTATAAACAACTCTGAGCAGGCAATTGGCATGGAACAATCAGCAGACGACGCCACAAATGCGGAAAATCTGAAGCGCTAGACCAGATCCCAGTCCCCATCGATGAAAGGAACACCACCATCTTCGCGGTCCTGCATTGAGAAAACTGACATGGTTAGATATTCCCACCTAGTTTTCAGAACACTTGAAAATGTAACGAGTCATTATCAGAAGTTCTGAACTTGGCATTTCACATAAAGATTAAGTAAACCATTGAAGTGCAAGCTAAATGTATTTATATCTTCAGCACAATCATCGCAGAGAATATAAAAGCAGTTCACTACATATGCTATTGTTCTTTGCTGTGATATAGCCTACAGGAATCAAAATTCAAAAGTAGTACACAGGAAAAAAAATCTCAGAAGTAATCAAAGAACACAAGAGTCTTGTAGACTCCATATGAAAAAGAGATGCATGGACTGCTTCAGTGAAATGAGTATTGCAACACAGAAAAAGCGAGTCAATGAGAATTTAATTTGTCCAGAATATTATGTAGGTAAAGATTAGGATTTTTTTTGACATGTTGACATTGCTTGAGCAACGACAAGAAGTAATGCAAACATGAAACAGCACACTAACGTTAGCACTTAGCAGATATTCTGCTGAAAAAGAAACACAAGAAAGGATCATACCAGCCTAAACATGTCAACAACGTCATCCAAACCACCGCTTAGTCCCCTTTCAAGCCTAATTGTCCCCATGAAATCGTTGTTGTAATTTAGCTGACTACCGACAGCTTGCTGATCAATCCTGCCATCTTGCAGAGGTGGAACACCGCCTGCATTCCCGCCATCTAGTGTCTGCCTTGGCACAACCAAATTGTCTATGCGAAGGTTGGGTAATGACGTGTTGATGCCTGAATTGCTGAATGCAAGGTTGTTATTCAGCATCTCTCCTGAGTTTGTGCTGCTTCCATAGGTGAATGGCACTGTCTCCTGATTGAATGCCATTGGAATGGCATTGCTAGCTAGTGATGGTACTTGGTTCTGCATTTCATTTCCCAGAAATGTATTCTGATTGGATGGGGCTGTAAAGCTTGAGACAGGCTCGATCCTGGGGCCATTCACATGTGGGGTTGCTTGGGATATGTTGTCATTGTGACCAAGTTCCTGAATGTTGGATGGAACTGCAGTTTGCCAGGTGTTACTGCTTCTTCCAAGATCTGGAAACTGCGGAGACTCGCCAACAAGTGTGCTAAATGGGTGTGCAGAAGATGAACGCATCCGTTGCTGATTGCTCGATTCAAGAGTTCGTACTGAATTATTTGCAGGAGCCAATGGTGTGCCATTTGATATGGTTGTAAATGAGTTGCCAGAAGGACCGGTTACCATTGTTGACATATGTGCACCTCTGATCAGGTTACCATTATTGGCCCCTCCTAAATCGTTCAGGGAAGTGCTCAGATTATTTTGGGCGTGCCCGAGCTGAAGTGGCTGCAAAGGCAGCAATCCATGCATTCCAAATGCAGAAGGGGAATTCATCCTTGAAAGAAGGTTATTTGGCTGGGCATGGGTGGTAGTTGGGACCGGTCGGTATCTCCCATATGCATTGTAGTGCCTGAAGGTTTCCAGTGAATTCATGTTGATGTAAGCGGAGTTCCTTCCTCCAAATGCAGCAGCTAGGTTAGACTGCCTGCTTGCATCAGCGTTCAGCCTTTTCAGGTACAGTCGATACTTCTGAAATAACAGAAAACAAGAATCAATGAAATGTGCTTCTAAATGCAAACAAAAGGAAACAAAAAGCTAAGAAACGAATAGATTTGCAGGGAACTAAACTATACAGTTTTAAAAACTGACAAAAATCACCCTTTTTTGGAAATATTAGGAAATAAATACGAAAACATAAGTTGCTTAGTTTCAATATCTCTATGAAAGGCAGAAAGAAGAAAATATAGGACTTGTACAATTATGATCTAGAAGTATGTCAGGGTTGTGACATACGTTCAAAGGAAAAAAGTTCACTTAACATTTATCAAAATTCCAAACCAAATCATCTCTCAAGTAGCTTTTTTTTTTTTGCAATGAAGCCATCAAATTGAGGGAAGACAGTCGTCTCCTCTCCTACTACTCCATCGTCGGCAGGGTTGAATGCTTCCGGTTATAATTGTGATAATAATAGTGAAAAATTTGGCACAAAGATATCCGATAATAAAATTGATAGAAACGTAAATATTGAGATAAAACATAAGAAGAGAAATTAACCTGCAAATGACTAGCAACATTCTCCCTGGTGATGTTCTCTTCGTTCATGACATCCAATATTTTCTTTGGAACAGCCTCTGCATTATGAACAATTGAACACAATGAGCACAGAGATATGTTATTGCGAATGATATCATGAACCAAGAAATAACCAACATTCCTGATAAGCTATGAAACATGAGCTCTTACTGTCAATGCCAATCTGGTTGACGGCATCCACAAACTTTCGGTGCAGCTCGACAGACCACACGACCCTTGGCTTCTTCTGGGTCGACGATTCTGCGTTCTCATTACTATTCTCATCAGAATCATCACCATCATCTCCATTCTCATCTCTACCCTTCCGCGAATTCCTCTTGTTGCGGTTAACACCACCATTCTCGCCTTCAGCATTCATTCCCTGCACCCTCTGACCAGCATCATCATTATCATTACCACGGTTCCTGGTTTCACAATTCTTCCGCCTAATCACATGTTGCCATATCGTCCTCAGCTGCTCAATACGCACTGGCTTCAGCAGGTAGTCACATGCCCCATGGGTAATCCCCTTCATGACCGTTTGAGTCTCCCCATTTGCAGACAACACTGCATGACAGATATGGTCAGTTTCAGAATGCAAGGTAAAATTCGAAAATGCAATTAACTTGATGTTATTCATACCACATCCACATAATCTAACAGAAACGCAAATGCAACATTCACTATATATTTGAACAAGAGAAAATAGTTGACCTTTTTATGGGAAAATAATTGGCCTTCATTAAACTTGCAGACTTTTGTCCTTTCTCATTTCATCGTTTCTTTTTCAGTTGTTACACATGCTGGGCAATAACGTAACACAGTCAGTTTACTTTCTCAAACTGATAGACTGGTTGATAGCAATGGCACATGCAAGAACCATCGTAATATATTCCTGTTAGGCAAATTCCATAGCTTTTCTGACCTATACACCAAACCAACAATAAAGCTGAAGACAGCTGTATAAAAATAGATTTGAACAAAGATAGTTTCCTTTTTTTTTTAATGTATCTTAACACTCGTTACCATTTCTGTGAACTTTTTTAAGTTGCTAGACATAATCATATCTCCGCAGATTGGCGGTTCAAATGAGGTAAAACAAAAACAAGTAGATTTACTAAATCTATCATTCCACAATCATTTTCAGGCCATGCCATTGTTCAGAGCATTGGCTACAAGAATTACAAACAGAACTGGGCAAACAAGACTTACTGATGACCGGGAGGTCCATCTCAAGGCCAACGAGCTCGAGGAGCTTAAAGCCATCCATGTCCGGCATGTGGACGTCGCTGATCACAAGATCAAACTGGTCCTTCTTGTCCCTGAGCAGCTTCAGGGCAGTGGCTGCCTGCCCAGTTGTTGTCACTGCAGCAAATCAAACAGATACACATCAGACCATTAGCCCCAAGGTCGAAGACAAGAACCACACATTACACAGACAAGTCAAATCTTCGAAATAATTACTCAAGGAAAAAAACACAGAAGAAGATGGTTCCAATGGAGATATGAAAGAAAATGCAACCATATTGTCTCCATGGGAAACAAAAAATGGAACACCACAATTACAGGGGAACACAAGATTAGAGACATACAGAAACTACACAGGCGAAAGTCCAATCTTCCATAGAATTATTCAATTGGAAAACACAGAGATTGCAAAACAAGGTTGTTAAAAATATATATGTGCAAAAAAAAGGTGAAAAAATCCTCTCTTTTTGACGATAAAAAAATCAATCTTGATTTGACATTACATAACATGAAAAAAAATAGACCACCAAAACACCAGAAAATAAGGAGTGCAAATCCCATAAAACAAACTCTGTTAATGAAAAAAAAACTAAGACATCAAATTTTGCTATACCATCACGCAAACAACGAAAATTAAATCAAGAGAAAAAAATCAATATTACAACAATCAGGGGCGGATTCAGACCCATGGTATGGTAGGTTTTAGCCCAGGGAGTGAGAAATTTCTTAGTGTATAGCCCAGATAATTTTAGCTCAGCCTGGGGTAGTTCAATGGTCCAGCCCGTCTCTACTTGATGGCCCGTCCCACTCCTCTGGCCCACTCGGTCGCCCCTGTCCCACTCTTCCGGCCCACTCAATCGCCCCAGCCCATGCTGCCAGCCTCGCGCAAAAAGGCTCCAATCCCCTCCCACCGCCGCACGGCACACACGACCAACCATATCTCACCCCGCCGCACCTCTACTTGGCGTCTGTTGCTACTGGTTGTCCCCACACTGCCGATGCCTGGTAATGACACGCTTCCCCACCGCACCTCACTGCCATTGGGCCGTCCCACGCAGACCAACCTGAACCACTGTCTGTGCATCCAGAGTCCGGTACTCCCTGCTCCCCCCCCCCCCCCAACATCCTTTACCCTTCCAATTCCATAGTTCCACTAAAAATCTTAATGATGACTGAAGAATTAATGTTGTGTGTTTTGCGATTTCTATGTAGCATTAACCGATTAGGAAATAGGATCCTTCCAATTCCATAGCTCCACTGAAAATCTGAATGATGATCGAAGAATTAATGCTACGTGTTTTGCGATTTCTATGTAGGATTAACCGATTGGGAATTGGAGATACAAAATAAAGAGGACCAAGACGTTATCATCTTATATATAGGGTTTTCAAGGGATGAGGTCGCGCAAGTTAGTAAGAAGTTGGGTTCTTGTGGATTTAAATTTCATATATTTTATTTGTATATATTCTTGTTTTGACTCACTTTGGATGTTGCTTTTGCAAGTTCTGGTTCTTGTTCTATTATTGTTGAAGAAATCATAGGCACCTAGATGGATCAAATCTTCGCTATTTAGGTACTCAAATTGTATTTCTCTGCTATATTTTTTCAACATTCTTCTTATCGTTAAGCACAGGGCTCAAATTTTATATCAATTATGCATCTGTGCTATACTTTTTTTTATGCCTTCCATTGGTATATTTGGCGAAATTTTTTGTCCATTAGAATTCAGCCCAAGGCTTGGCGAAATCCTAGATCCGCCACTGACAACAGTACTCAAGCAACAATTTTGTTTAGAGCAGTACAAATCCTAAAGTACGGGAGAGACAGATAGAGAGGTAAGTTACTATACCATGATACTGGCACCGAAGCAAGAGGTTCTCCAGGATCTTGAGGCAGGTGGGATCGTCGTCGACGGCGAGCACGCGCATGCCGACGGGGAACTGGTCCCTGCTCCCATGCCCGTTCACCTTCCCCTGCCTCTCCTCCACGGTCATCTTCCCCTCCTCCTCCACGAACCCAACACCACCACCGAGGAATAAATCAAGAAACACACACCCGGATCACCGAATGCCCCGACGACTCCAACTCCTCCTCGCAGCAATCCAAGAACTACTCCTCTACAACTTCGCAAGAGAGTTTCTTGGATCCTAAAATCCAAGAAAAGGCAGGGAAAGGCAGATAAAGCCAACAAGGTCAAAGCAGGGGAGGGAGTAGTACCCAAGCAGAGAGAGGGGACGCAAGGATGCAATAATAAGAGGAGGGAGGAGAGAGAGAGAGAGAGAGAGGGGCGAGTGGATCGTAGATTGGGTGAATGCCTGAATGGTATGGATTGGAATTCATGCACTGCAAAGATGGTAACCTTTTTTTCCCCTTCCTTTCTTTTCCTCATACGTTTCCTTCCTTTCTGCGATTTGCGGGAGGGGGTATATATATATATATATATATATATATATATATATATATATATATATATATATATATATATATATATATTACATAAGGCACCAACATCCGATACACGTGTATGATTGATAATTTTTTTGAGTTTGGGTATGAAAATGTTTTATACCCTTGATATATTTATGGTAAGTAAGTTTTGAACTCAGTTCAAATTAGTTTGAACTACTTTTGAGTTCAATGCAACTACAGTGAGTATATACCATAAAAATAGTTCAAACTAATTAAACTGAAGTTGAATTTAAATTTTTTCGGAGTTTGACATCTCAAATATACTTTTTTATGGGTATATGAAGATACCCACATCAAACGTTGCGAATCTCGAAGCAAATCAACGGGTATTGATATTGGTGCCTAGGCACCATGGTGCATGAAACACTCGTCCTATATATATATATATATATATATATATATATATATATATATATATATATATATATATATATATATATATATATATATATATATATATATAGTATAAATAACAAAGGCACTATGATAACTAGGCTCTAAATTGCTGCCTTTTTGAATTAATGAATGTTAACGGGTTCACCTGATATATTACAAACTACATTAATTATGACAAACTAAATAATAGTAATTATGACTACGACTACGGAATTACCGTCAAAAGCATGCTATAAAAAATTACTTACTTTTCAGTAGAACTAATCAGCACTGCCGCGTCCTCAATAACTTATGCACTGCCTTCTCCAAATAATTAGCTACGCACTATTAGTTTTGAGAGTACCTTGCAACAAATAGGGCAGACAGAATATTAGTACGAATATTCATAATGACAGCGACATACTACAAGTCAGTGATTACATACATTTGTGAACACTTCACTACTTACCGATAATTTGATTACTCATTCGAAAAAATGACGAGCCATTCATTACCATCGTCCTTAGTACTAACTCATTATTTACCCCGAACTAACAAATTATGAGTACCGTATGTACACAAAAATAGTACAAACTATGTCTAAATTACTATGACAAACTTAGTTCATAATACAAACTACATTAATCAAGACTAACTAAATAACCCTAATTGACTACGATTACGGGAATAACGTCGAAAGCATACGATAAAAAATTACCTGTCTTTCTAGAGAAGAAATCAGCACTACCAATTTTGAGCTATGCACTTGCTGTAACATCCCAAAAAATTTTGTTTCTATTTTATCAGTTTTTCTGGATTTTATTTGGATTTATCTGGAATTTTATTTCAAAGCCTAAATTAAGAAAAGCTACTTTAAGTATTTTTATCTTAGCCCAAAAGAGTATGTTTTTGCTTTCCTAAGCTCTCCTTGATTTCGAGTATTTTTGAGAATTTTCTAGAATTTAAAAATCAATTTTAAAATTAAAAAGAGTTTTGGTAAAAATAAAAATACCAAATTTAAGTTGGAAATATTTTTCCTAAGTCTAAAACATTTTCAGGGATTTCTATGAAGTTTTTGGAATTTTTAGACTTTATTTGTTATTTTCTAAGTATTTTTGAAGCTTCCTTGTATTTCTGGAAATTAAAAATGAATTTTAAATCCAAAACCTCCTCCATCCGACACGTGGCCCTCCCAAATTCGATCCATTCCCGCTCGATTTAATCTGAGCCGTCCCCTTCCACTTAACCCTTCGTTTTAAATCCAGCGGCCCTAATGTTCTTGGCGACACGTGACATCCATCCAGTCGTCCGCCCCTCCCATTCCCCCCTCTCTCTCTCACCGACATGCGGGACCCACATGTTAGCTCTTTCTTCTCCCCTACCCTTCTTCCTCCTCCGTCCGCCACCATTAGTGCCCCCCCCCCCTCCCGAGCTCATAATTTCCGACCATTTCTTCCCATTAGCTCGTGCATTCAATGCCATTACCGGCCACCAAGCTGCCTGAATTTACTCCACCGCATTTCCCCCTCTTTTACGCTCGTTAAACTCCTCTTTAAGCTCCTTTGCGTCGGCCTTAATTCCGGCGAGTAACCAGCCGCCGCTCGTCACCCCCCCACGCCTATATAAGCCCTCCCCGAGCACCCTCTCTTCACCCCGCACCCCGTCCTCCCCTTCTCTTCCTCTCTCGTGCGCCCGAGCCTTCCCCATGCCGAATTCCCCATTCACCGCCCGACCAAGATCCGGCGAGGAATCGCCGCCGTCTTTTGGTTTTCCTGTTTCGCATCTATAGTTATCGGATGTGAGTTTGTTATAGTTAACCGATGGAGTTTGATCTTAGCCATGCATGCTCAGTTTATTGGATTTACTATAATAAGTGAGCGTAAGAACAGAATTGGATAACTTTAATTAGCCTTCTATTTCTATATAGACGTGAGGAATCAATTTCCGATGCGTATATTTGTTGGACCATTGCGACGACAAAATGATGCTATTATGCAACAGCTGCCCGTGGCAGGATAGCAATTGTTTCGGCATCGTCTCTTTAATTAATCGACCAGGCATTTCTTTTTCGCCTATTGTTGATGCTGGTGCATGTGGGTCGAGCTGGCCAGGCCAAGCTTGCTGGTTTATGAGTTGATTAAACTAGACTCATAATAAGATTAGTGATGCTCGAAAGCTAGGCATTACATCCATCACCAGGATTAGCCCCGTTTATTTCCACTTCATTTTAGCAGCCAGGCAGCACGACAGGATCACAGATGAGAGACTGCTCATTTAGTTTTTTTTGTGGCTTATGGTACTGTAGTTGATTTATTTTGCACTGTACCGCTGGTGGCTTTTTAGCTTAATTAAAATTAAAAATTAAAAATTAAAAAACATATTAGCTCATCACAAACAATACAAAGAAATATAAAAAAAGCCAAAAAAAAGCTAAAAAATTAAGAAACCAGAAGTTAGAAACCAGAAGTTAGAAACCAAAAATCTAATAGAAAAACCAAAATGAGTAGGACCTCACAGACCTATACACACACTCTCCCCTCTCTGCCCTGTGTACTCTATCTGGAAGGAAGGAAGGAAAGCATTTAGCTGCTGCAATCATCCATTATTTTCTTCATCGTGTATTTCTTAAATAAATCTCTCTCTGTCTCTCTCTCTCTCTCTCAAAGGAAAGCATTTTGCTGTTGCAAACAAGCTTTTTTATTCAATCATCCATTATTTCCTTCTCTCTCTGTAGCACTTCATACATCACAAGCCACATAATTCATTTGCCAATTGAAATTTGAAGCATGACCTCCCATATTGCTGTAGAAATTTTTGTACGGATAACCCATTTTTTATTCGAAAATACAGAAATATACCTGCGACAAATTTTTTTACACAAATAGGCTCCAGTCGCCCAACCATTGGGCGACTAGAGCTTGTCGCCCAACCAAAAAGCGACTCAT
Source organism: Dendrocalamus latiflorus (assembly GCA_017311315.1). Taxonomy (NCBI): domain Eukaryota; kingdom Viridiplantae; phylum Streptophyta; class Magnoliopsida; order Poales; family Poaceae; genus Dendrocalamus; species Dendrocalamus latiflorus. The sequence continues at coordinate 45,006,416 of CM029639.1, read as the reverse complement.
GAAGAATCTGGTAACCGTTGGGCGATTAAATGCGATCACCTCCCCGTTGGGCGATTAAATGCAATCGCCCCCCCGTTGGGCGACAGAGAGCGAGTCGCCCAACGGGGGGGCGACTGCATGTGAATACTGCCCGACGGCCAAGGCCTCTTTTCTTCCCCACGCCTGCTCGCCAATCTACTCTCGGCCGCAGAAATAATTTTCTATACGAAAAGAAGAGATAATAGCATTGTTTGAATTTAAATGAACTTTATAATATAACGCAGTAACATGCCGCGTATTTATCCATTACATGCATGACATACACCCCTCACTCCCCACCCTAAGGTGCTCCGTCACCGCGCCCGCGTCCTCCCATACGGCCCCGCTTGGCCGTCCTCCGGTGCAACGGATTACGAGGCGGGTGACGAGGGTCCGAAAAAGTAAAACGATCAGGTGGGTTTCGCACCCGCGACTGCGCCGGTGAAGTCAGCTACACCTCTGGCTGTGTGGCCTCCGGTGCACCGGGGAGGCCACTGCCGGAGAGAACCTCCGGTGCTGCGTCGGAGGACGGCCCAGGCCAGTCCGCAAAAAACTGGTCCACCTCGATGTGGCCCGGGGAGAAGCGTCCCTGCTGCTGGTAAGGACCTGCAATAGTAATATCGTTAGTTCGTTGCATGTCGTCTTAGGATAAAAACAAGATCGGACGATGCGTACACGTACATGGCGCCATGAAATCATCCGTGTGGAAGCTGGGGATGTACGTAGGAGGTGTATGAGGCCGTGACCAAGCAGAACTCCCTGGCTGCTCCGGGGGAGGTGGACGTGTCCACGTACTACCTTCGGAGTAGTGCCACGCTGGTCGGGGTGGCACTGGTGGTCGGGGGTGCACTGGGCGTAGGTGTGGAGACCACCGGTAGCCTCGTGCAGGACAGTAGGCTGACGATACGTCTACACCCGGCCTCCATCCGTCGCGCAAAGCTGACGGCCTCCTCGCGGGTCAACTCCCCACCTGTGCCCCACCTCTGCACTAGTGCGGAGGACTCCGACCACATCGCAACACCGACGTCAGCCTGGACAAAAAGACATAGAATGGTCCATCATCGAAGCGATATTGCCATTTGAGAATTTTTGAAATTACAAGTTACGTACCGCGATGTGAGCGTCGCGTGCAAAGTGCGCAGGGTACGCGTCTGTCGGTGCGGCTCGTAAGCCTCCAGGTGGCGCGCGACCTGGTAATCGTCAGCATCTGCAACCATGCGCTCAACCTGAATGCGAACAAGTTCTTATTAGTATGTAATTGCACAAATAAGAGTTTCGAAGACGCGATCGACTTGAAACACCACGTACCCGGTACTGTGCCAGCCACCTCAGCGTCGGTCCATGCTTCTGCCTCTCGTCGAAGATGTGGTGGTGACCGGCCGGTGGAAGGACCCCCTGGAATCTGCCGAGCAGGTCATCGCGCCACTCGGCGGGAGCCTCCGGTAGGAAGGCAGCGTCTCCCGCGACCGGAAGGCCAAGGAGTAGGGACACGTCCTGTAGGGTCGGCGCCATCTCCCCGACTGGTAGGTGGAAAGTGTGCGTCTCGGGCCGCCAACAGTCCACCAAAGCCGTCAGCAGGGAACGGTCGAACGGGAAGCGTCGTGATTGCTCCACGCCCGCCTCGTCCCCCTCCCCGGCCAAGGCACCTCCGTCCTCATCCGTGGCCTGCACCATCCGGGCAAGAGGGAGAAGTCCGGCATCCCGCAACCTGCAAATAAAGTGAAGGTCAGCATGAAATGTTCTTATGGTAATACTAAAACGTTGGCGTAGTGCAAACCTGGCAGTCCAACGGGGTCGAGTCCCCAGGCCACACGAGGTGTGCGTGTCCGGACCACTCCCAGCTCAGTCGACTCGTCCGTGCTCCCCGGTGGCGGCGCACGACGGGAAGCGCGGTGCACGCGGTCCAAGTGCTCGTCCAACAGCGGGTACCGCCAGTCACCCGTCATAACTGCAAAATTATCTAAATGTAAATTTGTACACTACATTTTCTACAATAATACATGAGTCGCTTTTTGGTTGGGCGACAATCTCTAGTCGCCCAATGGTTGGGCGACTGGAGCCTATTTGTGTAAAAAAATTTATCGCGGGTATATTTCTGTATTTTCGAATAAAAAATGGGTTATCCGTACAAAAAATTCTATTGCTGCATGCTAGTGCCAATCTGCCGCCGAAAGACCCTTAGGTTGTGTTTGGTTTAGAGACAAGGTGGGATGGGATGGTCCTGTCCCTGGTTTTGGGATGGGATGATCCCATTTTTTGTTTGGTTAGGGGGATAGAGTCATCCCTGTTTTTTGTTTGGTTGGAAGGATAAAGTGGGATGGAATGGTCTCATCCTTTGTTTGGATGGAAGGATGAAGGTGGGACATGTGTGGCATTTGAGTTTTTTTTTAAAAAAAAAATTGAAGGCTATTGTTGATATGCTTGTACACATAAGCCTTTGAGTTTTTTTTTAAAAAAAAATTAAACAAAATAGTACTTAAAAAAACAAAGAGGTGGGATGACTCTGTCCCACGTGGGATGACTCTGTCCCATGAAAAAAAGAGGATTGTCTGGTCCTGGATCTACAAGGAATATTCCTAGTGGGATGTCCTTGACTCTGCTTGTCCCAGAAGTAAACACCACCCTAAAGTGGGATATCCTACCTGGGACGTCCCTGTCCCTCGAACCAAACAAGTTATGAAATGGCTGCTGTTTTTAATACCACCCAAGTACCTGGGCGACCAGTATATTATCGGCTTACACCATGTGTTTTGTACTTGTGATCATGTTCTTTTCCTGCTTTTTTTATATAAGTATTCTGTGGCAATATTCTATGGTATAAGTACACGTCAACTTGCCCTCACGGAATCTCGTGGACACAAAGTGCTGTGCACAAATTTTTCGATTAGTTTCCCGGTAAATATGGAATTAAATAGCTTAACTCATAAAAATATTGAGCTATGTCAATTGCCAGAACAATGAGCCAGCTCTGCCAAGATTGGCCCCAACTCCAACTGGCTCAAAGTTTTTGGCTCCAGCTTTTTGGTTTATACTTAAAATTGAACTATAACACCGGTTTATTTTATTCTGAGGAAAAATAAAAAAATATAGAAAAAAAATAAAAAAACTGTTACAATGCAAATGAATAGAAAAAATAAAGAAAAGACAAAAGAGCCAAAATAAACCGCAATTAAAATCCGACGTATTCTAAGTAGCTTCTGGTTTACATAAACCGAAAGGTAAAATAAGTCAGAAGTTAAAATCGTTTAGAATAGGTCTCAAGAACACACAAATTGTACGTGAGAAAAGGAGTCGTGAGATCAAATTGACATAATAAGTACGTAATTAATTATATAGGTTAACTAGCTTTGCATAAAAAAGTGCCACATGCAATACAACTGGAATTACACAATATAGAATCAAAATATTTATTAGAATAAGGTCTACTGCTAGCAGTCCTCAGCAAATTTTGCTTTCTCCTAGAAAATTATCATGAAATTTGTATGCTCCAAACATGCCAAACCAAATGATTTTACAACTATATACCACGCACTCCTACCAAAGGATAATTATTATTAAGGATTTTCATTTGTTGTCATGAATAAATAAAACGAAATAAAATAGTAGTAGACTTCACCTGCAGCACTCTATAATAATCCAAGATATATTTTAAGGACCCCACTAACCCAACATATCCAGCCCCTACGCGCAAAGAAGAAAATCTCAAAGCTAGGCTAGCTAGTGTGCTAAGTGCCAATTAATATGTGCTCATTTGGACTTAAAATTTTAAATTTATGAATTTTTTTACTATAGCAGTTAAAAATATATTGTAGCTGCTGTTTTTAACATAATTAAATTTAAAAATAAAAACTATATCATTATAGATAATACAAATGAATAAAGAATGAAAAAAGACAAAAAAAACAAAATTAAGAAGTTAGAAGCTCAAATCATCCGAGCCTAAGGGCCTATTTTTTCAGCTTTCAAAAGCTACTTTTTGACTTTTCTACGGTGACTAGCTTTTAAACGGAGTGTCTTTTTATAGCGGGATCTATAAGTTGATTATAGTACACACTATAGTGATTTTATTTATATCGGCTAAAATCGTACGTGAATTTCTATTACTTCATACTTTCTCTTACGAACAACCTATAAAAATTATAAGTTATCGTTATAAGTTATAAATCGAAGTTAAAAGAACAGGCTTCAAGATAGCTCTCCCGTATACCCCACGTTTGAGGCCTGATTTTTGTTTTTTCTATTCTTTGATTTTCTCCCGCATGGACCACTTGCCGATCCGCTGACCGGCCGAACCTGAAGCTCCATCCAACCTAGCTAGTGCGTCTACTATACGACTAAAGTAGGCCAATGTCACATCTTTTACTAGCCCATGCATTTGTCCTGATGTACCTTTGTCCTTTGATCGTGCACTCATGCACATGGATGTGGTTTGGGGGCCCTCCATGTTCCAAGTGGCAACGTAGGTCTCCTCACATGTTTCAACACCTACACAAGTATGGTGCATGCAAGATGAGAAAGGAATGCATGCGTGATGAGAAAGGAATTTTTTTTGGATAATTAGCACTATTTAATCTGTATTCATAGAAATGATAGTACGGTCGTGAGAATAGCAACAATACGTTCTTGTCGTCAGACCATTGGGCGGTGACACTGTAGAATCGACATGTGCACCCTATCGCTTGGCCACTCTATGGAAGGCAACCTGCCGCCTGCCACTGGGCTTCAGGCAACCTACCGCTCGATCACGGAGTTGCAGGTGTTTAATCGCACAATTAATTAGTGTAAAAAGTGATTAGTTCAAATAAATGGCCTGCCGCATGGTGCCCGGGCGGCAGAAATTTGGCACCATGCGGTAGATGCAGGCCCGATGTGTTTTTTGGTTTTTTACTCACATTTTGGTTTGTTTTTAGTCACTTTGCTATATGTTGCCATTCATTTCGCACTCCCGTGGCAGACGCGACGAGGGAGCAAACCACCAAAAGCATTTTTTTCCTATAATTATTGGGGCATTGTTAGCGCGCTCTACGCTCCAGCCCTCGCTATAAATTGCGAGCAATTTCGCAGTCGCTCTCATAATTTTTCTCGCGGTCTTCTCTCGTAGTCGCTCTCGCAATTTTTCTCGCAGTTGCTCTTGCAGTGCTGCAAATCATCGCAGGCGACTAACAATCATATTAGCATGTAATTCCGGTGTAATACATATGCAATTATATAGTATTGTACTGCCATTATATATGTATATGTGTATGTGTATTTATGTAATAGTTTATTTCATCATAATTGTTATTTTGTAGAATTGTACTACCATTATATATAGACTTTTTAGCGGATTTGGCAATGTTAGCGATGGTATTTACGAAAGTACCAGTATGCGCACCGTATTTGCAGAAATATCATTTTTGCCGTCCAATGGGCGGGTGGTAGCGCCGGTGAGGCAATGTGTGGGGGGCCGCCGACGACAGGCAGCCTACTGCTTGATGAGGAGGCGACAGGAAGCTTGCCACTCGGTGCGGAGACGATTGGTGATTAAGCCGGCTGATTAGTTGACTTAATTACCTACCCTATTTTTTATAGTAATTGTTTGAATTTGTAAATATATCATAAGAGCTTAACAAATTACAAAATTTTATGTACAACTTTCTGACATAATGTACTTGATAATGTAATTTTTGAATAATTTTATATATTGTGAATGTTGCTAAAAAATTTATAAAATTTTGATAATTGTACGAGTTTTCACATATAGCAAACGAGCTCCAAAAATTACAAAATTTTATGTGAAGCCTTCCAACATATTCATAATTATTGTGTAATTTTTTGGGAATTTTATATGGTCTGAATTTGCCACATTGATTTAGGTTAATTTAATCGTGACTTTACGAATATTTCATTATTTTTTAAGAATTTTATAAATTAGAAATACTTGTACAAGTAAAAGTAAATGTAGTAGTAAAAAAATGCATCACACTGGATATGATATGGCTCATCCATCTGAGCCACTGATACCTCGTCGCCACGTCTGCTTCCCCGTACGTGGCCTTCTCTTCCGTTGAGCACGAGCATGTCCCCGTACGTCAGTCGGTCAAGAGGTTGCGTCTCAGGTCGAAGTAGGTATGGAGACCGTTCTGTTTGCTCAGTAGCCGACGGTGGTTCAGTAGGCTCAGGTACAGTAGGTTGGGTCTGGTAAGGGTCGATGTCTTCCAGCTGAAACATGCCGAACTACGAGCCGCCCGCAATAATATCGTGAATGAAGGACTCTAGAAATCCCCCTCGTGATACAAAGGAGCTCTCGCCTTGACAACAGGGTTGTGACGTAGCGCTCGTCTAGCACCCATGGATCCCCCCCCCCCCCGCGCAGCTTGAAGGGCGAAGGGCCAACCGCATCACCCGTCATCTATGAGTGGCAACGGTGTTTATCATTGTACAACTGTTCGAGAAGATCTGGTAAAGCCATACCTTCCAATACATAGAACAGACCAAATATTAGTGCGAAAATTAATAATGATAATAAAACTTACTTTATAATACAAACTACATTAATTATGACTAACTAAATAACAGTAATTATGACTAGGACTATGGGAAAAACGTCGAAAGCATACCATAAAAAATTACCTATCTTTCGAGAGAAGCAATTAGCACTGCCGCGTCATTAATGAGTTATGCACTACCTTCTCAAAATAATTAGCTATGCACTCTTAATTTTGAGAGTAGCTTGTAACAAATGGGATAGACGAAATATTAGTACGTGTAACTACATACGAATACTTTATTAATTATCGATAATTTGATTGCTCGTCCAAAAAATTACGAGCCATCCATTACCGTAATCCTTAGCACTTAATTACTTAGCACTAACTCATTACTTACCCCTAACTAATTGCCACTGTAGTAATTACGATTACTTAATTACATATTTCCATACATTAACAAATTATGGGTATCGTACATACACAAAAATAGTAAAAACTATATCTAAATTATTACGACCTACTTACTTTGTAATACAAACTACATTAATCATAACTAACTAAATAACACTAATTAACTAGGATTATGGGAATAATGTCGAAAGCATACGATAAAAAGTTACCTGTCTTTTGGGAGAAGAAATCAACACTGTCGCGTTCTTAATGACCTATGCAATGGCTTCTCGAAATAATGAGTTATGCACTCCTAATTTTGAGTGGTGACCACGAGAATAAGCTTCTGTGATGAGTGACTGAGATGAGCAATACAAACTATCTGAGGTTCATATTTATGGCTGAGCGAATAGTGAACCTAGTGCCCTCACCTTATATATTGAGGAATCATTGTCACAAGCAGCACTTCGGCTGAGGGGGACGACATGGTAATACTGACAAATATACAAACGAGGGAGCAGGCGAGGGGCGACGACACAGATATAACGACATTAGTGCGGATCAGGGAGCGCGCGAGGGGGACAACACACACAGAGTAACAATTGTGCGAAGGACACAATAGGAAAGAAAATATAGCATGATCGGGCTGACACATACATAAAGCATAGAGATCAGCCACTTGAAAAGATGCCTGTGCATCGTTAAATTTATAATTAAATTAACTCGAGTAAACGTGATAAATTTGGACCACATAAAATTCCTAAAAAAATTACAAATAATTATAACTGTGTCTGGAGGCTTCACATAAAGTTCGTAATTTTTGGAGCTCGTTTGCTATATGTAAAAACTCATAAAAATATCAAAATTATATGAATTTTTTAGCAATATTCACAATGGATAAAATTACCCAAAAATTACACTATTAAGTATGTCATGTCAGGAGGTTGTACATAAATTTTCATAATTTGTTTAACTTATTTTATATATTTAAAAATTCAAACAAATACTAAATGAAAAAATAGAGTAGACAATTAAGTATGCTAATCAGCCAGCTTAATCACTTGCCGCCCAGTGAGGAGACAGCTCACCGAAGGATTCTCATGGGGGCCCAAGAAGCATTTCAGTGTGTGCCCGTAGAATGCACCGGTCGAGGTCGTTAGGACGCACCTCGTTGCATACCTTATTTAGCTCTTTTGTTGGAGCATATTTTCAGCCATACACAACGATATTTGCAACCTCGAGTTCATACGTCTCGCTAAGTCTTTGGTTGACGCGGAGGTTGGGGCGCTGCCTCAATACAGCTGGGGATTTGCCGACTGCACAGGAGTGAGCTACTGAGTCTCCCTACTGCTTCTTCCCCATCGTCTGTACAACCCTCAACTTTCCCACCAAGTACAACTTATGCAAGTCTTGACGGACCCCTACTTTCAAGCTCTCCAGGAGATAGCCAGCTCCGGATGCTGCTGACTTCTAGTTATCAGCACTCAGACGTTCACTGGGATCAGCTGGCCGGGGTGGAGACCGCTCTCACTTTCTCTAAGCGAGAGTGGATTGTAGCAGAGACCATGTTGGAGCATCATCGAGCTGCAGCAGACTACACTTCGTTGTCCCCAGAGTGAGTTTTAGCTCTAGTACCAGTGCGAGTAGCAGCACCAGCACCACCATCACCAGCACCGACTACACGTCTTCTGCCTCTGCCTGCTCCAGTTACTTGTGGAGCAGCACCGACACTTCACTTGAGACCCCGCACTAGGCTTACGGCTCGTAAGAGCGCACGCCCGCCGCTCGCCACATACGTTGGGGGTTCCAGCCAAGGTCCTCACCATTTGCGCACTCGTTCTCGCTCTAGCTCCAGGTCACCGGGTGTCAGTCGCAGTCGCTCTTGCTCCCCGAGGAGCTGCTCCCAAAGGAAGGGACTGCCCTAGGGGGAATAGTAGTACTTAGTTATAGGTAACCCTAGTCGGTGATGCTTGCCAGGCAATTTTTGGGTTGCAAGCACTTCTTTATCCCTCCCTCCTTTTGTACCCAGTAGTAGATGTTGTGTATGTATAATATTAGGATTTAAGGGGAAAGAGAAGATAGCAGCAACGGACCAACATATGTGCGAAAGACAGAGGTCACGCACTATAAAAGATGTCTGCTGCATGGTGGCCATGCGGCAGGTGATTTCAATCGCTAATTAAATGAGAATCACATATTGCTAATTATGATTAAATTATCATGAAATAACATAAAAAATTCATAGCACATAAAATTTTCAAAAAAAATCAATAATTAGGTTGACTATGTCGGGAGGCTGCACATAAAATTTCGTAAATTTTGGAGCTCATTTGCTACATGTAATAAATCCTAAAAATCACAATCGTATGAATTTTTAAGCAACATTTATAGCAGATAAAACTATCAAAAATTACACAAATGAAGTACATTGTGTCAGAAGACTGTTCATAATTTTTACTATATTTAAAAAATCGAACAAGTGATAAATAAAAAAAATCCTAACTCAGCAGGTGATTAAGCTGTCTTAATCACCTGACGTCTGGTGGCAGGGAGGGCACCGCCCAGTGGCTGGGCTCCGATGGATAGGTGTCGGTTGCACGGTCCTGTCGTTCAGTCACCAGACGACAGAAGTGTCAATTTTGTTAAGTCTACACGTATATGGCTATTTTTACAAATACGAGTTGAAAACATACCAAATATTCGATGAGAAAGGTATACTATAGCTGAAGGTGGCTGAAATTGCATTGTAGCTGGCTGAAATTACACTGTAGCTGAAAGTGGCTTATTTGGTGTAATTAAATTTTAAAAAATTTAAAAATAGAAAAAAAATATGTTAGCTCATCACGGACAACACAAACAAATACGGGAAAAAAGAACCAGCAAAAAATCTCAAAAACCAAAAGTTTAGAAAAAGACGAAATTTATAAATAGTGAAAATAAGTCAGAAGCTCAAGTCGAAATAAGCAGGACGTTTGGATGCATATTGTAAGGCCTCACTCCTCCAGCTGTTATGTCTCCGTCTTGAGAGGCCATCTTTTGCTATGAACTTGCACGTACATGAATGAATTAACATATGACTTTCCCCGACAAAAAGCTGATAGTATTATGCATGGTTATTTCCATCTTGGAGTATATATGAAAGGCCTTACACAAGATCACACGCATTTACTCATTTCTATTGGCGAACGTAGGGCTAAAAGGCTGGAGTTTATGAATTATAACTATAGATTATAGTTTTTATCTATATTTTTTAAAATAACAACGGACTACGGAGACATCTACGTAAATAACACACACAGTTTTAGACTCAAAAACCTATTTGAAGAATCCATTTTAAAAATCATCCTTTTTATTTTAACTTTCAGAGAATTCATAGCCAAAAGACAAAAAAAAACAGACCCTGATATATGGGGCTATTCTTTGCGATTTCTAAAAACAGTTTTTGACTTTTGATACAGTACATAACTTTTAAATGAAGTATTTTCTCAAGACAGGATCTACAAGTTAATTGTAGTACACATTAAAAGTTCAACATCTGTATCAGCCAAAATCACAAGCGAGTATCTTTTTCTGTAATCTCTGTCAAAAACAACACATAATTTAAAATTTTCAATCAAAAGACATAAGCAACACTTATAAACGAAAAAAAAGAATAGACCTGTAAGTGCTGGTGGGTACCACTCCCGCGCCCCCTGCTGACTCCTTGGTGCACTATTAAGATATGCTTAAGAAAGGCTAAGACAATGGAACCTCCCCTAATGATCGGGGATCGATGGCAACAGCATGCAAAATTACGCCTTTCTTATAAAGCTAGTACATTGAGTGCTCGGATCTCCTCAACCTTATGACTTCTATACCACGCTTCTTCTTGCTCCTTTTACCGTGAATTTATTGGGAGAGTAATTCGAAGCCATTCAGTGATGATCATTTGGGCTTATTTTTTATAGTTTATAGTTGAAAAACAATGTAGCTGATCGAAAAAAATACTGTAGCTGACAGAGGCTTATTTAGCATAATTAAATTTAAAAAATTTTAAAATATAAAAAATATGTTAGCCCATTACGTATAATACAAACAAATACGGGAAAAAAAGAACCGGCAAAAAAGCTCAACAAAAAGTCAAAAGTTCAGAAAAAGACAAAATTTATAAATAGTGAAAAATAAACCAGAAGCTAAAAGCTGAAACCAAAACGATCACAGCCTCAGTCACCTGGCCTGGCCGCATTCATGTCAGAGTCAGACTAGCAAGCAATGCTGCTTTCAAGCGTAGTACTAGTAGCCATATGTATATTGTTCACACGTGTGACACTGTTATAATATATATATATATATATATATATATATATATATATATATATATATATAAATAAAAATTTTGGTCTTCTAGCGTCTACAAAATAGTTTTCTTCTCGAACTCGAAAGGTGTGGCAGACGACACGTGTCAGCAGGGAGACTGGTGCGTGGCACGATGAACTAGCGTGGTAGGCAAACGGCGCGACGCGACTAGCAAGCGCTGCCAAGTCGGTGCAGCTCGGTCACAGCCTACCAAGCTGCCCTTACGCGGCAGGCTGCTGCCTGTAACGCCCCCATTTCTGGGGTCGTTGGGATTTCCTCGTAACTGACCAGAATTGTTCAGCTGCAAGTACCATAAACGAGTGTACATCAATTCCATCATAAGCTTAAGCATAAAAACTAAATATTATTACAAACTTAAGGTTTATCAGGCAAGTTTTACACAGCGGGGCGAGCGACGCAAAGTTATATTACAATACAAAATAACTCTACAGACGTGCCTAAATGTAGAATAAATCCTAACATCAGGCATTGTCTACATCGTAGGGATCTTCAAAGCCTTAATGATTCCTTCATTATTTTCCCAAGCATCTTCCGTTAATAATTTAACAAGCATGAGTACAACCACCGTACTCAACAAGTCACATGGGGAAACACTATATAACTACACGCAAGGATTTTCAAGAGATGAGAATATATTGGTTTTGTTAAAATATTTATGTATGCAATTTTATTTGTAAATATTTTGTTTTTAAACACAAAATAACAAATCATAAACTAAATAACATGTCATTCTAAATATTTATTGTACAAGAAATAAGTGCATAAATAAGATAATAAAAATACTAGTAATTAAATAATTAAAGGAATGTAGGTTTAATATGATCAAAAACATGTGACTTGCCTTACGGGACCAATGTATTCTATTGATTCGTATTCTTCTGATTCTTGAGCTTGAACTTGAGCTCCTCCTTCCTGGGCTGGCTGGTCTACGACATCGTGTGCTAGCGCAAAGCAAAAGAAATAAATCAATTTCGTGCTCGAAGGATTGAGCTAGGAATAAAAAGAAAAACAAAGAAGTAAAATTTAGAAATAAACAAATAAAATAGGTTTAACGATTATAGGAGGGCTGGTATTTGAAAACGGAGCTGAGAAATGGGTAGATAGGTTCAAAATGATTGCAATGGATGTATATGTGTACTTTAGGGTTCTGTGAACAGTAGCGGGTCGGGTACTATTCATCACGGATTTTACTGTTCACAGAGAGTGTAGTCCTTATTGGGTTATTGCTATGTACTTGAAGAACAGAGGAGTTACGAGTACTCGGGTGGTCTCGAGTATGACTATGTAGTCAGGTGGACGGTCGAGGTTCGACTTCGAGCATGAAGTCGGTAGAGATTGGACAGTGTACGAGTTGCTATGGAGATTGGATGACGTCTGAGTAGCTGTGGAGATTAGGTGACGTCTGAGTGGCTTAAAAGATCGAACGACATTCGAGTGGTTTAGGAGCATCGGACGTCATTTGAGTGGCTTAAGAATATCAGACGGTGTTCGAGTGGCTTAAGAACATCGGACATCATTCGAGTAGTATTGCTCAGGACTCGAAGCGGAGCAATCGAAGCTCCTCTCGATTAGAAGGTGGTCGAAAAGCTCAAGCAGTGGAGCAATCTTAGAATCCGTGGTCAAAACAACAAGTAATGACTATGGGTGGGTTCCTGGTGACGAGGGGTTCCATTTTTGGCCTTGGGTGTGGTCGGGGATGGCGGGAGCTTCGCCCGTGGTGAGGTGTCTTCGCAACGGTTTTTAATGGCAACGGTGAGCTTTAAGGGTGAAGGGGACAAGAGCATTAGTGTTTGAGCATCCTTAGGGGTAGGGGAAGCTTGGGTAAGTGGCGGCTCGAGTCAGGAATGGTTGTGCAAGGATATCCACAGTGAGGCCTCTCAGTTAGGCAACAGTTAATGGTGCCAGAGCAATGGGGTTTGAGAGCTTGCAACTGTGCTTCGAGGGTGTTTCTACGAGTACAAAGGGGCTACAGGTCAAAGGAATTGAAGTGCGATTGATTGTACAAAAAAATTGGAAGTAATAGCTTATTTTGTGTTTTAAGCGATTAGTGACGAAGCGTCAACCGGTGAAATGAATTGGAAGTGTCTAAGTGCTCCTGGACATTGATGCAGGAGAATGGAGGGGCGCATGGGCTTTTATAGCCGGTTTATGGCTATTTGGCACTGGGGGGCACCGCTCAGGAGGTGGCACATGGCTAGGGCAGGGGAGGCGCGAGATGGTTCGGGATGCCTCGGCAAGAGTGACGGAGAGGTCGGCAAGGAGCGGACACTTCGTGCACTGAGCTTCTCGTGCGGTGGTCAAATGTTGCTGCTTGGGGTGGTCAGTCGTGAGTGAGAGGAAAGGCGGTAGTGGCAAAATTTGTCTTGTTGTAACTGACGGCTGTCAGGGAGTGTTAGGGGTGCCATCCTCGAGGATGTACAGTGGTTGAATCGAGGTAGCAGCAGATGGTTTGAATGACCAGATGAAGCGATTCGCAGATGGTTTGAATGACCAGATGAAGCGATGGGAATCGTTTGATTTTTGTCGGACGGCAACAGTGTCGACGGCTATGACTTTGGTTCATATAGTAGAAAATTTTAATCTACGTTAGTATAGCCTACATATATGCCAACACAGAGACGTCGACACGTATAGTACACATGATTGCATGCTCATAAAGTTATTTAGAGAATTTATTTCAAGAGATAGCTTTGCTTTGACGTTTGAATTTTGATGTTTAAGATTTGACCTCTAGAGAATCTAAAAGCAAACCTTACTCGCGCAGCGTTGTAAGACAGTACTAGTAAACATTACCCTTTCCCAGGCTCAGCTGCAGAACAAAGCAACAGTGCAACACGAGCAGTTGTTACTGTGGGAGTAAATTCTTTTCTACTGCTCCCCGTACGACGCGAGTGAATGCTGCGTGCAGTAAAAACAGTAGCGTACTCCAGCACCAGGATGCCGTATGCGTGAAGAGTGTGAGGGAATCCACGAGGACGGACGTGAGCCCATCTCGCTGCCTGTCCTGCGTCCCAGTCTACCTGTCAGAATCGACAGATGTTGTACTCTCTCTCTCATTGCCTCTCTTCTCTTTCTGCCTCTGCGCGTGTTCTCTCTCTCACACACTGGCTCTGGTTTAGCCTTTGTGTGTGTTGGTACTTCGACAGTCGGCGCTGGCTGCCTGGCTTTATTTAGAGCTAAGAACCGGGAATTCGTAGGAGCCAGAGAGCAAAAGCGACGGAATCATGCGCGAATTTATCTAGGAGCACGCATTTCGTTTCTCTCTTTCTCCATCCTCGTCTGGTTCAAAGGATTCATGCCTAGATGTACGTGATCATTCCACCATCTATCTTTACGCCTCTCTCTCGGCTCCAGCGTGCCTTCACAACCACGGCGGCGCAGGCTCACTGAAACCAGTGATGGAGAGAAAGGCGTGAATCTCGGAGCAAAATCAACAGCGCACGATGTATATAGACGTCCATATACAAATGGTTATAACACACTCCTACGTTGTCTTTTTTTTCAAGGAGTGTGGTAAATGTAGACGGGTTCTGTTTCCAAATTAGAGTGGGTTCTAATTTCGTACTTCAAGAAACAGTATATCAGGTAGGAAGCAAATTAGAAAAGGCAAACGAGAAAAACAAGAGGTGGAAAATAAATTAGAGTAGGCTCCAATTTACAAACAAGAAAAATTAGAAGACACCGACTATACCATTTAAAGTGTAGCATCATCTCTTGCTCGCTTTCTTCTACCCGTCACTCTTCATGCGCTCTCTCTTTCTTGCTCGCTCTCGCTCTCGTGTCGACAGAGGATGCCAACATCGCTGATAGGTTCACTGCCCGTTGATGTAGAGGGAGAGCCGGGAGACGGTGAACGGCGGCGGAGGGAGGCATAGCGAGGCGGTGTAGTGAACATTAGGTTATGCTGGGAGGGGGAGGAGGATGGCGGTGCGGTGAGGTTTCCGCCAGTGAAGGAGGAAGGGTGCGGAGCTGCACCAGCATCGGAGAAGAGAGAGGGAGGGAAGAGAGAGCTCGCCGAAGCCAGAGAAGGAGGGGAGCATTGGGGGATGGGAGGGGGAGGAGAATACTATACCTCTTTTGACAGTATAATGTTCCGTAGTTGTTTCCTTTACAAACTAGAGAGGGTTTATAACACAGAGAAAAATAAGATGGTCATTCCCAGTGAGGATCCATTTGTTTATATATATAGAAGAAACAGTTACAAACCTCCTTTTTCCTTTGTTATTATTTTTTGAAAGTTATTAAGCAACCCAGATTTTCATTAAGAGCAACAGCAGTGTACATTGTGCCCGTTTCTATACAGAGAAACTGGGAATAAAAGAAATTAACAAAGAAATTCTTCGAGATGAGTTCCACTGGTGCTTGCACATGAAACTGCGGTACAGAAAGTGAAGCGGAGACGAAGATGCCGGCCGGCGTATACCTGAAGACCCCTCCACCGGCCGGACACCCAACATCTATCCCCAATCAAATTCAATGGCTAGAAAACTCCACTTACAATTGAAAAAAAAAATCATACACATGATAATTAACCGGACAGATGATATGTAACAAATTTTAACATTCAAAATTGAGACAATCAGTCTCTTAGAGTAGCATAGTAAATAGTCACTTAAGCCCCGCTCAGTTGGACTGAAAAACAGTGGCTTATGACTGAAATTACATTGTAACTAAAAGTAGATTATTTAGCGTAATTAAATTTAAAAAAAATTTAAAACAACGCAAACGAATACAAAAAAACAAAAAAAACTCAAAAAACCAAAAATTCAAAAAAAGAAATTTATAATAATAAAAATTAAGTCAAAAGTCAGAATCTCAAATTGAAATAAACGGAGCGTTAGTTTCCGGTTTGCAATTTGTGTGCTGTGCTGTCATCCCATGCTGTAGCAGCTAGCTGCAAGTGCGGGCACGGTGGGCCCGGGGGAGACAAATGGGCTGAGTGGATAAGGATTCCGGCGAAGATTCACTCACATGTGGGACCCACTGTGCCTTTCTCCTGGGCGCACTGCAGCGCCCACGTTTCCCTCCAACCATTGGCTCAAAATTTCCTCGTCACTACACGGAATAAATGTTGAGAGCTACACGCATACCCCCTCTTGCACGACCCCTGCCACTCTCCTCTCGGAGCATCGCCGCTCCCTTTCCTTCCTATCTTTTAAGTTCCGCTCATTTGAATTTAAACTTTTAGATTCTAATTTTTTTTATTTTTAAATTTCATCTTTTTTAATTTTTCAGATTTTTAAGCTTTTTATCAATTTTTTCCCCATATTCGTTTGTATTATACGTACTGGGCTAACCCGTTTTTCTTATTTTTATTTTTTTAAATTTAATTATATCAAATAAGCCACTATCAATCATAGTGTAATTTTAGCCAGCTACAGTAAAAATTTAGCCATAAGTCACAAAAAGTCAGCCCAGCCGAGCACCACCTTGTTCTGCTCTCAAGCAGCTCTACGTGTCCCCTCTACCGTCTTCTTCATCACCATCTACAGCCAATGGTGCACCGCTACACCGCTCTCTAGCTCCGTCCATCGTCCTCCTACCCTGTCCATCGCTCTCGTCATCGCCAACTGCCGGACCATCGCCTCCCATCGATCTCTTTCTATACCTAAGTGAGGGGTGAACCCATAGCGGGGAGTTGGATCTGACGACGGAGGAGAGTGAGGGGATGACGATAGCGAGGAGGGAGGGAGCGGCAAACGAGAGCGAGAGGTAGCACAAGAGGGAGGGAGCGGCGGCACTTCAGGAGGGAGAAGAGTATGAGAGAGAGAGAGAGACGAAGGGAGGTATACAGTCGAACAGTTTACCGTTCAATAGTTTTTCTCATAAATATTTGCTTCTGCTACCCGTTCTAGCCCGTTTGCAGTGCGAGAATTTCTCTAGACTTAAAAAAGATTCAAGTATTTTTTTTATGAAATTTATGTAAATCCATATACTAAGGGTAGATGTTTCTAACGGGTCTGAAACGTGAGAATTTCCGTTTGCGGGGAAAACCATCTACTAAGGCTACTGTTCCCCTTGCACTTCGAATTATCATGCTCCAATTAAGCGGGTGCTAAATTAAGCACCCGGCCGGCTTAGGGCCATAGGGTGTAGAAACAATATTTCCCTCCCTCCCAATGCTTCCTTTTTTTTTTTGGCAGTACATGTGATTGCTTGCTTGCCTCGTCAATCACGGTGGAGTCCATCTCTTCGTTCATCCTCTTGTCCGGATCAACCCGATCTGGTCGCCATATGTTGTACTCCAACAGGCGATCGTGTGCTTGATCATGTGCACCACTTTTCACAAGCAAACATGCCATTATTCCAGCTTGTACCACTTGGAACAGTAGTGTCGCATATAATTGGGACGAACCCTACCCCTCGCGCACGTTGAGAATGATAGTTCTCCAACTGGATAGAAGACTTCTGCGTCTTACTGCCAAAATGATAGTTCTCCAACTGGGTAGAAGACTTCTGCGTCTTACTGCCACATAAACCTGTAGAATTTTTCTAAGGTTATGTTATTTTAGACTACGCTGATGATTTTGATTTTTGTCTGTAAAGAGAGAGCGCGTCTAGTTACAGTAAAGTTGCCCCCGGTTTGCTCCTTCCCTAGAAGCAATGATTTTTACGGTCTCTTTTCCCACACAGCTTACGGTGAAGCCCTCTACAATTTCCCTTAGTTACAATCATTAGCAACGTCTGTAATTTCCGTTAGTAAAAAAGCCAATGCTTTCTGCATTACTGCCCGTTCCTCGTCCCTTTTTCCATCCTTTTCACAGCAGCAGCAGCAGTACACTTCTAGCACAAGAGCAGCAAGCTTTGCTTGCGGATGATCTGGAGCGTTCAAATCGGCCTGGATTTTCGTTTCAGTGAGCCGTTCTCAAAATCCGTTGGTTAGACTTCGTGGTTTGCTCAAGTTCGCGTCTTTTAAAAGATGTTTCTGATTCTTATTCAAAAAGCTACTTCTTCTGACCATCATCATTCTATTTTCACGAAAGGCAAACTATAGCCAAAAGAAGCCCCTGTTCTTTTTTCAGCTTCTAAAAGCTGTCTTTTGACTTTTCTACAGTAACTAGCTTTTAAATAGAGTATCTTCTCAAGATAGAGTCTATTAGTTAATTATAGTACATACTTTACCAACTTAATTTATATCGGCAAAAACCGTACGTGAGTTTCTGTTAGTCTGTAATCTCTAATACAAACAACCCAAAAGTCACAAGTCATAGTAAAAAAGCACAGGGTCGAAATCAGCTCTTAAAACAACCCTCCGACCATTTACACACTGGTACCGAGCTGAGCTGAGCTGAGCTAAGTAAGCGCGAAAGCTTTTCCGGCGGTGGGTCGCGGGGCCCGGCCGTCTTGGGCGCGGTTTGCGGCCGGAGAGAGGTGCCGTTGCTTCGCCGAAAACGAAGGAGAGGCGTCCGCACCGCACCGCACGCCTTCGCAGCAACCGAGCAAGCGCATCCATCGGTTCCCCGCTGCCCTCCTCGGCTCTGCCGGCTTCATTCCAGCTTCTTCTCTGAACATCTCGGCATCGTTCACAGCGAAACAAGAGCCAGCACCAGCAGCTTTCTTGTAACTAGCTAGCTCTTAGCTAGCCAGCAACTGGATGATACTATACTGCTCTAGTGTCTTCTCTGCGTGATTAATGGAATCAATCATATGCTTTCGACTGTGAAATGGCCATTCATGTCGCATAGTTGTGCCCTGTATTATTTGGCTGTCGACCGGAGGCCTAAGTGCCTCACTGTCACCGAGAAAATTATATTATTAATAACTGATCTAGCATTATCATATGTTTGGTTTGACGGTTGTTCCGTCATGGCCATATCATACCGTTGCATGATGTTGGTATAGCTGTCTTGTTTCAGCAGAGACTGGATTTACAATAGTAGCCTAATATTTTTTATTTTACACAATGTGTAACTATATCTGTTTTTTTTATTTTGCCTGTTCTATCACTGAATTCTCTTCTTTTATGCTTCTGCATGTTGCAATACAAACCTGAGATTGTTGCCATCACAAAGGACTTTGATGAATTTGAAACTATATTTCTTTGAGTAGGAATATATAATTGTAGTATAATATTTACTCCTAAGTTTTGTTTTTCGTTGTAATGTACAGGTACAAAACTAGTCATATATTAAGGCTGTGTTCTTTTGGTCTTATGGTTTGATTTTCTACAGTAACTAACTTTTAAACGAAGTGTTTTTTCAAGGTGAGATTTATAAGTCGATCGTGGTATATACTATTTTGACTTTATTTATATCGGTCAAAATCGCACGTGAAAACTAGCGCACGTAAAGCATGACAATATGAAAAAAAAACTGTATTAAAATCGAGTACTATCGCATATAAAAGCAAAGCATATGCAAGATGACCAGCGCCCGGGCTTAATTTTCCCTTTGCATCACTCTGACCCGATAAACTAACATAGAATTATGTCGCTCGCAAAAAATGTCAAACGAGATCTAGCATGACGGCACAGAGGTCCCAGCATGTTGCCTGGTTTCTACCTAGTTAATTAATTGCTAATCTATTGTGCTGTTCGATTTGGTTGGTTTCTTGAAAGAATGGGAAGAGTGAGGAGATGAGAGTCGATTAATCCAAAGGTAGAGTCAGAAAGTACTGCAAATTAGGCATTTTCTTGAACTACATGCTGATCTCATCACTGTCATCTGGTAGCTGAATCTGACAAACACGAGCATTATTTGAATTGGTTAGTTGCTTGTGGACTCACAAAACGATATGTCTATATACTAATTAACCAGGCGACCTACGAATAGCATGTTGCTTAATCCAAATCCGTTTTAATTATATATAGTCGCCCCTCTTCGTTTCAGTTCGTCTATGGATAGATCTTACATAAAAAGAATAGGGCATCCCTCTCTCTCCTCTCTCAAAGAAGGAAAGAAACAAATTAACGTCCGTCTCTTTTTCTATGTACGTAATCTCTTGCACGAACAGTCTAAAAGTTAAAAGCCACAGCTAAAAGCTATAATTTTCAGCCAAAAAGAATAGACCCATTAATATGCGCTTTCACATATTGTAACGTACTTTGTATTTTATTATATCACAATTCCGTAAGTCGCATGATGGTCCAAATGTTGCAGTGCCTTTTGTTGCTCCATCTTTTTTACATAATGCATAACTATTCATCAGCCACTATTATTCATCAGCCGCTTCTATCAACCACTATTATTTATCAGTCACAGCCAAAAGCCATCAGTAGAAGCCAATATAAATATGCCCTGAAGCCTATACCAAGGATGAAAAAAGCTCAAAGCTTATGAGCCAACTCAGCTTGTTTAGAGCTTGGCTCGTGACATAAACTAATCAAACTAAGCGCATATTTTAGCTCGGTTACATAACGAGCGGAGCCTCAGCCGACTTGGGTAGCTCCTTAGGCTCGGGTCTTTCTCCCTGTCAGCCTACGCCGTGCGGCTACTAAAAGAGTGCGCTATGCGGTGGTGGGCTTGTGGACGGCCCGAATCATTTGATCCTCACTCTAGTGGGCCGGTCCAGTATTAGCAACTCGCGCGGCCATCTCTCCTCGTCGTCGTCTCCGACCTCCTCGGCGTCTAGCTCGGCGTCGCTGCCGCCCTCCTCGGCGTCTAGCTCCGGGCATACATAGGTCGGAGACGCAAACTCGCAAGCTTATCTCGAGATGCGATCAACTTGACAATTGATTCGATCCTCTTTCGTAAGCCAGTCAAACAGCGAACATTTATCTACTGGAGATAGGATTGCAAGTGTACATCATGCGTGCGTGTGCTAAACTGGTAAATGCACGTGAAGATGCGGCCCTTGTCAAAATTGAATGATGCTGGTGTCACTCCCCGATCAAGAAAAGCATGGATCAATCGTTTCTGCCTGTAAGCATACACTTAAAATGTGCGATATTTCCCTTTTTTCAGTACGAACATTTTTTTATTACTCACTGTCAACACTACGATCAGCAACGTAGTCAAATAGTGGGTGTGCTATTTTTGGCTGTGTTTTATGATTTATGATTGTAGTTTATAACTTTTGACTTTAATATGAGCGTTCATACAAACGAATCAAAAGCTGATAAGGTGCTTCTAAAAGGCTATCCCGATAAGCCGTTTTAAAATAGTGTCGAAGAAATTGTTCCACTTATTTGTTTGAGGGAAACTATAATTTAAAAAGAACAGGAGCAGTCTCGATTCGTAATATTTGTCATTTTTACTAGTGTGCACATATTTAGGTAATCATTTTTTTAAAGTGTACTGTGACAAAAATGTTCCTCATAACTACTCTTGGACTGCATAAATAACAGGTGGGGGTACAATCGCTAGGGGCAAAATGGAAAAAGTGCATTAAGATGCATAAAGTATTTTGGGGAAAAAAATTTAATCAAGGTTGCCAAGTATTGCGAAACAAGTATACAAGAAACGTTCCAGATCAATCCACATCATGTACGATAATAGTATTTTCAGCAACAGAAACAGGCCCATGGTAGAAGATGAAGAAAAATTAGGAAATCAAGGCACACGAAGAGCATTCAACTGGACTTATACTAGTAAGGAGTACCACACTAGTTATGAAGTTCCGTTTGCTTTTGGTACCTTGGTTTGTCTAAATAAAACAAAGAAAAGAACGAAGAAAGGGGTAAAAGTACTAGTAAGTTATCATGAATTTTTTAAATAATTAATTTTAATTTGGAATTATAAAAATATACTAATGATTTTTTTACACTTTTAGCCTCATGTCGTCCAACCATTGGGAGATTTCGGCTAGTCGCTCAACCGTTGGGGGATACGAGGCCAAGTCGCCCAATGGTTATACGAGTAGTTCACGTCGCCCAATGGTTTGGCGACTTCGCCACGTGTCGTCCAACGGTTGGGTGATGGGGGTATTTACCCTAGCATGACCGGCTTCTCCCCATTCGGTTGAGCGCATGAAAGAAGAAAGAAGGGGGAGAAAGGGAGAAGAGAAAGAGAGGGAAGAAGGAGAGGAAAGAAAAGAAAGAGGAGGGGAGGAGAAGAGGAGGGAAGGAGCAAGAGGAGGAGGAGAGGGAGGGGAAGAGAGGAGGAGGAATCTGCGTATCGACGACGGTGAGTTTCCAGTATTTTTGTATAATTATTTTTGAAATATGGTAGGTTATCGATTAAAATCATTGAATGTTTAGTTTAAAAATTAATGGTAATTTAGTTGACAATAATTGTATTGCCGTTTAGATCGCTCTGTCGTGCATTTGAAGGCACAGTTAATTTTGCCAGTCGCTTATAAATTGTAGAAAGCCTGCAATTATATTCTTAGTGGGCATCGAAAGATGTAAAACTGTTCGTGACAACTAGAATACGAAGTGCTGATTTAAAATAACGCGCTGAATTATAGTGACCATTTTTGGAAATTTTATGTACTCTGAATTTGCCATGTTAATTTATATTAATTTAATCATAATTAGCGACATGCGATGCTTAGTTAATTCACGGTTTAGTTAGGAGCAAACTTATTCATTGCATTTTATTTTCATCCATTTCCCCTTCCTTGCGAGGTCGGTGTTGTAGACCTCATCGGCAGCCCTGTCCTTGGCCACCAATTTACGCTTTCTCTTGCTCTCCTCCTCGCGAGCCTCGCAATCCCTACGCCTACACGCCTCTAGATGAGCTTGCGTCTCCCGTCGAATAAGCTCACTTCTATCTTCACTACACCGCTGCTCCTCCATCCTCTTTCAATCATTCTGCAGATGTTATAGAGCCTTTTTGTGTTCATTGAATTGCAGGATGGGTCAGACGGTTGCCGATTCTAGGTGTGGGAAGATGAAATTAACACTAGGCACGGTATTGATGCAGAGGAGAAAGTTGTCATGGGGGGTCCAGAGATGGTGGAGATGAGGCATCGTTTTGACAACTGGAGAGCAAGATCAACTTGATGTCGTGTGTTATTTTCTTTCTTGTGTTTGTCATTATCTTGAAGGTGTAGTGCTATGACTATTGTGATTCACGTTGTCACATGGACTGCTCTGTTTCATGAATACAATTAAATTAACAATGCTAGCACTATGGTATAGAGATTAAGTATTTTATGTGGTTATAATTAAATTTCTTATGTCGCTCTGTACCATAGTACTAGCTAGTACAACACTAGTATCAATGTATCTTTTAGTTTACCGAATTAATTCATATTTTTATCAATTCAAGATGTAGTATTTTATGTGGTTGTAATTGCCAATTAATCAATTGATTACTTAAATGATTAACTCCATAATCTATTATCGCATGTGATTATTTATAAAATATTTGCCATTTATTTTTTAGCTAGCATAATATCGTGAATGCAGAATTATTTATGATGGTTCATGTCGATTATATTGACATTTGCATTGCATATATACACGCTCACTACTACAAAAGAGGCTATACTAGACGGCTACATCACAGACGGTTTGACAAAACCGTCTGTGATTGACACTAACACAAACGGTTTTAATTTGGACACCGTCTGTGTTAGTGGTCGAGTATCACAGACGGTCCTTACCAATGAACCGTCTGTGATACTTTAGTATCACAGGCGGTTTAAAATAAAAAACCGTCTGTGATAATCTGAAATTATCACAGACGGTTTTTTATTAAAAACCGTCTGTGTTGTGTAGACTATCACAGCCGGTTGTTGTTAAGAACCGTCTGGGAATGTTCACAGACGGTTTTTTACAAGAACCGGCTGTGATGTCCCTTTGTCTGTCATATTCTAGATCAGAGGTTAATATATAAGTACACATTGCTTCTAATAACTTAACTACAGAACTACTGAGACAAGAGGTCACAAATTAAAGGCAAATTTATTAATTTCAATTAGAGGGAAATTCATTACATAAGTCGCACAGGTAAAGAGTTTCCCAGATTGTAATCTTTTGGGCTTCGTACGCTTCTTCTTCGACTTTGGGACTTGGAGGATCAGCCGCTAAAATCTCAAACGCTGTTAAGATTGCCCTTGTCCTCTGCACTTCCTCGTGCAGCCTGGGCAAATGATCAGCAGCATCCATCATGTCGTACAGGATAGCATTAAAACATTCCTCACAATCTGTCGTTTCTGCATGAGCGGCAAGGCTATCCATCAGTCTGTGCAATGCGAGTAGAGCTTCTTCCGCATTGCGCACATTGTGGAGAAGAACCAGGGTGAGAGCTGTTTCCCTTTCTTGAGCGGCAGCGAGACGCCTCCGTCGACGGCGGTGGATCAGGTCAAGCTGACGGATGCAAGAAAGTCGGGGAAGGAGAGCAGGGCGGGTGCGGAGAAGCTGCTCCAGATGCAAATTGCTGGCCGCCTGTGTAAGGTTCCGGCCGAACAATTCGTGATGAACAGATGAGAGGAAGGAAATGATCACAAGAATAGTAGAAGGCGCCATATTGTACGTACGTAGAAGAGACCTGGATTAGGCGCGCATATTTAACCTTTAGCACAGACGGTTCGTATACCCAAACATTAATGATATAGATGCTTCGAAACACGCGCGAAGCGTTCTGGCAATCGAAACACGAAGCGTTCTGGCAATAGAAACACGCGCGAAGCGTTATGACAGACGGTTTTACTGGCAACCGTCTGTGATATTTTCATAGACGGTTACTAACCGTCTGTGAACTTTCACAGACGGTTCTTAATACGAACCGTCTATACCAATCGAGATAACACAGACGGGTCACCGATAAGAATCGTCTGTAATAATCCCATGTCAGTGATAATTGGTGTGTAATAATCACATGTCACCAATAATTGGCGTATACACAGGATTTCGATCTCACCCGTCTATTCTCTCCACATCGAATGGCTGGCACCGGTTCCTCCCACGGCCAGGCCCTTATTAATAACTCCCCATCAACCTTTCCACCGGTACTAGTCACGCGTGAGTTCATCCACTAGCTAGCTTCCTGCATGCATCTCCCCTCCGCTGTGAGCTAGCACCTCCATCGCGGCACGACCGGTTCATACTAAACAACACACTCTTGCCGTAAGTGTATCTTGTTTAGTGTGAACCGTCGTGCCACGAAGGGTTTGTTAGCTTGTTATCCTGTAATAGATCGATCTGAATGTGTTGTTGAGTTTTTGTGCTTGCCTCTGTATTTGCATGTTCCTCGACCAGCTCAACCAAGAATCTTGAAATGTCTTTTCTTTGCACTATTGTAATAAAATTGCCTTGAATTTTGTCGGGAAAGATGAACTGTTTCGTCAGGGCATGACTGCCAACTCGAAGCATATATAGCATAGCATTCGAGGCACATCCGAGGCCTGCAGCTGTGTCTTGAGGAATGCCAAGAGCTGGTCTTCAGATGTGGCAGCCACACTGGTCTTCAGATGTGGCAGCCACATCTGAAGACCAGCTCTTGGCATTCCTCAAGACACAGCAGCAGGCCTCGGATGTGCCTCGAATGCTATGCTATATATGCTTCGAGTTGGCAGTCATGCCCTGACGAAACAGTTCATCCCCGTGTAACTATCACAGACGGTTTGTAATGTAAACCGTCTGTGAAGGACTATCACAGACGGTTCTATACACAAACCGTCTGTGATACGCATAAATCACAGACGGTTGATATTTAGAACCGTCTGTGATATTATGTACATCACAGATGGTTCGTGTTCCGAACCGTCTGTGAT
Source organism: Dendrocalamus latiflorus (assembly GCA_017311315.1). Lineage (NCBI taxonomy): Eukaryota > Viridiplantae > Streptophyta > Magnoliopsida > Poales > Poaceae > Dendrocalamus > Dendrocalamus latiflorus. The sequence goes on along the minus strand of CM029639.1, from coordinate 44,980,581 downwards.
AATGAGACTATCACAGACGGTTATTGATGCGAACCGTCTATGATAGGCAGAAATCACAGACCGTTTGTAGTTGGAACCGTCTGTGATATTCTGCGTAGTATTAATTACTTGGCGTACTTGCTTGAAGGATGTCGACACCGATCTGTCTTCATTGCGCTGCATCGGTGGAGCAAGGCGGCCGGCTTTAGGGAGTTGGGGGTGAAAAAATATCACCGTCTTCTTATTGATCTGATCAGAGGTTAGCATACTCAATTACTTAACATTCTTAGTGATCTGATCAGAGATTAGTATTCAATTACTTAACATTCTTAGTGATCTGATCAGAGGTTAGTAGTAGAGGTAATAATCATTTTTGACACCCATTTTTCACTTGTGTAGCGTAGATGGACCGAAGCTGGATGTATATTGAGAACCGTGTGAGTGAAGAGTACATTACTGGCGTGTCTGCCTTTAGAAGGGCGGCCGAGCTAGATATGTTGAAGAAGGGGATGAAATATATGTATTGCCCATGTATTGATTGTGATAATCTCAAGATGTTTAGCAACTCAGCGCAGATTGAAGCTCACTTGATTCGAAGGGGTTTCAGAAAAGGGTACAAATATTGGACCAGTCACGATGAAGAGAAGAGTACACAAGAAGGTAGTTATGACATAGTCGAGGGAGGCAACGATATGCCAGTTGTGGACTGTTCTTTCGATCATGAATACAAATGTGTTGCCGAGAACCACCTACCAAGCCAAGAAGATTCTTTGTCCATTAGGAATGGAAGTAGAAAGAATACATGCATGTCGGAATGATTGTATCCTGTACCGTAAAGAGTATGCTAGCTTACATGTTTGTCCGGTGTGCAAAGCATCCCGATACAAACGTAAAAATGACTCTGATGATGGGAAGGGCATCGAGGTGAAGCAAGGACCTCCTGCTAAGGTGATGTGGTATCTTCCTGTAATCCCCCGTTTGAAGCGTTTATTTGCAAACCGCAAGGATGCAAGATTAATGCGTTGGCACTGCGAGCAGCGTAAGAAAGACGGAATGATAAGACATGTTGCTGATTCTGCCCAGTGGAGGAACATCGATAGGATGTTTGTAGATTTCGGTGTGGAACCGAGAAATATAAGGTTTGGGTTGAGTACAGATGGAATGGATCCTTTTGGTAACATGAGCAGTCGACATAGCACCTGGCCCGTGACTCTGTGCATGTGCAACCTTCCTCCTTGGCTGTGTATGAAGCGGAAATATATTTTGATGTCACTACTTATCCAAGGGCTGAAGCAACCTGGCAACGATATTGATGTGTTCCTAGCCCCATTGGTGGAAGATCTTGCAACACTGTGGAATGAAGGGATACATGTATGGGATGCGGACAAACGAGAGAACTTCACTCTACGGGCCATGTTGTTCTGCACCATTAATGATTTTCCTGCCCTTGGTAACCTGTCAGGGTTTAGTATAAAAGGAGCCAAAGCGTGTCCGCACTGCTTAGATTATACGGAGAGTGTGTGGTTGAACAACTCCCGAAAAACTGTGTACATGCGTCACTGTAGGTTCCTTCCAAAGTATCACACATACTGCAAGATGAAGAAACAATTTGACGGAAAAAAGTGGATGACTCAGTACCAAGACCTTTTAGCGGGAAAGAGGTGTATGATATGGTCAAGGATATAAATGTTGTGTTTGGAAAGGGACGTAAATTGAGGAAGAACATGTGGAAAAAGAGGTCAATATTTTGGGACTTGTCTTATTAGGAGCACTTAGAAGTTCGCAATTGCATCGATGTCATGCACGTAGAGAAGAATGTATCTGACAGTTTGATTGGTCTCTTACTGAACATTCCTGACAAAACAAAGGATGGTGTTAACGCAAGGCGTGACTTGGTCGCTATGAACATCAGGACCGAGTTAGCACCGATAGAGACCGATAAAGGCCGGACGTACCTTCCCCCAGCATGTTACACTCTGTCTAAGCCCGAGAGAACTGAATTGTGCCAGTTCTTAAATGGTGTGAAAGTTCCATCCGGTCACTCGACAAGCATGAAGAAACTTGTTTCCATGGAACATTTGAAATTAATTGGCATGAAGTCTCACGACTATCATGTGCTAATGACTCAAATGCTACCTGTTGCAATTAGAAGTATTTTGCCGAACAAGGTTCGAGTGACAATCATAAGGCTATGTTATTTCTTCAACGCAATTGCTCAGAAGGTCATTGATCCGGATGGACTAGATGCTCTGCAAACCGAGGTGGTGACAACTCTATGTCATCTAGAGATGTATTTCCCTCCATCATTTTTTGATATCATGGTCCATCTCATTGTCCACCTTGTGAAAGAGATAAAAATATGTGGCCCCGTATTTCTACGTCATATGTACCCTTTCGAGAGGTACATGGGAATTCTGAAGTCCTATGTACGCAATCGATCTCGACCGGAGGGTAGCATCATCGAAGGTTATACAACAGAAGAGGTCATTGAATTCTGCATCGGCTACATGGCTCAGGTAGAGCCGATAGGTGTACCTCTATCTCGTCACGAGGGGAGGCTAGAGGGTATCGGGACTATCGGGAGGAAAGCAATAACTCCGGATCAAAATACGTATACTCAAGCCCATTTCATGGTTTTACAACACATGACTGAAGTGACCCCATATATTGAAGAGCACAAGGACATGCTACGTCAGGAGAATGCAGGCCAGTCAGAAGTTTGGACCACGAGACAACACAACCGTCAGTTCAACGAATGGTTCAAGGCGCAATTGACTAGGAGGTCGTCAAGTGAAACACTACAATGGTTGGCAAAAGGGCCAAAATTTACAATTGTGACATGGCAAGCGTACGACATTAATGGCTACACATTTTATACAACAGATCAAGATAGAAAGAGCACAGTGCAGAACTCAGGTGTCCGTATAGATGCCTATGATGCGCACGGCAGTACCGCTGGCCCAAGCTCGTACTACGGGCTTGTAGAGGAGATTTGGGAGCTTGACTACGTAATTTTCAAAATTCCTCTATTTCGGTGCCGTTGGGTCCAACTTCCACGGGGTGTAAAGGTTGACAAGTACGGCGTCACTACCGTGGACCTCGAATGTGTAGGATACAAAGATGAACCATTCGTACTCGCGAGGCAAGTTGTTCAAGTATTTTATGTAACCGACCCGGCAAATAAGAAGCGCCATGTAGTTCTTCAGGGAAAAAGAAGGATTGTCGGGGTTGAGAATGTTGTGGATGAGGAAGAGTACAATCAATTTGATGATTTGCCTCCATTCGGACAAGGCATCAGGCTCGAGAAAGAACAAGGCGATGAACCAAGCTATATGCGTGTCGATCATCGTGAAGGGATTTATTTAAAATGATATAGCCAAAGTGTAATAAATGATATTGGTTATGCTTGTGTTTTTCATAAATGTATGTATGTTCCATTGTAATTGTAAAATGACTAAGGAACTAAGAAATAGTTATATCTATGGTTATGCTTGCGTTTTTCATAAATGTATCTATGTTCCATTGTAATTGTAAAATGACATAGGAACCTAGCTAGCTACCGGTATTTATAGTGAAATATCACAGGCGGTTTATCAAAAGAAACCGTCTGTGATAAAACATCACAGACGGTTCTATAGATATAACCGTCTGTGATAATATAAATATCACAGACGGTTATATATATAGAACCGTCTGTGATAATATTGATATCACAGACGGTTATATTGATAGAACCGTCTGTGATAAGTGCATATCACAGGCGGTTATATTGATAGAACCGTCTGTGATAGCTCATCTTTAAATACCCGCAGCTAGGTCTGCGGAGTCCGCTCTGGCGCAGTCTCTTGTCTCCACCCTGCAGCGCCCCTGCTAGCTAGGTTTTGCTCCCTCCCGACGCCGCCGGTCCCTCCCGACGCCGCCGCTCCCTCCCGACGCCACCAGTCCCTCCCGACGCCGCTCCCTCCCGACGCCGCCGCTCCCTCCCGACGCCGCCGGTCCCGACGCCGCTCCCTCCTGACGCCGCCGATCCCTCCCGACGCCGGTCCCTCCCGACGCCGCCGCTCCTTCCCGACGCCGCCGGTCACTCCCGACGCCGCTTATTTTATGTTATATGCTTCACATGAATTTTATGTTATATGCTTCACATGTTATATGCTTCACATGAATTTTATGTTATATGCTCCACATGAATTTTATGTTATATGCTTCACATGTTATATGCTTCACATGAATTTTATGTTATATGCTTCATATGAATTTTATGTTATATGCTTCACATGTTATATGCTCAACATGTTAGCTTTATGATATATGCTTCACATGTATTTTATGTAGCATATAATATATGCTGCAGGTGTTTAGCTCACTGTAGGCACTTCATAGAACCTTGTAACAATAATATATGCTGCACTTGTTAGCTGCAAGGTCTATTTAGAAGGCCCATAGCTCACAGCAATTAGTTAATCGTTAGAACTTTGTCAAAGAGCATAAAGCAAGTGACACACTCCAGTGTATCTTGTTCAATGAACTTGATGCACTGGTTTGTGTCACTTGATTCATAGAACTTTGACAAGCTGGGTCCATAGCTCACTTCAGTTAGTTTTTTCTTACAAGAGATATGGCGTCCACACAGTCTTCGTCGTCGTCATCTGGGTCTCACGCTCCCAAGACTGCGAAATCTAAACGTGGCCGAGGAGTATCGAAATGGCCAGAGGCCCGAATGACCGTCACGGTGGTCTCTCCGAATGGGGTCCCTCTGGAACCGTCGAAAGCAGCGTCATCATTTCGGACTACCTGCGGGATAATTGGAAGGCAACGGGTCCCCATCACCATAGCAAGCTGGAAAGATTAATGATATTTTTAAGTCCGTCCCTCTTGAGAAGCCCCCAAACGAAGAGATTAAGACATTAGGGGATGCCGTCCACACATTCGTTCAGTGGCCCAAGAGGGACATCGTCCTCGACATGTCTGTGCCACAATCTTCACATCCAGTGGCCCAAGAGGGACGTCGCCCTGGACCTGGCACATCGGCTCTGGTGGCTCCACCTCCACCTCCAAATCCAGTAAAGTCTGTTGCATCGGCTCCCGCCGAGACGCCACCGAGAACATATCATAAGCGAGGCTCCAAGGCCTCCAAGGCTCATGCGAAGAAAATTAAGCCGGGTCCCGTGCCATGGAAGTTTATTCTAGGAGTGTCGTTGGTGCCCGATTCACAATTACGCCAACTTGGTATGATTTGCAATACATTGCATGCCTGGTACATGGAGAAGTCCAACATGAAGCCAAAGCGGCAGAGTGCATTCACTGTGAAATATAACGAGACGCATTTCCTCCATGACTTGGGCTACATCGTCGTGACATTCGAAGATTTATTCTTACTATTCAATCTCGACGAACTCGACGCCTCACTTCTACGATGCTGGACACTGTAAGTGTACTGTACAATGAAGTTCTACATTCACGTTATACAGATAAATGTCATTACTCTTTCTTTATGTATAGATACATGATCCAACAAGCCCAGAAATCGCGACGACCGGTGGGTTTCCTCGACCCTCACTTGGTCTCCGAGCAATCTATCAACGCAGATGCATCCTTCGTGGAAGGTTACATAACGAGGGGATTGATTGCTCACACCGACAAGAAGTACGTCATGGTACCCTTCAACCAAGGGTAAGTGCTTCACTAGTTGCCACACATATGTTTCATTTGTACTTTACATGCAGCATGAACTTAGGATTAATCACTGTGGTGACACATATGACTAGGAATCACTGAATTTTGATTGTGATTGTACCAAAGTGGAGCAAGGTAATATACCTTGATTCCCTCCTTAGGAGCAACCACGACTTCAGTCGTGTGCAAGAAGTACTTAACAGGTAAACTCATTTCCTCCATACATAACTCTATTGTAATATTTCTTTTGTTTGCCACGGCCGAGGCTAAGTTTTTTGAATCACGTAGGGCGTTTGCCGAATATGTTGCCCAAGGAGGAACACACGACAAATCCAGTGACACGCTACGACACAACACGCGATTTCCGGTACCCGCTACAACACAATAATCCTATATCATACTTTGTAATAATGCCTCTAGAATTGACAATACCGATGTATGTAATTCTATTTTTGCAGTGCCACCAGCAGCTACAGGGCAACGTATGTGGATTCTACGTTTGCCGCCATATGATGGAAATCATGGGTACTAAGATCAATGATCCAGAGGTTTGTCAGGTCCTTCCAATAATTATTATTTTCTGATTATATTACACACACATGCTAATTAATGACTTAACATTGCTCCTAGCGACAGCGGGTGAACTTCGACGGAAGTGCATATGATCTTGACAATCTCGTCGATATTCGTGCAATCATCTCCCAATTCTTGCTAGGAGAGGTCATAAATAAGAGGGGAGAGTTCCACGCCGGCGATGATGATAATTAGATGTTGAAACATTGGATTCAACTGTACAAATCAAACAATTCCTTCAATTGAATACATTTGTCAGATTTTGTGTAACAATTTTCATTCTATATATGTGATATTGTTACATTCATCTGTGTATCGAATTTTGTTGTAATTTACTATGAGTTGCAATTAACTTATATCTGTCATTTATCTGTAATCTGCTTGTTTTCAGAGGGCATGGCTAGCATATCCTGAGGCTAGCCAAGAAACAGCATATAAGATGGATGATGCACTTGGTATCACAGACGGTTCATTGTTAAAAACCGTCTGTGATACCATATCATAGACGGTTTCAAAGAGTGCCGTATGTGGTGTGACTGCTATCACAGACGGCTTTACTACTGACCGTCTGTGATATACACAATATCACAGACGGTTAGTAATACAAACCGTCTGTGATATTATGCATATCACAGACGGTCTTGATTACTAACCGTCTGTGATAGGCGAGTATCACAGACGGTTTTTTATAAACAACCGTCGGTGATACTCGCCTATCACAGACGGCTAGTAATCAAGACCGTCTGTGATATACACAATATCACAGACGGTTTGTATATCACAATATTACAAACCGTCTGTGATATTGTGTATATCACAGACGGTCTTGATTACTAGCCGTCTGTGATAGGCGAGTATCACCGACGGTTGTTTATAAAAAACCGTCTGTGATACTCGCCTATCACAGACGGTTAGTAATCAAGACCATCTGTAATGTTTTTATCACAGACGGCTCGGGAACCGTCTGTGATAACCACCAACTATCACTGACACCTAAACACTGACGGTTCAGGAACCGTCTGTGATGACGGTTCCGAACCGTCTGTGATAGGGCTGTCTGTAGCAGTGGCTTTAGACTCCGCCCTAACTACATTTTTTCTGGTCTACCACTGCAGTGGACATAGTGGTAGCAACTAACAGACTGGGGCAGCCTGCACTGCACCCGTGTGGGCCTCCCATGTCAGGAGCCATTTCGTATGCTGCTTGCCACGACGCTTTTGTACACGGAGCAACTCAATTGTCTAATTTGGCCAGTGGGCTTTACATTGCCCCTAGCTGTATTTGTTATAGAATTCTAATATTTGTGATGAATATATAGTTGTATTTATTATATAATTATAACTATTCTTGTACTTATGTATTTCAAATTTTCAACATTTATTTGATTTTTTTGAATTTTTGCCAAATTTGAGTTTCTTGCCTAATTTGGAAGTTTCCAAGCCAATTCCGCTTTCCAATTTTGATTTTTCACCTTCTCCCTGCCTTAGTGTCATTTGGAAAACCATCACCTCCCCTGTGCTAGCTGCCAGTCACCAGCTTGCCCTTTGCCACCGCTGCTAGTGCGCCTTGCCAGCTCGCCGCCCGTTCGTCGTTGCTACAACCAGTACACACGAGCACAGTACTACCACCTAGCCAACCAGACCTTCAAAACCCATCACCTCACCTTCCGGCCACACATCGTGCTTCGTCGCTGTCACCTCGTGTGCTGCTTAGCGGACGGAATTTGTTGGCGTGATAGTATACTCTCTTTCCTCATTTTCTCTCTCTTCTGTATAAGGGAATTTGTTCGCGTGGTATTGCTAAGAGACAACTGAAGTGGTACTATTTTGGTGCCCTTAGCACGTATATTGATCAGACAAGGATATACAGTAATTAAAACACGTGTTTGGCATGATATTCACGATGAAAAAGGGTGCATATTTTGATGTGAATAGCTAGGCGCCTAAGCGGGCGACGCACTTGGCTTGTGAAGTTGACTAGCGAGGGATGGAGAGTTCCAGAGGTAGAGGTACAATCGGAGTACATACGGAAAAATATTATTTATTCTATATTTTATTTTATATTTTTGTTGTATCGAAGTTATATACGGATAATATATACTTAGATATCTATTTCTCCATTTTGTATCCGTTCTATAATATTTCAGACGATCAGTTGAACGGAAATTATCCGTTTCTTTGCACATAATATTAAACAGTATAGTACAATCAAAGCGAACATGGAGAGACTAATTACTGAGATGTTAAAGGAAGAACACTTAGACTCCCGCTTGTTGAGATGTGACAATATGTCTATATATTATTTTGTTCCTAGGTGAAGTCACAATAGACTTCCTCATATTACTTGACATACGGATATACGGACGGATATCACTTATCCCGTATCATATTCCATATTTTCCCTCAGAGTCGAAGTCGAATACGGATAGTACCGGATACTTATCTACTCCTTCCGTATTCATTCCATATGCCTTCGATTGGTCGGACGGACATAAATTATCTGCTCCGTTTGCACCACTATTCAGAGGTCTTAGTTGACTACGATCGGTGGTGTTTTGGTATAGTTTATAGTTTTTGTATGTGTTTTTTATACGGCAGCGGATGATGACGATGTCGACATAGGCAGCGTATATGATTTTTAGACTCAAGAAGCTGTTTAAAGAATCTGCTTTAAAAACCATCTTTTATTTTTCTCTTTTAGAGAAATTAAAAGCTAAAAGTCAAAAAGAGGGCAGAGTGCCTGCACCTAGCTGTCCAAAATTTCACATTTTTCAGGTTCGCTAACACAGTCATATGGGCCCGAGACTAGGGATGAAAACAGATCGGATTCGATTGAATGGTCTTAAATACAAATCCATATTTTTGAAATGTAGACAAATATGAATTCGAATATTCTCAAATACGAATACGAATGGAATGTCCTAACAGATACAAATTCAAATTGAATATGTATTTAATTTGATCGAATACGAATATCCTCCTACAACTTCTGTAATAAATCTCGGTAGAACAAATTCCTAACGGTTTTGCCGTTTTTCACTGGTTTTTGACCGGTTACTGGTTTCGAACCGCCCAAATTCAAATTTTGAATCGCAAAATTCGTTTGGGTATTTTAGGTTCTAGAAACGGATCGAATAGTCTTGAATATGAATATTCTCGAATACAAATGCAAATATGAATATTCTTAAATACGGATACAAATATTCTCAAATACAAATACAAATATTTTCAAATATAAATTTTACTTACTATATTTATATTTTCTTAAATATGAATATCAGATAAAATAAATTATCTGTTATCGTTTCCCACCCTACCCATTACCGGAGCAAAACGAAAAACGTTGAAAGAGAGATGCACTCGTGCACATACGAATTACGACCACTGTTGCGTGCTTGCGTGCGTGGGAATGTGCGCAGTACCGACACCGAGCAGCAGGACGCGAGGCAAACAACTAGACAAGGAAAGGAAACGAAGGACAGATAATATAATTTTAGTTATTTTTTTAAATCTTGTCTCAACATGTTTTTATAAATCTAGCACTTTTTATAAGCTCGATAGTTACGACAGATAACACATGTCGCTTGCCGCGTTATAGGAGCTCAACAGGTGCTGTTGAACCAAAGTTGCTCACTAACAGGATGTTACCGAGCCCCCAAACTCAGCATGTAATTAGGTTTTTATGATTGGCACTAATTACGGCCAGTGTCCTTGTGAACTAGAGGGCTCGGCAGGTATCTGTTAAGCTTAAGGTGGTGATCAGTTGGGCTTTTTTTGTGTGGCTTATGGCTGAAAGCACTATAGCTGGCTGAAAAAAACACTGTAGCTGACAGAGGCTTATTTAGCAAAATTAAATTTAAAAAAAATAAAAAAATATGTTAGCCTATTACGTATAATACAATCAAATACGGGAAAAAAGAACCGGCAAAAAAGCACAAAAAAGCCAAAAATTCAGAAAAAGACGAAATTTGTGAATAATGAAAAATAAGCCGGAAGCCAGAAGCTTAAGCCGAATTGAGTAAAGATAGATCTATAAAAACAGATATTGAATGACTAAATTTGAAAAAAATTGCTATAGTTGCATTTGTATTTATATCAACAGTACAACTATAGTTGCATTTGTATAAACAGTACCCATGAGACTTTATTTTTGGCGGTCTTTGCAAAGTTTGGTTGGTGCTTCCGGAATCGAATTGAAGCGAATTGAAGCGTAGCTTCCGGAATCGAATTAAAGCGTACCTTTAGTTCTTTTCTAGTCGTTGGTTGCTCGTCTTACATGGGCTAACTTTTTGTTGCTTTTGTTTCCTCTTGTGGTTGTGAGAACTTGAGCCTTTGGCTTGGTTTGTGGTTATCGCTCAGCTGTGTACCATTCCCGGATGGTAGAGGCTGGAACTTTTGTTCCATTATCTAAAAAACAGTACCCATGAAAAATCCGTACAAATTTTGTGATTCAAAACTTGAATTTAGGCGGTTTAAAACTGGTAACCGGTCAAAAACCGATGAAAAATCGGCAAAACCGTTAGGAATCCGTTTTATCCGATATTCGTATCCGAGAAAATCCGTATTCGAAAATATCTGTATTCGTATTCGAGAATATTCGTATCCGTATTTGAAAATATTCGAATCCGTATTCGTATTCGTTTTAAAAATATGGATTCGTATTCGTATTTGAGACTATTCAACCGTATCTGATCCGTTTCCACCCCTAGCGGCAAGTTGCTCTCTTTTTTTCCCATTTCTCTCTGGCCCACAGTGCCGGCGCTTCACACGGAAACCGAGGCCTCTCACTGTCATTGGCCCCCGTCTGGGCTTCCCTGTGCCTGTGCGCCTGTCCCCCATCTGTGTTTTGTTTCCTCTTGAGCACAGCCTGAGAATTATTTGGTGGATCCACTCCTCTGAAGAATGGCTCAAGGGAAAAAAATATATGAAGGAATGGTTCTCGGCGACGTTAGCCACCTCCAACGTCAGGAATTATATTTGTCACGACGGCATCAGCCGCTTCCTAGTCCTGTCAGAATATATGTCGCGACGGGATCAGCCGCTTCCTACTCCTGACAGAATTATATGTCGTACTTTGATCTATGACATTCATCTAAGGTTGTGATCAAAATGGCTGAAAAGCCCGTGGCTTATGGCTGAAAACACTGTAGCTGGCTGAAAAAAGCACTGTAGCTGACAGAGGCTTATTTACCATAATTAAATTTAAAAAAATTTAAAAATAGAAAAAACATATTAGCCCATCACGTATAATGTAAACAAATACGAGGAAAAAAAGAACCGGTAAAAAAACTCAAAAAAAAGCCAAAAGTTCAGAAAAAGACGAAATTTATGAATAGTGCAAAAATAAGCTGAAGCCAAAAGCTCAAGCCATTTTGATCACACCCTAATTCTACGTCTTAGTATTTTTTTTTCTCTCTTCTATGTTTGATCACAAGCAAATAGCGGATTAATATGAAGACATCCTTTTGTTTTTGAACTAAATTATATTACATGTAGTATGACCGCCAATTCCAGTTTCTTCAACTGTAGGTCGATTAAATTTACAAGCGTAAGACATCCAATCGAGTTAACCTAGGGACTAGGGGACATTTAAGTTTTCGGGGGATTTGTTGTAATCATGCATAAAACACATGAATGCATAGGCAAATCTAGGAATAAAATATAGTTAGGACAAACTCAGAAGCGTGAAACAAATAGTATTACACAAAAGCAAAATAATCCACGATCAAACTACGTTTCAATCGCATTAATAAGAGTATATGACATAAAATAGAAGTAATAACTATAATTCGTATGCAAACATATATAGATAACGGTAGGATATTGAAAAATATCTTACTAATGAAGCTCAAACCATAGTTATAGACAGGCCATAGAAGAAGTAACCTGTCAATTATGAAATATAGATAGATCCATAGTGCCATAATTTAATAATAGAACATAAAAGATGTAATGAAAAGGAAAGACAAAAGATATACTACTAAATAACTACGTATGTTTGGAAGAATGATGGATTTTTATTTTGAGATTTTATGTCCTGAAATTATTTCTTTATTTTTTTTGCATGATCACATCCTTTAAATATCTGTCGCTCGTACCATCACTTGGCTCTGGGCTAGACAAGGATGAGTGAACGATCGAAGGCCGAGTCCCAATTGGCGCTATTTTCTGTCACCGTTCAACCACTGACGCTACTCTGCTATGGAGACTGGAGCAGATGAGGAGGAGCCAGTGGGGGGTCCGGGTCCGGCCGACGACGGGGCGCACCCAAAGAGCCGGACCGTCCATGCATGAATGTAAAGGAATAAGGAGAAGAAAGAAAAAAAAATACAAAACTAAAGTTAAGAAACCGACGTGTTCTAAGTGGTAGAAGTTAAAGCCGTTTGAAACAGGCCTAAAATGAAATGAAACAGAAATAGCTAATATTCTTGTGCAGGAACAAAGGATATGGAACCCAATAGTTATGGTCTTGCTCGAAAGTGCTATGATTTTTTTTGTTATAGCTTTTAGCTAATTATATAAAAGATTAAAAACAATAAAAAAACACTTATATCAAAAAATCACTCCGTTCAAAACAATTTAGAATTTTGGACACTGTTGGACCCATAGCCCACTGAAATTCCATTTTTGGCCCCCCAAAGCAAAAAATTCCAAAAATGGACCCCATTTGAGCGCGCGTTTACGGGAGGTTGCCACGTGGGCACTGTTCATCCGGTCGTGCGGTCAGCGACCGCACGACCGGCCTGGCGCCGCGCCCGAGCGCGCGAGCTCCCGCCCCACCGCGTGACTGCCTCGCCCACCGCGCGACCGGCCCGCCCACCGCGCGTCCCGCGCCCGCCAGCGCGCGTCTGCCGTGGCGCGGTCGCCCGAGCGCGCGTCTGCGTCCCCAAGTGCGCGTTTGGTCTGTTTAGGGTTTGTAATACTCGTGAATATTTGTATGGTTTCTCAATTTTGTAGTTGTAAACTGAGAAAAAAATAGATAAAGTTGCAATAATAAATTATGTTCATTGTTAGTTGCAGATGTATAAAAAATTTGGATAAATTTTTTTAAAAAACGATTAATCATAGAACGATCGTTTCGTAAAGTGGTAAGTGATATTTAGAGTTTCGTATCGTTTTGAGGTTTGCAATCACCATGTTATTTGTATGTTTTGTCAATTTTGTAAATGTAAACTCGGAAAGAATCTGACCAAGTAGTCATAAAAGTTTATATTCATTATAACTTGTAGATGCTAATAAAATTTTGGTAAATTTTTTTTAGGAACAATTGACCGTAGAACGGTCGAGACATAAAGTGGTAAGTGATATTTCGAAGGTTAGTGAGAATTCGTGTACGGTGAGGAGCGCTATGTTAATATTGTTAAATGAGGCGATACGTGAATCATGGAATGCGAAAATACGAGATATTGAACTTCATAATACAGTTGGGAGTAACATGCCGCGTAGACTTTTATTACATGCATAACATATAGCATGAGATGCGACTAACCCACCCAACTGCTCGTACGACCTACTGTGTGGACCGGGGCCACTTTCCCTTCCTTGCTCGCTCGGCGTTGAACTCCTCCGCGGCCTCTTTTGCCTTAGCCGCAATTTCCCTCTTTCTCTCGCGCTCCATCTCGCGAGCCTCCCGCTCCCTACGCGTGCACGCTTCAAGATGAGCTTGCGTCTCGCGCTGTATACGCAGGGTGTGCTCGTGCTTGCGGCGCTCCTCCTCCAGCAACTCCTTCTCCTTTGTGACATTCCACTCCTCGAAGTCGAGGGTCCATTGGTCCGCAGGGTGGATCTCAAGATCGATCCATTTGCGGTAGGCACATAGGGGCTCCGGAGACTGTAAATAAAAGAGAGATATTGTTAGTGCGTGTTGTGAAGGAGAAAAGGTAGGGGAAAATGGTGCATGTGGTCGTTACCGGCTGCCGATAGGTTGCGGTGTCAAAACGGCGGTTGGGGTAGTCACTGGAGTAGTTTGCGCAACCCCAGTACCGCATACCTAGACTGATGCGGTGCTTACACTTGAAGAATTTGCACACGTCCCCGCACCAACAAAGGGGAGGTGTCTCCCCCTCAGGTGGTAGTTGTGGCGAACGCTCGGTGGGGACGTCCGGGATGGGGTTGTTGCTACGCGGGCGCTCTGGGGGGGGACCTTTCATCGTAGCACGATGGGCTTGTTCTACCCGGGCCTGTATCGCCCTTATTTTCTCGTCGCGGGCGGCATCGCGGGCTGCAGCTGACCGTGCTATGTCACGGGTCTCCTCCCAATCCTTCACCATCTTGTCCCATTGCTTCTTCTTGCCTTTGTCCATCCCGGTTGGGTGAGGGAAGCGCGATGTAGTATGGGGTTTGGATGTGCAATGTTCGCTGGGAAATGGAATGCATACCAATTTATAGGGGCCGTTTTGTCTCTACTCGTACGTGTAAAGATGGTCCGCGTGGTCGTAGCAGTGAGTAAAGATGGGAGGGCTGCGATATCACTGAAAAAAGGCCCCCGTTTTGTCATGTCACTGGCAAAAGCTGGCATCTTTTGTCATCTCACTGAGCAAAGCTGACCTCTTGTTGTCATGTCACTGAGCACAGCTGCCCTCTTTAGTACTGTCACTGCCCAAAGCTGGCATCTTTTGTCATCCCACTGAGCAAAGCTGACCTCTTTTGTCATATCACTGAGCAAAGCTGCCCCGTTTTGTCATGTCTCTGAGCAAACCTGCCCCATTTTATCATGTCACTGCGCAAAGCTGGCATCTATTGTCGTCTCACTGAGCAAAGCTGCCTCGTTTTGTCATGTCTCTGAGCAAAGCTGCCCCGTTTTATCATGTCACTGCGCAAAGCTGGCATGTGTTCTCATCGCACTGAGCAAAGCTGCCCCGTTTTGTCATGTCTCTGAGCACAGCTGCCATGTTTTGTCATCTCACTGAGCAAAGCTGCACACTCAGTCACCCAAGCTAGAAATGATGTCCTCCTTATTCAAGCCACGGGGAACCGAAGATGATGGCCTCATTCGGTAAGAGGTGTTATTTGATCCAATATTAAAATTTATTTCATTGTCAATATTATGTACATCTGTCCCTGTATACATTTTATGCTTTCTTATGTAATGCGTTTTGAATGTGATGTGTATCATTGCACTTGGGACTTTTAGGGAATGACTTAATGACTTTTACACTAGCTCAGGGACTGAAAATGGATAATTGATGAGATAGGCTCCTCCCCTGAAGACCTGCAGGAATTTGTGCATTCACTCTCTTACGTGTACGTACAAAATTGTACCACACGTCATTCTGCCAAGCTAAAGTATTAACCTAATATGTATATGTCGTAATGGCCTAGCCAGAGTCATCAAGCTGCTCGGTAGGCGGTAGCTCAACAGCAGCCCGTTTTGTACTGTGTCGTAGTACTTGGAGATGTACTGTGTCGAAGCCTGGTTCCATACAGCGCATGCCGCGTACACATGGGAGCATGGCTTGTGCAGAAGCTGGGGCTTGTTGCAGCTGCAAGATGCTTCATCACCAATCGTGCATACCTGCTTGCGCTCCCCTCTAATTTGACCCATGACATACTTCTGCCTTAGGCGGACCTCAAACTTCCTCCTTAAGCCATCAATGGGCTGAGCAATGTGGGTTCGAGCCTTCTCCATCTTCCTGTCCATGAAGGCCTGCATGACCTCAGAGTATTGCTTGTTTTCCTCAACGTGCTTCTGCGCCATCCTGGCTCTATTCACAAAGTATCCGACGGTACGGTTCCAGGTCTCGGCCACAATTGCCGTGATCGGCAGGGATCTGACGCCCTTCAATACACCATTGTAAACCTCGGACATGTTGGTTGTCATGATCCCATACCTCGCCCCACCGGTGTCGTGCAACAAAGACCACATTTCCAAGTCAGGTGCATTGGACTGAACCCATTGTGAGAATACCCCGACTCCTGTGGAGCCCCCCTCCACGGCCCCTGCTGCTGCATGCACATGCTTCGTAGCCTCCTGATCCAGCTGCCTCCGCAAGGCGTCGAACTTCCGCTTCTGGTTCTGCATGCATAGCTTCTTGAACATCTTCATGAGGTCCTTGCTACGGAACCTTCTGTGGAAGTTCGCTGCAATATGCCTCATGCACCAGCGGTTCTTCACATCAGTCCACGGGACGGGGGCCTGCGTCCCATCCTGCAACGTTCGCAACGCAGACATCAAGCCTGCATTGCGGTCGGAGATAAGGCACACTTCGGGCCTGTCTTGCACTACGGCATTCTTCAAATTGCAAAGAAACCAAAGCCAGCTATCTGTATTCTCGCTCTCCACAATTGCAAATGCCACTGGGAGTAACTGGTCATTTGCATCGGCTGCAACTGCGGTAAGGATCGTGCCCTTGTACTTGCCGGATAGGAACGTCCCATCTACGGTTAGCACTGGACGGCACCACCTGAACCCTTGTATCGCCTGATGGAAGGCCCAGAACACTCTGTCAAGAATGAAACAGTTCGGGCCCTCCGTAGGATGGACCCTCTCCTGCCTGTTTATGTAAGTGCCTGGGTTTGATTGTGCAATTTGATTCAGCATTCTTGGGACCAGGTCGTACGCCTCCTCGTACGTCCCATACATAGCGTGCAGCACCTTTCGCTTCGCCCGCCACACCTTCTTGTAGCTCACTTCGTAGCCCGCCTCGTTCGCTACTGCTGCCATCAGAACCTTCGGGGTAATTGACACATCCGCCTGGACGAGGTGCGTGACCACCTCCGCAACATAACGTGATGTCATGTTGCGGTGTCTATGTACTGGCCCCGCAAGCTCGCAACTGTGATCTTGCAGCACCGTTATCCGGAACTCCGTGCCAACGCCCTTGTACCGTTGTGCACGGACTTTGCCACCACATGACCCGTCCACACACTTCACAACGTACGTGTCCGGCTTTGACTTGTGGACCCGATACGTCCGGCTTATGTTGACGTCATGTCTAGCAATAGCCTGCTGGACAGCACTCTTATTACGGAAGCACTGCCCCAGAAAGAGTGCGCCCTCGCTGAACCCCCATTCTCCCTCCTCCGCCTGTGGCAGAACTAGGGCTGCCGCTGCGATGTCGTCCAGTCTGGACGACACATATGCACCGTCCGTCGTAACAACACGACCTACAACCCCTCCAGTTGCACCTTCGCCATCCTCGTCCTCTCCAGAACTGCCTGTTTCCACCTCCTCCTCCTCCTCGCTATCCTCTTCTTCCACCTGGTCCCCCAGATACTCATGACAGTCAATACGGGCGGCCCACCACCTCTCGTGCACACCTTCGTTGCGCTGGAAATTCTCCGCACGCCTCGTATTGTCTTCATCACCCACTTCCTCGCCCACATGTTCTCCCGCAGAAGCGTCTTCATGACCGCCGGCCACTACATCTCCACCAGCGGCATCTGAACCAACCATGGCTGATGATTCTGCCCTCTCCACGAACTCGACATACACCATTGGCCTCCCATATATCGCAGCATCAGGGTTGCACACGACCTCCATGTAGTTCGCCCATGAGGCGTCATTGGTCACCTTTAGAAGTTGCCATATGCTCCCCCTTCCGTCATCCACCATTGAGGCATAGACTGCCTCGATCCGTAACTTATTCCTTGCGGTCTGCCGATCGAACGCTGAACGGACACACCTCCGTAGCTCAGACAAGCTCATGGCGCTCAGACCGGGTGCCCGGATCACGGTCCGCTCGCAATTTGACAGGTCCGCCCCATACGGCCCATCACGTACGAGACCACTCCCATAAAACACCATCAATTGTTCAATGCCAGCCATTGCGTACCTATCATAAGTGCATAATCAACCATTTTAGTAGACAGCATGCCAAATTTAATTTCCCATTACATTAACAGTACCTACCCATTTTAGTACCTAACATTACTAGTATATGTTTTGTATGTGTAAATCTAAAGTTTATTTCTAACTATTTTTCTTATAAATCGATTAATGCCAAATTCCTATTACATAGTTTTCTTCCATTCTTTTTCTATATTTCACTTAATGCGGCTTTCACTTCCGAAATTATACATAAATCAAAAAATTCTACTTTGTAATTTCATGCCCTAAGTTTATTTCATTTTACAGTACCTTCGTACTAATTTCCAGGTATTTTGATTTTCCTATACCTTCATACTACGGTCATTCACTAAGCCTACTAATTATACAAATTGTTCATAATCTAACTGCTGTTGCTATCACCTACAAATGCTCTAATATAAATATTTACATCTTCAACAACTACACATGTAAGCACAAATGTTCAACAAAATCTCACTACATTACAATACGTAACTTCAACAAAAAATACGAAATTATTTACACTACAACAAAAAATATGACCTCATGTTTACGTACACATACACACCGTACCAAAGATTGGCTTATTACAACATTAATGATACACGGTTTTGCTAATTACGGGCTAATGACATTCGCAGAAAATTACTTGCACGGGGGCAAAAATTACCTCTTCTTGAAGCTCGCGAGACGATCTACAACTTTTGTATTTGCAAAATCCGTTGATTCCAAACAAAACCAACTCAAAATCCTGAGTTTCCACTCTCTTTTTTCCCTCCCTTCACTCGCTCTCTCGCTCTGTCTTCACTTCAACTCCACCGCAAACTGCAAATGAGCCTCCTTGCGCTGCTATTCACCTCTTTAAGGCTGCTGAATGAGAATACGAAGAGGGGCCATGCAAAGCTCCTACAGACACGTGTTCACGTAGAGGTCAAAAAAGAGAGCAGCTCCTGAGAAATTTCTCTGCTTTCGGCGCTGGTGACGAGACGTGCGGCCCCGCCTTTGATTCGCGCGGTCGGGCAGAGCAAACGCGCGCTCGGCGGGGCATTCACGCGGTCGCCAGGGCGGACGCGCGGTCGTCCGGGCCAAACGCGCGCTCGGGCGGGGCAATCATGCGGTCGCCAGGGCGGACGCGCGGTCGGCCGGGGCTAACGCGCGGTCGGGCGGGGCGGGACGGGGGTCGCGCGGTCGGGCGGATCGGTGGCGCGGTCGCGGCGGGTCGTGCGGTCGGGTACCGCACGACCGGGACAGGTGGCGGCGTGTGGCGATCCCGCGGTGGAGAGGGGTCCAGTTTTGGAATTTTTTTGCAAAGGGGGCCAAAAACGGAATTCTTGATACACAGGGGTCCAATAGTGTCCAAATTTCAACAATTTAACACTTACAAACAACCGGTAAAAACCACCGAAAAAAATTGCTCATTCCAAAACCGATTTCTCCCGTAAGAAAAAGGGGAATTTGCTCCCATGCCACACAGTTTAATGGCGTTTGTTAAAATGCCCCATGATGTCTCACTGACATGTGGGCCCTGGACCCGCATGTCAGTGAGACATCATGGGGCATTTTAACAAACGCCATTAAACTGTGTGGCATGAGAGCAATTTTTCCTAAGAAAAAACAGAGAAACCGTTCGTAACATGCACTGAGAATACGGATCGGAAAAGGGCCGCGGGTACAGGCAAGTCGCGTCCGTCTCTACCTTGCGTCCTACGCCTCGCGCTTTTACCGAAGCGCCCCACTGACACCCGGCCCTCGCGGGGCGCCCCCGTAATTTCGCCGTGGCGACTCTGCGTTGACGGGGACGGAAAGGCTCCACCTGGTCGGCCTGCGGCGGCGCACCGAGTTCTCCGCGCGCACGCTCTCTGGATATGGGGCCCGACGGTTAGTGGGGCCGAGATATCAGTGAGTGCGGACGTGGCGGGGCGTGGGCCAGGGAGCGAGCGGTAGCTCTGGTGGGGGCAGGAGAGGACAGAGGAGGGTGTGTGTGTCGTGTGGGTGTGGGTTAGGGTTATTTTAATCCGCCATTTAAAAGGCCAGGCACCACACCGTGGCTTCGGTTCGCCTCCACGCCCCCCATCTCTCTCCTCTCCTCTCCTCCCCGCTTCCCCACCCACACCTCTCCACCTCCTCTCTCTCTCTCTCTCTGTGTTAGGGTTTCCTTGCCGAGCTGGGCTGCCACGCGATGGCAGCCGCCGCGGTCGCCGACGCTGACGCGCTTGCCGCCGACATCATCTGCTCGTTCCGCGGGGCCGACCTCGCCGGGTGGACGCCGCCCTGGTGCAGGCCCCTGCCGGCGTCGGGGGAGGGGGAGCTGATCTGGCCGGCCGTGGCTCGGGGGAAGCGGTCGCGCCGCCGGTCACCGGCAGCGGAGGCGGTGGGTAAGGGGAGGTGGGCCCGGGCCAGCCCGGCCTCGCCGCTGGACTACAGCGGCGGCTCCGGCTCCGGCTCCGGCGCGTCCACTAGCGGCGGCGAGGACCGCGGCTTCTCTCCGGGCCACCGCCGTGCGGGCCCCGCGCCAGCGACCAAGGTTTGTGCGTACAAACACACACACACACCCCATCTCTCTCTCTCCTCTACTTCCTCGTCTCTCTCGTGTTGCCGCCGCCGCCGCCGCTTTGGGTTCTCCTCCCTCCCCCACCACCAGTATTTCTCTCCCTCCTATCCCTGTGCTCCTTTTTGCGTTTTTGTTTTCCCTGTGCCATTTTTTGGTTCCGTGTGACGAAACTGCCCCTACTGGTCAGCAAATATCCCTTCCCTTCCTGATTTGAGCACCGCCTCCCAGCTCCTTTCTTCTCCCCTTAACCCAGCCTTTTCCTTCTGATTTATTCCCCTCATAATTTAGATTTTCTTTTTGCTTACTACAGGCGTCAAGTTGCCACCCTCGTTTCTGCTTCGGCAGATCCGCATTGTTTTGTGAATTTTCTCGGTTCTTTAAATTCCTACGTTGGAGACTTGGAGTTGCAAAATTACTAACGAAGAACGAAATCTTAGCCTTTTCCATAGTGCGCATGGGATTTATTTGCGTCCTTGTAGTTGACTCCTACTGGGCAGGGGGGCAATTTTGGGAACACGCGGGACCCGGTGGTGGGTGCGGCCGGAGCTGCGGCCTCCATTGCTCCATGCTTCTAGCCGTTCCCAAGCTACCCCTCCACCTCGCAAAGCGTAGGAGCATTAACCTCAATTGAACGCTCTGTATTCTCCGGGGGGGCAGTACGGTCATTTTCGCCGTCCTTTGTCCTCCGGTGCAATTGCTCGTGTGGTGGGAGCGGGCAGGGTGTGTGGGCCCCCGCCCACGGGTGCAGGCAGGGTCAAAAGCGGGGGGTTAAAACTCGGGGACCCAATCACAGCGCGCGGCGGGGGTTGGGTGGGATCGCGGTGGCCAGGCGACGGCGCGGCCGCGCGCGTCTCGGAGCCGAGCAAACCCCGCCGCGCCGTATGGCCGCTGGCCGGAACGCGCGAGGGTGTTGTGTTGGTGACCGTGACGTGGACGGCGGGGCCCCCACCTGTCGATGACCGGTTGGGGAGTGGGTTGCGGCGTTTTTCTCTTTGCGGAAAGGGTGCCGTGCGGGGGCCCACCTGTCATGCATCGTGGGAGCGAGCGAACAGCAGTAGCCTGCCTCGGATATGGTGGCGAGTAGAGACGTGAGGTTCTGTCATGGCTTTTGCGTCGGACGGTAGTTTGGCGGATTCGGATGCTTCTCCCGCCTAACTAAAGATGGGCCATGTGTCGATGCCGAAATTACTGAAATTCTTGCGGCGAGGGATTGGGTATTAGGCTTGTCTCGTGTCTCATCATGTGATGTGGTTGCGGGATTTTGGTGAACGGGGTGGGTGTTGCACCTGAGAGCTAGGGAGGGAGGAGGCCATGGGGTTTCTTAAGCATGCTTATGTTGGGTGTGCTCTTTTCTGTAAGGGGTGCGATTCTGTGTCCGTGTTGTGTTGGCCTGCCTTGTTGCCGCCATGATTTGTTGGATATGCGGTGTTCACTGATTTGCTATGAACTTACAATTGCTTACTCTCGCTGCAGGTGGCCTCCATTGGACGGCCGCAGTTGACCTTCCCAGCCCCGCCGGTACGGCCTGCCGGTCAGCGACCACGGAAGAAAATGGTGAGCTCCTTGCTCTTGCTAGGCATATTCGTTGGTCTACATACAATACAGCCAGCGTGACTGACGGGTAGGTGTTCTGGGCACTAAAAACGAGTTACAAGTAGCGTGGCGTCCTGCAGTAGAAAAGTATAACGATTGTGTACGCGCTTTACTGGTCTCGGCAAAAGAAAGTCTTGACCCAGTCGGGGCGCCCCCCAGTCTCGCAAGAAAAAGGCTGTTCTAGTGGTGGTTCAACTATATTTGTACTAGTTTAGAGTAAAGCAGAAGCTGCTGCACCTCTGCCTGCCGTTTGAAAGGGTGGGAGGGTGAATAAAAAAAGTGGAATCTCAGGACAAAAGTCACAAAGGTGTGCTAGCCAAAAAGATCTACTTCATCATCAAGATAGCCCTGTATCCAAAAAGCTCAAAATCTAGTAAACTACGGGGGGTTTGCGCCTGTTCCTTTTCCTTGTGGTTTAATTCGGCTTAATGCTTGGTTACTGCGGTGATGTGCAGAGGCTACCGGAGGTCCAGCAGCTCGTTCGGTCTCTCGCGGTGGAGAACGAGAGCCTCCGTGAGGTGATAAACATGTTCTTTACGTTATACTTTTCTTGTAAAGTATTATACCGCCAAATTTACTAACTGTTGTTGGAATTTGTTTTGGCTGCGAGCAGGAGATGCGGGATTTGCAGAGAGCTTGCTCCGCTCTGTCAAAAGAAAACGACAAGCTTGAGGTGATAACAGTCTTAATTCGTTTTCCCTTTTTCTTTTCTGTCCCAAATAGGTATTCAGGCAACCAAATGGTATCTATCAGGCGGAATGGCTTATGAAAAAGTGTCTTGTTTGTTTTAGCTTAAAGCATAAGTGAGAGGTTTTAAATTGCTAACTTGGGAGTTTTTTTATACCTCCAAAGGTAGTGTTCATATAATTCCATTGAACTTTTTGTAGCCATGTAGGCGCTTTAGTTTGTGGGTTATTTGTGCCCAAGGTGCCACACGGTGTACAGTGCGATGTCAGATCTAGACTTCTCTAGTTTTTGGCATAACCCCTGAAGAAACCTTGGGTCTCGTCTGTAGGCCAATGGGCTGGTCAGTTGCTAATTCCTCATGTGACCGGATAGAAATGCTGGATCCAACCAACAGCAACTCTACATTTACTAAAGAAAATCCATGTACTTTTAAAATAGAGAATCAAGATCCTTGCCTCTTGTGCCAGGAGGCCTTTGCAATAAGTGCCAAGAATACTTAGCAAGACTGCAAAACTTCGATTTAAATAGCACTAAAGTTTCCTTGTTCTGTACGACACTCATAATATATGGATCACTATCCTTGGCCGGTATTAGCAGCATGGTTCTCATGATACGAGTCCAGTTGGGCTGTTAATTTTTCTGATGCAAGTTGCACCTTCACAAAACCCAATATCTGTGTCTGTTTGGATGAAATAGACCTTCACCAACATGGTACTAAGTTGTTGAGCAAGGAATAGGACCTGAAACTTCATGAATCGTGGCTAGACCTCAATTTTTCTGGACAACCTGTGTGCCTATTGGTTAAATCAGATGTGGTGCTTCTGACTGACACGTGGGACCACTAAAGGGATTCATTGACCTCTTGGACCTGGGCAAATACAAATGGTCACCCATCTGAAATTTGAAGCTACACGCCTGTGTTACTTTCTATTTCTCAGTGGCCATGGGGTTGGTGCCAAATTCTTTATTCTATAATTGTTTCCTGATTAAAAGAAGCCATATAATCACTACTTTTTTATATAAATACCTTTAAGATTATGACATGAACACAACAAGGATTCAGGACAGCATATTTCTACCCCTGCAAAAAAAATCAGGACTGCCAAGTTGCCAATTTAGTATAATGCGATAAGGAGCACCCTCATTAACTGCAGGGATTCCTTGGTTAATCCAAACCCATCCGTTTCATATTCACTGTTGCTTTGCTTGCCTATATTCACGCCTGATCCCAGTCCTAGCTAGTGGAAATGGGTGCCGCCTTTGAGCTATCCATGTCCATGTGCATCCTAATTGATGAGTAATGACACGAAGGTACAAAGTAGCTGCTGCTGCGTACTTATAAATGATGGTGGTAACTATTTTGACACGGGCCAAGATTTGTTGCTGATTAACATTACAGCAGGCAACTTAGCTAGAAACCATATCAAAGTCAACCATTCTTGTCTGGTATTTTATATGCATGAAAAATGCAAAACTCGGCTAGCATTAAGCGAACACTCAATATGACAATGTTTAAAGAACAGTAGTAATATCTACTCTTGAAACAATCCTTTTTCAAGGGGTCCAGTTTGAGATTTTGGACAAATGTGATAATGACTTCGCCAATATTGGTAGCCCTTATCTATGCTTAATTTAGCTATCAATTATACAGAACATTCCCAACTACTAATTCCGACACTGAACCCCACAAATTCCAGAAATGGTGATCATGCGGCCTTCACCTTCTTTAATGGTGTTTGCAGATCAGCGGATGCAATGCTCTACCAGCAACTTTTGGTACCACAGCTAAAATAGCCTGCTTACCTAACCCCATTTGATTCAGTTGAACTGTATTTGCAACCAACTGAGCGACTTCATTTTAATGAAGTTTTTGCTGCCTCATCTTTTTCTTCCATGAGATAGTGCTGGCTCCACCCATTATAATGACAAACATTCTGGAACTGTGAAGGGGTGTTTCATGCTGATTAATTCCTAGACAGTACATGATTTTGGGGTCCAGTGATTTCTTATTTTCTCAGCCTTGGCAACGTGGTGGGTGGGGGTCTCCATCCCTATGCCTAGCTCACGAGCCATTACAACTTCACGTCTGTAATAGGCTGGTCATATCTGGCTTCACCTTTCCCAGTTTAACTTCTAGTGTTTGCGATAAATAAAAATGATTATTCATCCAAAAACTCGATGCAAATACTTTCGAGTAAGCTGTGTGGTGTATCCTTTTGTGGTAGAAGGGAGAGAGGACAGATGTTTCTGCTAAAAATTAGTCGATGGTCAATGCATGTAGCCAATTTCCATTGTTTTTTGTATTCTTGTTCTTGCATTGCTTTTGATGAGCTCTTACATGCTCCATGTAATAGCAGATTTTCTTGTCAAGATGCCTCCAGATATGATTTCCCCCCTTTTCTCCTTACAATTATGTCAGTATCGAACTGGGAACAATGGACACTTCTAATATAACTTCGTTGGCATTGTGCAGACAAGATTAGAGCAATCCAACTCGCAGAATGAAACCGCATCGAAGGAGCAGGAAGAAAAGCAACAGCTTGATCAGCAATCGGTTACGCAGTCCCCACAAGACACCTTTGTGCTACCAGATCTCAACCTTCCTGCGCAGGACATTGCTGATGGATCAGTGCATTGACCGCTCCAGATTAGTGCAGCTTTGCTAACCGAATATCAAGTGTACATAGAGGAAGCAGGCTAGATGGGGGCGGCGTCATGCATGAAGAGACGACACATATTTGATAAGTTGTTAGAACTACAGGGTTCAGTACCACTATAGTCCTAAGTGATAAGACATATTGTAGCTAAAACAAAAACGGCTAATTTAACTCCATTTGATATTTACTTTACCTAGGGCTTCTATATTTGACAGAGCTGAAGGTAGTTACGGCTCAAACTGATCCCCACACTGCAGTGGATTTAGATGAATTTATTCATATTATTTTGTTCAATCAAGTGAAATGTTACCTGTGAAGATTTGGTAATCGAGAGGAGAATCTTATTTCTCTTGGTCATCTGTGGATCAAGATCAACGATTCCTGTGGGTTGCAATTTGAGCGGAACTCTTTGTAGGGGCAAAAAAACCAAGGTCGTAACTTCGGATTTGGTTGGGCCGATAAGTTCTGTAAAAGCCCACTAATATTTTGGTTTGTGAGCTTAATCTGACCCGTAAGGCAAAGGTTCATGTTGGGGGGGGGGGGGGGGGGGGTGTTTGATGGACCGAATTTCGAAAGCTGAGGGGAGAAGTTGTTTTGTCTAGTTTGGTCTTCGGGCGTTGAGAGAGTTGAGACGGGCATTTTCCAGAGGAAAAGGGCATTTTTAACTTTAAACTTTAACCTTGATCCGATTTTCAATCATCAATTCTAAAACTGTTTAAAACATAACCCTCAACTATCAAATCCAGTTCACTTGACCCCAACTCATTCCAACCTGATTTTGCCTTGATGTGGCTCCTACGTGTGAGTGGTTTTTGTCATGTGGCGATAAATAGGATCCTTATTGGCATGATTTTTTCACTAGGCAGTGGGCCCCACACATTAGTGACTAAGTAGGGGGAAAATCCATGTATGCTCTCAACGGCGACGAGCCTCCTGAGCATGAGCAGCAATAGTTGGTTCTCGAGTCTCTTGGTTGCCGTCCTCATTACCTCAATCAGCAGGAAGCACCCATCCATGATCATCAGCTCTAGGAACTACCCCTGGCTTAGGCATTATCATGCCACTTGCATGTCGGCACATAATAGATCTGGGGCCGCTGCCACCACGACACCTCCACCGACACATTGGCTTCCTTGAGCTGTTCTCCACGCTCAACCCCCTCTAGTCAGAACTCCTCGCCCGCGACTTCCCCTCCCAATCCCAGTCCTCCTCCTCGCTATCGTGAAGGAGCCGAGCATGCGTTATGACCGCTCGAGCTCTGTCATGATCTCTGAACTCAATACCCCGTCCTTGGTGAACTCAATACCTCGTCCTTGGTGAGCCAATGTCAAAATCATCCATGTCACATTGTGTTACACCACCTCCTACCTCATATTCCAAAATAATTTGAGTTTCTTGCCCACACTGCTTGTAATTTAAGTTCTTCTTCTCCGGCGCCGTCGAGCTTTTTCGCTGTGGCTCGTCGCAACTAGTAAGATTTCACCTAATTTCTTTGTATACGAGCATCCCCTCCTCATCCCCTATCTTTTGATGCGCTCAATTTGGCCTCTTATCCATTGTAGTGTTGTGACCTCCATGATCCAACCATCATCACCGCCCACCTCTGTCGCCGATCCAGCACACTGTGCCTCACCCCCAAACCACCACCACCATAAGGTTCATGTCTCAATAATTCAGTTTTGCCCCTCACCCATGCCTCACCACCACCCTGTCACCGGTGCCACGCTCAACCCGCCTCCTCCTATAGCTTTCCCTCACTCTCAGTCTCTGTTCAACAAAGAAATACAGCAACATGGCCAACATGTAGGTCCTCTCTATTGCAATGAAGAAAGAAGGAAATATGGCTAACATATGGGTCCTGCCCACTATTTTTTATTTCCTTTGGCTGATTAGGATGCAATTGGACGCTATGTAAACCAAAATCAGCTATGTGGCTGCCAACTTGATAAAATCAAGTTGTCAAACCAACCAAATGGTGAAAAATGAACACATTGATAGTTTAAGGGTAAAAAGCATATGGTTTTGGAGATAGGGATTGAAATTTGGACTCAGGGAATAGTTAAAAAGTTGAAATGAACCTTTTCCTTTCCAGACTGTGCGCCCTCTAGTTGTTGCTGTCATATTGGGCTATCGGCTCTCGTCGCTTTCAACGTCCTTTTCTTTTCCGTCTTCGCAATTGCGTTACATAACCACCGGTGCTGCGCTTTACCCTTTTTCGATGGCCGAAAATATCACAATCTAATGCCATCTTCTCCTTGCCTCACTCCAACTCCCCCAAAAGTGGGAACAAGCACAATGGGCTGAGAAAACTGTTCCGCGAACAAAAATGACATAAAATTTGGTCCGTGGGCACTAAAATGGTAGTGCATACTTTCACAAAAGGTTTCTTCTCTGGGTTATTGGACGAGTTGCACCTGACAAACTAATCTACTTAATCATATGTAGATAAGTCTCTTGTCCACTCCACTATTGCTTGATCCCTCCTAATATGTCACACATATAAACATTAAATTTAAGAAAAATAATGTTATTGGACCACCAGTACTCTTATTAAATATCATACTATATCTGCTTAACTACTTATTTTATTAAAACAAAAGTATATAATAAAAACTAGTTACGTACCCATACGTTGCAACGGAACTCATTGAATGTTTAGAAAATCGTGCTATAGAAAAGAATTTCTCTGAACGGTTGGAAAGTAGAGAATGGTAAGAAGTTAAGAGAATAGAGCATCAGATTGCCCTGAGCAGATCACGCATGCATCAGACTCACCATTCCTCCACCAGATTGCCCTGAGCAGATCACGCATGAGGAAAGTCTGCAACGCTCGATCGATTCCCATAGCGCTTCGCAGCGACATGATAGCGTAAGACAATTCAAATATCTAATCGTTTCATTTAAGAAATTTATACGGGTCGTTACTAAACTTGTTTTGTATGTCACTTTAGTTGGAGCGAGCACAGCGCATCGCAAGCGCGTCGGAGGCCGCCGTTAGCAGCCCGAAGACACCACCGACCCTACAGAAGATTATGAAGTTCATCCTAAAGCAGGCCAAAAAAATAGTGCATAACCTAAGCTACGGCTGTTCCACGGATCACATTGTATACATAAGCCACCCAATGGGGGCACCATGCTCACCCGTTAGGTCATCGTGATCTAACGAGCCTGGCCGGCTACCGCAATCTACTGAGTCTACCTGACGTCGTAGTATCCATCTAGTGGCTCAAATGGATGAGCCATATCGTATCCAATATGATTCATTTTTTTACTACTACAATTACTTTTACTTGTACAAGTATTCCTAATGTATAAAATTGTAAAAAAATCGTGAAATATTCGTAAATTCATGATTACATTAACCCAAATAAACGTGGCAAATTCGGACCACATAAAATTTCTAAAAAATTACACAATAACTATGATTGTGTTGGGAGGCTTCACATAAAATTTTATAATTTTTGGAGCTCGTTTGCTATATGTAAAAATTAGTATAATTATCACAATTGTATGATTTTTTGAGAAATATTCATAATGGACAAAATTACCCAAAAATTATACTATGAGGTATGTTATGTCAGAAGGTTGTACATAAATTTTCGTAATTATTTGAGCTCACTTAGTATATTTAAAAATTTAAAGAAAAATTAAACATAAAAAATAGGGCAAATAATTAAGCTAGCTAATCAGCCAGTTTAATCACCTGCGGCCCCCTCACTGGACGGCAGGCGTCCACTAGGCCTGCCTGCCGTCCCCCACTGGGCAGACGCCTACCGTTGGTGGTCTCACTATATATTATCTTGCTGATGCTGCCGTTCGCTCACCAAACAATAGAAACCTTTTTTTACAAATATAATTAATATATAGTTAATTTTATAATTATCGTACTTAACAGTGTAAAATCCGGTTTTTGTCTCAGTCCTCGCCATCCTTCCGCTCCTCCGCTCGTCCCTCCCACCCGCACCAACCAAAGCCCCCAACCGCCGAGGTCGTTGCGCTGCGCTTCCGCCGGCCCGCGCGGCCGCCTCACCTCCTCCCGGCGCCAGAGAATCGATGGCATTCCACTACCCCGACCACGGGCTCGCTATGGACGCGGCGGCGGCCGCGTCGCCGAACCCTAGCTTCTCCCCCGGCGGCGGCGGCGGCGGGGAGAGGGAGAAGGCGGCCATCGCGGCCCACCCGCTGTACGCGCGGTTGCTGGAGGCCCACGTCACCTGCCTCCGCGTCGCCACCCCCGTCGACCAGCTCCCCAGCATCGACGCGCAGATCGCCGCCCGCCCGCCTCCGCTCGCCGCCGCCGCAGCCGCATGCGGACCCTCCGGGGGCGAGGAGCTCGACCTCTTCATGGTATGTACGACTCTTGTTTTGAGTCTCTGGCCCTCACGCCTCTGCCTGTTTCGGTGTGCGTTGCGAGCGACTGGGTGCTGCAGCTGATTTGCGACGGGTCGCGAATTCGGATTGGATGAAATCGGTGTTGAATTGGATAAGTTTGGATTATGTGCAGTACTGGATTTGTGAATTGTGATGTGCTCCGTGTTGAGAGTTTTGAGGTCATGCGAGGCTGCGCATGTTAGCGTCTCTGTTCTACATGCGCTTCTCTGTTCCATTCTGCTTCTGTGATAGTAACTTCCCGCGTTTGCTCTGCACGGATGATTGGATGTCAAAACTGAAACCACATATCTCAGGCCAAGGTTCACAGAGTCGCAATATGCTCTGTAAAGCGGTACAAGAGTGGACCTTTTCGTGGTTATTGCAATATAAAGCCGGTTTGCACCAAGGTTATTAATGTAGTCTTTTGGAACTTCTATCATGACAGAGATAGTGTTGTATATGCACTTGATCTTTATGTTCGTTGCTAGAAGACCTGTTTGCTTGGAAGAATTGTATCGTCTATTCATCTTACGATAATAGATATACTTTTTGCTAGCTATATTCTTGGTTGAGTGGTCTGCAATGGAAATATGCAAACTTGAAGGTGTCTAAATCTTGACCAAAATCTATCAATGAAAAAATAATTTAAGTCCATTGCTATAGTTTTTGGGATGGTGAAAAAAAATCAAGATATTGTTTCATGAAATTGCTCTGTTCTGGCAAGGTTGTTGATTTGCTATTGTATGATTTGTGCTGTGTTAATCCTTATGTAATGGTAGTACCTTTTGTCATCATGCTGTTTACTGGATAAAATATGCCCATGCATTGACGATGTTATTGTTTTTTATTCAATATTTGTGGTAGTACCCTTACGAATTTACGACCCCTCTTGTTATTTTACAATGATTTTATGTTTATTGACTACAAGAACTCTTTATCTAGGAAATGAATATGTTGTTGGATTCCGGCATCATGTTTTTCGTGGGCGCAGTCCTGCTTTTGGATTCTAATATACTCGACTTAATTGCAGACACATTATGTGTTGCTCCTTTGCTCATTCAAGGAGCAACTTCAGCAGCATGTACGTGTTCATGCAATGGAAGCAGTGATGGGTTGCTGGGAGCTTGAGCAATCCTTACAAAGTCTTACAGGTAGGTCAAAGCTTTTATCTGCATGCATCAGTTCAGCAAAGTGGCAGAAAAATTCAAACAAGCACTGCTTATTTTTTGTTATTTCATTACTTGTATTCAGGCAGGCTGATGGCTATAAGTAGTTTCTGTATTATTAATTGTCAGTACATCTATAAATGTAAACACCAATAGAAACTGAACAAAAGGAAAAAGTGAAAAACACATTTTTAAAAAGTGTATATTTCAGACCAAGAGCATACGTTAAATGCCTTTTCAACCATCACTCAGTCAAGAATTTACTTTGATTAAAATATATGTTCAAAGTTTATGATGTATGTCATTATAAGCTTAAGATTAAGTAAACTTCACCCTATGGCTAATGAATGTCTAGCTTACGAGCAGCCATAAGCTATCAGTTATTACTTAACACCTTAGGTATATTTTCATTGTTGTTTGGTTTGTGGGCTCTAGACATGTCTATTTTGATCAGAGATTCAGAATCTAAGGCATGTTTGAGGTTTTGGATACTGCATGGGCTATCATAGTGCAAACACATTCAGGGGCAATTGGGTGAGAGACACATGGGTGCCCAGGCATGCTAAGCATGCACTGAAAAGAGGGGAGGAGTGTTGTTTGATGACATGATTACATGAACAAGAGAGGTGGTTGCACACATACACCAAGAGCCTATCTTTGATTTGGTCCATTATTAGATATTATATCTGGGACATGTTGATAGGAATAGGAATTTGAGTTAGAGTGAGATAAGCTAGCGATTCACCAATTTATATGGAGATTTAGGCAAGGATTTGACTTTGTATTTTGCTTGGAATTATATCTTATGCGTAGTACTTTCAGAGGGGACTTATTCCAAAGGTCAACTAAGATGGTTGAGTCTTCATACGCTGCACAGTCTACACCATAACTGAGTTTTTGGGGACTTCTGTATAGCTAGTAGAATAGTATGATGGTAATCGTCAATGTAATGGAAAACTGAGTTATGCTTGTATTGATTGGTCCTGCAGGGGCATCTCCGGGTGAAGGAACTGGAGCGACAATGTCTGATGATGAAGATAACCAGGTAGATAGTGAGACCAACATGTTTGATGGAAATGATGGGTCAGATGGTTTGGGCTTTGGTCCTCTGATACTGACCGAGTGTGAAAGATCCTTGGTTGAACGTGTACGGCATGAACTGAAGAGTGAGCTTAAGCAGGTAACTTTGCACCCCCTTGAAGTGCTTCATTCATCATTCATGGTGCATTGTTGACTAACCAAAATTCCCTACCTCTAGGGGTACAAAGAAAAGCTTGTTGATATCAGGGAAGAGATTCTCCGCAAGCGGAGAGCTGGTAAACTTCCTGGAGAGACTGCGTCTACATTGAAAGCTTGGTGGGAAACTCATTCTATGTGGCCATACCCAACTGTACGTGACACCATGCCAACACCGTTTCAAATCTTACGTTTGGTATTAATTGTGATTCGTGAATCAATTCTTTCCTAACTCATTCAGGAAGACGACAAGGCTCGCCTGGTGCAGGAAACGGGGTTACAACTGAAGCAGATCAATAATTGGTTCATTAACCAACGCAAGCGGAACTGGCACAGCAACCCAGCATCCTCTGGTGAAAAGACCAAGAAGAAAAGGTATCGTAGAGGAAAACTATATGCTTTACTGTTCCCTGACAAGCTTGCGACGTTTATGCTTATCGATTCCACTCTGTTCTTGCATGTAAAAAAAAAGAAACGTTACAGGTGATGGTGGCGCGGAGCAATCGTGGTAGCTTGTGGTTCGAGATGAAGCTAGATGTAAGCAATACTTCTCTAGAGCAACAAGATCTGAAGTGAAGACCAACCCATTCACAAGGAAATTTCTGAAAAGATAACACAATCTGTGGGCGAAGAAGTCGTCTAAATTTGTAGCTTAATCGTATCAGGTGGTGATCGGATCGGCTAAAAAGCTCATGGCTTATGGCTGAAAACACTGTAGCTGGCTGAAAAAAGTACGGTAGCTGACAGAATCTTATTTAACATAATTAAATTTAAAAAAATATAAAAATATAAAAAATATGTTAGCTTATTACGTATAATACAAACAAATACAGGAAAAAAAGATCCGGCAAAAAAACTCAATAAAAAGTTAAAAGTTTAGAAAAAGGTGAAATTTATGAATAGTAAAAAATAAGCCAAGCTGAGTTGATCAGGGCAAAAGGTCGTAGTGGCTTTTGCAGTATAGTATCGAGTGTCTGCTAATGTGACTTTTTTAAGCACAAGGACGGACGCGCGCACGTACTCGATACACGCCTCACACGTAAATCCACATATGCATTCGTGGGTGTGGCTCTAGCACATGACTAATCTAGAAGGGAGGTTTAAACATCCTGAAGTGTGGACACGCGTTTTTATCACTAAATGCATTGCCATGGGATTCTTTTTCTACTCGAGACTACAGCCTAGGGGAAAGATTAGTGTCAGCTTGCACAACGGGAGAGCTTGCCGCAAGCTGCTAATGCGATTTGTGAAACCTGTGATGTAATCGAGGACGGAGGAACGGAAGGAAGCATTCTGGGTGTTGTACGTAATTGTTTTGCCCTATCTATGATTTTTTAAATAAATAAATATAATAGTTTTTTTATTATTTTTAAACGGTTTATTACGATAACTTTTTTAAAACGGTTTATCGGTATTTAATTTATTTACACAAATATTCATATTAGAATTAAAAAATCATCAATGGTAACCGAAAAGAATCCATCCTAAGTTTCGGAATGGATGTTCTCGGGTGGGGTGTATGGTACAGTCTTGTTGGGAATCCTGTGGCCCAGCTTCGGCACGTGGTGTGCGGCTCCTCGCCATTTGTCCACAAGACGCAATGCCATACCCATCCATACGTCCAACTCTTGAAGCCCGCCTGTCTGCCCAGGTTAGCTCGCTTCTATAGTCTCTGCCAATGGCGAAGATAAACTGAAAGTCCACGGCTCATCACCCATGAGCGTGAGCAGCTGCTCAGGCTTGTCGGACGATGGGTCCACCCCTGATTGTATATACTAGCAGTATAAGCGCGGCGTCACACCACGCTAGCTACCGTATGAATCGAAGTAAAAGAGACGATAATTCGCGGGATTTTTTTAAAAAAATCGAGGATACGTGTGTAATTTCGGGAAAACCAATGACCTTTTTCGTAAAAAACCGAGGACTTGTAAGTAACTAAATAAGGACTCGTACGTAATTTTGGAAAACCACGGGGTGCTATCCTTCAAAGGATACGCAATTTTGGTGAAGTGGAGGGGTTTTTCAAAAAAAACTTAGCAGGAACTTTTTTGTAGGAACTGAGGATCTTTATGTGATTTCAAAAATACAAAGATCTTTTTATAAGAAATCTGATGTGGCATGGATAGAAGTCGGGAACTCCTCTGACTTTAATATAGTGATGATATAGACTGGGCAAGTAGTGAGCAGGTGAAGTCCAATCTCGTGGCCTCACCTCAGAATAATCCGTCACCAAACTTCCTTACCTGACCTCTTGATTTTTCCCCCACACGTTTTCGCAGAGAAGAGAAGACTCAAAACGAGCAAAATTTCTCGCCAACTTCCCACGGCCTCTCCGTCACCTTGAAAGCTCTGCCGCGCCGAAGCCCAAGCTGACTAGGATTATTCTCCAAATCCAACACCTACTAATCCTACACCTGTATTCTCGTCAAAAAAAAATGGTGCTCTTTCTTGGAAAGTTAAAAAAAAGAAAAGTTAAAAGGAAGTATTGTGATTACAGACTAAACAGTAAACAATAGAGACTATGAAAAGACTACAGGGGCTAGCTGAAGCATTAGAGACCGTAGAGATTGTTGTAAATATTGCGGTATAAGCATATTTCTATATTTAATTCCAGCCAAAACAATAACGACAATATATTTCCAGCATAAGAGGAATGACGCATACATCATATAAACATGAAATTCTAATTTGCCATTCATCTCCACATATATATTTAAAGAATATAACTTACATGCTGCTGAAAATAATATTAAAAACAGTCCTAAAAGCAGTAAAACAACTAATTCCAGCATATAACAAATTAATTGTTTTATTGTTGCACTCAGAACAGAGTTGCGCAAAATCAAAGATTTTGGCCTTCTCATGCACATGTCATAACTCTTCATAATTAATCCAACAACTAGAATATAAGACTTGAGCTCTACTTAGGCCCCGTTTGGCACGGCTCCACTTCGCAAGTGGAGCTGTTTTTTTTACTTCACAAGTGGAGCTGGGTGAAGCTACTTTTTTCAGCTCCACCCAAGGAGCTACTTTTGTCTCAGCAGGTTTTAAGTGACTCCTTGGGTGGAGCTATTTTGTTGTACTCCGTTTGGCACAAAACAGCTCCAAACAGCTCCAGGAGCCGGTGGTGGAGCTGTGCCAAACGGGGCCTTACTTGATTCCCAACAGATTGAATAAACAAAGATTAAACCTCTATGCAGTTATGTACCTCTACCAGATTACAAGCAATGAAATAAGTGACAGTGATTTAAATATAATCAGATAACAGGCAGCAGACCGAATTAGACAAATTGTAGATAAATACTAGGAACAAACAGAATTGAACCACAATGTATACTGCACTAACATTGTAATCTGACCAGGATAACAAATCACTGCACTACTCTCAAATTCAATTGCATGTAATCAGATCCAGATCTATAGACATAACTACAAAAGCTGCAACAGCCATCAGAGATCAAAACCCTAGAGCTCAAGCCTAAATCAGTTATCTGGATTAACTTCAGTATATGACTAAAATCATCACAGAGCAAACTAATGCGCCCACAATCATTCACATCAAACCTTTAATACTTGAACAAATTATCAGATCAAGAATTACTGCTGTAAATGAAGAGAATCACAAATACTCACTGCACATACAGTACTCTAAACTGTCTAGAAATAATCAAGCCAAATAAAAACACAATCAATATGGCAAGGCACGAAGAGCTCGCTGTCCCAGAAAATCTATCAACCCGCTGTCGCAAGCAAGTAGATGATTCACGGAGATACAATGCCGCACTCCTTCTCTCAGCTGAAGATCAGAGAAGAAGCCGAGGTCAAGAGATGCCGCTCAAGAACACGTGACTGCTCTGGCCGAAAGCAATCAAACACAGCAGGGAGTATGCGCCGCCTCCTTCTTCCTCGGTTAGACCCCCCAATGTCCCGAGATGCACAAACCCAGATTAGGGTTCACACACGGAACCGGCAGCAAGGCCTCAATCGGAGATGACCCGAAGATCAAATCTCTGCCAACCGAAGAACAGAGAGAAGAGCCAGTCAAGAGGAGCAATTGGAGATGGAAGAAAGGGATACTCCACCGTCGGGCGGCGCCTCTCGTTTTGAAGAAGAGATGAGGTACGGCTGCGGGGTGGCGTGAGCGGTCGGCTCCGAAGAACCCGGGCCTGCCCCCGCCTCCGCCGCACTGCTCGCCATATCCTCTCAAGCCCCCAAAAACTCGGATCTGGAGAGGGGATAAAAAACCGCCGCACGGGAGAGAAGAGCCGCCACTCACAAGGACCAACTCGGGGAGGAGACTTAGTCTCCTCACCCTAATCTCTTTCTGCGTGCCACCGACCGGTGGTCCCCGCCTTTAGGGTTTCCATCCCTTCTTTATCAATTGGGAAATTCCCAAAATGCCCCTCTCAAATACAACAGAGATTAGATATAGAAGATGTACACACAATATGTGGTTTATTACATAACCCTTCTCCTAAAAATGAATCCTTTTCTCTCCATGGTATCCTCAAGTACATATTTATAACCATAAGGAGGTTACTTACATAAATATCTCTATCGAGGTCTATAATTGTAAGGCAAATATGTCTTTTCTTCTGTAACAACCTCTTTAGGCCTGCCATATAGTTACATACTTAATAGGTCTCTTAATATAGTGGGTCGTTTAGGTAAGGTAGAAGACACTCCCCAACAGAAAGCACACGTGTAATCTAAAATTTTGATGTATGTATAAACCTCGAAACAAAATTCGATGCGTGAAAAAAATCAAGAAAAAGTCATTGATCTCTCAAGCTCGAAGCCTCAAACTAAATCCGATATTAATCTCACAGGTAATCAACAGTTTTTACATTGCACACTAGACAGAACCACAGATCGAGTCTTGATCTGCGCATGCTACCACTATCTGTAAAGCTGTAACACGTCGAATTTGACAGAGATGCACGCATGCGGTTCACACATATGCGACGTCCGATCGAGAAACTGACCAAGGCTACGCGACCGCGACGGCCGCCGGCGCCGTCGCAGACCGCGCCCGTGGTGGCGGGGAGGGCGGCAGCCGCGAGGAGAAGCTCCGGTAGTGGAGGCCGTCGGCGTGGTCACCCTCGTCGCCGTCGTCTTCCTGGTTGTCGAAGTTGAGCGCGTAGCTGAGCGGGTCGTACCGGAACTCCCCCAAGCCCGCGCGCCGCCGCCACTGCATCCGTTCGCCCAGGCCGGCGGCGGCGGCGTAGCCGAAGCAGCAGCACACCGTGGCTCTCAGCCTGTGCCGTAGCGAGGCCGAGGTCGGCGGCGACGAGGAGGTCTCCATCTCCATGGAATATTAAGCCGCCGTAACACGGTCAGTCAAACTACTGACCGAACAGTAGCAGCCGGCCGCGCGCGCGCCTGGATTAATCAGCTAGCTTTGTGTTGATTAAGGTGGACACGACGAGATTAAGAGGGGCGCCATGGCGGTTAAGTAGTGGGGAAGAGACGGGCAAGGACACGCCAGGAGGGGAGTGGATCGGAGCAGCCCATACGCGCGGAAGAAAATTCTCTGCGACGGAGTCGCACAGCTCCTCACGTGAGACACCGGGTAGATGGCCGACTCGTGTCCCCTGGCTCGCAGCTCCGTTCCGCGCATCAGGGATCAAGCCTGGCTCTCTTGTTGCCTTGTTTTTCTGAGCCGGCTCCGACGGAAGCAAATCAAGTCGGGCTCTTGTCTTCTCGGCTGCCCTATCTGGGCCTCGTACACATACGCCGCATCCGCCGCCATGACGTTCTTCACCGACGGCCAGGTCCGCCCCACCTCTGGTGAGGAGGTAAGCCACGGACAGCAGGCTCGAGTTGAGAGTGGTGATGCTCGTCGAGCTGTGCGGCTCCACTAGCGTCCATGCGAGCGTTGGTAGCTGCGGGTCGTTGACCTCCTGCAATCTCCCTAGCTCTGTCTCTGCAATGTTCTATTAGTTTCCTTGGTAGGAGCTCCCTTGCATCTTACGAGCACTAAAGTTCAACACTCAACAGCGATTGCTTGCAGCTTATGAGCACTGAAGGTCGGCAGTGATGGCAATGCCCATCAAGTGTTTGTCGAAATGACAAATCTGCAAAACTGGATGAGCTGTGTCAAATATAATTCTTGATTCATATAAATTTGTCTTGCTTGCTTTTCAGATGCTTGTCGACATATATGTATCCCCAGTCACCATTGCAATCTGATGAAAGGTCTTACATTTGGTATTTTGGTTTATGCAGAGAGCAATTGCAATTGCAAATATAACCCATATGTGTTCATGATTTGCCAAATCTGTGTTTGGCACGCAAATGATTTTTGGTTTTGAGATATACTTTGTGTATTAATCACAGAACGTTTGGAGTGTGTAGCTAATGAGATATAACTTTGTCTTCTAAATTTGCAGGATATCAAAATGGCGTTGCTGCTGACATTTCGAACATCAAGTATATGGAAGCCAATGTATCTG
This sequence comes from Dendrocalamus latiflorus, assembly GCA_017311315.1. Taxonomy (NCBI): domain Eukaryota; kingdom Viridiplantae; phylum Streptophyta; class Magnoliopsida; order Poales; family Poaceae; genus Dendrocalamus; species Dendrocalamus latiflorus. Next base: position 44,941,850 of record CM029639.1, on the reverse strand, counting down.
CAGAGCCTGTTAGCTAGTTGGAAACCTTAGATACATGTTAAGGTAGTTGGAGGCGCATCTAGTGTAATCAAGTTTCGGTGAAGGCTACAAATATGGTCTTAATGAAAGAGCAGCATTTGACAATTGTATGAAGTCCTAAGTAGTTCAGAATATGATAGTATTCAGAATCATTGAAACAGTTCAAATGGAATATTACAGTCTTTTGGTTCAATAAAAAACCATCAAAGCATGACTACTCAAGAGTTGAAGGATCTGATACTTCATCAAAATGTAATTTTCGAGCAGCTGATGCATCTTGATGAAGACCAAGTATAAGGCATGTATATCCCCCTTGGATCGAAGGACCAACCATGGTCGAAAAATCACCATACGTGTTGGTTGATAAGTTTTGTACCGCAATATTCACACCAATGCTGGCATCCGAAGAACCCTGTGTAGAGATTAAAAAAAGTTTAGAACACATGCTTGTAAATAAACCGTTCCAAGAGAGAATAACAGGAACTAGTCTTCTATCTTACCATCACTTCTTGTGGATATTGTCCAATTTCTATATTGTCTTTTGCATTCTTTGGGCCTTTTCCTACGTATTACAAAAAAAATACAAGGGGACAAAAATATTACTAATTATAAAAATAAATTGGGAAAAAGGCATGTTCAAATGGGTATCAGTACCTTTTTTCTTACTAGTGGTCTTTTTCTTTCCTTTCTTCTTTTCAAGTACATTTTTTGATCTCTTTTCATTTGGACCTTTTATTACCTGAGGAGCTCTAACTGATACTTTACCTTGTAACATCTCTCCAGCATATTCAATACAACTTTTAGATACCCCACAAGAGTTGGGAGGTAGTTGGCTTAGTGAATTATCAGCTTCCAGATTCAACTTATCAATAGCTCTCTCTAAATCATCAAGAAGTTCTTTTGAAACTGTGCACTTCAATGCAATTGACGTCGCCTTTCGAGAGATACGTGCAGCTTGTGTTGTGGAAGTTTCACTGTCATGTGTTTGTTTCTTCTCACAATAAAATCCTCTTTTTGCATATTTTGTCCATCTATTTAGTATGTACTGAGTTGGCAAAATAAAAACTTCATTGATATTATAGACTCGAAGAGCATGCTTGCACAATATACCTGCAATAATATAGGTACAGTGAGTTTCAACTATGCACAAGAAGTAATATTAATATGAAATGTGATACGTACCAATGCTTTCATACTTTCTACAGGAACATGTTATGGTCATATCTTCAGAATTAAAGACAATTATTGCTTCATCTTGAAATCTTGCAGGCGTCACCTTGTAGGTCCTCATTGCCCCCTCAGATTCTAATAATTTGCATGAGAAAGAAAATTGCTCTCTAAATTGCTCCTCAAAATCTGAATATAATCTCCGCGTATATGATTCAACTGCAGTCTTCAACATTGCAAAATGTGGGATATAAATAACTGGGTTAGAGTGCCGTGACTTATAGTCTGCATCCAACTCATTCTCACGGAGACTAACAACACACTTCTCGCATTCTTCTATGAGCTCCGAAAGGCAGAGTTTTCTTCGAAATCTCTTCTTGAAAACATTATTCATACCTTCGCTCCTTTGAGTTGAGGTCATATCAGCCGTAAAAGAGTCACGGAAGACAACAACCCAGTGCCCTCGCAGCTTGTATAGGTTATTCAACCATGAGTTGTTCTCCAGATTATATTTATTCAATAATTTATGCCAAATCTCATCGAAGTATGCCACAGACCTCTCTTCATAGACACATCTCTTAAATTCAGCAAGAAACTTAGGATGTTCCTCAATTACATGACTAAGATGTTTAGCAGCATTTTGGAAAATATGCCATAGACAAAGACGATGTCTTGTGTCAGGGAATACAATCCTAATTGCAGCAGACATGGTAGCACATTGATCCGTAAAAATTGTGCTAGGATGCTTGCCAGACATTGCTGTTAGAAATGTGTTAAAAAGCCAAACAAAGGATTCAATGGTTTCATTATATAATAAAGCGGCCTCAAAGATAATTGTCTGCTTGTGATGGTTGGTTCCGAGGAGAGGAGCAAACGGCATCTGAAATTTGTTGGTGCTGAATGTTGTGTCAAATGACATTGCATCCCCAAAACATGAATAATCCATTATAGCTTGACCATCTGCCCAAAAAAAATTGGCTATCCGACCATCATCCTCATCTATTTGTATGGTATAAAAAAAAGTAGGGTCCTCTAACTGCTTATTCTTTAGGTACTCAAGTAGTGTCTGTGCATCATTGGCTGGTAAGTATTTCTTGCGCTCACGACCAATCAGATTGTTGCAATCCATCTGCGAGAAAGGTACATTTTCAACTCCTCCATACCACTGTTTGAGAATTTCATAGACCTGGGCAGGCTTTATACCAGCACCTCGTATTTGAGAAATTAGCTTTTTATCAGCCTCTATAATGCGTCGTTGGGACCTCAACATGTGAGCCTTATTTGGACTGGCAAGATAGTGATTATGATCGAGCACAACCTTTTGCACCTTCCAAATTCCCTCTCGACTTATACTGAACTGGACACGAGCATTGCAGCAGGTCCTCGTAATAGCATTTTCTTTAGAAGTTTCATGTGATGAATGCTTACCTCGCTCTCCTTGGTTGCTGCAAACTATGTGCTTCTGATACAGAGTCTTATCTGATCTCAGTCGTGTGGTGCTCTTTCTAATACTAAAACCAATACTCCTCGCATATGAGTTATACATCTCATATGCATCATCCTCTGAATTGAAAGCCATTCCAACTTCCGGTGCAATTACAGATTGACTATGAATGTTATCCACCTAAAAGTACAATGAAGCAGTAATTAAAATATATAAATACAGTATGAAAAAATGCCATCCATCTATTAGTTGAATTACCTGATCAATTGGGGGATCGTGAGATGGTGTGGCTTCCGGCATTCCAATTTCCGGTACAATTACAGATTGACTATGATTGTTATCCACCTAAAAGTACAATGAAGCAGTAATTAAAATATATAAATACAGTATGAAAAAATGTCATCCATCTATTAGTTGAATTACCTGATCAATTGGGGGATCGTGAGATGGCGTGGCTTCCGGCATCCCAAGATCGTGAGATGCCATGGCTACGGACATCCATGGATCATGAGATACTGGATCACTTGAGGGATCGCCTGCTTCCGGTTGCTCACCAGTGAAGGTCTCCATGGTGGCTACGAGAGGAGTACGCGATCGCCTAACCGATGAAGAACTTGCAGAACCAGCAGGCGACGGATACCGCGTACGTGTACGAGAACGTCCTGGCAGCGGATGCGGCGTATGTGTACGAGGCCCAGATAGGGCAGCCGAGAAGACAAGAGCCCGGCTTGATTTGCTTCCGTCGGAGCCGGCTCAGAAAAACAAGGCAACAAGAGAGCCAGGTTTGATCCCTGATGCGCGGAACAGAGCTGCGGGCCAGGGGACACGCGTCGGCCATCTACCCGGTGTCTCACGTGAGGAGCTGTGCGACTCCGTCGCAGAGAATTTTCTTCCCATACGCGCGCTACGTGCACACGTCGTTTGCGCGCGGGACGGGTTAGACATAGGGGCAGTTTTGGGATTTCCTTTTTGTCTGAGATGGCAGATTGTCGTATGCAAAATTAAAGAGATAGAAAAGTAACCATACGTGTCCCACTAAACCACACGGGGTTACATGCATATGGGTCTACAATGGTGTCTGCACCATATGTTATACTACTCCCTCATCTATAATGATATGGGCTCAACTCCCCACTATTGGCTCTTGGCTAATATAATAGACATGTGTTCTATTTTATAAATGTCTTCATTGCTAAATAGTCTTATTTTTATAAGAAAAAATTAGTTTGTCAGTCATATTTGTTACTCCAGTATTTGTGAGACCAAACTACAAGTTGCAATCCTTGTCTCTTTTTTTATCACGTAAGTTAAATTTTCGTATAAAATTTTGCTTTTAGGTAAATCATACCTTTTAATTCCAAATTTATGATCTTGCTTAAAAATTATACTCATTTTGCTTTCATATGTATCTCAACTTGCTTTCGAATTTATACCAACTTGCTCCCAAATTTATGCTGACTTTGCAGTTCCCAATTTTGAACTGATTTGAATTTCTGGATAAAATTTGTTTTAGGTAAATCATGACTTTGCATCCAAATATATGACCTTGCTTGCAAATTATACTCATTTTATTTTCATGTGTATCCAAAGTTGCTTTCAAATTTATAGCGACTTGCTCCCAAATTTAAAAGTTATGCTGACTTTGTTCTCAAATTTAAACTGATTTGAATTTTTGTACAAAATTATATTTAGGTAAATCATGACTTTGGTTCTAAATTTATTACCTTGCTTGAAAATTATACTAATTTTACTTCTACGCGTATCTCAACTTGTTTTCGAATTTATACCAACTTGCTTCCCTAGGGAAATTGACGGTATGCATGATAGTAATATTGTGGCCTGGTGAAAGCAGGAGGGGTGGCGCATTAACAGCCGAGCCTTGGTGAGCCATGAGTGTGCATAGAACGCATGGAGAAAAACGTGTTTCTTGGGCAAGGGCATGGTGCATAGACAGAAAATGCAAAGTCTGAAAGCACATCATTTTGTTCTCTAATGATAAATGGGTGCACGTGCAGAAACCTCAAAAAACGCATGGCCGAAGTGTAGTCATGTCATGGTGGCTGGGTTGATCCATATTTGCAATCAAAATGCAGAGTTCTTGCTAGGTTTGGTGGGATTTTGATTCGTTATGACAAAATGGGCTCCTTTCATCTAAAAGAGTAAAAGTAGTCCCCTTTGGCATCGCAGTTGGATGGACAAGCCTCGCATGCGTGGCACCTGTAGTGCTCTCGGGTCGCTGAAGGATGTGGGCACCATGGCAACACCAGACAAATCGAACTGTTCATGCAAATGGCACTGTAGCTTTTTTTTATATAAAGTTTTGATTCTCAAACATTCGTTTTTGTAAATCTAGGACCTTTTCTGAGCTCGGTAGCTACGGTAAGGTCGTCTGTCGCGCTACAGGAGCTCTACAGGTCCTATTGAGCCACCAGAGCTCAACGGCATCTGCAGAGCACCAGTAAATCGGCAGGTGGCCGACTTAATCACGATTAGCATTTATATTGTATTTCTAGCACCAATTAGCATAACTAGCACTAATTAATCATTAATTAATTGTTAATTGAATGTTGTGCGGCTACCGATGTTCTACTGAGCTAGTGGAGCTCGGCAGGTACCTACCGAGTTCAAAAAAAGAAGGCTAAATTTAGAAAAACGGACATCTGAGTATTAAATTTGAAAAAAACTACAATCCCATTTGTGTACAGGACAGTGGCAAACCTGCTATGGTTTGATAGAGTGGCAGCAAACTTGTCACAGGCCAAAATGCCACCTATTGCGCCATGCTCTGCATCAGATGGATTTAGCTTGCCGCGCTCCTAGTCTGCTGGAGGACGCCTGAGGCACTTCCCGTCCGTTGCAGCTTTCCTACCGAGGTGGTGGCAACTTCCTGCCGTGGTATGTAAACGCTACATGTGCCACACATCGTGTGCCGCAATGCCAGATGGGGCCCGCTTTTGCAAACCAGGTTGCATCTTCCTTCTCTGGACCTTAATAATTTTCTGGTGGCTTTAAGCTGAAGCAGCTCCATAGTATGTCACTGACTGGTGAGGCGGAGCAACCACTAACTAGGATGATAGATTGACTCTCTCAACCACAAGTTACTGATATGATGGTCAAAAAAACATGTACCTCAATATGTCGCCCCTTCTTTTATCTGCATGATAGTGGAAGTCAATTGATCGTGATATGTGCTATCCCATCCCATGGCGGGCCTCCGTTTGAATTCAGAAAGATGTGCAAACATATCGATGGTCAATTCTCACTCGCCGTTTGCCATTTGGCATGTCGTTCTTCTTCCGAAATCACATCAGGCATATCGACTACCTTGGCTTAGCCCCTTGTTTCAGTAGGCAGTTAAAATGTTTTTAGATGATTCTCCAGTTGATGTAGATTTTGCTCATGTTCTTACAAAAAGTACCTTCCAAAGGCGGCCACACTGCCGAAACCCTAAGGAAAACCGATTGTGTCATGTAATCACTTAACTGAGCAAAAAGCCACAACAAGTACTTATGACTTCTTCACGAGCAAACAAAGTGCGCTTCTGGCAGCTACAAGGCAAATAGGCAATGTTGATCCGATCAGAGTTCTCCTCTCCTTCTCCACCGAAACTTCTCCCCCAACTCTTCCTTCCTCACCTCCCCTCCACTTCCAGCTGGCCCCCTATCTCTTCCCCGGCTTCTCGCCGAAGTCGAGCGGGAGGGGGTCCCGTCTCCTTTTATCCACTTGTAAATTAACCTAGCTGTAGATCTTCTTTCTCCCCCATGGTGGTTTCTCTCCGTTCAGCGGTGGCCGGTGGCTTACGTGGCGACCTACAAGAGTGGATCCAGTCATGTTCCTCGCAATGGAGCTGGTCTTTGTTGGCCGCTAGGACTTGTTGGTTTATCTTCCTCTTTCGGATCCCCTCGGATCTGGATCTAGAGTTGTTCCCTCTATGGTGAAGCTCGCATTAGCTGTGCTTGCGTGAGTTCTAGGCAGAGAGGCAAGTGAATCCGATTTTCTCGTGGTTGACGTACCCCTCCTCTGCAGCTCCTCACCGTCACCAATGTGGAAGCTCAGCTAGTTAGTTACTGGCGCTGTGATGGTCTATCTAAGGCCACAGTCTACCTCTTCTTCTCGGTACATGTGCGGTGCCCAACGTGTGTGGAAAAGGTGGTATCAGCTTGCCTTGGAGACCCTGACCAAGACTGGTGTGTGCATCCTAGAGTATTACTATGGTGCCGCCCGTCGTCTCCCTCTGGATGATGGTCCTGTGCATCTTCGGCGTGGCAATTCCCGATGAGCCTCCCCTAATAACAAATTCCCTCTGTGGACTTGGCATCAATCGCCTTTCTGGCTGGCGTGTCGCTTCTCTCTGATCATTGTATATTTCTCCCCCTTCTTTCTATCTCTAGATATCCCCACCATCACCCTCAAGTATCTGTCGTTGTAGGTGCTAGGACTGACGATCCAAATACCAGTCGCTCCCGGTGGCCAATCGGAGCTTCACTAAATAGATCGTCGTTGTTTCTCGCCGTCGCAGATCCTACGGTCTACTTCAACCTCCAACCAAAGGAGGCCCCTTTCATCCTCCCAGTGCTCAGGATCAACGGCAAGTGCACAACAGGTGGCAGAGCAATATCTAGATCAGAGCAATCGAGGAGAGGAGGCCAAAGAATGGCAACTGAAATTCTGACTGCTCAAGGACTTGACTGTAACATTGTACTTCATTTTAGTCCATTTTAGCCAGTGCCGGAGACTACTGTTTAATATGCTATATATTCTAGATCCCTTTTGTAACCTTCAGGGTAGATGTACCTGCAATCTCATGTTAATCTAGAGTTAATGGCCTAAGTGGCCATGTTTGCCTTAGAGCATGTACAATGCAGGCGCTTAGAGAGATGCTTAGCAATGAAAAACTGATTTTTCTTGTCACATAGGATAGATAATGTGCTTAGTAGGTGCTTATGTATATAACTATGTCTATTAATAGATAATATAGCATCTAAACATCCACGGAAGAGATGCTTGCATTGGAGGAAATAACTTTTGCATGGGTGCTTGATGATGTGACTATATTCTCTCTCTTTAAGTATTTATATATAAGTATCTTGCATTTACATTTATATATAAGCATCTTGCATTGTACATGCTCTTAAAAAAATGTTGATTGCAAACTACTGAATGGAACATCGGCGGAAGATAAACGTCCCAATTAATCGTTCCCTGTGGGTCAAGGCTAATCACTGACTTCACGCCTCGAGCAACCGAAACCAATGGTACACGCCTCGAGCTAGTACTTACTAGTAGGTTCAGTTTTCTTTTGCATCGTCATCTCAGTGAGAACTTTTGACACACTTGTAAACAATTTTCTTCCCAGAAATCCACAAAATTCACACAGGGGATAGGGCTTTTATATTGCGCCATTAATCCTAATAACAAAGTAACCATTTCAGATGGAATGCAAGGCTCGATTTCACAATGATTTTGAGAAGCCCAAAGAATACCACCGTGGGTGCCACACTAATGTCAATAAATGACAATGGATTAGAGAGATCAGGAAGGTGAACAGAAGAGTATCTAACCATTGCATGAACCTATCACACGGCCCTAAAACATCATTTGTACAAATGAAGCTTACGGTAGCAAATCTCAATTCCCCTTACTGTTCCTCGCGGCACGAACAGGGCTGCTGCTGCTGCTGCTTGAGGATGATGCACATGGTCCGGGAAGAACCGTGCCACCCTTTATGTCACTTGAGATCGAGTCAGGAGCCTCCGACACAGCATGCAACTCGAGATGAGCTATCAAATCTTTTAGCTGTCACAGGAGGACCACGAACCAGTTAGCTGTGAGGCCAAAACTATTCATACCACAAACAGTATACAGAAGTGTGCACTCATCATATCAAACAGCAATCAAGATCTATGTATTCTCACTTTTGGCAAGCCAATCCAAGGATTTACCGTTTGTTTGGAGATGCTAGAAATCATCTATTAGGAATTTAGAATACAAAATGTACCTAGTGACTAGGAGGTACAAATGCCACATGGAAATAGATGGGAGCACCCAGCACATTATAACTCAAGCTTTTCCCAAACGAAAAGTGATTAGTATATCTGATATTATAATTACACGAATCAGACTTCATATCCATTAAACATGTCTAAACGATGCCCTACTAAGAAAACACACAATGCTATGCATTGCAGAGCTTTGGGCTGAAAGCATCATTTGTTAAGTACAGCATACAATTTGAACAAAACAACAGTTACTTTATACTAACCTCCTCCTCCAGCTTCTCAGTCTTTTTATCTCTCAGTCTAAGGGCAGCTTGTTCCCTGAAAAAAATCAACCCACTTCAGATCAGGCATAAAATAGGAACTCCAAATTGAAACTATGTTCTAAATTCTAAACTAGCATAATCACTATACTCAACACCTGCAACGATGACCAAAAATAGTATCACAAAAGATAATTTGTGAAATGACAAAAAGAAGTTTGATCACTCATGCGAACAATGGGAGGTAAATCAAACAATTTCTGTACCGAATTGAGTTGTGCTTGTGCATGGAAGTTTTAACAGCTACAAACCCCACATAAACATCAGAGCATCAGTTATTTGGCAGGCAATGAAAACATTCTATGCTTATCCTACTAAACCATTACCAAGCTGGAATAAGGACAGGATTTTATCAAACAAGAAGCAGAGTCATTGATTTTTTTGTGATAATTTGAAACATAATGAAGAAAATACCTTTCTCGTTCTTTTCGAATCCTTTCTATCCACATCTCCTGATTTTTGACAAGATTGTCATTAACCTGAAGAGAAATCAAAGTAATTATGAGTACATATGTTAACAAAGTTACTGACTACACTAACTCTTAAGCTCTAATGTTCAGATTTAGCTTTAACAAATAGTCAAGTTCTTACATCAGCAAGAAACCTTTTCTCTTCTATGTGCTTATCAAGCTTCGCTTGTAACTTTTGACGTTTTGTGCTCACAGCTTTCTCAGTAGCAGCAGAAATTTCCTTCTCCTTCTCCTCTTTGACTTCTAGCAGAAGTGTATCATAGTACTACATTATCACCAAAATAAAAATCAGAACTTCACTTAATTACCTTCTCAAATACTATATGTAAATAATTTGATACACGGAGGTCTTGTAAATATAAAGGACCAGCAACAAGTGGTACAGCATTATCTATGCAATAATTAATATCTACCAGACAAGCACGAGAATGTACAGACTTACGTTTCTTTGTTTTTCAAGCTGAGATGTGAGGAGATCATTGTACTCTTCAACGATCTAAAAGAAGGGAAATTACACAGTTGTAAAACAAGGCATGCAGATTTATCAGGGTGGTATAGCTAATAATTTCCACAAAGTTTATTTACTCAATACATTACAGCTTCAACTTTACTGTTCAGTAGAGCCTCATTGATTCCCGCATCGCCACTGCATATTGAACACAAACCATCTGCTGTGTGACCACCATGGCAATTGTACTCAACCAGCTTCCCATCAGTTTTCGATTGAATCAGACGATGGACATAGTTGTCCCCAGCATAATCCCAAACCTTCTGTGTCTCTAATTCAAGTGAATAACAGTGCTGTGTTTCTTGCCAGTGTTCAATAGCGTGACCACCTTTGTACCTGTGAGAATGTTATCCCCATTAATCAATCAAACAAGTTATTAGTGAAATTTGCAACTTTCAAAGTTATCATGAAATACTTTACCTTCCACAGCCAACATAACCACAGATTACACAAATCCAAAGATTCTCTGAAGTTCCACAAATAGAACACATGGACTTCTCTGGTTGCTGTTGACAATACCTACAAACCTGTGTGGTATTTTCCGATATAAACACAAAATGAACCTGCTGTAGTGAGACGCAAAGAATTGCAGGATTTTTCTAAACCCAGAGAAAGAAGAACCAATGAAGGTCAAATCCTTTAAATGCTAGCTGATCTCCTAGTATATATTAATTAAGAAAGAGAAAGGCTTATTGTTACAAATATTAGATGCTGTCAACATGTTGACAACAAAAATTCCCATTAGGTGTTGCTAGCACAGTTAGGTCTTTATATTTCCATTGTGAATTTTTGAATACAGAAGATAGTTGGATATAAACAGTATAACATTGCAGTTAGCAAACTAAAAAAAATATTAAAAACACATTAATTAACTAAGTAAATCATCTTAATCTCTTACTGGGCACGAAGAGTCTGTCCATTTCGATATGCATGAACAGTGGAAAGAATGGTTGCATATTGTAGTAAGAATGCCTCCAGGATCTTGGTCCAGTCGTTCTGTTCAAAACAGGGAAAAAAATAAACAAAATAAACAAAGCAATCGACACAAATTCCAAATTCCTACTGTTCGGGCTAAAGTAAGAAAAATATGCTAGAAAACTAATAAGTACGCACAGAGTGAGACCCAATATCATGAGTCCATCATAAAAAAAGAATGATAGACAGTTTACATGTGACAGTTATAAAGATGCATGTAGTGCCCATTAGCAACACAATTCAATTATACAATAACACTACAGCATAGGCAAAGACATTTAGCACCTTAGCCTCCTATATTTGAAGTCAATTCAAATGATGATATGTGTAACACGGCAATGACGTGTAACAATCCCAAAATTACATATCTGTGTATGCCTAACTTCTATTAGGGATTAACAGCAGGGCAGAGACATCAGCAGGCTAAAAGCAATGCATATATAGTATAAAATTCAGCAGCCACAGCATTAGTTGCATACCTAATGCGGCCTAAAGTCTTTAATGAAATAAACAGATGGCAAATTCACATGTTTTAAAATCAGGTTTCACTTATGTGGTTTACTTTTATTATGTGATGCCGAAGTCTATATGTAATCAGTGTACATCCTACACATTCTTAAGTTATAAAACATCTAACATGTAGTGTTGCCTTTTTCATCACCGAGTGAACATAACACTATATCAGTCTGGACCTATGACATAATTTGAAAAACATAGGTAAGTGAGCGTTTATAAGTTCTAACCATTTTTTAATACAGTACTAAAAACTGCAGAGAGATTCCAAACTTCTAATTAACAAATGGAACAGGGTATTCTTAAATTTTGATATATGTCGAGTAAATCAAACCACCTCCACATACCAAGACATACTGGGCAGGTAGGTTGCTCAGCCGAGCTTGTAACTGAGCTATGCGCATGCTCAATCAATTGAGTGTAGTGCACATCTTCCACAAAACGGACACGACAAACATCACCCTGCAGCACAATAACCTCCAATATCACGTCATAGGGCATACATTTACTCAAATGTATCAAGCAGAATCAAAACAAACCAACACCTCCAGTGATGAGAACTGCTTCCCATTGAAATGCTTGTAGAAGCTGTCTGTGGACATCTGTGTGTCGAACTTTATAAGAACGCTGTACTGGTCCTCCACCCCATCAATCCTACACCATGAGTCCATGACCACCAATTAACACTTTGATCCGCACATACATCAAAGCAACTCAAAACACATCAGGTTGGCCTGATTTTGCGGTTTAATCCCAATAAAGCGCAACAAAAGATAGGATTGAGGAAACTACGCAGTGCCTATCAAAACTACCAAGATTGCATGAAGTTGACCAATAGAGGTCTAAGGAAGCAAAGCACGCAATGGTATGAAGCCATAAAGCAGCAGTGATCAAGCGAGATACCTGACGATGCGCATCTCGAGCATGTGGGGGACGAAGGAGCCGCAGAAGCGGCAGAAGTCGGCGTAGGTCATGTGGTTAGGTACGGCCGGCACGCACACCCGCGGCTTCCTCCCTACCTACACGCGCGAGAGAGCCTTGGAGGTCACTAGACCCTACCCATGGAAAGGCCAATACAGAACCCTAGAAGGTATCTCACCGGGAGATCGGATGAGGACGAGGAGGCGGCGGAGCCGGGTGGGTCGGGGTGGAGGACGACGACGCCGCGGGTCTCCTCGATGCGGGGGTTCCCGGAGGAGAAGGGGACGGACTCAAGCGCGCGGGCGGACGAGGAGGGCAAGGCGGAGGGGGGAAGGGAAGCGGGCTCGCCAGAGTCGCCGGCGGTCGCCATCGCGTTCGCCGGAGAGGATCAGAAGCCAAGGGCCACAGCGAAGAAGGGGCTTTCCAGAAAAAGGAATAATTGATCTTTGAGTAAAGTCCATTCTTTTGCCACAAGAAGCTGCTGCCTCAAGAAAATTTTCTAACCGACTCGGTCGGGGTGGGACCCACCTGTCAGTGATAAAACCGTGATAGTACATGACACCGATCGCAAGAGAAGCAGCAGGGCAAATGCAAGACGCTGTGCACTCGCCCGCGCTCCTCGCCTGTGTTGCTCCGCCGCTCGCCGCCGGCGATCCCGGATGCCGCTGCCTCCGACGGCTCCGCCTTGCAGTTTCCGCCCGGCGATCGTGGTGGGAAGATTGGGAAAGGTGATGATTGTTGGCGGTGGGAAATCGGTTGCCCGCCAGGTGCTCGACGTAATGTCGCGCGGGGCGCAGCGCAACTATCCAGGATCGGCGGTCATGCGGATGCCGGATATGGGGGTGGGCATGGCAATGACATGGTGGAACCTTATGCCGGTTGCGGTCGGTAAGCATGGATTGATGATAGATCACATGCTTGTTTTTTGAGGGGAAAAGAAGCAGGTATGTTTTGACAGTTTAGAGGCAGCTACTTAACTTAGGGCATGTTTGGCAGAGCTCCACCACTGAAAAAATGAATCTGGAGCAGCAGATCCACCAAAAACAGCTCCACCGTGAATCTGAGATCCCACCATGGAGCTAGCCAAACTGTTTGACTTGCACAGCAGCTCCAGATCCACGAAACTGAGTTTTTAGTGGGAATGACCTGTTTTGCCCATGGGTTTTATGGTGGTATGGGATGGGGTGTGTAACCAGTGGCAAAAGGTGGGTAATTACCACCCAACTCCACGAGTAGGTCGTGGAGCACCTCTTAAGGTGCTCCATGGATTTCATGAATCTGGAGCTAGATTCAGTATTTTGGTGGATCCAGATTTCGTGGAGCTGGAGCGTTTGGGTAAAAATTCGTGGAGTGGAGCTGTTTTTGGTGGATCTGGAGTTGGTGGAGCTCTGCCAAACAGACCCTTACTATTGGCTTATCGCGTGTCGTTGCAAATTCACTCGGAGCATATTCTATTATCATCTTCCGTGTGGATTTGTTTGTCATTGTCTGGATGTGGATTTAGCTTTGATATGCCCTTCTGTTCTTTAAGATTCACGGTCTTGTTGTGTAACTTTACAGGAAGCCAAGTCTCTGCTGTATTGGGCTTAAAATATTAATGTGTCCACATCTCCTGCTTACTCTGGACCATTGTTATGGAATTATGGACTGGGCCGTTGGACCTAAACCTCCAAGTTAAAATCTGTCTCATTGGTTGTGTACAGACTTTGGTTAGGGCCCTCCCCAAAAGGCTGAAGCTTATGGCTTCCGGTTGTTGCTCTTGGTTTTTTTGTTAAAATTGTACACGGCTGGTAGCTTTTCCGAGTCCTTCAATTAAAGGAAAATTAAGAAAAAAGAAAACACCGTTATATCTCTAAAACACCAATATATCTCCACAGAAAATGGAAAGGAAAAAAGCAAAAAAAAAAAAAAAAGAAGCAAACGCGTTCCAAGTGACTTCTAGCTTAAAAAAACCGAAAGCCAGAAAAACCAGAAGCCGAAGCCATTTGGAGCAAGGCCGCATGCTTGTAACTTTGGCTTCATGCATGTTCCAGGCCAGCAATTCATAGGTCTGAATTCAAGTTTTCAAAGCGCAGCAAGTTGTTCACAAGCTAAAACATCTCGATTCAAGCATTGTTATCCCTGAGATAGGTAAATTGATCATTTCGACCATTTATTACTGCTTATTTTCTGTGTTACCTGGACCGTCGAACTGTCTACTATTCTACTTTCGTGTAATACATCTTGCAGATTAATTGACCAGTTAGAAGACGTGTGCTCATCTTGTCCTCTTGGTTAATTACTGAGCAAGGTGTAGAGGATATTTATCATGCTCTCTGCGTCAACGGTTCAAAGCAACAGCCACAGATTCCATTCAGCTCTATATGTGCAGAGTAAAGCTCCAATCTCTTTGAAGTTTGAAGCGATTAGAATGTTTGAGCACAATATTGGCATAAGATAAATACAAATAGACAAATTTTCTGCAGACTTTATTTGTTTAACAATGAAATCAAAGACATGCATGTTCTTCCTAAATGTACTTCACAATGTCTATGCAATATTTTTTATTAGCCGAATAGTCCAGTAATATATGATATTATGATCAATATTAATGAAAATGCTATGTGATTTCCTTTCATGAATTCACACATGGTAAGAATATTTGGAGAAATTTGCCTAGCAAAAGCCAAACAAACAAGTTTTAACACTAACCTTGCTAAAACAAAACGTAAATTGGAGTGGAGTTAGTACCATGTTGATTGGAAAACAAGTATCAAGAAGCACTTCCTACAAGGATTCCTTATTTCTCTACCAAGCAGTTCCTGCTGGTGTTTTAGGAAACTCCACACATAGCTTTTTTTTAAAAAAAAATCCAAGAATAATTATGAGTACAAACTGTGGGAACTTGCCAATTTGATGTGTTTCATCTAGTTTCTGGTGAAATTGGCAATTCTTGGTGAGTTCTGAAAATTTTCTTTTCTTTAATATACCTTGACGTGTTTACATACCAAACAATGCAAGAATTTTTTTTGCAAGAATTGGCCTAAATCACCCATAAGAAGTGCTAAGACAGTGAGAAACATGGTTGGCATCATTGTAAATCACTCATGTGAACTGCCGAAACTAAGAGAAATTTAACTGGAACAAGCATAACTTCCATATAGAGACCTATCTAAGCATAAACATTTGCCTCTAAACCAATCAGTTTTCTGGAACCAGTCCTATCTTGTAAAAGCGGTTACCAGCATTACCTGACCAATGACCAGTTATCAGTGCTCTCTGATCATGTTGGAAAGGATTTTATTATAGGGTACAATTTGAGTAGTTTTAGGTTCACACTTCACAACCTCTATGCAAAGATGCTCCTATCAATGATGGAGTACTGTTTAAGGATTTGAAGATAGTTAATTACAATATTGTTTTCTGCTCGCATAAATTCTGAGCTGATTTTGGGAATTGAAACTTGTAGGGATTAGGGACTCAAGGAAAAGGACATAGTGCTATTTTGTTGGAACAATAAACAAAGTCAAAGAGAATAGATCATAAACTTCTAAGATTTTGCAAACAAATTATTTTTTTACGGGTTAATATGAATGCCTCTATACATAGAACGGTTGGGGGGGTGTATCATGTGAAAACAACTCCTAGAATAGGATACTACGAACTTGCTATCTGAGGCATCCTATTGGGCATCAGATGCCTCAACTCGAGGCAGAGAATAGAGCCCCCAATTTTTTCACCTCACGTTTGAGTCCTCCATGTCCACAGCCTTCTCTCTCAGATGCTTCTATTCTGAGCCTTCTAAGGTCCAGTCAGGCAGGTTAAATTGTGAGTATGCATAATCCTATTTTAGGGTTAGTTCTCATCTGATTTGTTCCTTAGAATGATTCACCAAGAAATGAAGTATGTATATTTGTGTACCATGCCTAGTTGGAATTTCGAACCATACTTCTATTAAATTATAGTGGTGATGAGTACTATTATGGTCTATGTGAACTTTGGTGGTTAAAGCCAAATAATTGAGTTTCAAGTTTCATCCTTGAAGGCTTGAACCTTAAAACACGGCAGTTTTTCTTTGTCTGAATTTCTCAACGGTATGGCCCTTTGAATGTCCTGGCTGTCTTACTTTTTCCACAATAGTTATGCATTTTCCATCAAAAGGATTGAGTGGGTCATCACTAGTTCTTTGCAACAAATTACACATATATCGAGATTTGTACTGCTTCAGTTGCTGATTGCATATTATTCTTTCCTATTTACTATTAGACTATCGTCTTGCTGCGTAACTGATTTTGTCCAAACATGATTAGGCATGTTTAACTCAGTTATATGATGCTAACATGACTTGAATAAGAGTACAAGACCCATTTGATCTGATCGGAGTGGTTTAGCTAACTTAGCTTAACATGCCCGACATGATATGATCAACTGACACTTAGTTGTTTCCCCTTTCCAAATGAATACTAGGCCAAATCTGTTGGGAATAGTCCCATATCGATTAGGGAAGAAAAAAAGTACAACTTATAAGTGTGATGGAGACCTCACTTGTTGGACTAGTCTTTTGGGGAGAAAACCTAATACTACTTATAAGGTTGTTGCTTTAGGACTTGCATGCGGTAGCCCATAAACTTAATTGTGTTTAACCCGTTTAGACTTGGAGCCCAGGGAGTAAATCTGGTTAGACTTAGACATGCGGACAGGGTCTAATCTAACAAAATCTACATCTGGATCACCATTTAGTTGATATTTGAATATTACATCTGATCATAGTCTTCTGTAACTCACATGTTACCCCAGTCACTAAATGTTATTTACTTTTGACCGTGCCAGTTTGCATGAATTTGATATCTGCCATCAAACTATATGGTGCATGCATCTGCATTGTCGGTACTAAGAAGTTACAGTGGTTAAAATGCTTAGAGAAAAGCCAAGAGGAAAATATGGTTCGTTCCAGTCAAAGTCAAGGAGAGAGAGGCCCCTTACCTGTAACTGGACCAATCCTTTTTTTATAATCATTATCATTGAGGATGACAAAGATTTCACTGTTTAAGTAGACATTAGATTATCTTGATATGATTATAATATTTAGTCGATGACGCGCACGAGTGCACTTCCCGAGCTTTCCAGCTATATGTACTGTGAATCATATCACGAGGTGCATGGAAAAAAATATTAATCTTGTGTTCTGATCTCGAGATGATCTGTGTAGGCATTGCTGAGGGCTACATTAGTTAAAACTAGAATTGCTCAACTTCCAATGGTTTAAAGTTCATCTAACTTTGCGTTCTTAACCCTTCCCTGTGAAGCAAAATGTAATCAAACAAGATGCAGCAGTGTTGTCTTGCACCAAAATCTCGAGAAGTCTGTGCCTTTTTCTAACATTTGGTTGTAGGCATGAAATGGGCAATGGTTAAGAACGTTGTTCTGCCACTTGATCTTTACAATTGCACCTTTTTGCTATGTTTGACAGACCTATTTCCTATGGAAATATATAACTAGCTAGTGCTTACATTCGCTACAATATGAAGCGTTTCTAGGATGCATATTTAGCATCTATGTTGCATTTTTATTCTGCATCCACATTGCTTCATGAGCTCTTGGGAATTTGGGATTATAGAGGATAATAAATGTATAAAGGACTTTTTTTTAAAAAAAATAAGGGGTAGCAGAAAATAATCAGGAAATATTTTCATCTCTTTTTACTTCATCAGTGTTGTTTCATGACCAATCATTTTATTAAATCTGCTACGCATGATTCCCCTTTTTTTTCTCTCATTTCTGTGTAATAATTTCTAGTGTTCAGAACAGGGCTTGAAACATTGTTGATAGATATGAGACTCAAATTGTAAAAGTTTTCACTGGTCTTATATTGGTTACACATGACAGAACATTTGACCACTATATGCTTTTCATTTCATGAAAAACTTTATGTCAATTGCTAGATACTAGTTCGCAAAAAAAAAGCTGCAACTGGCCATAATTCCACGTAAGATCTGCAGTTGATTCCAGGTGTGACTAGATATGGGGATTACATTAGAATGCTGCTTTTTGGCAGGCTAGTACAGGTTAAATTTCAGTTATATATGTGTGCCAAAAACAGTGTTCAATTTCAAAATAACCCCTCTGCTTAGTCCAGATTGTGTAGGTAAAAGGAAATATTGTAAACTTATTCCTTGTTTAGCTGCAAAAATGACACCCTTAGGACTTGGATATTGTATTTCTTTTTATCAGTACCTAAATTCATGTATTGATTTTTGACTGTGGTTGTAGGCATGTCAAGAATTAAGAAAGCTAACATAATGGTCACCATGTCTAGGTATTAATCATAATTAATGACCTATAAAATAATTGTGGAGTGCATTTGGTTTTCGGACCAATAACAGGAATTTTTTTTATAACAGAAAGAAGCAAAATTTTTATAGAACTAAGGAAAAAGGGGATAATATGAACTGTGTTAAGGCATACATATATATGAACTGGTGCATCTACTTGAAGAATTTGAGTACAATTGTCTTTGATGATGTACATTGAAATCACATGGTCCCATCAAGACAAAATTCTGTCAGTAGTGCACCAGCATTATCCAAGAGATAAAGAACATGAAAGAAGTAAAGAAAATGGAAAACTATTTAATTCTTGAATTTTTTTTAGCACAAAGGTGATCTATGAGGAACCCCTTTCCTTCTGCTCATGTTTGTGGCCATGTCATCATCAGAGACTCGGTTTGCAGACCGTGCACAGATATATGGTCCGCTCTGCTTTTTTCGGACAAAATTTGTGCACGGCGTGCTCAAATTCTCGGAGTCTGATGATCCCATGGGCTCATCAACATCAACGAGGGTTGAATGGGTCGTCTCATCATCAGCTTCATGAGGAATGAAGAAGTCAGGACCAAGCTGCAATGTCTTGCATGGACGCAAGTATGTTGACAAGTCTTTCTGCTGTCGTAATATATACTCTACCTGAAAAAGATGCAGAGGAGTGAACTCGTCAGGTAATTTTTCATATGTATGTACCAGAAATTTTACAGTGAGCTCCAACTGCAATTAATGTCTATTTGAACATATTTTTTTGATAAATTTGCTTACATGGTTTTTCACTTTTGTCTCTGTAGTGCTATCAGCTAATTCTCTGATCAGATTCTTAAGGTATCTACAGACTGTGTTATGGATATTGCATGAGAAATAAGGTCAGATACTGTTGTTGCTAAGTACTTTCTAGATCATAATTGTGCTGCTTTTCTCATTTAGCATGAATTGTATTCCGTGATTTTCTCAGTCATCATAATTCAGTTGAATTTAATCACATTATTTTCTTAATCATTATAATTCAATAGCATGTCACATAGAATAACGATTGATCACCAGTTCTAGTTAATCACCTTGCAATCCAGAGAGCAGTGGAAGTAAGGCTCTTGAAGGCTCCTATCGCAGGAGGTGCAGATATTCCCTGAGCCCTTAAATTGCCTATTCTGTGGTCTCTTCTTCAGGAAAACGACCTTAGAGCTGTTTATCGTGTATGACTGCACCATGTAGATACAGAATTATAAGGTCGCATGCTTCTTGACCATCAGGCAACAATTACCAGACTCCCGTGCATGCACTATGCGTACTTGATGTACCTGAACACTGGAGCAATCAATAAGCTTCTCAAGGTCCTCCAGCCGGACGACGTCGTGGTAGACGTACCGCCGCACCTGCAGGAGCCGGTGTACACGGTGTGCTGCCACACAGTGTGGACAGATGCTGGTGCAGCAGTCAAGGCAACAGATGTTCTTCTCGTTCTTCTTGGCATGCTCATGGAAGGAGCATGCTACGAAGAACTTCTGTGTGTTGAGGGCTTCTAACCATGCTGGCTTCCACATTGCCTGCTGATGTTGCAAAATTTGAAATGCATCAATAAATGGTGAATTTACATGAGAGCAGGAAGAAGTTCGGAATCCTCACCATGATCATGTACGTTGGTATAGAGCCCTTCGGTCTTGTGTATGTTTTGGTTTGGACAAGGGGTGGGGAGCTTTGAGAATGATAGTACGTATAGCTTATGAAGGAAGAGAGGTGGAGTGTTTAGTGGGCTAAGAAGGATTAAAGATTCAACCAGAAGAGGGGGCCTATATATTTGCATCACTAGGGCTTTTGACATTTGACTCCTTAACCTGTGGCACTATCATGGAATGCACCTTGCTTTATGAAAGAGTAGTGATAGGCATGTGTAGTTACTTTGTGCATCAACTAAGGACATGTTCCGGAATTGCCGTTGCAGGTGCTGGGATGTGATATTTCCAAGAGGGAAGTTGTTTACAAAATGAAATTATTCATCGTAAGGATCTGCAAAACCATTTTGTACCAGGGTTGCCAGTGCACTATACCTGGTAAAGTTGATTCTATCAAAATTTCCAATAGTTCCTCCGAGATCACAGAAAATCAACCACATAAAGTGACTTTTCCTTCTCAAATAAAATGTCAACTAATATATGATGGTTTTGTCAGGTTCATCTCCAGATGAGTAATGTCTCAAGAGAATTTTGCATTTCGCAATGTTGGTTAGAAATTGGGACAGGTGAAGTAGTGTGAATAGTTTTATTTCTGATCTAGTTTTGCATGGCAGCAATCATGAATTCACATATGCAATTTTGATAACATGCATGGTGAATTACTGTATGTGCTATTAATTTGCTGCATTATCTATTTTTTTGCAAGAAACTACGCAAACTATCATGCAAAACAGATAATTAGCAGTTAACTGCTAAACCTTGTTCGTGTTAGTAAAGATTAGGTGTATAATTTTAGTCATTTGAAATATTTCTTCTAAACAAGAAATATTTCACAAATTAATGTCATTCCGGACAGTATAGCAACTCATCAAGGTCTGAAGTTTTAACATTAAAATCTGTTGCATATCTCGGAGATTGGACTAATGAGCATGACATGTACTACATAGTGAGCCAACAAAGCATATAAAAACAATTCTAAAGGAAAGAAAGGGAGGTGGGGAGGTGAGGAGAACGTGGATGCTGTTTCTAGTGTTCCCCAACCCTTGTGCCAGCTTTTCAACTAATAACCAAAGCTCCAATCTCTAGCCTTGGCTATAGAGCTCACCTCTCTTAAACAAATGCAGTGCCCAAGGAGCCCCTTTGATTCCTTGTTTGGAGCCTTATGTGTGGGGGGAGAGGATGGCCTTTCTTGGGCAACTCATGCATACAATATAAACCGCCAGTATGCACTGACAAATTACCGCCTTGGGCTTTGCCCCATCGTGTTTGCTACAGGCTAGGTATTGTTTTACTTGAGTTTTCTATCTCAAATGGTAAACTACAAAAGCCCAAATCTGCTAGAGGAGTGCATTTTGTATTTTTTTTGGGGGGAATCTACACTCTGTTTTACTCTTCAACAGCTCTTGTTTTGAATACAAATTTGTGTGGTTTAGCTTTGTTAAGTTTGAATGGATATGCTATAGGAGATAATACGGTTGATATGCTAAGGAGATAATACGGTTGCTTTCTGTGGATTTAGTCTGTTGTTGTGGAGTATGGACTACTACTATGTACTTGCGCTATAGAACCTTTACAACATGGTAATACTTGTGCCTAGGTACTGCCTTTGCATTGAATGGATAAGTTCTCTGTTCGGTGTTTACATGCAAAGACTTCCAGATTCCATTTCCAAAGATAAATACTACTTCAATCTTACAGTCAGTGATTTGGCCTTGGCTTGTTCCAGCCTTCCAGGTGTGGGTTTGATGAGGTTTGCCATGGCTTGTCCCATGTGTGGATCTGATAAGGTTTGAAATGGCTACATTCTAGAAGTCTAAGATGGTACTGTACCGATTGATCAGAGTTGTTGATGTGATTTTTCTGATGATACATCTAAAAGAACCTTACTTCCTTACAGAGATTGGTCCATTATCCCTGGAGGAGGGTGGGTTGGACAACTGCACCTCAAATTGTCTGATTGGTCTTTCAACTCTGGAAGTCAACAGAATATTGATTGTACTATCAAAAACATGGTTTGCTCAGTTTCAATCTCTCATACTCTCTCCGTCCAAGTTTATAAGGTATATTTCCTCTTAGCACATAGTCTAAAAAGATAGTGAAAATGACTAGATTATATCTAATTATTAGTGAAAATGGCTAAATTATCTCCAATTATTATCTCTAAACACTATATTTAATACATACAGTAAATAAAACTGTACATTTATTAGGGGTATAAAGGAAATATCGCACTAATTTTGCATTGGAACATAAAATACGTTTTATATTTATACATAAGATCATTCAAAAAATATGCTCTTTAAAACTTAAGAGGGAGAAAGTACTTTTTTTTATCTTAGTTTATGATTCGTGCATTTACTCTTGCGCTTGTACACATGTCCCTTGGATAGGGAAAAAACGGTTCCTTTTCAGTTCATATAGTTTGGTTGAATTGCGCCGATTTCAGGAAAAAGGCGTTTTATTGCTCTTTTGTGCTACACAATGATGCTTTTTTAAATAATCTATTTTTTATTAATATTATATACATATACCGTTGCCTAAAAAATTGCAGAAATAACAAATGGCGACAGAGGCCTTTCGCCATTTGTGTTGGCGATTGTCCTACGTGAAATTCTATGTGGCAGTGTATCGGGCTTTGTCGTCAATTTAACTGATGATAGAGACTCTATCGTCAGTCGAATTAGCGGTAGTGTCTCTGTCGCCACCAATTCGATCGGTGGTTGGGACGCTGTCACCAATACAACTTGCGACAAGGGCGCTATCACCAATTGGATAGGTGCTTGTCACCAATTCGAGGCAACAGAGCCTTTTTTTTTAAATATTGTGTTTTTTTATTACTATTACATAAATATACCATCGCTTAAAAATACAAAAATAATCATATGTCGCCATTTGAATCTAGGATATGGGGCACAACAGAATTTCTATGGTCGAACCAACAAATAATAAGTGCCACGGTATCAATTAAAATGTTGACATAAGCCCCCGCACCCATCAGAAGCCTGAATAATCGGCCAAAATTCATTTTAATTCGGTACAAAAGGAAAGTGAGAAGAAGAGGAAAGGAGAACAAAATATGGCAGGCAGGGCTGCAAGTTCAAGGCGTGGGAGGGGACAACGAGCACATGTTGGGTTTCGAGGCCATGACCCTTACCTCGAATACACGAGCATCTACGCCCCCTAGACCTTGACCCCCTAAGGTCCGATCTACCACTCAATACTAGGGAGTCCTACACTCGTAGAAATCCCATCCACGAGTACGCATGTCCCCAAGCCTTGGCGCAATGCAAGCACAAAATTGATGCGGTGGTCCAGGTTTCTAACGATAACATGCACCCAGGATGTCAATTCTTTCACTGTCCTCTATTTATGGTAAGTGGCTCGTTTACTACCTATATGTTCACGCATGGATCGCTTGTAATCATCTCGTCTTTCCTGCAAACTGTGGATTACAAATTCACCAAGTGGGGTGGATCAACCGTACCTAATACATGCCCAAGTTTACATCCACACTCTCTAAATCCGCTTAGAAGAGTTGCGGGAGGAGCTTTAGACCGAGAGGACCAACAACGATGAGCTTCGCAGGTGGAGGATTAGGGAGAGAAACGATGAGGTGGCCCACCGCGGTAACGAGCACCACCCATATTACTGCTGCACCAACCCAAACTACAATTGTGTTTGTCATTACCACAATAATCAACCACATCCACGCCGCCCTGATGACCGCCATTCTATGTGGGTGCCCTACGGTGTTTCATTTTCACCTTAGAGGCTTCCCCCCTTTGATCCTACCAGAATTATGCCCCCAATATCATTTTTGTTTAGCAAAGCCCGTATGTATCTTAGATCTAGTTCGGTTTGATGGTCCATGCTTGTTGCCAATTGTATCGTACGAGTAGTGCAATTTAAAATTCCACAAGACGTGCCATGCTTGTGCGCAAAGTTTACTAGAATTTGATAACACACAACACTTTTTCGAAGTGAAATGACAACATGCATCAGCTTTTCTTAGTGAATTGATAGGACACGCCAGCTTTTCTCAATGAATTGACAGCACGGCCAGGCTTTTCTCAATGAATTGATGGCAAGCGCCAACTATCCTCAGTGAATTGACAATACACACTAGTTTTTCTCAGTGAAGCAGTCTATAAAAAGTTGAATTGACCACCTATAAAAAGGGCCATACTCCACGACTAAAGCCAACACATGGTCAGGTCAAGCAGCTTGTAAGGTCACCTCGCAGCGTCTGCATGCTCCTTCATACCTGATCAACAAAACATAAGATGTTAGCACAACAAAAAGCAACAGATCGCAAAGAAAATGTACAAGTAATATAAAACAAGATAAATCTACAAGTAAAATTACATAACACAATGTAAATACGTAAAGTAAAACTGTAAATAAAATTACATAACACAATGTAAATGTGCAAGTGAAGTAACATAATACAAGATAAATCTTCAAGTAAAGTAACATAAGACAAGATAAATCTTCAAGTAAAGTAATGTAGGTAAATCCGTAGTGCATAAGTAGGTCACATAGAAGTCATAGATCATATAACAACTATGACGTAGTTCACACATAACATATACCATAACGGATGTTACAACATAAGTTCAAATAGCACTGGCAGCACGACCATCGGTGAAGGTCCCAGCCACCCCGTTTGCAGGTCTGCTGCCCGAGTGCAATATTTGAATGTGTGCCCAATCTCCTTGCAAATGAAGCATTTCTTCAGACGAGGTCCAGCTTCTAATTTAAGCATGTCATTCCTAATACGTCGGATCTGCGAATGACCAAGTCCCCCTTGAGTCTTTCAATGTCAGGGACCTACCTCTTATGCTCTTAGCTGGGATGACCAGTGAATGATCCAACCATACTGAAACTATATAGTTCTCCACTCCATATTGCCATCACCACTTTCTTCATGAAATAATCCGATAGGAATATATAGGATTCTTGTGCAACTGTTGAACAAGCAACCATCACATGGGCGCATGGCCTATGCAACAGATGGGGCTTGTTGCATGTGCAGGAATAATTGTGCCTTCCCAGCGTGCACTCCTAAACAATTGTCTCATGGTTTATCCCACGACGACCTTTGGCCCTACATAGTACCTCGAAATGAAACTCCCTTGTGCCCATTTTAAATGCTCTATGCATCTCCCCCTTCTTGCGCTTCTCTTCCATGTACTTTGTAACCATATTCGAATACTTAGTTGTTGATTACTCATGGAGATGTGAGCCAGAGCGCTTCTATCAACCATCAATGTAATACCGCGTAGCACTCCCTCCACATATCTACCAAGGGAAGGGGCATCAATCTCTTCATGACTCAGTTGTACACCTCGACTAAGTTGGTGGTCATGACTTTGTATCTTGCACCATCAATGTCGTAAAGCAATGCCCATTTCTTCCTAGGCTCGTGCTCAATCCAATATGAGAAGCATTTCATCTGCCTTTCGTTCCTCCTGACCAATTCTGTAGGATCTGTGGGTAACTTACTGAGGGCAATAGGGAGCTCTTGGCCCCCCTGTTGCGGGCTTTTTCGCTGCCTCATGTGCTTCATCGTCGGGTCATCCAATGCCTTCCACAATGCATTAAACTTTCTTTGCTGGTTATGATCACGAAGCCTCTTGAAAAGGTTCATCAGGTCCTTCCTAAATTGCTTGTAGAAGTTAGCACTCATGTGCCGCTTGCACCACCTACTCTGCAAATCAGGCTATGGGTACGGCTCGTCGACACCTTGCAGCAGCATAATTTCCTTCAATAACCTAACATATCAATCATGTATGATGCAAACCCGTGGGTGGTTTTCAACGACACCAGCTTTCATATTCCTGAGAAACCATAGCCAACTGTCGGTGTTCTCACTCTCAATAAATGCAAATGTCACAAGAAAAACCTGGTTGTTGCCATCCACTATGATTACAGTCAGTATCTGTCCTTTGTACTTTCTAGACAAGATGGTGCCATCCACGCACAACAATGGACAACAGTGTTTGAATGCATTGATGCACACACCAAAAGTGAAGAATGCTTGCTTAAGTATCATCTTCCTAGGGAACCAGGGCTGGCTCAGAGCTATTAACGAGCTTCTTTCAAAAATTGACATAGTTCGATATAAAATCATTTTATTTATCATTTAAATTGTTATTTTACATTCAAGCTAACGAGCCACTATCGAGTTGAGCCTCTTTAACTTTTTTCACTCGAAATGGACTCATTTCAATTTTGAACCCATTAACTAATGTAATCTCGTTGAGGCTTATTCCAGAATATCAACATGGATCCCAGAATTCCTTTGTTGTATGATCTAAAGCAGACTGAGCAGGTTGTGGTATGATTCTTCGAACGTACCAAACATTACTTCAAGTGCTTTCTGCTTCGCACACCAAGTTTTAGTATAACTAATTGTGTACTAGAACATCTGCTCTACTGCAAGAATAATGTAACGTGGTTCAAAATCCAGGTTGTTGATAATATCTCTGTACATGAAATTTGCAACAAACCCTAAGAACGTGTTTCTGTGGATTGTACGGACTCTGTCACCATTTAAGTATGCGAAACGACTATGGAGCACTTCCAATGGGTGTCCCACATGGGTTGGTTCGCATGTACTTGCTAAGGCCTAAGGGCATCTCTCTATCTCGCACTTCACATCATACACACGTGGACTGGACTTCACCACCTTGAACGTCCTCCTTAATGACATTGTTCACAACTTGACTACTTCCTACACTTTCCCCTTACTTTTGTAGAACACTGCTTGGCTTACCTCATTCTGCGGGTGCTCTCAGGCCACTCGCTCACCTGCACTCGCTGCTAGCTTATCGAATTGGTATGTGTTTCACTCCGATGGGACAGGTTGATCACCTCCACCCTGCTCATCGTCAGAATCTTCATCACCTGACAATGCCTCGTAGTCACGGTCTTCGAGCTCCATCCGTTCCACCAAGTCTTCGATCAACTCACCTTTATCTGCAATCCCCATGGTTTCCTATGCCTCAGCCATAGGAGGGTCTGTAGTCCCAGCTTCACCGAGTCAGTACGGCATACCCCTTCTTAGTTCAAAAAGTTCGGCGCACTTTGGTTGGATTGTCCAACTTTTTCGGCATCACTACTAGCAACGTCTTCCTGCGTCACATGATAGTTCAAAGAATTTGGCACACTTTAGCTGTACTGCACAACTTTTTTTTTTGGCATAACTAATAATGGCATCTTCCTGCGTCACATAAGTTGGGTGGACTTTCTCATGGCCCGTGCCAATAAGACTAGTGGCCATCCACTCTCTGTCTCCAATCTCACGTAGGACCTCCAAGAGTTTTGCCTATTAAGTTGCATTAACTCCTAATACGTGGATTGACGTGCTCGGGTAGCAACACCATGCAATTTCAGACTGTGCAACGCATAATCCAACGAGAATAACTGCAACAACTATCTTACAATAGTGCCCTTGAACGATGCTATGCATTTGATAGACTGGCCATCATGAATGAAAAATCATCCAATTCGACTCCTTCACCCATCCGTGGAGCCCCTTCTCTATAGTGTATTCTGAAAACCTCTCGTTCAAACATACATGTCAATTATTCGACAATGAATCTCATGTTAATGACATCTGCTCAGTCATTCAAATAAACACGAAGTAGACTAAATAACAAATCCGTCGCTAAAAATAAACATGCAAATGAGGGGATTTATCCGGCGTGCAACACCTTAGACAAAGATAACTATTCATACATATCTTATACAAATCAAAATTACCATGCATGCTTCACCTCTGTAGCGCACGGAGTTAATAATGGATCCTATACATTATGTCTTTTATTTTCCGAATAAATCTATCTACCAGATCTAAGACTGTAAAACTAATCGCTACACTGCAATTGAAAGTTATGTAAGTCTACACAAATTGCGCCACAGGACTACATATCTACAACTATACTACTTATAACTACCCAATATAACTACACAACTTTATTTACACAACTGCTGATTACCAAATATAATTGAATATCTAATGATTTTATTTGCTATCCTACCATGATTTCAAATGAAATATACAAATAAACAAAGAACTCACCTTTAGGATATAGAGATCAACTCCTTCACCCACTCCCTTCTCCTCTGCTCTTCTCACCTCTTTAGTTTTTTACCAAATTACAATGGACTTCAGCTAGTTGTTTTGGCCTTTTTATAGCCTGGCTTCTATCGTCATTTCAAATAGTGACAGAGTGTGCGGGGGCCTCTGTCGTCATTTAAAATGGTGATTGAAGCTGCACGAACTTCTGTCGCTATTTCAATTGATGATTGATTTATCTGTCATTAATTGAAATAACGACATAACTTATGGCGCCGACGTGGCACTTTGTCGTCCGTTTGTTCGACGATAGGGTTTTTGTCGCCATTTAAAATAGCGACAGAGTATCTATCACTATTTCAAATGACAATATAGGGTTATTTCTATAGTTTTTTAGGCGACGGTATATTTATGTAATATTAATAAAAAATAGATTATTTAAAAAATTGCGTTGAACGCCGATAGAATGAGGATTAGAGGAGAGAGAGCATGACCTGTGGGGTGAAGTACAGGATATTTCACCAATGCTCTTATTTATCATCAGTGGTGCATGCATAAACAGGGAAGCTACAGTGAGATTCTCTTTGTTTCCATGCTAAAGCCTGAAAATTTCTCCGGAGACGGCCCTGCTCAAAAGGATTTATTTTGAGTGACTGTTGGTTGAAAATCATTGTAGCTGGCTGAAAAAATACTGTAGCTGCCGGTGGCTTATTTGGTATAATTAAATTTAAAAAATTTTAAAATAGAAAAAACAGGTTAGCCCGTCATGGACAGTACAAACGAATACGGGAAAAAATAGAACCAACAAAAAAGCTAAAAAAAAGTCAAAAAACCAGAAAAAGATGAAATTGTTGAATAGTGAGAAATAAGCCAGAAGTTAGAAGTCCAAGTTGAAACGAGTGGGTAAAGATACGTAGAACCTAAACCCACGGTACAAAATGTTATCAAGAAAGTATGCCAAATATGAGCCACCGTAATTAACATGACATGTAGCTGAATATTATGGCTGGCATTGTTCTAAATAGTTTCTGGCTGTAAAAGTTAAAAGCTATATGGAACATGTTTACTAGCTAACGTGGCCTTTTTCCCTTTTTTATTTTTTAATTTGTATTATTTATGGAGATATAAAGATATTTTTTTATTTTTATTTATTTTCTCTTAATTGAATAAATCAAAAAAGCTAAAAGCTACTACAGTAATATTTTAATCAAAAGCTAAAAATCATAGCACTTTTGAATAGAGCCTACGACGAGTGACTAGAATTTAGAATCCAGTGGCTTTACCCTTCGATTAGGAATTGAAACGCGTGTTTGGAACATTAGATGGTCATAACATAACCCGAAAAAAGTTAATACATTTAATATTTTGGATTACTATAAATCATTTCATGTCGATTCGTCGTAACAATTGGTAGATTTTTTTGAACTATGGCTTATGACTTATAGCTAAAATTTTTTGAATTCTGGACTATTCGTGAGAGATATTACGTAGAGGAAAATAGTCGAATACAATTTTAGCTGATATAGTTGAATTCAGTATAGCTTATACTACAATTTACTCATAGATCGCCAAAGCGGAAGCAAACCAACCCACCCTATGTCCTGGATCCTCGAGAAATTGAAGCCGCGTACGTGTGATAGCAAAACTCCAAAGCCTACTCCCTTTAAATTCGCCTAGCGTTCATCCCCTAGGGTTTGACCTAAAAGCCACGTTGTTAATCTCGTCTTGGCGAATTAGGACTGCTAATTGGATCGCCGGAAGGGTAGTGTCGAAGCAATGGATGTCGTTTCTTGTTTGCAGTCGCAGGAGATAAGACACCTATGATCATGCATCTAGCCTTTGGCCACACCACAGCCACGTAGACCTTTATTATAATCACAGTAACCTTTCATGGTTCTAAACACCACTTTGTCGGTCTTGTGGCCTTTATCTCCGGTCAAAATTGCTCCACCGGACCACAGAGCTATTCAAACGTACGGAGGCCGAGTTGGGTCTGTTCATCTTGCCTCTGCAATGAGTCTATGCTACGAGCCTATGGTGCTATTCTTTTCGGCCTTTAAAAGTTATATTTTGATTTTTTTACGGTAACTAGCTTTTAAATAGAATATTTGTTTAGATAGGGTTTACTAGTTAATTGTAGTATATACTTTACTGACTTCGTTTATATTAGCAAAAATCGTACATAAGTTTATGTTACTCTGTAATCTCTTGTACAAACAGCACAAAATTCACAAATCGTAGTAAAAAAAGAATAGGCTCTCTCTATATATGACTGATGCTGTGAGTCTATTACAGATGGGTTCTGCAGCTCGGAACTTATATGTCAGTGACTATGCAATGAGATTAACGAGTAAACAAAGTATGGCACTGATTAATTATAGAAAACGATGGTCCACGAGATCCCAACTTCCAACCCGCTTTTCTTTTTGTTGTTCTTTCGCCTTTCGCCAGAACCGTTGCGGTGGCACGTTCGCGTGTGCACCGCCGCACGTGTGCACGTACGCCCTTTGCGTAGAGAATCCAAGGCATGCACACGTGGCGGGATCCGGGCGGTGGGCCAGCGGCCGGTTGGTGCGCATCACGTGAGGGCGTCTGAGACAGGGTTATTGTGGCAGGCGCACTCACGTGCAGTGCATCGAGGCCCGAGTTTGATGGGATGCGGTGCGATGCCTTTCCCTGTGGCCCTTGCTGTTGCTGCGGGCTTCGTGGGTTAATTAATTGCACAGTGAGTCGATCTTTTTATTTTTCCCCTCGAGATTTGCTCGATCTTTTTATTGAAATTTGGAGCCACTTCACGAATCTCGAGCGTTGTTATGCATATGGAGTATTTTAAAGTTTAGTGTGAATCTAGTGAGAAAATTAACGGAGACTAAAGAAAGTGTGGATTACTGGTGATGGTTGTCCTTGCCTCTACTACTGTCACATCAGTCCATCCTCACAACGGAACAGTGGGGACGGCAGCGGATCAAGAACATGGAGCCGTAGTTGGAGCTGGCCTACCACACTGGCAGAAAAGGAGTGAAAGATGGCGGCATCAGCAGAGGAGAGTTGAATAGAGAAGTCTCTACCGCCAAACCCGACCGTCCCTACACTGCTATCGTCGGACCCAAGAGAGAAGCTGGAGTTTGGTGGATCTGGTGAGCCCTAACTACTGCACCACTAGATCTGGCCATCCTCAACCCCGACACCACAAGATACGGCCATCCTTGATCCCTAGTGCCACTGCCCTCCTCATTCCCGCCTCCTCCTCCTCGCTCATCGAGCCCAGCCACTGCTTGGTGACAACCCTTTGTTTGTCGTGGGCATCGATCACCAGCCCGTTACGCATTGTGAATTTGCCCTGCAAAACCAACAAGACACTGGTGTAGGGTATTGAAGAGGGAGAAGATTAGAAGAGGTTGATTGGAATGAAGAGAAGAGGCAGCGTTGATCAAGACGTGAGAATAGCTAGTGTGGCTAGCGGTTGGGGCCTCAAGTGTGCGGCCGTATGGAGAAAGGAAGAGGAGCGGTTGGGGTGTGATACCGCAAGCAGTTTGGGAAGGGAACCAGTTGACAACACAGGCCCACATGTCGGTTTATGTCAAAACGAGATGCGGGAGTGCACTGCAGCAGGGAGAAGAAAGAGAGTGAACAGACAAACTCTTCTTTTATATTAATAGAGAATATGAATAAATGATTAGTTATCTATCAAAAAATATAAATAAAGGCACTACATTGCTTGCCAGGAATTGAATACATTGCTTACCAGGAATTGGAGTATCAGATATCCCAAA
Organism: Dendrocalamus latiflorus; assembly: GCA_017311315.1. Classification (NCBI taxonomy): domain Eukaryota; kingdom Viridiplantae; phylum Streptophyta; class Magnoliopsida; order Poales; family Poaceae; genus Dendrocalamus; species Dendrocalamus latiflorus. The sequence continues at coordinate 44,909,687 of CM029639.1, read as the reverse complement.
ATCTGACATCTCAAAGAAGGTGGTGCAAGCGCAAAGCGAAGTTTAACTTCTCTAGGTAGCGTTCCTCTTCACCCGTCGAGGCATTTCTGACCCTCTAAAATAAATCTAAAGGGCTTGCCATTCGTATGGTTTGCATGCATTTGGAAAATAAAAAAGGGCTTGTCCTTCGTGGAGAAAATTGATACTATGCCACTCCTTTGGAGTGGCTTCGATAAAATGCCACTCACTAGATGGCAATTGTTAAAATGCCACCTAATACATGATTAGTTCTATGATTTGCCATTTTAGGGGTTTTAGCTATTTCTTTTTTGTTTTTTATTTTTTTCCATCAAAATTACATGGGAAATGACCCTAATACCCTCTACTTAAAATTCACATCTCAAAATCGGTGGAGAAGCCTTTTAGGGGCTGCATTCTGAGATCTCCTGCATTCTCGTTCTATCCCTCCCTCACACAAATCACTTCTCCGCCGCCGCCGCTGGACGGCTTCGCGTTACCTGTGATGTGATTCTAGTTACCGAATGTCATGTAAATGATTGGGGTCCTGATGCTACGGGCAATCCTTCATTCAGGAGAGAACGGACACAAAACATATACATGTTAGTTGTTTTCATCACCGCTCCATTGCATATTTTGGTTCGGTTTCGGTAGAATTGCTGGTTATCAGGCCTTGACAAATATCATCCTTAACCTGAGGAAATAGCACCATGTAGGGCGAAGTACTTAAGCCACGCTAATGGTCGTTTGACGAGAGAAACAGGTGGGGGAAAGTCGCTGTACCGAGAGCAACCCGAGAGGAAGAACGAAAAAACTCACTGAATCCGTGTGCAAACTGCAAACCTTCTTTCGAGTCTTGGGAAAAAGAGCAGAAAAATCCAAAGATTTTTCCTTGCCCCGGTAGGTGAACGTTCGAGAAACGCGCGTGAAAATGCTCGGCCGGGGCGTCGAGCTCTCCCGTCGATCTGAACGTAACCCGTCTGTCAGGATCGATTGCATTCGCATCGCACACGCGTGGACCTGTCATTTCATTGTTCTTGCCTTCTACAGAAAGGGATAGAACGAGAATGCAGCTCCTAAAAGGCTTCTCCGCCGATTTTGAGATGTGAATTTTAAGTAGAGGATATTAGGGTCATTTCCCATGTAATTTTGGTGAAAAAAATAAAAAAAGAAAAAAAGAAATAACTAAAACCTCTAAAATGGCAAATCATAGAGCTAATCATGTATTAAGTGGTATTTTAACAATTGCCATCTAGAGAGTGGCATTTTATCGAAACCACTTCAAAGGAGTGGCATAGTATCAATTTTCTCGTCCTTCGTGTAGTGTTTGCACTTTGCACACATCTGCAAAATAAATCACAAGGGCTTGTCATCACTTGTTGTTATAGTTTAATTGTCTGCTAGATAATTTTCCACTCCGCTTAGCCTTTTCAAGGCAAGATGGCCCCGAAGGGGCCTAGAACAACAGTTGAGTACAGTTCCAAAAGTTACAGAAAAAGTCCCTGAACAGAAACAAAATTTACATAGACGTCCTTGATCCTCCGTTTCTAGCTGCAATCACGCCTGATTTAGCTGGAAGGAAGCGTTGGCTTGATGCCAGCCGTGCGACTGCCGTCAAAGGGAGGCGTCGGCTTCAGGCCCACCGTGCTACCACCGCCGGAGGGAGGCGTTAGCTAAGAGCTGGCTGTGGTACTATAGGATCAAGGATAATCCATTAAATAAGATGAATAAGAGATTTTTTAAATTCTTTTGACTCAATCACAGTTTTTAAGTAAGTATGAACCACAGATTCGTTTCGCACAATTCAAAACCTAAATGTTTTAAGTCTCACTATGGCACCGACAAACAAATCAAGCAATTAATCACTAAAAATATAAATACGAAAAGAAAAAGGCAAGAGAATTAAACCACATGATGAACACAAGAACTTTTTTCCCATGGTCTTGAAGACTTACCGGTCTTCTCTACTCCATATTAAGTGAGCTTAAATCAAGCTGGGTCCTTTCGCAACTTGAGCTTTTCCTCAATCCACTAGGATAGCATTTTCCCACTCGGGAGGTGAGCTCCAACCTTCACAACCACGCCGGATCTTTTCACAATCTTCTTGAAGAGATCACCAGACTAACTCTTCCAAGCTGTCTAGGTATCGGCAACCACTAAGAATAATAAACCAATAACGCTTGCTTGAAGGTCTTCAAGTACCACAAAGATCACCAAATGATATAATAAACTTGAATACTCTCAACAACCTCAAAATGTGAAACTAATGCACTAGAGTCGATAAGAGGGATATAAGAGCTTAAGAGTATTCAATTGGGGTCCAAGAGGATGCCCTTGCTGCTAGTGGAGAGGTATTTATAGCCTCCACTAACTAGAGTGACAGTTGGGGACGAAATCCCCAAAAATTAGGTTAAGTTGTACCACTGCTATGGAGTGGCCGGTACCACTGCACCCACTATTCAACGACTACTTACTGCTCATTAAATGCGCCAAAACAGTTAATCCAAAAATCAGTAGTGTCACACACATGGTCCGGTCACACTAACATCACAGTGGTACCGCATTTAAGCTGCAGTAGTATCGTTTTTCAGAAGGGAGAAAATCTTTCAAAAATGTACCTCTCTAGAAAATAGCTATCGTCAACTAAAATGCGGTCATACCGCAAATGCGGTAGTGTTATGCAATGCGGTCATACCATTTCAGTACTACTAGTCAAGAATGGAGGTGGTACCGTTTCAGTTGAAGTCCAAAACAACACTTCTTTGAAAATAACATACCGGCATGTAACACCCGGTAGTACCAATGCATCGGTACTACCACAGTTACAACAACGGTCATACCAGTTTTCAAAGAAAAGCAGATAAGGCTAACAAATTAATTTCAAATGCATGCATGCAATAAGATTGATCAATGTGGCACAAGATTATCTTCAAACTACTAGCCATGATCCTTCTTAATAGTATGACATCTAGCCTACTAATCTGGTCTTAATCCACCATGTGCTAAGACCGGTAAAATCTATAAAAGAGATCTTTAGGCTAATTTATACATTTGTCTTTAGCCTTGTCTTGAGTTATGTTAATTCTTAGTTATCTTTATATGTCTTTTTTATGATATCATCAAAATCCGGGACTAAACCTATCAATCATCTTAACAAATACATTAGTCCCTTAAGCATGATCGACATTAATTACCAAAACTATTTTTAGGGATCTAGATGCTTCATTCTCCCCTTTTTGGTAATTCGTGACAACCTAAACAATTTAAAGTGAATTGAAAGTTTTCGAATATACATCTAGTCCTAGAATAAGTTGATATTCTAAATTTTGACGTTTGATAGTATTTAACTCTTGAGATGAATTCAAAGGAGATGAAGAGTTAAGTACTAGTAAAGTCTTCAACAAATAGACAAAACTCCCCTTAAATGTGTGCATAGAGTTCTATGAAGTGATTTCACTGCACACTTATGGATTTTAGGGTATTTTGGTAGAGTTTCCTCTATTAGTTGGATTTAAGGAAGCATCAAGCAAATTTTTTTAAAAAATGATAATCAATATGAAAGCTTAAAAGATGCTAGCAGTGCACAACACATAGAAAAAAATAGACAATAATTCATCATGATAGACATTGTAGCATAATCAACAAGATTAAATATTTTAGCATAGGTAACATGAACAATTTAGCATAATCAACATATCCAACATGAAGAAACTTACAACCAAGATATTAGAATAACATCAAAGCTTCTTAACCTTACACAAGATTCATTACATAAGAGCCAACTTAGATAATATAAACTAATACTAGATATAATAGATAGATTGACATCCTCTACTTCCTTCACTTGATCATTTTTCTCCCCGTTTTGCATTAAATACCAAAAATACCATCTAGTTGGGGGGGGGGGGAGCGCCGAAAGGGTCATGATGACGACGACGGTGGTGGAGAGGATGAAGAAGGATGCTCAAGTAGGCTCACTCACTGCGTCAAGGTCGCCAACTGAGTGTTAGTGTCAAGCTGAGCGTCCCGAATCTCTGAAAGGGTTTGATTGATTTGGGAAAGAGCTAGGAGAACGGGATCTTCCACTTGAGGATGCTCTTCTTGAGCTTGAGGTGGAGGTTGAGCGACTGTTGGTATTAGAGGACCTTCACGGGGCTTATAGAGCTTATGAACTGAAGATCTAGCTCCTCGGTAGCTCGTTTTTCTTATGATGAGAGCCATGATGTATGGAGCATATTAAATTTGCTTCACTGTATCATTTTTGGAGGAGGTAATATCTCTAATGATTAGATTCACCGCATCTAATTTTTGACCTTGCATGATATAATCTATGATGTTCCATGTATATCCCCAGATTGTATCAAAATTTTCACTCTTTGGAAATATAGTATGATTAATAGTCCGATTAATGAGGCTTGGATGAGGGAGAAGGCCCGCCAGTTTATCCGGAGTGTATCTGACACTAGAATCATAAAATCGGCACCATTCCAGAAGTTGAAGTGCTCCACGGGAATAAACCTTCTCGTAGCAGGTTGAATAAGTATCCAAGGCTTGCTTAAAGTTCACCTTGATTGCTTCATATCTTTGATGCTCCATCATCCATGCCAACTACTCAAAAAGTCATGAGACACAAACAATGTGGCATAAACTTGACGAATGATATCTTCTTGATAATCACATTTGAGTGCCACTATGTCATGCAGCCTAGCCCCATAAAATAGATTGAATGCACAGGTGAAGCAAGGAAGGGTATCTAGGTGCCTCCAATCCACAAACTTGTGTTCAGTGAACTGCTTGTGGTGGTTGTATACTTGATTGAACACGTCCTCTTGAAATTGAGTGAAGAACTGAGGATCCGTGCTACTTGTGGGCATATTGAAATGATTGGGATGCCTGATTTGAGCATATTGATTACTAGAGATTTGAAGGAGGTTGATTCTAGGAACCTCAGCCTCATCCATGTCCTCATCATCGACATCATTATCATTGTCATCACCATCCTCCTCTTGGACATAACTTTCTTCTTCCTCATCATCATCCATTGCTACCTCTTTGTCTTTCTTTTCATGAGTTTCTTCCTAAATTATGCGCCCTTCATCTCGACGTCTCATCTCATACAAGAAAGAGGTTGTCTCTGGACTACTATCCTCTTGAGCAACTGGAGCTGACTTGTGGGAAGCCAACTTTCGTGATGTCGCCTTGAGACAAGAGGATGACGATCCTTGTTGAGGGGAGTATCGATCAACTGGTTCTCCCTTAGGGGAAGCATTCTTGCGAGCTGAAGCTTCGATTCTTCCCATGATCATCGGATCAAAGAGAAGGATAATTAGGATGGAGATGAAAATGGAATCAAGTTATTTATGCATGAAAAGTTATAACTTCTTTGTAAGAGTGGCATGACCACACTCAACATGTCGGTAGTACCGGAGCGGTAGTATTGTAGTGTTGCGAGTGGTAGTACCGTGTCCATAGAGCAGTTCCAGGGATTTGAGTTGAATTGCAATTAACTAAGATTGGGCATAATGTAATGCAAGAAATTGACATAAGAGGTCACCAATCTTAGTTTCTAGCAATTTTACCCAATTAAAACAAGAGTTTCATACACATTTGCTTCAAACCCTAGCAACTTGAGAGAAAGAGAGCAATAAGGGAAGAAGAGAGGGATTTCCAAGGGTTTACCGAGGGGAATGGAGGAGGACTACCACAGCTTGATTCTTGGCTTGAGTTGAGGATTATCTCTACTTCCCTTGAAGATTGGATTTGGAGTAGAGGGGGAAAGAGATGAGTCAGAGAAGAGGGCTTTTGGTGGTGACTGAAGAAAAGAACAGTTAGGCCGATTTGGATAGTGACTGAGAGGATAAGTCTTTGGTAGCAACTGATTTTGGGACCACTTGTCGAGAGTGGTAGTACCACACTTGATGTGTCGGTCATACTGCTACGGTAGTACTGGCGGTAAAGCCGTAGTAGTACCGTTTTTCCAATGAAAGCAGGGACATAATTGGGATGCAAAATATCCTTATTTCCAATACTCAAATAATTCGTTTTCACGATCATCATGTAGCAGAAAGAATATAAAGCCCCAAATAAAATAGTTTTTGGCAAATTATAGCTTTTTGAGATTTTGAAGGAAACTTGAAAACAAATTTTTCAAGAGAGACTCATAAACTCCAAATGAGAGCAAAAAACATGATGTATGAGTTCAAACAACATTTGATAAGTCTATAACATTTAACTCATTCCTCAATTTGCAAAAGCAGCTTTCATCTAGTGGCTTGGTGAAGATATTCATTAATTAGTCATCGGTTCTTATGTGACTAATAACAATATCACCTTTACTTACATGATCTCTTAAGAAATGGTGACGGATGTCTAAGTTGCATAGCAAGCCTAGGAATATGAGAAACTGTGGGAACATAGAAACAAGGAGTAGAAAGAGTGCATCGACTAATAACAAGAAGAGAAGTACTATCTGCAATCTGATGGAAACAGATAGAACGGAAGGACTCAAAGAGGTGAGGTGAGTGGAGTTTGGTGTCATGTGGAAGGAAGCGCCAGAGTCTAGGATCCAAAGACGTGATATATCTAAAGTGGGAAACTGAGTGGCAAGATTGGTAGCACCCGAACAACCTGAGGTAGGGTTGACGACTAGAAGCTAGAGGAGGAAGGCTAGCTACTAAGTATTGTCTAGCTGACGAGGAGTACCAGCACCTCATGACTGAACACAGCCATGCTAAGGGTGACCACCCTTGCGACCCTATCCCTGCCGCCTAGAGTAGCAGGTCTGGTAGGTGTGGCCATCATGCTGACAGCAGGTGCAAAGAATGCCACTAGTAGAGGCCCTTGCAGTCGCCATTGGTGCACCCACCGGTGCTGGAGGAGCAATAGTAGATGCTACCACCATATGAGTTGTAGGAATAGTGAGTGTACCAGCAGCCAGGATGACAAAAGATGACTGCTGAGTCATACCACGAAGACGGGTCTCCTTGGAACAAACAAAAGTGAGTGCCTTCACCATAGATGAACGCGGTGAGTGGGCTAGAAGGTGAGTATGAACCGGCTCAAACTCTAGTCAGATGCATCAGGAAGTCGTAGAGGCGATAAGTCTCCTGATGATTATGATTCCAAGTCTACACACAACAGGAACATGTCCGATAAACATCCAGTCCCAAAGAGTCAAATTGGCGCCATACTCCAGTGATTTGCTGATAGAAATCGTCAACAATGGCATCAAGCTACTAGAGAGAGTGTGCTTGGTGTACCACAGAGAGGTAGAGGAAATCACTGTTCGGCTGATACATTGCCCAGACACACTCCCACATCAGTTATGACGATGGGAGCTCGGCCAAGTCCATAGAGATGTCAATGGTCATACTTCCAATCAGGATGGTGATGGCACAAGCTTTATCACCCTACCACCTCTTATAGGCATGAAGGTTAGACTGGTACACCGTACAGCTCCACAACATCATCAAATCTAACAATAACATCAGGATTAGCCAGGGTGGCACCCACACCAACAGGTGGCTCGACCAGTGGAACAGGGAGACACAGACAAGGCCACTCGCTGGTGAGATGATCCCAAAGGTGTTGGCTATTGAGGTAGATCTGCAGGTGCACAGACCACTCTCGGAAATTCGTCCCATTGAACATGACCTTAGGGAGTGGGATGGAGACAAAGGAGCTAGCGGCGTCCATCAGCTCAGTGCTCACGAGCGAAGTTTAGGGCGAGGCGGCCGAAGCTCAGGGCAGCAGGGGTGGCCAGAGCAAGGACGATAGCCGAAGCAAGGCCGGACCAAGGGCTGCGCAGAGACTGCGTGACAGCTCGAGGCGGCATGGAGACGGCCGGATCCATGCAAGGTGAGGCCAGAGATGGTTGGATCCATGCAAGGCGACGTCAGAGACTGCCGGATCCAAGTAGGGGGGAGATTAGCGGCAACTGGATCCAGGCGAGGCAACATCAGAGACTGAATCCGGGCGAGCGTGGCCGATAGCACCAGATTCAGGCAGTGGCAGGCCAAGCAGAAAGGAAGTGGGAGGGAGGAGAAGAGGGGAGGCGAGGGTGACAGCCTGAGGATGATGACAATTAGGGTTAGGATTAGGGAGAGGAAGAGCCATGTGCTCTGATACCACTCCTATTCCATGGGCCAAATAGGCCATAATAAGCATATACAACGTATAAGCAAAATTGTAGAAAACCCGGTATACAAAGGACTTTATACATATACTTGTAACACTTCCAATGTATAGCTATTTCAAAACGGGATATCATCTGAACTAGCAACCCTCATGTATACATACAAAATGTCAAAGACAATGCACACTGGTGCATTTTTACATACAAAATGTCAAAGACAATGCACACTGCTAATGCAACCAGACCGAAGCGACAGAATACAGATGAAGGAAGTGCCCAACGTAAGCTGTGCAATACACATATACAACTAAAATAAAACAAGAACGCACTTGCATTCTCCAAATGAATCACAGGGGAGTAAGAGACCATTCTCCAAATGAATCACAATGGAAGAAGAGACCGTGCATAACGGCTAGAAGGATAGTTACGTCCAAAGGCCCAACCCTAGGCCCAAAGGGGTCTTGTCAGTTTTCTTACACGAACTTAAGTTGACGTGGGATTTTGGGTTCGCTTGTGAATCAGCACAGCCATGGTCAGTGCCGTTAACATGAAGTAACATGCTCTCACCATTCTGTGAGATTGCACTTCTTGTCATTTGAATCATTCCCGTTTCCTCACCAGGTTGCAAAGTCTGTTCTACCCTCTCAATATCCTCATTGTACCCCTTAAGCAAGAAGTCAGAACAGCTCTTACGCACCCCATGGTCAAACGGATTTCTGAATCAGCCACCTGGGCCTCTAAGATAACTGTGCCGCATGGCGTTTGCCATCTCATTTGTTGTTATATTCCTGGATATCTGCAAGGTAGGAAGCAAGAAGTGATCCACATTCTGAGAAAAGAGGGTTAAAGGCAACCCAGATGCATGTTGTCATGGGCGTAGGAACGCCCATAGGCCTAACTAACCCAACCGATCATTATTAGGAAGTAGAGATTAGTTTCTATTTGAGTTAGAGATTAGTTTATATTTGTTAGGAATATGATTAGGGATATAATATTAGTTTCTATTTGTTAGAGATATAAATGAAATTAAATTCTATCTGTTAGGAAGAGCCCATCTATATAAAGAGGCTGCCACATGCTATTGGAAGGAAGTAAGAAAGAACAAAGTCATTCCCATCTGTAGTCTCTCCCTCTTCCTCTACGTCGACGCTGCCCGGCCATCTTCTTGGCGGTGTTTAACCCCTATGAACTAAGGTTCATAACAATTTGATATCAGAACCTACGAGTCTACGACCACATGTCCAACCGCGCCTACGACCACATCTTCGACCGCGCCTACGACCACATCTACGACCACGTCGTGGCGCCTTCCCTAGCCGTGGCCATCGTCGCCTCCGCCGCCATCTACTGCCCCGACTGCTCCGCCGACCTCCAGCCCCCGTGATCCTAGCTCCGCGCCAGGCCCGAGTCACCCGAGCTCTTGCAGATCCTTCGCCGCCACCTCAACTGCCCGCCTTGTCGACTTCCTCTCCGCCATCCGCGCCATCTGGGCCGCTCCCACGCCCTCCTTTCTTTGTGCGACCGGGGGTAGGGTCCACTTGCAGGCGTGTCGACCAAGTCAATTAGATGGCACAGCAAAATAAGTTTGGCACACCGCCTGGCAGCTCGAGGGCGAGCTGCATGTCCGGGAGGGGTGGCCCAACCCAACCAGTCATTATTGGGAAGTAGAGATTAGTTTCTATTTGAGTTAGAGATTAGTTTCTATTTGTTAGGGATATGATATTAATTTCTATTTATTAGAAATGTGGTTGAGATTAAATTCTACCTATTAAGGGGAGTTCATCTATATAAAGGGGGTGCCGCATACTATTGGAAGGAAGTAAGAAATAACAAAGCCATTTCCATCTATAGTCTCTCCCTCTTTCTCTACGTTGACGCTGCTCGACCATCCTCTTGGCAGTGTTTATCTCCCTATGAACTAAAGTTCATAATAATTTGGTATCAGAGCCTACGACCAGGTCTCCGACCGCGCCTACGACCACGTCTCCAACCACATCTACGACCACATCATGGCGCCTTCACTAGCCGCGGCCCTCGTCACCTCCGCTGCCATCATCTACTGCCCTCACTACTCCGCTGATCTCCAGCCCCCATGATCCTAACTCCGCGTCGGGCCCAAGTCACCCAAGCTCTTGTAGATCCTCCGTCGTTGCCTCAATTGCCCGCTCGCCCGCCTCGTCGACTTCCTCTCTGCCACCCACGCCATCATGGCCGCTCCCATGCCCTCCTTTCCTTGTGCGACCGTGGGGTAGGGTCTACCGGCAGGCGTGTCAACCAAGTCAATTAGATGGTGTAGCAAAGTAAGTTCGGCACACCGCCTAGCAGCTCGAGGACGAGCTACATGTCCGGAAGGGGTGTAATGTCATGGGCATAGGAACGCCCATGGGCCCAACCCAACCAGTCATTATTAGGAAGTAGAGATTAGTTTCTATTTGAGTTAGAGATTAATTTCTATTTGTTAGGGATATAATATTAATTTCTATTTGTTAAAGATACGGTTAAGATTAGATTCTATTTGTTAGGGGAGGCCCATCTATATAAGGGGCTGCCGCATACTATTGGGAAGAAGTAAAAAATAACAAAGTCATTCCCATCTATAGTCTCTCTCTTTCTCTACGCCGACGTTATCTGGCCATCTTCTCGGCGGTGTTTACCCTCTATGAACTAAGGTTCCTAACACAAGCTGGAAAAGTTAGTTGTAAGGCCTGAGCAATAGTATTTGTAGTGCATCTCACTCTCAACAGGCAGAAACAGAAATCCTATGATCTTTAGTATCAACGGAACACAGAACCAATCACAACATGAAGAATCGTGTCATGTGCAGCAAGAACAATCTCTAAAATCATATGTAAACAGAGTCAGATGCATTAACAGAATAGATTCGTGTTGATGTCAATACTAGACTAGAGGAAATGCAGACAAAATACAGCTGGTACTGGGCATCAAAGGGATAATAGAAACACAATGGCGTAGGAATTGGTAAACAAACGGGAATGTAATGGCATTTAAATGTTCATCGAAGAATACAGTCTAGAAACCGCATCCACACTGCTGGTGACAAATGGATACGAAAAAGTACTATTAGATGGAATCGTGAATCCAGATGATCAAATAGTTGGTTGGCTCGTTGCACATGACAGGAGATAATTCATTACTCAATGGACACTGTTCCATATTTCACAGCAGCAAACTAAAATCAAAGCAGACGTGCTATTACTTATTTAAGTCATATCTAAGGCTTATGTAACATGGATATAATATGGGTCACAGATCTCAAATGGCGTAATGACACATAAAGAAGAGGTAAATACAAACTTGGCTTATACCTGTGATGCTTGAACTACTGTTAGAGCTATAACGCCAAAGAAAAGGAAGAGATCCATTATAATTTATAACAAAAGACACCACCCAAGGATGGTTAGTAGCTGAATAGTTAAGCCATGCACCAAATGATGCTGGAGAATCTCCTAGGATTCCTGAAACAAAAGAAGTGATGAAGATTAGGAAATCCTCCGTAGTACAATTTGTACAGTTAAAAGAAAAGATGTAAACATACTTTTGATGGCCGTTACACCAGTAATGATCGTTGCAGAAACTTCTAGGATAAGGATCACAAAGAATTCCCATTTGTTCTTCTGCACTTGAAAACCAGTGATGCTTAGACTGAATAATACCACAACTTTCCATAAATAATCAAAAGGGAATAACAAAAAAAATGTAATTCATCAACTAGGGACAGAACAGTCTTTTCTTGTTCTTCCGCCCAAGGTTAGAAATACCGAAACTGGGTCAAATCCGGCCAAGGGGAGGGGGGCGAGCGGGGGTGGTACCGGCTACCGGAAAAACCGATGAAAAACTGGATGAATAATGAATTTTGCCAAACAAATATTTGAATGAAGGTGGTAACTGGTCAGAAACCGAAAAAACCAGTGGAAAACCGGTTAATAGTAGTTAGAAATTCGAGTAATGCAAATATTAAATAGAAAGTGTTTAATGAAGTATCAAGACCTCAAGTTGTACATAAAAATTGCTCATTACTATCTTGATCATGTAGTAAGCGCTCTCCTCCAAGTGTCGTGAAGCATCTGAAATAATGAAAACACAAGTTAATAATAATGAATGGCAACTTAAGTAGCATACTGAAAACAATAATGGAGTATCAATTTATATCCAAACAATCTAGACTGGGGAATAGACAAAAGTATATCCAAACAAGTACAAGAGCATTCACAATCCACAAAAGCTATAGATGAGCAAGAGTATTAGTGGTCACAATTGCCTTCTTTCGTTACCTTCATGTCAGTGTCACTGAATGTTATTCTACAAACACAATTTCAACCATTTTTTTATGGTAAAAGAACCAATGCTAAGTGGCAGGAACTTATACAAAATCTATTGAAAATAGCAGAGCCATGAACACATCCATTCACCAGGCTAACTCCACTAATACTAGAAACTACTTCTTACTATCAGGTCTAAAAATAATTGTCAAGGAAGAACACATATACAGTCTTCAGCAGCGCAAATAAAAAGCAACGCAGCGTTAATATGTTTCATGCAACTTAATTAACAAAGTTACTATACCTCATCAGATAATAACGCTTATGGACTCTTGATATGATAAAAAGTTACTCAAGTATGTTAACAAAAAAACGTATTAATCAATTAATACTCACAAGGAAAAATGCAACTTGCAGATGATTCTTATCAGCGGCAAGTTGGGCTGGAGTTAAGCCAGTATTATCTTGCACCGTAAGGTCCTCCTTTTTACCTGCCTGAACTAGCACAGTGCATGACTCCAAATTCACCCCAATAGCAGCCCAATGTAAAGGAGTACAACCTAAGGAAAGCATTTGCACTGGAAATGAATACCAAGCTCCCAAAGAAACCAGTAGTATGGGAAAAGCATGCTTTTTTGATAGGCTAAGTTGTCGTGATCCACATAAAGGTAGGATTTAGGAAGATATATAAAGTAATTCAATACATGCCTTCTTTATCTTGCCGCCCCCTATAAGCGCCCAGAAACAAAAGGAGACATATGGAATCTGCAAATCCCTTATAAGCAGCCCTGCAAATGTTCAGAATATTGACGCATCAATAGGGACACCGTCAAGCCATGCTAGACAATATGTTAAGAACAAACACAAGTATAGAATACAACCAGACTCATGTAAAAAAACAGACAGGAAAAAGGTACAAACCAGTGAAGAGGGTTTCTTCCATCATTATCAGGGACATCAGGATCAGCATTCCATTTTGCAACAATGTGATAAAGAAAAGCTGTCTGACCATACTGTGCTGCAACATGTGTGATCTGTGACATAACAATAGATTGGCTGGGGAATCATGAAAAATACTCCAACCACAAGCTAATTTTACTGACTCTTTGACTTTTTCTTCCGCTGAGGCTTATAAGGTCAAACCAGGATTGCATCTACTACAAACACCTTAGTTTATTGTTGAACTAATCTACATAAGTAGCGTTAGTACACATATTATAGGTTGACATTTGGAGAATAAAACTAAGGTAAATCAGTCATCTCTCTTCCAAAACTTCCCTTGTATTAATGAAGCTGTTATTTCTATAGCCCCCCTCACTTAATGCATCATTGACCAGCTCAACGACTAGCTTGGGGCACCAAGTGTACTTTGCGTGCAAGAAGAATATAAAATGGTTGGTACAAAGAAGATAAAAAAACATAACAATTGATTTCGGAAGAACAAAAAAGGTTGGTACTTGTACAAATTAATTATCCCCTCAAAACCATTATTATGGTAGAGACAGAAGTTGTTAGGTTAATTAATAGAGGGTAAAGTGGTAACGTTACATCCTTTCTTAATTTGTGCGCCGCTAACTAAAGCTTCATTTATTTTGTACCAGAGGAAGTAATTATATTCCTTTGAGAGAGAGACAGAGGAAGTAATAATCTTGCGGGAAGCCATATGATCTGCTAGGAAATAAATTGTAACCTATATAAATGAAGCATCTTCAGTGACTGACATAGGAATGACATAGCAACACAATGGTAACTGTTCTATACCACATAATCATCATGCAACATTGCAACATAACTCGATCAATAAACAGTTGACAATCAGGTGAACTAACCAAAAGAGAAAATTAAAGTGTATACCCGCCGATGCAATAGAGAAGTCAAAACACGAACCTGATATCCATATAAATCGGCAGCATCCACCTTAGCTCCTTTCAGAAGTAGTTCTGCAGCTTGAATATGACCACGCACTGCACTCCAGTGAAGAGCTGTTTGCCCTGTATGGTCTGTTGCGTTTACATCTGCTCCATGCTGTCCAGATAACAAGCTCAGAACCATCTAGACCTGGCCAAATGGCCACCCAGCATGGCACGGCACAGGCTCAGATAGGGCATGACCTGATTAAGCCCGACATGATTAACCCGAATAAGTTATCGTACTGACCCACATGCTTGTCCTCCGATCCAGTCACGTTGAGCCCAACAGGCTACAAGTATTTTTATCGCCAGTCGCAATAATTTTAATGCCAGTCATAAGTAATTTCACTGTCAATCACAAATAATTTTACTGCCAAGTTACTTGCCCGTGCTCACAAAAGTACAGTAATCTTAACACAAGTAATTTTATGGCCATCCACAAGCAATTTTACTACACAACAGGAGAATTACTGCACTCTTATGAGCGAATCTAACCTCCAGGGAAGGGTGGGGGTGAATGGTGTGTTGTGTTAAGCCAGGCTGTGCCTCGACATGGTACTGTGTGTGCCGTGCCAACCCGGCCCGCCATACCGAGGTGTCAGCCCAATCATGATACGCTCGGTCAGGCCAGGCCGGCACGACCAATTTACTGTTGGTGCTGTGCCTAGGTCAGACCAATAATTCCGTGCCTCAGACCAGCATGGTTGGCCCGGCATATTTGGCCAGGTCTATCTAGAGACATCATCCCACACAAAAAAAAAGAAAAAGAGAAACTTGCTGCACATGTATAGACCAGCGAACAAAAACATACCACTCAAGTAGGACATAACTACATTGTACAACATAAAAGATCAAACACATATAATTAGAAGAATTATTTCAAAAGAGGCAATCCTTGACATAGTGATAAATTAGGTAGGGATCAGAGTAGATGTACTACGGCCCCGTTTGGCACAGCTCAGCTTCACCGGTGAAGCTAAAACTGTTTTGGAAAACTGTTTGGCAAAACAGCTTCACCAACGCTTCATGCATGGCTAAAAGAGGGCAATTGTCCAAGATGCCCCTGTCTACCTGACTTGTTCTAACATTTGGAGTTGTATGTTTGTATATGGTCATATGAATTAAAAAATTAAAATAAAAAAATTAAAATCATTAGAGAAGTGCGAATGGTAGAGAAGTGCGAACGGGAGGAGAGGAAACAGGCGTGGGGACCCAGTGGCAAAGTGCTGTAATTTCTGTCAACTACAAGGGCAGTGGGTTCCTAGAACTGCGAGCCTGAGGGAGAGAGCTGTGAAAAGCTACTATTTTCAGTTTCACCCCACCCCATTCCCTTGTGAGAGCATGATTTGGGTGTTTGGCAAAAAAACAGCTCACAACAGCTCATGAAGCTGTTGATGAAGCTGTGCCAAACAGGGTCTATGAGTAACCATCCTGAAGCTGACCGTTGTCAACCTTAGCAGATATTCTGGAGGTCAAAGTTGAGAAAAAACTGATTTTAAAGGCATTGGTTGCATTTCCTTAACAGCTGGACATCCGATTGAAATGAACCAACCTCGTATGGTCCAGTTTGGTCCAGTGGGGTTACCTCAGGAAGGTTTGTTCACCCTGCACGATACGGAAAATGGCAAGTTCACAGGGGTTCCTAAGCCCTAACCAGTTAGTGGTGCAACTGGAGCGGGTATTTCCCGACCGACCGTCCGTTTTAATTCAGATATAATTCGGAGCAAATTTTCAGATATCCGAAGGTTTTATCGGATACAAAAACGGAGTCGGATATTTTTGTCAGATACGGAAACGGATTCGGAAAAAGCATTATCCGACAGATACGGAACTATCCAGGTATTTTTTCGGATAGTTATCGGATAGTTACCAGATACGAAAACGAAGCCGGATACCTGGTCTCTTCGGATAATGGATACGAAGGCCTTGTGAAATCATTTGCTAAATGTAATGAAGTTAAATGAACTAGTATTGTACTTGACTATTTGGCTATAGGTAATTCGTACTTTTGAACCATGTGACATGTAACTAGTTAGGTACTACTTGTTTAACTAGCATCTATCATTTACTTGCTACTTTGCTAGCTAGAATTTACTAGTTGTTTAACTTGTCCTTGCCACTATGTGAAATTTGCTTTTGCGCATTATTCGATTAAATATTCATGACCGAAACTGCCGTATTCGGAGCGGCATGTATTCGCTCCGTATTCGTGACCGAGAATATCCGCATTCATATTCGTATCTGGCACTATCCGTGTCCGACTCCGACAAAAAAATATAAAAAAAAGATACGGAATGAGTAATATCTGTCCATATCTGCTCTATTTACATCCTACTAACCAGGCTAGGTACAAAATGACTTGCATTAGCCACCCAGACCTATCCACCGAGGCACCAACCATAATATCCACCGGACGTATAACCAAAACAGCATAAAAACAAGCTCAAGACCTACACCAGCTGCATCACCAACTCCCGGAACCCCACAGCAAAAGGATATACTTTCGTGTCATTAGGCCAGTCTCAGTGGAAGTTTCATGTCCCAGTTTCTAACACATCCATATTTTGGAAACAGTGCAGAAGAGTTTCATTCCCATGAAACTCTCTCTACTCCCATGAAACTTTTATCATCTCTCTCTTCATCAATACAGTGTCATGTCAGCGTATTTAATGCCCATGAAACTCCATAAAACCCCCACTGAGACTGTCATTACAAGCCATACAACCCAAAATCGTACATCGAGCAAACAAAATCCCATCGCAATTACAATAACAAGCGAACGACGGTGCCGGCATTCGAAAGCATTCGGCGGAAGCTAAACTACACGCAGCTGATCAAGAGGCCAGCGATTGAATTGAATTGTTAAAAGAATAAAAATGCAGCTCGAAGCGTATAAACATTCCTCTATCGTCACAACCTACAGGCTATAGCCAGCAGCAATTGGAAGCTACGTATTGGGAAGCTCGCGGATCGGCAGGCAAAAACCTCGAGGGTGTACTGGGCGGCGGCGACGCGGTTGTTGTGGGCGGCCTGCTAGAGCGCGTGGTAGCCGAGGCCGTCGGGCTCCGTCACCGACCCGCCCTCCCGCTCGACGAGGCGGTGCAGCTTCTCGAGGACCCCGTACGCAGTGCCCGCCTACAGGTCGCCATTGAGGGTGTGTTTGGTTGCCTGAATCTTCTTCGTCCTGGCTGGGTGGATCCGTATAATCTGAGAAAGAGCTTGTTTGGTTGGTTGTATGAGTGGATACAGTCTGCATGAGCGGATGCAAAAATACGCCCTCATCCTGAATGGGTGGATACGCTCAAAATGAGCTTCACTGGCCATCTTGGATGGGTTGATGCAGTGTATCTTATGCGGTCCCACGTGTCAGCCTCTCAGGTTTGGTAGACTGCATCCGCTCATACAGGCAACCAAACAACATCTCAGTTTTTTTGCATCCGCTCATGCAACCTCACCAAACATCTTCTTTTTCTGAAATACGATTCCACTCAGCCTGCATCCACTCAGTCAGGATATATGATACAACCTCCATCCACGAACCAAACACACCCAGAGCGACTCCCCCCTCCCCGCCACTCCGCCCCCTGGAGGTGACGGCGGTGGCAGTGGTGTCCTTGAGCACCTCGATCTCCGACGCCATTGGGGATCGGGGTCTCGGGATGGACCTTGTCGCGAGGGCATTTTGACTCGGTTTTTTTTTGTGTTTTTCTTTCAGGAGCGACCAGCGACCAGACGGAAAAGGGAGCCAAACTAATCATAGCTATAACAAAAGAAATTTAACCTTATAATAAATTCACAGAACAATACAAACAGCAATTGTTTCCTATATAATAAAATCCCGCTCTGACTGCAACGAATCCATTGTAGCAATTAAAGGATACAATAACATTGCTAAAAAAAATTAAACATATAGGTTATGATGCTATAATATTTCGATTGAATTTGTGCAACAAATCAAGTGAATGCCTACAACAAATCTAATAAACACCCGCAACAAATCGTACCCAGAGGAGACACATAAGACCTATTAGAGGAGGAAAGCATGCGAGTGATGGCCACTGTCAAGCTCGTCAGAGCAAGTACAATAGTATAGCCAACTAGTGGCTATAACACTTGTCCATTTCATCTATAGCCTTCAAAAAAATAGTTCATACAATAAGGTAGCTATTACAATAACTATTTGGCCCCACGTGTAAGAGAGTGAAATGCATATTTTTACGTGCTATAGCTAGCTGTAATTTAGTAGCCAGCTTCCTTCTCTCTTTTCCTTTCTCTCTCTGCCACGTAAGATTTTGTTGATATTATATTTGCTATAGCCTGCTGACTAAGTCTTATTGTACTTGCTCTCAGAGGATGAGGCAACCAACTCATAGCCACATCGCTGTCACGCCCAAATCTAGCCGGCCAATGCCAATTTGGTGGTTCATCGCTGCTGGTCAGCTGTTCATCATCCGCTACCCACCCCCGCACAAATCTAGCACCCCCTCTACCTCTAACTTGCACGGATCTTGCAACCCCTAGCACTACCTCGACTCCCTCGATTTAGAGAGAGGGGGGAGGCGAAGGAGCCCTACGCAACAGCTAGCAAGGAGCGGAGCATTTCATGGGTGAGTGAGAATTGAGAGAGAGAAGTTGATACGGTGGTGACATGGTTGGGAAAGTGAAGAGTTACATGGATAGGGAGCATTGGGAGCGTCCAATGGTTTTTCGTGTCAAACTTTTTGAGCCATGACAATTCCCTTTTCTTTTGGCCGGAGGAAGAAGGCGAAGGCAGCCGCGGGGACGAAAGAACAAGGAGGCCTGAGGATCTTTGCCGGGCGACGCCTCATTTTGTTGTCATTTTTTTTTCTTACACTTGTTTAAGATAGCCTACAAATTGCAAAATGAGATTCATTGTGCAAGATTGTTTCAGGTAGCCTACAAATTGCAAAATGAGAAGTACTAGTATCGTAAAATGTCGGATCCAGAGTACAGACACGGGAGGCTCAATGACTTCATTGTCTATCTAGTCTAACATTAAAAAGTTTATTTGTCGTCCGGTCTAACCAACGGAAGATTGTTCTTCACGGTGATATTAAAAGTTATAATTGAATTTTCATACTCAAGGTGAACTCGTTGAATTTATCTCTAGATTCGTCTGTGCCCTCTACTATATAGGTGATATATGTGGTTTAAGACACTATATGTATTGTTCAAACCCCCAAGTTGCAAGATCATGTCATCCAAATTGTCTGTATCATCCAATTTTACTTATGTTGTTAACGTGATTGTCATTTCATCCTTCTCTTTTCCTATTTGCCGATTCGGTTCCCCTTTTTTAAAAATGGCTCCATGGCAGCCATCATTTTAGGCATTAGTGAAATTGCCTAGTTTCCTGTCAAGCACAAATAATTATTGCATACAAAATTATTGTATGCAATACGTGTTGCTCTTATTTATTTGATGATATATTAGTTTAGACACACGTAACAATAAAACTTGCCCTCCACCAATGAATTTTATAGGTTAATGATCCATGCAAAATAAGTTATCGGTCTTACACTGGTTGAAAATCTTGGGATATCCCGGGATATTAATCCTCTAAATGCCATTTTTTTTCATTAGCTACAAGATGACTAACAAGTAACAAGTACCATAGTTATAACATATCAACAACGCAATCCAACCTATACAACCATTTGAAATATATGCGTATTTCAAATTTTGTTATAACGTACATTTTAGAACTTATCACAAATTTTAAAATGACCATTACAGATCATGACACTTGACATTTTTTTTGTGCAACCTACACATAGTGTAAATTACAGATCATGACACTTGACATATTTTTTACGCAATCTATACATAGTGTAAATTACAAGTCATAGCACAACGCGCACGCTATAGTGGTGGCCAATGGGCCGGGCCTTACCGTACTGGCCCGTGGCCCGCTACTGTTGGCCTGGCCTAAACATGGCACGGCCCAGTAGACCGTGTCGTGCTTGGGCTGAGAGGGCAGCACGCTGGGCCGACACGGCACGGCCCGGTAACAATAGTGGGACGTGCCGGCATGGCTCAGCACGGTTGCAACAGGCATAAACAGGTCATGCTAGTACAGCCCTGCCCCGCCAGTCGAAAATAGCTGTTTTCTAGCCTTTTTGACCATTGGGATGTAAAAATTTATTAAAAAATAGCAAAAATTGAAAAAAATGGATTTTTTCTATAAATAGGGGGCATCCAGCCTCTATTCTTTACACCTCAAACATGACTCTCATCTCTCTGTTTAGCTGTCAAAAGTCCGATAGTGTTTGCGCAAATTTGGCAAAATTAGTGAGAAATTCCTACGAAATTCAGAAATGTTCAAAAAATTTCTGAGAACTGCAAAAGAGGTAATAGTGTTGTCTTATTTTAATTTTTTTGCTATTATTTGTTGATTCAATAGTAAGTTAATTGTATTTTACTATTTTAATTTAAAATTGATTCAATATAGAACTATGATTTTTAACTCTCCAAATTTAGCCTCTCGGTAGAGGATATGCAATCCTTTAAAAAAGGATATCCATCCACGGAAAGCCTACATCCATAACAAACTGGAGATTCAGAAGAACCGACAGCCCCAACGGTGCAGAGTCCAATCGATCCATTTTCTGCTGGCTCAATAAGTGCATCCACAACCCATAGCACAAATGCAAAAAGAACAAGAGCTACTACATCTGGAGTCTGGAACGATTTCGACAAAAAGTTCAAGGCCAATAATGATGGGAATTCGGTGTTGTTTGTAAAATTTGTGACAATGAATTATCTACAAAATCTTCAGGTGGGATGGGTCACCTGCAACGGCATGCTGTAAGCTGCAAAAGAAGGTAAGAAATACAAATGCGCCAAACGCAGCTGCAATATAACCCCAACGGCTCGGTACGTGCTTAGGAGTACAAACCAGAGGTAGCCTAGAAATCTCTTTATAGATTAATTACGTCTCAAGATTTACCTTTAAATTTTGACGAGTCTGATGTTTTTCAAAAATATATTAGGATTGCTTATAACCTTCGATTTAGTGTTGTGTCTAGGCAAACCATAACTTGAGATTTAATTAAATATTATAATAAGGAATAAGTCTACATAACCCCTCCACGTATTGTTGCTTGATTACTTAACCCCTTGACTTAGTAAACCAGGTGTTTAACCCCTTAGCCTTACAAATACCGTTTACTTAACCCCCTAAGGTGGTTTTGCAATCTGGTTTTGCCTTGTTGGCGTGCCACGTTGGACAACAATACATAGGGGGTTATGTAGACTTCCTGGCTATTATGCAGCTGCGGGGAGTACATGCCGGCGCCGCCGGAGAAGTCCTCCGGCCGCGGCCGTGTCTCCGACCCGGCCCGCGCCTCCGACCCGGCCCGCGCGACGTGGTGCCACGCGGCAGGCACGGCGTGGTACGACAGCGCGAGCTGCGGCGATGGCGTGGGCACGGAAGGGAGGAAAGCCTGGAGCGCGGCGTGGTGCGTCCCGTGTGGCGGCGGCGGCGGGCGGAAGAAGATGGGCGCGCACGCCCCGGGCCCGCCGGCCGCCGCGGCGCGGCAGTGGAAGCTGCGGTGGCAGCCGCACGCGGCGCACTTGAGCGAGTCCGTCGACACCGGCATGTACTCCCCGCAGCCGCATAATAGCCAGGAAGTCTACATAACCCCCTATGTATTGTTGTCCAACGTGGCACACCAACAAGGCAAAACCAGATTGCAAAACCACCTTAGGGGTTAAGTAAACGGTATTTGTAAGACTAAGGGGTTAAACACCTGGTTTACTAGGTCAGGGGGTTAAGTAATCAAGCAACAATACGTGGAGGGGTTATGTAGACTTATTCCTTATAATAATTTATCGTGAAAATTTGAAAGAAATGTTTCATACATGTACATTCTCTATTGCTTTGACATCAGACATATGGAGTGGTAAGACTAAGGAGGATTATATTAGTGTTGTTGCTCATTATGTTAATGATGACTAGGTAATGCGAAAAAAGAGTTATAAGATTTAAATTAATTAATGTTTTGCATACTACTGAAAATATTGCAAAATGCATTATTAAAGTTGTAGAAGATTTTAGCCTCAAGGATAAAATTTTTTCTATAATTTTAGATAATGTAGCTGCAAACACTAAGATTATGGAAATTCTTACTCCTTTGTTTAATATTTATGCACAATCTTTCTTACTGCATCAACGTTGTGCTTGTCATATTATTAATCTTATTGTAAAATCTGGTTTAAAAAGATTAAATGCTTGTATTGATTCTTTTATGGATGCAATTTCATATATTAATTATTCTAACCAACGAATAGTCGCATATAAGAGCTTTTGCGTAGCAATGAATGTCTGTCCTAGAAAATTTGGCTAAGACATGCTTGTTAAATGGAACTCTACTTACCTTATGCTTAAACATATATTGTCATATAAAAGCACCTTATCTGTTTTCCTTCACACCCAAGGTCATCAATCTCGTAGCTCCTTAGTAGAACCCAAGTTAGAGACCCTAAACTTACTGAGAACGATTCAGTTGTTGGTAAAAAAATATTTTCTTTTTTAGAATTTTTTCAAAAAACTATACTTTGTTTTCTAGAGTATATATCCAACATCTCCTCTAATTGTTCATAACATTCTTGAAATTTCCACTCACCTAAAGGCTTTTGAAAATGATCATGTACTACAGGATGCTGTAGTTGCCATGAAAATTAAGTTTTTAAAATATTAGAGGGAAATTCATATTTTATATTCATTCGCCTTTATTTTAGATTCTAGGGCTAAGCTCTAAGGATTTATAAATATATTATAACTTTCAAGTGATGCTATCAGTTTAGATTATTGTATATACTATAGAATAGTAAAGAATAAATTATATGAAATATACGAGAAATACCAAAATAAGTTTGGGTCCGTGCATTTGGAAAGACCCCGGTAGCCCCTAGCACCTCTAGGGGGACTATGCAATGGGGCAATATTTTTTGTTCTTCCTTTAGATATTCTCATTTAGATACACATCAGTCAGGAGAAAGAAGGCGATAAAGCACCGAAGACCTATCAAGTTATATCAACAGTGATAGCGTCAGCTTCGAGTAAGAGTTGAACATTCTCTCATAGTGGCAAAACTAGAAAAGTAATATATTCAGTGCTATCCATATTGGCGCGAGATGTGTTGACTATTCTTGTCTCTATAGTCTCCTCGGAGTCAGCATTTAGTCTATTTGGAAGAATAATCGAGGAGCGACGAAGAAGTCTCTCGAACGAGATAGTCGAAATCCTTCTGACCGTCAAACACTGAGAACAAATTGAATCAAGATTCCAACATACTACAGAGAATAGAGAAGTGGCCCCGCTCGTTTCGGCTTGAGCTTCTGGCTTCTGACTTTATTTTGCACTATTCATAAATTTTGTCTTTTTCTATACTTTTGGCTTTTTGAGCTTTTTTGCCGGTTATTTTTTCTCATATTTGTTTGCATTATACGTGATGGGCTAATATGTTTTTTCTATTTTTAAATTTTTTAATTTTAATTATGCTAAATAAGCCTCCCATCAGTTACAGTATTTTTTCAGCCAGCTACAGTACTTTTTAGTCATAAAGCTATTCAAAAGAATCTTTCTCTTTTGGGTAGGGCCGTAGCAATGAATAGGATTTTCAATATTTTTCTTTAGATGTAGTCACTAGTGAACTCTATAGGCTGTACTTATTTTTTGTTTACCAAGGTTTTCTCAATTGAGTTTTTACTTAGTAAAATTTTTAACGAGACAGCCATCCCATATAATTTAACAAGTTAATAAAACTCATTATATCATTAAAAATAATTATCTTGACGATTAACAATGCTTGCAATTTTCTATAATTTTTAGGTAATTTTCTATAATTTTTACTTAATTTCATATAATTTTCTGAATTTTTTCTTTTCCTGGTTTAATGGGCCTATTGTGCCGACATGACCTGTTAAGCCCTAATCATGCCCGTGCCGACACGGCACAATCATGAGCCGTGTCTGGGCTCAGACCACGGCCTATAGACAAAGATGACACGATCTGTTTATTTGTTAGGCCTAAATGAGTCATGTCTAAATGGGCCATATATGGACAGGTCTAGCACGCTGTATTTATATTCGTATTCTCGCAACCCAGCAAAAAAATATACAGGCAAAACCTCTTAACTTAAAGCCCACGCAAAAACCCTAATCCACGACCCATGTTGTAGGCCCAGCAATTATTATTTAATTCTCCAAATTTTTTTTATTTTCCCCTGGTTCTGGAGAGTACGAGCACCTGAAACCCTAGTACTCTACCGATCTACACCGGGAAGCGTTGTGCCATTGCCCGAGACCCACCCGAGTGGCCGCCGCCTCCTCTTCCTCCTCGAATTGCTGGTAATTCTCCTATAAATATCTCGCTAATCACCTAGGGTTCTACCGCAGATCTCATCTTAGTTCGAAAGGTCCCAAATTTTCGACTTTTTTTCTCTGTCTTCTCCTATTTGTTTGGTGAAAGTATCTGCTTTGGTGTCGAAATTTCAGCGATATGGAGGGCCTGCTTAGGAGCAAGAACAGTGGAGGCGGCAAGGCCATGGATTTGGTGCGGCTGCTCGTCTCAGAGGCCGCCTTGGAGTTTCGAAGTTCGCTGCTTGGGCTCTTTGTCGTGGTAACAATTTTACCATTCTCATGTTCTTTGTTTTTTAGTTAAAATTTGTGTTTTTTATAAAAAGTTGTGCTATATGTGGGTTAAATTTGAGATCTTGCGATGCAGTTGGATTGTTGATATTGGTGTTTTCGATGCCTCTACTGTTGATAGATAGATTTAGCTCACTCAACAGATTATTGATAGTAGTTCACGGGGATTTAATTCACTCTTTTCAATTTTTATTATGTTGTATTGTGTTATCTCTAGGATTTGGGAGCATGATTGTATACTTGTATCCTGAGGTTAGAATAATGTGATGTGTGAGGAGGACTTTGGGAAGTTTCTACAGTTGCTGCTCCATTGCTATGACGATTCCCTCGGTGGTGCCTAGGAATCTGATAGTTGTTGTGCTTTTGCTGAATTTATCTTATCTGTGTTCACACCACCGCGCAATAAGATGATAAAGCCACGGTCCAGAAACATTTTGCTCAGTGAGGGACTTGATATTTACCAAGTGATGACCCTACTGAGGCCTAGAAATTGATGTGATGTCTTACTATGATATGTGCCAATGATGGCTTTGCAAGGCATCTATCATTTTTCTCCTTAACCATGTCCCAAGTCTCAACAAAGCACTAGTGGAAGACAAGTGTGCTGGTCTACAGAACCAGCAAGTAATGTATCTAACTTTGTTTGTGTTAATGTACTGTTAATGGTAACACTAGGTGGGTTGCAATGTTCCGTTTAGTATCAACACTTGACCAAGCTATTGATCATCAATTAATTTATACCATATAAACTTCAGTTGCGGGATATAGAGGTGAAAATGGATCGGATAGTTTCCGACCGATTCGGATGAAAACGGATACGGATTGTGTCGGATCGGATTTTCTTCGGATAATTTTCGGATCGGATACGAATACGGATTTTTTTTGTCGGATACGGATACGAATACAGTAGGCCTGATATCCGGCGAATACGGATTATCCGGATAATATGAAAACGGATATCTGGGATTTCAGCCCAACATTGCCTAGCTCAAGTCAGCCTCTCTCATCTCCCCTGCCACCAGCCCACTAGCCCAACCAAGCCATAAGCCTCCATTACCATTAGGCATTAGGTTCCTTAGTCATATTAAATTACAAACACCACTAGCAAATATTTATGTTTATTAAAAAATAAATTTAATATTATCAGTGGATTAAAATTTGTACCGATTAAATTGATGTACTCTCGTTTAAATCATTTTGATGCAAATTTAAATACTTAATTAATTTATTAGTCATATGTAAATGGTAGAAATCCATTAAGAATTATTTAGGACTTTAGAAAAAATTAACTGCCACTTGAAGATTTAAAATCTGTACAACGGTATGACTATTGTGGATAAAAATACTTATACTTGTTTAGATTTCATGAATGTTTTGACAAGATAAATTATTTATGTGTTTTCATTAATTTTGGATGTATAGTTTAAGGGGGTTTTCATGTTCCGATAAATATTTGTGACCATATTCGTTTCGATTCATATTCGCTCCATATCTGTATTCAATATTATTCGTATTTGTATTCGTATCCGAGGTATTCATATTTGTATCCGCATCCGAGAAAAAATATGAAAACAAATATGGTAGAGACATTATCCGTCCGTATTCGATCCGTTTGCATCCCTAGCGGGATACTGGAATTATTTCTATGTTTCTAATCAGTGCACTAACAATTAGTGGTGGTGCAATCCTTATTTGGAAAGGACAGTGGAGTGCTTCTGTCAAGTCTCAAGATAAGTTGAAGACTTAATAGTAGGTTTGCTGTAGAGGGGACTTTACTAACAAAGGAATGTGATTAGAAGTGCTCACCTTTACCCGTGTGATAATTTAGAGATATATTTGGAACGCCCTTTCCATGTGATAATTTAGAGATATATTTGGATGACCCTTTTGCTCGGTTGCCTGTTTATATAACCTTGGCATTCCAAAAGGGCATTAACATTAGTTGAGCGTTTTGTTAATTGTTGTTTTCTTTCGATATATCTTGTTTTTACGTTTTATATTTTTTTATTATTTGTGAATTATATTAAATAGGGATTTGCTTTGAAGTAGCTGCAAGCTTCTGATTTGATTATTTATGATACAGTTGTGAGCAACTCTGATTTTTGGTCCAATCCTCCATCCTCAGCTTTAACGTGCTCTGCCCTTTTTATTTTATTACCCAGATGTTGTCATTGCAAAATGAAATCTTTACATCTGGTGGAGAGCATGATTTTATTAATAGGTATGCTGTATGCCCCTTTTGCAACTTCACTTATGCTTTTATTTTGATAAAACAAATTGTCAAGCATTCATCAGTGCTGAACATATGTATAGCATTATCACAGTATTCATCTTTATTTTCTCTCTCAAAGCTGAGGTTTGTTTATATCCCCTTTTCCAAAGGATTCTTGGCAAAAACAAAAATGAAACTGTGCTTGAGAACAAGGATGATGGGGAGTCTGATGATGATAATGATGAGGGAGATGACGAGGATGCTGAAAATCAATATGATGATGATGGCGGCAATGATGAAGACGCCTCAGAAGAGGAAGGGAACGATGAGGATGATGATCCTGAAGCCAATGGTGAAGGAGGGAGTGATAAGGAGGATGGTGAAGAAGATCAGGAGGATGAGGAACAAGATCAGGAGGATGAGGAAGAAGATGAGGAGGAGGATGAGGAAGAGGATAACGATGAGGAGGAGGACGACGTCCCGCAACCACCTGCCAAGAAGAGGAAATGATCAATGACTGATGGTTCCTTGCAAGCAGGGAATGTGGCTTTGGTCACTTGTGCATAGCGGTTTACTGGTTACTGGTTAGTAGGTAGGGGTTTTAGCTTGGTCATCGTGGTGGGCCATTCATAGCCTAGTTTTAAAAGAAAAAAAACACTTAGGTTATGCTCAGTTGGGCTGAAAAATAGTGGTTTATGATTGAAACTAGTAGTGTGCCCGTGCTAACGCTACGGTAAAATATAAAACAAGATAAAATCTGTAAAAAATAAAACGAACAATCAGATTCATTAAGATTCACGTCTCATATATTGTATAACCAAATATTTTTGTCATATAACGACTGGTCCTTTGAGGAGGCGACAACATCATTGGACTCACCCACCGGCGACTTTCTCCATCCCCACATTGTTTAAACTTGAGGCTACAAAGAAAACAAATATTTTTGTCACATAAAGAAATATGAAACACAGTAAGGAAATAGGTGTTTGTGGACTATTTACTTACCACATCACCATGCTAGGACGTCTTTATACAAAATATTTTTGGTGCTCTTCCCTCCCCCACCCAATAAAACTCAAGCGAATGGACACAGATGCATATCTTATTGCATGAAAACTTACAATTCTTTTTTGATAAACTACATGGTATCAAATATATTATTCTATAATTATTCCTGTGTATTAAATATTCCCGGTATTGTCTTGCTTTGTATAATGCAGATGAATTTAACAACGACATAATGAGAGAGGTTAGGGAGGAACTTTCTGTGGGTGTCGACCAAGAACATTTGGATATATATAAATCCCTTAACAAGGAGCAGCGTGCAGGATTTGATGAAATCATACATCATGTCATGAATAAGAAGAGACAGGTGTTTTTCGTGGATGGTCCAGGAGGAACAGGAAAGACATTCCTATACAAGACACTTCTTGCTAGAGTCCGCTCAAAGGGATTAATAGCAATTGCAACGGCAACTTCCGATATTGCGGCGTCAATATTGCCTGGAGGACGCACAGCACACTCAAGGTTCAAAATCCCAATTAAGCTTGCTGACAATAGCACATGCAACTTCACAAAGCAAAGTGGCACCGCTGAGTTACTGCGTACGGCATCTTTGCTTATTTGGGATGAGGTTGCAATGACAAAACGTCAAGCTGTCGAGTGTCTTGATAGGTCCCTACAGGATATTATGGATTGTTCTTTGCCATTTGGGGGAAAGGTTGTGGTATTTGGTGGAGATTTTAGGCAGGTGCTTCCTGTGGTAACATGTGGGACAAGAGCACAGGTAACAGATGCTACGCTGCAGAGATCATATTTATGGGACAATATAAGGAAGACACGCTTATATGAGCACACGTGCCATTCTTTCTACCAAAAATGCACATGTAGATCAGCTAAATGCAAAGATGATTGACAAGTTTCCAGGTGAGGAAAAGGTTTTTCATAGCTTCGACTCTGTCGATGACGATTCAAGAAATAACTACCCTATTGACTTCCTAAACTCCATCACTCCAAATGGTCTGCCTCCACATGAGCTCAAAGTGAAAATCCACTGCCCTGTGATCCTTCTCCGCAATCTAGATCCTAACCACGGATTGTGCAATGGAACAAGACTCATGGTTAGAGCATTCCAAAACAATGCAATTGATGCAGAAATAGTTGGTGGCCACCATGCAGGCAAGAGGGTGTTCATTCCTAGAATCCCTATGGCTCCGTCCGACGATATCTCGCTTCCTTTCAAGTTCAAGCGGAAACAATTCCCGATCCGGCTGAGTTTTGCAATGACCATAAACAAAGCGCAGGGCCAAACCATCCCAAATGTTGGCATCTACCTTCCAGAGCCTGTTTTCTCACATGGACAGCTTTATGTCGCGCTATCAAGGGGTGTATCAAGACAAACGACAAGAATTTTGGCCAAACCAAAGAAAGAAGTAGATACCTCAGGGAAGAGCACCAAAAATATTTTGTATAAAGATGTCCTAGCATGGTGATGTGGTAAGTAAATAGTCCACAAACACCTATTTCCTTACTGTGTTTCATATTTCTTTATGTGACAAAAATATTTGTTTTCTTTGTAGCCTCAAGTTTAAACAATGTGGGGATGGAGAAAGTCGTCGGTGGGTGAGTCCAATGATGTTGTCGCCTCCTCAAAGGATCAGTCGTTATGTGACAAAAATATTTGGTTATACAATATATGAGACGTGAATCTTAATGAATCTGATTGTTCGTTTTATTTTTTACAGATTTTATCTTGTTTTATATTTTACCGTAGCGTTAGCACGGGCACACTACTAGTATGAAAAGATTTAGAACAAGTCAACATTATAGTCATCTAGGTATATGTCTCTACTGAATCAAATACATAGAGAGAATACGGAGGACATGGAAGGCAGAGGAGATAATTTGTCAGTACCTGCTATGCAAAAGCTCGTGTATGGATAAACAGCGTGTATGAAACTCGTGGCAAACACCTTCTTGAACCGCATTGTCTCAAGATAGACCATGAAAATGCCGGCCATCGTCCATACGAACACCACGTTGCCATCCTCGGCAATCCCAATTATCTGAACAGGTAATGGTGCCGTTGACAATGGAATGAATGCGTCCACCTCGATGGTCTTGCGCCGCACCCACCTCCCAACACCGTCATCTTCCATTTCCCGGGCCCAAAGGGTCAGATTGCACTCTGTCACAGTGGCGACACCAAGCACGCCATCCTCGGCCTTCATGACCTGTAAATTCGACTCGTCGATGCCAATCCAATCTTGTGGCTGCTCAACGAAAACCAAATTCGGGGTGTCTAGTTCGTATCCAAGAATGTAGATCCTTGAAAGCAGCCAGTACAGGGTGTTCCCAACGAGTGCCGGAGGCAACCACCGGACACCAAATGGGATTCTTGAGGATGTCAGCTCACCCCACGCGCCGGTCTGCGAAGAGTAGACGCCGGCAAGGGCGCGGCCTTTGCGGACCAACACGGCAGCC
This sequence comes from Dendrocalamus latiflorus, assembly GCA_017311315.1. Lineage (NCBI taxonomy): Eukaryota > Viridiplantae > Streptophyta > Magnoliopsida > Poales > Poaceae > Dendrocalamus > Dendrocalamus latiflorus. Next base: position 44,878,997 of record CM029639.1, on the reverse strand, counting down.
ACGCGGAAGGGCCTAGCATGGCAGTCGACGTGGTGGGCGCCGTGGTCGCCGTCGGCTGCGCAGACCACCGCGGTGTGGACGTCCACCATGTTGTAGGTGGTATTTTCCCCTACGGGTGGCAAGGCTATGTGGCGTCGGTCGCCGGTGACGGGGTCCCAGACCAGGAGGTCGGCGCTGAACTTGCTGAGGAGAACAACGCGGCCGTGGCGGCAGTCAAGAAACAGCCGATGGTGGTCCCCCAGTGAGAACCTCTCGGGGGCGACGCGGTCTGGCGGGTCCTGCACGGGGACGAAGGTGGGGTGCTCAACGGAGTTGTGGAAGTATCCGAGGACGGGCGGGACGCCGCGATGGCGGGCGCGGAGGCGGCGCAGGAACTCGGGGTCGGCGAGGAGGCGGCGCCAGCGCCTGCAGACGAGGGCGGCGCGGAGGAGAGCGGTAGGCGGAGGAAGATCTCGTGGAGGAGGTCGTCTGGTGGAGACGCCAGCGACGGCGGCGAGGGTGGAGGACGGCGGCCGGTCATGTCGTCGCGGCGTTTGGGTGGAAGGCTGGAAGCTTTTTTTTCCTTCTTTTTTTTTTTGGGCGCGGGGTGAGGTTCTGGGTTCAATGATGTGCATGATCTGGATGATTTTGGACTTAGGATCTTCAATGAGTAAGAGAAGAAGGTTTGAGGAGAGATCCAGGTCATTCATTTGTATGAAGTTGGATTACTTTGGTACACAAATCTGAGTGGACTTAGATTAGGCATGACTGTGGGGGGTGGTTGAGGGGGTGGATTTAGTAAAGAAAATTTTGGTGTATTATAGAGGGGTAGAGATTGCACAGTAGTTAATAGTGACTTATTTGGCATAAGTAAATTTAAAAAAATTAAAAATAGAAAAAACAGATTAACCTATTATGAACAATGCAGATGAATACTAGAAAAAAGAAGCTACAAAAAAGCTCAAAAAAGTCAAAAACTAAAAATAGACAAAATTTATGAATAGCAAAATATAAGTCAGAAGAAACCGAAACAGGGCTTTAGTTGTGCATGTACTATTAAAAGATTATTTTTATCTTGTATCTCTCCAGCTTTGCTATCAACCCCTGTTACATGGAATGGTCATAATTTATGTTTGCTTCGCTTGTTTTGCTACATTGTTCTTGTATCCTTTTAAGACATGTATGGTTGTGTGCAATTGTAGAAGATGCCCTGGGCGTTTTGTTCTCCATGCTCGAGTGGATCAAATCATGAAGTAAGGTACCATGAGAAATGGATTTTGAATAATTGCATGGCTCTCGCTGAGGTCATTTGACATAACTGTGGCTATACTGACGTTCACAGGGCTGAATTTGGCCAAGAATTACAGCAGAACGCAAAGTAACCAATAGCCTTTGTAACAGGATAACAATGATAATATGGATGAAGGCTTTCTGATCATAACTCATAACTCCCTTTCTGATCATGCGCTGTTGATTTCGCTACGAGACTCACGCCCTTCTCTCCTTCACTGGTGAGCCCGCGCCACAGTGGGCGTGAAGGCACGCCGGAGCTGAGAGAGGCGTAAAGATGGATGGTGGGGATGGTCACGTACGTCTAGGCATGAATCCTTTGAACCAGACGAGGAGGGAGGAGGAAGAGAGAAATGAAATGCGTGCTCATAAATAAATTCGTGCATGATTCCGGCGCTTTTTGATGATGCTTTTGCTCTCTGGCTGGCCTACTCATTAGAGTTTCTGCTTTTCTAAGTAACTTCTTACTTTCAACATTTTAGTGATATCGTTTTTTAGGACTTTTTTGTCTTTTCTTTTTTCTTTATTTCTTTTAGGGCTTTTTTGTCTTTTATTTGTTATTCTTTTTTATTGTTTGTGATGATAATTTTTTTTAATGTTTTAAATTTAATTACACTAAAAAACTATTAGTAATTATAGTATATTTTCAACCATTATAATATAAAATAAATCATAAATCGAAACTTTTAAATGCAAACAAGCACCATATAAACCAGAGCCAGTGTGTGAGAGATACACACGCAGAGGTAGAAAGAGGAGAATTTTGGACGTTTTTGGCACCGTTGCTACTCGAAATTCCAAAAATAGCCGCGCTGAAAACGAAATTCCAAAAATAGCCCCCAAACGACCGCACGATTAACGGCAACGCGACACGTGTCCAGTGGTGCGGCCGGGGAGCGCACCACACCTGAGTGGTGCGGTCCCCGACCGCACCACACTCCCGCATCACGTCAAAGGCAGTGGTGCGGAGGGGCAGCGCACCATTTGGCCGGGTGGTGTGGCACCCGACCGCACCACATGCCTGGCCTCCGTCCCGTCGCCCAAAGCCCCAGGATTCCCTCGTGTTGCTGGCTTTTTCGCTGGAAGTAGCTCCCGTGCTGCGCTGCTATTGCATGTTCTTCTGAAGAATTGTAACACGTGTATATACATGAGAACCGGCCCCTACTTCATTCTGTGCATGTGACTGTTATTTTCTCGCGATAAAAGGAAGAGGTGGCATGGCTTTCGAAGGCTCCAGTGCATTTGCATTTGCTCTAGACAGAGAAGCAGCCAGAGAGGGAGCAAGAAAGGGCGCCCATACTGAAGGAAAGAAGAACACAAACACGGGATTTGGAGTAATTTTGGAAGGTATCTGAAGTTCTCGCAATTGTGAAAGTTGTAGATCCTCTCGTGAGCTTCAAGAAAAGGTAAATATCATCTCCATGCGTTTACGATGGTATTATAGTGATTAGCCTGTAATTAGCGTACACGATCTCAATATGTCTATATTTTATGTAATTATCGTGTTGTATTCTATATTTTATGTTAAGAAATGAAGTAATGTTGTTGTAATGTAAAATATTTGTAGTTATTTGTGGTCGTAGTATATTGCAATTTTTTTGTATAAAATATTTGTAGTTGTAGAGTACTGTAATTTATATTTTATGTGAATAGTTTTTGTACTGATGTTGTAAGCAGTAATCTTGCTGTTTGTTAAGTGGATTATAACTACATTTAAATGGTGTCATTGTGAAGCACATAGCTAATCGGAAAGGCCACTTGCGCATGTACTGTTTGTATTAACATGTACTCATTTTGTAACCAAAATCACTGAATAATATTAGATCTTGCTGTGCATGTTCATAAAAAAAATCTATGTTAAAGTGTAACGCTGCATATATGAAGCATGGCACATTGTTGGGTAGTACTAGAAATGTAGAGGAAGTAGTATTAGAAATGTAGAGGATCTAACAGATTGGCAAAAAATGTAGTTATTTGATCGATGTAAGAAATCGTAAGTAAGAAATGATGAAAAATGAGTTGCTCGATTAGTGATTTAACTAGTAGAATAATAATACAAAATAGGAGTGAAATTACAAAAAATGTAATTTGATTTGCAGTAAAATTTGAATTTAATGTGTTAGCGCGCTCTGCAAATAAAGTAAAAAATACAATGAGAAGTTAAAAATAAATTAGACTCTATGAAGTTGAAAAAATTGTAATATATGTAGCACAGAATTAAGATTTGTAGAATAGAAATTGGAAAAAAGTGCATTACATTAGTAATTTGATTTATATAGAAATTTGTTAGCGCACTCCATAAATGGTACGCTTGTATGTGGTACGCAGTAGGTTATATGTGATGGTACAGTTGTTGCCTGTGATATATACTAAGAGGGTTCAGTTTGGGATTATGTTAGGTACGCCATGGGTGACATCCAATACTTGTTCGTGTTCTATGGAAGTGGTCTCGTACGGGACGGGCCGTACGGGGCAGACCTGAATAATTGTGACCGGATTGTGATCCGGGCACGCAATCTGAACACCATGAGCCTGTTGGAGCTACGGAGATGCGTGCGTTCCGGATTCGATCGGGACACCGCAAGGAACAAATTACGGATCGAGGCAGTGTATGCCACAGTTGGAGGTGCTGCAGGGGAGACAGTGTGGCAACTTATAAAGGTGACGAGCGACGCTTCATGGGTGAACTACATGGAGGTCGTGTGCAACCCAGACGCATTGATATATACCAGGCCAATGGTGTATGTTCAATTCGTGGAGAGGACAGAATCATCCGCCATGGGTGGCTCTGGTGGTGCTGGCGGAGATGTAGAGCGTGCATTACTCTCCGGCGGTCATGAAGATGCTGGTGAAGGAGGAGTCTATGAGTCAATGGAAGATGGTGACCTGCAGAGGCGCGTGGAGAATTTTCAGCCGAATGAAGGTGCGGAGGGGTGGTGGGCCGCGCGTGTTGACTGTCACGAGCACCTTGAGAACCAGGTGCAGGAAAGTGAGGAGGAGGACGATGTGGAAACAGAGAGTTCAGGAGAGGAGGAAGAAGGGGAACCTACAGCGGGAGGTGTGGTAGGTGGTGTTGTAACCACGGAGGGTGCGTACGTGCCGTCCAGATTGGACGACATCGCAGCGGAATCCCTAGTTCTGCCACGGGCGGAGGAGGCAGAGTGGGGATTCAATGAAGGCAGACTCGTTGTAGGGCAGAGCTTCCGTAACAAGAGTGCTGCACAGCAAGCTATTGCAACGTACGCCGTCAACATCAGTCGGACATATCGGGTGCACAGGTCCAACCCTGACACCTACATTGTGAAGTGTGTGGACGGCTCCTGCCCTGGCAAGGTCCGTGCGCAGCGGTTTAGAGGCGCTGCCACGGACTTCCGGATAACGGTGCTGAACGATCACACTTGTGAGCTTGCGGCGCCACTACCTAGGCACCGCAACATGACGTCGTCATATGTTGCAGAGGTGATAAGGCATCTTGTGGCTGCAAATGTATCCATTACTCCCAAGGTTCTCATGGCGGAGGTAGCGAACACGGTGGGGTTTGCTGTGAGCTACAAGAAGGTGTGGCGGGGGAAACAGAAGGTACTGCGGAGTATGTTCGGGACATATGAGGAGGCATATGATCTGGTCCCGAGATTGTTGTGTCAGATTGCAGCAGCAAACCCAGGCACGTTCATTAACAAGTGCGAGCGGTGGACAGACCTGTGGCGTGACTCAGCGAGCACAGAGGTTGTGGCCGAGACTAGGCCACACGACATCGCCACATACGGTGTGTACCTAGAGTGGTACATTCCACGCACCCGCAGCAAGATTACTCGGCCTGCCCCACCCCGTCCTTCAGAGGTCGCGCACGAAGATGCCATACAGGCCGGCCCAAACCGTCATCGAGCAGCACGTCTTGACGAGGCGGTACGTGCACCTGCAGTACGTTTGTACTCATTGTTTCTTTACGTACAGTGCGTTTTAACGCATTTGTTGTTTACGTACAGTGCGAGCATATGCGTCGTGCTGAGAACGAGGCTTTTCAGATGCTGCAGCGTGGGGAGGGCGGCAACCGGGTTCTTGCTTCGGCGCGTAGCATCTTCAATGACCTCAGGAATGCGATCAAGGCCATGAGCTGTAGTCAGCACCGGGATGATGTCCATGCACGACGCGTCCGCAGAGAGCAGCCTTCAGCGCCGCCGTCGGCACCACCTTCAGCACGTCCGTCGCTGTACGGTGGTCGTCCGTCGCAGTCCGGCGGTCGTCCGTCGCAGTCCGGCGCACGTCCGTCGATGTCCGGCGGTCGTCCGTCGCTGTCCGGCGGTCGTCCATCGCTGTCCGGCGGTCGTCCGTCGCTGTCCGGAGGTCATCCCAGCTGCGCTCCCTCGTCCTCACAGCCTTTTGGACCAGCGGTACGACATTTGCCATCAGTTCGTTTGTCCACTCGATTGCCATTTATTCGTAACACACGTTTTCCTTGCAGCAGTTGCGAAGGGATAGCACGTTGCTACAGCCGTCGTCATTCCGGAGGGCGGCGGACGAGCGTACAGATAGCGACCCTGAGACACCCCAGCAGATAGCGACATATGCGCCTGGCGGTCAGTCCACCCGAGCAGACACGCAAGGGCAGTACGAGTGGTTCGGGCAGACGTACCAAGGTTACACGGCGCAGGAGTACATGGGTGAATTCGCAGCGTCATCGTCATTCCAACAGCCGTATGCACCGGTATGTACGCATGTAGTGAACATACCACATGATACAAATAATGATTATAAACTTTTTTGTATTTTCCATTGCAGGACGTAGACCCCTCCGCCGATTGGCTGAGCTCTATTATAGGCCAGCAGTCGGCACTCCCCACAGAGATGTACCCACCACCGCCTCCGACGCAGACCTCGCAGTACGACCTTCGAGATGCACCGCGCTCCCCTAGCAGGTTCACCTTCTCGGAGGATCAGATACGTCGTCCGAGGCGGCGGCGACGAGATGATAAATGAATTTTTGTAATTGGGCTGTTGTAATTTTTGTGATGTTTTTCAAGTGCTTGATGGTTTGATGTTCAAATATGGTTTCCAGTATAAAAGGGTTGTTCTAAGTTCTTTGATTTACTACGACATACAACCAACTGAGAGATGACAACACCGTACAACCCACATAATACGAAGGCCTCAGGCAATGACAACACGAAACAACACATACATTGCACGTACATGAAATGTAGCAAGTATTACAACCACCAACACACGAACGAACACAACAACTAAAATACAACACAACCGTACTTAACACATTACCAAAATAACTTGACGACAACATAGCATAAAACATTAGCAACATACACGAGGAGAACCTCCAGCACTACAACTTGAGGATAACAATAATCACAAGAAACAAAATAGCACACAACATTAAATTTATCTTCCACTCGAGTCTGTCCAAACGATGACGCATCCCGACGGGGTCGCAACCCCCCACGACAACTCTGTCATGGCGAACATTGGCAGTCCTATTGCCCATTTCATCCTTCCACACCCAGAATTGGCAACCACCATGAGCTTCCTGGGATTTCATGACAAGAAATTTTTTAAACATACCACCACGATTTCAATGAACCCGAAACAATCTGACTCACCGAGTGATGGGGGCACTTGTAGTAGTGTCGCCCAGGATTCGCGGCCGTCTGTGATGTCCTACGTCTAACCAAGGTGTTGCAATTTGGGCACATCACCGTCGGTGCCCATGAAGACGTGCTGAGCTGACTCATTGCCTAGTCTGGGGGAGTGAGCACGAAAGAAAACTACACTGATTGTGAACAACTAACTCAGGAGGTGACTGATAACATGGCAAGGGAGTATGTGAGGGATGGCTCCGTTTTATAGGCTGTGTGGGGGGGCAGCCTCACGCACAAAGAACACAGACAGCACAATTCATACACGCACATAAAGGGGCACCTTTGCTTAGTGATATGACAAAACGGGCCAGCTTTCCGCAGTGACATGAAAAAAGAGGGCAGCTTTGCCCAGTGATATGACAAAACGGGGCAGCTTTGCCCAGTGACTTGACAAAACGGGCCAGCTTTCCGCAGTGACATGACAAAAGAGGCCAGCTTTCCGCATTCACATGACAAAACATGCCACCTTTGCCCAGTGGGATGACAAAATGAGGCATCTTTGCTCAGTATTGCATTTTTTGGGACTTGTGATAACAACTCCACGAAGATAACCACCAATCCATCGCATGCTTAACAACTTTGCACATTACATCGTTACGGAAAGAGGCCACATAATATGAAGGCGTCACGCACTTACAACACATACATTGCACATACATAATTTATGGAAAGTAGTACACCCAACAATTTACGGAAAGTAGTACAGCCAACACATACATGAACTAAAATACGACACAACCATAACCCTCGTTACCTACATGCCAAACGAGCCTCGTGGCACTCACATGGAGAATTGCTGAGGGGGCCGTCTCGGACGTGGCTGGCCGTCGTGGTAGTGGCATGCACATATGCAGCTCGGGTTCGCGCAGCAACATGTGGGATCATAAGAGCTTCCTATATTCACGACCTCCTCGTTGCCCCTCTCGCGTTGCATCTGTTCGCGGAGGTCGTTGTTCTCCTCAGTGAGACTCTCCATTCGGTACTCCAAGTCCCATATTCGAGCCCACAATGTATCCACATAACGATCAACATACCGTTCATGAGGAGGGTCGATCCAGCGGGAGAAGTCGCATTTTGCCATCTGCAAAAATAAGGACGGTAAACTTCGCGGGTCCGTACGCAGTACAAAAAAGTAAAACTACTAAATTGTACCCCGGAGCGTGAGCAGCGGAAGAAACGTCGCCCGCCATCGTTCGGGGAATCCAAGATCTGCACGACCGCGTACTCATTGTGCCTGCATTTCGGCCACGCTGGTTGAGCACGCCGACTTGGCATCAATCGGTACTGTGGACCGAACATATCCCTCCTTTCTAAGGGAATGTCGTCCTTCGGTGACCCAAATCCCACTGGCCCCTCGGCTTCCGACATGGTTTGTTCAAGCACGAAAGACAGGGTACTTCTTTGTTCGACTGAACAATTGCTGGGACCCCAACCGTGCTACTTATACCAAACGAGACATCTTGCTGCATCTTTGCTCTGAGAGATGACAGCACTAGTCTGCTTTCGCAGTGAAATGACAAAAGAGGCCATCTTTGCTCAGAGACATGACAACGCGGGGCAGCTTTGTTCAAAGAGATGACACAGGACAGCTTTTCGGAGTGAAATGACAAAATATGCCGGCTTTGCTCAGTGAGATGACTAAAAGATGCCAGCTTTGGGCAGTGAGATGACAAAAGATGCCAGCTTTGGGCAGAGACATGACATAACGGGGCAGCTTTGCTCAGTGAGATGACAAAAGATGCCAGCTTTGCCCAGAGACAAGACATAACGGGCAGCTTTACTCAGTGAGATGACAAAAGATGCCAGCTTTGCGCAGTGACATGATAAAACGGGGCAGCTTTGCTCAGTGAGATGACAAAAGATGCCAGCTTTGCGCAGTGACATGACAAAACGGCCCAGCTTTACTCAGTGCGACGACAAAACATGCCAGCTTTGGGCAGTGGCAGTACTAAAGAGGGCATCTGTTCTCAGTGACATGACAACAAGAGGTCAGCTTTGCTCAGTGAGATGACAATTCAGGGCAGCTTTGCTCAGAGTTCGTATACAAAACGGGACCTTTTTCAGTGATACCGCAGCACTCCCATCTTTACTCACTGCTACCACCACGCGGACCAGCTTTAGACGTACGAGTAGAGACAAAACAACCCCTATAAATTCGTATGCATTCCATTTCCCAGCGAACATTGCCCATCCAAACCCCATACTACATCGCGCTTCCCTCACCCTCACCCAACCGGGATGGACAAAGGCAAGAAGAAGCAATGGGACAAGATGGTGAAGGATTGGAAGGAGACCCGTGACATAGCACGGTCAGCTGCGGCCCGCGATGCCGCACGCGATGAGAAAATAAGGGCGATACAGGCCCGGGTAGAACAAGTCCATCGTGCTACGATGAAAGGTCCCCCCCAGAGCGCCCGCGTAGCAACAACCCAATCCCGGACGTCCCCACCGAGCGTTCGCCACAACTACCACCTGAGGGGGAGACACCTCCCCTTTGTTGGTGCGGGGACGTGTGCAAGTTCTTCAAGTCTAAGCACCGCATCAGTCTAGGTATGCGTTACTGGGGTTGCGCAAACTACTCCAGTGACTACCCCAACCGCCGCTTTGACACCGCAACCTATCGGCAGCCGGTAACGACCACATGCACCATTTTCCCCTACCTTGTCTCCTTCACAGCACGCACTAACAATATCTCCAATGTATTTACAGTCTCCGGAGCCCTTGTGTGGCTACCGCAAATGGATCGATCTTGAGATCCACCCTGAGGACCAATGGACCCTTGACTTCGAGGAGTGGAATGTCACAAAGGAGAAGGAGTTGCTGGAGGAGGAGCGCCGCAAGCACGAGCACACCCTGCGTATACAGCGCGAGACGCAAGCTCATCTTGAAGCGTGCACGCGTACAGAGCGGGAGGCTCGCGAGATGGAGCGCGAGAGAAAGAGGGAAATTGCGGCTAAGGCAAAAGAGGCCGGAGAGGAGTTCAATGCCGAGCGGGCAAGGAAGGGAAAGTGGCCCCGGTCCACACAGTAGGTCGTACGAGCAGTTGGGTGGGTTAGTCGCATATCATGCTATATGTTATGCATGTAATAAAAATCTACGTGGCATGTTACTCCCAACTGTATTATGAAGTTTAATATCTCGTATTTTCGCATTCCATGATGTAATAGACCTAGCAAGTTATTTCCCCTAAGGCATGCATGTTAGGACTAGTGGTGGAATTCTGAACTTTAGAAGTACAGAGTTCCACACATGCCACATGCCACTGGTCACATCACTTACCGCTTTATGTATCGAATCGTTCCTAAAAAAATGTACCCAAATTTTTTATGCATCTACAACTTACATTGAACATAAACTTCTATTACAACTTTATCTTATTTTTACGCAGTTTATAACTACAAAATTGACAAAACATACAAACATGACGCGGATTGCAAACCCTTAAAACATACCAAACCCTAAAAGTCACTTACCACTTTATATATCGATCGTTCTACGCACAATCGTTCCTAAAAAAATTTTACCCAAATTTTTTATGCATCTACAACATATAATCAACATAAACTTGTTTTACAATTTTTTCAAATTTTTTTCTGATTCACAACTACAAAATTAACAAAACTTATAATCATACATGTTCAATATCACTTTCCTTCATTTCCTCCAATTGTTCATATCACATTTGTGCTCGAAAAATTTTTCTTTAAATTGCTTCCAATAAAACAATATACCATGATCGAAATTTGTTATTGTCACTTCAACACATTTTTCACGGTCAGCAATATAGGAAAATCACAAAAACACTAATTGTTACTTCACACAAATTTCGTTCGTACTCTACCAACCAATATTTTTAATTTTCAAAATTGCACAACTAATTACACAAGCAGTAAAGTGGACTCCACTTCAAATTCATATTTTTTCACACATCATTTCATATATACACATAAATTTTTATTTAAAAAATTATCTTTACAAATGCATACAAAAATAACTTGAATTAAAATCCTACCCGTGCAAACCCTAACCGGGGGGGTGGGACCCACGGCGGAGTGGTGCGGTGTGGTGCCGCACCATTAGGGGAGTGGTGCGGTGCGGCACCGCACCATCTACGTGGCACGTACGGCGGGGGTGTGGTGCGGTCGGGGACCGCACCACTCAGGTGTGGTGCGCTCCCCGGCCGCACCACTGGACACGTGTCGCGTTGCCGTTAATCGTGCGGTCGTTTGGGGGCTATTTTTGGAATTGTGTTTTTAGCGCGGCTATTTTTGGAATTTTGGGGTATCAACAGTGTTAGAAACGTCCAAATTTCGAAAGAGGAGAGGGGCAACGAGAGAGAGATTACAACATCTGTCGATTCCCACAAGTAGTGGGACGCAGGATAGAGAGAGGAGTACCGAGTACGCTTGCAGCTAGCTGCTACAGCATGGGATGACAGTACATCACACAAATTACAAACCGGAAACTAATTTCTTGTATGTAGTAATAGCCACTATTACTACGCTACTCTAAGAGACTGATTGACTCAATTTTGAATGTTTAGATTTGTTACATATCATCTTGCCGGCTAGTTATCATGTGTATGATTATTTTTTTCAATTGCAAGTCGAGCTTTCTAGCCATCGAATGTGATTGGGGGGTAGCTGTTGGGTGTTGATTTGATTGATGAAAATTTGACCTGTCCATAACAAAATATCATGTGCCTGATGGGCAGACACCCCCTTTTTTGTTTAAGCACGTCTAGTTTGTAATAAAAGAAGATCTCCAGCGGAGGGGTCTTCAGACTTCAGGTATGCGCCGGCCGGCATATTCGTCTCCGCTTCAATTTCTGTTCCGCAGTTTCATGTGCAAGCACCAGTGGAACTCATCTCGAAGAATTCCTTTGTTAATTTCTTTTATAAATGGGGACCATGTACACTGCTGTTGCTCTTAATGAAAATCTGGGATGCTTAATAACCTTCAAAATAATAATAATAATAATAATAATAATAATAATAATAATAATAATAATAATAATAATAATAATAATTTGGAAACAGGAACCTGTCCACATTTAGCACACTCCTTGGGGAAAAAAAGACACAATGTAGGAGTGTGTTTTAACCATTTGTACATGGACGTCTACATACATCGTGCGCTATTGATTTCGCTCCAAGATTCACACCCATCTCTCCTTCACTGGTGAGCCCGCGCGTGGGCGCAAAGGCACGCCGGAGCCGAGAGAGGCGTAAAGATGGACGGTGGGGATGGCCATGTACATGTAGACATGAATCCTTTGAACCAGACGCACCGAAAATTGGTTCCTCACGTCTATATAGAAATAGAAGGCTAATTAAAGTTATCGCAATTATGTTCTTGCGCTCATTTATTATAGTATTTTCCAATACATTGGGCATGCATGGCTAAGATCAAACTCCATCAGTTAACTATGAGGAGCTCACATCCGACGACTACAGATGCAAGATAGGAAAACCAAAAGGTGGCTAGAAATAAACCTTACAAGTACCCAAAACTGAGCATGGTTCTTTCATGCTGCGATTGATAGTTTATGACTACGTTTAATGGCTTTTGACCCTAGCATAAGTACTTGTATGAACGTACCGAATGTCGATAAACCAAAAACCTGCTTCGAAAAATCTGTTCTGATAAGCTACTTAAAAAAAGATGACAAAACCATCCTATTTATTTGTTAAAAAAAACTATAAACCAAAAGACATTAGATGAAAAAGAAGGCCTACCACACATACGACATAACAAAGCAACAAACAAATCTAATTCATTTATTTGTTTAAAAAAGCTATAAGCCGTAGGTTATAAGATAAAAAGAAGGTGGCCACCAAGGCAACAAACAAACCCTACCCGTTTGGATGGATAGATAAATAAGGCCATGAAACGTAAGAGGAAAAGGAAGAGGGGAAAAAGGCTACCATCTTTGCACCGCATGAATTCCAATCCATTCCATTCACCCGATCTAATCCACCCGCCTCTCTCTCTCTCTCCCCTCCCTCCTCGTATTATTGCATCCTCGCGTCCCTTCCCTCTCCTCTGCTTGGGTACTACTCCCTCCCCTGCTTTGACCTTGTTGGCTTTATCTGCCTTTCCCCGCCGTTTCTTGGATTTTAGGATCCAAGAAACTCCCTTGCGAAGTTGTAGAGTAGTTCTTGGATTGCTGCGACGACGAGTTGGGAGTAGTCCGGGCATTCGGCGATCCGGGGGTGTGTTTCTTGATTGATTCCTCGGCGGCGGCGTTGGGTTCATGGAGGAGGGGAAGATGACAGTGGAGGAGAGGCAGGGGAAGGTGAACGGGCATGGGAGCAGGGACCAGTTCCCCGTCGGCATGCGCGTGCTCGCCGTCGAGGCGTCGACGACGACCCCACCCGCCTCAAGGTCCTGGAGAACCTCTTGCTTCGGTGCCGGTACCATGGTATAGTAAATCCCCCCCCCCCCCCCGGGTATTTTAGGATTTGTACTGCTCTGAACAAAATTGTTGCTTGAGTACTACTGTAATATTGAGTTTTTTTCCTCCTGATTTATTTTTCGTTGTTTGCGTGATGATATAGCAAAATTTAATCTCTAGAAAATGGAAAATTTCCCATGCTCCCTTGTCTCACAGGGTCCGATGACATACGAAGCTGGACTCAAAAACTCGAAAAGCATAAGAGGAGATTCTGGGATCAAAACATATGGTTGGAATCTGGAACTAGAGGACTCAAAACAAGAAAGGATACCAAGTACACGATGGGGATCATCAACTCAGAGGAGCGAAGCATATGTCATATAGCTCATATACTGCCCTTCCCCAGCAAAACTACTGCCTTTGTTCCGTGCTCCTCGTCGCCTTAGAACAATTTGAAGAGGATGCCACCATGGGTGGCGAAGAAGGGGGCGAACACGAGGGATTCGACCGCCATGAGCTTGATAAGGATGTTGAGGGAGGGGCCTGAGGTGTCCTTGAGAGGATCTCCAATGGTGTCACCAATGACGGCCGCCTTGTGGGGGTCAGAGCCTTTCGGGCCAAGGGACCTGGCGTGCTCTGAAGCTCCAGCCTGAGCAGATCAAAGATCAGAAGGCTTAGTAAGGTTTCATGCATGTTTACACAAAAATATGGTTGTCTGTAAAGATCTGCATGTAACATTACCTCAATGTACTTCTTGGCATTGTCCCAGGCACCGCCAGTGTTGGATGCAGATATGGCAATCTGAAAACAGCGGAACAGACTAATGAGAGGGGGGGGGGGGGGGGGGCTCAATGGTGATCCTAGATTGCGAAAGAACTCTACCAAACCTGAACGCCAGAGACGAGAGCACCAGCAAGGACTCCAGAGAGGGTCTCCACGCCAAACAAAATCCCAACAATGAGAGGGGTCAGCATAACAAGAGCACCGGGGGGGATCATCTCCTTGATGGATGCATCAGTGGAGATCTTGACACAAGTTGCATAGTCGGGCTTAGTGGTCCCCTCCATGAGTCCAGGGATGGTGTTGAACTGCCGGCGGACTTCCTCCACCATCTTGAGTGCCGCACTGCCTACACTCTTCATAGTCATTGCTGAGAACCAGTATGGGAGCATAGCACCAACAATAAGTCCGATGAACACTTTAGGTGTCAGAACATCAACAGTGGAGATAGCAGCACGGCTCACAAAGGCACCGAAAAGTGCAAGTGACACCAAGGCTGCAGAGCCAATGGCAAAACCCTGAAAATACGAAATCATGAGATACTTTTTCTTGAGGACATTAATCATACTGAAGGTGGTATAAAATGATCTAAGAGCATCTGTTGTAGTGTATATAACTCAAGGGGTCTTAAGATGGATCACATCTAAACCTTAAAGCTGACTCCATAGTGTATATAACCCAAGGGGTCTTAAGACGGTCCCACTTGGCAGATAAAGAAAAATTGTATTTTAATGCTTGTGTCCAGGTCTTTAGCTTGAGGACCAGCCTTAAACCTTTTTTGCTTATAGCCTGCTTAAGATCACCCCTGTAATGTATAAGATTGACCTTAAGGTGGCTGAAGACGCTCTATTTTCATACACTATAGATGCCCTAATTAGAAAAGAATGCACTTTGTACATTTGTAGGCACATTCAATCTCAAGATGATCTAATTAGAAAAGAATGCACTTTATAGGCATATTGAATCTCTTAAGCAAAGAACATGTGATATAATTTTCAACTACGTGCAGACCCTAAATTGCATTTATGGAAGCACAAGGAAGAATCAACAACTTATTTGGTGCAGCACCATGAAATTGAAATATATGGGATGAGTACGCAGATGTGTACCTTTCCAATTGCAGCAGTTGTGTTTCCTGCAGCATCCAAAGCATCAGTTCTCTCGCGAATTCTATGGCTCATGCCAGCCATTTCAGCAATTCCTCCAGCATTATCACTGATGGGGCCATAGGCATCAATAGCAAGACCTGTGGCGATCGTGCTCAGCATTCCAAGAGCAGCCACAGCAACACCATACATGGCAGCAAGGCTGAAGCTGAGGAAAATACTAACAGCAATAGCAAAAATAGGGATGATGACTGATTTGTAACCCAAAGCAAGCCCAAAAATGACATTAGTGGCAGCTCCAGTTCTGCAGGAATCAGCAACATCTTGCACAGGGCTGAAAGGATAAATAGCAAAGATGTCAGGTTGGAACCAAACATAAAGGGACCACCACCATCACCAACAAGCAAAATTGTAAATACCTGTATGCATTGCTTGTGTAGTACTCAGTAACAAAACCAATGATTAGGCCCGCCCAAAGACCAACCGCCACACATAAGAACAGTTGCCTGATAAATTTACAGCAGAATGAGATTGTGGTATAACATTATAAATGAAAAACGAAAGTTTAGTGGTCAATCCAAAAATGGCATACCAGCTTTGCACTGTCTTCTGGGCACCAAAGTTAAAGATGGTGAAGGTGTATGGAAGGCCTAACCAACTGGCGAGTGCAATGCCAGCAGTCATAACAGCAGTGGAAATTACAAGTTGTTTCTTGAGAGCAGGCTCTATTTCACTCACAACCTTTATCTCAAAGAAATCAGTGGCAAACAAGGTGGTTATGAGACATGCTATAATACCCACAGAGCTAACAAGAAGGGGGTACACCATAGGAGTAAATTGATGGTTGATTCCAAAAGAAGAGATAGAGGCCACAACAAGAGCAGCGCATGAAGATTCAGCGTACGAGCCAAAGAGATCTGATCCCATTCCAGCAATATCTCCAACATTGTCACCAACATTGTCTGCAATGACCTGCAAGTAGAACAAAAGGTCATTCTTTTAACCTAGTTTAGGCACCAATTTAATATCACCTCTTGCAGAATGTAGTGCTCCATGCTATGGTCAAAGACAAATTTAACCATTAAGCAATTTCAGTATAGTGACAGTTTCTAATAGCACTTAAGAATTGGAAGTCCTCAGAATTCAAGTGAAAAATATCTTACAGCTGGGTTTCTTGGGTCATCCTCAGGAATGTTCCTTTCCACCTTCCCAACAAGGTCAGCACCAACATCAGCAGCCTTAGTATAAATACCACCACCTACACGCCCAAAAAGAGCCATAGAAGAACCACCAAGGCCATAACCAGTAATAGCCTCAAAAAGGCCTTCCCAATCATCGCCATAATAGATTCCAAACAAGTTGATAGCAATGTAAAGAACCAAAAGACCACTGGCAGCAAGCAGGAAGCCCATAACAGCACCAGATCGGAAAGCAGTAATAAATGCCTTCCCAACACCCTTTCTGGCCTCTAGAGTTGTCCGAGCATTTGCATAAGTTGCAATCTTCATTCCAAGAAAACCAGAAACCAGAGAGGTGACTGCACCAAGCACAAAAGCTATAGTGCTGAAGATAGCATTAGCAAGGGCAGGCTTGCAGATCTTGCCCTTGCTGTAGTGGCAAGGCTGGCTCTTCGTGCTGAAGCCCTCAACAGACCCAAGGAAGAGGAATATAAGGATTGCAAAAATGCCCATGAATAATCCAACATACTTGTACTCAGTGAAAAGGAAAGATGTTGCTCCTATTCACAACAACACAAGAAAAAATATGGCAGGTCAATTTAGTTGCAGACTATGTATTCATGCTTGCGAAGTAAAAGCTTGAAATGAACAAAGTATGTCATAGAACAATAATATGAACACTGAAAAGTAACAAGGAAAATCAGGGATGATGACCTATTGACCTACAAACACTTCTGAAATGAAAGAGCACTTCCATGTGCATGAACATATTTGTTCATGAAAATTTTGCAAAGCCCACTAACAAGTAGGCCCAAATGGGCATGGAACTGGCCCATCAATGAGCGTTCCAAAATTTGTGCAAATATTTTCTTCCATTTGAGACAAACAGTACTAACTACTTTAACCATCCAACTAACAAGCCAACTGATTTATTTGAACTACTTTTACACACTATCAATACCAGAACACTGATTTGCAGAATCACAAGGAAATATGGAGTAACTTAGGAGACAATTTAGTGAATTCGAATCCAGGTTGATCAAGAAAAAAATGTGTATGTTAAGTCATTTTATGCCTCATGAGAAAGCAGTAATTAGGTACCCGATCCGACCTCTAACAAATATATTTAATTTATCCATCCAAAATAATTCAGTTTAACACTACTTTTTTTAGTTGATTCAATTTAACGCATCCCTTCTCCCCTAAACCCGTGCCTCCTACTAAGGCCTTATTTGGATCCCTCCATCTAAAGTTTAGTTACTAAAGTTTAGGTCTAAAGTCTCCAAACATGTGGTCTAAAGTTAGATCTAAACTTTAGCTAACCCCTAAAAAACACTTTAGACCATTAGTCCACCAAAGTGAACTAAAGTGGTCTAAAGTTTTGGGTTCTTAGGCACAAAGACGTGTTTACCCATGCATGTTGGTCTCTCACCTCCCATTTAATGGCCGACGCACGAAACGAGGAGGGGTAGTATGGTCTTTTTGAAACTTTAGTCCTATCCATTAGTACAGGATCCAAACATGACCTTCGACTAAAGTTTAGTGGCTAAAGTTTAGCCAACTAAAGTTTAGTCCAAAACTTTAGACAACTAAACTTTAGACCATGGGATCCAAACAGGGCCTAAGTCCTCCCAATCCTAGCTGTAGAGAAATATCCCTCTCGTGCCGCCATGGCTGATTCTGGTGGCTCATTTTAATAATCTTAGACATATTCTTTCACTAAGTACGTTTATTGTCATGAACATTATAGCTTTGCATTATATATTGTTATATTCTTTATATGAATGACTCGGGTGGTGAAAACACCCTTGTTAGAAAAAAAAAATGCATATATTGTATTGCTGGTGCAAATTTTTTTGTGGCTATTTCAACACTTCGATCCATCATGGGTACAACTATTTTGCATTTAAAGTAATTCCAATTTTTATGTAGATCATCACATTTTTATATTTTCAGCCCCAAATTTCATGACAGCCCCTGCGGAAGCTAAATTCAAAATCAACTTTTGATGTAGTCACAGTCAGAAACAGCACCAAGGACATGTGTCAACATCAAACCAATGAGAGCACATCAACACAGAGCTACAGACAAATGGTAAACAAAGAAGGCCATCTAAAAAGAAAATTGATTTGGTTGGTCAAATGAGAACCAATGGAAACTTATCCATCAAGTCCATCCAGAAAACTACACCATGATGCAACCAAATGGCACTGCAATAAGAGCCAACCAAATCTAATCCACTGAACTTACTAACCGTCAAAACTACAAGCAACTGAAGCGTCCTATATTAACAAGCCTATTTAAAGGAACTCCAAGCAATTAGGCAGTGAAAGTGCCAAAAAATATTCCAATAAGTTTAGAGCACTGCAATAGCAGTAGCATGACCTCTGTCTATGGTGAGTCCTGTAAAGCCAAATATATGCCAATCACTAATGTGGAGGAACTCCATCATCTAACCAAGCAGTCACATCCACACAGGACATCGCAATCAAGCCACACACACCCAGTGTGCCCAGATTTTGTCAGAGATGAATACCGTTGGGTCCTTCACTCAGCAAAATAGCAGCTACCACATGTTTTTAGTTATCTTCATACAAATGCATAAAGAACCTAACAGTAACATGATCTTACAACTAACAAATACCACTGCCAAATTAAATCTGAAATGGTACTGGCACCCACCACAAGCCAGACTACTTCACTTGCAGTCATCTTCCGGACTGCAACAACTCTTTGCACAGGTGCCTTACATGAAGCACCAACGGGTCACAGTACGCATCATGCCAAGATTTCAATTAATTCAATGAAATTACTAAAGCAGTGCAAATGTGGTTCCCAAGAGATGGGTTTTTGTCCGACTACAGTAATGCAGGCTCCAGAAATTGTGTTACCTTATCAAAGTAGGGAGCAGTGAAGAGTGAGGAACACGTGCTGCAAGAACTTATCTCTTTATCTGTTACCCCACTTCTGGGCTTTCTCAGACTGCAAAGAACCTATCCCTTTATCTCTTACCCCACAGGCAGCTCCTGATCTATTACCACCAGTTTGACCAAGAACTCCACAATCCTAACCAGGGGCGGGTTGGGGAACAGATATGAATTTGCTACTAAAATCCTATCATAATACATATGCTTTGAGCTAAAATAAAGGTTTTCTTACAAAAAAACTCTTTTATATCTCGTGATAATTGGAGCTCAGACTTTCATAATAGTATAGCAACCAAATACAAATAGTGATCATTGTGCAGTTTGACACATACTTACACTTCAGTCACCCGACGCCACAGTTTGTGCATACATACATATTCACATGTCACCGAGTCGATCGACAGCGAGACAAAAACTAGGCATGGTATCATGCCCTAAACGAATAGGGATGAAACATTGTGCACTTGTGCTGTTCTGCGGTACAGATTAGACGCGATGGAAACTTGAAGTGTTTGGTAAAAATTAAATAATTATGGATATGGGCTCATGAACCATGAATTTTAGCCTCACACAAACTACTACGTAGGAGCTAATGCTAATCAAGTTCTAATATGGCATCCTAGTTACAGCTTTACATTAATCCTAGGGGCGCCAGGCCCCTGCCCCCACCCCCCAACCACACACACACTCTCGAAGACATCTAGGTAGGCTAGAATTAGCTGGGTTTGCAATGGATTAGGATAATTAACAATACTTAGAGCACGGTAAAATGAAACTTACTGTAATCTCTGCTGCATAAAGTAGCAACAGCAAACAGTTTAATGCGTTGTCTAGATCCAACTAGTGTGGAATAGTAATGTAATATTGATCACCCAGAGGTCCCAGACAGGAAGGCAAAACCCATAAAGAACTTCAGAAAAGGGCCGTAAAAAAAGCGATCCCTTTAATTGTCACGTACAAACTGAGCAATCTGCTGCTCCATTAAAGTTAGTTCGATTAAAAGAAGCACCTTTTTAACCCAAATTAGTTTGCAAATTCATAAAATTTCATATATAATCGAATAAAACAAAAAAAATGAATCATTGACGTTGTTTTCCCCTTAAAACATCAAATGGCAAGCAAACAAAAACCAACTACAACGTAGACAAAGCAACCTGAAAAAAAATCAGTTCGATTAAAAGAAACGCTTGAGAGATTTCATATTCTTTCTAATAACAAAAGAAAGGTATTCCCGTATTTCTTTCCTCGAAACATCACCCCGAAGCAAACGAAAACCACTCGACAAAGAACAGCAATTCGCGCCAAAAACACTAAGCAAACCACGTGAAAATTCGATCATTTCTCAACAAAACTCAACCAAAAAAGGATAAGATCTACATAACTGAAGCACCTTGTAGTCCCTCACCCCCTCACCCGCGCGCGCGCTGGCGAATATAGACTCACACAGCTCTGAGCCTCTCACCTTCGGAGATGGCGGTCTGGATCTCGGCGCACCTGACGACGACGTTGTGGTCATTGAGCCCCTCCTCCTCCTCGATGAGGTAGTCGCTCGCGCCGCTCTTCCCGGCGCCGGCGCCGCCCTCCGCGCGCCGCTCCGGCGAGAGCCTCACCTTCGAGACCAGCACCCACTGCAGCACCGCGAAAGCGATGCCCACGGCCGCCGCGACAGGGATGACCACCATCGTCGCCAGCTCCGGCAGGATCGCCGCCGCAGCCATCGCCGGAGACTCCTCCTTCACCTAGGGTTTCGTTCCTCGAAGCTTCTTGTTTTATCGCTCGAATTATATGAAAATTTTCCCCCTCGAACCAGAGAAAGAGAGGAGTTGGATAGGAAGGGAGAAGAGCAGCGTCGCGGCCTTATAAAGGAGGGAAATATTTCATCATTACCACTAGGGCGCCTTTCTGGCTTATAAATCCGAGTTTATAGTATATAGTTTATTTAATACTATTTGAGTTTATTATGCTGTAGCTGATACTAGTTTTTTTTAATATAACTAATTAAAAAAGAAAAAAATAGTTTATATCAACACGAACGATACAAAAAATAAATAAAAGAAAAGATAAAAAAACTAAGAAAAAGCTAGAAAAAAAAGAGCCGTATGCCCGTTTCTCTTGGATGATCAGTGTCACTGTCACACACTCAATGCAAAGCAGAGATGAAAGGCCAAATTATCCTTCCTCTGTCTGTGTTCAGTGTTATGCTCGTTCTCGTCTCGACCAAATAGAGACAGTTGTGACATGAAGTGGGAAAGCAAAACACTGCTCATATACTCATGCATATACCTGATAACCTGAAACTGAAAGTGTAAGAACAGGAAAGCTCTTCCGATCAAAGGTATTCGATTCATGCAATCAAGGCATGAGAGGAATTCATCCAAAAAAAATCTCCAACTTAGCCCTTGTTCTTTTGATCTTTTAGCTTTTGATTTCTTTGAAAATTGAAATAAATTAGGTTATCTTAAACGGATGCTTCAAACGACTTTCCGGACTGAAAATCATATGCGTCATCCGTATTGACGTCTCCACCGTTTCGAAAAACACAGATAAAAATTATCATCCATAGCCAAAAGGCACCGGCCACAGCAAAAATAAAAACAATCGGCTATATCTCTCATATAGTCGCACATGATACCCTAGATTGAAACATGCAAATTCAGGAAAAATAAATTTGTGCGTGAGTTTACAAAGAGAGATCTTCGTTCCATGTCTTTAGGTAGGTTCTTTTAGGCTTATAGTTTGGTTTTTTAAGTAACTAATTTTTAAACGAAGTATCATAGAGTCTACAAATCAATTGTAGTAGGTATTATCCCGACTTCATCTATATCGACCAAAATCACACGCAACTATATCTCTCCGTACTCTTTTGCGAACATCCAGAATTCAAAAACTTAAGCCAAAAGTCATAAGTCACAGTCCAAAAGAACCCACTCCCTACCGACCTCAACCAAATAGTATTACCAACACCAAAGTTTCTTACTACTCAAAACGGTTTCAGCTTTTTGGTTTCTAAAATTTAGTTTTTTGGTTTTTTAGCCATTTTGGCTCTTTCTTTTTCCCCTTTAATCCTTTGTATTTCCTACAAGATTTGGTGGTATTCTCTAGTTTTTCTGAATTTTTAATCTTTTTATTTTTTTTCATTAAAAAAGCTACCACGGTAAAAAAAAGTCTACCAAAAAATAAAAACAGGGCTTTCAGCCCTTCGAGCAGGCCCTCTGACAAACAACAGTGCTCAATAAAATAGCATTTAAAAGATGCGACGTAAAAGGTAAGCCGTTGTATGGGTTAGCGTGAAGCCGCTCTCACCTCTTTATCCTTTTCGGAGTTATATGCAAACAGCGGTTGTGGTCGTCACCCCTACATAGAAAAGCCGCGGAGTTATGATGATGTGGCCATGTTGTACAGGTTTGGAGATAGGGGGCCAGGGTTGGGAGAGAGCTGGTGGCGTGGCATTTACAGGCTTTATTTGAATTTTGGTAAAAACAAATAGCACTGTTGATCATAAAAATACCAGATCTAGCTCTTGAAGCATTCCGTAATCCTATTTTTAGCCCTCTCCCCTACCGCGGGATTTCCAGAGCTCGACGTGTGTGAATCGTGCAATCAGAAACCGCACAACAGGGAGATCGTGCGGTCGGGGACCGCACGACTACTATTGTTCACGCTCGAGTCGTGCGGTCCCCGACCGCACGACCACTGTGCACTGTCCAACCCGCTCGCCGAAAGTCATCGTTCTGTCGCTATGTGCGTGGCTTTTGGGATTTAGGTGCTGGCTTTTTGCATGCTTGATGCCGCCCATCCCTTCCCCTTTTCTTTTTTTGTTGCAGCACATGGACACGCGCCAGCACATTGCATGCATTGGCCGTCCCCCACCTGTGTTGTCTACATTTGAGTAAGCTGAGTCGCGCGATAAAATGCTTCGGATGGCTTGCGTTTGGGATCCTTGAGTGACCTTGCATGCATAGACAGAGCAAGAAAACTGTAGAGCAAGAGAGGGAGGGAAGTGAAGGAAGTAAGGATTGCAAACACATGATTTCGAGTAATTTTCGTTTGGGATCAAAAGCTTTTGCAATTGTGACGCCTCGTGAGTTTCAAGAAAAGGTAAATATCGTCCCCATGCAACTATAATCTTATCGTAGTGATTAGTACGTAATTAACGTAAACGTTATTTACGAAAGTTACTGCATGTCAATCTTTGATAAACTGTTTGTTCATGCGAAACCCTCCATACATGAAGCATGGTGTGTTTTAGTGTATTGTAGTTTATTTTTTGTCAATACATTTATTTGTACTGTTGTAGTCATTGCAGGTCGTATAAGCGTTAAAAAATGTAAAAAAATGCAGTATTTAAGTAATAGTAATTGTATGTGGTAACAGGATTAGCCGGATTAGAAACAAGAAAGTCACAGTTAGTCGGATTAAGAAAAAAGTGGACACCATTGTCGGGTGCTACAAATAAAAAGCAACTAACTGTGAATGAGTAGAATAAAATTACATTAGAAAAATTGTAATGTAATTTCTATGCGAACTCGATTGTTGGTTCTATAAATGACAGATTGAAAAAATTAGTTATTTGATTTATATAAGAATTCATAAGTAAAAAATGAAGAAAACTTACTAGTTGGATTTGTGAATTAATTCGAACAATAATAATACAAATTAGGAGTGAAAATAAAAAATTGTAATTTAATTTTCATTGAAATTCCGAAGTAAGATCCGTAAATAAGAGAATTGAAAAAATACATTACATTAGTAAATTGATTTATATAGGGATATGTTGGTAAATTCTGTAAATAAATAAAAATTAGAATTACAAATAAACAAAAAATACAAATCGTATTTGTATGTGATATGAAGAACAACAAAATTAACATGAAAATCTTACAGTGCGGTAGCTGCTGTATGCTGGTACGCTTGTTGCATGTTGTATACTAAAAGGGTTCAGTATGCATTTATGTTAGGTACGTCATGGGTGACATTCAAGACTTGTTCATGTTCTACAGAAGTGGACTCATACGCGACAGGCCGTACAGGGCAGACATATCAAATTGTGATCGGACCGTGATCCGGGCATCCAATCTGAACGCCATGAGCATGTTTGAGCTACGGAGGTGCGTACATTCCTCATTCGATCGGGACACCGCAAGGAACAAGTTACGGATCGAGGCAGTGTATGCCTCAGTGGTAAGTGCTGCAAGGGAGACCATGTGGTAACTTCTGAAGGTGACCAGTGACACTTCATGGGCCAACTATATGGAGATCATGTGCAACTCTGTCGCAGCAATATATGCCAGGTCAATGGTGTATGTTCGCTTCGTGGAAAGGATAGAATCGTCTACCACGGGTGATTCTGGTGGCGCTGGCGGAGATGAAGTGCCTGGATTAGTTTCCGACGCTCATGAAGATGCTGGTGCAGGAGAAGATATCGGCGAGGGAGTGGGCGATGGAGACGTGAGGAGGTGTTTAGAGAATTTTCAAGTGAATGAAGGTGCGGAGAATTTTCAGGTGAATGACCGATAATTTTATCTGAGGTTATATCTTTTGACTAAAAATACATAATAGTAGCTAAAATAAATGAGTTTAAAAAGAGGAGGACGAGGTGTACGAAAAGTAAGAGAGATACATGTGTAAGATGAAAACGAGAGTAGTAGGATGTGTGATACGTATATGATTCTCTGTTTTATTTTAAAGAGATATAAGAATGAAAGAAGTGGGAAAGCTGATTAAAAAGCCGGATATTCAATTTCGGGTGATTTGACCATGCAATGCATGTTTGGAATCATCAAATGCGTGAGGCTGCAGGAAATTGAGGTCTTGCGGTCTTGCCCTCGCTTCGAACAGGAATCTTATTGTTTTTCCGATAAGAAGCAGCGTGTGATTCTCACCATATATTATTGTGTTCCAAACAAACCTTATAGAAGGTACGAGTACTTCCTAGATGTACGGCTGAGCCGGATTAATTTAAGATTTTGTTTATTTTGGTTTGAATTTCTGACTTCTGATTTATTTTTTATTATTTATAAATTTTATCTTTTTTTGAGTTTTTTTTGCCATTCTTTCCTCGTATTCACTTGCATTGTCCATGATTGGCTAACATGTTTTTTCTATTTTTATTTTTTTTAAATTTAATTACACTAAATAAGCTATCATCAGTTATAGTGTAATTTCAGGTTGCCACAGTGCAATTTCAGCCATAAGAGCCATAAGCTACTTTTTACCTTTTGTTTTTATTTTTTGCATTGTCTGTAAAGATATAATGATGTTTTTTCTTTCATTTTTCTTAAAGTTCAAGCGCAAATTCAACCAAAATTTAATAATCAAAAGTTACAAGCTGCAGCTGGTTGGAACAGAGATAAGGCCTCTTAAAGTTGCCTATGTTTCAAATTGCTAGTCCGTTTTAGGATCTTTTAGAAAATGAAGTATCCCATAGGTCGCTAAAATTACACTATTACTAGTGAGAGTGTGCACAACCGTACATGGAGGCGTAGAGAATTTTGTTTTGAGTAATTTCTGGTGATAAAGCACATGGAACAACAATAAAATAGTGGAGCAATCATCCATGACAAAGCGTCAATTCCTGATGTGGCGCTGGCAGATCAGTTCACTGCCAGAGCCGGCATCACTTTTACAAATCGCAAGTGAACTACAATGAAACTGCGAGGAACTACAGTAATATGTGGCGCACACAAAGATCCTGCTAATCGGACTTCCGCATGCGTAAAGGCAGCATCAGTATTTAAATCCTAATAGATATAGTTATACATCCACAAGGTTAACCATGTAGGATATTTAAGTTAGTAGTAGTGTATTTCCTTCCTTGTTTAGGAATTATTTATATTAATTTCTACTTTTATCTTCTATTTAGATAAACTAAAAGTAAATATGAACACATGTGTTCTCCAAGCGGCTTACACACTTCTCTCACTCTTATCACACTTCGAGATAAAGCAGTGAGTCATGGACGCATCAAGTACTCTACTCCTCTCGCTCTTATCTTGCGCACGTATCTCTTTCTTATAAACACATGTGTTTTCCAAGCACATATAAACACATGTGTTTAGATAAATTAGAAGTAAATATAAACACATGTGTTTTCCAAGCGATTTACACCAGTGGTGGATCCAGGAAATTTTTTTGGAGGGGCTGAAGTACCTTTAGCTCGACCTCAGCCCCTTCTACATTATACATCTATGGCTAAAAATTTAGGGGGGGCTCCAAGGGTCCGGTAGCAGTAGGGGGGCTCGAGCCCCCCTGCGCCCCACCGCTGGATCCGCCGCTGATTTACACACTCCTCTCGCTCTCATCATACTTCGGGATAAAAGCAGTGAGTCATAGGCGCTTCACGTATTCTACTACTCTCACTTTTATTTTGCGCACGTATCTCTTCCTTATTTTCTCACCACTCACTCACTTCTTTAAAGGCACTTCATTTAACTATTACTATTTATTTTTAATAAAAAAATCATCTACCATAATCAACGTAAAAATGCCCTCACCGGGCAGGGAGTGCGTGCCGCTTATTTCTCTGAAGTGTTGATGACCTGCAAATGAGCTGCGTGAGAGCACGGGTTTGAGAACAAGCAAGCTCCACGGTGGCATAGACAAGACGACACAAAGAAACGATGATTTTTTTTCCCTAACAAGTTTTTTGTTTTGATTTTGATTTTAGTTTTTGTCAAATAACACCATTCACTTCTTTTATATTGTGAAAAGTCTGGATTGATCACCCTTTTGTTTAGGCTTTGTACAAAAAAAATAATATTTTGAACCATTGCAATCAATACTATCAAAATAGTAATACTGCAAAGTAAAACAGTACCCTACAGTCACAAATATACACTATTTTAAGATAAGTGCAATTAAACTTTTGAGACTCTGGCTATTCATATCTTTTTAAAATATTTATGTATTGGATATATGAAAAACCATATGTGTAAATTTATCAAAAATTACTTCTCTAATATTATAATTTTATTTGGTTTTATAAATATATTACAATAAAAATTAATAATCAAAGTATCATTTTGTTAATTATATCAATGTCCCAAACGATATGTTTTAGTGGCCACTGACCAGGGGTGAGATGAAGACCTATCTACGTAAGATGAAGGAGCTGCTGGGGCTACACCCGTACTAAAATTGTTCTAAAAATTGATTTCACTTTCCCTGGGTTACAAGGTTCAACACCTCATTTGTTCTCTTTGGTGTTCACAGGTTGGGCTAGTATGCTGAAGCCTCCACGTGAAAAAATGGCTCTGGACACAGAGGAAAAACAATAACCAAAGAATCATATACCTCAATCATCTTTGATTAAAAAAAACATGATGTGATGATCTGATACTGACCGTTTGCGGTTCATATCATGTGAGGAATCATTGTCATGCTTCCTCTACAATGTTAATAATCGCTTGGGAAAAAAAACATCACTGTGTCATGGACATCACATCGATCTTGTCACAACAAGTGATTCTAGAAACATTTTTCAAAATCCAACCACGTAAATGGGATAGCTAAGCACAGTAGTAGATATGCTTTTCTTTTTGGAAGGAGTTTGGTAGGGCTTTTTCTTGATCAATTGAGTTGTCCATTTGATTTGGGGCAAATTATAGCGTCTTCTTATCCTTTTGATATTGCTAATTGGGTGTTTGCAAGCTTAACAACCTGTACTATTATTGGATTTGCAGCCACCAATGTTTGAAGAATGATGTTCATATGATGTTCATGCATGTATTCTGATACCATGTATATTTATTAGATGATGTTCATGCGTGTGTTCTGATACCATCTATACTTATTAGTCCCCCATTTTTGCATTTTTCCCCTCCAATTTGCATAGATACCCCTAGTGTAGTCGTAACACAATAAGAAACTTTTTTTTCCTGAAGTTTCAGCAATTTGCCATGTTTTGACTGTGAACAACCATGGTACGGTTTCTCTGTGTTTAATCTAGCGTCACTAACCATCATATCCTAATGACCTATGCAGTGTTTAACACATGATGTCATAATTTCCCTAATTTGATCACCAACCACATGAGAATAGAAACATCAATGATGTTCGTCGAAAACTCTTAGGCCTGTTTGAAACGCGTGAATTTTTCTATATTTATATAGGAAATAAATTGTTTCCTGCGAAATTACTTTAGCCTTGCATCCTAGCTCTTGGAATGCACATGCAGAGTTCACACAGGCACTGATCAATACTGAACTGGATATTAATAGATGACTGGCTAGCTGTTCCAATAGTTGGATAAGGAACTGTACTGCGGGTTGTGCCCATGCCCAAAGCTATAATATCACATCACATCAAATACATAACAGAACAATCAACAAAGCATGTGCGTATAGAACAGTACTGCCCCCCCCCCCCCCCCCCGCGGGGGGGATTTATAACTCATTAGTGATCAGTTAATTGTAAGTAGAGTGAACACTACGGAAGAACATCAGTACATCACTGAATGAACTTGCAATAGCTGTACCAGCTCTAGGTAGATATGAGCCTGAATGACACAGAAACTCTGAAACGAAATGGTACCAAGATTTCTTGCACCGTGAGCACCATCCAGATCCATGACACAATGCTGTCCAGATCTGTCAGAGACTCAGATGGAGAGGGACTAAAATATCTTTGATTTTAAAAAGGTCCCATATGGTCTTCAAAAACAAGGTCCCACATATGATCATATTAGTGATGGTAGGCAGGAATTCCCCCTTTCCATTTCTTTACTGCATTTTCATAATGTTTAGTGCAATGGTAGGTAAGACACTTGAGAGTGGTATTTTGAAGGAATATGAGAGTGATATGATATTGTAGATTAATCTCACTACAAGGAACAAACCAATTGAATTACAACTGGGAAAACCAAATGAAAAATTTGGGTCAAGAACATTACAATCACCATCTACCAGCTAATTCCCAGGCAACTTCCATTTAATAAAATTTAGTTCTGTTGTTACCGTCAAACTAATGTTAGCCAATAAGTTTCCAAACAAAATTGAGGCATGCTAATTACTCCAAGACATGTCACTTTAACTGGTTCATATCACAGAGACCCCAGAAGGCGATTTAGCAACTGACTCTTTAACCTTTGCATGCTGTGAAATGTCAGTACACGGCAAATCTGAAAGAAGCAGCTAACAGCACAGCTCTAGTGGTCATGATCTATTGTCTTCTTTTCCCTGCCACATATAACCTAGGTCCTATAACAATTGAGTGGCTTCTCCTTTGCCATATTCTCATCTCGCCAAGAACATATTCCAACACAGAGGTATAAATTCGGATGAGAGGAACTTTTTAAAATGCGCAAATTCCTTCGGTATGTACGTAGCTTGCATGGAACACCATTGAAGAACACAACAATATCTTGTTCTGAACAACAAGGACTACTAAAAAGATGATTGTCCCGATCATACCATGGTTTCACCAATGCGCAAATCGGTCGAAAAAGGGCAACCATGCTCTCAGAAAAACAGAAGGTTTGTGGAACACCAACGCTATACAACATGGTCTGGGACGGATAAGAGGGGGATAGACCAGTCCCAGATTATGGAAATTCAGGCCACAAGATCAATCTGACTGTTTTTGTTCTCAAAAATAGTCGAATGTTGTATAGATATTCCTATAAATTAAATAATTCAACTCATTAAGTACATCTCGCATGCTCCAACCATTAGCGAAGAGAGAATTTATATATCCTACGTGTGATTCTGTGAATGGAAGTAGCTATCGTTTTCAGACTCCAAGGTGTGATCTGGCTCTGATAGCTAGATAGATGCCTCCTGCTTGCCTCCCCCCGTTGGTCCTCTTATGATCTTATCTCTTTCAGGCCATTGCAGGACACAAGTTCCTATGGCTGTGGGTGGCGACGGCACGGCGAGACGTACTAGCTAGCTGTGCTACGGTGTATATAGATGCTTACATTCAGAGAGTGGACCAGTGCTGGTTTGTCAGTCAGTATATTACAGGCTTGTACTTTAGTTGATCAGGTTCTAATGTTCCATGGCTCTATCTGGTAGTCATAATCATTTGCTGTTCAGAGATGGTCTTGTAGTGTGTACTACAAAAGTAAAAAACTTTTGTTTCTGCAGTGTAAATACTTTAGTCAGTGTCAACCTTAATACAAGTGTGCTATTCTTTCGCATTTCGTTCCTACTTGTCTACCGTTCTTTGTAAGGATGCACGCCGTTCTTGAAAGTTACATTCTGTTGTAAGTTTACGGTGCAGACGAGGCAAGTTTACTGCCGGCCTCGAACTTGTCCACCGTTCGTGTCAAACTCTGCTTACTGCTATTATTCGAAGTAAGAGCAGAGGAGGAGACCTCAATTAAACTACATGGACCGATACTTGGTTTGTAAGCTATGTACTTGATCAGAAAACCCAAGAGGCAATTACCCCGAAACAGTCAATGTTATTATCGTCACTCATTAATTGGCATGCAGGTTAAGCAGAAGAAAAATGTATTAACACTCATGGAGGCGTAGAGGTTTGGGTCTTGGTGATCCATCCGTCACTTTTTGGTTTTAGCTGACATTTGAGAAAAAGAGGGATCGTTTTCAGCAGCCCGAAGAGAGGTGCACGATTCAACAAAGGGACTATTCATATTAGCTACGGCTGATGTCTTTTAACTGAAAATAAATAGTAGTGGTTAAAAGAAGTGGTTTTTTATAAAGAGGGGACGAGTGGTGGAAAAAGTGAGGGATAGATGCATACGCGAGACGGGAGCGAGAAGAGTGAGTTACGTGATACACCCGTAACCCCTGACTTATCCCTGGAGTGAGACAGAAATGAGATGAATAGGAAAGCTGTTTCAAGAAGCTAGATATTCATATTGGCTCCGAAGACAATATCAACATGCCCAAAGTTAAGTACCAACCAGCAAAACTTCTCTGTTCTTTCCATTTTCGCCAACACCTTCGTACTTACTATTCATCTATGAGCATGATCCATGAGGCTCTTAAATTATGCTAAATTCAGATCAACACTCCTTGCTTGACCATCTACAGTTAGGCTAACCAACAGTTGTTATCAACTACGATATTTCGATTTCATACCAAGAGCTGAACAAAGAATTCGAGTGGTGAACTCTAGCACTCACAATTGGTAAATTTAGTTAGTAGAGTCGTGCCCTTCAATTCAATTACAGTGCTGTGATAGAATTTGTGCTCGTCACATCAATGTCACAGACCTTTGTTAGGTTTCGATGGTTAAATGGTTAAGCTGAAATGCTATGATGAGTCACCACTGATGAGGAGGAATCGAACTAAATGTCCAAAGGAATCTTGAAACACCTAAATTTATACCTAGAATTGGAAGCCTTTATTCAAGATAACAGAGACCGATTCGGTCACACGATGGCTAGATTCTTCATTGAAACATGATCTGAATTTATTATCATGTCCGTGTCGGCTACTATGTCAAATATGACACTGAGCAGTGCATGCACTGAGCCATATCAGACATGGTAACAGTAGACGTATTCGACTCTAATTTAGTTTTTTTTCTCCGTTTATGTATCTTGATTCCTAGTCTATATATGTACCTCTATAATCACATAGTTTAAATGCATTGACGTTCTCCGTACTTGTAATTCTCCTCATACAGTTAATTTTCCACAAAGAGTATTTCATGTTAAATTCTTGTCTTCTATTTTTTTGATTACCTATTTTTATGGTACTTTTTTTTAAATAAAATTCACCTTTCGGTGAGTCTGTGGCATGCATTCCCTATGATAAAGATGCAAGCTTTTCCCTGCATTATGATTGTTCGTGGTTTATCATCACCAGCGAGCTGGAATCCGTGTCTCCCCCTTAAACTCATCAGGAAATCAGCTTTTAGGTAGAAGAATTCGGGCGAGATTTGGCACGCGTCTGTGAGATGCATCTATTTGCTTTTAAGATGGGTACTTTTCAGTAGTTGGCATCTGCCAAAAGTGTTAAGGACAACGATCCCCTCGTGATCAAATGATGAATGGATAGTTGGACACCTATTTGGATTGTTAAAATTGAGTCGAATTCATATCGTGTTCATATAAAACACTTCATCATTTCATATCATATATGTGGTATGAAAGGTGTCTAGGCCATAAACAAGTTGTATCAGATGTGGTGTCAATCTGTAGTAACCGACTCTGAGTCAGTTTCTTTTCCGTTGTAGGACTGTTTTCTCTCGTCTTATATATATACCCCAGTAGTTCATAGGAAGAGACGTACTCAAGAGAGCACTCTATTGTAATCTCTTTTTACTATAGTGATTTGTCTTTAATCGTCCGTAGTTTTTTCGCAAAGATTTTTCACGTAAAATTTGTATCTCTTATCTCTATTTTTTATACATTATTTACAACAAGTGGTATCAGAGCTTAGAATTAAGATCCTAAGAGCAAGTATAATAAGAGGCTGTTAGTAGGCTGTATGCTGAGGTGGAGGAGAGAGAAGAGAGGTGGGCTGTAAGGCCATTCTCAGTGGAGAGTTTCATGGCGTTGTTTCCAAGACTGCCACATCATGTAAAATGAAATGAAACATGGATGAAACATTCATCCTCAATGCATAGTTTCATTCTATTGTTTCATAGACATTTAATTTCATGACTCATATAGAGTTGGTAATCATGCCAAGAGAGTTTCATCTAGATGAAACTCACTTCTTCTCTCTTCTTAAAAATATTGCCATATCATCAAAAATGCCTATGTGGTAGCCTATTAAATGCAGATGAAACTCCCACTGAGACTGGCCTAAGGGCATGTACAATGGGTCTCTTCAAGCCGTCTTCATTTCAATACTTTTTGCAAAATACCCCTTGCATGGTCAAGAGACGGTGAGCAGCTCGTCTCTACGCTGAAGTCGAGGCTTAAAGACAGACAAAGAAGACGTTGTATGAGTTGGAGACTCCAAGTTCATCTTAACCACATGCAAAATATTAAATTACTTAAAGACACTAAAATAAATACTCCATTGTATGAACCGTCTTTTCACTGTCTCTATATCATATTTCAGCATCTTATAGACGGACTCCTGTCTCTTCATTGTACATGCCCTAAGTTTACAGTCAGCTGAAGCACAAGAACCAAGAAACTTTGTAAGAGAAAAAGGTGGGTCATACAGCCTTCAGCTGGCTGTAAACTACTATATGAATGAACTGATAAGTGGGCTGTAAGTGTCCATATAGCCAGCTAAAGGCTGTATTATTAGCCTTGCTATAATGGTTGCCCGGGAGAGTTGACGGGAGAGTCGACTCCTGGGCGGCACACATGGCGTATTGGTTTCTACGGCGCTTCCATCGAATCCGAGCCGTAGCCATTTCGCCGTCTTCAAAGCAAGTCGACTTCATTAACGAATCGAGGGGCACGTCCATCTTCAAGTTGCAGTGCCGAGGCCTAGCTGAGATAAAGCAAACAGTGCATCAGCCGAAGAGATAGCAAGTCGCATGTTGCTCGGGCCTCCTCTCTCCGTGCCTCGGTCGGCAACCAGCGAGCGGCATCCACGCGGCCACACACACGACGGCGTCCCAAGGCGAGACCCTTCGGTCCAAGCAAAGAAGCAGTAAGATAGAATTGATGGTTAACTTGCACATCTAGAGAGATGTATTTATTGGTGCACTGGGCCTCTAGACAAATCAGTGGTAGCTGCCGTATCACAGTCTACAGAATCACTAGAAAAGAGCCAGCGTTGAATCTAGGAAAGCAAAAGACAGCAGGCAAGCAGTCCAGGAGTTGGCGTCACATCAATCGGAAGTGAAGCACACGATGCAGGTTTTGGCAAACGGGTGCGGCTCTGGTGCTGTGCCCCCTGCACGCGCTAAGTGCGGGGGTGCGCCCAGGAGCCGCCACGTGTCCCCAAAAATTCAAAAACCTTCCGAAAAATTCTAAAAAAATACTTTAAAAATCTGAAAAATTATAAAAAGTATTTTCTTACAAATAAAAAGTATTTTTTTGTAAGTACTTAAAATTTTTTCTTGATTTATACTTTTATTAAAAAGTATTTTTTTAAGTACTTAAAAATACTTTTAAATAAAAGTATTTTTACTACTTACAAAAAAATACTTTTTATTTGTAAGAAAATACTTTTTACAATTTTTCGGATTTTTAAAGTATTTTTTTAGAATTTTTCGGAATTTTTTTGAATTTTTGGGGACACGTGGCGGCTCCTGGGCGCACCCCCGCACTTAGCGCGTGCAGGGGGCACAGCACCAGAGCCGCACCCTTGGCAAACCAAGTCAAGCCGATTGAAAAGAAAGTCTGAGAAAGAAGGACAGCAGCAGCCACAAGACATGAAAAAAAGAGCAAGCATGTTTACTGAGGAGAGAAAAAGAAAAGAAGGTTGCCTCGGATCATAGGTGCAACAGCAGCGGTTCAGCATCTCGTGATTTTGCCTTTGCTTGATGCACAGTAAAGACTACTAGGAATTTTGAAGGCTTGCACTATTACATGTATATAACAGTGTACCAAGATTCAGCAGCGTCAACTCGGCAATTCTATTCACCTCGACTCCATTTCAAGCCTTGACTTCAATTCGGCGCTAACCCACGCCATCCTAGGCAACTGTTCCAGTGCCAGATTTGCCAATATTGTCGCCGCGCCGTCCGACGCCATGCCATGGCGTTGTACTGCACCATCGAAAGTTGTGTCGTCAACTCTGTAAGTTTTTTGGATGTGGAGTTCATTACAATTTTGCCTATTATTGATGGCAACTATGCGGGATTAATCATGGCAATTTCATCGACGATCCATCATCTTCTAAGGGTTAATATAAGAAGATTTGCAGATGAGGAGTCTAAGGTGAAGTTGTTGGCTTTCAACACAATGAGTTAATTTAGGCTACACTTGATTAAGGAGACTTAAAAAACGATGTCAGTTGTGGGAACAACTGAGTTTGGTGTTTTATTCACTGTTTGATAACACCTTGATAGCAGCTAGCATGATACTCTCTGGAGTTTTGTTGTTTGAAAGTGAAGATTTTGCTCCAATTTCAGTTTGAGATAAAGGATTTAAATGCAAGAAAAAGTTTGTTTTTGCGTGGATACTACAACGTCTTCCAATTCTCACAGCCCGATATGAGGGGTCTATTACAGTTTATACTTCACTGATGTCATAAGAATTCCTTTCATCTAGATAGTTTTATAGGAGCAGTTTCAACCATGTCATGGAATTCAATTACTTTTGAAGTCGACAGTTTGGCGAATGTGATGGCTACACGTGCAATAAGACTGTAACAGTCTTTCTTATTGAAGAGTTACTTTTTCAATGAGTGTTGCTTGCCGAGTTTTGTATTCCAGGTGGAGAATATCAGATTCCATGATATGAGTTCTTTGCTATGTATCTAGCACCACAAATGATGTTTTGGCTTATGCCATTTGACGATTGAGCATTTGTTTCAGGAGATCAGTTGCACAGACTCAGACTTTGCTGGAGTTATGAATTGTTGAAGACCAATATTTGTTTATCTGCTTTATTGATAGCTGTGTGTTCAAACCTGCTGGTAGTTTGCACAATTTTGCTTCATAAGAAGTATTTCGACAAGATTGTTCTAATCTTTCTACTTGAAGATTAGTCCTTTGGACTTTTGGCGCATAAGGTGTTCATGCTAATTTTAATTTGAGGAGTTTATCACATTCTTCAACTACTGGAGGGAATTCGCTCAAGGTGAAGATTGTTAAAGTTGATATGAATTCGTATCGTGTCCGTATAAGACACTTCGTTGCCTTATGTCAGACGTGGCATGAAAGGTGTATTGGCCATGCATAGGTTGTATCAGACGTAGTGTCAATCTATAGCAACCGACTTTGATTCAGTTTAATCTCCGTGTGGGACTATTTTCTCTCGCCTTATATATATATATATATATATATATATATATATATATATATATATATATATATATATATATATATATATATATATATCCCGGTAGTTCATAGGAAGAGATGTACTCAAGAGAGCACTCCATTGTAATCTCTGTTTATTATAGTGATTTGCTTTTGAGCGTCTGTGGTTTTTCTTGTAAAGGTTTTTTCACGTAAAATTTGTATCTCTTGTCTCTATTTTTTATGCGTTAAGGACAAATTAATTAGTTCTTGGAACCTAGCTAGAGGCTAATCCAAGGAAACAAACAAACACATGCCAACTTGTCATGATTAGTGACACAAAGGGACTCAGTTTCAGGTACAGGTCGACAAAATATTTAAAAAAATCAGCTAAAATCGGCCCAAATCCCTCTCACTCACACACAAAAGAAAAGAAAAAGAATGTACGGCCCAAAGTTATCACATACTTGCCACGTCGATGTTAGAATTGGCCCAAATAGTTGGGTTATACGTCACGAGCTCAAATGATCAGTGGTAAGAATTGGACCGAATAAATGGGCTCAAACTTTACTTTTTCAAAATTGTCACGCAGCCTTCATTTTTCTTTTAAAAAACTATGTTTAAGGAGCCTGTCCGAGACCTCTTTTATCATTGGACCTTTTTTAATAATATTTTCAAAATAACATACCATCTTACTTATTTTTAAAAGAATCCTTTTGCCTACGTCACAACACTGTTATTGGGCCTATTCTTTATAGTTTCAGTTTATAGCTTTTGGTTGTAGCTTATGGCATTTGATCTATTTGTGAGAGAGTATATAGTAACAAAAATTCATGTGTAGTTTTGAATAATATAAATGAAGTCGTTATAGTATATACTTTAATTAACTTATAAATTCTGCTTTAAAAAAACATTTCATTTGAAAATTAATTATTATAGAAAACTCAAGAAGTAGCTTTTAGTAGCTGAAAAGAAGTGACAGTGGTAGTGTTATTTTATCATGCTACCGATCATGGCACGGTTAAAAGAGTCGTTATTTGATAATAAGTTTGGACTTAACAATGGCAAAACAATGTTTATTTGCCGCACCGAGGATGGCGTGGCAAGCAAGGGTCAATTTTGCAAATATAAGTTACGGCGGAGGTTATTTTTAAAATAATTTTAATAAAAAATATTTAATGAAAGTTGCTCGACGCATAAAATAAGAACTCCAAAGCAATAGAAGAGTTCAGCGTTAATTTGAATACTTTAACTACGAAAAATCAATCGAATTAAACAAATGTTTATCTCATAATCTCACCACTACCCCATCATGGAGTACTATATACTGGTTTACTCACTCCATTACGAGACCACTTTTTTCTTTTCCCTTTTTTAAAATGATTTTGCTTTTTTTTAAATAACTAGTAACATGTCCATGTGTTGCAACAGCGTTCCAAAAGAATGTGATATATATAGCAACAAACACGACCCAAATCATATAATAAATATTAAAAACAGGGGGACAATATGCGAACATGTGAAGTAAGATCTCGATAGGCAGCTCGATCAATTCTCACCTATAACAAGTTTGTTACAATGCAAGTCTAAATGTATTCTTCTGTAAATCTATAAACAAGAGTTCATCTCTACCATTTCAGCTAAAATACAACTACGAACAAGCTCATCTCTACCATTTCAGCTAAAAATACACCCCTGATACGAAGAACGACATGACAAGAAAAATAGCAAATAAAGCAAGTAGAATGATCATGAAGTGTATATGCATATTTGCATTCCATCATGAAATATCATCTTATAATCCCAAACAAAAAGCGAAACAATTCAATAGGTTGCACTTATATATCTACCTATCTAACCCCCTCTCTCCTAATTTTCTTCTTTCATTCGCACGCCTCTTTCCCCTCCACCGGTGGCACATAGCTGTGTGGCATCCGGTGATAGGTTGCAACGCAGTGGATGACGGTGTGATGCCCAGTGGTGGGTGGTGGCACCACAGCCGATGGTGGGTAGCGGCTAGGAGGGGTTGGATCCACGGTAGGGCGGCGAGAGATGATCGGATCTAGCATCTTCATTGCCTTCGGCTATTGGGTCCACCGTCTTCCTCAGCTTAGGGCATTGGATCCCTGGGTTACCTAGCCCACATCTGTTGGATCTGATGCCCCAACGTTGTCATGCCAGATCCACCTTCTCTGAGGTTGCCGCCGTCGAATCGGCCATCCGTGAGGTCAGCGCGGCTGAATCCACCGCTGCCGAGATCACTACTCTGGATCTACCCTTCCTAATCCCTTCGGCTTCGCGGTTTTTCCTCACCTCAGGCAGTATACATCTCGTACGAGCTAGTGTACTCTGTCTCCTTATTCATCATCTGTGTTAGTGTACTCCATGTTCCGGTCGTCAACCACGATGGTTTACACTTCGTGCCATCGTCGTCCTCGGTGGTGTACATCAACGCCTCATTGTCCACACTGGTGTGCTCCTCTTCTTCATTGTCAAGTACCACTCTGCCTCTCTCCTCTTCTTTATCATCCTAGTGCAGCAGCATAGCAGCGCACTGGAGGAAGGAGTAGCGGAGGCTCCGAGGGGAAAGAACAAATCAAAGGCAGTTGCTGCCTCGCTGTGTTTTAATAGTGCGAAAAGTGGATAACATGGCGAAGCAATTAAGCGAGAAGGAGTGATAGAGCAGCTTGGGGCTGATGATACGGGCTTAAGTGTCAACGCATGTAAGAAAAGATCGAAGGTGGGATGGGGTGAATGGACAAACTCCCTTTGATATTAGTACTAGTAAGATGCTAGATCGAAGGTGGGATGGGGTGAATGAACAAACTCCCTTTGATATTAGTACTAGTAAGATGCCCATACATTGCAATGAAATACCAAAAATAAGGTGATACATAACAGCAAACGTGATCCAAAGTCCAAACTATACCATGAACACTAATTTTATCTTACACACAAATAGCAAAACATATACGTATAAGCATGTCCACATTAGTTGTTTCTTATGCAATAATAGTACATATAAAGCGGTGTTTTTCTTGTGGTATTAAGATTTGCTGGTCTTCCCTACTCATTGAGGTAAACACATACGGATTGGATAGGCCCACTGCAACAAGGGTGTTGTAGCGACGGCTCAATCAGCATTTGGTGAGCTAGGGTGCTGATACACATCACGAGAAGCCAGCGACTGCAAGGGTGTGGTGGCCTTGCGGGGACACCGAGGAGTGAGAAAGGGCGTGAGCATGAGACAATGAACAACACAACATGGCAGCGAAGGGCTCGTAAGAAAAATGAAATAACGTGTCTCTGTAAATTCTTTAAATCTATTTTTAGTTTTATTCCTAGCTTCACCGCTGCTTGTATAGGCCATGCTCGCGACCTCCGATCCCGTCGAGCGACCGTGACAAGAGCAGGTACCAGTTTTACGCGATGGCCCACACGTCAGCTAAAAGGGTCGAGGTCGGCGAGTGGAAAGCCACCTGTCGACAACGCCGAAGAGAACATGAGGTTCCAGGATCAAAGGATTCGTTGTAACCCAGTTCCGGCGTGTGCACGTTTTTTCTTTGCTGTGAACCGTTCAACCTACACAGCATCCCAACGTCACGTTGAACATCTAATTTTGAATTCAAATCATCTTTGAAAAGGAATGTATGAGGTGAAAGCCTTTTATGGAATGGAATGTGTAAAAACTACTGCGGACCGTACGCTAAATCCATCTCCATTTGGTAAGTAGATTTATGATCTAATGATCTTGAATGGTATTTCTATGTTTTTCGCTCCATACAATGTTTCCACTTTGTATGTTCGTATCTAAGAATACTAACTACCAAACTATCTGGTTGCCTAACCTCCTACGCCAAGTATACACTATTACGGATTTTTCGAACCCTACAAAATTAAATTTTGATTTCAAAAAGAAAAGCTAACTTTTTTAAGAGACTCACACCGCATCTCCATTTTCCCATAAAAAATCTAATGCAGACGATCTGGACAAAGTTAGTCCGCGTGGTCGTGGTGCGCTGCGTAGACATTTCTACAGCAAAAAAAGTACAGCCGTTCTAAATGGCTTGGCGCTTCTGAATTTTTCCGATTTTTAGTTTTTTAAATCAAAAACATTTAATCTGTGTTAGCTTTTAATTTTAGTTTTTTAGTTTTTCTTTTATATTATCCACATAGATATAACTATATTTTTATTTTTTTTCTTATTTTTCTTTTATTAAATAATTTTAAAAATAATAGTCATTATAGTATAATTTTAATAAATCGGTTGGAGCGGCCAAAATACCTGGGAAAAGAATGGGTACAAGGTGGCTCACAACTCAAGCATCAGGTTAACCAAACCAAACCAATCCAACCCAACCAAAGCAAATTCCGAAGCGACGCGCTGTCTGCGCGATTAACCGGCGGCTAACCGCGCACGCCTCCAAAGCCGGAGCCTATCCCGCCGTGGATCGCCGGAGGAGGGGGGCGCCGGTGGGATCCCGACTGGCCAGATGGTGGGTGGTGCCGGCGGCGAGGGCGAGTAGCACGGCGGCGGCGAGCGGCGGACGGATCGGCGGCGCAGCGAGGCGGCGGCGGACGCCACCATGTCTGCCGTAGTGTGTGGCAAGAGGTCCTCTTCCATCTTCGCCGACGAGCTCATCCCTGCCTCCCCTGCCTCCCCTCCCCACCACCACCCCTCCAAGCGGTCCCGCTGCTCCCCGGCTCGCGCCTTGGACGACGCCGCGGCCCATCGGCGGGAGGCGCTCCTCCACCACCTCCTCTCCCTCTTCCCCCACATGGATCCCCAGGTTCGTCTCCGTGCTTTATTTTATTAATTTATTATTTGCGAAATTTTGGTGGGGGCAGGTTGGCGTTTGGACGCAGATAGGTGATTCGTTTCTTGTAAAATTTTGTGCTCTGTGGGGGTTGGATTCTGTAGTGCCTGGAACTGTGAATGAAATAGGGCTACTCCTGCTCCATTCTTGGTGAATCTAAGCATTATTTTGGTGTGAGATTGGTGTTTAGGTACTTGGGTGTAGAAATCCTCCTTTTTTTGGTAGATTTGTGATTTTGCAATGTTTGCCTACTTCTTTTCGGATCTTCTGTTCTGTGTGTTGTGGTCTTTGGATGGTGAAAAGGGGCTATTTTCTTTTGAAAGTTGCGGTGTTTATTTCTTGATTTGATGTAGAAGCGCTTCAAGCATATAAATTTACGTTGCTGTGACACGAGAGACGTTTTGATGAGATGGTAATTTGTGCTGTCAGAAATGGAGCAAAATTTGGATGAATATCAGCTCACTTTATATGCTTATGAATCATCGAATGAATGGTAGTTTGGATGCTTATCAAGCAACGTAAGGATAGTGGATAAAGGATCTGTGATGAATATAGGATAGCACACTATCATGTAACTTGTTGAGCTTCTGCTTTCACCCAATTAGAAGGTTTCAGTTTCAGTATTGTGTTATGTGACAGGATCGTGACTACCTTTATCTAGTTTACATCTTGTTAGGACTGTCCACGAAGAAGTTTGATGTTATGGCTTCTGAGCATTTTCGCAGTAGCTTGGATATCCAACCTTTGCATATTGCACTCGGCGGTATGCTAAATAGCATTATTTGTCGTGCAAGTGCAATTCAGATATATGTGATGTTTGCTGGATGTTTGCGACATGGACACTTCTTCTACCAACTATAAAGCTACAGAAAAGTTTAATCTTATCTGTTTGGCAATTACCTACCTATATTTTTTAGCATGGACAGCTTTTATAAGCCATGTATACATATTTTTGCCAGCCAGCAACTGGCAATATTTGTCATGTGAATTTTCAACATTGCTGTATGTAAATGTGGCATGCATGCAATATTTTTTTTTATCAATCCATTCTATTCATCTGCACCTGTTGTCATGCTTCCTTTGTACCAAGTGCATTTTTTTTCTGGTTACTCTTGTTTGCTATATGAAGCTGGGTATCTTCTATCTTGTATTGAAACTTACGAGTTTAGGCTGGTGATGACTAGATTGTTTTCCTGATTTACAATTTAGCTTGCCTTTTTAGTGAATAAATAGTGGATCTTATGGTAGACATATGATATTGATTTTATTGATTTTCAAAATGATTCCAGTTGCTTGAAAGAGCTCTTGAGGCATCTGGAGATGATTTGGATTCTGCAATAAAGAGTTTGAATGACCTACGCCTGGAGTCAGCTGAGGCTATCTTATCAGCTGCTGTTTGTGGATCTGAGAATGGCCTGTCAACAGCCCTTAAGTTATCAGCTGAAGGTATGCTGATTGAATTTACATCTGAAGGCAGTTGCGTGCTAAATACTCAAGCATTTGTTAGTCATATATTCCTCGTATGCATTGACCATATTCGATTGTTGATAAAAACTTGTTAGATAACTGAAAATGTGAATTTAATCACTCTGTTTGATGTTGTGTGACCATGATAGGCACTGCATTTCCTATATCGCAACTTATGACTTTTTTGTTGGCAACCCGCTAGTGGTCTCTATAACATTATCATAGATTGCACCTGTACTCATGTCCCATGTAAAAAGACATTTAATTTTACTGTGTCATGTCGATCATGCACATTGTGTTGTTTTATAAAAAGGAACAGATTAAGTGGAGCAATCTGCGATTGTGAGTGGTGTCAAGCTTGATTTACTATTGTGCATTTTGGCATTTCTCCAGTCTATGTGGTTACTTGAAATAGTAGTGCATGCCTCTACTTAATATATACTACACCAAGCTATCAAGCTATGTCATTCCATTTTCAATTGGTCTAATATACGACTCTTTTGTACTAGCTAGGCTTTTATTACTTCTAGGATATGCATTGGTTGGCAGTGAACTTATATTGCTATATCTTCATGAATCATATATCCCATTTGTAATCAAATTCCCAAATGCTAGAATTGCACAAGAACTTATGTGTTTTTCTTCGTAACTGTACAATTTGCGCTCTTGGACAGGTGTTGTTAGTAATGGACATTTGGATGTAATTACTGAAAGTCCACCTGCGACAGAAAACTGTCAGACAAATCATCATAGCTCTGAATGGGTTGAGCTATTTGTCAGAGAGATGATGAGTGCCTCTGACATAGATGATGCATGGGCCCGTGCATCAAGAGCTTTGGAGGCATTGGAAAAATCTATCATGGAGCGAGTAGGCGCTGAAACAGTGCAGAACCTGCACAAGGTACTACAATACACTAAAGACATAATGCGCCCTTTTTATCTCTAGAACATGTAATAGTTATGATTTTACTTGTCCATAGGAAAACTTGGTGCTAAAGGAGCAACTAGCAATTATTCTGCGAGAGAATGCTGTTCTGAAGCGGGGGGTTGCAATCCAACATGAGCGCCAAAAAGAGTTCGACGAGAAGACTCAGGAGGTTCATGGCCTAAAACAATTGGTTTCACAGTATCAGGAGCAACTAAAAACTCTTGAGGTATTCCTCAGACCTTGCGATTTTGACCCTTATCTATATCTTACACGGTTACACTAAGTTGTTCTAATGGATCTTTTGGGAATTGCATCACATTGCAGATAAATAATTATGCACTT
This sequence comes from Dendrocalamus latiflorus, assembly GCA_017311315.1. Classification (NCBI taxonomy): domain Eukaryota; kingdom Viridiplantae; phylum Streptophyta; class Magnoliopsida; order Poales; family Poaceae; genus Dendrocalamus; species Dendrocalamus latiflorus. The sequence goes on along the minus strand of CM029639.1, from coordinate 44,835,344 downwards.
AGAGTGCATTTAAAGCAGGCTCAGCAGAACAATTCTATGCCTGGGCGTTTCCCTCCTGATGTCTTCTAATACACCTGTGAGCCATATCCCTCATACTAAAATTACGCCAAAATGTCTTTCTGAGGTATTCACCTACTGCTCCTGTTATAGTTACATTCAACACCCTTAGAGGTCCTGTCATAAAAAAATGCACAATGATGAAGCATCAATGTAAGATACGGAAATCATGTGCACCAGGGAAGTTCAGACGAAACAATATAGGTTGGAAGTGTCACGGTGCGCGTACTGTTTAATATACACTTTGTGATAGTTGGTGTGCGTGTAAAGTGTGAAGATAATGTATTGTATGATGTAATACAGGGGATCAGAGGACAAGGTCATGCTAATACTTTTTCCCCCATTGCACTATGTAACAAAGGATATATTGATATCGATAAAGAATCTTGATTATATGTAATTGTTCATTCTTTTCTGAAAGGTGTGTCTGCTTTCAAAGCTCTTGTTGAGCAGTGATTAATTAGTTGTTTACTCGTTGAATGCTTGGTAAATATGGACTCAGATATTCCTATTTCCCTCGCCTGGTTGCCTCTGCTGGATATCTGTAGTCTGCAACGAGCTCAGAGTCACAGCCATCCTTGCAAGTGACAATTCTTCACTACAATCAATTTACCACGACCCGGTTGAATAATTTTGTTAAGTACTTAAAAACAGTTGATCTTGATGCGATCCAACCAGGTTAACACATAAAGCTAGTACATGATGGCAAGGATTCACAAACAGGAAACTGGAAACTTTTCGGACCGTGGGTCCAGTCCAACCAGTTACCGGTTTTAAACCTGCCGAATTTCATCGAACAAAATTCAAACTCAAAATCTGACCCAGACGGGTTACCGCTTGAAATTACTGTTCATCGATTTAGATTTAAACATCAAAATTTAGGACCTTTTCGGACCGACGCTTTCCTACCGGTCTGGGCCGGTGCGCGATAAACGGTGCGAATGATAGTCAAGGCGGTGCGGTCCTGCAGCGCGCGGCGGCGCGCGGCCGACCGGCCGTGGGTAGGTATCGTTCTTGCCGCGAACGACGGCGCCCCGTCTCCTCCGCCACGTCCAGCTGCTCATCAGGGAGGCGCGAACTCCACGATGGCCTGTGCGAACACCATGCCAGGGCACATCCTTCGTCCCGCACCAACGAACGGCATTGTACGCAAAAAGCCGGCGCTTTCATGCCGCTCCGGCTTGAACTTCTCCGCGTCGTCCCAGCACTTGGCTGGGGTCCCTCCGGCCGATCGCCCAAGCGTTCGCAAGCACGTTGGTGCCCTCTGGACCTTGCACGGCTCCCCGCACTCCCTCGGGATAAGCATCGGTGCCGCCGGCGGGGTGCAGCCTCAGGGTCTCCTTGATGACGGACAGGCTTCAAGCAGTTCAGGCCAACCAAGTCCTCCTCGGTTTCCTACTACAATTTTACCGTAGTACGCATGCTTTGAGCTAAAATAAAGGCTGTCTTACAAAGAAGCTATTTTATATCTCGTCATAATTGGAGCTTAGGCTTTCGTAATATCATAGCAACCAAATACAAATAGTGATCATTGCGATGAAGTTTGGTGTACACTTACACTTCATAGTCACTCGACGTCCCAGTTTGTGCATACATACATATTTGCATGTCACCGAGTCGATCGACGGTGAGACAAAATTACAAAAACTAGATATGTTATCATGCATAAACATATAGAGAGATAAAACATTGTGCACTTTTTGAGGGAAATTAGGAAAACATTACGTACTTGTGCTATTATGCGATACAATTAGACACTATGGTAACTTGAAGTATTTAGTAAAAATTAAATAAAATTTAGATATGAACTCATAAACCATGACTCATGTGCTTTTTAGCTTCACACAAACTACTACCTAAGAGCTAATACTAATCAAGTTCTAATGTGACATCCTAGCCCTTTATATTCGAAGGGGTTGATTTTGTTGGAAGTGAAAAAGAGGCAAAGATTATTCATCCCCTCTGATCTCCGCCATCGGTCCTACAAGTGTTGTTATAGCAAGCTTTGCTCTTTTAAGATCTTTACCAATTTTGAGCATGGTGGCTAGTATGATTTCTTGTAAGTCTTTATGTGCTTCTTCTCATGACTCTTTGGTCGATGACTTTATGAGCCATGATTCTTTCCTGAGTTGGTTGGGTAGAGACAAACATATTAGTTGTGACTTGTGTGTCGCTCTTAGCCACTTTACCTATTTGTGTCCTAGTTTCAAGAAGGATATGATACGGGGTCGCTCGATCTTCTCGACGTAGAATCAAAATACTCATGTGTAACCTCTCGAATCGTAGTGATCCTCCGTTACCAATGCAAGAACGGACACTCTTTAATTCGCGAGAACACATGCGTCGAACTTCACGACTACCAAGCGAAGCCTTATCATGTTCCCAATTCCCAGCGAAAAGGTTGAACGATTTTGATTATCACCATACTCCCAATTTCCTCTCAAAATGGTTCATCCATCATGGAAGAACAAGGCAATATGCTGTTTCAATCTATTATGAAAATATCTGGTCTCCCTACATGAGGAGAGGCGGCTGCTACTTAAGGTGCTCCTTGCCTTGCACACAGGCCTTGGGCTGGCTCCGCCTCTAGTAAGTTAAGAGAGCGAATTATGCTCTGCTTAGACCCTTGTGTCCTATACAATTTAGCAACCCTGATTAGGACTCAACTAGACACTTTTTAGTTCGGACTCAACACTAGAAACTACTTACATGACCGCTAATTACATGGCCATGTTTTGACCAACAGCATGGCACGCGGTCCATGGCTTAATCAATGTAAAGCTTGCAGCTTGGTTGATTTCTTGTTCAGTGGACTGATTATGCGCTATGTGACTTGAAGTGATTTCATGGTCCAGACTTGTCTTCTTTAGCTACATGACTCTCCTCCCTCTTCATAGCACACGCTTTCTCTCCTTCCTTGCTGGTGGAAAGGAGTGGTTTCATCTTGTGCTCCTCCATAGTTTTGACCCCGTCCTCCCTCACATCCCTCTCGGTTCCAAAACCTTCATGTTCTTTTAACCAAAGAATGCACAAGAATTTGATATGAGGTAGTATATCATTCTCACCAATAGAATGAAGTTCTTTATGAAACAATTTCACCTGTTGTTTAATCTTTTTGATGTGGCTCAATAATTCTTTCCAGTCAAATATATTTAACTAAAAAGCATAAAACATGAGCGTATCCGCATCAGGATATACTTGGTGAGCCCAAGGAGGAGAAGACAGCCGATGGCATGTGCAGAGTTGGTATTGAGAATCATGTCAAGGATGATATTGAAGATGATGATATTTCCAAGGATGATCATCATGTGGACTTTTGCTTTTGGCGTGCTAAAGCATGTGTCGAGTCCGTGCTTCTAAGTCTCTAAATATGCATAGTTTTTTTCATGACATGCATACTAAAATGCCTAGCACTAGGGCTTGCTTTGTTGATATAGTCTTTTATCCATTTTCTGGTGGTATTCGACAGCGTCATAGACTTGATTTTTATGACTTTAGTCCACGAGTTGTCCTAGGGCAGGATTTTCATCATTTTTCAAGTGGTGAATCTCGTTTTTCTCATCGAGATGCACACCCACAATGAGGATTTGTGAGTTTCTTTGGTGCTTTTGTTGGTTCTGATCATGGTGTTTTTAAGCAAGGCCTTTGCCAATTTTCTATACATAGCTCTCGTTTTTCTCATTGAGTTGTCCATTCGCGGCGTGTCTCCAGGGATATTTATGTATCTTGTATGAATAATTGTTTGCATCATGCTAATTCACATAATGGTTTAAATATTTCTATTGGTTGTGTGTTTAAGTTTTAGATTTCTACATATTTGCTCACTAAACCTTCAGGATCTAAAACTTGAGCACATTGTTCCTCTCATGTGTAGGCACTGGAACGTGGAATGGCGAAAATGAGCTTGATTACTTTCCAATCTTCTTCCTCATCATTTTATCGGGATACTAGATGATTCTTCACTTCTTTTGATGGTCTCCAAGAGGCATGAGTTTTCATGTCTTTACCTACATTGTGAGGTATCTTATACTCTTATGCCTTTACATTCATGAATTTCATTCTTGATATGTTGTGATTGTCTATGTTCTTATTTGTATCATATTGGCATAATTTACTCTTGTACTTATTATCACGCCTTTGGGAGTATGTTGCTTATATATCGATATGTTAATTATTTGTTCATGCTTTATGGATGTAGGAGTTTTCTTTTATTCCCATGAGCATGTGTTATACTAGATATATCTATTATCACGCTCTTGTTAATGTTTTGCTCTAGGTATTCATATGCTTATTTGATGTCTATGTTAGCATATATTATCTATGATTTGTCTAATGATATGTTTATGCTTATATGGTTTTATGTCTTAGTGTAAATTATGGACGCCTCGAGTCTTATCACATATTTGCTACCATGTACTATTTTTTATATATCCATTATCATGCTATACTTATGCATGCTTATGTGTCTCATTATCGCTTATGATTATCTAAGCTTTACTCTTGTAAATTTATTAGTGCTTCTACTCTTCATTGCATCTTGCATAGATCAGATTGGTTGCTAGAGAGTTTGGCATAGAATAGATAAACTGCACACCTCTACACCATGTCTTTTCTCAGACACTTTTCTTCCTAGTGGTTTTCGGGCTAGCTTTAGTGGTGTATTTGGCTTATGTCTTTTAGCAGCTCTTTCCTTTTCATGTCTTTCAGTGTTTTTTAGTTGTGATGCTTCTATCTTGACGTTTTTTCATCTTTGAGCGATTTGCTTACTGTGTTCAACACTCGAGCTGACGGAGGTTGTATCTTGGCATTCCATAGGACCTCTTTAGCGGCGGAAGCGAGACATCGGCGAAAGCTTACGAGGAACCCAAGAGTGACAAACAAGGCACAAGCTGAGGTGCGTAGCATCCTCCAAGGGAAGCCGATGGTGACCGAGGATGACCTGGTTGCCCTCAAGTACCTGAGGTTCGTCATTAAGGAGTCTCTTGAGGCTGCATCCTGTGTTGCCACTGCTTCTCCCAAGAGAATGCCGGGAGACATGCAAGGTCATGGGGTACGAATTACGATGTGGCCAAGGGCACCACCGTGTTCACTAGGGGCGGAGCTACACCGGTAAGCTGCAGTCCAGGGTGTGAAAAAATATCCAGTAGTCCGAGTAAATTCAGTCTATTCTGGTTAATATTTTTATGGTCCAATTCAGATAGCCTAGATCATTCTATCACTGAGCTCGGGACGTAATCAAATCCTAGCTCTGCCACTGGTGTTCATTAACGCGTGGGCAATCGGCATACCATTCGGGGCTGGACGGAGTATGTGCCCTGGCATGATGTTCGCACAGGCCAACATGGAACTTGCCCTCGCAGCCCGTTGGGGTGGCGCCGAGCGAGCTGGACATGACCGACGAGATGAGCATGACCCTCCGAAGGAAGAACGATCTTTACCTGTCTGTGTCCCATCGTTCGTATGCCGCTGCACGCTGCACCGTAGCTGCAACCTGTTTGTTTACACGCTACAGTTATGCGCCACAGCCTACATAAGAGAAGCAGCTACGGATTAAATTGCAATCCACAAACAACTATGGAATATAATTGCACTTACCCTACCAAACTTTGCATTTCTGATGGCTGAACAGCCTACGCATGATCGCATTCAACAATTGTAAATGAAAAATGAGACTGCATACAAAAATTTCAGCAGTAACAAAACAGCATCACAAGCAGAACAAATTTGCATTATACTCCATAGGATAGTTGATAAAAAGAGACTTTGTAGATGATGAACTTCTTACCGATCTTTTATTCAAGATTTGCAGCAGCTGCAATACATCATATAGACATTAAGAGGTCTATGAACATCACTGTCTCCCTTTTCCACCATGAAGCAGAGCAATCTATGAAAATTTTCTCGACTTTCCATCCAGAGAAAAGGAAAGAACAGAAGGAAGGTATATGCCCCAAATTGGAAAGAAATGAAAGCTAACAATTTCAGCTGAATCGTCCCACGTAATATTTAACTGGTGAAAAATTTCAATTGACTACATAATTTGGTTCTGAAGCTATGGTTCCTTAGCAACATTTATTCCAGCATCAGTGACGAGCTGTTCTGTCAATGAAAAGAGCCCAACGATTTCTTTTTCAGCTTCAATAATTACATCCATTTTCTTGTTTACTTCCATTTTGGAATCATTTTCACCAATGTCTGCACTTCGAGATGAAAGCAAATTAGTACCAGAATAGGTTTTGCCACTTCTCAAGAATCCCTTAGTCATATCTGCAAGCTTCTTCAATGCAGTAGTAGCAGCTAGTGCCTCCACCTCCGCAGCTTCTATTTTAAGATTTTGGAGCTCCATCTCTCCCAAAATACTGTCCCCTGTTGCCTCATCGGAAAGGCCAGAGAGCCTCTTGATGTCACTGGAAACTTTCAATAACTCTTCCAGATTGTCTAGTTCCTTCTCCCTCACATCCCACCTTCTAAGTACTGCCTTCAGCTCTTGATCTTTGGCATCAAGTGCTTTATGAGCAGTTCTTAAGTCATTGTCCTTCTGGTGTAAGGATTCTTTTAACCTCTCTATGTCAGCCTCCAGTTGATTATGCTTATGCAAATTGGACTCGAGGGCTGTAACTGTGCTTGAGATTTCATCATCCAGCAATGTATAAATGTCCATTTCTCCAGGTTCTACCGAACTAGCAAGATTACCAGTGAGCTCAGCTATCTTTTGCACCACAGATTCAGCTTGTGAGCATCTGAATACCATCCTATCCAATTCATTCTGCATTGCCCGTATGTGTTGTTCTGTATCCTGTAATTCAGTTCTAACCTGGACAAGTAGATCCTCCTTGCTATTTAGCAGCTGCTGAAGCTCAACAACTTCACTGTTCACTTCAGCTAGTCTGCGCTGTGTCTCCAGAAGCTCTGAATCCTTCTCCTGAATAACTAATTGAATAGACTCCACCTTTGATTTCATATCTTGGACTTCATGTCTGGCTTCTAACAGCTCAGACTCTTTTATTTGAACAAGCTTTTGTGAATTACTGTACTCATTTTCCTTCTGAACAAGCTCCTTTTGAAGCAAATTTACTTCTTCAGTTTTATGTTCCAAGCTCTCCCTTTCTTTGGTTAACTTGGCTTCTAGAGACTCAACCTTCTCCATCTCCTGAGGTAACTGCGATTCAAGTTCACGACAGAGAGACTGTGCAGCTTTGAGCTCCTTTGTCTTTTCTTGAATCTCCAATTGAGCAGCTTCCCAACTTTGGGTGTAAGACATCAGCAGTACCCTTTGGTCCGTGAGTTCTTGCACTTGCTTCTGCAATTGCACCGCTTGATCTTCAATTTGACTGCGAGAGGAGGTGAAAGCCTCTTTTGAAGCGATTAATTCAGACCGTACAGCATCCAGCAGAGACCTCACACGTTTGAAGTCACTGACAGTATCCTTGATATCATCAATATCCTTGGATGCCAGTTGCGCCACTTCCTTTAACTCTTGCTGTGCTGCTAACCATCCTAAATTCTGCTCCTCAAGTTCCTGTTCAACAATTTTCAGTTTCTCTTCGTTAGCTTTCCTCAATTCATTTGATCTGGCAATGTCAATTTCCTTTCTTTTAATTTCACTCCGGAGCTCCCTAATTGTTGCTTCTTGCTGCGCAAAGGCCTGATTAGCTTCAAGAAGCAGTTGTTCCTTGGACTTGATCTCTGAACGCATCAAGGCTGCTTCCTCATTCTTCTTCAACATATCTTGTTTAAGCTTTTCCACTTCAATTACTTTCTGAGAAAGCAAAGCTTGTGAACTGGCAATTTTCTTGTCTTGCTCCTCGACCAGAAGCTTCAGGTTATTGATCTGCCTCACTTGTAAAGCCAGATCTCTACTCGCCTTCGCCAGTGCTTTCTCCATTTCTTGTTGCCTTGCATATGCTTTGCTGATCTCTTCCTCCCTCTGATCGAGGTCCTGCTTCGTCTGGTTCAACCTTATCCGATCAACAGAAACCCTATTCTCTGCATCCCGAAGGTCCCTCTCTTTCTTCCTCAGCGTTGACAAGGCAGCCTCAAATTCAGACTTCAGGACCTCAATGCTCGAGCTCAGTTCACTATCCTGAGAAGCACTGGTATCTAGACTTTGTGTCTTTGCAAACAGGCGCTCCAATAGTTCCCTAGCCGGCTCGGTTGTTCCACTGTCACCATTAGTGATATTTGATCTAATACTTTTTACAACCGATTTGATCAAATGAGGAGCACATTTCACATGCTGAGCCTGAAAACCTACCAGGAAGCTCAGCTTCTGCCTGAACATAACCTGCGACGGTTGCAGCAAACAATGCACCAGCAGACTGTTAGGATAAGGAAACGGACACAAGCTAGTAGTGAAGCTATCTGCAGAACAAATTTTCTCAAACCATGCATGATTTGTAAATCGAAGAACTGAAAGGTACTACAGCTACATACCATAATTAACTCTGAAATAAAAATCCACAATTCTATTTCCTCGTAGAAATTCACAGCTAATAATTTACAACGAAACGTCGTAACTGATGAATTTTGACCTCGCATCTACCGCTGAATAAATTTCTTCTGTCCTGTGGCACTTTTGAGTTTATACCACATTAGCCCTTTCTGTAATCAAGATTTGTTTAACCAAACGTAGCTATGTTGAACTTATCACAAACAAATCAATACCAGCGAAAAAAAAAGTACCGGCAGAGCATATCATGAGTTAGCAATCCAAATTTTGGTCTTTTTCCCTTCACACACAAGCAGACGAGCTCGGAATCGGGAAGCCAAGAACGCTTCGACGAACACAAATCGCCACCGAACAGCGTGATACCAAGAAACAGCGTGACGAGAAAGGTGAGAGATCAACGGTTGCTCACATGAGTGGCGGGGCGGCACGACAGGGAGGCGCTGCGGAGAGCGGCGGCGGCCGGCGAGGAGGAGAGGGGCATGGCTGCGGACCATCGGGGAGGCGGGGGAGGGGATCACGGCCGCCCCAGCGCGATCGGACGGCTGGCTACGCGCCTGCGGGCTGTGTGGGTGGAGATGCGGCGGTCGAAGAGATAAGGTGGAACCGGGGGGCGACCAGCCGCCGTGGTCTGCGGTGCAAATGACGCGAGAAGCCTAACACTCAGGTGACCTCTTGGTAGGGGTGCAAACGGGTCGAGTTAATCCCGACCAATCCGGCACCGAATCCGATTGGTACCGAATCTGAAGAAAAAATATGGGTTACGATATGGTAACAGCAATATCCGTCCGAATCCGATACGTCTTCAAGTTTGATTTCAGGTTAGTGCTACTATTTGACGTTTCATTTTCTTTTGCAATGGTAAAATAAAATTTTCCACATCAGCTATTAAGTAATAACATCAAGTTCTTGACAGTACGTTCTCCTACTCCATTTGATGTACTGCATGCATTCCTTACAAACGGGTTAATCCCGACCGATCCGGCACCGAATTCGATTGGTACCGAATCCGATTGGTATCAAATCCGGAGAAAAAAAATATGGGTTAGGATATGGTAACAACAATATCCGTCCGAATCCGACCCGTTTGCACCCCTACCTCTTGGTTAGTTTTCTGCGGGTCTGTTATTTATTGTTGTGGTTTATAATTTTTTTATTAAAATTATTAAATTTTAGTTGTTTATGATAGAGATATTACAGATAGAAATACTCATCTGTGAATTTAGATGATACAAATGTTAGGTTTTTAAAATATACTATAATTAATTTGTAGATTCCGTTTAAAAGTTAGATACTGTAGCAAAAACTAAAAGCTAGTTTCAAAAGATAAAAAGAACAGACCCAGCTTAGGATAAATGGGAGGAAAGGTGGGGTGTTTTGTTCAGTATACAGGTGGGCATATTCCTCTTCTTTTGGAGATGGTTCAACCGTATAAGTATGTGACTTCGGTCATCATGTTTTTTTGACAAGTTGATGCTGGTGGGAGTAACAGAGATTTACATATATCTGAGCTAATATTTTGCTTACTACATTACCAATTTGGTCTGTAATGTTCCGTGTTCCATCTGGCAGCACATTTTATTGCTTCATAGTGTGCATCTGGATTGATTATGCACAGATTTAGCAAGTCAATTATCTTCTGAGATACCATTCTATGGACTTTCTGATTTTCTACCGTGAGTCCATCTTAATTACCGTGGCCGAGGCAAATTGGGTTTGACTCAGGCTAGGCCATGCTTTTCTGTAACCCTGTTGGTTTAAACATCAGGCCTTGCCATTTATTCTCACGTCTTCTCTGCATACATGAACCAGCTTTTGTCATGCAATTTTGTAACTAGTGGTGACATAACTAGAATCTGGGGGGTTGCATGTTTATTCGCTTTTGCAATGACAATTCAAAAGGAAATTTTGCTCTTGCTCAAGTTACAAGGTCATTGAGCTGATTTGTACGGCTTTTTTCCTTGCATATTCAGATTTTTCTACATGCCGAATTTGGTCTGTCCCTTCATTATGCTGTTTATACTAGCTGTATGCATGTATCTGAAAACCTTGTGCATGTTGTGTCTCAACTCATGTTGCCGTGCTTCACTCATACATATTTCTTCAGCACTAGCATGTCTTCCAACTTCCTAATCTCGTCTGCAAATGCTGATGCACTAACATTGAGTTCTTCCAAAGAGGGAAGAGATGATCAGGTAAGTATTTCAAGGGCTGGTCGGTGGTCAGTCAGGACGTTGCAAAAACAGCACGTTACTTGGACAATGAGCTTGTCCGGCAGCACATTTTTCTGCACACTGTGTAAATCTTGCTGGAACAAGCATGCCATGTTGAGACCTGCAACAATAGCCAGGATCTGAGAGATGCAGAAAGCATTTTGTGGGCATGATGATAACTCATCTGCTACTTAATTTGATGAAAATAATGATAAGTTACGCATGGTGGAAATATCTTTTTCTTAATAAGAATGACTCAGAAGGACCAACTTGATGAATTCAGTTATTTGCACACAGATAACTGATGAATTACAATAGCTAAATGGTAATCACAGGAATACATGGAACAACTTGTTACTGTTGGAATCAGCCCAGGATATTCAGAATTTTACAAGCCATAGCACAATCATACCAAACACAAATTAACCATACACATATATCTGCGGATTGGAAGGGTAGCCCTCAAGTAACCTGCCAATAACAAGAAATAACAGCAAACACATACAGATAGACACATGCTTCTCCCAGGAAGGGATATCAAAAGATCTGTTGATGAATGATAACATCATTCTATGCATCAAACTACCTAGCTGAGGGTACTGTCTCACTTGAATCAACTGCCTCCTCTATCGTATCTGCTTTTGAGTTCTTCTCTTCAGTGATGCAATCTGAGCTGTCAGGACCAGATGAGCCCTGGCAAGAGCTGGTCTGTTCAGGTTTGAATAGCTCATCATTCTCCAAGTTGGATAACTTATCCTCAGATTCTCCCTTGAGCAGCTCAACAATCTCAGACATTATCGGTCTCTGTTCTGGCTTGTTCTGAGTACAGGCAAGCCCAACGAGCGCCATTCGCTTCACCTCAGCCTCAACAAAGCTATCCTTGAGCTTTGGATCAGCGATTTCCTTGAACTTCTTATCACGAGCGTGCGGAAGTGCCCACTCAGCGATGGTCAGCTTTGTAGTGGGGTTTAGCCTCTCAATTGGCTTCTTTCCACTGGCAAGTTCTAGCAGCAGTACTCCAAAGCTGAAGACGTCACAGCTTTCAGAGGCCTTCCCAAGCATGGCATACTCCGGTGCAAGATATCCGAGTGTACCTTTCACCTTTGTGGTGACATGGGTTGCGCCATCTGGAATTAGCTTTGCAAACCCAAAGTCAGCGACCCGTGCTTGGAAATTCGAGTCCAAGAGAATATTGCTCCCTTTGATGTCTCTATGAATGATATGTGGCGTCGCATGGTGATGAAGATAACTACAAGGTGGAGATATTTCAATGTAAGAGTACTTCACTACTACAAATATTGTTAAAATGTTGAGAGGCTTACGCGATCCCTTCTGCTGAATCAATGGCGATCTTCATTCTTCGTTCCCAATCAAGATGGCATTCAGCTGCGTGCTGTCCATGAAGGTGAGAATGCAAGCTCAGGTTTGGCATATAATCATAAACTATCAGGCGTTCCTGGCCTTCGGAGCAATATCCACGTAGGCTCAAAAGGTTCTTGTGTCTAACTCGTGCCAAAATCTCCACCTCGACAGCAAATTCAGTTTCAGCTTTGTTGCTCCAACTCTTGAGCCTTTTCACAGCAATCTGTTATATATTCGGTTGTAGAGAAAATGAAATGTTATTTCTTGACTTCGGATGTACTGAATAGAAGGGACATAGTCTGATAGTCACTATATGATAATTCTAGTGAAATGAAGTAACTCAAAACTGTACTTTTACTTCACAATCTTAATGAGGTTGATGACTAACATATAGAAGTGCACAATTCTACCAAAAAACTAGTCTTTCATTATAGCATCCAACATAAGTAAATTGTTATGAACCTTAGTTCATAGGAGGTAAACACCGCCGAGAGAATGGCTGAGTGGTGTCGGCGTAGAAGGAGAGGGAGAGACTACAGATGAGAATAACTTTGTTATTTCTTGCTTGATTCCAATAGCATGTGGTAGCCCTCTTATAGATGGAATCCCCCATAACAAATAGAATTTAATCTTAATCATATCCCTAATAAATAAAAACTAATATCATATCTATAACAAATAGAAACTAATATCTAAGTTTCTAATAATGAACCAGTTGGGCCCAAGGCCCACGCCCATGATATTACACCCCTCTCGGACATACAGCTCATTCTCGAGCTGCTAGGCGGTGGCCATGGTTGTAGTTCCACGTCAACGAAGTGTAGCGCTTTCGGCTAAACGGTGCCTACAAAAGAAGACAATTCTTTCTTTTTTTCTCTTTCTTCTTTTGTTTTTCCTCTTTTTTTCTTCTTCACCGATTCCTATGTTTCCTATTAAAGACTCCTTGCCTTAGACACATGAGGCATGGTATCACGTCGACGGAAGCAGAGGCAGTGATGGCGGAGGCTCCCCGGCATCGTCGGCTCCAACTCCCCCGTCGACGATGGCTCCGGCTCTGGCTCCTGGTGGTTGGCAGCCGGTGGAGAGCGCCCAGAGGCGGCGGCCGATGTGCAGTCAGGCAACAACGGCTCCGATCGAGGCGGTATTGATGAAAGCCTGGTAGATCGAGGCGGTGCCGGTGAGGAGCCCGGTGTCAGGGAGGAATTCGAGGCGAGGCGGCGACACTAGATCCAATGCAGAGGAAGCAACGTGCTCGAGCCGGATCGATCCAGTCGAGAGGCAATGGAGAACCACGCCCGTGACGGCGACACGGGAGGAGACGACCCGGCGGCAGAGAGCACCGAGTCCGGCCTGTAGACGCTAGATCTGGGTGGATCCGTTCGGCCATCGAACAAAGAATCTCCAGCTGCCTTCGAGCTTCCACGGCGTTCGGATCTGGAGACAACCGGATCTAATGAAGTCGACCTCATGTGGCTGGGAAGATGATGACCAACGACGATGAAGATGAGGGAGTCCTACACAGCGGTGAGGCAGGCATGGAGCGTAGAGACCTCAGCGGTGGCGGTGCGGACAGGCGCGACGAGGGCGGCCTGGGCTACCGCGTGCTCGGTGACAGCGAGGGCTGCATCATTGGCGGAGAGCTCGTCGAGGCGGGCCGTGAGCGCCACCACCTGTTCGATGGTCTCCTTGTCGACGCGAAACTCCTCGTCCTCGAGCGCCAACTTTCCCAAGACGAAGTTCATGCGGCGCTCGCGCTCCTCCTCCTACCTGCCGGGAGGTCTTCTTCACGGTCTTGGTGTGGACGCGGCCCATGGTTGGTGGTCGGTTGAAGGCACACCAAAATCGCTTGGAGCAGCATCGCTGCATCCACTTCTCCAAGTAGCACCGTTGCCGTCACGGGGTGCGGCTTGTACCCTGTGCGCCCCCTGGCTTCACTTGAAGTCACACCGCTGCTCATGCTAGATGAAGGAGCAGCAGTAGCAGCACCGTTGCCGTGGCACAACCACCATTGCCCCTGCCCCTTGTGCCACCGCCGATCGCATAGCCACAGCTGCTTGTGCCTTCTCTTTTGCTACTATCATCTTCTTCAACATGCTCTCTATATTGTTGGGTCCAACGATAATTTCTTCATAGCCAGCAATGATCTTGCCGTATGGTAACTCGGCTGCAGAAGCCATGATGTTGGTTTTGATACCAAATTGTTATGAATCTTAGTTCATAGGGGGTAAACACCATCGAGAGGATGGCCGGGCGGCGTTGGCGTAGAGGGAGAGGGAGATATTATAGATAAGAATGATCTTGCCCCATCTTTCATCCAAATATCATTATCAAAACGTTATTTATTTTTCTGCCCCCAGTACATTAGGTGGAAAGGATATAACAAATACACAGAAGAAAAGTAGACTAGTTGTCTGCCTTTGTCAAGACAAATTGATTGTCAAATGGCCTTCTATTCAGGCTATGTGTTTTCTTTGCCTCCTCTGTTGTGTTCACACCTCATAATTATGATTCTATCTAGCTTGTGATCATGCAATCTACGACAAGGCTATGGCTATATCCTAAATACAAGTGATTACTTTAGAAACAATGGCTGAAGCTAAGAAAAAGTCGGTGCTATACTCGGACCAAAAAGCTCGTTCTTGACATGGTCTCAAAGTGCAGGTCCAGTTTGGATTGCCATCATCCTCAGAGAATATTCACAGGACGGCTTTGAAAACTACCACTAGAACCAGAACGACAGTAGTAGTTGAAACTAAATCAGCTAAACTACAATCATCAACATCAGCAGGTCCCCCCATTACATTGTCCTGTTCCTACCAAGTACCAACAATACCAAAAACGCAAGTCAAGTATTTCGTTTTTCTTTCATCAAGAGAGCGACTGCACCTGTGATCCACCCCAGAGCTGGCCCCAGTAGACACTGCCGAACCCACCCTGGCCGAGCTTGTTGTCATAATTGAAATTGTTCGTCGCTAACTGTAGCTCCTTCAGCGAGAAGATCCGCCACGTCTTGTCCTTCTTCTTCTTCTTCTTCCTGCCCGGTTGAGCCCTAAGAACACAACAAAAGGAGATTTTTTTTTAAAAAAAAAAGGTAAACTAAGTGCTTAGCAGATTGTATGAGAGAAGAGAAGGTGCTAATGGAGCCCCAATGTTACCACTTTATCGAGCACCGACCCACAAGAAAATATAGCATTTCTGAACAAATTACATGAACCAAAATTCTGTTACTCCATCCCATCTCAGCTAGCCAGCCAACACTTGCAGATCAATAGCAACATCCCCAATAAAATCAGCGAAATTTAAGGTACTAGCACACCAATTCAATCATCCAGTCGCGCGTCATCTCATCCACCCCACTGGCCACTGCAAAGGGGCGATATGCTAGCCACTAACCAAATCAATCCGCAAATCGTAAATCAAGCTACTCAAGACAATTTGACCCATACCTCAGAATTTTTCCCCCAATCAAAATCATTTGCTACTTCAGACATTTCGCCAAAAAAAAAAAAACAAAGACCAGTTCTTTTAGCTAATCAACCAACATAATCTGGTAAAAGGCTAATCTCCCCCATCCAATCTCCCACACAAACCAACAACACAACTAATAGCAGATAAAATTGCATCTATTTTCCACCACCCCCCCCCCTCCCGGATACCCAACCGACGACCCCAGCTTTCCCCCAAAAACCGCACCAGGATCGCAATTCCAGGACCAAAACTGCCGGTAACCACTCACCAGTCCGACCGTTTGCAGCAGGATGCCCACCCCATCGCCCGAGGCCGAGGCGGCTCCTCGAGACTCCCAAATCAGCAAGAGCCCGCGCGGTTCCTAGCTCGCCGCCGAGCGCGCGACGAGGCGGTCGCCGCGGGAAACCCCCTCGACGTCGGTGGCCGCCGCGGGACAGCAACGGCAGCTAAGGAGACCCCCGGGGGGGAGGGGGGGCTTTTTAAATCGGGGCGGTAACGTCAGGGCGGTGACTGACGTGTGGGCCACGGGTGATGGATGACCTGGCACTGGAGGGCGCTGGTTGTGGCTGGGCCCTGTCTGTTGGATGGCTACGTTTGACCAGAAGATAGATAATAAACCGGAAGATTCTTGAGGAGACATTGCTGAGATATCATATAAGTACAAATTACGGGGTGTGTACTATTATATATGCACAGATTCCTTGTGAGTTTTGCATATGCAGTAGTGAACAGCTTGCAGTTTTTGACCAATTCAATGAGAGGCTTTCGCTCTTTTAAAATCTTCGTGGCTGCTTTCATATATCATTATGACGTGGGTATGTTTATATTTGTTTTTCTGATAGTCTTTGGCTGCGGCTGATAAATAGTAGTAGTTGATAGAAGCGTCTGATGAATAGTAGTGACTGATAAATAGTAATGCATTATATAAGAAAGATGGTGCAACGAAAGACACTACAATATTTGGGTCGTCATGCGATTTACGGAATTGTAATATAATAAAATACAAAGTACGTTACAATATATAAAAACGAAAACCACTTACTGATAAATAGTATTTGCTGATAGAAGCGACTTATAGAAATTAGGATGTCCATATTAGCTTATGCTTCTAAAAACAGAAGCTAGAAACACAAAATTAATATGAACATGTCCCTAGTGCTGTTCCACAGAAATGCTATGAACAAGCCCCTAAAGAAGTGCGAGTATGTTTTGAATCTACCGAGGGGTGGATGGGTGATTTGAATCTTGAGGTGGTGCTCATTTGGGCTGAATTTTGATGGTTTATAGTTGAATTTTCACTGTAACTGGCTAAAATTACACTGTAGCTGATAGTGACTCATTTGGCATAATTAAATTTAAAAAAATTAAAAATTAAAAAAACAGGTTAGCCTATCACGTATAATACAAACGCATACGAGAAAAAGAACAAGCAAAAAAAGCTCAAAAAAACCCAAAAAATCAGAAAAAGACAAAATTTAGGAATAATGAAAAATAAGCTAGAAGCCCAAACCCAAACGAGCGGGGCCTAAATCTCAGTTTTTATAAACATGGGAGTTTCAACATCATGTAGATAGTCTTAGGTCCTCTCTTATTAACTTAAGATTTCACCTACTTTATGGTTGTTTTTGAAGCGATTTATCAGGATGGCTTTTTCGAAGCATTTTATCAATTTTTGGTTCGTTCACATAAACACTTACGTTAAGACCAGAAGCCATCAGTCACAGAAAAAAATAACTCACCCTTATTGTTTTTCTTCATTTCAGTGTGTCTTACACAGTGCAAATTCAAATAAGGGTGTCGTATTTGAATGGCCACTTTTGGCACATTAACAGTACCTTGTAGAACCGAACAACACCTGTGACAAGGAATTAGTGAGGTAATGCTTTGCTTAATCGTGGGTTTTTCCTACAAAGAAAGAAAGGGAAGGAAAAAAAGGAACAAAACAAGAAAGAAAGAAGCAAGCGTCCCCCACAAAATCCAACACCGAACGTCATCACGACTAGCACCAGCACAAGCGTCTCTTGTTGGACTAATATAGGTTAGCCAAGCCACTATTAAGGCTTTATTGCCGAGATCCATGTGAATGGACTGACAATTTAAATTAAAATCCTGAACCCATTCACGTAGATTCCAATCAAGAATGGGTCTCCTAAACAAGACGTTATAGAGTAAATCCATCTCTTTAACTGGTAATAGTTGGCACGCACACTTCGCTAGAGCTGGATATGTGTAAATGAGTGTTTTAATCGGTTGGAACTAATGGTTTTTGCTAGAGCTTTTGGTTTTTGGCTGAAATAGAATAGTAACAGACGGAAAAACAGCTTTTGGTGTAAAATTTTAAAAAATAGCTTTTGAAGGTTGCGGACACGGAGGAGGCAATGAAAATCGGTCAAAGTCTTTTTAGAAGCGGCTTGAAAAAGTCACTTTTGAAAGCGACTTAGAGAAATCGAG
The DNA here is from genome assembly GCA_017311315.1 of Dendrocalamus latiflorus. Taxonomy (NCBI): domain Eukaryota; kingdom Viridiplantae; phylum Streptophyta; class Magnoliopsida; order Poales; family Poaceae; genus Dendrocalamus; species Dendrocalamus latiflorus. The sequence continues at coordinate 44,817,347 of CM029639.1, read as the reverse complement.
TATTAAAACCGACTTGCGTCTTTCTTAAGAAAGCCAGATGCCGATTTGAACTAGGAGGCTCCTCCAATGCCAAAGCTCCGGCTGCGTGTTGACCTCTTCTCAGTCTCACCTCTGCCCTCATCGCATGACAAAGAGGAAGAGGCACTTGAGCAGCTGCTGCTGGGACTGTTACAATGTTGAATTTTTTCGCTGAAGACAGAATATTTTTCCTTTGTGCAAGTGTACGCGATCGTGTGGAACTTCCACATCCTTGCCGGCCCCTGTGGCTCAGTGGTGAAATGGGTATCATCAGTATATTAAAGACGGGGGACTTCCTGGACGCTGGGACGTGCCATATCAGCTTTTTTTTTTGCAAAAATTCCCTGTATTTTCCGAAATAGCGTAAAGGTCTTTGGTTCCTGCAAAAAGGTCTCTAGCAGGTTTTTTTTCCGAAAATCCCCTCCACTTCACCGAAATTGTGTATTATTTGTTGGATAGCGCCCCGTAGTTTTCTAAAATTGCGTATGGGTCCTCATTTAGTTACATACAAGTCCTTACGATCTTTGGTTTTTTGCGACAAAGATCTTTGATTTTTCCGAAATTACGCATATGTCCTCGATTTTTTTTAAAAAACTCCTTGCGAATTATCGTCTCTTTTACTTTGGTCTACACGATAGCTAGCGCGGTGTGTCGCCGTGCTTACGCCGCTAGTATGCCATTATTGTAGGAGCAAAATGCCGAGACTTGATTTCGCGTGCCATGGGAAAAAGAGGAATATTTAGAGGAAGCATAGTCGCAGCAATTGTAGCTTGCAAATTATGCAGGCAGGAATAAGTACTTGTGCAGTGCAACCTGCCTTTCTATCTCGTGTGCCGGACTATGCCGCAGAGTTCCTTCTGGATGGCTGTAATTCTACCCTAAATGAAAGTATCTAATCTTCAAGTTTTCAGTTTCAAGTTCGTACTGGTACGAGGTTTTGTACTGGTATCAGGTTTTCAGTTTCTACTGCACAAAATTGACATGAGATTCAAAGCCTTGGTCAAAGTAGAAAATTACTGCGCCTTACGATCACAAATCTTTTTACGGGTGATGCTAATCACAAAATGTTTTTTCCCCTTAGTTTTACTTTTAAAAAAAATAAAAAATAGGGTGGGCTTTTAGCTACCCTCGGCCCAACGGGCCCAAATCCGCGTATCCAGAGAGGAGAAAGAAAAGCAGCAAAACCCGACTGGAAGTCTCGTCTCGTCCGCACCCCCAAACCGCTCAAACCCTCCCACCCCTCCTCGGCGGCGGCGGCGGCGGCGCGGCGGCGACCACCAACTAAGGAGAAGCTCCCCGCCGGCGAGCGCCCAAGCCGCGAATGGACAGCGGAAGCGACTCCGACGGAGCCCCCGAGGAGCTCACCGCCGTCCAGGTATACGCCCACGGTTTTTGCCCTGAGGGAACGATCCCACGCGAACGGCTCCTGTAGCCTACGCGATTTTGTACGCTGTTGCTTCACGCGCGAATTCCGCACTCGTAAACGGTAATCACGCTGCGTAGATAGGAGCAGCCGTGTAGTGTTCTACCGTGTGCCGGCAAAGTTTCGTTTACTACGCGCGCGAGAGATTAAAAAGCATGTGTTTCCGGTGGTCGGTGGATTAGGGTTGTTGGTTACCCCGTCATTTATCTTGCTCTCACATTTACTGCGATTTATGTTGAAATCTTCGTCTTGGTGCTGATCGCCGTTTCCTGATAATGTCTTATAGGGCGTTGAGAAGCACGAAGAGATCAGTAGAGTTGAGAAGGACAGTGCCATCAGGTGTGTTTCTGATATGTATATGTATATACTCGATAAGTGGCTGGTTGGAGATGGACACACACACTGCTGCTTGTGCTGCAGTTATTTGCGCTTCTTTGTACAAGCCATTGCTAGTGATCACTTGATACTTGCGTTGGGGATGGCTTGTGCCTTCTGGTTGATTTTTGCGAAGTACGCCGCCTACTTATTTGTTCTGTTAGTCTCACACCTAGATGCAGTTACCATATAGGTCAGGAAAAAAAAAAGACGAAAACCATATTATGTCATTCACAATACTAGATTAACCTCAAATATGGTGTCCTTCTCATACTGGTTTGTACTGCTTATGCCTAAATGTAAAGCTTTTATGTATGCCAACTTGTGGTCTTTAATGCGTGTAGTTCCATGGATAATACAGTGTTTTCTGCAGCCATCTTACCATATGATCGTTATGGATAGCTTCTTTTCTATTCTTTTCCCGAAGCGTCCATGAGAACTAGCTATTTGTACCCTGTTCGCCTTTGCGAGCATCAGCATGCTGTTACTGTTTCTGCTGATTGTAGCCTCTCTGACATAACAGCATCATGTAATCTTGCAGAGCAACACAGGTGGGGAAAGAGCGGAGGAGACGGTGGGCCCAACGAAGAACATCCTCAAAACCAGATAAGCAGGAGCCTCTGAAAGTAGAAGATACCAAACAGGATGAGGAGGATGAGGAGACACACACTATGCCTGGCATGCTCCCCAGTAGTGTAATCGAAATGCTTGCAGCACGCGAGAAGTATGTGCACTTCCCTTGCACTATCAGCTGTTCAAATCCTTGTTCTCGACTTCGTGGACTTCACTAGGTACTGTCTTCATTTTCCCTTCAGGCAAACGTTCTCATCGGACTCTGAGGAAGAAAACGTAAACCAGAAGGTTCAAAAAAGAAAGAAGAGATCGAAAACTTCCGGGTATTTCTTATTTTCCCGCCATCTCATGAATTTTCTGAAACTGTTACTTATGCTGTTGGTTGGTAATGTTTTATCAGGCCTGAAACAATTCTTCTGAAAGATGTTCATTCGACCCAACATGTGAGGAATGCCCTAGATTTCTTGGAGCACAGGAAAAACCAGGTGCCAAGATCCAATACAGTTTTGAAGAATGCTAATAAGGCTCTGCGTCTCCTTTCATCGAAAGGCAATTTTTTGAGTTGAGTGTAGCAGAATGAGGTTTCTGAATTTGTGCCTAGACTCTTATCTGAAAGACCGATATGATCGAGAGATTTATTCTTTTGACACAATTGAATGGAGTGAATCTGGCATCTGAGTTGCAACGCGGCATATCCTTGGGTATGAAGATGTATAATGCACATGTTCCTTTTAAGAAACGTGCATGCTCTGTACAACCCGCCTGTGTTTGACCTCTGCTTATGTACGGATGATGCAGCAGCTGTGAAGGCTAAATGAGGTGCAACACGATCCCATTGGCAAACGCTGCTGGATAGTAGTGCATGTTTTATGTATCGGCCAAATGCTATTCCTTTTGAAATGTTTTCCGTAAAAGCTAGATTTGTTGTTTTCATTTGAGTATGCTCTGATTGCTGTATGTTTTCAATTGAAGAATGGATTTTTCTACTGGGGCCGGAAAGATGATATTTCAGAAACATGTGATTATTTCCGTGTTAGGTTCAACTTACAGCGGTTTTCAGTGATACCGATAGCACAGACAGCATGGGCAAGCACATGATAAACTTTGCCGTACCTGGATTGCATCATTAAAAACTTCCATATTTTGTTTTCAACTTGACATGGTTACAGGAACTGAGCCATGCCTTGACAAGAGCAAGAGGAAGGAGGAGCGATGGACCACTTGAGAATCATAATTATTTTTTTTTGTTGGTAGATTCAAAAAAGATTGAACAATATAACGTGCAAGTGCATCTGGAAACTGGACAAGGCATTTGGCGGTTAATGTTGAGAAATAAGTATTTGGGGACCCAAACTATGGCTCAATTGAGGCGTAAGCCAGGGAATTCCCAATTTTTGAATGGGTTATTGAGAGTAAAAGACATTCATGGACTATCTTGTAAAAATTTATTGGAGATGGAAAAAAAATACTAGTCTGGGAAGATGTATGGCTGGGAGATATTTCTCTAGCTAATAAATATCCCATATTATGCATTAACCTTTAGCAAACAGATTTCTAATGCTACATCTTCAACTGATGGTTTGGGTAGCAATAAGTTCGGAAGATCTCTCTTGGCTGGAACTCTGTCGATGGGGCAGTGCATTAAGAGAGAACGTGAGGGAGTAACTCTGAATGAACAGAGCTGCAAATGGGCAGTTTTATACCCCGCTCAATTCGACTTGAGTTTCTGGTTTCTAGCTTATTTTTTACTATTTTTAAATTTCGTCTTTTTCTAAATTTTTTTTGTTTTTTTAGCTTTTTTGCTGATTCCTTTTTTCCTGTATTCGTTTGCATTATCCATGACGGGCTAACATATTTTTCTATTTTTAAAATTTTAAATTTAGTTATGTCAAATAAGTCACCATCAGTTACAGTATAATTTCAGTCAGCTACAGTGCAATTTTAGCCATAAGCCAGTTTATTTCAGCCCAACCAAACGGCACCTATAGTCATTTTACATTTCGCTGAAATCTCAGGCAAATGGATATGCCTCTCAAGCATGGTTGTCATGGCGTACTTGGCGACCATGGCGTTACGCCATGGCGTTCTCAAGGCGACATACACGTGAGCTAAAGAGGCTGATTAAGACAACAAATTAGGAAGGTTAATGACAGTTACATACCTTGATGATCCTGCCCTTATTTTGCTCTTTTCCCATTACTGCTCCACAAAGCACAAACATTCACAAATAAGATCAAATGGCAGAGCCTGGAGGGAGGGAGCTCAGAGGCGATGGAGATTGAAGGGGCCTTGTTGGTGGCTTGCCTTAGCAGAGGAAGAAAGACGAATAAAGGATGAGCACACCGGGAGCAGAGGAAAAGAAACAAAGCAAAAGGAAGTACATGCAAAGGAAGAAGAAGAATACCTGACAATGGAGAGAGTGGAGGAGGGAGGGAAGCTCACCTGCGGCGGCACAATGAGGGGTGGCGGTAGCTAGGGTTCCATGTGGTCATCTCTCTCACTTATTTTCAGTTGAGCGGTACCTCAGTTCCTATCCCGCCCCATGTAGCTGGCCAAGGCGCTCACCGTAGACGCCACAAAATCCTAAGCACCTACCTAGTTTGATGAGGCAATGGGGTCCCGATCTTCCGATAGGATGATAACTATCGATTTTGGCGGAGGCGACCCTTGCGATCCGACTACAACCGAACGACGTCGCTTGCGCCTTAGCAATCGCTGAACCACACTCCAAGTTGTTATCAACCGTGCCAAGAACGCGGTTGACCTGACCACGAAGGTCTATTCCTGCATGCAACCGAAGAACACGCAAGAACAAGATAACAAGCAATCTGAAATTGCAAATATTGATATGAAGATCAAAAGGTGGGATTCCGAAGGCTGTCTTGACAGGTGGTCGTCCGACACAACTGAAGAACAGAAGTTTGCATAATAGCTAAACCTAAACTCAACAAAATCCCAGTCCTAACAAGGGAGGCGGCGGCTTCTTTATAGGGAGAACAACCAGGAGGGGCGTCCAAAGTGCATGCTCTAGGGTTACAAGGCCCATGGGCCCAATTGGTGGTGGCGCAGCACCCTTTTGACTCGGACTCAAAAACCAACGTGGATTGTTTTGATGATTGCAGCCGGCTCGGATGGAATTTGAAGATGAGGTTGGATCCGTTGGAAAGTAGACTTCATAAGCTTTCCATGAAGTACAAGAACGTCCCAAACGGAGTCCGTATGAGAAAGTTACGTTCGTTTCAACTTGCACCATTGCAGCAGTCCGAATCTGATTCCTGTACGTGACCAACACGGACTCTTTTGATGATTGCGGCTGTCTCGGATAGAATTTGAAGATGGGGTTGAATCCTTTAGAAAGTAGACTTGATAAGCTTTCCATCAAGTCCAAGAACGTCTCAAACGGAGTCCGTATGAGAAAGTTACGTCCGTTTAAACTTGCACCATTGCAGCAGTCCGAGTCTGATTCCAAAACGTGTCCAACTCGAATTCGTGCTTGACTTGGTCTCAAAGTGACGTGGTGACCTCCATTATTCCTTCCATGCATGTCCAGGACTCCATGTCCCTTTCCTTCATCCTTTCCCAAATTCCTAAGTACAATTAAATCACTTGTATTAGGTAGCGGTCTATTCTCAGTAACATATGAAGGCTGAAGAAACGAATTCACCTTTAGTTCAATCTTGATATTGGGCGCGATTGTCGTATGTGTTTGTGGCGTGGTCACATCATCCTCCCCTTCTTGATAGAAAACTGTCCTCGGTTTTAGCATATGTGTAGCCTCACGTATTGCATGATCTTCATCATAAATCTCGGTACATAATAACAAACGCAACAAACTCTCATTATGTAATATCATACGTTCTTTATCACACAAAGTAAAACCTTTTTGAAACGAGCTCACCTTATAATTTAAGTGATGCGTAGGAGCTCTTGTAATTGGAACAACAAGCATAGCAAATATGGTTGTATCCATAGGGGTCGTGTCCTCATCATCCTCCCCTTCTTGAAAACAAAGCCGTCCTCGGCTTTTGATAAACTGAAAGTATGGTAACAAAGAAGCCAAGGTGTATGCATGGTATATGTATATGTCATCCGTTTTAACAGTTCTTCGTTGTTGCACAATTAATGTTATAACACAACAGCAATCATAAAAGCTCATTGTATTATTAACCCAAAAGTAATCATATATGTTAATGAACAAATCAAAATTTCTCACACAGTAATTATCGCAACTTGTTTTGCAAATGTAAGTGAAGCATTTATGCAATTCAAATCCTTGAAGTTGTAAACTTGTTGTGGTGGCACATATAGGCAAAGCTACAACTTTTGGAATCAAACAAAGTTTATCCATATAATCAGATTTCAATTGAGCAATAGCAAATTCATCTAGTAAGGGTGAAAATATTTGCAAGTTCTTCCATACATCAATTTCATTATTCAGATTGCCAATGTTAGATGGTTCAATAAGAGAAGAACACATAGGCATTGAATGATCACTAAAATTTATTTTTCTTTCATAATGAACAAGATTGAGCATACAAGAGTTGTTGTTCAAAACAACAAGCTGCAATTCATCCATGTGGTCACAAGTTATGCATATTCGATATACAAGAAATTGATTTCCTACACCATAATCTCCAATCAAATTAAACTTATACCCAGGGGTGTAGGCACTAAACAAGAATTTTGAACATGTAAGTTCAGAAACTTTCTCCAAAGCATGTGACAATTTCATAGGAAGATCCAACATGATGTAACACAATGAATTGGCAGGAGAAATTCTAGTTAAAACTTCTTTATGTCTAACCAAAGCCACATGATCATTGTATGTGATTAATTCATCACATGAATCACTCAAAACAGTAGGCAATTCAATTATTTTTTGACAAGGTGCACTCAACGTATTCTCAACACTCAAATCAATGCAGTGTGAATTCTCTACTTGAAATATGGGCATGTCAGAATTGTTTTCCACTAAGTTTTGCTCTAAAATAGCATGAACGGTGCATAATTGTTGTTCTTCACAAGCATACTCACCGTGAGTGATGATAGCACCATGATCTTTACCTTTTTGGCTCCCCTCAGATGATGTAGGTGCATCCATCTCCTCATCTTCGTTCTCAACGAATGGAATCGATGGTTCAATCAACTCATGCTCCTTTTTGACATGGTTCTCAACTGCCTGCAAGTTGTTAGTCACAGAAAAAGGCACAAACATGGGTTTGCTCTCATGTTTCTTATCATCAAGCACTCTTAATTTCTTCTCAATCTGACGTTCAATATTACATGCAAGTATAAACAAATGAGGGAGAGAATTATATTCTTTGTGAATGAGAAGGTCCTGAATTTCTTTATTAAGGCCACGTAAGAATCTATTCTCTGTAGCTTCAGCATGTTCCTCTAAGCCACAACGCAACAAAAGAGCTTTCAATTCTTCATAGTATTCACTTACAGTTCTCCTACCTTGTTCTAAACGTTGCAATCTGTTTAACAAGTCACGTGAATAATATGAAGGAACAAATGTAGATCTCATCACTCGTTTCAAAACATTCCAAGTTTTAGGTACATGTGGTAGTCTACATTGTTTCCTCCACCAAAATAATGCGAAATCAGTGAATTCACTAGTAGCAGCCCTAACTCTTTCATCATCAGGAAAATCATAGCATGCAAAATTTCCATCTAATTGTATTTCCCAATCAAGATAAGCTTCAGGGTCATATCTACCAGCAAATGGCGGAATTGTAAACTTGGCATCATCATCACATACCTCTCTTGTTAACCTACCTGTGCCTTGTTGATTTTGTCGAAGTCGACAACGGTCGTGATCATTGGATCCCTCAATTCTATTGTTGATGGTGGTGAGGGTCTTATTAATACGATCCAACAAGTTGTTGGTCTCACAAAAATTGCTACAATGTGATCTTGAACCTGTCATGGTTAGTAGAAAACAAGGAAATACACTAGAATTATGTAAGTCCCTATAAACTACTAGGAGGTGGAGCTTCGCAAGTCACACATCTCTCGAACTCTTACCAAGCTCTTACAAGTTCTTACCAATGCAAAACAGGTGGTGCAACTGGTGGCTGGTTCGTGATAGCTTAACTCAAGTGATGAGTATAGCGATTGCAAGGTACAGCGAGACCTGTTCGGTTGTAGAAAAGTGGAGCTTGGATAGGCTATGTATTTTGTAGCAAAGGAAAACAATCAATTAATTTCAGAAATTGCACAGAATTGAATTATAGTTCGTATCTAGCACTTAGCCTATGTTGCTGATCAACCAAAGATGGAAGAAGGCTAAAATAAGTGTATGGCAATGTATGGGAGTGGTAAATACAAGATAATTCGATCGAATGCAATCTGGAATTGAAGAACACAAGGATTGTTCCAAAACTTGGAAACTGAAGATTTCTGTCCACTGGAAAGTGCGTCGGTATTTCGGCCGTAACTTTTTGTCAGTTGCCTTTTTTTCAATAATTCGTTTTTTCTCCGTTTTCTGACGGCTTTTTCTACAACTTTTGTTTTTGGGCCAAGGTCTGGAAACCGACCTAAAAATTCGCACAAAATTCACAAGTGCCGACTGTTGCAGATTCAATCTGGAATTTTGGGTCAACTTCCACCGCAGATAGCTCTTAACTGCCTTGCTGGAATGACGTGAAATTTTACAGATAGATGGATGATAAATTTTTTAATCTAATGGCGGTGGTCTCACTCAAAAATAATCTCGGAATCAAAAAATATGGCGTTTTTGGTGGCGGCTGCAGAGAAAGGACAGATCAGCCGAAATTGGAATTAGGGTTTGGGGTGGGGGAATTTTTTTTATTTGGATTTTTCTTGGAACAAAGATATGACCAGCAACTAGACAAAGCTAAAACGGACACAAATTCAATTTAGCAAACCAAAACTAACAGATTGAAAAGCACAACGGGGTTTGGACAGCGGAAATTAACTCTTTTTGTGGGGCAATTTTTCTGGACTATGGGAAATAAAAATCAATCTACTAACTAAGGATACAAGAAATTCCTACCGGTCAACTGAAGCTCTGATACCACTTGATGAGGCAATGGGGTCCCGATCTTCCGATAGGATGATAACTATCGATTTTGGCGGAGGCGACCCTTGCGATCCGACTACAACCGAACGACGTCGCTTGCGCCTTAGCAATCGCTGAACCACACTCCAAGTTGTTATCAACCGTGCCAAGAACGCGGTTGACCTGACCACGAAGGTCTATTCCTGCATGCAACCGAAGAACACGCAAGAACAAGATAACAAGCAATCTGAAATTGCAAATATTGATATGAAGATCAAAAGGTGGGATTCCGAAGGCTGTCTTGACAGGTGGTCGTCCGACACAACTGAAGAACAGAAGTTTGCATAATAGCTAAACCTAAACTCAACAAAATCCCAGTCCTAACAAGGGAGGCGGCGGCTTCTTTATAGGGAGAACAACCAGGAGGGGCGTCCAAAGTGCATGCTCTAGGGTTACAAGGCCCATGGGCCCAATTGGTGGTGGCGCAGCACCCTTTTGACTCGGACTCAAAAACCAACGTGGATTGTTTTGATGATTGCAGCCGGCTCGGATGGAATTTGAAGATGAGGTTGGATCCGTTGGAAAGTAGACTTCATAAGCTTTCCATGAAGTACAAGAACGTCCCAAACGGAGTCCGTATGAGAAAGTTACGTTCGTTTCAACTTGCACCATTGCAGCAGTCCGAATCTGATTCCTGTACGTGACCAACACGGACTCTTTTGATGATTGCGGCTGTCTCGGATAGAATTTGAAGATGGGGTTGAATCCTTTAGAAAGTAGACTTGATAAGCTTTCCATCAAGTCCAAGAACGTCTCAAACGGAGTCCGTATGAGAAAGTTACGTCCGTTTAAACTTGCACCATTGCAGCAGTCCGAGTCTGATTCCAAAACGTGTCCAACTCGAATTCGTGCTTGACTTGGTCTCAAAGTGACGTGGTGACCTCCATTATTCCTTCCATGCATGTCCAGGACTCCATGTCCCTTTCCTTCATCCTTTCCCAAATTCCTAAGTACAATTAAATCACTTGTATTAGGTAGCGGTCTATTCTCAGTAACATATGAAGGCTGAAGAAACGAATTCACCTTTAGTTCAATCTTGATATTGGGCGCGATTGTCGTATGTGTTTGTGGCGTGGTCACATCATCCTCCCCTTCTTGATAGAAAACTGTCCTCGGTTTTAGCATATGTGTAGCCTCACGTATTGCATGATCTTCATCATAAATCTCGGTACATAATAACAAACGCAACAAACTCTCATTATGTAATATCATACGTTCTTTATCACACAAAGTAAAACCTTTTTGAAACGAGCTCACCTTATAATTTAAGTGATGCGTAGGAGCTCTTGTAATTGGAACAACAAGCATAGCAAATATGGTTGTATCCATAGGGGTCGTGTCCTCATCATAGTTGGCCAAGACGAGGGGAGCCTCCATGGTGCCCCTTGGACCGCCACAGTGACGACATGACAACCACGCTCTCAAGGTTAAGATATTCCTATGGTTAGTGCTCAAAAGGAGCATCTTGACCAAAGAAAACCTAATCAAAAGAGGCTAGAAGGGGATCAAAAAATGTTAGTTCTCTGATTGTGACGAAACACTTTATCACCCCATGCTTAGTTGTAGCAAAATTCTTGTGGAATATTGCAAGGTGTGCCTTTGGTTATGACAGTGTACCGTTTAGGGGTGCAATCGGTTCGGATAGTTCCCGACCGACCGCCCGACCGAGTCAGTTCGGATGGTATTTCGGAAAAATAGTCGGTAACCGGATGGTTTTGCCGGATATGGTATCGGAATCGGATAGTCATTGTCGGAATCGGATTCGGATTCGGGAGAGTAGTATCCGTCGGATAGGAGAATATCCGGATATCTAATCGGTAATATCCGATGCTAGTTATTCGGTAATATCCGAATCGGATAATTATTTAAAATTTTATTTTAGGTTTTGATTTTCAGAAAATCCCAGAAATTAAAATAAAAACTAAAAATAGTAGGAAAATCCAAAAAAAATCCCATAAATTCAGAAAAATGTAAGGAATCTAAATAAAATAAGTTCAACTTGTTTTAGGCACAATTACTCAACTAAATTAATAAGTTACTCTCTAGGCTTTAATTAAAGGATTTGAGAAAAAGGAAATTAGTTTCTAGAGAAAATCCAATCAAACCAATTAAATAAATAAGTAAGAAAGAAAACCAAAATTTTGGGATGCCGCAGTAATACTCCTCAGGAAGTGGTTCTAGATAACTATTCTGTTCATTATTGTTGGTATGTATACAAGTTGCTCATTGTATTTAACTTTCAAGTACATGATATTTCTATATTATATTTAATTATTTATCCTAATATGAATGATCTATATTTAATTATTTAGGATCTTTGTTTTTGCGTGTTATCCGATGAAATATAGTTACCGTATCGAATCCGCTCCGTATTCGTTCTGTATTCGTGACCGATACTATCCGCGTTCGTATTCGTATCCGGCACTATCCGTGTCCGACTCCGATTCCGAGAAAAAATATGGTATAGGATATAGGATGAGCAATTACCGATCGTATCCGCTCCGATTGCATCCCTAGTACCGTTGAATGTTTCAAATCTGTTTGATGTGTGGCTGAAATAAAAAATTCAGTGCTAAGTTAAGAAACTTGGTCATGGTGGGAATAGCGGCAATTACGTGGACAATTTGGAAGTTACGCGATAAGGTTTGCTTCCATAATAAATTGCACTTTGACCCTATTGTTGTTATCATGCTAGTGTGTCATTGGTTAAAACTGTGGGCTATCTTGCAGAGAAAAGAGGACGTCATAGAAGCGCTACAATTGGTGGCCAGACTACTCGAGCAGACGGCAAGTCAGGCCTTCCAGGCTGGTCGCGGATGGAGGCCTGGAGTAAAAAGAACTAGCCTCATAGGTGCGGCGTGACGCCGCGTCAGCCACCGTGTATACCGAAATAAAGTATAAGGGTTTTTTGAAAAAGTCAAGGGTTCTTTCGCAATAAAAGGAGAGCAGAGGGTTTTTCTCGCAAAAACGACGGCAAGTCAGGCCTTCCAGGCTGGTCGCGGATGGAGGCCTGGAGTAAAAAGAACTAGCCTCATAGGCGCGGCGTGACGCCGCGCCAGCCACCGTGTGTACCGAAATAAAGTGTAAGGGTTTTTTTGAAAAAGTCAAGGGTTCTTTCGCAATAAAAGGAGAGCAGAGGGTTTTTCCCGCAAAAACGACGGCAAGTCAGGCTTCCAGGCTTGTCGCGGATGGAGGCCTGGAGTAAAAAGAACTAGCCTCATAGGCGCGGCGTGATGCCACACCAGCCACCGTGTGTACCGAAATAAAGTGTAAGGGTTTTTTGAAAAAGTTGAGGGTTCTTTCGTAATAAAAGGAGAGCAGATGGTTTTTCCTACAAAAACCAAGGACTGTTTAAAAAGAACCGATGGTCTGTACGTAATTTCGGAAAGTACGGGTCGTTATCAACGAAAAAATACGCAGGGGCTTATTCAAAAAAATGTAGGGACCTTTTTGCGAGAACAGAGGACCTTCATGTAATTTCAGAAAAACGCAGGGACTTTTTCGTAAAAAAGGTTGGCCGACCGTACGCAAATTCCTGCGCCATGCGCCGGCCAGAGCGAGCGCATGGGGTGACGTGGGAGCTCTCTCTGGCCGGGAACTCCGTGGGGAGTAATACAGGTATGATTCAGGGAGAATGAAGATGCTAGAAGATAAGCAGATGAGACAGAATTGAAGAAAATGGGATTACAAATTACTTAAGGAGGAATACTCATCGTTTCGTCTGAAAAATGTTGTGGCCAAACTGTTACCTGTTGTACTGAAAGTAGTTTAAGTAGCTGGCTATTTGTTTTGCATAGTTAGATGTTCAGAGGCATCCCTTGACGAGGGGGTTGGTGGTGCAGGGTTAAGATAGTGAGTGCAGATGTCTGGGTCTGTACCCTGTTTCTGTCAGTTCATATTTTCCTTTTCTTTTCAAACTCCATAGTTTGGTTTCTGACAATAGAAATCGGAATATTCGAGCTCACAAAAAACCACACGCTTCAAAAACAAGAAACTTTGTTCCCAGATAATATAAACATCATCGTGCAATGCAAGCCACTCCTCTTACCAGTACTAGTACCAATCAACTGTTATTTCAGGTGGCTTGCCCTGTCGTCGTGCAGACAACCCGCCCGGGTTCGATCTATATGGGTGCTCAAAATGGCGTTTTTATGGTTGAAAAGCACTGTACTTGGCTGAAATTACACTATAGCTAATGTTTGCTTATTTAGCGTAATTAAATTTAAAAAATTTAAAAATAGAAAAAACAGATTAACCTATCACGGACAGTACAAACGAATACGGGAAAAAAAGAACCGATAAAAAAGCTCAATAAAACCAAAAAACTAGAAAAAGACGAAATTGTTGAATAGTAAAAAATAAATCAGAAGTCAGAAGCCTAAGCCATTTTGAGCGGGACCTAGGATCCAACTTAGTGTGTCTCACTTTATATGCATGTATTTAATGAAAAAGCGTATTTAATAAAAAAAAAGGGTGCACATATGCTCCTGAGGTACTAAATATTCATAGCTATCTTCGCTTGAGTCCGAACTAATGTGTTAGTAGGATACACATGCGTGTGTAGATGTGTATAGTATAAGTGAGTTGTGCGTGAATGTGCGTCCTCGGTTGCAATATAAAAAAACAATCGTGTGGTCATGGACTTCTCGGCAGCAAAAGGCACCGACGCAGAACAATAGCACTTCACGGTTCTACTCCATATTTCATTTTGTCTTTTTTGAACGGGGGCAAGTACGCTGCCCTATATTAATTTAAAAGAAATATACAGATTGTAGTTTGTTTAGGAGCAAAGGGCCCAAGCCAGCGCCCCAAGGGAGCAAGGTTTTAATTAAAACGTTACAGAGGTATATAAGAGCTCCGCTAGCTTGTTGGCTGCTGCTAGAACCTGAACTTTAGTCTTCTCTTTTATCTTGGTGGTCAAGGACGTAGGTGTAGTCGATATTGAGCGAAAAACTCAGGAGTTCCGCTCATTCTAGCCCCTGATCAACTCGGCTTCGTCTTCTGATTTCTGGCTTATTTTTTTACTATTCATAAGTTTCGTCTTTTTCTGAATTTTTGGTTTTTTGTTGAGCTTTTTTGCCGGTTCTTTTTTTCCCGTATTTGTTTGTATTATACGTAATGGGCTAACATATTTTGTTTATTTTAAATTTTTTTAAATTTAATTATGCTAAATAAGCCTCTGTCAGCTACATTGCTTTTTTCAGTCAGCTACAGTGTTTTCAGCCATAAGCCACGAGCTTTTCAGCCGAACCGATCACCACCTAGATTTCCCAAGTGACCAATTCACCATCACCGTCAATGCTTTCAATGGCATATCTAGCCTTAGAAGGACATATTCCCACCAGTATCGGATCGAATGGAAGGTGTGCCAGATTGACAGGTCGATGGAATCACAAACGATCTAGAGTGCTACGGAGATCTAAATTCTTGCTGTGTAGCGACATTCGGCCAAAAGGTGGATAGTTGGCTCCAATGTGTGCTACCTTGGGGCATGTTGAATGGTTTGACCACCCTCGTGAGGGCAAACTATCTGCTGTCTAAAGCCTATTCTGTATCGTCAACTAGGCGAAAATTTTATATTTCTTAGATGTTTAAGTTTTTCATACTATAGAGTTTATGATGGTGCTTGTCGTTCCGAAGAACTGACCTTTGTAAGCTGATTTTTCATTTTGTCAACCTGTGACGGAAGGCCGCAAGAAATCGCCTGAAAGTGCAACGTACGACACAACGGAGACGTGTCAATCGATGTTACCACCTGATCTATAAAAGACGCCAACAGAAGCAGATCGATTACACGATACTTGAAGCCTCTCTATTGAGTTTCATGCACCAGCCAGTTCACCAAAAAGCTTAAGCTGATGAGGAAAGATAGGCAATTCACTTATACTTCAACACTCCCCCTCACGTGTAGGCTCCTTTAGGCCTAATATGTGGAATAGAAGTGGATTGCAATTAATTTTTCAATTGCGTCAGCCAAGTCTTGAACTCGAGACCTCTTGGCTCTGATACCATATTAAGTTTCATGCACCAGCCAGTTCACCCAAAAGCTTAAACTGATGAGGAAAGATAGGCAATTCACTTATACTTCAACACTCTCTCCTTGTCTGAAAAAAAAAAGAAAACGAAAACGAAAAAAAAAAAAGGTTTCTGTTCCCGCCACAGCTGCAAGCTCGAAGCCATTTGCCATGGCCGCCGAGCTCCCATTCTACTTGCTACTCCTGCCTCTCCTAGTCATACCCCTTCTGTACTTGATGGTGTTCCGAGGGAGGTCCGGCGGCGGACGGCGGCTCCCTCCGGGGCCGTGGGCGCTGCCGGTCATCGGCCACCTGCACCACCTCGCCGGCGCGCTCCCGCACCGCGCCATGCGGGACCTGGCGCGGCGGCACGGCCCGCTCATGATGCTCCGGTTCTGCGAGCTCCCGGTGGTGGTCGCCTCCTCCCCGGAAGCAGCGCGGGAGATCATGAGGACGCACGACCTGGCCTTCGCGTCGCGCCCCGTCGGGCCGATGCAGCAGCTCGAGTTCCAGGGCGCCGAGGGCATCATCTTCGCGCCCTACGGCGACGCATGGCGGCAGCTCCGCAAGATCTGCACCGTTGAGCTCCTCAGCTCGCGCCGCGTCCACTCCTTCCGCCCCGTCCGCGAGGACGAGCTCGGCCGCCTCCTCCGCTCCGTGGAGTCGGCAGCGGCGGGGCCGGTGAACCTGACCGAGCGGATATCGGCATTCGTCGCGGACTCCTCGATGAGCGCCATCATCGGCAGCCGGAGCGATAAGCGCGACACTTTCCTGCGGCTGCTGGAGGAGGACCTCAAGATCGCGCCGGGGATGACCCTGCCGGACATGTTCCCGTCGTCACGCCTCGCGATGCTCCTCAGCCACGCGCCCGGAAAGATCAAGCGCCTCCGCAGCAGCATGCTCGCCATCATCGACACCATCATCCAGGATCACAAGGAGAACACAGCCGCCGCCGCCGCTGCCGGCGTAGAGGAACACGAGGACTTGCTCGACGTGCTCTTGAGGCTCCAGAAGGATATGGACTCCCAGTATCCCCTTACCACCGAGAACATCAAATCTGTCATCGTCGTAAGCTCCCTCTAGTCCTCTACCATCGCCGAGTTCCCCTAATCACATAAACAAATGGAATCCATATGTGTTTACTCTGTTTCTTTTGCAGGACTTGTTTGCCGCGGGCAGCGAGACCTCGGCGACGGTGCTGCAGTGGGCGATGGCCGAGCTGATGCGGAATCCGAGAGTTATGAAGAAGGCGCAAGGCGAGGTCCGGCAAGCACTCGCCGGCCACGCCAAAGTGACGGAGGCCAGCCTAACAAACCTGCACTACCTGCGGCTAGTCGTCAAGGAGACGCTCCGGCTGCACCCGCCGGCACCGCTGGTGCTGCCGCGGGCGTGCCGCAGCCCGTGCCAGGTGCTTGGTTTCGACGTGCCGGAGGGCGCCATGATGCTCGTGAACGCGTGGGCGATCGGCAGGGACCCGGCGCACTGGGACGCGCCAGAGGAGTTCGTCCCGGAGAGGTTTGAGCAAGGTGGCAGGGACTTCAAGGGGATGGACTTCGAGTTCATACCGTTCGGCGCCGGGAGGAGGATCTGCCCGGGCATGGCGTTCGGTCTGGCGCACGTCGACCTCGCGCTCGCAGCGCTGCTGTTCCACTTCGGCTGGAAACTGCCGGAAGGGATGGTCCCCGAGGAGCTGGACATGACTGAGACGGCCGGAATCACGACGCGCCGGCGGTCCGACCTATTGCTGTTCGCCGTCCCTAGTGTCCCTGTGCCAACGGAGTAAGTTAGTACAACAAGCTCATATGCCGGCTGCTGCTATGTACATATGACACGTGTGTTCTTAATTTATGCATACTCTGATACTCATTGTAAATTGTAATACTACCTCCGTTCTTTCAAACATATTATAATAAGATAAAGTTAAAAAAAGTAAGGACCAAAATTATGGGCCGCTCGGTCGGGCTGAAAAATAGTGGCTTATGATTGAAATTGTACTGTGGCTGGCTAAAATTACATTGCAGCTGAAGGTGGCTTATTTGACATAATTAAATTTAAAAAATTGTAAAATAGAAAAAATATGTTAGCTCATCACAGACAACGCAAACGAATATAAGAAAAAAGAACCGGCAAAAAGCTCAAAAAACCAAAAGCTTAGAAAAAGACGAAATTTATTAATAGTAAAAAAATAAGTCAGAGCCCAGAAGCTAGAAGCTTAAGCCGAAATAAGCATGACGTATATCTCAGAAACTGTAAAAAAATCACTTAAAAGGAACGTCAAATCGATTTGTGCTGTATGTGTATTAATTGATTCGAGTTTAACAAAATATCAGTTGAATAAGAGCAAGTATAATAAGAGGCTGTTAGTAGGCTGTATGCTGAGGTGGAGGAGAGAGAGGAGGAGAGAGAAGAGAGGTGGACTGTAAGTTTACAGCCAGTTGAAGCACAAAAACCAAGAAACTTTGTGAGAGAAAAGAGTAGGTTATACAGCCTTCAGCTGGCTGTAAATTACTATATGAATATGCTGATAAATGGGCTGTAAGTGTCTATACAGCCAGCTGAAAGCTGTATTATTAGCTTTGCTCTAAGGGGAGTTACGATTCCTAAATTTATGGGACTGTATGTCTAGTTGCACGGTGCCAGCTGCTCGACATAAGGTGTTCTTTTGGCGGCTGCTTCAGGACCGATTTGTTGAGAAGGAAAAACATGGTTCTTCAAGAGTACACGTGTTTTATGTCAACAAAATACTGAAGAAACCGATCATCTGTTTTTTTGGATGCTCTTTCGCACAATCATGCTTGGATAACCTCTGCCTGACTAGATTGGTCGACTTTTGAAGCTCTTCAGAATATTAAAGACAGTCCGCATTTCCAATTCTTCGAGGAGATAATCATTTTAGCAACATGGGCTATTTGGACTTAAGAAATAATAAAAGTGTTTCAGAACGTTAATCCTTCATTGAATGATTTAGTTTGCCATGGCTCACATGTTTTCTGGAACCGCACAAGGAACGCCCTAGGAAGGCTTACATATCAAGTTAGAGCTTTCGAGTAGTACCTGATCGGATAGATGAACAGTGTTTTCTCACCAGGAGATACTCAGGGCGTGTTAGGGCATGTCCAATGGTGACTTATGAGCTAGCTCTAAACATATTATTTCATATTTTAATAGAAGAGAGAGAAAAGCTAGCTCTTGATCAAGAGCTAGTCTCATACACACATTCCAAGATTATATGAGGATGTCATGTGGGACTATTCATGTTATGAGCTATGTGCTAAAAGTTAATATCATTGGAGAAGTTATCTTAGAGCTAGTAACTAGCTCATACCATTGTACATAAGCCATTATAATACGGATCTAAGAGCTTTAAGTACCCATTAAAGCAGCTTTTAATAGATTATTTAATCCTCATCACTTCCCAAACTACCTTTATTAACACTAATCATCTCTTACCACTTTGCTACCTCGTTTTATGAGCTTGAGAGATTATTGGAGGGCATTTTCACCATATTGTATCCTAACCATCTTGGCGTGCACGCGCGCATTGTTCAAAAGTTCCAATATTTGGCAACGGAGGTACTCCCACCGTCTAAAAATATAGGGCATATTTTGTCTAATACATAGCCCAATAAGACATAAATTATATCTAATTATTATCTCTAAATATTATATTCAATACATGTATATAGTGATTACAAAATAAAGCTAGATATTTATTAAAGGTATAGAGAAAAATCATACTTATTTTGAATTAGATCGTGAAAGACATCTTATATTTATAGACAAAATCATTCAAAAAATATATCGCACATTTTTTAACGGAGTGGTATTTTTCATGCGAGGGAATATAATCATATAGTACTAAATAATTGCCTCAAGTGTTGAACACAGTCCGATAATATAATAAACAACTTATAGGCAATTTTTAAAATGCAAAAATGCACATGAGGTCCCAGCATTTTTACGCAAGGAGACTTCATGGAGGATAAGGTGATGGATTCGGGCTCTTGGAGTCAAGGTTGAAGACACCGCCTTAAGAAGTGTGCGTGTGTGTGAAAAAACCCGTTTTGTGTTGGGTTCAATCGGATTTGCCCATGAGCAGCTTCAGGACGCTCTCTCCGGCGTTGCCGCGTTCGTCCGCGACGTCCAGGACCTTGAAGCCTTCGGCCACCGCCCGTTTTGCGGTTCTGTGGCTTCTTCCTCCGGCCTGCGCCCGCGCGATCTTGCGCTTGCCTCTCGCACCGTTACGCGAAGTAGATGTTCTGAAGCACAATCACAACACTCACGCACGCGAGTGAAAAGGAAGTAGTCTGCTGCTGCGAATGGATGTTCTGCAACACCATCTTCTTTACTTGATGCCTTTGAAATATATATACAACCATTACACTTCAGTTAGCACAACCGTTTCCAGCGGAAGCAATGCCTTGCTTCAATCCTACGCGAGAAACGTCGTGACGCCTGACGCGCACGGAAACGCTGCGACGTTCCGGCGAGAGCGCGTATGTACGGATGTATACATGAATAGTAACCGTACACATGAACAGTGCCATGTACGCACGGGATTAATTCTATCAACGTCCTGAAGAACTGAGACACGGGACATAATTTTGTTGAAATATGTATCATTATTTCTCATCCATGCATGCCCATTTCTTGTTTTCATTAGTTCTGGCTTATCAACCATGCAAATATGTATCTTATGGCTTTTCTTCAATTTGAGCTATAGGAATGAACCGTGGCCAGTTGCGAGGATTGTAGTTCAGGCATTTCCGATCTTAAGGTCGTAAGTACCCAGGGAGGCAGAGAATTTGTGAGAAACAAATTCAATGAATTAGATAGCCCTCTAAAGCTCCTAGGAAAGCCTTGAGGAAAGGATCTGTTGTCCCCTTTTGAAATTTTGTTCAAGTCATCATGCTATGCTCCTATATATATGCTAGCATCACTCCATTGCACAACCGAGAGGATTGTCTGTCCGTCTGGCAATGTATGTGAGAGTCTGGATAAAAAAACGTTATTAGCATTGGAGAGCTTTGTTCTTGGTAAGCTTCAGCTAAACCACTAAATTTACAGGATAGAAGCCTATTATAGATTGTTTAGCCATTTAAATTTCGTTTTACCTCTCTTATTGTGCATCCATGTTAAGTGTAGTTTAATCGCGGCACTAGTTATGACCCTTGTCACACATTATGTTCTTGATTGCTCCCAATAGGTACACTCCCTCCTTAACTTGTTTCATGAAAATTACTCCGTCTTCAGTAACTCCTGAATTGGCACTGGTGTATAAACAGATTCTTTTACTGATGTCTGTGAGGGATATTACTCTTTTTCCTATTCACTTAGAAAACAGGTATTGATGTTGTGTGCGAGGTATTTAAGTCACCAATAGAAGATTACGCCAATGAAATTAGAGATCAAGTGAGAAGGATATATTTGTAAAATACTGTATTTGTAACAATCTAGTTTAGCGGCTTAGGCCCTGTTTGTTTCCACTTAAGATTATTATAATCTAGTTTATAGGTGGGGGATTATATAAGCTAAATTATAATAAGCTGGTGGAAAATAAGCTGTCAAGTGTTTGGCAACCTGGATTATCAGAGTTATGGATTGTTGTATTCGAATGTTTAAAGACTACAATATCCTTGAGAGAGAGACAAGGGAGTTGGGGGATGGATGAATGGCAAAGGTGGGTAATATTCCTAAAGTTTTATGGTCCTTAAGATAAAAGGTGGATCTATAAGCTGAAATAAGCTCTTTTTTTGAGCTTATTAGATTACAATAATCTGGGCTATTAGATTATAATAAGTTACCTTATAATCTAGGCTGTTTGTTTCCACTTATAATTATAAGTTAGATTATAATAATCTTAAGTGGAAACAAACAGGGCCTTAGTCTACCCTTGATTTTGTTCCTGGCTTCGCCACTGACTATAAGTGTATACTAGTTGACTTATAAGCAAATAGGAGTTCCTTCCGAAGGCAGTACGGGCCCTTTGCGCGCTAAGGAACGCTTGAACTCGTAGAAATCACAGTGAGCCTCAATAGAAGCCTAGTGTATAGTCTTTTGGGCTGCGTTGGGCCTCATGAACAGTGGACCCTTTGTGCTGTTTTTCGGCTGCGCTTTATTAATCTCATAAACGGTGATAGCTGAGAGAAACCGAAAGCCACCGAAAACAGCTTTTAAAAACGGTTTTTGTCTTTTGCTACAGTACTTAACTTTTAAACAGAGTATTTTTCTCAAGACGGGATCTACAAGTTAATTGTAGTATACGTTAAAAGCCAATATCTGTATCAATCAAAATCGTAAGTGGTTATCTCTCTCCGTAATCTCTATCGCAAACAGCCAAAATTCAAAAATTTCAATCAAAAGTCATAAGCCGTAGCCATATCAAACACGGCTTAATAATCAGCTTGTAACTTCAGGCTTAGTGCATGAATAGTTTGCCCCCTAGTGTAGTTTTAGACTTTTAGGTGATATTGCAGTAGTATTTGTAGGTTCGATGCCGGTTTCAGCTGGGTTTCCTAGTGGCCACCGTGGATTATCCATTGCCTGTAGCATGCCCGGTGGTCGCCGTCGATCGTAGGCGAGCCCCCATTTGCCGATCTGGATTCCCCTTTAATCTATTGCAGCCCCGCTGCTCCGCCGCCGAGTCCATGGTACATCCAACAAATCATCCTTCCTCGCCGGCGAGAAAGCAGGCTTAACTCCGTTAGCAACGATGGTAGACGTTGTGCATCGCTCAAAACGTTGTATATGACCGGGCTCTGTTCAAAGGTTGCAGATCTACGAGACTACGACACACTAGTAGTCTAAGGAATCCATTTACTGAAGGACTTACAATGCATAGGACGGAAGGGACTCGATCAACATGTGTCCACAAGTACCAAGCTAGCACGTCAAATTAAACGGAAGATTGTGAAAGCACGGATATAAACAGTGATGCAGGTCCTTTATACGATTGAGTCATATATAGTCCTGTTTATTTCAATTTAAACTTTTAATTTTTGGTTTATTTTTTATTATTTCTAAATTTCGTTTTTTTGTTTTTAAGCTTTTTTGCCGATTCTTTTTTTCCGTATTCGTTTGCATTGTCCGTAATAGGATAACATGTTTTTTCTATTTTTAAATTTAATTACGCCAAATAAACCACCATCACTACAATATAATTTAAACCAGTTATAATATAATTTTAACTATAAATTAGTTTATTTCAATCCAATCGAGCGACATCTAGATCTTGTTTGTGAGGCCTATTTCCGGCTAGGCTTCATGTGTATAATCCGACATTTTAATCTAAATTCCAGTACATCCACGTGGATTCTGACTGGAAATGGGCTGCACAAGCGAGGCCTTATCCACGAGATCTTTTTCCCCGTTGTTGTTGTGCTTGCTACCACCAGTTGCACTGTACTCGTGTCCAAGAATACGTTGCTTAATTCCGGTCCCGGGCGTACGTACGTACGCACCGTTCCACGAAAGTTCCAACTCGTGTTGTACAGGTCCTGTTCGCTGAGCTGTGCCATCAGCCATGCCAATGCCCTCCACCCTAGCTTTTCCCCCAAGAAGAGGAGAGAATGACAAATCAACAACGCTACTACTGTTTGAATGCTCTTATTAGTCTCTCACTAAACTTAGGCTGGTTCGTTATTGCTTACGATTTGTATACAAAAGTTCAGCTGTACTGATTAATATTACATGTACCTATTTCTCTCAACATATTGTCTCTCATAAACAGATCAAAATTCAAAAACTACAACCATAAATCGTAACGCGTAAGCCTCAGCTCAAAAGAACCTAACTTTGATCGCACCTCAACCTGTATCCTAGTACAGAGTAGTACTACCAGCTAACGCAACACCTATTGGTATTCGATCTCCAAGACGGAGCTTAAGTAATCGCCCAGGCTGAACAATCACACATTGTTAGCTTACTTCTTTTTAACTTATCTTAAAGTTTATTTCAAACAAACAAACGAAACGATTTTTTCGTCGTCGCTTCGAAAACAACTTATCTAGACAGTCTTTTTAAAACGGCTTATCGGTTTCTCAGTTCGTTTGCACAAATACTCGTACTAAAATCAAAAGTTACCAGCTGGGTGATCATTTGGGCTTTTTTTGTGGCTTATGACTGAAAAGCATTGTAGCTGGCTGAAAAAACACTGTAGATGACAGATGCTTATTTAGCATAATTAAATTTAAAAAAAATTAAAAAATATGTTAGCCTATTACGTATAATACAAACAAATACGGAAAAAAGAACCGGCAAAAAAGCTCAACAAAAAGACAAAAGTTCAGAAAAAGACGAAATTTATAAATAGTAAAAAATAAGTCAGAAATCAGAAGTTAAAACTCTTTTAATCACCACCTAACTACAGTTGAAAAGAACGCAACGTTATCTTTTGAACTTTGAACCACCGTGCTTGCAGGCAGGCTACACCTACCAGTTAAGTCTTTGTTTTGTCTCTCGTTGATTTCTAATTTCTTACTGCGGCCAACGAGTCGTAGCTGGCTTCTGCTGCTGCCCTGTGCTGCGTTGTCTCGGACTCGGTCTAACGGAGACGTCACCGCGCGATTCAGATTCCTTGCGGGAAACCGATCGGATCTTGGAAGGAACCATGTCATTGCATGGCATGCTTGTGCGAATTGAATTGCTCCTTTTCTCAAACGCCTTCTTGACTTTGCAGTCTCAATGATCTCATCTCCTTTGCCGTCGACAGGCCTGTTCTTTTCTTCCTGACGGTTTTTGATTTTTGCTGTAGTATCTAACTTTCAAATGGAGCATTTTCTCAAGATAGGATTTACAAGTTAAACGATATACACGTTAAAAACTCAACATCTGTACCAGCCAAAATCGCAAGTGAGTATCTCTCTCCGTAATATATACCGTAAACAACTAAAATTCAAAAATTTCAAGTAAAAGATATAAATCTTAGCCGTTGCCAAACAGCCCGACATATTGCTCTATGTTAACACTGGGTGTCTGGACTGCGAACGGAGCTTCCCTGTGCCCACTTCCCTGTCCCCCTCCCTGTTCCCTTCAATCTGGAGCGTCCAAAGTTGATCCAACGGCTAAGCTTTTATATTTTCACTATTTGTCTATTTTCATCTCAAAACTAAAAATAAAAATATGTTAAACCATAATAAATAATAAAAAATACAGAAAAAATAAAATTTATTTTTTCTGTAAATAAAATTTTTTTTCTGTATTTTTTTATTATTTATTATGGTTTAACATATTTTTATTTTTAATTTTGAGATGAAAATGGATAAATAGTGAAAATATAAAAGCTTAGCCGTTGGATCAACTTTGGACGCTCCAGATTGAAGGAACAGGGAAGGGGACAGGGAAGTGGGCACAGGGAAGCTCCGTTCCTGGACTGCTGCATGTTTCTTTTGAAATGGTAAGCTGTCGGGAGAATTTTATATATGGTTTAAGGATGCATTGATTTGACGACCTCGTGTTGTACACCCTGCTGAAATCCAGTGTTTCTTGTCCACGGAACACCTTTTGTGACGTTTCGTTCTCTGCGGATTTGCGGCGAGATTTGGTCATCATTACAGGGCTCGGCGTTTTAAAATACCGGCCTAGTTTGACATTGTTAGGGCATCTCCAATAGAGATGGCAATAGGTACCCGATACCCGAATACCCGACGGGTTTTACCCGATAAAGAGAAGGATATGGAAAATTTTATGTACCCATAGGTACGTTATTGGGCGAAATCCTCTACCCGCTGGGTAGGCGGGTGTGGGTGTGGGTATATACTACCCATACCCGCCTACCCGCGGGTAATGAATACTCGCATTAGACAACTAGACATCCCACTCAAATGTTAATTTTATTATCTACTTGTTGCTGATTGTTTATTTGTTTGTCATATGTTGATATGGTCATGTCAAGTATGTTTATGTGATGTACTAATTTTGATCATTAGACGCTTTTGTGCTTGGCATGTATGATTAATGAATGTCTAAATTGATGATATTCTTATGTGTTGAACCAGGTATACTTGCGGGTACGGGTTACCCGTCGGGTAGTAATACCCGCGCGGGTACGGGTATGGGTAAATTTTCCTACCCGCGTGCGGATACGGGTAACCCGACGGGTAAATTTACACCTAACGGGTACGTGTATGGAATGGCAATACCCGATGGGTATTTACCCGTTGCCATCTCTAATCTCCAATGGTTCTAGCTAGTAACTAACTATAAGACTTCCACATTATTTATATAGTACACACTAAAGCTAGCATTCTAAAGAACTATCTATAAGGATAGCTATTTGATGCTTACATGTACACACAGAATTTATAGAGGCTGCCTTGTTTGACGTTATAGACTAGTGCTTAAGGAAGAGCTGGCTCGATTTTTTTTTGCATACTCTCTTTCCTCCACATAGGATATATGCTGATGTGTACATGCATATAGCTAGCTGGCTCAGACCATGGGAGATGCCCTTAGGGTTAATCATAGCTTTTTAAAAAAGAATAATTCTGCTCTACCATGTGAACTATGTTTGTTTAACTCTACCATCTGAACTATGTTTGTTTAACTCTACCATCTGAACTATTGTGTTTGTCTAACTTTTAATCTAAAAACATAAAACCGGATGTTTTACCCATAACTATTAATATCATTTATTTTACCTGTCATTGTAAAAAAAACACCTTCCTCCTCCTCGTGTTACTTTGCCTGTCTGCGCCTGTGCCATCCACCACCGCTACGTCACCGTCCACGTCGTGCCTTGCTCCTCCCTTTTAAGCTTTGGGCAACACGTGCACCTAGACCCCCCTTGTCCGCTCTATTTTACCTATTCTCCTCACCCCTTTGATGCATTTAAGAGAGTAGAAGAGCTCAGGGAGCTCGAGCTTCTCTCCTTCGGTCGCCGAGCTCTGCCAAGTTTGCGTGATCACTTGTGTGAGCTTTACCCTTGAACCCAACATGCTTTGGCTTCACCTCGGCACACTCTATCTATTCCTCACCTCTATTTCCCCTCTTGTGCACAGGATCATTGGCAACGCCATCATCTTCTTCAACTCTGGTGGCACCCCGCCTGATACCGCCGCAACCAACCTCGTCGTTTTGGCCAATCCGGTGAGGCCCTTCCAAATCTTTTCGCATCGCATCATGTTCCACCAAATCATGAGCATAACCGCTCAGTCAATTGCATGATTCTCTCACAGGAGCTCGTGGCGCCACCATCTTCCTTTGTTTTGCCTGCTAACCTTTGCCACCGTCGCCATTCTTGTTCCGGTGAGCCTTCCTCAAATTCCTTCCTACCAGGGAATCTCCTCACCATTCTCTATCTTTATGAATCTCCCCACCATCCTTTATCCCTAATTTTGGCTGCCTCCTTCCGCAGTGCCGCCATCACGTGGACCTCACCGCTCCGCTCTGGGTCGTTGTCACCAGGTCGTCTCGGCTCTTCTCTACCTTCACAGACTACTATGGTGAGCTCCTCCCTCCTCCCTGATGCTCATGCACCCCTATTTCTCCCTTTCTCTCCCTTTGGCACTGTCGCCCCCGTGCCTTCCATAGAGGCGGCTGTCGTGCGCCACCATGAGCTAGCATTGGTGTGCCTTGATCTGTGACACTACCTCCACTGGCTTCCTAACCCCTCATCGGTTCTATTTTTGTGGTCTACGCCGCCTTGTCGGAACCGTCCCCACTACTTAGCCCCAAAGGGGGAAGGTAGAGATGAGATAGAGAAAGAGAGGAGCTAGTGGAAGAAAGTCTAGAGCATGACATGTCGATTCTACCATAATTTTTTATTTGTTTGATGATTTTGCTAACTAGCTGGCATGTCATCCTAAAACCAGCTCACATGTCAATAAACCACTGCCACATTGACGCCACATCAGCTAAAATCGACTTTTATCAACATTAGAGGGGGTAAAATAAACAGTGTTAATAATTGAGAGGGTAAAATATCCGATTTTACACTTTTAGGTTGAAATTTAGATAATCGCAAGAGTTTATAGGTAAAATAGGTTTATTCAATTTAGAAACTGCTTTGTTGGTGTGGCCGGCAGGCTAATCCAATTTCGACTTTGTGATCGTGAATTAGGGGGTACCACTCTCTAACGTTTCATACGGTTTCGGGACAGAAATTTCCCTCAGATCCGAAGCATCATCCGAACAATAGAAACCGAGATCGTGCACACTGCAACTTGCAAATTTTAAGCGTGACGGAATTCCTTTTTTGTAAAAAAAAACTTTAAACTAGAAGTAAAAGCTCCTTCTCCGGCACCGCGGAGGCGGCTGCTCCGAGGCGTGTTAGGCACGTCACGGGGGACATGATCAGCGAGCATGATCGAGCCAGGCACGCACCGCAGGACAGAAATCATTTCTGGATGCAAACCACGGAAGAAAAAGGTGTCACGAGCTAATTAATCGATCTGAACAGGCTCGATTCTCCGCATGTGATGGCCAAACACGCCAATTCATGCGAGCGAAGGGAGTATTGCTTCGTAAGTAATGACGGGTACACATGCCTTCCGCCACAAAGACCTTAGAGCAAGGCTGGGCCTGTTTGGAACAGAGGAATTTCACAGGAATTTTACAGAAAACAGTTCAATTCCCGCAGGAATCGGGAAAAATTCCCGCATTCCAAACAGGACCTAATAATACAGCCTTCGACTGGCTGTATAGACATTTAGCCAGTCTCAGTGGGGGTTTTATGGAGTTTCATAGGCATTAAATACGCTGACATGGCACTGTATTGATGAAGAGAGAGATGATAAAAGTTTTATAGGAGTAGAGAGAGTTTCATGGGGATGAAACTCTTCTGCACTGTTTCCAAAATATGGGTGTGTTGGAAACTGGGACATGAAACCTCCACTGAGACTGGCCTTACAGCTCACTTATCAGCCCATTCATATAGTAGTTTACAGCCAGCTGAAGGCTGTATGACCCACCCTTTTCTCTCACAAAGTTTTTTGGTTTTTGTGCTTCAGCTGGCTGTAAACTTACAGCCCACCTCTCTTCTCTCTCCTCCTCTCTTTCCTCCACCTCAGTATACAACCTACTAACAGCCTCTTATTATACTTGCTCTTAGGTGTGTTCTTTTGAACTGGTAACTGATGATTTAAATATTTAAATTTTGACTGTTCGCAAGAGATAGTACACATAGTAAAATAGTCATATATGATTTTGACCGATACAATTGAACTCAGTTCACTTTTTACTACAATCCTTCTATTAACCCTACCTAAAAAATACACCGTGTTAAAAACTAGTTATTATATATAGTATAAATATAGCAAAAATAAGCACCTTCAAACCCGGCCCTTTGTCTTCTGCTGACATGTTGCGCTCCCCTTTTAGACCAGCACGTCCTCATTTTCTCTTCCATAAATTAACTGCTGAAACCGAAGCTTCATTTTGGATTTCGACTCTTGTTTATCCCAAATAATATACTGTTTAAGTCAGAGAGAAATCGTTGAGGCGCCTTGTTTGTTTTCTTTTCTTCCAAGTTAACTTACGAATAATCAGCTATGATTTGCACAGAGGGGAAAAAAACAACGGCGCCGCTAGACACACGACGTTTCGTTGTAGATCCCTAAGGGCGTCCGCAATGGTAATGGTTGTGATCAAAATGGCTGAAAAGCCCGTGGCTTATGGCTGAAAACACTGTAGCTGGCTGAAAAAAGCACTGTAGCTGACAGAGGCTTATTTACCATAATTAAATTTAAAAAAATTTAAAAATAGAAAAAATATGTTAGCCCATTACGTATAATACAAACAAATACGAGGAAAAAAAGAACCGGTAAAAAAACTCAAAAAAAAGTCAAAAGTTCAGAAAAAGACGAAATTTATGAATAGTGCAAAAATAAGCTGAAGCCAAAAGCTCAAGCCATTTTGATCACAACCAATATCTAGTACTAGCTATATAATCAGCTGACGTGGAGGTGAGAGACAAAAGCAAAGACTATTTTATACTGTTGGACCCACATGCTCCTCTCTCATGTTCTTGGACTACGTGAAATAGATCAGCTATTTGCTCGTCGCTAGTGACTACTCTCTCTCCTACTTTTTCCTTACCACATCAGATCTAGCTAACTAAATAGCCAGCTGTTGGAGAAGCCCTAACAATCCGAGACATGGCGTGACAATTTGCTTCGGTGCTCGCGTGGAAAATAGTCCAGTTCCAAGTCAAGTGGTGCAAATCAAAATTTAAGGGCCAAAGCCAGCCAAGGAGGTGTCGGAACAGGAGTTGTCGGACGTACACCATCGGGAACGGCGCTCTTCTGCCGCCGTGGCTGGACCGGCGGAGTGGCAGGGCTGCTCCGTCGCGGCGGAGAGTGTGAGCACTGTGAGGTAGCCTCATCTGCGAGATGGCGAAGAAATGGCGACGATGCAGTGTCCGTGCTCTTCGAGCTAGTCACCGCCGGCCTCCTCGCCAAGTGCCTTGAGGTGCTCGCCGAGCTCCACACGCACTGCCGAGTCCGCAGCCTCCTTCCAGCGATTGACAGTAAAATCTACGGTTCAACTGTTCCAATACTACCAGATAGCAACCAAAAACAAAGGGGAAAAGACCACTACAACATTTGTTCACAAGGATCACGTATCTTCCTATCAATGTTGCCACGAATTACCGCAAATTTGCATGATTGGTCTCTGTTCCGATTAAACCTACCTTGAATTCTCCCAAAAAAAAAACCATCCAAATCTCTTGAAAGCTCCTAGCTTCTCGTATCCAAATCAACAACAACATAAAGCCTCTTTAAGATCAGCACCTTCTCGTATCCAAATCAACAACAACAACAAAAAGCCTCTTTAAGATCAGCACGAAGAGAGAAAAAAACAGAAGAAAAAGGAACGAGCAGATTCATGTGGGTGCTTGGGCTTCAAGATCATAGAAGCTGGGCTCGTTGTGCGAAGGTCCCAGGAGTTTGACGTGGTACGATGTCATGGGGATCGATGTCCAGTCCACACGCTCAACATCGAGTAAGCCTCCACGCTCCCGGTGAGGCATTAGTCTCGGTCCCGTGGTGGCGTGGAAATCGATCCCACCGACGGCTGCGAGCGGCTGTGGGGCGGCGGTCGTCGGTGTAGGAGTGCTGGCGGTGACGGATATACGAGTGGCAGTGATCGGTTGGGCTTTAAGTTTTTGGTTTCTAGCTTATTTTGTACTATTTATAAATTTTATCTTTTTCTGAACTTTTAGTTTTTTGTTGAGCTTTTTTGCCGGTTCTTTTTTTCCCGTATTTGTTTGTATTATACGTAATGGGCTAACATATTTTTTATATTTTTAATTTTTTTAAATTTAATTATGCTAAATAAGTCTCTGTCAGCTACAGTGTTTTTTTCAGCCAGTTACAGTGTTTTCAGCCATAAGCTATGAGCTTTTAAGCCCAACTGATCACTACCTAATATCGTTGATTATCTCTGTTTTTTAAAATCTCTTAATGTTCGGTGAAGGTTTCGACTGTTCGGTGCTCAACCGCTCGCTTGATTGCTCAGTATTCGACCGCTCGTTCGATCGCTCAGCATCATCAAAACTGGGAGCAGAACCTCTTCATGTGTGCCTATGAGAAATCAACGCCTTCGAGTACCATATTCCTATGTTTCTCTAACAGCGATTCGACATCTTTGCACGTCGTCGGAAACTTCAATCCAACTGCAATCACTAGCAACTTTTCGAACAAATCAAGAACCAGATTGATTCAAAGATGATATTTATTGTTAGATTTTTATAGATTTACAAAATTTCCTTACAAGTATTTCTTAAAAGCCTAACCAAAACTAAAGCCACTTCAATCTCTCCGCAAAAAACCTTGCAAATTTTCGCGCTCTGTGCGAGCTCCCAAATCACAGAGCAATGGTGAGGTGGTCGCCGCGCGCGTCGTCCAAGCTTCCCAACCCGAGCCAAGACGACGGCTTCCCCTCCGTGCCGGCGTGCCCTTGGTCGCCTGCGGCGGCCGGGCGTACGGCGCCCGCGCGCCAAGCCGGTCCTTGCGCTTGGCGAAGAACCGCTGCAGCGACGCCCTCCCCGCGATGGGCAGGTCCGCGAGCTCGGCGCCGTCTCGCTGGGCCGCCGCCGCCCGCTCAGCGCCGGCTCCCGCCGCCAGGCGCATCACCTCGGCCGCCTTGTCCGCCGGGAAGTCGTCGAACACCACCATCCTCCCGCCGTAGAAGATGGTCAGCGGCGCCGCCGCGGTCCCCGCCACCTCCTCCTCCCCCGCCGCGCCGGGCTGCTCTTGGACGACGTCCGCGCCGGGCATCAAGCTCAGCGTCGTCGCCGGCGCCGCGCGCAAAGGGGAAGCGGCCGCCATCTTCTGCTCCGCCTTGACGTACTGGCTGAGCACCCCGCACGCCACCGCGAACCTCCGGCTCTTGCCCTCCGCCGCCGCCATGGCCATATCACCGCTTCGACCGAGACGCCCTCCTCCTCCTCCTCGCTACTTGCTGCGGTGGTGCTGTGGTGGTTTGCTCTTTCGCTGGTAGGTTGCTGTGGGATCTGACGGGTGGCGGGGAGCTTGTTTTATAGGAGGTGGAAGGAAGAGGGAGGCATCATTTTAGCGGGAGAAGGCGACGTCGTGGTGGTGTTGGGCACGAAGAACACGTGATTTTTTGAGGCCATGGGAGGCGGCCGGATTGGGTGGGCGGGCGGTATGGGGTGGAGGACCGTGGACGACAGCGACGGATGCCGCCGTGATGCATTAAGGGTATATTTGGTTGAGTTGTGGCTTCTGAAAAAGCTGCTATGAGCTGTGAGTTGTGGAAAAGCTGTAAGCTGTTTGGTTCAAACAAGTATAAAACTTACCTCCTATCTCTATTTTCCTTGAAAACTGTGAAACAGCTCTCTATTTTCACCATTTCAAAAAGCAGAAAGCTAAAAGCCAAAAGCAGGGTCCAAGGTGCTTTCAAAACTGTACTACCCAAAAGTAGCTGCTTCTGAAAAAGCAGCTTCTGGTTTCCACCCCTTTGGTTGGCTTTTGGCATTTTAGAAGCAAAAGCAGCTCCCAAAAGTTCAACCAAAGGCACCCTAAGACGGGGAAACGCTTTTAGCTCATGGCTTATACAGTGCTCATTTAAGTTTTTCTCTAAGTTTTTAGTTTTTTACTGTTTAATTTTTTTTGGGTACAGTAACTGTCGTTATTTTTTTAGTGTAATTAAATTTTAAAAAATTAAAATAAAAAACAGATATCTCATTACAAATAATACAAA
Organism: Dendrocalamus latiflorus; assembly: GCA_017311315.1. NCBI lineage: Eukaryota > Viridiplantae > Streptophyta > Magnoliopsida > Poales > Poaceae > Dendrocalamus > Dendrocalamus latiflorus. The sequence goes on along the minus strand of CM029639.1, from coordinate 44,784,694 downwards.
GAAATATGAAAAAGGTAAAAAGCTAGAAAAAGATGAAATTAGAAAGTTACTAAATCCCAATTGAATGGTACATTATCGATATTCAATTTGTTTAATAGTAAAAAATGATCAAAATTATATTTTAGAGACCGTGTCGATATCCAAACTACATGGTTTTTGAACTGAAGCGAGTAGATCTTTTATGAAACTTACCACATTTATTGCATAGCATCAACGCAGAGGTTTACCAAAAAAAAAATCCTTCACCATCAATATATCTGTGTCCATGGGTATTGGCTATCTATTCGCTGGCCCACTTCAGCAACACTGTGTGCTCCATTTCCTTTTTCTTTTCTTCTTTTTTTTTGTCCCGGTTTAATTCTGGTTCTAAGCTAGCTAACATGCAGCATGATGCACCTTGGTATGGTTTGCTTGCACACGCCAACAACGAACCATCTGCCATCGTGCACACGGTTCAGAGATCCAAATAGCTTCAGGCAGGCAACGAGGCAAAGGAAACGCCCTGTTCTTTTCAGCTTCTAAAAGCTGTTTTTCGATTTTTCTACAGTAAATAATTTTTAAATAGAGTATTTTTTAAGATAAAGTCTACTAATTAATTGTAGTACATACTTTACTGACTTCATTTATATCGGTAAAAATCACACGTGAGTTTCTGTTATTTTGTAACCTTTCATACAAACAGCTCAAAAGACACAAGCTACAGCCAAAAACCATAAGCCGCAGCAAAAAAAGAACAGACCCAAAACCGTGCAGCTTCCACATTTTTGCCAACCTGTACATGTGTATCGTTTATATTTTGTATGAATCACGAGATAAATCTTATAGCATCAAGTCCGCATCAGCCTTTATTTTGGCTGCCCGTTCTTTGGTGTACTTATGAATCACGAGGAGAGATGGGAACAGATTATAGGAAACTCCATCTCGTTGAGGCAGATCGGGCAATGACTCAGCTTAATTTGAAGGATCTTATCTGTTAAACTCACATGGGAGCACCACTTGAGATGTGCCACGTGAATCTCTAGGTTTCATGGAAACGGGGAGCAGGACAGCTACCCGGCAGCCCACTTGTCGCGATTGCTTGGAGAAGATCAGATGGGAAGGTGCCGCGTGACGTCGGCAATGGCTCTGCGTGTTTGGGCCGAGTTTGATGTTTTTGGTCCGTGATTTTGAGACGACGGTGAAGGTGAAGACATTGATATGAATGATGTATATGGTTTTGAATTTAGAAAGCTATTTAAAGAGATGGTTTTGAGAAACTGTCCTATTTATTTTGACTTCCGAAGAATCAAAGCCAAAAGTCACAGAAAGCCAAAAACAGCTATACGAATATATGAAGAATTAAATTGGTCCCATGTTCATCAACGTGCGGATATAAAAGAGAGCTTAACATAAGGCGATTAATTATCAAGCAATTTGTTGCGGTACAAAAAAATCTTAAAGGAGAAGCATATCTCGCTTTCTCGATCTTTTCCACGCCTCCACCGGCTAACGCATGACGATGGTTAAATTGATTCTTTCTTTGCTGGTTCGTCCGGCAGCCATGGTATACAGGGCTGGAATCTTGGTGTATTTCTTTTTTATTTGATTCGTCGCAGCCGTCTGCTAAGCGTCTTTTTGTAGGATCAAAAGGCACTAGAGGGATTAATGGTGCCGACCAATTTTTCCCAATTATTTTTCAATACTTCATTAAAATAACCACAGAGCTATCAAGATTAGAATTGGAAGCCAAAACACTGAAGAAGTAACTCGCAAAAACAAAAGTCAAAAGGCCAAACCAAGGAGGTTAGACCTCTGCTGCCTTCAAGCCAGTCTGTCTGATAGAGGTAGTGGTTTAACTGCTCCTGTTCCAGAAATTGAAAAATTATCCATAATCCAATTTTTGTGCAATTTCAAAAATATAAGTTTAAATAATATGAAATTTTGCACACGCATCTTAATTAAGGTCAAAGAAATTTATTCCATCCAATGATCGCAAAATTCAAGTAAATTCAGAGCTTTTTCAAGATTAAGCGAGATTACACCAAAATCGGACAAAAATAGAAAACGGTGAATATGATTTGTTTATATGTGAAAGATGGCTAAGATGATTCTAGATATATTTTTATATGTTATAGCAAGTAAGAACACCAAAGAAATCAAACCAAAAACACTCGGATCAAGAAATCATTCGAGATGGTCAAATTCAAGTAAAACCGGGTTACTTTAAGAACTTGCCAACCAAGTGCCTAGATGGATGGGGATTGGTTTTCAGAGGTCATCTCCATCTCTTACAAGTCCTTGACACAACAAGAACAAAAAGGAAAGAGGAGGTCAGAACCAACCAAATCAAGAGCAAATCAACCAATACAAAAATGAATTCATGAAAGATGAACAAAGATTGATATATTGCTACTTGAGGATAAAGGTTTTACAGCCACTTCACCTGGAGGACAAGAGCACGCTAGCTATAATATGCCTCATGTAACACATAATCACTGACCTAGGTCAAACCAACACACCCCATGACGAAATTTCCCAAATTCCAAAATCTAGCTGAGAGCAAAACTGGCTGGCCGATCTGACTTCAAACCCTAGCAGTCCAACCGCTGGAGAGGGCCGATCTGACCACCCCCTTGGTTGGTCATACTAGTTGGTGTGCCGACAGTCTGACAAATTTGCAAATTTGAATTTTCACTCCTGTCAAATGATAATGGTTCATCACAACAAATTCTGGACCTTGTCATATAGTCCTTCAATCTCTCCACTTGATGAACCCATTGGAAATTTATCAAAAATACAAATAGAAGATGATTTTAGATATAGAGAGGAAAATATGCAAATAGAAACTCAAAATAGTCACAAAAGCAAAGCAAAGACTAAAAATGACCATATGAGGCATACATAGAGCGAAACTAATGAAAATGATAAGTTTTCTACAAAAACGATTCAAATCTACCAAATGCATTGAGAAATCTCACTCTAGGTACATATAAAAAATAATTGTCCTATTTGAGTTTGGTCATGGTAAGAAGAGATCAAAAGATCAAGAGTGTCACAACAAAAATTAGCACGAGAACTCTAAATTTTGCTCTAGAAATGCATTTCTACCAGTCTTTTTTCCCATTTGACAATAGAATCATTAAGATGCATAGAAAATGATAGAGCATGAATGAAATAAAAGTGGCTGTATTTTATTCATTTTTAGCATAATGAGCAATAAAAATTATCCAAAGTGATTATATAAGTATTACACAAAGTCATATTATATGAAATACCTAGATCATGACAAACCATATATAGCATAGCTAAAACCAAATAAGTAATAATACGAAACTAAATGGTTTGTTAGCATGTCAAGTTACTCAAAATCATAGTTTGGCCAAAGATATTCAAAAATAAGCCAAGCCATGTCAATAAACTAAATGGAACCAAGAAATTACAATTGAGTTAATTTAGAGTGTTGCAAGTTCAATGTTGAATAATTTTTTTCAAGCACTTGGAATTTAAGCACAGTTAGCACATTTGACACTTTTGAATTACATTTAGTTCTTATCTTAGTAAAACAAGTTCTAGAATAGGAGCCATCCACACTATCTCTTAAGATTCAACCATTTTTTACATTTTTGCCTTTTTAGCTATGTGCTGTATCTCAAGTCTTACTATGACCATCCTAAGCAAGAAACTTAGGAGAGTGGTCTAAGGCCCTGTTCTTTTTCAGCTTTTTGCTTTAGCTTTTGACTTTTCTACAGTAACTAGCTTTTAAACGAAGTGTTTTTTCAAGATGGGGTCTACTAGTTAATTGTAGTACATACGAGTTTCTGTTACTCTGTAATCTCTCGTATGAACGACCCAAAAGCTATAAGTTGCAGTCAAAAGCTATAGGTTTCAGCCAAAAAGAATAGACCTTAAGTCACCTAAGACTCCCTTAGTTCATAGCTGGGCACCAATGCCTTATTCTCCATCATGCTTGATGCGGAAATCAACACGGAACACGGGCGATGGTGAGAACGACGACCGGGGGGTTTTGCAAAATTACATTGGCACGTGCGGGGGAAAATATAAAGTTGCGTAAGTGGGGGAGATGGGAGCGCCCACCTGCATCTGGACAGTCCATTTTGGATCGGATGGCTGATACCGAGTATGTTCATATGTTCGCCAATTACCTTTTATTCATCAGATATATTGCCCTTACATTGTGGGACGAAGGAAGTAGTTCCCCTCTGAAATTACGTTGGTGACAGGAATAACTATTCATAAATAGCTGATACTAGCTAGTAAACAATTGGAGTTGCACGGCTTAATCTTCCAAATCCATAAGTTCCATTGTGCTATTCTAGCAGGGCCCCAGATTCATGGGGAAACTGCCTAGCAACCGCTCATCAGAGTATTAGACATTGTGGTACCAGCTGTGGGGGGAAAAGTTCGAAGTTCATCAGAATCTGCAGACGTGCGAGAGAATAGGAGGCGGCTGATTGAACCTGCTCTCCTTTTCTCTGGCTAACTCGTTCCACTTTTGACTACGTTTAACTTGTCGACCGGTGTTTAGTGTAACAATTAGCAACGCCACATGTTTGCAAGGTTAGTCGGAGTTTTGAAATGGTAAGCATGGACGCAAAGGTCTCGAGGAAGACGACGTGTAACGACTACACTACACATGCATGCACGTTTCTTCTTGCTTGCTCCTGCTTCTTACCACGGCCCGCAAGCATATGAAACTTTAAGCACTTCTTATAAATGATCATAAGAACTGTTAAAAGACACGTATGAACATGCTTTTTTAGTTTAAACAACGGCAGCCGTTGTTGTGGTTGAGCAGTTGTTTCTTTTGTCAAATTATTGTATTATAATTAGTTTATTTCTATACTTTTAACAAAAGAATATACGAGACGATCCATGCTTTTCATGTATCTGCATCAAGATCCAATACCATGTCAGGAACAAATGGTACTATTTTCACATATCAACCAAACCAATAAAAAAATCAAGAGTATTGCTATACAACATTCGACTGTTTTTTAGGACAAAAACAGTCAGATTGATGTGGAGCGTTAGATCTCCATCCAACGGATCCACTCATATAATCCCCCCTCCAAAAAAAATGACCCTCTCCAAAAAAAATGATCTAGGGCGTTGGATCTCCATCTAACGGCTCAAAATGTGACTGTTTTTGTCCTAAAAAACAGGCGCCTATTGTATAGACACTCCCAAAAATCAAATATTTCGGCGCAGATGTATTACCTTATACAAGAGCTTACATCATACAACAGCAAAAAAAAGTACAAAGGGTATATAACCCTTTTCACCCTTTTATTTCAATTTACAAAGCTATATGTCGAGTAGCTTTAATTTATATCCTTACATATAACATATCAGCATGAAAAGAATTCTTTTCGTCATCAAAGAATTCTCAAACAGACAGACAGACAGACTACTTAACCAATGATCACCACTAGCTAGCTAACCAATTCCCCTGAATCAGCCAGTTAACTGGTGTAAAATAACAACGGGGAAAAATAATTAATCCACGTACACGTGGAAAATAGTAATTAGTAAGGCAGTATTTTATTTCCCTTCTCATTAGCTACTATGCTCAAATTCTTCAGCTCAGGCTGAGCATGGAGTTCACGCCAAGCCACGGCGCGCCATCTTCTTCCACCATCTTGCTCGACTCCTTCGCCGCCTCTGAAGGCGCCGAAGCCACCCGGTATGGATCTCTCTCGGCGAGCCTGTTCTTTCTCTTCTCGAGGAACCTCTGGAGCGACGCCTTCCTCGCGATGGGCATGTCTGAAGAAACGTACACAACAGATGCATGTCGTCGGTTCGTCGTGCGAAAAGTATGGGGTTTGGCCTGTGCAGCCATGAGTATCGTACGCGCTCCTACGTTACCTGGCAAGCAAAACTGCCCGAGCGCATTCTGGCAGACGGCGGGGGTGGCGCCGACGTCCAAGGCGGCCGGCGGGTTGCAGGAGCCCGCGAGCTGCATCAACTCCTCGGCCTTCTCGGCGGGGAAGTCGTCGAACACCACCGTCGTCCCGCCGTAGAAGATGGTCAACTGCGCTCTCTCAGGCTCCTTCCTAAGAACAAAAAAGAAAGCTCGCAACTTCAGCATCAAAACCAATAATTTTCAAGAACTCCAGACATAACGTGCATGATAAACTGAACATGGGTTTCCGGTTCGCGCATACGTACCTTTCCTGCCAGTCTTTGAGCGTTCCGGCCTTCTGAGGGAAGAGCTCCATGGTTTTCCTCTCCACCGGCGCCGCCGCACCAACAGCAACATCGGCGCCCGGCATGAGGCTCATGGCCACGACCGGCGCGACGCACCTGCCGCCGTTGCCGCCCTGCTCCTTCATGTACTGCCGCAGCAGGCCGCACGTCGCCGCGAACCTGCTGCCGCCGGCCTTAGCACCCTGTTCAGCGGCCATATTTTCAGCAAAAAAGAAAAGAAAGAACAACAACCCCAACCCACATCAAACTCCCCGAGGATCCGAAATCTTTGCTGCCTCCTGGACGGCTGCTTCCTGGAAACGAAACGAAACGCGGTGTAGCTAGTACTCGTCTGCCCGGGAGGTCGCAGGTTAAGGTCTGCCTTCGTTTTATAGGTGCACAGCTGGAGACGCAGAGACGGGCCTAATTTTCTTTGGCAGGAAAGCGGCATGTGAAAGGCCAGGGGGCGCGGAAAGGTAGGAGGCGGAGGGAAGAAATGTGCGGGCAGGCCACCGCACGTCACTATTTTCTCCTTTTTTCTTGGAAGTGGGCAGAAGCGCTGCCCTCTGTTAGTTCACACGGAGAACAGAACAACGGATGAAGAGAGTTTTGAGAGGCAACGGGGCGTAAAATTTTTGCTTTTTAGTCCAAAATTTAAAAGTTTTTTACATATAGACCCCTGGAGAAAAGATTTGCAAAAATGGACCCCTAGCACGGCGCCAATTCACATGGCGCCCGGGGTACACGACACGGCGCCATATTCGTTGGCGCCGTAAATGGACACGTAGGATCCACGGTGGCACAACACGGCGCCAAAGCACATGGCGCCGTGACATTCATGCACGGCGCTAACGTTCGTGGCGCCGTTTCCTGGGACTTAACACCGAGCGCAGCCCCCGGCCCCCCAGCACCCCTCAGTGCTCTGTTCAAACAGACCGAGCAAGCAGAGAGCAGCCTCCGCCGCCGCCCCTCTCTCCCCTCCCCAAATACATCCCAATCCAACGAATTTTCTTGCGATTTTGCTTCCAAACCGAGCAAGCAAGGTGAGCTCCCTCTCCTCCTTTGATTTGTTGCAGTAGATATGGATTATTTGAGGTACATTTCGTAGGGCAAAAGTTGAAACCCTAGATGAAATTAGTTGGATTTGGCTCGGTTTTAGGTTCGATTCGCACTAGATATGCGTAATGTATTAGCAATAATGTGTATAGATCCGTTTCTAGGGTTGAAATTAGTTGGATTAGGGTTTGATTTGGGTAACTAGCTAACCTAGGGTTAGAAACGAGAAAAATTATAAATCTTATTCATTTCGCATTTTAGGTTGTCATGGGCTTCACTCGTTTGCCACCTCCATCCGGTGTTCCCGTGCCGATGTGTTATTGCGGCGATCCTTGCAAAGTGGAAAGGTCGGATGATCCGGATACATATAGGCAGAGGTACTGGATGTGCGCCAATTGGGCGTTCGATCCGCCACGTGCCGTCGTTGTCCTCGGCAAGATGGTATGTTGTATTGTCGATTCATCGAATTGGTATTAATTCTGTTGGTTTAACGAATGCGTACATTTGCAGGAGCCTCCACCGCTTTGTGATTTTGAGCAGTGGATCGACACTGCGATCGCTGATGATGACAAAAAATATCTTGACGCCAATAAGAAGTGGGATGAAGAACGAAAGGAGAGGTGGGAAAGGGAGAAGAAACAGGAGGAGGCCGCGAGGGAACACCGTGAGGAGGAGCGTAGGAGGGCCGCGGCAAAGCGCAAGGGAGAAAGGCAGAAGAAGTTAGAGAGAGCGCGGCGTGCCAAGGCAACCCTTGAGCAGTACCCTGATGCTCAGAGAAAGGGGAAGTGGCCTCGATGCACTCAGTAGGTTATTTTAATGTTTGATGTATGCGGACGTATGTATTTTCTGAAAATTTATGAACTATATATGTGGACTATGTATGTATGTGGACGTATGCACTCAGTATGTTATTTTGGACTGTGCTTATTCATTTGGTGAATGTCAATTAGTATTATTTGTGCGGATGCGGATGGAACGAAACAACTATAGCTTGCAGTTTTAATGCAAGTGCAATAATCACGGCGCCAAACACCCTGGCGCCGAATGTAAATATCACGGCGCCAAACACTCTGGCGCCGAGATATTGAAATACGGCGCGCAAAACTTTGGCGCCACATCCCGGCGCCAAAGTTACTGGCGCCGTTTTTCAATATCTCGGCGCCAGAGTGTTTGGCGCCGTGCTACGAAAAGCTACAGAAAAAACAGCAAAGAGCTGTCTGTTTTTGCATATACAAAACACATGCACACATGCACATATACAAAATACATACATTCACATATAAACACATACGCATAACTGAATAAAGTCTAGATGCATACATTTTACATATATATATCTCAAATCATACATACATACATATATGCACACATACATCGTCATGCACACATATAAAATACACATACACATACACATACACATACACATACACATACACATACACATACACATACACATACACATAAACACAACTCTCATCATCATGGGTTGGAGGACGCAGTATGGGAATCATCGTGAGCTTGCCGCGGTGCTCTCTGTCGTAGAACTCGTCCACCAGCCGGTACCTCGCCATCCTGTGCATTCAAAATTACGTTAGTGATAAAAATAACAAAATATCTAAAAATTATGCTCTCTAGACCTAACGATGCTAACCTGAGTGGAACGACGTTGACACGTCCGTGAATTGTGACCCAATAGACCACACATACCGCAGTGTGTCTCCTGTGGGTCCTCAACGAAGGGATTTGCCCTACCCCTCTTGGTGCGACCAGGTATCCGATCCATGTCCATCTTGTACCTTGACCGCTTCCTGCTGCCCCTCTTGTGCCAACGTAACCCCGCGTCCGCTATGTACCTGGGACCCGAGTAAAGTGGCCACTCGCTTTCATCACGATATGGCTCGAACCGTGGGGCCCATGTCCTCACCAACGCATCCACGCTGAATAGTCTCGGGATTTTGGTCTCAACATCGACATTCCGGGCCCTGCATGCGGTCACCATGTGGGAGCATGGAAAATGGAACTTGTCGGGAACACCGCATGTGCATGTGAAGGATGTAATCACGACCTTATGCTTTCGGGCCTCTCGGAGCTCTCCATTCTCGGTTGTCCCTCCACCCTCAACAACCTCATACGTGCCCGTCACATGGTCAAAACAGTGGTACTCCTGTTCATTGGCTTGCATATTCGCTTTGGTAATGAAGCCGTGAGGACGAGGTGGCCAACGTGCATGTGCCTTTAACATGTCTGAGGCTTCCCGGTGCCGGTTGACAAACCATGCAACACACTTGTAGAAAGTGAACGCCGCAATTGCGGTAACTGGCAATCCACGTGCCCCCTTAAGCAGCCCGTTGAAGCATTCTGCCATGTTGCTAGTCATGAACCCATACCTCCTTCCCAATGGGTCATGAGCCCTTGACCATTTGTGCACATCCCTCATTAAACCCCTTATCCAATCACGACCCTCGGCATTAGTTTTCGTTTTCAACTCCTCTAACTTCTCATCGAACAGATTTACCTCCCTCTGGCGACATACCTCCTCGAAAAGTGCAAAGTTGGCCTTCACCCCATCTTTTTTGAACAAGTTCTCTGCAAGGTGCCTTGTGCACCAACGATGATGTACATGTAAATGTCCTGGTATCACTTCCTTAACGGCGCTCAAGATCCCAGCGTGCCTGTCAGACAACACACATACCTCCCTCCCCGGGCCAACCACATGGATCCGTACAAGCCGTAGAAACCAAGCCCAGCTAGATTTGTCCTCCTTCTCCACCAAAGCAAAAGCCAACGGCACAAGCGAGTTGTCCGCATCACAACCAATAGAAATCAACAACGTTCCCTCATACTTGCCCAACAGGAACGTCCCATCAATTGACAGAACAGGCCTACAATGTTTGAAAGCCTCGACACACTGACCAAAGCACCAGAATGCTCGAAAAAAAATCTGTCTTCCATTAACCCATACATCGGGCTTAGGCACGTACTCATACCGCATTCCTGCATTGGCCGCTTTCATTGCGTTCAACATGGCCGGCAAACGCTCATACGCCTCCTCCCAATCACCATAAATCAACTTCAAAGCACGTTGTTGCGCCCTCCATGCTTTCCCATACTTGATTGTGTAGTGCCACTTTAGTTTAACGGCCTCTATCACTGCTGCCACGCGCATCGTCGGCATGTGCTTTATCATGGGGTACAGGCAGGTTGCAATGAACCAAGAAGTCAACTGACGATGTTTCTGGCTGGGCTCGGAAGACCCACAGCTGTGCGGTCCATCCACAGTTGTAATCTTAAACCTCTCCGTACCCTTCACCTTCCTGGCACAGACTTTCCATGCACACCCTGTGCTCTCACATTTGATGGTGTACCGACGTTTGGCGTATGAGTTCTTAACCCGGTATGGACGGTTGTGCACGATCGAGTACTCTTTCAACCACATCTTCAATGCCGACATATCCTCAAAGACATGACCCTTCTGAATTATGATACTAGCCCCAGGCCTAGGTACGTCCCTCTGCATTTGCCCTCCATCCGCGACAGCCCTATGTGCGTTGCTCAGGTCATTATAATCGGACACTAGTGGATCACGGCCAGGAAACATTCTTCTCAACATCTCAATTTCGCTAGACGTCAAACCTGTGACTGGTCTATCATCATCTGAGTCCACAGCCCTCGCATCCTCATAATCAGCCTCGTCTCCTGCAAGCTGTACATCCACCCTGTTAGATGCTACACAAACCATGGGTTCCTCAAACACTGTCTCCTCGTCGAATCCACCAACAAAGCGGTCATCGACATCCTCAGAGTCAGCTTCTACCTGAGTCAATGGAACCTCACATACTTGAGCCGAGGATACAACTTGCACCTCGACCTCTTCATGATCTGGTGACCCAACCAACGGTGAGTCATTGGGATCCAATGCAGCCCTAGGAGGCGATTGATCTCTCACCACCCTCTGCACAAACAAGTCAGGTGCTCTGACCTCTGAGTCCAAAACAATGGCCACATAGTTATCCCATTCACCGTCGCTGCCAATCGAAACCAATCTCTTTATACGCGGCCCCTTTGATGACCCAACATCAATCAACCCTTGCATAACGACATCACCATGCTCATCTGTCCATCCCAACCTCTCTTTCAAGCGATAAATGACCTCACCATACGACGGACGTGAACTAAATAGCAATGTGGTCTCTTCCATGCCCTCCAAATCAACACCCCCATTGTCATTTCTCTTCACAGTACCACCATGGTGCAAAGTCACAACCTTATCCATCTATAGCACAACAAAAAAACATATCTCAGTCATTACGTACAATAATCAAACCCTAGAAACGGATCTATACACATTATTGCTAATACATTACGTATATCTAGTGCGAATCGAACCTAAAACCGAGCCAAATCCAACTAATTTCATCTAGGGTTTCAACTTTTGCCCTACGAAATGTACCTCAAATAATCCATATCTACTGCAACAAATCAAAGGAGGAGAGAGAGCTCACCTTGCTTGCTCGGTTTGGAAGCAAAATCGCGAAGAAAATCGATGGATTGGGGTGGATTTTGAGGGGGGAGAGAGGGGCGGCGGCGGAGGCTGCTCTCTGCTTGCTCGGTCTGTTCAAACAGAGGAGTGGAGTGAGGGGGCCAGGGGCTGCGCTCGGTGTTAAGTCCCAGGAAACGGCGCCACGAACGTTAGCGCCGTGCATGAATGTCACGGCGCCATGTGCTTTGGCGCCGTGTTGTGCCACCGTGGATCCTACGTGTCCATTTACGGCGCCAACGAATATGGCGCCGTGTCGTGTACCCCGGACGCCATGTGAATTGGCGCCGTGCTAGGGGTCCATTTTTGCAAATCTTTTCTCCAGGGGTCCATATGTAAAAAACTTTTAAATTTTGGACTAAAAAGCAAATATTTTACCAACGGGGCGGGGTTGAGATGGCCGTGAACTCAACTGGCCTAAAGAAACGGAAACTTAAGGTGGTGCTCATTTAGGCTTTTTTGGGTGGTTTATGGCTGAAAATACTGTAATTGACTGGAAAAATACTGTAGCTGACAGATGTTTATTTAGCATAATTAAATTAAAAAAAATAAAAAAAATATGTTAGCCCATTACGTATAATACAAACAATACGGGAAAAAAGAACCGGCAAAAAAGCTCAGCAAAAAACTAAAAGTTTAGAAAAAGACGAAATTTATGAATAGTAAAAAATAAGTCGGAAGCCAGAAGCTGAAGCCCAAATGAGCACAGTAGATTATTAGGTCTGCTAGCTTGTTGGCTCCTGCTAGCATCCAGATGTTAGCCTTCTCCTTTATGGCAGCGATCAAAGGTAGTTGTTATTGTAGGAAAAATATGGGTATTCTATTTCTTCTAAATTTACCTAAAGACAAATATTAGGCATCTCCAATGGTTATAGCTAGCAACTAACTATAAGACTTCTACATCATCTATATAGTACACACTAAAGTTAGCATTCTAAAGAACTATCTATAAGGATAGCTATTTGATGCTTACATGCACACACAGAATTTATGGAGGCTACCTCGTTTGGCGCTATAGACTATCTCTAGAGCTGTAGAGAGCTGCGTTCTCTTTCTTCATTTAATATCTTCCACGTAGGACAGTTGATGACATGGACTCTCTTGTAGATAGCTGTTATAGATCCATTGGAGATGCTCTAAGGGCGTCCGCAATGGTAATAGCTAGTACTAGCTATATAGTCAGCTGACGTGGAGGTGAGAGACAAAAGCAAAGACTATTTTATACTGCTGGACCCACATGCTCCTCTCTCATGTTCTTGGACTACGTGAAATAGATCAGCTATTTGCTCGTCGCTAGTGACTACTCTCTCTCCTACTTTTTCCTTGCCACATCAGATCTAGCTAACTAAATAGCCAGCTATTGGAGACGCCCTAACGATGCTGTTACCTTTCGAGATGCTTCAAACGTTTGCACCACAGACTCTCACGAGTCTTGGACCGAGAAACCGGTCCGCTAAGTGTCACATTCATTGAATCACAAACAGTCTACTGTGCTATATAGATCTAGATTCTTCTGGCGTGAATTAATACAGGAGAGCGCTATTGGTTGGATGGTTCTTGGCTATTCTGATAGTGCGTGTGTGGGCCATGTCGTGGGCGTCATCTGGTTAATTTACCGGTCGTGGTGGCGTGGTGCCGAGGAATGGAAAAGAAATGTGTTGGAAATGCGTGGTTTCGTTTGGTTTTGGGTTAAATTTGGCGGCCGGTTCCTAGGCTGCGGCTACGCCAGTACGCACATGGTGCCTGGGTCCCGCACTCGCGTGGTGGTTTTTTTTCGCCTCGTCGGGTTTCCGTGGATGAGCGGCGCTGCTTGACCGTGTCAAAGAAACGTGCTTAGGTAGCGCATGTGCACGTTCGAGGCAGTGCGTTCTGAAATTAGGCGGAGGTAAAACTGAAGGTTTGACAGTCTTTTTTGGTGAGGGTTTGTGACTATTAAACGTAAACATTTCTAAGAACGGATTTGCTAATGCATCGGTGATTGAAATTTTCTAAAGTTTCAGTCGATTTTCCACATCCTTGGATTGGTAGGGAGATTTGTGCTCCGATGAATTTGTCTTACACTTCTCCGGTGCCATCAAGGTTTGCCGCCACTGGATTAGGGCTCAGGTTCACTGGTTAGGGTTTTGGTTCGTCGGAGCCTGAAGCTTTAAGGGAGGGAGAGGTGGCGGAAGAACGGCGGTGGGCGACGGTGGCGCCACCTCGGCCGAGGGGTGTAGGAGGGCGGTGGGTAGCGTCGGCGGGTGGGTTGAGGAGGAGGGATGTGATGGACCCGGATTTACATCTAGACCCTATGTGTTTTCTAAACTAATCCTATGATTAGTAGCTAGCGTACATAGTACAACAAATAGCGAATATCGTATCTATGCATATATAAATAAAAAGAAATAGTAACAAATAAGCATAAACGAACCAAATGACCAAGTTCTCACTTCACAGGCTAGGGAGGCCAAATACAAATAAAGCCTTGCAGCAGAAAAGATACATAGCATTGGAGACTCTTAGGATATGCCCATAGGCAATTGACTAGGGTAAACGATCTAGTACTTTGTATCATAGTCATCTCCCGATGGTAGAAGTATCTATTCATTGGATGCTGTCTTGGGCATTGAATCCATATGTATGAGCAACCATGAGTACCAAAGTACTCAACAAGCCATTATGCCAAATGCAAACATATAGACGTAGAACTTGACAAGGGAAGGTCTTAGAGTTCTTTTAGCGGGAAGCAAGTTTTACTATAATTGCCATAATTAATTTCTAAACATATATATAACTTAGCCTTTTTAACTTAAGACCAAATTGTCTGGTTTAATTAAGTTTATTGTGAGAGCGAAATCTCTTCATATTTATCCATCGTATCCATTTCATGAGTACCATACCATATTCACTTTCATAAATAAGACAACATATGCATTTCTTTCTACTTGTTATACTGTAACAACAATTAACCATTATTTTATGAAAACTAACCAAGTGTGGTCTTTCTTCACAGTGCTCGTAACCAAGGGCATGACTATTTAAATAGGTTATATACACTCTGCAGATGTTGTACAACTTTACTCATAAAATATAATCAACTCATAATATTAGCCAGTGACACGTTTTCGTAGTTGTGCGACTAAGATGATCATAATAAAGCCTTTACAATGCTTAGGGCGTGTTTGGCTGAACTCCAAATTCAATTTTTTTTGGCTTTGAAGCTTGGCTTATAGAGAAGTTAGCTCCTGGAGAAGTTGGAGCTCAGGAATTTGGAGTGTTTGACTCGAATTGCAGCTTCGGAGCTCTAGCTCCATTCATAGCTTGTGAAATGCCCATGTTGCCCCTACGAAAGTCTTATATCCATTGTTACGTGTGTAGCAGTAAACACTAAATACTTGCTAACTAGTATTACAAACTGATCAATGTAAACGCTGTATACAAGTACTAGTATTGTTATGATGCACAAACAAAATACAGCTGCCTGGATGTAGAACCCGAGCCAGGCAACCATCTCCTTCACCTTGAGATCTTCGAACGCGACAGGATCTTTGGACAGCCCCAGGAAGATATATTCCCAAGGGTTCTAGCGCCTCGATCCCACAGTATCCGACAATAGAATAATCTTATGAGGTTAAGGAACATATGCGCAGTGACTCTCTACAATTCCAAACTGTTTGCACACCACTTACCAAGAAATCACAGAAGACAGCAATGTTTAAACTTCATTACACATCAACCACTCGAACAGTACAGGGCAGAAAAATAATAACAAAAACATTTTCTTACCATCAAAAGGGCTTGACAAATAGCCAGGAATCGGTAATCAAGAGTATCACCAACCCAGGAATCCCAAGGTAACCAACAGTATAACCCTGCAAAATCGACTCATTAGTAAAAGAATGTAAATTAGCACACCTAACAAATAATACATCTGTTGGCAGTACAATTTGCCGAGTTTGTTAGTAGAGCATGTATGTATGTTGGCTGGCAGCAGCCATTCCATGTTGGCAATGTTTATTATGTCTCACAGCAAACAAGAAAGCTGAGCTGCCAGACTCTAGGTTGACCAAATGATTGTGTGACTCAGGTTTGTTAGAGAGCCTAAACCTTATGCATGTCATGATCTGCTAGCCTAGCTCTAGAACACCTAGAAAAGAGAGGGATCGAGAGACTCACGGTCGCCGATGAACGCCATGGAGCGAAGACCCGTGCCTGCGTGATGCAGGCGTGAGGTAGAGTCGGTGCGGTGCAGAGGGTCGTCGCCGGTGAGGTCCTGCAGTGGCGGCGCCGGCCTTCCCGTTGCTAGCAGCGCTTAGGAGATCGGTTGTCACTTAGGGTTTGTTCGGGGTGATGAACTCTCACGGGAACGAACGTCGCTGTCGTGAGAGGCCGGAACCCATTCTTTTTATAGCGCTGCGCAACGGGGGACCGTAACCAAAAGTCGGTTAGGCACCCCCGATCAGGGCGCGAGAGAAAAACGGGAGACGTGGGCATCACCCCACGTCTCTTTCAACCGCTTTAGCCTGAGATCAAAATCCAACATTCTCCCCCTTGATCGTAAGGCTAAACATCATAAGCCCTCTCTCAATAAAAAGTTCACACCAAAGTAATGCGTCACAACAGTCAATTAAGTACCGCTGGACATCAGTACTTATAGTGCTCCATTCTATATCGATCGGATAACATAATACTTCATGGGAGTTGGTTACTTTATATGGTCCTCTTATTCCAGGATCACAGGCTCTCCATTAAACCCATGCCGGCAACATGATCACGAAAATTATTGGGTGGTAAGCCTTTTGTGAGCGGATCCGCAAGCATAAATTTAGTTCCAATATGCTCAACCTTAATTGTTTGATCCTGGATTCTATCTTTCACAACATGATACTTTATGTCAATGTGCTTGGCAGCTGCACTCGACTTGTTGTTACTCGAATAGAAAACTGCGGGTTGATTATCGCAGTACAAAATGAGTGGTTTAGAAATGCTGTCTACCACTCTCAATCCCGGGATAAAGTTCTTAAGCCATACAGCCTGCCCGGTAGCCTCATAACATGCCACAAATTCAGCCTGCATTGTCGACGATGCAGTAAGTGTTTGCTTTACACTTTTCCATGATATTGCTGCTCCCGCGAGGGTGAAAATGTAACCTGATGTGGACTTCTTTGTGTCTTTACACCCCGCAAAATCAGCATCAGAATAGCCGACAACCTCAAGGTTATCGCATTTTCTGTATGTGAGCATGTGACCTTTAGTGCCTTGCATATAGCGCAGGACTTTCTTAACGGTTTTCCAGTGGTCCGGTCCTGGATTTGACTGATATCTGCCAAGCATCCCGGTAACAAAAGCTAAATCAGGGCGCGTACATACTTGAGCATACATAATACTTCCGACAGCAGAAGCGTAAGGTATAGCCTTCATCTGATCAGATTCATAGTCATTCTTTGGGCATTGAAATTTCCCAAACTTATCGCCCTTGACAATAGGAGCAGGCGAGGCAGAGCATTTATGCATATTGTATCTTTTTAGTACTCTGTCAATGTATGCCTTTTGTGATAAACCTAATGTTCCTTTGGACCTATCTCGGTGAATTTCAATACCAAGAACATAAGATGCTTCACCGAGATCTTTCATGTCAAAATTGGACGAGAGAAATCTTTTAGTTTCTCGCAGCATGTCCACACTGCTGCTGGCCAATAATATATCGTCCACATAAAGAATTAAGAAGGTGTAATTACTCCCCCTGAACTTAACATAAGTACAATTATCAACATCATTCTCCTTAAATCCAAATTTCCTTATGACTTCATCAAACTTAAGGTACCATTGCCTAGAAGCTTGTTTCAGGCCATATATGGATTTCTTTAGCTTGCATCCCAAATGATCCTCGCCTTCCACGACAAAACCTTCCGGTTGTGTCATGTAAACGTCCTCATACAAGTCTCCATTCAGGAATGCAGTCTTAACATCCATTTGGTGCAACTCTAAATCAAAATGTGCTGTGAGCGCCATTATGATTCTAAATGAATCTTTAGTTGAGACAGGAGAAAAGGTTTCATTATAGTCAATGCCTTCTCTTTGTGTAAACCCTTTCGCTACAAGTCTCGCCTTAAACCTTTCGATGTTCCCTTTGGAGTCACGTTTTGTTTTGTAGACCCATTTGCAGCCTACTGTTTTGGCTCCATTAGGAATTTCCACTAAGTCCCATACGCCATTAGCGCCCATAGACTCAATCTCATCTTTCATGGCATCTAGCCATTTGGATGAATCTTTATTCTTCATTGCTTCTTTATAAGAGCTAGGATCATCTGCCTTTCCAAGATCATCCTCATTCAAGTAAACCTCATAATCACTTGGGATAGCAGATCTCCTCACTCGTTGTGATCTCCTGACAGGTTCATTAGTAGGCTCATCAGGTTGTTCATTAATTGTCACAGAGGGCTGTGAAGGCTCAGCATTAGGTATTGCACTTGTATTTTCAGAGCCCTCAACAGAAGGAGTAGCCACAGAATTAACTGGAGATGCAACAGGAGTTGCAACTACAGGATCAACTATGGGCACAACCACTTGGGGCACAGGAAAATCAGTCTGTCGGATTAGCGGTGAAGCAACATAAATCCGTTTCTCCTCAAGATCAATTTTCCTGGGCTCCAAGTCCCCACTGATGCCATCATTTTCCAAGAACACAGCGTGTCTTGTTTCTACAAATTTTGTGGTACGATCTGGACAATAGAATCGGTACCCTTTAGACCTGTCAGGATAGCCAATAAAATGGCAACTCACAGTCTTGGGATCTAATTTCCCAATGTGTGGGTTAAACACCTTAGCTTCAGCTGCACAACCCCACACATGGAAGTAATTCAAACTTGGTTTTCTCCCAGTCCATAATTCATAAGGTGTTTTAGGCACTGATTTACTGGGAACCCGGTTGAGTATATGTGCAGCGGTCTTTAATGCTTCCATCCACAACTTTATTGGCAAAGTGGAGTAACTCAACATACTTCGAACCATATCCATAAGTGTGCGGTTTCTTCTTTCCGCTACTCCATTTTGTTGGGGATCACCAGGCATTGAGTACTGGGCGACTATGCCATTTCCTTGTAGAAACCTGGCAAAAGGACCAGGAATCTGCCCATAAGTTGCGTGTCGCCCATAATACTCTCCCCCACGATCCGAGCGCACTACTTTAATCGTTAGATTGTGCTGATTTTCAACTTCAGCCTTAAATATCTTAAATTTATCAAGTGCCTCCGATCTTTCTTTAATAGGATAGATGTAACCATAACGTGAGTAATCATCAGTGAACGTGATAAAAGAATCATAACCATCCACTGATGTCACAGGGAAAGGACCACATATGTCGGTATGAATTAATTCCAAAATCCCTGTGCTTCGAGTAGCACCTTTCTTTATTTGCTTTACATACTTGCCTTTGATACAATCGAGGCAATGATCATCCGAATCATTAAAGTCTAAAGGGTGGAGAATTTCTTCTTTAATGAGACGTTCAATTCTCCCCCTCGAAATGTGGCCCAAACGACAGTGCCACAATTTCGACGAAGTCTCATCAATTCGCTTGCGCTTTTTATTCACATCACATACATTCATGGATATAGGAGAGTCTTGCAGGGATAACATATAAAGCTTGTCGTGTCGGATGGCACGACCAACATTATCATTATTAAAATAAATCAAACACATTCCGTGTCCAAAATTACAAGAATATCCATCATTATCTAATAATGAAATGGAAATCAAGTTTCTTCTCATCGAGGGAACATAAAGAACATCATTAAGTTTCATTACAAAACCATTATTCAAAACTAAAGAAACCGATCCAATAGCTTGAATTTCGGCTTCCATCCCATTAGCCACTCTAAGGCTTCTTTCCCCTCTGAGACTTCTCAACATATGGAATCCCTGCAAGGAATTCGTAACGTGCACAGTGGCACCAGAATCAATCCACCAAGAATTTATAGGAAAATCAGCATAAAATGCTTCATCAACAAAAGTGATTTCATAAGTACCTTTCCTGGCGAGCCATTTCAGCCATCCAGGACAATCATCTTTGAAATGGTCCTTCGACTGACAAAAGTAACATTCACCACTTTTCTTCTGTTCATTTGAGCTCCCAGGTCCTGAAGCGTTTTTAGGCGCCTTAGGATGCTGTGGGTGCTGTGGCTTTTGTGGCTTCTGATAAGGGGAGTAGGTTTGCTCCTTCTTTCCCTTTCCTTTGTAGCCACCTCTATTTCTAGAGGGACCAGCCTTATTTGAAGAGCCGACTTGATTCACAAAATCAGTAGCCCCCTCAGCCTTGAGCCTCTCTTCCTCCTGTGAAACATTAGCGATCAACTCGCTCATGGTCCACTTGTCCTTAATGGTGTTGTAGTTCACCTTGAAAGCTTCAAATTTCTTGGGAAGAGACATCATAATGTAATGGACAACAAAACCATCAGAAATAGCCATGTCCATTGTCTTAAGTCTGGCAGCAATATTGATTATTGTCATAATGTGCTCACGAACATTTCCAGTACCATTGTACTTAGTGTTCATGAGCCTGTGCATCAGTGTGGTAGCATAAACTTTAGAGGACCCCTTAAAATGATCCTCGATGGAGGACAAATAGTCCTTTACCCTTTCCTTTTCAGGGATTGCTCCCCTTATGGCCTCACTGATGGAGTTTTTCATCACAGCAAGTGAAACACGGTTGGACCGCTCCCACTTCTCAGCATTATCTTTATATTCCTTTATTTTGTCATCATAATTGTCCTCCCCTTCAGTAGGAGCGACAGGCTCGTCGAATCTGAACGCGTAGTCCAGATCCAAGAGCTGAAAAGTCGTCATAAGTGTGAACTTCCATTTCTGGAAGTTACTACCATTAAGTGGCTCAATAGCATTTACATGAGCGGAAACAGAAGCAGCTGAAAAAATTTTAAAATTTACATTAGGAAAAAACGCATAATTAATTTGCATGAAAATTAATCTTACGTTGGTATGATTAACAACATGCTCATAAGAATTTTTCGCATCACCGTTGGGCAGAAACGAAAAATTTAACATAAATTATTGCATGCAATTACAATTAACGTTGGTCAAAGAGTAATAGCATGAATAAATTAAACATAATTGAGTACATGCAATTACAATTAACGTTGGTCAAAATGTAATAGCATGTAAAATTAAATACAGCCCTCCAATTGAATTTCCCGTTGGTTCCATTCAATTAGGGGCAGAACATTACGCAGCGGAAAAGTGCATTATATTTTTCAGCAGCTTAGCAACATTATCCGTTAATAATTTCATAAGAGACATCATTAATTAAACATGAGATGTACCATAAAAACATGAAATATATATACTGAAAATAAAAACTCATCAGCATGAAATATACATCATAAACAATTTCATGTATATATACCTAAATATATGCATAAAAAACATAAGATATACATGAAATATATATACTGAAAAAAAAAGTTTGTATGTCATGCAATGCTGGGCCGAAAGCCCAACAGCCAAAACAGTGCATTATCCCAGCCGAAAAACGGCCTGGCCCGTGGCCGCCACGGCCCATCTGCCCCCCACCGCCCATAAAAACGCCCACACGCGCGAGCCCTTGGATCTTCATCCGACGGCCAGAAAACGTGGCCGGCCCATTACCTTTTTGGCCCGCGAAACGGTGAGCGTCAGATTTGATCGGACGGCCAACACGCAAGTGGCAGGGATATATCCCCCGAAAAACCCTAACCCTAACAGCCATTCGGCTCGATTCCTCCTGAAAAAACGGACTGAGCGGCGGCTCCCGTGGGATGCGACGGCAGGCGGCGCACGCGGGCGCCCGCGCGGAGCTGGGCGGCACAGCGGCGCATGCTCGCGAGGCGCAAGGCGGCGAGCAGCGGGAGGGGCGGCTCTCGGCGGCGGCCCCCAGCGGAGCGCGGCACGGTCGGGTGGGGCGCAAGGCGCGGCCGCACGGCGCACGCGACGGCGGCGGCGCACGCGGCCCCGGCGGCGGCAGCCCCGAAGTGGAGCGGCGAGGCGCCTGCGGTGCAAGGCGTCTCCCGCGCGGAGGCGCGGCGCACGGCGGCAGCGGCGGCGGCCCTCCCCCGGCGCGGGAAGAAGCACCGACGCCGGCGGCTCCCACATGAGGCGGCGGCTGCACCCGTAAGCCCCCCCTTTTTTTTTCGATCCGAAGATCCATCATGATTTTGGGGATTTTGGGTTTCAAAAGTTCGGGATTCATCAAGGCTTGGGGAAAAACATTAGGGTTTGCATTAGAATTTGTATCCCCTCCTTCTATCATGCTGAACCGTGACATTAACCATTAGATCCGAGCACATTAGTGGGCTAGGGTTCTAGGAAAAACTAGCAGTGGCTCTGATACCAAATGTTAGAGAGCCTAAACCTTATGCATGTCATGATCTGCTAGCCTAGCTCTAGAACACCTAGAAAAGAGAGGGATCGAGAGACTCACGGTCGCCGATGAACGCCATGGAGCGAAGACCCGTGCCTGCGTGATGCAGGCGTGAGGTAGAGTCGGTGCGGTGCAGAGGGTCGTCGCCGGTGAGGTCCTGCAGTGGCGGCGCCGGCCTTCCCGTTGCTAGCAGCGCTTAGGAGATCGGTTGTCACTTAGGGTTTGTTCGGGGTGATGAACTCTCACGGGAACGAACGTCGCTGTCGTGAGAGGCCGGAACCCATTCTTTTTATAGCGCTGCGCAACGGGGGACCGTAACCAAAAGTCGGTTAGGCACCCCCGATCAGGGCGCGAGAGAAAAACGGGAGACGTGGGCATCACCCCACGTCTCTTTCAACCGCTTTAGCCTGAGATCAAAATCCAACAAGGTTGATTGCAGACTCTCAGAGCAGCCATTCCTAACTCTGTGTGACTCAGGTTGATTGCAGCCCTTCTATAAATGAGGGACATATTGACCAAATGATTGTCACAGAGGTAATTTTGTTTATCACCAACCTTCATGCCCTTCTTGAGGCCCAATTGTAGGGCAATAAAATGCTCATGTCGCTTGATGCTTTCAGGTAAAGTTTCTCCATGCCATCTAAATATTTATACGGAAACAAGGAAAATTAGCATTGAAGCATGTACATAACTATTGTTAAAATGAAAAAGAATGAAGCATGTACGCACATCTGACAATGTTCGAAATTACGAAACTACAAACATGCATGATCTACCACCAAACTACCAAACCTACACATCGAACAAACTGACATACTATCAATCATAGACAACCCTGGGTACATGTCCTACAATTTTGCACAAATTAAACATTAACTCCACAGGACGAAGAAGAGGATATCCGGGACTAACCATGCTTTGAAGTCAGGGAAACAAGGGGCGACGGAGTAGGGGGAATAGGGGCCACGACGAGTCCCTCTCCAGTGGGAGTCACACCAAAACTAAGTAAATTAGTTGACCAGATCAATCCCATGTTTAACTTGTGACCCTATCCCATTCATTAAGGTTGTCAATGTTTGTGTCCCATTCAGTTTATTTTTTCTAAGCATGCTTAACTTGTGGCCCTATCCCATCCATTAAGATTGTCAATGTTTGTGTCCCATTCAATTTATTTTTTCTAAGCATGCTAAGCATGTCCAATGTCCATTTATTTGGGAATATCCAAGGTATTGCATAATATTATACATATCCTAGGGTGACAATAGTATTTGGATTCTCAATTATCAAAGGATGGGAATAATAGATGGCAATTCATGGACTAACTAGGCATCAATATTTGAAATAAGATGGCACAAGTAATATGTTAAATAAAAATAATTGCATTTCAAAAGTAGGATCAATATGATCGATCATAAGGACTTGCCTTACTCAATGGTGGATAGCGTTGGCTCTTGATCGGCAGCGGCGGAGGCGTCCGAAGTGTCAAATTCTATAAAAGCACAAATATCCATATCCAACACAAGTTCAAATAAAATTCAAATAAACTCAACAAATTATTATTTTGATGCTGATGCAAAGATCTTGAATTTAGAAAAATTTAGAAATACAAAATAAGTCAGTTGAATTTAAAATGAGAGAGAATGAGCTCTCCAAAATTTAAACTGATAGGAAATTCCAGAAAATTGGAAAATCCTAACATGTGGGGTCGGCTGGGATTTCCTTTTTTTTTGCTTATTTTCTTAAATAAATTAGCTCAACAGCTGACAGGTGGGGTTTAGTTAGGTTTTAATTTATTTTCTATTTATCTTTATTAAGAAAAATATGAGAGAGTGACAGGTGGGCCACTGTCCATATGGACTTGGTCCACATTGTGGTCTATGGGCATAGGGCCCACATGGCAGAGGCTCTTGTTTACAGACCAGGGCTACACGTGTGTTTTAAAGGTGTCTCGGGCCCACATGTCAAGCTAATATTAACCTTCTAATTAAACACTAATTAATTACTGGGTTAACTTAACCTAATCTAGCGTGGGATCCACACATCAGCGTCACATCGTCGTCTTCCTCACTCAGCTGAAGCAGAGCAGGGGAGGAGCCATGGTGGCTCGGGCCGAGTTTGGTGCTAGCGAGGGAGGGCTCACCGACCACTCTGGACGGGTAAAATGGGTTGTGGGGATGACGGCGACTCTGATGGTGGGGTGGGGTTGGAGTGGAGTGAGGTTAGGGTGGGTTTATACATGGAGTGGGAGAGCGATTTGAATGGTTGGATCTAGATTCCATAGCTACGAAAATTGACTGAAAGTTAAGAAAATTTCAAGCAACTGTGCAATAGATGGCCCCTTCTAAGAAATATCATTTTCCTAAACATCAAATATCATCAGCGTGTTTGAAAGAATAATTTTTACATTTTAATTTGTAGTTTTTACGTAGTTGCTGTGCTTTACAAAAAAAAAAAACCCCTACTCAACGATTTAGGCTACAGCATAATGTTCGTCTTGTGAAGGAATAATAGTGCATTGAGTGTTCATTACGTGTTGTACTCCATATTTTCCTGGCAACATTTTTGTTAGAAATTGCAAATTATTAGCGTAGAATCTATGGTAGACGAGTAACTACTAATAAATGCAAAACTTTGATGCTAATGAATTTAAAAAAAGCAAAACTAGTCATATTGTTACATTAGCAATTTTTGAGAGTACTACTTAGGACAAAGGGTATGCAATGGTTCATCTCTTAAGTTCGTCTTTAAGAAATCTTTTAAGTTTGTCTTTAAGAAATTCACCTCTATGGAGACAACAATAGAGATAATTTCTCTAACAATTTATCTCTACCACCAATCTCATAACTAGGAAGTACATCTCACATGGAGACAACACTAGAGATAATTTCTCCAACATTTTGTCTTTATCATCAATCTCATAACTATTTCTTTTTGTTATTTTTACCATAACTTCCCTTCTCGTACTTTCTCACAAATTTTTTGACGGTTTGCATGCCTAGGTTGTCCCTTGAATAAGAGATGACACATTCTCTCCCCATTATCTCTTCTCTACATAAGATTTTGCTGATGTAGCAAATCTAAAAGACGATTAAGGTGGCCTTATTGATCATATGCCCTAATCAGAAATCATAAATGAACAAAACCCCGTAAAAAACGGGAATAATAAAAAATGCTCCCAAAAAACTACAAGTTAACGAGGAGACCATCCTCCCAAAAAAGATAATAAAACTAAAAAGAAACAGGAACAACATAAGCAGTCAATGGCATGCATTAGACGTGCAAAGGTTGTTTGGGGGGGGGGGGGGGGGGGGGCTGCACGCCAAGCCACATCATACTGTACTTTGGTCTTTGGCGAAGAAGAGTTGGAAAACCGCATGCTATGCTAGCTAGCCAAGCGGAGGGTCCGACAGCTCGACATGATGCATGCGAAGCTCCAAGGAAAGGTCCAGTCGTTTCACACACGATTAGCAGCAGCAGCAGCAGCGTACGCAGCTCTCCCCGCCATTGATCGCTACGCGGCCCTTGCGCGCACGATGCTCCATCCGCGCGCACCATGGCACGATCGACCGCGGCAGGGCACACGCCATCAAGGTAGCTTAGCTACGAACTGGGCGAGAGAGCTTTTCGGTGGACCGCGTTCGTTCTGGTTGACGTGTTACCTGGTCGCGGCTCTCACTTTCGGCGGCTAGAAAAACATGGAGTCGTCGCATTTGTAGCGCCTGACTTTAGTCTGGTTCGTGGAAATTTTACTGGTGTATAGTCGGATTATTTTAGTCCAGCTAGAGTAGGAATGCACTAGTCGAAGGTCGGTCAAAAATAGTACCGTTTATCTCAGAAATACTAGATTTAGCCTCCAAACAATAGCAATTCTATTTATAACCCCTCCCCCCACCGCACGATTTCCAGACACTAACACATGTTAATCGTGTGGTCAGAGACTGCTCGACCACTGTTCACCCGAGTCGTACGGTACTTGCATGTGTACAGTACCACTTGCGTTTTTGTTTTACAAGCACATAAACACACACAACAACTAAACAAAAAACACTGTCGCAGGTACTGTACACATGCAAGTCGTGCGGTCGAGGACCGCACAACTCGGGTGACACAGTGGTCAACTGCACGATTTCGGTGTCGTGCGGTCTCCGACCGCACGATTAACATGTGTCAGCGTCTGGGAATCGTGCGGTGAGAGAGGGGGCTATATACGGAATTGTTATTATTTAGGAGTTAGATCTAGTATTTTTGAGATAAATAGTGCTATTTTGACCAAATCTCTGCACTAGTCTAACCTAGATAGCCTACTCGGCCTGCCTCCAGCCCAGGTGTTGGTGCTGCCTGCCTGCCTTTGCAGAGCCAGCCGGCCCAAAGTGACAGAAAGCAAGTAAGCATGCCGTGCCAAACTCTACTAGGCCACAGCCACTGTACTTGCTCTCTCGCGTCGCCCCCTTCCTGCGTGCCTGCCCGCCCACCTCCCGGCGCCGCTCCCCTCCCGGCCCTCCTCCCGCCCAGGGCTCGCCACCCCTGCCCGCAACAGGGGCTCCCACGACACCCCAGTCTTCAGCCCCGGTTGGCCGGTCCTGTCCAGTTTCTGGTCCAGCCACTGCTGAGCCAAGCGACGGGTGCGAGAGCAAGCAAAAGAAGATCCAGTCCGAGCAGCGGCATCCAAGAGGAGCGACGACGTGATATGGCACTGCATCTGCCACAATCACCGCAGCTTCATGGCAAAGTACCGCACCAGTAGCCTTCTCATACTTCTCGTTTCTTGTCTCGGTTTCTTTTTCTCATTTCTTCAAATTTTTTTCATCTTGTAAACATCAATAGGTGGCTCTGACAAAGAGGAAAAAGCTTTTCTCCCTAGAATTTGTTATGAATTTTAGAATTGTTGCTTCATGAAGTGAGTGCTTAGTTTTTCTCTGTGACGACCCGCATTATTACCATAGGGTAATAACGCTAGTCAACGAATTATTATTCGTTTTAGCCGATAAAACATCGCTCTAACGAATAATAAGCCTATCAGAGTGTTGCAGCAGAACAATAATTAGAGACAATATTACAAGAATATCACCACGCAGGGCTACAGTTTATTACAAAGCCTCAAAGGTTTGGATATCTCATACTAACACAACCTTCGCATGGAATGCCCACCTTGCCCTATTGCAATCCGAGTCCATGGTCTTCCATCCAAGCAATCTCCCACCTGACTTGCTATTCTCTGAACTGACATGCTCCTAAGCAAGGGGAGATTTATAGCAAGGGTGAGTACAGAAGTACTCAGCAAGCGATATTAGCAAAATGCACAGAATAATTATCCATTTTCACTTTTAGGAATCTCAATTCCTATCCTCAATTTCTTGCTCATTTTTTTACTCTTTTCCTTTCTCAATTTCTTTCCCATGACATAGAAAATAAGGTTTGTTGGTTTTGAAACAATTACAATTTATTAATTTATAAAACTACTGAGCATACACATGAACAGCAAAAACCCCCATAAGTTTCCGTAATTCTCCTTTCCCGGAGACAGGCATGAATTAATGATTTGGATAGCATTGCGCAAACTTGTATCACTTTACCCAACATCCTCTGCAGTCGTGTTGGCTACCGGTTTAACCGCAATTCCTTTGAAGCGGCGCCTAGACCAGAGCCCAATACTAATAGACCTATTTCAGTAATTATATCTCCACCCAGTTACTCACAAGCGGCAGCCTGGAGCGGTGTCAAAACCCTCACGCAGACCCACCGAAAGCGACATAACCGTTGGCTGGTAGGGTTTCCAACCCTCACCCAGCCCCCTTCCTGCGTAATATAACGCCTTTGCGTAACCCGCCTGTGGGTTCTTACGCTCCGGTCTCTTACCGGTTCCTTTGGGTTTATCCCATAATTAATACTCAACCCTGTGGAGAACATAATACTTCAATAGAGTACTAGACTGCCTGTGAAAAACGGAACGTTGGTTGATACGGTGTGGTACGGTCAGTTCATACGGATGAAGTGGGTAGAAATTTGGACACATCTAGACCCTTAAACACCGGAAATTCCGGGTTTGGCCCCCCGACGTAAAAAATTCCAAAATTGGACCCTTCCCGACCGCGCGTTCACGAGGTTACGACACGTGTCCCGGTCGTGCGGTACCAGACCGCACGACCGGCCTGCATTGCGCTCCGAGCGCGCGACCTGACGACCGAGCGCACGACCGTTGGCCCGAGCGCGCGACCTGTCGACCGAGCGCATGACCGTTGGCGCGAGCGCATTTTTCGTCTGCCGACCGCACGAATTTTTGTCCGAGCGCATGTTTCAATTTTTGACCGCATGACCCTCTGCCGACATAAAGATTAGTTGTCTCTAATGAAGATGTGCTACCAACATGTCCTTTGTTTAGCCCGTTGACGCACTGTCTGTGAGAGCTGCCATATCTGGGGCGATCAGGAGTTGAATTATTTTCCATATAATTATGTGTTAGTGTTAAGTATCTTAGAATAATGTGACAAGTGGTGAAATGATTCTTTTTGCAAATTGCAAGATGCTGCGCTTGTTTCGTGAATAAATCTGTTCTTTTTAACAGCGCAGTGCGCTTACACGTGCGAACATTAACAAATGCAAGTTGAAGCTTTACAGGTTTTACAGCTTAAGATGTGCTCGGACATGTTGATAGCACATCTTCATTAGGGACAACTAATCTTTATGTCGGGAGAGGGTCATGCGGTCAAAAATTGAAACGTGCGCTCGGACAAAAATTCGTGTGGTCGGCAGACGAAAAACGCGCTCGCGCCAACGGGTCGTGCGCTCGGTCGACAGGTCGTGCGCTCGGGCCAAAGGTCGTGCGCTCGGTCGTCAGGTCGCGCGCTCGGAGCGCAATGCAGGCCGGTCGTGCGGTTTGGTACCGCACGACCGGGACACGTGTCGCAACCTCATGAACGCGCGGTCGGGAAGGGTCCAATTTTGGAATTTTTTGCGTCGGAGGGTCAAAACCGGAATTTCCGGTATTTAGGGGTCTAGATGTGTCCAAATTTCAAGTGGGTAAATCCTTAGATTCTATTCTTATGCAGAGGTCCCATACCTTTCCACTCATTACCTACCCTGGCAACCTCTGCCCACCTTCTTACTTAACTGCAATGGCCAACTGCTCCATCAGTTGCCTTCTATTTCCTTTCTCATACCTTTATTTCAACTGTTCGATTTAAATATCTTTTAGTTCTTTCATGCAGGGTGATACTAGATTAATATCAAAATACTTGTTTTACAAAATATACTCAAAAGCTTTGATCACAGGAATGCTTGCCTGAATTTCAACCATAGATTTGGATTCAATTAGGATCAGGTGCAGTCACTCCCGTAGCTTGGATTGTTGCCTGCAATTAAATCGTCTACGACTTAATTTACGAGAATATAATAAAATACGAGGTATCGATGTTTTGTGCTCCTAAGGTAAGATGTCACTCCCTTTTACTCCGATCACGGTAATTGAGGTTAATTTCGGTACACTACTCGTCGTTCGACATTATCGTACTAACGTTAGGATATATGGTTGATTTAGTATGTATGCTCGGTATTTTATTAATTCCTAGCAATTTTTCACTACACGGGTTAATTTGAATGCATGCATAATTATAATGGCGAATATTATTCTAGTCAATCTCGCGTATGTAATTAAGTCCATTTAATTTCTTAAAGGTTCGTATATATTTATTCACCTCTCTAATTCGTTTTAGATCTTAAGATTACTCAATGCATTTTCTCGTACTAGTACGCGCAACGAGTTGAATTATAGATCCAAAATAAAATAGTCTCATGTATCAATTACTTAATTTCTTAATTAAACTATATTCTGGTGTCCTTATAGGATTCATACATTTTAATGTAGTCCTGAGCATATTTTTACAGCTTAACTGCTATTTAAATCACCGCTTGTAATTTTAATTGCTATTCAATTTCTTAACTTGACGATTACTATTTTGACTTAGCTCGCTATTCTAGTCGTCGCATATAGTTTTAAATCTTCTAATAGTTATGAATTTACTTGTATGATTTAGAATACTTATTAGTGGATTCCTATAGTTTATAATCGACTAATAAAAGTTAACTGGTTATTTAAATGTGCAATAGAGTGGTTCAATTGATATTATAACAATTTACTTCGTATATGCAATTCCAGCCTACAGGCATCATTTGACTCATCTTTCATAACCAAGAATATTTATTAAGACAGTTATATGATTTAACACTATCTGGATTAATTAGGTATTTAGGTATGATCCCAAACGACTTAATTAGCGATGCATTAATTAAATCAGCATACGCTATGCTTTTACTCTATCGCTGGTAAATTATTTATTCTAATCATTATAAATACTGATTAGCGGATTTCTATTGCTTTGATGATTAAACCAATTTATCTGCGTATTCAAGTCTGCAACGAAAGGGTCTTAAACTATAGTACTTTAATTTAATCCTTATGCGTACAGGTTTAATCGATGTGTATGCTTTACATTGTCGGATCACAATTAGCTTGTTCTAATATTTCGGAGTAACCCGGTGGGTTTCTATAATTTAACTATTATTAACCAAATTGTCTAGGTAAATAAATGTCATTGAGCGGTTTAAATATCAATACACAGGTTTTAATTTACACACGGACCAGTTTTAATCCATTGATGGTGTTACATTCATTGCACGACTTAAGAAATATATTGAGTTTCTGACTTAATCTATGGCATTGAAAGTATGCAGATTTAAGTAATTAGATGAATTCTACTAAATGTGCTTGACGGTTTTCTAATTTCTCATTTTACTTAAGCTCAACTCCGTATTATTTATATGCATCACATTCTAAGGTATTATACTACTACCGAGGACTGTATTAGTTCTTAGCTTATTTCTAACGGATGTTTATTGCGTTGGAGTAGCTAATATGCAATTACACGGTCCCTAAACATTTGCAGTTAATTCAATTATTTTAACTAATTACTAAAACCAGATTACTACAATGCAGGCGTATAAGTGTTCCTAATTTAGTCATTTTATTCTTTTACATTTTTACTTCACCTCCTCTATTTTCCCTACTGCTTTCTTCTTTCCTTTCCGGCCGTTCCCATTTTCTTGGGTCTTCCGCCGCCAGCACCTTTTCCCCTCTTCCCATTTTCCACCGACGCCTCCACGACTCCTCTGCTTCCCCTCTTTTTCTACCGCCGCCCCCAGCGCCTCCTCATCTTCTTTCCATGCCGCCTTGCTCTCAGCTCTTTCTTTCTCTCCTGTTCCGACTTCTCCCGCTCGGGCCTCTCCCGCTCGGCGCCGCCCCCTACTTCTCCCGCTCGGCTCCGCCCTGGACCTCGCGCGCCACGCCCCCGACGCGCCGACCTCTACCCCGGCCTCCGCACTTCCCTCTGCGCCTCTTCCTCCGGCGTCGCCCCCACTGACGCGCCTCTCCTCTACGTCGCCTCCTCCCTTAGCCCGGTCGGCTACTGCCGGATCCGTGGCCTATGGCCCGGATCTGGTGCTCCTCCCTCCGATCCAACCGGATCCACGGTTGATTTTATTACTATTTCATTTTGGTTCTACACTTTGATTTGTCTATTGTGATTTTTGGGAATCTACCTGAGGGTGGGCATTGGTGGCTCCGGCGGGGCTCGAGGTCGTGCCATGCGCCGGGGGAGCATGGACTGGCCGTCGGGTGCGCGGAGTTCACCTGGCCCTATGGCGGCTTGCCTTCTCGGTAACTTCTTTTCCTTTGCTCTATTTCCCCTACTTTCGGTGGTTGCTCTGTGTGATGGTTCCATGTATTCTACTGAGGATGGATGCTTATGGTTTCTATTTCAATGTGGGCTATAATGGATGAATGTAGTATATGGATAGCGATTTTGTGGGTTTACCTGTACTGGTGATTGTGAGGAAGGTTAGGGTTTGGGGCTGGTTGCGGTCGCTGGCTTGCGGTTGCTAGCTTGTGGGCGCTGGCTTGCGGTTCTCCTGCCGCCGTCACGGTTGCCTTGCTCCTTCGGCTTGCCGTGCCTTCGCCTCCCTGGCCTTAGGGCTCCACTCGGTGGCTGGCTTCTCTGTTGGTCTTGGGATTGGCTGGGGAGTTTGGGGGATTGCTTACCGTGCCTTGCTCTGTCTCTTGCGCTCTTTCCTCTGGTTGGCTATTGATGTATTGGCAGTGGGATATTTGGCTGGCAGTGCTGTGGTTTTGGCCGTGAGGTCTTGCTGGGGTTTTGGCCGTGATGGTGTGCTGGCTGGAGGTGCTATCTCGGCCTCACTGGCTCTGGCCGTGTGCTATCTGGGGGATATTGTGATATGTGGGCATGGTTTTGACAGGTGCCTCTCTGTTGTGGTTTGGGCTTGGAAAATAGGATTATGGTATTTTTGGCTTTGCTTTAGTTGATCCCTATACTCAAAACAGGTTTGTATAATAATAATAAAATACCGTGTGATGAGCCTATGATTGTGAGAGGTGCCGACTAGCCCCCGAACGGTCAGGTATCTCCATGAACGGATTACCCCGCCCGAAGTTAATCCTTAGGGCTCTGACGGCAACACTTACTTTACTTTACTTTAATTCGATTAATTCTTTTGTTCGGTCTTTTTCGGTCTTATAATTTAGTTATTTGTTCATATGTAAATAGCGGTGTATTGACAATTTGACGACAATCTCCAATGTATGAAATGATCTAAATGTACCTAGCTTTCTTTTAATATTGTTGTATACAGAATAATGTATGTTACTCGAATGTAGTTTGTAATGTTGCAATTGTGTTGCAATTATCTAAGTTTGCGAGGCGGTCATTTGATTAGGACCAAGACTTGTAAACTTACAGCAATTTGTATTGTCGTTATTAATGTAAAAAGAGTTGTAATATCTTTATTTAATTTAGGCCAGTTTTAGCTGTAGCTCAAGGAATGTAACTTGATTTGTTGTACAAGAATTGTAATAATTACACAGTTGTATTACGGATTGTTATATATATTTTAATTGAGTTGGAAACTTTTACTTGTGCAATTGAATTTTATTTCTCACTTAGTCTATATCGTTTGATATTCACCCTCGTTGATGAAATTGTGAAAACAACGTATTAGTTTATCGCTCGCTAAGTTCAATTTAAACGTCTGCAAAGAAAAGTTTAAATTCCCTCGTATTTTTGGATTATTAGCTACCTAATTAATCCTGCTTAACGTCCTAATTCATCATTTAGGGTTAATTAATGACGTGGGTCGTTTCATTCTTCCTGGAAAAAGTTATGAATGGCAAAGATGAAGATGAGAATTGTTGTTTCTCAAGTGAATTAAGTGTTATGGTAGAGAATAGCACAAATTCTTTTCAAATTTCGACGCTCGACACAATCAATTTCATTTTTAGCTCTCTCGCCGACCATAGCGGCAGCAGCAGCATATCGCCTGCTGCGCTCGACCAGTGTGGGAGGAGGCAGCAACCATGGCAGTAAGCTCGCCCGTGGCAGGCGTCCGCGTAGCTCTGCAGGAGGACATTATTTTTAGACTTTAGTCATTTTGGCTTGGGTGTCCCCCGCGCTCAGTCATTTTCTGCCTGGTGCGTCTTTCGTAATTTTTGCTCGGTCTGCCATTAATAATTTTTGTCTAATCCGCCTTTAATATTTCTTGCCTGGCCTTAGATAATATTTGGTGCGGCTAGTTTTCATTATTCTTTGTTGGTACCCCGGTTTGCAAATATCCTCGAACTTAGCATATTTTTGAACTTTTGTAAATAAACCAGCCGAATAGTTTGGAAGACATAAAATATTGCAATTGCCAAAAGTACATGAGATGTTTATGTTCTGCTAAAATGGAGTTGACTAAGAAAAGAGTAGTGTAGATAGATTTTAAAGACTAAATAATAGTTGGTGATGAATGTGTGAATTACATGGCACGTAGTGTTCTGACAAGGTGTATATGGTTGCCCCGATGTTTCTACTATACAAGAGGCAACATGCACGAAGCTCTGACCGAAACAACAACTACGATACATACACGCCGTTTGGAAAGGGAAATAAGTGACGGGTGGAAATGAAGTTAGACTTACGGGCATACATCCTATGCATGAAGGTCCATAAGTGCCTTTCCCTTATCTCTTCTGCTAGCGCGGGCTTTGGCCTTCCTCCTTTGATCCCCATACAAGAAAACTCAATTCTCATCTTCTCAGTCGGTAGGCTTGTTTTAGTACGAAATAACCTCATGTTCAAGAGGGGTATCAGGGGCCATCGGTGCCTTTTCCTTGTCTTCCCCCTTGGCCTTTTCCTGGCCTTCCGGGGCGTAAGGTTTCCAACAGTGAAGTACTCGAGAGCCACTGGGTAGTTGAGCACATAATTTTACTTGATGAATACCCTATCATACTTCTTCGAGTCGTCGATCCATTGGAAGAAATAGCAACGTTTCGAGTCTACCTTTATGCATGGAGAAAGTTAATTATATGTAAAATAAAGCATGCAATATGATTTATCAATACGTGACATTTACTCACGCAGTAATTCTCGCACTTGTAGTATTCCTGGACGACGGTGGCTAGATGCGTTTATTGAATGATCTTTGTCGGATTACCGCAGTCACATTGTGGGTGTGAAAACTCTAGTGGCACAAGCACATCCTTGCAAGAAGAATCAGGGTAGGCTTCCATCTTCTTGGAAACACACTTCCGCTTCTGAAGCATTTTCTCCGTACTTCGACTTCTGCTTAGTGGAGTGTTGCATGCGGTCGCAGTCTTGCCTGTTTTTATAGGCAGTCAATACTTTGTGTTAGGGGAGTAAATTTTGCCAAATGGAAGTGCACTCATGTCCGCGAGAGTGAATCATTTGGGCATAGGAACAATCATGTCATTGTCAATTCACAGAGAGAAGCTAGTGCGTATTGTCAATTCACTAAGAAAAGTTACTGCTTGTTGTCAATTCACTTAGAAAAGCTCGTGTGTGTTGTCAATTCACTGAGAAAAGCTGGTGCATATTATCAATTCACTGAGAAAAGCCGATGCGTGTTGTTAATTCACTGAGAAAAGCTGGTGCATATTATCAGTTCACTGAGAAAAACCGATGCGTGTTGTTAATTCACTAAGAAAGCTGGTGTATGTTGTCATTTCACTAAGAAAATCTGCTGTGTGTAGGCAATTCACTGAAAAAAGATTGTGTGTGTTATCAATTCACTAAGAAAAGCTGATCCATGCCGTCATTTCGCTAAGAAAGCTGATGCATGCTGTTATTTAGAAAAGCTAGTGTGTGCTATCATTTTACTGAGAAAAGCTGGTGCATGGTGTCAATTAACTGAGAAAAGCTGGTGCGTGTTGTCAATTCTCTGAGGAAAGCTGGTGCTTGTAGTCAATTCACTGAGAAACGCTAGTGCGTGTTGTCAATTCACCAAAAAAAAACTAGTGTGAGTACTCAATTCATTGAGAAAAGCTAGTGTACGTTGTTAATTCATTGAGAAAAGCTAGTGTGTATTATTATTTCATTAAGAAAAGCTTTTGCCTTTTGTCCACACGATGTCATCCTCGTGCAAGGTCTCAAAAGCGTTGTGGAACTCCGAGTACACTCATCATGGTCTCTCTCTCGACCATCCTAACTAGCTAACTGTTGAACGAGTACCCATGGTCGGTCCTCCCTTAGGTCATCACTACCGTCGTGACTATAGAATTATGCCTCCAACTGGTACGGGTGCACCTCCACTTGGAAGTATGGCTGAACAACAGAGAAATACTCCCACTACAGCTGAATAATAGAGAAGTGCTCCTATGGCCATAATTGTAACAAGGTATAGCAAACACAAGGTTCGACTTGCTTGTATCATATTGTGAGCCATTGTACAAACCCCTATAGATAGTGCACGGTACAACCAAGCTCTAACTATACATCGGCATCTCACCAGGCTCGGGATATTAGAAAAGTAGTAGGAAACGGGAGAGTAGACCTGCAGAGGAGGAAGACAGAAGTGAGGGAGGAGGCGCTGCTATGGTTGTAACCTCACATTATTGTGGCCCGTTGTTGAAAAGAACGATTAGTGTCTGAGAACTGTGTAGGGTGCATGATTACATGCAAGCCATTTGATTTTGCTTAGAGCGGTGGATCGAGTGTACGATGCCAAGCGTCCTAATCGGCGTAAGAACCGAAGCAATTCCCTTTGCGATAACTTGCTCTCTTAACATTGCAGGTCAGTGAAATTGCTGCTAAAAGCTATAGCAAACTGATAGT
The DNA here is from genome assembly GCA_017311315.1 of Dendrocalamus latiflorus. Taxonomy (NCBI): domain Eukaryota; kingdom Viridiplantae; phylum Streptophyta; class Magnoliopsida; order Poales; family Poaceae; genus Dendrocalamus; species Dendrocalamus latiflorus. The sequence goes on along the minus strand of CM029639.1, from coordinate 44,748,351 downwards.
TTCGTCTGCAAAGTTATAGTTTTACGAAATTTACTAGCCATTGTACGATCGTGCCCTTGCCCTTGCGTACAACATTCGTGGCGAGGTCTAGACATTCATATTCATATCCTCAGCCAGTGGCGGAGAGAGGGGGGGGCTGGGGGGCCTGGCACCCCCCAACCTTCTACCAACATTGAGATGTTGTTTGTATGAAACAATGAATATATTGCTTAGGTATTTAAACACCAGTTTTGTTCCCTATTGTTTCTTTGTTTTTTTGCTGTACTTGCAGCTGCATGCTTTTGTGGAGTATGAAACTGTTGAATATGCTGTGAAGGTGGTATGTCATCTTGATTTAGCTATCCAGTTGTGCTTTGGCTCTTGTGTATCACATATAAAAAAACACTCTTCGTTGTGTATAGGTTGCCGAATTCAGTGGTGGGAGAAGCTCGAGAGATGGTATTAGAGTTCGCCCGCTGCTTGGTTCCCTTGTACCTTAATGATCCTGCCCAATGCAATGTGTTTTTTGTTCATTCTATGTTCTACGCAAAATTTGAAGTAGTCATGGACTGATGAACAGATTGCATATATAACTATCCTCTGTGTTCGCCTTGTCTATCCAAGTATCTTGACTAGATCTATTATTCATTAAAATTCAGATTATTAATTGGCCACTTGCACCATTCTAGATAGTGTTATTATGATGGTTAATGGGTACATAAGTGTAGCCTGTTTAGTGATCATTATTTGTGGGCAGATAATTCCCAAAAATATTTGTTTGGGTACACTACTAAGATTAGGATCCTAGTTGCATACTTCCTTGTAAAATGGAACTTTTGTAGACATTTATTTTCATCTTGTCTTCTTGTGGTGTGTGCTGCTTTTAGTAGAGGTATGCTTGTCTTCTTGTGGTATACGTCTGCAGTTCTGCTTCATGTGGTCATACTGAGATGCTCTTCTTATATTTCCAATGACAAATAGGAGAATATGCTTTCTAAATGGAAATCCAGATGAAGTTATCCACAGTTTATTTTACAACAAGAACAATGAGTCACTTATTACCGTATCAGTATATGGTTCTGAAAATTTTAGTGCCTTGCGATGCAGGACAACTCGAATAGAATAAGCTTTGTGTTCCATATGTTTTGTATGGTAATTTATATTGAAAAGGAATTGGCCGCAAAGATTAGTAATGATGATATTATTAAGGCATATGATCTTGCTGGTAATCGTAGAGCTAAGTTTAAGTTAATAGAGATGTAATTTTCTTTGCATTGTAATTTATGAAACACATTACTCTGATATATGACTATTGGATCGGTAAATCCAATATAGTTCATTAGTTCTACTCTACTTGTTGTCTATGTTGCCCTCTATATTCAATTCCTGACTCCGTCCCTGTCCTCAGCCACGTAGTAACACGCGCGAGATCGAACAAGAGATCCAGATTTTCTCACGGAGGGGATTACGCCCATGCACGAAGTTAATTTTTAGCATCATGTCGCCTCCTCGAATCCCAATATGACGCTCCGAATCGACAAATATCCACCATTGATCACCACGAAAGTAACCCTCCTCCTGACCTCTCGTCTAGTAGCTAGTACATGCCGCCGATGGCAGCAACGACGGTGACCACGGACTCCCATCACTCGCTGCTTCGCCGAAGCGTGCGGCGTACTCGGCCAGTACGTCAACGCCGACGTGCCAGCGCCCGGCTCGATGGCCCTCATGGGCGCGCCGGCCGCTGTCGTCCAGGAACCCAACGCGCCGGTAGGCGGGGCGCGGCAGCTCAACATCTTCTACGGAGGGAAGGTGGTGGTGCTCGACAGTTGCACGCCTGCCAGGGCGGTCGAACCGATCCGGTACACAGCGGCGGCGGCGGAGGGCGCGCCGGTGGACATGCCAATAGCGAGGAAGGCGTCGCGTGCATGCTTCCTGCATAGCAATGACTAGGAGTATTGGTAATCTTGGCACGGATCGAAGTGTAATAATAACCACAAAGAAAAGTTGAAATGGATGAACAAGATGCGTACGTAGTGAATTTGTTCCTTAATTATTTGTAATAGAATTCTTGTATTACTAGGTTGGTTTCATATGGATGCGCCGTTTAATTTGTGGTGCATGAACAATGAATTACTAGTAGTTCTGTGAGAATGGACAGGTCTGAACTATTAGATCAAATCAATTAATCCTTCTTGCTGAATCGGCGAACGGCAGAATCAGTACGGAAGGGATGGCAATGAAATTTCTGCATGATTGAACGTGTACTAAATGTACGTAACTTTTTTCTGTTTTTGTGGCAGCAAAACGCACGTTAATTTCATGTTGCCAACTTCACGATCGAAATCATTGATCAAGCACAACGTATAGGTAAGCACTAAGTAATCAACTCGCAAACTAATGGCAACGTGTTACATGCGTGGAGCACCCCACGAGCTCCCCTCAGCAGCATAGGTTCTTTTTCATGTTGACTTGTGTTTTTTGTTTTTTAGAAAAATCAAAATTTAATCTAAACGTTTGACTTCTTCACTTTTTTTCGCTATCGTCTCGCTCTTAGAGATAAGGTAAGGATCACGAAAGCATCGCGCACCTCACTCCTCTCGCTCTCATCATACACACCTCTCGCTAAGAGTCACCACCACTCGTACCCTCCTTAAAATCACTTCTTTCAATCACTATTATTTATTTTCAGTCAAAAGATATAAACTACAACAAAAAACTATCAGTAGAAGATGATACGAACGCCGCTAGCCCATCACAACCGTATGGGTTTCCATTGTCCGGTCCCGCGCGCCTAGTCATTAGGCTGCCTGCCTAAACAAGGCAGACCGTGTAGAAGAAGCATAGGGCCTTTTTTTTTTTGCAGCTTTTGGTTTCTATTTTTTATTTTTCTATAGTAACTAGTTTTTAAACGGATTGTCTTTTTAAGATGGAGTCTAATAGTTAATTGTAGTATATACCGTACCGACTTCATTTATATCAGCAAAAATCGTATTTGAATTTCTGTTACTCTGTAATCTCTCACACAAACAGTTCAAAAACCACAAACCACAACAAAAAACCATAAATCTCAGCCAAAAAGCACAGAACCCATAAACACATGGCACGGCACGCGCGCCTCCGCCAGGAACAGACAGCTTTCGGGCGCCACGCACAGGAGGCAGCGCCCCTTTGGGGGGCAAAAAATGGCTGCGCGGCGCGTTCCTCGTCACCGACCCACCGCGCGCCGTGCCGCGACCCGGCGGCTTTCCCACCCACCGGATTTCAATTCCTCACTCGTGAATAATACATCGCAAAACTACTCCAATTTAGACTCGCTGTTTCTAGCTAGGAGAAGGGTGTGTGACCATCGGTTAAAACAGCTCGTTATTGTGCGTGAGATCATGCACGAGTTCGATCGTGATCTCGCCAGAAGTTGTAAAAGAGTGAGATGGCTTCAAGCTCGAAATATCTAAGCACGTCGCAACAAAGCCGAATAAATATATTTCGAAGATGCAGCACCACTGAAGAACACGTTACGCGGCAAACTTCCTGTGATGCTACGTGCATAAATAGGTACCGTGCTCCTTGTGGCCATAGCTAGCTGTTTCACCCAACGTTTTGTTCCATCATAGCTAGAGACCTGAAACGACCAACAAGTGTGCACATCATGCACACATATCGATTGCCGAGTTCACTTCATGCTTATGCTTTTAGTTTTTGCTGTAGTAATTAACTTTCAAACGATGAGTTTTTAACATGGGGTCTACAAGTCGATTGTAGTAGACAGTATACTGATTTCAGCTACACCGGCCAAAATCGCATAAGATTGCCTCTCTCTTTATACTTTCTCACAAACAGCCAGAATTCAAAAACCATAAGTCAAAGTTACAGTCCAAAAGAACCCGGGTATGTCTAGCAATCATCCGGATGTTTTCTTCCTACAATTAGCCAGATTTTTCACCATTCGATTGCTTTGAGATTTGTGCATCAACCTAATAAACACTCCCACCTGCTCCGTCTCCCACCTCCTACACCACGCTCTTCGCTCCGCCCCTCCTCGTCGCCCTCCGCGCCACCCCCTTTGCACTGTCTCCTCTTTTCTCGTCGGAACAACTCCACACGCCTCCCCCGCCCTCTCCTCCACCACACACGCCCCACGAATCGTAGCTCCGCCTTTCCGTTCCCGCGCCACAAATTTCGAATTCCCGCCTCTCCCTCCCCTATAAATATAACCAAAATCCAGCCTCTTTGCTGATCTCCTCTTTCTCGCTGTCCTCCTCCTTGCTGTCCTCTTCCTTGTTGTTCTCCTCCTCCTTGCTGTCCTCCTTGCTGTCCTCTTCCTTGTTGTTCTCCTCCTCCTTGCTGTCCTCCTCCTTGCAGACGACGCAGAAGCATCTAGCTCGTGCCAACCGGGCAGACGCTCAATCAACGCCGACGATGGTGGTCGTCAAAGACATTCAACTCATGCGTTGCATCATGGGCGAGAAGGCATAGAGGATCTTTGCTTGTTGTGTAACCTGCTCGTTGTTCTTGTTGTGTAACCTGCTTGTTGTTCTTGTTGTATAACTTGCTTGTTGTTCTTGTTGTGTAACCTGCTCGTTGTTCTTGTTGTGTAACCTGCTCGTTGTTTTGAGATATTGTAATGATATACTCTAATCTTAATAAAAATTGATGTTTTATGTTTGTGAAATGAATTGAGATGTGAATTGGATGTATACATGTACATGTTGATCTGCTTGTTTCTGAGGGCATGGCTAGCATTTCCTGAGGCTAGCCAATAAACAGAAATATATTTAGGGGTTGAAGGGAATATCATAGACGGTTTTTGAGTAAAAACCGTCTGTGATAGCTGATAATCACAGACGGTTCGAAAACCGTCTGTGATGACCTTCGATTATCACTGACCCATAAATACAGACGGTTCACAAAACCGTCTGTGATGATGTTTTCGAACCGTCTGTGATGACCTTTTTTTGTAGTAGTGTACCTTACCTTGCCGTGCCGTCCCGCCCAACCTAATAGCTAGTACCTTCCACTGCCGTAGACTTTCGACATTGCCCATCACCCTTCTACCCCGCCCATCGCCCCCGCCGCCGCCCATCGCCCCCGGCCTCCCTCTATGCCTGGGGAATGGTGAACCCTTGGAGTGGAGGGCAGAATTCTCCCCTCGGGCTCACTGGCAAGGAGAAAGAACCCCGATAAATCTCGCTGGAGAAGACGTCGCCTGAGCCCCAAAATCCAAGAATTGTCCTTTTTCCATTGCAAAAGCAACAAAAATAAAGATTAGAGATTTTGTAAGACTGTAAATATTTATTTAAGCTGTAGTTTAGACCATTCTATGGTTGTGGGCAATTTTCAATTTGCTACACCTAAGTGCTTCTTTGCATTAGAACAAAGCGTTGAACCATGTACACTTCTGAATTAATCAGATTCACAGAATATAAACGTCGAGGCATGAATAAGGAGACAACTGGCTATAAGTGTGTATAACCAAACTTCTCACATGAATCAGACTTTCACTTAGCAAGATACTATAGGTACTAGAATCATACAAGGCGTTAACACAGTCTAGCAAAAATCACTCAAACTTTCAAATGGATAAATATTAGCAGTTTTCTACAGTATTTCTATGAATAAAAACTAACATATAGAAACAGTTATAAGCACATTGTATAGCACGACAAATAGGAAGTGTCATTTCAACCTGTTTTCAACATCATTTCCTCCTTCAGGTAGAGCAAAAGGCTGCAATACTTGAGGAAGAGCAACATCCTTATGCGGTATAAAGTCAACATTGTAGCTTGGTGAACAGACAACTCTAATGGAGTTCTTCACCATGAATGGAATTCCTTCGAATGCCCTCACACCTACATCATGGCAGGTGACAAAGAAGTGGTCTGCTCCTAGTGTCCTGTTCCAGTAAGGATACTTGTTTATCAAGCCTTCAACATAATCCTTGACAATCATTGTCATATTCTCATACGAAGTACCCTGCAAGACTAAAAGCGATGCATGTAAATAATTATCATAACAATTCAATTACAAGAACAAAACAATACATGTAAATAGCTAACATATAAATTCAAATTGCTTCTGATCAAACAAAGGTTCCTTCAATTTTGAAAAGAGAATTCAATTCCTAATTGGTATCAATAAAGAACAGCTTGCAATTGTTGTGATCCAGCAAGTTAAGAAACTTAATGTCTCACATCAGACCAATATAGGCAGAGAAATCTATCAGCACCTCTACAATATCTTTCTACTTTTGCTGCAACAGTAAAATGCACATTAATTAACAAAATATGAGAATCCGTCACTAGTCCAAACCCAACTAAACTTCAAAATTTAACAGATGTTCTCCACACACTCCAACCATACACAGCAATACACAAAACACACCAAGAACTGTCCAACCTTTCGTAGCATCACAAATTCACAATGCAATGCACCAACTATAGGCTCAAGAAAGTGATCTTACATTACTCTGCACATTCTATTAAGAAATTCAAATGAGTCCTACCCAATGAGGTGATCTTTAACATTTGGCAATCTTCATATGCCCCCAACCACACATCAATTGAGACATACTCAATATACCAAGAACAGCCGTACCGCTATAGCGTCGCAATTACAATGTGCATGCTTCCGATATATATACCATTACAATACGATGGGAGTGAAGCTAGGAAGAGAGTTGAAGAGAGAGGAGGGGGACCTTGCCGCGCATCTTGTGGGGCGAGATGGGGACGAAGAAGAGGTCGGCCTGGTCGGGGTCGTCGGTGCGGAAGCGGTTCTCGCGGATGTTCTGGAAGAAGTAGCCCTCGCTGGCGTACTTGCCCGTGAGCTTCCGCGGCGTCTGGTAGAAGGTCTCGGGGTCGCCGTCCGGGTAGATGTACACCTTGAAGCTCCGCTCCATCTCCGCGTACCCCGCCGCGAACGCCTCGGGGGAGTGGTACACCGACGGGCACGGTGCCGGCGAGGAGGACGGGAGGGAGCGGGGTTCTTCGCGGGCGAGGGAGGGGACAGCGGCGGGGCGGAGCAAGCGGAGGGAGAGGAAGGAGAGGGAGAAGAGGGCTACGGCGGCGAGGAGAAGGATCGCGCGGGGGAGGGGCGAGGAGGTGCCAGCGCCGGCGAGGCGGCCGGCCATCGTCAGAGGCGAGGAAAGGAGTGTAGTGGGGGAGTGATGAGGGGTGCGGATTGGAAGGGAACGGGGAATTGAGGGTGTTTTCTGTAAAATAGGCGGTTTAGATGACCTTTCCTGCGCCTGCCATCCGAGGAGAATTTTTATCATGTCACCGTTACATAGATTTATTTATACAACAAGCCAATAAAAGAGAGGCACGTGCAGGGAGATCTCTGCTACAGGGCCCTTCCCGCCAGTGCTGCTCTTACTTTTTGCCTCTCCTTCTCATCCCAGATATTCTTCCCGCCACTGCTGCTCTTCTCTTCTTCCCTCTGTCATCCAGCAGCCGGCCTCTTCTTCCCGCCACTTCATCCAGTAGCCGGCAAACCAGCCAGCTCATCTTCACCGTTGCCATCCAGCAGCCCCTCTGTCATCCAGCAGCCGGAAGAGGTTAATTTGTGCAAAAATCTGCAAGGCTACCACAAAATCTTCAAGGCAGCATAACTAACTACCAGCCAGCTCCTCTTCATCCAACAAGGCTTCATTAGCAGGTGCATCCATTTGTACTCTGTGGGGGAGAACACATTGCAATAATTATACTCTGCATTTACTCAACAGACAAACACCTCTTCTCAAACAAGGCTTGGTGGCAGCACAACTAACTACCAGCCAGCCAGCTCCTCTTCATCCAACAAGGCTTCATTAGCAGGTGCATCCATTTTGTACTCTGTGGGGGAGTAACATTGCAATAATTATACTCTGCATTTACTCAACAGACAAACATTTTAAAACAGACTTCTGAAATCATGAATAAATTTGTAGTACTTACAGACTGCATGTTTCTCAATCATATATAGTACTTGCAGACTGCATGTTTCTCTTCGCTGTGGGGAGAAAACATGGAAGAAACAGGAGATGAGTCAGGAGATAGAGCATGGAGCACAGAAGGGATCAAAAACACTGGATTCAAGTAAAAGTCATCTCTTTCTTTCTTGTTCTTACATTTTTGTGAATGAACAAAACATGCTAATCTAATCTATTAATTTAGGCCTACAGAAACATTCGAATTGCATCAATCAGATGATCATCATGCAAGCGAGGAATCATTTCCATCTATTTTGGACTTGGAACTTAAGATTGGAACAAAAGTAGCATTAGAAGAAGAGGCCTATGAGCTATACAACCGATATGCTATTAATATGGGTTTCAGTATTAGAAAAGGGAATAAACGAGTTGTGAATGGAGTTATCCGGCAATGAGAATTTCTTTGTTCAAAAGAAGGAGGGAAGAATTCTAACAAGGATGCTCCTACACAACGAAATCATTTGTCAACAAGAACCAATTGCATGGCCAGAGTTCGGTTTACAATTGCAGATAACATTTGGGAGATTACTCATATCAATGACATGCATAATCATGAGTTTGCAACACAGGAAGAAAAACACAATTTGAGATCTGGGAGGAAAGTGTTGGACTCTCATGCTGCTATCATGACATCCATGTACTGTGTTGGCATAAAACCAAATTAGTCATTCAAGTACTTGGCAAGACAAGTTGGAGGTGTGAATAATGTTGGCTTCACAAAGAGGGATTGCTACAATTTCTTACAAACAATTAAGGAAATATGATTGGAGCAGGGGATGGACAAAGTGTTTATGAACACTTCAAGCAGAAACAAAATGGATGATCCATTATTTTTCTATTCAGTCCAAGTGAGCCAACATGGTCAGATGACCAATTTCTTTTGGAGGGATGGAAGGTCTAAGGTGGACTATGATTTCTTTGGAGATGTAATGGTGTTCGATACAACTTACAGAACAAATAACTATAACTTGATTTGTGCACCCTTTGTTGGAATTAATCACCATTGGAAGAATATACTATTTGGGTGTGCTTTTCTATCAGATGAAACAACTGAATCCTCATTTGGCTATTCCAAACATTTCTTGATGCTATGGGAGGTCGTCAACCAAAGTGTATTTTTACAGATCAAGATCAAGCAATGGCTAATGCAATTCAGATTGTGCTCCCAGATTCATGTCATCGACTATGTTTATGGCATCTCACTGTAAATGCCAAGAAGCATCTTGCTGGACTATATGAAAATCCCTCATTCAAGGCCATGTTTCACAAATGCCTTTCAGGGTGCTAAAGTATTGATGAATTCCAATCAACTTGGGAAGACATGATTACAACATACAACCTAGAGAGTAACAAGTGGCTCACAAGATTGTATGATGCTCGCGAAAGATGGTTAACGACATTTAGTGTGGATATTTTCTCGGCAAGGATGAAGTCCACCCAAAGGAGTGAAAGCACAAACAATGTCTTCCATCAAATTTTGGGCTTGTGCTAACCTCTGGTAGAAGTGATTAAACACTATGAAGAGAAAACTAAAGACATGCGCCAAGTAGAGCAAGACGATGATTTTCATTGCAAAAATGGTAGCCTTGCAGATTTTGTGGCCAAGGGAAGAATTTTGGGGCATGCTGCTAATGTATACACGGTAAAATTATTTATGATGTTTCAGGATGAGTTATTTGAGAGTTTGGGTCTGAATTGTCTAGAAATTGAGAATGATGGCCAAGTTGTGACATACACACTAAATAAAGATGGCAAGAGGCACTTCTCAGTTAAACTTGACCATCTTGATCTCAAAATATGCTGCAACTGCAAGCTATTTGAAATTTTGGGTTTGTTGTGTTGCCATTGTTTGAGGGTACTTCTTATGAACAATATACATAGCATACCAGATTTGTATATATTGCCGAGATGGACTAAATGTGCTAAAGAAAGAGCTATTTTTTCCTCTCTCGAACCATTGCTAAATGTACTAAATGTGCAAAAGAAAGAACAATATTCATTGCAGGTATTGCTAGTTGAATAGAAAGAGAGATACTTTCTTTTAGCTTCACGAATCAAGATAGCGTGTCAAGGAAAACACTTTTGTTGGTTTGAGGATAAGATATGTCAAGTTCTTTTGTGGTTTCAGGACAGTACTCATATGAATGAAGCTATTGTCTTTCGGTTGGAAACCAATTTAGCAATATCAATCTAAGCTATTGTCTTTCGGTTGGAAACCAATTTAGCAATATCAATCTAAGCTATTGTCTTTCGGTTGGAAACCAATTTAGCAATATCAATCTAAGCCAATATGTTACATCATGCATCATAAGACAGCATCTACATCAATTAAACATGAAAAGGAAAAAAAGCTATACTTGTATACTGATCATACTGCAAATAACCACAGGAAGATGACTTTTCCCCCGACAAAGTCCACACATTTAACACAAGCCCGCGGCAACAATCATAAAAACTCCAGGCAGAAAACACTACTAAAAATCACCAGCCATTTAACATTGCTAATTGCATACTCAAAAGATAACCTGAGAGCTGACTAGCTGAGACTCATTAAACATACTAGCCGCCCTAGAAACTAAAACTAAAAGGAAAAAATCACGAGCTTGATAAAGCAGCACAAGCTCACAAAATGTGCGCAGATGCCATCCGTAATTTCAAGTTTTGAACACAAGCATTCCATAATCCACCCATTATTAGCAAGAGGTTTGGACAGAAACATCTAGATTCAACAATCGCTATCGAGACAAGCCACACTTTACCACTCCACACCGCAACCAATACCACTAGCATATTGCAGAATCGAAAAAGGGAAAAAAATCATACCTTCATATGGCGACTGCGCCGGCCCAAGGATCATGACGTTGAGTAGCGCATGTTCTCCTCCGACGGCGACGCGCTGGTCCCCGGCGCTGCACATACCAACCCATTCAAACAACAGAAGAAATGTAGAGCAGATCGGGGTGGGGTGGATCGGGGCGGGGCGGAGCGGCGGAAGAGATCGGGGTGATCGGGGCGGGGCAGGGCGGAGCGGCGGGGATAGCAGCGGCGCCGGCCAGTGGGAGGCGAGGAGGAAGATGAAGAAGAAAGAAGAAATGCATAGCAGATCGGGTAGGGGCGGATCGGGGCGGGGCGGATCGACGGAAGAGATCGGGGCAGGGCAGGGCGGAGCGGCAGGGATAGCAGTGGCGCCGGCCAGTGGGAGGCAAGGAGGAAGACGAAGAAGAAAGAAGAAATGCAGAGCAGATCGGGGAGGTGCGGATCGGGTCGATCGCGGCGGGGCGGGGCGGAGCAGATCGGGGCGGGGCGGGGCGGGGCGAGCGGGGCGCGGCGTGGAGCTTGAGGGGCAGAGGCAAGGCGGAGCTCGCGAGGATGAACCGGCAGAGGCGAGAGGATGAATCCGGATGCCTCGAGGCTGCCTCCCTCACTTTACACGTGTTCCCCTTTAATTGGCTTGTTGTATAAATGGGTCTGTGTAACGGTGATACGATAAAATTTCTCCCATCCGAGGGATGTTTCGTACGCAGGATTTTCAGAAATTTTATAAAAAAAATTCACAGAAAAAATTCCATTCCAACAAGAATTAGAAAATAATCTCACATTTCAAATGGGTCCTAAGTAATACAATTTTGCTTCTGCTGCGATATTAATGGTTGATTTTTTGAACAAATGGCTCTCAGTTTGTGTACCATTAATGCGATGATTCAGATTAGGGAGCTGAAAGATAATCGTTCGCTCATGTTCTTCGTAAGCTGCGGGATCGGGTTTATCTGAAATTTGAAGTAAGTTGCAGCGATGCAGAAGTGGTAAAAATTTGATGCAAAACATGTAAACTTATGTTACAGCAAGAGATGCTTTGCTTGAGGCTGGAACACACGAGATGCTGCGCTGTATAAAGATTGAAGCCACGTGTGTTCAGTACTCCTTTTATTCTGGGAGAACTGCAGAATACCGTGTCAATTTATTGTTTGTATTCTAGTAGTAGATACATGCTACTGCACTACTACAATTCATCCATGAATCATGATTTGTCAAAAAAAAGTTTCGGATCCTAACGATCGACCAAGATGGGAAAAAGGTTGAGCAAATTAAAACAGTGCAAATGAATGGAAGCTTTATACAAGTTGGAAATGGCAGGCATCTACCTGGTATCTCTTTACATTTCGTAGCTGTTCCGAAGCTAGCATGGAATACTACTGGTACAGTAAGAGCTTACAGTAGTTCCACATTGTACATCGGAAAAAAGAAGCGTATCGATCAACCTAATTGATCGAAAAGTTTTCGAAAATTTACAAGCCTATGTTCAAAGATCAAAGGAAATACTCGAGCTAAGTGGTATGCATTATGCATGGGGCAAGAAAGAGAGAGAAAGTTGGGCGTGCATGCCAGTATGCCGTGAAGGTAGGGATGGCAATTGTGCCCGTTTACCCGTGTACCCGTGGGTAAATACCCTAATAGAGCCGGGTATGGGATGTATTCTTTGCCCACGGGTATGAAAATGGGGGGAAATCTCTGCCCATCGGGTAAACGGGTACGGGTATGGGTTAGCTCTACCCGTACCCGTCTCGCCCATTTACCCGTGAAATTAACTGACAGGTGGGACCACCCTAAAATTACAAACCCTACTAGCATCTCTGGCTCTCCGCCCCCGCACGCATCAGCCTCCTCCGCCCCCCCTCGCACACGACACATCTGCCTCCGCCGCCCCTCTCGCACACCCGGCGTCCCGTCCAGATCCGCCCCTAGCTTCCCACCCGGCCAGCTCCGCCTCCTCCGCCCCCAGCCCCCCACCCGGCCGCCGGCCAGATCCGCCCCCTCCGCCCCCAGCTTCCCACCTGGCCGCCGGCCAGATCCGCCCCCCACCCAGCCGCCGGCCAGATCCGCACCCTCTCGCACACCCGGCCAGATCCGCCCCCAGCTTCCCACCCGGCCAGCTCCGCCTCCTCCGCCCCCACCCGGCCGCCGGCCTCCTCCTCCTCCTCCTTCATCCTCCTCCTCTGCCACCGGCCGCCGGCCTCCTCCTCCGCCCCCAAATCCGCCTCCTCCTCCTTCTAATCCACTCGCCCGCCGCCCTGCGCCCCGCTTGCCTCAGCCCTCAGCGCCTCCGCCTCGCCCAGATCCGCCATCGCACCCGGCCGTCGGCCGCCTCCTCCACCCCCACCCGGCGAATCGCCCGCCGTCTCCGACCTCCTCGCCCCGGATGGGGACTCCGGGAAGGAGAAGTAGGTGGTGCCGGATGCGGACAAAGGCGAGGTGGAGTTGCATGGCGATGATCCCATCTGCAAGGAGAGGAGGAATGGCAATTTTGTTCTGTTATCGCAGGGCATATCGATCATCTAAAAATAGTGGATTTTGCTTATCTGTAAAACTTGTGAAGGAGTACATCCTAGCTAGCTACGAATAATGCTTAGGTTTTAGTTGAATATTAGTAATGTTGTACATAGAGGATCAGTATCATGCTTAACCTAATTCATAATGCTAGCTATGTGTAAAATTGTGAACTTACCAAACTTCAGTTGTGACGGCATAGGGTGATTATTACTTAATAGCTCTGTGTTTGTTCATGAATCATGCTATCTTTGGCATCAGGTGTTGCGTCCTGTGGAGGTTACTAATGTTCTAGAGGATGAAATCCTGACTATTAGCTTTAATGAAGTGCTTTCTCATGGGGATGGAACTTTGGTAATTGCATTACAGGGAACTTTGAATCATAAGATGAAAGGCTTTTCCAGAAGGTAATCATCTTATATTTTTACAGTTTATTTGTAAAGAAATTCTGTGGTTTCTTAGTGTATATGAGCTCAATGGGGAGAAGAAGAACATGAGCAGTATTGTATGATTTGGTGCTCTTTTTATGCAAACTGTGCCATAATGAGATAAAATGTTTGCTTATAGAGTTCTATTTCTTCATGCTTCTGGAGTACAAATAGGATTAGAATGACAAGTGCAATTCATGTTTGTTAGCTTTACAGAGAAGGCCAAATTGTTGCCGCATATCAGTTTACCCACTGTTTAAAAGTGCAAATTCATGCTTATGGAGTACAAATAGGATTAGAATGACAAGTGCATATGTTTGTTTATTTGTGAAGTACATATGCTTGTTCGCGGGTAAACGGGTATACCCACGGGCGACGGGTATGGGCGAGGTTTTTTACCCGTGGCCTTTCGCGGGTATGCCCGTGGGCGTAAATCGGGGTCGCGGGTACGGGTATGGGCGAGGACTACCCGTACCCGCCGCGCCCGATTGCCATCCCTACGTGAAGGTCACCACATTCAGTTGCTGGATTTTCGTTGCCGGAGGTAAAAGAGGAACAACGCCGTGCGCGCAGCTGCTGCATAAGGGAACAAGGTCCAGATTCCGTGGTTGCAAAGCAAGCATGGTTGGATCAGAAGGGGAGAGGCAGACAGGAATTGTGGATGTTTGGGGTGAGAGGTTAGTCCCATGTTTTTTTACCGGTTTTTATTTTTAACTGAAGGGGGCTGGTAAGGCCTGTTTGGTCGAAAATCGGAATATTTGGTGAAATTCAGAACGAAAAATTCAAATGAAATTAGAATTTCAAATACAAACCAGCCGAAAATTGGCCAAAATTTGGTTGAAAATATCGGCCGAAAATTTTGAAAACAATTTTGGCAAAAATTTCTTCTAAATTTGAAAGAAAATTTATGCAAATCAAATTTTTCAGAACCAATTTGAGATTTAACTGAAGGTCACCGGTAAAACCGGTTTTCGGCCGGTAAACCACAGCAGCTGCAACGTTTGCGAACGCAACAACAGGTCGTTCTCTGAGGAAAAATCCGACAGCCAACTGCAGCAAAATATCATCAGTGTCAACTTACCACGAATAAAGATTGAATTTTTCCCCCTTGATGTAACTAGTTTTAAGTCAGTAACGCTGCCTGGAAAATTGTGGAAAGACGTAATATAATCAAGATGTTTAAATATGAGAACGGTGTCAGTCTACACATCAAACAACGCATGAAGTTTAGTTTTGTAAGACGAACATATTTTCAGTTGGCATAACTGCTTTGGAGGAACATGGAGATAAATCAACCGAGCTGCATGACGCATCTAATGCAGGTGTCATGCAAAATCAGTAATAGTATGACCAAATTCCCCTGCCTGCAACTACCACCAGGAATAACAGTACAGGCAATATACTGGCGTATGATTCCTGCTTTAGATATAAGAAAAACTTCTTAGACTTGCTTCTTAGACCAGTACTAGTATTGGCTAGAGAATTTTGTATCAAATGCTTAGATCTGCTTAAACATAATTTTTATTTTGGAATAACATTTTCATATAAAATGATAAACTTTTTGAATATACTCTTGACTTTGATGAGTCAAGAAAGTCTACGAGTTATTTCAAACACACAAATAAAATATGGTTTAGACTTAGGCTAATGTTAGGTGGTGGGTGCTGGTATGCATTGATGTTCAGTGACACAATATTGATTGTTAGGCACAAGGGGTATGTGATTTGAGCTTAAGTCAAGTTAATGACCAGTCCATGGGCTACTGCTATAAAACCCTAACATGCTACCATAAAGCTAATATGGGACAGTTCTAACTGACTAATTTGTAGACCCCAACCTGAGTCTCACTATAGGTTGAAAGTGAGCGTGATGTAAGTCATGTGAAGTCTCACTTAGCTTAAGAGGGGGTCCCGATCTGGTGAATTTCTTACTGGGGTAAAACCTTAGTGTTAGCTTGTCAAGTTGAAGGCTTTGCATTGTAAATGTCTTGTTATGATTTTTTCAGTCGCACGCCTAAGGAAGTATGTAATATCCGATATTATGAGATGATCTATCCTAGATAGCTGTGCCCATGGTCATGGGCAAGCTGAGTAAAGTTTTTCACGGATTAGACTTTATTTTTAAAAAATGGTTTTATAAAATAATTATGGATGGATGAAATCCATATGACATCTTTTAGAGAAAGATGGTCCGGTGGGATGCCCGTGGATAGGTTAGTGTAGGGGATGGACTTGCACTAATGGTATCTATTTTGATTACAATGCTATTTTTTATTTACTATATTAAATTCAATAATTTTTTATTTATTTATTGTATTTCTTTAAATGATGTTTTACGCTCAAATAACCCTATATGCCTTCACTTGTCAGCCTTGCGTTATTGTGCATTTTTCTATGTAACTTGCGGAGTAAATTTTATATGCTCACCCTTAATTTTGTTGCTCTAAGGAAGATGTCTTCGATTTCGATGAGGATCAGGATGTGTAGGCTACGTCTTACTGTCGTTTGCCTGTGGGCAGACTTGTTGGGCTTCTTCTGCTTCGGTGTTTTTCTTTCGCTACTATTATTTAAATTTGGCCTATGTGCCATGGATGTAAACTTTGCCCATAAGGTCATACTCATTTAATTAATAAAGTTTGTCATTGAGCTTGATATATATATATATATATATATATATATATATATATATATATATATATATATATATATATATATATATATATATATTCCTGTTACCATTATGTGCATTAGCTGATTATGGACTAGTACGATAGTACGATAAATGACAATGGCGACCATGGATTCTAACCGAAGCTTGGTGATGAGGGAATTGGCAATGGTGAGCTTGGGGGAGACCGAATCTGGCCAGGAGCGAGGCCGGCAATGCTGGAGAGATTCGACCGGTGAAGAGCTGGCTTGCTGCTAGTGCTTGAACCCTTGATCAACCCGCACCCTGGCTTGTAGTAGGCGATGGCTACTACGAGGATACCATGCTACAGATTGCATCACCGGAGGAAATCTTGCGGCACCGATCGACAACCCGATGCGAGAATCCCTTGCCTCACCTAATCTATCCCTCAAAGTCAGAGATGGCCAACTAATTACCAACAACAACACCAATTGAAACCGGTAGCACATCATAATGGGTCTACGCAAGGAAACCCAGCAGCGTATGTACGTATGTACGTATGTCTGTCTGTCTTTCTTTCTTTCTTTATTGCTCTTCTGTGATTACAAAAATTGTAGAAAATGATGCCAGGATTGTAGAAGTATGCTGTTAGTTGTAGTATCTGTGTGTACATATGTATGCATATACATGCGTACCTATATGCATGAGCATAAGCACAAGGCCACAAGCATAATGATTTTTTTTGTAAATAGCTAAATAAATACACACTATTATTTTTAGTGTTCCGAGTGTGTTCGCAATTTAGGAAATATATATGTAAGTCTGCACGTATATATGCTATGCATGTATGCATGATTATTCTGGGTTATGCTAGGTTGTATTCAACGTCATTAGACACTGACACATTCATTTCTGTATTGTAGGGAATGGCTGCTGGTGATGGTCATGAGCGTGATACATTGCTTAGCCCATCTTGAAATGGGCAACATCATTGTCGGCCATAGTCGAGTGGTGATGGACCGTCCCCTTTGTTCTTCAGGGAGCTCAGGATAATTGGCCTCTCGATGATTGATACATTCTTGTTTTGTGGTGGGTTGGGTTGCTGATGCCCATAGCGAGGATGATGCATATTGGGAATTTGTTTGTATTGGACCCACTACTCCTATCATCACTCATTGACCGATGGAGGCCAAAGATCCACACATTTCACTTTTAGTGGGGAGAGATGACCATCACCCTACATGATGTTACTTACCTTACTAGCCTGCCCACTGCCTGGTAGCCCTGTGATTCCACCCCCCTCCCCATATCAGCCAATTGGAAGGCATGCCTACTGCACTGGTTTGGTTATCCCATTTCGGACAGAATCTATGGAGTGCCATATTCATGGTTGTGACGGTACATGCAATGCCTAGTAGATGTGCCTGTAGAGGTTGTGAGACCCCATCTAGTTTCTTACTTGCTCTTCATGTTCAGGTAGGTCATGCTTTCTATGACTCAAGGAGATTGGGTATACCCTAGCTACAACCATATCATTGAGTCCCTAGTCAATGCCAAGCTTGATGAGGTCCTACTGTACAGTTGGGGCTCAGTTGTACTATGCACGACATATAGTGGTTTGTGTGATGACTCATAGTGTGCTACTGGTGAGCTAAACCTCATCATCTACTACATTTTGTTGGGAGCACTTTCCTATTTCTCGGCCATAATTTTGGGTGTGGGTGCACCGTAGTAGTTCAAGGCGCGCTTCTACGACCATGTCGATGGCGACAACCCAATGGACGGACTCACCATGGTCCTGTGAGGGATCACGGTGAGTATACCTAGAGTTTCACAATGCGTTCGAGACCTTACATGAGGGTACCATCATGTGGACGGTAGAGTTCATCTCTGAGATAGTGCCTTTTGACTTGTCAAAGCAATGTGAGCAAAATAGGGACTACTAGTTTATGACTTGCCACCTTGTCGTCTCCCATATGGTGGAGCCCTATGCCCCCCCCCAATGAGTCATGAGATAGTTCGGGCTTCACCAACAGGTGCCACCAGCACCTAGATGACCGCTACCTAGCCACGTTCACCTATCAATAAATTTATGGGAGTGACTATTGCACAGGCGACTGAAATTTTTTTATCTTTTAGTCACCTGAAGTTGCACTCTGAATCAACTAAAGTTGCAACTGTTTTTTTGGAGGGGGCTGCAATTTTAGTTGATTGAGAGTGCAATTTCAGGTCACCTGAAGTTGCACTCTGAATCACCTAAAGTTGCAGCTGTTTTTTTTAGGGGGGCTGCAATTTCAGTTGATTGAGAGTGCAATTTCAGATGACTGAAAGATAAAAAAATTCAGTCGCCTGTGCAATAGCAAAACTGTAAATTTATTTGTTAGTTCATTTTGTAAAGTCCATTGCTCTAACTTCTAAGTCATGTACAATTCGTTTCTTATCTATTCCCCACTCAAATAACCGTTGCGTACCACCGCATTTTTCATAGGCAAACGAATAAGAGACGAAAGAGCGACAACTGTAGGGTGACATAGGTGTCGTGGACCATGGCCTGGGAGCAGTCAACGAGAACAGAGGTCGAGAAGGAGCGATGGTTGTATGACCCAAACATGTACACCACGTACTTGTAGTGGTGCATACCGCAACCTATTGTAGACTAACGGGGCCCCCTACACAGCCCCTGACATAGGCCATGCAAGCCGACAGGTTGGCACTAGGCCTGAACCAACACCATGCGGCACGACATTATGAGATGGTAAAAGATTTCAAGTTCATATTTTTATTATACTATTAATGCATACACGACTAGCCTATTTCGTCCTTCATTGTAGTACGACCGGCTTCGCTACATCGTGTCCGAGGGTGGTGCCACACTATGCTATGGACACTTGAGCATGATCAAATGCCTATTGGGGTCCGTCTGCAACATGTACGAAGATGCCAAATACACACTTGGGGCCATCAACTGCAGCTGTCCTATGCTTATCCCAAGGGCGATGAGCCGCACCATCGTCCATCCATAGCTTTGTCCACACGTTCTAGCTCGTCGATGTACCACCCTAGCCTCGGTCATTCCTAGTCCACGCAGTGCATTGCTCAGGTTTGATAGTTTCATATTTTGTTGTAATCAGCAAGATACCTTTTATTTTCGTTGTTTTCATATATATCATCTTCATGTAGACCATTTGCACCGACACTACTCTACATCCTACTTCATCTTGGAGGTAGCTCGACACTGGACCTCCCCCGCCAGGGGGACGATGGAGCACAGCACGTCTGTTCTCATCATGTAGACAACCTGAGATACATGATACCCCAAGCAGCGATGTCAACTCGCCTATCCAAGACTGCGAGGTGCAATATGGCATGTACACACCTGTGGACCACCCATTTCTTTGGCAGCGTGATGAGTGGTATGATCAGACATACGATAGCTACACAATTCACCAATATGGCAGGGACTACACGGCATCGAGCTTCACTGCAGTGGCTACCGTGGACCAAAGTACCCTGGAGGTTCAT
This sequence comes from Dendrocalamus latiflorus, assembly GCA_017311315.1. Taxonomy (NCBI): domain Eukaryota; kingdom Viridiplantae; phylum Streptophyta; class Magnoliopsida; order Poales; family Poaceae; genus Dendrocalamus; species Dendrocalamus latiflorus. The sequence continues at coordinate 44,728,500 of CM029639.1, read as the reverse complement.
CGTCCATGCAACACGTAACACCAATGCTTACAATTACGAGTTTCCTTACCGGTACATGATTCATCTTTCTTCAGTTAAATAAACAGTATGAACATGCAGATCTCAAAGCTGGAGTTTCGAGAGTGGTCTGCGGGTTCATTCTCCACCAAGCACATGGCATAGGTTCATCTATTCATACCTTCCATCAGCTTAACTAAATGTATTTCCCTCCGCAAGATGCCACCAATTATGTAGAGGATAGGGTGCAGCAAATGTTCAACACTGAATGGATTAGACTTAGTCAATTGTCCATGGCCGATTCCAACTAGGCCACCACCGTGATACGACACTCCCTAGATAGGCTGACTTTCCCTGAGGACCAACTTTGCCGCCAAAGGAAGCGGGCAACGGACAACCCTTGACCCGGTACTACGTCTGATTTTGGCACTTCACATCGAGAATGTCAAAAAATTGTTCCACTAACCCTGCATTTTTGCTCTAAGTATTGAACCTAACTATGTACTCATTAATACTTTGTCCCCGTTGTATCAGTATGATATGGAATTTTTAAATATGTGTAGTGCAATTCTACAACACCAAGTTTCTCTCAGTGAATTTACAGCATGCAACAGCTTTTCTCAGTAAGTTTACAGAATGCGTCAACTTTTCCTAGTGATTTGACAAGGCATACCAGCTTTTCGCATTGATTGAGTGCATAAGATGCGCCAGCTTGTCTGAGCGAGATCACAACACGCAACACCATTTCTCAATGAGTTGAAAGCACACATCATCTTTTTTAGTGATTTGACAACACGAATCAGCTTTTTCAATGAGTTGACAACACGCGCCAACTTTTCTGAGTGAATAGATAGCACGCGATATCTTTTCTTAGTGGTCAAACATCACACACTAGCTTTCTGCAGTGAAATGATAACACGTACCAACTTTTCTCAGTGAATTGGCCACGATGTGACCTTCCCTATGCCGCTCTCGAGGATGTGAGTGCACTACCATTTGGCAAAGTTTACTCCCGAACAGTATACAACGAACGCCTATAAAGTCCAGCCACGAGGGAGAATAGAGTAGGGGCAGAGGCCGTCATTTCACGCATCGCCAACCTTCTCCGCGTAGAAAAGCTCCAAAGTAGAGTTGGATCCACACAGTTTCCTGAGCAGTTGAACAGTTTAGCATCCAAGCATGAAAAGGAGCACGGTAAAAAATTTTCTGATCTGTATTTATGTGCAGGTTCATGAGAATGTATCTATTTAAAGAGCATTATGTTACAGTACAATTCAGGATGTTGGAGAGGAGGAAAAACATAGAGAAACATGTGGTAGTACAATGCCAGACACCAAGAAGGATCAATGGAATCTCAGGGTCAAGAGGGCAGCAATGCCAGCCACCAGAAGGCAATTGCCGGCATTGGAGCTGGCTGCCGAGGTGCTGTTGTCAGCAGCTTTCGTCGGTGCCGCCTCTGTTGGGCTGCTCACACCGACAGGCGGCAGCGGCGGGTCCAAAACATCGGCGGGCTCGAGCACTGGTGCCGGCGGGAGCGCTGGAGGCAGCGCACCGGGGGCGGCTAGGTTGACCAAAGCACCGGGATTTGCAGGCAGGATTGAGTAGCTCAGGTTCAGGTTCAGATCACTGCAGGGGCTCTCTGCAATTCATTCAGAGAACAGATCAAAACTGTTAGCCTGACAATCGTAAAAGCCATGCTGCAGACAAGTTTTAGCAAACATTTTTTGAGTTCTAGAGCTGAGCGTCATCAGACCGCTAAACCAGTGGCCCGCCCCAGTTAATTGGCCGCTATACCGCAAGCCCAACCAGCAAAGCAACAAAGCGTCTTGGGCTATCTCCCTAAAAGACTAGCCTGATAGTTGAATACACCTACATCTTTATAAATCGTGTTCTGCCTCTTCCCACAACCCAAGTGGGATTATCCCAACACTAACTGCAATCTGAAACTGTTCAATGTTCATAGTGTCAAGCGAGTACTTACTGAAGTATGCAGTTGCGGTGGCAGGGAACTCGGTCATAAGCCCATCGGCCATCACTGACGAAGTGTATGTAGCAATCTCGATCGTCGGGTCAGCCCAGTAGTCGAACCCAAGATTCATGAACTCATTCTTGAGCACGCCGACGAACACGGTGAAGTTTGCAGCGTGCAGCCTATCGACCACGTCGGTGAACCGTGTCAGGAAGAAGCCATTGATCTGAGCGATCGAGCCGCGCATGACCGTCACTGCGTCCGCAAACTCCTTGATCTTATCCAGTGAAGGCTTGGAAGCATCGCTGATTGCGGAGTCGATGAGAAGAACCCGCTTGAACATCGGGAACTTCTTGAACGCTGAAAGCACCGAGGTGTCGTCTGACTGGATGAGCACCTGCTGCTTGGTCTCCTTGTCGTAGCTGGCATTGACCAGTGCACTGGAGACTGCATCCACCAAGCCGAGGCCTCTGGTTGCAAGGTATGGAGCGTACTGCACTCAGCACAAGAATGTTCAGTTCAACATGCTGACAGAGACACAGGAGCAAACAATAACTTCAGGTCAAAAGGATGGTACCTCTATCTCGATCAGTATACCGGAGACGTTGCTGGTCTTTGCGAAGTCAAGGAATTCGGCCAAAGTCACGAGTTTGCCAGCGTTCTTCGCTGCCGGGTTTCTTTTCAGACCTGCCTGAGTGTATGGACCGACAAGGTCGGCTGATCAGATGAACAAAAACAAGATGTTAGCGCATGCGTATATTGACATTTCCGGATAAAGAATATGTGAAGAAACAAATGGGGTGTTCCTTACGTTTTAAGGTTTGGATCTCGCTCCATAAGAGATCAAACGAGAAAATGCCAGATTGATTCTGTATTTCACTGACAGTAGCAATTTTGTCCATGAAAGTGGTGGCCGCCGTCGTGCCGCTGGTGAGATCTGCAGAGCCCAAGCAGAAGGCCACCCCGTCTTTCGACATCCGAACCGAGCAATCGATTATGTCAGCACCGTCTTTCACCGCTTGTTGGTAGGCAAGGTCCGTGCTGCCTGGGAAGACACCACTTGCACCATTGTGGGTTATGATCAGTGGCCTGACTCCATCTAATTGAGTAGAGAAATTAGTGCATTATTGTAGGATGATGGTAAGTTAACGAAGTGACATTGTGAAGTAAAAAATCGACATCTTACTTCCAGGAGGAGGAAGAGCATTGCCCTTAGTATGTGCCAAGCACGCTGCAAAGATCCTCGAGATGTTATTAAGGAATAAAAGATGGTAAATCACTCGGTCAATGCATAACGTGTATGTTCCTATCATGCGTAAAGCGACATTTTAACTATTTTTCATGGACATAATTGTAGCTTCTTCCAACATGGAATGGTTCTTACCAACAGCTCCTGATGCAGTGGGAGGGAAGTCCGTTATCACACCGTCAACGGAGAAGTCTGAATTGTCTATGAACTGCAAGTATTCAGCGCTGGGATCATAGCTGTAATTGTAACTTAACGATACGTCGTTGGCAAATCCAGATGCATACACTTCCAGCCCTAGGGCGTGTGCATCTTTGACCAAAGTAGTAGATGGCTCCAAGTACTGATCCTTATTCAGTGGCCAAATGTAATCCTTGGGGACAAGAATCCCTGATGCAAAAGCCTTGATGGATTTCAGGTCTTTCAGAATTTCTCCATATGTTTTCTTGGTGGAAGGCTCGACAGCGTCTTCACTGAGAAACCGGAAAATTAGCTTAGTCTTGCGTTTGTTGAGCTTTCCCCCCAGGCTTCTCAAGAATGAAATTTCTGGTGAGGAGATGTAAGTGACACTAATTTGTTTTGGTAGTGCTAATATGTAATCTTTCTTACTTAATTTGTGCTCCTGAAAAAATAAATCGCACTGCAAAAAGAAAACATGAACTTGTATTAGATAGAGAACATGGTGTAATAAGAAGAGAAGGCCTCAATGAATTTGTGAATGTTAGTGAAATCACATTTACCTCTACATTAACCCAAAGTTGAGGGGGGCGGAGTCCTACAACATCATCAAGCATGTACATTCCTAAGGAGCCATCAAATGTGCTTGGGCGAGAAAAGATGTTCTGAATCACTGAGGGATGATCAAAGCACATGACAAGTCAGTACTTTGCAACAACGAAAATTTCAGAATCTAAATGGAAAACCACGTCCAAGGCTGAATTCCGACCTTATCTATTCCAAGCATGGAAGAACATTATGAATATTTATTGCTTTTGATACTTTGCAATTGCTAACTTCATCATGGAGCACAAATAAAGTACGTAATTTTTCACTTTCGAGTTTCAAAATACTCAGGTTTTTTTCCTGCTTACATGTGACATTCTGATACAGCTCCTCTGAGGTGAAATCCACAGAAAACCATCCATGAATATCTTTTCCATTCACCTTGTATGTCCTGTCCCTCTTAGGGAAGACTTCGGCAATAAGCGTGGAGTTCTCAAGTGTCAAGCCAGTTTTGCAGAATCCCATACCATCACTGGACAATTGCAGGTCGCAGTACAGAACGACATCAGGCAAGCTACTTGACAACGCAAACTGGTATGAGAACTGGCTTGAGTCAGGAAATAAGCCAGAGAATCCTCCACGAGCAATGACTACAGGAGGGCGACCTGTAGGACAGCAATACAAATATTAGCAGCATGGCAGTGCAGTGCCTAATCAAAATGATTGATCAAGTGAAAGAACAACCTTTCCAATTCAAAATTCAACAATATAACGAAAAAGAAAGATGTTTACCGCCCAGAGTCTGCCATTTCTGTACTGGACCATCCGAAGCAGCATTGGCTCCATGAAGAAGTAAGAGAATCAAAAGCATGTGAGGATATCTTGCTCCCATTTTGTCGGGAGGAGCACCCTGCATCACATACAAACACATGCAAGAATCTTGTTTAACAACAAAAACAACATAGATCAGACCATAACTAAAGAAGAAGAAGAAACATACAAAAGAGTGGTGAAGATTACACGAAGAATCAAGAAAACGAGCAGCGGAGAAGAATTAAACAAAGATTGGAGGAAAAAGCTTACTAAAAGGAACAAACAAACCATTGAAGGATCATAGTTGCAAAGTTAAGGGGAAAGATAACCTCCCGCCAATATTGAAAAATCCAGACTAGATCACTTCAAATTTAATCTGAAGTTAAAATGTAAAGGAACAGGTTTGAGGAAAGAGGTGTACCTCACATGAAACTACAAGAACTAAAATTGCGAGAAGGTATTCTCCGGCCCCACCAAGCCAAGCCCTGCAAGTCTCTAAATGTGGAGAGGAGACAAAAGAGGAGGTTTCGAGACAAGGAAAAAAAAACTTCTAAAATTAGGGGCCTCCTAAACGATGGCCACCTTTTAACAGGCTTAATTTAGATCTAACTCATAAAAATAATAATTTATTCAGTTTGTTCTTCCTCCCAAGAAACTGAAGAGATGAAGTGTCATGTACTGCATACATCTGGTAGATTTCTTGAGAAGCTAATTTTGACATCTCAAACAAAAATAGCCGTTGCTTTTATTGTTTTAACTGCTCACTTGCTGCAGTAACAGCAGCTTTCATGATCTACTTCTCGTTGAAGGAACAAAGCAAGCATTAAAATAGCACCGGACCAACATCTTACAAAAAAAAGTCTCGGCTGAGATGAACCTCCCCCACATCTTGCACGTTAGCCATTGTTGTGTAACTGCCCAATTTATGATCTCTCATTTTGGCGCCTATGTTGTGTAACTGAACCAATTTATGATGGGAGATTGGATCATATACCCTCCCTTTAGTTGGGAAATTCAGGATTTACCCTCCACATCTCAATGACACGTGGGGTCATCATAAGTCACTGACACGTGGGCCAGAAGGGTAAATCCTAAATTTCCATCTAAATGGATGGTATATGATCAATTACCTGATTTATGATCTCTCATTTTAGTGCCAATTTCACATGGTACTGTTTACCATTTTCTTTTCCACCGTTAATTCACTCTGGTCTAGTGGGATTTTATTTTGGAACTCCTATGGAAATCAAATTGCTAATTTTATTTTATTTTTATTCCGAATTTCAATTCTAGGTTGCAATTCGTGTACAAATCCAACTACTAATTTTTATTCTAAATTTCAATTTTACTTTGAAGTCGTATTGAAATCAAGTTGCTATTTTTTATTCCGAAATTCAGTTATTTCTTATTGTAGTTGACATGTATCTTTTCTTTTTAATCTTTATAAAATTGTTGCTTTTATTGTGAATTTTGTTTTTAGGTTAGAATTCGTATACAAATCCAACAACTAATTTTCATTTTAGGAATTTCCATTTTACTTTGATGTTCATATGAAAATAGAATTGCTAATTTTCTTTTGTTGGGGGAGTGCCTCCACCTTGGTCCAATTGGCCCACCAAGGCAAACGCCCATTATACGTATAACTAGAAGGCAAGCCCACTAAGGGCCTATTCTTTTGTGGCTGCGGCTTATGACTTTTGGTTGCGGTTTATAGCTTTTGGCTGTTTGTGTGAGAGATTACAGAGCAACTGAAATTTACGTACGGCTTTTGCCGATATAAATGAAGTCGGTACAGTATGCACTACAATTAACTAGTAGACCCCACCTTGAAAACAAACTCTATTTAAAAGCTAGTTACTGTAGAAAGCCAAAGGACATAAAAGAACAAGCCCTAAGGCTATGCCAAGGAAATAACAAGTTTGCTCCTACTAGTAAAGACACCAAGGGGGTATTTATGTAAACAACTTCTCTCATGGCTATAAATATAACCATTAGAGCACCATGGAGAGGATGAGAACATTTAGTGTAAGAAATTGACTTGAGATGAAATTGAATACAAGACACATGTACTCTACACTTTTCCCTTCTCTCGAATTTAAGCTCCGAGTACCCCCCCCCCCCTCGGCCTCCTGAAGCTCTAGTACACACTGTTTGGTGTGTAACCACAATAATTGGTACCATCCATGCGGAGCGGCATAGAAGCTACAAGCTGAAGTGAAGGCGTTTGGGCTAGATGGTGCCAAAGAGGAAGACAATGCCGACTCCCAAGTGAAAGAGGAGCACCACGATCAAGATCGCGGTTGCGAGAGCAAGAGAGCCCGTGGTCAAGGCCCCCCATGGCAGGAAATGAAGATGACTCTCTAGCAGCGGTGCAGGCGGTAGTGCAAGCGAAGGACACCGGGTCAATGGCTCTTGGTTGTTCCGGTGTCCCTGCCATCGGCACAATGACCTCCACTAGCCTCGACACCTTCGTCGCTATCTCACAGTGAGCAAAAGGTGCCTTGGTGCCAGCGTTGGGCCTGAGCAGTGGCAGCCTAGAGGCGATCTATGGAGCACTGCAGTTGGTGGACCTGTAGAGGGCCATGCGTGAGATGCAAGAGGCATGGAGCTAGTAGACTCTTACCGCCATCACGCCGGAGGTGGCCATAGAAAGGACGAAGAGTCCGGATGCCACCGTTAGAGCCCATAGTGCCCCTCAATAGGTAGACCCCAAGTCCTACCTCAGCACGGGCCTGTAGCAATGCGCCTAGCCGGATGACTTCAATATGCCCACGATGGAGCCCTACGAAGTCTAAAATGAACGCAGGGGGGACAGTGTGCCCCTGCATACTCCACAGAGTCTAAAATAAATACCGGTGGCCACCTCACCCCGCGCCACTCTACGGAGTATAAATGAAAGCACGGAGGCCACAGCACCCCGTGCCACTCTATGGAGTCTAAACAAAAGCACAAAGGCACCCACACCCCATGCCACTCTACGGAGTCTAAACAAAGGTGCAGAGGCCACTGCACCCCACTCTAATCTAACGAATTTGAATCCAATGCCGGCGATGTGGCACTCTACAAATCTACCACCATCTTCGACGACGCTCATTCGAAGGATGGGGACAGAGTGTGTGTGAACCCTATCAAGTCTATTGTTGTCTTTTACGATGCTCATTCGAAGGGTGGGAATGGAGCGTGCGTGAACCTACAACATCTACCACCGTCTCAGACAACGCTCATTCAAAGGGTGAGGACAGAGCACGTGCAAACCTATGACATCTACCTCCATATTTGACGAACGCTCATTTGAAGGGTGGGAATGGAGCACACGTGAACTTACAACATCTACCACCGTCTCACAAAACTATCAAGTCTATCGCCATCTTTGATGGTGCTTATTCGAATGGTGAGGACGTGCAAACCTACAACGTCTATCGCCATCTTCAACGACGCTCATTCTAAGGATGCGGATGGAGCATGCACGAACTTACGATGCCTATGGCCATCTTTGATGATGCTCATTTGAAGGGTGGGGACGGAGCGTATGCAAACCTATGATGTCTACCACCATCTTGCGTTGACGCTCCTTCATAGGGTGACCTATCAAGTCTACCGCCATCTTTAGTGACTCTTATTCGAAGGATGGGGATGGAGCGTGCGCGAACCTATGACGTCTACGACCATCTTAGATGATGCTCGTTCGAAGGGTGGAGATGGAGTATGCACCAAATCGTGCTATCATGAACGAAGCTACCAGCTTTATCATTTGCATGAGCCTACACTAAACCATTGACACGATGCGAAGGCTGCTCCCAGCTCGAGTGAACAAAAATAAAGACAAGAGAAGAAATAAGGTTAAGAGAGTATGTGATAATCATCCTCGTCGAGCTCTTTATCTTTATATACTCGGTGGGATGAACATATGGTCAAGACCGAAAGCTCACCCAAAACCACATGGAGTCTTCATAGTGATCCCAACAGCAGAATGCACGGTGGAGTAAGCCCTCGGCGAAGGGTACGTACTAACAGTAGAGATAGTAACGACACAAGTAGACATCATGCACACGAAGTACAAAACACTATAAATAAGTCTTAGCCAAAAGCAGGTGTAACAACGTAAGGGTGAAGGGGATCTGCCCATCAAGCAAAACAAAATAAAAAAGAAAACATCAAATAAAGATTACATAAAGGGCGGCCTATAGACTATAGGCCACATAGGAGGAAGGGGTTCGACGGCTTCACACCTATAGATCCCCTATTTGGGTGACAACAGGACCTCGCTGGGCCTAGCGAAGCAAAATCTTTGCTGCAATGCTCGCGGAAGGAATAAACAAACTTCCGTGTCGCATGAATGGCGCTCATCATCACCATGGCTCCATGAGGCATATCAAGCTGGGGCTCCACCAAAATGCCCACATGACCATAGCCGTGTGTATGAAGCATCCCTAGCAGCAACTACACGGTCACCTAGAAGCAATAATTGTCGTAGGCTTGGGTGGTGTTAAGGGAGAGTGCGGACGCACCACATATACACAGAATGCTACTAGCGAGGACCTTCGGGTCATGTGACCTCGCAGGCACCAAAATGGCCAGCTAGCCTAGCATCCCTTCCAATGCTTTTTGTGGACTTCAACACCGAAACAACTGCCTAGTCACGAAGGTGATGGCCCTCCACAACCTTCATAGCTTGGAGGACCTTCTCTTGCTCGAGGCCAATGATTTGCTGTAGAAAATTGTGCCTCTCCTCTATCGTCCTAGCATTGTTCTCCAGTGCTACAACCTTCACGTCAGAAATGGCCTTCACCCCCTCAACAGCAAGCGCCAAGGCCTCCTCCTCATCTCTCGAAGTGACCCCAACCTGTTCCTATGTGTTGTGACCTCGCAGTGTATCGTAGACTATACCACACATGACAGAGCCATGGTATGAAGAAAAAGGGATAGAATGAAACACCGAGACCAAAAGAAAGAAACGAGCATTCAGTAGACAAGGTACCTTTGCCTCACATGCCTCGAGAGCATTGAAAAGCAAGCCGATCCTGCACGACTGGAGCACCTCTAATCCAATGAGGCATCAACTAGTCCGCGGCATGAAGCACATTTGGTTGGAGAAGAAGTCACCCAGCGAGAGCCAATGAATATCATGTGACATCCTAAATTCCTAGAATTTAATTTATTGGATTTATTTGAGTTTTTGGGTTTTCTTTTTCTTCTATGTTAAGCCTAGAGCTAGTTATTGAAATTTGTGTTCATTTGCAGCCAACTTAGGTTGATTTTATTTTTCCCAAGTTCCCCTTGATTTGTAGTATTTTTGAGAATTTTCTTGGATTTTGTTGCATTTTCTGCTATTTTCTAAGCCTTTTCCATTTAACCAGCATTTAGTTCAAAAGAAAATTGAATTTAAAACCCAACTCCATTCCCGAGCCGACACCTAGACAGCTCAAATCTCTCCCCGACTGCCACGCAGCCACATCCCTCGTACCCATGCCCCTGTTGCCTTCTCTCTTTGCCTAACCGCCCAGATTCCCCTTAGCCCACGCGTCAGCCACCCCAGGCACCTCGGCTGCCCACGCCTCCCTCTCTCTCTCTCTGCCACCTTGGTCCTGCACTCTCAGCCCCTCCCCTTCCACCGCAACCCTGGCCCGCCTATCATCCCTCTCCTCCCTCTCCCTCTCTTCTCTCTCCTGCGCCACCGCTGCAGAGTTTGTTTGTTTCGATTCCTTCGTCCCGCCCGTTTCTCACCGCACATGCATGAAGGTAAACTTCGTCGGGATGTGAATCACGTGAATCCCGCTACCAATTCCCCCTTCATGTGCCTCCATTGCCCTTATCACCTCTCCCGATTTTTGGCACCACCGTTAGTCCGACGAGCGATAGCCACGCTGGTGAACACCCCACCCCACCCCCTCCCCCGAGGCTATAAATAGCCCAAAGCTTCCTCTCTACCCCTCACACCAAAGCCCCACTTTTCCTCTTGACTTCTGATCCCCAAGAGCCCTCGTACCATGCATCACCAGTCCGAGCATCGTCAAGCTCGCCGGCGAGCAATTCCCACCGCGTCAAGCTGTCCCGAGCCTCGGCGTCGACTCCTTCATCTTCCCCATGCTATCACCAACCTCGCCCGCCCCTTCGCCAAGCTCGAGCACTATTGCACTGAAGTTTAAGCCACCACCATCGTCTTCCATATCGCTAGCTGCCTTCGACCACCGCTTGAGCTCAAGCTAGGTACCGATGAGATCGTCGTGCCTTCCTCTTTCTTTTGCATATCACACAGACCACTGTCATTTGCCATAGCACCAGTGTGCCATTGGTTTCTGTGCGCACCACCGGCTAGCGAGCCACATCAATGCACGGGCTTGCGTGGATGCCACATGGCGCACCACATCAGTGCATTGCTGCCACACATCATGCCACCTCAGTGCAAGCTGCCACCCGGTGGTCATGCCTCATCAGCACCACTTCATTGCCACGTGGCCTCCATGTCAGCACAGCTTGCCCAATCAGTAGCTACGTGGTTTTCTGCGTCAGCTTATAAGCCAGGTCCACCGTGAACCGTAGCCCTATTCCATGGACCCAGTCTATCGACCCAGTCTATCGACCCAGGCCCACATGTCAGCCTCAGAATTTTATTTTCTTTAAGAAAATTATTACAACAAAATTCAATAATTCGGGCAGATGTAATCATGATGCAATAATTCTGAATTTCCTTAAGGAAATTAATTTGGCCAAAAAGAATAATCCTTGCTGACATCATAATTGTATTTTCCTTTAGGAAAATAATTCCAAAATTCCAATTTATTATTTCTTTTCCATTTTCTTAGGATTAGAGCTTTCGAGAGCTCTTTCTCCTTCGTCATATCTCCGATTGAGCTCATTCAAATTTCTAAATTTATATAAAATCACAATATACCCATTCTGCCATCTTTTCAGATTTTTTAAGTTTATTCGAATTTTATTTGTATTTAGCTTGTTTGGTTAATTTCCCATGTAGACTGCGACGATTCTGAGGAGTTCTACTTTGATGACTCTCACTAATCTGCGGAGCAAGGCAAGTTACACATCTTGACCATGTTGATCCCAGTTTGTAAATAAATTTATGTTGATTTAAATTATTCTATATGCATATGTTTATTCAATGTATTTCAATTCAGATACATGTTAGTACCACCTTTGACATTGATTTCCAGATACATTGCCATCCTAGAATAAAACTCTAGTTAGTGTATGAGTGCGGGTTAGAGAACTTCTGTAGCAAATACTTAGACATGCCTAGAAATAACGTTATGCTTGGGATAATTTTTCACATGAAATAATGAGTTTTGAAGTGTATTCTTGGCTTTGGTGAGTCAATAAGGATTATGAAATATTTGACAAAGTAAACATAAAACTTGGTTTAGACTTAAGCAAAGGGTTAGGTGGTGGGTGCTTGCCGGCATACGTTGTTGTTCGGTCGCTCAACATGGGTGCTAGGTACAAGGGGTATGTGGAAGTTTGCTTAAATCAATTAAGGACCGATCTATGAGCCACTGCTACAAAGTCATATCATACTACCATAAGACTAGTATGTGACAGTTCTGGCTGACTAATTTGTGAGTCCCAACCTAAGTCTCACTATAGATTGAATGTGAGCGTGGTGTAGACCGCGAGAAGTCTCATACGACACAACTGGCTTAAGTAGAATTGATGGCATCTTTTTGGAGAAAGATGATTCGGTTGGGATACCCGTGATTAGGTTAGTGTCAGGTCAGTGCATGTGCTAATAGTACTAATTTGTTTGAATCACTATTTTTACTTATTGTATTATTCAGTAATTTTCTATCAATTTACTATATTCTGTAAATTCTGCTTTACACTAAAATAACCCTATATACCTCCACTTGTGCCCTTACATTAATAATGTATTTTTCCGTGTAACTTATGGAGTACATTTTATGTGCTCACCCTTCATTAATTCTGTTGCTCAGAGAAGGATGACTTCGACTACGATGAGAATCAGGACGAGTAGCCCATGTCCTACTGCTATCTGCCTGTGGGCAGGCTCTTTTGGCTTCACAACTTTGCTTACTTTGTTTTCGCTATTGTTTACCTTTATATTTGGCCAATGTGTTGATGAGATGTAAAACTAGGCCATAAGGCTCATACTTTTTATAAATTAATAAAGTTTATTATTATGCTTGATATGTATCCCTGTTACCATTGTGTACACTAACTTTTCCTAAACTAGTGCAATTGGCACAGAGGATCCGGAAGGTGATATTTTTGGGTCCAACACATCGCCTCCCGAGACCTTCATCGAAGCCGACTGGGAAGCCTCCTCAGCAAGCATCATAGCTATGCTGCTCTAAACCATCCCATCGCCGGATGTCTATGCGGTCGCCACCGGAGAAGGAGGCGTGACTGTCGAGGGTGACAACGTTAGGGAATAGAGCGGAGACAGCTGTGCAAAGTCCCAGTAACCGAAGGAATGACTCAAAACTACAATGGAGTCATCAGGGTCATGAATAGGAGTTCAACTGCTATCAGGGTGTGTGGGGCTTCATGCAGGGGGCTGGCTGGAGTGGAGTCCGCTACTTCATCTTGGGGGATTCAAGGGCCCGTCGCTTCAGAGCTAGAATCCTCCTCCACCATGTCCAAAGCAACACGTACCCTGTGGCCGGGCCGGCCGATGGAGAGTTAAAACGAGCACACTTTGCTAGCCAAACCAGTAAAGCAGTAGAGTCTGGATCTACCATTAGCTCTAAAGGCCTCAGGGTGCATAGGTTCACTTCCATAGCGTGACCTTTTGCCTCACCTTCGAGGGTGGTCCCTAGGTCATTCAGATTTTAAGCAATGTCGGTGCTATCCTCGTTGTCACCCCCACCTCCCTCTCCATGTCATCTTTGCCCCTACTCAGTTCCTCCATGCTAAGCTCTTGACCAAGGGGAGCGGGGCCGCCAACAAAATGGGAAAATGGGAATTGTGGTGATGAGGGGAGGCAAATCTTTGTGCCCATCGGGTCCTCGTGATCGCCACCAGCGAAGGGGACAAGGCGCTTAGGGACTAAAAGGCCGAGATCTTCGCACACACGGTTGATGAAAGGGCCGTCGAAGGTGGCGTCAGCCAGAAGGCTATGTTCTTTCAGGATATATAGGCTGAGGAACACGATCACAACCCTCTCAACCTCCTCTAGTGATAGTACTAAAAGGCATTCATAGAGGAAAGATCAGGGGGGCAACAAAAAGCATCCAGGCACACAAAAATTATGGGGTTGTACCTAGGTTCTTATGCCTCACAAGCTAGGTCAGGGCCCATAGATCTCATCCTCATAGGCCGCTCCAGTCTTCAGCACCCAGCTTCGGGCCTATAGGGCCAACGGAGCATACAAAATTCCTTCGCAAGATCGTGCATGTTTATGCGCCGCACAAATGAACGGAGCGTCTTCACGCAAACCTCATCATCTTAGTCAAGCTTCACATGCAGAGAAGGCATAAGTCCATGCTTCACCCAATCTAACGGAGGTGGCTACCTGCCTCCATGCTATGCTAGAACCACTTCCGCACCCAGTTGGACTCCCACTTTGTCTGTGTGGAGTTCGACAAGAAGTCCTTTGAGTAACCCGAATGGACATGAAAATTGACGCCAGCTAGGTTGGAGAACTGGCCATCACCCACCCGCTTTGGTTGGCACCGGACATCATGTAGAGACACGAAGAGCGTCACGCACGAAACCGTGGTCTTCGACCGAGCAGCCCACGAGAAGACTGCCAGCTGTGCGATGGAATTCACTGTCAGCTACGGAAGCTCCAGGTCAAACAATGGGAGCACCTCGCCCACAAAATGTGCATATGTGTAGGACTAAAGATGGCAACATAGGGAGGTGAATGGTGCCTTAAAACCACTCCACAAAACTTGTGATGATTCGTCACAATATGAAACTAAACCTTTTCACATGATCCTTCAATATGAAATGTAAAGACTGGCATCGAAGTAGGCGGCAAAGACCACCGTCTTGTCATCCCTTAGCCAGGGAACCACCTCCTCTAGGGTCGATCGACAAATGAGCTACCAATCAGAGACCTTGCCATCCCGCACAAGCACATCCAAGAGGTTGTCCATCACCAGTGAATGGCCCAGCGTGTCCACGAACAAGCCGACTCATTCTGACCCCCTCTAACATAGGGATGGTAATTGTGCCCGTTTACTCGTATACCCGTGGGTAAATACCCTAATGAAATTGGGTACCATGGGTATAGAAATGGGGGGAACACTCTACCCATCGGGTAAACAGGTACGGGTATAGGTAAGCTCCACCCGTACCCGCCCCCGCCCGTTTACCCGCCCGGAATGACCATGTTATCTTCTTAATTTTGGTTTTTTTATTTTTTATTTTTGCTCTTTTGTCTTTTCTTTCTTCCTTTTTCTTTGTATTGTTTATGGTGATATAATAGTATTTTTTTCTTATTTTTCTTTAATTAAGTAATTTAAAAATATTAACAGTAACTAAAGTACAATTTATCATTTTGGTACAAAAGACCCTCGTCGCATATTTCTATTTCTAGCGCTAAGGGTTCCATCGTCGAGCGCTATTTGTACCGAAATGAGTTGTAGGGGCCTAGGGGGAAAGCGGAAACAAGGGTGAGTTGTTGGGGGTATTTGGATTTTCCCCTAAAAAATTAGAGGGGAGAGCCGCGCCGCAGCATTCCACAATCTCAAATGCACGCGCTCCTACTCGCAGCGCGGCCTGCGCCGCCGCCGCCGCCGATGCTCCGGCGGCGGGCGTTTTGCCCGGCTGCGTCGCCCGTACACCCTCCCCTCCACGGCGCTTCCCTCTCTACTGGGCGCCTCTGTTGTAGGGGCGGCGAAGGCGCTCTGCGGCGCCTCACCGTGGCGGCGTCGTCCACGCCCTCGCCGGGTCCTCTCTACCCGACGCCTCCTCCCACCGAGCAGTCGGTTGAGCGCGCCAAGCTCGAGCAGGTGCTTCATTAATTCCACCCCCTTTGATCTATCGACCTACGGTGCTGTTAGCCCGTGCGTCAAGTAGGGCTTTTTTCCTGGTTTTGTCGAGAAATTTATGTTCTTGGAAACCTATATGAGCGTTTGAGTCTTAGGTAATTAAGAAATTCGCACGAAACGTGTGTGGTGTTCGACTATGCGATGGACTGATGGTTGTTTGTTTTAGGAGATGCACTTGGGCATGATGATGTTTAGGGTTTAGGGCATTGAGTGATTGGTATCTGATATGTCCCTAATATAGGGGAATTGTTATACTTCAATGAGAAAGGAATGCCAACGAAATTGTAGGAGTTATTTCAGGTTTGGATCTTGTCAAGAAAATCATTCTCAGTTAGCATCTCATGTAGTGCCCGGTGTTTTCAGTTTGTTGTGATAGAGATGATTGTGTTGGAACGAGATCGGCGACTAGAGGGGATGAATAAGAGCCAACATGAGTAAAAGCTTTTCAAATCTTTTTAAAGGAGAAAGCAAAACTATTCACTACAATATCTATGAGAAGCTATGAAGATAAGAGATCAACTATCCACAAGGAAAATTCCAAAAAAAACTGAGTAAAACGTGCCTTGACGTGCCCTCGGCAGTCTGACCTGAGTAGGTGGCGGTCTGACCATTAGCTAGATGGCGGTCTGACCTCTTGATAGATGACCGTCTGATCTCTTGGCAGTATGATCTATAGCCAAGAACAAAACAGATTTTCAGCTCTATTTCAAATCCAAAATCAACGAAACTTTTGACCTACAACTCCAAATGACTTGAAACTTTCATCAAGGCTAGATCGTGAGCTTAGGAACCTATTCCAACCAAAGATCTTGGAAGAACTTAAAAAAATTGGGATCTTATGGTTCTTAAAGCTCTGCTGCACCAAAACTGTACTAAAACCATAAATTAAGCTAACTCTCAAACCGAGAATCTAAATCACTTGAAATTTAGTATGGACCTTCTCTAAAATATCAGGAACCTATTCTAATCAATGATCAAGAAAATCATTCTATTTAAAGGAATGTTGCATTAAAACCGAACAAAAGTAGAAAATCTCAATATGTTCTTGCTCGTTAGTTCTTGATAATCTAGATGACTTTAGATGGGTTCTCACATCTCATAGCAAGCTAAATCACAGCACGAACTCAAGCCAAAACGCCCACAAGATCAAAACCCCAAAATCACCCCCCCCCCCCCCTTGAGCCAAAATGGGCAAATACAAGAACTTGCAAATAACAAGTGTCTACATAGATGAAACATGATTTCCAGGAGACATTAATCACTTACACGTCTCTGGCACAAAGCAAGATCAAGAGAGGAAGGAGAAGCACCAAAACCAAGCCAAATCATGCTTTTATCACTTGAGTACAAAAGGGAAATACTTGGACGAATTTTGATATCTATTGATACATGGAAATGAATATTTACAGCCACACACAAGGTCTAAGAATGACAAAAAGCCCAGTCACAAGAGTCTCTCACATCTCCCACAGGATTCTCTCCAAGAACAGTAACTCCTCTCTACTTGGTATGGATAGCTTAACCCTAATCCACCTCTCTCTCTATCTTTATATATGAATGCTTACAAGGGAAACTCGAACCAGCATCTCTAGTTAGGTTTCATCCATTTACATATGTTAACTCATTAACCTAACACCATATCAGGTTTTATACTTACACATGCACACTTCTCAAAGCACACACACCCATTAACCAATTAGTGAATTAATACTTGATTCACTTAGTTTTTTTAACACATCCTTGACCTAAACCACTTAGGCCACACCCCAGTTTCATGCACCACCACTTTCTAGTATTGGACAATTTACCAAAATGCCTCTCTACCGCCTTTCTTGAAGCTTCACGCTTCCTTTGCCTTGACGCAACCCCTTGCTTCATCTTCAAGTTCATGTGGCTCCAATGACTTGTTGCCAAGCCTTTCACGCATCCGGATCCTACCAAACCGTTATCGCTTACAAACGACCCAAGTTACTTGGCACACCTCATGTTTCTCCTCGTACATGACGGTACCCGGTTTCCTTGGCTGCACAGGACCTTGCTCCTCCCTGAGCCTAATCGCAGTTCATCTTGCCGTTGCCCGTCATTTCATCCACTAGTAGCTTTCGCTCCAACTCCTCGTCGTCTCAGCTTGTAACCACCCCGCAAGCCTCATTCATCTTCGGTGTCTCTTTGATCGTCTGGACCTCAGCTCCTCCTGAGTATAGTCCTGATCTTTTGACCACTTTGGACCTAAACTTTTCTATTTTAGTCCCGGTCTCGTCCACTTTACGACGACGTAGCTCCGGAGCCTTACAACCAACACAAACAAGCAAACCGCTATGTAGCACCGTACGAGACAAAGCATCAATATGCCCAATTGATAACAGCGAGAACACTTACCTCAAAGCATCCATCCCGGAAGCATTACCTCGAAGCATAAT